>JAWDJE010000004.1:143052500-145747500 GCA_035047345.1 Bradypodion ventrale | reverse complement strand
AAAAAAGACTCAATAATCAAGAGACAAAATGTTCCAGATGTCTAAAGAAATTGAGACATCCTATGCAATTGTTGTGGTTTGCCTAGGGACAATACTTTCATAGAAGCAGATTATTATTATTTTTTCTGTGTATCCCTAGCTGTGTGGGCAATTATGCATGCAAAGAGATGCTAAACTGGATATTGCTTTCCATAATTCAACAGAAATGGCTGCATGTATGAACAGAAAAAGCTGTATTCCCACAATAAGCAGAATTCAGTCCCAAAATTCCCAGAATTCAAAAAATTGATTAGTGGGATTTTAGATGCTTCTTCTTTTTTCTTAAAAGGATATAAATTTGCATCTATGACTCTCTACTTATGCTAAATTAGATCGTATTTTGCTTTTACTTTTGTAAACATTTTTCCTATAATTTAAAACCATTATAGTTATCCATTTTTCCTATACTTTGATAATTATCAAATGTATGTATTGTTGAATACAGTAGTCAATGTCCTGTTTCACTCACACCTATAGAAGGATGATTATATCACTAGCAAGGAGAGATTTTCAGTAATAAAAAACTGTTTACTTTTCTCATGTGGGTTCTTTTACTCCAGTGTAATTCTTTTAATCACTTGAAAGACATGGGAGATGCAAGCCCAAAGGAATAAGACTTACATTATGAAAATTGCCACTACCAGTACACAAAGTGATTTCAGCTGCAGACTTCAAAACCAGACTTTTAAGAGTAAGCACCCAAAACCTTTGTGTTAGGGAAAATGTTCAATTTCATTTTTTAAAATCCCACATTTCTTTCATAATCACTCATGGTTTCTCATGATCCATAGTCTTGGTTTTTGCTGTAATCTAAAAAGTAGTGGTTCTACTTTTTAAGCTGAGCAATACTGTTTTAATAAAGCAAAATGGGAGTCCTGTATTATTAATTGTAAAACCTGTTGAAATGAAGTAAACAAAGTTAAAACATAATAGTGTTTTATAGCACACAGAGAGGGGAAAATCAGAAAATCAGAAAATGATAGTGTTTTTATCCAATAATATTTCTTCCTTTGTTATAATATCAGTGCAAGCTCAACTGTTTTTTCAATTTAAATATTCAACAGAAAAACAACTAATTTCCTAAGAAATCATTTGTTTTTATTTTTTTGTTTTTATTTATTAGTCATATTTATATATGCCGCCCACTCAGGCCGAACCCGACTCAGGGCGGCATTACAACAAGTTTTAAAAACACATAAAAACACTTTAAAAGACCCATATCCTACCCAGCCATCCCACCCACTATAAAAAGAAGAAGAGAGAGTTCTTAATTCTTTACATAAGCCAGCAGGCGGGGACCGTGTTCCCATTCGGGCCCCACACCTGCCCTGCCAGCCAGGTCTTCAATCCTTTCCTGAAGGGCAGCAATTCTCTTTGAAGTCTTAGATCTGTTGGCAGGAAGTTCCAGAGAGTTGGTGCGGACACGGAGAAGGCCCTCCTTCGGGTGCTGGACAGATGTGCACCCCTAACTGATGGCACCATTAGAGAGCCCCTCCGGTCCGCTCTGGTTGGACGGGCAGACACTCTTGGGATGATGCGGTCTCTAAGGTATCCTGGCCCACTGCCATATAGGGCTTTAAAGGTCAAAACCAGCACCTTGAATTGCACCCGGAGACAAACTGGTAACCAGTGCAGCTCCCGAAGTAGCGGTGAGGCATGGGCATATCGCCCACATCCCATCACCACCCGGCCTGCCGCATTCTGGACCAGCTGCAGCCTCCGAATGGTCGTCAAGGGCAGCCCCATGTAGAGCGCATTACAATAATCTGTTAATAGTTATTTCTGAATGAAATAGCAAATTTTAGAGCTCAGATAGTTAGGGAACAAATTTCAGGTCTTCCAGATTCAAAAAGCAACAGACTAGCTGAAAATATGGTATCTTGAATTCTACCACTGAAGAAAATACAATAAGTAAGTAAATATGTATCAACCTATATCAAATAAGACTGTGGTAGCATCAGGATTTGTTTAGTCCTTTGTACTATGCAACGATTTCTGGTATTGAAAAACATGATGGGTTGCAGTATGACAGTTTAACCACTGCACCACCAGGAGAAAGCTCCCAACCCCAAAGTGAATAAATGGAGTCACTTTCAGTCATCCTTCATGAGGCAATACATACATTGTGTAGGGAGATTTTGAATGGAGAATGTGTCTTCATCATCCCCTCAATTGGGTTGATGCTGTCTTCTATCAACAGTCAGGGGAAATCATCAAACAGCCACAGGAAGAAAACCATATGAGTAGACTTAGCCGATTAGCCTTCAGTACAGAGATGTGTCCAATGTCTTATACCCATTCAGAATGAGAGTAGCATGAGAGTGTCATTATTTGTTCAGAGTAATGTCGTTATATCACCAAATCAACATGTTGATGCTGTGCTGGAGAGTTATCGTACACACTCTGTCATCCCTGACTGCCTATTATCACACAATGAAAATTGTTACTAAAGCAAAGCTGTGTTATCAGTCTGTGTTATCTTCACACTTTTAATATTGTCTCCCTCATATTGCTAGCTTCAAGAACACATCATGTAGATGAACCTAATTCAAACTTTGTGGTGTGAAAACATCTTACTATTTTGGCGATCTCTGTGCATTTTGGAAATATCTCTAACATACCAAAGAGGACATTAATGCATTTCCTGGTGTTTAACAGAACTTACTTAGACTTACATACTCCCATGCTACATAGCATATTGAGCAGAAAGGAATCCCCAATGGTTTCAGTCTTGAGTGAGTACTTCCATGCCCTCCCATGTCATTTTCAGGTTCTTAAAATCTGCCATGAAAGTTCTTTGCCATGTATTTCAATGGCATCCTCATTGGAGGGGTCCAAATTATTGCCACCTTAAGGATCCTGCTTTTCTCCATATGAAAAATATAGCCTGCCATTTGAAGTCTTCTTCATGCAACAATGTTATAGAATTTGCAGGTGCCATGCCTTCAAAGCACCTCCTCATTGATAATATGGTCAAAATAGCAAAACATTAAAATCAGCAGCGGCACCTCTGCTTGAAGATGTCAAGTCTCTTGTTGATACTTGCTCATACTTTCCAATATGGTTGTCGGGATCATTATGGAGGTGAACAAATGGAGTTTAATTAACAGAAACATAATAAATTTTAGTCTCTTCCTAAGATCTAAAATATTACATATTTAAAGGAAGGTTTTTTTTTCCAAAATTATGTGGCCATCCCCAACCACTTTCCCCTCATTTCCATCTACAAATCATGTCTTCAATGTTTGCACAGGAGATAATGTAGAGGTCCTTGATCAGACAATGTGGAGGTGAGTTCCATGACCTGTTACATTAACAAAGCACTTGACAATAGAAGGCTAATAAAGAAGAGCATTTTTTTCATGCCTATGTCTGAAGTAGAATAGATGGTGGTTAATGGAAGAGTCTTCCTAACTGAAGTAATGCCTTTACCTTGTAACTGTTTCAATAATAATAATTTCATGTGAGAAATTATTCTGGGTTGAAAGGATTTTTGCGGAAGAAACTCTGCTCAAGGAACACCCAAAATGAGGCTCTTTTCATGTCCCCAAGAGCTGGGATAGAGTCAGATGCTCAATCCATCATGCAGTACCTGGGTCTCAAACTGCCGATTTGTCAACCTTCCAGCTAACAAGGTGAGCTTCTTAACCACTATTTCAATGTTCTTCTAGCAACATGTAAAGAGCATACTTACTTATGAATGTTTTCTAGATGATATGTCATTTAGGAGAGAAGTCATTGATCAATTATAATGCTCCTGGGCAGAAGGACTGGAAAAGATTTGTGTTCAGGACCTAGAAACCTGCTCCTAGTCAGTGTTGGGGGTGTAGAACTAGAAAACAGCACATACAGTCCATATATAAACAATGTGTTTGTCTGAAACAGATTCACTGTGCTTTTGTGTCATTCTTATCACACATGGAAGGCTATGACTATTTACTTGAAGGTAAATCCTACTCAATTCACTAGGCTTTATTCTCAAGAAATATATGCATGCTTGTAGTCTCAGTGTTTGATTCCTGTTCTATTTTTTGTTAATAAAGTAGTTGAAAGTATTGCATGAACACATATGAGTGAACCTTGAAAATATAGCAATGTAAGTGTGCTAAACCAGCAGTTCCCAACCTTTTTGTGGCCATGCCCCACCTAAGCATCTCTAAAATATTGATGACACCCCCTTGTGATATATAATTTTTATTATTTAAAAATTAACTCCTATTCACATGGAGGAAGCCTAAAAGGCCGATAACTTGATCTAACTCATTCTTTAATTGCACCCCCTAAAAATCAAATTATCCCCCTTTTGGAGTGTGTGCCCCACATTGGGAACCACAGTGCTAAACAGACCAATAATAACAGTTATAAGTCATTCTCACTCGCTTTTTCCCAACCCCAGAAATGTCAACTAGTTGGCTTGAGTAAAATGTTTTCTTGAGTATGTTATCAATGGAAGCGTGGCGCCAAAATGGTCACTGCGCTCTTTGCGCCCCCCCCCCCACCGGACGAAACCATCCGGGTAGTTAGGGGCGTGGGCAGCACCCTAATAAAAGGGCTGGCCACGAGGCAGCCGTGCTGCCATTTTGGCGAACCGACGGAGCGGAGAAGTTTTTCCTCCTGACCTCCGTCGCTCGTGTCCTTTTGGGGAAGCCTTTTTCGGGCAGCTTTCTCTTGTTTTAGGCTTCCTAGCTACCTTAGCCATGCCCTCGAAGAAGAAGGCAGCCACGAACGTGGCTCGATCGGCGCGGAGGCGTCAGCCGGGTCGGAGGACCGCGACTGCGCCCGTTCCGCAGCCACCTTTAGCGGAGCCCACCGGGAACGGTGGGATGGGATCGGTAGCTCCTTGGCCCAGGGCGCAGTGTATACCGGCTGCCCCGGAAGGGGCATCGGCCCTTGGCCCGCAAACGACGACCACCGCCCCTGCCATGGTCAGCGCGGCTGGGCCCTCTTGCTCTGGCCCGCAGTTCCCCATGGGGGGTGCGAGTCATGGAGGATGGTTGGGCCCCCTGCCTTTGCAGGGCGTGCCCATGGCTACCCAAGGGCCGAGCATGGGCGCTTGGCCTTATTTGGCCTCGGGGGCTCAGGGACCTGGACAGGTACCCGTGACTCATGGGCCGGCTGCCCATTTGCCCCCTGTTGGGGCCGGGGCCTATGTCGACGTGGAGGCCCTCCTGGCCCGGGTTGCGGCCCTTGAAGCGTCCTTGGCAAGGGCTAACCAAACAGGGGTGTCCTTGGGATTCCAGGTGGCCCCTTTGGCCGCCGAACAGCGGCCGGCGATGGGTCGGGTTGAGCCGCCCCAGGCGCGTGGGCCGGTGGCGGCCACTGCCTCGCAGCTCCCCACCCCACAGGTGCAGCAGTCTGGTGCTGGTCTGGCCCCGTCGACAAGCTCAGCTTCGGTCGTGAGCTCTGACACCCCCAGCGGGCCGGAACCCCCGGTGGGGGCGGCCCGTCGGGGTGCATCGGGTGAGTATGCAGTTCAAGCTAATGCACCCACACAACTGACTTCCTTGGGGGGGGGGGCTGTTCAATGGCCGTGGCCTCACTTGGGTGGTCCGGCGGTCCAATGGCCCCCGGCCCACCAAGCGACTTTACCTTTGATCCAGGGCCTGGGTTGGGGTGGCGCCCCCAATGTGCTAGGAAATGTGTTGGGGATCCCCGGGCTGGCTCAGGCCTCCTTTGCTTTGCCCGCAGTTCCCTCTCTGCCAGTGTCAGCTTTGCCAACAGCAGGGTATTCCTTGCCCCTGGGGGACCATCTGGCCCAGTCCACCAAGGAGAAGATTTGGAGGGGCGAGTATGTAGATATCTTCTCCCTTCTAAATAGGGAACCGACCAAAGAAGAGAGGGAAGGGCTGGACGAGAAGGATAAGGAGCAGGCACGTCGTCGTAAGCCGCCACGCACGTGGGCTAATTGGCTGCCAGCGTACTTGATTTACATGGCCGTTTACCTCAGGGCTAGGCCGGATTTGGCCATCCCTATGGTCCAGTATCTGGACAACATTTACCGGGCTATGGTTGACTTCCCGGGTCCAGCGTGGCTGGCTTACGACGAAGAATTCCGTATGAGAATTCCACTGCACCCGGAGATGAGGTGGGACGAGCCCTGCCAGAAGCTGTGGCTTCTGTATATGACCCCCACGCGCCCGGCACCTGGGGAGAGATACCATTGTGGACATGCGGTCCAACGAGCGGCCCCGGTACAGGTCCCCCGCCAAGTGGCGGGGCAGGGGGTTCCAGCCCGCCTGCTGTGCTGGACCTTCTCGTCCAATGGTTCTTGCAACAAGAAAAATTGCAAGTACAAGCACGAGTGCCCCTCTTGTGGTGGCCCCCATGCTGCCTCCGCCTGTCCCAGGCTGGGAGGATACAGGGGCAGGGGTAGGGGCGGACAAGGGGCAGGTAGGACTGCCACGGAGGGAGCGGGTTCACCGAAAAGCCCCCTCCCCAATTAATGTCGACATGCTCGAGCATTGGCTCGCATTGTACCCGACAAGAGCAGACGCTGTGTACCTCCTTCAGGGTTTTCAAATGGGTTTTCGTATTCCTTTCACGGGGGATAGGTCACCGCAGGATGCACCTAACCTTTTGTCACTTAGGGGAAGGGAGGAGGTGGCTGCTGCCAGCATTAATAAGGAGATTGCTGCGGGCAGGGTCGATGGCCCTTTCCCCGCGCCCCCGTTCCCCAACCTTAAGGTGTCTCCTCTAGGACTAGTGCCCAAAAAATCCCAGGGCGAGTTCCGCCTGATTCATCATTTGTCCTACCCAGCCGGCCACTCGGTCAATGATGCTATCCCTGATGACCTTTGTTCTGTCAGGTATACATCCTTTGACCAGGCATTGCGCATGTTGCGCTCATGTGGCCCGGGTGCACTGTTGGCTAAGTGTGACATTAAGTCGGCTTTTCGCCTCTTGCCCGTGCACCCGGGTGACTTTGAGTTGCTGGGTTTCAAATTCCGGGGTGAATATTACTTTGACAAAGCCATGCCATTCGGCTGTTCCATTTCCTGCTCGGCCTTCGAGCGTTTCAGTACCTTCCTGCAGTGGGCATTTGTCCGTAGGTCAGGGTCTCGGTCTGTAGCCCATTACCTGGATGACTTTTTATTCGGGGGTGAACGGGGCTGGGACACGTGCACACGTCTCCTCAACACATTTCAGACGCTAATGGAGGAACTTGGTGTCCCTTTAGCGCCCGAAAAGACCGAAGGCCCGTCTAATGAATTAGTGTTCCTGGGGGTGGAAATTGACACGGTGGCGCAGGCGTCTAGGTTGCCTGAAGACAAGGTGTCCAGGATAGTGGCCCTTATATCGGACTTGCTGGCTAAGCGCAAGGCATCCCTTCGGGAACTGCAGGTGCTACATGGACACCTCAATTTCGCTTGCAGGGTGGTCGCACCTGGCAGGGCATTTGCTCGGCGCTTGTGCGACGCCATGGGAGGCTTATCCAGGCCCCACCATAGGGCAAGATTGACAAAGGGCATCAGGGCAGATCTGCACGTATGGCTACAGTTCCTGAGGGAGTTCAATGGGGTCTCATTTTGGAGGTCAGACCTCCTGGCTTCGCCCCAATTTCAAATTCAGTCTGATGCCTCGGGATCCCTTGGTTATGGGATGTACTTCAATGGGAAGTGGGCATATGGTGGATGGCCACCAGCCTGGTCAGGCACGGGTCGCCTGAGGGATCTCACATATTTGGAATTTTTCCCATACTGGGGGCCTTGATGCTATGGGGTGAGGAGTGGGCCAACTCTGTGGTGCATTTCTGGTGTGACAATGCGGCCGTTGTTCACATTGTCAACTCACAGACCTCTAAATCTCCCAGGGTCATGGACCTTGTGCGCCAGTTTGTGTTGCGCAGCCTGCGCCTCAATGTACTGTTCAGAGCCAGGCATGTCCCGGGGGTGAATAATGATATTGCTGACGCTTTGTCCCTCCTGCAGATCTCCCGGTTCCGTGCCTTGGCCCTGGATGCGGAGGAATTTCCCTCGCCACTACCGCAGGAGATATGGAACTTTGGCAAGAATAGGTGAACCGGGCGATCGGCATGTCACTGGCGCCACGCACGCGTAAGGCGTATCACCACGCGTTGGTTTCCTTTCGGACCTTCTGTACCCAATCTCACCTGCCAGATACCTGGCCGATCCCAGTGGCCCACATCCTCCGTTTCATGGTTTACCTGCACGCTCAGGGCCTGGCGCCCCGCACCATAGCATCCAGGCTATCAGCGCTGGCTTTTATGGCCAAAGTGGGGGGTCATGCGGACAGTACCGCTGATTTCCGTGTGAGACATGTTTTGGAGGGGTGGGTGCGGGAACGTGGGCGTTGCCTGGACGACCGTCACCCAATTTCCCCTGGGGTACTTACCCAACTGGCACGAGGCTGGCAGGACCTATGTTTCGATAGGTATGAGGCAGCCCTGTTTCGTGCGGCTACAACGGTGGCCTTTTTTGGAGCGCTCCGCATCAGCGAGCTTGTGATGCTGTCTAAGGCGGATGCAAGTCGTAGGGCACTGGAACTCGAAGATGTCTATGTTTGCAACGATTGGGCTCAATTGAGGATACGCTCCTCTAAAACAGATCAGCACGGCGTAGGCAGTGGAGTAAGACTGCTACGATGTTCCTTGGCAGACATCTGTCCGGTTAGTGCCCTACAAGAGTTCCTTGCACTGTGTGGCACGCACCATGGCCCGTTTTTCTGTCACCAAGATGGGTCTCCCCTCACTAAATTTCAATTTTGGAAGGTGACTGGGAAGGCACTGGCTAGTGTCGGCCTCCCTGGGGCCCGTTACGGCACCCATTCATTTCGAATTGGGGCGGCCTCTACTGCGGCTGCTTATGGGTACTCCGGGGCTGACATACGCAGCATGGGGAGGTGGGGCTCACAGTGTTTCCAGTTTTATGTTCGCCCACTCCCACCGTGAGTACCTTTTGAGTCACCATGTATCTCTTCCTTCCCTGTTTTTTCCCTTGACAGACCCTGGGTGTCGTATCACACCGGTGACAGTATGGCTGGTGGGCCATAGCTACGTGCACAGGGCAGCGCGTTACGCTGCAGCGACAGATTGGGGACCCCGACTGGGACTGGGTGCATACGCACATCTCATATGGTACGGTAAGCCCGGTATGTTGTGGCGGGAGCTTTTGCCATTCCTCTTTTCGTCGAGGAATGCCGACCCGACCGACATTCTGATCATACACCTTGGGGGTAATGATTTGGGTCAGGTCACTGGCTTATCGCTCAAGCATGCGATTTGCAGGGACCTCGCCTACTTACATTACGTATGGCCCGCCACAACCCTTGTTTGGTCAGATATGGTCCCACGGCACGCTTATCGGGGAGGCTTTGACCTCCAGGCCCTGGACCATGCTCGGCGCATGGTGAACAGGGCTGTGGCCCGATTCCTTTCGACCAAGGGCTGGGGGCGGGTCAGTCATCATCCCGCCATCAGTTTGCAAAATTACGGGCTTTATTCAGGGGATGGGGTCCATCTGTTGCGAGGAGGTATGGACCTCCTGCTGGGTGATTGGCGAGCAGGCCTGTCGACCGAGATGACGGTCTTGGGGGGGCGTCGAGCCTTTATTGAAGCCTCTCCGGGTGGCGGGTAGCACTGGTAAGGTAAACATTGATGACCCACAGGTATCCGGCAGGTTCGCAATTGACTGGACAACACTAGATAGGCATAAGTTGTTTAAACGTTGTCCGGTCAATGACGAACCAGGCGAGGGGGTGATGGTTACCACTAGACAGCTGGAATCACCCCCTGATTTTACGGATACACGTCAGAGGGTGGGGTCATTAGTTAGATATTGACTACGGTCAACAATTTGTTTGTTGTCAACAAACAAATTGATACAAATAGATACATTGTAACAATTGCCGTTGGCAATTTTGGGTGGTACCTTACCAGTGTTACTTCGGCCTGCTTGCCTTAAGAATTATGATTGGTCGTTTTACCAATAGAAATTTATAATTCGGACTAGGGCTTGAATCAATAAATGTGGCCCAATGCCGTTATCCACTTTCATTTGTGTCTGAGTCCATCATTGGGGGGGTGCGCCTGCAATGGAAGCGTGGCGCCAAAATGGCCGCCACGCTCTTTGCGGGGGCCCCCCCACCAGACGAAACCATCCGGGTAGTTAGGGGCGTGGCCAGCACCCTAATAAAAGGGCTGGCCACGAGGCAGCCGTGCTGCCATTTTGGCGAACCGACGGAGCGGAGAAGTTTTTCCCCTCCACCCCCTCCCTAGTTAACAGTGTGATTTCTTGGTCGCTTCGGGGCCAGGTGGGAATTTTTGGCTGGGACTCGCAATTGGCTCTTGAGTCCTGGCTTTTTCGCCCATCCCACACTGTTGCTATGGTTTGATATAGGGGTTTGTCTGTGCTACTGTTGACTTTGGTCACATTGGCGGGTAGCACTGGTAAGGTAAACATTGATGACCCACAGGTATCCGGCAGGTTCGCAATTGACTGGACAACACTAGATAGGCATAAGTTGTTTAAACGTTGTCCGGTCAACGACGAACCAGGCGAGGGGGTGATGGTTACCACTAGACAGCTGGAATCACCCCCTGATTTTACGGATACACGTCAGAGGGTGGGGTCATTAGTTAGATATTGACTACGGTCAACAATTTGTTTGTTGTCAACAAACAAATTGATACAAATAGATACATTGTAACAATTGCCGTTGGCAATTTTGGGTGGTACCTTACCAGTGTTACTTCGGCCTGCTTGCCTTAAGAATTATGATTGGTCGTTTTACCAATAGAAATTTATAATTCGGACTAGGGCTTGAATCAATAAATGTGGCCCAATGCCGTTATCCACTTTCATTTGTGTCTGAGTCCATCATTGGGGAGGTGCGCCTGCAAAGAGCTAATACAGAGTAAGATTAAATTCTGTTATGATCTGCAAAATGGGAAGTATTGTGATCAATTTACCAAGCTATTAGTCAAGACTGGTATCAGCAACTAGCATTCGAGGGCAGCTATTTCTACCTACTTCCAGAAGAGACCAAGGGAGAGAAATTGTTGTGCCATTGCAGAAGGAATCTCACATGCATCAGTGAAGCCATTCCTGATGCCTCCCTCAGCATCTGGTAGTGGAAAGGCTATTGCAAACTCAATGAGAACACAGAGTTTGTCAGCCTTCCAGCAAAACAGGACTTCCACTG
Source organism: Bradypodion ventrale (assembly GCA_035047345.1). Taxonomy (NCBI): domain Eukaryota; kingdom Metazoa; phylum Chordata; class Lepidosauria; order Squamata; family Chamaeleonidae; genus Bradypodion; species Bradypodion ventrale. The sequence goes on along the minus strand of JAWDJE010000004.1, from coordinate 145,736,301 downwards.
ACCTAAAGCATTAAATGTGAAATTCAGGGTGCTACAAATATCTACACAGAAATTGAACATGTGATTTTGTGTCTGTTCATTCCACACATGTACATCCAAGGTGCCTTTTAATCCATCTTCTGTTCTTCTGAAGATATGAAGAGAGAGACTGATAACAGAGCCTCTTCACCTTCCCTCCCTTCCTCTAGCTGCACTGATTGGATTTCCAAGCAGGCTGTTGAAGCTGACATCTAGTGCAAGGGGCATGCACCTTTACAAGTGAAAAGCAAACCAATCCCTGGCTTTGTAAAAGACTTCATAAGGTCTGCTCACCATATTAGAATACACAATGTTTTCAGGATGTCAGATTAACCGGCCGTCAGCATCAGCCAAGCACATTTCTGCCTCTGGTTTCTGGCATCCTGCCACAACCAACTTGCTTTTCATTCATCAAGTTGTACAGCACTGTTCTCTCACTGGGCAACTGTTTCTTGCTCCTGCCAAAATCTCTTTATTGCAGAATTGGGTGCCTTTCCCAGAATTGATCATGGTGAAAAGGTCTGCAATGCAAAGGGAGTGAGGGTGGAAATGAGGAGAGAAACAATGCAAGCACGGTGCCAAAATGGCCGCCGCGCTCTTTGCGCCCCCCCCCCACCGGACAAAGGCATCTGGGTAGTTAGGGGGCGTGGCCAGCACCCTTATAAAAGGGGTGGCCACGAGACAGCCGAGCTGCCATTTTGCGAAGCGACGGAGCGGAGAAGTTTTTCTTTCTTACCTCCGTCGCTCTTGCCTTTTGCCGGGAAGCCTCTTCGGTTGCGAATTTTCTTTCTCTTTATCCGGCTTCCCACTAGATAGCTGCAATGCCCTCTAAGAAGAAGGCGGCTGCGAACGCGGTTCGCTCTACGCGGAGGCGCCAGCCGGGTCCGAGGACCGCGACTGCGCCTCCCCAGCAGTCTCCCTTGCCTGAGCCCACCGGGACCGGTGGGATGGGGTTGGTAGCCCCATGGCCTGAGGCGGGGCATCCGCATACCGGCCCGGCAGGGGCCGCGGCCCCCGGCCTGCAAGCAATGGCCACTGCCCCTGGCATGGCCCATTCTTCGGGGCCTTCTTCCCATAGTTCGCAGGTTCCTGCGGGGGGTTTCAGCCATGGGGGGTGGTTGGGTTCCCTCCCCTGGCAGGGCATGCCCCCGGCCCCGCAGGGGCCGGGCCTGGGCTCGTGGCCGTATTCGGGCCCCGGGGTCCAGGGACCTGGACCGGCGCCTGCAACCAGTGGGCCGGCCGGCCCTTTGCCCCCCTTGGCTTAGGGGGCTATGTCACTGTTGAGGCCCTTCTGGCCCGTGTTGTGGCCCTTGAGGCGTCCCTCGCGAGGGTTAATTACCCGGGGGTGCCTTTTGGGGTGCAGGTTGATGCTTCGTCTGCCGGGCAGCGGCAGGTGGCGGGATGGGTCGAGCTGCCCGAGGCGCGTGGGCCGGCATCGGCCACTGCCTCGCAGCTCCCCAATCAACAGGCTGGTGCTGAGCAGGCCCCATTGATGAGCTCAACTGCGGTCGTGAGCTCCGACGCCCCCAGTGGGCCGGAACCCCCGGTGGGGGCGGCCCATGGGGGTGCAGCATGTGAGTATGCTGTTCAATCTAGTGCACCCACACATCTAGCTACGTTGGGGGGAGCATTTCAGTGGCCGTGGCCTTGCACGGGTGGCGTGACAGTTCAGTCGCCAACGTCCCACCCGGTGACTTCACCTCCCACCCAGGGCCCTGTTTGGGGAGGTGCCTCCTACTCAGTCGGGAACGTGTTAGGGATGACCGGGTTGGTCCAGGCTCCTTTTCAAGTGCCCGCAGTTCCCACCGTGCCGGTGTCGGCATTGCTGACAGCGGGGTATTCCTTGCCCCTTGGAGACCATCTGGCCCAGGCCACCAAAGAGAAGATCTGGCGTAGGGAGTATGTGGACATCTTCTCCCTTCTTAACAGAGAGCCCACCAAGGAGGAGAGGGAGGGGCAGGATGAGAAGGATAAGGAACAGGCACGTTGTCGTAAGCCGCCACACACGTGGGCCAACTGGTTGCCGGCGTACCTCATATACATGGCGGTTTACCTCAGGGCCAGGCCGGATCTGGCAATCCCGATGGTCCAGTATTTGGACAACATCTACCGGGCGATGGTAGACTTCCCGGGCCCGTCGTGGTTGGCTTACGACGAGGAATTCCGTATGCGGATCCCCCTGCACCCTGAGATGAGGTGGGACGAACCCTGCCAGAAGCTGTGGCTTCTGTACATGACTCCCACGCGCCCTGCGCCTGGGGAAAGATACCATTGTGGACATGCGGTCCAGCGAGCGGCCCCAGCACAGACACCCGCCAGATGGCGGGGCAGGGGGTTCCAGCCCACCTGTTGTGCTGGACTTTCTCGTCCAATGGTTCCTGCAATAGGAAGAATTGCCGGTACAGGCATGAGTGTCCCTCTTGTGCTGGCCCCCATGCAGCCTCTGCCTGCCCCAGGCCAGGAGGGATGCGGGGCAGAGGTAGGGGTGGACAAGGGGCTGGCAAGACTGCCGCAGAGGGAGCTGGTCCACCGAAAGGCCCCCTCCCCAATTAATGTGGACATGTTGGAGCGTTGGCTCGCATTGTACCCGAGGGAGGCAGACGCGGTTTACCTGCTTCAGGGTTTTCGACTGGGGTTTCGTATTCCTTTCGAGGGTGATAGGTCCCCCCAAGACGCCCCCAACCTTTTGTCCCTTAGGGGAAGGGAGGAGGTGGCTGCGGCCAGCATTACTAAGGAGGTTGATGCGGGCAGTGTCGCCGGCCCTTTCCCTACACCCCCGTTTCCCAACCTTAAAGTGTCACCCTTGGGCTTAGTGCCCAAGAAGTCACCGGGCGAGTTCCGCCTGATTCATCACTTGTCCTACCCAGCTGGCCGATCGGTCAATGATGCTATCCCTGATGACCTTTGCTCGGTCAGGTATACATCTTTCGACCAAGCGCTGTGCATGGTGCGCTCATGTGCCCCGGGTGCGCTGTTAGCTAAGTGCGACATTAAGTCTGCCTTTCGTCTCCTGCCGGTTCACCCGGGTGACTTTGAGTTGCTGGGTTTCAAGTTCCGGGGTGAATATTATTTCGATAAGGCCATGCCTTTTGGCTGTTCCATATCATGCTCGGCCTTTGAGCGTTTCAGCACCTTTCTACAGTGGGCTTTTGTCCGCAAGTCAGGGTCCTGGTCTCTAGCCCATTACCTGGATGATTTTTTATTCGGGGGTGAACGGGGCTGGGACACGTGCACACGTCTCCTCAACACATTTCAGACGCTAATGGAGGAACTTGGTGTCCCTTTAGCGCCCGAAAAGACCGAGGGCCCATCTACCCAGCTAGTCTTCCTGGGGGTGGAGATTGACACGGTAGCGCAGGCTTCTAGGTTACCGGGGGATAAGGTGTCCAGGATAGTGGACCTCATCTCGGACTTGCTTGCTAAACGCAAGGCGTCATTACGGGAACTGCAGGTGGTACATGGTCACCTCAATTTCGCTTGCAGGGTGGTCGCACCGGGCAGGGCATTTGCTCGGCGCTTGTGCGACGCCATGACAGGCTTATCCAGGCCCCACCACAGGGTGAGACTAACCCGGGGTATCAGGGCAGATATGCTTATCTGGCTCCAGTTCCTGAGGGAGTTCAATGGGGTGTCATTTTGGAGGTCTGACCTTCTGGCTTCCCCTCGTTTCCAGATACAGTCCGATGCCTCTGGATCCCTGGGTTTTGGGATGTACTTCAATGGGAAGTGGGCCTACGGTGGGTGGCCACCAGCCTGGTCGGGCACGGGTCGCCTGCGTGATCTTACGTATCTGGAATTTTTTCCCATATTGGGGGCCTTGATGCTATGGGGTGAGGAGTGGGCCAATTCGGTTGTTCATTTCTGGTGTGACAATGCGGCCGTTGTCCACATTGTCAACTCACAGACTTCTAAATCACCCAGGGTCATGGACCTGGTGCGCCAGTTAGTATTGCGCAGCCTGCGCCTCAATGTGCTGTTCAGGGCCAGGCATATCCCGGGTGTTAATAATGATATAGCTGACGCTTTGTCCCGCCTGCAGATCTCCCGGTTCCGCGCCTTGGCCCCGGATGCGGAGGAATTTCCCTCACCACTCTCGGACGAGATATGGACCAATGGCAAGGAGAGGTGAACCGGGCGATCGGCATGTCGCTAGCGCCATGCACGTGTAAGGCGTATCACCACGCATTCATTTCTTTCAGAGCATTCTGTGCCCAATTCCGGCTGCCAGACACCTGGCCGATCCCAGTGGCCCATATCCTTCGATTCATGGTTTACCTCCATGCCCAGGGCCTCGCACCTCGCACCATAGCATCCAGGCTGTCAGCGCTGGCTTTTATGGCCAAAGTAGGCAGTCATGCGGACAGTACTGCTGACTTCCGTGTGAGACACGTTTTGGAGGGGTGGGTGCGGGAGCGTGGGCGTAGCCCGGACGACCGCCACGCAATTTCCCCAGGGGTTCTTACCCAACTGGCGCGGGGCCTATGTTTTGATAGGTATGAGGCAGCCCTGTTTCATGTGGCTACAACGGTGGCCTTTTTTGGAGCGCTCCGCATCAGCGAGCTTGTGATGCTGTCTAAGGCGGATGCAAGTCGTAGGGCACTGGAACTCGAAGATGTCTATGTTGCCAATGATTGGGCTCAGTTGAGGATACGCTCCTCTAAGACGGATCAGCACGGCGTAGGCAGTGGAGTAAGACTGCTACGGTGTTCTTTGGCAGACATCTGTCCGGTTGGTGCCCTACAGGAGTTCCTTGCACTGCGTGGCACGCACCATGGCCCGTTTTTCTGTCACCAAGATGGGTCTCCCCTTACTAAATTTCAATTTTGGAAGGTGACCGGCAAAGCGCTGGCCAGTGTTGGCCTCCCAGGGGCCCGTTACGGCACCCATTCATTTAGGATAGGGGCGGCTTCCACTGCGGCTGCTTTTGGGTACTCCGGGGCTGAAATACGCCGCATGGGGAGGTGGGGATCGCAATGCTTTCAATTTTATGTCCGCCCTCTTTCACCGTGAGTACCAGTCGAGTCACCGCACCTTTTCTCTTCCCTCGTTTTTCCTTGACAGACCCTGGGTGTCGTATTACACCGGTGACAGTATGGCTGGTGGGCCATAGCTACGTGCACAGGGCAGCGCGTTACGCTGTGGCAACAGAGTGGGGATCCCGACTGGGACTGGGTACATACGCAAGTCTCACATGGTATGGTAAGCCCGGGATGTTATGGTGGGAGCTGTTGCCATTCCTTTTCTCGGGCCGGAATGCTGACCCACCTGACATTCTGATCATACACCTTGGGGGCAATGATTTAGGTCGGGTCACCGGCCTATCGCTGAAGCATGCGATTTGCGGCGACCTTGCCTACCTACATTACGTGTGGCCCACCACAACCCTCGTTTGGTCTGACATGGTGCCGTGGCACACTTATAGGGGAGGGTTCGACCTCCAGGCCCTTGACCGTGCTAGACGCATGGTAAACAGGGCTGTTGCCCGGTTCCTTGTCGACAGGGGTTGGGGGCGGGTCAGTCGTCACCCCGCCATTAGTCTGCAAAATTATGAACTTTACGCAGGGGATGGGGTCCATCTGTCGCGAGGAGGTATGGACCTCCTGTTAGGTGATTGGCGAGCAGGCCTGTTGACCGATCTGATGGTCGGGGGGGCGTCGAGCCTTCATTGAAGCCTCTCCGTGTGGCGGGTAGCACTGGTAAGGTAAACATTTATGACCCACAGGTATCCGGCAGGTTCGCAATTGACTGGACAACACTAGACAGGCATAAGTTGGTTAAACGTTGTCCGGTCAACGACGAACCAGGCGACGGGGTGATGGCTACAGCTAGACAGCATGCATCACCCCGTGATTTTACGGATACGCGTCAGAGGGTGGGGTCATTAGTTAGATATTGACTACGGTCAACAATTTGTTTGTTGTCAACAAACAAATTGATACAAATAGATACATTGTAACAATTGCCGTCTGCAATTTTGGGTGGTACCTTTCCAGTGTTACTTCGGCCTGCTTGCCTTAAGAATTATGATTGGTCAATTACCAATAGAAATTTATAATTCGGACTAGGGCATGAATCAATAAATGTGGCCCAATGCCATTATCCACTTTCATCAGTGTCTGAGTCCTTTATTGGGGGGTGCGCCTGCAATGCTATTTATCAGCTCTGGTGAGAAATCAGTAACAGAACGACACATTTCCTCAAGGCAGTCGGACTATATCCCTAGTCGATTTTTAACTTCACCTTGTGTTTATTCTGTGACTTAATGACAACAGACAATTTTAATGCATCTCCTTGCTTCAACTCCATGCTATTCTGTAAACATTTTAAGGATTTTTAAAATTGGTATCACAAGGTACTGTGAATGCTTCCAATCCAGCTAATTAATAGGCAGGACATGTGAAGTAGGTTAAAACTTGGGACACATTTTATTTTATTTAAAATATCCCTTAGTCTGTGATGGGGCCTAAGGTAGTGCTGTGCAACCTGGTACTATGGACCCCCTTTGCCACTCCTCTAGCCCGAATTGGCAAGTCCCTGGCACCTGTGTATTGCTGTGCCTCACTAGCCATGCACTGGACATCTAAGGTGGAAAGACATCACCACAGGCATTTCCAGCTCTATTCATGTGAATGAATGTTGGCTGTACCACTAAGGTACCTCATGATGCCTGCCTGCCTGCACGCCTGATGAAACATGGTGTGTACTCAGTGGCCACCTCATCATAAGAACATAAGAACAGCCTTGCTGGAACAGGCCACAGCCCATCCAGTCCAGCATTCTGTCTCACACAGTGGCTCACCATTTTCTTCAGGGTATTCCCAAGCAGATGCCTTCACCTGCTTAGGATTCCCTGGAAATGGCATTGAGAGATATCCTGCCTATCTCTCCAACCCCGAGGTTGTCCTTAAGTATCCATAATTATAGCCATTGATACCCTTGTCCTCCATGAACTTGTCTAATCCTTTCTTAAAGCTGTCAAGACTGACAGCTGTTACCACTTCCAGTAATCCTCTGGGTGAAAAAGTACTTTCTCTTATTTGTTTGAGAACTAGTACCCAAAAGTTTCATCGAGTGTCCCCTAGTTCTAGTGTTATGCGATAGGGAAAACAGTTTTTCCTTGTCTACTTTGTCCACACCATGCATGATTTTATAAACTTCAATCAGGTCACCTCTTAGACGTCGTCGTTCAAGAGTGAAGAGGCCCAACCGTTGCAGTCTCAGATGGTAAGGAAGGTATTCCAGTCCCCTAATCATTCTGGTTGCCCTCCTCTGTACTTTTTCCAGCTCCATAATATCCTTCTGGAGGTATGGCGACCAGAACTGTACACAGTATTCCAGATGGGGCCTCACCATAGATTTATAAAGAGGCAAAATGACACTTGCTGACTTATTTTCTATACCCTTCCTAATGATCCCTAGCATTGAGTTTGCTTTTTTCACTGCTGAGGCACACTGGGTTGACACCTTCATTGAGTTGTCCACCAGGACACCAAGGTCCCTTTCCTGGTTTGTCGCAGAGAGTTCAGACCCCATCAGTTTATAAATGTAATTGGGGTTCTTTGCCCCAACATGCATCACTCTGCACTTACTAATGTTGAAGCTCATTTGCCACTGTTTTGCCCACTCCCCCAGTGTCAAGAGATCCCTCTGGAGCTCCTCACAATCTCTCACAGTTTTCACTACCCTGTATAATTTAGTGTCGTCAGCAAATTTGGCTACCTTGCTTTTCACTCCTACCTCTAGATCATTTATGAAGAGGTTGAAAAGCAGGGGTCCCAGGACTGAACCTTGGGGGACCCCACTCTTTACATCCCTCCACTTGGATAAGTGTCCATTTAGTGCTACCCTCTGTTTCCTTTCCCTTAGCCAGTTGCTGATCCAGGACAAGACCTGTCCCTTTATTCCATGACTGGTAATTTTATTCAAGAGCCTTTGGTGTGGGACCTTGTCAAAAGCCTTCTGAAAGTCCAGATAAACAATGTCAACTGGATCCCCCTTATCCACATGCTTGTTGACACTCTCAAAAAATTCCAACAGATTAGTGAGGCATGATTTGCCCTTGTAAAAGCCATGTTGGCTCTCCTTTAGCAGCGCCTTCTCTTCTATGTGCCTATTAATTCTATCTTTTAGGATGGTTTCCATCACTTTACCTGGGACACATGTCAAACTGACAGGTCGGTAATTTCCTGGATCATCCCTGGATCCTTTTTTGAAAATTGGTGTTACATTCGCTACCTTCCAGTCATCAGGCACAAAGCCTGATTTGAGGGAAAGATTATATATTTTGGCTAGGGGATCAGCAATTTCATCTTTTTTTAAATAAATTTTTATTTATTTTCAAAAGAAAAAAAACCAAACATACAAAAAAAAAGAACAATACATCATAACAATATTACATAAAACTCATGAAAAATAATACATATATGGTGGTTAAACTGATTATTTGTCATGGTACACACACAATTAGATTTCCACATTGTAGGTTAGTACTATAACCATAACCTTCATAGCTTTCAATATTACAGTTATTTGTTAACAACCATCAAATTCTTTCTTTTAAAATTGCAAATCACCCAGTGAATATTTACATTGCCCTGGAGAGTTTAGTGCCTATATCATCTCCAAAACCCACTTTGAGATGGTACAGGTCTAAAACTATCCCTACCCATAAGGGAGTGATCTACAAACGGCTTCCAAATTTTCCAAAATCTATTTTCCTTCAATTTATCCCTTTTTACTTTTATCTCCCATGTCAATTTGTCATTCAATGCTAGATTCCACATTTCCTTATACCACTCTCCCGTCTGTATTGTTACATCATTTTTCCAATTTCTAGCGATACATTGTCTGCCAGTAGTTAACATTATTTCCAATAGCTCTTTTTCCACCTTATTCAAACACATACCTTCCACGTCTGTTAGCAAAATGGTACCTGACACCAACTTCATTTTCTTACCCATTATTTCCCCTATCTCTCCTTTTATTCTTCTCCAGAATTCATTTATGTTTTTACAACTCCACCACATATGTTCATAGGTTCCAACAGTTTCTTTACATCTCCAACATAAATTATCCCTTTTATTATCAATCTGATGCAACCTCAGTGGTGTCAAGTACCATTGCCACAACATTTTATAGTTATGTTCCTTAATTCTTACTGACATTGTTCTCATTATCCTCTTTTTCCACTTATTTCTCCATTCATCATTTCCTAATTTTAAATTAAAATCCTTTTCCCACTTCAATTTCAAATCTTCCTGTGGATCACTACCCTTATTTGTTAAAATATAAAGTTTACTTACTAGACCCTTGATACTTTTCTCACCTTTTCTAATGTTTAAAACCAATTCTTCAAATTTGGTCTTTTCTCTGTCTATACCTAGTTATCTTCTATATTTTTTTATTCCAATTATCAACCTTCAATTTCTGAAACCAGTCCAATTTTAACTGTTCAAATAGTTTTTTCTTCTTAGTTTCATCTTCGCAAACCCTTAACCATTCATTCACCAGGAAAACTTCGTTTTTATCCAATATTTCCTTTTTTGTTTTGTCTATTTTTATCAGAAAACACACCATATCAGCCAATTCCAAAATTGGAGAGAGATCTGGGATCAAGTCTTTCTTTAATCTTTTCCACACCCTCATGAGTCCCCTCATCATAGTATTACTTGTATTTATCATTTTAACCTTAGTTCCCAAAAAAATCATTTTACCAATATTCGTATAATCTTTCATCTCCATTTCCTCCCAAATTACTTTTTCTCTTGCCAAGATCTTCACAACGTTCTTAATTTGAAATGCTCGATAGTACGCTAACAAATTTGACATTCCCAAACCTCCTTCTTTCTGAGGCAGATACCAGAGTTTCTTTGAAAGTCTGGATTTCTTGCCACCATTACAAAAATTATTAAACATCTTTTGGAACTCATTAATCTCCTTTTCCTTCAATTGGATTGCAAGTGCATCAAATAGAAAATTAATCCTCGGCAACAACATCATTTTGCAAATTGCAATCCTCCCAAACCATGACAACTTCAACTTCTGAAAACTTTGTATTTTGTTCTTGAATTCTGCTTTCAAGATGTCATGGTTCAGTCTTTTAAGTTCTTCAAATCTGTTTGAAATAGTTATCCCCAAATATTTCAACTTTTCTTTAATTTCTATATTAGATAACCCCGCCATCTTTTCCCTCTCCTCATCCCCCATATTACACAGCATCATTTCTGATTTATCCCAATTTATCCTCAATCCAGTTATAACCTCAAATTCCTCTATTTGCTCTTTAATCCTATCCATTACCACCTCTGGATGTTTCACCATTAACAACGTATCATCTGCATACATGCTCACTTTATTACCAATATCCCTTCTATAGTTGAATCTTCCCTTATATTTTTAGCTAAAATTTCCATTGCCATAATAAACAAAATAGGGGAGAGTGGACAACCCTGCCTAGTGCCTGCCTCAAGCTTTACCTCATCTGCAACCTCTTCATTTACTCTAATCCTAGCACTCCCTTTTTGATATAATAAGTCAATTACTCTTCTAAATCTATCCCCAAATCCATAATTTCTAACTATTTCCTTAATCGAAGACCATTGTAGCGAATCAAATGCCTTAAAATATCTAAAGATAATAAACCCACCTTTTCCTTCGTCTGATTAAAATTGTCAATTAAGTCTAACACCCTCCTAGTCAAATAAGCCATATGCCTTCCTTTTAAAAAACCAACTTGATCAACATTTATATATTCCCCCATAAATCTATTTAACCGATTAGCCAGTATTGCTGTGAAAATCTTGGCATCCTGATTTATAAGAGAAATTGGTCTGTATGATTCCACCTTTTCCAAATTCTTTCCCAATTTTGGCAGCAGAACGATTATAATCCTATACCATGAAGTTGGAATTTGTCCACCGTCTAAAATATAGTTATATAGCTTCACTAACTTTGGAACCACAACGTCTTTAAATTCCTTATAAAACTCTGTCGATAACCCATCATCTCCCGGGGCTTTCCCCAACTTCAAACCACTAATTACATCTTTTACCTCTTTATCAGTAACCCATTCCTCCATTTTTTCGCGGTGTTCCTGTTTTATTCCATTCCCTAACTGCCTCTCCAATATCCCTTTAAGCTTACCAACGTCTATCTCTTTTTTTGCATATAATGCTTGATAAAATTCACTCACAATTTTACATTTGTCGCTAATCTTATTACACCTTATCCCTTGTTTATCAACCAGCACCCCAATTTCCCTTTTTTCCTTTTTAGCTTTGGCCGCTCTTGCTAATAATCTTGAATTTTTATTGCTAAATTCAAAATACTCTCTATTTAGATATATCAAATCTCTTTTAACTTTATCTATATCCTTGCCCATTAATTCTGCCTTAAGTCTTTGTGGTTTAGCGAAGATTTTTTATCCTTGTTTTTTGAGTGATCTTCCTGTAATTGCTTTATTTAGTTTTCTTTTTCCACCTGATCTGCCTTATATCTTCTATACTTTATACTCGCCAACTTTATACTTTCCCCTCTAAAAACCGACTTCATGGCATCCCAAGCCACATTAAAACTTACCTCTTCGTTATCGTTCCACTGCCAGCTTTCCATCCAACTTTCCATGATTTGTTCTTTACATTTTTGATCTTTGAATAAATTGGGATCATACCTCCAACTTCTTCCTCTCCGATTATCCTTTTGTAATCTCAGCTCCAAAAGTACTTTAGCATGGTCTAATTCCTTGAAAATCCCTATTTCCATTCCCTCAATATTTGTAATCATATTTTCCGTTAACAAAATATAGTCTATTCTAGAATAGGACCCATGAACGTGTGAAAAATAAGAGTATGCCCTTTCCGAACCCTTGATCTCCCTCCAAGAATCTTTCAGACCCATCGCACCCATCCATTTATCTAAAATCTTCCCTTTCAATCCGGTTCCACACCTTGCTAAATTCATACAGTCTAAATTTGACCTTATCAAATTAAAGTCTCTGGCCACAATCATTTTTGCCACTTTTTCTAGCTCCACAACTTTTCGGACTTTTTCTAAAAATTCAGCTTGGTGTTCGTTTGGAGCATAAATGTTCACCAACATTATCTCCTCATCATCTATTTTTCCTCTTACGAGCAAGTATCTACCTTCCTGGTCGACAACATTTTTTATTGTCTCAAATCCTAATCTTTTAGAAATCATAATTGACACTCCTCTTGCTTTTGAGGTACCAAATGCCATCTCATAATGTTGTATCCATCCCAAGAAAATTTTGTTTGTATCCTTTGACTTTTGGTGCGTTTCCTGTAAAAACACTATATCAGGTCTATCCTTCTTCAAAGCCAATTCCAACCTCCTCCTCTTAAGAACAGAACCTGTACCCTTTACATTCCAGGTTAATATTTTAATATTTCCCATAGTCTGTTACAATTTCTTCCCTTCTAACTTCTAAACTCTCCATTGGGCGTGCCACCACCAACCCCTTACCACTAAAACATAGAAATACACAAAAAACACAATATCTCTCTCCCCACCTTCTCCAGAAAAAAAGACGCCTTTGATGACCAAAGAGGGGAGAGGGGGGACATGGAAGATGTACATGCAGATTAGTGCTTCGCGCCACCCACCTTTATATAGTACTTAAATGATATTATTTTTTTAAAAAAATCCTAATCTATTGCTCAATGCTCCTTACTTGCCTCCTCCTCCACCATAATCAATGACAACTCCTCTTCTTCTCTTCCCTGCGGGGTTCCACCTGTAGCACCACCATGATTCCGCCCCCTCATACTCCCTTCTTATAGCCCCCGATTCCAACAAATCTTTCCTGAGAGTTAACCACTCTTCCGAACCCACTTTAACAAGCTCCAGCAGACTCAGATATTCCAATGGGTCAATCCCCTCATCAATAACCTGCATTCTTTTCTCATAGAAGAAACGCAATTGCTGTGGGAATCTCCAATTGTACCTTACACCTTTACTCATCAACAGTTTAGTTACCGGTCTCATCTTATATCTCCAAATTCTTTCCTTCATTGAAATATCATTATATACTTCCACATCGGAACCATCGATTTTTAGGGCGCCAGAACCAGCTTGTTTCAAGAAATCCATTACTCTAAGTTTATCTCCCCAATTTGCAAATTTTACCAAAACATTTCTTTGAGACAACCTTCCCTCTTCTTGGACCCTCCCTATATGCACTTACAATGTCCTCCTGTACAAATTCCTTTCCCATACTCAAATTATTTAGCCACTGAACCACTCTTTCTCTTAGCTGGTCTGGAGTCCTTTCAACCACCTGACGGATCACAATATTCTGCTTTCTCATCATATCTTCCACAGCATCAATCCTTTTCTCATGCTCATCCATTTTCAGCTTATTCTCCCTCACCATCTCCTGAGTCCCTTTTATTTCCTTTTTCATAGTATTCACCTCATTTTGAACCAATTTCACATTTCCTTCTATTTTTTGCAAACTTAATTCCACTTTTTTTGTAAAATCCATAACAGATGTTACCACCTTATCCTGCTTTTTCATCATTTCATTTCTATCTTTTACCCTTGAATCCTCATTTTTCTCCATCTTCTGAAACAATTTGCCAATTTCCACCATAATTTGAGTATGATCATAGGGTTCAGGTGGTGGTGATGATGATGGAGGGACCTCTTCCGCTGGTGCTTTTTCCTTCCTCTTAGATTTAACCACTGGCTCCTCCTCCTTTGCTTTTCCTCTTGTACCTTTATCCATGGTGACAACCCCTAAAAAGCTTTAATGCTGCAACGTATTGTAAATTCGTTACACTCTCCGTTTAAACCTAATCCGATGCAGCCAAAGCTGACAACAGTCCCATTAATTCTGTTAAAGCTTGAAAAGAAAAAGAGGTCCAGCAAAAAAATTAATTATTATAATCCACAAAGGAGCAGGAACCAAAAACAGCCCAAACAAAAAATATTGTAATCCACAGGAAGCCCGTCCAACTCTCTATTACCTCTCTATTACCTTGCTTCAAAAAATCTGGGAGATCAGAATAGTTATTTGTAATCCACAGGCAGTTATAGTCCAAATGCAAAAACTTGATTGAAGTAAATCCAAATCAGGGAAGAAGGAAAAAAATCAATATAAGTATCCAACTGAAGTTGAAACACTCCGACAGAGCTCCCAGATAATATACAAAGACCGTGCTGCCTCCATAACTTTGTAGCAAGGCAGCCTCCTGTTGCAAGGTGGAGGAGGGGAAACACTCAGTGCAGGAAGAGGGAAAATGAAAAAAGAAACAAAGATACTTTGTAGCAAGCCCAGAGGTTTATCTCTGGACTGCTACTAGACTGAATAGACTGTATACACTTGCATGTATAGCACAACTGAACTGACTCAACTGGGCAATCCAAGATAATATATCTGTTTTGTGTTACAGTTGTTGCACTGTATTTACTGTATATGTTTGCACCTTTTACTTCCTAAGTAAACCTGCTTTGAGTTCTGTTTTGCACCAAGACCTGTCTGCCTGTTTTTCTGAGCTTGCCAGGTGCACACCTCTTGCAGACGCCTGCATACCTCTCTGCTAACCATACACACCAGCAATATCCATACCTGTCAACCATCCTGATTTGGCCAGGATTACCCCATAATTTGGTGCCGATTTGCGCCATTTCCCGACCCGCGCTGCCAAAACCCCGTAATTTGGCAGCAGGGGAAAGGAGGCACTGCGCAGCCCATCTGTGCAGGTCGCGTTGCACGCATGCATGGAAGGGCTCTACACTTCTGTAGCTCCCTTCCACACATGCGCAGAAGGCTACACCACCAGTGTAGAAGGCTATGCAAGTGGCATAGCCCTCCACACACATGCGTACAAGGCGACCAGCGCAGGTCGCGTTGCACACATGCATGGAAGGGCTCTACACTTCCGTAGCTCCCTTCCACGCATGCGCAGAAGGCTACGCTGCCTGTGTAGAAGGCTACACAAGTGGTGTAGCCCTCCACGCGCATGCATACAACGCGACCTGTGCAGACCCGGATTCGCCGGAGCCGTGGTTGACAGGCATGGCAATATCCTGGGTGGCAACCTTGCTGACTAATCTTTCTAAAACCAGATCAAACCCAAGGAACTGAAGAATGATTCCACCAGAAAGGTCTTTGTTAAGACCAACCATAACAATGTTCTCAACACATCTTGAGGGACTTTTGCGTATTGAGAGTGTCCTCCTAGCAGACATGTGCAGGAAATACAAATATGACATACTTCTTCTCCAGGAAAAACATCAGGGAAAATCAAAGTACATACCCAAAGTGGCTGGAATGGAACAAGTGATTGAGAGACCGCATGATCAGTATGGGAGGGCAATTTTTGATAGACCTGGCCTCAGCATAATATTAGGTGCATTGACAGAAACAAACACTAAAATTCTCACTTCCAAACCTCACAATTCTCTGTTACATCTGTCTATAAGCTGCCAGAAGCAAATTTTAGTTTTAATGAACCTGACAATTTTTTAAAAAAATAATACAAGCAAGTGTGACTGATTTATAAACATCCTGCCCAAATCTACTCCTCATGATCTGAAGGATTCCGAATGGGATAGGCAAAAATCAGCTGGGATCCTTTCTCTAAGGTTGCCAATCAGGTTTAAGAAGCCCAACATTCAATGCAGCCCCATATGGCAACCCCAACAACACTCTGACCACACAGGGTGGGCCATTTTCCTAAAGCAAAGAAATGAAGCACAACAAACCAACAGGTCAGCGAACAGCATGAAGGCATCAACCACTCCCCTTCCCTCTTGCTGCAGGGAGGAAAAGCTTCCCCTCCTTAAAGGAGACTTTGCGGCAGAATTCAGAGGAAGCACTCTGAGCAAACAAGCTAAACATTGTTATAATTGCAACGTAACTGCACAAACATGCTGCAAAAACACTCATCCTTTTAATTTGTACCATTTGGAAATGTTGTAAAGAGAATGTGTGCACGTTTCAAGGATAAACTGAGGATATTATGAGGATTTGGGGGGAAATAGTTAAAGTGATTCACACTGCAATCGTTTTTGTTACTTTTTAATTCTTCAGTTTGAAAATATGATTTTAAAAAGATTAGGAGGGCATAATGTGATTAGGCAGTAATATACCATTGAATCCTAAGATATCTCTTTTAGGTTCAATAAAAAGATTTCTTAATGATACTTAACTGGTTTCAAATCATCCTGTTGCTGCTAAGATCATCATAGCAAAATAGATATCCTGGAAGAAGAAGAAACCTCTATTCCACCCTGGTAAATGACTGATTTAACCATATCTGAAACATTACTTTGTCAGCTAAATTGACACATTATCAGAAGTTACAAGGAAATTATCTGCAAGGTACACATAAGTTTTTCAAGTGATGTATAATATTTGTTATGTATTGGAATAAGAAAGCAAGAAATGGAATTTGTTACGAACTGTTGTAGAAATGTGTACTAATGTTTTTTCTAAAATAAATATGAAAAAATGATTGTCTTCCATTAAAAGGCATTAGCGCAAGATGGCTAATAAACATCACTTTTAAAAAGCAATAAAGTCACTAAATTCATTGCATTGATAACCAAAAGCCAGACTGGGGGAAAAATATGTTTTTCCACCATCATCAAAAGCAATGAGCCTGAGAATTGGATGCAATGCAGAAGGGTGTGTGTGTGTATGTGCGCGTGTGCACGTGTGCACATGCACGTGCACGCATGCGTGTGTGTGCGTGTGTGTGTGCATGCATGTGTGTGTGTGTGTGCATGAGTGGGCATGCGTGCATGTGTGTATGTGCATGGGCATGTGTGTGCATGCATGCATTTGTGTAAGAGTGTGTGTGTGTGTGAGAGAGAGAGAGAGAGAGAGAGAAAAGAGAGAGAAACCTGTAGAGGAGAAGAAAAGATCTGTTATTCCCTGAGGATTATATATGTTGTGTTTTGGGATCAAGGAGACAGCGGAGGCTTGATTCATGAAGAGGCATTGGGCATGATAGCCCGGACGGAGTTTATTAGGAATAACAGGACAAAGAAAATTCCAGAGAAGGGTATGCAATATATCCTTATTGGTTACCTGCGATAGCATAAGGTTACTTAATTGGCTAAATATCAGCATGCCTGCCTCGTGCTCACCTTGCTAATTGGACAGAAGCTGCGTGCTAGCTGAATGACTGCGTGCCATCCCTGGGCATAGTAGGGAGGGCCAGAAGGCCTTGAGTCAGAGGTCCAAACTGGGGGCCTCTAAGTTAATTGGCATAAACAGATGAGGCAAGGAGAACGATCACCCACGATTTATGGCCATGGTGTGCCATTAGCCACAGCGATTGTGCTGTGAACCTCCTCACATCTTCCCCCTTCTGTTTTTAAGAAGCTTATAAGCATAATAAATTTGGTCCTTGCGTGCACGAGGCCGGAAGCGAAATCCTTGCAGGCAGGTGGCTAGCAACGAATGTATGCATTGAATAAAGCAACAGGCAGTTATCAGAATGGCAAGAATAATTAAACCATACTGCAGGATGGTCCGTACCCAAGCTCCGTTGGGAAGCCAGGACCAAAGAGTGCTCCAACACGAAGGCAGAGGGTTTTGCTTAATATCAGAAACAATTTTGGTTAAAGAATCCAATTGGTTTTGTACCTTATTAGAATTATCGGATAAGTTAAAGCAACACATATTATGCACAGACTCACAACCTTGATGATGGGCAAAGCAACAATCATACGACTAAGGCAACAAGTGGTTTTAGAGAGGTTAGCAGGAATATAGTTCCAAGTTCGTGACCCACAGGTCCAGAACCACCCAGAAGGCAACAGAATGTGCTGAAAGTTAAAATGAAGGTCCTCTGTTTCTCTCCCGGTGCAATTAAGGCCGCGACTGGGCTGGGAACAGCGAGTCTTTGACTTATGTTGAGTACAGTTCACAACCCTGGCACATTTACTCGCATTACTAACAGCTACAATAGGAGTATAGAGAGACAGGGCATCAAAGGGCAGCCTATTGGTTGCCTTTCCCCAAAAGGGGCTAAGAGCATATTTGTTTTTGACCTTGTCATTAAAGTCGGCCATATCGTAACCCAACACTGACCTACTGACGTTTTGGGGACTGTAGCAAATGGGAATAAGACAGGTACTTAACAGGTGATAGGAGTCAACGCTTTGCTTAAGGCAAAACTCAGTTTGATTAGAAATGCGGGCAAGCTTATACCACAGGTTATACTCAAAGCGTTGGGACAGCTCATCTTGGACGGCAAGCGCTCCTGGAAAGAGAAGCATGTAGCAACAAAGAATCATTATAGAATTAGCATTTAGACAAGCTATGATAGCAACAACAAAGTTCTCAGGAGTCTTTTCCACCCGAATTTCGTCCAGCATACTGGGCTTCATCCGACAATGCTTTCACCTGGCCCCAGGTTATCGGCGGGTTCTGCCCCCTTCGCCTTCCCCCTCGGTTCCGTCTCCTCTCCGGGAGCTCGTGCAGGTGAAGGTCGAAGTTTGGAATGGGGTTGCTGAGACCCTGATGCCATGCCATGCTTCCACGGTCGAACAAACCGGGCAGGGACCCAAAGAGGACCTTCTGGCGTAGACACTGTGGCATAGCCCCTTCCCCAGGTGATGAGGGGAACAGGCCCTTTCCACTCCGGGTCCGGCAGGCGTCTGTACTGGACCTGGGGGGCAGGCAGAACCTCAAGCTGGTGGTAGTGACGCTGAGCCCTGGATAAAAATTGAGAATTAAATTGAGACAAGTTAAGGTGGTTTAGAGTAAACAGTACACTAGCAAGCCACTCCTCCTTTTCCGGAAGTGAGAGGGGGATAGTTCCCCCTTTCCTTTTTTGGCGATCCAGTGCCTCTTTCAGTGTTTTATTGGCCCGCTCAACCACGGCCTGTCCCTGAGAATTATAAGGGATGCCGAATGTGTGGACAATCTGCCAGCGGGTACAAAACTCTGCTAGGGCAGTAGAACAATAGGCGGGGCCGTTATCGGTCTTCAAACGGTCAGTTTTTCATCCATGTGATGATATATAACCAAATTAGGGTAAGCCTTTCTGTACGGCATGAGAGCTGCATTTACATAAAACTGACACATGGTGGGGCTATTGAGCATTCCCATTGGCAATACCTTCCAATGGTACCGGACTGTGGGCTGGGAGTTATTCAACACTGGGACCGTGAAAGCAAAATACTTCCGGTCCTTTTCCTGAAGGGGAATGGTATAAAAACAATCCTTGAGGTCAATGACAGCCATCTCATAATCATGGGGTATCAAATTTGGGTTCGGGGTTCCACACTGGAGCGAGCCCATCAGCTCAATTATCTTATTGATCTCCCGCAGGTCATGGAGCAACCGCCACCTCCCGGACTTCTTTTTGATGACAAATACCGGGGTATTAAACGGACTACTAGTCAGTTCAAAGTGACCCGCGTCCAGTTGTTCCTGGACGAGCTGCTTAAGCGCAGTCAACTTCTCTTGCGGAAGTGGCCATTGCTCCACCCACACGGCTTGATCGGTCTTCCACGAGAGTGGAAGAGCACAATGTTGATGGCTATTCATGAGTTATGAGGGTGGTGCCAACTTGCACCAGCAAATCCCTCCCCCACAAGTTGAGATCAATTTGTAAAATACAGGGCTTGATACGAGCGATCTCAGGCCCGCCAGGTTGGAGACTGACAGATAACCACTGAGCACTTTTCTGGGAGGCCTGGCTACCACCGATGCCCCAAACTGAGGGAGCGGTCTCGGTTGGCCACAAGGGATCCCAGTGTGTGGGAATGTATCTGGTTCCTGTCTGGCTGTCTCCTACACATTTTATAAACAAAGGCCTCTTTGCTTACATGAGAGACAACGCTGGATTTTGGGCATGCGTAGAACAGTGAGAAGAATTCTCCTTATTTCTCCTTATTTGGTTCTGACACTCTGATTGGTTGTATGTGCCTTAAGTTTGGTTTCTGATATACTCTGTTTGAATAAAGAGACGCCATGATTATTATCCTTTGTTCAGCCAAAACTGCAGTTGTGTGTGTGTGTGTTCTCTCTATCTCTGTTTCTTCCTTGCCTAATGAAGCTGGACTTCGTTAGCTTTTAACTCTTCCTTTGTTTATCTGGGGCTATAAACTGTTGCTAATGAGGCTGATTAGAGATCTTTACATGAATCGGATTCCTACAAGTGGTGCCCCGTTTAAGGCGTTTGAATGAAATTCAAAGGAATGCTTTGAAGCAGCAATCAGCAATTAGCACCTAATTAGCACCTCATTGCGACCAGGGCAAGGTCTTCATTCACCTATGACCAGAAAGGTCCGACCAGAGGAAAGGTCAACTCAAGCGCTTGAAATTCATCCAAAGTCTACTTTGGGTCCCAAAAGGGTGAGTGAAAAACAATAATTATGGGGTGCGTGCTTGCTTCGCCAGAGCAGGAGCTTTGTAAAGATATCTCATATCTTCTGCATAAGAATGGGAAATGAGCTGATAAGAAGGAAATACAGCAGCTGGTCCAAGTTGTAGGAAAAACCTGTCCTTCGTTTAAATATGATTGTCTGGACTTACAAGAATGGGAAAAGATTGGGAAAGAATTGCAGAAGCATGATGGGATTTCTGTATCAGTGCAATATACTTGGAATGAAGTCAGAAACTGCCTTCAAAGACTTACTCCAAAAAATATGTTGTTGTCCCAGCGGCTTGCTGGTCCCCTTCCGCAGCTTTTGCCCCCAGCCAAGGGAGGGACTATGGCGACAGCCCCTCCATTATATGAGAAACAACAGCATGAGCCCCCTGATGGGGATGGGGGTGGAAAAGGAGATGGGACATTATATCCTGCCTTGCAGCAATCAAGCACTTTTAGCCCTACAAAAGACCTGTTCTCTGCTGCTTTAACTGCAGCTGTGCTGGATGTGGAATCTCCCAAGATATACCCAGTGATCAGGGGGGCTCCGGCTGTTGGCAATGCACCGGCAATCCCAGATAGATATGAAACCCTCCATTACAAATATCTGAAGGAACTGAAAGTCAGCATACGTGACTATGGGGTTAATGCACCTTTTACAAAAGCTCTGTTGGAAGCCATTGCTTCTCAAAAATTGATACCAGCTGATTGGAAACAGATGATCAAAGCACTCCTGCCTCCTGCAGAAGCTATGCTCTGCTTGCAGGAGTGGAGGGATGTGGTTTGGGAGGTACATCACACACGCCCTGCACTCACGATGGATATGTTATGTGGGGAGGGAAATTTTGCCAACCCCACACAGCAGTTGGCACTCACTGATGCCCAGTTGGGAGATATTGCACAGATAGTCATACGTGCCTGGAGTAAGATTCCTTCCAAAGGGGATAGCTCACCTGCTGGATTTGCAGCAATTAGGCAGGGCCCTAAAGAGAATTACACTGAGTTCATTAACAGACTCATGACTGCCCTCAGCCGCCAGGTGGAAAATGTCCCGGCACGGGAAATGCACATGAAACAACTGGCTTTTGAAAATGCCAATGAGGAGTGTAAGGGTGCTCTGACAGCTGTTTATGCTCGGCCAGGCACATCGATAGCAGACATGATGAAAGTTTGTCAAAATGTGGGGACTCACAGTTACAAGGCTCAACTTCTGGCAGCTGCAGTTCAGTTGCCCACAACTCAGGCTCAAAACAAACGTTGTTTTGGCTGTGGAAAAGAAGGGCATTTTAAAGCACAATGTCGCTCCTCTCAAAAGCCGGCAGCATGCCCTTCAAGGAAATGTCCCATTTGTCAGAAAGGGTACCATTGGGCCAATCAGTGCCGCTCAAATCCTAATGCCAACTCCTCAGCTGCTCAGCACAAAGACTCTGACTCTTCTCCACAGCAGCAGGGAAATGGGAGTGCGGGCCATGCTCGGGCACAGGCAAAATAATAGGGCTACCAGAGGTCAGTGAGGAAGCAATAGCAGAGGTTTTGGAAGAGATGGAAGAAGATATGGAACTTGCCCAAGAAATGATTTCACGATATAGAAAAAACCATCCTCTAAAAGAAGGTCTATTATTGGGGTTATCCAAGGACTGTACGTTTACTGTGCCAGGGTGTGTGGAGGCTCGTCCCACACTGGTTGATGATGTTATTCCCCAGGGCATGGTGGGCATTGTTCTTCCTTGCCCAGACGCCTTGCCCGCTTCTGTACACATTGCAGCAGGGTCAGTTACATTGGGTCACCAAGAAATTGTCATCCCTGCATCAGCCATGCAACATCTCACCCTGCCTAAGGGACAACCTGTAGGACGCCTTCATCTGCTCCCATTAGGGACCACTGCAACTCCATCCCAGGAGGGGACTGTAACAGCAGCTATGGCGGTGATACAAATCACCGAGGATAGACCGACCCGCTCGCTGATTATGGGTGGACGTTCAGTGTCTGGACTAATCGATACAGGAGCCAATATTTCAGTGGTGGCAAAAAAAGATTGGCCGATTGGATGGGCCGTCCGCCCCTGTAGGGAAGTTTTTGGGGTGGGCGGGTATGAGCCAGCACAGCAGAGTGTTCATCCAATCGTCTTTGAGACCTCAGGGGGAACAAAAGTTTCTCTTCACCCCCTGATTATGGATATTCCTATTACTCTGTGGGGCCGGGATCTCCTGGCTAAAACAGGGTGTACCTTGCAGACAAATTTTTGATACGGGCCTCCCCTGCAGCGCTGTTGCATGCACTTCCACTACAATGGAAAAACACCCCGCCAGTGTGGACGGATCAATGGCCACTCTCAAGAGAAAAGCTCCAGGCGGCGGAGGCCCTTGTACAGGAGCAATTAAATCTGGGACATATTCAAACAACCACTAGTCCTTGGAACTCTCCAATTTTTGTGGTGAAAAAGAAGTCTGGAAAATGGAGATTGTTGCATGATTTGAGAAAAGTTAATGAGCACATCTTGCCAATGGGACCTCTACAATCTGGACTTCCTAATCCGAACATGATTCCTAAAGATCATCAACTCATGGTTATAGATTTGAAGGACTGTTTTTATACAATCTTGCTAGCGCCACAAGACAGAGAAAATTTGCATTTACATTGCCAGTATACAATAATGAACATCCTACTCAACTGTTTGAATGGTGTGTCTTGCCTATGGGTATGGCCAACTTGCCGACTCTATGCCAACATTTTGTGAACATGGCTTTGGAACCTTTCAGGCAACGTCATCCAGAGGTTAAAGTCTATCATTACACAGATGACATTTTATTGCATGGTCCACAAGTCACTGAGAAACACCTGCAGGACCTAGCAGACATTTTGCAACAAGCGGGCTTGATCATAGCTCCTGAAAAAGTGCAGCGGATGTATCCATTCCAATATCTGGCACATAGGCTCTCAGCTACCACTTCAACTCCGCTATTGCCAACAATAGCTATTCCAGAGCAGTTCACTCTTGTACAATTGCAACAATTGCTGGGGAACATAAATTGGGCTTGTCCCTTCTTGGCCCTGAGCACTGAGGAACTGTCACCACTCTTTGCTGCTCTTTCTGGACACACTTCTCCAGCGGACATCATTCCCTGCACAACGGAGATGCGTACGGCTCTTCAACGCCTCAACGAAAAGCTGCATACCATCGCTGTGGATCGGGTGCCCTCAGGCACCATTGCGCTGGCATGCGCTCTTCTTCCCACACCGAGGCTGCCCACTCCTGTTTTGTTCGCGCCTGTCAACGCTCAGAAGGTGGCCATCGTGGAATGGCTTCACTTGGCGCACACTCCCTCGAAAAACTGTTATCGCCTGACTGATGCGATTGCTGATCTTTTCCTCAAATGCCGTACTAGGGCAAAGCATTTGACTGGCTATGACGTTGACTTTGTTTGTTTTCCTTTTTCGCAGGATCAGCTAACCGCCTTGCTACAGCATTCTGAGGCATTTCAGGTGGCCATGGCGGACTTTGTGGGACAAGTTAAATTTAACCCCCCCAAAGATAAGCGGTTTACCTTGCTGAATCTCACTTCTTACTCCCTGTCATCCCCGCTTTGCATGCAACCTATCTTGCATGCTGTTACTCTTTTCCTGGATGGCTCCCCCTCCCGTGGAGTCCTTACATGGCAGGGTCCTACTGGGGAATGGGAGGTTGTTTTTACAGGACCTCAAGCATCGGCCCAGCGGTCGGAACTGGCAGCAGTCATACTTGCTTTCTCTACGTTTTCTGATGTGCCTTTTAACCTGATTGTGGATACTCAATATGTTTACTGCCTTATTTTTACTTTAGCTCAAGCTTATTTGTCTCCATCGATGGATAGGGATCTTTTTGCTTTATTCCAACAGCTTCAAGGTTTTCTTTCCAACCGTACGGTCCCATTCTTCATTGCCCACATACGCTCTCACACAAGGATCCCAGGTTATTTGACGGAGGGCAATGCACGAGCAGATTCTGCTCTCCGGGACTCTGCTGAGGTTTTTTCTTTCTTTGACAACCCCATTGACAGTCATGCAATGTTTCATCAATCTGCTAAGGTTTTGCATAAACGATTTTCCATTCCTATGTCACAGGCTAGAGACATTGTGTCATCCTGTGCTTCCTGTACGAAGTCTCCTATCTTCCTGCCATTTGATGCTGTTAATCCTCGAGGAACAGAAGCCAATCAGCTATGGCAGATGGATGTCACGCAAGTACCTGCTTTGGCTCCGCTTTCTAAGTTACATGTGACTGTTGATACCTTCTCTGGAGTTATATGGGCTACACCCTTATGGGGGGAAACATCCAGACATGTTATACAACATTGCATTCGTTCGTTTGCGGTAATGGGTAAACCTAAAAGCCTTAAGACAGACAATGGGCCATCATATGTTTCTTCTGCCTTTCAGGACTTTTGCCGTCAGTGGGACATTAAGTTAACCCATGGAATACCCTATAACTCGACTGGACAGGCGATTGTTGAAAGAGCCCACCTGACATTCAAAAATTTGTTACACAAGCAAGTGGGAGATAGAGGGGTTCCTGTGGCTGAAATACCAACAGCTGTTGCTAAAGTACTGTATACTCTTAATTTTCTTCTTGCTCCCCATAACAGGTCACACTCTCCAGTCGAATTGCATTTCAGGACCGAGGAGTGTCTTCCTAAGCCATTGGTCGTTTATCGGCAGCAACCGGAGTGGAAAGGTCCTGTGCCTCTAATCACCTGGGGACGAGGATACGCAGCTGTTTCTATGACCTCAGGACCTGTGTGGATTCCTGCTCGAGCGATCCGCCCATGGAGAGAGAAGAAGGTTACTCAGCTCCAGGATGGTGGTTCACCAGTAGACTAAATTTGCTGACATTTGTTCTTTTCTTTCTTACTGTGCTTCCAGCTGTAAGAACAATGACTCATGGGGGCAACCCCAACTTTTGGCTTCGTCATGCTAACTATATGTTTGAGGTTCATGGTAAGGATGCAACGTTATACTATGAGCATCCACTGGCAGTGTCTCAAATGGCCTTTCTTCCGGCATTGTTCAACACGCCTGAGTTGGTTATTGGACACTTGCAACATCTTGATAGGTCTACACTCTTCTCTAATCCCCCAGAACAATTTAACAACACCCGCTGGCGAAGCATGACATTCAAGAAATACACTAAAGGGCTTTGTTTCTGCTGTCATAGTTCTGGAGTCTGGAATAGTAAATGGAAGCACTGGACTCAAGCACAAAGGGTTTTGCGGCATGTAGGCAATTATACGGGTTGTGATGATTATTTTTGGTTATGGGGTAGTTATAACAGTTCTTATAAGCTTAATTATACCTTGTTTAACACTACTATTGAAGATATATATGATGTGTTTCCTATGTTTACTCCTGATTATTCTGCTATAGATAGTGGTTCAATTTGCAATGGATGGCAAATCAAGGATCCCAACATGTGGTTCTTTTTTAATGGAGTTGCCACGAATTTCCATCCAGGACAATATCAATGTGCAGCATTGGGTTATTTTACCTTACCCGTACAAGTGCAAATGCCGCTTCAGGCAGATGCATAGCGCCGGAGAGCTGTTGCCGGCCCGATGGGTTCTGGTTGCAATGATGAAGTGATAATCGATGTTCAGCTTTCTGATGGTAGCTCCTGGGGGAGAGCTATAGGGGGTGCTATCACTGGAGCACTCACCTTGGGATCATACCCAGGTGTCATTTCCCAGGAGAATAGAAGGTCCATTTTGGGACTCACCTGTAGGCTGGAGAAATCAATCAATGCCACAGGGAGGGTCATACGGGATCTTCAAATGGAAATCACTGAGCTTCATCAAGACCAAATGCAGGACAGACTGGCCATAGATTACCTGTTAGCAAAATCCGGAGGATTTTGTAAACTGGTCGGGAACCAGGGATGTCGGGTAAAATTCCAGGATCTGAATAATACTATTGAGAAAGAACTTCAGAATTTACAGGAGAGCATTACTAACAATGTATGCACTGATGTTAATCTCTTTGATTGGATGACTTCTTGGTTGCCTGATTTGTCCGTCCTTAGACAAGTTTTCTTTTATGGGGTCTTTATTATTATCTGCCTTATATCTTTGTGTTTTTGCATTTATTGTATTACTAATCTTATTTCTATGTGTAACACATGTCCACTGCGTAGAAGGGAGACATCGAGTTTTGCACGACGGCAATTGTACTCAATGAGGTATCATCCTCCGGAACAAGGTACCAGGAGTCAGGAGGGGTACGATGTCCAGGAGGACAGTGATGATGTATATGGAGGAGTAGTTATGGAGTATGATGACATGCAGGGGTATGATTAGCCGTCCCTCTCTCAAATTTAAATGAAAAAGGAGGACATGTGGGAATGTATCTGGTTCCTGTCTGGCTATCTCCTACACATTTTGTAAACAAAGGCCTCTTTGCTTACATGAGAGACAACGCTGGATTTTGGGCACGCGTAGAACAGTGAGAAGAATTCTCCTTATTTTTCCTTATTTGGTTCTGACACTCTGATTGGTTGTATGTGCCTTAAGTTTGGTTTCTCATATACTCTGTTTGAATAAAGAGACGCCATGATTATTATCCTTTGTTCAGCCAAAACTGCAGTTGTGTGTGTGTGTGTTCTCTCTATCTCTGTTTCTTCCTTGCCTAATGAAGCTGGACTTCGTTAGCTTTTAACTCTTCCTTTGTTTATCTGGGGCTATAAACTGTTGCTAATGAGGCTGATTAGAGATCTTTATATGAATCGGATTCCTACACCAGTGCCCAGCGGCTATCACAGAAATATCCGCCCCCGTATCCAACAATCCTTTCAACAACTTACCGTTTACCCAATACTTACGGGTCGGCTTCTGCTGTCCTATCTGCTCTTGAAGGGCGGCAACCTGTGGATGATAGGTGTCTCCATCGGCCCCAGCACGGGTGGAACCAAACCCCCCTATGCGAAGGGCGGGCTCCACTCCCCCTGGGGTCTCATAAGAAACAATGATCAATTGTGCCCAGGAGTCCCCTTTGCGCAGTTGCAATGGGAGGTGACTCCAAAATTGTACATAAATGATGCCTGTGTAGTCTGCGTCTATCACGCCAGGAACTATCATGATGCCATGTTTGGCCGCTGATGAACGTGGCAGTACCAGACCAACGGTCCCTTTTGACAAGGGGCCAGTAAGGTCGGCAGGCATCAGGATAAGCTTCCCAGGCAACGCAGTTGTCATGTCCTGTGTGTTAACGAGATCGAGACCAGCGCTGCCAGCAGTAGCAGCCTTGCGCTGATCGACCCGTGTCCCCTTTATTTTCCCGGGGCCCGGGGAGGGCCCGGTGTCTAGTTTCCCTGTGGTGAGGGGTTGACTCTGCACCGGCTAGCCCAATGGTATCCTTTGCCACACCGGGGGCACTTCTTGCTGGGGCGCTTGACATCCTTTCCACCCCCCTTATGCGCTCCCCCTCCGGGGGCGCGACAATCTTTCTTGAAGTGGCCCGGTTTCTGACAGTTGAAACAATTGCCAGTGGGCTTGTTTCCGGCACGAAGCGCTCCAGCCAGAAGGGCCATTGCATGTGTTTGATTGCCCACCTCCATACAGGCTTGAATCATGTCAGCTAAGCTATACTCAGGGCGGTGAATGACATTTTGCAAAATCTTCTTGCAATCGGCATTGGCCTGCTCAAAAGCCAGCCGTTTCAGGAGTTCTCCTTGGGCATCAGGGTTGTCTATCTGTCTTTGTATGGCTTCCTTCAATCTATCAATGAACTGTGGGTAGGGTTCAGTGGGCTGCTGCAGTGTGGAAGTAAAGGAGCGTGTGGGTTTCCCAGAGACGGGGACCCTTTTAAAGGCTCTCATGACGCACATGAACGTGCGGTGGAAAGACTCCCGGGGGAGTTGCATCTGCTGTTGGAGGGTAGCAAATGCACCTGCTCCATAAATCTGCTCAGGGGTGTTTTGTGGCGTACCAGCCGCCACTGCAGCCGCTCGGAATTCACTATCCCATACTGTGAAGCAGTCAAAATCATTT
This sequence comes from Bradypodion ventrale, assembly GCA_035047345.1. Taxonomy (NCBI): domain Eukaryota; kingdom Metazoa; phylum Chordata; class Lepidosauria; order Squamata; family Chamaeleonidae; genus Bradypodion; species Bradypodion ventrale. The sequence goes on along the minus strand of JAWDJE010000004.1, from coordinate 145,707,913 downwards.
GAAACAAATCTTTCCAGTCTTGGGGTAGCATAGTGTACCCGTTTCCAATTCCCTCAAGCAACCCTTGCACAAAATGTGATCGGACACCAGCCTCTCTAACAGCTTTATTAAGTTCCCTAATTACTGTATATGACAGAGCTTGCCAATGGATACGTTCCTCTGGATTCCCATCCGCCCCCACCCCCATCTCAACTGTAATGGGAAAAGCAGAAGGACTCTCTCCTTGCCACTCTTCCGCCTCCTCCAGGGACAAAACCCCATCGCTCTTGGCTCGATGTATGGCAGCGCGAACATTTCCCATCACACCACCAGGGTAGGCGGGCGGCGCCTGGAGAACCAGGCTCGGGATGGGCGGCACCAATGGTGCCGTAGGTGGTAAAATAGCGGGCAGCACTTTTGGATAAGGAGGTGGTGGGTCCTTGGGTGGATGAGTCAGAGGATTGGTCAGGAATGCCTCTGCTGGTACTAATTTCCTGACTGCCTCATTAACTCTTTGCCAAATCAATAAATGATGAACCGCTGCCCTCGGTTCTTCCAATAAAATTGTTCCAATTCTTTGCCAATCATCCCGTTTGAGTGATCCAATTTCTGGGTACCAAGGACATTGGCATTCGACTTCCTTAATGAAGTCTTCTAGACTATTAAGCGTGATGTCTGGACATCTGCTCTCCTTGATGAGTTTCTGCAATTCTTTTGCATGGGTCTTTTGCCCTAAAGAAAGTCCCCCCCCCCATACTCACAATCGGGAGCTCGAAAGCTGAGAGGTGCACCAGGGGGCTATTCCAGCCGGTGAGTCGGGGAGTTGGGATCCAGCAATCACATCGTGGGTCGCCAGATGTTGTGTTTTGGGATCAAGGAGACAGTGGAGGCTTGATTCATGAAGAGGCATTGGGCATGATAGCCCGGACGGAGTTTATTAGGAATAACAGGACAAAGAAAATTCCAGAGAAGGGTATGCAATATATCCTTATTGGTTACCTGCGATAGCATAAGGTTACTTAATTGGCTAAATATCAGCATGCCTGCCTCGTGCTCACCTTGCTAATTGGACAGAAGCTGCGTGCTAGCTGAATGACTGCGTGCCATCCCTGGGCATAGTAGGGAGGGCCAGAAGGCCTTGAGTCAGAGGCCCAAACTGGAGGCCTCTAAGTTAATTGGCATAAACAGATGAGGCAAGGAGAACGATCACCCACGATTTATGGCCATGGTGTGCCATGAGCCACAGCGATCGTGCTGTGAACCTTCTCACATATTTAGGCTGTTATTATTTTGGTTTAGGTAACAGAAATTCAAGATCTTGTGCTGGAAGGGTCATGGAAGTGTGAATCTATGTAGAGATTCTATGTATGCATCTGAATTTGTATTTTACTTTAGGGTTTTAATGATTTTACACATAGAGTTGTTTTTTCCCATTCTGGATCTCCTCCCTTGGCAATAAAAATATTTGGGACTTTGTTCCTGACCGATTTTATTTCAGCGAGACATTTGCCAACTTCATTTTCCCCTACAAGTAATTCCTCCTGCAAGACAAAGGGCAAATGAATATATATTTTGGAGCAACTTTTTATATACATGTAAAGTACTGTGCAAAATCTTAGGCCACCTCCAGCTAGTTTTGGGGAAAATTCAATTAGTTGTTTGGAGGGACAAAGCTCAGCCGCTGAGACACACCAACATTAAAGAGAATTCTCCATAGTTTCTCCTCTCAGCCCGTACTGAGATTGGTGAAGTTCGGAGTTAGGGTGTCAGAGTTAGCAGTGAAAGCAAAGCAATCACATTTATATGCCGCCCCATAGTGCTTAGTGCACTCTCTGAGCAGTTCACAAGTTAATTAGCATTTTGCACGTAACATAGTGGGCACTCATTTTACCGACCTTGGAAGGATGGAAAGCTGAGTCAACCTTGAGGGTTGAACTCACAACATTTTGGTCGCAGTACAGCAGCTTAACCACACTGTGCCACCAGGGCTCCAGAGGAAACAATTGACAAGGTAATTGAATTTTGTTTGAATAATAGCACCTGGATAATGGTCCACATTATACCTGAAGGTGTAAGCTGCGCACAGTATGGCACACACAAGTCTGTCCTTTGAGACAAGGCAATGGACAGGGGGACTCAAGAAGGGTGGCTGAGGAATTTTTTTCTGCTCCCAGCATCTGCCCCAATGTGGTTGTCACACTCCCTCTAAGGCTGGCTCTGTAAAAATGACACAATGAAGTTTAATGCTGCTTCTGTCAGTATAATCAGAACCAAGTTGTAGGAAACAAGGTGGAAAGAGAATGTTTTATTTCTGGTCTTTATTTAAAATACTATTTGGCTTAGACTTCTTCCCTAACAGGTTGCCATAGCAACTGGCTGGTGGTGATTAGCAACTTCCCTTATTTGACTATCTGGTGATATAGAAAGGAGATGTGCAACACAAAATCAATTCCCATGTTGAAACAAGCAGTTTCTGCTCTGGTGCAAACTAAACACCAGGATGCCTTATGGTCTGTATTTAAACGGTTTGCTAATGATCCAGCAAAGAGTAAACATCGAGAGCTTAGTGGTAAAAATTTGCAGAAGGAGGGGGAAACCCACGAGAGTTCAGCATTCAGTTATACTGTATGTTAAAAATTATACAAGATGTTGCAAAATGTACTTAACTGAAATTTAAATGCCAGGCAACAAGAAACTATGATAAACACTATGCTTTCGAAAACCAAAATATGGAACATACATATCAAGATATGTGGTGTAGATAAGAATTGTGATAAATTGTTTTGTGCTTCAATTTCTACATTAAAATTTGCCATTTTCTTCAAGTCAGAGTTTCCCTTTGCAATAAATTTTAAAGAACCTGGAACCACATTTACTAACTCACGTTTTAATTAATATCTCACCTTTCAACACTGAGGATTGATGATGTCTTTTAAAATAAGCTTAAAAACTAGAAAGTATTAAGAAGAACCTCACTATACATTACTATAATAAAATGGTATTAAATAAGTTATCAAATTAAAAAAAACACATAATTAGTACAGCTTAAACCAGTTTATGCTAATTACAAACAACAGTAACAAAACAAGAATAACAGCAGGAAAACAACATTAACAAGTCCCTATGCAAAAGATGCAGAGAGTGAAAACTGCCGAAAGAGTAGCATTAACCAATTATCGTTGCAGAGCCATTTCCAACTGAAATCTTGAAAGTCTTTAGTTCATCTAGAGGTCAGAGACAGCGTTAAAATGAATCAGGAACATTTCTCCACTAGGTTTTTTAAATATTGCCATTTCAGATACATTTTTTTTAATATTGCCCATTTGTCCTTTCACCCAGACCTGTCCCTCTATAAATTGTAACATTGAGCAATTGTTGGCATATACTACACAGAGGAGGAGCCAAAGTATGAACCCTTGATGTTGTGAGTGACATTCATTTTATTTCATTTTATGATTTGTACATTGTGATTTCCCCCAAAGAGGACCCAAGGCACTTTACATTATTAAAACAGGCAGCATTAAAAATCTAAAAATAAAATAAACTCTTAGGGTGCTTTAAAAAAACAATTAAACCGGCATCATTTCTAAAAACAGCTTAAGCAATTATAAAAGCATATTAAAAAGATAAAAAGACATATACCCCATTAAAAAAAATCTTTTTAGGCCTGCCTGCCTGAAGAAATAAGTCTATGTCTGAGATCATTAGGCACTGTTATGATGTTTCCAGATGGTAATATTCTGAAACCAGTGGAAGAAGACTTCAATTTCCCATGTAGCAAAGAGAAGGAAAAGAGAAACGAATATGGGCAGTGGGTAAAGGATTTAGTTATCTATGCTGATTACCTTGCTGTAGCCACACAGACAGAACGGTAGGAAAAGGTTTCTCCTGATGTATGGGAAAAGAGAAATGGATCCAGTGAGCTAATGGGGCTGGAGTGGAGACGTTGCAGGGGGCACAGTGCTTTTGTGATAGCTTTGTGTGATGGCTTGCTATCATTTGGAAAAGGAAGGAAAATTTATTATTTTTATTTATTTATTTATTTATTTATTTATTTATTTCTTAGATTTGTACCACCGCCCCCTCACCAGGGGTGACTCTGGGCGGCTCACACCAAACATTACCAAACCCAACATAAAAACATCCCCACAATAAGAACAACATAAAAACCCTAAGCTTCTAGGAAAAATATAGTAGAGGTGATTACCCAGGATCATATCTTTGAGAGCTAGGCTTAAATTGGAAAATAGCAAAAGCCTTCCCCCATGCTTTCCCAAAACAGACTCCAAGCATCAGACAATTTAGGACTTTGGTAAAAAAAAGACACCTGGGAATAGAAACCTATTTTAGAATGCAGCACCACTAGCATAACAAACTTTTCAAGCCAAGCCCAAAAAAAGAAGAAAGCTTTTATTCCCATAAAACATATATTTTAAGGTATGTTCAATGTGTTGGGTTTTTCCTTGATATGTTTTTATGGTCAAAATACATACAAGATGAAGATAAACCTAGCTTTTCAGCTAGCACTTTAAACTGTTTCCCAATGGTATTTGGGAAAATCATAATAAAGCAAACATAGTTATAAACTGTGCAGAAATTCTCCAGGAAAGATGTTTTTGCTTCTTTTGATGCAATGTGCCCAGGCAGAAAACATGAGGGAGCTGCTGTAGCCTTGAAGTTTCTGTGAAAGACAGCAAGGCAGTGACCCTTGGGGCAAAACTATGGATCAGATGCTCCTTGTGTCTTGAAACCATTGACAGTGTGGAGACTGCACAGCAGTTACTTGCCTTCACTTTGCTGTGTTTCTATAAACTTGGACCTTGAAAGTAAACAATACGTGATAGACAACCATCTGCTGATTATGTGTCTCATATTTGGTGTGTCTGCTGCCAAGTGTCACAACCTTCACCTCCATTGTTTGTTTCTGGGATGTGACATACTGGAAAAATAGATACATGCTTCAACAAATACATGAAGAAAGAAGTGTTGTTTAGATCCTGAAACTCTTCCTGGCCTTGTGCTAAAGATGCCAGGCATGGGGGTGGGGTGGGATGTGTTCCCACAAAGAAAAGACTCCATGAATGATTTATGGATTTAAATACCAGTAAAAAAATCATATGTCAACTGCTTCCATAGGAAAAAATGAATTCTTATGAGGACCATAGTAAGGAAGAAACCAGTGGTTCAGGGCCATAGTAATTGTTCTCTAACAACTTTCTCTTTCTAATCTTCCCTTTTCTGAATGGTGGCATCTCCTACAAATGAACTTTATTTATCCTATAATTCTAGATCTAGATCTCAGTACATCCATTGTTGCTACACAGAGTACAACAATGATCATATGCAAACAGAGTAAATCAACATTCTAAAAGGCAATACTAAAAAGGGAATTAGCCCAAACAAAAATGAATAACTTTTAAACTGGGATTCAGATGAATGGGAAATTTGGCACAGCAGTAGTAGACTGGCTTTTCATTTTCTGTTTCAAATATAGATGTTATTTTATACTGTTTAAAAGGACAAGGTCTTGGAGCCTCAGATATTCTCCTTGCAAAGGAGAAATTCTCCACTAAGCAATAACCATTGCTGAGGGCTGAAGATAACCTTGTGTTTGCTCCCTCCTTTTCTCCATTTTGAGCTGTCACCATGAAGAGTATTCTCATCCAGTCTTTCTTCTGAATCTGGGTGCAGGATGCTCCATACTCTGGGGAGATTTGATAGGGTTAAAAATTGACAGCATATTTCTTTACCTGAATTTGATCATTGGCAATACTTAGACAAGAGATGAGGAATCTAAATAAGCTGAAGCCCAAATTTGAAACCCAATACCCCTCTGAAAATTATTATTATTATTCTTTTTCCATATCCAAATCTGAATATAGGTGATCATCATGATGGTCAGCCATGAAGACTGTCCTGAGATAATGCCGTGGCCTTTCATCTGTCTTCTACATCACAGCATGACCCCCATACCACTGATTCAGTTCTGCGAGTCACTTTCTGGTCCTGGGCCCTTTTGGCATGAAAAGTTCTCATCAGCCCCAGGCCAAAATTGATGAAGCTGCTGCCCTCCATCAAGATGGATTCAAATGGGATTTATTCCACTTGGGGACCATCAATCTTTCTTAAGGATTGGTCCTCAGGGTTGGTCCTGTTGGTCCGCAGGGTTGTCAGGTTAGTGTTGAGTTACTGGCAGTATGGTCTTCCTATTACCAAAGCAGGATAACCTGGGCAGACTCTGCAAACTGACAGTGGCAAGAAATGGTGATTTTGTACCAATTCTCCCTTTGTATAAATTCAATCGTTTGCAGATCTCAAATTTTTGATGTTTCTCCCAGCAATTTTTATCCCATATTGTGATTCCTCCATCCCTGCATGAGTGAGGAAGATTTAAAGAAGCTACTAATTAGGTTGAAAGAAGAGAGTACAAAAGCTGGCCTGAGACTTAACATCAAGAAAACCAAGAAAATGGCAACAGGCCCTGTCAGCACCTGGAAAGTAGAAGGGGAAGAAGTAGAAGCAGTGACAGATTTTACTTTCTTGGGATCTAGGATCACTGCAGATGGTGACTGCAGCCATGAAATAAAGAGGCGACTGATTCTGAGAGACAAGCCATGAGAAACCTGGGGAACATAGTGAAAAGTAGAGACATCACCTTGCAAACAAAAATCCGTATAGTCAAAGCAATGGTATTCCCGGTGGTAATGTATGGATGCGAGAGCTGGATCATTAGGAAGGCTGAGCGCAGAAAAATTGACACCTTTGAGATGTGGTGTTGGAGGAGAGTTTTGAGAGTCCCCTGGACAGAGAGGAGAACAAATAAGTCAATCTTGAAAGAAATCAGTCCTGACTGCTCCTTAGAAGGTCAAATAGTAAAGATGAAGATGAAGTACTTTGGACACCAAATGAGAAGGGAGGATTCACTTGAGAAAGCCTTGATGCTGGGAAAAGTGGAGGGCAAAAGAAAAAGGGGACAGCCAAGGATGAGATGGCTGGATGGCACTGTGGACGCAGCGGGCACCGAGCTGAGCGGGCTGAGGAGGATGGTGGAGGACAGGGGTGCCTGGAGATCAATGGTCCATAGGGTTGCAAAGGGTCGGAATCGACTGTGCGACTGAACAACAGCAACAAAAATAAACTCAATATAGCTGAATGAGTTATTTTAACACCACTAGCACATAAGAGAGTTACCACGAGGCTATCGACACGGATATTGATTATTATAAATTCGATAAGGTATGGACCACTTTTCTGTTATAAATGTTAAGCTTTGTATAGTTGGTAGAGATCTTTTCTTCTTTGAAATATCACAGATAGTTCTCCTTATTGTAACATACTGTTGATATAAGAGATTGTATAACAGTTTCTCTGATTATTATTCATGTTTATATATTGTAGAACACCCTGAGGAAGCTGTATGGGAAAAGCCTGTATATCATACCTGTCAACTTTTGGATTTGAAAATAAGGGAAATTTTGGCCACACCCCTCTGTGGGTGTGGCCAAATATAGCCATGTGACTTGCTGAGCTCTAGTCATGCCTACCACATGGCCATGAAAATTTTTTCCCCTGCAGACATCTATGCTTAGTAGTATCCATTTAGCTGTAGAGGGAATTCCAGAAATCATCTTCAGAAAGCAGTGAAATAATCCCTGACTGGTTAAAAGTAAAAAAATCTGCTTAGAAGGTGGGTAGGAGGTACCTTGTTTGGTTATAGCTTTCTCTACAGTTAGATAATTTCATCAGACCAGGGATTCTGATTATATCAACAGAAAAATATAGATGGACTAAAGTTGTATTGAATTTATAAATGCTGAGTCAATTTGTTGAGAAAACAGCATTTTGGAGCTTGCTCATTCATAGTGGAGAGGGCGGGGAGAGCTATTTGACTGCATGTAACAACAACAAAGAGCACTACAGTGGCTTTGTGCTTAAGCTGAATCAGCATGGGGGTGGTGGGCCGGATTCAGCCCGATCTGTAGGCAGTAGTTTGGGCACCCCTGCTCTATCCTAAGGATGCAGCCACCCCCTCTCACTAATAGAACATGCGAGAAAAAAAGCAGTGATTCAGGCTGTGAGGCCAGGAAAAGCACTCTGCACATGGTCAGTCGTTGGCGCATGTGTCTGTTTTCTCTTCCAAGGCCACGAGGGCTTTGCTCGAGATGCAGCCGTCGGGGGACGACCGGGGGGGGGGGGGGCACGAAGAAGCCACCAAGTTTCCACCCCTGGAGGCTGGAATGGATCGGGGCCATTGAAGGAGGAGGAGGAGGAAGGGGGGTGTTGGGGCACGGAGGCCAAGAGGGGGGGGGGAGAAGAGGCCAAACCTCCCTCCACGCCACGCTTGTGAGCAAATGGAGCTGCTTGTTCTCATCAGCTGCGAGGCTCATTAAAAACCTGCCAAAGCTGGAACGAATCCAAGCAGGCTCAGGCGGGGCCAGGGAGGGAAAGCATGGCAGTGGTGGTGGCAGAAGCACCAGCAGCAGCAGCCACAAAGCCACCCCGGGGAAGGAAAGGGAAGGGAAGGGAGGGAACGCACTCTTCAGGAAGGAAGGACGTCCAATAGCAAGGCAAGGCAAGCCAGCCTGGAGGCCAAGGAAGGGTTAACTGGCTCGTGATCGCCTTGGGAAGGGGTGGAGGGGGGCCGGAGGGTCCCCGGTAGCTAGCTTCTCCCTTCCTCCCTCCCCAGATCAGTCGTTGGCGCACGGCCAGGCCCTCTGGAAGTCAAAGCGGCCCCTCTGGCTCCCTCCCCAACGGCCAGCCCAGGGGGGGGAGGGGGGAGGCTGGCGCACGATGGAAGCTTGGCTCTAGTTCTTCATCTTCCTCACCTGGGCTGGGAATGGCCTGCTGTGCCAGAGGGGGGGGAATGCCCAGGGTCGCCTTCCCATCTGCTCCCTGGCACTACCACCGTCCTCTCCCCATCCGCATGGCTGGGACTGAAAATGGATTCGGGGGCAGGGAGGAGGAGGGTGAGGCTGAGCTAAGGCGTCAAGCCAGCCCCAGAGGGACCTGAGGGGAAAGGCCTGCCACATAGCGACCTCTGGTGGCCAGAAAAAAATACTGCAACTTCGGAATTTTTTTTAAAAAAAATAAGGGAAATTACGGGGAAATGTATAAAAAGGGAGGGGGAGGGAAGAGGGGTAAAAATAAGGGGTTTTCCTGGGTAAAACGGGATGGTTGACAGGTATGCTGTATATACCAGAACGGCTTAGGTGTCTATGATATTGTTCTCAAGTTTTTTGTCTACTGAACAAAAGGATAATACATGAACTGTTTATTTGATGCAACTTGCATGGATATCTGAAGAAAGATAAAATAACTTTTGTTTGAAAGGCTTTAGTTACCTGAAGGAAGGAGTTTCAGTTATCTTTATTAAAATTATTTGTGCAATTTTACACTTCCTATTACCAAAGCAGGAAAACCTGGGCAGACTCTGCAAACTGTCATCTGATTTTATACCATTTCTCCACTTAAAGAAATAAAACAAGAAATGCCCTGTTTATAAGCATTTTTAGTCTTTTTGCAGGGTGGAGGCAGGAATCTTGGGCCTGGAGTGAAAACTACTGCTTCCAGAGGCCTTCAAATGAGGAAATTGAGCCATTTTTTATAAGAGAAAAACTTTAAGAATACTCTTAGGGGCCACAAAAATGTTAGCGGAGCAGTGTTTGTACTCTACAGTCCACACATTCCCAACCATGATTTTGGCCACTACTGCCAGTTGAACAACAAGCCAGAATGGATTTTGTCTTACACCCCTCATAAATTCAAAGGATAAGTTTCATCTCTGTGTCTGGGCTTCTAACCTATGGCTTAATTTTTAATGTTTAGATCACCCTTATCTTGATATAAATTACTTCCTCTATAACACACATTTCCTGTGTGACTGTCAATTTTCCTTTTCCATTTTCCATCAATTTTTCTCAAACATGCATCATCTTTTCATCTCCTCCTCCTCCTACCAGGAGCTAAAACATCTCTTTGCCGATAAAGCTCATATGGAAGACCAAAGGGGAAATGTCAGGTAAGGTGGTAGTTCACTAATGCATAGCTCTTTCATTCTAATGGAACTTGTTCATCAAGGTTTTCAAAACAACACAAAGAAATAGCAATCCTGGCCGAAAGATTGTGGAACATGGACGTTGAAAATATGCATATATAGAATTGAACTGTCCATTTAATTTGTATTGGCCAGGATCCTACAGCTGTTTTATATAAGGTCTCTGTAATTTATCATGGCTCATTGGAGCCAACTCTTGAGGTATTGAGGCACATCTTAGTGGTGCAATTAGGTACACAACCAGACATATGAGCAAGATGAACCCTGGGACCTCATCAGTTAGCCACAACTAGCTGTGGTAAGTTATGCTGACAATAGCATTCTGGCTGTAATGGCTAGGTGACTGAATTGAATTAATTTGGCCTTGGCTACAACATTTTTGGACTACCTCAATCAAGTGATTGCTTTCTGCAATGTGAGAAGTACATTTTGGTTTATTTCATCCTTATACGCAAGAAAGAGGAACTGCAACTTTCTCCCTTTGCAGGCGCACCCCCCAATAAAGGACTCAGACACTGATGAAAGTGGATAACGGCATTGGGCCACATTTATTGATTCATGCCCTAGTCCGAATTATAAATTTCTATTGGTAATTGACCAATCATAATTCTTAAGGCAAGCAGGCCGAAGTAACACTGGTAAGGTACCACCCAAAATTGCCAACGGCAATTGTTACAATGTATCTATTTGTATCAATTTGTTTGTTGACAACAAACAAATTGTTGACCGTAGTCAATATCTAACTAATGACCCCACCCTCTGACGCGTATCCGTAAAATCACGGGGTGATGCATGCTGTCTAGCTGTAGCCATCACCCCGTCGGCTAGTTCGTCGTTGACCGGACAACGTTTAACCAACTTATGCCTGTCTAGTGTTGTCCAGTCAATTGCGAACCTGCCGGATACCTGTGGGTCATAAATGTTTACCTTACCAGTGCTACCCGCCCATGTGACCAAAGTCAACAGCAGCAACAGAAACCCCTATATCAAACCATAGCAACAGTGTGGGATGGGCAAAAAAGCCAGGACCCGAGAGCCAATATGGGTCCCAGCCAAAAATTCCCACCCGGCCCCGAAGCGACCAAAATATCACACTGTTAACTAGGGAGGGGGTGGAGGGGAAAAACTTCTCCGCTCCGTCGCTTCGCAAAATGGCAGCGCGGCTGCCTCGTGGCCACCCCTTTTATAAGGGAGCTGGCCACGCCCCCTAACTACCCAGATGCCTTCGTCCGGTGGGGGGCCCCGCAAATAGCGCGGCGGCCATTTTGGCGCCGCGCTTGCATTGCAGGCGCACCCCCCAATAAAGGACTCAGACACTGATGAAAGTGGATAACGGCATTGGGCCACATTTATTGATTCATGCCCTAGTCCGAATTATAAATTTCTATTGGTAATTGACCAATCATAATTCTTAAGGCAAGCAGGCCGAAGTAACACTGGTAAGGTACCACCCAAAATTGCCAACGGCAATTGTTACAATGTATCTATTTGTATCAATTTGTTTGTTGACAACAAACAAATTGTTGACCGTAGTCAATATCTAACTAATGACCCCACCCTCTGACGCATATCCGTAAAATCACGGGGTGATGCATGCTGTCTAGTTGTAGCCATCACCCCGTCGGCTAGTTCGTCGTTGACCGGACAACGTTTAACCAACTTATGCCTGTCTAGTGTTGTCCAGTCAATTGCGAACCTGCCGGATACCTGTGGGTCATAAATGTTTACCTTACCAGTGCTACCCGCCACACGGAGGGGCTTCAAAGAAGGCCCGACGCCCCCCCAGACCGTCAGCTCGGTCAACAGGCCTGCTCGCCAATCACCCAACAGGAGGTCCATACCTCCTCGCGACAGATGGGCCCCATCCCCTGCATAAAGGCCGTAATTTTGTAGACTAATGGCGGGGTGAGGACTGACCCGCCCCCAAGCCCTGTCGACAAGGAACCGCGCCACCGCCCTATTTACCATGCGTCTAGCGCGGTCAAGGGCCAGGAGGTCGAAACCTCCTCTATACGCATGGCGCGGAACCATGTCCGACCAAACAAGGGTTGTGGCGGGCCATACGTAATGCAGGTAGGCAAGGTCGCCACAAATTGCATGCTTCAGCGATAAGCCGGTGACCCGGCCCAAATCATTGCCCCCAAGGTGTATGATCAGAATGTAAGGCAGGTCAGCATTCTGGCCTGAAAAAAGGAAGGGCAACAGCTCCCGCCATAACATCCCGGGCTTACCATGCCATGTGAGACTTGCGTATGCACCCAGTCCCAGTCGGGGTCCCCACTCTGTCGCCGCAGCGTAACGCGCTGCCCTATGCACATAGCTATGGCCCACCAGCCATACTGTCACCGGTGTAATACGACACCCAGGGTCTGTAAGGAAAACGAGGAAGAGATAGGTATGGTGACTTAACTGGTACTCACGGCGGAAGTGGGCGCACATAAAACTGAAAACATTGCGAACCCCACCTTCCCATGCTGCGTATGTCAGCCCCGGAGTACCCAAAAGCAGCTGCAGTGGACGCCGCCCTTATCCTGAAGGAATGGGTGCCATAACGGGCCCCCGGGAGGCCTACACTGGCCAGCGCTTTGCCTGTCACCTTCCAAAATTGAAATTTAGTAAGGGGAGACCCATCTTGGTGACAGAAAAACGGGCCATGGTGCGTGCCACGCAGTGCAAGAAACTCCTGTAGGGCACCAACCAGACAGATGTCTGCCAAAGAACACCGTAGCAGTCTTACACCACTGCCTACGCCATGCTGATCTGTCTTAGAGGAGCGTATCCTCAACTGAGCCCAGTCTTTGGCAACATATACATCTTCGAGTTCCAGTGCCCTACGACTTGCATCCGCCTTAGACAGCATCACAAGCTCGCTGATGCGGAGCGCTCCAAAAAATGCCACCGTTGTGGCTGCGTGAAATAGGGCTGCCTCATATCTATCAAAACAGAGGCCAGGCCAGCCCCGGGCCAATTGGGTAAGAACCCCTGGGAAAATCGGGTGGCGGTCATCCGGGCAACGCCCACGCTCCCGCACCCACCCCTCCAAAACATGTCTCACACGGAAGTCAGTGGTACTGTCCACATGACCTCCCACCTTGGCCATAAAAGCCAACGCTGACAGCCTAGATGCTATGGTGCGAGGTGCAAGGCCCTGCGCATGCAGGTAAACCATGAACCGCAGTACATGGGTTACCGGGATCGGCCAGGTTCCTGGCAGCCGGAATTGGGTACAGAATGCTCTGAAGGAATTAAATGCGTGGTGATACGCCTTACGCGTGCGTGGCGCTAGTGACAAGCCAATCGCCCGGTTCACCTCTCCTTGCCAATGGTCCATATCTCGTCCGGAAGTGGCGAGGGAAATTCCTCCGCATCCGGGGCCAAGGCACGGAACCGGGAGATCTGCAGGCAGGACAAAGCGTCAGCAATATCATTATTGACCCCCGGGACATGCCTGGCCCTGAAGAGGATGTTGAGGCGCAGGCTGCGCAACACAAACTGATGCACTAGGTCCATGACCCTGGGCGATTTGGAAGTCTGTGAATTGACAATGGGAACAACGGCCGCATTGTCACACCAGAAATGTACAACTGAGTTGGCCCACTCCTCGCCCCATAGCATCAAAGCACCCAGGATAGGGAAAAATTCCAGATACGTGAGATCACGCAGGCGACCCGTGCCTGCCCAGGCCGGTGGCCACCCACCATAGGCCCACTTCCCATTGAAGTACATCCCATAACCCAGGGATCCCGAGTCATCGGACTGAATCTGAAAGCGAGGGGAAGCCAGGAGGTCAGACCTCCAAAATGACACCCCATTGAACCCCCTCAGGAACTGGAGCCAGACAAGCATGTCTGCCCTGATACCCCGGGTAAGCCTAACCCTATGGTGGGGCCTGGATAATCCTGCCATGGCGTCGCACAAGCGCCGAGCCAATGCCCTGCCCGGTGCGACGACCCTGCAAGCGAAATTGAGGTGACCATGTAGCACCTGCAGTTCCTTCAATGATGCCTTGTGCTTAGCCAGCAAGTCCGAGATAAGGGCCACTATCCTTGACACCTTATCCCGCGGTAACCTAGAAGCCTGCGCTACCGTGTCAATCTCCACCCCCAGGAAGACTAGCTGGGTAGATGGGCCCTCGGTCTTTTCGGGCGCTAAAGGGACACCGAGTTTCTCCATTAGCGTCTGAAATGTGTTGAGGAGACGTGTGCACCGGCAAGAGGCGAAACGCCGACTTAATGTCGCACTTAGCCAACAGCGCACCCGGAGCTCATGAGCGCACCATGCGCAGCGCATGGTCAAAAGATGTATACCTGACTGAGCAAAGGTCATCAGGGATAGCATCATTGACCGATCGGCCGGCTGGGTAGGACAAGTGATGAATAAGGCGAAACTCGCCCGGTGACTTTTTGGGCACTAAGCCCAAGGGCGATACCTTAAGATTGGGAAACGGGGGTGAAGGGAAAGGTCCAGCGACCCTGCCCGCATCAACCTCCTTAGTAATGCTGGCAGCAGCCACCTCCTCCCTCCCCCCGAGGGACAAAAGGTTGGGAGCATCCTGAGGGGACCTATCACCCATGAAAGGGATACGGAACCCCTGTCTAAAACCCTGAAGGAGGTAATCCGCATCCTCCCCCCTCGGGTACAATGCGAGCCAACGCTCCAACATGTCCACATCAATTGGGGAGGGAGCCTTTCGGTGAACCAGCTCCATCTGCGGCAGTCTTGCCAGCCCCCTGTCCGCCCCTCCCTCTGCCCCGCATCCCTCCAGGCCTGGGACAGGCAGAGGCCGCATGGGGGCCACGACCCTAAACCCGGGCCCGGTAGGGCCGAGGGAGCACCCTGCCAGGGAAGGGGACCACACACCCCCTAGGCTGGAAGCCCCCGGAGCGAGCTGCGCCCCGATGGAGGAAGGCCCAGCGGAATGGGCCACGCCAGAAGCAGTGGCCACCGCTTGTGGGCCGAGGGCCGCGACCCCTACTGGGCCCGTGCGCGGGCCCCCAGCCTCCGGCGAAGGGGGAATTAACCCCATCCCACCGGTCCCGGTGGGTTCAGGCAGAGGAGGCTGCTGGGGAGGCACAACCGCGGTCCTCCGACCCGGATTGCGCCTCCGTACTGCCCGAGCCGCGCTCGCAGCCGCCTTCTTCTTCGAGGGCATCGCAGCTAACCGAAGGGAAGCCGAAAATGAGAAAAATCAGCAGCCAAGAGGCTTCCCGGTGAAGGGTAAAAGCGACGGAGGTAAGAGGGAAAAACTTCTCCGCTCCGTCGCTTCGCAAAATGGCAGCGCGGCTGCCTCGTGGCCACCCCTTTTATAAGGGAGCTGGCCACGCCCCCTAACTACCCGGATGCCTTCGTCCGGTGGGGGGGGGCCCGCAAAGAGCGCGGCGGCCATTTTGGCGCCGCGCTTGCATTCTGTTACTAAGAGAGTAAAAGATGTTTTCTGGTGCTGTTGATGTGAGATATCATGTTGACAAGAAAAAAATTGTGCATTCATTCATTCATTCATTCATTCATTCATTTACTACACTTTACTCCCAGTGAAAGGATAATTTAAAAGCAATTTAAAAACACACAACAAAAATAAGCATTACATCTGCCGTGAAAAAGCTTTCCTCATTAGTCAATCAGTGGGCAAAGGCCTGCATTGATGCCAGTCTCCTAGCAGTCACTGAGAAGACCATCTCTCATGTCTTGACCATAGGTGCCTTTGAAAGTAGTAGACAGAAATAAATGCCTCTCCCAATGATATTTCGAATGAAGAAGGTTCACAGAAAGGCTTTATAAGACATGGAAGGCTTTTTTGGGTTGTAGCAATTAAATTTTTCCTGGAAATGAACCTGTAGTCTGGGAGACTTTCTATTGCAGTTCTCATTTCAAAAAGGACTTATAAAAATATGTGTAATGTTTTTGATCTGCTTGGTGTATATTTTGAAGAAAAAAATCTATTTAGAAATGCAGATCTAACTTTTTTGTTGAAAGCCCCCTCTTTTATTCTTTTTTAAACACTTCAAATACAAGATGGATCAAAAGTCAAGTGCACATAGAAGTGATCTGGATTTCAGGTAGATAGATATACCATTCATGAGTTCAAGTATCAAATTAAATTACAGTTGAGTTGAACTGTTTGGCCTGTACCCTTTCATCAACTTTGCAGGTGAAGGTGGTGAACACTTTTCAGTAACTTGATGTAATTAACTGCATTTCAGGACAGGGTGTTACTGTTCAGATGAATTGAGCCTCCTGCCTTTAGTAAAATACTGTTCTTGTTCCACATCACAGCACAGTGTGGCAACAATATGTCTTCTTTGTTCTGAATAGACTGCCCCAATTTGGGGGGGGGGGGGGGGGGCAATTCTGTATTATATATCACTCATCCAACATGCATTCAAAGGCAGCATGCATTGAAAGGGTGAATGAGAATGTTGTGTCTCCATGGTGCAGTGGACTCAGGGTGGCATACAACAGTTAAACATGTATAAAAACAGATTTTAAAAATCCCAACTCGCCCACTCACTTCCCCACCCTACTACCCCCACCCCAATTAAAAGAATAAAAAGAGATAAAAGGGAATGGGGAGGGATACAACAACACAAAGGGAGGGATATTAACTAAGTACTAACTGGTAATGAGGCAAAAGGCTGGAGCTGTATTCCCATTAAGGCCCCACACCTGTCCTGCCAGCCAGGTTTTCAGACTTTTCCTGAAGGGCAGCAATTCTGTCTGTAGCCTCAATTCTGTTGGAAAGAGGTTCCAGAGGGCTGGCGCAGACACAGAGAAGATCTTTCTTCATGTGCCAGGGAGGTGGGCCCCTCTAGCTGAAGGCACAACTAGGGAGCCCCTCCGTTCTGCTGTGTTTGGACAGGCAGACACTCTCGGGACGATGTGGTTTCTCAGGTATCCTGGCCCACTGCTTATAGAGCTTTAAAGGTCAAAACCAGCACCTTGAATTGCACCTGGAAGCAAACTGGTAGCCAGTGCAGCTCCCGGAGTAGTGGGGAGGCATGGGCATAACGTCCACATCCCATCACCTGCATTCTGAACCAGCTGTAGCCTCTGAATGGTCGTCAAGGGCAGCCTCATGTAGAGCGCATTACAGTAATCTAGTCTGGACGTGACCAGAGCATGAGTGACCATGAGTAAGGAGTCCTTTTCCAGGAGCGGGCACAACTAGTAAATTACTCAAAGTTGAGTAAAAGCCCTCCTGGCCATGGCTGCCACCTGTTCTTCTAGCAGCAGTCGCGAGTCCAGGAGAACCCCCAAGTTGTGCACTGGGTCTGTCTGGGACAAGACTGCCCCATCCAAGACTAGAGGTGGTAGCTCACTGGATAATCCTGGACCTCCAACCCAAAGCCACTCAGTCTTGCCAGGGTTCAGCTGAAGCACATTGCCCCCCATCCAGACCCCAACAGCCTGCAGGCATCCAGACAGGACTTTGACCGCATCACTGGGGTCCCCATGGGCTGAGATGTACAACTTAGTGTCATCCATGTACTGATGGTACCGCACCCCGTGGGAACGGATGATCTCACCCAGTGGCTTCATGTAGATGTTAAAAAGGAGGGGAGAGAGCACCGAGCCCTGTGGCACCCCATATTTAAGGGGCCTAGGGCTGGATCTCTCACTCTCCAACCACACCGACTTGGTATGTCCCTCCAGAAAAGAGGAAAACCAGGACAACACAGTGCTCTGGATCCCCAATCCTTTGAGCCATTCCAGAAGGATACCGTGGTCAATGGTATTGAAGGCTGTTGAGAGGTCAAGAAGAGCAAGGATGGTCGGATGACCACCATCCCGCTCCCACCAGAGATCATCCATCAGTGCGACCAATGCGATCTCCATGCCATGTCCGAGCCTGAATCCTGATTGAAAGGGGTCCAGATAATCTGCTTCCTCCAGATACCCCTGCAGCTGGCATGCCACCACCTTCTCCAAAACCTTCCCCAAAAAAGGGGAGATTGGAGACCGGCCTGTAGTTGTTTAGGACAGCTGGGTCAAGAGACAGTTTCTTCAGGAGGGGGCACACCAAGGCATGTTTGAGCTGTGCAGGAAACACCCCCTCCCACAAAGATGCATTTATTATTGCCCCAACCCAGCCTCCTGTCACTGCCTTGGCGGCTTTCACCAGCCAGGTGGGACAGGGGTCCAAAGGACATGTGGTGGCCCGCACTGCTGCAAGGAGCCTTTCCACTTCATCAGGGACAACTGGATCAAACCAATCCCAGGTCTCACAGCAAGACTGTGCTCTGGGGGCACCTGGACCCTCACTGCCCATGCCAGGGTCAAGCTCCAAGCGGTCAGCAAAGTCCTCAGCCGAACCCTGCCAACCGGGCACTGCCCCCCCCCCCACCACCAAGGAGGGACCTGGTTACCCAAAAAAGGGTGACTGGACGATTATCAGCAGAGGCAATAAGTGTGGTGAGATATTGTCATCTCACCACCACCATCACCACTAGGTAGGCCCTAATAGCGGCTCTAGCTAGTGTCCAATTGGAATCGCTCTGGGTTTTCACCCAGCAGCGCTCTAGGCATCTCTTAGCCCATTTGAACTACTGCAGTTCAGCCATGAACCATGGGGATGACCTGGCCCCTCGGGCTCGGAGAAGGCCGCAATGGTGCGATTTCATCCAAAGCTGCTGTTGTCATCCTGTTCCACAGGTCGACAAGCGCCTCAGATGAATCGTGTGACAGATACAGAGGAAAGTCACCAAAATTTATTAAAATTTACAGATGTCTTGACATTATGCTAAGAAAGAACATCAGGTTTTTAAAAATATATATAGCAGAAACCAAAAAGTCAGAATCATTCATCCAGACCTAGAGCTGTCAGTACTTAACTCTTAGAAATCTATATTTGAGCTCTCATAGATTCAAAAAGTCAGGGTGGGATGAATTTGGGCACCACATCTTTTTTTTCTTTCAGGCCCCTCAGATTTCAAAATCAGCATAGTAAACTGGTATAATAATGCCTTCTCATTGGTGGCAGCAGCACTTGTTGATTTTGGCTTTTGTAAATCTCAGAGTAGGGGGAAGGATCAATCTCAGATCATTTGAAGACTAACCACATGCATTAATGATATTCAGGATGGAAATGATGTGATTTTAAAAAACCACAGAAGAAATTCCCAATGACATTTTCCCATTGCTGTGTTATCCTTGGGAGCAAGAGATGGCTGTCCCTATTGCCAACACTTAGCAAGCTCTTAGCAAAACTGTGGACTCCCTTCCTTTTGAAAGGAGAGGCCAAAGTCTGTGCAAAAGTGTAGGCTGCAGAGCAGTTTTTAAACTGATAACTGGGGGAAAGCCGACAGGAGCTGGGCAGCATCCGGTTTGGGAAAGTGTGTACTTGAGTAGTGAGGAGGATGTAAAAATTACTGAGCAGAGCAAGGAGCTAGTCAACAGAATTCTAGCAGAAGGATGCAAGAGGCAGTCTAACAATGCAACTGGACTCAAAAGACTGTATCAGGAAAGCATATATAAATGTTTGTATACAAATGCCAGAAGCCTCCGGAACAAAATAGGGGAGCTGGAATACTTAGCAATAGATAAGAATATTGATATTATTGGTATCACTGAAACCTGGTGGATGGATAATAACCAATGGGATACAATTATCCCAGGCTACAAACTGTACAGGAAGGATAGGAAGGGGCACACAGGAGGTGGTGTAGCCTTGTATGTCAAAGAAGTGATAAAATCATATGAATTGGAATATCTAGGTGATTTAGAGTCACCATTAGAAGCTCTGTGGGTAAGAGTACCAGGCCATAAGGATGGTCTAACAGTAGGCATATGCTATCGGCCTCCGACCCAAACTCTTGAGGGAGACTGGCAGTTGGAGAATGTTGTAAAGGAGGCATCCAAGAAGGGAAGCCTGGTTATAATGGGGGACTTCAATTACCCTCACATAGACTGGGTGAACTGTTGTTCAGCACATGATAAAGAGATAAAGTTCCTAGATATGCTAAATGATTGTTCCCTGGGACAGATGGTTGAGGACCCAACTAGAGGTACAAGAATCCTTGACTTGATCCTGAGTAATACTCAGGATCTGGTGCAAGATGTAAATGTGACTGATCCAATAGGGAACAGTGACCACAACTCAATTATGTTTAACTTGATCATAGACCGCAAGTCACTAATAAAATCTAACACAGAGACCTTAAATTTTCAAAAAGGAAATTTCCCAAAGATGAGGAAACTAGTAAAAAAGAAACTGAAAGGGAAAATTGAGAGAGTCCAAACACTCCAAGAGGCATGGAGGTTGTTTACAAAAACAATAACAGAGGCCCAATTGGAATGCATACCCAAAAGGAAAAAAGGGCACTGCCAGTTCCAAGAGGACTCTGATGTGGCTTACAGGAGCTGTTCGGGAAGTGATCAAGAGCAAGAAAAGCTCATTTAGAAAATGGAAGGCTTGTCCAAATGAGGACAGCAGGCAGAAACATAGATTCTGGCAGAACAAATGCAAGGCAACAATCAGGAAAGGAAAGCAAGACTTTGAGGAGCGTATAGCTAAAAATACTCAGAGAAATAACAAAAACTTCTTTAAGTACATTAGAAGTAAGAACCCAACTTGGAAGGCCATTGGACCATTAGATGACAATGGAAGGCAAGGGGTTATTAAAGAGGAAACAGAGATTGCAGAGAGACTCAATGAATTCTTTGCTTCAGTATTCACTGAAGAAGACAGAGACCACATGCCCAAAACAGAGCCTATCTTCGTAGGGAGGGAAAGCGAAGAATTAAGCCAGATAGAAATAACCAGGGAGGAGGTCCTTGCATGTCTTGTTAAGCTAAACACTAACAAATCACCAGGACCAGATGCCATCCATCCACGAGTTCTCAGGGAACTTAAAGATGAAATTGCTGATCTCCTAGCCAAAATATATAATATTTCCCTCAAATCAGGCTTTGTGCCTGATGACTGGAAGGTAGCGAATGTAACACCAATTTTCAAAAAAGGATCCAGGGGTGATCCAGGAAATTACCGACCTGTCAGTTTGACATGTGTCCCAGGTAAAGTAATGGAAACCATCATAAAAGATAGAATTAATAGGCACATAGAAGAGAAGGCGCTGCTAAAGGAGAGCCAACATGGCTTTTACAAGGGCAAATCATGCCTCACTAATCTGTTGGAATTTTTTGAGAGTGTCAACAAGCATGTGGATAAGGGGGATCCAGTTGACATTGTTTATCTGGACTTTCAGAAGGCTTTTGACAAGGTCCCACACCAAAGGCTCTTGAATAAACTTACCAGTCATGGAATAAAGGGACAGGTCTTGTCCTGGATCAGCAACTGGTTAAGGGACAGGAAACAGAGGGTAGCACTAAATGGACACTTCTCCAAGTGGAGGGAAGTAAAGAGTGGGGTCCCCCAAGGTTCAGTAATGGGACCCCTGCTTTTCAACCTCTTCATAAATGATCTAGAGGTAGGAGTAAAAAGCAAGGAAGCCAAATTTGCTGACGACACTAAATTATACAGGGTAGTGAAAACTGTGAGAGATTGTGAGGAGCTCCAGAGGGATCTCTTGACACTGGGGGAGTGGGCAAAACAGTGGCAAATGAGCTTCAACATTAGTAAGTGCAGAGTGATGCATGTTGGGGCAAAGAACCCCAATTACATTTATAAACTGATGAGGTCTGAACTCTGCGACAAACCAGGAAAGGGACCTTGGTGTCCTGGTGTACAGCTCAATGAAGATGTCAACCCAGTGTGCCTCAGCAGTGAAAAAAGCAAACTCAATGTTAGGGATCATTAGGAAGGGTATAGAAAATAAGTCAGCAAGTGTCGTTTTGCCTCTTTATAAATCTATGGTGAGGCCCCATCTGGAATACTGTGTACAGTTCTGGTCGCCATACCTCCAGAAGGATATTATGGAGTTGGAGAAAGTACAGAGGAGGGCAACCAGAATGATTAGGGGACTGGAACACCTTCCTTACCATCTGAGGCTGCAACGGTTGGGCCTTTTCACTCTTGAACGACAGTGTCTAAGAGGTGACCTGATTGAAGTTTATAAAATCATGCACGGTGTGGACAAAGTAGATAAGGAAAAACTGTTTTCCCTATCGCACAACACTAGAACTAGGGGACACTCGATGAAACTTTTGGGTGCTAGTTCTCAAACAAATAAGAGAAAGTACTTTTTCACCCAGAGGATTACTGGTCTATGGAACTCCCTGCCAGAAGAAGTGGTGACAGCTGTCAGTCTTGACAGCTTTAAGAAAGGATTAGACAAGTTCATGGACGTCAAGGGTATCAATGGCTATAATTATGGATACTTAAGGACAACCTCGGGTTGGAGAGATAGGCAGGATATCTCTCAATGCCATTTCCAGGGAATCCTAAGCAGGTGAAGGCACCTCCTTGGGAATACCCTGAAGGAAATGGTGAGCCACTGTGTGAGACAGAATTCTGGACTGGATGGGCTGTGGCCTGTTCCAGCAAGGCTGTTCTTATGTTCTTATGTAAATGTTTGAGTCCCCTCTTAGTCAGAGAGAGCTATCTGTGCATCATGTAGCTGGAAATTCCACAACACTGAAACAGAGAGTATGAAAGAAAAAGAAGGGAGACAGGAGAAAGAACTCTTAGATTGGAAGAAGAATTGGAAGTGGATCCCAGTGCAGAGAAAATATGAAGAGACAAGGAGAAATAAGTTATCAAAGAGATACAGAAGAATGATATAATGTAAGCTCTTGAAAGGCAAGAATCAAAAATAAAAGTGACATAATTCTCTTCAGAACACTGAATGTAGTTTTGCACTGACAGGTACACAGAGACAAACAGAGCTATTAAAATAACCAGTGCAAAGAAACAGAGAACAACAAAAAGGGAAAAACAAGATATCTTTTTTATAAGATCCAGGAAATTCAAGGAAAATTTAAACATAAACCTAGACTGTGAATGTTGAATCACCAACAAGGAGGTACACTATTTGGAAAGAAGGTGGTGAAAATATACTGAAGAACTATACAGAAAAGACAGAAGGATGACAGACTCCTTTGAATATGAATTCTTAGATGAAGAACCTAAACTTCTAGAAAGTGAAATGAAATCTGCTCTGAAAGCGCTAAGAAGAAATAAATTAGCAGGGGTGGTGGGGATACCAACAGAACTATTATCAGCTACAGAGACTGTATTTGTTAAAATCTTAACAAGAATTTGCCAACAAATCTGGAAAACAATGTGGTGGCCCATGACCTGGAGACACTCCATATACATTGCAATCCCCAAGAAAGAAGATGCCAAGGAATGCAATAATTATAGGACCATTGCTTTAATTTCCCATTCAAGAAAGGCAATCCTCAAGATGATGCAATAAAAGCTTTTACCTGAAATAGAGCAAGAAATGACTGATATTTAAGCTGGATCATATTGCAAACATTCAATGGGTACTGGAATGTACCAAAGAATTTTAAAAGAAGACCAGTCTACACTTTAAAGACTACAGCAAAGTCCTTGATTGTGTGGATCATGATAAACGATTGGTTGTTCTGAAACAAATGGGGGTGCCTCAACATTTGATTGTGCTGACATGTAACTAATGTTGTAGACAAGAATATGGTGAGACCAAATGAAATCCCATAGGCAAAAGTGTCAAACAAAGGTGCATTTTATCCTTTCTTCAGTTTGTAAGTGAATATATCATACAGAAATCCAGACTAGATGCAGATGAAGGAAGAGTAAAAATTGATGGAAGAAATATAAGTAATTGAGATATTCAGATGGCACCATCAAACAACAATGACTTGACACAACTAGTAATGCAGTGGTACCTCAGATAAAGTCCAATTCGGATAAAGTCCAATTCGGATAAAGTCGTGGTATTCATGCATGTCTGATGCATCGCATAAAGTCCAAAACCGCTAAAAATTGATGTTATCTGACGTATTTGGTATAGGAACCTCAGATAATTTCCATTTTTTGGATGTTATCAGATGCATCACCCATTTGATTTGGATAAAGTCCAAAATTGGATAAAGTCCAAACTTGTGGAATGGAGTTTGAATGTTATCCGAGGTTCTACTGTAATAGTAGTTCCTTCTCATGGTGTGTAGTGCCCATATCCACCACTACAGCATATTGGGCAATGAGGCTCCTCATTGCTTCTCAGCAATAAAGTTTTATGGGGCTGGGGTACTAACCCAATGCTCAACCCTCCTCCTTTCTCATCTGGACTTGGGACTAGCAAGAAGACAGAAAATTATCACTACAGAAGAACTACACAACTAACTATGACAAAATTGAGATAGTGAAATATTTTGTGTGCTTAGGCTTGTCATGGTTGCTCTTGGCCAGCGCATGCCTTGGCTCCCTCTGATTCAGAAGCCCACAGGTGCTGCAGGTTCAAGAGATTTGGCTAACAGGCTGGGAAGGGTGTGCTTTCTCAAAGTTGGCCCAAGAAAGCCAGGTCCCGTGGAGCTGGGCAAGAGGTTCGCAGGAAAATGGTGATCTGTGACTGATGTTGCCGTTAAAATTAAAGTAGCAAAGCCCCTTGTCACAAGACTTTGGATTCCCATGAGAAAAACACCCTTATCTGGTTTTGGGGAACAGTACAGCCTTGAAGCTGGGTAAGGTGTGTGGGAGTAGAGCAGTTACCTCAACTGCAGTTCGCTCTTCTTTAGCTGAATTCCAAGCCTCAAAACAAAGTTTCTCCTTCGGCAACGGCTTCCACAAAGTAACCCAAAAACTGTAATCCTTCTCTAAGGAAAAAGGCTGCATTGTTAAATATCCCCATTCAATCTGCTCCACTTCAGGTGGAGCAGAAAGAGCACTTTTGACAATCAATGCCCTTTTATGATTTATTGCAGAAAGTAACAGAGTCTAATAAATTTGAAGTAATAGAAAAATTGCATAATGTCAGAAGAAATTCTAAGTGTTGATGTCTCTGCAGAACCTAAGTCCCATCACCTCTAGATTTTAGGCTAAGAATGGCGGTACCCTGCCTCGTACGAGATGGTTCAATGGTGAAGTCTATCTCAGATGTAAAGAGAGATAGAGCCTCTGGCTGCAATCCAAATTCGACTTTTGAACAGAGCAAAAGCCCTGGTTTTTATACCATTTTTCCAGGGAAAGTGTCCTTGAAAAGTGCCAATTGACATCTCTAAGTGACAGGTTTCCTGCATAGATCAAAGGATAGCAGGTGGCTATCTTATGTTTGTTCCATCTCAGCCTGTGAGATAGAACATCTTCCCAGACAGAGACCTTGGGAAGAAGAATCAAAATGTACATTTCCAGAGAAAATGGCAGGTGTCAACTTAAAATGGCTCCGCTTTGGCTAAGCAGAGATTATCACAGATACAAAATAAAAGCAGATTTAAAATCCTTACTTAATAACCTATATGAATATAATGTAATAAACTATTGTTTTACTGATCACCAAATATTGGTGTGAAAGGTGGTCAGTAAAGAAAAGTGATAGGGTGAAAATGATTTGTTAGAAATGTAGTGCTGGTGGATATTTTTGTGGATACCCTTGACTGCCAAAAAGACAAAAAAAAGTTGATCCTAGAGCAAGTCTGAACTGTCTCTACAGGCAAAAATGATGAAATTGAGAATGTCCTACTTTGGCCACATTGTGAAAAAGCAAGACTCTTAGGAAAAGACAATGATGCTAGGAAAGGTGGAAAGCAGTAGGAAACAAGGAAGGCCAAATGTGAAATGGCTTGATTCTCTAAGGAAAGCTGCAGATCATAACTTGCAGGAGTTGAACAGGTCTGTTAAGGACAGGACATTTTGGGGATCACTCATTCACAGGGTTGCCATATGGAGACAACTTGACAGCTCATGACAACATAAAGCTCTTGAAAGGAACTACATTATTTACCATTTTAAGAATACAGTTTCCATCCTGTATCTCTATCTTATACAACCACATGTGATTTGTCGTGTGTGTGTGTGTGTGTGTGTGTGTGTGTGTGTGTGTGTGTGTGTTTTGTGTGTGTGACGCCAGCCTATTTTCTAGTTTCTTTCTTTCTCAAAAATCTCTGATAAATGTCAAGCCTCGCTCTTCCATTAACAAGAAATAACACTGCCACGGCCTTTTCCAGTGCTATTTCTAAAGCTATGATTGAGTTATTTCCAACTTTGGAAGACAAATAGTTTGAGAGGAGCCATACTCACACTATTGCATTTTGGCTTTGAAGTTGGCATAGCCTTAAGACTCCAAAAGTCTTAGAGCAAATCACATTTACTATCAGCCTCAGATAAGAGAAAAAGCTGAAGAGCATACAAAGTAATTCACAATCAGAATGTAAACTTTTATGTTTCTTGGACTATGAAATCATCCCTCAGGTAACCAACAAAGAATACTGGACTTGATGCAAATGGATCTAGTTGAACTTTGTTCCCATAAAAATCAAGGAGCTTTCAATTTAAGTATCTTTAATGTATCACATTGATTTCAATGACAACTAATAAACAAATACACTGTGTGATCCTTATATAATACAGATGCATGGACCTTAAAAAAAATTAAACAAACAGATTACATGTTATTCCCTAACTACTGCTCTGGTTGGATAATTCATGGTACTTTAGAAAACAAATAAACAAAGAGAGCTGTGTGATTGTATAATATGGCCTAAGAAAGATGGATTTTTAACAAAAGCTATGTTCAAATAAATTAAGGACTATCTATAGAGACATATAGGCTGGGGGCGGGGGTACTGGAGTGGGTTGGTCTGATTGCACTCCACTTCAACCAGCTCCTAATCCAACCCATTTTGAGACCCTGGTGGAGGGCTCAACTATATCTCCCCATTGTAATTTATCCTATCTCTAGCTGACAGTTGGAGAAAATAGAGCAAGGACACTTTACATCTGATGGGTAATCAGTTGTAAATAAGCTTCTAATTCTATGTCCACAGTACAGCCATTATAGACAAGCCCTTAGTCTGTATTTTACCCACAACATTTGTGAGAAAGGGATTTTCCCTGGCTTGATATCAATACGTGAATGCATACCTGTCAAGATTTGGATTTGAAAATAAGGGAAACACTGTGGGCAGGGCTACCTCAGTAGATGTGGCCAAATCTGACCATGTGACTTGCTAGGCTCTAGTCATGCCTGCCACATGACCATGACAAAGTCTGCAAACAGAGGCACTGGCTCTTTGGCTGTAAATGG
This sequence comes from Bradypodion ventrale, assembly GCA_035047345.1. NCBI lineage: Eukaryota > Metazoa > Chordata > Lepidosauria > Squamata > Chamaeleonidae > Bradypodion > Bradypodion ventrale. The sequence continues at coordinate 145,680,760 of JAWDJE010000004.1, read as the reverse complement.
AGATGAGCACTGCACCCTAGAGTTGGATACGACTGGCTTTTGAGCAAGGAAGACCTTTACTAAGCACTTGCATAAACAGGGCCAAACTTCACAGCAAATTTGAATACCATTCAGGGATTTTCTGTTATTAGGTAAAGGTAAAGGTTGCCCTTGCTCGAAAGCCAGTCATAGCCAACTCTAGGGTTCTGTGCTCATCTCTGTTTATAGCCAAAGAGCCAGTGCTGTTTTCTGTGGTCATGTGGCAGGCATGAACTAGACACCAGAGTGCACGGAACACTGTTTACCTTCCCTCCAAAGTGGTTCCTATTTATAAGAACATAAGAACATAAGAACAGCCTTGCTGGAACAGGCCACAGCCCATCCAGTCCAGCATTCTGTCTCACACAGAGGCTCACCATTTCCTTCAGGGTATTCCCAAGCAGATGCCTTCACCTGCTTAGGATTCCCTGGAAATGGTATTGAGAGATATCTTGCCTATCCCTCCAACCTGGAGGTTGTCCTTAGGTATCCATAATTATAGCCATTGATACTCTTGTCCTCCATGAACTTGTCTAATCCTTTCTTAAAGCTGTCAAGTCTGACAGCTGTCACCACTTCTTCTGGCAGGGAGTTCCATAGACCAGTAATCCTCTGGGTGAAAAAGTACTTTCTCTTATTTGTTTGAGAACTAGTACCCAAAAGTTTCATGGAGTGTCCCCTAGTTCTAGTGTTATGCGATAGGGAAAACAGTTTTTCCTTATCTACTTTGTCCACACCGTGCATGATTTTATAAACTTCAATCAGGTCACCTCTTAGACGTCGTCGTTCAAGAGTGAAAAGGCCCACCCGTTGCAGCCTCAGATGGTAAGGAAGGTGTTCCAGTCCCCTGATCATTCTGGTTGCCCTCCTCTGCACTTTTTCCAGCTCCATAATATCCTTTGGAGGTATGGCGACCAGAACTGTACACAGTATTCCAGATGGGGCCTCACCATAGATTTATAAAGAGGCAAAATGACACTTGCTGACTTATTTTCTATACCCTTCCTAATGATCCCTAGCATTGAGGTTGCTTTTTTCACTGCTGAGGCACACTGGGTTGACACCTTCATTGAGTTGTCTACCAGGACACCAAGGTCCCTTTCCTGGTTTGTTGCAGAGAGTTCAGACCCCATCAGTTTATAAATGTAATTGGGGTTTTTTGCCCCAACATGCATCACTCTGCACTTACTAATGTTGAAGCTCATTTGCCACTGTTTTGCCCACTCCCCCAGTATCAAGAGATCCCTCTGGAGCTCCTCACAATCTCTCACATTTTTCACTACCCTGTATAATTTAGTGTCGTCAGCAAATTTGGCTACCTTGCTTTTTACTCCTACCTCTAGATCATTTATGAAGAGGTTGAAAAGCAGGGGTTTCATTACTGAACCTTGGGGGACCCCACTCTTTACTTCCCTCCACTTGGAGAAGTGTCCATTTAGTGCTACCCTCTGTTTCCTGTCCCTTAGCCAGTTGCTGATCCAGGACATGACCTGTCCCTTTATTCCATGACTGGTAAGTTTATTCAAGAGCCTTTGGTGTGGGACCTTGTCAAAAGCCTTCTGAAAGTCCAGATAAACAATGTCAACTGGATCCCCCTTATCCACATGCTTGTTCACACTCTCAAAAAATTCCAACAGATTAGTGAGGCATGATTTGCCCTTGCAAAAGCCATGTTGGCTCTCCTTTAGCAGCACCTTCTCTTCTATGTGCCTATTAATTCTATCTTTTAGGATGGTTTCCATCACTTTACCTGGGACACATGTCAAACTGACAGGTCGGTAATTTCCTGGATCATCCCTGGATCCTTTTTTGAAAATTGATGTTACATTCGCTACCTTCCAGTCATCAGGCACAAAGCCTGATTTGAGGGAAAGATTATATATTTTGGCTAGGAGATCAGCAATTTCATCTTTAAGTTCCCTGAGAACTCGTGGATGCATGCCATCTGGTCCTGGTGATTTGTTAGTGTTTAGTTTAATAAGACATGCAAGGACCTCCTCCCTGGTTATTTCTATCTGGCTTAATTCTTCGGTTTCCCTCCCTATGAAGATAGGCTCTGTTTTGGGAATGTAGCCTCTGTCTTCTTCAGTGAATACTGAAGCAAAGAATTCATTGAGTCTCTCTGCAATCTCTGTTTCCTCTTTGATAACCCCTTGCCTTCTATTGTCATCTAATGGTCCAATGGCCTTCCTAGTTGGGTTCTTACTTCTAATGTACTTAAAGAAGTCTTTGTTATTTCTCTGAGTATTTTTAGCTATACGCTCCTCAAAGTCTTGCTTTGCTTTCCTGATTGTTGCCTTGCATTTGTTCTGCCAGAATTTATGTTTCTGCCTGCTGTCCTCATTCGGACAAGCCTTCCATCTTCTAAATGAGCTTTTCTTGCTCTTGATCACTTCCCGAACAGCTCCTGTAAGCCACATTGGAGTCCTCTTGGACCTGGCAGTGCCCTTTTTCCTTTTGGGTATGCATTCCAATTGAGCCTCTGTTATTGTTTTTGTAAACAGCCTCCATGCCTCTTGGAGTGTTTGGACTCTCTCAATTTTCCCTTTCAGCTTCTTTTTTACTAGTTTCCTCAACTTTGGGAAATTTCCTTTTTGAAAATTTAAGGTCTCTGTGTTAGATTTTATCAGTGACTTGCGGTCTATGATCAAGTTAAACATAATTGAGTTGTGGTCACTGTTCCCTATTGGATCAGTCACATTATCTACTTGCAATTTCTTGCTTTTGAACTGCTAAGTTGGCAAGAGCTGGGACTGATATGGGAGCTCATCACTAGGGGACACTCGATGAAATTTTGGGTACTAGTTCTCAAACAAATAAGAGAAAGTACTTTTTCACCCAAAAGATTACTGGTCTATGGAACTCCCTGCCAGAAGAAGTGGTGTCAGCTGTCAGTCTTGACAGCTTTAAGAAAGGATTAGACAAGTTCATGGAGGACAAGGGTATCAATGGCTATAATTATGGATACCTAAGGGCAACCTCTGGGTTGGAGAGATAGGCAGGATATCTCTCAATGCCATTTCCAGGGAATCCTAATCAGGTGAAGGCATCTGCTTGAGAATACCATGAAGCAAATGGTGAGCCACTGTGTGAGACAGAATGCTGGACTTGATGGGCTGTGGTCTGTTCCAGAAAGGCTGTTCTTATTGATGTTGTCAACATTCAGGCTACCGTTTGCTATGTAATATATTGGCATCCATTTTTCTGCTGGCAACAAGGGCACAATATTGTGCAATAATTAGTTCCATCTGTTTTTATTTCTGTTTATTTTTATTCATTATCACTGTATGATTTAAATCTGTTTGGAGCATTTCCGCTACATTTTTGTAATTTTTCTTTAGTTTTTGGCACCTCCAGAAGCAACCAGTAAGTGCCAAAATTTCCCCATCCCTTCGTCAGCTGTTCTGTGGGTACTTTTCCTGCAATTACCAGGGCTGGCCATTATCTAGGTTTTTTTCTGTTCAAAACTCTTTCTAAAGTGGCAAAAACACAGCAAAAAATAGCAAAGTGTACTTTGGAAAGAGTTTTGAGTGGAGGGAATACTTTTTTTTATTTGCCTTTTTAGTGAGTACCAAACTGATTTCTTTTGGTTTGCAATGCATATTTGGCACATTTCTGACAGCACCATCTAATGGCAAGCCCTGGTAATTGCAGGAAAAGTATCCACAGAACAGCTGATGAAGGGACGGGGGAATTTTGGCACTTACTGGTTGTAGAGAATGCTTCTGGAGGTGCCAAAACCTGATGAAAAATTTCAAAAATGTAGCAGAAATGCTCCAAATTCCTTCCCACCATTTGGGAAGTGTCGGAACACCCCCCAAAAGTTCTGTATAGAGATTTTTTTCCCTTGAAGCAGACTGTCATTTCGTATGGATTTCTCTTCCTGAAGCGAGTTTTCTGGTAAGAGAGCCATCCGTAAAGCGGGGATTCACTGTATTTAATATTTTATGTCATTCCTCATGATATGCCCAAGGTATTGGAGCTGTCTTTGTTTAATGGAATTAAACAGTTCTTATTCTTTATCCATCCAGTGCAATACTTCTAAATTAGTCACATGGTCAACTCATGATATCCTTAGCAGCCATCTTTAGATCCACATTTCAAAAGCTTCAATTTTCTGTTCTGATGCTTTAGTCGCTGTCCAAGCTTCAACTCCATATAGCAATACTTGGAATACATAACATTTCATTATTCAGACCTTTGTAGCAAGAGTTAGACCTCTACAGCAAAACAAATGTCATAATTTTATGAAGGTGGATCTTGCTTTTTCTGTTTGTATTTTAATCTCTACATCAGGGTCCCAAATTTCAGTTAACATACTCCCCAAATAAACAATTTTATCCACTCTTTTGATTTCTTTTGTTCCCATTTGAGGGGAAGATGCACTTCTTGAAAGGCCAGCCTCCTGCAAGACTTAGACACATCAGCATGACCATTGTTCTGATTAGACATGGCTACCTGGTTCCTGTCTGCCACCCTATAGCTCCTGGAACCAATAGAGGACCTCTGAGGAGTACTTAACGTCTGAACCCTGTTGCTTACTGGCCTCTTTCTCTAATGCTTCAGTGTGCACCATTAATATTTTCATGTCAGGGACTTCCTCATCATCAGATTCATGTCCAGGACCTTCTAGCAATCAGGTGACAAACATCTGTATGAGCAAGTATTCCTTTCCCCCCAAAATTGGTCTGTGGGGAAACAAAAAGTGTGTGTGTGTGTGTGTGTGGGGGGGATGCAGGCACTATAGCCTTACCCAGAGGCACACAGCCAGAGTCTCTGCTATTGACAGTCCTTCTGCTTCTTACTCCAACAGCACCTCTTTTTGCTTGGGTTGGAGCCCGTGGTTCAATGATCAAAAGGATGTCTCAGAATTCACAGGGAATCTTAGAGGACTTCCTTTTGCTGGGTTAAATTGTACCATGTATCCTAGAAGGTGGTCTTCCTTGAACACAAAAAGGCTGGATGCAAATTCTTCAGCTTAAAGAGTCTGAATCCATAGAGGGTGACAACCCCCTCCCTTCCTCCTCCTTTATATAGAAGTTCTTCAAACTTGATCTGGTCTCCACCCCTTTCCTCAGCTGCAACTCATCAGCCTCTGACTCCACCCTCCCACCTGGTTCCTGACTCCTGCTCTCCACATCCTTGTGCCACCTTGTTGTGGACTCAGGTCTGAATTTGACAGCCTTATGGAGATAACAAGAGCATCCTTCTCACAACATCTTCAACCCAATCTTCCATACATATGTGGTCAGACACAGCATGGCAAAACTATTTTTATGGTTCCTTGCAGAAGTGATGGTTCACCCCCTGAGTGGAGTTCCTCTAGCAAAAATCCTTTTAATGCAGAAAGCACCTTTGCAGGCGCACCCCCCAAAGAAAGACTCAGACACCGGTATATGGATAAAGGCATTGGGCCACTTTTATTGAATAATGCCCTAGTCCAAATTATAACTTTCAATTGGAGTATTCATCCAATTGTAATTCTTAAGGCAAACAGGCCGCAGTAACACTGGTAAGGTTCCTCCCAAAATGCCAATGATAATTGGCTACAGTGTAACTATTTGTATCAATTTGTTTGTTGACACAAACAAATTGTTGACCGGAGTCAATAAACTATCTACTGACCCCACCCTATGACGTGTATCCATTAAATCACAAGGTGATGCATGCTGTTAAGCTCCTGCCATCACCCTTTACCTGGTTCGTCGTTGACCAGCCAAAGCTATTACACCTGTACCTGTCTAAGTGTTGGCCAGTCAATTGCGAACCTGCCGGATACCTATGGGTCATAAATCTTTACCTTACCAGTGCTACCCGCCACACAGGGAGGCGTCTATGATGACTCACGGCCCCCCCCCCCCCCCAAGACCGTCAGCTCGGTCACCAGGCCTGCTTGCAAATCTTCCAGAAAGAGGTTCATACCTCTAGCCGACAGGTGGACCCCATCCCCTGCATAGAGATCGTAATTTTGCAAACTAATTGTGGGGTGCCGGATGACCATCCCCAAACCCTTGTCTGACAAGAACCGGGCAACCGCCCTGTTCACCGAGCGGCGAGCGTGGTCAAGGGCACGGAGGTCAATACTTCCACTGTAAGTATGTCGCGGCACGATGGCCGACCATAGCAGCCTTGTGGACGGTCAACACATAATGCAAATAGGCTAGGTCACTGCAGATCGTGAATTTTAAGGAAAGGCCAGTGACCTGGGCAAGGTCATTGACCCCGAGGTACAGTACAAGGACATCAGGCGGTTCAGCATCCCTGATGGAAAACAGGAATGGCAACAGTTCCCGCCATCTCATTCCGTGCTTACCGTACCAAAGTATACGTGCGGCTGCACGTAGTCCAAGCTGGGGTCCCCACTCTGTCGCCGCAGCATACTGCGCTGCCCAGTGCACGTAACTGTGGCCCACCAGCCATACTGCCACCGGTGTGCGGGGACACACAGGGTCTGTAAAAGAGGAAAAGAGAATAATGACTTAACTGGTACTCATACCTGAAGTGAGCGAACGTACAATGCAAAACGCATGGATCCCCATCTCCCCATCCGGCGTATATCAGCCTCAGAGTACCCAAATGCAGCCGCAGTTGATGCAGCACCTATCCTAAATGAATGGGTGCCGTAACGAGCCCCGGGGAGGCCAATACTGGTTAGTGCCATACCGGTCACCTTCCAAAATTGGAATTTAGTAAGGGGAGACCCATCCTGGTGGCAGAAAAACGGGCCAGGGTGCGCGCCACGCACTGCCAGAAACTCCTGTAGGGCACCAACCGGACAGATGTCTGCAATGGAACATCATAGCAGTCTAACTCCACTGCCTACGCCGTGCTGATCAACCTTTGAGGACCATATCCTCAACTGAGCCCACTCATTAGTGACATAGACATTGTCGAGTTCCACCTAAGTCGCATCCACCTTAGACAGTGGTACCAACTCACTAATGCGGAGCGCTCCAAAGAAGGCCACCGTGGTAGCCGCATGAAAAAGAGCCACCTCGTACCTATCATAACACAAGTTATGCCAGCCTCGTGCAAGGTGGGTCAGGACCTCTGGTGAAATTGGGTGACGTGTGTCCGGGCGGCGGCCACGTTCCCGTGTCCACCCCTCCAAAACATGACATATGCAGAAATCATTTACGCAGTCAGTGAAGCCCCTCACTTTGGCCATAAATGCCAGTGCTGACAGCCTGGATGCTATAGTACGAGGAGCCAAACCCTGACTGTGAAGATAAACCATAAATTGTAAAACCTGTTCGACTGATATGGGCCACACTTCGGGCAACTGTAGTTGTCCACAAAAGGTTCTAAATTGTACCAAAGCATGTTGATACGTCTTACGCGTGCGAGGTGCCAAAGACATGCCGATCACCCGGTTCACCTCTCCTCGCCAAATGTCCAAATCTCGGCTGGGAGTGCCGAGGGGAATTCCTCTGCTTCCGGAGCCAAGGCACGGAACCGGGGGATCTGCAGGTGGGATAAAGCATCAGCAATATCATTATTAATGCCTGGGACATGTCTGGCCCTAAAAAGCACATTGAGGCGTAGGCTACGTAACACGAATTGGCGAACCAACGCCATAACCCTAGGTGATTTAGACATCTGAGCGTTGACAATGTGCACCACTGCCGCATTGTCACACCAAAAATGGACCACTGAGTTGGCCCACTCCTCGCCCCATAGCATCAAAGCTCCCAGGATGGGAAGGAACTCAAGGAAGGTAAGATCGCAGAGGCGATCCATGCCAAGCCATGCGGGAGGCCATTGGCCGTAAGCCCTCCTCCCCTCAAAATAAATCCCATACCCCAGGGAGCCAGAGGCATCCGACTGTACTTGGAATCTAGGGCAGACCATAAGGTCTGATCTCCAGAAAGAGACCCCGTTAAAATCCCGTAGGAATGTGAGCCAAACCAAAAGGTCAGCCCACATGCCCCTGGTCAGTCAGACCCTATAGGGGTGCTTTAACAGGCCAGTCATGGCGTCACATAGGCGCCGGGCAAATGCTCTGCCGGGTGTCACCACCCTGCAGGCGAAGTTAAGATGGCCATGAAGTACCTGCAGCTCACGAAGGGACACTTTACATTTGGCCAGCAATGCCAAAACCATCGCGGAGATCCGGGTGACCTTATCCATGGGTAACCGGGATGCCTGTGCGACCGTGTCGATTTCAATACCTAGAAATGTGAACTTAGTAGATGGGCCCTCAGTCTTTTCGGGCGCTAAGGGGACACCCAGTTCCCGCATTAGCGTCTGAAATGTAGTGAGGAGATGCATGCACGTGTCCGAGCCCCGTTCACCCCCAAACAAAAAGTCATCGAGGTAATGGGCTACAGACCGAGACCCGGACCTGCAAACAAAGGCCCACTGAAGGAAAGTGCTAAAATGTTCGAATGCGGAACATGAAATAGAGCAGCCAAAAGGCATGGCCTTATCCACATAGAACTTCCCTTGGAATCTAAAACCCAATAGCTCAAAGTCCCCTGGGTGCACTGGCAGCAATCGGAATGCCGATTTAATGTCACATTTTGCCAGGAGGGCACCGGGACCACATGAGCGCACCATCTGTAGGGCCTGGTCAAACGACGTATACCTGACCGAACAAAGGTCATCAGGAATAGCATCATTGACAGAAGAACCCACTGGGTACGATAGATGGTGGATTAAACGAAATTCCCCCGGGGCCTTTTTAGGTACTAACCCCAGAGGGGAGACCTTCAGGTTAGGGAAAGGCGGTTTGGAAAAGGGGCCCGCTACCCTCCTAGCCTCCACTTCTTTAGCAATACTCAGGGCAGCTACCTCCTCCTTACCCTTTAGGGAAATTAAATTGGGGGCATCTTGGGGTCCTCGAACCCCCTTGAACGGAATATGAAAGCCCCACTGGAAACCCTCCAGAAGGTACCTAGCGTCCTCCCTTCTTGGATAAACTGAGAGCCATCGCTCCAGCATATACACATTAACCGGGGAGGGGGCATTTTGAATGGCTAGCTCTGTCAGAGGAAGCCCTGACCGCCCCTTGTCCACCTCTACCTCTGCCCAGTGACTCACCAGCCCGCGGGCACGCGGAGGCGGCATGGGGGCCAGCGCAAGAGGGACACTCATGTTTGAACTGACACTGTCGCTTATTGCACACGCCATTAGCTGAGACGCTCCAACACAGCAAGCGGGCTGGAACCCCCTGCCCCGCCGGCTGGCGGGGAGCCTGTGTTGGAGTGGCTCGCTGCACAGCATGGCCACAATGGTACCTATCCCCAGGCGCCGGCCGCGTGGGGGTCATGTACAAGAGCCACAATTTCTGGCAGGGCTCATCCCACCTCATCTCTGGGTGTTGGGCCACCCTCATTCTAAATTCCTCATCGTAAGCCAACCACTACGGGCCAGGGAAATCAACCATCGCCCTGTAAATATTGTCCAAGTATTGGACCATAGGAATGGCCAGATCAGGCCGGGCCCTCAGGTATACTGCCATATATATAAGATATGCCGGCAACCAGTTGGCCCAAGTGCGCGGTGGCTTACAACGACGGGACAGCTCTTTGTCTCTGTTGTCCTGTCCCTCTCTCTCTTCCTTAGTGGGCTCACGGTTCAATAGGGAGAATATCCACGTACTCCCCTCGCCAAATCTTATCCCTCGTGACCTGTGACAAATGATCACCCAGGGGCAAGGAATAACCAGCCGTCGGCAAAGCCATCGTCGGCACATTCTGTATAGGGGGCATACGCAGCGGGACCTGGACAGCCCCTGTGATGCTCGGCACTGCCCCAGGGGCGGACACCACCGCCCTTAACGAGGGACCATTTTGAAACCATGGGATACTGGGATAGGATGGTAACTGCTGCCCACTCGCATCAACTTGAGGCCAGGGCCACTGAACCCCCCCAATGTAAGTGGGCTGTGGTGGTGGTGCACTTAAATTGAACCTGATACTCACTAGTTGCACCCCCGTGAGCTGCCCCCACCGGGGGTTCCGGCACACGGCGGGCGTCGGAGCTCGTGACCGGAATCAAGCTCTGGGACCACCCTTGACTGCTCCCAGCCTGGACATCAGGTCGAACGGGGAGCTGCGAGACACCAGCTGGGGCCGGCCAGACCGTCTCAAGCAGCTCGACCCGGTTGGCCGCCCGCTGTAGCGTTGCGGCCGGCAAGGTAGCCGGGGCTGACAAAGGGGCCCCTGTCGAAGAAAGAGTAGCACCCCCCTCCGAAGGAGGCTGTGCAATGCCCAAGGATGCTTCCAGCACTGCTATCCGTGCTAACAGAGCATCCACTGCCCCAGAGCCCCCAGTATAAAGTGGGCCGGGTGGGCCGGACGGCCCACTAGGCAGTTGAGGAAAAGGCAACCCAAAAGGAGAGCCAGGGCCAGAATAGGGCCATGCCCAAAACTCTTGCCCATGGGGGGCCAGAGGAGCAGGGGGTTGGACACCCGCACCAGCCCCCCCCCCCCCGGGCCACCCTGTCCCATGCCCTGCAAAGGCGGGCCAAGGGCCGAAGCCCCAGAGGGGCCGGCCTGTAGCTGACCCGCTACCAAGCTGGAACCTGGCTGCCAAGTGGTAGCCTTACCAGGGCAAGGCTGGCACATTGCCCTGCTGTGGGGGCGCAGCCCTGGTCCTCCGACCCAAAGGCTGGCCCCCATCCAATGCAGGGCCGGTAAAAGTTCTTCCCCTCGGCCGAGGCTTTAGCGCCAGGGCCTTTCACTTGGGAGCCATGTCTCCCTAGGAGAAGAAAAGTCGCTAAAGGATCCCTATCCAGGGATCAAACTCCTAGTGTGGAAGTACAGCGGTAGCCAAGAAGCAATCCGAAAATGCTCCGGGTACTGTAATCCTCTTTTCTCAGCCGGGAAACGAACTGCAAGGCTCAATAGCCGAAGACTAAAGAGAAAAAAAGCGACGGAGAAAACTTCTCCTCTCCATCGCTATTCAAAAATAGCAGCTCGGCTGCCTTGTGGCCACCCCTTTTATAGAGGCGTGGCCACGCCCCTTAACTCACCCAGATGTCTGAGTCCGGGTGGGGGGGGGCTGCAAAGAGTGCGGTGGCCATTTTGGCACCACGCTTTCATTGTGTGCTTTTGACACAATAAAAAAAAATTGGTCCAGAATGTGAAACAGACCTCTCTGATGTTGACTGCTAATAGATGGAGAGAGGAGAAAATAACCAAGACTTCTGCAAGGCTGCAATACAAGAAGACCTAGATGATTCAACGTTGCTCATTCTATTCCACCCATCATCCTCTGTTTTCTTCCTGTCTCATCCTTGTTTGTCTCTCCTCCTTTCTTCTCATGATTCCTGTCAGGACTTTTTTGACACAAGGGCAATGCAATACAAAATTTGCATTACTTTCCATTTGTATTCCATTAGTATTTATTATATTGCAGCTGTTCTTACACATAACATGAATTAGGCTGACCTAAGATCTGCTGTATCTATTTTGTGAAACATTCATGAGGCCTTATTGACAAATATCTGATCGGATTTTTCCAAACTTTCAAAGTCTAGCCACTGAATTTCAAATGAACCAGTTGATTTTTATTGAACATTGCACAGTATTCAGCAGTTATGAATACTAAGATGCAATGTGTTAAGGAAAGGTAAGAAGAAAGATGAGACCTGCAGTCTTTTTGGTAAAGCATGTAATGCAGCAAGATCAGTGAATCAAGTAATGCTTCTTCTTCCATGTCTAGACCAAACGTGAAATTGCCAAAATGAAGCTACCTTTTGGTGAGTTCATTCTGCAGTTCTTTTTGCCTGATCTAGTATGAGAAAGATTAGCTGGCAACACAAGATTGCCGTTACCATGGTATTTTTGATTGTGGGGGTTCTTTCCATCAAATAATGTGGGGGTTCTTTCCATCAAACAATGCTAAATTTATTATATTAAATCATCTTTATACTTCCAACTAAACAAATATCTCTGGGAAGTGCATATCTAGGACATGAAGGTATGAGCCCTACTATATGGATTTGTGGGACAGTTTTGAGATAATTTCAGTTTCTCTTTATGTGAACTGAACAAAGTTCACAAATTCCTTCATATTCCAGTTGAAATAACAAAAGTGAGAGAAATTGTAACACAAATAAGAGACAGCACAACTGATGTATCTGTCCATCCAGTCTCTCAGATCTGAATGTTTAACAACTGAAAGTCAGGATTTGAACCCCTCTGTTTTTGTGTTTCCAAGAGGATCCTTATCTCTAATACTTACATACCATTTAGGCTCAATGTAGTCTTCTCTCTATCAAGAAGAGCTTTCTATTGCAGATGGCTGAGCATTTCACTTCTGCTCTTTTTATAAAAAAAAAGTTGCCAAAATTAGCAAATCACATATTCTAGATGGAAAGAGTATATATATATATATATATGAGTATATATATGAATGTTGGGAGAATAATTACTGCCAAGATTTTCCCATTCTGTTCTTTCCTTCTTGTTTGTTTTGGTTTTTTGGACATGCTAAGTATAGACAATTTCTTTTAGTCTAAATGTTTAAGCAGAATGAAACATACCACCCTTCCCAAGCTAACTTTGAATGCTGTTTATCCTTGCCCACTTCTCTAAATTTTAAGATGTAGCACTCAATTCAAATTTTGTGTCATTTATAAGGAAATATAAGCAACTTGTATGTACATGGCAGAAAGGACTTATGGCATTGCACATGGGAAACTGATACAGATAAGAACTGACCAAATCAGGGATAATTCTTTAATCATTATCATGTCTCCTTTAAAGTAATCTATGCTATAGTCATTTCTGCAAACAGTGGCAGGCATTTCCATAAGTTAATTAAGGAGTTGTGGGGAGGTGGAAAAATTACTTAGTGTTGTTGTCTTAAATCTCTTGTCAATCACATTCACTGGACTTCAGTAAATTTTATTGTAATGCTTGGGAGGGGGGGACTCATGTTGTTTCTTCCACACTATTAATCATTGTACAAATCATGCCTTCCCTTAGACTCCTTAGACTCCTTTTTGTGTGAAACAATAGAACAACTGATACTCTCTCATCAATCATCTCACAAAAAATTGCATACTTTAATCATGTTAGTTGGCCTTTTGTGTGCCTTCACAGCTTACGGGTATTTCTTTTTGAGAAGAGACAACCAGAACCATATACAGTTTTCTCTGTGCATTTGTACCAAAGATTTCTGCAAAGGTATTATGATAATGGCAGTTTAATTGTTTGCATCTCATTCCTACTCATCTTTAACATGAGTTCTTCCTTTTTTCATTGCTATTCATGCAGGGCTTAACATTTTCAGAAGATTGTCCTTATTACAAATTACCTTTCCTAGATAGCCACAGTGAATTCTCATGCATTGTTATTTATCTGTGAAGCAGTGCCCATACACATTGCAGGCGCACCCACCCAAATAAAGACTCAGACACCGGTATTGGATTAAAGGCATCGGGCCACTTTTATTGAATATTGCCCTAGTCCGAATTATCACTTTCAATTGGTGTATCATCCAATTGTAATTCTTTATGGCAAGCAGGCCGCAGTAGCACTGGAAAGGTTCCACCCTAAATGCCAATGGAAATTGGCTACATGTATCAATTTGTATCAATCTGTTTGTTGACACAAACAAATTGTTGACCGGAGTCAATATACTATCTACTGACCCAACCCTATGACGTGTATCCGTTCAAATATCAAGGTGATGCAGGCTGTGAAGCTCCTGACATCACCCCTTTCATAGTTCGCCCTTGACCGGCCAGTCCTGTTTCCCCTGTACCTATCTACGTGTTGGCCAGTCAATTGAGAACCTGCCGGATACCTATGGGTCATAAATCTTTACCTTACCAAGTGCTACCCGCCACACGGGGAGGCGTCCATGATGACTCACCGCCTGCCCCCCCCCAGACCGTCAGCTCGGTCACCAGGCCTGCTTGCACATCCTCCAGAAAGAGGTTCATGCCTCTGGCCGACAGGTGGACCCCATCTCCTGCATATAGGTCAAAATCCTGCAAGCCTATCCCCAGGTGTCGAATAGCTGTTCCCAAGCCATTCTCGACAAGGAACCGGGCAACAGCCCTGTTCACTGACCGCCAGGCACGGTCCAAACCACGGAGATCCATGTCACCTCTAAAATAGTGTCTCGGCACGATGTGAGACCATAGCAACCGTGTAGGCGGCCATAAATGATGTAAAAACTCCAGGTCACTGCACCTTGACATTTTAAGGAAAGGCCAGTGATCCGTGCAAGATCATCGCCGCCGAGGTACAGAATAAGAACATCAGGCGGTCCAGCATCCCTGATGGACATCAGGAATGGCAACAGTTCCCGCCATCTCATGCCACGCATACCATACCACCGCATACGTGCGGATGCACGCAGCCCAAGATGGGGTCCCCACTCCATCGCCACAGCATATTCTGCCACCCAGTGTACATAGCTGTGGCCCACCAGCCCCATTGCCACCGGTGTGCATAGACACACAGGGTCTGTAAAAGAAGGAAAATGAATTAAGGACATAACTAGGTACTCATACATTGAAGGGACATACATATAAGGAAAAAACGCGCAGACCCCCACCTGCCCATCCAATATATATCAGCCTCAGAGTACCCAAACGCAGCCGCAGTTGATGCAACGCCTATCCTGAATGAATGGGTGCCATAACAAGCCCCACACTGTGAAGTGCGGTACCGGTCACCCTCCAAAAATTAAATTTGGTAAGGGGAGAGCCATCCTGGTGGCAGAAAAACAGGCCAGGGCGCACAGCAGGCACTGCCAAAATTGCATGTAGGGCACCAACCAGACAGATCTCAGCAAATGTACGTCGTAGCAGTATAACACCACTGCCTACTCCATGCTGATTGGCCTTTGAGGAACGAATTCTCAACTGAGCCCACTCCTGGTTGATAGACACATCGTTGAGTTCCAGTGCCCTACGAAACACGTCCCCCATGGACCATGGGACCAGCTCGCTGATTAGCAGAGCTCCAGAGAAAGCTACAGTGGTAGCTGCATGAAAAAGAGACTCCTCCTAGCTACTGTAACATAGTCTATGCCAACTTTGTGCAAGGTGGGTCAGAATACCTGTGAAAACAGGGCGACGTGTGTCCGGGCGGCGGCCACGTACACGTGTCCACCCTTCCAATACATGGCGTATGCAGAAGACACTCGCACAGTCAGTAAAGCCCAGTGCCTTGGCCATGAATGTCAAGGCGTAAAGACTGGTGGCTATGGTGCATGGGGCCAACCCAGATCATGAAGGTGCACCATATACTGTAAAACCTAGTCGACCGGTATCGGCCATATTTCAGGCAACTGCTGTCACCCAAAAAAAGGCTCTAAAGTGAAGGAGTGTGTGCTGATAAGCAGTATGCGTGCGAGGTGCCAAGACATGCCACTCGCCCGGTTCACCTCTCCTCGCTAAATGTCCATATCTCAGCCAGGAGTGCAGAGGGAAGTTCCCCTGCATCTGGAGCCAAGTCACGGAACCAGGAGATCTGCAGGCGGGATAAAGCATCGGCAATATCGTTATTAATGCCTGGCACATGTCTAGCCCTAAGGAGCACATTAAAGTGCACGGACCCAAGAACAATTGGCGAACTGAGGCCATGACTCCGGGGGAGTTAGACGTTTGGGCATTGACAATGTGCACCACCACAGCATTGTCACACCAAAAGTGAAGCACAGAACTAGCCCACCTGTCCCCCCAGAGCATAAAGGGGACCCAGAATTGGAAAAACTCCAGAAACGTAAGATCGCGTAAGAGATCCGTGCCCTGCCATCCCTGGGGCCAATGATCATAGGCACACTGTCCTTAAAATAAATCCCACACCTCTGGGAGCCGGAGGCATCCGACCGTGCATGGAACTGGGGCTGACCATAAGCTCAGACCTCCAAAAGGAGATGGCATGAAAGTCCTGCAGGAATGTGAGCCAAACCAACAGGTCTGCTCATAAACCCCTAGTCAGCCGTACCCTGCGGTGTCGTTTATAAAGACCCGCCATAGCGTGACCCATAAGCCTGGCGAATGCACTGCCTGGTGTTACCACTCCCAAAAGACGTAGTAGTTGCGAAATAAACTGTATCTTTAAATTCAAACACCAATTATATGCTGACTCGTATGCCGATAGAATGATATATGGTATATAATCCTATAATTCCAGACAGCATGCATGTGCAATAAGAATGTAATATATCAATTACACAAAATCATTACTTAATGTCTCTAATCAGGACGGCTTGTACTAATACGATCACAAACACTGCATGAACAGAATATTGATTATAACAAAGTCTGGTGGCCCTAACGCTATATTGCGCGCAATGACGACCACTGTATGAGTGGACTCAGCTGTATTTCAGTGTATAACTTCTGATTCTGTTTATGGTTAACAATACAAAGTCCTTGGAGAAAGCCACAAAAGCTATGTTGACGGATGGTAGTCGTGCGGCGGGCCACGTCAAGCAGTTGTAGACGGATTTCCGATGTCCATCCGGTAGCGGGACATTTCGAGTAACTTTTTCAAGTATCTACAACATAATGCAAACATGAAAGTGTACTACTGTCTAAACAGATGTATAAGTCTATCTGAGAAGCAATAAACAACGCAGTGTTAAAAACTACATGAATTACAAAAATCATTATGCTGTTATTCGACAGACAAAGAAGAAACAAATCAAACACGTACCTCAAAGGGGATTTTTTCGCGCGTATAACACCTCTGTGTTTCTTTCCTATGTGTGCACGCGTTAATTATTTCCATCAGAGTACTCCTTATATCAGCCAAATTAAATGAGAGACATGTGTGTCCGATAAGTTAAGCTCGATTGACCTACTTTTAAACTCCTTCAGTATAACTAACAAAGGTGTGTATTTTTCGACCCTTATTAAAGAGACGGAGCGGGACTATAGGAATGCGGATAACTCCCAGTCTGTATTTAACCCATGGGGTGCCAAAGTATTAAAGCGGTGGATGTAGAATGCTTCCCTTTGTAGGAGGAAGCGCTCCACATCCGTAATTTGATGCTTGCGGGAGACGTGCAGGTTAAGCAATTCTGTCTCCCTTACCGTAAGACTTCTCTAGAGCAGATGTTATCACTCCAGGATGCACGTCTCCCGCAAGCATCTCTGGACACTTCGCCTGTGGACATTGCAAATATTGTGTACACATGTGGTGTACCAAATATGTAAATTTGCCAAATAGCACATTTACTCTTAGTCTCACCAGGTTCTCAAACTGTAACTCAAAAGATATGATCTATATGATAATCTGTTCCTGTCAGTTAGCTTATGTAGGACAATCGAGACGACCTTTGAAAGTACGCTTGGGAGAGCATTTGTCCCGCATCAGGAATCGCGTTACCACTGCCCCTCTGGTCAATCATTTTCTTGATAAGAAACATACACTGAAGGACATCAAGGTGGTTGTATTAGAAACTTTCACGCCAAATAAACATCAAATTACGGATGTGGAGCGCTTCCTCCTACAAAGGAAAGCATTCTACATCCACCGCTTTAATACTTTGGCACCCCATGGGTTAAATACAGACTGGGAGTTATCCGCATTCCTATAGTCCCACTCCGTCTCTTTAATAAGGGTCGAAAAACACACACCTTGGTTAGTTATACTGAAGGAGTTTAAAAGTAGGTCAATCGAGCTTAACTTATCGGACACACATGTCTCTCATTTAATTTGGCTGATATAAGGAGTACTCTGATGGAAATAATTAACGCGTGCACACATAGGAAAGAAACACAGAGGTGTTATACGCGCGAAAAATCCCCTTTGAGGTACGTGTTTGATTTGTTTCTTCTTTGTCTGTCGAATAACAGCATAATGATTTTTGTAATACATGTAGTTTTTAACACTGCGTTGTTTATTGCTTCTCAGATAGACTTATACATCTGTTTAGACAGTAGTACACTTTCATGTTTGCATTATGTTGTAGATACTTGAAAAAGTTACTCGAAATGTCCCGCTACCGGATGGACATCGGAAATCCGTCTACAACTGCTTGACGTGGCCCGCTGCACGACTACCATCCGTCAACATAGCTTTTGTGGCTTTCTCCAAGGACTTTGTATTGTTAACCATAAACAGAATCAGAAGTTATACACTGAAATACAGCTGAGTCCACTCATACAGTGGTCGTCATCACGCGCAGTATAGCGTTAGGGCCACCAGACTTTGTTATAATCAATATTCTGTTCATGCAGTGTTTGTGATCGTATTAGTACAAGCCGTCCTGATTAGAGACATTAAGTAATGATTTTGTGTAATTGATACATTACATTCTTATTGCACATGTATGCTGTCTGGAATTATAGGATTATATACCATATATCATTCTATCGGCATACGAGTCAGCATATAATTGGTGTTTGAATTTAAAGATACAGTTTATTTCGCAACTACTACGTCTTTTGGGAGTGTTTTGTTTTTGCTCTCCGTTGTTCTCATCACATCCCAGCCGTCTACTTCGCCATTGGTGTTACCACTCTGCAGGTGAAGTTGATGTGGCCATGCATCACCTGCAACTCTTGGAGAGGCACCTTACACTTGGCAACATTGCCAAAATCGCCGCAGATGTCCCCCCCTTGACTGACAATTCGGTCACCTGGGCCTCTTGCACGTTATTCAAAAGAGAGGTGCATCCTCTTGTTGACAGGTGAACTCCATCTCCAGAATACAGGCAAAATTCCTGTAACCCTATCCCCGGAAGACAAATGGCTGTCCCCAAAGCCATTCTGGATAAGAAACCAGGCAACAGCCCTGTTCACTGACCGCCGGGTGCGGTCCAACCACGGGGGTCAATGCCTCCCCTATAATAGTGCCTCGGCACGGTATATGACCATAGCAACCGTGTATACGGCCATAAATGGTAAAGAAACGGCAGGTCACTGCACTCGGAAGTCTTTGAGTCCGGGCTAGCAATCTGTGCAAGATCACCGCCTCCGAGGTGCAGAATTAAAACATCTGGCAGTCCAGCATCCCCAATGGACATCAGGAATGGCAACAGTTCCCACCACCTATATGCCGTGCACACCATACCACTGCATACGCGCGGTTACGCATAGCCCGAGATGGGTTCCCCATTCTGATGAAGCAGCATACTGTGCCGCCCAGTGCACATAAATTGTGGCCCACAAGCAACACTGCTACCAGTGTGCGGAAACACACAGGGTCTGTAAGATAAGGAGGGAGAATAGAGGGCAGAACAAGGCACTCCTGCAGTGAGGGGATGAACAGACAGAGAAAATTGTGCAAGCCCCACCTGCCCATGCAACGTATGTCAGGCTCCGGATACCCAAATGCAGCCGCAGTTGATGCGGCGTCCATCCGGAAGGAATGGGTACCAATTGTAATTCAGTAAGAGGAGAGCCATCTTGGTAGCAGAACGACAGGCCAGGGCGTGAACCACGCACTGCCACAAACACATGTTGGGGAGCAACCGGACATATGGCAGCACCAGGCTACTACTCTTTTCCTGCTGTCCGGCCCTTGAGGAGCGAAACCTCACCCAGAGCCCACTCCTGATTGAGCAACACATCTTCTAGTTCCAGTGCCCTGCAGAACATGTCCCCTGTTGAAAGTGGTAGCAGCTCACTTAATCTGAGAGCCCCAGAGAAAGCCACAGAGGTAGTTGCCCGAAAGTAGACTCTCCATACAGAGCATAGGCGCTGGCCACATAGGAGTCATATATATTAGCCACAAGTGCTAGCAGGGCTCGTCACTTGCATCTCAGGGTGAAGGGCCACCCTCATCCTAAGGTCTTGGCCATAGGCTAACCTGACGGGCCAGGGAAATCAACCACGGCCCGGTAAATATTGTCCAAGCACTGGACCATTGGGATGGCCAAATCAGGACGTGCCCTTATATATCCTGCCATGGATACCCAATAGGCCGGTAACCAATTGGCCCCATTGCGAGGCAGCTTATGGCGACGGGGCAACTCCTTGTCCCTGTCATCCTGCCCCTCCATCTCCTCCTCAGTGGGTTCACGTTGCAGGAGGGGGAAATGTGAATATATTCCCCATGCCACATCGTCTTGCTAATAGCCTGGGACAACTGGCCACCCAGAGGTATGGAGTAACCGGCCATCGGCAGAGCCACCGTTGGCATGGATTGGAGTGGGGAAACACATAATAGGCCCTATCAGACCCCCAAGAAGTTAAGGGAAAGCATAGGGGCGGTCCCCCTGTAAGAACCAGGGTGTAATTGGCCTGTTGCGGCCATGGCCACTGTACCACCCCAGCGTTATGAGCTAGTGTCACAGGTGTGCTGATTTGACCAGGATACTCACTCGGTGCACCCCCACGAGCTGCCCCCACTGGGGGTTCCGGCCCGTGGTGGGCGTCGGAGCTCACGATGGCCATCGAGCTCTGTGTTTCCGTGCGTCCAGGCCAGATTGGGAGCTGCGAGGTGCCAGCCTGCATTGGCCTGATGGCCTCCAGCAGCTCAACCCTGTTGGCGGCCCTCTGCGCAGCCGTGGCCAGCATGTGGGCCGGAACCACAGAGTTGGCAAGCCCACCATCCGAAGGTGGTGGAGCAATGCCCATTGATGCCTCCAGTGCCGAAATGTGAGCAGGAGAGCATCCACAGCATCTGACCCACCAGGATAAGGTGGGCCGGATGGGCCGGATGGCCCACCGGTTAATTGATGAGGGATAAACCAATGTGGTAATCCCTGGCCAGAATAGGGCCATGCCCAATAATCCGGCCCATGAGGGGCCGGAAGAACGGTGGGGCAGAAACCCACACCGCGCTCGAGTGGGCCACTATGCCCCAAGCCGAGCGAAGGCACAGCAGGGGTAGAAACCCCAGGGGAGCAGGCCTGTGCGGCCCCCGCCCAAGTCCTCCGAGTGGGCGGGTAGGCAGAGGCCTGGTCACCCTCATTGGCGGCAGTGGGTATGATGACCCTGCCACCCCCCTGTGGGGCGGCCGCCTGAGCCCTCCGGCTTGGTGGCTGCCCCAAGGAGGTCGAGCGGGTGGGCCGAGCCCTCCCCCTGGTCATGGCCTGGAGGCTGCTTGGGCCTTACGCTTGAGTGCAATAGCCACCCAAGCAGGCGTTGATCGGAGGAGGAATATCCTCCGATCAGAATAAAAGTAGCGTTGGAGTGATATCCTTGCAAATTCCCAAAGGATATCCTCCGATAAAGGGGGAGAGAAGCGTCAGAGCAAACTTCTCCGCTCCATCGCTTTTGCAAAATGGCAGCCAGGCTACCTCGTGGCCACCCCTTTTATAGAGGGGTAGCCACGCCCCCTAACTAGCCCAGATGTCTGTGTCTGGGTGGGGGCCCCCACAAAGAGTGTGGCGGCCATTTTAACGCCACGCTTGCATTGTAACAAGTCTCATCTTAACAGTGAAACCAGATGAATATCAGAGACTCTGCTCAAACAGCTAAATTTGACTTAACCAGGCACTATTTCAGGAGGGACTATTTGTATGGGGCAATGCATTTACAATTTAGTTTTCTCTCAGCAACAATATAACCTGGTTAACAAATGAATCTGGCATTTGTTTTGCTCTAGATAGTGTTTGTAATTAATAGCTAAGATCAGGTAATTTGGCTTGCAAATCACAAAGCTGTGGGCAGGGAAATATGTTGCTTGTAGTAACTGCTGATCATCAGTGTTGGGGAATCAAGATGGATCTTCACCTTTACTCCTCACTGCCAAAAGGTAGTGATGAAAACAGAGACACCTCCATCAGCAACAAGAAACACAGCTGCAAACTGGCAGGTTACTTGGTGTAGACAGAGTCTGTAACCGTTACTGAGTGTAGTTAGCCAGTCAATAAACTAGAACTTAGACAGCCGCTGATATGGTGATTTCAACACAATTTTAAATTGGTGACCACTATAGATAGAAATTTTCCTTCCTTCACCAACTCTTTTGCAGCTAGAGATAGCAACTTGGCTGACCTAAGACATGTTGCTGCCTGAAAACGAAGGACAAGTGAAACACAAGAAGAAGCCTTCAGGTCTTATTATCTTACATCATGAACCATTTTGCTGGATAAACCCTGGCAGCAGTCACTCTAGGCTCATGAGCTGGTGCCTTCTGCAAGAACCTTTTGCAAGAACTTTCTGCAAGCACCATAAACACCACATCCCCTGGTCAGCACTACTTGCAAATCATGTGTGGTAGGCAAGGCCATGTAGAATGTAAACTCTAACAGAAATGGAACAAACCTTTGCAACCATTAGGGGCAATTTGTCATTTGCTCATTTTGTCAGATTCTTTCTTTCTTTCTTTCTTTCTTTGCTGTCAGTCTAGTATATGCCACTACTCCAGGTAATTTACAAAAGAACAACAAATATAACCAAGAACAATTAATTAAAACAAGAAAACATATATTACATATACAATGAATTCAACAAAATATGAACTCAACATTCTCTAAATCCCCTTTCTCATGATAGTGTTCCTGAAGACATTATATACCTCAAAGTAGAGTAAATAGAAATTTAAAAATGAGCATAAACAACAACAAATCCATTCTGTTCAAGACAAATAATACTGCATCACAAAAAAAATTGTTTGTTACTTGGTCTAATCCATGTGTCCTATACTGAATCAAGTGTGCTGTATCCAAATCTGAAGTCCAAATTTTGCCTAGGACATCAGGATCTTAAGTAAGCAAATCTCACCCTATTGGTTAGGTTCTTGCATTGATCACCCGGGGTTTATTTGCCACAAAGGTAGCAAAAAATTCCTGGTTTATTAACACAGCTGTACCTACTCATCCTTAGCTCAAAACAGACTCACTATGGCCTAGCTGTACTATCCAATTAAATGCTTTCACACTAGAGTCAAGCCCTTGGTCCAACTTGCCTTATATAGCTATTTCTGACATCAGCTCACTGACTTTCCAAGACATGCCCGGCTGCTGCTGGAACATGCATGCCAGCAAGGGATATGATTCAGCTGAGGCGGCAGCAGGCATAGTGGTAGCTGCAACTGTTATAATGTTCCCATGTAAAATACATTGCCCAAGACCATTTGAACAGATATAACATGCCTATAACTTAAAATCTTTACGTGATAGGTAAATTCTGAGTTCAGATTTAGAATCAGCACACTTGATATCATGTAAATCACATGTGTTACTCCCAGTAGCAAAATTGTTGTTGTGCAGTGTAATCACTAAATGCCTTCTTAAATAAGTTTTAGTTGTTTTTTTGAAGATGTTATGACAGTTTCTACAATTCTTTGTTTGTTTGTTTATTCCCTAGTAATCTGGTTTCCTTGGCGACTTCTTCAGTTACTTGGTCCAGAAGCAGTTCTGGCTCTGTTCCCACTCTTTGCCTGACCAACCTTTGTGATATTAAATGTGACATCAGAAAAGCCCATATACTGGACTCAAGATTTGGTCTTGAAACTCAGGTGATGGAATGCTATCTCTCAACTGCATGTTCATGATGACTTATTCCATGGTCCAGTGTGCCTTTAGAGTGGATAGCAACAAAAGGAGATGTCTAGTACCCAGAAGAGAAAATAATATTTGAACTTTACTGAAAAGTGATGCTTAAAGCCCTTGGTAGGAAAAGGAAAAGAACAGAAAGCAATAAAAACAAACAGCTAGAGGAAGAAAAGGAAAAAGCAGATCAAATGAAAGCGCGGCGCCAAAATGGCCGCCGCGCTCTTTGCAGACCCCCCACCCACCCGGACTCAGACATCCGGGTGAAGTTAGGGGGCGTGGCCACCCCTCTATAAAAGGGGTGGCCACGAGGCAGACGAGCTGCCATTTTAGAAATAGCGATGGAGAGGAGAAGTTTTCTCCGACGCTGTTTATCGTAGTCTTCAGCTGTTTAGCCCTTGATACCTTCCCGGCTGGGAAGGGAGGATTAGCGCGCACAGTGCCTTTTGCTTGCTGGCTGCTGCGTGCTTTCGGCACTTGGTTTTGACCCCTGGCAAGGGATCCTACTCTTTCTTTTCGACGATGCCTCCCAAACGGAAGGCCCCGGCGATGAAGCCACGGCCAAAGGAGAGGACTTTTTCAAGCCCTGCGCAGGATGGGGGGCAGCTATCAGGTCGGAGGACCAGACAGGGACCAGTTAGGTGTGGCCACACAGCTCGATTCCGGTCGCGAGCTCCGACACCCAACGTGGGCCGGAACCCCCAGTGGGGGCGGCTCATGGGGGTGCACCTAGTGAGTATCAGGTTCAAATTAGTGCACCTACATCACAGCCCACTTCCAGTGGTGGGGTTCAGTGGCCCTGGCCTTGTCATGTAGAGGCGAGTGGGCATCAGTTACCAGCCTATCCCAGTGCCCCTTGGTTTCGAACTGGCAACGCAGTGAGGGCGGGGGTTTCCGCCCCCGGGGCAGTGCCAGGCATCGCAGGGGCTGTACAGGTCCTGCTGCGTATGCCCCAGATACCTAATGTGCCGGTGACGGCTTTGCCGACGGCTGGTTATTCTTTGCCCCTTGGTGATCATTTGTCCCAGGTCACGAGGGAAAAGATTTGGCGGGGGGAGTACGTGGATATATTCTCCCTACTGAACCGTGAGTCCACTAAGGAGGAGAGAGAGGGACAGGACGACAGAGACAAAGAGCTGTCCCGCCGTCGTAAGCCACCGTGCACGTGGGCCAACTGGTTGCCGGCATATCTTATTTATATGGCGGTATACCTTAGGGCCCGGCCTGACCTGGCCATTCCTATGGTCCAATATTTGGACAATATTTACAGGGCGATGGTGGATTTCCCTAGCCCATCGTGGTTGGCTTACGATGAGGAACTTAGAATGAGGGTGCCCCTACACCCGGAGATGAGATGGGATGAGCCCTGTCAAAAATTGTGGCTATTGTACATGACCCCCACACGTCCGGCGCCTGGGGATAGGTACCATTGTGGCCATGCCGTGCAGCGAGCTGCTCCAACACAGGCTCCCCACCAGCCAGCAGGGCAGGGGGTTCCAGCCCGCTTGCTGTGTTGGAGCTTCTCGGCTAACGGCGTGTGCAATAAGCGGCAGTGCCGATATAAACACGAGTGTCCCTCTTGCGCTGGCCCCCACGCCGCCGCCGCGTGCCCGCGGGCCGGTGGATCACGGGGCAGAGAGAGGTGGACAGGGAGCGGGCAGAGCTTCCGCTGATGGAGCTAGCCAATCAAAAGGCCCCCTCCCCAGTTAATGTGTATATGTTGGAGCGATGGCTCTCAACTTATCCAAGGAGGGAGGACGCTAGGTACCTCCTGGAGGGTTTCCAGTGGGGCTTCCGTATCCCATTCAAAGGAGTGCGGGGACCCCAAGATGCCCCCAATTTACTTTCTCTGAAGGGTAAGGAGGAGGTGGCTGCCTTGAGTATTGCCAAAGAGGTAGAGGCCAAGAGGGTGGCTGGCCCCTTTTCTGTACCACCCTTCCCTAACCTGAAGGTCTCCCCTCTGGGGTTAGTACCTAAAAAGGCCCCGAGGGAATTTGGTTTAATCCACCATCTATCGTACCCGGCGGGTTACCTTGTCAATGATGCTATTCCAGATGACCTTTGTTCGGTCAGGTATACATCTTTTGACCAAGCCCTACGGATGGTGCGCTCTTGTGGTCCCGGTGCCCTCCTGGCTAAATGTGACATTAAATCGGCATTCCGATTACTGCCAGTGCACCCGGGGGACTTTGAGCTATTGGGTTTTAGATTCCAAGGGAAGTTTTATGTAGATAAGGCCATGCCTTTTGGCTGCTCTATTTCATGTTCAGCATTCGAACGTTTTAGCACTTTCCTCCAGTGGGCCTTTGTTCGCAGGTCCGGGTCTCGGTCTGTAGCCCATTACCTTGATGACTTTTTGTTCGGGGGTGAACGGGGCTCGGACACGTGCACGCGTCTCCTCACTACATTTCAGACGCTAATGCTGGAACTGGGTGTCCCTTTAGCGCCCGAAAAGACCGAGGGCCCATCCACTACGCTCACATTTCTGGGTATTGAAATTGACATGGTCGCACAGGCATCCCGGTTACCCATTGACAAGGTCACCCGGATCTCCGGGATGATTTTGGCCTTGCTGGCCAAGCGTAAAGTGTCACTTCGTGAGCTTCAGGTACTTCATGGCCATCTTAACTTTGCCTGCAGGGTGGTTATGCCTGGCAGAGCATTTGCGCGGCACCTATGTGACGCCATGTCTGGCCTGTCAAAGCGCCATCATAGGGTCCGACTGACCAGGGGCATGCGGGTTGACCTTTTGGTTTGGCTTAAATTCCTGCGGGAACTTAATGGGGTCTCCTTTTGGAGATCCGACCTTTTAGTTTCCCCTAGATTCCAAGTACAGTCGGATGCC
Organism: Bradypodion ventrale; assembly: GCA_035047345.1. NCBI lineage: Eukaryota > Metazoa > Chordata > Lepidosauria > Squamata > Chamaeleonidae > Bradypodion > Bradypodion ventrale. Next base: position 145,654,530 of record JAWDJE010000004.1, on the reverse strand, counting down.
TCCGGCTCCCTGGGATATGGGATTTACTTTGAGGGGAAGTGGGCTTACGGCCAATGGCCTCCAGCATGGTGGGGCACGGATCGCCTCCGCGATCTTACATTCCTTGAGTTCTTTCCAATCCTGGGAGCTTTGATTCTATGTGGCGAGGAGTGGGCCAATTCAGTGGTCCACTTTTGGTGTGACAATGCTGCGGTAGTGCACATTGTCAACGCTCAGACGTGTAAGTCACCTAGGGTGATGGCGTTGGTCCATCAATTTGTGCTACGTAGCCTACGCCTGAGTGTGCTTTTTAAAGCCAGACATGTACCAGGTATTAATAATGATATTGCTGATGCTTCATCCCACCTCCAGATCCCCCGGTTCCGCGCCTTGGCTCCGGAAGCAGAGGAATTCCCCTCGCCACTCCCGGCCGAGATTTGGACATTTGGCAAGGAGAGGTGAACTGGGCGATCGGCATGTCTTTGGCACCCCACACGTGTAAGGCGTATCACCATGTTTTTGTTCAATTTAGAACCTTTTGTGTGCAACTTCAGTTGCCCGAAGTGTGGCCTATTCCAGTCAAAAAAGTTTTACAATTTATGGTTTATTTACACAGTCAGGGTCTGGCTCCTCGCACTATAGCATCCAGGCTGTCGGCATTGGCATTTATGGCCAAGGAGAGGGGTTTTGCTGACTGCGTGAATGATTTCCGCATACGACATGTTTTGGAGGGGTCGACACGGGAATGTGGCCGCCGCCCGGACACTCGCCACCCAATTTCACCAGGGGTGCTTACCCACCTTGCACGAGGCTGCATTGATCTGTGTTTTGATAAGTATGAGGCGGCTCTTTTTTCATGCGTCTACCACGGTGGCCTTCTTTGGAGCGCTCCGCATCACTGAGTTGGTACTACTGTCTAAGGCGGATGCGACTCATAGGGCACTGGAACTCGACGATGTCTATGTCTCTCATGAGTGGGCTCAGTTGAGGATACGGTCCTCAAAAGTTGATCAGCACGGCATAGGCAGTGGAGTTAGACTGCTACGATGTTCTATTTCAGACATCTGTCCGGTTGGTGCCCTACAGGAGTTCTTGGCAGTGCATGGCACGCACCCTGGCCCATTTTTCTGCCACCAGGATGGGTCTCCCCTTACTAAATTTCAATTTTGGAAGGTGACCGGTATGGCACTATCCAGTGTTGGCCTCCCCGGGGCTCGTTACGGCACCCATTCATTTAGGATAGGTGCTGCATCCACTGCGGCTGCATTTGGGTACTCTGAGGCCGATATACGCCGTATGGGAAGATGGGGATCTATGCGTTTTGCATTATATGTTCACCCTCTTCAGTTATGAGTACCAGTTAAGTCATTGTTCTCTTTTCTTCTTTTACAGACCCTGTGTGTCCCCGCACACCGGTGGCAGTATGGCTGGCGGGCCACAGTTACGTGCACTGGGCAGCGCAGTACGCTGCGGCGACAGAGTGGGGACCCCAGCTTGGACTGCATGCAACCGCGCGCATACGGTGGTACGGTAAGTGCGGAATGAGATGGTGGGAACTGTTGCCATTCCTGTTCTCCATCAGGGATGCTGAACCGCCTGATGTCCTTGTACTGCATCTCGGGGGCAATGACCTCGCCCAGGTCACTGGCCTTTCTTTAAAATTCACGATTTGCAGTGACCTAGCTTATTTGCATTATGTGTGGCCGTCCACATGGCTGCTGTGGTCGGACATCATACCGCGTCATGCTTACAGGGGAGGTATTGACCTCTGTGCCCTTGACCGCGCTCGCCGCTCAGTGAACAGGGCTGTTGCCCGGTTCTTGGCAGACAAGGTTTTGGGGATGGTCATCCGACACCCCACCATTAGTCTCCAAAATTATGATCTTTATGCAGGGGATGGGGTCCACCTGTCGGCTAGAGGTATGAACCTCTTTTTGGAAGATTTGCAAGCAGGCCTGTTGACCGAGCTGACGGTCTGGGGGGGTGAGTCTTCATTGAAGCCTCCCCGTGTGGCGGGTAGCACTGGTAAGGTAAAGATTTATGACCCATAGGTATCCGGCAGGTTCGCAATTGACTGGCCAACACTTAGACAGGTACAGGTGTAATAACTTTGACCGGTCAACGACGAACCAGGCAAGGGGTGATGGCAGGAGCTTTTCAGCATGCATCTTTGGGGGGTGCGCCTGCAAAGCTGACATTGGAGACTTTGATAATTGTTCTTTTCCGATAGAAAGACAGTGAAGGGGCTGACTGAAAACTGATATACTTACAATGCAGATATTCTCAACGATTTATGTTACAGCTGCAACACCTTTCTTCTACATCTCCTGGACTTTCTTTGGCACCTTATTGTGTTACTTGGCCACTGCCTCCTTTAACAGCACCGATTAGGGTTGTCAGGTCTCAGGGCACCAGTTGAAGTCTTGGGGAATTGCTAGGTCCCCAGCAGGCAGCATAAATGTTCGTTGTGAAGTCATTTTAAAGCATATGACCCCATCTCCACCCATTCCCACTTAATGTTTTGGCTTACTGTCTCAGTATGAATGTGTATGTGTGAGTATCCTAGTGGCATGAAGGAGCAAAACACCTACAGCCACAACTGTACCACTTTGTGGCATGCCCCATTGTGCTATGTGGCACCACTATTGGGACCCACAAACTTTCTTTCTACACAAATTCTGGCTGCAGTGGACCTTCCCCAATTGTTCTTTTGCCAGCTCTGCCCGTATGGCTTCACAAAGACACACAATTATGAGTTCGCAAGAATATAAGGGAATGCTGCTGTCTTATTAAACATATGCACATATCTTTTTTGTAGTAAGTTATATTTTCAAGAAACTACAAATCCTGGGTGGCAGAAAGGATTTTATTTCGGCCTATGCTGTTTCCAGAAGTGTTTTAAACACTGTGCATCCATTAATGCCTCTTCAGCTTTCTGGTTTGCCAGAGTTATAGAAAAGGCTTTTGCAAGACTGGATAAAGTTCTTTCCTTAGTTCCTTTGTCATGTGTTAAATAAACCAATACTTGGTTAATCAATCTCTGTCTTACACAACTTCTTTGCTGACAGCTTTAAAACCCTCACACAGCTCAAGTAGGTACAGGACAAGGTTAATTTTACTCTGGTACCATTTTTGCAGCAGTCCATAACCTTAAGTCACAATATGTTTTGTAGAATTCAGTGGCTTTCCATCATTTTCTCTTCCACCTCTTTTTAAAAGTAAATTAAAAAAAATAACAAAATAAAACAATGGTACCTATGTCAACAATGTTTCCTTTTGGGGTCAAACAAACCCCAAAGTTATATTGGTGGAAATCTTGGTGTAGAATTATACAAAAGGTGTAACATTTGGTAACTAATTTCTCTATATATTTTAAAAAAATCTCTGCAAACATTTTTTAAATTAACTACTGAGTTTTACAACTCTATGTGTAACAGAAAATGCCAATGCAGAATTCTTAACTTGCAATTTGTTTTTAAAAATCCAGTTGTGCAATGGCACTCTATATATAAAAAATCATGAAATCGCATACATATATAGGATAAGGCACAAATGTAATCTACAGTTATTACATCAATTTAAAAGAGGCAAGGAAAGAAATAAAAATATTTGGCTATGCAATGAAAATATTTTACAGTGAAAACATGCTTACAGCAATCTAAAGGGAAAATGACGCCAGTACACATGTGGAATCATAATTAGTATAATTCATCAAAAGTTTGAAGAATTATACTAATTAATGTCAATTATAATAAATTCAACACTTTCTTGTTGATCTTATCATAATTATTCTTCCTGCAAAATGACATTGTACAAACATTCCACATAGCATTCGACTTATTTCAGAATGTCTTAAATTTTATATCAAAGTATCATTTCCCCAAAAAACAACAAATCATTTCTCAATTAAGATATTCCAGTTCATCCAGTAGAACTTTAGAAACATATAACTTATCATTTACAGATTGTGAAACAGTGAACATTCCAAAAAATCTAAAACAAAGGTTCCATTGGTGCATAGCCCCCATGCTCTGAAATATTGTTACTATAAGAGTTTGAAGTTTAGCCAGGATATCCTGCTATAGTAATAGAGTAGACCCTACTGCCAGCAACTCAATGCCAAGTGTCAGGCAGCAGTTAACTAATCTGACCACTGTGAGGACTAACAGGCTTGGATGTCAAAGTCCACAAGGAAGGGTGGCAGTCTCTAAGTGGATTGAATTCCACTTGAATCCATATTGATAGAGGGCAACATCTTCATCAATACTTGCCTGGGGCTGATGAGAACTTCATGTGCCAAAAGGGCTCAGGAACAGAAAGTGGCTCGTGGAACTGGAAAAAGGGTATGGTTGCCATGCTGTAATGTGGAAGGCAGATAAAAAGGCCCCTGCATTATATTATCAGGACAGTCTTCAAGGCTAATCACCATGGTGACTGCCTATAGTCAGATTATTATTATTATTATTATTATTATTATTATTATTATTATTATTATTATTATTATTATTATTATTATTATTATTATTATTATTATTATTATTATTATTATTATACCCCATCCTACTCAGTACATGGCTGACTCAGGGGGGCATAACAACATATCAAATCCAGACATAACATAACAATGCATAAATATAATGTGGGAAAGAAAAAAAGTACAATATCAGGAAACAGTTACCATAACAATTTACAAGTTTGCAAGTTACAATCAGAGAAAGCAAAAAAGATCTGGGGGTGGGGGGCAGAGCCCAAGCTCAATGACTTTAACAAGTCTTAACAATGTCCTCAGCCACCAAGGTCAGCAACAGAGCCCATGGCTCAAAATCCACAACCACGGTGGAGCCAGGGTAGGCCTGGCCCTGACACAGCTGTAGCTGCTCTGGCGGTCTTTTGAAGCCCTCCTGGTGGGTGGGGCAGGAGAGAGAGGACTGCTGGCAGCCACAGCTGATGGTGGTCTCCCATCCCGGGCCAATGGCATGGGCCCAGGAGAGACATGGCAAGGCCCCTCATGGGCGGCTGCTCCAGTGGTCATTTGAACCTCTCCTGGCAGGCGGGGCCAGGAGGGAGAGGACTGCCTGCAGCCACAGCTGAAGAGAATATGGCAAAAGAGAAAGAGTTAGAAGGAATCTATACTTATAAAAAGGTGCTTGGGCCATTTGTGTCCGACATACGTTGCCACACCTGGCCCAACCATCCCCTACCAAGCCACCCACACTTACCTTTAAAACCTGCGAGCATCACCACAACGGTCCAGTCGTCGAGAGTGGGGCAATCGCCCCACAAAGACGAAAAATCCTACAAGGCCCAGCGTCCTCCACATGGCGCCATCTCTCAGCCTATCAGGCTGAGTGACGTGAGGGTGGAGGAAGCCGGGAAAGTGCCACATGCAGGGGAAAAAACTGCTGCCACATCCAGGCCCTGGTGATGAAGGCCAGTGCTGGCACCGCCACAGCTTCAGTGGGGTTGTGGAGAGAAGAGGGAGTCCCTCTTCTCTCCACGGCTCCGGTGACGAAAGCCAGCGCTGGTCCCGCTGCAGATTCGGCGGGTTTGCAGAGAGAGAAGGGAGCCCCTCTTCTCTCCATGGCCCTGGTGGAAAGCTTCCCTCTGGGACACAGAGCCCGAGAACGCCTTCCACGGAGGATGGGGGCCAAAAACTTTGGCCCCCACCCACTGAGGAAAACAAACTGCTACCCTCCGGGAGACGGAGGCCAAGAACAGAGCACCGTTGTCGGCCTCCATCTCCCGTAGGGAAAACCATCCAGAGCCCTCCTCTCTCTCTCTCTCTCTCTCTGTGTGTGTGTGTGTGTGTGTGTGTGTGTGTGTGTGTGTGTGTGTGTGTGTGTGTGTGTGTGTGTGTGTGTGTGTGTGTGTGTGTGTGTACTGAGTGGGCACAACTGGTCCACGAGTGCACCCCAAAACCACCCCTACCACCAACACAAAAAAATCTGCCTGGCAAAAAATGCTAGTAATTTATATTTCCAAGGGGTGGGGGGGATTCTATTCTGAAATCAGAATAGAAAATGCTATGTTCCACAACAAAATTGTTTCTGAATCATGGGCTTAATGGTTAGACTGCCTGTGCATGTCCATGCCTCTTCTCTGCTTTTGCCTCTGTCTAGTCAACATGTGTTGATAACTTTAGAACAGCTGAACTAAAATCCCAGTTAAATCTGGAGGCAAGGACAGTGCTCAACAAGTATGATAGGCATTTTGTACACCTTAGAGAAAAATAAAATAAAAATGGAAGCTGTGAAAGCTGACAATATGACATCCATTATTTCTTACATATAGAGGCCAGGAATCTATATACAGAATGTAAGTTGAGGTCAGATTTATTCTTGAGAACCCAAATTGTTACTGCAGAAGTATACTGTTTTATTTTTAACATAATTGCCCATCACATTCCTAGATAAATTTGAGGCATAATCTTAGCAACTGAAAAGATTCTGCCTAAATTTTCTAACACTTATTGGCCATAGCCCAAACAGAAGGATAGTAAGATGCTGCACAAATATTCTGCATGGTTGCACACATATAAAATGTTTCCAATGAGAGATGTCAAGATCTTGTCCTTTGAAAATAGAAAGATAGAGGGCAGAATACTCAATGTGTTCGATATCTGGCTGTAAACCCAGAGGTTGGGAGTTTAATTCTCCACTGTGCTTCCAGAAAATAGAGCCAGCCTGTGTGTCCTTGGGCACATGCTCAAGATGCCTCAAGAAGGAGGGAGTGATAAACCACTTCTGAGTATTCTCTACCTATAAAATCCTGAAAATGGTCATCATACATCAGAATTGACTTCATGACACATGATTATTATTGTTATTAAATAGTGAGACAGAATTGTCACTGACACTTTACAATGGCCAACATAGGGTTCAAGAGTGTGTTTCAATACATTGAACTATCACCTGCTGGCCAAATAGACTCTGGAAGCTTTGAGGGCAAGAGGGTGATTGTATGAGCAAGTGAGCAGAAAGGCAGAGGAGGGATAAAATAGAAAAAACTCATTGGTGACGTTAGGAAGGAGGGAAATTGCTGAACAGAGGACAGCCTAGGACACCTTGGCATTTCAGGTTTTTTTAACTTCAATTCCCAAAAGCTCTGATCAGCAGAAATGCTGACATGAACTTCTGGTAATTGACATCCAAGAACACCTGGAGTGCCAAGGTTCGCCATCACGGGCCTAGGAGAAGGGGAATAGGAACAAAAGGAAAATGACATTTTGGTTTAGCAGCAGTGAGGCAGATGAGATAGGCTCAAAAAAAAAAAAAACAACCCAGATGGATCTAGTAAAGTGGCAAAAGGAAGACAGAGGCAGACAAAGAGGAAGAAAAAGAGAGGTAGATAGATAGATAGATAAATCTTTATTGTCATTGTCCTGCACAGAACGAGATTGGGGGGAAAAAACCACTTATCAACCCAACAAAACCTAAACAAAGTACAACTATACAAAATTATAAACATACTCCCACCCCACATATACACATTTAACCCCTAAAAAGCTCTAAAACTCTAAAACCTCTAAAAACTATATACAGAAGCTCCCTCATAGACTGCATTACACTGCATAAAAAGCCAGAACCGCTTTTGGGTAGAAACGATTTCTCAAGCGGCTGGTCCTGGTCTTCATGACTCTATAACTTCTTCTAGAAGGCAGAAGCTGAAAGAGATCATTTCCGGGGTGCATATTATCTTGTGCAATCTCTACAGCTTTCTTATAACACCTGGTGGCATAGATTTGATCTAGAGTGGGAAGAGTACGCCCGATTATCCCCTCCACAGTCTTTATAACCCTGGACAGCATTGTTATTTCCCTAGCTGTACAACTCCCAAACCATACACACAGAGCATAGGTTAACACACTCTCTATGGTACAGTGGTAGAATGCCAAAGCAGGCCTTTGAAAGATTGTTCTTCCTGAGGATTCTCAAGAAGTATAACCTCTGCTGTGCTCTCTTCATCAGATCTTTGGTGTTTGTTCCCCATGTTAGATCATCCCTCAGCTCCATTCCCAGAAATTGAATCACCGAGACCTGTTCCACACAATTCCCTTCAATAATAAGTGGCTGGATGTTCAATTTGCATTTTCTAAAGTCCACAATGATCTCTTTTGTCTTTTTTACATTGAGGAATAAATTGTTTTCCCTACACCACTCCGTCAGCATCTCAACCTCCTTCCTGTAAGCCGACTCCCCCTCCCCAGCAGTAATCAGACCAACTACCGTTGTGTCGTCTGCAAACTAGATGATCTTATTGCTGGGGTAACTGGGAACACAATCATATGTGCAAAGCATGTACAGAAGTGGGCTCAGCACATACCCCTGCGGCGTCCCTGTACTTATACTGAGATCCGCAGAGACATGAGAGCCCATCCTGACCTGTTGGGAATGATCTGATAGATAATCTTGTATACACCTGCATAGGCATGGTGGAAGCCCCAGATCTAATAATTTGGGCACCAGTCTATGCGGAAGAATAGTATTTAAAGCAGAACTAAAATCTACAAATAACAGTCTCACATAAGATCCTTGTTTCTCCAAATGGGTCAGAACAGTATGTAGGGCCATAGCCACAGCATCCTCCGTGGATCTCTTTCTCTTATATGCAAATTGATAAGGCTCAAGTCCAACTGGAAAAAGCCATAATACAGTTACACACCAACTTTTCAAAGTATTTCATTATGACAGGTGTAAGCGCCACAGGGCGGAAGTCATTCAGACTATCTATGTTAGGCTTTTTAGGCAGAGGTATAATAGTAGAGGATTTCAGACAAGGCTTGGGCCAAAGACCGATTAAAAATATTCATAAAAGTTTCTGCCAGTTTTTCTGAGCAGTCACTCAGTGCCCTACCAGCCACTCCATCAGGACCCATAGACTTGCTTGCATTTATCTCTTTTAATATTCACCTCACTTCTCCCTCTTCCACCCTGGCAACATTCCCTATGGGGAGTAATGATGATGACTCTGGCAACACTGCTGGATCCACTGCTGGTGTCACCTCAAATTGGGCGAAGAAGGTATTCAGCTCCTCCACCAGAGAAGCACTGCTCTCTATAGGCGATGAATTACTGGGTTTGTAGTCAGTAAGGTGCTGGATCCCCTGCCACACTTGCCTGGTGTCGTGACTACTCAGGTGATCTTCAATTTTCCCTCTATACACAGCTTTTGCCTTCCTTATACTCCTCTTCAGGTTCGCCCTTTCTATACTATACAATACCCGGTCTCCAGTTCTAAAAGCAAAGTTTCTGGCCTTCAACAGTCTCTGAACTTCACTCGTCATCCAGGGCTTCCTGTTCGAATACATCTTTACATGCCACCCCATACACTTGTTTTCTCCTATTACCCTCTTTGTTAATTGAAAGCTTAGGCTTACTACTGTAGTAGCTGATTCTATATTTCATGATGGCATGTGCATGTGTAAAATATGTAACAGATTATTAACATGGCGTGGATGGTTCCAGGTTTAAGGTTCTTCTCCACCCATAATTGATGATGCTGGCTTTGGGAAGCTATTACAACACCAATAGAAATGCTAGGAGTGCCTTGCTTAGTCACATAACAAATATAATTGTTCCAATATTACCACATGGGAGAGAAATTTTTGGAAATAGACTTGATTTTTCTGAACGCTTGCCAAAGAAAATGTTCATAATCACACCTGCTCTGTATTAAACCAAAGGGATTTATACTACACTTATAAAATGTGTGTCAACATATATGTAGTCTTTATCCCTCAGTCTTTACATTGCAGAGAAATAATGAAGCAACTAATGTATTTATTATTTGGAATAAAGGTGATTACAGTACAATGTAACCCAGGGGTTCTCATCCTATGGCCCACATAGGTTCATGTGGCCCACATCATTGCCACCAGAAGCGGACACATTTATGACAGCCGTAAGCACACCTATGGCTGTCATGAACATGTTTATGACAGCCACAGATGTGTTTTATGGCAGTGTTTATGGGAGGGGGTACCACAAGTCTGGCCTGCTCAGCTGTCTGAGGGGGTGTGATCCAGCCCACAGCTTTAAAAGATTGAGAACCCCTGAAGTAACCTAATAATGCATTCAGCAAATCATGATTTAATCATATAGAATTATTTTAATTAAATAAATAAATATTAACTGTCCATATAAAACTATTGCTAAGCCAGAATAATCTTTATTCAGGAACAAAAATATCTTAACTATTTCAAATCAAAATTCTAGCAAGCATGACGCTCATTATGTGACAGCATGGTTCCCTTGGAAAGTAGTTCAATATAGGATTACATGAATCTGGTTAGCTCAAAAGTAGTGGGACCACTGTTAGCCCAGCAGGAAACCATTTAAGCTGCCTTTTTTTGTGCAAATATACTTTAAACACTTATCCTCTGGGGATATGAAACACTCAGAATCCATGATGTTCACCTTGTCTGCTTGTTGATTTGAAAGATGGATAGGAAAATGTGTTTCTTTATACCAAGGTTGTAGATAGAAAACTGCAGAATAGGAGTTAGCAGTGAGAGAAAATGTTTTATCTGACTCCAGAACTCCAGTGTGTCATGGGACTGACCCTTGACGGGGTTTGAGAGGCTGGTTACGATCAGCAGGCTGTTAGATTTTCCATTACTCCACAACTCCCTCAACAGCTTATCTGTCACTTCTCCTTCCAAAACCAGAGTCGCCGTGCACCCACCTGTCCGAAACAGGGAGTGCAGTTGTTGAATTAGTAGCATGTTAAGCAGAGAACAAAGTACCTGGCTATGCCTGAGAAATAAATTCCAACTCCATAGATGTTAAAGCTCAAATAGAACTTTATTTTCAAGATGCAATTTCATAGAAGCAAAGCTTAATACATGTGAAAAGAAAAGACTCCATAGACACAGAAGTCTCAGAATTCCATCAGTTCGTTGGGTAGGGAATATATCTCCAAGAAAGAATCCAATCCAATCCAATTACATCCTGCCTTAGGGTGTTTTTGTTCCTTCTAGGGAATAGAGTTCAGCTAACAAGAGCCTGGTAGCCCTCAGTTAGAGAAACAGTTTGGGGTCTCAAAAGATGTCCCTTTTAGAGAGAAATGAGTGACTTTTGCCACCCTTAGGAATTCAATGATTTTATCCTAATTACATCATGGGACATTTCTGACTTTGCAGGTGTTCCCTCCTCCCTCTAGAATGTATGAGATCATGGGAACACACCTGGCCTCCCAACGAATGATGGGATTTAACTCTATCCTCTTACTCCGGATGTGAGGGGCCAAAGGCCAGGTGAGAAAGGTTGAGAAAGAATATGTTTCCTCTGATGTCACTTCTGGCTGCCAGACACCTGGTGCTGACCTAATCTATGTGGAATCTGAGATATGTATAAACAAAAGAAAAAATGCAGACAGCTGCATCATACTTTGACCAGCTCTGGCAAAGCAAGTAGCTATGGCAATCCTAAGGATCATGACACTGTGAAACATCTTTCTTCTCACTATCTATTCTTTCTAGTGTGGATTGCATCTAGACTTTGGTCCTGATAATTCCCCAGACCTCAAGTGTTGGCCTCAAAATCTCAGGACATTTTGTGTCTTCATCTCTGAACTGGTTTGGAGGGGTTAATTCAGAACTACCACATACCATCCATTTGATCTATCAGTAAATCCAAATATACTTTGCAGGCGCACCCACCCACTTTTATTGAATAATGCCCTAGTCCAAATTATCACTTTCAATTGGTGTATCATCCAATTGTAATTCTTTAAGGCAAGCAGGCCGCAGTAGCACTGGTAAGGTTCCACCCTAAATGCCAATGGAAATTGGCTACATGTATCAATTTGTATCAATTTGTTTGTTGACACAAACAAATTGTTGACTGGAGTCAATATACTATCTACTGACCCCACCCTATGACATGTATCCATTCAAATCTCAAGGTGATGCAGGCTGTGAAGCTCCTGATATCACCCCTTTCATAGTTCGCCCTTGACCGGCCAAACTTGTTTCCCCTGTACCTATCTACGTGTTGGCCAGTCAATTGTGAACCTGCCGGATACCTATGTGTCATAAATCTTTACCTTACCCAGTGCTACCAGCCACATGGGGAGGAGTCCATGATGACTCACCGCCTCCCCCCCAGACCATCAGCTCGGTCACCAGGCCTGCTTGCACATCCTCCAGAAAGAGGTACATACCTCTGGCCGACAGGTGGACCCCATCTCCTGCATATAGGTCAAAATTTTTGCAAGCCTATCCTCGGATGTCTACTGGCTGTCCCCAAGCCATTCTCAGTAAGGAACCGGGCAACAGCCCTGTCCACTGACTGCTGGGGATGGTCCAAACCACGGAGATCCATGTCTCCTCTAACGGTGTCTCGACATGATGTTAGACCATAGCAACCGTGTGTACAGCCATAAATGATGTAAAAATGCCAGGTCACTGCACCTCGACATTTTAAGGAAAGGTAAGTGATCCGTGTGAGATTATTGCCGCCGAGGTGCAGAATAAGAACATCAGGCGGTCCAGCATCCCTGATGGACATCAGGAATGGCAACAGTTCCTGCCCTCTCATGCCGCGCATACACGCAGGCCGAGCTGGGGTCCACACTCTGTCGCCGCAGCACATTCTGCCGCCCAGTGTACATAGCTGCGGCCCACCAGCCCCACTGCCACAGGTGTGCGGAGACACACAGGATCTGTAAAAGAGGAAAAGGAATTAAGGACATAACTAGGTACTCATACAGTGAGGGGACGTACATATAAGGAAAATACGCTCAAACCCCCATGTGCCCACATATATCCGCCTCCGAGTACCCAAACGCAGCCGCGGTCAATGTGATGTCTATCCTGAATTAATTGGTGCCATAACGAGCCCCACACTGTGAAGTGCGGTACCGGTCACCCTGCAGAACTTAAATTTGGTAAGGGGAGACCCATCCTGGTGGCAGAAAAACAGGCCAGGGTGCGCAGCAGGCACTGCCAAAATTGCATGTAGGGCACCAACCGGACAGATGTCAGCAAATGTACATCATAGCAGTCTACACCACTGCCTACTCCATGTTGATCGGCCTTTGAGGAACGATTCCTCAATGGAGCCCACTCCTGGTTGATAGAGACATCTTCGAATTTCAGTGCCCTACAAAAAAGGTCTCCTTTTGATCATGGGACCAGCTTGCTGATTCGCAGAGCTCCAGAGAAAGCTACAGTGGTAGCTGCATGAAAAGAGACTCCTCCCACCTACTGTAACATAGTGTATGCCAACCTCGTGCAAGGTGGGTCAGGGTCAAATTACCTGTGAAAACAGGGCGACGTGTGTCCGGGCGGCGGCCACGTACACGTGTCCACCCTTCCAATACATGGTGTATGCGCAAAACACTCGCGCAGTCAGTAAAGCCCCATGCCTTGGCCATGAATGTCAAGGCGTAAAGCCTGGTGGCTATGGTGCGTGGGGCCAACCCCAGATCATGAGGCGCACCATACATTGTAAAACCTAGGCGACCGGTATCGGGCACATTTCAGGCAACTGCATTCGCCCACAAAAGGCTCTAAAGCGAAGGAGTGGATGCTGACACGCCATACGCGTGCGAGGTGCCAAGACAAGCAACTCGCCCGGTTCACGTCTCCTCACCAAATGTTCATATCACATCCAGGAGTGGAGAGGTGAGTTCCCCTGGGTCTGGAGCCAAGTCATGGAACCGGGAGATCTGCAGGCGGGATAAAGCATCAGCAATATCATTATTAATGCATTGCACATGTCTAGCCCTAATTAGCACATTCAAGCGCACGGCCCAAGAACAATAGGCGAGCTGAGGCTATGACTCTGGGGGGGGGGGTTGGCGTTTGGGGATTAACAATGTGCACCAACGCAGCATTGTCACACCAAAAGTGAAGCACAGAATCAGCCCACCCATCCCCCCAGAGAATAAAGGGGACCTGAAATTGAAAAACTCCAGAAACGTAAGATCGGGTAAGCGATCCATGCCCTGCCATCCCTGGAGCCAATGACCATAGGCACACTGTCCTTAAATTAAAACCCACACCCCGGGGAGCCGGAGGCATCTGACCGTACTTGGAACTGGGGCTGACCATAAGCTCAGACCTCCAAAAGGAGACAGCATGACAGTCCTGCTGGAATGTGAGCCAAACCAACAGGTCTGCACGTAAACCCCTAGTCAGCTGTACCCCATGGCATCGTGTATGAAGACCCGCCATAGTGTGACCCAGACACCAGGTGAAGGCACTGCCTGGTGTTACCACTCTGCAGGCGAAGTCGATGCGGCCATGCATCACCTGCAACTCTCGGAGAGGCACCTTACACCTGGCAATATTGCCAAAATCGCAGCAGGAGCCACCCCCCTTGACTGACAATTCGGTCACCTGGCCCTCCTGCACGTTATTCAAAAGAGAGGTGCATCCACTTGTTGACAGGTGAACCCCATCTCCAGAATACAGGCCAAATTCCTGTTACCCTACCCCCAGACGACAAATGGCTGTCCTCAAGCCATTCTGGATAAGAAACCAGGCAACAGGTACCAATTTTAATTCAGCGCCAGGCTAGTGCCCTTTTCCGGCTGACCGGCCCTTGAGGAGCGAAACCTCCCCAGAGCCCACTCCTGATCGAGCAACACATCTTCTAGTTCCAGTGCCCTGCAGAACGTGTCCCCTGTTGAAAATGGTAGCAGCTAACTTAATCTGAGAGCTCCAGATAAAGGCACAGAGGTAGTTGCCCGAAAGTAGACTCTCCGTACGGAGCATATGCGCTGGCCACGTAGGAGTCATATATATTAGCCACAAGTGCTAGCAGGGCTCATCGGGCCCTTATATATCCTGCCATGGATACCCGATAGGCCAGTAATCAACTGGCCCCATTGTGAGGCAGCTTACAGCGACGGGGCAACTCCTTGTCCCTGTCGTCCTGCCCCTCCATGTCCTAATCAGCGTGTTCACGTTGCAGGAGGGAAAAATGGGAATATATTCCCCACACCACATCGTCTCGCTAACAGCCCGGGACAAATGGTCACCCAGGGGCATGGAGTAACCGGCCATCGGCAGAACCACCTTTGGCACGGATCGTAGTGGGGATACACAAAATAGGCCCCATCGGACCCCTGATAAATTAAGGGAAAGCATAGGGGCGGTCACCCCTGTAAGAACCAGGGTGTAATTGGCCTATTGCAGCCATGGCCACTGTACCCCCCCCCCCATGCTAAAGCTAGTGTCAAAGGTGTGCTGATTTGACCAGGATACTCACTTGGTGCACCCCCACGAGCCACCCCCACTGGGGGTTCCGGCCCGTGGTGAGCGTCGGAGTTCGCGATGGCCATCGAGCTCTGTGTTTCTGTGCGTCCAGGCCAGATGGGGTGCTGCGAGGCACCGGCCTGCACTGGCCGGATGGCCTCCAGCAGCTCAACCCTGTTGGCGGCCCGCAGCACAGCCGTGGCGAGCATGTCGGCTGGAACCGCCGAGTTGGCACGGCCACAATCCGAAGGTGGTGGAGCAATGTCCATTGATGCCTCCAGTGCCGAATTGCGTGCAGGAGAGCATCCACAGCATCTGACCCACCATGATAAGGTGGGCCAGATGGGCCGGGTGGCCCACCGGGTAAGTGATGAGGGATAAACCAATGTGGTAATCCCTGGCCAGAATAGGGCCATGCCCATGAATCCGGCCCATGAGGGGCTGGAATGACGGTGGGGCGGAAACCCGCACCATGCCCGAGTGGGCCGCTATGCCCCGCCGGGCAAAGAAGCAGTGGGGCAAAAACTCCAGTGGAGTAGGCCTGTGCCGCCCCCCGCCTGAGCCCTCAGCCTGGGCTCATTGGTGGCAGTGTGTCCGACAACCCTGCCACCCACCTGCGGGGGTGTCGTCCAAGCTCTCCGGCCCGGTGTCACTCCCAAAAAAGTAGAGGGGGTGGGCTGAGCCCCCCCAGGCACGACCAAGGGGGCCGCCTGAGCCTAGGGTCAAGAGTATTCCATGCTGCAGTACTCAGGAATAGAACCGCTGACCTTCCGCCTCCCAGTCAGCCTCTTAGCCACCTGAGCCACTGCAGTACGGTGGTCGGAGGAAGGGAATACCTCCTATGAAAGAAGCAAAGTGAGCCTCTTCAAAAGAGGCGAGCAAGGGAGGAAGCGACGGAGCGAACTTCTCCGCTCCATCGCTTCGCAAAATGGCAGCCAGGCTGCCTCGTGGCCACCCCTTTTATGGAGGGGTGGCCACACCCCCTAACTAGCCCGGATGTCTGCGTCTGGGTGGGTGGGGGCCCGCAAAGAGCGCGGTGGCCATTTTGGCGCCACGTTTGCATTGTCTCCCACTTGGTTTAGAAAATGTTTTTCTTTTGGTAGCACCAATTTATCTTCATTTAACTTCATCAAACTAATTTCCAAATTGCCCTTCTGTCACACACATACCATTCTGCAATTGTTGCATTCTCCCTGTTTCATTAGGAAGACACATCCTTGTATTATCAGAGTTTCCCCCCTGAAAATTCTACCTCTTTCTTTTATACTGTCTCTATGAACATCATCCTTCATAATCTCTGAAACTCCCAATCATGTATACCAACTTTTCAACTTTCTTTCTTCTCTACCTGTTCTGCTTTGGGCTTCCTCTTCTTCTAGACCTGGGGTCAGCAGACTTGGCTCTCCAGATGTTCTTGGTCTTCAATTCCCAGAAGCCCTGATCAGCAGGTTTATTGACGGGGTGTGGTAATTGAACTCCAAGAATACCTGGAGAACCAAGTTTGCTGACCCCTGATCACTAGACTATTTTCTGTAGCAATCCTTCTTTCCTGAACTAGTCTGCTTCTCTTTAGAAACCATTTTGTCAGCCTAGATATCTTTCCCTTTTATGTTTTTTTTTTTATCTTGGTGCTTTCAAGTGTGCTCTCTAGGATCTAGGTTGCTCAGCTATCACATTTATCTTCTTGCAACACCGAGCTCATTCTCATAGTCCTTTCCCCCAATACTTGGCATATTCAGTAAAAATAATAAGAAAGAAAGTGACGGATACTTGTTATAAACCTGCTTTTTATTTTCCTCAGTTTTCCTTGTTGTTTCTTAAGGATTACTTACTGGTATGTGATTGGGAGGTAGAAACCTAACAAATAACTCTCTGTACATAATCTGTGCTTCACATGCCCCCTCTCTTTCTTTAGCCCCTCTCATTATTTATGGCATGAACCTAGAACTTGCAGAAAAGCAGATAGTCCTAAACTCTCTTTAAAAGTTCCTCAGCTATATAATTAGGACAGGAAGATTTCAGTCTCCAGATGATATCATGCAGGTTTAATGAGTCCTACACAGCATAAGTCAATGCTATAAGGAATCATTTGATTAGAAGTTCAATAACTTCAGAAGGACCATGCTTTCCCCTCCTCTACTATCAAGAGATTTCTTTTTCTTGAGAATTATAGTGGGACAATAAAGGTAAAGAAAGATTGCTACTTGCAGCTATATACATGGCTATTTAAAAGTGTTGTAGCAGAACAGCAGAAAAAGGAAAACCTGTAGGCAACCTAATGAAAAATGTGTCTCATATCTTTAAATATTCCTGGACTTGTTTCAGAAGCAAGAATGTTTATAATGTGTGTGATGTTAGCTCCTAAGAGTTCTTATTTTAAAATCATTCATTATCTTAGCCCAGTGTTTTGGACTTCAATTCCCAAAAGCCTAAATCAATCCCCTAAAGCCCTGATCAGCCAATGTACTGATTTAGGCTTCTGGGAATTGAAGTTCCCTTCTGGGGCATGTGCTTCACATTGGGAACCACTGTCTTAGCCCCTTTTTTATTTGGAGCAAACCTATCCAGTGATTGTGGAAATATTCAAAAGTTAAGCTATTCTTTTGAAGACAAAAACAGGATTTTTAAAAAACTCTGGAGTACATGCAGTAAAAAACATGGAAGAAAGAGAAATGCTTTACATGCATTTGCATGCCCTTACTTTCTGAATACTCAATTGAATGACAAGAGATCTGGGTTTTGGTGACTTTTTGCTCTTAAAAGGCCAACCTGAATCAGAGCAGTTCTTTTGATTCCTTTCCCCTCCTGTCTCATCTAACTGGATTTACTTTTTCTTTTTTTTTAAACCCTTCTTTTCTTCTCATCGCAACTCCCAGTGTTTAGTGTATGAGAACAAAGACACAGGAACAGCCGAAGGATTGGCTTAACACATCTTTATTGCATCGTGGTCAGGGGGAACATGTGGTAATGGCAGACGAACAGCTCAATATATACAGTGGCTATACATTTGAATGTGGCTCCACGATAGCCCATTGGCTACCACCCGCGTGACGTCATCCCTGGTCACGCCCTTCTTGTCCAGGTGAGGTAGTGGTGGGAATCTTCCCGCGCTGGAGTTATTGCGTAATTGGAACCATATGAGCTGGACGCTCGCTATTGCCACCTAGTGGTTACTAGCTCGCGTCCCATTACAGAAGGTTACAGTGTTACAGTTGATAGGTGTTCATTGTTGCAAAGGCATAGTATTAGGAACACAACATCCCTCCCCCCTAGGATGAGACGAAGTCTCTCATCCAATATGGCTTATTGCAAGCGCGTTTTGAGCGTTCTGCTGGCTGGCTTGTCCCGGGGGCGCTACTGCTTCTCTGTCCCCTGGTCTCTTGTCCTGCAACGGGAGAGGGAGACTCGTTAGTGACTTGCCGCGGTTCTGCGGCTTTTGGGGAAGGGACAAACTCCATTGTGGAAGAACCGGGGGCACTGGGGGCTAACGAAAAACCCCGCTTCTCGCTTGGATGGGTGGGGGACCACTCCGAAACACCCCCCCGGTTTTGTAACTGAAACTCAAAATCATCTACTGGGTCATTGGGGGCATCCCTCAGGCTATCTATGAGGACAGATTCCTTCCCCTCCCCCCTTGGTGGGGACCACTGGCCCCTTCTCCTCCCCCTTGGGCTGAACGGGTGGGGGAGAACCCTAACGTTGAATCCTTTTTCGCGCCGTCCGCGCTTTGGCTGCCCGGAACCCGGTGCCGGAGTTGATCTGCATGCCGTCTCCAGAGTAGACCCGCACTGGTCTCTACACAATACGACATGGGACCCGTCTGGCCAACGATGACGCCCGGGACCCATGCTGGCCCCGCGCTAGCGTAGTTCCTGCAATGCACCGGGGCACCTACTTCGAAACTCTTTGTGTCCGCTAACCCTATGTTCCTCCCAGTGTCCTCCACCCTCGTTGGGTCTAGCCTGGTCAGAATCGTGGTCAGCTTCCTACGCATTAGGAGCTCCGCGGGCGAATACCCGGAAGCTAGGGGAGTCACCCTGTAGCCCAGCAAGAACTGACACACTTGCAGGTTAAGGTCCCTGGGGCCCATGCGCCTCAGCGCGTCTTTGGTGGTGCGCACGAGGCGCTCTACCTGGCCGTTTGTCGCCGGGTGGAAAGGGGCGGAGGTGATGTGCCGAATGGCGTCGATCTCGGTGAATGCCCTGAACTCGGCGGACGTGAAACAACTAGCGTTATCGCTAATTAGGGTGTCGGGTATACCGAACGTGCTGAAGACCCTACGCAGTTGCTTTACCGTCGATGCTGAAGAGGTGCTCGTAACTGGGATTACCTCCAACCACTTGGAGAAAGCATCCACCACGAGGAGAAAAAGTGTCCCTCTAAATGGGCCCGCAAAATCAACGTGCACACGGGACCACGGCCCCTTTGCCGCGTTCCATTCCCTGTGTGGCAGACGCACTTCTTCGGGTCGGGAGCATTGGCAGCTCTCGCAAGTGCCCACCATGTGCTCGATGTCAGCGTCTAATTGGGGCCACCAGAAGTAGCTCCTGGCCAGAGCCTTGGAGCGGACAATTCCCGGGTGGCTGACGTGCAGCAGTTTGAGTACCCTAGGTCTCAGGGATTCGGGGACTACCACCCGCTGGCCCCACAGAAGGCACCCCCTCTCTATGGACAACTCTAGCCTCTTCCTGAAAAACGGGGTGAACTCTGCCGCCGGGGAGGACGCTGGCCACGCTTTCTGCACCCAGGAGCAGACTAGAGCTAGCGTCTTGTCCTTGCCGGTCGCCTTGGCGATGTCTGCGGGTACAATGGGGGGCGAATCTAAGACCTCTATCAGGAGCACTTGGCGGTCTTGTTCCTCCCCGCCCCCGATGCTGCTAGCATGGGGGAGGGGAGACCTCGACAGGGCGTCCACGTGGCTTATTTCCTTTCCCGGCCGGTACACCAACGCGTGCTGATACACGTTTAAGAAGATGGCCCACCTTAACATCCTAGGGGACAGGATCTGAGGTGTGGGCTTGTCTGCAGTGAAAATGCCTAGCAGGGGCTTGTGGTCGGTCACTATGGTGAAGGGGCGGCCATAGAGGAAATCGTGGAACTTTTTAGTCCCCGCGATTATCGCTAGCGCTTCCCTGTCTGTCTGGGCGTAGTTTCGCTCCGCCTGGGACAGGGATCTGGAGTAGAATGCTACCGGGGCCTCTCTCCCGTTTTCCAACACGTGGCACAGCACCGCCCCCACCCCCACTGGGGATGCATCACATATCAGGACCACCGGTCTCTTGGAGTCAAAGTGGGTGAGAATGGCGTCAGACGCTAGGAGTTGTTTCAGTTCAATGAATGCCCTCTCCTGGCTCTCGCCCCACTTCCACGCCTTGTCCTTCTTGAGAAGCTTGTGAAGTGGATCTGCTACCGATGCCATCCGAGGCAGGAAGGAGTGGTAGAAGTTTAACAGCCCTAGGAACGACTGCAATTCGGGCTTGGAGGTGGGGCGAGGGGCATTTTGAATTGCGGCTACCTTTGATTTGGAGGGTTTGATTCCCGCAGGGGTTACCCGGAAACCCAAGAACTCAACCTCGTTTGTGAAGAAAATGCATTTGTCTTTTCGCAACCTCAACCCTGCCTTTTCAAACACCGCCAGCACTTTGTCCAGCCTTTCAGCCAACTCTGCCTCGCTCCCCCCCGTTATCAATACGTCATCAAAGTATGGCAAGACCCCCTCCAGCCCCTTTAAGAGGCGTTCCACGAGCGACTGGAAAATACCCGGCACCGAGTTCACGCCGAACTGTAGGCGCGTCACCTGGAACACCCCCTTATGAGTGACTATCGTTTGTGCAGCAGCTGCAGCTGGGGTTACTGAGAGTTGCTGATAGGCTTGCGCCAGGTCAAGTTTTGCGAAACACTTTCCCCCATGTAACCTGGCCAACAGGTGGCTGACTACCGGCACCGGATACGCATTTGGGCGGATCGCCTTATTAATGGTGCACTTGTAATCAGCGCATATGCGAACCTCCCCGTTGGCCTTTAACGCAGTTACAATCGGAGTTTCCCACTCCACAGAATCAACAGGAACAAGGATCCCCTGGCTCACCAATTTGTCCAGTTCCGCCTCTATCTTGTCCTTTAGTGCGAAGGGCACTCTGCGCGGCTTGAGTCTTATTGGGCGGACCTCCGGGTCCAGGTCGAATGCTACAGGGGGTCCCTTGAATTTTCCGAGTCCTTTCTTGAAAACTTCGGGGTGCGCGTCACACACCTCTTGTATTGGGTCAGTCCCAACGGCATGCACCCCCCCCCCAATGAACAAACCCAGGGGCTTAAACCATTGAGTCCCGAGGAGGCTGCAACTACCCCCCTTGAGCACAAACAGGGGAAGTTCCGCGGCGTGTTGCTTGTATTGGACCTTGAATTTTCCAACCCCCAACACCGGAATGCTATTTCCCTGCACGTCCCGCAGTGTGGACCTCAACGCTTTCAGCTAAGGGCGCACGTGGGGGGAAATTCCTAAGAACTCCCGCTGGGACATGATTGAGTAGGAGGAACCCGAGTCTATCTCCATTCTAACAGGGGCCCCTTGCACCAGTACCTCAACAAAATAACGGGGGTGTCCCAAAGACACGCTGTACACTGGGGCATCGTCGCTGCTGTCGTCGGAGATGCGGCCCACGCCGTCCTGCTTCCCCGCGGGCCGGGCACCCTCCTTGGTCCTCGGCGAGCGGTCTGACGAGCTTTTCTGGTCCTTGCGCCGCCGTCTGCAGACCTTGGCGATGTGCCCCCGGCGTCCGCAGTTGTGGCACTCGGCCTTCCGGAACGGGCACTTGATGCGGTCGTGGGCCGCTCCACAGCTGTCACAGCGTCGGCCTTCCTTTCGAACCCTCCGGACGTCCTCGTCGTCGCTGCTCTCCGTGGGAGATTTTGGCGTTCGTCTGGCCGCATGCACCGAGCCCGCTGCCTTGTCGGGCTGTGGAGGCCTTTCTCTGAACCCCTTGACTCCGGCCCTCATGGCTTCCGCGGCCTGCGCCGCCTTCACGACCTCGCGCAGCGTCGGGGGTGGCTCCTGGTTCATCAACTTTCGCTGAACCTCCTTGTCCCACAGGCCACACAGCATGCGGTCCCTGAGGGTGATTTCCAGATTTTCCCACTTGCATGGGCCGGCGGCCAACCGCAGGGCCGCTGCAAAGGTGGCGATGGACTCACCAGGCGCTTGAACTCTCTTCCAGAACGCGTCTCGAGCCCAAAACATCGAAACCGAGGGCTGGAAATGGTCGCGCATCGCCTTCAGGAGCAGTTTGACCAACAGCTCGCTCACCTTCTTCGGTGATACCAGGTCCACCAATACTCTTTTGGCAGCATTCCCGAGCATCCGGGTGAGGATGGCCCTTTTCTTCCCCTCGTCCGTAATGTCGGACACCACCAGCGCATCTTGGAAGTCCATTTCGAAGAGCTCCCAATCTTCCGGCTTGTTGATGTCGAAGCCGGCGTGACCAGCGTGTGCCTTGATCTCGTGGGGATCCATATCCCACCTTCGTCGCCAATTTAGTGTATGAGAACCAAGACACAGGAACAGCCGAAGGATTGGCTTAACACATCTTTATTTCATGGTGGTCAGGGGGAACATGTGGTAATGGCGGACGAACAGCTCAATATATACAGTGGCTATACATTTGAATGTGGCTCCACGATAGCCCATTGGCTACCACCCGCGTGACGTCATCCCTGGTCACGCCCTTCTTGTCCAGGTGAGGTAGTGGCGGGAATCTTCCCGTGCTGGAGTTATTGCGTAATTGGATCCATATGAGTTGGACGCTCGCTATTGCCACCTAGTGGTTACTAGCTCGCGTCCCATTACAGAAGGTTACAGTGTTACAGTTGATAGGTGTTCATTGTTGCAAAGGCATAGTATTAGGAACACAACACAGTGACTAAGTTTATATCATACACTTCTAGACAATGTGATTATTAGAGACATTTTAACAGGTTCCTGATCAAATACTCCCAAAGACACCTGAGAAGGAAGATGATATGGAGATCTTTAGTAGTATTAAGAGTTGCGAAGAAAGAAGTATTGAAAAAGAGCATGTTGAGAAATAGCCTTGACAATTGCTTTGTGATTGTTTGAGAAGTGGTCAGCTGATGAAGAAAGGAGTCAGGTTCTGGTGTTTTTCTCTGTTTGGCTTCTCTTTGTAAATGTGAGTAAGGATAAGAGGGTATCCTGTAAACCAGTGTTTCCTAACCTTTGATTTTCTGGACTTCAGTTCCCAGAAGCCTAAATGAATTCCTGAAAGCACTGATCAGCCAATGTACTGACTTAGGCTTATGGGAATTGAACTCCAAAAACCAAAGTTTGGGAAAGACTGCTGTGGACCATCTTGACTTCTGCCATTGGTGCCATCAACATTTAGACTGCCCTTTGCTATGTAAAGATTTGCATCCAAATCCTCATTTCACAGTGGTTAAACTGCTGATGTTGTGAGTTCAAATCTGTCAGGACTCAAGATTAACTCAGCCTTTCATCCTTCTGAGGTTGGTAAAATGAACACCCAGCATGTTGAGGGCAAAATGCTAATTACCTTTTTAAACACCCAGAGAGTACTTTAAACACTATGGGGTGATATAAAAAGTGTAATTGTTATCTTTTTTCCTTCTGGCAATGTAGGCACCACATTGTGCAAATTAGGCCAATTATTGTTATTTTGAATCATGGATAAAGAAACACAATATATGACATACAAATACTGGAGGTGTTTTGAGGAATTGAATATTATTATGGAGAGGGGGAAAAGTATTTCACTTTCTCTGATAAGAAGACTGACAAACAGCAACAATGATGGCCAACTGAGATCTAAATTAACTCCCTCAAATCATAAACTGATTGACTCTGAGAGAGAGGAGGTAGGTGAAGACAAAGAAGAAAAATTGAGATTTTGGAAAGATCCAATATTTCTTTAATTTAAAAAAGATACCTAAAATGGTTGCTCAAAAAAATATTACCACTATCATGCCAACTTCTCAAGTGAAATACCTGTCTCATAGTGTCAGCAACTATTGTAACTGAACAAAAATCTGTTTAACAGGTCTACCATTGTGGCATCTCTGTCAGCTGTACAAACTGGCATATGTCTCATCCTCATCCTACCATTCAATTAGAATCCAATTAATGATGCTCCTTTCCAGGTGGGGAAAAGTGTGGTAATCATCATGTTCTATATGTATACCTTTGGAATCTGGATGCAAGTAAGGAGGGTCCTAGAGTATCTTTGTCCACATATAAATGTCATGATCTCAGAGATGCAACATTACAACCAACTTGGTCCCCTTGCTTTTCTAAATGTTAATCAAACTGTTTAATTTGTACAAAAAATGAATCATTGTCCATTTACTGTATGTCTTCAATGACTGTCTAGTAAGAATTCTCTTCAGACAGTGAATTAAGTTGACTTTTTCATTTCAGAAACAATTTTGCCTATCTCTAAGTCTGATAGGGGTGCCTGGTGTGCAATGGTCCATGAGGTCGCAAAGGGTCAGACTCTACTATGCGACTGAACAACAACAAGTCTGTCTTAACTCCCATTTTATCTCTATATTTTTTGGCTTCTTTGTTGCCGTTCAGATACTGCTGAGGATAGTAGCACTGCAAATATGTCTACACAGAGACTACACTACAGGTGTCTTTCATGAAGCTCATTCTTTTCCAGTTACTGTGTTATGGCTTTGAACTATGTGAGCACATGTGTAGATGTGCAAATCAGTCAGTTCCCATATATTGTCACATTCATAGAAGCTTATCCTTAAGTCTCTTCCTTCCTGTTTCTTCACTTATCCAGATGTTTACAAAGAAAAAAATGTCCCAAATTCATATTTAAGTATCAAACTTTTAAAGCTTTCTCTAAAAAAATAATAATACCCATTTCTAAATGTTGATCTATTTATCTAGTCTAGCCTAAGAGTGTGAATAATTAAGTCCAAAACTACAGGTCAGATCAGATCACGAAGATGAAATCTCTGAAGTACCTCAATCTTATGTGATACTAGCATATTTTGCCCGGCAAGCCGGGCAGGTTTGAATTATGCAGCCCAGCAGAGGTGTGTGTGTGTGTGTGTGTGTGTGTGTGTGTGTGTGTGTGTGTGTGTGTGTGTGTGTGTGTGTGTGTGTGTGTGTGTGTGTGTGTGTGTGTGTGTGAGAGAGAGAGAGAGAGAGAGAGAGAGAGAGAGAGAGAGAGAGAGGAGGCTGCAGGTGAGGAGGCTGCGTCTGGGTGAGTAGGGAGGAAAGGGGGGAGGTGGAAGTGTTTTTCCCTGGAGGTGTTGGTGTTGCCGTGGGGAGGGGGGAAAGCAGGGAAGGGTGGGAGTCAGAATTTTTCCATAACCTCCTTTCCTGGTGTTGGGGGGTGGGAGCCATTTTCCCCTCAACTGTTTCGAAGGTTGCTTCATGTAAACCTTCAAAACAGGTATTTGGGGAAAAACAAAGGCAGTAGGCGGCTATTCGTGAGGGGAGACACTCTCCCTGTCAGATGGCTGGCTGCCGCCTTTCTATTACCCCCACCGCTGTTTCATGTTAGCTTTTGAAACAGCAGTGGGGGCAATACAAAGGCGGCAGCCAGTGATCCGCCAGGGAGAGTGCCTCCCCTGATGAATCACTGTCTGCTGTCTCCCCCCCCCCAACTTACCTTGAGGCCAGCAGTAGCCTCATCACATCTTCGGCAGGGTAGTGCTCCGGGGATGGATGCCGGTGGTGGCGTCACCATGGATTTGGCGGAGCTGGTGTTCCAGGGGCTGCGAAGCACTGCATCTGCCTTCGGTGGCCTTGTGCTCCCATTGTGTGAGGCGTTATTTTATTTTATTTTCTGCACGCGGTGCTTTCCCGGCCTCCATCGTGCTTGCATCCCTCAGCCTGACTGGCTGTTGGGTGTCGTGGCATGGAGGATGCTGGGACATGTAGTCTTTTTTTGTTCCAGTTTGTGGGGCGGTTGCCCCACTCTTGGCAACCGGACCCTTGTGGCGACCCTCGGATGGTTTAAAGGTAAGTGTAGCCAGCTCTGTTCGGCATGGTTGGGCCGGGTGTGGCCACTATTGCGGGACATGCACCAAGGTAGCCTCTCCTCATAGGTAAAGATGTTGACATGGATGTGATATGTTGACATTATGTGATATGTTGACATTTAAACCTTTCTGTGAGGTTATACCAAATATAAAATAGAACCTGGCACCTATAAAAGGATTGCATTATTCTGACTCTTGCTTGTAAAATTCATGACTCTAGGAAAGAGCTGAAAACCTGTTGACTGTTCTTTTTCTATACTATTATTTTAGTAATGTATGGTTGTGAGAGCTAGACCATAAGGAAAGCTGAGCACAGAAGAATAGACGCCTTTGAAATGTAGTGTTGGAGGAGTTTTGAGAGCACCCTGGACAGCAAAGAGAGTAAATGGTCAATCTTAAAAGAAATCAACCCCAACTGCTCCTTGGAAGGTCAAATATCGAAGATGAAGTACTTTGGACATCAAATGAGAAGGGAGTATTCACCTGAGAAAGCCTTGATGCTGGGAAAGGTTGAGGGCAAAAGAAGAAGGGGGCAGCAGAGAATGAGATGGTTATGTTGATGCAATGGCCATAGAGCTATACAGGTTGAGGAGGATGGTGGAGGATAGGGGTGCCTGGCATGTGATGGTCCATGGGGTCGCAAATGGTCAGACTCGAGTATACAACTGAACAACAACATTTTTCTTGTCCACTATGTTGTTATATTGTGGGACAGTGATCTTTCATTCTCTGTGCTATAAATTAGTAGTTCACAGGTGGACAATTTCCAAGGATCACAAGGCTACCCTCTGTGCCCCTGATGGTTTCACCCAACCCAATTTATTTTCAACATCTGGCCATTCTATCCTCCCTTCTCTTCAAAATGGCCTAGCAGATGACCAGTCATGTTTCCATGAAGAATGAGGTGAAGTGTTGAAAAAGCAAATATGACTGACCACATTGTTTTTTTGTCTAAAAACATCGAGAGATGGGGAGTCAAGGGTATAATTACCATCTAGGACCACACTTAGTTCCCACCTGTAGTAAACTAATTGTTTGGACTGTTGACAAACAGTGCTATGACTGTATTCTTGTCCTAGCAGGACACAGAAGCTTCTCTATTTGAAATATATCATATGTCCTGGAACTGATTTATTTTCTCAGTGGATTTAGACATTATCCAATAACACCACTTTCTCTTGATTTTGATATATCTGAACAAGAATATTGCAGTGCCATTGGTGGTTAGCTATCCTGAAAACCACATATTTTCTGTTCTGTGATACTGCTTTTGATCCCGTCACAGAGCATACACACCTTTGTATCACCAGAAAAGTTACTTCTAATCTTTCAAGTCCCATTGCTGATAAATCATGGATCAAACTCAATCTCCTATTATATACTATCTATGGTTTAAAAGAAAAACAAAACCCTTCGATAAGTTATCTTGGTTTTGAGTGATGTCTCTATCCACCCTTATATTCCTTATTACTTCACATTAAAAAGTATAGACATGAATCCTGTGTTTTTAAAAATGTTGCCTTTCTCCTCCTTAAACCATGCTACCTTATCCCCTCAACCCCAGAGGTGCCAGAAGCAATGACTACTAGTTTTAAGTGTATTGTAGCTTCTAAAAATTTGATATGAAAACAAATAAATATTTGAGATATATGAAAAGCTTCTAATTCTCCTGTCCCTGAAAATCTGCAGTCTAACCTTATAACACATCTGCCCTTTAGCAATTCAGCTTTCATTCTTCATTGAATTCTTCACATTAAAAATAAGTTACTTGTAATTAATTTCTTATTCCAATAATGAAGTACCATGAGGACAGATGGACAGATGGATGGGCCAACCAACCAACCAATGAATGAATGAACAATACTGCCACCTTATGAAGGATAATGCCATTTTTTTGCAGTGTAACCATAACCTTAAAGATATGGGCTCACTAAATCTTTAAGGGAATATCACATGGTTCCATCTTGTGATGCTGCATTGACACTTTTAAAGTAACTGACAGAAATTAGTTACTTTTGTTGCTTTTGATAAATGGGAAAAGGTGCCTTCCAAAATGTAAATACAACAGCAACTAACTGCCTGTAGAGACTTGAAACTATAATTTTAATGAGTTAATTTTTTTAAAAAATCAAGTTTTAGCTTCAGTGAAATAAAAGAACCTTAACCATTATTAGCATCTTAAACTTAGAAAGGCATGACAGTCCAGGGAATTTTCCTGGAGACACATTTTTATACTCCTATTTCTACTTTGTTTTAAAAGGTCCAATTTCATTGTTCATGCATGGAAAAAATCAAGTTTGCTGATATCACATTCTATTCCTACAACTAATTCAGCCACCCAAAACATTGGGGGAAGCTTTGGCTAGTTCAATTGCACCTGGCCAATGTGCCTGAAAATGTGAGTCAGCACCATTCAAGTTCATTAAAAAGGGGTGGGTAGATTGGATCCTAAGTTCTTTGTTACCCTTCCAAAGGATTATCTATTGGGAAGTAGATTTTTCCCCAAACGCTAATAATCATGTTTTTTCCCTAGTGCTAATTCACCCCACATACAATCCCTTAATGCCCTTGAATGTTGAGAATGAGAACTCCCAGTGGATATATTTTTTATTTCTGTTTTAAGTGTCAAAGCACATGCTGCCTGGCTGTAATAGGTGTTAATTGCTACATTATCAGGTGTTGTTTTAAGGCTGTTTTTTTTAAAAAAATTCAACTTTTATATAGCAGCAAAGAACATATGAAAATTTTGTTTGTGTTCTCCTGTTGTTCATAATAATTATGCCAGTTCTTCTTCTTCTTCTTGTGACATATCCAATTCCAAATATTGCTGATCATCATGGTGATCAGCCATGAAGACTGTCCTGTGAATATAATGTTGTGGCATTTCATCTGTCCTTCAGATCACCTGTACCACCAATCCAGTTCTGTGAGTCACTTTCTGGTCCTGAACCCTTTTGGCCCACAATGTACTTCCTCAGCCCCAAGCAAGTATTGATGAAGCTGCTGCCCTCCAGCAAGATGGGTTCAAGTGGGATTTAATTCACTTTGGGACCATCGTCCTTCACTGTGGATTTCGGCATGCAAAGCTGTTAGTCCTCAGGGTTGTCGGGTTAGTTAACCACCACCTGACACTCAGTGTTGTGTCACTGGTCTACTCTATTACCATAGCAGGGTAACCTGGTGAGACTTTTAATTATGGCAATTTTTTAAAAAATACTCACTATCCATATCATACAAATAATTCCTAGATTATTCATAGTGATAATTTAGGACTCCAAGGTGAACTAGAAATATTAGGTTGTGTCATCTCTATATCTCACAGGTTATGTGATTCATTCCAGCAAAATGCAATGATTCCATCCAATGACATTTTACAAGCTTTTGTCATTGCTTAATAAATATAACTCACAATAAAACTTGTATGAAATATTATTGGAGTAAATTACCACCTGAAGCGAAGTTCCAGTGTATCTTGGGATATGAAACTTTCCCAAAATCAAGCTAGCAGTGAGTTATAATAAAATAAGTACACTTGTTATAGGATTTGGTTTGAAAATCACACAGGACTTTGAAAAATGCATTACATTTGCTCAGACAAATTGCAAAAATAATCAGATGATAAAAATATAATATTCTATTGCTTTCTATACCTCGTGCACACACACACTTGTTTGAGGGGAAAGTTTGTGGGGTCAATTTAAGGAAGGAAACTATCACCAATATTTGGAGACATTGGCCTAAATCCTGTTCCTTAGCAGAGTAAATTTCACTCGATTCTTCTTATTCTTCAGGTGCTGTATCCATTCTGGATATTGACTATCATCACGGTGATAGTCTTCCTTTTCTTAACTTCTCCGAACAGTTCTTCCGAGGACATGTCACACCAGACACTCAGGTTCTTCAGCCATGAAGTCTGTCTATGTCTAGGGTGTCTCTCCCCAGGGATCTTTCCTTGTAGAGCGAGTTGGATTATTCTATACTTTATGTTCTTCCTCATGATATGGCCAAGGTATTGGAGCTTTCTTTGCTTAAAGGTCTTAAAGAGTTCTTTTTCTTTATCCAACCAGCACAATACTTCTACATTAGTAATTAGTCTGTAGATCCACATTTCAAAAGCTTCAATTCTCTTTTCAGATTCTTTGGTAATGTTCAAGGTTAAACTCCACATAGCGACACTGGGAATACATAACATGTCACTATTTGGATCTTTGTATGAGAATTAGATTTCTACTGCATAACAAGTGTTGCATTTTTATGAAGATGGATCTTGATTTTTCTATCCTATTTTAATCTCTACCTTGGGATACCAATTTTCATTTAACATACTCCTCAAATAGACAATTTTATCTATTTTATCACTAGATTAGATCACTGAATCAATGGGGATTGGGTGAGTTACCTCCCCCATAAGTTCCCTTGAATCAAATGTTCCCTTGAATCTAACTACAGTACACCTTACTATACTAAAGTCAGTTGCAGTTTGAGTAGGCCCATGTAAATCAATGGGCAAAATTCTGTTTATTCCAGCATCACATAAAATTATGCTGGAGTAAATGTGCTGGGTGTTATACTTTGCAACCAGGGATTGCATTATTCAATTGCACAATTGGTCATGCACCCACAGCCTCATGGATAGTACTTCTGCCTTAGCATATTGCAGACGCACCCCCCAAAAAAGGACTCAGACACTGGTGAAAGTGGATAACAGCATTGGGCCACATTTATTGATTCATGCCCAAGTCCGAATTATAAATTTCGATTGGTACTCAACCAATTATAATTCTTAAGGCAAGCAGGCCACTGTAACACTGGTAAGGTACCTCCCAAAATTGCCAACGGCAATTGGTTACAATGTATCCATTTGTATCAATTTGTTTGTTGGCAACAAACAAATTGTTGACCGTAGTCAATAAACTAACTACTGACCCCACCCTCTGACGCGTATCCGTAAATTAACGGGGTGATGCATGCTGCCTAGCTCGTGCCATCACCCCATTGCCTGGTTCGACGTTGACCGGACAACGTTAACCAACTTGTGCCTATCTATTGTTGTCCAGTTAATTGCGAACCTGCCGGATACCTGTGGGTCATAAATATTTACCTTACCAGTGCTACCCGCCCATGTGACCAAAGTCAACAGTCATAAACCCCTGTATCAAACCATAGCAACAGTGTGGGATGGGCAAAAAAGCCAGAACCCAAGAGCCAATTGTAGGTTCCAGCCAAAAATTCCCACCCGGCCCCGAAGCGACCAAAATATCACACTGTTAACTAGGGAGGGGGTGGAGGGAAAAACTTCTCCTCTCCGTCGCTTTCACAAAATGGCAGCTTGGCTGCCTCGTGGCCACCCCTTTTAAAGGGTGCTGGCCATGCCCCCTAACTACCCGGATGCCTTCGTCCGGTGGGGGGGGGCGCAAAGAGCGCGGCGGCCATTTTGGCGCCGCACTTCCATTGCAGGCGCACCCCCCAAAAAAGGACTCAGACACTGGTGAAAGTGGATAACGGCATTGGGCCACATTTATTGATTAATGCCCTAGTCCGAATTATAAATTTCGATTGGTACTCAACCAATTATAATTCTTAAGGCAAGCAGGCCGCTGTAACACTGGTAAGGTACCTCCCAAAATTGCCCACGGCAATTGGTTACAATGTATCGATTTGTATCAATTTGTTTGTTGGCAACAAACAAATTGTTGACCGTAGTCAATAAACTAACTACTGACCCCACCCTCTGACGCGTATCCTTAAATTAACGGGGTGATGCATGCTGCCTAGCTCGTGCCATAACCCCATTGCCTGGTTCGTCGTTGACCGGACAACGTTAACCAACTTGTGCCTATCTAGTGTTGTCCAGTCAATTGCGAACCTGCCGGATACCTGTGGGTCATAAATATTTACCTTACCAGTGCTACCCGCCACACGGGGAGGCTTCAATATAGGCTCACCACCCCGCCCAGACCGTCAGCTCGGTCAACAGGCCTGCTTGCAGATCTTCCTAAAAGAGGTTCATACCTCCTGGCGACAGATGGACCCCATCCCCTGCGTAAAGTTCACAATTTTGAAGACTAATATCAGTGTGTCGAACGACGCGCCCCCAACCCTTGTCTACCAAGAACCGGGCTACTGCCCTGTTCACCGAGCGGCGAGCACGGTCAAGGGCCTGGAGGTTAATGCCCCCCCTGTAAGCGTGACGCGGTATGATGTCCGACCAAATCAGGGTTGTGGCAGGCCACACATAATGCAAGTAAGCCAGGTCACCGCAGATAGCATGTTTAAGCGACAGGCCGGTGACCTGGCCTAAATCATTGCCTCCAAGGTGTATAATCAGGACATCAGGCGGGTCAGCATCCCTGATGGAAAAAAGGAATGGCAACAGTTCCCGCCATAACATCCCGCGCTTACCGTACCATCTTAGACATGCGGACGCACGTAGTCCCAGCTGGGGTCCCCACTCTGTCGCCGCAGCATACTGTGCTGCCCTGTGCACATAGCTATGGCCCACCAGCCATACTGCCACTTGTGTAAATCGACACCCAGGGTATGTCAAAGAAAAAGAAACAGGACAGTGACTTAACTGGTACTCACAATTGAAGATGGCGAACATATAACCGAAAACACTGTGATCCCCACCTTCCCATTTGGCGTATCTCAGCCCCAGAGTACCCGAATGCAGCTGCAGTGGAAGCAGCTCCTATTCTAAACGAATGGGTGCCGTAACGAGCCCCAGGGAGGCCAACACTGGATAATGCCTTACCGGTCACCTTCCAAAATTGAAATTTAGTAAGGGGAGACCCATCTTGGTGGCAGAAAAATGGGCCAGGGCGCATACCGCGCAGTGCAAGGAACTCTTGTAGGGCACCAACCGGACAGATGTCTGACATTGAACATCGTATCAGTCTTACACCACTGCCTACACCGTGCTGATCAACTTTTGAGGAACGTATCCTCAACTGAGCCCACTCATCAGAAACATAGACATCTTCGAGTTCCAGTGCCCTACGCGTCGCATCCGCCTTAGACAGCAGCACCAGCTCACTGATGCGGAGCGCTCCAAAAAAGGCCACCGTGGTAGCCGCATGAAACAGGGCTGCCTCATACCTGTCAAAACACAGGTCATGCCAGCCCCGTGCAAGGTGGGTAAGAACCCCTGGAGAGATCGGGTGGCGGTTGTCCGGGCAGCGTCCACGCTCCCGCGCCCACCCTTCCAAAACATGTCGTATACGGAAGTCATTTGTGCTGTCAGCATAACCCCCCACCTTGGCCATGAATGCCAGTGCTGACAGCCTGGATGCTATGGTGCGGGGAGCTAGGCCCTGGCTGTATAGGTAAACCATGAATTGAAGAATCTGCGCCACTGGTATAGGCCAGACCCTCGGTAATCGGAATTGGGCACAAAAGGCCTGGAAAGTACTGAATGTGTGGAGATACACCTTACACGTACGGGGCGCCAGCGACATGCCGATCGCCCGGTTCACCTCTCCTTGCCAAACGTCCATATGTTGTCCGGGAGCGGTGAGGGAAATTCCTCTGCGTCCAGGGCCAAGGCACGGAACCGGGAGATCTGCAAGCGGGACAAAGCATCAGCGATATCGTTATTAATACCTGGTATATGCCTAGCCCGAAATAGCACATTGAGGCGTAGGCTGCGCAAAACAAACTGGTGCACCAATTCCATGACTCTGGGTGATTTTGACGTCTGTGTGTTGACAATGTGCACCACCGCAGCATTGTCACACCAGAAATGGACGACCGAATTAGCCCACTCCGCACCCCATAGCATCAAAGCTCCCAGAATGGGAAAGAACTCAAGGAACGTGAGATCGCGCAGGTGATCCGTGCCCTTCCAAGCTAGTGGCCATTGACCATATGCCCACTTCCCCTCAAAGTAAATCCCATAACCCAGGGACCCTGATGCATCCGACTGAACCTGGAAACGAGGGGACACCAGAAGGTCAGATCTCCAAAAAGAGACCCCATTGAACTCTTTGAGGAATTGAAGCCATATCACCATATCAGCCCTCATGCCCTTGTTCAGTCGGACCCTATGATAGGGCCTGGACAAGCCAGCCATGGCGTCGCACAAGCGTCGAGCAAAGGCTCTGCCAGGTGCGACCACCCTGCAAGCGAAGTTAAGGTGACCATGCAGTACCTGTAGCTCACGGAGGGACACCTTGCGTTTGGCCAGCAAGGCCGAGATCAACAAAGTGATCCGGGAAACCTTGTCAATGGGCAACCTGGATGTCTGTGCAACCGTGTCAATTTCGACACCCAGGAACGTGAGCTTGGTGGATGGGCCCTCGGTCTTTTCGGGCGCTAAAGGGACACCAAGTTCCTGCATTAGCGTCTGAAATGTGGTGAGGAGACGCGTACACGTGTCCCAGCCCCGTTCACCCCCGAACAAGAAATCATCGAGGTAATGGGCTACAGACCGAGATCCCGACCTGCGGACAAAGGCCCACTGTAGAAAGGTGCTAAAGCGTTCAAATGCCGAGCATGAGATGGAGCAGCCAAACGGCATGGCTTTATCAAAGTAAAATTTGCCCTGGAATTTGAAACCCAACAACTCAAAGTTGCCCGGGTGCACAGGCAGCAGACGGAATGCCGACTTAATGTCACACTTTGCTAATAGTGCACCTGGGCCACAAGAGCGCACCATGCGCAGGACCTGGTCAAATGATGTATACCTGACCGAACAAAGGTCATCAGGGATGGCATCATTGACCGAATGGCCAGCCGGGTACGACAGGTGGTGAATCAGACGAAACTCCGCCGGTGTCTTTTTGGGGACTAATCCCAAAGGGGAAACCTTCAGATTGGGAAAGGGCGGGGCATGAAAGGGTCCAGCCACCCTACCTGCATTGACCTCTTTGGCGATACTGAGAGTGGCCACCTCCTCCCTGCCCTTAAGGGAAAATAAGTTGGGTGCATCTTGGGGGGACCTATCCCCTTCGAATGGAATGCGAAACCCCCGCTGGAAACCTTCCAGCAAGTAAGCAGCATCTCCCCTCCTTGGGTATGCTGCGAGCCAACGCTCCAGCATGACCACATTAATTGGGGAGGGGGGCTTTTGATTGACCAGCCCCCTCAGTGGCAGGTCTGCCCGTTCCTTGTCCACCTCTACCCCTGCCCTGAGACCCGCCCGCTCGCGGGCACGCCGCAGCGGCGTGGGGGCCAGCGCAAGAGGGACACTCGTGCTTGTACCAGCACTGTTTTCTATTGCACGCACCATTGGCCGAGAAGCTCCAGCACAGCAGGCGGGCTGGAACCCCCTGCCCCGCCACCTGGCGGGGTGCCTGCGCTGGAGCAGCTCGCTGGACTGCATGTCCACAATGATACCTCTCCCCAGGCGCAGGGCGCGTGGGGGTCATATACAGAAGCCACAGCTTCTGACAGCGCTCATCCCACCTCATCTCCGGGTGTAGGGGCACTCTCATTCGAAATTCCTTGTCGTAAGCCAACCATGACGGGCCGGGGAAATCAACCATTGCCCTGTAAATGTTGTCCAAATACTGGACCATCGGAATGGCCAGATCAGGCCGGGCCCTAAGGTACACCGCCATGTATATGAGATATGCGGGCAACCAATTGGCCCACGTGCGTGGTGGCTTACGACGGCGGGACTGCTCCTTGTCCTTTTCGTCTTGCCCCTCCCTCTCTTCCTTGGTGGGTTCCCTGTTCAGCAGGGAGAAAATGTCCACGTACTCCCCCCACCAAATTTTTTCTTTTAGTGGCTTGTGCCAAATGATCCCCAAGGGGTAAAGAGTACCCCGCCATCGGGAGTGCCGACACCGGCACGTTAACAGTGCGGGGCATGAAAATTGGGGCTGCAACCTGCCCTGAAACCCCCGCAGCACTCCTTGTAACAGGAGGACCCCCACCCCATGAGTGTCCTGCCGTCGGCAAAGCCGCACCTGGGTACCCTGGGGGTTGCTGTCCCCCAGTCCCAACCTGACGTGGCCACGGCCACTGCAGGCCCTCCCCTGTGGTGGATGTCGGTGTGGGTGCATTAGTTTGAACCGGATACTAACAAGTTGCACCCCCATGGGCCGCCCCCACTGGGGGTTCCGGCCCACGGCGGGCGTCGGAGCTCGCGACCGGAATCGAGCTCGGCGGGCACATCCGACCACCACCAACTGGAGGTATCTGCTGCGCAGGAAGCTGTGAGGCCACGGTGGGCACCGGCCCGTGGGCCTCAAGCAGCTCAACCCGGCCGGCCGCCTGCTGAAGATTGGCCGGCGCCGTGGTGAACTGTAAGCCAAAAGGTGCCCCCGATGGAGTAGAAACCCCCATGGATGCCTCCAAGGCCGCCACGCGGGCCAAAAGGGCATCCACATTCACGGAGCCCCCGATGCAAAGGGGGCCAAGGGGGGCATGCGACCCACTGGCCACCTTGCCTGGGGCCGGTGCAGATGCACTTGGGCCCGAGTATGGCCATGGCCGAAGCTCCGGCCCTTGAGGCACCTGGGGCATACCCTGCCAAGGAAGTGGCCCCAGCCCACCCTCCTGTGAAAAAACAATGGCCGGGGGATGCAGGCCAGGGGCCGGAGGCCCAGCGGCACTATGCCCACCCACCTGTCCCAAGCCCATGGCTGAGGATTGTTGGCCGGGGGCCGCAGCCCCCGCTGGGCCGGCCTGGGGCTGTCCAGCCTCAGGCCACGGGTTGATCTGCCCCATACCACCGGTCCCGGTGGTCGCCCCCGCGAAGGGGGCCAGCTGAGGGGGGGGGGCAGTCGTGGTCCTCCGACCCGGCTGCCGCCTCCTTGTCGGGCTAACTGAATTCGCCATCGCCTTCTTTCTGGAAGGCATCGATCCTGGGTGGGAAGCCTGATAGCAGGTGAAGAAAAACCACTTGCTGCCCGAATGGAGGCTTCCCTGGCACGGAGAGCGACGGAACTAAAAACTTCTCCTCTCCATCGCTTTCACAAAATGGCAGCTCGGCTGCCTCATGGCCACCCCTTTTAAAGGGTGCTGGCCACGCCCCCTAACTACCCGGATGCCCAAGTCCGGTGGGGGGGGCCGCAAAGAGCGCGGTGGCCATTTTGGTGCCGCGTTTGCATTTCAGCTACTGTTGTACAGTCTCAAGTTGTTCACATGTAGTAGCACAATAGGATTTGAGCTATTGGAACATATGGAGGTGGTGACTCAACAAATCTCCATTGATTCAATGGGCCTACTCTAATGTGATTTACTACTAGCATATTTTTCCCGGCACTGCCGGGCTTTGTGTGTGTGTGTGTGTGTGTGTGTTTTGGTGGTAGGGGTTACAGACACACAACACAAGTACACACACACACAAACACTGCACACACAACACAGCCAAACACACACTCATTACATACACACACACACACAAACACAACACAACCACACTCACAACACAATCACACACACACAATGCACACACACATGCCATAGCTCTGCGGGGAGAGGAGGGGCTCCTCCTCCTCCCCCGGAAGCCTTGGTGACCATACGCACACACACACACATGCATGCATGCATGCATGCACGCATGCACACGCGCACACACACGCACACACACGCACACACAATCTTGCCAAAGTTGGGGGAGGGGATCTCCCTCTTCCCCCCAATCCTCGGCGAAGACTCCCAGAAGGCCGTGCCAGGGGGAAAAGCCAGCCGGCAAAAGGCAAGTGTGGTGGGGTTTTGGGAGTGGGGGGGCCAGGTGGTGAGCTAGGTGGTTGGGCAGGTGGCGGCATGGTTACCAGAGCCGTGCTCTCCCCCCCACTCCCTAACCCCAACTGACCACACTTATCTTTTGTCGTCTTTCCCTCTCGGCGCAGCCTTCTGCGTTGGGAGATGCATCAGCCTGTCCTTCATCCCTGTGAGTGTCAAGGCCTCCATGCCAGCCAGTGTCAAGGCCAGTGTGCCTCCCAATGCAGAAAGCCACATCAGGAGGGAAAGAATTTCAAAGACCCAGCCATAGCTGGCAAAAAGTAAGTGCGATTGGTGGGGGTTAGGGAGTGTGGGGGGACTAGGTAGTGGGGTGGGTTGGCGTTGTGGTTACCGGGGCCATGCTCCCCCCCCCACTCCCTAACCCCCACCAACTGCACTTACCTTTTGCCAGTTGGGTCTTTGAAAGTTTTTTCCTCTTGGTGAGTTTTTTTTAAACCAGCACACCGGCTGCCCCACCTCCTCCGGGCTCGCACCCTTCAGCCTCATTGGCTGAGGGATGGTGCAGTGGATGTTGGGCCTGGTATTTTTTTTGTTGGCCACGTTCATGGGGCGGTTGCCCCACTGGTGACTGCCGGACCCTTGTGGCGATGGTCAGTCGGGATAAAGGTAAGTGCGGGCAGCTCAGTAGTGGATAGTTGGGATGGCTGGAGGTATGTATGCTGGATTCTAATGGTTAATATCCAACCTTATAGGTAAAGATGGTAAGCAACATGATTTGAGTTGTTGTTTACTACTGGGGTTGCAACAGTGTCATACAGCACTATTGTATATGCCTATTTCTGTCTACTTCTGCCATGAAAATTGAGATAGGGGGATTGAAAACTCAAGACTTGAGATGTAGAGAGAGCAGTTATGAGAATATTGAGTTGCATTGCATGTTTTATATATTGTAAGCTGCCCTGAGTGGTGCTTGCATCATGTGTGTGTGTGCGTGCATGCGTGCGTGCGTGCACATGTGTGCATGTGTCTGTCTGTGTGTGAATAGAATAGAATAGAATGTGGTGAAGTTCATTAGGTCACATACAAAACTGAACTGTTGGGAGAGGCTACCCCATCATCCAAGCTGGAAGACAAATTTCAGATACAATTTTTATTTGGGTTGAATTATACCTGAAGCAGAGATGATCTTCCAGCTTCAATACTGGAAGAAATCAACCCTGACTGTTCATTGGAGGGACAAATAGTGAAGATGAAGCTAAAGTACTTTGGACATCAAATGAGAAGGGAGGACTCACTTGAGAAGGACTTGATGCTGGGAAAGGTGGAGGGCAAGAGAAGAAGGGGGTGTCCAAAGATGAGATGGATAGATGGCATTGTGGACACAATGGGCACAGAGCTTGGCGGGCTGAGGAGAATGGTGGAGGACAGAGGTGCCTGGAGGAAAATGGTCCATGGGGTCGCAAAGGGTCAGAACCGACTGTGTGACTGAACAACAACAAAATCTGAAGCATAGATGATCTTCCAGTTTTGAACTTGAGGAACGTCACTGTTCTCAGATACATAAGTGGCTAAATTCCTGCTGAGAACTACAGAAACTGAACTCCATGCTGCGGGCACCTGAACCATAATAGTACAGTATGTAAAGAGGCTCTGTTACAGCAGTAATATTGCTATCGGCACTGTTTCTCAGCTTCCATTTAAGCATATCCACCACATTTTCATTCCAACCTTTTCATTTCAAAATGCATAAAACAACAGCAACTTCTGTTGAACCATAAAGATTCCATGATGAGAAAACCATGTTTGCCAAGTGATATTCTTCCTGGTGCTGTTCATGCAATAAAGGATAAAGCTGTTCTGTACAGAACTGCAGCCTGACATGATCCAAGAGGGAGGAAACTGTAGTCTAGCACTTTAGATAGAAATGTGATGTTTCAACAGTCTTGAATAGTTCAGAAATATCCTGAGGGTCACTTAATGCTTCATTCATTTTATCTTGTCAGGATTGCCTTCTCTCTTTCTCTTCCTGTGGTAGATCTTCTGAGTCATTAAGAGGAGTGCAGGAGACAAGATAGTCAAAGTGTTTCCCAGTACTTTATTAGCAGTCTCAAGCAAAGTATCACTTCCTGAGTATTTATTTAGAATGTAAAGTAATTTAGAGTAATCTTTGACACAAGTAAGGAAGGGAACTGTAATGTATATGAAGCAGAGGGGACAATCTAGAAGTGCCATCATCAGGTTCAGTATAAACTTGAAGAATCCCTTTCATTGGAATTTGAGCCATCAAACTAAAGATACACATTATTGGTCTTGCTTCCAAAACAGAACCTGCTCATTAGGAAACATCAATTATTCCATTGAAAAATAGCAAACACATCCTGATTTTTATATAGAATGTTATATATGTAGAATTTGCCAAAACATTAAATTTCTCTGTTTTTCCTCTTCCCCACTTCCTCTGTCTTGCTACCATAAATGAGCATACAGATAAAGCACTAAAAAAGTCATTGTGGCTTCATATGATTGAATTTAGGCCACAATTTTTTTTCTTCAAAACATCCTCCTTAAAATAGTGCCTACAATTTTTATGTATCTTTTTACCCAAATATTTTAGTTTGTATCACTTCATTATAACTGACTTATATTTATGCTGTGTTATAGTATGGCTATTGGTTATTAGTTTGATTTTTCTACAAACAATTTTTAAAAAGTATTATTTACTGAAACTAAAATTAAGCATCTCATAGGATGCTTTATGTAACTATAGATGGAAGTAAGTCCAGTCCGGCCAGGTTATCCTGCTATGTTAATAGAGTAGACCATACTGCCAGTGACTCAGTGCCAATTGTCAGGCATTGGTTAGCTAACCTGACAACCCAGAGGACTAATGGCCTTGGCTGGGTGACGAAGTCCACAGGGAAGGATGATGGTCTCCAAGTGGATTAAATCCCACTTGAATCCATCTTGATGGAGGGTGGCAGCTTCATCAATACTGGCCTGGGGGCAATGTGGACTTTGTGCACCAAAAGGGCTCAAGACCAAAATGTGACTTGCAGAACTTGATCAGTGGTGCAGGTGTCATGCTGCGACATGGAAGGCCACTTCCAGGACAATCTTAATCATGGCTGATCTCCATGATGATAGCCAATATTCAGAATTGGATACAGCTCCCAAAAAAGAAGAAGATGTAAGTACATAAATGCTTTATGTAAGTATAGAAATATTTTTCTATGGTGATTAAGTACTGTGTGGGATTTCTGCATAGATAAATTCCTATGTGAATATATACATTAGCCATATAGTTGATATCATTCTTAGCTGACAGAAAATAGAAATTCTTCCCTCCCCATCTACCAACAGCACAATAAACAAGAGAAATGAAGCAGAAAACAGAGGAAAGAACTAATTGGACCGTTGAAGATATAGTTGCCTCATCTTACTCTGTGGAAGAGTGAAAATATGCAAAGGAAGGGGGCAGTCTTCCAAGTTGCAACAAATAGTATTCTCTCTTTTGTTTTTTGTAATATATGGGTTGACTTATTTAGTTTAGCTGCAAAACATACTGGGTAAATTTGGATGAATCACTCTACCTAACCTCCTTCAGGATTAGATTACAAACAAAAGGAAGTATGGAAACCAGGCCCCTATTTTGAACCCAAGGGAGAGAACAAATTGCAGGTGCACCCCCCCCCCCAATTGAAGGGACGCACGCTGTGATTGGATTAAACAATGGGCCACATTATTGATAAAAGCCAAACAATGCACTGGGGCCAGTAGAGTGGGTGAGATGGAGAGAATTCGGGTAACAATAAAATCGGGAGAAAGGACTATGGGCCAAACACACCAGAGTCCAATAATATGCCACACAGAGTGGTATGGATGGAAAGGCTTACCAATAAGTCAGCACTGGTGGAAGGTTGCTACAGGAGCCTTGGGGCACACACACACTAGATGATACCATTCCAGCTCCTGCAACAACCCCAGCCCATACCTGATGGGAATTCAGGATTTTGAATGGAATACACCCACACTGACCACCAGAAGTGACCGTGAAAGGAAAGAACCTCCATAAAAAGGCTCAACCTGTCAGAAAAGTGTGACGTGGGTGAAAACACCAACGATGCCCAGGCCGATGGGGCAAAAATTCCCACCTTGCCCAGAAGTGACCAAGTACACACTGTTCACAGGGAGGGAGGGAGGGAGAAGCTTCTCCAGAGCAGAGATGACAAATGGTGGGGCTGGGAGGAGCCACCCCTTATAAAGGGGTGCTGGCTCCTCCCAGCCCAACCGGTGGAAAATTGGCACACTCCCGTCTCTTGGGGGGCGCTCACAAAGTGCACATCTGCCAGAGAGGTCTGACAGCGTGCGTTCATTGCAGGCACACACCCCAGTGAAGAGATGTACACTGTGATTGGATTAAACAACAGCCTTGGGGCACACCCCTAGATGATACCATTCCAGCTCCTGCAACAACCCCAGCCCATACCTGATGGGATTTCAGGATTTTGAATGGAATATACCCACACTGACTGCCACACGGGAAAGAGGAATGAGCCCAACCTACCCCAGCCCAACCTATTGAACTGGGGGGGGGACCCAGTGCAAGAAGAAAAGAGAAGAAACCCAACCCCCCTAAGGGGAAGGGAGCAGTACAACATCACAGGACTGAAACAGAAGAGAGGCCAGATTGCACGGAAAGAAGAACCTGCAAAATAATAATCAAAAATGAAGAAAAATGGTTATTAACAATGAAGTAAAATGCAATAAACACAAGAACGAGTAGGCAGGGGAGGCGGGAATGTCGGCAAAAAATATTCCTCATTACAACCAAAAGGATCTGAAACCACAAACTCTGGGAGGCTTACAAGGCAGTATAGCCATCGGACCAACTGGGCCACCACTGGCTCTGAAGCAGCAGCGGAGCGTGCCGGGGTGTGAGCATTGGCAGTGGGAAACATTATCCCCAGCAGGCTGAAGGGTGGCAAACCAGTGGGGGCAATGTCACCAGGGGGAAAGGCAGCAATGGAAACATTACTCCATCCAGCACGACTAGGCCGGAATGTGGGGAAAGTCTGAATGGGGCGAGCTCATCCCATCCTGCAGGACCTGGGGATCGAACTGCTGTCCAAGCCAAGAGAGCAGCCCTGTCCGAAGGAGTGGACAGAGCGGGGACAACCAATGCCACAACCCTGTGAAGCAGGGAGGCAGCATGGAGCGCGCTGGGCGCACCTGGCCAGGAGGTCCCTGGGG
This sequence comes from Bradypodion ventrale, assembly GCA_035047345.1. Classification (NCBI taxonomy): domain Eukaryota; kingdom Metazoa; phylum Chordata; class Lepidosauria; order Squamata; family Chamaeleonidae; genus Bradypodion; species Bradypodion ventrale. Next base: position 145,611,431 of record JAWDJE010000004.1, on the reverse strand, counting down.
GCGCCAGAGTCAGCTGTTGGGGGGGATAATAATCTTGCCCCCTCAACATGCGGTTACCAACCTCAGATGGATGGAAAGCCGAGTCAAGCTTGAGCCCTGGTCGGGAGCAAACTCACAACCTTATGGCTGCAGTGCAGCAGTTAAACCACTGTGCCATGAGGAAGGGTGGCCCAGGTTTGATGTAGGCAGATTGATTGCACACGGAGCCGGCAGGCGGGCCAAACACTTCTTTATTTCAGCATGATCAATCTGTACATGGGCACATGTAGGAGACACAGCTCCTTATATACTGTATTTGAATTCCCCGCCATGGATACTCATTGGCTGTGGTGGCAGTGACATCATTGGGGGCATACTGCGTAGCTACTAAGGTACACCTGAAACTGGGCGGTTTCTCGCACTAGCTGCTGATTGGTTAGTTGGAGCTGCAAGGGCTGAGCTTCCTCAGCTGCACTACGGTGGCAGCTGAGTTACGTGTGGAATCGGGAGGGCTGCTTGCATACACAATATCTCTCCCCCCTAGGATGGGACGAAGTCCCTTAACCATTGTGGGGGCCAGCGATTTCACTGTGGCCAGCCCACCGGTTCAGAAATGCTACCCGGGGTGCCTGGGGTGCCCGAGCTTCTCCCTCTGGAAAATTGAAGGGCCCCATCGAATCCTGGCAGGGGAAAGGGTGGGGTATCCCTAGTTTGGGGAGGATGAGGGGACCGTTGGGAGAACTCAAAGCCCTGCTGCTCTCTGGGACAAGTGGAGGAACACTCGGGAAAACTCGCCCCATCCTGAAACAAAAAATCAAACTGGGGGTCAGCTTCCCCGGGCTGAAAGGCTGACTCTGGTGATTCCATGCAGCCTGTAATGCTCATCCTGTAACCCCCCTTGAGTAAAGGGGCAGGGGGGCAACTCTAACATTGAACCCTCTCTATCACTCCTTTCAGTGGATTCCTCTGGATCAAATCCCCTTGTGGCTCCCATGACCCTTCTCCTAAGTTGGTCAGCGTGTCTACACCACACTAACTCCGAGTCTGTCATGGCTTTGTATGATACAGGTCCAGTTTGCTCTACCACCTCCCCAGGCACCCACACTGGTCCTGAACTCACATAGTTCCTGCAATAAACCGAGTCACCTATCCCAAACAACTTTTCATGCTCTCCTGGCATATTTGTACCCCTCTCCACCACCCTAGAAGGATCTAGGCGGTTGAGCAATGTTGGGATTCTCCACTGCATCTGAGGGGGATTGCCCCGAAGCTAGTGACCCTGTAGCTTATGAGAAATTGGCAGAGCTGAAGCTCCAGGTCCCCCGGACCCATTCTCCTTAACTCCTCCTTTGTGGTGCAGACCATGCACTCCACTTGGCCATTTGTGGCTGGGTGAAAAGGGGCAGAGGTGATGTGCCTGACTGCGTTCCACTCGAGGAAAGCTTGGAATTCTATGGACGTGAATATGGATGCGTTATCTGAAATTAGCATGTCGGGAATGCCGAAACAAACGAACATTCTTCGTAGATGTTTGATTGTAGCCGCGGAGGACATGTTATGCATTGGAATGACCTCGAGCCATTTTGAGAATGTGTCCACCACGAGTAGGAACATTGTGTCCCTGTAGGGCCCCGCGAACTCCACGTGGAGTCTGGACCATGGACCGCATGCTGCGTCCCACTCCCTGGGGGGTAGCCTATGCTCCTCGGGCCGTGATTGCTGGCAGCTCTCACACTAGCCCACCAGTTTCTCTATGTCCTCATCTATCTTGGGCCACCAGAAGTAGCTCCTTGCTAGGGTTTTTGACTTCACGATCCCCGGGTGGCTCGTATGGAGCAAACGGAGCACCTTGGCTTGCAGGACCTCGGGGATTACTACTCTCTGCCCCCAGAGGAGACTTCCTCTCTCAAGCGACAGTTCAAAGCGCTTCCTGAAGAACGGATCAATTTCTTCGGAAGGCGATGTTAAGGGCCAGCCCTTCTTAACCCATGCCAATGCTTGGGACAAGACCCTATCTTTGGCAGTCGCCTTGGCGATATCCGCAGGTACAATTGGAGGCGATTCGAGTGATTCAATGAGCAGCACCTGGTGCTCTTGCTCAACCTCGCACTCAGGCTCTCCCAGCTCTGGTAGGGGAGACCTGGAAAGTGCATCCGCATGTGCGATGTCTTTCCCTGAGCGATGCACCAGTGTGAGCTGGTATGCGTTTAGGAAGATTGCCCACCTTAACATCCTAGGGGACAAGATCTGTGGGGTAGGCTTGATTGTGACAAAGATACCTAGGAGGGGCTTGTGATCCGTGACAATGGTGAACTCCCTCACATACAGGAAGTCATGAAACTTCTTTGTTCCTGCGATAATTGTGAGGGCCTCCCTGTCTGTCTGGGCATAATTGTGCTCTGCTTTCGAGAGGGATCTCGAATAGAATGCAATTGGCGCCTCCCTCCCGTTCTCAAACACATGGCATAGGATAGCCCCGACCCCCACCAGTGAGGCATCACATACTAACACTAAGGGTTTCTTGGGGTCGAAGTGAGTTAGAATCACTTCGGAAGAGAGAAGCCTCTTCAACTCACTGAACGCTCCTTCCTGAGCCTCCCCCCACCGCCAGACTGCATCCTTTTTCAGTAGGTGGTGCAGCGGCTCTGCCACAGATGCCTTCTGTGGGAGGAAGGAGTGGTAGAAATTCAGGAGCCCCAAGAACGACTGCAGCTCTGCCTTAGTAGCTGGTGTGGGGTCATCCTGAACGGCCACAACCTTTGATTTGGATGGCTTTACCCCATCGGGGGTGATCCAAAACCCCAGGAACTCTACCTCATTTGCGTAAAAAACGCACTTGTCCCTTCTTAGGTGTAACCCAGCCCACTCAAATACGGAGAGAACCCAGTCTAACCTTTGTACTAGCTCTGACTCCCCCCCCAGCAGTTATCAATACATTGTTGAAGTATGGCAAAACCCCAGGGAGTCCCTTAAGTAGGCGTTCCACAAGCGCCTGAAAGATACCGGGAGCTGAATTCACACCGAACTGGAGGCATGTTACTTTAAAGGCACCCTTGTGTGTCACTATCGTCTGGGCAGCTGCAGCCACAGGTGTGACTGTTAACTGCTAGTAAGCCTGCGCTAGGTCCAACTTCGCAAAACACCTCCCCCCATGTAACTTGGCCAGCAAGTTGCTAACTAGCAGCATTTGGGCGGATTGCCTTATTGATAGTACATTTGTAATCAGCACAAAGCCTAACCACCCCATTAGACTTCATGGCCATTAGAATCGGAGTCTCCCACTGCACAGAGTCCACTGGTACCAAAATCCCCTGACCCACCAGTTTGTCCAACTCTGCCTCTATTTTGTCCATTAGTGCGAAAGGCACTCTGCGTGGCTGTATTTGAATTCCCCGCCATGGATACTCATTGGCTGTGGTGACAGTGACATCATTGGGGGCATACTGCGTACACCTGAAACTAGGTGGTTTCCCGCACTAGCTGCTGATTGGTTAGTTGGAGCTGCAAGGGCTGAGCTTCCTCAGCTGCGCTACTGTGGCAGCTGAGTTGTGAGCAGAATCGGGAGGGCTGCTTGCATATACAATACCAGGCCAGGCAGGCTGTTGAGGGTGTGTGTGAAAGTGTATTGAGTTGCACTGAGTACTCACGGAGGCTCAAGAATTAGGCCTAGATGGGGAGAGACCGGAGAAGAAGTTCATCCTGTTCCATGTCTGACATGATGCTGGTTTAGAAGAAGTAGTGTGGGGAAAATCCAAACGAGGTGAGCTCATCCTGTCCTGCAGGACCCAGGGATTGAACTGCAGACCAACGCATGAAAGTCAGCATCTTAGCCCCTTGAGCCACTGCAGTCCAGGAGAGGCAGGGCTCACACCCAGGGGAGCCCAGGAGGCAGCTGGGAGAATGGCCCTGTCCAGAGGGGTGGACAGGGCAGAGATAAACGGCGCTGCCACCCAGGGAAGCAGGGAGCTGGTGTGGAGCATGCCAGGCATGCCTGGCCAGGAGGGCCCCAGAGGTGCCAGTGCGGGCGGCAGAGAGATGACCATGGCTGCCTGTTGGCGAGCAGAAAGGCGGGCAGGAACCGAATAGCTCGCACTGCAGTAACAGCGAGGACCAGGCGGCAAGTAAGAAACGCAGTGGGGCAGGGAACAGAGGTTCCAGTGAGCCACGCAGGCGAGAACTCTGCTGGAGGAGAAGCTGAAGCTTCTCTGGAGCAGAGATGCCGAATGGCGGGGCTGGGAGGAGCTACCCCTTATAAAGGGGTGCTGGCTCCTCCCAGCCCAACTGGCAGAAAATTGGCACGCTCCTGTCTCTTGGGGGTGCCCATAAAGCACATGTCCACCAGAGAGGCCTGACGGTGTGCGTTCAATGTGCCTACTTACAAGATGGTGAAAAAACCTAGATACCAAACAATTTAAAACCCCGTGAAAAATTGAAAAATGCATAAACCAGTCATTTCAGTTCTGTAGATGGATTCATGACATGGAAAGATGATATTTCGATGTTCGATAGGTTTATGATCCTTACCTCTCATCCACTCAGGAAAGGAAAAAGGAACTGGAAATATATTAAATGTTCTTTTTTTCGCATGAGAAAGTTACACAGTTTGTTGTCCTCTGAACAAGAGAAGAGAATGAGGAGGAGGATTTTTGCACAGTTAAGAAAACTGCACATCAGAGCACTTTAATGTGAATAACACAACCTGCCAAAAATGTTGTTATTGCTTCATTGTGTGAAGTTTTAACGAGAACCAACAGAGAGAGGTTTTTCTTATATTAACAATTAGCCATTGTCCCATACTTACATAAGAACAGCCTTGCTGGAACAGGCCACAGCCCATCCAGTCCAGCATTCTGTCTCACACAGTGGCTCACCATTTCCTTCAGGGTATTCCCAAGGAGATGCCTTCACCTGCTTAGGATTCCCTGGAAATGGCATTGTGAGATATCCTGCCTATCTCTCCAACCCGGAGGTTGTCCTTAAGTATCCATAATTATAGCCATTGATACCCTTGTCCTCCATGAACTTGTCTAATCCTTTCTTAAAGCTGTCAAGACTGACAGCTGTCACCACTTCTTCTGGCAGGGAGTTCCATAGACCAGTAATCCTCTGGATGCAAAAGTACTTTCTCTTATTTGTTTTAGAACTAGTACCCAAAAGTTTCATGGAGTGTCCCCTAGTTCTAGTGTTATGCGATAGGGAAAACAATTTTTCCTTATCTACTTTGTCCACACCGTGCATGATTTTATAAACTTCAATCAGGTCACCTCTTAGACACCGTTGTTCAAGAGTGAAGAGGCCCAACCGTTGCAGCCTCAGATGGTAAGGAAGGTGTTCCAGTCCCCTAATCATTCTGGTTGCCCTCCTCTGCACTTTTTCCAGCTCCATAATATCCTTCTGGAGGTGTGGCGACCAGAACTGTACACAGTATTCCAGATGGGGCCTCACCATAGATTTATAAACAGGCAAAATGACACTTGCTGACTTATTTTCTATAACCTTCCTAATGATCCCTAGCATTGAGTTTGCTTTTTTCACTGCTGAGGCACACTGGGTTGACACCTTCATTGAGTTGTCTACCAGGACACCAAGGTCCCTTTCCTGGTTTGTCGCAGAGTTCAGACCCCATCAGTTTTTAAATGTAATTGGGGTTCTTTGCCCCAACATGCATCACTCTACACTTACTAATTTTGAAGCTCATTTGCCATTGTTTTGCCCACTCCCCCAGTGTCAAGAGATCCCTCTGGATCTCCTCACAATCTCTCACAGTTTTCACTACCCTGTATAATTTAGTGTCGTCAGCAAATTTGGCTACCTTGCTTTTTACTCCTACCTCTAGATCATTTATGAAGAGGTTGAAAAGCAGGGGTCCCAGTACTGAACCTTGGGGGACCCCACTCTTTACTTCCCTCAACTTGGAGAACTTATTTTTATGTGTGTGTGTTCTTTACTTCTTAAAGAGAAAGTGCACACATTTTTGTGCACAAAATTTGTAAAAAGGTAAGAAGAATCTGAAGAGAAAATACTGCCACTTTTCTAATTTTTAGCTGGAAGCGAGAATTGTGTGGATGTTGAATATTCCTCAGTGAGAAATTGTTGAGTCCAGACAGCCTAAACTTGTGAAGGCAAACCTTGGCACTCCAGGTGTTCTAGGACTTCAATTACCAGCAGCCCAAGTCAGCACTGCTGCTGACTTGGGCTTCTGGGAATTTAAGTTTCAGAACACCTTGAGTGCCAAGGTTTGCCATCACTGGCCTAAACCAATGAGAATAAAAAAGTAACAAATATTTTTATACCTTAAATCCCAATCCATTTCTACCAGAGTCAGGTTCTGAACCCACATTCAAACACAACATAGGACATTATATCCCTCCCACAAAAGAAAAAAACCCAATATTCATTTGTGTTTAGAATATACAGTGAACTATCACTGACTGAGCAGTAAATGCCTTCTGAAAGGCAGACACCATTTTATCTGTGTATGTTTTTTTAAGTTGAAATTTTTAACAACTTCTACCCAGAAAGCTGCTTAGCGAGTAAACTTTGGAAAAAAAAATCTATCTCCAAACTTGTAGGTCTTAGGAGACCTCAATTAAAGTTAATTGATGCAACTTAGAAATATACCCCATTCCCTTGCTGCTGCTTTGAGGTTCTTGCTATGTCAATACAGCTGGTATGAAAAAGTTACGTCTCTTTGCCTCACTCCTACCTCCCAGAACACAAATCCACTGTATGCTATGTGCACTGATTTATTTTAAATGAAAACAGGGATGTGGTTTCACCATCCTTAGATGCATAGATTCATCTCAGACCTGAAGAACAGTGGTATTGATTTAAACTCTCTTAACAGGGAGTAAAAGCTCCTAATCCTTTTGTCTCCTGCTTCAAAATCCTCGTTCTACAAGTGCACCTTTAATCATAGGGTTTTCTTTTAAGAGTAATAGGGAAAGTAATGAGAGAAATAACTATTCCTCCTTTTTCATTTTAATCCTTCTATCTTGTATTTTCCCCACCAAACATAACCTTATCCTCCCCCATTTCTATAATATACATTACTGGTGTTTTCAGTGTACTGAGATGAACCAATTTTGGTATGAGGGTACTCTATTCTTAGTCAGATGGTTGATCTTTACACCCCACTATTTTCTACAATGATTTTCCTCAACTCTCCAGGATATCAGAAAGTGGCCCCTCTTTTTTAACTTCATGTGTTGTGCAGCACTTGACTTTCCTTTCACTTTTGTGCACTAGACGTCCTTTCAGCTTTTATCCTTTCAGGTCATTAGCCACAGCAGTATTAATAGTAGTTCCTTGCTCTTTCCCAATAGCTGATTAAATGATTTCATCTCTCATTAACTCAAGCTGGTGTGCTTCCAGAACTGTTGAGCACTTTAGCCTTGGCGTGACAGTAGCTGTAAAATGGTGTAAAATTCTGCACCTCCCTCTTACAGCTCCCATTGGCTTTCCATTGATACCTGGCCCCTGAATCCTCTGCTTCCAGAGAGTGCAGTTCTTTTCCAGTAGCATTGTAAAGCAGAAAGAGAGTGTAACAGCTATGCCCAATAGATTCCTTTCCTCTCCTTCATTAGGATTGCAACAGGAAATCAGACTCATGTTATCTAAGTCCAAAGACAAAGATTTTATTTTCAAAGTTTTTCTCTTAGCAGCATAAAAGAAAGTTGCATTGGCATTGCAAAAAAGAAAAAGTTTCAAAGTATTTTCAAAGTCCAGAATCAGCATCCCTTTCAGGCTACATAATGAAGTCCAAAAGGTTTTTCTCCCGGTCCCATAGAACGAACGTAACAGGAATGAAAGATCGGCTTCCCTAAAGGTCTGATTTTATACAAGCCTCAGTTCGGGTTTTTTAATACCTTAAAATGTTACTCACCCCCTCCTTTGGAATGTTAGGTATCTAAAGGTAAGATCTTTATCTACTTGAGGTCCCCCTCCCCCACTGGAATGTCAAGGACAGATCCTTATCTGTTCAAGGACGCCCTCCCCCCTTGGAATGTCAAGGGCAGATCTCTATCTGGTCAAGGGCACCCTTCCCCCCTTCTCAGAAGTAGGTAGTCACGCATGAGACCAGGGGAGGTAACTATGAGTCATGGGGAAGTCCTTCCTCCATGCCCAGTACTCCTAGCGGTAGTAAAGAAACTCCAGTACTGAATAGCTAATCTATTGCATAGCAAGCATACACACAGAGAGGAAAAAGCTCTACTGTGAGTATTAAGCTTAGCGAACTAAGTTCATGACATCATCATCCAGCACTATCTATTGTTTCTTTTTGAACTGTCTCATCATAGGGTTTTTAAGGTAAGAAACGTTCAGCAATGGTTTACCATTGCCTCCTACTTTCAAGATAATAAATGTTAACAGTGTCTGAAAAATGCCTCCTTCTGCACAGTACTAAGACAAGTTGGTCATTGTTGTTGCCTCCTCCAGTACCTCTGGTTTACAATAGGTACCAACCGCATTAACCTCCCCCATTAATATCACAACTATCCATTCTCTTCTGCTGTTGCAGCAGTTACCCTTGAAGAAAGTGGATGTATCTTAAACTGGTTTTTCAGATGTGAACATTCTTCCTTGGGTGAATGTGCTAGATGCCCAGGCTCATAATGAAGTCTTACCAACTTCATTAACACATGCAAACCTCTTCACCATGTTAAGGTATAGATCTAAGAAGGGATCTCTGGAAATATGTAGACTGAATCTCACTGGGAATTTTTCATGCAGAATTGTTGTTATCTATCTTTTGTCCATCATTTTATACATGAAATGTCCCTAAGGTCGTGGTGGACATATTGTGCCTGAAGAGCTACATGTAGTTCCTTGCCCTGAACTTCTGAACTCTATACCACACCAACATCTCCTACTTTATAAGGTTAAATAAAAGTTCAGAGGATGTTGGGGTAATTTGTTGTCCCTTCCTTTCCATCTCCCAGGTCATAAGAAGCTTTTTTGAATTTTTAAATATTAATTTAGAACTTATTACAATAATTGAATTAGCAAAACATGGCACACCCTACAGTGGAGTATGCTGCAACATTGGTGACCAGTGAGGGTAAGTAGTTAAGTTAGTATGGGGAGTTAAGTTATAGAGTTAAGGAGATAACTAGGGGCTAAGTAGGAGTAGGTAAAATTCAAGATGGTGTGATCCCTTCCAATGGTTCTTTATAACAGAATTAGACTAGAGTACATGGAGGGAGATGGAACATTATTTAATGGGACTTGCATACAGAAGTGAAAATTAAGTTAATGGTCTAATGCTGGTGACCCAAAGGTGAATGATGTGAAAGGATAGACCTGCCATGAAATGGCAGTTGGATGTTGTTCAATGGAAGTCACCTGACTCCACATTTAAAAATTAGTATATGTCACAAGATAAAAGGTGGTAAGATGTTTTTAGGTGTCAACCAATTGAAATTGCAGGCGCACCCCCCCCAATGATGGACTCAGACACAAATGGAAGTGGATAACGGCATGGGCCACATTTATTGATTCAAGCCCTAGTCCGAATTATAAATTTCTATTGGTAAAACGACCAATCATAATTCTTAAGGCAAGCAGGCCGAAGTAACACTGGTAAGGTACCACCCAAAATTGCCAACAGCAATTGTTACAATGTATCTATTTGTATCAATTTGTTTGTTGACAACAAACAAATTGTTGACCGTAGTCAATATCTAACTAATGACCCCACCCTCTGACGTGTATCCGTAAAATCAGGGGGTGATTCCAGCTGTCTAGTGGTAACCATCACCCCCTTGCCTGGTTCGTCGTTGACCGGACAACGTTTAAACAACTTATGCCTATCTAGTGTTGTCCAGTCAATTGCGAACCTGCCGGATACCTGTGGGTCATAAATGTTTACCTTACCAGTGCTACCCGCCACCCGGAGAGGCTTCAATAAAGGCTCGACGCCCCCCCCCAAGACCGTCAGCTCGGTCGACAGGCCTGCTCGCCAATCACTCAGCAGGAGGTCCATACCCCCTCGCGATAGATGGGCCCCCTCCCCTGAATAAAGCTCATAATTTTGCAGACTGATGATGGGGAGGCGAATGACGCGTCCCCAACCCATATCAAAAAGGAACCGGGCAATAGCCCTGGAGCGACGAGCCCTGTCAAGTGCCTGGAGGCAAAACGCTCCCCTGTAAGCATACTGCGGTATCATGTCCGACCAAATGAGGGGTGTGGCAGGCCACACATAATGTGAGTAGGCCAGGTGACTGCAAATCACAAGCTTCCGCGATAGGCCAGTGACCTGTCCGAAACCATTGCCCCCAAGGTGAATAACCAGGACATCAGGCGAGTCAGCATCCCTGATGTAGAAAAGGAATGGCAACAGTTCCCGCCATAACATGCTGCGCTTACCACACCACCTGAGATGTGCGGATGCACCCGGTCCCAGTCGGGGTCCCACTCTGTCGCCGCAGCGTAACGCGCTGCCCTGTGCAGCGTAACGCGCTGCCCTGTGCAGCGTAACGCGCTGCCCTGTGCAGCGTAACGCGCTGCCCTGTGCACGTGGCAACGGCCCACCAGCCCTACTGTCACCGGTGTAAAACGACACCCAGGGTCTGTCAAGGAAAAAAGGGGGGGTGAGAAACATTGCAGTGACTAAACTGGCACTCACGGTTGAAGAGGGTGAACACAAAACTGAAAACAATGTGATCCCCACCTTCCCATGCGGCGTATTTCAGCCCCAGAGTACCCAAAAGTAGTTGCAGTAGAAACCGCCCCCATCCTGCAGGAATGGCTGAGTGAGGGGAGACCCACCCTGGTGACAGAAAAACGGGGCATGGTGCGTGCCACACAGTGCAAGAAACTCCTGTAGGGCACCAACCGGACAGATGTCTTCCAAGGAACATCGTAGCAGTATTACTCAACTGCCTACGCCGTGCTGATCTGTTTTAGAGGAGCGTATCCTCAACTGAGCCCAATCATAGCAACATAGACATCTTCGAGTTCCAGTGCCCTACGACTTGCATCCGCCTTAGACAGCATCATCAGCTCGCTGATGCGGAGCGCTCCAAAAAAGGCCACCGTTGTAGCCGCACGAAACAGGGCTGCCTCATACCTATCGAAACATAGGTCATGCCAGCCTCGTGCCAGTTGGGTAAGTACCCCAGGGGAAATTGGGTGACGGTCGTCCAGGCAACGCCCACGTTCCCGCACCCACCCCTCCAAAACATGTCTCACACGGAAATCAGCGGTACTGTCCGCGTGACCTCCCACCTTGGCCATAAAAGCCAGCGCTGATAGCCTAGATGCTATGGTGCGGGGTGCCAGGCCCTGGGCGTGCAGGTAAACCATGAAACGGAGGATGTGGGCCACTGGGATCGGCCAGGTATCTGGCAGGCGAAATTGGGAACAAAAGGTCCGAAATGAAACCAACGCGTGGTGATACGCCTTACGCGTGCGTGGCGCCAGTGACATGCCTATCGCCCGGTTCACCTCTCCCTGCCAATGGTCCATATCTCCTGCGGTAGTGGCGAGGGAAATTCCTCCGCATCCGGAGCCAAGGCACGGAACCGGGAGATCTGCAGGCGGGACAAAGCGTCAGCAATATCATTATTCACCCCCGGGACATGCCTGGCTCTGAACAGTACATTGAGGTGCAGGCTGCGCAATACAAACTGGCGCACAAGATCCATGACCCTGGGAGATTTAGAGGTCTGTGAGTTGACAATGTGGACAACAGCCGCATTGTCACACCAGAAATGCACCACAGAGTTGGCCCACTCCTCACCCCATAGCATCAAGGCCCCCAGTATGGGAAAAAATTCCAAATATGTGAGATCCCTCAGGCGACCCGTGCCTGACCAGGCTGGTGGCCATCCACCATATGCCCACTTCCCATTGAAGTACATCCCATAACCAAGGGATCCCGAGGCATCAGACTGAATTTGAAATTGGGGCGAAGCCAGGAGGTCAGACCTCCAAAATGAGACCCCATTGAACTCCCTCAGGAACTGGAGCCATATGTGCAGATCTGCCCTGATGCCCCGTGTCAATCTTGCCCTATGATGGGGCCTGGATAAGCCTGCCATGGCGTCGCACAAGCGCCGAGCAAATGCCCTGCCAGGTGCGACCACCCTGCAAGCGAAATTGAGGTGTCCATGTAGCACCTGCAGTTCCCGAAGGGATGCCTTGCGCTTAGCCAGCAAGTCCGATATAAGGGCCACTATCCTTGACACCTTGTCTGCGGGCAACCTAGACGCCTGCGCTACCGTGTCAATTTCCACCCCCAGGAATATTAACTTATGAGACGGGCCTTCGGTCTTTTCGGGCGCTAAAGGGACACCGAGTTCCTCCATTAGCGTCTGAAATGTGTTGAGGAGACGTGTGGACGTGTCCCAGCCCCGTTCACCCCCGAATAAAAAGTCATCCAGGTAATGGGCTACAGACCGAGACCCTGACCTACAGACAAATGCCCACTGCAGGAGTGTACTGAAACGCTTGAAAGCCAAGCAGGATATGGAACAGCCGAATGGCATGGCTTTGTCAAAATAATATTCACCCCGGAATCTGAAACCCAGCAACTCGAAGTCACCCGGGTGCACGGGCAAGAGGCGAAACACCGACTTAATGTCACACTTAGCCAACAGTGCACCCGGGCCACATGAGCGCACCATGCGCAATGCCTGGTCAAAGGATGTATACCTGACAGAACAAAGGTCATCAGGGATAGCATCATTGACCGAGTGGCCGGCTGGGTAGGACAAATGGTGAATCAGGCGGAACTCACCCGGGACTTCTTGGGCACTAGTCCTAGTGGAGACACTTTAAGGTTGGGAACGGGGGTGCGGGGAAAGGGCCAGCGACCCTGCCCGCAGCAATCTCCTTATTAATGCTGGCGGCAGCCACCTCCTCCCTTCCCCTAAGTGACAAAAGGTTAGGTGCATCCTGCGGTGACCTATCCCCCGTGAAAGGAATACGAAAACCCATTTGAAAACCCTGAAGGAGGTACACAGCGTCTGCTCTCGTCGGGTACAATGCGAGCCAATGCTCCAGCATGTCGACATTAATTGGGGAGGGGGCCTTTTGGTGAACCCGCCCCCTCCATGGCAGTCTTACCTGCCCCTTGTCCGCCCCTACCCCTGCCCCTGTATCCTCCCGGCCTGGGACAGGCGGAGGCAGCATGGGGGCCAGAACAAGAGGGGCACTCAGGCTTGTACTTGCAATTTTTCCTGTTGCAAGAACCATTGGACGAGAAGGTCCAGCGCAGCAGGCGGGCTGGAACCCCCTGCCCCGCCACTTGGCGGGGTACCTGTACTGGGGCCGCTCGTTGGACCGCATGTCCACAATGGTATCTCTCCCCAGGCGCCAGGCGCGTGGGGGTCATATACAGAAGCCACAGCTTCTGGCAGGGCTCATCCCACCTCATCTCTGGGTGCAGTGGAATCCTCGTGCGGAATTCTTCGTCGTAAGCCAGCCATGACGGACCCGGGAAGTCAACCATAGCCCGGTAAATATTGTCCAGATACTGGACCACAGGGATAGCCAAATCCGGCCTAGCCCTGAGGTAAACGGCCATGTAAATCAGGTACGCTGGCAACCAATTTGCCCACGTCCGTGGCGGCTTACGCCGACGTGCCTGCTCCTTATCCTTCTCGTCCAGCCCTTCCCTCTCTTCCTTGGTCGGCTCCCATTTAGAAGGGAGAAGATATCTACATACTCGCCCCTCCAAATCTTTTCCTTGGTAGACTGGGCCAAATGGTCCCCCAAGGGCAAGGAATACTCTGCTGTTGGCAAAGCCGACACCGGCACTGAGGGAACTATGGGCAAAGGAAAATGAGCCTGAGCCAGCCCGGGGATCCCCAACACATTTCCAGCACATTGGGGGCACCACCCCGACCCAGGCCCTGTGTCACGGGCAAAGTCACTGGGTGGGCCGGGGGCCATTGGACCGCCGGGCCACCCAAGCGAGGCCAAGGCCATTGAACAGCCCCTCCCCCCAAGGAAGTCAGTTGTGTGGGTGCATTAGCTTGGACTGCATACTTACGCGCTGCACCCCCGCGGGCCGCCCCCACCGGGGGTTCCGGCCCGCTGGGGGCATCGGAGCTCACGACCGAAGCTGAGCTCGTCGACGGGGCCAGACCAGCACCAGACTGCTACACCTGTGGGGTGGGGAGCTGCGAGGCAGTGGCCACCACCGGCCCGCGCGCCTCAGGCGGCTCAACCCGACCCATCGCCGGCCGCTGTTCGGTGGCCAAAGGGGGCACCTGGAAACCTAGAGACACCCCTGTTTGGTTGGCCCTTGCCAAGGACGCTTCAAGGGCCGCCACCCGGGCCGGAGGGCCTCCACATCGACATAGGCCCAAGCCCCAACAGGGGGCAATTGGGCAACCGGCCCATAATTCACGGGTACCTGTCCAGGTCCCTGAGCCCCAGGGGCCAGATAAGGCCAAGAGCCCATGCTCAGCCCCTGGGGAGCCGTGGGAACGCCCTGCAAAGGCAGGGAACCCAACCACCCTCCGTGGCTCGCACCCCCCATAGGGAATTGTGCACCCGGGCAAGAGGGCCCCGCCGCACAGACCATGGCAGGGGCCGTGGTCGTTGTTTGCGGGCCAAGGGCCGAGGCCCCGTCCGGGGCAGCAGGTATGCTCCGCGCATCAGGCCAAGGAGCTACCGATCCCATCCCACCGCTCCCGGTGGGGTCTGCTAAGGCGGCTGCGGAACGGGCGCAGTCGCGGTCCTCCGACCCGGCTGACGCCTCCGCGCCGATCGAGCCACGTTCGCGGCTGCCTTCTTCTTTGAGGGCATGGCTAAGGTGGCTGGAAGCCTAAAACAAGAGAAAGCTGCCCGAAAAGGCTTCCCCCAAGAGGACACGAGCGACGGAGGTAAGGAGGAAAAAACTTCTCCGCTCCGTCGGTTCGCCAAAATGGCAGCACGGCTGCCTCGTGGCCAGCCCCTTTTATTAGGGTGCTGGCCACGCCCCTAACTACCCGGATGGTTTCGTCCGGTGGGGGGGGCCGCAAAGAGCGCGGCGGCCATTTTGGCGCCGCGCTTCCATTTGCTTTAGAATATACCTAGGAGAAGCTTGATGGAGTGAAACTGGGGTGATTCGGTATGAGTCCTGGCTGTCTGACAGCTATGGTAGTTGGGGTGTATTCCTCTGGCTGGTTCAACCATGCCACAAAGGTGTTGGCTAGTGGTCTAGAATTGACCCCATTCTGGAACTGCAGGTCAGCTAAGTGGAGTTGGGTACTCGGGAATGCACCTGGCCAGTGCATTGCTCTAACATGGCCAACTTTGACATGAGCCCAGCCAGCTGTGTTGTCGTATTTTAAATGGCTAAAGGAGCATCAAAAACATAGGCTTCAGTTCTCTGAGAACCATTGGCCCCTGCTACGTTAGCAGTAGGACCCCCACCCTGATAGTGAGAGGCTGTTAAAATCTTGTGGGAGATTATGCTTCATTCCACCATATCAAAGTAGCCATGTGAAGTATGGATCAACCAAGTAAGTAAGTATGTCCTCTTGATATGACACATAGTTACAGGACAGGAAACTGATCAAAATATACCACACACACACACACACACACACACACACACACACACACACACACACACACACACACACACACACACACACACACCCTTAAAATACTCTGGAAAATGGAGTGCATCTTGTACTATATATAGCAGCCTATAGTGGCTATCTTGGTAATAGTGGGGTGTGTCTTATACTCCGATGCATCTTATACACTGGCAAATATGGTACATTTTAAAGAACCTATACAGAATTGCAAAAGGCCAGCTGGAAAAAATAAAAGTTCTTCTCACTCTATTCCAAAGGCTATATAAACTTCACTATGTTCTAAAATGACTATAATAAAGTATGTTTTTAAAAGACTTTTGAGCTGTTTATGAAATAAGCAAATGTTCAAGATTGTTGCCAACTGGGACAGTATGAAAAGCAGATGGTTAACACAAAAGAGCTTCTCTTTGCAGGCGCACCCCCCAAAGAAAGACTCAGACACCGGTATATGGATAAAGGCATTGGGCCACTTTTATTGAATAATACCCTAGTCCGAATTATAACTTTCAATTGGTACTCATCCAATTATAATTCTCAAGGCAAGCAGGCCGCAGTAACACTGGTAAGGTTCCTCCCAAAATTGCCAACGACAATTGGCTACAATGTATCCATTTGTATCAATTTGTTTGTTAACACAAATTGTTGACCGTAGTCAATAAACTATCTACTGACCCCACCCTCTGACGTGTATCCGTCAAATCATGGGGTGATGCATGCTGAAAAGCTCCTGCCATCACCCCTTGCCTGGTTCGTCGTTGACCGGTCAAAGTTATTACACCTGTACCTGTCTAAGTGTTAGCCAGTCAATTGCGAACCTGCCGGATACCTATGGGTCATCAATCTTTACCTTACCAGTGCTACCCGCCACACGGGGAGGCTTCAATGAAGACTCACCCCCCCCCCCCAGACCGTCAGCTCGGTCAACAGGCCTGCTTGCAAATCTTCCAAAAAGAGGTTCATACCTCTAGCCGACAGGTGGACCCCATCCCCTCCATACAGATCATAATTTTGTAAACTAATGGTGGGGTGTCGGATGACCATCCCCAAACCCTTGTCTGCCATGAACTGGGCAACTGCCCTGTTCACCGAGCGATGAGCGCGGTCAAGGGCACGGAGGTCAATACCTCCCCTGTAAGCGTGACGTGGTATGACGTCCGACCATAGCAGCCTTGTGAACGGCCACACATAATGCAAATAAGCTAGGTCTCTGCAAATTGTGAATTTTAAAGAAGGGCCAGTGACTTGGCCGAGGTCATTGCCCGCGAGGTGCAGTACAAGGACATCAGGCGGTTCAGCATCCCTAATGGAGAAAAGGAATGGCAACAGTTCCCGCCATCTCATTCCACGCTTACCGTACCAACGTATGCATGCGGCCGCACGCAGTCCAAGCTGGGGGTCCCCACTCTGTCACCGCAGTGCACGTAACTGTGGCCCACCAGCCATACTGCCACCGGTGTGCGGGGACACACAGGGTCTGTAAGAGAAAAAAGAGAACAGTGACTTAACTGGTACTCATGCCTGAAGAGGACGAACATATAATGCAAAACGCATAGATCCCCATCTTCCCATACGGTGTATATCAGCCTCAGAGTACCCAAATGCAGCTGCAGTTGAAGCAGCACCTATTCTAAATGAATGGGTGCCGTAACGAGCCCCTGGGAGGCCAACACTGGATAGTGCCATACCAGTCACCTTCCAAAATTGAAATTTAGTAAGGGGAGACCCATCCTGGTGGCAGAAAAATGGGCCAGGGTGCGTGCCACGCACTGCCAAGAACTCCTGTAGGGCACCAACCGGACAGATGTCTGCCATGGAACATCGTAGCACTCCACTGCCTACGCCGTGCTGATCAACTTTTGAGGACCGTATCCTCAACTGAGCCCACTCATTAGAAACATAGACATCGTCGAGTTCCAGTGCCCTACGAGTCGCATCCGCCTTAGACAGTAGTACCAACTCACTGATGCGGAGCACTCCAAAGAAGGCCACCGTGGTAGCCGCATGAAAAAGAGCTGCCTCATACCTGTCAAATCATAGGTTAGGCCAGCCTCGTGCAAGGTGGGTAAGCACCCCTGGTGAAATTGGGTGACGAGTGTCCGGGCGGCAGCCACATTCCCATGTCCACCCCTCCAAAACATGCCGTATGCGGAAATCATTCATGCTGTCAGCAAAACCCCTCACCTTGGCAATAAATGCCAGTGCTGACAGCCTGGATGCTATTGTGCGGGGAGCGAGGCCCTGACTGTGTAAATAAACCATGAATTGTAAAACTTGTTCCACTGGAATGGGCCACACCTCGGGCAACCGAAGTTGCACACAAATTTTTTTAAATTGAATGAAAGCATGATGATACGCCTTACGCGTGCGGGGCGCCAAGGACATGCCGATCGCCCGGTTCACTTCTCCTTGCCAAATGTCCAAATCTCGGCCGGGAGTGGCGAGGGGAATTCCTCTGCGTCCGGAGCCAAGGCGCGGAACCGGGGGGATCTGCAGCCGGGATAAAGCATCGGCAATATCATTGTTAATGCCTGGTACATGTCTGGCCCTAAAAAGCACATTGAGGCGTAGGCTACGTAACACGAATTGGCGAACTAAAGCCATCACCCTGGGTGATTTAGATGTCTGAGCATTGACAATGTGCACTACCGCAGCATTGTCACACCAAAAGTGAACCACAGAGTCAGCCCACTCCTCGCCCAATAGCATCAAAGCTCCCAGGATTGGAAAAAACTCAAGGAATGTAAGATCGCGGAGGCGATCCATGCCCCACCATGCTGGAGGCCATTGGCCATAAGCCCACCTCCCCTGGAAGTAAATCCCATATCCCAGGGAGCCGGAGGCATCTGACTGGACTTGAAACCTAGGGGAAACTAAAAGGTCGGACCTCCAAAAGGAGACACCGTTGAAGTCCCGCAGGAATGAGAGCCAAACCAAAAGGTCAGCCCGCATGCCCCTGGTTAGTCGGACCCTATAATGGCGCCTTGTCAGGCCAGACATGGCGTCGCATAGGCGCCGAGCAAATGCCCTGCCAGGCGTAACCACCCTGCAGGCAAAGTTAAGATGGCCGTGTAGCACCTGAAGCTCACGAAGTGACACTTTACGTTTGGCCAGCAAGGCCAAAACCATCGCGGAGATCCGGGTGACCTTATCTATGGGTAACCGGGATGCCTGTGCGACCGTGTCAATTTCAATACCCAGAAATGTGAGGGTAGTGGATGGGCCCTCGGTCTTTTCGGGTGCTAAAGGGACACCCAGTTCCTGCATTAGTGTCTGAAATGTGGTGAGGAGACGCATGCACGTGTCCGAGCCCCGTTCACCCCCGAACAAAAAGTCATCGAGGTAATGGGCTAAAGATCGAGACCCGGACCTGCGAACAAAGGCCCACTGAAGGAAAGTGCTAAAACGTTCAAATGCTGAACAGGATATAGAGCAGCCAAAAGGCATGGCCTTATATACAAAGAACTTCCCTTGGAACCTAAAACCCAATAGCTCAAAGTCCTCCGGGTGCACTGGCAACAATCGGAATGCCGATTTAATGTCGCATTTTGCCAGGAGGGCACCAGGACCACAAGAGCACACCATTCGCAAGGCTTGGTCAAAGGACGTATACCTGACCGAACAAAGGTCATCAGGTATAGCATCATTGACGGAGTAACCCGCCGGGTACGATAAATGTTGGATTAAACGAAATTCCCCCGGGGCCTTTTTGGGTACCAACCCCAGAGGGGAGACCTTCAGGTTGGGAAAGGATGGTACAGAAAAGGGGCCTGCCACTCTCTTGGCCTCAACCTCCTTAGCGATACTCAGGGCAGCCACCTTTTCTCTACCCTTCAGGGACAGTAAATTGGGTGCATCTTGGGGTCCCCGCACTCCTTTGAATGGGATTCGGAAGCCCCACTGAAAACCCTCCAGGAGGTACCTCGCGTCCTCTCTCCTTGGATAAGTTGAGAGCCATCGCTCCAACATATACACATTAACTGAGGAGGGGGCCTTTTGTCTGTCTAGCTCCATTAGCAGAAGCTCTGCCCGCTCCCTGTCCGCCTCTACCTCTGCCCCGTGACCCGCCGGCCCACAGACATGCGGCGGCAGCGTGGGGGCCAGCGCAAGAGGGACACTCATGTTTGTATCGGCAGTGGCTAAGATGGCCGGCGAGTAACATCTTGACTCGGACGCTCGCGCTTAACAAAGTGGTAATTAATGTGTCGGAGTGAAATGGGAAACATTTAAAGTGGCAACTTCTGTAGATAAGAATCTTGCTTGTCTTTTTGGAAAATTTCGGGAACTTTTGAAGTCGGATGGTCGAAGTTCGGGAGGTTTTCCTGGGCGGGTGAGGCCTGCGACGGCAGTCGCGGCTTTTCTGCCGAGGAGCCGAGAATGGGACCAGCGAGACTGCGGAGAAGCTTCGGAGCTGGCAAGAGGTTGTTTGGCACGAAAACAGATGCATGTAAATGCATGAATGGAGTACTAAAGATTAAACTTAACTGGAGACTTTGTCTAACGAGCCCGGACTTTGAAATGGAAATGGGTGGAAGTAGATGAAAACAAGTGGTTGTTTCGTTAATGGCGGCAGTCCTGGAAAACGAAAGTGATCGTCTTTGGGTTTATGATTTTTTCGCACACCAGAAAGACAGCGCCGTGTTTTGACGATAACAAAGAGGTTTAAAAAATACTTGTCTGGGCTATAATATTGGAAGGTAACAGTGAATTTCCCAGCTTAAACTGTTTGGAAAAAGTTTGCCGTTCCATAGAAGAAGAAGGGGGGCTTTTACCCAGAAGTTAAAGCAGCCACTGGAAAATGGCGTTTTGACTTGTCCGCTTCAAGAGAAGGATTAATTGGGCTTTTTTTTTTTGCTCCTTCACCGTGTGGATTATAAATACTTAACTTTTTTGGAAAAGATTGCTTCTCACTTCTCCTGCTTTCCTGTTTGGATTTTGGGCTTTCTCTCCCTCCAGTCTCCCCTCCCTTTTTTTTCCTTTTTACTTTTCGGCGGCTTGGATTTAAAGGAGAAGTTTTGGGTGACTGTTTCCTTGGAGCACTTACATTGCAGTGTGGAAGACGTCTGGCTGGACTGATTGCTCTGGGGAAACGGACCCGCTGTGGATTATTATATTCTTTTTCGCTCTTCTTTTTTTTCTTTTTCTTCTCAGCTGCCTGTTGGGAGTATTGGTTCCTTCTGCCCTTTTTTGTGGATTACAATAACTCTTTGGACTTCTGCTTAATATAAGTTTCCCTCTTGGACTTGTGGAACCAGGGGTTGCAGCATTATAGGCTTATTTGTTTGACTAATTTTTACAACAATCTGCAACTTTGGGCTTTTATATACTGTACTACTATGGATAAAGGTACAAGAGGGAAAGCAAAGGAAGAAGACCCAGCTGTAAAGCCTAAGAAGAAGGAAAAAGTACCAATGGAGGAAGCCCCTCAGTCTTCATCCCCGCCCACAGTGCCCTACGATCAAACTCAAATTATGGTGGAAATTGGCAAGCTGTTTCAGAAATTGGAGAAGAATGAGGATTCAAGGGTGAAAGACAGAAATGAAATGATGAAAAAGCAAGATAAGGTGGTATCATCTGTTGCAGATTTTTCGAAAAAGGTGGACTTAAGTTTGAAAAAAATTGAGGGAAAGGTGAAATTGGTTCAAACTGAGGTAACTGCCATAAAAAAGGAAATAAAAGGGACTCAGGAGGTGGTGCGGGAGAATAAGCTGAAATTGGAGGAACAAGAGAGATGGATTGATGCTGTGGAAGATATGATGAGAAAGCAGAATATTGTGATCCGTCAGGTCATGGAACGAACTCCGGACTTGTTAAGGGAAAGAGTGGTTCAGTGGTTAAATGGTTTGAATATGGGAAAAGAATTTGTCCAGGAAGATTTTGTAAGTGTATTCCGGGTGGGCCCAAGAAGAGGGAGGGTGGTTCAAAGAAATGTGTTGGTAAAATTCGCAAATTGGGCAGACAAGCTAAAAGTAATGGCCCATTTGAAACGCGCTGGTCCTGATGCTTTGAAATTTGATGGCTCTGACGTAGAAGTTTACAATGATATTTCGTTGAAAGAAAGAACCTGGAGGTATAAGATGAGGCCTGTAACTAAATTATTGATGAGTAAAAATATAAGGTACAACTGGAGATTTCCACAGCAACTGCGCTTCTTTTATGATAAAAGAATGCAAGTAATTGATGAAGGGACCAATCCATTGGAGTATTTGAGCTTGTTGGAACTGGTAAAAGTAGATTCGGAAGAATGGATAAATCTTAAGAAGGAATTGATGGAATCGGGAGCATTGGGGAGGGAATACGGGAGGGAGGAGGCTGGTGGGGCAACAGGTGGAACACCGCAGCGAAGGGAGGAGGAGGAGGAGCTGTCGTTGATCATGGTGGAGGAGGAGACAAGTAAGGAGCAATGAGAATCAGATTATAACAATTTAAAGCATTTAATCGATATAGAATGGTGAGTAGCGCATAGCACCGGTAGGAAGGCACATCTTGCATGTCCCCCCTCTCCCCTCTTTGGTTGTCAAAGGCGGCTTTTTTTGTAAGAAAGTGGGGAGAGAGATAGTGTGTGTTCTATGTAGTTTTGTATGTTAATGGGGGTAAAGGGTGGTTGGTGGCACGCCCGATGGAGAGTTTAGAGCTTGGAAAGGAAGTAGGTTATGGGAAGTATTAAAATAATATCATGGAATGTGAAGGGTACAGGTTCTGTTCTTAAGAGACGGAGACTGGAATTGGTGTTGAAGAAAGATAGACCAGATATTTTGTTTTTACAGGAAACCCATCAGAAGTCAAAAGATACGAATAGACTTTTTTTTAGGATGGATGCAACATTATGAGATGGCGTTTGGAACATCAAAAGCAAGAGGGGTGGCAATCATGATTTCTAAAAAATTAGGATTTGAGATTACAAAAAGGGTTGTTGACCAAGAGGGTAGATATTTGATAGTAAGAGGAAAATTGGAGGATGAGGAAATCATGTTGGTAAATATTTATGCTCCAAACGATCATCAAGCGGAGTTCCTTGAAAAAATTCGGAAAATAGTGGAATCAGAGAACGTTGCAAAAACTATTGTGGCTGGAGATTTTATTTTGATAAGGTCAGGGTTAGATTGTACAAATATATCAAGAAGTGGAATTGGCTTGAAAGGGAAGGTTTTGGATAAATGGATGGATGTTATGGGTCTGAAGGATTCTTGGAGAGAGTTTAAGGGCTCTGAAAGGGCATATTCTTTTTTTTCACATGTTCATGGGACCTACTCAAGAATAGATTATGTTTTTCTTACCGAAAATTTGATTAAAGACATAGAAGGAATGGAAATTGGGATTATCAAGGAATCGGATCATGCTAAAGTATATTTGGAATTGAAAGTACAAAAAGATACTCGAAGAGTTAGAAATTGGAGGTACGATCCTAATTTGTTTAAAGATCAGAAATGTAAAGAGCAGATTATGGGAAGATGGAAAGAAAGTTGGCAGTGGAACGATAATAATGAGGTTAATTTTAATGTGGTATGGGATACCATGAAGTCGGTCTTTAGAGAGGAAAGTATAAAATTGGCAAGTTTTAAATATAAAAAATATAAAGCAGAACAGATAGAAAAAGAAAGAGAAATAAAACAATTACAGGAGGATCATGCGAAAAGTAAAGATAAAAAAATTTCACGAAATTACAAAGGCTTAAAGCAGAATTAATGGGTAAGGATATTGATAAAGTTAAACGAGATTTGATTTATTTAAATAGAGAATATTTTGAATTCAGTAATAGAAGTTCAAAATTATTAGCAAGAGCAGCTAAGGCTAAAAGGGAAAAAAGAGAAATAGGGGTATTGGTTGATAAGCAAGGTTCAAGGTGTAATAAGAATGGAGATAAATGTAAAATTGTCAGGGAATTTTATCAGCTATTATATGCAAAAAAGGAAGTAGACCTGGAGAAGCTTAAAAAGATATTGGAGAGACAGTTAGGGAATGGAATAAAACAAGAACATAGGGAGAAAACGGAGGAAAAGATTAATGATAAAGAGGTTAAGGAGGTGATCAGTGGGTTGAAGACGGGGAAAGCTCCGGGGGATGATGGATTATCGACAGAGTTTTACAAAGAATTTAAGGAGGTAGTGGTTCCAAAATTGGTGAAGCTATATAATTATATCTTAGATGGAGGATCAATTCCGACTTCATGGTATAACACCACAATCGTTCTACTGCCAAAGCCTGGCAAGAATCTCGAAAGAGTGGAATCGTACAGACCAATTTCACTTATAAATCAGGATGCTAAGATCTTCACAGCAATATTGGCTAATCGATTAAACAGTTTTATGGAGGAATACATAAATGTAGATCAAGTTGGGTTCCTAAAAGGTCGGCATATGGTGGACTTGACTAGAAGGGTATTAGATTTAATTGATAATGTTAACCAAACTAAGGAAAAGGTGGGCTTACTATCATTAGATATTTTTAAGGCATTTGACTCATTACAGTGGTCTTCAATTAAAGAAATAGTTAAAAATATGGGTTTGGGGATAGATTCAATAGGGTAATAGATTTATTATATCAAAAAGGGAACGCTAGGGTTAGAGTAAATGAGGAGCTTACTGATGTGGTAAATTTAGAGGCTGGTACTAGGCAGGGCTGTCCATTATCTCCTATCTTGTTTATTATGGCAATGGAGATTCTAGCTAAAATATAAGGGATGATTTAAATATAGAAGGGATTATGGGTAACAAAGTGAGCATGTATGTGGATGATACATTGCTTATGGTGAAACACCCGGAGCTGGTAATGGACAGGATCAAAGATCACTTACAGGTATTTGAAGCTAAAGGTAAAGGTAAAGGTTTCCCTTGCTCGAAAGCCAGTCGTATCCGACTCTAGGGTGCAGTGCTCATCTCTGTTTCTAAGCCGAAGAGCCAGCGCTGTCTGCTTCTGCAGACATTTCCGTGGTCATGTGGCAGGCATGACTAGACACCGGAGCGCACGGAACGCTGTTACCTTCCCACCGAAGTGGTCCCTATTTAGCTACTTGCAATTTCTTGCTTTCGAACTGCTAGGTTGGCAGGAGCTGGGACGAAGACGGGAGCTCATTTCCGTCCTGCAGTACTCGGGAATCGAACTGCTGACCTTCCGCTTCCCAGCTATAACAGGATTAATGATAAATTGGGATAAATCAGAATTGATGTTGTGTAATTTGGGAGCAAGTGAGATGGGCAGGATTGTGGAGACACTTAATATACAAATTAAAGATAAGCTGAAGTATTTGGGGATAATTATCTCAAATAAATTAGAAGAACTTAAACGATTGAACTATGACAGCTTGAGAGTGGAATTTAAGAATAAAATACAAGAGTTTCAGAAGTTAAAGCTGTCATGGTTCGGAAGGATCGCTATTTGTAAAATGGTATTGTTGCCAAAGATTAATTTTTTATTTGATGCACTAGCGATCCATCTGAAGGAGAAGGAAATTAATGAGTTTCAAAAGATGTTTAATGGCTTTTGTAATGGTGGTAAAAAATCTAGACTTCCAAAGAAACTATGGTACTTGTCTCAGAGAAAAGGGGGTTTGGGTATGCCAAATTTGTTAGCATACTATCGAGCATTTCAAATTAAGAATGTTGTGAAGATTTTGGCAAGAGAAAAGACAATTTGGGAGCAACTGGAGATGAAAGAATATAGAGACATTGGTAGTATGATTTTTTTGGGAACAAAGGACAAGGTGAAAAGGTCAAATAATATTATGATGAGAGGTCTCATGGAAGTGTGGAAGAAAGGAAAGAAAGATATAGTCCCAAATCTATCTCCAATTTTGGAATTGACGGATATGGGGTGTTTCCCAATAAAAATAGATAAGGAAAAAATGGAAATATTGGATAAAAATGGGGTGCTTTTATTGAAGGATTGGTTAAAAGTGTGTGATGATGATACTAAGAGGAAAAAATATTTGAGAAGTTAAATTTGGATTGGTTTCAGAAATTGAAGGCGGATAACTTGAATAAAAAATATAAAAGAGAAGCAGGGTTAGATAGAAATAAGACGGAATTTGAGGATTTGGTAATAAAGATTAGAAAAGGGGAAAGAGGCATTAAGGGTCTTGTAAGCAAACTTTATACTATATTGAACAAGGGTAATGAGCCACAGGAAGACTTGAAGCGGAAGTGGGAACAAAATTTGAATATAAAAATTGGGGAGGTTGAATGGAGAAACAAATGGAAAAAGAGGATCATGAGAACAATGTCTGTAAGAATTAAAGAACATAATTTTAAAATGTTGTGGCAATGGTACTTGACACCACTAAGACTTTATCAGATGGATAATAAAAGAGATAAGTTATGTTGGAGATGTAAAGAAGCAGATGGAACATATGAACACATGTGGTGGAGTTGTAAAAAAATAAGGGATTTTTGGGGAAGAATAGAAGGGGAGTTCGGTGAAATATTGGGTAAAAAGGTCAAGTTGGTGTCAGGTACCATTCTTTTAACAAATGTGGAAGGTTTGGGTTTGAATAAGGAGGAAAAAGAATTATTGGAAATTGTATTGACCACAGGTAGACAATGTATAGTTAGAAATTGGAAAAATGATGTAGATATACAGATCGGAGAATGGTACAAGGAAATGTGGAGCCTAGCATTGAATGACAAATTGACATGGGAGATTAAAGTGAAACGAGATAATTTAAAAGAGAATAGGTTTTGGAATATATAGAAACCGTTTGTGGATCATTCTCTTATGGTAAATGATAGTTCAGGACCTGCACCATCGCAAAGAGGTTTTTGGAGTTGAAATAGCAACTAAACTCTCCGGGCATTGTATATATTCACAGGGTGATTTGTAATTATCAAAAAATTATTATAGAGGTAGCTTAGAAAACTTTTATTGTTTGATTGAGTAATATTTTATATTGTGGTATCTAATATTGTGGTTAAATGGTAACAATGAGTATAAGTACTGTTATGTGCTAGCCTCTATGAATGTGAGTTAATATTGTATTGAGGTTATCTTTGAGGTATTATTGTATTGTAATGTTATTGGTTTTTTTTCTGTATGTCTGTTTAATTTTTTTTAATAAAAATCAATATAAAAATAAAAAAAATGTTTGTATCGGCACTGCCGCTTATTGCACACACCGCTAGCCGAGAAGCTCCAACACAGCAAGCGGGCTGGAACCCCCTGCCCCGCCATCTGGCGGGAAGCCTGCGTTGGAGCAGCTCGCTGAATGGCATGTCCACAATGGTACCTATCCCCAGGCGCCGGACGCGTGGGGGTCATGTACAATAGCCACAATTTCTGACAGGGCTCATCCCATCTCATCTCCAGGTGCAAGGGCACCCTCATTCTAAATTCCTCATCGTAAGCCAACCACGATGGGCCAGGAAAATCCACCATTGCCCTGTAAATATTGTCCAAATATTGGACCATAGGAATGGCCAGGTCAGGCCGGGCCCTGAGGTACACCGCCATATAAATAAGATATGCGGGCAACCAGTTGGCCCAGGTGCGTGGTGGCTTACGATGGCGGGACAGCTCCTTGTCTCTGTCATCCTGTCCCTCTTTCTCCTCCTTAGTGGGCTCACAGTTCAATAGGGAGAATATATCCACGTACTCCCCCCGCCAAATCTTTTCCCTCGTGACCTGGGACAAATGATCACCAAGGGGCAATGAATAACCAGCCGTCAGCAAGGCCGTCACCGGCACATTAGGTACCCGGGGCATACGCAGCGGAACCTGGACAGTCCCTGCGATGCCCGGCACTGCCCTGGGGGCAGAAACCCCCACCTCCAATGCTGCACCAGTATGGAACCAAGGGGCACTGGGATAGGCTGGCAACTGATGCCCACTCGCCTCAACTTGACGAGGCCATGGCCACTGAACCCCACCATTGGAAGTGGGCTGTGATGTGGGTGCATTAACTTGAACCTGATACTCACTAGGTGCACCCCCGTGAGCCACCCCCACTGGGGGTTCCGGCCCACGGCGGGCGTCGGAGCTCGCGACCGGAATCGAGCTCTGGGGCCACAGAGCTCCTGCTGTAGCTCCGGACGAACAGGGAGCTGCCAGACACCGGCAGGAGCAGGCCGGAGCGTCTCAAGCAGCTCAACCCAGCTGGCCGCTTGTTGCAGTGTGGCAGCCGTCGAGGTAGCCGGTGAACCCGAAGGGCCCCCCGCAGAGAGTGAAGGGCCACCTGACATGGGGTTGTGCGCCATCCCCAAGGAAGCCTCAAGCACAGCTAAACGCGTTAGCAATGCATCAACTGCCACAGATCCCCCAGTATAAAGTGGGCCGGGTGGGCCAGATGGCCCGCCAGGCATTTGACCAGGAACCCCAAAATGAGAGCCTGGGCCCGAATAGGGCCATGCCCAAAACTCCAGCCCATGAGGGGCCGGAGGGGGAACGTGCTGGTCACCAGCACCGGGCCCACCCCCGCTGACCGGAACCATGGCCGGCAGCTGCGGGCCGAGGGCCGAAGCCCCAGAAGGGCAGGTTGAAGGCTGGCTAGCCGAGGGCCAAGCAGCCTGCATCGCCCCACCGGTATCGGTGGATGTAGTGCCCTGCCGCGTGGGTGCAGCCCTGGTCCTCCGACCTGAGGGCTGCCCCCCACGTTGCGCAGGGCCAGCAAAAGTCCTCCCCGTTGGCCGCGGTTTCGTCGCCGGGGCCTTCCGTTTGGGAGGCATATCGAATAGCAAGATCCCTTTCCGGGATCAACCGATGCCAAAAAACACAGAGCAAGCAAGCCAAAAGCTCTGTGCAACTCCTTCCTTCCCAGCCGGGAAAGTCAAGGGCTAAAGAGCCGAAGAACCGAAAGGAACAGCGACGGAGAAAACTTCTCCTCTCCGTCGCTATTTTAAAATGGCAGCTCGGCTGCCTCGTGGCCACCCCTTTTATAGAGGGGTGGCCATGCCCCCTAACTCACCCGGATGTCTGAGTCCAGGTGGGGGGCCCCGCAAAGAGTGCGGCACCCATTTTGGCGCTGCGCTTTCATTATGACTTCCATAAAGCTAGTGTTTTCACTCAGCCTGAACATTAGCCCTTTAACCCCATCATCATCCTGTGACGCCCACAGATCAACATTACTACTGATACTGTAGTCACTGTTCCTATCCTAACAGTGTTTCCATAATGGTGAAACTGTTAAGGACAATTAAATTACTAAACGATGCATTACATGCCCACAGCATCAGTGGTACACAGTTGTAAACCTTTCTGACTCATGTTGGTGAAGTTCTGGAATGAACTGTGCTTATTAAAGACCACCAGGAATGCAAACTTCATAATCTAATTAGATCCCCTGAGCATGTTGGATAGATTCACAGCTGGAGAATTAGAAGGAAATCATTCCAGAGTGTGGTTTGGACTGCAAATGTACCTGTAATTACATCTGTTTCCTCCGTATTAGATCAGTGGAATGGAAAAGCACATTGATTATGCTGTTAGAAATCCTGAATACATATTAATTTAATTTAATTTTTAAAATTTATATGCCACCCAATCAGGAGAACCCGACTCAGGGTAGTGTACAACAGTTAAAAATGTATAAAACCAGATTTTAAAATCCCAAATTGCCCACTCACTTCCCCACCCTACTACCCCCACCCCAATTAAAAGAATAAAAAGAAATAAAAGGGAATGGGGGGAAGAGATACAACAACACAAAGGGAGGGATATTAACTAAGTACTAACTAGGGATGAGCCAACAGGCAGGAGCCATATTCCCATTAAGGCCCCACACCTGTCCTGCCAGCCAGGTTTTCAGACTTTTCCTGAAGGGCAGCAGTTCTGTCTGTAGCCTCAATTCTGTTGGAAGGAGGTTCCAGAGGGCTGGTGCAGACATGGAGAAGGCCCTTCTTCATGTGCCAGAGAAGCGGGCCCCACTAGCTGAAGGCACAACTAAGGAGCCCCTCCGTTCCGGTTGGATGGGCAGACACTCTCGGGATGATGCGGTCTCTCAGGTATCCTGGCCCACTGCCATATAGGGCTTTAAAGGTCAAAACCACCACCTTGAATTGCTCCCGGAGGCAAACTGATAGCCAGTGCAGCTCCCGGAGTAGTGGAGAGGTGCAGGCATAATGTCCACATCCCATCACCACCCGCACAACTGCATTCTGAACCAGCTGCATTCTGAACCAGCTGTAGCCTCTGAATCACCAGCTCTGTACCATCCTTTGTATCAAGGCTACTGATGTTTTAAATAGATACCTGTTTATCCCTGCCCGGGGCTTTTATTCCTACTGCCCGGGTGTGTCCTCCTTTTATAGGGACCGGGGATGTTTTATGGATATTTTATGGATGTTTTAGATAGTTTTAGTATTTGGTTTTAATTAGCATGAAGGACAGGTTTTACCTAATAGTTGTGAGCCACCTTGAGTCGCTGAGGTGAAAAAGGTGGCCATATAAAACAGAAAAACAAATAAATACCTGAGGTCAGGATTGTGTATTTTCCAGCACCAGAATCTTCAGGCTTAGAAAAGATGGTGGGGAGAAAGTACCATATTGTCCCCTTGGGGTTCGAAGGAAACATGAGGCGTCTGGATTTGGCAGATCTTTTTATTAGTACCAGGAGATAAAATGTCTACTCCTACCAGCGCAACAGGATAGCTGCTACTTTCTATAATGGTTCCAGCCCTTAATGCTAGCTCATACTTCATTTCCAGTCTCTTTAGAATACAGGCTTTATCCTCAAATAAGCTTAGATGGGTGAGACTCTTGCTGCAAGCCCTCTAATATAAAATTTATATGTGGAAATTTGTGTCATCTGTTCTTGACTCTAGCTGTTGAAAATAGACCAGTTCTTGATATTATGCTGAAAAAAGGTTTACAGGAAAACCTACTATAATAAGAAGAACTTTTTTGCTAGATAGTTTTGTTTAGTTTAGTTGACTTTTTTTTTAAAAAAAACCTAGACATTCAAAACAATGATCTTTTGATTATAAATTTTGCATGGTTTCTTTTCTTACAGCTAACTTTGATTTGTATTCCTGTTTTATTGTTGCTCTTCTCACCAACAGCTTTTTTTGCATTCATTAATGCTGGCACATATTTCACATGTCTTCCTTATGTGATTATAAAATGCTTTCTTCTCATTTTATTGTCAGATATTTTATTATATCTGATTTCCAGCTCTATTTTCAAAATGCTCCCAAATTATTTTGGGCCTGGACTTACTCTCATGGTGTTTTCATCCTCTATTACAGGGGTCAGCAAATTTCGCTCTCCAGGTGTTCTTGGACTTCAATTCCCCGAAGCCCTGTTCAGAAGGCATGCTGACGTGGGCTTCTGGTAATTGAAGTCCAAGAACACCTGGAGAGCGAAATTTGCTGACCCCCTGCTCTATTAAACCCTGGTAATACTGCTTGAAACAAACATCTTATGCTGAAAATAAAACCAGAAACCTTATTGTTCATTGGGGTTTACAATTCCTGCTTGTTTACTTGTGCCTTTGTTAGGTGAACAATCTTTTTCTCCATTCTTTCTCATTGTTTCATTTTATGATATAATTCTTCCAAATTTTAAAAAAAAAACAATCACAAGTCAGTTGCAAGAGAGGCTTCATTTGCCTGTCAGAACATCAATGAAGAGAAAGATCAGGAGCAAAAAGGGCAGCTCACATATTCTATGGCAATGGTGGTTAAAGGCAGCTCTGTCCTATAGAGAAACTAAGCAAATGTGGACTGTATGCCTTCCAGTCCAAACTTCTCAAGCTTACAACCTACTGCCTTCTCAATAGGAGAGGAGCAAAAAGCAATATTACTCCACACGCATACATGCACACCATGCACACACAGACATGTGTGCACATGCAAGTGTGTGTGTGTGTGCACATACACACACACACACACACACACACACACACATGCATGCATGCATGAGTCCTGATAAATCCAGGTATTTTTTTGGCATTTTTTAAAGGAAACGGTATACACATTTTTATGTAGAATGTTCCTGAATTCCCTTAACAGTGAGTTCTGTTTCCTTGTAACCATATAGCTTTGACATCTATCAGCTCAAGTAGGAAAAATAAAATGGTGAGGATGAGAAAGAAAATGTTAGTTTTAGCCATAAGAAGTATATCTGGGCATGTACAGTACTTCTCAACCACCATTTCCTATGTCCCACATGTTAAACCATTTCATTTTCATTTCACTTTATTTTTGTATACCGCTTAATTCAACCAGAAGTGACTCTAAGCAGTTTACATGAAGGAAAGTGCAAGAAACAGTAATAATAATATGCAAAATCAAGAACATCAAAATTCATACAGTAAACAAAATACAATAAACAAAATAAATACATGATGATGTACACAAGAGCAAAAGTGAAGCAAATGCAAGCGCGGCGCCAAAATGGCCGCCGCGCCCTTTGCGGGGGCCCCCCCCCACAGGACAGAGAATCCGGGTAGTTAGGGGCGTGGCCAGCTCCCTTATAAAAGGGGTGGCCACGAGGCAGCCGAGCTGCCATTTTACCTCAGCGACGGAGCGGAGAAGTTTTTTCCCCTGTGTCTCCGTCGCTCGTTAGCTTACCGGGAAGCCTTTTGGTAGCGATTCTGCCTTGCCGGCTTCCCTTTTCTGCTTCGGAGGAGATGCCTTCGAAGAAGAAGGCGGCTTCGAGTTCAGCTCGCGCTGTTAGGAGGCGCAACCCAGGTCGGAGGACCGCGGTGCCGCCTCCTCAGCAGCCAGCTTTGCTAGCCCCGGCCGGGGCCAGCGGAATGGGGTCTATTGCCCCTTGGCCCGATCAGAGTACGGGCGCGGAAGGGGTTCCGGCCCGCGGCCCACGAGCGGTGGACACCGCTCCTGCTCCTGCCCACTCTGTCGGGCCTACTCCTCTTGGGCCGCAGCCTCTCCCTGGGCCCTCTAGCCTTGGGGGGTGGTGCGGCCCCCTGCCTTGGCAAGTTTCTCCACCAACCCTGCCGGGCTTCGGTGCTGGCCAATGGCCATATGTGGGTCCCGGGGTACAGGGACCTGTACCCATGCCTGGACCAGGCGGGCCGGCCGGCCCTTTGCCCATGGTCAACGTGGACACCTTGCTGGCCCGCCTTGCGGCCCTGGAAGCCTCGTTGGCTCGGGCCAGTCAGGCGGGCGCCCCCTTCGGGGTTCCTCTTGAGGTGCTGTCGGCAGGAGGACAACAGCCGGCGGGGAGGGTCGAGCTGCTGCAGGCACGTGGCCCGGTTTCGGCCACTGCCTCGCAGCTCCCCAGCCAGCAATCAAGTGCGGGTCAAGCCCCGGTGATGAGCTCTATGTCGGTCGTGAGCTCCGACGCCCCCAGTGGGCCGGAACCCCCGGTGGGGGCCGCCCGCGGGGGTGCAGCATGTGAGTATACGGTGCAAGCGAGTACATCCACACACATTCCCAATCAAGGGGGGGCCTTTCAATGGCCTTGGCCTCGCGCGGGTGGTGCGGGGGCCACGCTGTCGGCGACCCACCCGGCGACGACGACTGCCACCTTGGGCACTGGGGTGGGCATTGGTCCTTACACTGCAGGGAATGTTCTGGGGGTGGCTGGGTTAGCTCAGGCCCCTTTTGCCAGGCCGGCTGTCCCCTTTTCGGCTTTGCCGACGGCAGGGTATTCCTTGCCATTGGGTGATCACCTGGCACAGGCTACTAGGGAAAAGATATGGCGAGGGGAGTACGTGGATATCTTCTCACTCCTGAACAGAGAGCCCACCAAGGAGGAAAGGGAGGGTCAGGATGAGAAGGACAAGGAGCAGGCACGCCGCCGTAAGCCGCCGCGTACCTGGGCCAACTGGCTCCCCGCGTATTTAATATACATGGCGGTATATTTGAGGGCGCGGCCGGATTTAGCTATTCCCATGGTCCAATATTTGGACAACATATACAGGGCGATGGTTGATTTCCCGGGGCCCTCATGGCTAGCATATGATGAGGAATTCCGTATGAGGATTCCCCTCCACCCCGAGATGAGATGGGATGAGCCGTGCCAGAGGCTCTGGCTTTTGTATATGACACCCACACGCCCTGCCCCGGGGGATAGATACCATTGCGGACATGCGGTCCAGCGAGCGGCTCCAGCGCAGGTTACCCGCCAGGCGGCGGGGCAGGGGGTTCCAGCCCGCCTGCTGTGCTGG
Source organism: Bradypodion ventrale (assembly GCA_035047345.1). Lineage (NCBI taxonomy): Eukaryota > Metazoa > Chordata > Lepidosauria > Squamata > Chamaeleonidae > Bradypodion > Bradypodion ventrale. The sequence continues at coordinate 145,577,855 of JAWDJE010000004.1, read as the reverse complement.
ACTTTCTCGTCAAATGGTTCCTGCAATCGAAAGAACTGCAGGTATAAGCATGAGTGTCCCACATGTTCTGGCCCCCACGCAGCCTCTGCTTGTCCCAGGCCTGGGGGGGGCGCGAGGCAGAGGGAGGGGTGGACAGTGGGCTGGCAAGGCTGCCACGGATGGAGCTAGTTCTCCAAAAGCCCCCCCCCCAATTAAGGTGGACATGCTGGAGCGCTGGCTCGCATCGTACCCGAAGGGGGAGGACGGGGAGTATCTCCTTCAAGGTTTTAGGCAGGGATTTCGTATCCCTTTTATGGGTGATAGGTCCCCTCAGGATGCTCCCAACCTTTTATCCCTCAGAGGTAGGGAGGAGGTTGCTGCGGCCAGCATTAAAAAGGAGTTAGACGCGGGCAGGGTCGCTGGACCTTTCCCCGCACCCCCGTTTCCCAATCTTAAGGTCTCGCCACTGGGTTGGTCCCCAAAAAGTCCCTAGGTGTGTTTCGCCTTATTCATCATTTGTCCTACCCAGCCGGCCGATCGGTCAATGATGCTATCCCTGATGACCTTTGTTCAGTCAGGTATACATCGTTTGACCATGCGCTGCGCATGGTGCGCTCGTGTGGCCCGGGTGCCCTGCCGGCCAAGTGTGACATTAAGTCAGCTTTTCGCCTCTTGCCAGTGCACCCGGGCGACTTTGAGTTGCTGGGTTTTAAATTTAAGGGGGAATATTATTTTGATAAGGCCATGCCTTTTGGCTGCTCCATATCATGCTCGGCTTTCGAGCGTTTTAGTACCTTCCTAGAGTGGGCTTTCGTCCGCAGGTCAGGGTCCTGGTCTGTAGCCCATTACCTGGATGACTTTTTATTCGGGGGTAAACGGGGCTGGGACACGTGCGCACGTCTCCTCAACACATTTCAGACGCTAATGGAGGAACTTGGTGTCCCTTTAGCGCCCGAAAAGACCGAGGGCCCATCGACCAAGCTAGTATTCCTGGGGGTTGAGATTGACACAGTAGTGCAGGCTTCTAGGTTGCCGGGTGATAAGGTGTCCAGGATAGTGGCCCTTATCTCGGAATTGCTGGCCAAGCGTAAGGCATCCCTGAGGGAACTGCAGGTGCTACATGGGCACCTTAATTTTGCTTGCAGGGTGGTCGCACCGGGCAGGGCTTTTGCCCGGCGCTTATGCGACGCCATGGCAGGGTTATCCAGGCCCCACCACAGAGTCAGGCTTACCCGGGGTATCAGGGGAGACATGTTCGTCTGGTTGCAATTCCTGAGGGAGTTTAATGGGGTCTCATTTTGGAGGTCTGACCTCCTGGCATCCCCCAATTTCCAGATCCAGTCTGATGCCTCAGGATCCCTGGGTTATGGGATGTACTTCAATGGGAAGTGGGCCTATGGTGGGTGGCCACCGGCATGGGCAGGCACAGGTCGCCTGCGGGATCTCACATACCTGGAATTTTTTCCCATTCTGGGGGCTTTGATGCTATGGGGCGAACAGTGGGCTAATTCGGTGGTGCATTTCTGGTGCGACAATGCGGCTGTTGTACACATTGTCAATGCACAGACTTCCAAATCGCCCAGGGTCATGGATCTAGTGCGCCATTTTGTGCTGCGCTGCCTGCGCCTCAACGTCTTGTTCAGGGCCAGGCATGTCCCAGGGATTAATAATGATATTGCTGACGCTTTGTCCCGCCTGCAGATCTCCCGGTTCCGCGCCTTGGCCCCGGATGCGGAGGAATTTCCCTCGCCACTCCCGGACGAGATGTGGACTATTGGCAAGGAGAGGTGAACCGGGCGATTGGCCTGTCACTAGCGCCACGCACGCGTAAGGCGTATCAACAAGCATTCAATTCGTACAGGGCATTTGCTAATCAATTTCTCTTGCCAGAGACCTGGCCTATCCCGGTGGACCATGTTCTGCGGTTCATGGTTCACCTGCATGCACAGGACCTCGCACCATAGCATCCAAGCTCTCGGCGTTGGCTTTTATGGCCAAAGTGGGGGGTCATGTGGATACCACCTCTGACTTCCGGGTGAGACATGTTTTGGAGGGGTGGGTGCGCGAGCGCGGGCGTTGCCCGGACGACCGGCACCCTATTTCCCCAGGGGTTCTTACCCAGTTGGCCCGGGGCTGGCCAGGCCTCTGTTTTGATCATTATGAGGCAGCCCTTTTTCATGCAGCCACAACGGTGGCATTTTTTGGAGCGCTCCGCGTCAGCGAACTCGTGATGCTGTCTAAGGCGGATGCAAGTGGTAGGGCACTGGAACTCGAAGATGTCTATGTTGCCAAAGACTGGGCCCAGTTGAGGATACGCTCCTCTAAAACAGATCAGCATGGCGTAGGCAGTGGTGTAAGACTGCTACGTTGTTCTTTGGCAGACATCTGTCCGGTTGGTGCCCTACAGGAGTACCTGGCACTGCGTGGCATGCACCACGGCCCGTTTTTCTGTCACCAAGATGGGTCTCCCCTTACTAAATTTCAGTTTTGGAAGGTGACGGCCAGAGCCCTCACCAGGGTGGGCCTACCAGGTGCCCGTTATGGCACACATTCGTTCCGTATTGGTGCAGCCTCTACAGGGTACTCTGGGGCTGACATACGCAGCATGGGGAGGTGGGGCTCGCAATGTTTTCAGTTTTATGTGCGCCCACTCCCGCCATGAGTACCAATCCAGTCACCTTACCGCCTTTTTTCTCAATTTTCTTACAGACCCTGGGTGTCGTATTACACCGGTGACAGTATGGCTGGTGGGCCACAGCTATGTGCACAGGGCAGCGCGTTACGCTGCGGCGACAGAGTGGGGACCCCGACTGGGACTGGGTGACCACGCCAGTCTCGCATGGCATGGTAAGCCTGGGATGTTATGGCGGGAGCTGCGGCCTTTCCTTTTTTCTGGCCTGGGTGCTGACCCGCCTGACATTCTAATCATCCACCTGGGGGGCAATGATTTGGGCCAGGTCACCGGCTTATCGCTCAAGCATGCGATTTGCGAGGAACTCGCCTACTTGCATTATGTCTGGCCTGCCACAACCCTGGTTTGGTCGGACATTGTTCCGCGCCATTCTTACAGAGGGGGCGTTAACCTCCTGGCCCTTGACCGCGCTAGGTGCGCGGTCAATAAGGCAGTGGCGCGGTTTCTTGCCACCAGGGCTTGGGGACGGGTTAGTCATCACCCCGATATTAGTCTACAAAATTATGACTTGTACGCAGGGGATGGGGTCCATCTGTCGCGAGGAGGTATGGACCTCCTGTTGGGTGATTGGCGAGCAGGCCTGTTGACCGAGCTGACGGTCTGGGGGGGGGGTCAGGTCTTCTTTGAAGCCCCTCCGTGTGGCGGGTAGCACTGGTAAGGTAAACAGTATGACCCACAAGTATCCGGCAGGTTCGCAATTGACTGGACAACACTAGACAGGAATAAATTAGTTAAACGTTGTCCGGTCAACGACGAACCAGGCGATGGGGTGATGATGATTGCTAACCAGCATGCATCACCCCTGTGATTTCACGGATACGCGTCAGAGGGTGGGGTCATAAGTTAGTTATTGACTACGGTCAACAATTTGTTTGTTGTCAACAAACAAATTGATACAAATTGATACATTGTAACCAATTGCCGTTGGCAATTTTGGGGTGGTACCTTACCAGTGTTACTTCGGCCTGCTTGCCTTAGGAATTATGATTGGTCGTTTTACCAATACAAATTTATAATTCGGACTAGGGCATTGAATCAATAAATGTGGCCCTATGCTGTTATCCACTTTCAATGTTGTCTGTGTCCGTTATTGGGGGGGGTGCGCCTGCAATACAATTAATACAATTCCAATAAAAATACAGTAGCATATCAGGGAACAACAATCAACCTGACAGCAGCAAAAACAACAAATCAATGCACCCCAGCCGCCCAAAAAGTCCTAGAGTCAAAAGTCAAGGAAACCTGCTGCCGCTGTAAGCCCAAAGTCCTGGCCAGAGGCGTGGTGGTGGTGTGGGGGGATCCCAAGAGCTGACAAAAAAGTTCACGGTGGCTCTCACCTGTGCCGGATCCCAGGAGCCAATGGAGTGGGCCCCCAGGACGCGCAGGGAGCACTTCAGGCAGTGGCAGCGGCGGCTCCTTTTATGCTCTCCGGGCGGGCCAGCCCAGAGGACAGAGGCGGCTCCCACCTGTGCCAAATCCTAGGAGCCGATGGAGTGGGCCCCCGGGATGTGCAGGGAGCACTGCAGGCAGAGGTGGCTCCTTTTCTGCCCTCCAGGTAGGCCAGCCCAGAGGGCAGAGGCAGTGGCGGTGGCTCCCACCTGCACGAATCCCAGGAGCAGATGGAGTGGGCCCCCGGGACGTGCAGGGGGGAGAGAATTTTGGAGAGAATGGGGATACCAAATGCATCATGGGGAGCTGATTAGTTAATTCTTTGGATCAGCACAATTTCTTTAAAAAAGAGAGGAAAGTTTTTCCCCCTCCTGGCTACTTTGTAATGGTGTCACCCTGTGTTCCACCAAACTAAGAAAAGGTGCACATCCATCTTTTAATCTCTCCCTGTCTGTTCTCTGTTGCTGGCTGTTTCTAGGGCAGTTTGTCTTAACCTCTGAAGTAATTTTTGATTCAGACTTTTTCTCCTTTATTTTCCTCTTCATTGTAGGCTGCATGATGGTCTTAGACAATCTGTTAGCTCTTGTCATGAACAAACCCATTCTCGTTTTGCAAGAGAGGCTAACTTTTCCCCAGTGACCTTGTCTGGTGTTCAAGCAATCAGTGCAAGCGACACATTCATTCTGACATGAATAGCCACAGTTTTATGAATGGGCTGCTGCACTTTGCATTCCAGAGCTACTCTTGAATAACAGCATCTTCCACAGTCTCCCTTTGTGTGACATCTATCAGAAGGTGGTTCTCTTTCATATGGAATAAATGTGTTTAGCCTTGGCATAATCAGTAAAGTGCTTTGTGCATTGAGGTTTCAAAAAGATCCACTTCATTTCTCAAGAACTATGGAGGAGTAGTGAAGATGAATCCAAGAAATATTAGAAAATATTACTCGCAATGGCTGGAAGAAAAAAAGGATGAAAATAAGATGAATTTACAAATTTCCTTGGCCAGTAAAGAGTGTCTGAGTTGCACAGAATTCCCATTAACCTAGAGCACTGATTGGAAAAGTCACTTTTTTGGAGTAGAACTACCAGCATCACCATCACAGCCAGTGAATTCTGCAAGTTCCAAACCAAAAGTGTAACTTATCCACATTATAGTACAGAATGAAGAAAAGTGAAGTAAAGTAATAAAGGTGTGCCATATAACCTCCACAGTTCCTAAGATTTCTACACAACTATCCACATATTTGCATTCTTCTTTGGGATTGGCTATGGATTATGTTCTTATCAGTGACTACACCTCAAGGTTGTACAATTATGAGGATGACTACATGACCATTTGGGTATAATTTTTGGTCCACTGCAGGTATAAACTGGTTTTATTCTTTTGCTGGTTTCCAGACAATTTAAGTACCAGTGGAAAGTAGCAGTCCCAGGAATGTTCCAACTGTAACCTTTTTCACTCCTTGTTTGGGGCTATTCTTTTTTTAAGAACAGCTTGGATCACACTCTTTTGGTTTATTTCCAGTACATGCAGTTGCTGGGTTCAACCCAAAGTGGAAGTTGCTGCTTTCCCAAACTCTTAATTTCCCAACCTCATAAAGCTTAGCCACTTAATGATATTAGGAAATTAAAAACTTCCTCTGATCTCTGTGGAGAGGCACAGGGAGAAAGCAACTTTTTAAAAAGTCTGACAAGGGAGCATTGATCTGCTGTACCTTCTAAGAAAATAAAACAAAAGGCTTCTCCCAGAATTAAGAGGAGATAGAAAGGGGCAAGGAGGGGAATGCTTCCCCCCCTTTCTTTCTATTTTAAAGGAAAACTAACCAAGTAGGGTCACATGATATGCAAGGATTGCACCAAATTGCATGCTAGACCTCTATGTAACCTTAAGTAGCCTAAGATCTTTACCCTTTTGACTTTGCATGTGCTCTTAAGCAGAGCTGCTGCTGAGGAGAGCCAAACAAAGGAAGTGAGCACTGGTAAGTTTTGAAGTTGGAGTAGAGCTGCTTTAGAGGCCTCCACTAATTTAAATTGATAATTTAAACTGCTGAGAGCCACCTCTGTTCAAACAGAGGAAGCAGTTAGAAGCTTCCAGAAGCAGGGGGGCAGAGCCACACCAGGCCCTTCCCTGAACTGTGTCTCATAGGGGCAGATCCACACTAGCCTTTAAAAGCTCTGAGCTCTTTCAGGGTCAGCCCTTTTGATTCTGCATGTGCTCTTAAGCAGAGCTGCTGCTGAGGAGAGCCAAACAAAGGAAGTGAGCACTGGTAAGTTTTGCAGTTAGAGTAGAGCTGTTTTAGAGGCCCGCAAACCTAACGGCGCGTGAGATTTCAAACTAGGAACAAAGGAAGAATATAGTCTTACTAGGTAGAAAGGTAGTAAACGTGTACATTTTGAGGCCCAGAATACTGCACTTGTTAAAATGGATTCTGAGGGAACAGCTGTAGTTACCTGCAATACTTGAATCTAGAAATCTAGATAGATTGTTAGAGAGAACTGGGAACGAGCCAGTTGTCATGGTACACGTTGGTACCAATGATGTTGGGAAGGCCAAGTGGTCTGTCCTGGAAGCCAAATTTAGGTTGTTAGGAAGAAGATTGAAGTTCCGGACTTCCAAGGTAGCATTTTCAGAAGTGCTGCCTGTCCCTCGCGCAGGACCTACCAGGCAGGCAGAGCTCAGAAGCCTCAATGCGTGGATGAGACAGTGGTGTCAAGAGGAGGGCTTCAGATTTGTCAGGAACTGGAGAAAATTTTGAGACAAGCCAAATCTGTTCAGGAGGGATGGGTTGCATTTGAACCATGATGGGACCAGATTGCTGGCACTCAACATCAAAAAGGCTGCAGAGCAGCTTTTAAACTGATAACTGGGGGAAAGCCGACAGGAGCTGGGCAGCATCCGGTTCGGGAAAGTGTGTACTTGAGTAGTGAGGAGGATGCAAAAATTACTGAGCAGAGCAAGGAGCTAGTCACCAGCACTCTAGCAGAAGGATGCAAGAGGCAGTCTAACAATGCAACTGGACTCAAAAGACTGCATCAGGAAAGCATATATAAATGCTTGTATACAAATGCCAGAAGCCTCCGGAACAAAATAGGGGAGCTGGAATACTTAGCAATAGATAAGAATATTGATATTATTGGTATCACTGAAACCTGGTGGAAGGATTATAACCAATGGGATACAGTTATCCCAGGCTACAAACTGTACAGGAAGGATAGGAAGGGGCAAACAGGAGGTGGTGTAGCCTTGTATGTCAAAGAAGTGATAAAATTGTATGAATTGGAATATCTAGGTGATTTAAAGTCACCATTAGAAGCTCTGTGGGTAAGAGTACCAGGCCACAAGGATGGTCTAACAGTAGGCATATACTATCGGCCTCCGACCCAAACTCTTGAGGGAGACTGGCAGTTGGAGAATGTTGTAAAGGAGGCATCCAAGAAGGGAAGCCTGGTTATAACGGGGGACTTCAATTACCCTCACATAGACTGGGTGGACTGTTGTTCAGCACATGATAAAGAGATAAAGTTCCTAGATATGCTAAATGATTGTTCCCTGGACAGATGGTTGAAGACCCAACTAGAGGTACAAGAATCCTTGACTTGATCCTGAGTATTACTTTGGTGCAAGATGTTAATGTGACTGATCCAATAGGGAACAGTGACCACAACTCAATTATGTTTAACTTGATCATAGACTGCAAGTCACTGATAAAATCTAACACAGAGACCTTAAATTTTCAAAAAGGAAATTTCCCAAAGATGAGGAAACTAGTAAAAAAGAAACTGAAAGGGAAAATTGAGAGAGTCCAAACACTCCAAGAGGCATGGAGGTTGTTTACAAAAACAATAACAGAGGCCCAATTGGAATGCATACCCAAAAGGAAAAAAGGGCACTGCCAGTTCCAAGAGGACTCCGATGTGGCTTACAGGAGCTGTTCGGGAAGTGATCAAGAGCAAGAAAAGCTCATTTAGAAGATGGAAGGCTTGTCCAAATGAGGACAGCAGGCAGAAACATAAATTCTGGCAGAACAAATGCAAGGCAACAATCAGGAAAGCAAAGCAAGACTTTGAGGAGCGTATAGCTAAAAATACTCAGAGAAATAACAAAGACTTCTTTAAGTACATTAGAAGTAAGAACCCAACTAGGAAGACCATTGGACCATTAGATGACAATTGAAGGCAAGGGGTTATTAAAGAGGAAACAGAGATTGCAGAGAGACTCAATGAATTCTTTGCTTCAGTATTCACTGAAGAAGACAGAGACCACATGCCCAAAACAGAGCCTATCTTCGTAGGGAGGGAAACCGAAGAATTAAGCAAGATAGAAATAACCAGGGAGGAGGACCTTGCATGTCTTGTTAAACTAAACACTAACAAATCACCAGGACCAGATGGCATCCATCCACGAGTTGTCAGGGAACTTAAAGATGAAATTGCTGATCTCCTAGCCAAAATATATAATCTTTCCCTCAAATCAGGCTTTGTGCCTGATGACTGGAAGGTAGCGAATGTAACACCAATTTTCAAAAAAGGATCCAGGGGTGATCCAGGAAATTACCGACCTGTCAGTTTGACATGTGTCCCAGGTAAAGTGATGGAAACCATCCAAAAAGATAGAATTAATAGGCACATAGAAGAGAAGGTGTTGCTAAAGGTGAGCCAACATGGCTTTTACAAGGGCAAATCATGCCTCACTAATCTGTTGAAATTTTTTGAGAGTGTCAACAAGCATGTGGATAAGGGGGATCCAGTTGACATTGTTTATCTGGACTTTCAGAAGGCTTTTGACAAGGTCCCACATCAAAGGCTCTTGAATAAACTTACCAGTCATGGAATAAAGGGACAGGTCTTGTCCTGGATCAGCAACTGGCTAAGGGACAGGAAACAGAGGGTAGCACTAAATGGACACTTCTCCAAGTGGAGAGAAGTAAAGAGTGGGGTCCCCCAAGGTTCAGTATTGGGACCCCTGCTTTTCAACCTCTTCATAAATGATCTAGAGGTAGGAGTAAAAAGCAAGGTAGCCAAATTTGCTGATGACACTAAATTATACAGGGTAGTGAAAACTGTGAGAGATTGTGAGGAGCTTCAGAGGGATCTCTTGACACTGGGGGAGTGGGCAAAACAGTGGCAAATGAGCTTCAACATTAGTAAGTGCAGAGTGATGTATGTTGGGGCAAAAAAAACCCCAATTACATTTATAAACTGATGGGGTCTGAACTCTCTGCGACAAACCAGGAAAGGGACCTTGGTGTCCTGGTGGACAGCTCAATGAAGATGTCAACCCAGTGTGCCTCAGCAGTGAAAAAAGCAAACTCAATGTTAGGGATCATTAGGAGGGGTATAGAAAATAAGTCAGCAAGTGTCATTTTGCCTCTTTATAAAACTATGGTGAGGCCCCATCTGGAATACTGTGTACAGTTCTGCTCGCCATACCTCCAGAAGGATATTATGGAGTTGGAGAAAGTACAGAGGAGGGCAACCAGAATGATTAGGGGACTGGAACACCTTCCTTACCATCTGGGGCTGCAACGGTTGGGCCTTTTCACTCTTGAACGACAGCGTCTAAGAGGTGACCTGATTGAAGTTTATAAAATCATGCACGGTGTGGACAAAGTAGATAAGGAAAAACTGTTTTCCCTATCGCATAACACTAGAACTAGGGGACACTCCATGAAACTTTTGGGTACTAGTTCTCAAACAAATAAGAGAAAGTACTTTTTCACCCAGAGGATTACTGGTCTATGGAACTCCCTGCCAGAAGAAGTGGTGACAGCTGTCAGTCTTAACAGCTTTAAGAAAGGATTAGACAAGTTCATGGAGGACAAGGGTATCAATGGCTATAATTCTGGATACTTAAGGACAACCTCGGGGTTGGAGAGATAGGCAGGATATCTCTCAATGCCATTTCCAGGGAATCCTAAGCAGGTGAAGACATCTCCTTGGGAATACCCTGAAGGAAATGGTGAGCCACTGTGTGAGACAGAATGGAAGCGCGGCGCCAAAATGGCCGCCGCGCTCTTTGCGGGCCTCCCCCCCACCGGACGAAACCATCCGGGTAGTTAGGGGCGTGGCCAGCACCCTAATAAAAGGGGCTGGCCACGAGGCAGCCGTGCTGCCATTTTGGCGAACCGACGGAGCGGAGAAGTTTTTTCCTCCTTACCTCCGTCGCTCGTGTCCTCTTGGGGGAAGCCTTTTCGGGCAGCTTTCTCTTGTTTTAGGCTTCCTAGCTACCTTAGCCATGCCCTCGAAGAAGAAGGCAGCCGCGAACGTGGCTCGATCGGCGCGGAGGCGTCAGCCGGGTCGGAGGACCGCGACTGCGCCCGTTCCGCAGCCACCTTTAGCAGACCCCACCTCTTGCCCGGGTGCACAATTCCCTATGGGGGGGGCGAGCCACGGAGGGTGGTTGGGTTCCCTGCCTTTGCAGGGCGTTCCCACGGCTCCCCAGGGGCTGAGCATGGGCTCTTGGCCTTATCTGGCCCCCGGGGCTCAGGGACCTGGACAGGTACCCGTGAATTATGGGCCGGTTGCCCAATTGCCCCCTGTTGGGGCCGGGGCCTATGTCGATGTGGAGGCCCTCCTGGCCCAGGTGGCGGCCCTTGAAGCGTCCTTGGCAAGGGCCAACCAAACAGGGGTGTCTCTAGGTTTTCAGGTGCCCCCTTTGGCCGCCGAACAGCGGCCGGCGATGGGTCGGGTTGAGCCGCCTGAGGCGCGCGGGCCGGTGGTGGCCACTGCCTCGCAGCTCCCCACCCCACAGGTGCAGCAGTCTGGTGCTGGTCTGGCCCCGTCGACAAGCTCAGCTTCGGCCGTGAGCTCCGACGCCCCCAGCGGGCCGGAACCCCCGGTGGGGGCGGCCCGCGGGGGTGCAGCGGGTGAGTATGCAGTCCAAGCTAATGCACCCACACAACTGACTTCCTTGGGGGGGCTGTTCAATGGCCTTGGCCTCGCTCGGGTGGCCCGGCGGCCCAATGGCCCCCGGCCCACCCAGCGACTTTGCCCGTGACACAGGGCCTGGGTCGGGGTGGTGCCCCCAATGTGCTGGAAATGTGTTGGGGATCCCCGGGCTGGCTCAGGCTCATTTTCCTTTGCCCGTAGTTCCCTCAGTGCCGGTGTCGGCTTTGCCAACAGCAGGGTATTCCTTACCCTTGGGGGACCATTTGGCCCAGTCTACCAAGGAAAAGATTTGGAGGGGCGAGTATGTAGATATCTTCTCCCTTCTAAATAGGGAGCCGACCAAGGAAGAGAGGGAAGGGCTGGACGAGAAGGATAAGGAGCAGGCACGTCGTCGTAAGCCGCCACGCACGTGGGCAAATTGGTTGCCAGCGTACCTGATTTACATGGCCGTTTACCTCAGGGCTAGGCCGGATTTGGCTATCCCTATGGTCCAGTATCTGTACAATATTTACCGGGCTATGGTTGACTTCCCGGGTCCGTCATGGCTGGCTTACGACTAAGAATTCAGCATGAGGATTCCACTGCACCCAGAGATGAGGTGGGATGAGCCCTGCCAGAAGCTGTGGCTTCTGTATATGACCCCCACGCGCCCGGCGCCTGGGGAGAGATACCATTGTGGACATGCGGTCCAACGAGCGGCCCCGGTACAGGTACCCCGCCAAGTGGCGGGGCAGGGGGTTCCAGCCCGCCTGCTGTGCTGGACCTTCTCGTCCAATGGTTTTTGCAACAGGAAAAATTGCAAGTACAAGCATGAGTGCCCCTCTTGTTCTGGCCCCATGCTGCCTCCGCCTGTCCCAGGCCGGGAAGATACGGGGGCAGGGGTAGGGGCGGACAAGGGGCAGGTAAGACTGCCATGGAGGGAGCGGGTATCACCAAAAGGCCCCCTCCCCGATTAATGTCGACATGCTGGAGAGTTGGCTTGCATTGTACCCGAGGAGAGCAGACGCTGTGTACCTCCTTCAGGGTTTTCAACTGGGTTTCCGTATTCCTTTCACGGGGGATAGGTCACCGCAGGATGCACCTAACCTTTTGTCACTTAGGGGAAGGGAGGAGGTGGCTGCCGCCAGCATTAATAAGGAGATTGCTGCGGGCAGGGTCGCTGGCCCTTTCCCCGCACCCCCGTTCCACAACCTTAAAGTGTCTCCGCTAGGACTAGTGCCGAAGAAGTCCCCGGGCGAGTTCCGCCTGATTCACCATTTGTCCTACCCAGCCGGCCACTCGGTCAATGATGCTATCCCTGATGACCTTTGTTCTGTCGGGTATACATCCTTTGACCAGGCATTGCGCATGTTGCGCTCATGTGGCCCGGGTGCACTGTTGGCTAAGTGTGACATTAAGTCGGCGTTTCGCCTCTTGCCCGTGCACCTGGGTGACTTCGAGTTGCTGGGTTTCAAATTCCGGGGTGAATATTATTTTGACAAAGCCATGCCATTCGGCTCTTCCATATCCTGCTCGGCTTTCGAGCGTTTCAGTACCTTCCTGCAGTGGGCATTTGTCCGTAGGTCAGGGTCTCGGTCTGTAGCCCATTACCTGGATGACTTTTTATTCGGGGGTGAACGGGGCTGGGCCACGTGCACACGTCTCCTCAACACATTTCAGACGCTAATGGAGGAACTCGGTGTCCCTTTAGCGCCCGAAAAGACCGAAGGCCCGTCTAATAAGTTAATATTCCTGGGGTGGAAATTGACACGGTAGCGCAGGCGTCTAGGTTGCCCGCAGACAAGGTGTCAAGGATAGTGGCCCTTATATCGGACTTGCTGGCTAAGCGCAAGGCATCCCTTCGGGGATTGTAGGTGCTACATGGACATCCCAATTTCGCTTGCAGGGTGGTCGCACCTGGCAGGGCATTTGCTCGGCGCTTGTGCGATGCCATGGCAGGCTTATCCAGGCCCCATCATAGGGCGAGATTGACACGGGGCATCAGGGCAGATCTGCACGTATGGCTCCAGTTCCTGAGGGAGTTCAATGGGGTCTCATTTTGGAGGTCTGACCTCCTGGCTTCGCCCCAATTTCAAATTCAGTCTGATGCCTCGGGATCCCTTGGTTATGGGATGTACTTCAATGGGAAGTGGGCATATGGTGGATGGCCACCAGCCTGGTCAGGCACGGGTCGCCTGAGGGATCTCACATATTTGGAATTTTTTCCCATACTGGGGGCCTTGATGCTATGGGTTGAGGAGTGGGCCAACTCTGTGTGCATTTCTGGTGTGACAATGCGGCTGTTGTCCACATTGTCAACTCACAGACCTTTAAATCTCCCAGGGTCATGGATCTTGTGCGCCAGTTTGTATTGCGCAGCCTGCGCCTCAATGTACTGTTCAGAGCCAGGCATGTCCCGGGGGTGAATAATGATATTGCTGACGCTTTGTCCCGCCTGCAGATCTCCCGGTTCCGTGCCTTGGCTCCGGATGCGGAGGAATTTCCCTCGCCACTACCGCAGGAGATATGGACCATTGGCAAGGAGAGGTGAACCGGGCGATAGGCATGTCACTGGCGCCACGCACGCATAAGGCGTATCACCACGCGTTGGTTGCATTTCGGACCTTTTGTTCCCAATCTCGCCTGCCAGATACCTGGCCGATCCCAGTGGCCCACATCCTCCGTTTCATGGTTTACCTGCATGCCCAGGGCCTGGCACCCCGCACCATAGCATCTAGGCTATCAGCGCTGGCTTTTATGGCCAAGGTGGGAGGTCACGCGGACAGTACCACTGATTTCCGTATGAGACATGTTTTGGAGGGGTGGGTGCGGGAACGTGGGCGTTGCCTGGACGACCGTCACCCAATTTCCCCTGGGGTACTTACCCAACTGGCATGAGGCTGGCATGACCTATGTTTCGATAGGTATGAGGCAGCCCTGTTTCATGCGGCTACAACGGTGGCCTTTTTTGGAGCGCTCCGCATCAGCGAGCTTATGATGCTGTCTAAGGCGGATGCAAGTCATAGGGCACTGGAACTCGAAGATGTCTATGTTGCTATGATTGGGCTCAGTTGAGGATACGCTCCTCTAAAACAGATCAGCACGGCGTAGGCAGTTGAGTAATACTGCTACGATGTTCCTTGGAAGACATCTGTCCGGTTGGTGCCCTACAGGAGTTTCTTGCACTGTGTGGCACGCACCATGCCCCGTTTTTCTGTCACCAGGGTGGGTCTCCCCTCACTCAGCCATTCCTGCAGGATGGGGGCGGTTTCTACTGCAGCTACTTTTGGGTACTCTGGGGCTGAAATACGCCGCATGGGAAGGTGGGGATCACATTGTTTTCAGTTTTGTGTTCACCCTCTTCAACCGTGAGTGCCAGTTTAGTCACTGCAATGTTTCTCACCCCCCCTTTTTTCCTTGACAGACCCTGGGTGCCGTTTTACACCGGTGACAGTAGGGCTGGTGGGCCGTTGCCACGTGCACAGGGCAGCGCGTTACGCTGCACAGGGCAGCGCGTTACGCTGCACAGGGCAGCGCGTTATGCTGCGGTGACAGAGTGGGACCCCGACTGGGACTGGGTGCATCCGCACATCTCAGGTGGTGTGGTAAGCGCAGCATGTTATGGCGGGAACTGTTACCATTCCTTTTCTACATCAGGGATGCTGACTCGCCTGATGTCCTGGTTATTCACCTTGGGGGCAATGGTTTCGGACAGGTCACTGGCCTATCGCGGAAGCTTGCGATTTGCAGTCACCTGGCCTACTCACATTATGTGTGGCCTGCCACACCTCTCATTTGGTCGGACATGACACCGCAGTACGCTTACAGGGGAGCGTTTGGCCTCCAGGCGCTTGACCGGGCTCGTCGCTCCAGGGCTATTGCCCGGTTCCTTTTTGATACAGGTTGGGGACGCGTCATTCGCCTCCCCATCATCAGTCTGCAAAATTATGAGCTTTATTCAGGGGAGGGGGCCCATCTGTCGCGAGGAGGTATGGACCTCCTGCTGAGTGATTGGCGAGCAGGCCTGTCAACCGAGCTGACGGTCTTGGGGGGGGGGCGTCGAGCCTTTATTGAAGCCTCTCCGGGTGGCGGGTAGCACTGGTAAGGTAAACATTTATGACCCACAGGTATCCGGCAGGTTCGCAATTGACTGGACAACACTAGATAGGCATAAGTTGTTTAAACGTTGTCCGGTCAACGACGAACCAGGCGAGGGGGTGATGGTTACCACTAGACAGCTGGAATCACCCCCTGATTTTACGGATACACGTCAGAGGGTGGGGTCATTAGTTAGATATTGACTACGGTCAACAATTTGTTTGTTGTCAACAAACAAATAGATACAAATAGATACATTGTAACAATTGCCGTTGGCAATTTTGGGTGGTACCTTACCAGTGTTACTTCGGCCTGCTTGCCTTAAGAATTATGATTGGTCGTTTTACCAATAGAAATTTATAATTCGGACTAGGGCTTGAATCAATAAATGTGGCCCATGCCGTTATCCACTTTCATTTGTGTCTGAGTCCATCATTGGGGGGGTGCGCCTGCAATGGAAGCGCGGCGCAAAAATGGCTGCCGCGCTCTTTGCGGGCCCCCCCCATCGGACGAAACCATCCGGGTAGTTAGGGGCGTGGCCAGCACCCTAATAAAAGGGGCTGGCCACGAGGCAGCCGTGCTGCCATTTTGGCGAACCGACGGAGCGGAGAAGTTTTTCCCCTCCACCCCCTCCCTAGTTAACAGTGTGATTTCTTGGTCGCTTCGGGGCCGGGTGGGAATTTTTGGCTGGGACTCGCAATTGGCCTTTGAGTCCTGGCTTTTTCGCCCATCCCACACTGTTGCTATGGTTTGATATAGGGGTTTGTCTGTGCTACTGTTGACTTTGGTCACATTGGCGGGTAGCACTGGTAAGGTAAACATTTATGACCCACAGGTATCCGGCAGGTTCGCAATTGACTGGACAACACTAGATAGGCATAAGTTGTTTAAACGTTGTCCGGTCAACGACGAACCAGGCGAGGGGGTGATGGTTACCACTAGACAGCTGGAATCACCCCCTGATTTTACAGATACACGTCAGAGGGTGGGGTCATTAGTTAGATATTGACTACGGTCAACAATTTGTTTGTTGTCAACAAACAAATTGATACAAATAGATACATTGTAACAATTGCCGTTGGCAATTTTGGGTGGTACCTTACCAGTGTTACTTCGGCCTGCTTGCCTTAAGAATTATGATTGGTCGTTTTACCAATAGAAATTTATAATTCGGACTAGGGCTTGAATCAATAAATGTGGCCCATGCCGTTATCCACTTTCATTTGTGTCTGAGTCCATCATTGGGGGGGTGCGCCTGCAATGCTGGACTGGATGGGCTGTGGCCTGTTCCAGCAAGGCTGTTCTTATGTAAGTATGGGACAATGGCTAATTGTTAATATAAGAAAAACCTCTCTCTGTTGGTTCTCGTTAAAATTTCACACAATGAAGCAATAACAACATTTTTGGCAGGTTGTGTTATTCACATTAAAGTGCTCTGATGTGCAGTTTTCTTAACTGTGCAAAAATCCTCCTCCTCATTCTCTTCTCTTGTTCAGAGGACAACAAACTGTGTAACTTTCTCATGCGAAAAAAAGAATATTTAATATATTTCCAGTTCCTTTTTCCTTTCCTGAGTGGATGAGAGGTAAGGATCATAAACCTATCGAACATCGAAATATCATCTTTCCATGTCATGAATCCATCTACAGAACTGAAATGACTGGTTTATGCATTTTTCAATTTTTCACGGGGTTTTAAATTGTTTGGTATCTAGGTTTCTTAAGTAGCCTAAGATCTTTAGCCTGGTTCAGCCCACTCCAATAGAACAATCTAGCCAAGTCTTATGCAAAGTGTTAAGAAATTAGGATCATGTTTGTTGGCCCTACCTCTGAGTGCTATACATTAAATGGGCCTTTTGTATTGAATCTGCAAGAAGAGAACTATATATTGTCAGCCCCTTTTTACTAGAAAGAGATCCTGTAGGGGCTGCAGTGGCTCAATGGTTAAGAAGCTCGCCTTCTTAGCTGGAAGGCTGGCAAATCAGTAATTTGAGACCCAGGTATTGCATGACAGATTGAGTCCCCATCTCTGTCCCAGCTCTTGGGGACATGAAAGGAGCTTAATTTGGGTGCTCCCTGAGTGGAGTTTCTTCCACAAAAGTCCTTTCAACCCAAAATAATTTCTGACATGAAATTATTATTATAGAGGAAGGTCAAATAGTAAAGATGAAGTTGAAGTACTTTGGACATCAAATGAGAAGGGAGGATTCACTTGAGAAGACCTTGATGCTGGGAAAGGTGGAGGGCAAAAGGAGAAGGGGGCGACCAAAGATGAGATGGCTAGATGATATTGTAGACACAATGGGCACAGAGCTGGGCATGCTGAGGAAGATGGTGGAGGACAGAGGTACCTGGAGGACAATGGTCCATAGGGTCACAAAGGATCGGAATCGACTGTGCAACTGAACAACAAATGCACAAAAGACTTGTGCATAACGTTTAATTAAAACAAAGAGGTTGGGGATGTTAGGATATCACAATTCAGCATGCATTGGTTTAACACATAATCCTTGGGAGAAGAGAGCTTCTGTTACTGGAGCTACTTGTTTGCATGCTTTGTTTGCTAACCAATCAGAAAAAAATTGAGGTTGTAGACTGAAATTTGATTGTCTAACCCTGATATCTATTTCCTATTTCATGCAAATTGTTGACTATTTGTTCTTTAATGCAACCATTTGGAACTCTTTCAACCACACTGCTATGCTAGTGGAAAACTGTCTGCATTTTTTCTTGTAACTAATTTAAATCTCCATCCGCTTCTAACGAACCTGATAAACAGCCTTTGATTTCTGAGCATATAGTGAATTTTCCACCACCCCTTCTTTTCCCTCAAACTTTTGGCCTCAGTAATTATTTCAAGGTAACTTGCAAAGAACACGAACCTTAATAATTGCTCCTGTTTCACTGTACAGCTACATACTTGTTAGATCCAACCCTTATAAGCACGAGTCCAGGACAATGATGAACAAACAGCAACAGGCTTTATTATAACAGCCAGTACAGCTTAGCTTACAAGGTGTTCCAGATCCCGAGATGGCTATACATTCCTAACGGAGTCAGTCCCTCTTGATTCATGCTCGGCAATAGGCAAAATACTAGCTACCAGGATTGTAGCATAATGGAGGGACCCGGGTTTAGCACTACCCAGGCTACCTGTGGAGTAGGAAGTATAGATCCAGTCGATCCCCACCCTTGTTTGTTTGTGGGGCTTATATAGTGTCTCCCTGGTGGTGGCTATTGGATACAAGGTAGAGACCCGTCGGACAAACATAACTAACCAATCAGTGATGGGGATATATGAAAGTAACCAATGGAGAGCAGGATCCTAAACTGTAACCAATGGTAGGGCTAGGATTAGCATAACTAGCATGCCCTTTTGCAGGAGATTTCACACCGCTTTAGACTCCAATTTAGGATGTCGGGAAAATGCCATTTTCCATTGCAAGAGCACTCCCTGGGCTACTTGCAAATGTACCTCAATACACAACATTCCTCCCCCCCCCTAAGGTTTCAGTAAGGTTTTGGAGAAATTTAAGACAAAGGGTCCTTGACTGATGAGTGTTCTATCTTGTGAAATGGAACCCAGTCTCCTCCCTCCTTGCCCGTGTCCTGCAGTTCATGACTTTTGCAAGAACTTCACATAGTGATTAAAGGACTATGCATCTGGGAGGCTTTTGTGTGTTAACAACCTGACACAAACCATTTTGGTGAGGCACTTAGCTCCTTCCCCCCCTGGACTATGTTGGCTGAGAGAGATCCCATGTGTGGTGCATACAAAGAATCCTCCTGTTCCAAATACTCACCCCACCACTTTGCAAACAACCCGGGACTACTATCTCATGCCCCGTGTAAACCCTTTACTGCAACTGAGGCTTCCATGGAGTGAACCACTCCCGGCCTACCTTACACAGCTGCCATCACTAATGGGCTCAATGAACACTCCACTGTACCCCTCGGGGAAAACTCCCATTCCTCTGGTGTGTGAAGAACCTTAGAACCATGGTCGCCCCTTTCCTTCCCAGGGGACTAAAAGTGCTCCTGCAACCCCTCCCTTTTCCCCGGGGATTGCGTGCCCGCACATTGGCATTCCTTCTCATGCCAATTTCCTTGGTCGTCCCTTTCCCTCCCTGGGGACTGTGAGTGCTCCCGCAACCCCTCCCATATCTCCGGGGATTTTGAGCCTGCACATTGGCATTCCTTCTCATACCAATTTCCTTGGTCATCCCTTTCCCTTCCTGGGGACTGAGAGTGCTCCCGCAACCGCTCCCATTTCCCCTGGGATTTCAAGCCTGCACATTGGTGTTGCTTCTCATGCCAATCTAAGGTAGGGGGTGATTGTGGATCCCTAATCCCCCCTCCAACCCCAGTGGATGGTGAGGAACCACTTCCCACTGGGAGACTGAGAATCTTCCTGTACCCAGTGCATTCCTAGTACCGTGTTGTAACCCCCAAATCTCAATGGTATGTTCGATTCCCGGCCACCAGAAAAAACTACGGACAATGTATTGGGAGTGAAGAAAATCCTGGGACCCACTTAACAAGTGCTCAAGTAATTTGGCCTGCAACCCACAGGGAAACACTGTCTTGCAAAGCCTATATAAGCACCCTCCTGGTACTGAGAGTTTGTTGTGGTCCCGGTAATACACACACATCTCTGAATTGTAAGGAGGAGGAGGCCACCCAATATCCACCAACACAATAACATGAGACAGTAACAGATCAGAACTGGAAACTGCAGGAAAGTTCAGGGACATTTTGAGTGAGACAATGGCCAGTTTCATCCCAAAAGTCAGGATCTTCAAAATCTATGGCCTCAGGCAGCAAAAAGTTCCTTCAATTCAAACACATCAGACTGTCCAGTCTCTTTTTCATGACCAATGTCCTTCTGTGCAACATGTGCTTGTCAGGAAAACACCTCATTAAGTTCTTCCGTGGATGAATCGCTCTCCAGGGGCCCCTGGGACAATCCCCCTCTGGGAAATAACAATGCTTGGGGCTTGTCCTCTATACGTAGGACGGGTTCTCCCTCCCCATCTGGATTCCTGTAAAATGAATGCTGAGGATCCCGAACCAGTGGAACCCCAGAATGTTAATCTTACCCGCCTTCACAACTACGAGGGGTAGGCTCACGTACACATAGTTGTAATGGACTTCAAAGTTCCCTATTCCCTGCACTGGAATGTTGTAACCCCGTAAGTCCACTAACTTGCCTGGAAGAGTTTGACCTTGGGCCGCAGGTCAGGTTGAATGCGGAGATATTCCTTGTCAGTCACGATGGAAAGAAAGGATCCGGAGTCTACCTGAAGATGGAAAAGTACCCCTTCGATGCCGAGGTCCATGCTGTACCCGTCCTTTAGGTCTCATCACTTCTCGTCGATCCCATAGCTTGTGAAGACCTTGGCAATACAGAACTGGAGTTTCAACTGGAGTTTCAATGGATTTTTGACACGTTGCTTACAGACTTTGAAGATGTGGCCTGTTTTCCTGCAACGGTGGCACTGGGCATTTTGGAAGGGGCACTCCCACATCTTTGGCATGGTGCTACTGAACCTGGCATTGGCGTTGGCACCCTTGTTCCCTGCGGTGGACTGTTGCGGTCTTCACGGACATGGCTGGATGTTTCAGACCAAGCGGCCATGGTCGGAACTGGACTAGGTGACTCTTTATCCTCAAGTGTTGACATGCACTGGAAATGCTCACACAAAGTGTGAAACAAGGCCGGTAAGAAGATTTGATGGAGCACATTGGGTGATATAAGTTTTGCAACAATGTCCAGGATCTCCAGCCCACAGTGGGCCAAGAATGTTGCCTTCCACAATGCTGGCTTGACTTTCCATACTTCAAAGTAGCTTTCCATCTGGACTTCACAGTACAGCCACAGGCGAGGTTTGCTGATGTCGAACGGATGCAGCCAAAGGGGAACTTGGTCAGCCATCTCATCATTCATCAATCCCATCCTTATTGCCAATGTTAGATCCGGCCCTTATAAGCATGAGTCCAGGACAATGATGAACAAACATCAACAGGCTTTATTATAACAGTCAGTAGAGCTTAGCTTACAAGGTGTTCCAATCCCAAGATGGCTATACATTCCTAATGGAGTCAGTCCCTCTAGACTCGTGCTCGGCAATAGGCAAAATACTAGCTACCAGGATTGTAGCATAATGGAGGGACCCAGGCTTAGCACTAGCCAGGCTACCTGTGGAGAAGGAAGTATAGATCCGGTCTAGCCCCACCCTTGTTTGTTCGTGGGGCTTATATAGTGTCTCCCCAGTGGTGGCTATTGGATACAAGGTAGTGACCCGCAGGACAAATGCAACTAACCAATCAGTGAAGGGGATATATGAAATTAACCAATGGAGAGCAGGATCCTAAACAGTAACCAATGTTAGGGCTAGGATTAGCATATCTAGCGTGCCCTTTTGCAGGGGATTTTACGCCGCTTTTGGCTTCAATTTAGGATGGCAGGAAACCACCATTTTCCATTGCAAGAGCACTCCCTGGGCTACTTGCAAATGTACCTCAATACACAACAATACTCTAACAGGAAACTGGGTTTGCTGCTATTATTTTAGTCCTCTCCATACACACACACACACACACACACACACACACACACACACACACACACACACACACACACACACACACACACACACACACCATAAGTGGGTTGAATTTGATGTCAATGTCTGCACAGCAGTAGCATATATGTGGTCTTGGAAAGAATGTACAAAAACAACAGCTTCAACAACTATTTTCCAATAATGCAGTCCTTTGTCCTCTTTCCAATCCCACAATGTCTGGCAGGTTATCTATATCATCTATATCAAAGTCAGGACAGAACAACTGGTCAGGACAGAACAACTGGTAGAAGAATAAATTGAAAGCTTTGCATTATTTAAAGGAAAATGACTCTTGCATTGCTTCCATACCTGAAGAAAACCAATTTGCAACTTTCAAATACAGAAAACAGTGGGATAACATTATCTATTAGTCACATCTCTTCTACACTGGACGATCTGAGGACAGAAATATTCCAAAGGCTTACTCAGTCCCTCAGTTATAAAGCATCATTATACACAGAGCTCCTGTCTGATATGAAGCCAAAAATATTCAGAGGAGAAAATTCAGCTGTCTCCTCAGGAACTCTGAGACAAAAGCACCATGAAGTTCAATATCAGGGAAGAAAAATGTGCATACACCCCTTTGTCTCATTTTCTTGGTAAGCTTCTTTTTGAAATGGCCAACTGGCTTAGCTGTGGCAGCCTCACATTTTTGGATCAGCCCTAAAGACATTTGCATGCTGATTACAAAACTAGACTAAGCCAAGATTCCTATACACAGTACTGTCAGTGGTTCAGAATGTGACTCAACTAGATGCAGAGAATAAGCATCGAGAAATCCCAGAGGAGGCATTTATGTATGTCCATGAAGATAATGTTAAAATGAACTGGGATTGTTATTTATTTACTTTTGGTTTTCTGCTACAGGGTCAAAACTGAGTACATTTTTCATGATTCTATGCCTGTTAACAATACAATATTTGATTCTAGGAAAGGTTTCCGGACTTAATTTTGAAAGCACTTGTTACTAACTTGGTTGATCCGTACTTCACACATCTAGTTTGATGTGGCAGACCAAAGCATCATCTCCCACAAGGGTTTAGCAGCCTCTCACCACTGAGAGGTCCTACTGCTACAGTAGCAGGGTCCGGTGGCATAAAGCACTTGTACTTCAAAGTATTAGGCACAAATATTTCCATTTTACTCCATATGTAGACATCCAGTGACTGTCTACAAATGGGATCTTATAAGCCACCCTGGATCATCTGTAGAAGAGAAGTGGTGTATGTGTGTATACAATATATAAAATAAATAAATAAATCCTTCTAATGCTTAACATTTTTTAGAACTTTCATTTTCTATTTTCCCTTTACACCCAAAATCTCTGTTGAAGTAAGTCCTATTTGCCTACATCTCATACTTCTGTCTTTGTATATTTGTCAGTAGGTCGCTCCTTGAAAATTTTAGGACTATATGAGATGTTATAGACATGCCATGATTAGGGCTAAATAAACATTAGTGTTGGACCTGATTCAGGCAGCCATTAGTTTTTCAGAAATTTGACATCAACAAAACCATGTTCTTTTGTCATGGAGAAGAGTTACCAAAACAAAATCAAAGGCAAGCAAATCTGCAAAATCTGCAAAATGGAGAAGAGCTCCTTTTTTCCCCAGCACCCAACTAATTCCCTCCTTCCAAAAATAATCTGCAACATTTTATTTCTCCTTGGTTTATAGGTTCTTTGGTAATGACAGAAACATATTTGTGTTCCTTACATTAATCAAAAGTGTTGTGGATTTTACAACACGCACTGACTTCTTGCCTAGATTAAGTGTCCTTTACATATTTTAAATCACAATCCATTACCATTGGCTAACCACGCTGAATGGGGGCAGTGACATGAAGAGATTCATCATTTGACAAATAATGTTTTGTTTCATGATTATTGTTATTAATATTATATTTGCTCTTTCCAGTCCTCCTCCTGTTCTTAACCTTTATAGCGTGGTCATGGTGGTGCTTTTATACAATTTTTCTAAAGTGGCTATAATTTTGTTCCCTAATTTCCCTACCAGTGAAACCAATTGAAGAAAGCAATATCCTCTTCCAGTTTAAAGTTTATGTAGCTGAGATGCTTTTTTTGTATTTTGCTGAGCTAATTAAATTGCAAAATACTTCAATCTGAGGTCTTTTTAATGAAAATGAGACATCTGTATAGCTCTTTCAAGAGTAGCCTTAAATATGTCAATCTCATCTCTACATCAAATGGAAGCGTGGCGCCAAAATGGCCGCCGCACTCTTTGCGGGGCCCCCCCACTGGACGAAGCCATCCGGGTAGTTAGGGGCGTGGCCAGCACCCTAATAAAAGGGCTGGCCACGAGGCAGCCGTGCTGCCATTTTGGCGAAGCGACGGAGCGGAGAAGTTTTTCCCTCTTACCTCCGTCGCTCGAGTCCTTTCAGGGGAAGCCTTTTTGGGCAGCTTTTTCTCTCCGTAGGCTTCCTAGCTAACTCAGCTATGCCCTCGAAGAAGAAGGCAGCCGCTAACGTGGCTCGATCGGCGCGGAGGCGCCAGCCGGGTCGGAGGACCGCGACTGCGCCCGCCCAGCAGCCACCTTTAACGGAGCCCACCGGGACCGGTGGGATGGGATCGGTGGCCCCTTGGCCCGATCCGCGGGGCGGGCAGGTTGCCCCGGATGGGGCCTCGGCCCTTGGCCCGCAACCGATGACCAGTGCCCCCACCGGGGTCCGTGCGGCTGGGCCCTCTTGCCCGGGTGCACAGTTCCCCATGGGGGCGCGAGCCACGGGGGGTGGTTGGGTTCCCTGCCTTTGCAGGGTGTGCCCACGGCTCCACAGGGGCCGGGCATGGGCTCTTGGCCTTATCTGGCCCCTGGGACTCAGGGGCCTGGACAGGTACCCTTTAACTATGGGCCGATTGCCCATTCCCACCCCGTTGGGGCTGGGGCATTTGTCAACGTGGAGGCCCTTCTGGCCCGCGTTGCGGCCCTTGAAGCATCCTTGGCGAGGGCCAATCAAACAGGGGTGCCTTTAGGATTCCAGGTGCCCCCTTTGGCTGCCGAACAGCGGCCGGCGATGGGTCGGGTTGAGCCGCCTGAGGCGCGCGGGCCGGTGGCGGCCACTGCCTCGCAGCTCCCCACTCAACAGGTGCAGCAGTCTGGTGCGGGTCTGGCCCTGTCGACGAGCTCAGCTTCGGTCGTGAGCTCCGACGCCCCCAGCGGGCCGGAACCCCCGGTGGGGGCGGCCCGTGGGGGTGCATCGGGTGAGTATGCAGTTCAAGCTAGCGCACCCACACAACTGACTTCCTTGGGGGGGGCTTTCCAATGACCATGGCCTCGCACGGGGGGTCCGGCGGCCCAATTGCCTCCGGCCCACCCGGCGACTTCACCCCTGACTCAGGGCCCGGGTCCGGGTGGCGCCCCCTGCGTGGTGGGGAATGTGTTTGGAATCCCCGGGCTTGTACAGGCCCCCTTTGCTTTGCCCGCAGTTCCCTCTGTGCCTGTGTCGGCACTGCCGACGGCAGGGTATTCCTTGCCCCTGGGGGACCATCTGGCCCAGTCTACCAGGGAAAAGATCTGGAGGGGAGAGTATGTAGATATATTCTCCCTTCTTAATAGGGAGCCGACCAAGGAGGAGAGGGAAGGGCTGGACGAGAAGGATAAGGAGCAGGCACGTCGCCGTAAGCCGCCACGCACGTGGGCAAATTGGTTGCCAGCGTACCTGATTTACATGGCCGTTTACCTCAGGGCTAGGCCTGATTTGGCCATCCCTATGGTCCAGTATCTGGACAACATCTACCGGGCCATGGTTGACTTCCCGGGTCCGTCGTGGCTGGCTTACGACGAAGAATTCCGCATGAGGATTCCACTGCACCCAGAGATGAGGTGGGATGAGCCCTGCCAGAAGCTGTGGCTTCTGTATATGACCCCCATGCACCCGGCGCCGGGGGATAGATACCATTGTGGACATGCGGTCCAACGAGCGGCCCCGGCACAGGCTCCCCGCCAAGTGGCGGGGCAGGGGGTTCCAGCCCGCCTGCTGTGCTGGGCCTTCTCGTCCAATGGTTCTTGCAATAGGAAAAATTGCAAGTACAAGCATGAGTGCCCCGCTTGCTCTGGCCTCCTTGCTGCCTCCACCTGTCCCAGGCCGGGAGGATATAGGGGCAGGGGTAGGGGCGGACAAGGGGCTGGCAGGACTGCCTCGGAAGGAGTGGGTTCACCGAAAGGCCCCCTCTCCAATTAATGTTGATATGCTGGAGCGTTGGCTCGCATTGTACCCGAAGAAACCAGACGCTGTGTACCTCCTTCAGGGTTTTCAACTGGGTTTCCGTATTCCTTTCACGGGGGATAGGTCACCGCAGGACGCACCCAACCTTTTGTCACTTAGAGGACGGGAGGAGGTGGCTGCCGCCAGCATTAATAAGGAGGTCACTGCGGGCAGGGTCTCTGGCCCTTTCCCTGCACCCCCTTTCCCCAACCTTAAGGTGTCTCCTCTAGGACTAGTGCCCAAGAAGTCCCCGGGCGAGTTCCGCCTGATCCATCACTTGTCCTACCCAGCCGGTCATTCGGTCAATGATGCTATCCCTGAGGACCTTTGTTCTGTCAGGTATACATCATTTGACCAGGCATTGCGCATGGTGCGCTCATGTGGCCTGGGTGCACTCTTGGCTAAGTGTGACATTAAGTCGGCTTTTCGCCTCCTGCCGGTGCACCCGGGTGACTTTGAGTTGCTGGGTTTTAAATTCCGGGGTGAATATTATTTTGACAAAGCCATGCCATTCGGCTGTTCCATATCCTGCTCGGCTTTCGAGCGCTTCAGTACATTCCTGCAGTGGGCATTCGTCCGTAGGTCAGGGTCTCGGTCTGTAGCCCATTACCTGGATGACTTTTTGTTCGGGGGTGAACGGGGCTGGGACACATGCACACGTCTCCTCAATACATTTCAGACGCCAATGCAGGAACTTGGTGTCCCTTTAGCGCCCGAAAAGACCGAAGGCCCGTCTAATAAGTTAGTATTCCTGGGAGTGGAGATTGACACGGTAGCACAGGCGTCTAGGTTGCCGGAAGAAAAGGTGTCAAGGATAGCGGCCCTTATATCGGACTTGCTAAGCGCAAGGCATCCCTTCGGGAATTGCAGGTGCTACATGGACACCTTAATTTTGCTTGCAGGGTGGTTGCACATGGCAGGGCATTTGCTCGGCGCTTGTGCGACGCCATGTCAGGCTTATCCAGGCCCCATCATAGGACCAGATTGACACGGGGCATCAGGGCAGATATGCACATATGGCTCCAGTTCTTGAGGGAGTTTAATGGGGTCTCATTTTGGAGGTCAGACCTCCTGGCTTCGCCCCAATTTCAAATTCAGTCTGATGCCTCGGGATCCCTTGGTTATGGGATGTACTTCAATGGGAAGTGGGCATGTGGTGGATGGCCACCAGCCTGGTCAGGCACGGGTCACCTGAGGGATCTCACATATTTGGAATTTTTTCCCATACTGGGGGCCTTGATGCTATGGGGTGAGGAGTGGGCCAACTCTGTGGTGCATTTCTGGTGTGACAGTGCGGCCGTTGTCCACATTGTCAATTCACAGACCTCTAAATCTCCCAGGGTCATGGACCTCGTGCGCCAGTTTGTATTGCGCAGCCTGCGCCTCAATGTACTTTTCAGGGCCAGGCATGTCCCGGGGGTGAATAATGATATTGCTGATGCTTTGTCCCGCCTGCAGATCTCCCGGTTCCGTGCCTTGGCCCCGGATGCAGAGGAATTTCCCTCGCCACTCCCGGCGGAGATATGGACCTTTGGCAAGGAGAGGTGAACCGGGCGATCGGCATGTCTCTGGCGCCACGCACGCGTAAGGCGTATCACCACGCGTTGGTTTCCTTTCAGACTTTTTGTACACAATCTCGACTGCCAGATACCTGGCCGATCCCTGTGGCCCACCTCCTTCGTTTCATGGTTTACCTGCATGCCCAGGGCCTGGCACCCCGCACCATAGCATCTAGGCTATCATCACTGGCTTTTATGGCCAAGGTGGGAGGTCATGCGGACAGTACCGCTGATTTCCGTGTGAGACACGTTTTGGAGGGGTGGGTGCGGGAACGTGGGCGTAGCCTGGACGACCGCCACCCAATTTCCCCTGGGGTCCTTACCCAACTGGCACGGGGCTGGCATGACCTATGTTTCGATAGGTATGAGGCAGCCCTGTTTCATGCGGCTACAACGGTGGCCTTTTTTGGAGCGCTCCGCATCAGCGAGCTTGTGATGCTGACTAAGGCGGATGCAAGTCGTAGGGCACTGGAACTCGAAGATGTCTATGTTTGCAATGATTGGGCTCAGTTGAGGATACGCTCCTCTAAAACAGATCAGCACGGCGTAGGCAGTGGTGTAAGACTGCTATGATGTTCCTTGGCAGACATCTGTCCGGTTGGTGCCCTACAGGAGTTCCTTGCACTGCGTGGCACGCACCATGGCCCATTTTTCTGTCACCAAGATGGGTCTCCCCTCACTAAATTTCAATTTTGGAAGGTGACTGGGAAGGCGCTGGCTAGGGTGGGCCTCCCTGGGGCCCGTTACGGCACCCATTCATTTAGAATTGGGGCGGCCTCTACTGCGGCTGCTTATGGGTACTCCGGGGCTGACATACGCAGCATGGGGAGGTGGGGCTCGCAGTGTTTCCAGTTTTATGTTCGCCCACTCCCACCGTGAGTACCGTTTTTAGTCACCACATATCTCTTCCTTCCTTGTTTTTTCCTTGACAGACCCTGGGTGTCGTATTACACCGGTGACAGTATGGCTGGTGGGCCATAGCTACGTGCACAGGGCAGCGCGTTACGCTGCGGCGACAGATTGGGGACCCCGACTGGGACTCGGTGCATACGCAAGTCTCACAAGGTACGGTAAGCCCGGGATGTTGTGGCGGGAGCTCTTGCCATTCCTCTTTTCGGCAAGGAACGCTGACCCACCTGACATCCTGATCATACACCTTGGGGGTAATGATTTGGGACAGGTCACTGGCTTATCGCTGAAGCATGCGATTTGCAGTGACCTCGCCTACTTGCATTACGTTTGGCCCACCACAACCCTTGTTTGGTCAGATATAGTCCCACGGCACGCTTATAGGGGAGGCCTTGACCTCCAGGCCTTGGACCGCGCTAGGCGCATGGTGAACAGGGCGGTGGCCCGATTCCTTTCGACCAAGGGCTGGGGGCGGGTCAGTCCTCATCCGGCCATTAGTCTGCAAAATTATGGGCTTTATGCAGGGGATGGGGTCCATCTGTCGCGAGGAGGTATGGACCTCCTGCTGAGTGATTGGCGAGCAGGCCTGTCGACCGAGCTGACGGTCTTGGGGGGGGGGGGCGTCGAGCCTTTATTGAAGCCTCTCCGGGTGGCGGGTAGCACTGGTAAGGTAAACATTTATGACCCACAGGTATCCGGCAGGTTCGCAATTGACTGGACAACACTAGATAGGCATAAGTTGTTTAAACGTTGTCCGGTCAACGACGAACCAGGCGAGGGGGTGATGGTTACCACTAGACAGCTGGAATCACCCCCTGATTTTACGGATACACGTCAGAGGGTGGGGTCATTAGGTAGATATTGACTACGGTCAACAATTTGTTTGTTGTCAACAAACAAATTGATACAAATAGATACATTGTAACAATTGCCGTTGGCAATTTTGGGTGGTACCTTACCAGTGTTACTTCGGCCTGCTTGCCTTAAGAATTATGATTGGTCGTTTTACCAATAGAAATTTATAATTCGGACTAGGGCATGAATCAATAAATGTGGCCCAATGCCATTATCCACTTTCATTTGTCTCTGAGACCATTATTGGGGGGGTGCGCCTGCAATATATGTGGCTACTAGTCATAATGCCCATACTATACAACCTCTGTAGTTAGAGACACTATACCATTGAATACAAGATTCCGGGGAATAACTACAGAACAATACTAGAGACTTCATGTGGTGAGCTGATTAGATTTAAGAAGACTCTTTCAATATTTTTATGAGGAATGGCTATGTAATGGCTGAGGAAGATTCTGGTGATTGTTTTAAGACTGAGTTGATTGACTACACCAGGACATTAGTCAGGTTCTCTTTTGACCTGATGGAAACATTTCCCATCCCACCTGTATGCCTTTCAAAACTCTATTTCAAAAATTTAAGAAAGGATTGCTTGTTAGGCAAGCTGCCTATGACAGAGTTCTGTCTGTCAGTGTTGATCTCATTCTTAAAGAAACTCCTGAATAGTTTCCAAGGAACATCATGTGAACAAGAAATTTTATAGAAAAGTCAGAGTTTTCTAAACCACAGTTTGAAAGATTGCTGTTTTTATTTTGTTTTTGTAAACCCGCTTATTGCGCGGAGAACATAAGCAGTAGCCAACATAGGTGATAGTGATGAGGAATGGAAGTTTTAGCTCAGAAATATCTGGAGTCCCCTCCGCATGACCCTAGGTATGAATCGTATCAACCGATTTTGTGCATATCAATTCTGAAGCAAAGTCCCACTGAATTGAATGATACTTACGTCCTGGAACACAGGATTGTAGTCTCAAACACTGCAAGGTAAATATAGGATAATACATGCTAGGGAAAGAAAAGGCAATGCACCTTAATCAACACACACTCTTATGTCCACATGGTCTCTGTAGGCTGAATGACACACAAATGATCTTTTTCAGAATGTGGTGAGATCAAGTGGGACTTTTAACTGTGACTGCACAACTGGAGCTCAAATTTCCTGAGGAAATTCTCCAGTCTTCAAACACAGTGATTTTCAAGGATCAGAGATGTCTCATTCAGGTGTTTCATTCATTTATGGTTATCATTATAAACTCTGTTTATCCCATAAATGATGTTTTGTTTCTCTCATTGTCCTTATACTGGTTTTTCAATATAAAACAGCAGTAACAAGGAAAGTGTCTGTAAGGTATGTTGACTTTATTTGTTTTGTTGATTAGTATTATTCTGGCTAAACTCCAGAAAAAAAAAGGGGGGGGATATTCAAAACTAAGTTATACAACTTAGAAGCAAAAGTGACAGCTGATCTTCAAACCTTTTTGAGAAACAACTACCAAAGCTATCCAAACCTGGTGCCTTCTGTGCTATTAAATTTTGAATTGATTTATGTAACTCCTCCAATGTAATTGGTTTATGAAAGCAGAGTCTATAGTCTTCAGTGAATTTGTTAAAACATGCTTTTGCCGTCAAATCATTAATTTTAGTTTAATTAGGGTTAAGAGATAATGAAAATTAGGGGGTTTTTTAGGGTTAAGGGTTAATGGAAATTAATTAGGGTTAACGAAAACTAATTTCACACCTTGAGTTGACCTAAAAACAGCTGTAATTTGTGTGTCATAGAAAACCAATCAGAAGTTCAGATGAAAGCAAAGTTTAAAACATAAAATATAACCTGTACCATTAGAAAAAATAGTGGCACACTAACCATGGCCAAAACACCCCCTCTAAATTTCAATTGAAAAAGTCCTTTATTTGGGTAGTTCCAGACTGTCATTCAAAGTAGGACAGAAAGAAATGAAAGGGCAAAATTTAGAGGAATGTAAAGGGAGCAACAGTAACATTCTTTTTCCCCCTCCTGTAATTAATTTTAAAAGGTTTTTAAGATTTTATATTTGTTTTTAGATAATAGATGTCACGGCGGGGGTGGGTGGGTAATATTGTTATGTTTTATGGGGTTTTAAAATTGTTTTATCTGTATATTGGTCTTAGTGTACACCACCCAGAGTCCTTTGGATAGGGTGGTATATAAATCTAATTAATTAATTAATTAATTAATATATCTCCAGCAATACCATTTAACTGTATTAGACCATTACTTTTAAACATTCGAAGGATAATGGAATAAGATGCATTTAAATCTGATCATTAGATAACATTCTAATTAGATAAAATTTTCACAGAACTAGTAACTACATATCTTATTGCTGTGTGGGGTGGATAGAATTGCATCTGGCTCATCTACATTCTACAGGCAGTAACAACAATGATCTAAAAGATACTTTTTCTAGCATGATGGGGATATCTTCAGAAGGAATTATATTCAAGGAGAGTAAGTAATCTCATTCTTCAGAGGGTGAACTCAGAATGTATCTTTTCCCATCATGATTAATAATCAGTTTTGTAGGATGCCCCTATCTGTAGGTTATTGTTTTCACGTGAATGAAATGGCTGATATATTTTTTAGCATTGTGAAGATGAAGGACAAAAATCTTGACAAAGTTTGCCAGTATGTTTGCATTCTGGAACACAATAGGAGTCTTGTCTGCCAAGATGTTCATTCATAGTTTTATTTGTATCCCGCTTCCCTCAGCCTGAGGGAAATCTAACAACTATGTCACCAAGCTTTCTATTTCCCCTTATTGTGGTAGGGGAAGTTATTGTGGTAAGGGAAGTTGATAGGAACATGGAATGTAAGATCTATGAATCAGGGCAAGCTGGAAGTGGTAAAAATTGGAATGGAAAGAATAAGCATTGGCATCTTGGGAATCAGTGGACTAAAATGGACAGGGATGGGCGAATTCAGCTCTGGAGACCATCATATCTACTACTGCAGCCAAGAAAACCTTAGAAGAAATGGAGTGTCCATAACAGTCAATAAAAGAGTGAGAAAAGCAATAATAGGATATAAACTAAAAATGACAGAATGATCTTTGTTAGGATCCAAGGCAAACCATTCAATATCACTGTAATTCAAGTCTACGCACTAACCACTAGTGCAGATGAGGCCACAATTGACCAGTTCTGTGAAGAATTACAGCACCTCATAGAACTGACACCAAAAAATGATGTCCTCATTATACTGGGAGATTGGAATGCCAAAGTAGGAAGTCAAAAAGTAAATGGGATAGCAGGCAAGTTTGGTCTTGGAACACAAAATGTATCAGAACAAAGGCTAATAAAGTTCTGCCAAGAGAATGCAAGCGCGGCGCCAAAATGGCCGCCGCGCCCTTTGCGGGCCCCCCCCCACAGGACAGAGAATCTGGGTAGTTAGGGGCGTGGCCAGCTCCCTGATAAAAGGGGTGGCCATGAGGCAGCCGAGCTGCCATTTTACCTTAGCGACGGAGCGGAGAAGTTTTTTCCCCTGTGTCTCCGTCGCTCTTTAACTTACCAGGAAGCCTTTGGCGGCGATTTTTTCCTTTTTGGCTTCCCTTTACTCCGGTGGAGATGCCTTCGAAGAAGAAGGCAGCTTCGAGTGCGGCTCGCGCTGTCAGGAGGCGCAACCCAGGTCGGAGGACCGCGGTGCCGCCTCCTCAGCAGCCGCCTTTGCCCCTGCTGGGATCGGCAGAATGGGGTCTATTGCCCCTTGGCCCGGAGCGGGCGAACAGAGTGCGGGCGCGGTAGGGGATCCGGCCCGCGGCCCGCGAGCGGTGGACACCGCTCCTGCATCTGCCCACCAGGTTGGGCCTGCTGCTCTTGGGTCGCCGCCTCCCCCGGGGCCCTCTAGCCTTGGGGGGTGGTGCGGCCCCCTGCCTTGGCAGGTTTCTCCACCGACCCTGCTGGGCTTCGGTATTGGCCAATGGCCATATTCGGGTCCTGGGGTACAGGGACCTGTACCCGCGTCTGGACCGTGCGGGCCGGCCGGCCCTTGGCCCCAGGTCACCGTGGAAGCCTTACTGGCTCGCCTTGTGGCCCTTGAAACGTCGTTGGCTCGGGCCAGTCAGGCGGCCCCCCCCTCTTTTGGGGTTCCTTTCGAGGCGCTGTCGGCAGGAGGACAACAGCCGACAGGGAGGGTTGAGCTGCTGCAGGCGCGTGGCGCGGTTTCGGCCACTGCCTCGCAGCTCCCCAGCCAGCAGCCAGGTGCGGGTCAAGCCCCGGTGATGAGCTCTACGTCGGTCGTGAGCTCCGACGCCCCCAGTGGGCCGGAACCCCCGGTGGGGGCGGCCCGCGGGGGTGCAGCATGTGAGTATACGGTGTAAGCGAGTACATCCACACACATCCCCGGGGCCCCGTGGTGGGGGGTGTTCCCTACCCTGAGGGGCATGTTTGGGGTGGCCGGGTTGGTCTAAGCTCCTATTCCTTACTGCTAGTGACCACTTGGCACAGGCCGCCAGGGAGTAAATTTGGCGGGGGGAGTATGTGGATATCTTCTCACTCCTAAACAAGGTGCCCACCAAGGAGAGATGGAGGGGCGGAATGAAAAGGATAGTGGCAGGCCCGTTGTCGCAAGCCACCAAGTATGTGGGCCAAATGGTCGCCGGCCTGCATCATATGCATGGCGGTGTACCTTGGGGCCCGGCCGGATCTGGCAATTCCGATGGTCCTGTAGTTGGACAACATCTACCGGGCGATGGTTTACTTTCCGGGCCCAGCGTGGTTGGCTTGTGACAAGGAATGCCTAGGCGGATTCCCCCACACCCTGGGGATTAGGCGGGATGAGCCAGGCCAGAGCCTGCGGCTTTTGTACTTTACGCCCAAGCGCCCTGTGCCCGGGGAGATATACCATTGTGGGCATGCGGTTCAGCGGGCGGCCCCAGCATAGGTCACCTGCCATGGGGCGGGGCGGGGGGTTCCAGCCTGCCTGCCGTGCTGGACTTTCTTGTCCAATGGCTCCTCTAATGGGAGGACTTGTATATACAGACAGGGATGTCCCACCTGTGTTGGCCCCCATGCGGCCTCTGCCTGTCCCAGGCATAGAAGGATGCGGGGCAGAGGGTGGGGCAGACAGGGGGCTTGCAAGACTGCCGCAGATGGATCTAGTTCACCTAAGGGCTCCCTCCCCATTTGAGGTGGACATGTTGGGGCGTTGGCTCACATGGTATCTGAAGGGAGAGGATGCGGGTTATCTCCTTCAGGGTTTTAGGCAGGGGTTCCGGATCCTTTTCATGGGTAACGGGTCCCCTCAGGATGCCCCCAATCTTTTATCCCTTAAGGGGAGGGAGGAGGGGGCCGCTGCCAGCTTTGACAAAATGGTCTATGCGGGCAGGGTCGTGGCACTGTCCCTGCACCCCCGTCCCGGGGAGCATATTATTTCAATGATGCCATGCCTTTTGACTATCCCATTGGGGCTCGGTATTCGAGCGTTTCACCATTTTACTAGATTGCGCTTTTGTCCGCAGGTCAGGGTCCCGGTCTGTAGCCCATTCCCTGGATGGTTTTATTCGGGGCTGAACGGGGCTGGGACACGTACACACGTCTCCTCAACACATTTCAGACGCTAATGGAGGAACTTGGTGTCCCTTTAGCGCCCGAAAAGACCGAGGGCCCATCTCCACAGCTAGTATTCCTGGGGTGGAGAGCAACACGATAGCGCAGGATTCTAGGTTGCAGCGGGATAAGGTGTCAAGGCTAGTGGCCCTTGTCGCGGTCTAGCTGGCAGAGTGCATGGCATCACTGAGGGAACTTCTGGTGCTACATGGTCACCCCAGTTTCGCTGGCAGGGTCTTTGCACCGGGCAGGGCATTTGCTCTGCGCTGGTGCGACGCTATGGCGGGATTATCCAGGCCCCACCACAGGCTCAGATTTACCCGGGGTATCGGGGCAGACGTGCTTGTCTGGCCATAGATCCAGAGGTAGTTCAACGGGGTGTCATTTTGGGGTCTGATTTCCTGGCTCCCCCTTGCTTTTAGATGCAGTCCGATGCCTCAGGATTCCTGGGTTTCTGGGATGTACTTCAATTGGAAGTGGGCCTATGGTGGGTGGCCACCATCCTGGGCAGGCAAGGGTCGCCTGCAGGGTCTCACGTATCTGGAATGTTTCCCTATCCTGGGTGCTTTGATGCTATGGGGCAAGGGGTGGGCCAACTCGGTTGTGCAACTTTGGCATGGCAACGCGGCTGTTTTCCGCATCGTCACTGCACAGAATTCCAAATCGCCCGGGGTTATGGAGCTAGTTAGTTGGTTTGTGTTATGCAACCTGTGCCTCAACGTTCCCTTCAGGGCCAGGCATGTCCCAAGGGTTGATAATGAGATTGCTGCTGCTTTGTCCCGCCTGCAGATCTCCCGGTTCCGTGCCTCGGCCCCCGGATGCGGAGGAATTTCCCTCGCCACTCCCAGATGTGAGATGGACCGTTGGCAAGGAGAGGTGAACCGGGCGATTGGCCTGTCACTAGCGCCATGCATGAGTAAGGCGTATCACCACGCATTTAGTTCCTTAGAGTATTATGTACCCGATTCTGACTGCCAGGAACCTGGCCTTTTCCAGTAGCCCATGTTCTGCGGTTCACGATTTACCTGTATCCCCAGGGCCTTGCACCACGCACCATAGCATCTCAGCTGTCGGGTTGGCTTTTAGGGCCAAAGTGGGAGGTCGTGTGGACAGCACCAATGACTTCCGGGTGAGACATGTTGGGAGGGGTGGGTGCGCGTGCCTGGGCGTTTCCTGGGCGACCGCCACCCCATTTACCCAGGGGGTTTATGACCCAGTTGGCCCGGGGCTGGCCTGGCCTCTGTTTTGATAGATGAGGCAGCCCACTTCATGCGGCTACAACGGTGGCCTTTTTGGAGCCCTCCGCGTCGGCGAGCTTGAGATGCTGAGTAAGGCGGATGCAAGAGTTTCCCAGGGTTTTTACCCAATTGGCCCGGGGCTGGCCTGGCCTCAGTTTTGATAAATGAGGCAGCCCACTTTATGCGGCTACAACGGTGGCCTTTTTGGAGCCCTCCGCATCGGCGAGCTTGAGATGCTGAGTAAGGCGGATGCAAGATTTTCCCAGGGTTTTTTACCCAATTGGCCCGGGGCTGGCCTGGCCTCTGTTTTGGAAATGAGGCAGCCCACTTCATGCGGCTACAACGGTGGCCTTTTTGGAGCGCTCCGCGACAGCGAGCTTGAGATGCTGTATAAGGCGGATGCAGGTGTAGGGCACTGGAACTCGAGGATGTCTATGTTGCCAAAGACTGGGCCCAGTTGAGGATACGCTCCTCTAAGACAGATCAGCATGGCGTAGGCAGTGGTGTAAGACTGCTACGGTGTTCTTTGGCAGACATCTGTCCGGTTGGTGCCCTACAGGAATTCCTGGCACTGCGTGGCAGGCACCACGGCCCGTTTTTCTGTCACCAAGATGGGTCTCCCCTTACTAAATTTCAGTTTTGGAAGGTGACAGCCAGAGCCCTCACCAGGGTGGGCCTACCAGGTGCCCGTTTTGGCACACATTCATTCCGTATTGGTGCAGCCGCTACAGCAGCTGCTTTTGGGTACTCTGGGGCTGACATACGCAGCATGGGGAGGTGGGGCTCGCAATGTTTTCAGTTTTATGTGCGCCCACTCCCGCCATGAGTACCAATCCAGTCACCTTACCGTCTTTTTCTCAATTTTTCTCAATTTTCTTACAGACCCTGGGTGTTGTATTACACCGGTGACAGTATGGCTGGTGGGCCACAGCTATGTGCACAGGGCAGCGCGTTACGCTGCGGCGACAGAGTGGGGACCCCGACTGGGACTGGGTGAACACGCCAGTCTCACATGGCATGGTAAGCCAGGGATGTTATGGCGGGAGCTGCGGCCTTTCCTTTTTTCTGGCCTGAGGGCTGACCCGCCTGACATTCTCATCATCCACCTGGGGGGGCACTGATTTGGGCCAGGTCACCGGCTTATCGCTCAAGCATGCGAATTGCGGGGACCTCGCCTACTTGCATTATGTCTGGCCTGCCACAACCCTGGTTTGGTTGGACATTATCCCGCGCCTTTCTTATAGAGGGGGCGTTCACCTCCTGGCCCTTGACCGCGCTAGGCGCACGGTCAACAGGGTGGTGGCGCGGTTTCTTGCCAACGGGGCTTGGGGACGGGTCAGTCATCACCCCGATATTAGCCTACAAAATTATGACTTGTATGCAAGGGATGGGGTCCACCTGTCGCGAGGAGGTATGGACCTCCTGTTGGGTGATTGGCGAGCAGGCCTGTCGACCGAGCTGACGGTCTGGGTGGGGGCGTCAGGTCTTCTTTGAAGCCCCTCCGTGTGGCGGGTAGCACTGGTAAGGTAAACAGTATGACCCACAGGTATCCGGCAGGTTCGCAATTGACTGGACAACACTAGACAGGAATAAATTAGTTAAACGTTGTCCGGTCAACGACGAACCAGGCGACGGGGTGATGACGATTGCTAACCAGCATGCATCACCCCTGTGATTTCACGGATACGCGTCAGAGGGTGGGGTCATGAGTTAGTTATTGACTACGGTCAACAATTTGTTTGTTGTCAACAAACAAATTGATACAAATTGATACATTGTAACCAATTGCCGTTGGCAATTTTGGGGTGGTACCTTACCAGTGTTACTTCGGCCTGCTTGCCTTATGAATTATGATTGGTCGTTTTACCAATACAAATTTATAATTCGGACTAGGGCATTGAATCAATAAATGTGGCCCGATGCTGTTATCCACTTTCAATGTTGTCTGTGTCCGTTATTGGGGGCCGCCAAAATGGCCGCCGCACCCTTTGCGGGCCCCCCCCCCACAGGACAGAGAATCCGGGTAGTTAGGGGCGTGGCCAGCTCCCTGATAAAAGGGGTGGCCACGAGGCAGCCGAGCTGCCATTTTACCTTAGCGACGGAGCGGAGAAGTTTTTTCCCCTCCACCCCCTCCCTAGTTAACAGTGTGATATTTTGGTCGCTTCGGGGCCGGGTGGGAATTTTTGGCTGGGACCCATATTGGCTTCCGGGTCCTGGCTTTTTTGCCCATCCCACACTGTTGCTATGGTTTGATATAGGGGTCTTTCTATGTTCCTAACGTTGACTTTGGTCACATTGGCGGGTAGCACTGGTAAGGTAAACAGTATGACCCACAGGTATCCGGCAGGTTCGCAATTGACTGGACAACACTAGACAGGAATAAATTAGTTAAACGTTGTCCGGTCAACGACGAACCAGGCGACGGGGTGATGACGATTGCTAACCAGCATGCATCACCCCTGTGATTTCACGGATACGCGTCAGAGGGTGGGGTCATGAGTTAGTTATTGACTACGGTCAACAATTTGTTTGTTGTCAACAAACAAATTGATACAAATTGATACATTGTAACCAATTGCCGTTGGCAATTTTGGGGTGGTACCTTACCAGTGTTACTTCGGCCTGCTTGCCTTATGAATTATGATTGGTCGTTTTACCAATACAAATTTATAATTCGGACTAGGGCATTGAATCAATAAATGTGGCCCGATGCTGTTATCCACTTTCAATGTTGTCTGTGTCCGTTATTGGGGGGGGTGCGCCTGCAATGCACTAGTCATAGCAAACACCCTTTTTCAACAACACAAGAGGCGACTTTACACATGGACATCACCAGATGGCCAACACCGAAACCAGATTGATTTTATAATCTGCAGCCAAAGATGAAGAAGTTCCATACAGTCAGCAAAAAGAAGACCTGGAGCAGACTGTCTCTTTGATCATAATCTACTGATTGCCAGATTCAGGCTTAGATTGAAGAAAACATGGAAAACAACTAGGACACACAGGTATGACCTAGACAACATCCCTAAGGAATACACGGTGGAGGTGTGGAACAGATTTAATGGTTTAGACTTGATACCAGAAGAATTATGGACAAAGTTTTGGGACATCATAGAGGAGACAGCAAGTAAAACTATAGCAAAAAAAAGAAGAAGCATAAGAAAGCAAAGTGGCTGTCTGATGAGGCTCTTAAAATAGTGGAGGAAAGAAGGAACACAAAAGGAAAAGGTGAAAGGGAAAAAGTCAATCGATTAAACACAGATATTCAGAGAAAAGCAAGGAGAGATAAGGAAACCTTAAATGAACAGTGCAAAGAAATAGAGGTAAACAACAGAAGGGGAAGGACTAGAGATATTTTTTTAAAAAAATTGGGAAGCCAAGGGAAAATTTAATGCAAAAATGACCATGATAAAGGACAAAAATGGCAGGAATTTAGCTGATGCAGAAAAGATTAAGAAAATATGGCAAGAGTACACAGAGGAACTTTACAAATAGGATCTCAACACCCCTGACAACCACAGTGATGAGAGCTTTGAACTGGAGCTGGATGTCCTGGAGACTGAAGTCAGAAAAGCTCTAAAAAGTACTGCTAATAATAAAGCTAGTGGAGATGATGGTATTCCAGTTGAATTATTCAAAGCCCTAAAAATGGTGGAATTGAAGCATCCATTCTATATGACAGAAGATTTGGAAAACACAACAATGGCCACAGGTTTGGAAAAGATCAGTATATGTTCCAATCCCAAAAAAGGCAATGCCAAAGAATGCTGAAATTATCAAACACTTGTGCTCATCCCACACACTAGCAAGGTCATGCTCAAGATAATACAGGACAGACTTCAGCAGCACCCAGAGAGAAAACTACCGGAAGTGCAGGCTGGGTTCAGAAGAGGCAGGGGAACTAGAGACCAAATTGCCAACATA
This sequence comes from Bradypodion ventrale, assembly GCA_035047345.1. Classification (NCBI taxonomy): domain Eukaryota; kingdom Metazoa; phylum Chordata; class Lepidosauria; order Squamata; family Chamaeleonidae; genus Bradypodion; species Bradypodion ventrale. The sequence goes on along the minus strand of JAWDJE010000004.1, from coordinate 145,537,912 downwards.
CCTTGGATCATGGAGAAAACAAAGGAATATCAAAGACTTCTTTAAGTACATTAGAAGTAAGAACCCAACTAGGAAGGCCATTGGACCATTAGATGACAATGGAAGGCAAGGGGTTATTAAAGAGGAAACAGAGATTGCAGAGAGACTCAATGAATTCTTTGCTTCAGTATTCACTGAAGAAGACAGAGACCACATGCCCAAAACAGAGCCTATCTTCGTGGGGAGGGAAACCGAAGAATTAAGCAAGATAGAAATAACCAGGGAGGAGGTCCTTGCATATCTTGTTAAGCTAAACACTAACAAATCACCAGGACCAGATGCCATCCATCCACGAGTTCTCAGGGAACTTAAAGACGAAATTGCTGATCTCCTAGCCAAAATATATAATATTTCCCTCAAATCAGGCTTTGTGCCTGATGACTGGAAGGTAGCGAATGTAACACCAATTTTCAAAAAAGGATCCAGGGGTGATCCAGGAAATTACCGACCTGTCAGTTTGACATGTGTCCCAGGTAAAGTGATGGAAACCATCCTAAAAGATAGAATTAATAGGTACATAGAAGAGAAGGCGCTGCTAAAGGAGAGCCAACATGGCTTTTACAAGGGCAAATCATGCCTCACTAATCTGTTGGAATTTTTTGAGAGTGTCAACAAGCATGTGGATAAGGGGGATCCAGTTGACATTGTTTATCTGGACTTTCAGAAGGCTTTTGACAAGGTCCCACACCAAAGGCTCTTGAATAAACTTACCAGTCATGGAATAAAGGGACAGGTCTTGTCCTGGATCAGCAACTGGCTAAGGGACAGGAAACAGAGGGTAGCACTAAATGGACACTTCTCCAAGTGGAGGGAAGTAAAGAGTGGGGTCCCCCAAGGTTCAGTACTGGGACCCCTGCTTTTCAACCTCTTCATAAATGATCTAGAGGTAGGAGTAAAAAACAAGGTAGCCAAATTTGCTGACGACACTAAATTATACAGGGTTGTGAAAACTGTGAGAGATTGTGAAGAGCTCCAGAGGGATCTCTTGACACTGGGGGAGTGGGCAAAACAGTGGCAAATGAGCTTCAACATCAGTAAGTGCAGAGTGATGCATGTTGGGGCAAAAAACCCCAATTACATTTATAAACTGATGGGGTCTGAACTCTCTGCAACAAACCAGGAAAGGGACCTTGGTGTCCTGGTGGACAGCTCAATGAAGATGTCAACCCAGTGTGCCTCAGCAGTGAAAAAAGCAAACTCAATGCTAGGGATCATTAGGAAGGGTATAGAAAATAAGTCAGCAAGTGTCATTTTGCCTCTTTATAAATCTATGGTGAGGCCCCATCTGGAATATTGTGTACAGTTCTGGTCGCCATACCTCCAGAAGGATATTATGGAGTTGGAGAAAGTACAGAGGAGGGCAACCAGAATGATTAGGGGACTGGAACACCTTCCTTACCATCTGAGGCTGCAACGGTTGGGCCTTTTCACTCTTGAACGACGGCGTCTAAGAGGTAACCTGATTGAAGTTTATAAAATCATGCACGGTGTGGACAAAGTAGATAAGGAAAAACTGTTTTACCTATCGCACAACACTAGAACTAGGGGACACTCCATGAAACTTTTGGGTACTAGTTCTCAAACAAATAAGAGAAAGTACTTTTTCACCCACAGGATTACTGGTCTATGGAACTCCCTGCCAGAAGAAGTGGTGACAGCTGTCAGACTTGACAGCTTTAAGAAAGGATTAGACAAGTTCATGGAGGACAAGGGTATCAATGGCTATAATTATGGCTACCTAAGGACAACCTCCGGGTTGGAGAGATAGGCAGGATATCTCTCAATGCCATTTCCAGGGAATCCTAAGCAGGTGAAGGTATCTCCTTTGGAATACCCTGAAGGAAATGGTGAGCCACTGTGTGAGACAGAATGCTGGACTGGATGGGCTGTGGCCTGTTCCAGCAAGGCTGTTCTTATGTTCTTATGTTCTTATCAGAAACAAGTGTACTTCTGTTTCATTGACTACACCAAAGCTTTTGACTGTCTGGATCACAACAAAATGTGGCAAGTAATTAAAGAGATGGGAATACCAGAACACCGTATATGTCTCATGAGAAATCTATGCATGAGTCAATAAGCAACAGTTAGGACAGAATAATGGAGTGGTTTGGAATAGGAAAAGGAGTAAGACAAGGCTGCATTTTGTCATCATGCCTATTTAACTCACACACAGATCACATACTGTGCAACACAGGTATGGATTAATCAAAAATTGGAATTAAAATCGCTGGGAGAAACATCAACAATTTGATATATGCCGATGACACTACCTTAATGGCAGAAAGTGAAGGAGACCAAAGGAAGCTCTTGCTTAGGTTGAAGGAGGAGAGTACAAAAGCTGGCTTGAGACTTAATATGAAGAAAATCAAGATAATGGCAACAGGCTCACTCACTGGAAAATAGATGGGGAAGAAGTAGAAGCAGTGACAGAGTTTACATTCAAAGGATCCAAACTGTAGATGGAGACTGCAGCCATGAAATCAAAAGGCGATTAATTGTTGGGTGGCAAGCTATAAGAAACCTGGGGAACATAGTTAAAAGTAGAGACATCACCTTGGAAACAAAAATTTGCATAGTCAAGGCAATGGTATTCCCATTGTTAATGTACGGTTGTGAGAGCTTTATCATAAGAAAAGCTGAGCACAGAAGAATAGATGCCTCTGAAATGTGGTATTGGAGTAGAGTTTTGAGAGTCCCCTGGATAGTGAGGAGAACAAATAGGTCGACTGCTCCTTAGAAGGTCAAATAGCAAAGATAAAGCTGAAGTACTTTGGACATCAAATGAGAAGAGAGGATTCACTTGAGAAAGCCTTGATGTTGGGAAAGGTGGAGGGCAAAAGAAGAAGGGGGTGGCCAAAAATGAGATGGCTAGATGGTATTGTAGATGCATTGGGCACAGAGCTAGGTGGGATGAGGAGGATGGTGGAGGACAGAGGTGCCTGGTGGGCAATGGTTCATGTGGTTGCAAAGGCTTGGAATCGATTGTGCAACTGAACAACAACAGCAAAAGTTATATACACTGAATTAAATGCCTCCTTTGAAATATGCAGTTCATGACACAGCCTAGTAAGGAGTTGGAGGGTTAAATCATCAAGTCAGGTCCAGATTCTGGAGAACTGAGTCCTTTTAGTCTCAAATTGGACATCTTCCTTTGTTTCCCAGAAACTCAATTTGGGCTTGCAGATCTGTCATGCATCATATGTGTAGTTTTTATAGACTATTGGTGCTAAGTCCCTAGTGCCAAGGTTTGATTAGCAGAATTTGCTAGCCCTGTCAGTTTCTTCGACAGATCTCTAGCTTCTGTTTGAAGAGGATCAATAGCAGCAGCCAATTCTTGCTTGAGTTGTTTTGTATGTTCAGCTTCCTCATACATTGGATCCAAGTTGCCTTGAGGCCCTTTTACTGGCTTAATCCCCATAATAGAACAGTCAGCTCCATCCACTAGGCCTCTCTTTTACAAGCAGGGCTTTTCATTTTTTTCATTTTTCTTTTTTTCCTCCAAAAAATTGAGTGTAATGCAGCTTTTGTTTTATTCCTGTAGATTATTGACACATATCTTAAACAATAACTTATTTTCAGAATTTTCAGTCATCTCCCCTTTGTTCATTTAATTATAAGGTTTCTGGTGTTGAATCTCAGGAGATCCAGCAAAAGCAGCAATTTTCTATGTGTTGTCAGTGTTCCACAAACATCTCCAGTTTCATAAATATTTCCTACTGCAAAGAGGGAATCAATTTTGTGTTTCTTTTGTTAGGAACAGCTTCTACTTTTTAAAAACCAATTTCCTTACCTTGGTGTGTTTCTTTCTCGTTAACATTAGCTCTTTGCAGGTGCACCCCCCAATAAAGGACTCAGACACTGATGAAAGCGGATAACGGCATTGGGCCACATTTATTGATTCATGCCCTAGTCCGAATTATAAATTTCTATTGGTATTCAACCAATTATAATTCTTAAGGCAAGCAGGCCGAAGTAACACTGGTAAGGTACCACCCAAAATTGCAAACGGCAATTGGTTACAAGGTATCCATTTGTATCAATTTGTTTGTTGACAACAAACAAATTGTTGACCGTAGTCAATACCTAACTATTGACCCCACCCTCTGACGCGTATCTGTAAAATAACGGGGTGATGCATGCTGTATAGCTCTTGCCATCACCCCATCGCCTGGTTCGTCGTTGACCGGACAGCGTTTAATCAACTTGTGCCTGTCTAGTGTTGTCCAGTCAATTGCGAACCTGCCGGATACCTGTGGGTCATAAATGTTTACCTTACCAGTGCTACCCGCCCATGTGACCAAAGTCAACAGCAGTAGAACGAAAACCCCTATATCAAACCATAGCAACAGTGTGGGATGGGCAAAAAAGCCAGGACCCGAGAGCCAATTGTAGGACCCAGCCAAAAATTCCCACCCGGCCCCGAAGCGACCAAAATATCACACTGTTAACTAGGGAGGGGTGGAGGGGGGAAAATTCTCCTCTCCGTCGCTTCGGAAAATGGCAGCTCGGCTGCCTCGTGGCCACCCCTTTTATAAGGGTGCTGGCCACGCCCCCTAACGACCCGGATGCTCTTTGTCCGGTGGGGGGGGGCCGCAAAGAGCGCGGCGGCCATTTTGGTGCCGCGCTTGCATTTGCTCTAATTGAAAACCAATGCATTCAAAACTGACCATGAGGATCTCATTGCCCAGATTATGCAATTAAACCCATCAGTCATATGTTTAATTATCTCTATGCGAGTTGAAAAAGGGTTGGGGAACTGAGAGACATAGACATTCTAGTAGACCCACAAAAGCAACTTCTTTCATTCCCCCATCCCCATGGAGACAGCAAAAGAATAAGGGGAAAGTTTGTGGAGAGGGATGATCCTTGTATCCTTGCACTGTGTGAATGGGATACTCTACTAGAGTGCTACTATCAATGCTGCTTAAACAAACTGTCTGGACAAATCTCCAGGTTTTGAAAAAAATATGACAGTTTTTTTTAAAAAAACTTACTTTTTTGAACTAGCAATCCCAGAAAACCCCTACCAACATATCTGTGGTTGAGAGATTCTGAGATCTGTGTTCAAATAAAGCAACTTTCCCAAGATATGCACATTGTCACTGAGCATGCCAGAGGATGAAGAGAATGGATAAGAATTAAACCAGGCTAAAGTACACCTAGCCAATTCCTTGTGACCCAATACTTTCCACTAACACAACTGGGCCGCAATCCCAATGAACTCTAGTAGTCACCCTTCGGGTCCATGGAGTCCTACTCTATAGCTGAAAACATCACCTTTCTAGGTGGGAAGGCACTATTCCCCAATTTGTTAATGTGAAAACCGCCCGGAGTTGCCACGGCAAGGGGGCGTTGGTATAAATCCAATTAAATAAATAAATAAAATTGTCTTTACTAAGCACATGAATCCAGAGTTATATTAACTCATGCAACTCACACATGCTTCCATACACTGCTTATTCTCATGCTTTGATCGATTTGTTCCCAACCATAGTTTTCTGCAGTCTCTGCCAACTCTGTTCAAGCATTCTTTACCTGACTATTTTATCTTTGTGCTGTGCCTAAACTTGTTCTGATGAATTCATTAGTCTAGAGACTGTGTATAATTGACTGTTCATGCTTATACAAAGTATTTAGAAAATTAAACATAGCAATAAACCATTACAAATGCTATCCCATTAATAAGCTGTCACTATCTTCCCTCAATTGTCTCAACCTTGCCCTACTTTTTACAAATGTTTCTTTTTCACTTGCTCCTTTTAATGGGCCTTTATCCTCAATTTCCACAAAATGATTGTTATGATGATCTTAAAGTCATTATGTGATGGGCATAACTGTCCTACTTTTAAAAACATATGAGTACCCACAATGATATCTACATTACACATCTACACCTGTACTTTTCTATAGATGTCACTTCTATTAAGGACAAAGACACTGCTAATAAAATTAACATCAAAACCAAGTTCATAATTCTAACATCCCACAAGTATGGCAAGGGTTTCTGTTGTTTACTCTAACCATAAAACCTCCTCTGTAGGGTTTCCTAGTTATTCATAGGACACTTTGAGGAAACATTACTGGCAATTGGAATGCATACCCAAAAGGAAAAAGGGCACTGCCAGGTCCAAGAGGACTCCAATGTGGCTTACAGGAGCTGTTCGGGAAGTGATCAAGAGCAAGAGAAGCTCATTTAGAAGATGGAAGGCTTGTCCAAATGAGGACAGCAGGCAAAAACATAAATTCTGGCAGAACAAATGCAAGGCAACAATCAGGAAAGCAAAGCAAGACTTTGAGGAGCGTATAGCTAAAAATACTCAGAGAAATAACAAAGACTTCTTTAAGTACATTAGAAGTAAGAACCCAACTAGGAAGGCCATTGGACCATTAGATGACAATGGAAGGCAAGGGGTTATTAAAGAGGAAACAGAGATTGCAGAGAGACTCAATGAATTCTTTGCTTCAGTATTCACTGAAGAAGACAGAGGCCACATGCCCATAACAGAGCCTATCTTCATAGGGAGGGAAACCGAAGAATTAAGCCAGATAGAAATAACCAGGGAGGAGGTCCTTGCATGTCTTGTTAAACTAAACACTAACAAATCACCAGGACCAGATGGCATCGATCCACGAGTTCTCAGGGAACTTAAAGATGAAATTGCTGATCTCCTAGCCAAAATATATAATCTTTCCCTCAAATCAGGCTTTGTGCCTGATGACTGGAAGGTAGCGAATGTAACACCAATTTTCAAAAAAGGATCCAGGGGTGATCCAGGGAATTACCGACCTGTCAGTTTGACATGTGTCCCAGGTAAAGTGATGGAAACCATCCTAAAAGATAGAATTAATAGGCACATAGAAGAGAAGGCGCTGCTAAAGGAGAGCCAACATGGCTTTTGCAAGGGCAAATCATGCCTCACTAATCTGTTGGAATTTTTTGAGAGTGTCAACAAGCATGTGGATAAGGGGGATCCAGTTGACATTGTTTATCTGGACTTTCAGAAGGCTTTTGACAAGGTCCCACACCAAAGGCTCTTGAATAAACTTACCAGTCATGGAATAAAGGGACAGGTCTTGTCCTGGATCAGCAACTGGCTAAGGGACAGGAAACAGAGGGTAGCACTAAATGGACACTTCTCCAAGTGGAGGGAAGTAAAGAGTGGGGTCCCCCAAGGTTCAGTACTGGGACCCCTGCTTTTCAACCTCTTCATAAATGATCTAGAGGTAGGAGTAAAAAGCAAGGTAGCCAAATTTGCTGATGACACTAAATTATACAGGGTAGTGAAAACTGTGAGAGATTGTGAGGAGCTCCAGAGGGATCTCTCGACACTGGGGGAGTGGGCAAAACAGTGGCAAATGAGTTTCAACATTAGTAAGTGCAGAGTGATGCATGTTGGGGCAAAGAACCCCAATTACATTTATAAACTGATGAGGTCTGAACTCTCTGCGACAAACCAGGAAAGGGACCTTGGTGTCCTGGTGGACAACTCAATGAAGGTGTCAACCCAGTGTGCCTCAGCAGTGAAAAAAGCAAACTCAATGCTAGGGATCATTAGGAAGGGTATAGAAAATAAGTCAGCAAGTGTCATTTTTCCTCTTTATAAATCTATGGTGAGGCCCCACCTGGAATACTGTGTACAGTTCTGGTCGCCATACCTGCAGAAGGATATTATGGAGCTGGAAAAAGTGCAGAGGAGGGCAACCAGAATGATTAGGGGACTGGAACACCTTCCTTACCATCTGAGGCTGCAACGGTTGGGCCTCTTCACTCTTGAACGATGACGTCTAAGAGGTGACCTGATTGAAGTTTATAAAATCATGCACGGTATGGACAAAGTAGATAAGGAAAAACTGTTTTCCCTATCGCATAACACTAGAACTAGGGGACACTCCATGAAACTTTTGGGTACTAGTTCTCAAACAAATAAGAGAAAGTACTTTTTCACCCAGAGGATTACTGGTCTATGGAACTCCCTGCCAGAAGAAGTGGTGACAGCTGTCAGTCTTGACAGCTTTAAGAAAGGATTAGACAAGTTCATGGAGGACAAGAGTATCAATGGCTATAATTATGGATACTTAAGGACAACCTCCGGGTTGGAGAGATAGGCAGGATATCTCTCAATATCATTTCCAGGGAATCCTAAGCAGGCATCTGCTTAAGGAATACCCTGAAGGAAATGGTGAGCCACTGTGTGAGACAGAATGCTGGACTGGATGGGCTGTGGCCTGTTCCAGCAAGGCTGTTCTTATGTTCTTATGTTCTAAAGCAGAAATTTGCCCCTCCTCAATCCACTGAGAGAAACAGTTTCTTCAATGCAACAATTTATTGGATCCGATTTCACAGTAGGAAACTGTTGTAAACTACTGTTTCTTTTTCATTGCAAGACAGTTTTCAATAAGCCCATTTTCTTAGAGGACAGCTCTAGCTCTGGTTATTGGGAATTAGCTATGTGTTTAATCCTGGATCAACTCTTATCCATTCTCTCCATCCCCTACCATGCCCAGTAGCTACATACTCGTATTACTAGGGCCAGGTTATTTGAAATACACAATAAAAGGAAAGAAACAGGCATGTGAAGATAGAACAACCCTATTATCCCTAAGAGTCCAAATATTATAGTTTCATCTTGTACATCAGGTTGGATTTGTAGAAAAGATGTTTCCTATATTATTTGGCTTTTGAGAAAAATACTTCCTAGTTCAGGGATTCTCAACTTTTTCAATCTGTGGGCCAGACCACGCCCCCTCAGACAGCTGAGCGGGCCAGACTGGTGGTTCTTCCATTGCAAACACTGCCGTTAAACATGTCTGCGGCTGTTGTAATGTGTTTACGACAGCCACAGATGCATTTACAGCTGTCATAAATGCATTTATGACAACCGTGGGTGCATTGATGGCTGTTGTAAACACATCTGCTTCCACTTCTGGTGGTGGAAGCAGTGGCACAGGCCACATAAAATGGTGCCACAAGCTGAGTCTGACCCATGGACCATAGGTTGAGAACCCCTGTTCTAGATTATTGAAAATGCATTAACAATAAAAGAGAATATAGTTCCAGAAAGGCTCTCTGGTCAATAAAGAAAAAGTCAGTAGTATCATAAGAGTATCTGTATCTGTACTGTTCTCTCTGGTCAGACTGACCTTCTCTCCTTCTGCAAGTCTGTTGTAGTTCCATCTGTTTAAAGGTAAGTGATGTTCTCCAGCAAGGTTCCATTATTTAACGTCATCATGACTCAGGTCATTTATGATAGAGTGTTTTTATAAAGAAAGAAAATAAATCAAAGCATTTTTTATTCAGTCTCTACATAACAGATATCATTTATTACTATCAGAATGCCTTTCATTTTGATATGGGAGATGTAGACAAGCCCAATTCAAATGATATCTGCGCCTGAAATACATCCTCCTTTTGCTGGACATAGCTAAGTCATGACAGGCTTGCAATAAGTTTACATTTCCTAAAAATTTGGCAGCAATATTATTTTAAGGACCATCTGGTCTGTGGTCATGTTCATACTTTATCATTAGTGTCCGAGACTTTTTGGCTTGTATCTACAAGCAGCTGGGCTGGCAAACAGTAAGAGGGGCAAGACCTCACTAATAATCCTTAAATTATGAGACTGCCTAACTTTTCAGAAGTAATATCCAAAAATTGTATTAAAATCTGCTTGTCCATCACTCATAAGCATGGACAAGATATTTTAGTCTCAGAGTCCTCTTCCCCCCTGCAGAAATAACAAATAACATATATAGTATGTATTCTATAAGAAAAACTGTACTAACAATTTTATCTTTCCTCTCCTCCAGTTTTGTCCCAGCAGAAATGATATATTGGAAAATGTCCCACACTAATGTTTCACTGAACCATGAAGCTAAGTAGCAGAAGGTAGGTACCTATATTATTTTAAAAAATGCTGTTATGGGACACACTGGCAAACTTTATGGGTTCAGAAAATAAAAGATGTATAAATTTAACCCTCTGTTTAACTTAACTCTGACCTAAACCACACTGCTAATCTTATTGCAAATCCCGTCCTCCTGAGTAACAAATAACGAGATGAGACACAGATATTGGTTTTGAAACTTGGCTCACAACTTTATTTAACTAAATAATTTCTTAACCTGTGGGTGGGGGTGGGGGCTTAGGGTAATGCATTAAACCTGTATCAGAGCAGGCAGACATGCTGACCCTTCTCCAGTACAGACCTGTAAATTTGAATGCTATGCATCGTCAGCCTTGCACTGGTTTGCTTAATAGGAGAGGCATCCCCAGGCCCACCTCCAACCTGGTTCTTATATCCCAGGAGGCTTCAGACTGCTCACCCAGTTTGGCACCTTAGGTACTCAAGGGAGAATTCAATCACTGAATGACACCTATAGGACTCACCACTACAATGCTGCCCCCACACAACCTACCACAGGAGTGGGCTACCTGATACTTAGCTCCCCCAACCCCACAAGGCTGTCTAAGAGGTCAAAAGTCTTCCTGCACATCCACTAAAATGTGTCACATTCTAAAGGTGAACATCATTACTTCAAAACATCTCAAGGCAGTCAAACCTGATGCTCAGATGCTCCAAGTAAGAACCCCATTTAAGCAGACTTATGCCTGCAGCTCCCAATTTATCCCTCTTCTGATCCAATCTAGGCAAGAAGAGCCACACTTGCCAGGACAAGATGGCTGAGCATATTATGATCACCCCTGGCCAGTGGATCCAAATTGCTTGTACATCTCTGATGGCTCGGACAATCACCTCTTTGCCTTTCAACAGGCCTAAGTTATTTCCCTCTAAGTTTATCACTAATTGGATTCCTAAAGCCACTGCCTTTGCTCTCTTGGCTTCTCAAAAAAGAATGATATCACCATCAGGAATGCATGCTTACATCTGCAGGAACTAGCTCCTATATATGAGACAGCAGTAGGTATGGCAAGTAATACAATGGTGGGCTTGTAAATATAGTGATTAACAATCATGATCAAGGTAAGGGCATTTAATCCTCAATGGGGACACCAACTGCTGTTGGGTAAGAGGAATCACCATGGCTACTAACCCACTGAAAATGGGCTGAATCCTGCTAAAGGCCTCTCTGAGACCCCAAGTTGAAAAGAACCAGTGGTCGGATTCAGCAGGTTTGCCCCAGTTTGCCTGAACCGGTAGCAGAAATTCCGTCTGGACCACCCATCCAAGTTTTGAAATAAAGTAGTCCCAATTCGGGTACAACACATGGCTTTCCCCTGGCCATGCCCACCACACCACACCCACAGAGTAGTTAGTAAAAAAAATTGAATCCCACCACTTCAAAGAACCCACTATTGCACACACCTGCCTCCCACTTAAAAGTAAGAAACAGATTGTGAAGACAGAAATTCAAAGCAATAAGGACTTTGTCATCCCTGTTCTGGCTTGTAGCAAATGAGAGTCCATCTTTGGGACAGGGTCAACTTATAAAGCTTTCAGCCCCACCACCAATGCCAGCAAGCAACAATGCCATTACATCACTGTCTACATTTTTTTTTGTTATTGGTGATAGTGGGTATATTTCCCTTCTCCAACCACTTAATGGTGGTTTTGCTGAGGTGGCCTTCTCTATACTGACTTTCCAATGAAGTTGGAAAATACTCAACACAATGACTGTAATCCTGTTTCTTATCACAAGTCAAATGGTAATGTTTGGTCCATTCCTCCCTGATAAACAAAGCATCCCCCATCACAATCCTCAAAATATGCATGAACATACACCTGTCAAGAGTTCAACCAATGTAAGGTTGCTCCTCCCCCCTGCATGAAGTTAATGTGGATTTCAATTGTTATGTTTGCTGGATATACTGCTTTTAAAGTATTTTAATGTTTTGTCTTGCTTTTATATTAGCTTATATTTTAAGATCTTTTGTCTTTTGTATGTATGTATGTTTTGGTGACGACGACGGCGACGACGATGCCACCGCCTGCGGCGGTGTCATCGGCGTCATCGGTGTCATCGTCATCGGCGTCGGCGTTGCCGTGTCGGCAGCAGCAGCAGCGGCGGCGGCAGCAGCGGCAGCAGCAGCGGCAGCGGCGGCAGCAGCGGCAGTGGCGGTGGCAGCGGCAGCAGCAGCGGCGGCGGCAGCGGCGGCGGCAGCGGTGGTGGCGGCGGTGGTGACAATGATGATTGTTTGCCATCAAGTCAATTCTAATTCATGGTGAGCCTTTTCAGAGCTTACTTGGTAGAGAGTTCTCAGAAGTGGTTTACCAATCCCATCTTCCAGGGATTCCCTGGGATTGTGCAGCTTGTCCATAATTACACAAGCTAGCTCTTCTTGCAAGAGTCACAGTGGGGCATTGAAGTCCCAACCTCTGGCACTGCAGCCAGATAATTAGACCACTGAGATACCTAGCCATCTTAAAATTCATTTTAATAAAACACATCTTATTGTTAAACTCAGATTACACTGCATTTTATTATTCCATTTTGATTAGTTGGCTTAAGTAGATGAGTTCCAGAAAATCTGTGTTTAGTTATTCCCAACAACTTCAAATTATTTCTAGAACTAAGTATATATTATATTTGATCAGGGCAAAGGGTTGTTTAGTCTGGGCCACATCTAAAGCTAAGAGATATTTCAAATCTGGGAAACAACTATTAAGAAACAGTTCTGCAAAATGTGTTCTTTCTTCAAGACAGTGCAGAGAAAGGTCTTCATTGACTGACTGCAAAAATCACCTAGGATCCCTAAAATAGTTCATTCCTGTGGTGTAACTGAGACCAGAGAAAAGTGAATAAACTACAGCCTGAAATGTGTGGTGGCATAAAATTGTAAGATAACAATGTAGTCCCATAGATGTCCATAGCTCTTTATAATATTCACTTGTTAATGAAGCAATCTTCTGGAAAATTACAGAAAAAATTGTTACAGAAATTACATATGAAAAAGTGTCAAGATTTATGGAAAGTCTTCTTGTTCTTTTTAGCTTTTCCATCACTATAATTCTCATTTATGTCCCCTAGCAGTACAGTGAAGGAGAGAAAAATAGAGGAATTTACATTGGTTAAAACACATTAAAAAGCACAGATTAGTTATCTGATTAGGCAGGAGCCTGATAATATTACTTATTCATAAAAGTTCTGTCAAAATATTATGCTGGAGAATTCACAGTGAAGGCAGATTGAATGCTATCTTTAAATTGCAGCATTGTACTTCTAATGCTCTTACAAAAAAGAAGAAAAATTGAAATGACTAGAAAGATTCCAAGGAGTTCTCGTGAAAGAAACTGAGCTGAAACTACAATTATAAAAATCCCTCTGAAAATGTCTGTAACATAAAGCAAACATCTTGCATGTCTCAGATATATATTGTATTGTGAATGACTAACATTCCACATTAACATGAAGCTGGTAACATGTAGCATTTATATACTACTTTATAACATTCAGATACACTTACAAATTAAAGAAGAAATTACTCTGGATCTGTTTCACTACAAGGAGAACAAGGACTGATTTGGAGTGGACAAATGGCTGGAAGACAATGGGTTCAGAGACTGAATCTTCTTGTCCATGATAATCTGACCCCCGTTTTAAGAAAAATCATGGAAATCATGCAGAGTTTGGTCCTTTAGAACAATGCAATTTTGTATCTGAGATCAAACTGCAACATATTTAGGGAGTAAAGCAAGGGTGTCCAAACTATGACCCATGGGCCAGATTGCCACTGACACCAAAGGTTGACCCACCACTGCCAAAAGTCACAAAATCATTTCACCCCAACATGCTAGGTACTCATTTTACCAACTTCAGAATGGATAGAAGGCTGAGTCAACCTTGTTCCCCATCAGAATCAAACTCACACAGTACTCTCTACTGTACTGGCTGTAGTACATAAGTTTAACTTTTAAGGATATTTGTCTTTTAAGCATATTTAAACATCTTTAAAAGTTTAACTTTTAAGCTGGCCAAGTTTGAGCTGCTTGCCCCCAGATGCCATCAGGTTTGGTGGCAAAATGCTAATAAACTTACTTGTGAACCATTCAGAGACTGCACTCACTGTTATGAGGTGGTATATAAGTGCGATTGCTTTGCTTTGCTTTTTATTTTGTTGTTTGTTTTATTATGTTGATGTTATTTGTCTGTACACCGCCCAGAGTTGGAAATATCACAGATGGGTGGTATAAACATGTAATAAATAAATAAAAATATCCGCTGCACTACCAGGACTCTAATCATGGGTATAGAACACTAATCATAGTGTTCTACAGGTATAACCTATTTTCTTTATCTCCTTTTGCATAACAGGGAATTCATTGGAAGCCACAGAGAATGCAACTGTCATGAAAAATGCCCAGTTCTGAGCTGCACTTTTCCCTGAGACTTTTGCCCACCAAATTGCCTTGTGTTTTAGCCCATCCAAGATGGAGATTTCAATGTGTGGAAGACCGTTCATACCAGGACTGGAATGTAAACAATGTTGGCCTCGTGGGTTGGAAGACATGAAACCTAATGTGTGATGGACATGCCATGCTGTAAAATCATTGGTTGGAATCCTTTAGGGCAGTGATGGCAAACCTTGAAACTCTAGGCATTCTTCGACATTAATTCCCAGAAGACCAAGTCAGCACTCCTGCTGGTCAAGGCTTCTGGGAATTGAAGTTCAAGAACATCTGGAGTGCCAAGTTTCGCCATCACTTCCTTAGGGGAATGGCAAGGAGGTGGACTCTGAGGGAGAAGATATAACCCAGAGAAAGTGGGGGCCAAAAAGTCACTCTCTTGGATCTTAACTGCAAGCATGTAGACAATTTAGACAGAGGGAGGGCCACCCTGGCTTTTCCCCAGATAGCAGCTTTCTTTATTTTGAAATGCTTTCTAAACTTCTGATGAACTTTATTCTGTACCTTACTTTGATTTCAATATACTTTTAAAATACCTGGAGGAGACTGGTTTACTTGGTTTATGTTACCTGAATCTTCACTAATTTCATTAGCACCCTTTGTATACTACCTAGATTTACTGTAGGTTAGGAGTGAGAGGGCACATTTTTAGGAGAAGCCTAAACTGCTGGTTCTGAGATGGCTAGGGAAGCAGGGTCAGGCATGATCCCATCACCAGGATGCTAGAGTGTTACTTGGGAGTTAGCCCAACCTCTCCACCTACAGTTGGTAGTTCTGTTTTGTATAGTATACGTGTTTCAACAACTGCAATAATAAAATGCAGGTGATTCTAACTCTAACACCCTCCACCACTCTCTAAATTTCCAAGCAAGCTTTAGTATCTGTCTTTGATGTTCCTTTGTAAATAAGTCTTCATTTGACTATAATCTTCATAAAAAAGACTGAGATTTATGCACCAGTCTTTCTCGAGAGTCTTGAGGAAGCAATTAGTTGTTAGAAGGAAAATAATCTTCTTTCCCCTTAAGCATGGACAGTGCGGGAAATCTTTCTTTCATTTCCATGTTACTCTCCAAATAATCACATGGTTTTCATCTTCTGTGTGTTTGTATGTTGTGGATTTATGGGCAAATCCCTGGAATTGTCAGGGGCCATTTTAAACAAGCAACTTATAAGTAAATGGCTTGTCACTTTCAGTTAGAATTCCTAGGCTGATTAAAGAGGTGGTTCTAATTGTTTGCCACTTGCAGTCTGAGAGAACAATTATTTTGAAACTGTTAATGAGAGCATATAAAGTCTGTGAAGCATCATATACTTAAGCTGTATTGCCAAACTCAGAACTTGCTTAAGAATTATCACTCAGGGCATTCTTGAACTTAAAATAATTTTCAAAATATTTTGACAGAATTGAGAACAATATTTATTAGAGAGAGAGAGAGAGAGAGTGATGAAAATGCTTTATTTGCTATATATCTTGTTCATTGGCTCTTAACACAGACTTATCCATCATTATCAGGACTTACTTCTTAGGACCTGAATGATAAACACATATTTCCAAACACCTGAAAGACCATCTGTTGCAGAAAACATTCATGTTGTATTCATCATTATGTCACTGAGCCAAGAAAAAGTAGAAAATAAAGTCCTTATGTTATTGGGCAAGTTGAATAGGAAAATGCAAACTTGCTAAAGGAGAAATGAAAAAAAGAAACTAAAGTGTCAAGATCACACACTAAGGCAAATGCATATTTTCTCCCTTTCAACATTACCTCTACAGGCTTATATATCATCCACTGTGCATGTGAGACAAGTCGCATACATCTAAATTTGTGATATATTCTTAGATGGAAAAGTGCTCAAAAAAGGAAGAAAGGGAAAGAATATTACAAGAAATAAAGTTACCTTGATAGAAAAGACTGCAATTTGAAAAACTGGACAAAATATCGGGCAAAATAATATGGAGCATGTAGGAAATTAACATAGTTTGAGGAAATAGTTATACAATTGGAGCAGAAGAAAATTACATCAAGATTTACAATATATTAGAGAACCAGCAATCACAGGATGCAAGCGCGGTGCCAAAATGGCCGCCATGCTCTTTGTGGGGGGCTCCCACCCAGACGCAGACATCTGGGTTAGTTAGGGGGCGTGGTCACCCCTCCATAAAAGGGGTGGCCACGAGGCAGCCTGGCTGCCATTTTGTGAAGTGACGGAGCGGAGAAGTTTGCTCCGTCGCTTCCTCCCTGCTCACCGCTTTTGAAGAGGCTCGCTTTCCTTCTTTGATCGGAGGTTCCCTTCCTCCGAACAGCACCGGACTGCAGTGGCTCAGGTGGCTAAGAGGCTGACTGGGAGGCAGGAGGTCAGCGGTGCGATTCCTGAGTACTGCAGGACGGAATACTCTTTACCCCTAGGCTCAGGTGCCCTGCTTGGTTGTGCCTGGGGGGGGGGCTCAGACCACCCCCTCTACTTTTTTGGGAGTGCCACCGAGCCAGAGGGCTCGGACGGCACCCCCACAGGTGGGTGGCAGGGTTATCGGGCACACTGCCACCAATGAGCCCAGGCTGAGGGCTCAGGCGGGGGGCGGCACAGGTCTGCTCCACTGGGGTTCTTACCCCCGCTGCTTCTTTGCCCGGCTTGGGGCATAGCGGCCAACTCAGGCACGATGTGGGTTTCCACCCCACCATCATTCCGGCCCCTCATGGGCCGGATTACTGGGCATGGCCCTGTTCTGGCCAGGGATTACCCTGGATGGTGGGCGTGCCAATTCTGCAGTTCCAGCCCACATGCCGGCCATGGCTGCGCAGCAGGCCGCCAACAGGGTTGAGCTGCTGGAGGCCATCAGGCCAGCGCAGACCGGTGCCTTGCAGCTCCCCATCCAGCCTGGACGCACGGAAACACGGAGCTCGATGGCCATCACGAACTCCGACACCCACCACGGGCTGGAACCCCCAGTGGGGGCGGCTCATGGGGGTGCACCGAGTGAGTATCCTGGTCAAATCAGCACACCTGTGACACTAGCTCATAACACGGGGGGGGGGGGGGTACAGTGGCCATGGCCACAACAGGCCAATTACACCCTGGTTCTTACAGGGGTGACCGCCCCTATGCTTTCCCTTAATTTCTCGGGGGTCCGATAGGGCCTATTATGTGTTTCCCCACTCTGATCCGTGCCAACGGTGATTCTGCCGATGGCCGGTTGCTCCATGCCCCTGGGTGACCATTTGTCCCGGGCTATTAGCAAGACGATGTGGTGTGGGGAATATATTCACATTTTTCCCCTCCTGCAACGTGAACACACTGATTAGGACATGGACGGGCAGGATGACAGGGACAAGGAGTTGCCCTGTCACTGCAAGCTGCCTCACAATGGGGCCAGTTGGTTACCGGCCTATTGGGTATCCATGGCAGGATATATAAGGGCCCGTCCTGATTTGGCCATCCCAATGGTGCAGTGCTTGGACAATATTTACCGGGCCCTGGTTGCTTTCCCTGGCCCGTCATGGTTAGCCTATGGCCAAGACCTTAGGATGAGGGCGGCCCTTCACCCTGAGATGAGAGCGATGAGCCCTGCTAGCACTTGTGGCTAATATATATGACTCCTATGTGGCCAGCGCCTATGCTCCGTACGGAGAGTCTACTTTCGGACAACTACCTCAGTGCCTTGATCTGGAGCTCTCAGATTAAGTTAGCTGCTACCATTTTCAACAGGGGACACGTTCTGCAGGACACTGGAACTAGAAGATGTGTTGCTCAATCATGAGTGGGCTCTGGGGAGGTTTTGCTCCTCAAGGGCCGGTCAGCCGGAAAAGTGTACTAGCCTGGCGCTGCCATATGTCCGGTTGCTTCCCCACATGTGTTTGTGGAAGCGCGTGATTCACGCCCTGGCCTGTTGTCTGCTACCAGACGGGTCTACCCATACTGAATTAAAATTTGTACCCATTCCTTCCGGTTGGGCGCCGCATCAACTGTGGCTGCATTTGGGTACCCGGAGCCTGACATATTTTGCATGGGCAGGTGGGGATTCTCTGTCTGTTTGTCCCCTCACTGCATGAGTGCCTTGTTCTGCCCTTTATTCTCCCTCCTTATTTTACAGACCCTGTGTGTTTCCGCACACTGGTAGTAGTGTGGCTTGTGGGCCACAATTATGTGCACTGGGGCGGCACAGTATGCTGCTTCATCAGAATGGGGACCCCATCTCGGGCTATGCATAACCACGCGTATGCAGTGGTATGGTGCGCACAGCATATAGGTGGCGGGAACTGTTAACATTCCTGATGTCCATTGGGGATGCTGGGCCGCCACATGTTTTAATTCTGCATCTTGGAGGCAGTGATCTTCCATGGATTACTAGCCTGGACTTAAAGACTTCCGAGTGCAGTGACCTGGCGTTTCTTTGCCATTTATGGCCGTTTACACAGTTGCTATGGTCATACATCATGCCGAAGCACTATTATAGGGGAGGCTTTGACACCGCGGTTGGACCATGCCCGGCGGTTGGTGAACAGGGCTGTTGCCTGGTTCCTTATCCAGAATGGCTTGGGGTCAGCCATTTGTTGTCTGGGGGTAGGGTTACAGGAATTTGGCCTGTATTCTGGAGATGGGGTTCACCTGTCAACAAGTGGATGCACCTCTCTTTTGAATAACGTGCAAGAGGGCAAGGTGACTGAATTGTCAGTCAAAGGGGGCGGCTCCTGCTGCGATTTTGGCAATGTTGCCAAGTGTAAGGTGCCTCTCCGAGAGTTGCAGGTGATGCATGGCCGCATCAACTTCGCCTGCAGAGTGGTAACACCAGGCAGTGCCTTCGCCTGGTATCTGGGTCACACTATGGCGGGTCTTCATACATGACGCCGCGGGGTACGGCTGACTAGGGGTTTACTAGCAGACCTGTTGGTTTGGCTCACATTCCAGCAGGACTGTCATGCTGTCTCCTTTTGGAGGTCTGAGGTCAGCCCCAATTCCTATTACGGTCGGATGCCTCTGGCTCCCCGGGGTGTGGGTTTTAATTTAAGGACAGTGTGCCTATGGTCATTGGCCCCAGGGATGGCAGGGCATGGATCGCTTACCCGATCTTACGTTTCTGGAGTTTTTCAATTTTTGGTCCCCTTTATGCTCTGGGGGGACAGGTGGGCTGATTCTGTGCTTCACTTTTGGTGTGACAATGCTGTGGTGGTGCACATTGTTAATGCCCAAACATCTAAATCCCCCAGAGTCATGGCCTCAGCTCACCTATTGTTCTTGGGTCCGTGCGCTTAAATGTGCTCCTTAGGGCTAGACAAGTGCAAGGCATTAATAACGATATTGCCGATGCTTTATCCCGCCTGCAGATCTCCCGGTTCCGTGACTTGGCTCCAGACCCAGAGGAACTCACCTCTCCACTCCTGGCTGAGATATGGACATTTGGCGAGGAGACGTGAACCGAGTGAGTGGCTTGTCTTGGCACCTCGCACGCGTACGGCATATCAGCATCCACTCCTTCACTTTAGTGCCTTTTGTGGGCAAAGGCAGTTGGCTGAAATGTGCCCTATACTGGTCGACTAGGTTTTACAATGTATGGTGCACCTTCATGTTCTGGGGTTGGCCCCACGCACCATAGCCACCAGGCTTTTCGGCTTGACATTCATGGCCAAGGCACGGGGCTTTACTGACTGTGCAAGTGTTTTCCGCATACGCCATGTATTGGAAGGGTGGACACGTGTACGTGGCCGCCGCCCGGACACACGTCGCCCTGTTTTCACAGGTATTCTGACCCTGACCCACCGTGCACGAAGTTGGCATAGACTATGTTACAGTAGGTGGGAGGAGTCTCTTTTCATGCAGCTACCACCGTAGCTTTCCCTGGAGCTCTGCGAATCAGCGAGCTGGTCCCATGATCAAAGGGGGACGTGTTTTGTAGGGCACTGGAACTCGAAGATGTCTCTATCAACCAGGAGTGGGCTTAGTGGAGGATTCGTTCCTCAAAGGCCGATCAGCACGGAGTAGGCAGTGGTGTATACTGCTATGATGTACATTTGCTGACATCTGTCTGGTTGGTGCCCTACATGCAATTTTGGCAGTGCCTGCTACGCATCCTGGCCTGTTTTTCTGCCACCAGGATGGGTCTCCCCTTACCAAATTTAAGTTCTGGAGGGTGACCGGTACCGCACTTCCCAGTGTGGGGCTCGTTATAGCACCCATTCATTCAGGATAGGCGTTGCATTTACCGCGGCTGCATTTGGGTACTCTGAGGCGGATATAGGTTGGGCACGTGGGGGTCCGTGCATTTTTTCCTTATATGTACGTCCCCTCACTGTATGAGTACCTAGTTATGTCCTTAATTCCTTTTCCTCTTTTACAGATCCTGTGTGTCTATGCACACCAGTGGCAGTGGGGCTGGTGGGCCGCAGCTATGTACACTGGGCGGCAGAATGTGCTGCGGTGACAGAGTGGGGACCCCATCTCGGGCTGCGTGCATCCGCACGTATGCGGTGGTATGGTAAGCGCGGCATGAGAGGGCGGGAACTGTTGCCATTCCTGATGTCCATCAGGGATGCTGGACCGCCTGATATTCTTATTCTGCACCTCAGTGGCGATGATCTTACACGGATCACTGGCCTTTCCTTTAAATGTCGAGGTGCAGTGACCTGGCGTTTTTACATCACTTATGGCCGTACACACGGTTGCTATGGTCTAACATCGTGCCGAGACACCGTTTTAGAGGAAACATGGATCTCCGTGGTTTGGACCATCCCCGGCGATCAGTGGACAGAGCTGTTGCCCGGTTCCTTGCTGAGAATTGCTTGGGGACAGCCAGTAGACATCCGAGGATAGGCTTGCAAAAATTTTGACCTATAGGCAGGAGATGGGGACCACCTGTCGGCCAGAGGTATGAACCTCTTTCTGGAGGTTGTGCAAGCAGGCCTGGTGACTGAGCTGATGGTCTGAGGGGCGGTGAGTCATCATGGACGCCTCCCCGTGTGGCGAGTAGCACTGGGTAAGGTGTCTGAGTCTTTCTTTGGGGGGTGCGCCTGCAATGAGTACTTGCAATACCTGCTCAATATAAGGTGCTGCCTAAGAAAGAAGTGGAAATGGAAGAGGTCTTCTCAAGTCACTCATCAAATACAAGTTCTTCTCATTGAGGTCATCTAACATATTTTGGTAACTCAGAACTCTTTGAGGCACGACGTGTTCTACCTTGATAACAAAGTTGTGCACTGATGTTATCACACATTTACCAACATCCAGATGACATTCTTCTTGCTGTGTCTCAGGTTCCCCCTGCATCCTAAGAGTTCACATACATTTTCCTCTCCCTAAATCTCTTGCTTGTGTGTGTGTGTGTGCGTGTGTGCGTGTGTGTGTGTGTGTGTGTGTGTGTGTGTGTGTGTGTGTGTGTGTGTGTGTGTGTGTGTGCGTGCGTGCGCGCGTGTGTGTGCCAGGAGAAAAGCCTAATGGTACAGCATTTTCAAGGCATCTTAATCTTGACATATCATAAGCATCAGAAAGCAACAGTGAGTAAAACACACAGAAGCAGCAGCAGATAGTTAAGTGATGTCTAATAGAAACCTACCACTTTCAAACCCCCAGATCCCATTATCAAAGAGAGGTTTTTCTTTTCTCTCCCTTTTCTTGCAAAATTATCGGTTTTTTTTTTTTAAAAGCAAGCCCTAGTGTCTGATCCCTCCATGCAAATAAAATGCAAATTGAAAGAGTAGAAGGGGAAGGCCCAGGAAAGAAGAGGAACACCAGAGGGGGGAAATGTTCCCACTTGGTGGTGTCCTCTCCTATTGTAGGCCCACAAATTTTGAAGGCAAATGTGAAGTTTAAAACCCCTCTACTCCAGTCCTATAGTTTTATAATTTCTAACAAGTGCAGCAGCAGATATCACAATAAATAGTAGACTATTATAAAACGATGTAAAAGCATCAGGATTATGGGAGCTACCTGAAAAGGACTTATAGTATACCACTTAATCATCTTTTATTCTTACATTCCTGGTTCAGTGGTACCTCGATTAAAGAGCATAATGTGTTCCACAGGATTGCTCTTTAAGCGAGTTTGCTCTTTAACCGAAACACCATTGTAAGTGACCAATTCTGACTTCTGGTGTGGGGTGGGTGGGATTGTGAACCCCGATTTAGTTGTTAAGCGAGTTTCTGGTTAGTTTTAGTTGCTAAGCGAGGTGACCTTTCAGAGCAAATTCTGCTCTTTAAGCGAGTTAGTCTCTAAGCAAGACACTCTTTATGCAAAGTTTTACTGTACTTCGGCTGAGAGAATTATGGGCACTGATATTTCCTTTCTTGAGGAGTATCTTGTATTACTCTTTTCTGAATCTTTTGGGAACAAACAAAAGCAAACGCACAAAACACCCCAACGAGAAATTATTATTGTCCGTTTTGATATTTTTGGAGGGAAGGTGTGAAACACAGTTGCAAATATCTTTCAAAGTGATTACTTTCCCTTGCTTTCTATGGCTGGATTTTTATTGTTGTTTTTTGCCGGTTCCAACTGGAAAAATTTCAGGCTGTGAAGGAGATCCCAGTGCCTTAAGGAAACACATCTTGAGTTGCATGCTTCAGAAACTTGCTTAACAGATTTCAAAACACTCATGCTCCCTCGCTCCAGCTTTACTACATGTAGTGTCTTACAGTCAAAAGTGTTAATACAGACACAAGGGGGCCCACCATCTGTCTGTTTCATTGGATCATTGAACAAAGAGTGAAAGATGGGGAGAAGAGAAAAACTTTGATCCATGATTTTGAAGCTTCTGTTTTGCTTCCTCTCTCCTTCCTGAGTTTTTATCCTGGGGCTTATTAATGAAGCTACGGATGGCACAAGCTTCTAGCTCCAAATGCCACTTTTTGCCATTTTCCTATGGTTCCATTAAAGTTTCCTTGGTATTTAATGAAATAATCACTTGCTTTTTCATCTACTGATTCAGTGTTTTTCAAGCATATGATAGTTAAATCTAACTTCTTGCCCAAATTGAAATCGGAGACACCAATTGTAGCTTGTATCCGAAGTACCTGCTTTTAGAGCCAGTAGGTTATCAGTTATTTTCCCCCTGAGGGACCCCAAAAGTCTTTTGGCTAAGTTGTATTACTGCTGTAGACATTATTCCTTTAGGTTTTCATGCATAATAAGGGGAGAACAATCTAGTAGCAAGTAGTGTATTTCTGAAATAAAGAGGAAGATGGGCAAAACAGTTCTATTCTGTTATTCCATTTTGCCATTTCTTTGTCATTCATGCTGTGGGATCCGCGAGCACAATTGGCATACTGTCCCTGACAGAGGCCATGACTTGTGAGATCACTCTGAGCCTTGGGCTCCAAGGGGACAGAAATTGGGGAGCGGATTAATAGTCATAGATTGATACACCCATATCTGACCTGACAAACAGTCCCTGCAGGAGGAAATTGAATGTCTAACTAATCAGTTAGGTAATAGGTAATATCGCACCTGCGGATTACTCCAAGCCCTAACGCCAACATCGGCCATGTTTACTCTTGGGTAAGCTTGGAACAATGGAGTTCCCCTGCCAGTGTTTAATTTAGTTAATTAACTTCCCCGGGAGAGGTTCCCAAATAACCCGTGTAAACATGCGATATGATTTTCTGTCAGATGACGATTCTATCACACGCCGCCTTGTATTCCTATATATGATGATGATTTTCCCTGAATAAATCACTGGTCTTCACTCCATCTTGTCTCGCGTCTTCTTCTTGACCAGTCTCCTCTGGGACCCAATAGCTGCTTTGCGGCCCAAATACAACACATGCCATAAAATTTCAGGTGTTCTAGTATTCATTTGTTTACACCCATTTTTTATACTTAGTGTTCATATAAGAGATTAATTAATACACTAGTTCTATGTTTTTCCTTGCTCATTTTTCCCAGCTCAAGTTCTGTTACTGAAATTGTGAAGAAATGTACACATTTTAATAACTTTTGATCAGAAATGTATGATATTTCCACCCACCTGCAGGGACCAAATTTGTTAAGTACCTCTCTTCCTGATATGGAGAGAACCAAAGTACACCTGCCTTCATGTGTGTTATGTGCCACCAAGTTGCACCATAGGGTTTTCATAGTAAGTTAGATATTTATGGAGTAGTTTTACTAGTGGCCTCCTCTGGTGAGGTTTTTTTATCACTAAGTGGGTATTCAAACCTGGGCCTCATGGGCCTACTGATGTATTGCACTGTATATCCAATGTACATGCCAATCAAGTAGCTATTAATGGTAAGACGCCTCTCAAAAAAGAAAAGGAGCACCACCAGCAGAAGGAAGTGGGAAGCCTATTTCTGTACCACTAACATGTCTGAAAACTATAGCACTCAAACGCTGATCCTAAAGAGCTTCAAAGACCTTTGCCACACAGATGGGTTTTGTATTCTCTCATATTTGATTTTTTAAATTCAAAATTTTAAAAAGTCTATTCAACTTAATTCCTTTCTAATTACTCTCATGCATAAGATACTCCACTTTGCAAATAAACTGTAACAATACTGTATCATGTCATATCTCTCTTGCTATTTTTAATGAAAACTATAAGGGAAATTTACTATGCTGTGCAAGAATTGTCCAACTGTGTTCACCATTGCTCTCATTGGTGGCTTGTGACTAGGGCAGGGAGCACTCCAAAAATTATTTGGGTGAATCAGTTCATGAGCCATCCATGTATGACCTATATACCCCATGGTTCCATGGTTACCATGTTTGGTCACCTACCTGGGTTTCTCTTATCCCTACCTGGCCTTGACCGGAGGGATAAGAGGACGCCACGCCACAGCCGGGATGCCGCGCCGAAGCTCTCCTGGGCCCCCGCCATCGGCCCAGGATGGGATCCACCTACGGACACCGGGCCCGCCTCCCTCTGGCCCTGCCTTGACCGGAGGGATAAGAGGATGCCACGCTGCAGCCGGGATGCCGCGCCGAAGCTCTCCTGGGCCCCCACCATCGTCCCAGGATGGGAGCCACCTGCAGACACTGGCCCCGCCTCCCTCTGGCCCTGCCTTGACTGGAGGGATAAGAGGACACCGCGCCACAGCTGGGACGCCATGCCGAAGCTCTCCTGGGCCGATGGTGAGCCACCTACGGACAGCCCAGGATGGGAGCCACCTACGGACACTGGCCCCGCCTCCCTCCAGCCCTGCCTTGACCGGAGGGATAAGAGGACGCCGCGCCACAGCCGGGACACCACGCCGATGCTCTCCTGGGCCCCCGCCATCGGCCCAGGATGGGAGCCACCTGCGGCTCTCTCCCCGGGCCAAGTCAGTCAGGGGAGATGGGAGCATTGGCGCAGCTGTGCCTTGTTCTCGGCGGGGACTTTGGAAGCTGCTGCCACCGAGATGCTGAAGCCGACACACCACCTTGGCTCTCTCCCCTGGTCTGTGGTGAGAGTGGGGGGGAGGGAGGGAGACAGAGGGACTGAGGCTGATGTTTGTCGCAGCTGGGGAAGTTGGGCTGGGCACTATATGGGATGTGAGCTGTGCTTCATCCCTTGGGGATTTTGTTAATATTGATTATTTCTGATGCTTTGTACTTATGTATTATGTGATGTATTGATATTGTGCTTTTTCCCCTGAATATCTTTTGATGTAATTGAGCTGTATTATTATGTGTTATTGTATTTTATATTGTATTTATTGTCCGCCATGTAAACCGCCCTGAGTTGGGTTGCACCCGAGTGGGCGGTATATAAGCATGAAAATTAAATTAAATTTAAATTAATTGTCTAATTGAATTGCAGAAGAAGTTGAAAAGAAAAAGCAAGAAAGCCATGAGGATCTGATGCAGATAAATTAATGGTATTGTGACATTTAGATCATGCTGTTAACCCTACCCAATATTTAAGTCTCTCTTGGTGTGATTTTGGTAAATGCTTAGATTCTTCTATCCTGTCTGGAGGTGTCTTCATTCATTTAAAGGATGGTCTCTACTTAAAAATGGTCTAGGGACTGAGGGAGAGGCAACAGCAAAGATCACTGGGCACATAAAGCTTTGAGCTAATTTAAACTAATTTTAGGGGGATTTTTAGTTTGTATCTGATGATGGACAACCAACTAACCATTTGGCTGGTCAAACCATTTTCAGAAGATTAATTCAAGAACAAAGGTTATCTATGCATTGTTAAAAAGAAAAGAAAGGAGTATATTGCCTTGCTTAACATTTCATCTGTTGACAGACAGACAGACAGATAATGCAAATGGACAACCTTTGGACCTTTGCCCTCCTTTCTTCTGGTCCGGTACTTTTAAAAAGGACTCCATATAGTGGGAAGAGTGGATTGTCCTCCAAAACCACTTGAAGGGCTTCTGTTTGTTTAAGATGATACATGTACATGCCATGAAACATAGGACTCATTCAACTACCTCCCCCCACACTTTGTATTCCTGGCAGAATTACATTTTAAAGTCCAATACAACGACTATCAGTGGACAATTGAATCAGCAAGCAATTGAAAAAACAAAGATGACTTGCCACCCAGTCTTTGGTTATGTGAGCTGTGTGGTTAATGAAGAAATTATGAACTAGGAGCTCAAATATAATTATTTATAAAATGGATTGCATTAAAGTTTTGCTTTCTCTAGCTGGCTGAATTATCATGAGCTATAATTATTAGGCCTAGCATTGGAACTCTCACTAAAAAATTTATTTAACCTACTTTTATTATGCACCATAATATAAATTAATTACTCATGTGGCTGGTACATTGTGAAATAAGAAAGCACCCGTTTAATTAACTGGCTCTAATTTATTATCATTTTTTTTATTTTGAGTTGCAATAAGTGGACATAGATTCTAATTTAAAAGGTGACAAAAGGGTTCAGTTTCACTTCAACATGCTCACAACTAGTACTCCCCATACCCTTGCATTAATCAAAAAGAAGAGTGAATATATCAAACGATTTGTCTCGTATCTTTTGCATTTTTATCAGTACATGATTAAATAAAGCAAACAGCTAACAAATAACTCCATGTTTTCTATTCTCTTAAGTACTTAAATTTGCAGCTGGCTTTAGTAGAAAATTTAAAACCATTTGATGAATTCATTTTGACTATGTCATTTTAATGAGGGAAAATAGAGCTGGGAAGTCTAGACAAATAGCAGGTATTGTGGTAAAACTATTACTGTCAGTATGACTTCAGGTTGCTTGTTGAGAATACATTAAAAACCCCTACTTACGAAAAAAAGTCCATTCCATAGGCTTTTGCTTAAATCGAATTTTTATGTACCTTGAAGCAAACCCATAGAGAAAATGAAATTTTTATGTAAATTGAAGGAAATCCATAGGGAAATGATTTTTATGTAACTCGAAGCAAACCCATAGGAAAAATAATCTTTATGTAACTCGAAGCAAACCCATAGGAAATCGTGTAAATCAGGAAATGGTTTTAGCACAAAATCATTATTATTATCAAGAAGCAACAGTTAGGACAGAACATGGAATGACAGAGTGGTTTGGAATAGGAAAAGGAGTAAGACAAGGCTGTATTTTGTCACCCTGTTTATTCAATTTATACACAGAGCACATAATGCGCAATGCAGGGATGGAGGAATCACAATATGGGATTAAAATTGCTGGGAGAAACATCAACAATTTGAGATATGCAGATGACACCACTCTAATGGCAGAAAGTGAGGGAGATCTAAAGACCCTCTTGACTGGGTTGAAAGAAGAGAGTGCAAAAGCTGGATTGAGACTCAATATCAAGAAAACCAAGATAATGGCAACAGACCCTCTCAGTACATGGAAAATAGATGGGGAAGAAGTAGAACAGACTTTACTTTCCTAGGATTTAAGATCACTGCAGATGGTGACTGCAGCCATGAAATAAAAAGCCGACTGATTCTGGGGAGACAAGCTATGAGAAACTTGGGGAACATAGTGAAAAGTAGAGACATCACCTTGAAAACAAAAATTCACATAGTCAAAGCAATGGTATTCTAGTGGTAATGTATGGGTGTGAGAGTTGGACCATTAGGAAAGCTGAGCACAGAAGAATAGATGTCTTTGAAATGTTTTGGAGGAAGTTTTGAGAGTCCCCTGGACAGCAAAGAGAACAAATAGGTCAATTTTAGAAGAAATCAACCCTCATTGCTCATTGGAAGGTCAAATAGTAAAGATGAAGCTTAAGTACTTTGGACATCAAATGAGAAGGGAGGATTCACTTGAGAAAGCCTTCATGCTAAGAAAGGTGGAGGGCAAAAGAAGAAGGGGTGGCCAAAGATGAGATGGCTACATGGTATTGTAGACACAATGGGCACAGAGCTGGGTGGGCTGAGGAAGTTGGTGGAGGACAGAGGTGCCTGGAGGGCAATGGTCCATATGGTCATAAAGGGTCAGAATCGACTGTACGACTGACCAACAACAATAAGCCGAATTTTATGTAACTCGAGGCATTTGTAAGTTGGGGTTGAAGTCCCTAAATGCAAGACCAACATGCTCAAGTGGGGGCTGCTGGCAGACAACAACATTCTATGTGAATGTGGAGAGATACAGAATCCAGCTCATTTACTGGTCTGCCAATTACAGCCATAAACATGCACCAATGAAATCTTAAGTTTGGGCAATGACAAAGCCAAGAAAGTGGCTTCATTTTGGCAGTCCAGGGTATGATTGGGACAGAAAAGAAGAAGAATGCTACTTCAAATCTGCTTTACAATTTTATCTAGTCTTATGTATCAGCTAAATTCATAGTCCAGCATATGTGGAGGGTGCCAGATTGAGAAAATTTGTTGTATATGTTGTGTTCTGTAAAGCTGTGCCTTTAACAATGTACCTAGCCATGTGGTAACAATGTAACCTTTCTGTGTGCAACATTATAACCTTCAGCTGCATCACTGTAACCCCTATAAGAGGACGCGAGCTAGTGACCACTAGATGGCAATAGCGAGCGTCCAGCTCTCATGGCTCAGATTCACCCTGGATCAGCAGCGCGGGAAGATTCCCGCCACCTCAACACCTGGACAAGAAGGGCGTGACCTTCTATGACGTCACACAGGCAGCAACCAATAGACTGTCAACGAGCCACATTCAAATGTATATCCAGCTGTATATTGAGCTACCCATCTGCCATTACCACATGTTCCTCCGGATCATCATGCAATAAACCTGTGTTAAGCCAACCCTTCGGCTGTTTCATTGTCTTCGGTCCCATACACTAAATTGGCGACGAGGATGGGATATGGCTGCCCACGGGACCAAGACATGCGCCGGTTTCGAGATCAGGAAACTGGGAGACTGGGAGATCTTCGAAATGGACTTCCAGGGAGCACTGGTCGAAGCCGAAGTCACGGATGAGGCAAAGAAAAGGGCCATCTTCACCAGGATGCTTGGACAAGAAACCAAAAGGACCTTGGTGGACCTGATCGCTCCGAAGAGGGTGAGCAACTTCAAGGCCAAAGAGCTCCTACAGATGCTGCGCGAGTATTTCCGGCCCTCAACGGCGATGTTTCCCGCTCAGAGTGCGTTCTGGAGGCGAGTCCAGGCGCCCGGGGAGACGGTCGCCGCCTTCGTGGCGGCCCTGCGGCTGGCTGCCGGCCCGTGTAAATGGGAGAACGCTGAAATCACCCTCAGGGACTGCGTGCTATGCAGCCTGAACGACGCCGAGACTCAGCGCACGCTAATGAACCAAGAGCCACCCCCCACGTTGCAGGAGGTCCTGAAAGCGGCACAGGCCGTGGAGGCCACAAAGGCTGGGGTGCAAGAGCTCCAGGACTGGCGGCCGAAGACGAGCAAGGCAGAGACATCAGTGCACGCAGCCCGGCGAACTTCAAAATCGTCCGCAGAAAGCAGCGACGACGAGGACGTCCGGAGGGTCCGGAAAGAGGGCCGGCGGTGCGACGGCTGTGGAGCGGCCCACGACCGCGCCAAATGCCTGTTCAGAAAGGCCGAGTGTCACAACTGCGGCCGCCGCGGGCACATCGCCAAAGTATGCAGAAAGAGGCGCGAGGCCCGGAGGAGCTCGGCAGACCGTTCGACGGGACAAGACCGCCCGACGAGACCCAAAGACGGCACCCAGGCCACGAGAAAGCGGGACGGTGTGGGCCGCATCTCCGACGGCAGCGAGGACGACGCTCCAGTATTCAGCGTGTCCGCAGGACACCCCCGTTACTTTGTTGAGGTACTAGTGCAAGGGGTTCCCATTAGGATGGAAATTGACTCGGGTTCCTCATATTCAATTATTTCTCAGAGGGAGTTTTTGAGAATTGCCCCCCACATGCGACCCAAGCTCAAAGCGTTGAGGTCCACGCTACGGGACGTGCAAGGGAACAGTATTCCAGTGTTGGGGGTTGGAGAATTTCAGGTCAAATTTAAGAAGCACGCCGCGGCCCTCTCCCTAGTCGTGCTTAAAGGGGGGGATTGCAGTCTCCTCGGAACTCAATGGTTTCAGCCCCTGGGTTTGTTTATTGGGGGGGTGCACGCCGTTGGGACTGACCCGGTGCAGGAGGTGTGCGACGCGCACCCCGAAGTTTTCAAAAAAGGACTGGGGAAATTCAAGGGGCCCCCAGTGACATTCGACCTAGACCCGGAGGTCCGTCCAATACGACTCAAACCGCGCCGGGTGCCAAGTATACAAACGTTTTTTTTTAACTGAAAGTGAATTTTCTTTGTTACATGCAAAACATCTCTATTCATTCTACATTAATCTACATCTTATTTTGTTATGTGAAACATCTCTGTTCTCCCAGCCTTTACAAACATATGTTCATATTTCCTGCAATATGACACACTTCTTATGCAGTTTAATAAAGTGCAGCCAACTTAGATTACATTTTTCACCATTACTTTGCATGCAAGTTTAGCAACATTCATGCGCTGCTAAAGTTTTCAATAATAAAAACTATCTGTCTATATAGTGTAAGATTTAACTTCTTTAAAATGGAAAAGACAATCATTTTGCCACAAGCACTGCCTCTTCACTGATTTGCTGAATTGCCAGGTATCTTGGTTAGTATGCAATTACATGAATTTATATTCCAGTTTTAAGTTTATTTTATGCTTCTAAAGACACATGAAACTTCTGGCAGATTGACTCAGTTGCTATAGCTATGCAGAATGTTCACTTCAAACCCACAGTCTGCCTCCATTGAGGAAAATGACAATTGTCAGATTTAGGGGTCTTCCAAGCAAAGCATTTCTTCCCTTTTAGATTTTGCAACAATATTTGCCTTTTTGTCAAGAATCTGCCTTATATTTCCTTGTACTGTTCTTTGTTTTTATTGCCTGATGTATTTTCCAAGCTTTTTCTAACCTCATTGCTTTAGTTCAGGGATTATCAAGCTGCACCCCGCGGCACCATTTCATGTGGCAACACCACCCGGAAGTGCAATATGGTGAAGGAAGAGCAAAATGGCTGACCAGCCCCCAAAGCTGTCTGAGGGAGCATGACCCGGCCCCCAGCTTATAAAGGTTGAGAACTCCTGCTTTAGTTTCATTTTCACTTTATACAGAAATTAACACTATGGTTCTTCCTAGCCTTAGTGCTAATGAATAGGCCAAGGGACCTACACTCACACCTCAAATGGGCTTGTCTTATGTTTTCCTAATACAATTGTAATTAGAGTTGCCATAATTCTCTCCCACAAAAACCGGGACAGAAGTATACTTGACAAAAATGAGTGGGTTATCTACAAAATAGCCTTTTTAAAAAACAAACATAATATAATGATAGCTATAAAACACTTTCACATTAAATATATCAGTACATAAATGAATTTATTTACAACAGTTAATTCTTATTGTAAGATGATCTATTGTACTTCTGAGAAGTCACGTCGCGGTCAACTCTTAACATCCTCAGTTCCAGGAAACACACAGGTCACACTTATCGGGCAGTGGTGTGAGGCGAGGATGTTAAGATTTGTCTCCAGGTATGCTCCAACTCCAAAGTGGCAGGAAATCACTCATTTGATGGTGAGAGTTTGAATTTATTTTATTTATTTTTATTTTATTTTATTTTTAAATTTAAAGCTTTTATTAAGAACTGAAATAATACAAAAACAAATAATGAAAATAATACAAAAAATAATACAGTAACAAATCTATTCATTATAAAAAATATCTAAAGCAATAAAACAATATAACCCGACCACCTGTGCTCTGTCGGGGAATGTCGGCAGGGGTTTCTTGACCATTTACCTTCAATTCTGTTTCCAAAATTGGATCATGTCAGGGCTTGGGTTAAACTTGTTATCACCTAATAAAGCGAAGTTGACAAAGGGACCCCAAATCTCCCAAAATGGTGTCTTTATTGGTAACCCCTTTTTCTGGTGAACTTGGATAGTTAATTTCTCATTGAGAGCCAATTGCCAAACATCTGCGTACCATCTAACTTTATTAATATTATTTCCACTCTTCCATTCCTTGGCAATTAGCTGTCTGGCAACCATCAATAAAGATAACAATAATTCTTTTTTATTATTTTCCAGATGTAAATCATCCACTTCACCTAGTAATACTATCTTTGGACTTAGCACTATTGTTATGTTTAATATTTTATTCAATTCTTCTTCTATAACATCCCAGAAATTCCTCATTTTATCACACAGCCACCACATATGAATGTAAGTCCCTTTTCCTTTATTACATCTCCAGCATAAATCAGAGTTTTTATTATTTATTAAATGTAATTTGGCTGGAGTGAGATACCACCTCCAAAGTACTTTACAATTATGTTCTTTTTCCTTTATTGAAAGTGATTTCATACTTCTATGAGTCCATTTCTTTTTCCAGTTCTCATCTTTTATTACGATTCCCAAATCCTCCTCCCAAGTTTTTTTAAGCCAGTGCTGAGTATCTTCACTAGAATTTAGCAACTGATAAATCTTACCCACTAAACCTTTTAAATTCTTTTTACCATTCCTTACTTCAAGAGTCAGATTTTCAAAGGGGGTTGATGCCCGGTTTATTGTATTGTTTTCCCTCATCTTTCTATTCCACGCCTCCATCTGTAGTTCTTGCAACCAGTTTAAGCCTAACTCCGCGTAAATACTTTTTCTTTGGAAGATGGTACTACAATTATCAATCCAATCCGTGATTAACAGAGCTTTTTTGCGTGTTAAAATTTCTCTTGTACTTATTGTTACCTCTAAAGGGCAATTTTGTTGGTCTAAAATTTCCATTATGGGCGAAGAATTTGGAGATAATATTGGTTTTAATCCTTTCCATATTCTGAATATATTCTTTAAAGAAAAATTACAAAATTGGGGATTAGTTCTTATCTCACCTAAAAATAATTCGCCCTTCCAATTTCTAAACTCTATATAATCTAATTCATACTTTTGCGCATAATTTTGACTTAATAATTTAATAATTCTCTTTAAATTGAAAGCTCTGTAATAGAGTTTAACATTCGGGATATTTAGCCCTCCCAACTTGTTTTTAAAATACCATAAACTTTTATTAATTCTTGGCTTTTTTCCGTTGTTACAGATTTCATTTATCAATTTCTGCCAGATTTTAAGCTCTGTTTCTTTTATTTGTATTGGTAAATTTTCAAATAAAAAGTTTAGTTTTGGCATAATTTTCATCCTGCACAAATTTATCATCCCAAACCATGATATTTTCAATGATTTCCATTGATCCTTAATTTTTTTTATTTCCTCTTTTAACTTATTAAAGTTGATCTTATACAAATCCTTAACTTCATCTGACACCATTATTCCCAAATATCTCATTCTATCTCTTATTTTAAATTTATATTTCTCCATTACTTTCTTCTTTTCCCCCTCCGATAGATTACAAGTAATAGCTTCTGTTTTATTCCAATTTATTTTTAATCCTGTAACTTGCTCGAATAACTTCAAATGATGTTGAATTTTATTAATATTTAGAAGAGGGTCCTTGACCACTAGCAAGGTGTCATCTGCAAATAGACTAATTTTTTTTGTTTTTAACACCTGTCAAACCTTCATCTTGTCGAATACTTCTTGCTAACAACTCCATTGCTAGAATGAAAAGTGATGGGGAGAGCGGGCAGCCTTGTCGGGTACCAGCCTTAATCTCGATTTCTCCACTTAACCTATTATTCATTTTTATTCTTGTCACTGAATCATTATATAATTGATCAATTGCATGTTTAAATTTAGAACTAAACTCTAATCTGCAACATATTTCTTTAATAGTAGACCACTGAATAGAGTCAAATGCTTTGTAGATATCTAGTGCCAAAATACAAACTTTTTCCTTACTCTTTTTAACCAAATCTATAATATTAACTAACCTACTTATCAATCCCTCCATCTGTCTGCCCTTCAAAAAACCAGCTTGATCCTCTCCTATATAAAAGCTTAAAAAGCTATTAAGTCTATTATTCAATAAAGAGGTGAATATCTTAGCATCCTGATTTAATAAGGAGATAGGGCGGTAGGCATCAATTTTTTCCCTATCTTTACCTGGTTTTGGGATCAATACCATAATTGAACGACTCCAGGATTTTGGCATATTTCCCCCCTCTAATATATAATTATACAATTTCTTTAATTTGGGAATCATTACATCCTGACATTGTTTATATATTTCCGATGGAAAACCATCTTCACCTGGTGCTTTGTCATTTTTTAAGTTTTTAATCACTATTTCAATTTCTTTATCTTGAATTTCTTGCTCCATATAATCTGAATGTTCTTTTTTTAATTTTATATTTAAATTTTGATCTAAAAAAGTTCCTAAATTTGTCATATTAACCGACTTTTCTTTGTATAAATCCGCAAAGAACTTTTCTGCAATATGGAGTTTCCCCTCTAGTTTATGTACTATGAGACCATCCTCATCTGACAGAGCTTCTATTTGTCTCTTGATCTTCTTATTTTTTGCTCTTTTTGCTAAAGTTTTCATATCCTTACTATTAAATTCAAAGTCATTTCTCTTTAGATATACCAAATCCTTTCTTGCTTTGTCAATTTCTAAACCTATTACCTCTTTTCTTAAAGACTGAAGTTTATTCCAATTCCTCTCATTACCATCCTCTGCATGTCTTCTTTCTAATTCTTTTAATTCTTGATCTCTTTTAACTATTTTCCTATTTAATTCTCTATCAATAATAATTTTTTCCTAAATGCAGTCTCCCCTTAATACCGCTTTCATGGCATCCCATAAAATATGTGGTGCCACTTCACCCGTATCATTGATCTCCCATTTTTCTACCCATTTGTCCATCAATCTTTCCTTTATCACTTCATTATTTAGGAGTTTTGTGTCAAACCTCCATATATTACTTTTTGAAACATCCTTTCCTAAATTAATTTCCAAAGTGATTGGGGTATGATCTGACAACTTAAACGTGCCTATTTTAAATTCTTCCAAATTATGTGAAAGGTTCTCTGATACCATAAAATAATCCAATCTGGAATATGTTCTTGACACTGAGGAGAAGAAGGTAAATCCCTTTTCCTTTCCTTTCATATATCTCCAAGTATCTGTAAGATTTAGCTTCTTCATCCACCTGTCAAGTATATTGAATTGACCTTTCCGATAGTTGGAATAATTGGAAACATCAGTCACAGCTCTTGTTAAATTAAAGTCTCCACCTACTATCAAATTTGGTGATCTTTCTTTTTTTATAATTGGTAAAATCTTATCTAAAAAGAAACCTTGATTTTTGTTTGGAGCATAAATGTTTATCAAGGTATATTCATCATCTTCGATCTTACCCTTAATTAGCTGAAACCTTCCCTCTTTATCACATATATTCTTGGACATTATAAACCCCAGTTTATTCGCTATTATGGTAGCTATACCTCTAGAATTTGAGGTTCCCAAACATTTTTCATATATATATCGGTTCCCTTTACATAAAGATTATTTTTATTTACATTTTTTTGGTGAGTCTCTTGAAGGAATATAACATCTGCTTTCTCTCTGTTCAAAATTACCTCTAGTCTTTTTCTCTTAATTTGATTCCCCAGACCCTTAACATTGTATGATATAATTTTTAATCTCCTTGACATGAGGGAGTATTGGTCTTATTACCCTCACCGACAGTTCCCCAACATTGAAAGAAAAAAGAAAAATTGTGGAAAAAATTTAAAAAACTACAGAAAAAGTTCTCTTTCATCCATTTTAATTTACTTCTATCAACCTTTGAATTCCATGTGCAAAGAAAAAAACTTAACAATAACAAAAATGAGAAAAAAATTCTCAACCCCCCCACTTTCCTAGTCGGAAAGCAACCTTTGACATCCAAAGTCGGGGGAGGGGGGGCGTTAAGCAAAAAAAAAGACATTCTGACATACAACCGTTGCATGTTCAATATCTATTTTTACAAACTTAAAAATTAATATATTTTCAATAGACCATTTAATAAAATGAATGACCAAACCATTTAATTACCTCCCTCCGCCCCCAGCATTTCTTCGTCTTCCACCTCATCTTCCTGTTCCTTCATCTTTGGAGTTAGTAACTCCTTTAGAGATTGCCAGTCCTTTGAACCCTTCTCTATAATATTTGCACTTATAAGTATGTCCAACATTTGAGGAGTTTTCCTTAATGCAAAATTTTTCCCTTGATTCATGAATCTTAATTGTTTAGGTGGTCTCCAATTATATTTAATGCCCTTGTCTCTTAATATTTTAGTCACTGGTTTTAAACGTGACCTCCAGACCCGTTCTTCCAATGATATGTCATTGTATACTTCTACTGTTATAGATTCCATTTTTAGGGCTTCTTGACCTAAAGATTTTAATTTTAAGCCCAAATTAACAAATTTCACCAGGACATTTCGCACTCCACCTCCATTGTTTTTTTTGGGGCCTAATCTATATATGCTCACTATTTCTTCCGGACCCACATTCTCCCCTAAATTTAATCCATTCAGCCAATTTAAAAATCTCTGTTTTAAATCATCTGGATTACCCTCCGGGATATGTCTAATCACCACATTATTTTTTCTCAATTGATCTTCCAGATAACCCAACCTTTTTTCCTGATCTGACCACTTGTCCTCTGTGGAATTCACTCTCACCTTCATTTCTTTCATATCATGATGTAATTCCCACACTTCTTTACCAATGGCATTTATCCCTTCTTTCAAATCCTGTATTTCCTTAATCAAATTTGTACATTCAACTTTAGTTGATTTAATTACTTTTGAAATAGTGTATTTAATCTCCATTTGAAATCTTTTATTATCTAACAATCTTTGTTCTTCCATATCTTGAAGCTTT
Source organism: Bradypodion ventrale (assembly GCA_035047345.1). Classification (NCBI taxonomy): domain Eukaryota; kingdom Metazoa; phylum Chordata; class Lepidosauria; order Squamata; family Chamaeleonidae; genus Bradypodion; species Bradypodion ventrale. Next base: position 145,500,364 of record JAWDJE010000004.1, on the reverse strand, counting down.
GTTTGTAGTGCCTGCTCCAACTTATCAAATCTAGACTCTAAGTTTCCCTTTAAATCTTTAATATTGGAAGTTGAAGTCTTATCCATCTCTGCCCCCTCCTCTGCATCTGAATCCTTATTTTGGACAGATGGTAAATCCATTAGAGTAACCTGTGTTTTTAAAGTTCCTGCCCTGCTCATTCCTTCTAACCCCCCACCCCCACCCTCCTGTTGCTTTTCCTGAATCCCTTGTTGCAATTGTTTACTCCTTCTTTCTTCCACTTTCTTTTTTAATTGTTCCAAATCAAAAATCTCATCAAGTTCTTCCCTCAATGATCTTCTTCTGCTTTCTTCTTGCTCCCTTCTTATTAATCTTTTATCTCTCACCCAAAATGGATCCTGATTTGGTGCCTTTACCCTCTTACTCATTAAACAATCTTCAACCACTCTTATATAGAAGGAAAAAGAGAGAGAAAATCAGCATAAATAGGTAACAATGTCAACACCAATAATGCTTAATAGTATATGTCAGAATACAGCAGATAAGGGGTTAAGAGAAGGGGGAGGGAATGCAAATATAACCCAGAGTGTAGGAAGACCATTAATATGGGTTGTCTAGAAAGTACACAAAATATATAAACAGGAGTTTATGTCCCTTTTTCAACTTATTTTCCTTTCCTTCTTTCACTTTAAGTGCTATATAGAAATGGGGGGGAAATATCAAAGTACAGTTTGTCGTCTGCTCCAATAGCACTCAGTAACCTTGTAACTCCAGCGAAGGAATGCAGGGGAGGGAGGCTGCAGTCCAGTCACCACTTTGATAACAGAGGCTGCCGAAGGCTGTTCAAAGTATAATGAAACAAACTTTCTCGCTTGATGTTGCAGAGTCTTGTAGTTCCCTGTCTCTTCGCAGCTGCCAGCTCCAATTTTAAGATGAGTTTATAACAAAAATAACATCCAATATCACCATAGTAACCAAAGTTTTGCCCAAACTGTAGCTTTGTTGTGATTTCAATGCATCGGAGGTTGCTGACTCAAACCAGGCAAGAACCGCCCCTGGAACTTTCCTCTCCCCTTTAAACACACATGTTCAATCTCACTCCTTTTCTGTCACGTTAGAACAAATTAGCTCCAAATAACTCAGTCCATTAAAAGTTCTCCCTCGAATCCAGGCACGGGTCGCTCCTCAACTCTCACTCTGTCTCTTCAATCAATCCAGCCAGTTCCCCCGCTATGCAGCCTTGTTTAAACAAAGCTGGCTTAGAAACCTTGCTGACTTGGTCTCTTATTTTTCTGTTCTCAGAGCCGTGACACCTCCAGGATGATATATATAAAAAAGACTTCCTTCGGTCGGTCGATCCCTGCAGACCACCACTTCAATTAGTCTTCACCACCTCTATTCCCCCCGACAGATTGAATCTATCTGGACTTACCAGATCTCTTTGTGTCTGGGGGGATCCGAGGCTCCGAAGCTCTGTGCGAGCCAACTTCAACCTTGAGGATGGAGGGGGAGGAATCAGTCTCTCCTCTCTAATATCTTCACAACTCCGCCATATTCTGTCAGGATGCCGATGGCTCCTCAAGCCCACTGTTTACAATCCTTCGGAGATCTAAGCAATCTTAAGCCTTTAGCCGCTCCAAGTTTGATCATTCAATAGTAAATTATTTAAAGAAAGGATATTAGATCTTATTTGGTCTGCATGCCCGCATTCACCACTCCTTTTTCCGCTCTTCACGGCTCACCCTTCAGCAAGTAACAGAAAACCTGTCTTCCTACTCCACCATGATGCCACGCCCCCCCAGTTTGAATTTATTTTAATGGTGTGTTATAATACACAACCAGTAAGTTTTAAAAATCTGGGACTTTAACATGATTTTTATTGAACTGGCCGGGACAATTTTTCTGACCTTGAATCCTGGACAATCTCGGTTTTCCGGGACATATGGCAACTCTAATTGTAATATAGATTTAAAGGAGAGGGGGCAGGGAGATCAGCATCAACTTTTTTTCTCTATGCCAACTATGCCAATATATATGCAAGTGGGCAATATCGTTATTTGACCATTATTATTTTTAGATTACTAGTTTTCAGCTTGTACTAGTCTTCATCAGGCTGTGCACCAATTTATTCTTGATAGTACATACAAAAAGTATGAAAGTTCCAAGTGCCATGACAGATGTCCGTCTGTCTCTTAAAAGTGAGTTTGGAATGATGACTGTAAAAATAAGTCAGAAAAGTAGGTTTAATATCCACCAATTTGTTGGATTATCATTCCCAACACATAAAAAGAGAGGGGGCTACCAATCATTCAGCATATTCTCCTACCCTGTTGCTTTATATTGAAATAAGTTTCCTGTTTGACTAGGAATCTGGAGCATATTATAAAGTAGTCATTCCTTAAGTACCTTGAAAACAGTAGACTGATAGGAAGCAAAGATGAAGAAGAAAATTATAAGCCTATGTGGATTTGTCAGGAACAAATCCTGCCAGACTCAATTTACACCTCGTTTTTATTGGGTAAACTCCTGGTAGATGGTGGAAATGCTGTAGCTCTAATATATCTTCACTTCCAGAAAGCTTTTGACAAAGTGTCCTTTGATATTCGGATAGCAAGCTAGCAAGTCTGGGCTGGTTAGAATAACTCTTACGTGACTGCACATTTGCCCTCTGTTTGGCACTAATTATGCTTCCTGTCGAGTAATATGCCCAGTTTTGGTCACTGCAAAAAGACAAACTTGAACAGGTTTAGAGGAGGTAACAAGGGTGATCAGGGGACTATAAACAAGGGCCCATGATTAAAGACTGGGTATGTTTAGCCTTGGGAAATGAAGACTGGGGGTAGATATAATAGATCTCTTCAAATACTTGGAAAGTTGTCATATAGAGGAGGGGCAGAATCTGTTCTTAAGCATTCTAAGTCCACAGAATAATGGGCTCAATTTCTCTAAATCAAGCTAGATTTTGTATGAACTTGGGGGGGGGACCTTCCTAAATATAAGATAAGTGTGACAACGCAACCAACTACCTCAGGAGGTGGTGAGCTCTCAAACACTAGAGTACTCAAGAAAAAGACAGTGATATGTCAGATATATTTTAACTTTGATTTCAGAACTGAGCAGGATGTTGGATTTGATGGTTTATAGTCTCCTTCAACTCTATTTTTCTATAATTTGCCAGTTGTATTGTAATCTGTATCTACATTTATCTGAAAAATGAAAAAAACCTAATTATTTGAGTATAGAGTGCTAGACAAAACACACACTTTCATACTTTTCTAGACCTCACCTCACTTTCAGTGTCTAGAATAATTGATTGCCATAATTTCAGCTTGTAGGATGGTCACAAATCTATACCTATAAATCCAGACGTTAACCGTTGGAATTCGGAATACGCTTCTGCACCCATCCATACTATCCTGTACCGAGCCTCCTGCACTCGCCTGAACCCGGCCTGCAGAGTACTGCAGGGTTGCCAAAGCCGCCAGTGGGGCAAGAACCCCACAAACATGAACAAAGGGAAACAACTTAAATTCCCAATGTCCTCTGTGCCATGCCGCGCTGCGCCTCAGCCAATCAGGCTGACAGGCGCGAGTAAAAAGAACATTGGGAAATGCGGTCTGCCCATTTGAAATCGAGCCACAGGAAAAAAAACCACTGCACGAACGCAAACAAAACAAGCAAAACTCCAAGTACCAGCATCCTACATGCCGTGAGCACTTCAGCTAATCAGGCTGAAGGGCGCAGAACGCTGAAAAAGCCGGCATGTGAAAAATTAAATGAAAAAACACCGGCCTCCAGCAACAGGAGCATAAGTCCACTGCAGGCAGATGCAGCGCCTCACGGCCTCACAAAACACCCCCCCCCCCCCAAAAAACCCACGGCAACATACCCACCAGCCTTCTTTCCTGGAGCAATGGGGAGAAGAGGGACTCCCTCTCCTCCACACTACCCCGCTGAAGACACAGCGAGACCACCATTGGCCTCAAGGTAAGTTGAGCCGGGGTGGAAAAAAAACCCACCAGCAGGCAGCAGTTCTTCAGGGGAAGCACACTCCCTGGCGAATGATTGGCTGCTGCCTTTGTACATCTGACACCACTGTTTCAAGAACTAACATGAAACAGCAGTGGAGGTAATACAAAAGCAGCAGCCAGCAATCCACAAGGAAGAGCACCACCCCTTACAGATCACTGCCTGCCGATCTCTGGTTAGGTATGCCAGGAGAAAAAGGAGACAGAGAGGAGAGAACCATCATCGGTCAGATAGCTCTTCTCTGCCTCCTTCTCCCCCGACCTACCTAACGAACCTTACCAGACAAAGAGCGAGCTGACTGCCGGCTCCTCCTTTTCCCCATTGCTGCATCAAAACCAAAATTTGAAGCAGCAATGGGGAAAAGAGGAATCGAAAGGCAGCCCGTTCTTCACACAAAAATACACAACAAAACCAAACATTTACCAAAAACGCCAACCACCAAAATTAATAAAACACAAATAAATAGATAATTTTAAAAATGCATTAATAAACAAAAAAGTAAACCACAAAATCCATAAACAAAAACATCCACAATACCAGAAAAGCACAGAAAAAACACCTAACTACAACACGAAAATACCTAACTCTAACAACATAACTACCACAAATTACACAAATAAACACCAACAAAATCACAAAAATAAAGAACCAGAAATAAACAAACCAATTACATACATCTAAAGCCCAACAAAACCACAAAAGAACAAACAGAAACACCTCCCAGCCCACCACCACAAAACCAAAACAAAGAAAAATCCCAGAATAAAGAAAACCAGAGAACTCACCAGCACGTCCTCCCTCCACGAGACTGGAACAGAAATGAAGAAACAAAGACTGCTTACTGGAAGAAGCCCCACCTAGAGGCCAGGAGAGAAAAAACAAATGAAACAAAAAAAGAATCCAACACTATTACTAACAGCCCCACCTGCAGGCTGGAAAATTAAAAACAAGTTTAAAAAATCAAAGCAGCCCTATTGCTAACAGTCCCACCTAGAGGCCACAAGCGTAAAAACAACTCAACAAAATAAGAAGAAATCAAAAGTTTACAGAATAAAAAAATATGTTAAAAATAAATAGAGGATGCTAAAAAAAGTTTTTTATTTTTTTATTTTACTAAAAAGTAAAAAACCCAAAACATCTAAACACAGTTTATAACAGCCCGGCAATGCTAGTACTTTTTAAAATGTACTGGAGTAAGATCCAGGATCACATTTCCTACCTCCCCTTCTTTTTGCATTATTTTCAACTTGCTTATTTCTATCTATATAATATTTACCCCTTTCTTTGCTCCCCTTTCCAGTTGTAAATCTATGTACACATGGTTTAAATTGTATCCAAAGTTTGGATACATATAACCAATGTTTTGAACACTTTTCAAAATCCCTTGACCAAAGAATGGTACCTTCCTTCTATCTGGTAGAGATGTCCTCTTCTGCTGAGCTTCGGGAGGGATGGGAATGGAATTGTGAAAGAGGAAGGGTAAACTTGCCTAGCCAGCCAGATCAACTGGATCAACCCTGGTGATCAGTTGGGTGACAGATGACACAGCCTGATTGGTCTCTAGATAAATAAACTATCAACACAACATCCTAGGCTTAATAGTTGTTCTAATATTAGTAATCTTAAGTACTAATTTTATTACTCTTTAATTCTGAGCAGAAATGCTCCTTTTAAAATGTATCTTACATACCCTCTTCTCAACTTCTGTTTTGCTGTAGTATACTGGTCTTAGACCACAATAAAGATTTGATTTGATTTTATCTTTGCAAACTCATCATTTTCTGTTCTAGTTTTTAAAAATGTTTTCAAAACAAATTTAAAAAGTTTTATCCATTTTTTACTTTAATATTTGCTTAATTATTTTTTAAACTTCTGCAATAATTTGTAATGATTCTAATGTGGTTTTAATAGTTTAAGACCCTTCATTAGAAGACAGACAGACAGACAGACAGATAGATAGATAGATGATAGATACCTCACTTAAAGAGCATAATGCATTTCGCGGGATTGCTCTTTAAGTGAGTTTGCTCTTTAAGTGAAACACCATTGTAAGTGACCAATTGTGACTTCTGGCAGGGGTGTGTGGGTGTGTGAACCCTGATTGAGTTGTTAAGCGAGTTTTTGGTTGGTTTTAGTTGTTAAGCGAGGCGACCATTCAGAGAAAATTCTGTTCTTTAAGCAAGTTAGTCTCTAAGTGAGGTGCTCTTTATGCAAGGTTTTATTGTAGGTAGGTAGGTAGGTAGACAGATATTCATTTTTACATGCCTGGAGCCATGCACTCCAGTGTCTAGTCATGCCTGCCACATGACCACGAAAACATCTGCAGAAGCAGACAGCTCTGGCTCTTTGGCTTTGAAACAGAGATGAGCACTGAACCCTAGAGTCAGATACGCCTGGCTTTCGAGCAAGGGAAACCTTTACCTTTACTAGATTCCAAAAAGTATTCTGCACCTAGCCTGCATGCTGCAGCAGATTCCATACCAATCCTTAAGTATCCCCTTAAGTGTCTTTTACACTTCATGTTCCTTTACAGTTTCTCAACAATAGGTTGGAGGGAGATAGCCATTCAGGCACTATAAGAAAAAGCTTTAGTCTTTTCAACACAGTTGGAGGTGGCAGGAAGCATCCTGGCTTGACCTGGAAAAAGTCATCTTTAAATGAAGAAGAGTAGAGAGAGAAAAGGGGGCTTCCTCGAGTTTCTTTCTCAAGTTTCTTTATCTGCTCTTACTTACACTGACCATTCTTCAATCAAGACAAATTCATAGTGTTTCCACTGTCAGTTTCTTCTTCTCATATTCTTTCTTGAACCTGTCTTGGTAGGGAGTCATCTTATATTTGTTCCAAAAGCTGGGGTGCAGCCACAGCTCCCAAGATCTCCACTGTAGAATTTTCTTGCATCCCTCCTTCCTTCTTTTCTTCCTTCCTCTCATTCAATTTCTGTTTCACCTTTATCCAATTACAGGCAGCTAACTAAGGCAGCTAACAAAAAATATTTAAAAACAGCAAATGATTGGAAATACTGTATTCTAATTAAAAAATAACAAGTTTACACACACACACCCCAAGTATATAACACACTTTCTCTAGTCTTTTTAATTTCTTAGAATAAGAGTTCTAGATATTATTTACCAGGGAGAAATCTGCTCTATTCTGATAGCCAAAAAAAACTAGTTCATTAATCTGTAGCTTTCTCTGCTAACATCCGAGTACCTCCTCAATCTGAGGAGATTTGAACAACACCTACCTCATGTGGAAGATTTTTTTGGGGGTGGGTGGGGGAGTATTACTTTCAACCAGTGTCAAGAAAGCACAATTTCAAGCACATTGAAACTGTTCCATGAGGAAAAGAGGTGAAATTGAGCTAAGAAAATATCTGGATGTTCTTGTCATTTTTCTTCAATACAAAATAATTAACTCACCTGATTCCTCTGAGATCATCTCTCTTATTTCTACTGATAAACATTCTTTTTTTTTCTCTCTGGAGGGAGATATAAAATTTTCACCTGTCCCGCAGAGAGTCTGGGAAATGCAAACCCAGACAAATCTATCAACCCTGGGAACTCAGATTGGCGTCATTGCACATTGCTGTTTTCCTTGCTATACATTTCATGTTTCCCCTATCTTTCTTTATGCTATCCTTTAAAGAAATTCAAGGGGAAGAGATAATCTCCTGGGGATTTTTTAATGCTATTGTTGTTTTCTAATGATTAGCAGACTTTTAAAAAAATTCCTTTGCTAATATTATTACACATTAGCACTTTCCATTAATGCACTGTAAATGATTAGCTGCATTTCATAAGTGCTATCTTTTCTTATGGATAAAAGCTTTTTAATAAACAATCAATATGTGAGTTAACATCACCCCAAGAGCTACCAAAGTCATCATTCCCAACTGCAGCAATTTTTAAAATTGGGTTTGTATGGATGCCAATGTCAGCAGCAATGAGCAAGTGGATACTCATAGTACTAGAAGTAAATAAGAAATCGAGAAAGTAGCTGACAGAGCCTCCTGGTTTGGACAGATGAGCAATTATATTTGGAAAAAATATTTTGGTCAGGTTCCTACTGCTGCTGTTGCTGCTTTTAAAAGAGAAGAGTCTCTAGCAATTTAGGAATCTAGTTGAAACCCTACTATTTGGCTGAGTCAGTTGACTGCCTTACCCAGCAAGTCCTTGGTGTTGTGAATGTGTGGCTAATGGACAGTTATTTAATTTGATATTTTATTACTACAGATGGGTAGAAGCAGACATTATATTGTTCTACCTCTTGTCAAAATAGATTTCCTCAGTTTCAATATTAGGTATCTTGCATTTTGAGACCATCATTTAACCCATTCTGAAGAAAGGAAGTTTAGCAGTAGATGACCTTAACAGGTATAGACTGGTCACTAATATCTCTTTCTTGGCTAAGTTGATTGAGGGAGTGGTGGCAGATCAGCTGCAGTTATTCTTGGCATAACTGTCAAGTTTCGGGAAATTTCTGTCAGCCCCCCCCCCCCCCCCCCCCGTATTTTACACTCTTTCCTTCCGTCATCCCATATTAGTTAGACTGCAATTAGACTGGAGTTAGACTGGAGGCCAGCACAGGATAAGCATAGCTGTCCAGTCCCCGTTTTGGCCAGGAAATTTCCCTTATTTGACAGGAATTTCCCGAAACTTGACAGGTATGATTCTTGGACAAAGCTGATTGTCTGGATCTGTTTCAATCAGGGTTCAGGCAATGTCATAGAATTGAGACAGCACTGATTGTACTGAATGATTACCTTGTAGAAGAAACTAACAATACAAGTGTAACCTTGTTGGTACTCTTAGATTTCTCAGTAGTGTTTGATACCATTAATCATGGTATACTATTAATCATGGTATACTATTTGGGGTCTCCAATATACAGATGACACCCAACTCTATCTCTCCTTTTCATTATCTGCAGTTGATACAGTCTGACGTCTTGATGAGTGTCTGGACTCAATAATGGAGTGGGAAAAAGCTAACAGGCGGAAACTGAACCATGACCAGATGGAGGTTTGGGTGATTGACAGGCCATCTGCCCAACTTGGAGGCCTGGTCCCTACCTTGGGTAGAACGACTCTTACCCCTAGGGACCAGGTCCATAATCTGGGGGTCATTTTGGACCCATTGCTCTCATTTATACAACAAATAGTGGTGGTATCCAAAGCTGCTATTTTCCACCTCTGGCAGATTGCACAGCTACACTTCGACTTGGACAGATGGTCTGTCATAACCCTGACTCACTCATTGGTAATTTCGTGGATTGACTACTGTAATGCTGTGTATGTGGGGATGCCCTTGTGACTGATACGGAGTTTAATGTGGGTTCAGAATGCAGCAGCCAGGCTGGTAACAGGTTTAAAGAAATTCAGTCATGTTTCCCCAACCTTGGCAGGCCTGGACTAGTTACCTGTTGCCTATCGTAACAGATACAAGATGCTAGTATTACCATATAAGGCCTTATATGGTTTGGGACCTTGTTATCTGTCAGAGTGTCTCTCCCTCAGAACAATTCCCTGCATCTCCCATTCATCACAGTCTGCACAGCTCCAGGTGCCAACCCTGAGGATGGTTAGAAAGTCTTTAACTACAAATAGAGCCTTCTCAGTGGTGGCACCAACACTGTGGAACACTCTACTGGTGAAGCTACACCAGTAGCCCAGATGCCATAGGTCCAAAATGAGGGGGGGTGTACCTTGCAAAAATTCCCAAGTTAATGAAACTTTGGGATGTTGTGTATGGGTGCCCAGTGGAGCTACACTCAATTTATCCAACAAAATTTCCTTGTGGAACCTTGGGGGGGGGGGGGGAAGACTGCAAAATTTTAGCACTCTTCTCAGTTTTCTGATAATATTTTCTAAACCATGCATTTTTTGTGTACTACATGTAATTAGAAAGTTGTAGAGCATTAATATTCCTTCAACTATCACTGGTCAAATTTATTTTTAACCCCATAGGTACCAAGATACAGGGCTTTGAAAAAGTGCTAAATTTTTCAAATTTGTAAAAAAAACTGCTAAAAGGGCTGGTTTTTGCTATGTATCTTCCACATCACATCATATTTAATGGAATTTTGGATTCTACTTCAATTTACAAATGTTCAACTACAATCCCCCCCTCCCCCCTCTTCCCCCTCCTCTGTAGGATTTTCATATTTACAGTGTACATCTATGGTTCAAAGAGCATGAAAACTGAGTTCGTCTTTCAGTTTGGAAATAAATTGAGTGTAGCTCCATTGGGCACCCATACACAACATCCCAGAGTTTCATTAACTTGGGAATTTTTGCAAGGTCTAAAGTACATCTCGACTGGGCTACAGGCCCTGTTATGTATTGAATGTAGTGATGCAATGTTTCCCTTTAACAGAATGTATCCAATTGTATCTAATCAGAGACACATTGTAGCAAGCTGTATAAGGATGCGAGCTAAGTGGCCACAGGTGGCAGTAGCAAGCATCCGGCTCACATGGAACAGATTCCCCGAATACCTGAAGAGCGGGAAACCTTCCCGCCACACCGCTCCTGGAGAAGATGGGCATGACGATCTATGACGTCACGCGGACAGTAGCCAATGAGCTACCACACCGGGATATTCAAATGTACAGTGTACTATAAATAGAGCTGTTTGTCCGCCATTACCTCATGTTCACCCTGACCATCATGCAATAAAGTTGTGTTTAGCCTTGTTACGGCTCCTTCCTTGTCTTTATTGCAAGACACCAAATTGGCAACGAAGGTGGGATGGCATCCCAAAAAGTGAACATCACTCCCTTTGACACCACGAAGCCAAAGAAATGGGAACTCTATGAATAGCAGGTCCTATATGAAATGGACCTCAAGGGCATCGAGGAGGAAGCCCAGCGCCGAGCATTCTTGCTGGCCCAGTGCAGCCTGGAGACGCTAGAGCTGGCAACGAACCTCCTGACGCTGAGGCCGCTCAAGGAAGTACCCCTAGATGAGATCCTCACCAAGCTGAGGAAGCACATTCACCCGAAAGTGTCGGTGTTCCCGGCAAGGCTGGCCTTTCAGCAGCAGTGCCAGCGGGCCAGTGAGTCTGTGGCCAACTTTGTGGCAGCTCTGAGGGTGGCTGCCATGCTTTGCCGGTGGGGAGCATCCTTGAGTGAGGCGCTGCTAGACAGGCTCCTGCTGGGCCTGCAAGAGGAGGGGGCCAGGAAAAAACTACTGGCCAAGGATGAGAGCATAACCTTCAAGCATGTCCTGTGCATTGCCCAAGCCGCTGAGTCAGTGCAACAAGGTGAACGGGTGTGCCGGGCGAGGACAGCGGTGGCTGTGGGCCCCCTGCTGGGGGTCCCAGTCCACAGCTGTTCCTCCCAAAGAGAGCAGGGTCCCTCCGAGTCCACCACGTCCACCTCCTACTTCAGCAAGGACGACGATGTGCAGCGGGTGCACATCTTCAGCCATGCACCAAGTGGTTTCTTCTCTTTAAAAATGGAGTGTTTGGGGGGATCGATCCCCTCTCCTGGGTCTCCTGTTTCCAGGAAGGTTGGGGGGACAAAAGAGATCTGTCCCTCAACCCTTCCAGAACCAGGGGACCCTGAAGAGAGGGGATCCCCCCATAGGACACCCCATTATTAAAGAGAAGAAGCCAAGCAGTTTCTTCTCTTTAAAAACGGAGTGTTGGGGGGTGGATTCGATCCCCTCTCCCAGGTCCCCTGGGTTTGGGAGGGTTGGGGGGACAAAAAGGGTCTGTTCCCCCAACCCTTCTGTACCCAGGAGACCCGGGAGAGGGGATTGATTCCACCCCCTCCCAAACACTCTGTTTTTAAAGAGAAGAAACCACTTGGTTTCTTCTCTTTAATACCGTGGTGTCCTGCAGAGGGGGATCCCCTCTCTGCAGCACCTTTCATTGCCTCCCGGAGAGAAGGAATCTCCACCACAGAGGGGCTTTGCTTCTCTCTGGGTTGGCTGGGAATGGAACTGTCATCCCCACTCCCCAGCCAACCCAGGGAGAAGCGAGGCTGAGACGTAGATGACCGCACCGGTTTGGGAGGGAAAGACTTTTAAAGACCCAGCCAGAGCCAGGAGGTAAGCGCGGTTGGTGGGGGTTAGAAAGGGGGTAGGTGGTGGGGCTGGGGGGTGGTTGGCATGGTTACCAGGGCCATGCCTTGCCCCCCCCCTCCACTCCCTAACCCCAGCCAACTGTGCTTACCTCCTGACTCTGGCTGGGTCTTTAAAAGTCTTTCCCTCCTGGTGGCTTTTTAAAGTCGGCACGCTTTCCCAGCCTCCTCTGCGCTCACGTCCCTCAGCCTGATTGGCTGAGGCATTGCGCAGCACAGAGGACTCTGGGAATCATAGTTCTTTTTTGTTGGTCATGTTCGTGGGGCTGCTGCCTCACTGCCGACCACCAAAACCCCACGGCGCTGGGAAGGCAGGGGTTACAGTGAGTGCAGAAGGCTAGGTCGAGGATGGTTGGACCTGGTGTGGGAGCCTTTGAATGAACCCAACGGTTAACCCCTCTTTTTATAGGTATAGATTCAAAGTGTCTCACCCAAGCAACAAATCTTAAGATTCTGTGGAGTAGAAAAATGTGAGTTTTAGACTAGACAGTGAAGTTATCCTTGGCTGAATCAGACTAAACATGATTGTTTGAAAGTATAATCTGAGCTCTAGAAAGATCCTTGCATCCACTTGTAATGAAATCACACCACTCCTCAAATAAACCCTATTTAGCCCATTTCAGCCTCCATGCCTCCATCTTTCTTACTGTATTCCCTTTCACAAGTAACAGGGAAAAGCTGGAGTTTTCTTTTGTATTTCCACACACACACACACACACACACACACACACACACACACACACACACACACACACACACACACACACACCATTTGTTAGTAAGCGATATATCACTCTGTCAACAAACAAAGACATCAATGTGATCCTTATACAATTCTTCATCTTCTCTTTCCAGTGATATGGTGTGAGGAAGATTAGCTGGCAAAACAAGGTTACTATTTCCAGGGGGACACCAAAAATGTAAAAGGTTTCAACAATTGAGGATACAAATACAGGAGAAAGGCAACAACAGAGGTGGGTGGGGTGGGAATCCTAGATTTTGCAAACATTTGTGATTCAAGATCACTTCTTCAGCCATGCACCAATTTCTTGTGGATAGTGCAAGATATTTATCAATGAGCTCCAAAAGTTCATGGCAAGGTGTCTGTACCTGGCTTTGAATCTTACAGGTAAACTAGAAAATAACAGCAGGCTAGATCTGGTATCATCTATCTTTCCACAAACATAGGAAATCAGGCATATGCATAATAACACTCCTGTAAACTGGTCCATGGGGTCGCAAAGGATTGGATTCGAGTATGCGACTGAACAACGACAAAATGGCCTTCGTTTGAAATTGTAAGTTGTTGCTTTTTTCCAATCTGGTGAAAAGGGCAACACAAAGACCCAGAATCCAAGACCCCAATTCCCTGATGGAAGAGAATAGATGATTGATCAGAAAGTATGAAACAGCCTGTCTGATTTTAAAAAGGCCACACAACAAGTCAATGGCTATTGTTGTTTTGTGTCATTTTCTCAATCTATGCAAAGCAGCATTTTCTCTAAGGTTAGAATGTGCATTGAGGACACTAAAAAATATCTTGTTATCTCAGGTGAGGAGAAATTATTTTCAGTATCCTGCTCCTTCAGACAAAAAATAAATGGTAGGATTTGCTTTCCAAAGCAATAGTAATATTTCTTGTAGCAGTTGTAGTATTTCTGTGTGAATCATCTTTCAGGCAAACATCAGCATCATGGTGGGGGAAATTCAGAATGTGCTCTGCAAAATGGCAAATGACCTCATTTCCCTTGCATGCTTATATTAATGACTATATTTATAACAAATAATATCTCGTGTACTTTCCCTTGGAGTTACCCACAGTGTTTTTCTACCCCTCTTTAGCCATAATACATAAGGAGAAAATAAAAGAAACATACAGAGGGAAATAAAAGCATTACTGTTAAGTCTGTGGGTATATTGCTGTAAGAGGGACCATTATACCTTTAATTTTAACATACACTAGATTCCAAGTTTATCCAAAGAAACCTATTACTGTTTGTCAAATCTTAAAGCCATAAAGTGACTTAAGTGATGTTTAAAAAATAAATATAAATTGCTGGATTGTTTCTAATAATAACATCAATACTTAAAAAAGGTACAGTAATGTAATTACAGCTAAGACAGACTTGATCCACCAGACATCTCCTAAGAATGAGAATTCCGTTTCATAGTAAATCAGGAAATATACACAGATAGCCCTTCTTTGTGGTGCATTATAGGACACTGAAGAGAAAATACTAAATACTTGCTGTTAATGACTGATAAAAATTACAGCTGTCTTAAACACTCTAAATATATCGAATCCTTCAGGAAACTATGCAAACTTTTAACTTTTCCACCAGTTTAATGGTCAGCTATCAAAAAGGTGCAAATTTTTAACATGTTGGGTAATTTTTTTTCAGAGCAGAGTCACTCTGACACTAGGTTTCTCAATAATTGTTATTTTGTAGAGGATTCTTTTAAAGTATAACCACTGGATGAGACAATATCTTAAACCTAGGATAAGTTCCACTCAGTGCAACAAAGATTTAGTTACTGAGAAATGTTTGCATGTTTTCCAAGTGATCTTTCATCCTGACAAAGAACAGTATCAACTCTGATTGGCTTCTGCAGTAGAATGGCATCATAATGCCATTAAATTTCTGTTAGCTTTCCTCTTCTCTAAGGGATAACATGGTCTGTGGCAAGCGTTTTGTAGTCATTTTCCTTGCACTGAAAAAGTCATTATGGCATTTTATAACATTATTCTGTTTACAAATAAAGATGTTATATCTGGATTAATAAATAACCACTCAGACATAACTGTGGAAGTCCCTAAAGTAGTCCAACAATACAAACAATATACATTTTGAGCACACAAGTCTCCTCCTTCCCAACCAATGGTTTAGCGGGAAAATTGGAAGACCGTGTGCTCTCTTTTTCAGCCTAATAACAAAAATCCATACATGCAGGCAGCCAGGTTAGTGCATTTCAGCAGTGGACAAACAGGTCTTCTGGAAAGTTAATGGAATCTAAATTGTCCATTCAAGACCACATCACCCTCAAACACTCTGCCATTACAAATAGTATACTGTTCCTTGCAACAATATACTGTTCCTGGGGAAATCCATTTCTTACCAAGCTACCACCAGGATTGCAGCTGTGTTCAAAGGGAATAGGGAAGCTTGAGAGGTGTGGTGGGTGAATTTGTAGCTCTTTATCCTTAGAAGGTGCCAGGTATTTGAACCTGAAAGCATTTGGTCTACCCTAGCAGTATGGAGGTCTTACATTTTGATAGGCCTCTTTGGCACTATGAACTTTCAGACCATCTCATCATATTTTGCCACCCACAGGAATAATGAAGTCACATGATAAAACCAATTCCATTTTGATTGTGCAATCACCATATTATGAAAACAAACCAATAGTCTAATCTTTTCAGTTCACATGTAAGAACCAGATTCATGCAGTGCACTCTAGGAAATAATTTGTCTTCCACCACTTATTGTGATTGTAGGACTGCTAGACATTACTGTTTGGCAATAGCATGGAATGCTGAATTCACCTGCATTAGACCATGAGTCTATACCAGGGAATGGTCAAGTCTACAATTTGTGTCTGTTTCTTTGTCTGCAAAAATCACCCAGCTTCAAAGGAGTGGCAAAGCAGAGATTAACAACAGCATACAATAGTGCATCATGTCCATGTTGCCTAAATAACCCATCTGTAAGGGCCATGTCTAGCATTTTGGAACTTGGGAGAAGATGTAAAATCTTTAATAAAAGACATTAAACTGATCATGGGGTGGGAGTGTGTGCACACAAGTCTGTGTTTTTAGTTAGTAGTTCTCACACTAACTGCTCAATATTAGTAGTTTAGCTGCTCAATATTAGTAGTTCAGATATACTTCTACCAGATGTAAGGAAGAGAAGTTTGAATCATGAAGTCCTCTTGGACTCATGACTCCTGTTCAATGAGCAGGTGGCAGTTGTGGCCAGGAGGGCTTTTACACAACTATGTGTCATCTGACAATTACGCCCGCTCCTGGACTGGGACTCATTACTTATGGTCACACATGCTCTGGTCACCTCCAGACTAGATTATTGCAATGTGCTGCAACTGGTCCAAAATGTGGCTGCCCGTGAGGTGATGGGATGTGGGTGTTATGCCCTGTTGGATCTGGGCCGCGAAGCGGGTTTCGCAAGCTGGATCGGAACCGCGAAGCGGCTGTTGGGTCCCGGGGGAGACTGGTCAAGTAACAACACACGAGGCAAGATGGAGCGAAGACCAGTGATTTAATGAAGACCAATCGTCAGTATTTATTATGTTTAGGCTGCGTGTAAAAGCATTGCGATACTGCAGGTTTCACACATAATGTTTATACAAGTTAATTGGGGAAGTCTGCAGGGGAAGTTAATTAACCAACTTTATTAATGGCAGGGGAAATACATTGTTCCGTGTTATCTGGGGTAAACAAGTGGCTAGTATTGGCTCTAGAGCTTAAGGTAATCCGCAGGAGCGAGATCACCTATTACGTGCCTAGCGCATTAGTCATTAGCTCTCTATTGTCTGAGCAGTTTGTCAGATCAGCTATAGATGAATTAAACTCTATCTAATATTCCGCTCCCTCAATTTCTGTCCGCTCAGGAACCCCTAGTAATGATGTGATCACCCTTTACCGGGGTTCTGTCAGGGCCAGTTATGCCAATTGTGTGCGCGGATCCCACAATGCCCGTGCCTCACCCCTGCTTTGGGAGCTGCATTGGTTGCCAATGTGCCTCCAGGTGCAATTCAAGGTGCTGGTGATGACCTTTAAAGCCCTGCATGGTAGTGGTCCAGGATACTTAAGATACTGCATCACCCCAAGGACATCTGCCCGTCCCACTAGAGCAAACCAGAGAGGATCCTTAAAAGTGCCATCAGCTAGAAAGGCTCATCTCTCTGGCACAAGAAGGAGGGCATTTTTGTTATCTGCTCTGGCCCTATGGAACATCCTGCCAACTGAATTATATCTCCAGACAGAGCTGCTGCCCTTCAGAAAAGACCTAAAAACATGGCTGGTGAAGCAGGTGTGGGGCACTGGTGATACAGTAGCCCCCTGTCACTGGCTCATACAATGATGGGCGCTTGTACTTTTAGGTTCAATCTCAATTTTTAATTAGTGGGGGTATTTTTTAGCAACAGGATTTAATGGTTTTAAGCTCTAATGAGTTCTGTAATTTTTAAAGTTTTAAGAGTTTGTAATTTTCTGAGTGTGGGGATATTAACATTGTGAGCCGCCCAGAGTCGCTCCGGCAAGTGGGACAGCTATATAAGTTTGAGCAAATAAATAAATAAAATAAAATAAAGCTTGATCTTTTCCCATTTTGCTGTGCCAGATCAACTGAGTACCATTGTTCCCACTCTGATCACCAAATGAGCATGAAAACCCCACTGCCAAAATATAGTCCTTCCTGGCAATTTGGTATAAAGAGGAATTTATTCTCTGACACAGAAGATTAATATATGGCTACATTGACTTGAAGCCTGTAATTGCCTTATCTTGTGTGAACGTATCTAATCTCCATCTAAGATTTATCTATTCAGTTAAGGCTAAAAGTGTTGGTTTTAACCTATAAAGCCCTAAATGGTTTGGGACCTTGCTACCTGGTGGAAAGCATATCTCCGATATATATGGCCTGAACAGCCAAGTTTCTGCATATAGGCAGACCTACCCCAAGAGAGGCCAAAAAATCTTCAACTAGAAATAGGACTTTTTTAGTGTCCACCAGACCATCTCCCTTGCTATATTGTGTAAATTCTCCCTGTGTCTGGCATGAAGTATTACTTCTGCCTTGAATCTCTCACCATTCAGCTTCATTGATTTCTCTTCATATTCTAGAACAGGAGTTCTCAACCTATGTCCTGGGGGCCAGATGCAGCCCACAACACCATTTCATGTGGGGGGGCCCTGCCTCCGCCACACCCGGAAGTGCCATGTGTGGCAGGCAGGGCAAAATGGCCATTCAGCCCCCAAAGATGTCTGAGGGAGCATGACCCGGCCCTCTGCTTGAAAAGGTTGAGAACCACTGTTCTAGAAACATAAGGAACACCATCTTTCCCTGTAAATCATCTCCACACCATATGTGATTTTAGTTTCCTATATGTTCTCTATCACTTTTTCATTCACTAAAAAGATCCTTTCCTCATAGGGGAAAGTGTTTCAGTCCCCTAATCAAGCTCCACTGAATTCAATGGGCACTAACTTCTGGCATAGCAACAAGACTATGCTGTTAAATTCCCTTCCTCTCCTTGCTCTATTCTGTTTTGTTTTCTAGACACCCAACACTCTCCTCTCTGATGCTTGTTAGAAAATCCTGGGCTAACATAAATCTTTCCTGCCATGTTAGGGCCCTTTTATAATTTCTCCGACAAGATATATAGCACAAAATATTGTCACACTTCCTTCCTATGGAGCTTTTGCAAGTTTTCCTGGGGGTGGGGTGTGTGTGTGAAAAGGAATGTTTGTACATTAGATTGATATTTGCTCTGTTTGGTCCAAATTGCATTCTTTAACATTTAGAGAGAAGCAGAGGGTGATGTTAGATTCCACTCAAGCCATTGCTTTGATGAAAAGAAATGGACAAGGTTAGTTCAGATCAGCCCATGCCCATGGGTTACATGGGCAGCCTTATAGATGGAATTTAATGGAGCCAGATTGAATCCAAGTAGATTTTTTTAAAAAAGAGGCAGAACATGATGCTGTTGCAAATAATCAAAGAAGAACCAACCTCCTGAAAATCTATTACTTGTTCAACCAATTTTCAGTGAAGATTATATTTAGCCTAAATTCTTTTAGCATGCAGGAATTTGATCAAACTTCAGAAGAAGATGGGGAACAACATTGATCTGTTTATCTATTTCAGAAACAACTTGTATCCTACAAAGCACCATTCTTGTTGCTTTAAAATCATAGCTATATTTGTATTGCTTGGTTTACCAGGATTCCACATAGGGCTGTGGACATTTTGTTTTGGGCTGCTTTTCTTCTTTCCAGGAAAGCTGTATCCCAGCTACATGTAAACCCAGCCACTAGCTAAGACAGCAGGTAGGGGCCAAATCCAAAGGTCCAAGATAAACAGCCCATCCTCCAAGCTTGGAGGATTTCTCCTAGAAGGTTTACTCACCTTTTTTGTAATATAAATGGGACACTGGGAAACTTCAATTTGAACCTTCTAGTGGGAAAATATTTTAATTTTAAAAATTGGGAAGCCATGAGAGTGGGATCCCTCAAAACATGACAAAATCCCTCCCCTAGAGAATGCAAAAGGACTACTTGAATTATGTAACATGTGATATTGGGTTGGGGGTTGGGGTTAGAGCACATTTTGTCCCTTAGCAATTCACCATTGCCCACTCCTAATCTAAGTTAATAGAAGAAGATATGGTAAATAAAAGTGAAATATAAGGTCTTTGCATAACAGGAAGACACATAGTAATGGAAAACATGTCACAGTAGCATACTTCAACTCCATCTGATTTATTTATTTTTGCTTAAATGTACTTCTCTTATGTCATCTCAGACTATATAAACATCTCTAAAGTCATTATTTGTTTTAATGAAAACTCATAATAGTAGGCCATTTGGGGCTCTTGGATTACAATGTTCTTGATTATAATGCCCATGATTTCTGTCCTGGGTGGGAGGGAGTTTAATTGGCAGTTAATGTTTTTCTGTGTCTAGTTCACTTTTACCACCCCTAAGGGTGGTTCACACCTAAGGGTTCTTCTGACCATACCTCAAATTTAGATTAGAATCCTAATTAAAATGAGAAGAGGCCCTAAAGGTGTGGACCACATCTTGACAAGTGACATTTCAACATATTGTGAACTTCTTAGTCATAGCTATGTTTTATCTGTACATTCACAATGAGTGTAATACTTCATAATTGGCACTCTGCATACTATTAACTGATGACCCAATGGTGAGCAAACATGGTTTGCTTGAGCTAACGGATTCTGTCTCTATGCCCCAGATATTTTTCATATTTAGCAATCTGTTTGGGAACTCTCAAATTGACTTTTAAAGAAATGTCAAGTGTAGCTAGAAGTTAGGAGATGCCATTCTCTCAGCTAGATTTATAGGAATCCTTCAAAATGAGATAGGCTATTAAATCTTAGGTGCAGCCTGTAGCAAAGTAACTTCCCTTCCACTGTACTATACTTGTTATCTTGTATAACACTGCCACTATACTTAGGACTGCTACTCCAACATTTCATGGAACAGCCATGATGTTCCTGAAAAGGGCTGCCTGTAATTTCTCATTTGTGCACAAGCAAATCCTGTATCATATTGGTGCTCCATATAGGATCTGAATAAACAACTCTGCTTGATATACCTGGATAGCAGCCAAAACATACTTTCCTCCCAGAGGATGGCACTCAAAGGACAGAATCGAGGAACCACAGGCTGGGAGAATAGTAAATTTTAATTATAAGATAAAAGGCATATGGAACTATGCCAACATGATGTGACTGTGAGTCAAAAGACTATTTGACTCCAACTAGAGAATATTTCTTGTTGGCAGACCAGTTCATTGTATATTAGAAGTGTAGGCTTGTTTGAGGTTTTCATCTTTTTAATGATCAATTTAAATTTTTCCTCTCTTTGAAGCAAATAATTATATTTTCTTTTTATAGTTTATATGTGCATTAATTCTGCAGCATTGTACAAATTTAGCAACTAAAGGTGTTAGAGTTACCATAGAAAGGAATAATAGAAATACATTACCAGAAAACAGCAAGATTGATTATCTTCATCTACAAAGCTAGGGGGATGATTTTCTATTGGTATAAGGAATATACATAGGTCTGAAAAATATAATTTGAATTGTAAAAAAGGCAAGAACACATATCTATCTAATTCCTTTAGATGCTGGAGTTGCGCTGTAGTGGTCTGCTAAACTGCAATATGTCTATGCTGATTGATGCTGACAAAGTGATTTGGCCCCAACTAGAAGATGTCCTATCAGTGGTGGACTCTGTTACTTATTCCATAATATTGGCCATAATAGGGAGGAAATGTGTTTTTTTAAACCAACAAAATCAACAAACATCTTCTGATCATTTAACTGTAAATATATATAAGATGTAATGAGGTTATGTAGGCCATTGCACTGTACATTGAATCTGATTATTTCTTTGTTTCCAAATGCTGGCTTCTTACCTCCAGTTTTCCATCTCCGAGTAAAAGTATGAAGCCCAACTGATTGGACACTATTTAAGGACTCAAAAATAACAAGTCATCATATAGATCTGCACAACATGGCTATTAAGGCAGATGCTATTAGCCATAGTTTGGCTTGTAACTTGACTACTTTCTTACTTTTGCAACCAGGAGACAGAGCAGAGGAGCAAATGCCATTGGCACACTGTGTTTTCCTAGGTGAATATCTATACCTATAAATCTGTGCGTTAACCATTGGAATGTGACAAAGGATCGTGCACCAGGCTCCACTAGCCCCGAACGAGCATTCGTGCACTTGCCCGACCAGTGTTCACAGGTAACTGTCGGGTTGAGAAATGCGCCAGTGGGGCAGGAGACACACGAACGCAAACAAAAAGAAAAGACTTCTATTCTCAATGTTCCTTGTGCCGTGCCGCACCAGAGCCAATCAGGCTGAGAGGTGCGAGCAAAAGGAACGTTTGGAAACGCGCCGCGGCCAATCAAAATCAAAGCACTAGAAAAAAATGATGCACAAGCCAAAAACACAAACGCCAAACTACAAGCCCCAGCGTCCTGCGCACCATGAGTGCACAGAATGCTGAGGAAGCTGGTGTGTGAAAAATAAAAATAACAATAAAAAACACACTGGGAGCGCAAGTCCACCGCAGCCGGACACAGCGCCTCACAGAAAAAAGCCACAAAAATGGGGGGGGGGTCAAGGGGGGGGGGAAAGGCACTGGTGCCTTGGCCCTGCCTTGAAAGTGAACCCATTCCCAGGTAAGCTAAGTCAGCAGATGGCACTCTGCCCGCTGACTTTACTTACCGCAAAAGTGTTTTGCCCCCCTCCCCAACGGTGCCTGAAGCTCCCGATCGGAGTTTCCCCTTTAATATCAGTAGGTGGGGGGTTGCGATCCCCCTCTCTACTGGCTCCCCTGGGGTTTGGGGGGACAAAAGGGGTCTGTCCCGCCAACCCTTTTAGAGCCAGGGGACCCGGCAGAGAGGGGATCCTCTTCCCCACAGACACCCCGTTATTAAGGAGAAGAAAGCAAGTGGTTTCTTCTCTTTAAAAACGGAGTGTTTTGGGGGGGGTTTGCCCCTCTCCGCTGGCTCCGCTGGCTCCCCTGGCTCCGGAAGGGTTGGGGAGACAGACCCCTTTTGTCCCCCCCAACCCTCCCAAACACAGGGGAGCCAGCAGAGAGGGGGATCACAACACCCCACCCACTGATATTAAACGGGAAACCCCAATTGGGTTTTCCCAACCAATTTGCCAGGAAGCAAAGCCAGCGAACAGCGCTCTGGCTGCTGGCTTCACCTCCCAGAGATACACACCCACCCGCAGCCTCCTCTCTAACTAAACAACAAAAGCAAACACCAAAATAATTAAAATAAACCATTAATTATTTTTTTTAAAAAAAAACACAACCCAAAACATCCAAAATTAACTCATACCAATTACAAAACACACCAAATAAACAAACATTAAAGTGAACAAAAACACACCAAAAAAACCAGAAAAAACTCGCTAACACTACAAAATAAAAACAAGCCAAACCCACAAAAGAAATTAAACCAGCCAACTTACCAGCATGTCCTACCTCCAGGACGGCCGGAACTGAAATGAGGA
This sequence comes from Bradypodion ventrale, assembly GCA_035047345.1. Taxonomy (NCBI): domain Eukaryota; kingdom Metazoa; phylum Chordata; class Lepidosauria; order Squamata; family Chamaeleonidae; genus Bradypodion; species Bradypodion ventrale. The sequence goes on along the minus strand of JAWDJE010000004.1, from coordinate 145,477,463 downwards.
AAGAAAGAGACTACTTACCGGAAGAAGCACCATCCAGAGGCCAGTAGAGAAAAAACAGTCAAAAACATAACATTACATCACACATTCACACAAATCACAAACAAATCACAAAATAATAATAATTAAAAAACATTTCTAAAATCCTGTGTAGAGTTTTCACTCAAAAAAAACCAAAACATCTAAACAGAGTTTAAAAACATTGAATGTAAAAAAACATGTACTTTCACGTTTTTTAAATTATTATCCAAGGTACAACTATTAAAAAAAATTAACATACTAAAACATTATTTGGTTACATAAAATAATTGTAAAAAATTATATCACCCTTTCCTCTTTTTTTAATCCACAAAAACAAACCCAAAAAAACTGATCACAGTTTATAACAGCCCGTGTGTATAAATAAACATTTTAAAAATCACAATTACAGACTAACCTCATTTGTACAAACATTAACAAAACAAAAACCTTCCAAAACAATTTAAAACAGCCCGGCACCGCCGGGTAAAATCTGCTAGTATAATATATTGTGTTCCTAGGGAAGAGTGCTTAACTTTAGTTAAGTAGCCAGAATAGCATCACAAGATAGATTGTAAAGGAGTAGACCTTATTGATGAAAGGAAGGAAGGAAAGAAAGATGTAATTTTATTCAGTGATCACAGAATGCTGAATGGATGCTTGAGAGGGAGGAATGGAAAACCACATAGTATGGAAAATGGAATAGAGTTCTAGAAAGAAAGTGCATGGGTGGTTAGAACATTGCACAGGATCATTACAATCTGCAACCTTTGCCAGTTTTTTTATTGATGAGCTCTCAGTTAATGCAGAATTTGCTGCATGTTCAGCAACCACTGCTCTGAGACTAGTGATGTGAGTAACCCTTGTTTGCTTCCAAGAGCTCTCGGTCTATCTGGGCATAATTGCTTTCCACTTGCCTCTCCTCATTGAGCCCATGTGAGATGAAGTTCTTTATCCTTGTCATCAGAGCTGTTTTGTCTGCCCAGGAGAACCTCCTTTAGGAGAGGCTATCAGTCTTTGTCACACGGAAATTTATATTTCTTTCAGGAGATTTGCAAGTTAAGGAATAGCAAGGGTAATTAACTTTGTTTTTTATGAAGTCCCCCCCTTATGCTGATTACTCCAGGTTACATCCAAAAGTTTCATTGCAGGCGCACCCCCCCCCCCAATAATGGACTCAGACACAAATGAAAGTGGATAACGGCATTGGGCCACATTTATTGATTCATGCCCTAGTCCGAATTATAAATTTCTATTGGTAAAACGACCAATCATAATTCTTAAGGCAAGCAGGCCGAAGTAACACTGGTAAGGTACCACCCAAAATTGCCAACGGCAATTGTTACAATGTATCTATTTGTATCAATTTGTTTGTTGACAACAAACAAATTGTTGACCGTAGTCAATATCTACCTAATGACCCCACCCTCTGACGTGTATCCGTAAAATCAGGGGGTGATTCCAGCTGTCTAGTGGTAACCATCACCCCCTCGGCTGGTTCGTCGTTGACCGGACAACGTTTAAACAACTTATGCCTATCTAGTGTTGTCCAGTCAATTGCGAACCTGCCGGATACCTGTGGGTCATAAATGTTTACCTTACCAGTGCTACCCGCCACACGGGGAGGCTTCCCAAAAGGCTCACCGCCCCCCCCCAGACCGTCAGCTCGGTCAACAGGCCTGCTCGCCAGTCTACTAACAAGAGGTCCATACCTCCCTGCGACAGATGGGCCCCCTCCCCTGAATAAAGCTCATAATTTTGCAGACTGATGGCGGGGAGGCGAATTACGCGTCCCCAACCCTTGTCAAAAAGGAACCGGGCAATAGCCCTGGAGCGACGAGGCCGGTCAAGCGCCTGGAGGGCAAACGCTCCCCTGTAAGCGTACTGCGGTATCATGTCCGACCAAATGAGGGGTGTGGCAGGCCACACATAATGTGAGTAGGCCAGGTGACTGCAAATCGCAAGCTTCCGCGATAGGCCAGTGACCTGTCCGAAACCATTGCCCCCAAGGTGAATAACCAGGACATCAGGCGAGTCAGCATCCCTGATGTAGAAAAGGAATGGCAACAGTTCCCGCCATAACATGCCGCGCTTACCACACCACCTGAGATGTGCGGGTGCACCCAGTCCCAGTCGGGGTCCCACTCTGTCGCCGCAGCGTAACGCGCTGCCTTGTGCAGCGTAACGCGCTGCCCTGTGCAGCATAACGCGCTGCCCTGTGCACGTGGCAACGGCCCACCAGCCATACTGTCACCGGTGTAAAACGACACCCAGGGTCTGTCAAGGAAAAAAGGGGGGGTGAGAAACATTGCAGTGACTAAAGTGGCACTCACGGTTGAAGAGGGTGAAGACAAAATTGAAAACAATGTGATCCCCACCTTCCCATGCGGCATATTTCAGCCCCAGAGTACCCAAAAGCAGCTGTAGTAGAAACCGCCCCCATCCTGCAGGAACGGTTGAGTGAGGGGAGACCCACCCTGGTGACAGAAAAACGGGGCATGGTGCGTGCCACACAGTGCAAGAAACTCCTGTAGGGCACCAACTGGACAGATGTCTTCCAAGGAACATCGTAGCAGTATTACTCAACTGCCTACGCCATGCTGATCTGTTTTAGAGGAGCGTATCCTCAACTGAGCCCAATCATTGTGAACATAGACATCTTCGAGTTCCAGTGCCCTACGACTTGCATCCGCCTTAGTCAGCATCACAAGCTCACTGATGCGGAGCGCTCCAAAAAAGGCCACCATTGTAGCCACATGAAACAGGGGTGCCTCACACCTATCGAAACATAGGTCATGCCAGCCCCGTTCCAGTTGGGTAAGAACCCCAGGGGAAATTGAGTGGCGGTCGTCCAGGCTACGCCCACGTTCCCGCACCCACCCCTCCAAAAAGTGTCTCACACGGAAATCAGCGGTACTATCCGCATGACCTCCCACCTTGGCCATAAAAGCCAGCGCTGACAGCCTGGATGCTATGGTGCGGGGTGCAAGGCCCTGGGCATGCAGGTAAACCATAAAACGGAGGATGTGGGCCACCGTGATCAGCCAGGTATCTGGCAGCTGAAATTGTGTACAACATGTCTGACAAGAAACTAATGCATGGTGATACGCCTTACGCGTACGTGGCGCCAGCGACATGCCGATCGCCCGGTTCACCTCTCCTTGCTAAAGGTCCATATCTCTTCCGGGAGTGGCGAGGGAAATTCATCCGAATCCGGGGCCAAGGCACGGAACCGGGAGATCTGCAGGCGGGACAAAGCATCAGCAATATCATTATTCACCCCGGGACATGCCTGGCCCTGAACAGTACATTGAGGCGCAGGCTGCGCAATACAAACTGGCGCACGAGGACCATGACCCTGGGAGATATAGAGGTCTGTGAGTTGACAATGTGGACAACGGCCGCATTGTCACACCAGAAATGCACCACAGAGTTGGCCCACTCCTCACCCCATAGCATCAAAGCCCCCGGTATGGGAAAAATTCCAAATATGTGAGATCCCTCAGGCGACCCGTGCCTGACCAGGCTGGTGGCCATCCACCATAAGCCCACTTCCCATTGAAGTACATCCCATAACCAAGGGATCCCGAGGCATCAGGCAGAATCTGAAATTGAGGTGAAGCCAGGAGGTCGGACCTCCAAAATGAGACCCCGTTGGACTCCCTCAGGAACTGGAGCCATATGTGCATATCTGCCCTGATGCCCCGTGTCAATCTCGCCCTATGATGGGGCCTGGATAAGCCTGCTATGGCGTCGCACAAGCGCCGAGCAAATGCCCTGCCAGGTGCGACCACCCTGCAAGCGAAATTAAGGTGTCCATGTAGCACCTCCAGTTCCCGAAGGGATGCCTTGCGCTTAGCCAGCAAGTCCGATATAAGGGCCACTATCCTTGACACCTTGTCTCCCAGCAACCTAGACGCCTACGCTACCGTGTCAATCTCCACCCCCAGGAATACTAACTTATTAGACGGGCCTTCGGTCTTTTCGGGTGCTAAAGGGACACCAAGTTCCTCCAGTAGCATCTGAAATGTGTTGAGGAGACGTGTGCACGTGTCCCAGCCCCGTTCACCCCCGAACAAAAAGTCATCCAGGTAATGGGCTACAGACCGAGACCCTGACCTACTGACAAATGCCCACTGCAGGAATGTACTGAAACGCTCGAAAGCCGAGCAGGATATGGAACAGCCGAATGGCATGGCTTTGTCAAAATAATATTCACCCCGGAATTTGAAACCCAGCAACTCAAAGTCACCCGGGTGCACCGGCAGGAGACGAAAAGCCGACTTAATGTCACACATAGCTAACAGTGCACCCGGGCCACATGAGCGCACCATGCGCAATGCCTGGTCAAAGGATGTATACCTGACAGAACAAAGGTCATCAGGTATAGCATCATTGACCGAATGACCGGCTGGGTAGGACAATTGATGAATCAGGCGGAATTCGCCCAGGGACTTCTTGGGCACTAGCCCTAGAGGAGAGACTTTAAGATTGGGGAAAGGGGGTACGGGGAAAGGGCCAGCGACCCTGCCCGCAGCAATCTCCTTATTAATGCTGGCGGCAGCCACCTCCTCCCTACCTCCAAGTGACAAAAGGTTGGGTGCATCGTGTGGTGACCTATCCCCCTTGAAAGGAATACGGAAACCCAGTTGAAAACCCTGAAGGAGGTACACAGCGTCTGCTTTCTTCGGGTACAATGCGAGCCAACGCTCCAGCATGTCGACATTAATTGGGGACGGGGCCTTTCGGTGAACCCGCTCCCTCTGTGGCAGTCCTAGCTGCCCCTTGTCCGCCCCTACCCCTGCCCCTGTATCCTCCTGGCCTGGGACAGGCGGAGGCAGCATGGGGGCCAGAACAAGAGGGGCACTCGTGCTTGTACTTGCAATTTTTCCTGTTGCAAGAACCATTGGACGAGAAGGTCCAGCACAGCAGGCGGGCTGGAACCCCCTGCCCCGCCACTTGGCGGGGAACCTGTACCGGGGCCGCTCGTTGGACCGCATGCCCACAATGATATCTCTCTCCAGGCGCCGGGCGCGTGGGGGTCATATACAGAAGCCACAGCTTCTGGCAGGGCTCATCCCACCTCATCTCTGGGTGCAGTGGAATCCTCATGCGGAATTCTTCATCATAAGCCAGCCACGACGGACCCGGGAAGTCCACCATAGCCCGGTAAATGTTGTCCAGATATTGGACCATAGGGATAGCCAAATCCGGCCTAGCCCTGAGGTAAACAGCCATGTAAATTAGGTACGCTGGCAACCAATTTGCCCACGTGCGTGGCGGCTTACGACGACGTGCCTGCTCCTTATCCTTCTCGTCCAGCCCCTCCCTCTCTTCCTTGGTCGGCTCCCTATTAAGCAGGGAGAAGATATCTACATACTCGCCCCTCCAGATCTTTTCCTTGGTGGACTGGGCCAGATGGTCCCCCAGGGGCAAGGAATACCCTGCCGTTGGCAATGCCGACACCGTCACAGAGGGAACTGCGGGCAAAGCAAAGGGGGCCTGTACCAGCCCGGGGATCCCCAACACATTCCCCACCACATAGGGGGCGCCACCCGGCCCCGGGCCTTGTGTCAGGGATGAAGTCGCCGGGTGGGCCGAGGGCAATTGGACCGCCGGGCCACCCGTGCGAAGCCATGGCCATTGGAAAGCCCCCCCATGGAAGTCAGTTGTGTGGGTGCACTAGCTTGAACTGCATACTCACCCGTTGCACCCCCACGGGCCGCCCCCACCGGGGGTTCCGGCCCGCTGGGGGCGTCGGAGCTCACGACCGAAGCTGAGCTCGTCGACGGGGCCAGACCAGCACCAGACTGCTGCACCTGTTGAGTGGGGAGCTGCGAGGCAGTGGCCGCCACCAGCCCGTGCGCCTCAGGCGGCTCAACCCGACCCGTCTCCATCCGCTGTTCGGCAGCCAAAGGGGGCACCTGGAATCCCAGAGGCACCCCTGTCTGATTGGCCCCTGCCAAGGACGCTTCAAGGGCCGCTACACGGGCCAGAAGGGCCTCTACGTTGACAGAGACCCCAGCCCCAACAGGGGGCAAATGGGCAGCCAGCCCATAGATCCCGGGTACCTGTCCAGGCCCCTGAGTCCCAGGGGCCAGATAAGGCCAAGAGCCCATGCTCTGCCCTTGAGGAGCCGTGGGCACGCCCTGCAAAGGCAGGGAACCCAACCACCCCCCGTGGCCCGCTCCCCCCAGGGGAAACTGCGCGCCCGGGCAAGTGAGCCCAGCCACGCCAAGGGCCGAGGCCCCGTCCGGGGCAGCCTGCGCGCACCGCGCATCGGGCCAAGGAGCGACGGATCCCATCCCACCGGTCCCGGTGGGCTCCGTTAAAGGTGGCTATTGCGCGGGCACAGTCGCGGTCCTCCGACCCGGCTGGCGTCTCCGCGCCGATCGAGCCACGTTAGCAGCTGCCTTCTTCTTGGAGGGCATAGCTGAGTTAGCTAGGAAGCCTAAGAAGAGAAAAAGCTGCCCAAAAGGCTTCCCCTGGAAGGATACGAGCGACGGAGGTAAGGGGGAAAAACTTCTCCGCTCCGTCGCTTCGCCAAAATGGCAGCACGGCTGCCTCGTGGCCAGCCCTTTTATTAGGGTGCTGGCCATGCCCCTAACTACCCAGATGGCTTCGTCCGGTGGGGGGGGGACGCAAAGAGCGCGGCGGCCATTTTGGCACCACGCTTCCATTCTACCAGCACAAACTCCCCACCTTTCACAGAAAACCCATTTTCATCTTTGCACATGTGTTAAAATGTATAATTTGATCCCACCTTGAAAAGCTGATCCACATGCTGTGGTGCAATTGTTTGCACAAACCATTTGACGACTTATGGAGATGCAATTTGACGAAAAGTTGATGACACTAGGTTTTCCTCCAGCAATTCCGAAAACATAGAGAACAAAACCATTTTTCCAATTCTTTTGTTAACATACCAGGTGCAGTCCAAGAAACACTTTGGAAATGCAGGACAATACAATTGTGTATAATTGTAGCATACCCATGCCTCACTTTATTTACAAAATTTTCAAACTTCCACAAAGGTTAATGTTTCACCTGAGGGGTTGTTGGTTTTTTTTTTGCTAGTTCAGTGCTCTAAACCAGATAAGAACCCCTTTCAGTAATTATCCACCTCAAATACTACTGTACGTTTTAGGCATTTTAATTGCTGATGGGTAACAGGAACTCTGAAATAGAAATGGAGCATATACTTTATGAAAGTAGAATCAATATTTGCTAAAACAGATTACATTTAACAGGGCCAGCTGCTTCTAGTATGGAATGACAAATGTTACAACTAGATATGTGTTCTCTTTTTGGGCAAACATCTGGTACTTGTGCATTTATGGGCCAAGTTAGGAGATGGAACAAAGCTACTGATCACCTATGGGGTACAGCAACACTTTCACAGCTTCCTTATGTTAAATGTGGCATCCATACACTTCAATTAGAAGTTGAGAAAGACAACCTAAGGAAGATGCAGCAAAAAAGGAGGGTACTGTATATTCTTTACATAATCTATTAATCTTCCTTGTCCTTCCAGCTACAAGTACTTCCAGATGCACACACACACACCCCAATTGAAGAGACGTAAACTGTAGTTGGATTAAACAACGGGCCACTTTATTGATAAAACCAAATAGAACACTGGGGTCAGTAGTGCAGGTGTGATGGAAAGAGGATGGGTGACAAATAACATTGGGAGAAAGAACTATAGGGCAAGCACACCGGAGCCCTGGAGTAGGCCACGCAGGGTGATGGAGATGGAAAGGTTTACCGATAAGCCAGCACCATTGGAAGGTTGCTACAGGAGGCTTGGGGCACACCCCTAGATGATACCATTCCAGCTCTTGCAACAACCCCAGCCCATACCCGATATGGATAATGAATTTAGAATGGGATGCACCCACAATGACTGCCAAAAGTGACCATAAAGAAAACAAACCTCCAAGAAAGTCTCAACCTTATGCAGCAGTGTGGGGTAGGCAAAAATACCCATGACACTCAGGTCAATAGGGTGTTGAGGCAAAAATTCCCACCCAGCCCCAGAGCCACCAAGTACACACTGCTGACAGGGAGGGAGGGAGGGAGGGAGGGAGAAGCTTCTCCGGAGCAGAGTTGCCGAATGGTGGGGCAGGAAGGAGCCGTGCAGATAAAGGGGGTTGTTGGCTCCTCCCTGCCTGCCTGACATCATAGGCACACTCCAATCTCTGGGGGAGCACCTGCAAAGCATGCACCATGCAGAGAGGCCTGCTGGTGTGCTTGCATTGCAGACACGCGCACACACACATACCCATTGCAGAGATGTACGCTGTATTTGGATTAAACAATGGGCCACTTTAATGATAAAACCAAATAGAGCACTGGGGCCAGTAGTGCGGGTGCGATGGAAAGAGGATGGGTGACAAATAACACTGAGAGAAAGAACTATAGGCCAAGCACACCGGAGTCCTGGAATATGCCACACAGGGTGATGGAGATGGAAAGGCTTACCGATAAGCCAGCACCGGTGGAAGGTTGCTTCAGTAGCCTTGGAGCACACGCCTAGATGATACCTTTCCAGCTCCTGCAACAACCCCAGCCCATACACGATATGAATAATGAATTTAGAATGGGATGCACCTGCACTGACTGCCACATGGGGGAGAGAATAGATGCCGACCCACCCCACCCTGACCGATCAGATGGGGGGGGGGACCCCAGTGCGAGAAGAGCTGAATTGGGAGTGGGGCCCCCAGAGGGGGTGTAGAAGAATTGCAGAGACCTGGAATAGAAGATAGACCAACAACTCAGGATACAGAACCTGCAAGCAAAAGGCAAGAAGAGAGAAAACAATTAGAACAAGGCAAGGAAGATGCAAGAATGGGATGGAGAAATAGATGAAGGGGCACCTGGGGCTGCCATGGCAGGGTGGATCGGGGTGCGGGCCACCATGTTCTGGTGGGCTGAGGGCAATGACCGGCAAGAGGCAGTGCTGTGGTTGCCGAGGCAAACCAAGTACTTGTGCTTGTAGTGGCACTGCTTCTTGGCACAGCGTCCTTGTGTGGCAAACTTCCAGCAATAAGTGCGTGGAGCAGAGGTGGAGGCCTCAGATGACAGTTGGTCAGAAAGGGAATCAGGGCGCTGGACCAGGTGGCTGTAGTCATTGCAGTCACCAGGGGCCGGGCTGGCCGAGGTCATATACTGGAGCCAAATATTAGAGTTTGGCTCATCCCACCACATGGTGGGCCGGATTGCAACCCACATACAGAATTTCTCATCGTAGACCTTCCAGGCATCACGCAGAAAGTCCACGTGGGTATGGTAAATCAGGTCAAGGTATTGTAAAAGGGGCAAAGTGAGGGCCGGACGGGTTTGGATGGATACACCCACATAAATAAAGAAGGTGGGAAGCCAGTTCTCCCACATCCATGGGGGCTTCTTGCACCAAACCAGCTCCTTATCAGAGTCATCCAGTTTATCAAAATCAGCCTTGGGGCAATCACAATTGAGTAGGCCAAAAAGGTCGACATACTCACCCCACAAAAATTTTTCCCAAGTGGACGGGAGAAGGTGATCACCCAAGGGGAGAGCTGTATCAATATGGAAGAGCAGTCAGGGGGGTGTTACTCTGATTCGGCCCAACTGGGCTGGAGCCTGGCCAGACAGAGGGGTATGGTAAATAAAGCTGGTGGGGGGCCAGGGAAGCCAGGCCGGGCCATGTGAACCCCCAACCCTTGGGGCAAACTAGGTATGGCAAACTGCCCCTGATGGGGCTAGGGCCATGCAGGTTACTGGAGAAAGGAGCCAGGAGCCTGGAACTAATGCGAGCGCGGCGCCAAAATGGCCGCCGAGCCCTTTGCGGGGCCCCCCCATCGGACGAAGGCATCCGGGTAGTTAGGGGGCATGGCCAGCACCCTTATATAAGGGGCGGCCACGAGGCAGCCGAGCTGCCATTTTGCGAAGCGACGGAGCGGAGAAGTTTTTCCCTCTTACCTCCGTCGCGTTTACCCTCACCGGGAAGCCTCTTGGCTGCTGATTTTCTCATTTTTCGGCTCCCCATCGGCTAGCTGCGATGCCCTCAAAGAAGAAGGCGACTGCGAACGCGGCTCGTTCTGCGCGGAGGCGCAATCCGGGTCGGGGGACCGCGGCTGCGCCTCCCCAGCAGCCTCCTATGCCCGAGCCCACCGGGACCAGTGGGATGGGGTTAATTCCCCCTTGGCCGGAGGCTGGGGGTCCGCGTGCGGGCCCAGTAGGGGCCGCGGCCCTTGGCCCGCAAGCGGCGGCTGCTCCTCCTGGCGTGGCCCATTCCGCTGGGCCTTCCTCCGTTGGGGTGCAGCTTAATGCGGGGGCTTCCAGCCTTGGGGGTGGTGTGGCCCCCTTCCATGGCAGGGTACTTCCCCAGCCCTACCGGGCCCGGGCTTCGGATCGTGGCCCTGTTCAGGCCCCGGGGTACAGGGACCTGTACCGACGCCTGTAGTTAGTGGGCCGGCTGGCCCTTTACCTCCCCTTGGTTTAGGTGGCTATGTCAGTGTGGAGGCCCTCCTGGCCCGCGTGGCGGCCCTTGAGGCATCCCTGGCCCGGGTTAGTCACCCTGGGGCCCCTTTTGGGGTGCTGGTCGATCCATTGTCCGCTGGGCAGCGGCAGGCGGCGAGTCGGGTTGAGCTGGCTGAGGCACGTGGCTCGGCTTCGGCCACTGCCTCGCAGCTCCCCAATCAACAGGCCGGTACTGGTCAAGCCCCGTCGACGAGCTCTATGGCGGTCGTGAGCTCCGACGCCCCCAGTGGGCCGGAACCCCCGGTGGGGGTGGCCCATGGGGGTGCAGCATGTGAGTATGCGGTCCAAACTAGTGCACCTACACACATGGCCACGTTGGGGGGGCTTATCAATGGCCTTGGCCTCGCACGGGTGGTGCGGCGGTCCAGTCGCCGACGCCCCACCCGGTGACTTCAACTATCACCCAGGGCCCCATGGTAGGGGGTGCTCCTTACACAGTCGGGAATCTCCTGGGGGTGACCGGGTTAGTCCAGGCTCCTTTACAGATGCCCGCAGTCTCCGCCGTGCCTGTGTCGGCTTTGCCGACAGCAGGGTATTCCTTGCCACTGGGGGACCATTTGGCCCAGACCACCAAAGAGAAGATCTGGCGGGGGGAGTATGTGGACATCTTCTCCCTCCTTAACAGAGAGCCCACCATGGAGGAGAGGGAGGGGCAAGACGAGAAGGATAAGGAGCAGGCGCGTCGTCGCAAGCCACCACGTACGTGGGCCAACTGGTTGCCGGCCTACCTCATATACATGGCGGTCTACCTCAGGGCCCGGCCGGATTTGGCAATTCCGATGGTCCAGTATTTGGACAATATTTACCGGGCGATGGTTGACTTTCCGGGCCCGTTGTGGTTGGCTTACGATGAGGAATTCCGTATGCGTATTCCCCTGCACCCCGAGATGAGGTGGGATGAGCCCTGCCAGAGGCTGTGGCTCCTGTACATGACTCCCACGCGCCCTGCGCCTGGGGAAAGATACCATTGTGGACATGCGGTCCAGCGAGCGGCCCCAGCACAGGCTCCCCACCAGGTGGCGGGGCAGGGGGTTCCAGCCCGCCTGCTGTGCTGGACTTTCTCGTCCAATGGTTCCTGCAACAGGAAGAATTGCAAGTACAGGCATGAGTGTCCCTCCTGCGCTGGCCCCCATGCGGCCTCCGCTTGTCCCAGGCCTGGAGGGATGCGGGGCAGAGGAAGGGGCGGACAGGGGGTTGGCAAAACTGCCACGGAGGGAGCTGGTTCATCAAAAGGCCCCCTCCCCAATTAATGTGGACATGTTGGAGCGTTGGCTCGCATTGTACCCGAGGGAGGAGGATGCGGTTTATCTTCTTCAGGGTTTTAGTCAGGGGTTCCGTATTCCTTTCGTGGGTGATAGGTCCCCCCAGGATGCCCCCAACCTTTTGTCCCTTAGGGGGAGGGAGGAAGTAGCTGCTGCCAGCATTACCAAGGAGGTCGATTTGGGCAGGGTCGCTGGCCCTTTCCCAACACCCCCGTTCCCTAACCTTAAGGTATCACCCTTGGGCTTAGTGCCCAAAAAGTCACCGGGCGAGTTTCGCCTGATTCATCACTTGTCCTACCCAGCCGGCCGATCGGTCAATGACGCTATCCCTGATGACCTTTGCTCAGTCAGGTATACGTCTTTTGACCAAGCCCTGCGCATGGTGCGCTCATGTGGCCCGGGTGCGCTATTGGCTAAGTGCGACATCAAGTCGGCGTTTCGCCTCCTGCCTGTGCACCCGGGCGACTTTGAGTTGCTGGGTTTTAAGTTCCGGGGTGAATATTACTTTGATAAGGCCATGCCTTTTGGCTGTTCCATATCATGCTCGGCCTTCGAGCGTTTCAGTACGTTCCTACAGTGGGCTTTCGTCCGCAGGTCAGGGTCCCGGTCTGTAGCCGGGATGATTTTTTATTCGAGGGTGAACGGGGCTGGGACACGTGCACACGTCTCCTCAACACATTTCAGACGCTAATGGAGGAACTCGGTGTCCCTTTAGCGCCCAAAAGACCGAGGGCCCATCTACTAAGCTAGTCTTCCTGGGGGTGGAGATAGACACGGTAGCACAGGCTTCTAGGTTACCGGGGGATAAGGTGTCAAGGATAGTTGCCCTTATCTTATCTTGGACTTGCTTGCTAAACGCAAGGCATCACTGAGGGAACTGCAGGTGCTACATGGTCACCTCAATTTCGCTTGCCAGGTCGTCGCACCGGGCAGGGCATTTGCTCGGCGCTTGTGCGACGCCATGGCAGGCTTTTCTAGGCCCCACCATAGGGTTAGACTCACTCGGGGTATCAGGGCAGATATGCTTATCTGGCTCCAGTTCCTGAGGGAGTTCAATGGAGTATCATTTTGGAGGTCTGACCTCCTGGCTTCCCCTCGCTTTCAGATACAGTCCGATGCTTCGGGATCCCTGGATTATGGGATGTACTTCAATGGGAAGTGGGCCTATGGTGGGTGGCCACCAGCCTGGGCAGGCACGGGTCGCCTGCGTGATCTCACGTATCTGGAATTTTTCCCTATCCTGGGGGCTTTAATGCTATGGGGCGAGGAGTGGGCCAACTCGGTTGTCCATTTCTGGTGTGACAATGTGGCCGTTGTGCACATTGTCAACTCACAGACTTCCAAATCGCCCAGGGTCATGGACCTAGTGCGCCAGTTTGTGTTGCGCAGCCTGCGCCTCAATGTCCTCTTCAGGGCCAGGCATGTCCCAGGGGTCAATAATGATATCGCTAACGCTTTGTCCCGCCTGCAGATCTCCCATTTCTGTGCCTTGGCCCCGGATGCGGAGGAATTTCCCTCGCCACTCCTGGACGAGATATGGACCATTGGCAAGGAGAGGTGAACCGGGCGATTGGCTTGTCACTAGCGCCATGCACGCGTAAGGCGTATCACCACGCATTCAATTCTTTCAGAGATTTCTGTACCCGATTCCGGCTGCCAGAAACCTGGCCGATCCCAGTGACCCATGTACTTCAGTTCATGGTTTACCTGCATGCCCAGGGCCTTGCACCTCGCACCATAGCATCTAGGCTGTCAGCATTGGCTTTTATGGCCAAGGTGGGCGGTCATGTGGATAGGACCACTGACTTCCGTGTGAGACATGTTTTGGAGGGGTGGGTGCGGGAGCGTGGGTGTTGCCCGGACGACCGCCACCCAATTTCCCCAGGGGTTCTTACCCAATTGGCCCGGGGCGGGCATGGCCTCTGTTTTGATAAGTACGAGGCAGCCCTATTTCACGCGGCTACAACAGTGGCCTTTTTTGGAGCGCTCCGCATCAGCGAGCTTGTGATGCTGTCTAAGGCGGATGCAAGTCGTAGGGCACTGGAACTTGAGGATGTCTATGTTGCCAAAGACTGGGCTCAGTTGAGGATACGCTCCTCTAAGACAGATCAGCATGGCGTAGGCAGTGGTGTAAGACTGCTACGGTGTTCTTTGGCTGACATCTGTCCGGTTGGTGCCCTACAGGAGTTTATTGCACTGTGTGGCATGCACCATGGCCCGTTTTTCTGTCACCAAGATGGGTCTCCCCTTACTAAATTTCAATTTTGGAAGGTGACCGGCAAAGCGCTGGCCAGTGTGGGCCTCCCAGGGGCTCGTTATGGCACCCATTCCTTCAGGATAGGGGCGGCTTCCAGTGCAGCTGCTTTTGGGTACTCCGGGGCTGACATACGCAGCATGGGAAGGTGGGGTTCGCAATGTTTTCAGTTTTATGTTCGCCCTCTTCACCGTGAGTACCAGTTTTGTCACCGCACCTTTCTCTTCCTCGTTTTTTCCTTACAGACCCTGGGTGTCGTATTACACCGGTGACAGTATGGCTGGTGGGCCATAGCTACGTGCACAGGGCAGCGCGTTACGCTGCGGCGACAGAGTGGGGACCCCGACTGGGACTGGGTGCATACGCAAGTCTCACATGGCATGGTAAGCCCGGGATGTTATGGCGGGAGCTGTTGCCATTCCTTTTTTCAGGCCGGAATGCTGACCCGCCTGACATTCTGATCATACACCTAGGGGGCAATGATTTGGGCCGGGTCACCGGCTTATCGCTAAAGCATGCGATTTGCGGCAACCTTGCCTACCTGCATTACGTGTGGCCCGCCACAACCCTCGTTTGGTCGGACATGGTGCCGCGGCACACGTACAGGGGAGGTTTCGACCTCCAGGCCCTTGACCGCGCTAGATGCATGGTAAATAGGGCTGTGGCACGCTTCCTTGCCGACAGGGGTTGGGGGCGGGTCAGTCGCCACCCCGCCATTAGCCTACGAAATTACGGCCTTTATGCAGGGAATGGGGCCCATCTGTCGCGAGGAGGTATGGACCTCCTGTTGGGTGATTGGCGAGCAGGCCTGTTGACCGAGCTGACGGTCTGGGGGGGGCGTCGAGCCTTCTTTGAAGCCCCTCCGTGTGGCGGGTAGCACTGGTAAGGTAAACATTTATGACCCACAGGTATCCGGCAGGTTCGCAATTGACTGGACAACACTAGACAGGCATAAGTTGGTTAAACGTTGTCCGGTCAACGACGAACTAGGCGATGGGGTGATGGCTACAGCTAGACAGCATACATCACCCCGTGATTTTACGGATACGCGTCAGAGGGTGGGGTCATTAGCTAGATATTGACTACGGTCAACAATTTGTTTGTTGTCAACAAACAAATTGATACAAATAGATACATTGTAACAATTGCCGTGGGCAATTTTGGGTGGTACCTTACCAGTGTTACTTCGGCCTGCTTGCCTTAAGAATTATGATTGGTCAATTACCAATAGAAATTTATAATTCGGACTAGGGCATGAATCAATAAATGTGGCCCAATGCCGTTATCCACTTTCATCAGTGTCTGAGTCCTTTATTGGGGGGTGCGCCTGCAATGCGAGCGCGGCGCCAAAATGGCCGCCGCGCCCTTTGCGGGGCCCCCCATCGGACGAAGGCATCCGGGTAGTTAGGGGGCGTGGCCAGCACCCTTATATAAGGGGCGGCCACGAGGCAGCCGAGCTGCCATTTTGCGAAGCGACGGAGCGGAGAAGTTTTTCCCCTCCACCCCCTCCCTAGTTAACAGTGTGATATTTTGGTCGCTTCGGGGCCGGGTGGGAATTTTTGGCTGGGACCCTCAATTGGCTCTCGGGTCCTGGCTTTTTTGCCCATCCCACACTGTTGCTATGGTTTGATATAGGGGTTGCTGTGCTGCTGTTGACTTTGGTCACATGGGCGGGTAGCACTGGTAAGGTAAACATTTATGACCCACAGGTATCCGGCAGGTTCGCAATTGCCTGGACAACACTAGACAGGCATAAGTTGGTTAAACGTTGTCCGGTCAACGACGAACTAGGCGATGGGGTGATGGCTACAGCTAGACAGCATGCATCACCCCGTGATTTTACGGATACGCATCAGAGGGTGGGGTCATTAGCTAGATATTGACTACGGTCAACAATTTGTTTGTTGCCAACAAACAAATTGATACAAATAGATACATTGTAACAATTGCCGTGGGCAATTTTGGGTGGTACCTTACCAGTGTTACTTCGGCCTGCTTGCCTTAAGAATTATGATTGGTCAATTACCAATAGAAATTTATAATTCGGACTAGAAATTTATAATTCGAATGCCACATTCATCAGTGTCTGAGTCCTTTATTGGGGGGTGCGCCTGCAAAGGCACTTTCTTAGTGCCGGGCTCTTTAAATTGGTTTTTGTTTTTTGTTTATGCAAATTTTATTTTAATTTTTTTATTTTAAATTTTTTATTTAAAATTTAATTTGGTTTATGCAAATTTTATTTTAATTTATTTGATTTCTGGGTTTTTTGGGAATTTTTTGAGATTAGTGTGAATATTTTTGAATTTTTGGCTAATTTATTTGATTTGTTTGGGAATTAATCTTTTATTTTGAAATATTTTTGAATGTTTTTTCTCTTGTGGCCTCTGGGTGGGGGTGGTGAGCTTTGCTTCCTCTCTACAATTCTTCTCTTCTGTCCTCTGGGTGCTTCCGGTTAGTGTTTCCTTTCTTTGCTTATTTGATTTCCGGTGGTCATGAAGTCAAGACGTCTGTTGGTAGACTCTCTGGTTTTTTGTTGTTTTTTTTGGGGGGGGGTTGGTTTGGATTTTTTTTGGGGTGTGTGTGTGTTTTTTTTGTTTGTTTTTGGCTGTGTTTGTGTTTTCTTTTTGGATTTTTGAGTGTTTTTGATTGTTTTTGGTTTGTTTTTTGGGGTTAACTTTTTCAGTGGCTTTCTTTCCCGCGGGCCTTGCTGGCTGGCCCGTGGGGAAGAAGGGCTGGGGGGGGCTTTTTTTTGCTTTCTTCTCCACAGGCCATGCTGGCTGGCCCGTGGGGAAGAAGGGCACCGGCGGCGGGGGGTTTCTTTTTTTTCCCCCACAGGCCATGCTGGCTGGCCCGTGGGGAAGAAGGGCAGTGGCGGCAGGCTTTTTTTTTAACTTTTATTTTTCGCACGCCAGCCGCCTCAGCGTTCTGTGCGCTAATTGTGCACAGGACGCTGGGGCTTGTAGTTTTGCCTGCGCGTGTTTGCATTCTTTAGCGGTTTGTTTCCTGCGGCTTTTTTTTGATTGGCCGCAGTGCGTTTTCGAACATTCTTTTTGCCGCGCCACTCAGCCTGATTGGCTCTGGCGCGGCGCAAGGAACGTTGGGAATTGAAATTCCATTTTTTTGTTTGCGACTGGGGGGCTCCTGCCCCCGTGTCGAAAATTTCAAACCGACAGTTACCTGCGAACCGGGTTCGGGCGAGTGAACGGAGGCCCATTACGGGCTAGTGGGGCCTGGTGCAACATCCTTTGTCACATTCCAACGGTTAACGCACCATTTTATAGGTATAGATATTCTGCTCAGTCACCCACTCAGTGAATTCAGCTGGGTGCTGTTCTGTTGAAACCCTTAAAGACATAGTTTCATGTATCATACACAATACTACTCACATATATATATATATATATATATATATTACATCCCTATCAAGCATAACAAAACACTGCCTGTAAATATGGTATACCATGAAAGAACATGGCTGACTTGTCAGCCTCATGATTGAGTAAGCATCTGAACTCAAGCATTTCTTCTTCTTAAATGCCATATCTGATTCCAAAAATTGGCTATCCTCATTGCGATCAGTCATGAAGATTGTCCTGGGAGCAATATAATGCAATGGCCTTCCATTTGCCTTCTGCATTGCCACTGATCTAGTTCTGCAAGTCACTTTCTGCTCCTGAGCCCTTTTGGCACAAAAAATCCTCATCAGCCCCAGGCCGATATTGATGAAGATACTGTCCTCCAGCAAGAGGGATTCAAGTGGGATTTAATCCACTTGGGGACCATCACCCTTCCCTGTGGACTTTGCCACCCAAGGTTGTTAGTCCTCAGGGTTGTCAGGTTTTGGCCACATGTTTGGTATGCAAACATTTTCCCTCCTGTTTAACATTTATATAGGATTTGAGCAAGTGGCAACCGTTTTGCTTCAGCTGACACTTTGATAAATGTCCTCTTTGCATCTCAGTCAGAAATTGTTACTACTTTGACAGAACACCTAAAATGCTTACACGTTTTACATGCAGTTCAACAACCACCTTGCTGAGCATAAACCTTCTACTACTATTATTCTAACATGTTTGATACTATCTGTAAAAACGTTCAAGAATCAGAAATGGAATTTTCAGAAATGAAAATGACCCTCAGATTAATATATTTATGAAACAGATATGATATGTGAATAAATAGAATTTTCCATCTGAGATACAGCTTATATCCACTCACTGAAAAGTTTTAGATATTAGAAGAGAATTCTTCAATTTCTTGTTACATTGGCATCCTTGAATGTTATCCAATTTAATCATACTGAAATGAATACAAACTTCAATTCATATCTTATGTTGTTGGATTACATGTCAGAGCTCTTCTGAAACTGCAAATGGTTTTGAATACAGTGCCCAGACTGATAGGTGGGGCCAGTCATCACTCTTAACAACAACACTAGTTCATGAACTAGTTCTAAGCACAATCCCAATGTTATTTTTGAAGTTAAAAGCTCAGACATGGATACCTCATGGGCCCTTTTTTCAACCCAAAATGCATTTGTTGACTAAGAATAATCTCCATTGACTGCAGGCTGCTCCACCTCATCCACACGCTCCACACCAACACAAACCTTAAGGTCAGATGCTCCCAGTAGGGACACCTTATGGAACCAGTACTTACACAGAAGGTCATCAAGCAAGGATGTATACTGGCCCCAATTCTATTCAACTTTTTCATCAACAATATAGTTGGCCATTTTAGAAGCCCTGCCTTACCCCTTCTCAAGCTTGCTGACAAACCCATACATTTACTCCCATATGCAGACAATGCCATAATTCTCTCTAGGACCCCAATAGGCCTCAGAGGTTTTTGCTCATATCTCTGGCTCACTTCCGTAACAGCGACCAATTAGAGATCAACAATCAGAAAACCAAAGTGATAACCTTTACTAAAAGGCCTAAGAAACATACAGTAATACCTCATACAACGTCCGCTTCATACAACATCGGATCCATACAATGTTGCCCAATTCTGGGGGGAAAGGTGCCTCATACAACGTCGCTAGATGTTGTATGAGGTGTTAGGGTTTCCACGGGAGTTTGGACTTGCAGCTTGGAGGCCCCATGGAGTTCGACTGGCAGCCGGCTGGAGGAGGCGGGGAAGAAAGAACTCGCCGGAGAGATGAGCCCCAAGTGCGGCGAGTTCTTTCTTTCCCTGCCTCCTCCGGCCGGCTGCCAGTCAGACTCCACTGGAAGCAGGGAAAGAAAGAACTCGCCCGAGAGATGAGTTCTTTCTTTCCCCACTTCCTCTGGCCGGCTGCTGGTCAGACTCCGCTGGAAGCAGGGAAAGAAAGAACTCGCCTGAGAGACAAGTTCTTTCTTTCCCCGCTGCATCTGGCCGGCTGCTGGTTGGACTCCGCTGGAGGCGGGGAAAGAAAGAACTCGCCTGAGAGACAAGTTCTTTCTTTCCCCACCTCCAATGGAGTTTGACCGGCAGCCGGCCCTGCAGTTTGTGCTGTTACAATGTATCTCTATGGGAACAACATTATACAAAGCATCGGTGGCAATAATTTGGACGTTGTATGAGGCATTGTGGCTAGGATTTTGTATGCCTCATACAAAGTTGGAATTCATACAACGTCCTAACTTGTGGAACCATGTTTGGATGTTGTATGAGGTATCACTGTACCTGGAGAATAAATGGTCACAAGATAGAACAGGTTACCAGCTTTAAATACTTGAGAGTAATCCTCCAAGCGTCAGGCTCAAGGACAACCCATACCACACACACCGTTCTTACAGCCCAGAGATCCACTTTCACCATACTAAAATTCCTGAGGACAAAAAGAGGCCATTATATTCCTCCTGCACTCAGACTATCTGAAGCCAAAATCCTATCGTAGCTACTCTATGGAGTCCAATCAGTCCACACACACACACACACCTAGCAACCTGGCTCTTATGGAAAGAGTACAATCTAAATTCTTGCGTGCAGCACTCCAGACCCCTTGTTTTGTATCCAGCACCACCCTTCACCTGGAGATGGGCATGATAAAGGTTGAGGCAAGATTGTGGATAGCTACTCTCAACCTTTGGCTCATAATTCTGTTTAATCTCAGTGGCCTGGCTCCTCTAACTGTCTAGGTTAGCTTGCAATCAGCATGGAAAAGAACAATCCCATCTAGACTGCAATACCTTGGCTCTCCCAACCTCTCATACAGGCCATGAGTCACAACCAGGAAAAACAGGCCATTAAACAGAGAACGCTAAACATGGAAAGGCAAGAAGACCTAGCCAGGGCCCCTACCTTCCTGGCTCCAGAGCCTTGGAGACACATTATTGCCCTGGCCCTGTACCTGCTCCAACTTGAGACACCAAGTCATCAGAGGGCATTTATGCTAGTCTGCTGACAGGCCCTCCCTTCTGCAGTTCTTGAGGGAAAGTTCCAAAGAACACCAGTGTCAGAGAGACAATTCCACTGTGACACTGGAGAAATTGAAACCTCAGAACACGTTCTCTGCAGCTGCCCTTTTTATAGAAACATTCGGAATAAGTTCATATCTCTGCTGCTCTGCAAGTATCCTGGCCAGACAAACAGCACATACACCCACTGCCTGCTATCTGATGAAAGGCCCACCTTCACCCACAAAACTGCCAGGTTCTGTGCCACAGCATGTAAGACCAGAAGAATAATCCTAGCAGGACCTTCAGCCAAATAAACTTCTAATGCCGCAGCATAGGCTGAGTAACATACCTGTCAAGCGTGGCTCTGGAAAATCTGGGAACTGCTCTGGCCACGGCTGCGCATGCGCAGCAACAACTCCTTCTGCGCATGTGCAGAACCCTTCTGTGTATGCACAGGAGGGTCCTGCGCAGAAGGGTTCTGCGCAGTAACTACATTCCCTGCTGGTCAAATTACAGGATTGTGGTGAGAAATTAGAAAAATGAGCACTGAAATATGGGAAATCCTGGCCAACCCGGAATACTTGGCAGATATGCTTAGTTGTAGCATTATTGATCTGTGTACTAATTTTATTACTCCTTAATTCTAAGCAGAAATTCTCCTTTTTAAGCAACCTCATTTTAACTTTTGTCTCTTGATATATTTTAAGTACCCTCATTTTAACTTCTGTTCCCTTTGCTCTTCTATGCTGGTCTTGGAGTGTAATAAAGATTTGATTTGATTTGACTAAGAATAACTAGCCATCAAAGTAGCAGGAACATGTATCCAGTTTTACATAAATGATTTCTATACTTGAAAGCTCAGAGTAGAGCAAAACAACAACAACAACAACAACCAGATATAAGAAGTAGAAGGTCAGGCTACAAATGAATAAAACAGGCAAGTAGAAAATAACTGCAGAAAATAGTGTCAGGAAGGCAACATCTCAAGTTAGCAAGAGATCCTAAAAGCAGCAAAAACACATTTTTCAGATGTATGTATCAAAAGACAGGGGAAAGAAGCATTTGCTCAGCTACTTAATGGGAATGGAAAAAGATACCTAATAACAAAGAAAAGGCAGACATATTCAATTCCTACTTCAGCTCAGTCTTTCCCCAAAAAGTAGCACACGATTCCTCCAGGAAAATATTAATTACACAGAGAGGGGACAGGATTGCATATTGAGACTGATGAACAAATAGTCAATCTATTTTGAAAACCTCAAATCCCCAGGACTAGATGAACTGCTTCCTAGGATATTAAAAGACTGGTTGAAGAATTGTCAGAACTACTGTCTATAATTTTCTTGAAATCATGGAGGATGAAGTTCTATTGATTTAAATAGTCCTACTTTAACTGTGATTTGGTATGCTAAAGGAAGTTGCAATAAGAATAGTACCATTTAAACAATGGAACATATGAAGGAGTTAACTCATAAATTCCCCATTGATTCAATGAACCCAATACAGTGATACCTCATACAACGTCCAAACTTGGTTCCACAAGTTTGGACTTTATACGGATTTGGACTTTGTATGAGGCATGCAAAATCCTAGCTGCGATGCCTCATACAATGTCCAAATCCTTGCCATGATGCCTCATACAACGCCGTTTCCATAGAGATACATTGTAATGTAACAGCACTGACTTCAGGGCAAAGTCAAGGAAACAGACAGGAAACTGATAGAACTTAAAGAAATCATTGTCTAAAGGCTAAAAACATTACAAAAACATGTCGAACAACCCTAATTTTCCAAGAACCTGAAGAATGCTGCAAAAATACCAGGAATGCTTCTAAAAATTCTGACAAAATTTTTTTAAAAAAATCCAAATTCATGCTCAATTGTGGGAAGAGGGCAAAATTATGGGCAAAACTGGATACTTGACAGCTATGCTAATAAAAGAACTGGGGTTTTAATTGGTTGAAAAACAAGCAAACAGGTGAATTTCATGTGGTGTTCCATGAAAAGCACCCTCCCAATTTCTCCACTGCCAACCAGTCCCCCATAGGGATTTTCCCCTTTCTTTATATTTTTACTTATCCTCAGTGCCACTAACCTCCATGTCGAAAGGGGATGGAATCTACTGCTGCCACAGTTACCACCTCTGTCTCACCTCTGCTGCAGAGCCATCCAGGCCCAGGCCCTATTGCCACTTTTCTGTACCTGACACATAGCAGTATTTTTAAAAAAATTGTATGTTATTGATATAGCAATACAATAGTTCTTTGCCATGACTGCAACTGCTAAGCTGCCATAGTGCTATAACAGTAAAGATTGGGGGCTGGGGGTGTTCAGGCTCTGGGGAATTCCTCAACCTTAAACAGGTCATAAATCATAATACACAATATGCAGGAATACACAAGAAGAATACAGCCATTTAGGAATTGGTACACAATTAATGACTCCTGCCAGGTAATTTAAAACAGACCATTTTTCAGCAAGATAATATGCATTGTGTCACGTGCATGCTCACTTTTCAGATTGCAAACTCAAAAACTATATTGCAATTTCCAAACCATTTCCTTGGGGTAGGCAATCTGGGCAAGACAATTTATAATGGAACAAAAGCTCTACCAACTTGTTACATTTCCCTAAAAGATGTCCCCCTAGCTTTTGAAATTAACAACAAAACAAAAAAAGAGGAAGATGTAGGATTGGATTTAGAAAAGATTATCACAGGAGCTTCATCTGGCCCAGCTCACTGAATCTGGGTGGAATGAATGAATGAATGAATGAATGAATATCAACTGAAATACATTATGAAATACATGGTAGTGGGCCAGGATAGCTAAGAGACTGTGTCGCCCCAAGAACATCTGTCCATCCAACTACAGCAGACCGGAGGGGCTCCCTAACTGTACCATTGGCTAGAGGGGCTCATTTCCCTAACACAAGAAGGAGGGCCTTTTCTGTGTTCACACCAGCCCTATGGAACCTCCTGCCAGTAGAGTTATGGCTGTAGACAAAATTGCTGCCCTTTAAGAAATAGTTGAAAATCTGGCTGGCAGGGCAGGTGTGGGGCACCGATTGATAGGTGTCCTCCACCAACTATCTTGTTTAAACTATTGAGACTCTCTCTTTTTTATGGATGTGGGCGGGGTTGGTAAATTATTTGGAATTTTTAATGGGGTTTATGTGTTTTTAATCAGTTTTAATGTTGTTTATTGTTGTGAGCCGCCCAGAGTCATTGTTGTGTTGGGCAAGAATAGAAGTATAATAAATAAATAAATAAATAAAATTATTTCTAAAAAAATATATATTCTGTTTTATTTCCCAAGCCAGTTATATTCAGAGTTCCTATTTTGTACAGTGGAACCCCACTTTATGGATGGTTCACCTACTGGAAAACTTGTTTCAAGGAAAGAAATCCATAGGAAATGTCAATAAATTTCAAGGACAAAAATTGGTATAAAATTGCTTTATGGACTAGGTTTTTGCCATGGTTTTCAATGCACTCAATGCATTCCTATGGGAAACCCCTTTAAGGATAAATTGCTATAAGGGCAACCCTACAGAACAGATTATTTCCTTAAAGGGGGGTCTACCGTACTTTGTTGCTCTGTCTCTTAGTCCCTTATCAGTTGGCAATCTGAAGGTTGTATGACATAAATGTTTGCAGATGTTTCTGTGGACATGTGTCAGGAATAACTAAACAACAGATAGCACAGAATGTTATTTACCTTCCCACCAAAGTGTTACCTATTTATCTACTTGCAATCTCTTGCTTTCAAAATGCTAGGTTGGCAGGAGCTGGTACAGAGATGGAAGTTCACTCATTGTGCAGCACTCAGATAACAAACTACTGACCTGCCAATAGACAGCAATTAGAAATATATTTGTAACCTTAATAACAAAACATGTGTATTTGACTTAATCTAACTATATGACCTAGAATTGCAAAGAAAGTATTTATTAGCTTAATAGCCTCAAAGCAATTCTATGAGGACAATTGATCATTCACACAATCATTATTAAGTAAAGCAGTAACAGCAATCAATAGGTTGTATGGCATAAAATTACAAAGAAAGCAATTATTAGCTTATCTTATTTGGAACTGTATGTTTCTGAAAGACACAAAACAATTCAATTAATAATTCTCATACTTAAAACATCATCTTTCCCTCAGTGAGATAAGACATTTCCCCAGCTGTCAAAACAACTTAAAAAGACTTAAACAGGTCTATGCCTTATCTCAGCCTTGAATGTTTCTCTCTTCCTGCCAAGATATCTAACAGAGAAAAGTGGTGGGACACAGAGAAACACTTAAAAGCAAACATCCAATAAACAGGTTGCAAAACCTAGCACAATTAAACCATGTGGCTTAATAAGAAGAAAGAAATAATATTTAACATTTTACAATAACTTTTATCTTGTTTGTTCTGCAAACAATCTGAAGAGACTGGGAGGACAGCTCTTCGTCTGCTCTTTTTACTGTCATTTTGGCTCTGCCTAAATAGACAGCTTTAAAAAGACACAGTTAAACAAATGAAAGCGCGGCGCCAAAATGGCCGCCGCGCTCTTTGCAGCCCCCCCAACCCGGACTCAGACATACGGGTGAGTTAGGAGGCGTGGCCACCCTCTATAAAAGGGGTGGCCACGAGGCAGCCGAGCTACCATTTTAAAAATAGCGACGGAGAGGAGAAGTTTTCTCCATAGCTGTTCCTTTTATTCTTCGGCTCTTTAGCCCTTGGCTTTCCCGGCTGGGAAGGAAGGAGTTGCACAGAGCCTTCGGCTTGCTGGCTGCTCTGTGTTTTTTGGCATAGGTTGATCCCTGGACAGGGATCCTGCTATTCCTAGATATGCCTCCCAAACGGAAGGCCCCGGTGACGAAACCGCGGCCAACGGGGAGGGATTTTGCCAGCCCTGCGCAGCGCTGGGGGCAGCCCTCAGGTCGGAGGACCAGGGCTGCACTCACGCAGAAGGGCACTACCCCCACCGATACTGGTGGGGTGATGCAGGCTGGTGCTTGGCCCTCGGCTGGCCAGCCTCCGACTGGCCCTTCCGGGGCTTCGGCCCTTGGCCCGCAGTTGCCGGCCACGGGTCAGGTCAGGGGGGGGGTCTGGTGCTGGTGCACAGCATGTTCCCCCTCCGGCCCCTCATGGGCCGGAGTATTGGACATGGCCCTATTCGGGCCCAGGCTCTCATTTGGGGTTCCTGGTCAAATGCCTGGCGGGACGTCCAGCCTGCCCGGCCCACTTTATACTGGGGGATCTGTGGCAGTGGATGCATTGCTCACACGTTTAGCTGTGCTTGAGGCATCCTTGGGGATTGCACACAACCCCATGTCAGGGGCCCTTCTCTCTCTGCCGGGGGCCCTTCGTGTCCACCGGCTACCTCGACGGCCGCCACACTGCAACAAGCGGCCAGCCAGGTTGAGCTGCTTGAGACGCTCCAGCCTGCACCTGCCGGTGTCTCGCAGCTCCCTGTCCGTCCAGAGCTACAGCAGGAGAGTGGTCTGGTGTGGCCCCAGAGCTCGATTCCGGTCGCGAGCTCTGACGCCCGCTGTGGGCTGGAACCCCCAGTGGGGGCGGCTCACGGGGGTGCACCTAGTGAGTATCATGTTCAAGTTAATGCACCCACATCACAGTCCACTTCCAGTGGTGGGGTTCAGTGGCCGTGGCCTCATCAAGTCTAGGCGAATGGGCATCAGTTACCGGCCTATCCCAGTGCCCCTTGGTTCCATACTGCCACAACGTTGGGAGTGGGGGTTTCTGCCCCCGGGGCAGTGCCGGGCATCGCAGGGGCTGTTTCGGTTCCGCTGCGTATGCCCCGGGTACCTAATGTGCCGGTGACGGCCTTGCTGACGGCTGGTTATTCATTGCCCCTTGGTGATCATTTGTCCCTGGTCTCGAGGGAAAAGGTTTGGCGGGGGGAGTACGGTTGATGCGAGCGGGCATCAGTTACCATCTTGTCCCAATATCTCATGGTGCTAAATGGTCCCTCGTTAAGGGCAGGGGTGTCCGCCCCCGGGGCAGTGCCGAGCATCGCAGGGGTTGTCCGGGTCCTGCTGCATATGCCCTTGATACAGAACGTGCCGTCGATGGCTTTGGCCGACGGCTGGTTATTCCTGGCCCCTGGGTGATCATTTGCCGCAGGTCACGGGGGTAAGGTCTGGAGGGGGATATGCAGATATTCTCCATATTGAACTGTGAGCCCACTGAGGAGGAGAGAGAGGGACAGGATGACAGAGACAAAGAGCTGTCCCATCGTCGTAAGCCACCCAGCGCCTGGGGCCAACTGGTGGTCGGCATACCTTATATATATGGTGGTATGCCGCAGGGCCCGGCCGGGTTGGGCCATCCCGATGGTTCCATCTATTGCTAATATTACAGGGCGATGGTTGATTTGATGGGCCCACCGCAGTTGGCTTATGACGAGGAATGTGGATGAGGGTGACCCTACACCCTGAGAGGAGGTTGGATGAGCCCTGTCAGCACTTGTGCTCGTGCACATGACTCCCATGTGACTGGCGCCTGGTGATAGGTGCCATGGTGGTCATGCTGTGCAGCGGGCTCCTCAGACACAGGCTCCACGCTAAATGGTCGGGCAGGGGGTTTCAGCCCACCTGCCGGGTTCGACCTGCTCAGCTGGCGAGGGGTGTACCAAGCGCCAGTGTCGTTACCGACTTGGGGTCCCCTGTTGCGCTGGCCCTTACGCCGCCTCCGCGTGCTCGCGGGTTGGTGGTTTACGGGGCAGAGGTAGGGGTGCACAGGGGGCGATCAGAGCTCCGTCCGAAAGAACTAGCCTTGTCAAAGCCCCCCTCCCCAATTAGTGTACTCAGGCTGGAGCGATGGCACTCAGCTCATACAAGAAGGGATGATGCGGGGTACCTGCTGGAGGGATTTCAATGGGGCTTTTGTATTCCATGCGGGGGTGTTAGGGGTCCCAGGATGCTACTAAGCTGGTTACCTTGAAAGGTGATGAAGAGGTTGCTCCACCGTGCACAGCTATGGGAGTTGGGGCTATGAGAGTAGCGGGTCCCTTCTTGGAACTACCTTTCTTAAGTTGAAAGTCTCCCCTATGAGGCTAGTACTGAGGTAGAACCAGGGTGAATGTCATTTAATCCTCCATTTAGCTCACCCTGTGGGTTATCCGGTTAGGGATGCCATTCCTGATGACCTTGTTCGGTCAGGTACTTGTAGTTGGTTCAGCCCCTATGGGTGGCTCGCTCATGCAATCCCGGTGCTTTCATGGTACAGTGTGCTTCGCACTTGGCTTTCAGCTTACTGCCAGTGCACCCAATGGATTTAGAGCTATTGGGTTTTTAGGTTCCACGGTGGATTTTACTTATATAAGTCCAACCCCTCCTGATTGAGTTAATTCATGTTCAGCATTCGAACGAGTCGGGACTTTCATTCAGTAGGCCTTTGCTCGCAGGTTGGGGTCTTGGTCTCTAGCCCATACCTCGACGACTTTTGGTTCGGGGATGAACGGGGCTCGGACACGTGCATGCGTCTCCTCACTACATTTCAGACACTCAGGTGGGAACTGGGTGTCCCCTTGGCGCCTGAAAAGACCGAGGACCCAGCTACTCAGGTCACATTTCTAAATCGACTCTGTCGCACGGGCATCCGGGCTACCATGGATAACGTGGCTTGGATCTCCGTGGCGATTTTGGCGTTGATTGCCAAACATAAAGTGTTCCCTTGTGACCGGCTGTTACTTCATGGCCACCTTAATTTTGTTTGCAGGGGGTTCCACCCGGCAGAGCATGGGGGTTTACTCTGAGGGTAGGTGGAATTACGGCCGATGGCAGCACCCATGGCTTGGCATGGATCGCCCTCGCGATCTTACCTTCCTTGAGTTTCTTCCCGTTGGGGAGCACTGATGCTATGGGGCGATGAGTGGGCCTATTCAGTGGTCCATTTTTGGTGTGATAATGCGGCAGTGGTGCACATTGTCAACACCCAGACAGGCAAATCCCCCAGGGTCATGACATTAGTTCGTCTATTCTTTTTGAGTAGCCTACGCCTAAATGTGCTGTTGTGGGCCAGACATGTTCCAGGTATTAATAACGACATTGCTGCTTTATCCCGCCTGCAGATCCCCCGGTTCTGTGCCTTACTCAGGAGGCAGATGAATTCCGCTCGCCACTCCCGGCCGATGTTTGGATGATTGGTGAGGAGAGGTGAACCGGGCTTGTCATTGGCATCTCGCACGCATAAGGCGTATCACTATGCGTTCATGTGTCGTGTTTTGGAGGGGTGGACACGGGGACGTTCCGCCACCCGGACACGCACCACCCCAGTTCCCAGAGTTTCTGACCCACCTTGCACGAGGCTGGCATTACTTATGTCTGGATAGGTGTGAAGTGGCTCGTGGTCACGCAGCTACTACGGTAGCCTTTTTGGAGCGCTCCGCATCAGTGAGTGGGTGCCAGAGTTGGTACCATCTGTGTAAGGCGGAAGTGTCTCGTAGGGCACTGGAACTCGACGATGTCTCTGTCACACATGAGTGGGCTTAAGTGGGGATACGGTCCTCACAGGTTGTTTAGCACGGTGTAGGCAGTGGAGTCAGACTGCTACGAAGTTTTATTGGAGACATCTGTCTGGTTGGTGCCCTACATGAATTTTCGACAGTGCCTGCTGCGCGCCCCAGCCTGTTTTTCTGCCACCAGGATAGGTCTGCCATTGCCGAAGTAATGTTACTGAGGGTGACTGGTGCCGCACTTCGCGGTGTGGGGGCCCGTTTTGGCACCCATTTATTTAGGATAGGCGTTGCGTTGATTGCGGCTACGTTTGGAGTACTCGGAGGCCAACATGCGTGTACGCGCAATTTCTCATATGTACGTGCCCTCACTGTACGAGTACCTAGTTATGTCCTTAACCTCTTCTCCTCTTTTACAGATCCTGTGTGTCTCTACACGCCGGTGGCAGTGGGGCTGGTGGGCCGCAGCTATGTACACTGGGCAGCAGTATATGCTGCGGCGACAGGAGTGGACCCCGACTTGGGCTGTGTGCATCCACACGTATGCGATGGTATGGTATGCGCGGCACAAGGGGGCGGGAACTGTTGCCATTCCTGATGTCCATCGGGGATGCTGGACCGCCCGATGTTCTTAATAGGCACCTCGGCGGCAACGATCTTATATGGATCGCTGCTGTTACTAAACTGTCGAGGGGCTGTGACCTGGCGTTTTATATCACGTATGGCTTACACACAGTCACTATGGTCTAACATCGTGCCGAGACACCAATTTAGGGGAGACGTGGATCTCCGTGGTTCGGACTGTTCTGGCAGTCAGTGGACAGGGCTGTTGCTCAGTCCCTTGCTGAGCATGGCTGGGAGACAGCCATTGGACACCTGAGGATAGGCTTACAAAAATTTTGCCGGTAGGCAGGGGGAGGGGTCCACCTGTCGGCTGGAGGTATGTACCTTGTTCTGGATGTTGTGCAAGCAGGCCTGGCGACCAAGCTGACGGTCTTGGGGGGGCGGTGAGTCATCATGGATGCCTCCCCATGTGGCGTGTAGCACTGGTAAGGTAAATATTTATGACCAATAGGTATCCAGCAGGTTCGCAATTGACTGGCCAACACTTAGACAGGTACAGGTGTAATAACGTTGACCGGTCAACGACGAACCAGGCAAGGGGTGATGGCAGGAGCTTTTCAGCATGCATCACCCCGTGATTTGACGGATACACGTCAGAGGGTGGGGTCAGTAGATAGTTTATTGACTACGGTCAACAATTTGTTTGTGTCAACAAACAAATTGATACAAATGGATACATTGTAGCCAATTGCCACTGGCAATTTTGGGAGGAACCTTACCAGTGTTACTGCGGCCTTCTTGCCTTAAGAATTATAATTGGATGAGTACCAATTGAAAGTTATAATTCTTTGTATTAAATTACAAGGAATGGTAAAAATTATGCAAACTCACCGGTGGTTGTGGGAGTCATGTAATGGCCTGCAGGCCATTTGCACACTCCTTGGACATCTGACTTTGTATCCATTCTGCAGAGTTTGCTTTACTTTGCAAATTGTACTCTAGTTTTGTAACTGAATGTTCACAAAACATTTTTCTGCTTTGGTTAGACGCAGGAGGTGCAAAACAAACTCAATGTTGTTCACAATGAAAACAGGAGACTGACTTTTTGAAGCTTATGTTTGTGGCTAAATTCTTGCCTTTTAATAAAATCAGTTGCATCAGAATAATATCTGACAGACACTTACAGCAAAACATAAACAAAAGTTGGTCAGCATGGAAATGAGATGTCCGGTATAGAACCAATCTTAAATTTCATATAGAGAAAACAAATAAACTGGTTTGCTCATTTGGATAGAATATCTTGGAATTTCATATCGTACACGGCATATATGAAAAGAGGAAAAGAACAAAGAGCATGAGGCAGACCCAGAAGAAAGTAGAGAGACAACATCAAAGACATATTGCAATAATATCAAATAACACCAGTGGAGGATACTACAAGTGGCAGAGCAAGATCCTTGCGTCTCCCTCGACACCCAAAGAGGTAAAAGAGGAAGTAAAGAAGAATAACTGAAATACATTACAAATGAAGTATATGAAGAGGAAATGAAATTACTACATTAAATGACATTTACTTTTGGTTCATTATGTATCTCACTTCTTTTCCATGTTACTGAAGGCAGCACTCATGATATTCACAACATCTTGAGGTAAATTACAATCTCCCATTTACAACTAGAAGAACAAAGTTGTCTAGTAGTCTTTCATAGGAGATATCTCCAAATCACAGTTCTGGAAAGAAAGTCATCTAATGATTTTCATAGGGCCAGGAATCAAATGTTATGCCCAAGGTCAGTTGGTGAATCAGTGGCAGAAGTGTGATGATGCCTTTGCTGAAAAGAACTTTCATTTCTCCCTTGACTCATGTTACATGCTTCAAATGCAAATGCAGACTCCAGTCCCATTTAGCACATCTTGCTCATTTCATTATGATAAATAATTATGATAAATAAAACAAGCATGAAATGAAATTGCATTTACTTTTTCATTCATTTCATTTTCCACCTCTCCTCAAAGTTGATGAAGGCAGCATTCACCATCCTCAAAAAGACCTGTGTCAAGAACTGTCATTTACAATTTGGGGGGCAATGACATCTAGCTCTCTTCCTAGGACTGAAAAGATAAATTCTGGGCTAAAGGTCAACCAATGGATCCTTGCTATAGGTGTAATGCCATCTCTGTTGAAAGAAAAATGTGATTTTTCTCCATACTCTATGTTGCATGCTTCACACTTCAGATCACACTTCATCCCTCAAAATAGGCCCTCTTTTGCCCTGCAAAAAACTACCCCATGGTCACTACTTCAAACATTAGGTGACAGTGAAGATTTTATAAGAGACTCTTAGACATCACCAGCAGATAAGGTAGTCAGCCAGTCACCACTTTGCTAATTGCCTCTGTTATCCTAGAGACCAGGCAAAGGATTTGGATACTTTTACTCTGTCATATTTGATATTGATCTGATGCCTGGTTTGAAATTTACAAATTTTTGTTTAGAGTGCCCCCATTTTTAGAATTGTCTTGAAGAATGTTGTTTTACGCTGCCACACATTAGCATTATGGAACTCTGGTGCAGTAATAATTCTCAAACATTCAACCTGTGCCCATAAGAAAAAGAAACATTCTTAAAGAAATAACATGACACAATACTATGTCCAGAACTTACAAATGTCTACTCCCAAGCAGAAGAAGAAGCAAGCATAAAAATATTTGAACAACCTAATTAAAAACAAGGAGCTTTTCCTCTTTCTTTTCAACTTCACACCTAGGCTGGTTGCAGGAAATGCTAATTCTTGTCTCCATGTGTGTCTCCAACTGTAAAACAAAACCAAGACATAAACATAACCTTAAGGCAGTGACTCCCAACTTTGGGTCTCCAGATTTTCTTTAACTTGCAACTCTCAGAAACCTTGACCAGCACAGCCAATGATGTGGTTCTAGGACTTTTAGTCGAAGACCATCTGGGGACCAAAGATGGGAAACAATATCTTAGGTTAATCAAATCAATGTTCAACACTTTGTATCAATATTTACCCGGACGTAGGAAGTGATCAATACAGCCATAACTGCAAGGTGGTCTATATAGTAGTTTATATGGTGGAAGGTCTATATAGAAAATCCTTTCAGGTGGCATCCCAGGCACATTTACAGCTTGTTCCTGGAAGCCATGTGCAGGCACATAATTACCTATTCATTCAAGATGTCTGTCTTAGGGTAGTTCTGAAAGCAAATTACGGTATGAGGAGCAGGCTGAGTCAGAATAGAGGTAGAGTATGGCTAGCACCCTACTTGACCTGAGTGGCCAGCCTCCTGTACACTGAGGCAATAATCCTAAATTCAGTTGCTGACCTTCACTAGAGGTGACCACCTTGATTCAATGGGATTTATGGGATTTCATAACTGTTGCAGTTGATCTCTCTACTAGATCTAAAAAATGGACTTACACCATTTTCAACACCGGAAAGATGTTTCATTTTTGCAATGTCATCTTCTGCTAACCTTATGCATGTTTACTCTGGAGCAAGTCCCACTGTATTCAGCATTTGACTCCCAAATAAATGTTCAAAGGTTTACAGATTCAGCCTTTCAGTAAAAATCAGTAATAGGAGTAAGTATTAGCACAGTGTTCAATTCCACCTCCAGTAATGGAGTCGGCAATATTAGGAACCCTGGCATCAAGAGATATTGTAGCAGTCATGGCAACTCATCACTTCTTTCATGTGGAGTCATGAAGTACTGCTGCCAGTCTTCTGTGTTTTATAGTTTATCTTTCATCACAGATGGTGACATTCAAATTGTATCTGTCAGATTGCACTGATGCCAGGAATGTGAATTTAAAAGAGAATTTAATCCAATTTATGGGGAGGCAGCAATGACAAAAGACACACAAGAGTGCCAAAGAAATTTCTTGTCTCACCACACCCCATCTGCTTTTCTAGCTTCAGAGCAGGTGGTGGGACTAGTCAAACAGATTGTTTCTTCACACTAACTCAATCTTACTTGTTGCCCTTATTCAATTAGGTGGTGATTCTTTGACAGTCTAGACAAATTATATCAAAGAAAAACTAAAATTCTGCATCTACCTGTATGTTTTGGGAGTTTAGGCAAAAAAAAACCCATGAAAACCTAAGATCCTGTAAGGTGAACTGGCTTAGGGGTACTCAGAAAGAAGTTGAGCAAACTGAGAAACTACCAATATCTGAAAATCATATCTACAGTTTGTACATATCTGAGGGTCAAGAAAAAAGTTCATCTTTTATATTCTTCCAATATATTTACTAATGACAAAAAATGTTTTATGTGTTGTTTCTTCTTGCAACCGCATAAGAATAAGATGGATATTTTGTATATATTTAAATGACCCAGTATAGTGGATAGAATGAGGATCTAAAACTCAGGAGAAATGGGCTTGAATTACCACTCAGCTATGGAAAGTCTTTGAATTGGTTTTGTGCGTGCAGCTTGTAAAAACCAATCCTTAAATATCTCATTTTACCTTGAAAGCCCAATTAGAGTTTCTGAAGGGACTGCTTTGCAGGCGCACCCACCCAAATAAAGACTCAGACACCGGTATTGGATTAAAGGCATTGGGCCACTTTTATTGAATAATGCCCAAGTCCGAATTATCACTTTCAATTGGTGTATCATCCAATTGTAATTCTTTAAGGCAAGCAGGCCGCAGTAGCACTGGTAAGGTTCCACCCAAAATGCCAATGGTTATTGCCTACATGTATCAATTTGTATCAATTTGTTTGTTGACACAAACAACGCTCAGCCTGGTGTCACTACCCTGCAGGCGAAGTTGAGGTGGCTGTGAAGCACCTGCAACTCCCAGAGAGACACCTTGCGCTTGCCAAGCATTGCCAAAATCGCATCAGAGATCCGAGTCACCTTCTCCATAGGCAACCTGGATGTCTGAGCGACGGTGTCGATTTCAATACCGAAAAAGGTAAGTGTGGTGGCTGGGCCCTCTGTCTTTTCAGGTGCTAGGGGGACACCCAGTTCCCCCATGAGCGCCTGAAACATGGTGAGTAGGCGTGCACACGTGCCCGTGTCATGTCCACCCCCGAACAAAAAATCGTCGAGTTAGTGGGCTACAGACCGGGACCCCGACCTACAAACAAAAGCCCTGTGGAGGAAGGTGCTAAATCATTCAAAGGCTGAGCACGAAATGGAACAGCCAAAAGGCATGGCCTTGTCCACATAAAACTTGCCCCGAAAACAAAAACCTAACAGCTCAAAGTCATCTGGGTGCACTGGCAACAATCGGAATGCCGATTTGATATCACACTTTGCCAATAGCACCCCAGGACCACACAAGCGTACCATCTGTAAGGCCTGATCAAAGGACATATACCTGACAGAGCAAAGGTCATCCGGTATAGCGTCATTGACCGAGGAACCCGCAGGGTAAGAAAGGTGGTGAATTAGACGGAATTCACCGGGGGACTTCTTAGGAACTAAACCCAGAGGGGATACCTTCAAATTAGGATATGGGGTGTCGTTAAATGGCCCCACCACCCTCTGTTCTCTAACCTCGTTAGCTTTCTTCTCCACAGCAATGTCCTCATTACCCCTGAGAGACAGTAGGTTCGGGGCGTCCTGAGGCCCACGAACACCCTTAAACGGGATGTGGAAGCCAAACTGAAAACCCTCAAGCAGGTAGAGCGCATCATCCTGTCTAGGATAAGCGTGCAGCCAGCGTTCAAGCACCGGGAAATTAATTGGGGAGGGGGCCTTTTGGATGGGTAGCACCGTCAGAGGGAGCTCTGGCCGCTCCCTGTCCACCCCTTCGTCTGCCTCGTGACCCACCGGCCCGTGGGCACACAGAGGCGGCATGAGGGCCGGAACAAGAAGGGCACTCATGCCTGAATCTACACTGGCGCCTGGTGCACACTCCATTGGCAGAGAAACTCCAACACAGCAGGCGGGCTGGAACCCCCTGCCCCCTGGCTGGTGGGGAGTCTGTGTAGTAGCAGCCCGCTGTACGGCATGGCCACAGTGGTACCGGTCACCAGGCGCTGGCCGCGTAGGGGTCATATACAGTAGTCACAACTGCTGGCAGGGCTCGTCCCACCTCATCTCAGGGTGAAGTGCCGCCCTCATCCTAAATTCTTTGTCATAGGTCAACCATGACGGTCCAGGGAAATGCTTGATATGTTGTTATCTTCCTGTGTTGCATAATGAACTGTATTGTGTCGTATTTCCCCTTTTCCCTCCCCTTTCCCTTTCCCCTACTTATGTTTAGTAGCTGAGGGATCGTGTAACCATTTTGTTATGTTAGAACTTAAATGTTATTGCATATTTTATTGTTTCACTGCTGTATTGTAACATTGTATCATTTGTAATTTTGTATATTGTATTTGATTTAACTGTTGTAAGCCGCCCTGAGTCGGTCCTGGTCGAGTAGGGCGGGGTATAAATCGAATAAATGAATGAAATGAAATGAAATCAACCACGTCCCGGTAAATATTGTCCAGGTACTGGACCATTGGGATGGCCAAATCAGGACGGGCCCTTAGGTATACTGCCATGTATATCAGATAGGCCGATAACCAATTGGCTCAAGTGCGAGGCGGCTTACGACTACAGGACAACCCCTTGTCCCTGTCATCCTGCCCCTCCCTCTCCTCCTTTGTGGGTTCATGGTTCAGGAGGGTGAAAATGTCAATATATTCCCCATGCCATATCTTCTCCCTAGTAGCCTGGGATAAATGGTCGCCCAGGTGTAGGGAGTAACCAGCTGTCGGCAGGGCCGCTGTTGGCACAGATTGAAGTGGGGGAACACATAATGGGCCCTGTCTTACCCCGAGACGTTAGGCGGAGGCATAGGGCCAGTCACCCCTGTAAGAACCTGAGGGTAATTGGGAGCCCAGGAGGTGACAGGGTAGTGTGGATTGAACTGCCCTTCCGCAGTAGCCTGTTGAGGCCATGGCCACTGGACCCCCCCCCCCAGTGTTATGAGCTAGTATCACCGGTGTACTAACTTGATCAGGATACAAACTCGGTGCACCCCCACGGGCCACCCCCACTGGGGTTTCCGGCCCGTGGTGGGCGTTGGAGCTCGCGATGGCCATCGAGCTTTGTGTCTCCGTGCGTCCCTGCTGGTGGGATGCCCTGCTGGAATGGCCTGATGGGGAGCTGTGAAGCATCAGCTTGCGCTGGCCTAATGGCCTCCAGCAGCTCAACCCTGTTGACGGCCCACTGGGCTGCAGTAACAGGCATGTGGGCCGCAGCCGAGGAGCTGCCAAGCCCACCTTCCGAATGTGGTGGAGCAATTCCCATGGATGCCTCGAGTGCCGATATGCGGGGAAGGAGAGCATCCACAGTGTCAGACCCACCAGAATAAGGTGGGCCGGGTGGGCCGTATGGCCCACCGGGCAATTGATGAGCGGGCGGAAGGAAGGGGAAAGCCGTGTGGCAATCCCTGGCCAGAATAGGGCCATGCCCAATAATCCGGCCAGAGCAACGGCGGGGCACAATCCCGCGCTGCGCCCAAATGGGCCGCTATGCCCCATGCCAGGCAAAGGTTGTATAGGGGTAGAAACCCCAGGGGAGCAGGCCCGCGCAGCCCCCGCCCGAGACCTGCGACTGGGCGGGTAAGCAGAGGCCTGGTCACCCTCATTGGTGGCAGTGGGAATTGTAACCCTGCCAACCCCCCCGTGGGGCGGCCGCCTGAGCCCTCCGGCCTGGTGGCGGTCCCAAGGAAGAGGTCGAGGGGGTAGGCTGAGCCCTCCCCCTAGGACGTGGCCTCGGGGCCACCTGAGACTTTCGCTAGGGTGCCATGGCCACCCAAGCGCTGCAGCACTGATCGGAGGAGAGATATCCTCCGATCAGAATGAAAAGGAAAAGGCTGAAGGGAGCAGCGTCGGAGCGAACTTCTCCACTCCGTCGCTTCTCTTTAAAATGGCAGCGAGGCTGCCCTGTGGCCACCCCTTTTATAGAGGGGTGGCCATGCCCCTGACTAACCAGGATGTATGAGTCCGGGTGGGGGCCCCTGCAAAGAGCACGGCGGCCATTTTGGCACCACGCTTGCATTGGCTTAGCGGTTAAAATGCTGAACTTGATTACTGGAAGGTTTGCAGGTCAACAGTTGGAGACCCAAGTGCTGCACAATGAAGTGAGATCCTGTCGCTATTCCAGCTCCTGCCAGCCTAGCAGTTTGAAAGCAAGAAATTGTAAATAGATAAATAGGTACCACTTCAGTGGGAAGGTAACAGCATTCTGTGCATTCCTCTGTCCAGTCATGCCTGCCACATGACCATGGAAACATCTGTAGATGCAGACAGCACTGGCTCTTTTGCTGTAAACGGAGATGAGCACTGCACCCTAGAGTTGGATATAAATCATACCTGTCAACCTGCGGCTCCGGAAAAATGGGACCTGCGCACATCGCTTGTGCACAGGTTGCGTTCCACACATGCGTGGAAAGGTTTTACCCCTTCCACGCATGCGCGGAAGCACTACGCCGCTTGCGCAGCCCTTATGCAAGCGACATAGCGCTTCCACGCATGCGTGGAAGGGGTAAAACCCTTCCGCGCATGCACGGAAAGCGTTTCCCCCGCTGCCAAATTATGGGGTTTTGGCAGCAGGGGCCGGGTTATGATGTCAATCGATGTCAATTTACGGGGTAATCCCGGCCAAATTGGGAAGGTTGACAGGTATGATATAAATGAGTTTTGAGCAAGGGCGACCATTATTTTTACTTATGTGTTTGTCAATATATGCATTATAGTGAGGCAAAGTGCAGAGATAATAATAAGATCAGGCTGAGGTCAGTTAACAAGGAACAGGTGCAAGCAATCACAGCTCTGCTATGATTGACAGTTAATAAGATACATTGTAACCTTAAGTCTTTCGCTTCCTGTAGAAATAGAAGTTGCTTGCAAAGCTTGTCTTGCCAGGCTTGCAGAACAGAAGCACAGACTGCACAGAAACTGCAGAGCAGAGCAGAGCAGAGCAGAACATTGCTGAATGTAATGTTTATTTATTTGGACTGTAAATGTTAATATATCAGTTTGATTTAACCAAGCCTGGTGTATAGTCTTCTATTTTGGACTCATCACAACTCAAACTGCTACAACACTTACTCAAAAACTAACAGTGTTATGGTAATCGAATGTTTGTATGATGAGTAACAAAATAAAAGTATTTTACATTTATGAATGTACCTTAAGCATTGATTTTGATTAAAATCTTTTTCAATTCCTGTTCCTGGTTGGAACTAGTCAAGATGGCAAGAGGAAATGGAAGCCTTCATCTCCACTTAACTGTATGGATAAAAGCAGAAGGAATGAAAGGCTGGCTTTGCTTTCTGCAAAACTACTGGGTCACTTAATGAAGTAGGAGAGACAGAGCTTTGAGGTTGATAACACCCAGTGTTATTTGTCCTTCAGTCAGTGATTGAAAGAAAGAGGTAGAATGAGGAAATGGCTGTGCCCTTCGTCTCAGATCATTTTTCTTCCTCTTCATGCATGGAATTATCTCCTCTTCTTGAAAGTTGTCCTGCTTCTCTGCAACAAGGATTCCTGTCATTTGCAGTTCTTCTAATGTATCTTATTTAAGTGGAGGGAGCATAGAAACACCTTTGGTTAATTATATTGGGGGGGATTGCACCTGGAGCAACTGCCATCTATGTCTGACCCTTCAAAAATTGTATTGATAAATTCCAAAGAACTCTCTTCAGAAGTCTAATTACTTTAACAGTCATAATGAGAGGAAGCCATACAAGTTGCCCTAAAAACCTTAGTACGTTAAACAATGGAGCTAACTGAATTAATCTTAATGCAATCACTTTCATTTTGGGCATTAAATAAAAATAAATTAACCAAATTAATACATGTTGCTCCAGGCATAATATCTCTCAAAATGCTAATAAAATATTTAGATTATAAAGAAATATTCAACAATCAGTTTTGAGGTTTGCTACTATTAAAAAGCATTAATATGTTATTTGGATGGTTATACAGATGGGGGAATTCTTCGCTAATTCAGAGCAAGTAGATGAGGTACGCCTCACCTATATACAGGTACAACTTCTTAAACCTGAAATATTTCTGAAGTTGAGTTAATCCTAGAATAAAAATACTAAAGGCATGGCTACCTTCCCCCAAAACACCATGTCCATATCAGGGTTAGAAATCAGAGATTTCTAGCTCTGATTTCAGGTCATGTGGTTCTTGAGTTGGTGTGCACATCTACTATAGCCTGGGGTCAGTCTATGCATATCAGTTTGAGCCTGTCTCCACTGATTAATAGTAGTGATCTGTGGTGGCAGCTGCGATAGTGGAGGTGACCCTTAGCTGATGAGCAGCATTATAAATTGTTGATGTGGATCAATGGAGACTGATTCAAGCTGAAATCAGCCCAAGACTATGAGTTGAGCCCTTCTCCACTGCTACTGCCACAGCCATCAATCAGCAGAGTAGGGGGTTGCTGATCAGCTAGAGATGATGTCTGCAGATTGGCTTTGCCTTCTATACTGCTATGGCTACTGCTGGTTAGCTAAGATGGTCTGGAAGTAATTAGTGGAGCTGGTCCCAGCTGATCAGTGGGAACATACAAAGACATGATAAAAATAAAATACAGATGATCACATGCACACATTCAGCACAAATTACACCAATATGAGTTTCAGTATAAAATTAAGGACCACCACAAAGTGATTTGAAGTAACACACAATTGAAATTGAAATTTATATATACAAAACTAAGGTGTTGTGGCGTGAGACGCATAGAAGGTGTCCTTCATACCTAGCAGGTGAGACTTTAGGCCTCAGGCATTGGGAAGAGGCTGACATTATATTGCATTCATCCCCCTGCTCTGAAATTTCTCTGTTAAAAACCTGGCATGCTGTGGAGCATTCAGCAGAAACAGCCTCCACCCCTCTGGTTTATTCACTCTCTCCCTCTCCTTCCATTGCTCCGGCTTTCAGCTTCTCCCCTGAGACATCTGAGCAAGCCCTGAGTGAGGCTGGAGGGGAGGAAGAGGAGAATCCCTGGACAAAGCAGGCAGGCAGAGGGGAGGGAGGAAGCTGTGAGAGTGTGCTGGGAGAGCAGACAGGGTGTGTGGCCACACACCCCTCCCCCTTCTTCCTGATCTCACCAGCTTTTCAGCAGAAGGCATCGAAGTCATGGCAGAGAGAGAGGAGGGCTCACAAATGGAGAATCCTCAAGGGGAGGGAGGAAATCTGGGCATGGGCAGTGAGTGTGTGAATGTGGAGCAAGAGAGAACTGGGATGACAGAGAGAGGGGGCACAGACTTGGCTCCGCCCATTTTGGAAATAATCTTTCAGACTTCCCTCAATTTTCCTAAGGCAGATTTTCTCTTTGTGGGGCCATCCAGCAGTGGATCACAGACAGACAGTCTGGGAGATGAGGTCACAGCATGGGTAGAAAGACAGAGAAGAGAACACAGGTGAGGTGTTTTCATCTCCCTTCGACAGAGACTGGCAGAGAAAAGGTAGAAAACTGTTTTTAGCATGAGATAATCGGTGCTCAGATTTTTAACCATGCAGCAGCTCCTCGCAACTTGCCATTAATGACTTCATGCAGTTCACTTATGAGGTTCCTGCTTTAAAACAGGCACCTGGGGGTTTGCCCAGAGTTCCTAATTCAACTTCTAATGGCTTTTGTTTACAGGATTTCTTTTTTCCAGCTAACAAGTTTCATTTTTCATGATGCATTTGTTTTTAATTCTTCCCAGCATCAAGGCTTCCTCCAGTGAATCTTCCCTTTTCATTTTTTTAAATAATTTTTTTATTTATTTTCAAAAGAAAAAACAAACATACAAAAAACAATACATCAAGTATCATAACAATAATACATAAACCTCATGAAAAATAACCACATACATGATAGTTGAACTAATTATTTGTCATAGTACACACACTATTGAGTATCCACATTAAGGGTTATTACTATAACCATAACCTTCATAAAAACTTTCAATATTACAATTGTTTGTTAGCAACCATCAAACTCCTGATTTTCAAATTACAAATCACCCAGTGTATATTTACATTGCCCCGGAGAGTTTAGTCTCTGTATTATCTCCAAAATCTGCTTTGAGATGGTACAGGTCTAAAACTATCCCTACCCATAAGGGAGTGATCGACAAAAGGCTTCCAAATACTCCAAAATCTATTTTCCTTCAATTTATCCCTTTTTACTTTTATCTCCCATGTCAATTTGTCATTCAATGCTAAATTCCACATTTCCTTGTACCATTCTCCCGTCTGTATAATTACATCATTTTTCCAATTTCTAGCGATACATTGTCTGCCCGTAGTTAACATTATTTCTAATAACTCTTTTTCCTCCTTATTCAAACACATACCTTCCACATCTGTTAGCAGAATTTATACTTTATATAATACTTAGTATACTTTATACTTTTCCCTCTGAAAACCGACTTCATGGCATCCCAGACCACATTAAAATTTACCTCTTCGTTATCATTCCACTGCCAGCTTTCCATCCAACTTTCTATAATTTGTTCTTTACATTTTTGGTCTTTAAATAGGTTGGGATCAAATCTCCAACTTCTTCCTCTCCTGTTATCCTTTTGTAATCTCAATTCCAAAAGTACTTTAGCATGGTCTGATTCCTTGAAAATCCCTATTTCCATTCCCTCGATATTATTGATCATGTTTTCCGTTAAAAATACATAGTCTATTCTAGAGTAGGACCCATGAACATGTGAAAAATAAGAATATGCCCTTTCCGAACCCTTGATCTCTCTCCAAGAATCCTTCAATCCCATCGCGACCATCCATTTATCTAAAAACATTCCCTTTCAATCCAACTCCACACCTTGCTAAATTCGTGCAATCTAAATTTGACCTTATGAAATAAAAATCTCCGGCCACAATCATTTTTACCACTTTTTCTAACTCCCTACTTTTCGGACTTTTTCTAAAAATTCCGCTTGATGTCATTTGGAGCATAAATATTCACCAACATTATTTCCTCGTCATCTATTTTTCCTCTTACAATCAAATATCTACCTTCCTGATCAGCAACACTTTTTGTTATCTCAAATCCTAATCTTTTAGAAATCATAATTGCCACTCCTCTTACTTTTGAGTTGCCAAACGCCATTTCATAATGTTGTATCCATCCTAAGAAAATTTTGTTTGTGTCTTTTGATTTTTGAAGTGTTTCCTGTAAAAACACTATATCGGGTCTATCTTTCTTCAAAGCCAGCTCCAACCTCCTCCTCTTAAGAACAGAACCTGTACCCTTTACATTCCAGGTTAATACTTTAATATTTCCCATAATCTATTACAGTTTCATCTTTTCTAACCTCTAAACTCTCCATTGGGCGTGCCACCACAAACCCCTTACCACTAAAACACAAAATTGTACATAGAACACACAATATCTCTCTCCCCACTTTCTTTAAAAAAAAAGATTCCTTCGATAACCAAAGAGGGGAGAGGGGGAACATGAAAGATGTACGTACAGATTAATGCATCGCGCCACCCACCTTTATACATTATTAAGTAATATAAAAGATTTTTTCATCATAATCTATTGCTCAGTGCTCCTTACTTGCCTCCTCCTCCACCATGATCAATGACAACTCCTCTTCTTCTCTTCTCTGCAGGGTTCCACCCATAGCACCACTGGCATCTGCCCCCTCATAATCCCTTCTTATGGCCCCCGATTCCAACAGATCTTTCCTAAGAGTTAACCACTCTTCTGAACCCGCTTTAACAAAGTCCAACAGACTCAAATACTCCAGTGGATCGGTCATCAATAACCTGCATTCTTTTCTCATTAAAAAAACGCAATTGCTGTGGAAATCTCCAATTGTACTTTACACCTTTACTAATCAACAGTTTAATTACCGGTCTCATCTTATATCTCCAGATTCTTTCCTTTATTGAAATATCATTATATACTTCCACATCAGAACCATCAATTTTCAGGGCGCCAGAACCAGCTTGTTTTAAGAAGGCCATTACTCTAAGTTTGTCTCCCCAATTTGCAAATTTTACCAGAACATTTCTTTGAACCGCTTTCCCTCTTCTTGGACCCACCCTATATGCACTTACAATGTCTTCCTGTACAAATTCCTTTCCCATGCTCAAATTATTTAACCACTGGACCACTCTTTCTCTCAGCTGGTCTGGCGTCCTTTCAATCACCTGACGAATCACAATATTCTGCTTTCTCATCATATCTTCCATAGCATCAATCCTTTTCTCATGTTCATCCATTTTCAGTTTATTCTCCCTCACCGCCTCCTGAGTCCCTTTTATTTCCTTTTTCATAACCTTCACCTCATTTTGGACCAATTTCACATTTCCTTCTATTTTTTGCAAACTTAATTCTACTTTTATTGTAAAATCCACAACAGTATTTACCACCTTATCCTGTTTTTTCATCATTTCATTTCTATCTTTCACTCTTGGATCCTCCATCTTCTCCATCTTCTGAAACAATTTACCAATTTCCACCATGATTTGAGTTTGATCATAAGGTTCAGGTGGTGGTGATGATGATGGAGGGACCTCTTCCATTGGTGCTTTTTCTTTTCTCTTAGATTTCACCACTGGCTCCTCCTCCTTTGCTTTTCCTCTTGTGCCCTTATCAATGATAGAAACCCCTGAAAAGTTTTAATGCTTCAGCGTATTGTAAGTTTGTTGCACACTCCACTTAAACCTGTT
This sequence comes from Bradypodion ventrale, assembly GCA_035047345.1. NCBI lineage: Eukaryota > Metazoa > Chordata > Lepidosauria > Squamata > Chamaeleonidae > Bradypodion > Bradypodion ventrale. Next base: position 145,433,317 of record JAWDJE010000004.1, on the reverse strand, counting down.
CCGATGCAGCCAAAACTGACAACAGTCCTATTAATTATGGTCCCTGGGTGGGGCCTCCACTCCCCCTCCAAGGGGGGAGGACTTTTTGTGCTTTCTCCACAGATCTGCAGCTCTGATTCCAGATCCAGCCCTCACAGCATGCCAGGACCGCCACAGGCCGAGCAGTTAACCAGATGCAAGCACCAAGGCCTTCACAAGCCAGCAAGCCACCTGAGACGCAGTACAGAGTTTTCATATAGCAGCTTGGTCCATTTCTCATATTGCCCAACCTTTTCACCTGTGTTTTACTGCAATTTCCACCTGTGTTTTACTGCAATTTCAACCTTTTCACCTGTGTCCACTTGCAATTTCACCAGCCATGTGACCTTGTCATACCAGCCCCACCTGCCTAGGACTTTGGTGTGGGGGCTAACTTATGAACTGTACCAACACCTATGGACATATTGCCATACCAGCCACTTTTTCTTCTAGCATTGCCATACCCCAGATGTCTTGGTCCTCATCTCTACAAGTCCAGATCTACAAGCCCAATTTCATCTATTAACTATAGTCTAGTATAATGTATAAGTTTGCCACAACATATTAATTTTGCTAAAGTTTTATTCCCATGAATTTTACCAGGTTATACTCATGTTGCTTGCAATTGTTTTTTGTTTACAATTTTTCCTCGAAGACTTGCTTTTCACCAACTGTTATGATATTTGCTTTGTGTATTACTCATATTCATTGTAATCAATTTTTGCTTTCTATGTTATTTCATTTGTACACACCATTTTTCCATTGGAAACCTGCCATGCATATGATGCCATTTTCTGTGTATACTATTCATATTGCTTTCTATGTTACATAGCACCATTTTTCTCATTGGGAAGTTTCATATAACACTATTTTATTATAAGTGTGTAGGTTATGTTTGCATAATTAATTGTTTTAGCTTTCACAAAGGTCATCACCATTAACGGACCTGAGGTGGAATTGTTCTACCCTCATCATCTTCATGCCATTGGGCTTATATTCAGCTATAATCTGATTGTCTTTGCTTTTGCTTTTCACCCATGGGAAGGTACATGGAATTACATTCCAGCCAACTGTAATGCTGCCTTGGCAGCCAGTCATATGGACACTGACCCTCACCATGCAACCAACCAAGCCAGCCCTAGCTCTTGGCAAAGGGCCACACCCTGAAATGAGACATGCATGCATGAACTCTCTTCTGCCAGAGGCGGAGCTCATAGCTGCCTCCCTTGTGGACATACATGGGATATTGATTCCCAAACCTGTGCCTGAGTCAAGGTGATACATCATACTCAGCAGTCATAATGCAAGCGCGGCGCCAAAATGGCCGCCGCACCCTTTGCGGGCCCCCCCCCACAGGACAGAGAATCCGGGTAGTTAGGGGCGTGGCCAGCTCCCTTATAAAAGGGGTGGCCACGAGGCAGCCGAGCTGCCATTTTACCTCAGCGACGGAGCGGAGAAGTCTTTTCCCCTGTGTCTCCGTCGCTCTTTAGCCTACCGGGAAGCCTTTTTGGTAGCGATTCTGCCTTGCTGGCTTCCCTTTGCTTCGGTGGAGATGCCTTCGATGAAGAAGGCAGCTTCGAGTGCAGCTCGCGCGGTTAGGAGGCGCAACCCAGGTCGGAGGACCGCGGTGCCGCCTCCTCAGCAGCCGCCTTTGCCGGCCCCTGCCGGGGCCGGCGGAATGGGGTCTATTGCCCCTTGGCCCGGAGTGGGCGACCAGGGCGCAGGCGCCGAAGGGGTTCCGGCCCGCGGCCCGCGAGCGGTGGACACCGCTCCTGCACCTGCCCACCCTGTTGGGCCTACTCCTCTTGGGTCGCAGCCGCTCCCTGGGCCCTCTAGCCTTGGGGGGTGGTGCGGCCCCCTGCCTTGGCAGGTTTCTCCACCTACCCTGCCGGGCTTCGGTGCTGGCCAATGGCCATATTCGGGTCCTGGGGACAGGGACCTGTACCCACGCCTGGACCAGGCGGGCCGGCCGGCCCTTCGCCCCTGGTCAACGTGGACGCCTTACTGGCCCGCATTGTGGCCCTGGAAGCGTCGTTGGCTCGGGCCAGTCAGGCGGGCGCCCCCTTCGGGGTCCCTTTTGAGGCGCTGTCGGCAGGAGGACAACAGCCGGCAGGGAGGGTCGAGCTGCTGCAGGCGCGTGGCGCGGTTTCGGCCACTGCCTCGCAGCTCCCCGGCCAGCAGCCAGGTGCGGGTCAAGCCCCGGTGATGAGCTCTACGTCGGTCGTGAGCTCCGACGCCCCCAGTGGGCCGGAACCCCCGGTGGGGGCGGCCCGCGGGGGTGCAGCATGTGAGTATACGGTACAAGCGAGTACATCCACACACATTCCCAATATAGGGGGGGCCTTTCAATGGCCTTGGCCTCGCGCGGGTGGGGCGGGGGCCACGCTGTCTGCAACCCACCCGGCGGCGACGACTGCCACCTTTGGCACTGGGGTGGGTACTTGTTCTTACACTGCGGGGAATGTTCTGGGGGTGGCTGGGTTAGCTCAGGCCCCTTTTCCTAGGCCGGCTGTGCCTTTTTCGGCTTTGCCGACGGCGGGGTATTCCTTGCCATTGGGTGATCACTTGGCACAGACTACCAGAGAAAAGATATGGCGGGGGGAATACGTAGATATCTTCTCACTCCTGAACAGAGAGCCCACCAAGGAGGAAAGGGAGGGACAGGATGAGAAGGACAAGGAGCAGGCACGCCACTGTAAGCCGCCGCGTACCTGGGCCAACTGGCTCCCCGCTTATTTAATGTACATGGCGGTGTATTTGAGGGCGCGGCCGGATTTAGCTATTCCCATGGTCCAATATTTGGACAATATATACAGGGCGATGGTTGATTTCCCGGGCCCCTCATGGCTAGCCTATGATGAGGAATTCCGTATGAGGATTCCCCTCCACCCCGAGATGAGATGGGATGAGCCGTGCCAGAGGCTTTGGCTTTTGTATATGACGCCCACACGCCCTGCCCCGGGAGATAGATACCATTGCGGACATGCGGTCCAGCGAGCGGCTCCAGCGCAGGTTACCCGCCAGGCGGCGGGGCAGGGGGTTCCAGCCCGCCTGCTGTGCTGGACTTTCTCGTCCAATGGTTCCTGCAATAGAAAGAATTGCAAGTACAAGCATGAGTGTCCCACATGTTCGGGCCCCCACGCAGCCTCTGCCTGTCCCAGGCCTGGGGGGCACGAGGCAGAGGGAGGGGTGGACAGTGGGCCGGCAAGACTGCCACGGATGGAGCTGGTTCTCCAAAAGGCCCCATCCCCAATTAATGTGGACATGCTGGAGCGTTGGCTCGCATCGTACCCGAAGGGGGAGGACGGGGAGTATCTCCTTCAGGGTTTTAAGCAGGGATTCCGTATCCCTTTTATGGGTGATAGGTCCCCTCAGGATGCTCCCAACCTTTTATCCCTCAGAGGGAGGGAGGAGGTGGCTGCGGCCAGCATTAAAAAGGAATTAGATGCGGGCAGGGTCGCTGGACCTTTCCCTGCACCCCCGTTTCCCAATCTTAAGGTGTCGCCACTGGGTTTGGTCCCCAAAAAGTCCCTAGGTGAGTTTCGCCTTATTCATCATTTGTCCTACCCAGCCGGCCGATCGGTCAATGATGCTATTCCTGATGACCTTTGTTCAGTCAGGTATACATCGTTTGACCATGCGCTGCGCATGGTACGCTCGTGTGGCCCGGGTGCCCTGCTGGCCAAGTGTGACATTAAGTCGGCTTTTCGCCTCTTGCCAGTGCATCCGGGCGACTTTGAGTTGCTGGGTTTCAAATTTAAGGGTGAATATTATTTTGATAAGGCCATGCCTTTTGGCTGCTCCATATCATGCTCGGCCTTCGAGCGTTTTAGTACCTTCCTAGAGTGGGCTTTCGTCCGCAGGTCAGGGTCCCGGTCTGTAGCCCATTACCTGGATGATTTTTTATTCGGGGGTGAACGGGGCTGGGACACGTGCACACGTCTCCTCAACACATTTCAGACGCTAATGGAGGAACTTGGTGTCCCTTTAGCGCCCGAAAAGACCGAGGGCCCATCTACCAAGCTAGTATTCCTAGGGGTTGAGATTGACACAGTAGTGCAGGCTTCTAGGTTGCCGGGTGATAAGGTGTCCAGGATAGTGGCCCTTATCTCGAATTGCTGGCCAAGCGTAAGGCATCCCTGAGGGAACTGCAGGTGCTACATGGTCACCTCAATTTTGCTTGCAGGGTGGTCGCACCGGGCAGGGCTTTTGCCCGGCGCTTATGCGACGCCATGGCAGGGTTATCCAGGCCCCACCACAGAGTCAGGCTTACCCGGGGTATCAGGGCAGACATGTTTGTCTGGTTGCAATTCCTGAGGGAGTTCAATGGGGTCTCATTTTGGAGGTCTGACCTCCTGGCATCCCCCAATTTTCAGATCCAGTCTGATGCCTCAGGATCCCTGGGTTATGGGATGTACTTCAATGGGAAGTGGGCCTATGGTGGGTGGCCACCGGCATGGGCAGGCACAGGTGGCCTGCGGGATCTCACATACCTGGAATTTTTCCCTATTCTGGGGGCTTTGATGCTATGGGGCGAACAGTGGGCTAATTCGGTGGTGCATTTCTGGTGTGACAATGCTGCTGTTGTCCACATTGTCAATGCACAGACTTCCAAATCGTCCAGGGTTATGGAACTAGTGCGCCATTTTGTGCTGCGCTGCCTGCGCCTCAACGTCTTGTTCAGGGCCAGGCATGTCCCAGGGATTAATAATGATATTGCTGACGCTTTGTCCCGCCTGCAGATCTCCCGGTTCCGCGCCTTGGCCCTGGATGCGGAGGAATTTCCCTCGCCACTCCCGGACGAGATGTGGAATATTGGCAAGGAGAGGTGAACCGGGCGATTGGCCTGTCACTAGCGCCACGCACGCGTAAGGCGTACCAACAAGCATTCAATTCTTACAGGGCATTTTCTGCTCAATGTCACCTGCCAGAGACCTGGCCTATCCCGGTGGACCATGTTCTGCGGTTCATGGTTCACCTGCATGCACAGGGCCTCGCACCTCGCACCATAGCATCCAAGCTCTCGGCGTTGGCTTTTATGGCCAAAGTGGGAGGTCATGTGGATACCACCTCTGACTTCCGTGTGAGACATGTTTTGGAGGGGTGGGTGCGCGAGCGCGGGCGTTGCCCGGACGACCGGCACCCTATTTCCCCAGGGGTTCTTACCCAGTTGGCCCGGGGCTGGCCAGGCCTCTGTTTTGATCATTATGAGGCAGCCCTTTTTCATGCAGCCACAACGGTGGCAATTTTTGGAGCGCTCCGCGTCAGCGAACTCGTGATGCTGTCTAAGGCGGATGCAAGTGGTAGGGCACTGGAACTCGAAGATGTCTATGTTGCCAAAGACTGGGCCCAGTTGAGGATACGCTCCTCTAAAACAGATCAGCATGGCGTAGGCAGTGGTGTAAGACTGCTACGGTGTTCTTTGGCAGACATCTGTCCGGTTGGTGCCCTACAGGAATTCCTGGCACTGCGTGGCATGCACCACGGCCCGTTTTTCTGTCACCAAGATGGGTCTCCCCTTACTAAATTTCAGTTTTGGAAGGTGACAGCCATAGCCCTCACCAGGGTGGGCCTACCAGGTGCCCGTTATGGCACACATTCATTCCGTATTGGTGCAGCCTCTACAGCAGCTGCTTTTGGGTACTCTGGGGCTGACATACGCAGCATGGGGAGGTGGGGCTCGCAATGTTTTCAGTTTTATGTGCGCCCACTCCCGCCATGAGTACCAATCCAGTCACCTTACCGCCTTTTTTCTCAATTTTCTTACAACCCTGGGTGTCGTATTACACCGGTGACAGTATGGCTGGTGGGCCACAGCTATGTGCACAGGGCAGCGCGTTACGCTGCGGCGACAGAGTGGGGACCCCGATTGGGACTGGGTGAACACGCCAGTCTCACATGGCATGGTAAGCCTGGGATGTTATGGCGGGAGCTGCGGCCTTTCCTTTTTTCTGGCCTGGGTGCTGACCCGCCTGACATTCTCATCATCCACCTGGGGGGCAATGATTTGGGCCAGGTCACCGGCTTATCGCTCAAGCATGCGATTTGCGAGGAACTCACCTACTTGCATTATGTCTGGCCTGCCACAACCCTGGTTTGGTCGGACATTGTCTCGCGCCATTCTTACAGAGGGGGCGTTAACCTCCTGGCCCTTGACCGCGCCAGGCGCGCGGTCAATAGGGCGGTGGCGCGGTTTCTTGCCGACAGGGCTTGGGGACGGGTCAGTCATCACCCCGATATTAGCCTACAAAATTATGACTTGTACGCAGGGGATGGGGTCCATCTGTCGCGAGGAGGTATGGACCTCCTGTTGGGTGATTGGCGAGCAGGCCTGTTGACCGAGCTGACGGTCTGGGGGGGGGGGCGTCAGGTCTTCTTTGAAGCCCCTCCGTGTGGCGGGTAGCACTGGTAAGGTAAACAGTATGACCCACAAGTATCCGGCAGGTTCGCAATTGACTGGACAACACTAGACAGGAATAAATTAGTTAAACGTTGTCCGGTCAACGACGAACCAGGCGATGGGGTGATGACGATTGCTAACCAGCATGCATCACCCCTGTGATTTCACGGATACGCGTCAGAGGGTGGGGTCATGAGTTAGTTATTGACTACGGTCAACAATTTGTTTGTTGTCAACAAACAAATTGATACAAATTGATACATTGTAACCAATTGCCGTTGGCAATTTTGGGGTGGTACCTTACCAGTGTTACTTCGGCCTGCTTGCCTTAGGAATTATGATTGGTTGTTTTACCAATACAAATTTATAATTCGGACTAGGGCATTGAATCAATAAATGTGGCCCTATGCTGTTATCCACTTTCAATGTTGTCTGTGTCCGTTATTGGGGGGGTGCGCCTGCAATGCAAGCGCGGCGCCAAAATGGCCGCTGCGCCCTTTGCGGCCCCCCCCCACAGGACAGAGAATCCGGGTAGTTAGGGGCGTGGCCAGTTCCCTTATAAAAGGGGTGGCCACGAGGCAGCCGAGCTGCCATTTTACCTCAGCGACGGAGCGGAGAAGTCTTTTCCCCTCCACCCCCTCCCTAGTTAACAGTGTGATAATTTGGTCGCTTCGGGGCCGGGTGGGAATTTTTGGCTGGGACCCATATTGGCTTCCGGGTCCTGGCTTTTTTGCCCATCCCACACTGTTGCTATGGTTTGATGTAGGGGTCTTTCTGTGTTCCTAATGTTGACTTTGGTCACATTGGCGGGTAGCACTGGTAAGGTAAACAGTATGACCCACAAGTATCCGGCAGGTTCGCAATTGACTGGACAACACTAGACAGGAATAAAGTAGTTAAACGTTGTCCGGTCAACGACGAACCAGGCGATGGGGTGATGACGATTGCTAACCAGCATGCATCACCCCTGTGATTTCACGGATACGCGTCAGAGGGTGGGGTCATGAGTTAGTTATTGACTACGGTCAACAATTTGTTTGTTGTCAACAAACAAATTGATACAAATTGATACATTGTAACCAATTGCCGTTGGCAATTTTGGGGTGGTACCTTACCAGTGTTACTTCGGCCTGCTTGCCTTAGGAATTATGATTGGTCGTTTTACCAATACAAATTTATAATTCGGACTAGGGCATTGAATCAATAAATGTGGCCCTATGCTGTTATCCACTTTCAATGTTGTCTGTGTCCGTTATTGGGGGGGTGCGCCTGCAAAGGCCCTCAGTGAAAGTCCGGCAAGCAGCTCAGGACAATGGGGCGCCAATGGTTATTTTCTGTTGTTGCATCACCATGAGATGGTGAAGCAGTCACAAATATGTATTGTACTGATTTGTTTGACTATAGCACGATTGTATTGAATAGTTTCATGCTTTACATGATATAGCTGACTCCACTTAACCAGATGTCTTTTCTACTTGAAATCCTTCTTTGATATTGACCTCCCAGGTTGGAATGGTTCAGACCATATTTCTATATGCAATTGCTTTACTATTCTAGGTATTTTTGGTCTGCCATGATCAGTGCTTACTTTGTCCCAGTTTCGATTACCCTGGTGTAAGTCCATTTAGCACAAGGTGCTTGCCTACCCCCACCAGTGCACGTTCTTTATTTAGTAAGGAAAGATGGGATGTAGGAATCCCTGGCTGTCTTTAAAAAGGTGGAAGTGGCTTAGAACTCTATGTCTAATAAAACCATCTGGGTTGCCTTTGTCTCAGTTGTTCCCTCCCAGCTGGCTTCAGCAAGAAGCTCCCTGTCTCTGTGTGTGTGTTTGGGTGACTGTGTGTGAATGAATCAGGGGGCATGCTGCAGAGGCCTTCCCCTCCCCTTTAGGTGGCTGCCCAATGTGGAGCAAGCACCCACAGCCAACAGATGGCATGACAGCAGCAAGGCAGGATAATTGGGGGGTTGTTGCACGTGTGTGTTGGGTAATCGGGGGGTTGTTGCATGTGTGTGTTGTGTCATGTGTGATGTGTGTGGCTGTGTTGTGTGTGTGTTGTGTGTGTGTTGTGAGTGTGTGTGTGTTGTGTGTGTGTATTGTGTGGGTATGTCCCATGTGAGTGGGTGTTGTGTCCGTGTGTGTTGTGTCAGTGTGCTGTGCCATGTGTGATGTGTCTGGGTGTGGTGGGTGGGTGTTGTGGGTGGGTGTTGTGTGTCAGGTGTGTGCTGTGTGTTGGTGTGTGTGTTTATTGTGCAAGTGTGTTGCGATGTGTGTGGCTGTGGTGTGTGTGTGTTGTGTGTTGTGTGTTGAGGGTGTGTTGTGTGTTGTGTGTGTGTGTGTTGTGTGGTGGTGTCATATGTGGTGTGTGTGTGTGATGTGTCATGTGTGATGTATGTGGCTGTGGAGGGTGTGGGTTGTGAGTCGTGTGTGTGTTGTGTGTGTGTTGTGCTTGTGTGTATTGTGTGTGGGGGAGTATTGTGTGTGTGTTTAGTGTGGATGTGTGTGTTGTGTGGGTGAGTGTTGTGTGGGTGTGTTGTGTTGTGTGTGATGTGTCTGGGTGAAACATATGTCCCGGGTTGGGTACCTCATCCGGGCAACACCGGGTACCTCTGCTAGTAACACTTATTGCCAATCTTAAACTTGATTTAGAAAAGACATAAATGTATGATTTCCTGAAAGCCATCTAACTCTCAGTTATTGCTTAAACACAGACCAAAGACAGCCACCAGTACCTAATCTCTGTATTGTTTCTTTTGTCTATGAGTTTAGGGTGACAATCAATACATTCTGAAGAGAGATGTGTTTGTGCTAGGAAATACTATATCAGGAATATAAAGAGACAGGGCATCTTAACACCCTGCTTAAAGTTCATTAACACTTCTGAGATTTCGCATTCCTAGCATGACAATAAACCACAAACATATATTTTCAATGTCATAGTATCCACAATTTGTGTAAAATTTCTCTGTACAACAATATTTATTTTTATAAAGGGAAGGGCACACATGTGGAGAAGGACTGACTGATGGGTTAAAAAGACAATAAGAATCCATCTACTGCTTCCAACTGCAGCATATGCCACAAGACAGAAGCTGTTGTTGTTTAGCTCTTAATTTAGCATAATCTATGCAATTTTCCGATACTGTGATAGCTTAGTGGTTAAGACACTGAACTTGATGAGTGGAAGGTCAGCAGGTTGGCAGTTTGAGATCTGAGTACTGTACAGCAGAATGAGCTTCTGTCTCTGTCCCAGCTCCTGCTTCTCTATCCTTCTGATACTCTTATGAGCTATCAATATCTGTTCTGTAGAATACAGTGGGACATGTACATATGTCTGTCTTTTATATACTGTACATCAGTTTCACCCTCCCTCAGTGGTAGCCAGAGACTAATTCTGGAGGTGATGTAAATCTATTTCAAAGTTGAATCTATTTTAAAGTTGAATTTAGTAGGTAAAGTTTTCCCTTGCTCGAAAGCCAGTCGTATCCGACTCTAGGGTTCAGTGCTCATCTCTGTTTCAAAGCTGAAGAGCCAGAGCTGTCTGCTTCTGCAGACATTTCTGTGGTCATGTGGCAGGCATGACTAAACACCGGAGCACACGGAACGCTGTTACCTTCCCACCAAAGTGGTTCCTATTTATCTACTTGCAATTTTTTGCTTTTGAACTGCTAGTTTGGCAGGAGCTGGGAAAGAGATTGGAGCTCATTCCATCCTGCAGTACTCGGGAATCGAACACTGGCTCTTCGGCTTTGAAACAGAGATAAGCACTGAACCCTAGAGTCAGATACGACTGGCTTTCAAGCAAGGGAAACCTTTACCTTTACTAACTGTTGCTTGGTATTACAGAAATTATATATATATTTTTATATATATAAACCTATAAATCCAAGTGTTCACCGTTGGAACTGGCTATAGGTTGCTATGTGTCGCCCTACTGACCCGCACCCACCCTTCGTGCGCACGGCCAAATTGCCTACGCAGGTCAACGAAGGATTTAAAAATCCGGCACGGGGGCCTCAGCCCCACAAACGGCAAGAAAGGGAAAGAACTTCACTTCCCAACATTCCTTGCGCTGCGCCGCGCCAGAGCCAATCAGGCTGAGAGGCTCTCGCACGGGGCAGCGTTCGGAATCGCGCCGCAGCCAATCAAAACAAAACCATTTTTAAAAATCGCAGCACAAACAGAAAGCACCAACCCATTACTACAAGCCCCAGCGTCCTGCGCGCCATGAGCACGCAGAACGCTGAGGAAAACGACGCCCGAAAAATTAAAAAGAAAAACAACACACCGCGTCACAGCCAAAGACACACCAGCCGGCTTTCTTTCCCTCACCCACGGCGCCTGGAGTTTCCCCTTTAATATCAGTGGGTGGGGGTTGCGACCCCCCTCTCCGCTGGCTTTTCTAGGGTTCGGAGGTTTGTGGGGAGAAAACGGGAATGTTTCCCAAACCCTTCTGGACTCTGGACACCAGGGAGAGAGGATCGATTCCCACCCCCCTCCTTAAAAAAACTCCGTCTTTTCTACTCTTTAAAAACGGAGTTGTTTTAAGGACGGGGGTGGGAATCGATCACCTCTCCCTGGTGTCCAGAGTCCAGAAGAGTTTGGGAAACATTCCCCTTTTCTCCCCACAAACCTCCCAACCCTAGAAAAGCCAGCGGAGAGGGGGGTCACAAGCCCCACCCACTGATATTAAAGGGGAAACCCCGATCTACTTTCACAACTCCACACAAACAAAGCACCATAAAACAATAAAGCCCCCCTCCCTACCACCTAGCCCACCCTTCCTAACCCCCAACGACCATGCCCCCCTCCCCACCACCTAACCCACCCTTCCTAACCCCCAATGACCAGGCCCCCCTCCCCAACACGGGCCGGCAGCGTACATATTCCAACGAGTCTGCCTTGCGAAAAAAAACCAACATATGCTATTTCAATGGGCCACCCAGCCACCGAGGCCGGCCCACAGAAATAACCACACCAATCACATAAAATTTACACAGAAAATCTCCAACAAACACACAAAAAAAAACAAGGAAAAACACAAACCCCCACCCCCCACAAATCACACCAAAACCACCCATTACATATCGGAAATCACACCTTACCAAGACAGATCCAGCCTCACCGAGAAACAGATTTGAAATGGCAAAAGAACAGGAAGAAAACACAGGAGAGGACAAACATTACGCAACAGCACCACCAAGTGGCCACAGGAAAAATGACACTCAATGAATTCGAATTACACTTACACATTTTTAAAAAAATCTTATCCAAAGTACACCTATCACCCCAAAAAAATTTATTTTTTAAAATGCAATTATTGGGGAAAAATATATATCAACCTTTCAACTTTTAAAAATCCAAATTTATTTATAACAGTTTAAAAAACTACCAATGTATATAAAAAATATTTTTAAAAAATAACATAACTCATTTAAACACACATACAACAAAAATCATCCAACACCATTTCTCATATTTTTTTAAAAACAAAACCCCCAAAAAAGCCCGGCAACGCCGGGCAACCCTTGCTAGTTGTAATTGAAACAAATAACTTTGCCATTAAAAAAAGTCAGTTAAAGCAAAATACTGCACCCAAGTTTCAATTGATTAACGAATATCAGCCCAGTTTTAATTAGTGACTTTAATTGGTTTGTGTTGTTGTTGTTCAGTCGCACAGTCGATTCCGACCCTTTGCGACCCTATGGACCATCGTTCTCCAGGCGCCTCTGTCCTCCACCATCCCCCTCAGTCCTCCCAGCTCTGTGCCCATTGTGTCTACAATACCATCTATCCATCTCATCCTTGGCCTCCCCCTTCTTCTTTTGCCCTCCACCTTTCCCAACATCACGGCCTTCTCAAGTGAATCCTCCCTTCTCATTTGATGCCCAAAGTACTTTAGCCTCATCTTTACTATTTGACCTTCCAATGAGCAGTCAATGTTGATTTCTTCTAAGATTGACCTATTTGTTCTCCTCGCTGTCCAAGGTACCCTCAAAACTCTCCTCCAACACCACATTTCAAAGGCATCTATTCTTCTGCGTTCAGCTTTCCTAATTGTCCAGCTCTCACATCCGTACATTACCACTGGGAATACCATTGCTTCGACTATTCTAATTTTTGTTTTCAAGGTGATGTCTCTGCTTTTCACTATGTTCCCCAGGTTTCTCATGGCTTGTCTCCCTAGAATCAGCCGCCTCTTTATTTCATGGCTGCAATCTCCATCTGCAGTGATCTTAGATCCTAAGAACGTAAAATCTGTCACTGCTTCTACTTCTTCCCCGTCTATTTTCCAGGAACTGATCGGGCCTGTTGCCATTATCTTGGTTTTCTTGATATTGAGTCTCAAGCCAGCTTTTGCACTCTCTTCCTTCAAACCGATCAGGAGATTCTTTAGGTCTTCCTCACTTTCTGCCATTAGGGTGGTGTCGTCTGCATATCTCAGATTGTTGATGTTTCTCCCAGCAATTTTGATCCCATATTGTGATTCCTCCATCCCTGCATTGCGCATTATGTGCTCTGTGTATAAGTTGAATAAGCAGGGTGACAGAATGCAGCCTTGCCTTACTCCTTTTCCTATTCCAAACCACTCTGTCATTCCGTGTTCTGTCCTAACTGTTGCTTCTTGGTTCATGTACAGATTTCTCAGGAGGCATATGAGGTGCTCTGGTATTCCCATCTCTTTAATCACTTGCCACATCTTGTTGTGATCCACACAATCAAATGCCTTAGTGTAGTCAATAAAGCAAAAATAAACTTGTTTCTGGTATTCCTTTGTTTTCTCCATGATCCAACGTATGTTGGCAATGTGGTCTCTAGTCCCCCTGCCTCTTCTGAAACCAGCCTGCACCTCTGGTAATTCTCTTTCCACATGCTGCTGAAGTCTATCCTGTATTATCTTGAGCATCACCTTGCTGGCGTGTGGGATGAGCGCAATTGTTCGATAATTTGAACATTCTTTGGCATTGCCCTTTTTTGGGATTGGAACATATACTGATCTTTTCCAGTCCTGTGGCCACTGTTTTGTTTTCCAAATCTGCTGGCATATTGAATGCAGTAATTTGATGCCATCATCTTTTAGAGCTTTGAAAAATTCAACTGGGATACCATCATTTCCACTAGCTTTGTTGTTTGCAGTGCTCTTTAGGGCCTTTCTGACTTCACTCTCCAGGATGTCTGGCTCAGGTTTGTGAGTGAGGTACATATTTGAGGTTTTCTTTTGTTGGCTTGCCTTGCTGATTTTTAGAACATTTTAATTCTAGTGTACTGCTGCTGTTGGGAATGGCAATATTTACATTCCTGCTGGCTTGGAATCTTATCCCAAAATAAATGTTCCAAAAATCATTTACACCATATGGTTATTAAAGGTGAGCAGCCTGTTCAAAAAAACAAAACAAAACATGGATAGCACTTATTCAGCACGGCTAAGGTGTTTTGATGAATGGGATTCAAGCCCAGATTTTAAGCAGCCACATAGTGAAATCTCTGGGGTTGCCACATGTAGAAAATAAATTGAAACAAAAAAAGCCCCTCTCATTCTCATTTTGCTCCCAGCACTCTGAAATAAAACTAGTAGGAAAGGCACTCCAAACCTATTTTTATTATTTCTTGTGTTTTGTAAAAAGTAACAATAAGCAATTATTCAGTTACTTTTGGAAAATAGAAAAGTATTTGATTATTTTGAGTGTCTTTGTGGTATAACTGCAAATGACTGATGTTTAAAAGTATCTTTGTAAACTTTGTATATGTATTGAAACACTGAGTGTTGGGTGGTAGTAAATAACATGACTCCCTAAAGGGGCCAACGGTTATGGGTGAATGAGCCCCCTTAGGTTGGATGATGGTCCCCTCAATGGAGGAAATGCCACTGGAAACCATCATATTGGGGCCAACACCAAAATAGGTGGAGGAGGATCTCTGATTTTGAACATTCCTGGAGGCAGAAGAGGCCATGCCAGATGGACAGGCTGTGAAGGTGCACTTTGTCCATATCCTCAAGGCTGTGGCAGTCCATTGCAGTCCCAGTGTTAAATCCTTCTTGTCTCATTTCATGTGTGCCGCAGGAGATGGCTCTGTGATCACAGTTTGTGGATCACTTCATGGCAAGATGGGATCAACCTTAAACAAATTCAGTCCAATGACATTTTTCCTCTTCAGGAAAAAAAGTGCATTCTCAGATATGAGTTGTAACCACCACTGCTGCCGATATGTATTGCCCCCCCCCCCACACACACACACACACACACAAATTTTATTAATATGGATGGGCATGTCTAATATTGCCTCTGATGTACTGCCAAGGGTACAGTTGAACTGGACATAAGGCAGGGTGAAGAGGTCACCTCAGGTGAGAGAGCAACACCCACTCTCTACCTCTTAAAATGGCTTCTCTAGCTGCTGGTTCCTTCTAGGTTTATGAGGAACACACTGCCAGGCAATTTCTGACACCTCTTTCCACAAGACCTCAGAGTTGAGGATCCTCAGCATTATGCACAGATCTGGCTGAGAAGTGGCTGTGCTGTTAAGGTGGGAAAGCAGCTAGAAAAAAGAGTGTTCATCCATGCTTGTTGTTAACGGCTTGTGTGTGAGAGTGCCAGAATCAGTCACAGCCACGGTACTCTTCTTCTTCCTATCTCTGGTGGTAGGCAGCCTTGTACTTTCATTGGCTCAGGCAGTAGATAAAACTACATTACCTTACACTGAAATTGTTCCTCTCTCCAGCAGAAAGACTATCCATTGTCAGGGATGTTACCCCAGATTTAGAAAAAAAAACCTTTTATTTCCATTTATTATTTTTAAAAATATTTCATTTTCAATAAAGTATTTTTTTTAGGTTTAAAATGCATTTTTTTCCTTCAGCCAAGCTGCGGCTGACTATAGATGTGGTGGACTTAACCCTTTCATTCCCAGTTGTGTATATTTCATTCATGGTTATGCCTTTGGATGGCCTAAAAATTAATAAAAATGTTTTCATGTATTTTAAATTGTTCAATCTTTGTCTATTCAACCAGGAACCTTTCAGATTATTTTCATGTACCCAGAACATATTGGGGCAAGCATTATCTTTATCAAAGAAGTTCTGTACTTCATGAAGCTTATGTCTATTCATCACTGAAGCTTCCAAAGACACTCCTGAAGTTCTGTTTGCCTTGAAGCTTAATTCTATTTGTGTTTTCTTCTCGCAGCTATTGTTTCTGGGGAAGCAGATGTTAGAGGAATTAGCCTATGTGTACACTGTAGTGATGGGCTTTCCTGCTTGGGGGTCAGATTAGGGAGGGGGCTGACTTGCTGACTTTGCTAGTGATGCACAGAATTGCTCCACTGATTGGTTGTTCAAATCTGCCACCTATGACGTTTCATCATCCTGATTGGACCACATCTTGGAACCCGACCTGCTCATTAGTGGCACATTTGGAAGCTGACCCCTGGCATTGGCCTCTGTATCGGCAACTGTTTTCCTAATTCCCCAATCTCCTTCCTCTATCTTTCCTGGGAAATGTAATATTTTATCATTTAACTTTATTTGCATAAATGTTTGCCTTTGTAACCTATGATTGACTTATTTGTGTTTGTATTGACCACCTGCTGAGGGTTCTTTTGTTTATTGTGTAAATTCAGTTTCAGGGTAGATATCTTCTGGGATTAGACTGTATGTGTAGGAACTGTATAAATACTACTTTGTTCACTTCAGACTTCAGCTCTCTCTTCTACATCAACCTCGTTAGGGGCTCATTTTGTGGGTGGACTTTGTTTAATTTAATGGTGGCTTCAATTTAATAAACTCCTTTTTATTTTTAACCCATAATCAAATGTGGTCTTTGGTTCCTGATTCAACCCTGCCTATGGGATGATCCCCCAAATCTAAAAGGTAACAATTTTTTCAGGTAACAGGGGCAAGTATTAGCAGGTCTAGATCAAGACATTTTAGTCCTGATAAAGAGCAGACGATTGAGCCCCTACTGAGTCAAGTCAAAGTGGATAGTTTCTGAAACCAGATTAATCATCTTGCCACAATCACCTCTGCTCATCTTTGGTAGCTAAAGTACCAAAAAAAAAAAAACCACCTGTCCCTTTCTGACACATTTATAACATCCAAATGCTGCTGCTATGGGCAGGAGCCTCACTCTACTTATAACAGGGGAAGCCCTGACTTTTGGAAAATGGATTGAAGGGGAAATTAAGGAAACATTTTAATTCATTAAGAATTTGGTCACATACAATACCTGACGTTCAAACACATTAGAAGATTTTTCAAGCATACTTGGCTACTTACTCTGGAAAAGAATTTAGAGTGGCATCCTGGAAAGGCAACAATGCAGAGCGGGAGTATATGGGTAAATATTTGCTCAATAACACAAAGTAGAAAATAATGGCTGTCTCCAATAAATTAGTAGAGTAGGAATCTGTGAGATGTTAAAATGGACGTGTTCCTTTATGTGCTCAAGATAATTTTGGGACAGGCAAGCCGTACAATACACAAGACATTAATCAGACATTTGAAATACAGTGTATTACAGTCCTTTTATTTCTAGCCCCTTACAGGTGAAATTGGCTGTCTTCCCTGGCTATGTGGCTAAAAATAGTTCACCTTTTGTGAGAGTTTCTATAGAAACAAAGATAAAGTATCACATAATAGTTCTACTCCAGCAGAGTTTAATGTTGTCTTTAGATTGCCTACCCAACTCAGACTGAGCCATAATGCTACTGCTACTGGTGTGTCAAATAAGGCTAGTACTGTAGAAGCTTTTCAAGCCTGCTCTTGATTTGAAGAGTTAAAACTTCCCAAAGTAGTTTAGGCTAATCCCTCAAGTACTCTTACTTGTGGGGTCCTGGAAGAAATAGATTGCAAGACACATTTTTCAGAAGTGTTAATATTTTGAGGTGTTAGGCTCATGAAAGTCAATGAAGTCTCAATGCTTATGTGATATTAGAAAATGAAATTTGGGGCTGAAATTGTGTCAAACTACTAAAGACAATTAGATTACTTCAAAGTCATTTTTTTCAGGGATCAAATGTATTTCTACCTCTTAAATGTTTCCTCTAGGTCCCTAGGACCTTTCCAACAATGGACCACATTTTACTGTATTTCGTAGAATACTAGTGAGAGGGAGGGGAAGGAATTTAGGGAGATCGCGAATTGTTCTTAATTATGGCTGATTTACACAATCATGTACATTAATAGCATGCTTTATATTTCATGGCAGATGAATCTTGTGAATTGACTCCTTTGAAGATTACTGCATTTAGTTGATGTTAGGTGATATAAATATTCTGCCTGTAGGGTTATAAACTTGATGACTTATTTACATGTGCAAATCCATATACAAATCAACATTTGATGTTGCAATCAAGAGATAAACATGTATTGGATACGGAAACCTTGGAGGACTCCTGCTATATTTAGATTGCATAAGCAAGCATATTTCTTTCAAAAAAATCTAGCTCCAATTTGTATAAATTTGATTCTGAAAAAGGAATAGGGCACTAACAGCTATGTTACATCAAAAACCCCATACAAACAATTTAGAATTATATAATCCATATATAAATTAAGAATAGCGAGTGAGGAGGGAGGAGCCTAAGGTTGCTGGTTGGAGTGATTTCTGCCATCTCCTTCTCCAGACAAAGAAAAAAGGTCCTATTTGGGTTAAAAGCACCATGGAACTTGCCAAAAGATAGCTACTTCAGTCCTTTGGATGATAAGAGGGAGGAGCAGCCATATTGGGTTGACCCAACAGAGCTGGCAGGAAGCCAGGTGCTTTTTGTGATAAGATAAAGCTTTGTGGTTATAAATTAAAATAAAACTGCAGTCTCTTAGTAGCTGGTGGAAAAATATTTGTGGACTATTGATAGCTGCAAGTTGCTGAGCAAATAATATCAGGTACTGGAAGATAGACAACAGTAAGATACTTTTTTACAAGAGTTACTGCAGTGGTGGTGATCAAAATAAATGAAGAGGAGAGTCTGAAAAAAAGAGACTGTATCTGATAAAGTATATAGACATCTTGTCAGCGTAGACGACAGCCCAATAAACAAAGAAGAATCTGAAAATATGGATGCAAGACTACCCTCTAAGGAAAAATCGAGTGGAGATCTGACTCAGTTGGAATTGAAAGACTTTATAACTACAAAATCTAATGAAGATAAAAAAGAAATTAAACAGTTTGTTAAAGAGGTGGTCAGAGAGGAAGTGCAATCTCTGGAAAAATCAATTTCTGGATTAAACATGAGAACCAATACTTTGGAGTCAGAGGTTAAGGACTTGGTGGAGATTGCAGTAAGGCATGAAAATACTATGGACATAAGATTTAAGCAACTGGTGAAGCTATAGGATCAATCGAAAAAGAAAAACATCAGGATTAAGTTTCCCCCCGACATGGATAAAGACAATTTAAAAATTGAAGTGGTTAAATGGTTACAAACCTTTGCTTTGGACTCTGGCCCAATTAAAGAAGAAGATATCGAAGCAATTTTAAAGGTCAGTTTCAAGAGAGCTCAGCCCCCCAGAGATATGATAATTACTTTTGTATCAGGTTATAAAAAAGATCAAGTAATGGACTATTTAAAGAAGCATGGTGACTCTGCATTAAAGTTAGGAGAAGTAAAATTACAAGAATATCATGATTTAAGTAATGAGACCATTCAATGGTGAAGACAGATGAAGCCGATAACTGAAATTTTGTTTAATTGTAATATAAGATATCAATGGGGTTTCACTGTCTTCTTAAAGATATTTCATGATGGGAAGGTGGTTAGAGCAGAGGACCCAAAGGGAGCAATGAGACAACTTGAATTACTAAAAATTATAGAAATGGGAGACACAAACTGGTAAAAACTGGTAAAAAATTTGTATGGAGAAGGTTCAGAAGGATCAAAGGGGAAAGAAGAGTATCAAGCAATGGGGAGAGACCATTCAAGGGAGAAACAAAGGGAGAAACCTTTGGGTTTTGGAAGTGAAGGGGAAATAAGAGGAGACAAGGATGCAGAATTGTCTGGTGCAAAGAAAAAGCCAAAAAGTAAAAATAATATATAAATATAAATAGGCACAGGCAAGAAAGTGTTAACTATTTAGGAATATGAATATGAATAGCATAGGGACCAAAAGAATTAAAATAGAGGAAAAATAAGAGAAGGAGATGGGGAATAGTGAAAGAAGGAATTAAGAAAAGAAGGGATAGGCTCTCCCTCCTCCTCCTCCTCCCCCATTCCCTAAATGGGAGCGGCCAGGCAATATTTTGCCTGGCGGGGGGAGGGATGAGACTTTTGAATGCTGCGTGTTCGTGGGTGGAGGGTTATATGTTAAATGTTATTGAAAAATAAAAATATATATAAGAAAGAATAGCACTCAAACGAATGTTAACAAATACTAAGAATTTGCTGAGGTTTTGGTTTTCTTACTTACATTTCAGATGACTCATTCTGAATTTAAGATTTAACTGTTCAACTTGAATTTGCTTTAGGATTGCTAGCACCTTTGAGTTGCTTTTTAAAAGTTTTTTAATTTTTAAATTCTTTACAGTATAACCTCTAACACAAAAACAACAATAAATACTATTGGATAACAAATTTACCCCCCTATCCTCCACCCTGGAAGGATCTAATCTGTCCAGCAGGGTGGTAGTTTTCTGACGTATGAAGAAGTCAGCAGGAGATAGACCCGAGGCCAGGGGAGTGACTCGATAGCACAAAAGAAAATGATAGAACTGCAGCTCAATGTTCCCCTGCCCCATGCAGCATAAAGCCTCCTTAGTCGTGCAGACCTGGCGCTCGACCTGACTGTTGGTGGCAGGGTGAAACAGGGCAGACATGATATGTCCGATGACGTTTCTCTGAAGAAACGCTTGAAATTTGGCAGATGTGAACATAGTGGCATTGTCAGAGACAAGCACATCTGGCAAACCAAAACAATTGAAAAGTTTACGTAGTTGCTTAATTGTCACAGCAGATGAAGTATTAGGGACAGGAATTACCTCCAACCACTTTGAAAAAGAATCTACCACTAAAAGGAATAAGGTGCCTCAGAATGGACCAGCAAAATCCACATGGATTTGTGACCACGGTCCACGAGTTGTGTCCCATTCCCGGGAGGGAAGGTGACACTCCTCAGGCCGGGAACTCTGACAGCTAGAGTAAGTGCCTACTAGTTGCTCTATGTCTTGATCTACCTGTGGCCACCAAAAATAGCTCCTAGCCAAAGCTTAGGAGTGCCCTATTCCCGGATGGCTAATGTGCAGAAGTTTGAGCACCTTGGAATGTAAAACAGTAGGAATCGCTACCCGCTGACCCCATAATAAACATCCCCTCTCAAGTGACAACTCCAACCTTTTCCTGTAAAAGGTTTTGAATTCCTCTGAGGGGGCATTAGTGGGCCAACCCTTTTGGACACATGTGACAACTTGGGACAGCAGCTTATCTTTAGCAGTAACTTTAGCAATTTCTGAGGGAACAATGGGGGGTTAATCGAGATATTCTATCAGCAGTACCTGATGATCATGCTCTATCTCACAGTCTGGCTCTCCAACCCCAGGCAACGGGGACCTGGAGAGAACATCAGCATGGCTGATGTCTTTCCTTGGGCAATGAATCAACATAAACTGATAAGCATTTAGAAATATTGCCCATATCAGCTTACGGGGGGAGAGTATTTGTGGAGTGGGCTTTGAAGTGTCAAAAATTCCCAATAAGGGGTTATGGTCCATCACAATTATGAACTCCCTCCTGTACAGAAAATCATGGAATTTTTTCATTCCTGCAACTATGGCCAGAGCCTCACAGTCTGTCTGCACATAGTTTCTCTCAGCCTTGGAAAGAGACCTTGAATAAAAGGCAATCGGGGCTTCTTTGCCATTATCTAACACTTATCGCTCATCACTTAGATTTAAGACAAGATAGTTTCCCACCAACTGATTTTCTTTTGGATTTATTGGACATTTGCTTTGAGCACAATTTTTTCAGATTTGACAATTGTTATTATTTACAAATTCAAGGAGTATCCATGGGATCCAATTTTGCCCCTTCTGTTGCGAACATTTTTATGTGTAATTTTGATTTAACCTTTATCTGTGATCCTGCAGTTAATCCATACTTTACAGACATTTTATGTTACAGAAGATATATTGATGATTTATTTTTCATTTTCAGTAATCAGGATTCAGTTACAGATTTTTGTCTATGGATTAATCACCAACACCCTCAGTTAAGTTTTACTCATATTATGCAACCTACTACCGTGTCATATTTGGATCTTACAGTTTTCATCTCTGATGGGAAAATTCAGACTAAGTTGTTTCACAAACCAACAGATAGGTTCCCGTATCTCCAATTTAGGTCTTTCCATCCCAAACATCTTAAAGATAACATCCCATACAGCCTATTTATTAGGGCGAAACGAAATTCAACCAACCCACGGGATTATGATGTAGCAGCTGATAAAATTTCTGAAACCTTAAGGCACAGGGGATATCCCACCAATATTATTAAGGAAGCACGTAACAGGGCTGACAGTCGTCCAAGACATTCCTTACTCAAAGAATACGTCAGAGCACCACAGGATAACTCCAGGTTGTTCTGGTCGCTCGACTATACACCGCTTGCTAACAAGATCAAGAGTATAATACTAAGACATTGGCATGTCTTGGACACCACGCCAGGTTGCCAATTACCTCCCATGATCGGCTTTCGTAAAACCAATGCTATCGGGAATTATGTTTCTCGAGCTGATATCTCTTCTCGCATCAACACTGCCAGCTCCCCCTCAGGTCACTTTGCATGCGGGCACTGTAAGTACTGCACTTACATGTGGCGGACTAATCACGTACAGATACCATCGAGCAATTTCACGTTGGATTTAAAAACATACTCCAGTTGTAGTACGAAAGAATCCATATACATGATTAAATGTACCTGCCAGTTAGCCTATATTGGACAGTCTAGGAGGCCAATCAGGATCCGCCTGGGAGAACATTTATCGCGAATTAAGAACAACACCCAAAATGCCCCCATGGTTGGCCATTTCCTAGAAAGTAAACATAGTCATAAAGATTTAAAACTGGTAATACTAGAAACGTACATTCCAACGAGACATGAGGTGGTGGATGTGGAACGCTTCCTTCTTCAAAGGGAGGCGTTCTACATCCACCACTTCAAGACGTTATTTCCTTTCGGACTCAACACGGATTGGGATCTCTCAGCATTCCTGTGAGGTAACAGGTATTCTTTGACTTAATGCAGACTTACCTTAGTTCTTCCGTTAAATGATCATCTGATAGTCAAAAAAACTCTCTACCTTTAAGTAAAACACGAATTCGGTTGCAGCTGAAGAGTATCATGTAGCATATGCTTCTCTCTAGCTATTTAAACTAGCACTCTACCACCTGTCTTTAACGCGAGAACACAATAAGAATACACCCAAGAGGTTCACGCGCGAGTTTAAATTTATACAGGTATGTCCTTGTCTATCTCGTTTTGTATGTTCTGGTAGTCTCGTAATCCTTTGTAGTCTTTTATGAGTCTCGCATTGTACTTACATGGCAGTTTTACATGTTATAGATATGGTTAAGTGCTTGCCTTGATCTTATGATAGAGGGCATTGCTTGTGAATGCTGTATGTGTATTCTTTTTGTACATACTGTAGACTCTGAAGAAGAGTTCGAAATGTCACCATACCGGAGGGACATCAGCATTTAGCGGACTTCGCATTCCCCCTATCTGGGTCGAGCCGTCCCGACTGCTTGTCTGAGGTCTTCGTTCCGTTCAACATAGGAGTGTATATAAGACTCCACACTCACCGGTGCAGCGTTACCGTCCTGGCCGGATGTTTATATAACATAAACCTTGCACGTACGGACATTGACCATTGAAGACGAACTTACCTTGGACTGTTTTTGGAATGAGTTTTGTATATATCTTGTAGTTTTCGACTCACCCAGTCTTTACCGATAGAGGAAAGGAAGGGGATTTTTTGCTGATACAAATACCTATGTCATTAGCTCGATGTGCCTTCTCTCTTTATATAGATATATATATGTATATATGTAATCTTTGTATCAGACCTCTCTAGCAGTAGTCCAGCGTACCACTAATTGTGTCTCATAAACAGAGTTAGGAATATTAAAATTTGATAATTTGGATATAACTATTGAAATTTTCGGGAGTGTTTATCGCTACCTTTTTGCTACCATCACACCCCGGCCGCCTTTCTTTGCTATTATCTAATGTGTGGCAAAGAACATCCCCCACCCCCACCGCGGATACATCACATACTAACACCATGGGCTTTTGCGGGTTGAAATGGGTTAGAACTGCTTCAGAGGATAACAACTCCTTTAACTCTTTGAATGCTTTTTCTTGGTTCTGCCCCCACCTCCAAACCGTGTCCTTCTTAAGAAGGCGATGAAGCGGCTTGGCTACAGATGCTTTCCTGGGCATGAGGGAGTGGTAAAAGTTTAGTAGGCCTAGGAAGGACTGTAACTCAGACTTGGAAGATGGTCGTGGGGCATTACGGACAGCAGAAACCTTAGAGTCAGAGGGTTTGACCCCCCACGGAAGTTATTTTGAACCCAATAAACTCGAACTCTTTAGCAAAGAACACACACTTATCTCTATGTAAACGGAGCCCTGCCTTTTCAAACCTTTGCAAAACCCGGTCCAACCTCTCTGCAAGTTCAATTTTGTCTCCTGCAGTAATTAAAACATCATAGAAGTAGAGGAGAACCCCAAGGAGACCCTTGAGTAGCCGCTCCACAAGCGATTGAAATATACTAGGGGCTGCATTTGTCAGCACCGCTCCACCGACCCATGTGGTGACCACATGCTGTCACTCTAACCCAATTTACCCTTGATTAATTTTCTGCTAGCCACCCTGGGTCTCATTAGTTAGGGGAACGGTGGTGCTTTCAAAATGCCCAGTGCATCAGCCTTGCTTTAGTAGCTTCTCCCTTCATCTGTAGTAGATTACCTTGGTGAGAGAAGGGGCTCCCCTGCTTCTCTTTATTAGCTGGGTAAAGGGTGGCTCTATAAATGAAGTCAGTTTCCTTTGACTCCTATAAGTAAGTGCCTCTTCCCTATCACCTTGCTGCACTGGGAAGAATGGCAGGTGAATGAGTATGTCCTTCTGAGACACTTGGGTGCTTAGTTGTGGCCCTGTGCCTGCTTTGTTGAAGTTTTCCCCTTCACTTTGTCCACTTTCCCTTAAAGGGTGAAGGCTGGCCCGCTACCCTTCTTCTCAGGACTTCTGGTTTCCAAGTCTTTGGAGATTAAAGGAATAGTCTCTTTGTTTAGAGCTTGTTAAATTTCTTATCTCACCTTGCACTCTCAATTTCCTATTTGCTTTGAAGAAACACACTGTTCCGTCATCATAGGATCTCTTTATTAGCAAAAGAGCTATTTTCTATAAAATAGGCATTTGAATAACATTTAAAAACTTGCTTCTTAAAATCCTGTCTTACTTTTCTGAGCATTCAATGAGTGCAAGAAAGAAACATAATAAATTCAGCTTTCATAGCTACCTGTTTTCTCTGGCTAATTGGCTTCTTGGTTTGGGCAGGACTTGCCCCATGAAGTTTCATTTGGCATCAAGTCAAATAAGGCATCTTGATGAGGCTTCCTCCTCATCGGAGCTGTGAGCTTCTCCTCAGCTTTCTTCTCCCCCCCCCCCCAGCTGTGGGCTGTCATCTGCTTGTGTATTTTATAAGATTCTCTACTAGACTATGTGTGTCATTATCTTATAGCTAATGTTATCTTAGTGCTATAGAATATAGGCATTTGTGTGCCGGACGGGGCCAATTATGGTACATCTCAATGTATGGATGTCCTAGGGCAAGTGTACATTGAAGTCCCCCTCCCATATGAGGTAACATATGCATTACTTCTCTCTTCCCCCCTCCAAACTGTGAGTCTGAGGTGAAAAGTTGGACTAATTAAATTCTTTCAGGTTACTGTGCCAAGTACAGTGTGTAGGCTTATGCCAACTGTTAGAAAATGCTGGATTCTCAACCTTTAAGCAAATGATTTCTATCAAACTACAACTAGGCCCTTAATATATGTTGTCTAGGTCCTAGGTACCCCGAACTGTAGGTGTGTGACTTTGAAAGCCCATTAATGGGTGACTATTATTTGCATTACAGCAGCAGCAGGTGCAACCGTCAGCTGCTGGTAGGCCTGGGCTAAATCTAATTCTAAATCTAAACACTTTCCCCCGTGTAATGAAGCCTGCAAAGTGACTTACAACAGGGACTGGATATTCATTGGGCTGAATGGCTTTGTTGATCATGCACTTGTAGTCTGCACAGATCCTAACCTCCCCATTTGACTTCATTGCTGTCACAATAGGAGTTTCCAACTTTGCAGAATCAATGGGAACCAAAATACCTTGACCCACAAGCTTATCTATTTCCGCCTCTATCTTGTCCTTAAGGGCGAAAGGAACACAGTATGGCCGTACAGCCGGGTCAAGTTCAAATGAGACCGGGGGCCCTACATAAGTGCCAAGTCCTTTCTTGAAAACCTCCGGGTGCATGTTGCAAACGTCCAGCACTGGGTCAGAACTCACAGCATTGATTCCGGACAGTCTTATTCTCAGCAGGTCGAACCACTGGACTCCCAGCAGACACTTAGTTCCTTGCGTCACCACCACAAGAGGCAATTTGGTGAAAATGTTCTTGAAACGTACAGTGAAATCCCCCACCCCCAGAATTGGTATGTGGCACTCTTGAACATCTTGGAGGGATGTCTTCAGTGCCCACCACTTAGGGCGCGATGTGGGGGGAAATTTTAAGAATTATTTTTGGGGCAGAATAGAATAAGACGTACCCAAGTCCACCTCCATATGAATTGGTACACCTTGCAATTGCAAGTCAGCAAAGAACCGGCCAGACACATTTGTCACATTGCTGTATGAAGTCTCTGATGTGAAGATCTTGGAGATATGCGCTTCCGGCTTCCTCGGGCCCTGGTCTGATGCTGGGGTTTGCTCCTTTGGTGGCACACCTTTGCAATGTGCCCTCGCTTGCCACAATGGTGGCAATCCACATTTTGAAAGGGGCACTTTCGACGGCCGTGCTTGCTTCCACAGCCATCACACCTTTTCAAGACTTTTGGGGCATGTTTCTCCTTCTTCCTTTGGACCTTCCTGACTCCTCCATCCTAATTGCTGGATCCAGATGTGGATGATGACAGGGCGATGCTGTCAAAGATGAGCATAATGGTGAGGAGCAGTGGTGGGCCTGTACAGCAGACCCCGGAGCCCTGGAGGCAACAGGGCATAGCTTGAAGGACTTTACCCCGGACCTGGCCGCCTCAGATGCCAACGCTTCCTTCAACACAGACTTGAATGTGAGTGTGTCCCAGGTCATCAGCCTGCGTAGGGCCTCTTCATCTTGAAGTCCAGCTAGCAGGCGGTCACAGAGGGTGTCCTCAATGTTCGGCCACTGGCATGGGGCAGCAGCAAGTCGAAGGGCAGCAGCATAGTCGTCCACAGTCTCCCCTGGGCATTGGTCACGGCGGTGAAACACCACCCAGGTGGAAAATATGGATACCCTTGGCTGGAAATGGCTTTGCAGGGCCATCAGGATATCTGTGAGGGGAACATTGTCGATATCCCTTGGCAACACCAAGTGAATGGCCAGCTCGAGCGTAAGCAGGCCACATATCGCCAGGAAACACAAACACTTCTGGTCCTCCTCTACTATGTTGTCAGCCACCATGACATACTTGATCTGCTTTTCGTAGAGAACCCATTTCTCTGGCGCTGAGTTATTGAAAGGGCCAACAGAATTCTGTTGGGATGCCATCCCATCCTTGTCACCAATTTAGTGTTCTGGGAATAATAGGCAGCAGCCAGCAATATGGGCCAAACACACAACTTTATTTGGAATAAGAATAGGTGACTAGAACTAACAACACACCCTCACATTCCTTAGCTATCTCTGATCAGACTGACAGTTGGGGAAAAACCGTTAGAACCGATGACAGTTCTGTCTCGTGCACTTCTCGTTCAGAACCCTCCCGAAGTCTCGCGAGACTTCAGACCATAGTAAAGCAAATGCATATTAAACTCTTTCACAACAAAGACAAAATGGCAAACACATTTCCTTAAATACACAACAACTCCCATAACCTTTTTTACTTTCAAGTAAGTGTGTGTGTTCTCTACTTGAATTTTGATGTTGTGTATCAACCATTTAGCACCTTCTTTTTCTCTCTCTCCACCAGGTCCTTCACCTCTTCTGCAACAATCCCCTGCCACTACTAAAGCCTTCTGTTACCCACCTCCCCGGGAAAATTGTACATACTGCTTGCTTTGCTTTGTTTAATACTGCTTGTTTTATTGGGGTTTGTTTGTTCTTTTGTTTGGCTGTACCCACTTTTCAATCTCATTGGAAAGAAATTCAGGTGGTACAAATACAGATGTTAGCAAACACTGGGTTTTGATCTTTTAAATTTTGGTGTGTGTGTCCCCCCCCCCCCCTGTGGATGAGCACAGCTGTCTTCATTGTCTGTTTTTGGAAACTTACTAAGCAATTCTTAGCTGAAAATAGCCATCTTCCTCTTTGGGTTGTCATAGCAACCAGCAGTTCAACTCCACAACATAAACTGTCAGTTGGATCCTCTTGTATAAGATTAGCTTGTTTTTTCTTTAACAGGAGATATTAAAAAAATGAATTAAGAGGTTTAAAGATGGTTTTAAAATTACAGCCTTATATAATAATTGTTAGAGAGATGCTGATGGATCGGTCCAATCCAATAACTCCAGAGACAGCTATTACCTTTTAATAGTCTTTATTTCCACTGCCCACATGGCAGTCAGTAGTGATCTCTAGGGTCAGCAAGGGAAGTGAGGAGTGGGAAAGGTTAGGGTCCTATAATAGGGTTGGTGATGTCACCGGGTGATGGGTTATAGGGCAACAGTGTCATAATACATTAGAGCATTGCATTGTGGTATATGGGGATTGTAAGTGTGTGATATTATATCTGAAAAAAACCCTTCTAATATCAGACACTTTGATCACATATGACAATAGACATGCATTCACTCACTAAGACATAATTTTTTGAACAAATGATTGTGTTGTGCTAATGGGAGTGGTTTGGTTAGTATGTCAATAACCTGGTCCTTGGTGTCACAATGAACTAGATCTATGAAGCCTCTTTTTGAAAGTTTCCTCACGTGTCTGTATTTGATGTCTATATGCCTGGACCTTTTTCCTATTGCCTTGGATATGTTTATTACTGCTGTGATATCTTCGTGGATGATGATGGGTAGACTTGGCTTCCCCCAGACATTGGAGATTAATTAATTGAACCAGATTAGATCATTTGCGCCGCTGAACATGCAGACATATTCTGCTTCTGCAGTGCATGTGGATATTAGATCCTGTTTTCCTGTGCACCAGTATATAGGGCTCCCATTCAGGAGTACTAGGTAACCTGATGTGCTCTTCCCCGATTTTGAGTCATCTGCCTAATAAGCATCTGCGTAACATGAGAGCTTGATTTCGTTTGTCAGTTGAGGAATGAGCAGTGTCAATGGTGCCTTTGAGGTATCTCAATAACCTCTTAACTGCTGTCCAGGGTGGACCTTGGGGTTGTTTGAGTGTCTAGAGAGAAGATTCACTGCCAACATGATGTCCAGCCTGGTCCAGGTGGCGATGTACAGTAGTGACCTGATGGTTGACCTGTAGAGGTGGTTATCTTCGAATGGCTCCCCTTCTTCATGTGCATTCTTGAGGAAGTCTGTGTGCATGGGTGTCCCACAGGAGTGGGCATCTGACATGTTACATCTCTCAAGAAGTTTGAGTATCTTTTCCCTCTGGGAGATCGCAAAGCTCTCTTGTACTCTTGAAATTTGTACCCCTAGGTACATGCTTATTTCTCCTAGGCTCTTCAGGGAGAAGTGTTTCCGCAGGTCTTGAGCAAATTGGTCACACTTTGATTTGTCTTTTCCGAAGTACAATAAGCCAACAACGTAAACCAGTAATTTCTCTGTCTCCCCTTGCAATTTCCTTACAAACACTCATCTGTCATCCTCGTTGGGGAAGAAGCCCATTGCAGGCGCACCCCCCAATAAAGGACTCAGACACTGATGAAAGTGGATAACGGCATTGGGCCACATTTATTGATTCATGCCCTAGTCCGAATTATAAATTTGTATTGGTAATTGACCAATCATAATTCTTAAGGCAAGCAGGCCGAAGTAACACTGGTAAGGTACCACCCAAAATTGCCCACGACAATTGTTACAATGTATCTATTTGTATCAATTTGTTTGTTGACAACAAACAAATTGTTGACCGTAGTCAATATCTAGCTAATGACCCCACCCTCTGACGCGTATCCGTAAAATCACGGGGTGATGCATGCTGTCTAGCTGTAGCCATCACCCCATCGCCTAGTTCGTCGTTGACCGGACAACATTTAACCAACTGATGCCTGTCTAGTGTTGTCCAGTCAATTGCGAACCTGCCGGATACCTGTGGGTCATAAATGTTTACCTTACCAGTGCTACCCGCCCATGTGACCAAAGTCAACAGCAGCACAGAAACCCCTATATCAAACCATAGCAACAGTGTGGGATGGGCAAAAAAGCCAGGACCCGAGAGCCAATTGAGGGTCCCAGCCAAAAATTCCCACCCGGCCCCGAAGCGACCAAAATATCACACTGTTATTAGGGAGGGGGTGGAGGGGAAAAACTTCTCCGCTCCGTCGCTTCGCAAAATGGCAGCTCGGCTGCCTCGTGTCTGCCCCTTATATAAGGGTGTGGCCACGCCCCCTAACTACCCGGATGCCTTCGTCCAATGGGGGGGCCTGCAAAGGGCGCGGCGGCCATTTTGGTGCCGCGCTCGCATTGCAGGCGCACCCCCCAATAAAGGACTCAGACACTGATGAAAGTGGATAACGGCATTGGGCCACATTTATTGATTCATGCCCTAGTCCAAATTATAAATTTCTATTGGTAATTGACCAATCATAATTCTTAAGGCAAGCAGGCCGAAGTAACACTGGTAAGGTACCACCCAAAATTGCCCACGGCAATTGTTACAATGTATCTATTTGTATCAATTTGTTTGTTGACAACAAACAAATTGTTGACCGTAGTCAATATCTAGCTAATGACCCCACCCTCTGACGCGTATCCGTAAAATCACGGGGTGATGCATGCTGTCTAGCTGTAGCCATCACCCCATCGCCTAGTTCGTCGTTGACCGGACAACGTTTAACCAACTTATGCCTGTCTAGTGTTGTCCAGTCAATTGCGAACCTGCCGGATACCTGTGGGTCATAAATGTTTAACTTACCAGTGCTACCCGCCACACGGAGGGGCTTCAAAGAAGGCTCGACGCCCCCCCCAGACCGTCAGCTCGGTCAACAGGCCTGCTCGCCAATCACCCAACAGGAGGTCCATACCTCCTCGCGACAGATGGGCCCCATCCCCTGCATAAAGGCCGTAATTTCGTAGGCTAATGGCGGGGTGGCGACTGACCCGCCCCAACCCTTGTCGGCAAGGAAGTGCGCCAAAGCCCTATTTACCATGCGTCTAGCGCGGTCAAGGGCCTGGAGGTCGAAACCTCCCCTGTACGTGTGCCGCGGGACCATGTCCGACCAAACGAGGGTTGTGGCGGGCCACACGTAATGCAGGTAGGCAAGGTCGCCGCAAATCGCATGCTTTAGCGATAAGCCGGTGACCCGGCCTAAATCATTGCCCCCTAGGTGTATGATCAGAATGTCAGGCGGGTCAGCATTCCGGCCTGAAAAAAGGAATGGCAACAGCTCCCGCCATAACATCCCGGGCTTACCATGCCATGTGAGACTTGCGTATGCACCCAGTCCCAGTCGGGGTCCCCACTCTGTCGCCGCAGCATAACGCGCTGCCCTGTGCACGTAGCTATGGCCCACCAGCCATACTGTCACCGGTGTAATACGACACCCAGGGTCTGTAAGGAAAAAACGAGGAAGAGAAAGGTGTGGCGACAAAACTGGTACTCACGGTGGAAGAGGGCGAACATAAAACTGAAACCATTGCGAACCCCACCTTCCCATGCTGCATATGTCAGCCCCAGAGTACCCAAAAGCAGCTGCACTGGAAGCCGCCCCTATCCTGAAGGAATGGGTGCCATAACGAGCCCCTGGGAGGCCCACACTGGCCAGCGCTTTGCCGGTCACCTTCCAAAATTGAAATTTAGTAAGGGGAAACCCATCTTGGTGACAGAAAAACGGGCCATGGTGCGTGCCACGCAGTGCAATAAACTCCTGTAGGGCACCAACTGGACAGATGTCAGCGAAAGAACACCGTAGCAGTCTTACACCACTGCCTACGCCATGCTGATCTGTCTTAGAGGAGCGTATCCTCAACTGAGCCCAGTCTTTGGCAACATAGACATCCTCAAGTTCCAGTGCCCTACGACTTGCATCCACCTTAGACAGCATCACAAGCTCGCTGATGCGGAGCGCTCCAAAAAAGGCCACCGTTGTGGCCGCATGAAATAGGGCTGCCTTGTACTTATCAAAATAGAGGCCATGCCAGCCCCGGGCCAATTGGGTAAGAACCCCTGGGGAAATCGGGTGGCGGTCGTCCGGGCAACGCCCACGCTCCCGCACCCACCCCTCCAAAACGTGTCTCACACGGAAGTCAGTGGTACTATCCACACGACCGCCCACCTTGGCCATAAAAGCCAATGCTGACAACCTAGATGCTATGGTGCGAGGTGCAAGGCCCTGGGCATGCAGGTAAACCATGTAACGAAGTACATGGGTCACTGGGATCGGCCAGGTTTCTGGCAGCCGGAATCGGGTACAGAAATCTCTGAAAGAATTGAATGTGTGGTGATACGCCTTACGCGTGCGTGGCGCTAGTGACAAGCCAATTGCCCGGTTCACCTCTCCTTGCCAATGGTCCATATCTCGTCCGGGAGTGGCGAGGGAAATTCCTCCGCATCCGGGGCAAAGGCACGGAAACGGGAGATCTGCAGGCGGGACAAAGCGTCAGCGATATCATTATTGACCCCCGGGACATGCCTGGCCCTGAAGAGGACATTGAGGCGCAGGCTGCACAACACAAACTGGCACACTAGGTCCATGACCCTGGGCGATTTGGAAGTCTGTGAGTTGACAATGTGCACAACGGCCGCATTGTCACACAAGAAATGGACAACCGAGTTGGCCCACTCCTCGCCCCATAGCATCAAAGCCCCCAGGATAGGGAAAAATTCCAGATACGTGAGATCACGCAGGCGACCCGTGCCTGCCCAGGCTGGTGGCCACCCACCATAGGCCCACTTCCCATTGAAGTACATCCCATAACCCAGGGATCCCGAAGCATCGGACTGTATCTGAAAGCGAGGGGAAGCCAGGAGGTCAGACCTCCAAAATGATACTCCATTGAACTCCCTCAGGAACTGGAGCCAGATAAGCATATCTGCCCTGATACCCCGAGTAAGTCTAACCCTATGGTGGGGCCTAGATAAGCCTGCCATGGCGTCGCACAAGCGCCGAGCAAATGCCCTGCCCGGTGCGATGACCCTGCAAGCGAAATTGAGGTGACCATGTAGCACCTGCAATTCCCTCAGTGATGCCTTGCGTTTAGCAAGCAAGTCCGAGATAAGGGCCACTATCCTTGACACCTTATCCCCCGGTAACCTAGAAGCCTGCGCTACCGTGTCAATCTCCACCCCCAGGAATACTAGCTTAGTAGATGGGCCCTCGGTCTTTTCGGGCGCTAAAGGGACACCGAGTTCCTCCATTAGCGTCTGAAATGTGTTGAGGAGACGTGTGCATGTGTCCCAGCCCCGTTCACCCCCGAATAAAAAATCATCCAGGTAATGGGCTACAGACCGGGACCCTGACCTGCGGACGAAAGCCCACTGTAGGAACGTACTGAAACGCTCGAAGGCCGAGCACGATATGGAACAGCCAAAAGGCATGGCCTTATCAAAGTAATATTCACCCCGGAACTTAAAACCAAGCAACTCAAAGTCGCCCGGGTGCACAGGCAGGAGGCGAAACGCCGACTTGATGTCGCACTTAGCCAATAGCGCACCCGGGCCACATGAGCGCACCATGCGCAGGGCTTGGTCAAAAGACGTATACCTGACTGAGCAAAGGTCATCAGGGATAGTGTCATTGACCGATCGGCCGGCTGGGTAGGACAAGTGATGAATCAGGCGAAACTCGCCCGGCGACTTTTTGGGCACTAAGCCCAAGGGTGATACCTTAAGGTTAGGGAACGGGGGTGTTGGGAAAGGGCCAGTGACCCTGCCCAAATAGACCTCCTTAGTAATGCTGGCAGCAGCTACTTCCTCCCTCCCCCTAAGGGACAAAAGGTTGGGGGCATCCTGGGGGGACCTATCACCCACGAAAGGAATACGGAACCCCTGACTAAAACCCTGAAGAAGATAATCCGCATCCTCCTCCCTCGGGTACAATGCGAGCCAACGCTCCAACATGTCCACATTAATTGGGCAGGGGGCCTTTTGATGAACCAGCTCCCTCCGTGGCAGTTTTGCCAACCCCCTGTCCACCCCTTCCTCTGCCCCGCATCCCTCCAGGCCTGGGACAAGCGGAGGCCGCATGGGGGCCAGCGCAGGAGGGACACTCATGCCTGTACTTGCAATTCTTCCTGTTGCAGGAACCATTGGACGAGAAAGTCCAGCACAGCAGGCGGGCTGGAACCCCCTGCCCCGCCACCTGGCGGGGAGCCTGTGCTGGGGCCGCTCGCTGGACCGCATGTCCACAATGGTATCTTTTCCCGGGCGCAGGGCGCGTGGGAGTCATGTACAGGAGCCACAGCCTCTGGCAGGGCTCATCCCACCTCATCTCGGGGTGCAGGGGAATACGCATACGGAATTCCTCATCGTAAGCCAACCACAACGGGCCCGGGAAGTCAACCATCGCCCGGTAAATATTGTCCAAATACTGGACCATCGGAATTGCCAAATCCAGCCAGGCCCTGAGGTAGACCGCCATGTATATGAGGTAGGCCGGCAACCAGTTGGCCCACGTACGTGGTGGCTTGCGACGACGCGCCTGCTCCTTATCCTTCTCATCTTGCCCCTCCCTCTCCTCCATGGTGGGCTCTCTGTTAAGGAGGGAGAAGATGTCCACATACTCCCCCCGCCAGATCTTCTCTTTGGTGGTCTGGGCCAAATGGTCCCCCAGTGGCAAGGAATACCCTGCTGTCGGCAAAGCCGACACAGGCACGGCGGAGACTGCGGGCATCTGTAAAGGAGCCTGGACTAACCCAGTCACCCCCAGGAGATTCCCGACTGTGTAAGGAGCACCCCCTACCAGGGGGCCCTGGGTGATAGTTGAAGTCACCGGGTGGGGCGTCGGCGACTGGACCGCCGCACCACCCGTGCGAGGCCAAGGCCATTGAAAAGCCCCCCCCAACGTGGCCATGTGTGTAGGTGCACTAGTTTGGACCACATACTCACATGCTGCACCCCCATGGGCCGCCCCCACTGGGGGTTCCGGCCCACTGGGGGCGTCGGAGCTCACGACCGCCATAGAGCTCATCGACGGGGCTTGACCAGTACCGGCCTGTTGATTGGTGAGCTGCGAGGCAGTGGCCGAAGCCGGGCCATGCGCCTCAGGCAGCTCAACCCGACTCGCCGCCTGCCGCTGCCCAGCAGACGATGGATCAACCAGCACCTCAAAAGGGGCCCCAGGGTGACTAACCCAGGCCAGGGATGCCTCAAGGGCCGCAACGCGGGCCAGGAGGGCCTCCACGCTGACATAGCCACCTAAACCAAGGAGAGGTAAAGGGCCAGCCGGCCCACTAACTACAGGCGTCGGTACAGGTCCCTGTACCCCGGGACCTGAACAGGGCCACGATCTGAAGCCCGGGCCCGGTAGGGCCGGGGAAGTACCCTGCCATGGAAGTGGGCAACACCACCCCCCAAGCTGGAAGCCCCCGCATTAAGCTGCA
This sequence comes from Bradypodion ventrale, assembly GCA_035047345.1. Lineage (NCBI taxonomy): Eukaryota > Metazoa > Chordata > Lepidosauria > Squamata > Chamaeleonidae > Bradypodion > Bradypodion ventrale. The sequence goes on along the minus strand of JAWDJE010000004.1, from coordinate 145,397,983 downwards.
CCCCAACGGAGGAAGGCCCAGCGGAATGGGCCACGCCAGGAGCAGCGGCCGCCGCTTGCGGGCCGAGGGCTGCGGCCCCTACTGGGCCTGCATGCGGACCCCCAGCCTCCGGCCAAGGGGGAATTAACCCCATCCCACAGGTCCCGGTGGGCTCGGGCATAGGAGGCTGCTGGGGAGGCGCAGCCGCGGTCCTCCGACCCGGATTGCGCCTCCGCGCAGAACGAGCCTCGTTCGCAGTCGCCTTCTTCTTTGAGGGCATCACAGCTAGCCGATGGGGAGCCGAAAAATGAGAAAATCAGCAGCCAAGAGGCTTCCCGGTGAGGGTAAAAGCGACGGAGGTAAGAGGGAAAAACTTCTCCGCTCCGTCGCTTCGCAAAATGGCAGCTCGGCTGCCTCGTGGCCGCCCCTTATATAAGGGTGCTGGCCACGCCCCCTAACTACCCGGATGCCTTCGTCCAATGGGGGGGGCCCGCAAAGGGCGTGGCGGCCATTTTGGCGCAGCGCTCGCAATCTCTCCAGTGCTTCAGACAGACATTCATACCATATTTTACCGGACTGTTTTAGCCCATACAAACTCTTGTTGAGCAACCAGGTTTCTCCACTCTTACATCCAATCCCAGGTGGTGCTTTGACATACAATTCCTTGTCTAGTTCCGCATGCAGGTAAGCAGTTTGTACATTGAATTGGTATACTTGTTCCCCTAGAATTGATGCCATCACTAGGGCTGCCTTTACACTCTCTGCCTTAACAGTAGGGGAGTAGGAGTATGTTTCATCGTTGTCTGGGTATCTCGGGGAGAAACCCTGTGCTACTATTCTGGCCTTGTACAGTTTCTGGCTGTCTTCTAGCTGTTTGATTCTGAATACTCATTTTGTCCCTATTGCCTTCTGATTCTCCGGAACTTGTGCAGGTGTGTACACGTTTAGGGCCGTGAGGCTCTCCATCTCCTTTTCCATTGCCCTCTTCCATCTGTCCTGTTCCTCTAGTGACAGTTTGGTTATATTGTTGTAATTGATAGGTGCCTCATTGTGGTCCAGGAATCGGTACACTTTTGAACCTGGTTCATACCCTAGGAACCTTTATTTTCTTGTCATCCTTTCTCCCTTTTTCCTCAACTGTTTTGGTATGTGCACGTCTGCAAATACCCCAAAAACATGAAGGTGTGTCAGCTTGGATTTCCGGTTGTACATGGCTTCATAGGGTTTTTTTCCAATGATGCTGGACCACAGTCTATTCAGCGTGTAGTTTGAGTACAACAGTGCTTCTCCTCAATAGGAGAAGTTCAGGTCTGCATCTTCAATTGTGCACCTGATTATGGTTTGGAGTACTCCATTCCTTTGTTCAGCAACTCCGTTTTGGAATGCAGAGAATGGTGCAGTCTTGAAATACAGCATCCCCTTCTCGACTACCCAATTCTTCAACTCCTTGGATAGGAATTCTGAGCCATGGTCTGTCATTAGTTGCTTTATGTTGATGTTGTGTTGGGTTTGTACCCTTTTATAGAATTCCTTGAATTTGGTGAAAGTTTCATCCTTGCTCTTGAGAGTGTATACGAAGCCATACCTGCTGAAGTCATCCACTATTGTCAGAAAAAAACTTTTTTGGCCCAGGGACTTCTTAAGTGGTCCTACTGGGTCAAGTTGGACCAACTGGAATGGATGATCTGACCTTCTGGTGGGTGTATTTGGCCATGGTTCAACCCTTGTTTTGGAACTTTTGCATACGGAGCATTCCAGGTAGTTTTCACAATTCTTGACCTTTAGCCCTTCCAAGAATTCTAGCATTTTCTTGACTATTGGAAAACCTATGTGTCCTAGCTTTTGATGTAGCAGATCTGCACACTCATCGTGCATGGGTCTCCCTATGGAGATGCGGGACGCTACTCATTTTGTGTCTGTGGTCCCTTCAATTTCTGCTGACTCGTAGGGATTGTTTTCCTCCTCTTCTGAGCTCGTGCCCTCAGCCTCTTCGAGGGTGCTTGGGTTATTCTCTTGTGTTACCTCTTCGTCGTTGTCCTCAAGTAGTCCGATCATGCCCCTGGCTTTGGTCTCTTTCTTGGCCAGGAAGTATGACAGTCCTCCTATGGTTTCCACACTTCCTATTTCCTTTCCTCTTCTTTTGATGGATGCCTTACTATTCTTGAATACTACCATCAGTTCTGAGTCTTCGGTGAGCCTGTTGGTGGCAAGCACATTGTACAGTATTCCGGGGACAAAAAGGACGTCCCTGGCCACACCAATTTCAGAGATGTTCATGTTACCCCTGCCAGCTACATTTATGTGTTCCTTGTTGGCAACCTTGATCCTGAAGGAATCTTCCTTGAATGAACTGAATATTTCTCTGTGGCATGATGTGTGGGTACTGGCCGCAGAGTTTATTAGCCAGCGTTGCCCATGGCCATCTGTGGGCCAGTCTGCATTGTGGTGCCTGATTTCATTGCTATGTTTCACCACGTTTATGGAATCTGGCTTATGTTTCCTTGGCTCTGTCTGTGTCCTGAGCTCTCTCCCAGGGCTAGGTGACCTCCATCGCCTGTCGTCCCTGTCTCTGTCACTTCCATATCTATGTGGATGCCCATCCTGTGACCCATGCCTTGGTGCTGGTGTACTGTCACGATGAACCCTATTGTGTGAGCATGATTGGTTGCTGATTCTCTTGTCCTTGTTGGACAAGGAGTAGTCCCTTCTGAGATGCCTGTTGGATCTGCATGTATAACACACTGGGGGGGGGGCTTGACCGCTCTGTAAAATTTACCCTTTTGGGTGGTCTACCTTCCCTACACATTAGGGCCCTTTCTCTCCTAATTTGTCTTCAGATATGAGCTTTCTGGTGAGAAACTCAAGGCTAATGTTGTCACCGCCCATGTTATCTAATTGACTCAGGAAGTAATCCCAGCTTGGGTTGAGAGAGTTTTATATGATGCTTACTAGAGATTGCTCTGTGATGTTTTCACCCCTTCTTATCAGATCCGACCTCATGTTGCCTAATCTCATTAAGTGTTCACTCATTGGAGTCCCTTCCTTAAGTTTGAATACATACAGCTTTCTCGGCAGCAAGCTGGTCGTACTCCTGTTTGTGCAATAAAACATATTAGATAATCTCTCCCATACCTCAGACTTGGTTAACCCATGTGGGATGTTGCCATAGATGGCAGAGTCAATGGAGTTTAGCAGCAGGCAGAATACCCTATGGTGCAACCTGTCTGTCTCTAAATCCCATGGTTTCCTTGGTGGGTTTTGGATCAGAAATTGAGCATCCTCTCACATTAGACTCACTTGAAATTGTGGAGCCCAGTCGATTAGATTTCTGCCATTCATGCAGAGCATGGGGAAGTTGCTTGGCAGTAAGCTTTGTTGGCTGGGGTTGCTGTTGGTGCTGTGTCTTGAACCCAGGTGTCCTGGTCTATCTTGGAATTGGCAAGAAGGAATTGGGACACAGTCTGTCAGTTTTGAAAAGCCCACCTGCTGTAATCCTTGTGCCCTGCAGGTGGAGCTCTCCTCCCTTTCAGGTGTTAGTTGGCTGGTTCTTGCTTGTTGATCCTCCTCGTTCCCCCCTTCCGTCCGGTAGGTGGAGCTGATTTGGGATGTCTGCACCTGTGCAAAGCTCATTCTGCGCTGATCGTCATAGGGGAAGAATCTCTGCTCCAGAGATCCCATCCGCCTGGAGTGAGGCCTTCCAGGTGGCCTGCTTCCTCTCTGGTGGGGTCTGATGCCTCCTGGAAACCTTGCAGTGGCCATTGGTGGGTTGTTAAGGAGGTACTTCGCTGGATCTGCATAGCTTGGGATCGGTGCTCAGTCGGATGGGTTGCAGCAAGGTAGGTTCCTTCACCTCGCCTGTCTGTCATACGCGTTCCCTCCCCGTAGGCGTGGGATTTGCAGTTATGGTAGGGGTACCCAGGATCGCCTCTCTCTCTCTCTCTCGTGTCCACGTTAGGGCCTCTCATTGCACGCTGGTTCTGGGAAGGGGCCATACTTGGGATGGGTGCTCCTGAGGCTGTGGTCTTCAGGATGCCTTATCGGGGGAAGAAATTCTGACCACCACCCCGGAATGCGGCAGCATGGTTCCCGGCTTCAGCTGAGCCTTCCATGTACACTAGCTGTAAACTGGGGGGGGCTTCTCTCTCCCTGTCTTCCCCGGGGAAGGAAGGCCGGATATACCCATGGGTCCTGTGGTGGGAAAATCATGGGCCCTCGTGCCGCTCCCCTCCATATTTTCCATTGGGGCCCCTGGTGTGTCTTGTACCTGCATGGCCAGGGTGTTTGGTTTTTTTGTTTTTTTTTGGATTTGTTTGTTCGTTCGAGCGGTTGCTTCATTCATTGGGTCTCTGTTGGGGCTTTCTGGGTTTCCTGCCCCTAGGTTTGAATCCAGGGCCGCTGGTTGTGATTGGTCGACCATCTTGGCTGGATTCAAGCTCCGTGTGGTGCTAGGGGTTCCCGCCGTGGAGGTTCCTGGGGTTGGGCTTACAGCACCGATGATGGGGGGTTCTCTTTCCTCTTGCATCAGGGCCAGTAGCTCTGCCACAGAAATCGTTCCTCCTCCCACTTGACCGATGGCCTTGAACAGTGTGTCCACTGTGATTGCACTGCTCTGGTCAAAGTCTTCGGTAATCGCTCCTCCGGCCCCGGCCTTCGTCTGGCCATCTGGGTCCATCTCCATGATGGTCCAGTCAGGGATACCTTCTTCCACCACTGGTTCGGGTTCTCCACTGGCACCCGTGGGGCTGGCCTGTGCCTTGGCCCCCACCTTCTTTGCTCGGGTCTTTCTTTTGGTCATCTTTGTTTGTTTTGGTGTTAATTATGGGCAAACCATCCTCTGCTACCATTTTGTTAGAGAGATGCTGATGGATTGGTCCAATAACTCCAGAGACAGCTATTATCTTTTAATAGTTTTTATTTCCACTGCCCACATGGCAGTCAGTGGTGATCTCTAGGGTCAGCAAGGGAAGTGAGGAGTGGGAAAGTTTAGGGTCCTTTAATAGGGTTGGTGATGTTGCCGGGTCATGGGTTATAGGGCAACAGTGTCATAATACATTAGAGCATTGCATTGTGGTATATGGGGATCGTAAGTGTGTGATATTATATCTGACAATAATGATGGTGTTCAGTATTACAGACAGAGAAGAAGAAACAGTACTAGCCACTGAGTAGGATAACTAGCAGTCCAAAATTAGGCTGGATAGCTTTCCTTTCTAGTATTTGTCTCACCTTTGAGGCAAAATCTGCAAAGTCCAACTCAGGTGGCATGGTGGAGCAGGACATACAGTGTTGAGATGTATGCACAGCACATTGTAGCATGCAAGTTGCCACACCATGGTGCCTATCCAACCTTGGGTAGAAGGCACCCATTTACCCACTGGAGCTGGTCTGCACCTTCCCTCACATTCTGCCACTGCTGGAGAAGAAAGAAGTATGTGGTGTGTATGCAGTACAGGATAGTTAGTTTGTTTGGATCTAAGGACTTCACAATGCCAAACAGCATCCAGGCAAACTGCCACATCTTCATAATGTTTCACTGCAGCAATGCTTTTATGTTTCCATCATGCATTCACCCCAAGAATGTGGGGGTGGGGGAGAGGATAGCCACCTCCTAAGCTGCCTTTCTTTATCTCTATCTCTCAGTGGTGGAAACATCATGAAGGAGACAAAGGAAAGTATGAGCATATTCGTCTCTGAGGCCACATGGTGTGCAAATTGCTGGCCAGATGGAGGATGAAATCAAATCATATCAGCAATGCTGTCCTTTACTAGAACATGGTGGTCTTACAAAATTATCCTGTTAGCTACCTGTTCCCAAAGTTGGAAGTTTCTTTTCCCTAGCATTCCCTTTCTTATAGTTGTTTTCAATTAAAAACATTAAAAAGAACCAAGCTTCCAGCTGGTTTGGTGATGGGTTAGAAATCAATATTAGACAGGATATCAAAAAGTATGGCTGTGTTTTCATTTGCCAATTTGAATTAGCACATGCAAATTTTACCGCAAAAAACATGCTCCTTTTAAAAGGCTATTCTCCTTTTGGGTGATACTTGTCCTTTTAATTATTAATTTAATTTTCATTTTAATTTAATAGATTTATTAGCCACCCTGAGTGATGTTTCCCATTAGGAGGGTGGAATACAAATATACAAATAAGTAAATAAATAAAATGCTGCCCTATCCAATGGACTCTGGGTGGTGTACTCAAGTTGAGTGGTGCTTATTATTATTATTATTATTATTATTATTATTATTATTATTATTATTATTATTATTATTATTATTATTATTATTATTATTACCAATATAAAACAATTAAAAGCCCTTAAAAACATAGCAATATGTAGTGGTGGGCATCCTATCCATGTATAATATTCACAATACAGCTTCATTTAGTTTTCAAACTCTAGTGCAGGGGTGCCCAAACCTTTCAGGCTGTGGGCCAGTCATATAGTTCAGTGGGCTGGTCATGTGGCTCATCAGGCCAGTCACGTGGTTCCTCCTACCAGAAGCAGAAATAAAACATGCCTTGCAATCTGTTTTGCAACAGGATGAGATAGATTTTAAGCTGCCATTTTCTCTGCTTAAATCAGGGGTGTCCAAACTATGGCCTATGGGCTAGACCTGGCCCTCCAACACCAATCCATCCAATCCACGCCACCCTCATCACTCCTGGAAATGTGTTTTACCTCTGCTTCCAAGAGCAATGAGGTTGGCGTGGGCTGGGTGAATTGGCGTCAGGGGCTGGATCTGGCCCATGGGCCATAGTTTGGACACTCCTGCTCTAGTCTATTTTTGTAAAAATGATGATTGCCTTTATTTCTATAAAAGACTGTCATGTTTCTCTGTCTCTTTCCTTTATGCTGACATGGAAATCTCTGTGTTTTGCCTAAGGCAAGAAAGAGATCTCACAGGTGCAGCCAGGCTTTGTTTTTCAGGAATGGAGAGTGCGAAGGATCCACCCGAAAAATAGGGCGAAAGGAAAGAATACTTTTAAAAATGATTTTTAATATATCATGAGGAACAAGGAGAGCCGGTGAAAGTACCCCTAGTAAATGATGTTCGATAATGAGATAACGTCTTAGGGTACATAAAAGGAATACAGTCATGCAATGCTTAAATTACGTATCGGGGGATTGTGGTCACCTTAGATGCATACATGTATACCTTATAAAATATTCCGCTTGGAAATAGAGCTGTACACTTGCTAAAGTAATATAAATCACAATGCACAAAAATGGTACTAAGACATCCACATACAAACATGTATAACTATAAAGTATTCAGTTCGAAAATCATGAGGTGCTCTTTAACGAAGTAAGATGGGTACAAAGTCAACAGCATCCAATTCCTTGAGATTTCAGGGACAAGACTGGAGACAAGGGGTAATACCCTTGCAATGTCACAAAGGTAGATCTTTGTAACATCACAGATGTGAAACAAAAAAGGGTTTGGAGGTGGGCAAGCAGATATTGCAAATGAATACAAGGCTCATCACAACCTAACTTCTTCTGAATCACACAGTGGGCCCAGGTGCTTATTATCACCAGCTCATTTTTGTTCTTGCTCTTGTTTTGGTGCACAAACATTAGGCAAGCATAATACATGTACAAATGCCTCTGTGGTCTGCCAGTAGGTCTTGGAACCAGGTGGAAATGGGTGAAGATGTATATTCTGGCTTTAACACAACTTTATTTGCATATTTCAAACATTCTTCTCTTCTGGCATTGTTCACTAAAATTTATCCCACCACTTGGAGAACAAACAAACAAAAAAACCAATTCCTGGACGTTCTTATCTGGTAACCTGAGAAACTAAAACCCTGTTCAGTCTGCAATATCCATCTTGCCCATCCACTCCACACAAGACTCAGACACCAGAGTTGGTTGAAAACTAGGGCCACCTTTTGTCACGGTTTCCACATGTGACCTTATCTTGATTTTAAGGTGACATTTGATCCGTGTAGTATTAAGACACATATTGTAGTTTTCTTAGGCTTAGAAAGCCAGCTCTCATTTTAAAACATGTTGGAATGCCAGGCTGTTAGTCTGACATGACAGTGATGCATAGTTAGGATAGTTGCCTCCCCAAAGGGAGGAGGGAAAAGTGAGTGTCCAGGACTAGACACATTCCAAGAAACACTTGCAGTCCCACAAGGGAACTGATTGACAGCTAGATCAGCTGACCACACCACGAGGGATATGATGTCTCCACTCATGTCAATCAAATTATAATTCCCCGGACACCTGCAGAACAGAACTTTCCCAGGGAATACAAAGGTGGGGGCCACATGCCAAACAGATGGCATTCGCACCTGCAAACTGTCCATGGAGACAGCACATCCCATTCTCATGGGAACAAAGGTACTTTCCTATTAGATCACCACATTCCAAAGCACCTTTTCTCAATAAAAGGAGCCCACTTTGAGCACTCAGGGAGCACTTCTGGAGCAAGGGTGAAACCCTTGTCTCTCAACACCATAATCTTAATTATAGCGGGAGCCCTTGTCCGACAGCTCCTCAATATGACTCTTCGGGGCTAAATCTCAGCCATGAGGGGCAGAACTGCCCCAAACCAGCAAGCTTGAGCCTGCTAGGGAGCTAGCAAGATTTTATTTCATTTATTTGTTTTAGTAGCTTGTGTTTTATGTAGTGTAGCTTAACTTAAGATCTGTGTCCAGTATTGTGTTTCCTTCAATAAATCTTCAAAAGCCAGTCATGTTTTGCCTACCTTTGTAAAGGAGGAGAAGGAAACCCAACAGAGCAGAAGTAGGTCCAATTGTCCTCATCACTTCAACACCGGAAGCCTTGCAGAAATCAGTGAGAGGGATTGCGCTGTCTGTTAAGGGGAGGAGGAGTAGCAAATCATAAGCTGTGTGTCATAGACCTCAGCACTAAGAAGCCTAGCTTCTGCCAAGTGATTAATATTACCTGCCATATGCAGAAGGCTACTCTGTCCCTGACCCCAGTGAATCGGGCTAGGGAGAGGAGTGCTCATTAAGGCAAGCAGGACGCTGGATCGAAGGTCTACCCTGCCGGGTGTTCCCAAAAGAAATATTTTGGGTGCCCAACATAACCTTTGTGAGGCACTTTCCTCCCCCTACGTCCCTGATACCTTTATTGAATACTATAACCAAATAAATACTCGATTGAAAATGGGTCTTCGGAAGGCATCTTCGCAGTGCGATCTGGGTATTCTCTGGAGGGCCAAGTTGACCTTTGGACTCCTCACCTTCTGCTGCCAACCATTCAGAAGGACAACCATCACATATCTGTTGCCAATGTGCAGGTCTGAACTAGAGGCTTCAGTTCCACCTGAGACCTGGCTCCACCATCCTTATTCCATTACCATTGGTCTTTGAAAGAAGAATGACAAACAGGAAAGATGCCACTGGCATGAATTTGTTTATGGTAGATCCCAATTTGCCAAGAAGTGACCCACACACTATGATAATGGAGCCATCTCCTGCAGCACAGGGTACTGCAGTGGCTCAAGTCGCTAAGACGCTGACTGGGAAGCGGAAGGTCAGCAGTTCAATTCCCGAGTACTGCAGGACGGAAATGAGCTCCCGTCTTCATCCCAGCTCCTGCCAACCTAGCAGTTCGAAAGCAAGAAATTGCAAGTAGATAAATAGGGACCACTTTGGAGGGAAGGTAACAGGGTTCCATGCGCTCCGGTGTCTAGTCATGCCTGCCACATGACCACGGAAACGTCTGCAGAAGCAGACAGCGCTGGCTCTTCGGCTTAGAAACAGAGATGAGCACTGCACCCTAGAGTCGGATATGACTGGCTTTCGAGCAAGGGAAACCTTTACCTTTACCTCCTGCAGCACGTATGAAATGAGACAGGCAGGATTTAACACAGGAGCTGCAATAGACTGCCACATCCTTGAGAATATTAATAAGGTTCACCTTCACAGCTAGTCCATCTGGCATGGCCTCTTCCACCTCCATGACCATTGGGAATCAGAATAAATGGTTCATCTGCTCATTTTGCCATTGGGCCTAATATGATGGTTTCCAGTAGCATTTCCTCCACTGAGCGGACCATCACCCCACCCAAAGGGGCTCATCCACAAATAGCCATTGGCCCCTTTAGGGAGTCAGGTTATTTACCACCACTCAACACTTGGTGTTGAGTCGCTGGCTATATGGTCTATTCCATTACCATAGCAGAATGTCCAGCCAGACACCATTTAAAATGTACAGTACTAAGAACCCAACAAGTGAGGGTGGAAAAAAGGGCATGCTATGCCTTCACTAGCCCCTCTGAGCATGTCCATAAAAAACACAATTTTTGCCTCAGCCTTCATTCAGCCAACGGCAAGAAAGCCATATCATGAGACAGTGTGCGGATACCCCATCCCTTTTTGTGTGTGCCTGTGCAGTCCTTTGTGAACCCTGCGTGCTTAGAATCTGTGCGCTAGATGCTGTAAATCAGAATAACTAGCTCACAACCAGAATGTGCCAGTACAGTGCAATACCAGGAAAGAATTATTTTAATAATTATTTTAATACGTCTTTTCTTTTTCTTTTAATATTTTTATTAATTTTTATTAATTTTCCAACAAAGCAAGAGAGAAAATAGAATAGTAGAAAACATTATGGTAAAGATCATCAGTTCCCACACACAAATCCACCCCCCTCCCTCCCCCATGTTGACCTCCAATAGCCCAATCACTGTCCCCTTGAAAATAACCTTCCCCTATAATTTCTAAAATTACTAACTATTTAACCAGATATCTAAACAATTCTATCACATCAACAACCAGTATCTTTTATAGTCAAACTTGACACCGTCATCTTCCCTTCAAAAATCTTTTTCAATTATTTTTCTGACGGAGTCAATAAATATTATATCCGATCATTAGACCTTTCAGATCAAGTTCTCTCTCTAAATGTTCAATTAATTTTCTCCAATCAGTCCAAAAATCATATGGATCTTCATGTCTTAAATTCCTAAGAAGCTTATCCATGTCCATATAATGTAACACTTTCAATTTCCAATCCTCGATACTAGGAATTTTTTCTTGTTTCCAGTGCTGAACAAATAATGTTCTTGCAGCAATCGACATACATGGTAGAGTTTGATAGCTCTTGTTTAAATTTTGTAAATTTAAACTCAACAGAAACATTTCTGGGTCTTTGGCAAATTCCTTTTCAAAATTTTACACATTTCCTCGTGGATAGATTACCAATAATCTTTAGCTTTTTTACATGTCCACCACATGTGATAAAAAGACCCTTCATGTTCATGACACTTCCAACATTTATCAGCCATTTTACTATTCATATTCACAAGCTTCTTGGGAGTCAAATACCATCTATACATCGTTTTATAACAGTTTTCTTTCAAATTCACACAGGTAGTAATTTTCATTGATTTCTTCCATAAATGCTCCCAATTTCCCATTCCAAGGTCTCTATTAATATTAATAGCCCATTTAATCATCTGTGATTCAATTTTTTCATCTTCAGTATACCATTGTAACAATAATTTATATATATATATATATTAGAAATTATTTTTTTACTATCACATAACAACTTTTCCAATTCTGTTTCTTTCAGTGAAAAACCATATTTCTTTTTATCAGATTTAAGTAAGTCAGTAATTTGTACATATTGTAACCATCCATATTGAAAGTCTAAATCTTTTTTATCTTTCAATGTTATATCTGCACTGGCAACGTTCAAAATTTCTTTGTATTTCAACCAGTCTTTACCTTTATTCTCATTGCTGGCAGCAATAACTTCCATGGGTACAATCCATAATGGTCTTCTATCACCTATATATCTTTTATATTTTAACCATACATTTAGCAAATTAGCTCTTATATAATGATGTTTAAAAAAAACATGAGTTTTATACTTTTTGTACCACATATATGCATGTCATCCAAATATATTATCATATCCTTCTAAAACTAGCAATTTTCTATTTTGTAATAAGATTTATTCTCTTAACCATGCTAGGCAGACAGCAGCTTCATGATATAATCTAAGATTTGGCAGATTAAAGCCTTCTCTTTCTTTCGAGTCACACAACACTTTCATTTTTATCCTAGGTTTTTTTCCCTGCCCACACAAAATCGGATAATTTCCATTGCCATTTATCAAGATTCTTCACATCTTTTACAATTGGTATCGTCTGAAACAAAAACTTGATTCTGGATAGAACATTCATTATGATTACAGCAATTCTACCCATCAGAGAAAGATGCAATTTATTCCATTTCAACATGTCTGTATCAATTTCTGTCCAAAGTTTTTCATAGTTATTTTTAAATAGGTCAATGTTTTTAGTTGTTACATTCACCCCCAGATATTTCACTTTATTCACTACCTCACATCCTATTTGAGTTTGTAATTCAAGTTGTTTCTTCTTGGTCATGTTTTTACATAAAATTTTAGATTTTTGTTTATTTAAATAAAATCCTGCTACTTCTCCAAATTGATTAATTTTTGACAGAAGATGATACATATTTTCCAAAGGTTCTTCCATAAAGAATACAATATCGTCAGCAAAAGCTCTTAGTTTATAAGAAAAACCTTTCAACTTTAGTCCTTTTATCGAATCTTCTTCTCTCACTTCTGTCAACAAAACTTTTAAAACCATAATAAATAGCAAGGGTGAAAGGGGACATCCCTGTCTGGTTCCTCTTTGAACATAAAATCTTTCTGTGAGGTTGTTAATTAGTAAATTTGCCTTTTGGGAACTATAAATCGCTTTCGCCGAATTAATCATTCCTTCTCCCAAGTCAAGTCTTTCCATCAGTGAAAACATAAAGTCCCAATTTACATTATCAAAAGCTTTTTCAGCATCTACAAAAAGTAAACCAATTTCTTTATCTGGGTTCTTATCATAAAATTCAATTATAGCCAATACAACACTAACATTCTCTTTAATCTGTTGATTTGGCAAGAATCCTGCTTGTTCTTCTTTAACATGATTGATCAAAAAGAATTTCATTCTTTCAGCTAAAATTTTAGCAAAAAAATTATAATCATTGTTCAGAAGTGAAATGGGTCTATAGTTTTTGTCCTTTTTTAGGAATCAATGTTATTGTAGCTTCATTCCAACTGTTCAGAACTTTTTTACAGTTCATTATATCATTCATCAGCTCTTCAAATACCGAAATCAGTTGATCATTGAATACTTTATAGAACTGTGCTGTTATTCCATCAGGACCCAGAGCTTTTCCAGAATTTGTCTCTTTTGTAGCTTTCTTGATTTCTTCTTGTGTTATTAATCCATTTAATTACTTTTTCATATCTTCTGGTATTTTAGAAATTTTAACTTTATCCAAGTAATTCTCCACTGATTCTTTACCAGTTGGATGTTTTTGAAACAGTTTAGCAAAGTATTTAAAAAAGCTCTTTCAATGTCTTTTTGTATAATCAATTCTTTACTTTCAGAGACAATTTTGAAAATTGTTTTAACTTCTCTCCTTTTTTTTAGTTGCCAGGCTAAGTACTTGCCAGATTTGTTAGCCCATTCAAAGTCCTTTTGCTTAATTTTTTCAAGTTCCATTCCACTTCTTTTGTTAGAGTTGTATCCAGTTGTTGCTGTAAAACCTTAATTTGTGTCAAAATCATTTGCCAGGTTTTTTTCTTTAAATCTTTTTCTTTTCTTTTATTCTGGATCTCCTTAAGTTTTGCATCCTTTTCCAGAGTCTTTGCTTATTCAGTGAGATCAGTTTACCTCATATCACTGCTTTATAAGTGTCCCAGACCACCTCCAGACTGATACCTTTATTCAGATTGATCCTGAAGTAATCTTCCATTTCTTTTTGGATTATTTCGATATTTCATTTTTCTTTTAGTCAATCTTCATTTAGTCTCCATCTAAAAATTCAACTTCTTGATTTTACTTCAATCAGTACCAGATTGTGGTCAGAATCCACTTTTAGCATAATTATAGCTTTCTTAAATTGTGATCTCAGTTTCTTAGACAACCAAATCATATCAATTCTGGAAAAAGAATTATGTCTTGATGAAAAGAAAGTGTATTCTTTACACTGTCCATTAATTTCTCTCCAGATGTCAATTAGGCTTTTTTGCTTAGGTAATTTTCCATCTTTTCCATCTTTCTTCTTTAAGGTTTTCATATCTAATAAATTATTTACAGTTCTGTTGAAGCCACCAATCACAATAAGGTTGTCACTATAAAATTTGTCAAGTTTTCCAATCAGGTCTTTAAAGAATTCTTCTTGGGTTCCATTTGGTGCATATATCCCAACTAAAAGGAGTTTCTTTAAATTTAAAGTTATTTCAACAAAAAGTTGTCTACCTGAGAGTCACTGAAGATCAGCTTTGGTTGAAAAACTGGCTCTATATACATGACAACATCTATTTTCTTTACTTTGTCCAATGATGCAAACTTTAATCCAAGTTGTTGATTAACTAAAAAAATATATCATATTTTTTTAAAATGGGTTTCCTGTAAGCAAATTATGTTACAATTTTATTTTTTCAACCAATGCATATTTCTCCTTTTCTGAGGAGAGTTAAGTCCATTTACATTCCAAGAGATAAATTTATAATCCATTATTATGGGATTTTACAGTTAAAATCCTTATGATATTGTCCCAGAATTTGAGTCGTAAATCTTGTAAACACCCAGATAAGATAAAAGAAAGAATAGTGGATTGGCTGAATAATTTGAACATGGGGAAAAATTTTGTAAATGAAGATATTGCAAGTGTTTTTAGATTGGGCCCAAGGAAGGGGAGAAAAGTCCAAAGGAATGTGTTGATTAAATTTGCAAATTGGGCGGATAAGTTGAAGGTGATGGCGTTTATAAAACAAGCTGGGTCTGACATTTTAAAAATTGATGGTTGTGATGTTGAGGTTTATAACGACATATCTGTTGAGTAACGGGTATGGCGCTATAAGATGAAACCTGTGACACAATTATTAAGAGAACGTGAAATTGTTTATCATTGGAAGTTTCCTCAACAGCTCAGATTCTTCTATGGAAAAAAATGCATACAATAGATATTGAAATGGACTCATTAGATTATCTGTGCCAGATTGGATTGGTTAAAACAGCATCTCGAGAGTGGCGAGCCTTGAGGGAGGCCTTGTTTGAAGTGGGGGGTACACAAAGAGAGTCAGGGATTGAACAAGAGAAGGGGGCCACAGGAGGAGCAGAGGAGGAGGATGAGGGACAGGTGGCGGAGGTGCCAGGGTGAGGCAGGGTACTAGAGAAGGGGATTAGACGGGTAAGGGAAAGATGAGAGGCTTTAATTAGGTTAGATTTTGAAGAGGAGAGTCGGCGCTAGAGCTTTAATTAGAATGCACATCTTACATGTCTCCCCCCTCCCCCCTTTGAAGAATAAGGGCCACTTTTTGGTAAGAAGAGTGGGGAGGGCGATTTTGAATGTTAAATATTTTTTGATTGGTGTTGTTTTTTTAAAAAATGTAGTTATATGTATGGTGAAGGTAATTACACAAAAAAGAGTCTGTGGTGGTCAAAATGCAAGGACTTTTAAAGTATTGGACTTTTAAAGTATTGACGTGGAATGTGAAAGGTACGGGCAGCCAAATGAAGAGGAGGAGGTTGGAATTTGCTTTGAGGAAAGATAGGCCGGACATAGTCTTTCTCCAGGAAACACATAAAAAAACAGAGAATACAAATAAGATTTATTTGGGTTGGATGCAGATTTATGAAAAGTCCTATGGAACCTCTAAAGCAAGGGGGGTGGCAGTCTTGATTTTGAAGAGACTTGGCTTTGAGATGTTAAAGAGTATTTCTGATCCAGATGGCAGATATTTAATAGTTATAGGGAAAATAAAGAATGAAGAGATAACGTTGGTAAATATATACGCCCCGAATGATCATCAAGAAGAATTTTTAAATAAAGTATTGGGTATATTGGAAAAAGAGAGATCAGTTAATATGATTGTGGCAGGAGATATTAATTTGATAAGGGCCCCGGAGGATTTTACTAATGTAGCTAGAGCTGGAAGACCAGTCAAAATGAAGATACTAGATAAATGGATGAAGTGTTTGGGATTAAAAGATGTTTGGAGGGAAATTAAGGGACAAGAGAGGGCTTATACTTATTTTTCATCGGTGCATAATACATACTCCAGAATTGACTATATCCTGGCCACAGAAAATTTGATTAAAAATGTAGATGATGTAGAAATCGGGATCTTTAAGGAATCTGATCATGCAAAACTCTGGATGGAATTGAGATTTGATGGGGGGGGGGAAGGATAGGAGGAATTGGAGATATGATGAAAAATTATTTTATGATCAAAAGAGTAAAGAAAAGATAATTGAAAATTGGAATGAAAGTTGGGCCTGGAATGATAATGGAGAGGTTAGCTATAATGTGGTTTGGGATACCATGAAGTTGGTATTTAGAGGGGAATGCATTAGGTTGGCTAGTATTAAAAAATAAACAACGTAGAGACAAACAGTCTGAGATAGAGAACGAGATTAAGCATCTGCAAGAGGAACATATGAAGACAAATAGTAAAAAAGCATTTGATAAAATTCAAAGGTTAAAGTCAGAGTTGATAGGAAAAGATATGCAGAAGGTAAAAAAAGATCTATTATATTTGAAGAGAGAGTATTTTGAATATAGTACTAGGAATTCTAAATTATTGGCAAGAGCTGCTAAAGAAAAGAGGACGAAAAGAGAGATTGGAATTTTGATAAATAAATTAGGGGTGATATGTAATAAGGTTAATGATAAGATTGAGATTGTAAAAGATTTCTATCAGAGTTTGTATACTAAAAGAGATATCAATATAGAAAAGTTGAGAGAACAGTTAGAAAAACAGGTGCAAATAAAAATAGAATTGAAACATAAAAATAGAATGGAGGAGCGAATAACGGAAAAAGAGGTAAAAGATACAATAGTCAACCTGAAGCTAGGTAAATCCCCGGGTGAGGACGGACTGACAGCGGATTTTTATAAGGAATTTAAAGATAGTGTAGTTCCAAGATTAGTTAAATTGTTTAACTATATATTGGATGGGGGAAAGATACCGACATCATGGAACAGAACTATAATTGTTTTGCTGCCAAAGCCTGGAAAGGATGTTGAAAAAGTGGAATCATATAGGCCTATTTCTCTGATAAATCAAGATGCTAAGATATTTACAGCAATAATAGCAAAAAGATTAAATGGGTTCATGGGCAATTATATAAAGGAGGATCAAGCAGGATTTTTGAAAGGACGTCATATGTCTGATTTGATTAGGAGGGTTCTGGACTTGATTGACATAGCAGGACATACAAAGGAGAAAGTTGGATTATTGTCATTAGATATATTTAAGGCTTTTGATTCTTTGCAATGGGTTACAATTAAAGAGATAATTCGATGTTATGGATTTGGAGATAGATTTTGTAACATGATAGACCAGTTATATCAATTTGGATTTGCAAAGTCAGGGTCAACGATGAAAATACAGGAGAGATAAGATTAGAAGCAGGTACAAGGACCTTAAGCGATTAAATTATGATAAACAGAAAAAAGAAATTAAAGAGAAAATAGAGTTGTATAAAAAATCAAATTGTCATGGTTTGGTAGGATAGCATTAACTAAAATGATGTTGTTGCCAAAAATAAATTTGTTATTTGAGGCGTTGCCGATTAGGTTGTTTGATAAGGAAATTAAAGATTTTCAAAACATAATAAATAATTATTGTAATGCAGGAAAAAAGCCTAGAATTGCTAAGATTTTTTGGTACTTATCTCAGAAAGAAGGAGGATTGGGAATACCTAATTTAAGGAATTATTATAGAGCTTTTCAAATTAAGAATATTATAAAACTTTTAGCAAGGGAGAAGGTTGTCTGGGAAGAAATAGAGATGAAGGAGTTAAAAATGGATAAAGTGGTATTTCTAGGCGACAAGAAAGGGAAAATCAGTGTTAAAAATAGAATGATGAAAACAATGTTGGATGTTTGGAACAAGGTAAAAAAGAAATTGAGTCCAGAACTATCTCCTATAATAGAATTAGATGATATTAAAAGTTTTCCGATACAATTAGATAATAGTTTAAAGATGGTACTGGAAAGGAAAAATGTTTCTTTGTTGAAGGACTGGGTTCGCGCCTGTAAAGATAGTGAGAATAAAGCAGTAATTTATTCACATTTGAATCTGAACTGGCTTCAGAAGGTAATGTTGGATAGATGGACTGATAAATATAAGGAAGAAAGTAGTTTAGAGAGGGATAAAACAGAATTTGAGCAACTGTTGTTAAAGATATGAAAATGCAAGTGCGGCGCCAAAATGGCCGCCACGCTCTTTGCGGGCCCCCCCCCACAGGACAGAGAATCCGGGTAGTTAGGGGCGTGGCCAGCTCCCTTATAAAAGGGGTGGCCATGAGGCAGCCGAGCTGCCATTTTACCTCAGCGACGGAGCGGAGAAGTCTTTTCCCCTGTGTCTCCGTAGCTCTTTAACTTATCGGGAAGCCTTTCGGCGGCGATTTTTCCTTTTTGGCTTCCCTCCACTCCGGTGGAGATGCCTTCGAAGAAGAAGGCAGCTTCGAGTGCGGCTCGCGCTGTTAGGAGGCGCAACCCGGGTCGGAGGACCGCGGTGCCGCCTCCCCAGCAGCCGCCTTTGCAGGCCCCTGCCGGGACCGGCGGAATGGGGTCTATCACCCCTTGGCCCGGAGCGGGCGAACAGATTGCGGGCGCGGTAGGGGCTCCGGCCCGTGGCCCGCGAGCGGTGGACACCGCTCCTGCACCCGCCCACCAGGCTGGGCCTGCTGCTCTTGGGTCGCAGCCTCTCCCAGGGCCCTCTAGCCTTGGGGGGTGGTGCGGCCCCCTGCCTTGGCAGGTTTCTCCACCGACCCTGCCGGGCTTCGGTGTTGGCCAATGGCCATATGCGGGTCCTGGGGTACAGGGACCTGTACCCACGCCTTGGACCGTGCGGGCCGGCCGGCCCTTGGCCCCAGGTCAACGTGGAAGCCTTACTGGCCCGCCTGGCGGACCTTGAAGCGTCGTTGGCTCGGGCCAGTCAGGCGGGGGCCCCCCTTTGGGGTTCCTTTTGAGGCGCTGCCGGCAGGAGGACAACAGCTGACAGGGAGGGTTGAGCTGCTGCAGGCGCGTGGCGCGGTTTCGCCCACTGCCTCGCAGCTCCCCAGCCAGCAGCCAGATGCAGGTCAGGCCCCGGTGATGAGCTCTACGTCGGTCGTGAGCTCCGACGCCCCCAGTGGGCCGGAACCCCCGGTGGGGGCGGCCCGCGGGGGTGCAGCATGTGAGTATACGGTGTAAGCGAGTACATCCACACACATTCCCAATATGGGGGGGGGGGGGCTTTTCAATGGCCTTGGCCTCGCGCGGGTGGTGCGGCGGTGCACCCGCTGACGCCTCACCCGGCGATGACAGCTAACACCCAGGGCCCCGTGGTGGGGGGTGTTTCCTACCCTGAGGGGAATGTTTTGGGTGGCCGGGTTGGTCCAAGCCCCTATTCCTTACCGCTGAGTGACCGCTTGGCACGGGCCGCCAGAGAGTAAATTTGGCGGGGGGAGTGCGTGGATATCTTCGCGCTCCTAAACAGGGTGCCCATCAAGGAGAGAGGGAGGGGCAGAATGAGAAGGATAGTGGCAGGCACGTTGTCGCAAGCCACCAAGTATATGGGCCAAATGGTTGCCGGCCTGCATCATATGCATGGCGGTGTACCTTAGGGCCCGGCCGGATCTGGCAATTCCGATGGTCCAGTATTTGGACAACTTCTACCGGGCGATGGTTTACTTTCCAGGCCCAGCGTGGTTGGCTTGTGACGGGGAATGCCGTAGGCGGATTTCCCCGCACCCCGAGATTAGGCGGGATGAGCCAGGCCAGAGGCTGCGGCTTTTGTACGTGACGCCCACGCGCCCTGCGCCCGGGGAGATATACCATTGTGGGCATGCGGTTCAGCAGGCGGCCCCAGCATAGGTCACCTGCCAGGGGGCGGGGCGGGGGGTTCCAGCCCGCCTGCTGTGCTGGACTTTTTTGTCCAATGGTTCCTCTAATGGGAAGACTTGCAATACAGACAGAAGTATCCCAACTGTTGGCCCCCATGCGGCCTCTGCCTGTCCCAGGCCTAGAAGGATGCGGGGCAGAGGGTGGGGCAGACAGGGGGCTGGCAAGACTGCCGCAGGTGGATCTAGTTCACCGAAGGGCTCCCTCCCCATTTAAGGTGGACATGTTGGAGCGTGGCTCACATGGTACCCGAAGGGAGAGGATGTGGGTTCTCTCCTTCAGGGTTCTAGGCAGGGGTTCCGGATCCCTTTCATGGGTAATAGGTCCCCTCAAGATGCCCCCAAGCTTTTATCCCTTAAGGGGAGGGAGGAGGTGGCTCCTGCTAGCTTTGACAATAGGGTCTATGCGGGCAGGGTCGCTGGCCCTGTCCCTGCACCCCCGTCCCGGGGAGCATATTATTTCAATGATGCCATGCCTTTTGGCTATCCCATTGGGGCTCGGTATTCGAGCGTTTCACCACTTTCCTAGATTGCGCTTTTGTCCGCAGGTCAGGGTCCCGGTCTGTAGCCCAGTCCCTGGATGGTTTTATTCGGGGCTGAACGGGGCTGGGACACGTACACACGTCTCCTCAACACATTTCAGACGCTAATGGAGGAACTGGGTGTCCCTTTAGCGCCCGAAAAGACCGAGGGCCCATCTCCACAGCTAGTATTCCTGGGGTGGAGAGTAACACGGTAGCGCAGGATTCTAGGTTGCAGTGGGATAAGGTCTCAAGGCTAGTGGCCCTTGTCTCGGTCTTGCTGGCCGAGCGCATGGCATCACTGAGGGAACTTTTGGTGCTACATGGTCACCCCAGTTTAGCTGGCAGGGTCGTCGCACCGGGCAGGGCATTTGCTCTGCGCTGGTGTGATGCCATGGCGGGATTCTCCAGGCCCCACCACAGGCTCAGATTTACCCGGGGTATCGGGGCAGACGTGCTTGTCTGGCCATAGATCCAGAGGTAGTTCAACGGGGTGTCATTTTGGGGTCTGATCTCCTGGCTTCCCCTTGCTTTCAGATGCAGTCCGATGCCTCAGGATTCCTGGGTTTACGGGATGTACTTCAATTGGAAGGGGGCCTATGGTGGGTGGCCACCACCCTGGGCAGGCAAGGGTCGCCTGCATGGTCTCACGTATCTGGAATGTTTCCCTATCCTGGGTGATTTGATGCTATGTGGCAAGGAGTGGGCCAACTCGGTTGTGCAATTTTGGCATGGCAACGCGGCTGTTGTCCGCATCGTCACTGCACAGATTTCCAAATCGCCTGGGGTTATGGAGCTAGTGCGTTGGTTTGTGTTATGCAACCTGTGCCTCAACGTTCCCTACAGGGCCAGGCATGTCCCGAGGGTTGATAATGATATTGCTGCTGCTTTGTCCCGCCTGCAGATCTCCCGGTCCCGTGCCTCGGCCCCCGGATGTGGAGGAATTTCCCTCGCCACTCCTGGATGAGAGATGGAACGTTGGCAAGGAGGGGTGAACTGGGCGATTGGCCTGTCACTAGCGCCATGCATGAGTAAGGCGTATCACCACGCATTTAGTTCCTTCAGAGTATTATGTACCCGATTCCGACTGCCAGGAACCTGGCCGATCACAGTAGCCCATGTTCTGCGGTTCATGGTTTACCTGTATGCCCAGGGCCTTGCACCACGCACCATAGCATCTCAGCTGTAGGGTTGGCTTTTATGGCCAAAGTGGGAGGTCGTGTGGACAGCACCAATGACTTCCGGGTGAGACATGTTTGGGAGGGGTGGGTGCGCGTGCGCGGGCGTTTCCCGGCCGACCGCCACCCCATTTACCCAGGGGTTTTTACCCAGTTGGCTCGGGGCTGGCCTGGCCTCTGTTTTGATAGATGAGGCAGCCCACTTCATGCGGCTACAACGGTGGCCTTTTTGGAGCCCTCCGCATCGGCGAGCTTGAGATGCTGAGTAAGGCGGATGCAAGATTTTCCCAGGGTTTTTACCCAATTGGCCCGGGGCTGGCCTGGCCTCAGTTTTGATAAATGAGGCAGCCCACTTCATGCGGCTACAACGGTGGCCTTTTTGGAGCCCTCCGCATCGGCGAGCTTGAGATGCTGAGTAAGGCGGATGCAAGATTTCCCCAGGGTTTTACCCAATTGGCCCGGGGCTGGCCTGGCCTCTGTTTTGGAAATGAGGCAGCCCACTTCATGCGGCTACAACGGTGGCCTTTTTGGAGCGCTCCGCACCAGCGAGCTTGAGATGCTGTATAAGGCGGATGCAAGTTGTAGGGCACTGGAACTCGAGGATGTCTATGTTGCCAAAGACTGGGCCCAGTTGAGGATACGCTCCTCTAAGACAGATCAGCATGGCGTAGGCAGTGGTGTAAGACTGCTACGGTGTTCTTTGGCAGACATCTGTCCGGTTGGTGCCCTACAGGAGTTCCTGGCACTGCGTGGCATGCACCACGGCCCGTTTTTCTGTCACCAAGATGGGTCTCCCCTTACTAAATTTCAGTTTTGGAAGGTGACAGGCAGTGCCCTCACCAGGGTAGGGCCTAACAGGTGCCCGTTATGGCACAGCCTCTACAGCAGCTGCTTTTGGTACTCTGGGGCTGACATACGCAGCATGGGGAGGTGGGGCTCGCAATGTTTTCAGTTTTATGTGCGCCCACTTCCACCATGAGTACCAATCCAGTCACCTTCCCGTCTTTTTCTCAATTTTCTTACAGACCCTGGGTGTCGTATTACACCGGTGACCGTATGGATTGTGGGCCACAGCTATGTGCACAGGGCAGCGCGTTACGCTGCGGCGACAGAGTGGGGACCCCGACTGGGACTGGGTGAACACGCCAGTCTCACATGGCATGGTAAGCCTGGGATGTTATGGTGGGAGCTGCGGCCTTTCCTTTTTTCTGGCCTGGGTGCTGACCCGCCTGACATTCTCATCATCCACCTGGGGGGCAATGATTTGGGCCAGGTCACCGGCTTATCGCTTAAGCATGCGATTTGCGAGGACCTCGCCTACTTGCATTATGTCTGGCCTGCCACAACCCTGGTTTGGTCGGACATTGTCCCGCGCCATTCTTATAGAGGGGGCGTTAACCTCCGGGCCCTTGACCGCGCTAGGCGCACGGTCAACAGGGCGGTGGCGCGGTTTCTTGCCGACGGGGCTTGGGGACGGGTCAGTCATCACCCCGCTGTTAGCCTACAAAATTATGACTTGTACGTAGGGGATGGAGTCCATCTGTCGCGAGGAGGTATGGACCTCCTGTTGGGTGATTGGCGAGCAGGCCTGTTGACCGAGCTGACGGTCTGGGGGGGGGGGCGTCAGGCCTTCTTTGAAGCCCCTCCGTGTGGCGGGTAGCACTGGTAAGGTAAACAGTATGACCCACAGGTATCCGGCAGGTTCGCAATTGACTGGACAACACTAGACAGGAATAAATTAGTTAAACGTTGTCCGGTCAACGACGAACCAGGCGACGGGGTGATGACGATAGCTAACCAGCATGCATCACCCCGTGATTTCACGGATACGCGTCAGAGGGTGGGGTCATGAGTTAGATATTGACTACGGTCAACAATTTGTTTGTCGTCAACAAACAAATTGATACAAATTGATACATTGTAACCAATAGCCGTTGGCAATTTTGGGGTGGTACCTTACCAGTGTTACTTCGGCCTGCTTGCCTTAAGAATTATGATTGGTCGTTTTACCAATACAAATTTATAATTCGGACTAGGGCATTGAATCAATAAATGTGGCCCGATGCTGTTATCCACTTTCAATGTTGTCTGTGTCCGTTATTGGGGGGGTGCGCCTGCAATGCAAGCGCGGCGCCAAAATGGCCACCATGCTCTTTGCGGGCCCCCCCCACAGGACAGAGAATCCGGGTAGTTAGGGGCGTGGCCAGCTCCCTTATAAAAGGGGTGGCCACAAGGCAGCCGAGCTGCCATTTTACCTCAGCGACGGAGCAGAGAAGTCTTTTCCCCTCCACCCCCTCCCTAGTTAACAGTGTGATATTTTGGTCGCTTCGGGGCCGGGTGGGAATTTTTGGCTGGGACCCACATTGGCTTCCGGGTCCTGGCTTTTTTGCCCATCCCACACTGTTGCTATGGTTTGATATAGGGGTCTTTCTTATGTTCCTAATGTTGACTTTGGTCACATTGGCGGGTAGCACTGGTAAGGTAAACAGTATGACCCACAGGTATCCGGCAGGTTCGCAATTGACTGGACAACACTAGACAGGAATAAATTAGTTAAACGTTGTCCGGTCAACGACGAACCAGGCGACGGGGTGATGACGATAGCTAACCAGCATGCATCACCCCGTGATTTCACGGATACGCGTCAGAGGGTGGGGTCATGAGTTAGATATTGACTACGGTCAACAATTTGTTTGTCGTCAACAAACAAATTGATACAAATTGATACATTGTAACCAATTGCCGTTGGCAATTTTGGGGTGGTACCTTACCAGTGTTACTTCGGCCTGCTTGCCTTAAGAATTATGATTGGTCGTTTTACCAATACAAATTTATAATTCGGACTAGGGCATTGAATCAATAAATGTGGCCCGATGCTGTTATCCACTTTCAATGTTGTCTGTGTCCGTTATTGGGGGGGTGCGCCTGCAAGGAGATATGGGATTAAAGCGTATAGTAAACAGGATTTATAAAATTTTAAACAATGAAGGTAATCCACAAGAAACTTTGAAGTCATGCTGGGAACAGGATTTGAATATAAAAATTCAGGAAAAAATTTGGAAAGATAATTGGGGAAAAAGATATATGAGAACTATGTCGGTAAGAATGAAAGAGCATAATTACAAAATGTTATGGAAGTGGTATCTGACTCCTGAGAGATTATTTCAAATAGACAATGCTAAAAGTAAAATGTGTTGGAGATGTAAAAACTCTTTAGGGACATATGAACATATGTGGTGGAATTGTAAAGTGGTAAAAGAGTATTGGGGAAAAATTGAGAAGGAAATATGTAATATTATGGGGGTAGAATGTGAATTGAATTTAAATATGGTGCTGTTAACAGATGTGGAGAATTTGAAAGTAAATGAAGACAATAAGGAACTAATAGCTATTATGCTGATATCAGCTAGAATGTGTATTGCAAGGAGCTGGAAACTTGATAGAGTTCTAAAAGTAGATAAATGGTATAAAGAGATGTGGGATCTTGCATTGAATGACAAACTGACATGGGAAATAAACAAATATAAGGGAAAAATTAAAGAAAATAGATTTTGGAAAATTTGGCAACCTTTTGTGGAA
Organism: Bradypodion ventrale; assembly: GCA_035047345.1. Taxonomy (NCBI): domain Eukaryota; kingdom Metazoa; phylum Chordata; class Lepidosauria; order Squamata; family Chamaeleonidae; genus Bradypodion; species Bradypodion ventrale. Next base: position 145,372,803 of record JAWDJE010000004.1, on the reverse strand, counting down.
TACTCACTGAATGGAGATCAGAGCAATAGCCTTGTACCAGAATATATATATTTTTGGAAATGGTAAAAAAGGCAATATCCCGCAGGCTCTTATAACTTGTAAATACACAGTGTGATTATTAGTGTTTATGTTATGTTTAATGTTATTGGATTTGATAAAAATTGAATATGGTTTTTTTTCTTTTAAATTACGTGTTTTCTTTTCTGTATTTTCTTCTTCTTTGTAATGTTTATCTTTTTATATTCAATAAAAATTTATATTAAAAAAATCTTGTAAACACAGCCAATTTTCTATTGCTTTAACTTCCATCATGACAATTCAGTTGTCTATGATTTCTTCACTAATTTTGATGTTATCCATTCTTTGACTTAGTTCTTTTGTAACAGACTTTAAGGCTTCAGTCGTTTTCTTCAAGGTTCCAATCTCTGTTTGAATTCCCTTTCATCTGCTCTGTTAAACTATTATTCATTTTTTTCCATCTGTTCAATTATTTTTTTATCCGAGTCTGCCATTCTTTTCTCGGAGGCTTCTTTGGATATTTTCACCATTTCATAGATTGCTTTAATTTCTTTTGATAGTTTATCCATTGTGACTGGTGTGGTCATAGCTTTAATAATGTCCAATCTTGTTCTTGGGCTCACCATGATGATGAGAAAAAAGGTCCAGAATTAATCCACAATTTACTTTTAAGTTGGTCCTCCAAGTCAAGATGGCGAAAACAATACCTTGTTGGTATTTGCTTAGAGAGTAGGTTGTTTGCATCATTGAAGCTGTCTTCCTTCCCTTTCTTCTTCAGGTCTTTGCCTTCTAGTCATGTCATCTCACTTCCCAGTCCTCCAGGCAGGTTAGTTCTCTATGATCACTGGTATAACTATGGTCTCACGAGACTTAACATGGGAGTAACTGAGCACAGCAGCTCTTTGAGATCTCAGTCTATCAGTTTTTGCAAGACTTCACCATCATACATTCCAGTTCCCCAAGCACTCAAATTCATATGTTTCTCCACCAAACTCAAGCACCTCAAAAACACCAACTCTTTGCCGGAGACAGCCTACAGAGATGGAGGCCACTTCCCAGCCAATGCCTTACAAGATAAAATGGCGGACCCTACCTAAGGTCTGCGCTCTGTCGAGGCAACCACTCTCAGAAATGTACCAATGCTTTACTGGAGGTTCCCCTACATGGGGAACCTTGCGGAGAGGGCCAAAATTGCCTCTCTCCTTGTCTTCAAGACCGCTCTGTTTGCTCTCGATATGAAAGCAAACCTCATTCGGCCATAACCCCACCAGAAGTCCTAATTATCTTTTCAAATTGCAATCTGATTTTTTTAAAGATTGATCACTAGGAGGAAGTAGCAAAAGGGGAAAAATTAAGGGAGGAGTGGAAGGAAGGAAGGTCAAGAAGATAGAGGTGTGGGAATGCTGATCATGTTTCAATTCTTAAACTTTCTCTTTTTTATTTTTTACTAGCTGATTACCCGGCCTTGGTCTGTTTTTCCCCCTTAAAGGAAGTATAGTTTCTTCAGCATCATTGTCTCCGGCCTGTAAACTTAAAGTTCTGTCAAGCTGCAACCTCCTTTCCCTGTAGAAAGGAGGACATGGTTTGAATTTTCCAGCCAGACAGAACTTTAAGTTTACGGGCCGGAGACAATGATGCTGAAGAAACTATACTTCCTTTAAGGGGGAAAAACAGACCAAATTTGAACTGCTGTCAAGCTGCACCCTCCTGCCCTCATCATAAGGAGGCCGTGGCTTGACTGAAATTTAAGTGTACGGGCCGAAGATGCTGCCGAGTGGAAAATTCAAACTGCTGTCATAAGAACATAAGAACAGCCTTGCTGGAACAGGCCATAGCCCATCCAGTCCAGCATTCTGTCTCACACAGTGGCTCACCATTTCCTTCAGGGTATTCCCAAGGAGATGCCTTCACCTGCTTAGGATTCCCTGGAAATGGCATTGAGAAATATCCTGCCTATCTCTCCAACCCGGAGGTTGTCCTTAGGTAGCCATAATTATAGCCATTGATACACTTGTCCTCCATGAACTTGTCTAATCCTTTCTTAAAGCTGTCAAGACTGACAGCTGTCACCACTTCTTCTGGCAGGGAGTTCCATGTCAAGTCATGTCCTTCTTCCTTCGTTCCTTACTTGTAAATGTGGCCCTCTGAAGCCTTTGTGACTTTTATGTTGTACTATTGAGAACGCCTGGAAACCATCCTGTCTGTAAGTTCTCCTCAAGGAAAAGTGCGGCTGTGTTGGCTGCATTGGGCTCAATTAGGGAAAACTGAGGCTGTGGTGCATGTGCACAGTACTGCTGTTTCATTGCTTTTTCTCCTGTTGGTGGGGGTGTCCCCTTTGCACCCCACTTTGGGGTGCATAAACCCCCAAATGGGTTTGGGACCCTACAGTGCTGATCTTGCAAACACAAGGTATATATGTGCCAAATTTCAGCAACATTGGTCCAGGGGTGTGGGTTCCTTTAGAGCACATACAAAACCACACCTCTGTTTTATAGATATAGATATTGTTATTTGTATTGCTAAGTTGCTAAAAATTAAATTAATTCTATGCAAGCAAAGAATGCATATTAGAACAATGGAAAAGCTTAATAATAATTATTTTCAAAAGAATTCTGGAAACAATAATTTGTGAATGTATCAAATGTGTATGAACTTAAATATTATTTTATTTCTTTAAAGCACAGAGAGGCTAGACATGATTCAATAAAGACCCCCCGGAATTATTTGGCTATATCAGTATAGCATTGTTTTCATTAGGTAAAAGAGATACATTAACAGGGGAAGAACTATAATTTGCTTTACCAAAATATGGCATATCTACTCTGAAATCACTGATTATATTATTTTAGACTACACTTCTACTTCAAGATACAAATCAAATCTGTAGTGAGGTACAGTACATGCTAGTTCAAGTGGCATTTTTTGTGTACTGTATCATAGAATGCACCTTTGAATACACAAAAAATGTTTCCTTTGTTAAATCCCCAAATCATACCTATATCACCAAATAATCACTAGTCTTCTGAATATTTAATATCTGTATTTTATATCCCATAATTCTTGGATTTTAGTATTTGGTATTTGATGGATGCTTTAATAATATTTATTGGAGATATTACAGTTCATTAACATCAATGTTGTTTATATTTTCTGCCTATGACACTTGGCTTATAATGTCTTGTGTCACTCAATTAATAATGTTATGCAACAAAATTTACTTGTATCTGAGATCCTGATATTTACCTTAACATGTTGCACCACACTTACACTAGGCCCACAGAAAGTACTACAGTAGGCACAATAAAGTAAATAACAACTAGAGTAGACCCATTGAATCAATGAAACTTGCAAAGAAGTGGACTCCCCAAATCTTCACTGATATAATAGGCCTATACTTATTGCAACTTACTATACTAAGTAACATGATTTTAGTCTGTGGTTTTCACGAGCAGCAATAGCGACAGATGTTAAAATAATAATGAGATACAAATATATAAAACATGTAAATATGATGCACATTAAAATGTGAATTTTTATTTCACATTTTAACATGAACAAAAAACATGTCAGATATATTATATTGGCCTCCACTATTAATACTCTTGACTATCAAAATAAATTTGATTATTAATCAAACTAAATTATAGTTTAATTTCTTTTGTATCTCAATGTCCTGTGCCAAATAAGAGGTTGCATCTGTTAGACAGGCAACACTTAGAGGAATATTGGGATGTTTTTTTCATTCTTCTAAAAACATTTTGTTAAATCTCTGAATGCACATTCTGGTTTCCTAAGCATTTTTGTGTGAGACAGCTTCCCTTGTTAGACAGCAAAAATGTCATCATGCACCAAAAGTTTAGGGCACTTGATAGAACCAACCAATCAGATTTTGTTCCCTTGCAGGTGTAAGTTAGTTATTTCATTTGACCATTTGAACATGTTATCTAGCTTGCTTTGCTGACATTCAATACAAGCTAAGGAGAATTATGCTTGCAAAGCATGCAGAATAAGAAAAAAGATTTTCCCATTTGGATTTAGGACATTGAAATGTGGTATGTTAGAGGATATGAGCTTCACTGTAAATATTTGGTTCAGCTCTAATAAAAATCCATAAATCTGCTTATAGTATTTCAAACTGTGCTCAGAAACTGGCTTGATATAAAGACGTACATGCTTTCTTGTGAGCATTATCAAGCCTGTTCTAAAACAAAAGAATCAAAAAATAAAGAGCTAAAGAAAATTTTATTTATGGGTGCTTCACTCTGGTTGACTGGCATCAAAAAGGACTCTGCCTGTTGGGAGAGGGATGGGAAAATTGCTCTTGTTATAAACAGGCTTGTACATGAAAATACCATTCCTTTCTATAATGCGGATGGAGAAAACACTTCCAACCCCTATTGGTTCATAAACACACACACATTCACTCACATCCCTCATGGCCATGCTGCTGCAGGAACTCAGAGCTTTAGTTCAAGAGTATAATGTTTGGAAGCTCTGGTCAGACTTGTGGCATGTATGAAACATATCTTAACATTAATATCCTTAGTATCTGCACCATTACTAAGAGCCAGCTGTGAAGAAAGCACTTGTATTATCTTGGTCTATCCCTTCTATTGTCCTTCTTACAAATTGACTCTCCCCTTGCTAATCTTAATTTCCTTTTTCTGGCATTATCATTTCATCTTTCATAATTCCCCCCCCCCCCATGTCAATAGCTCTTCATTTGTACTTGGTCCAGGAAGGGAGAAGTTTTATAATTTTAACCCAATAGTCTCTAGTCATTCTAGCGGATATGATTAATATATTTTATTTCCATATCTTCCTTCCCAGCTGACCTAGCTACAGTACCTGCTGTCTCTAAGTTTTAATTGTTGCTGGTCTTCGAATCATAGAATAACAGAGTTGGAAGGGGCCAATGCAGGATTCCAAATCAAAGCATATATGACAGATGGCTGTCCAATTCTCTTTTGAATGCTTCAGTGTTGGGGTGCTAACTACCTGTACTTCTTGAGGCAGTTCCACGGTCATAGTGCTCTAACCCGGTGGGGGCAAAGAGGCCCTCCCGGCCACACCACCTGCTGGCGTTCCCGGGCCCCATCCTCCTCCCTCGCCTTCAGACTCAAAAGGTGAGGGGGTGCCAGGCGAGCCACTGCCGCCATGCTCCTGGCCCCGGTGGGGGCAAAGAGGCCCTCCCGGCCACACCACCTGCCGGCGTTCCCGGGCCCCGCGCTCCCCCCTTGCCTTTGGACTTAAAAGGCGAGGGGGTGCCAGGCGAGCCGCTGCCGCCGCGCTCCTGGCCCCGGTGGGGGCGAAGAGGCCCTCCTGGCCACACCACCTGCCGGCGTTCCCAGGCCCCGCCCTCCTCCCTCGCCTTCAGACTCAAAAAGCGAGGGGGTGCCAGGTGAGCCGCTGCTGCCACGCTCTTGGCCCCGGTGGGGGCGAAGAGGCCCTCCCGGCCACACCACCTGCCGGCGGTCCCGGGCCCCGCCCTCCTCCCTCACCTTCAGACTCAAAAGGGGAGGGGGTGCCAGGCGAGCCGCTGGCACCGCGCTCCTGGCCCCGGTGGGGGCGAAGAGGCCCTCCTGGCCACACCACCTGCCGGCGTTCCCGGGCCCCGCCCTCCTCCCTCACCTTCAGACTCAAAAGGCGAGGGGGTGCCAGGCGAGCCGCCGTCGCCGCGCTCCTAGCTCCGGTGGGGGCGAAGAGGCCCTCCCGGCCACACCACCTGCCAGCGTTCCCAGGCCCCGCCCTCCCCCCTTGCCTTCGGACTCAAAAGGCGAGGGGGTGCCGGGCGAGCTGCTGCCGCCGCGCTCCTGACTCCGGTGGGGGCAAAGAGGCCCTCCCGGCCACACCACCTACCGGCATTCCCGGACCCCGCCCTCCCCCCTTGCCTTTGGACTTAAAAAGCGAGGGGGTGCCAGGTGAGCCACTGCCGCCACGCTCTTGGCCCCAGTGGGAGCGAAGAGGCCCTCCCGGCCACACCACCTGCTGGCGTTCCCGGGCCCCGCCCTCCCCCCTTGCCTTTGGACTTAAAAGGCGAGGGGGTGCCGGGCGAGCTGCTGCCGCCACGCTCCTGGCCCCGGTGGGGGCAAAGAGGCCCTCCTGGCCACACCACCTGCTGGCGTTCCCGGGCCCCGCCCTCCTCCCTCACCTTCAGACTCAAAAGGCGAAGGGGTGCCAGGCGAGCCGCTGCTGCTGCGCTCCTGGCTCCGGTGGGGGCGAAGAAGCCCTCCCGGCCACACCACCTGCCGGCGTTCCCGGGCCCCGCCCTCCCCCTTGCCTTCGGACTCAAAAGGCGAGGGGGTGCTGGGCGAGCCGCTGCCGCCGCGCTCCTGGCCCTGGTGGGGGCGAAGAGGCCCTCCCGGCCACAACACCTGCCGGCGTTCCCGGGCCCCGCCCTCGCCTTCGGACGCAAAAGGCCGTGCCGAAGCTCTCCTGGGCCCCCGCCATCGGCCCAGGATGGGAGCCACCAGCGGTCACCAGCCCCGCCTCCCTCCGGCCCTGTCTTGACCGGAGGGGTAAAAGGACGCCGCGCCACAGCCGGGGACGCCGCGCCGAAGCTCTCCTGGGCCCCCGCCTTCGGCCCAGGATGCGAGCCACCTGTGGCTCTCTCCCCGGGCTAAGTCGGTCAGGGGAGATGGGAGCTTTGGCGCAGCTGTGCCTTGTTCTTGGCGGGGACTTTGCAAGCTGCTGCCACCGAGACGCTGAAGCCGAAACACCACCTTGGCTCTCTCCCCTGGCTGTGGTGAGAGTGGGGGGGGGGGGCAGGGAGGGAGACAGAGGGACTGAGGCTGATGTTTGCTGCAGCTGGGGAAGTTGGGCTGGGCACTATATGGGATGTGAGCTGTGCTTCATCCCTTGGGGATTTTGTTAATATTGATTACTTTTGATGCTTTGTACTTATGTATTATGTGATGTATTGATATTGTGTTTTCCCCCTGAATTTCTTTGATGTAATTGAACTGTATTATTATGTGTCATTGTATTATTATATTGTATTTATTGTCCGCCATGTAAACCGCCCTGAGTTGGGTTGCACCCGAGTGGGCGGTATATAAGCGCGAAAATTAAATTAAATTTAAATTAAATTAAATTAAAAGGGTTTTTCCTAATATTCAGTTTATATCTGGTTTCCTGTAATTTTACCCCATTAGTGTGTGTCCTGCACTCTGGGATAATGTAGAACAGCTCCTTCTCTTCCTCTTTATGATTATCTTTCCGGTATTTGAAGAGTGCTATCATATCCCCTCTCATTCTCCTTTTCTCAAGGATAAACATGCACAGTTCTTTCAATCATTCCTCATACAGCTTGGTTTCCATTCATCTGATCATCCTTGTTGCACATGCTCTAAGTTGTTTGTATCTTTTTCGAAGTTTGCATCTTTCTTAATTCAGTGATACCACCTCAACTACATTTGCAAGTAGTTTTTCAGGACAAGATATTATCATCTATTGATAATTCTGAAAATCATTTAAAAAAATTAACCCTCTACTATTTTTGAGCATTTTTTGTATTTTTCTCCTTCAACCCTAAAATGCTAAATGCTGTACCAAGCATTCAGAGAAACAAGAATATCCATCCACTATTGGCTTAATTCATTCATCTATCACAAGAAACAAATGAGTTCACCTGATAGAGCATTAATACTATGGTGCACTGATTGTGGAATCCTCCAGTATGAGACTCCTTATTGTAGATGAAATGCATACACTAAAAGTTAACTATGACTTTCACAATCACTCAGCCTAATGGATTTCTTCAAAATGACAGCTTATCAAAACCACTGATATTTTGTTTATATTAAAGTAAGATTCAAATATTATTAATGAACCTTGCTCATTTTGAAGGATCCTGGACATCAGAAGCTGTGCAGATAATTCTATATCATAGACATAATGTGTACATGCAGTAAACCCATTTGTATGGATTCACAGATACTTGAGGCTTCTGGAAATTGAAGTCCAAGAACACCTTGAGTGCCAAGGCTCACCATCACGGTCCTAGGAGGAGGAAAAGGATAAAGAAAGTGGCAAAAAAAGAGAAAGGGGGTGAACTTGCCAATTTTTTACTTTGCCCCAATAGCTTCAGCCCTGACCACTATTGGCATGCATCCCTAGGAAACTACACCTATGGGAAACTAAAGGCAAAAATAGTTGCCCTAAAAACTGTTCCTTTTTCTGAGAAGGGCAATAGGAAGGGATAAATCTATGTTTTGTTTGGGCAAAGCTTACAAAAGAAGTTGATAGGCTATTTGTTTTTCCTGCTTAGTTTGCAAAACTTTCTCATGTTGATGTGCTCTCATTTAGGCTTACAATAAATTTATGTATTTTAACACAGACATCAATTGCTTTGTGAAGTAGGAATAGGTTTACTCCAAAGATTAAATAAAGCAGCCATATGTCGGCAGTTCATTGCTTATCGTATCATTACAAAATGGTTGGTCCAATTACACTTCTTTCCAAGACTGAGCAAACTCATTATAAATATTCATCTGATTTTGATAAATTGAGGAAATGCTTCTTGCAAGCCGCAAATTAATTTTCACATGCAAATGAATTCAAAGTATACAGTTTTAATTTTCAACTCTTCAACTCCCACTGCAGTAAGAGGAGGGAAAGAAGCAAAAGAGAAAGAGAGATCTTAAAGCTCATTCTTCATAACATCCCTAAATGAAGCTGCCTGATGAGCTGATGAGAGGCCCATATCATCACTGAGGCAACTGAACGATTAATGAAATGCATTTGGAGCATGTTTCCTTGGGTGTATCTCTAATATTATGTCACATTTGTTAACTGTATGTAAAAGATACTCTAAAACATAGCCTATGTGGGTAAAAAATAATTTTAATGTGTTCTTTCTGTTAACCATTTACTAACGTACACAAAGCAGTAGCTATAGGCAAATCATAGATGGAAATCCAGACATTTTTATAGATCAGTCTAGGTCTTTCCAAGTGGCTTGGTATCCAAGATAGGTCTCAGGGTTTATATATTTATTTGGGGGTGGGAGGTTTGTCATTGGGTGCTAGCAGTTTTCTACTGTTTCTCCGAGACTTAATTTCCTACTTTGTCAATTCAAATCATTGACTATCTATTTAGCCCAGTAAATGTCACACAGAATTTAAAAAAAAATTATTTTGTGGCATTGGTTTGACTTTGTGCAGCTTCTTCATCTGCCCTGTCTTTATTCCAGAAATAATATAAATATTCTTGAATTTCCACCTTTGTCTGAAGATAGTGCACACATGTACTCTACTAAAGTTGGGCAGGCCATAACAACCTTTGAATTTAGGCATGAGTTGCACTGGATGACTACAGCCTAGTACAGTGGTGATGAACCTATGGCATGTCTGCCAGAGGTGGCACGCAGAGGCCTTTTTGTTGGCTCATGCCGATTTACAGGGGGCAGGGGAGCCTGCAGGGGGCATGCACACATGCCCATGTGACATCACCAGCATGCCTCAAGTGGCGCACATGAAAATACACCCATGTGATGTCACCGGAGATGCACCGGCGACATCACATGGGTGTGTGGGCATGCATGGTATCTGCCTGCAAACAGCCTCCTTATCCTTGGGTACTCAGTCTCTAAAAGGTTCTTCATTGCTGGCCTCATAATTATCTCTTAGTCTATCAAACATTGGTGCATTTAATGTGAGGTTAAAGTCAGAACTGAAGAACAGGATATGGAAGTAAGGAAGGAAGTTGATTTGAATGTGCCTCTTTACTAGTCCTTTGAGGCAGAGCTCTGCACAGGTAAAGAGAGTTCCTATACACTACTCCTACATTTTCTTGGAGCTGTCTAATATTTCTGCCCTGTTCTGATAATGTTATACACTTTATCAGAGAAACTAGGCTAACTGATTATTCTTCATGTTGCTGCAACTCAATATCAAGAAAATCAAGATAATGGCAACAGGCCCCATCAGTTCCTGGAAAATAGATGGGGAAGAAGTAGAAGCAGTGACAGATTTTACATTCCTTGGATCAAAGATCACTGCAGATGGGGATTGCAGCCATGAAATAAAAAGGTGACTGATTCTTGGGAGACAAGCCATGAGAAACCTGGGGAACATAGTGAAAAGCAGAGATATCACATTGCAAACAAAAATTAGAATAGTCAAAGCAATGGTATTCCCAGTGGTAATGTACGGATGCGAGAGCTGGACAATAAGGAAAGCTGAACGCAAAAGAATAGATGCCTTTGAAATGTGGTGTTGGAGGAGAGTTTTGAGGGTACCCTGGACAGCGAGGAGAACAAATAGGTCAATCTTAGAAGAAATCAACCCTGACTGCTCATTGGAAGGTCTAATAGTAAAGACGAAGCTGAAGTACTTTGGACATCAAATGAGAAGGGAGGATTCGCTTGAGAAGGCCTTGATGTTGGGAAAGGTGGAGGGCAAAAGAAGAAGGGGGAGGCCAAAGATGAGATGGCTAGATGGGATTGTAGACACAATGGGTACAGAGCTGGGAGTGCTGAGGGGGATGGTGGAGGACAGAGGCGCCTGGAGAACAATGGTCTATAGGGTCGCAAAGGGTCGGAATCGACTGTGCGACTGAACAACAACAACATTTGGCCCATTGTCATTCCATGGCTAGATGGTGTTGTTGATGCAATGGGCTTAGAGCTGAGCGGGCTGCGGAAGATAGTGAAAGATAGGGGTGCCTGGGGTGCAGTGGTCCATGGGGTTACAAAGGGTCAGACTCAACTATGTGACTGAACAACAACAACAACAACAACAACAACAACAACAAAACAACATTCCATAACAGTTGAGACAGAATGCAATCACAGTCTTTGTGCCATGATTAACTAGAGCATAGCTGTCAAGTGTCCCTTATCAGACAGGAAAACCCCTTATTTTACCCTCTTTCCCGCCGTCATCCCTTATTAATTATACTGCAATCCCCTATTGCCACATTGGAGGGCATCACAGGATAAGCATAGCTGTCAAGTATCCCATATTTGCAGGGAAATTTCCCTTATTTCCAAATCCAAAACTTGACAGGTATGAACTAGAAATGGCTTAAAAATTTTCTCTTGTCCACAGCAATGGAACTGGAAGAGGTTTTTTTAATGCAAAAAGGATGAGTCAAATGTTCATTATATCTTGAGTAGCTTCTCAGAGAGATAATTATAAGAAAAAACAATTGTTTTGAGAACTGTCAAAAGAATACACACTGTCCTTTTATCCCACTGTCACCTTTGGTTTGTGAGACATCATAAAAGCCATCAGTCAAAACCTGTTTGCTAAAAGAGAACATGAGATGAATGCTGCAATATTCAGTATGTCCTGTCATCTGTCCTTAACTCACCCAGACAAAGATTCAAGTTACCTTTAAGAAGAGGGTAATACTGATGAACACAGGGAGTCATTTTAATTTCTCTTCCAGCACATTTTTCATAAACTATAGCTGTTCTGAAAGGATTTTTCTACATAGTGAACAAATGCAAGCGCGGCGCCAAAATGGCCGCCGTGCTCTTTGCGGCCCCCCCACTGGACTTGGACATCTGGGTAGTTAGGGGGCGTGGCCAGCACCCTTTAAAAGGGGTGGCCACGAGGCAGCCGAGCTGCCATTTTGCGAAAGTGACGGAGAGGAGAAGTTTTTTCTCCGTCGCTCTCAGCCTTTGCAGGGAAGCCCTTTTGGCGGCAAACAGCTTCGCTCTTCGCCTTCTTCTTAGGCTTCCCCAGCGACTACAATGCCTTCAAGGAAGAAGGCTATGGCGAATTCGAGTCGCCCAACAAGGAGGCGGCAGCCGGGTCGGAGGACCACGACTGCGCCGCCTCAGGTAGCCCCCTTTGCGGGGGCATCCACCGGGACCGGTGGTATGGGGCAGATTACTCCGTGGCCCGAGGCTGCGCGGCCCCAGGCCGGCCCCGCGGGGGCTCCGGCCCCCGGCCCGCAATTACCGGCCGGGGGCTCGGGCCAGGTGGGTGGGCATAGCGCCGCTGGGCCGCCGGCCCCTGACCCGCATCCCCCGGCCCTAGTTTTTACCCAGGAGGGTGGGCTGGGGTCACTCCCTTGGCCAGGTATGCCCCTGGCCCCTCAGGGGCCGGAGCTTCGAGCATGGCCTTATTCGGGCCCCAGTGCTTCGGGACCGGGCCCAGGCCTTGCGGCCAGTGGGCCGCACGTCCCACTTGGCCCCCTTTGTGTAGGGGGCTCTGTCAACGTGGATGCCCTGATGGCCCGTGTGGCGGCCTTGGAGGCATCCCTGGGGATATCAAACCCATCGAGGTCAACGTTTGGCCTACAGTTCGCCGCGACGGCGCCCAATATTCAGCAGGATGCTGGCCGGGTTGAGCAGCTTGAGGCCCACAGGCCAGCGCCTACCGTGGCCTCGCAGCTCCCCACGCAGCAGATGCCACCAGCTAGTAGTGGTCAGGGGTGTCCGCCGAGCTCGATTGTGGTCATGAGCTCCGACGCCCGCCGTGGGCCGGAACCCCCAGTGGGGGCGGCCCATGGGGGTGCAACCTGTGAGTATCCGGTTCAAACTAATGCACCAACACCACCTTCCACTACGGGGGAGGGTTTACAATGGCCATGGCCACGTCAGGTTGTGACCGGGGGACAGCAACCCCCGGCGTTCCCAGGTGCGGCTTTGCCGCTTGCGGGCCCCACATGGGGTGGGGGACCTCACACCACAGGGAATCCAGCGGGGGCTGTAGGGCAGGTTACGGTTCCATTTTTGATGCCCCGTACTGCCAACGTGCTGGTGTCGGCACTCCCGACGGCCGGGTACTCATTGCCCCTTGGGGATCATTTGGCACAAGCTACTAAGGAAAAAATTTGGCGGGGAGAGTACGTGGACATTTTCTCCCTATTGAAAAGGGAACCCACCAAGGAGGAGAGGGAGGGGCAGGACGAGAAGGACAAGGAGCAGTCCCGTTGTCGTACGCCACCACGTACGTGGGCCAACTGGTTGCCCGCATATCTCATATACATGGCGGTGTACCTCAGGGCCCGGCCTGATCTGGCCATTCCAATGGTCCAGTATTTGGACAACATTTACAAGGCAATGGTGGATTTCCCTGGCCCGTCGTGGTTGGCTTACGACGAGGAATTTCGAATGAGAGTGCCCCTACACCCTGAGATGAGGTGGGATGAGCCCTGTCAGAAGCTGTGGCTTCTGTATATGACCCCCACGCGCCCTGCACCTGGGGAGAGGTATCATTGTGGACATGCGGTCCAGTGAGCTGCTCCAACCCAGGGACCCCGCCAGGTGGCGGGGCAGGGGGTTCCAGCCCGCCTGCTGTGTTGGAGTTTCTCGGCCAATGGTGCGTGCAATAGAAAACTGTGCCGATACAAGCACGAGTGTCCCTCTTGCGCTGGCCCCCACGCCGCCGCTGCATGCCCGCGAGCACGCGGGTTTCGGGGCAGGGGTAGAGGTGGACAGGGAGCGGGCAGACCTGCCACGGAGGGAGCTGGTAACTCAAAAGGCCCCCTCCCCAGTTAATGTGGTCATGTTGGAGTGTTGGCTCGCAACGTACCCAAGGAGGGAAGACGCAGCTTACCTACTTGACGGTTTCCAGCGGGGGTTTCGCATTCCGTTTACAGGGGATAGGTGCCCCCAAGATGCGCCCAACTTATTTTCTCTTAAGGGCAGGGACGAGGTGGCCGCCCTCAGTATGGCTAAGGAGGTTAATGCAGGTAGGGTTGCTGGCCCTTTTCACGCCCCGCCCTTTCCCAATCTGACGGTTTCCCCTTTGGGGTTGGTGCCTAAAAAGTCACAGGGGGAATTTCATTTGATCCACCACCTGTCATACCCGGCTGGCCATTCAGTCAATGATGCCATCCCTGATGACCTTTGTCCGGTCAGGTATACATCATTTGACCAGGCCCTGCGCATGGTGCGCTCTTGTGGCCCGGGTGCACTATTGGCCAAGTGTGACATTAAGTCCGCGTTCCGTCTGCTGCCTGTGCACCCGGGCGACTTTGAGTTGTTAGGTTTCAAATTCCAGGGCAAATTTTATTTTGATAAAGCCATGCCTTTTGGCTGCTCCATATCATGCTCGGCATTTGAGCGCTTTAGCACCTTCCTCCAGTGGGTCTTTGTTCCCAGGTCGGGATCTCGGTCTGTAGCCCATTACCTCGATGATTTTTTGTTCGGGGGTGAACGGGGCTGGGACACGTGCACGCGTCTCCTCAACACATTTCAGACGCTAATGCAGGAACTTGGTGTCCCTTTAGCGCCCGAAAAGACCAAGGGCCCATCCACCAAGCTCACGTTCCTGGGGGTGGAAATTGACACAGTTGCGCAGGCATCCAGGTTACCCAGTGACAAGGTTTCCCGGATCACTGCATTGATCTTGGCCTTGCTGGCCAAACGCAAGGTGTCACTCCGTGAGCTCCAGGTACTACATGGTCACCTTAACTTCGCTTGCAGGGTGGTCGCACCTGACAGAGCTTTTGCTCGACGCTTGTGCGATGCCATGGCTGGCTTTTCCAGGCCCTATCATAGGGTCCGACTGAACAGGGGCATGAGGGCTGATATGCTGATATGGCTTCAATTCCTTAAAGAGTTCAATGGGGTATCATTTTGGAGATCTGACCTTCTGGTGTCCCCTCGCTTCCAGGTTCAGTCGGATGCATCTGGGTCCCTGGGTTATGGGATTTACTTCGAGGAGAAGTGGGCGTATGGTCAATGGCCATCAGCTTGGAAGGGCACGGACCGTTTATGCGACCTTACATTCCTTGAGTTCTTTCCCATTCTGGGAGCTTTGATGCTATGGGGTGCAGAGTGGGCCAATTCGGCCATCCATTTCTGGTGTGACAATGCTGTGGTGGTGCACATTGTCAACTCTCAGACATCCAAATCACCTAGGGTTATGGGATTGGTGCGCCAGTTTGTCTTGCGCAGCCTACGCCTCAATGTGCTATTTCGGGCTAAGCATGTACCAGGTATTAATAACGACATTGCTGATGCTTTGTCCCGCCTGCAGATCTCCCGGTTCCGTGCCTTGGCTCCTGGAAGAGATATGGACGTTTGGCAAGGAGAGGTGAACCGGGCGATCGGCATATCGCTGGCGCCCCGCACGCGTAAGGCGTATCTCCACGCATTCAGTACATTCCAGGCTTTTTGTTACCGAATTCAATTGCCCAAAATCTGGCCTATCCCAGTGGCACAGATTCTTCAATTCATGGTTTACCTTCACAGCCAGGGCCTAGCTCCCCGCACCATAGCATCCAGGCTGTCAGCACTGGCATTCATGGCCAAGGTGGGGGGTTATGCTGACAGCACAACTGACTTCTGTATACGACATGTTTTGGAAGGGTGGGCATGGGAGCGTGGACGCTGCCCGGATCACCGCCACCCAATTTCTCCAGGGGTACTTACCCACCTTGCTCGGGGCTGGCATGGCCTGTGTTTTGACAGGTATGAGGCAGCTCTCTTTCATGCGGCTAGCACGGTGGCCTTTTTTGGAGCGCTCCGCATTAGTGAGCTGGTGCTACTGTCTAAGGCGGATGCGACGCGTAGGGCACTGGAACTCGAAGATGTCTATGTTTCTGATGAGTGGGCTCAGTTGAGGATACGCTCCTCAAAAGTTGATCAGCACGGTGTAGGCAGTGGTGTAAGACTACTACGATGTTCCATGGCAGACATCTGTCCGGTTGGTGCCCTACAAGAGTTCCTTGCACTGCGTGGTACGCACCCTGGCCCGTTTTTCTGCCACCAGGATGGGTCTCCCCTTACTAAATTTCAATTTTGGAAGGTGACCGGTAAGGCACTGTCCAGTGTTGGCCTTCCCGGGGCTCGTTACGGCACCCATTCTTTTAGAATAGGAGCTGCTTCTACTGCAGCTGCATTCGGGTACTCTGGGGCTGAGATACGCCAGATGGGAAGATGGGGATCACAGTGTTTTCAGTTATATGTTCGCCCTCTTCAATTGTGAGTACCAGTTATGTCACTGTCCTGTTTCCTTTTCTTTGACAGACCCTGGGTGTCGATTTACACCGGTGGCAGTATGGCTGGTGGGCCATAGCTATGTGCACAGGGCAGCGCAGTACGCTGTGGCGACAGAGTGGGGACCCCAGCTGGGACTACGTGCGTCCGCATGTCTGAGATGGTACGGTAAGCACGGGATGTTATGGCGGGAACTATTGCCATTCCTTTTCTCCATCAGGGATGCTGACCCGCCTGATGTCCTGGTTATACACCTTGGGGGCAATGATTTAGGCCAGGTCACCGGACTGTCGTTGAAACATGCGATCTGCGGTGACCTGGCTTATTTACATTATGTGTGGCCTGCCACAACCCTGATTTGGTCGGACATCATACCGCGTCACGCTTACAGGGGGGGCATTAACCTTCAGGCCCTTGACCGTGCTCGTCGCTCGGTGAACAGGACAGTAGCCCGGTTCGTGGTAGACAAGGGTTGGGGGCGCGTCATACAACACCCCGATATTAGTCTTCAAAATTGTGACCTTTATTCAGGGGATGGGGTCCATCTGTCGCCAGGAGGTATGAACCTCTTTTTGGAAGATCTGCAAGCAGGCCTGTTGACCGAGCTGACGGTCTGGGGGGGGGGGGGGCGGTGAGCCTTTATTGAAGCCTCCCCGTGTGGCGGGTAGCACTGGTAAGGTAAATATTTATGACCCACAGGTATCTGGCAGGTTCGCAATTGACTGGCCAACACTAGATAGGCCCAAGTTGGTTAACGTTGTCCGGTCAACGACGAACCAGGCAATGGGGTGATGGCACGAGCTAGGCAGCATGCATCACCCCGTTATTTTATGGATACGCGTCAGAGGGTGGGGTCAGTAGTTAGTTTATTGACTACGGTCAACAATTTGTTTGTTGCCAACAAACAAATTGATACAAATGGATACATTGTAACCAATTGCCGTTGGCAATTTTGGGAGGTACCTTACCAGTGTTACTTTTGCCTGCTTGCCTTAAGAATTATAATTGGTTGAGTACCAATCGAAATTTATAATTCGGACTAGGGCATGAATCAATAAATGTGGCCCAATGCCGTTATCCACTTTTACCAGTGTCTGAGTCTTTTCTTGGGGGGTGCGCCTGCAATGCAAGCGCAGCGCCAAAATGGCCGCCGCGCTCTTTGCGGGCCCCCCCCCACCGGACTTGGACATCTGGGTAGTTAGGGGGGCATGGCCAGCACCCTTTAAAAGGGGTGGCCACGAGGCAGCCGAGCTGCCATTTTGCGAAAGCGACAGAGAGGAGAAGTTTTTCCCTCCACCCCCTCCCTAGTTAACAGTGTGATATTTTGGTCGCTTTGGGGCCGGGTGGGAATTTTTGGCTGGAACCTACAATTGGCTCTTGGGTTCTGGCTTTTTTGCCCATCCCACACTGTTGCTATGGTTTGACACAGGGGTTTTATTACTGTTGACTTTGGTCACATGGGCGGGTAGCACTGGTAAGGTAAAGATTTATGACCCACAGGTATCCGGCAGGTTCGCAATTTACTGGCCAACACTAGATAGGCACAAGTTGGTTAACGTTGTCCGGTCAACGACGAACCAGGCAATGGGGTGATGGCACGAGCTAGGCAGCATGCATCACCCCGTTATTTTACGGATACGCGTCAGAGGGTGGGGTCAGTAGTTAGTTTATTGACTACGGTCAACAATTTTTTTGTTGCCAACAAACAAATTGATACAAATGGATACATTGTAACCAATTGCCGTTGGCAATTTTGGGAGGTACCTTACCAGTTTTACTTCGGCCTGCTTGCCTTAAGAATTATAATTGGTTGAGTACCAATCGAAATTTATAATTCGGACTAGGGCATGAATCAATAAATGTGGCCCAATGCCGTTATCTACTTTTACCAGTGTCTGAGTCTTTTCTTGGGGGGTGCGTCTGCAAAGTATAATTTGGGCTAATTTAAACAAAAGTTGGGCAATAATAGCAAACTTCTTCAGCAAGAATGCCTTAATAATCTTCACACAGTAACTTCAGAATAACGTATGAAAAGTTTCTGAAAGACAGTCTTCACATGAAGTCATTCTTGAGACTTGGTTTTACAAACACAAGCCTTATTTGGCTGATTTGAAAACTGGAGTGAATATAGGCCAAACACACAGAGAAGCTGTTCTTCTCAAGAGAGCTTATTTTACTTGTTATTGTTATCCTATAACAGAGATTCTGTATCCCTGGATGAATTTTTTTATTCTATTTTAAAAAGCTGAGTGGCAGAGTGAAAAATTTGGCATGCTCAGATCTGGATTAAAACATCTGCAGGTCTCTGCTGTTCATGAACATGTTGCTGATAAGCTGTACAGACATTAAGATAAAGGGAAAGCACCAAATATATTTGCTTGCTGCAAGTAGGCTCCATAAGGGGGAAAAGTGAAGCACTGCAGTGCTAATGGGCTCTTGAAAAAACAAGGTGGCCCACGACTGTTCGAACACCAAAGGCAACTCTTCTATGCAACAATTTCCAAAGGAACGGTTGTGTTGCAACAAATTTGTACAACATACAAACATGCTGCTCACTAAGTCAAATAATAAATGAATCAATATCAAAAATGGCAGTGTATTAAAAATGTCAGGAGAAAGAGGAGATTTCATTCTCCCTGGAGGACGTTCTGCTACTCTGACCTTAAATAATTAGCAAGAAAAGCAGAAAGGAGCAGCAACCTTTTACATTTACCTTGTCCTTTTCTCCTGGGCATCCATGAAGATCAAACTCCATAAAAAGGAGGCTGAAAGAGGGGGCATTATTACAATGACAAGCAGATGAGGGTGCTGAGGGAGTAGAGATCACTACACTCTCTAACCTAGAAACCCCCATAATTTTGAACCAAATCTGTCTGAGTGTTAGGCCTTTCATTTCTTTGAATTCTTACCTAGATTCTTGCAGTCTACCCTGGTAGTTAGGACAGAGTTCTACTTAAGGATGTTATAGTTTGTGTTTCTCCCACCCTGTTTGCTCTTATTAATTCTTGTTCCTGATCTTGTCAAATATCATTCTCCTGCTTCTTTTGTGCTACTGGCAGGCCTTCTTAGTGGTTGTTTCCTAGCTTTGGAATGTGTTACCATTAGAAGCCAAGTTAGAATGAGAGTACAAAAGTGAGGCTTCAAGGGTGAAAGATAGAAATGAAATAATTAAAGGGCAAGAAAAGATGATGTCAACATTGAATGATTATACAAAAAAAATGGATTTAAATTTGAATAAATTTGCGGGAATGCTGAAAGTGGTTCAAATTGAGGTGGATACTGTAAAGAGGGAAGTAAAAGGGACCCAGGAGGTGGTGCGGGACAGTAAGCTAAAAATGCTGGAACAAGAAATGAGGATTGATGTTGTGGAAGATTTGATGAGAAAGCAGAATATTCTGATCCGTCAGGTACCGGAACGGACTCCGGATTTGTTAAGAGAGAGGGTGGTTCAGTGGTTAAATGGTCTAAAAATGGGGAAGGAATTTGTTCAGGAGGATTTAGGAAGTGTGTTCCGGGTGGGTCCAAGAAGAGGGAGAATGGCACAAAGAAATGTGCTGGTTAAATTTGCAAATTGGGCAGATAAACTAAAAGTAATGGCTCATCTGAAAAGAGCAGGTTCTGATGCGTTGAAATTTGATGGTTCAGAGGTTGAAGTCTATAATGATATTTCATTAAAAGAAAGAACATGGAGGTACAAGATGAGGCCTGTTACTAAATTGTTGAGGAGTAAAAACATAAGGTATAATTGGAGATTTCCACAACAATTGCGCTTTTTTTATGAAAAAAGAATGCAAGTTATTGATGAAGGCACTAACCCATTGGAATATTTGAGTATGTTGGGATTGGTACAAGCAGATTCAGAAGAATGGAAAAATCTTAAGAAGGAAATGATGGATTCTGGAGCTTTGGGAAGGGAACAAGGGAGGGAGGAAGCTGGCGGGGCAACAGGTGGAACACCTCAGCGAGGGGAGGAGGAGGAGGAGCTGTCTTTGATTATGGTGGAAGAGGAGATAGGCAAGGAACAATGAGATCTGGATAGTAGCAAGCTTAAGTACTTAATAGAGGTAGAATGGGCAAATAGCGCATAGCGCCGGCAGTAGGGCACGTCTTGCAGGTCCCCCCTCTCCCCTCTTTGGTTGACAGAGGCGACTTTTCGTTGGAAGGTGGGGAGAGTGAAAATGTGTGTTATATGTAGTGGTATGGTGGTAGGGTTGTTGGTGGCACGCCCGATGGAGAGTTTAAAGTTGGAAGAAGAAATTGGATATGGGAAGTATTAAAATAATATCATGGAATGTGAAAGGTACAGGTTCTGTTCTCAAGAGACGGAGGTTGGAATTGGCGTTGAAAAAAGATAGACCAGATATTTTGTTTTTACAGGAGACACATCAGAAGTCAAAAGATACGAATAAACTTTTTTTAGGTTGGATGCAACACTATGAGATGGCGTTTGGAACATCTAAAGCAAGAGGGGTGGCAACCATGATTTCTAGAAAGTTAGGATTTGAAATCACAAAAAAGATTGTTGATCAGGAGGGTAGGTACTTGTTGTTAAGAGGAAAATTGGAGGATGAGGAAATCTTGTTGGTAAATATTTATGCTCCGAATGACCACCAAACAGTGTTTCTCGAAAAAATTCGGAAAATAGTGGAGTTGGAAAATGTTGCTAAAACTATTGTGGCTGGTGATTTTAATTTGATTAGGTCAGGATTAGATTGCACAAATATAGCTAGAAGTGGAACTGGTGTGAAAGGGAAGGTGATGGATAATTGGATGAAAGCTACGGGTTTGAAGGACTCGTGGAGAGAGTTTAAAGGTTTAGAAAGAGCATATTCATTTTTTTCTCACGTGCATGGGACTTATTCGAGAATAGATTATGTTTTTCTTTCGGAAAATTTAATTGGGGATATAGAAGGCACGGAAATCGGGATTATTAAGGAATCGGATCATGCTAAAGTATATTTGGAACTGAAAGTACAAAAAAATACTCAAAGAGTCAGAAATTGGAGGTACGATCCTAATTTGTTCAAAGATCAGAAGAGTAAAGAGCTAATTATGGAAAGCTGGAAAGAAAGTTGGCAATGGAACGATAATAATGAGGTTAATTTTAACGTTGTGTGGGATACCATGAAGTCGGTATTTAGGGGTGAAAGCATAAAATTGGCAAGCTTTAAATATAAAAAGAATAAAGCAGAGTACATAGAAAAAGAAAGGGAAATAAAACAATTACAGGTAGAACACGCAAATAGTAAGGATAAAAAAATTTTTTTGAAACTACAAGGACTTAAGGCAGAAGTAATGGGTAAAGATATAGACAAAGTTAAACGAGATTTGATTTATCTAAATAGGGAATATTTTGAATTTAGTAATAAGAACTCAAAATTATTAGCAAGGGCAGCTAAGGTTAAAAGGGAAAAGAGAGAAATTGGGGTGTTAGTGGATAGGCAAGGTTCAAGGTGCAATAAGAATAGCGATAAATGTAAAATAGTTAGAGAATTTTACCAGGAGCTATATGCAAAAAAAGAAATAGATAAAGAAAAGCTTAAGAAGATATTGGAGAGGCAGTTAGGAAATGGGATAAAACAAGAGCACAGGGAGAAAATGGAGGAAAAAATAACTGATAAAGAGGTTAGGGGGGTAATAAGTGGATTGAAGATAGGGAAAGCCCCGGGGGATGATGGATTATCAACAGAGTTCTATAAAGAATTCAAAGAGGTAGTGGTTCCGAAATTGGTGAAATTATACAATTATATATTGGATGGAGGATCAATTCCGACCTCATGGTATAACACCACAATTGTTCTTTTGCCAAAACCTGGAAAGAATTTGGAAAGAGTGGATTCGTACAGACCAATTTCGCTTATAAACCAAGATGCGAAGATCTTCACAGCAATATTGGCTAATCGTTTAAATAGTTTTATGGGGGAATATATAGAGGTTGATCAAGTTGGGTTTTTAAAAGGACGACACATGGCGGATTTGACTAGAAGGGTATTAGATTTAATAGACAATGTCAATCAAACAAAGGAAAAAGTGGGACTACTATCATTGGATATTTTTAAGGCATTAGATTCACTGCAGTGGTCTTCAATTAAGGAAATAGTTAGAAAATATGGGTTTGGGGATAAATTTAATAGGGTTATAGATTTACTATATCAAAAAGGAAATGCTAAGGTTAGAGTGAATGAGGAGCTAACGGACTTGGTAAAGCTAGAGGCGGGTACTAGGCAGGGTTGTCCTTTATCTCCTATCTTGTTCATAATGGCAATGGAGATTTTAGCTAAAAGTATAAGGGAAGATTCAAATATAGAAGGGATTATGGGTAATAAAGTGAGTATGTATGCAGACGATACATTGCTTATGGTGAAGCACCCGGAACAGGTAATGGATAGGATTAAAGATCATTTACAAATATTTCAAGCTATAACTGGATTAAAGATAAACTGGGATAAGTCTGAATTGATGTTGTGTAATTTGAAAGTGAGCGAGATGGGTAGGACGGTGTCGACACTTAACATACAAGTTAAAGAGAAGCTGAAGTATTTAGGGATAATCATTTCAAATAAATTAGAAGATCTTAAACGATTGAACTACGACAGCTTGAGAATCGAATTTAAGAATAAAATACAAGAACTCCAGAAGTTAAAGCTGTCATGGTTCGGAAGGATTGCTATGTGTAAAATGATATTGCTACCAAAGATTAATTTTTTATTTGATACACTAGCGATCCATTTAAAAGAGAAAGAAATTAATGAGTTTCAAAAAATGTTTAATGGGTTCTGTAATGGAGGAAAAAAATCTAGGCTTCCAAAGAAACTATGGTATATGTCTCAGAAAAAAGGGGGTCTGGGTATGCCTAATTTGCTAGTATATTATCGAGCATTTCAAGTCAGGAATGTTGTGAAGATCTTGGCAAGAGAAAAGGTGATTTGGGAACAATTGGAAATGAAAGAGTACAGAAATATTGGAAACTTGATTTTCTTGGGAATGAAGGATAAGGTGAAAAGGTCAAACAATACTATGATGAAAGGTCTCATGGAGGTATGGAAGAAGGTAAAAAAAGATATGGTTCCGAATCTCTCTCCAATTTTGGAATTGACTGATATGATGTGTTTCCCAATAAAATTAGATAAAGAAAAAATGGAAATATTGGATAAAAATGGGAGGTTGTTATTGAAGGATTGGTTAAAAGCATGTGAAGTTGATGACGAGCGGAAAAAAATGTTTGAGATTTTAAATCTGAACTGGTTTCAGAAGTTAAAGGTGGATAATTGGAATAAAAAATATAAAAAAGAAATAGGGATAGATAGAGTATATACAGAATTTGAGGAATTGGTAAGGAAGATTAGAAAAGGGGAAAGCAGTACTAAAGGTCTTGTAAGCAAGCTTTATAATATATTGAATAGAGGTGCAGATCCACAGGAGGACTTGAAACGGAAGTGGGAACAAAACTTGAATATAAAAATTGGGGAGATTGAATGGAAAAACAAATGGAAAAAGAGAATTATGAGAACAATGTCTGTAAGAATTAAAGAACATAATTTTAAAATGTTGTGGCAATGGTACCTGACACCATTAAGACTTTACCAGATGGATAATAAAAGAGATAAGTTATGTTGGAGATGTAAAGAATATGACGGAACATATGAACATATGTGGTGGAGCTGTAAAAAAATAAGGGATTTCTGGGCAAGAATAGAAAATGAGTGTGATGAAATATTGGGTAAAAGTGTTAAGTTGGTGTCCGGTACCATTCTTTTAACGAATGTGGAAGGTTTGGGTTTAAATAAGGAGGAAAAAGAACTATTGGAAATCATATTGACAACAGGTAGACAATGTATAGCTAGAAATTGGAAAAACGATATAGATATACAGATTGGAGAATGGTATAAAGAAATGTGGAGTTTAGCACTGAATGATAAATTGACATGGGAGATTAAAGTCAAAAGAGATACCGTATTTATTCGAGTATAACGCGCAAAATTTTATACCCAAAAAAGAAATCAAAGTTTGGGTGCGCGTTATACACGAGGACTGGGTGCGCCTCTTTTAAACGAGCCTCAAGGGTAGGCACGGAGCACGCCACGGCCCTCCTCCCAGGCGGCGGCAGGCGCCCAGGTCCCGCTGCCGCCGCCGCTCACCTGCACGCACCCGCCGGGACGAGAAGGGAACCCTCCGGGGGAGGCGCTAACGCCAGCCACCCGCGCTACCCGGGCCGCGCGACTCAAGAAGCCGGCGCCGGGTAGGCACGGAGCACGCCGCGGCCCTACCCTCCCAGGCGGCGGCAGGCGCCCAGGTCCCGCTGCCACCGCCGCTCACCTGCACGCACCCGCCGGGACGAGAAGGGAACCCTCCGGGGGAGGCGCTAACACCAGCCACCCGCGCTACCCGGGCCGCGCGACTCAAGAAGCCGGCGCCGGGTAGGCACGGAGCACGCCGCGGCCCTACCCTCCCAGGCGGCGGCAGGCGCCCAGGTCCCGCCGCCGCCGCCGCTCACCTGCACGCATAAAAAATTTTTATACCGAGGTTTCATGGAAAATTAGGGGTGCGCGTTATACACGAGTGCGCGTTATACTCGAATAAATACGGTAATTTAAAAGAGAATAGATTCTGGAATATATGGAAACCGTTTGTGGATCACTCTATTATGGCAAGCGATAGTTCAGGACCAGTACCATCACAAAGAAGCTTCTGGAACTGAGTAGAAAATAAACTCTCCGGGCATTGTATATATACACAGGGTGATTATTATTGGTTAAAAAAAAAAAAAAAAGATTAGTGCTAGTACAGAAAGTTTTTTCTATCATTTTGGATATTGAAATAATGGTTTTTAATATTTGGTGGTTAAATAGCAGTTAACGAGTATAGATATTGTTATGTGCTAGCATATAGTAATGTCTGTTAGTATGATATTAAGGATTTGTTAGTGTATTGTATCGTTAATGTATTGTTAATGCTTTTTTTTTTTCGTTTTCTGTATGTCTATTAAAAACTCAATAAAATTTATATTAAAAAAAAAAAAAAAAAAGAATGAGAGTACTTAAAATATATCAAGAGACAAGAGTTAAAATGAGGGTGCTTTAAAAAGAGCATTTGCAGGCGCACCCCCCCAATAACGGACTCAGACAACATTGAAAGTGGATAACAGCATCGGGCCACATTTATTGATTCAATGCCCTAATCCGAATTATAAATTTGTATTGGTAAAACGACCAATCATAATTCTTAAGGCAAGCAGGCCGAAGTAACACTGGTAAGGTACCACCCCAAAATTGCCAACGGCAATTGGTTACAATGTATCAATTTGTATCAATTTGTTTGTTGACAACAAACAAATTGTTGACCGTAGTCAATATCTAACTAATGACCCCACCCTCTCACTCGTATCCGTGAAATCACGGGGTGATGCATGCTGGCTAGCTATCGCCATCACCCCGTCGCCTGGTTCGTCGTTGGCCGGACAACGTTTAACTAATTTGTTCCTGTCTAGTGTTGTCCAGTCAATTGCGAACCTGCCGGATACCTGTGGGTCATACTGTTTACCTTACCAGTGCTACCCGCCAATGTGACCGGAGTCAACAGTAGAAACAAAAGGAACCCCTATATCAAACCATAGCAACAGTGTGGGATGGGCAAAAAAGCCAGGACCCGAAAGCCAATGTGGGTCCCAACCAAAAATTCCCACCCGGCCCCGAAGTGACCAAAATATCACACTGTTAACTAGGGAGGGGGTGGAGGGGAAAAACTTCTCCGCTCCGTCGCTTTAGCTAAAATGGCAGCACGGCTGCCTCGTGGCCACCCCTTTTATAAGGGAGCTGGCCACGCCCTAAACTACCCGGATTCTTCGTCCTGTGGGGGGGGCCCGCAAAGAGCACGGTGGCCATTTTGGCACCGCGCTTGCATTGCAGGCGCACCCCCCCAATAACGGACTCAGACAACATTGAAAGTGGATAACAGCATCGGGCCACATTTATTGATTCAATGCCCTAATCCGAATTATAAATTTGTATTGGTAAAACGACCAATCATAATTCTTAAGGCAAGCAGGCCGAAGTAACACTGGTAAGGTACCACCCCAAAATTGCCAACGGCAATTGGTTACAATGTATCAATTTGTATCAATTTGTTTGTTGACAACAAACAAATTGTTGACCGTAGTCAATATCTAACTCATGACCCCACCCTCTGACTCGTATCCGTGAAATCACGGGGTGATGCATGCTGGCTAGCTATCGCCATCACCCCGTCGCCTGGTTCGTCGTTGACCGGACAACGTTTAACTAATTTGTTCCTGTCTAGTGTTGTCCAGTCAATTGCGAACCTGCCGGATACCTGTGGGTCATACTGTTTACCTTACCAGTGCTACCCGCCACACGGAGGGGCTTCAAAGAAGGCCTGACGCCCCCCCCAGACCGTCAGCTCGGTCGACAGGCCTGCTCGCCAATCACCCAACAGGAGGTCCATACCTCCTCGCGACAGATGGACCCCATCCCCTGCATACAAGTCATAATTTCGGAGGCTAATAGTGGGGTGACGACTGACCCGTCCCCAAGCCTTATCGGCAAGGAACCGCGCCACCGCCCCATTGACCGCGCGCCTAGCGCGGTCAAGGGCCAGGAGGTCAATGCCCCCTCTGTAAGAATGGCGCGGGATCATGTCCGACCAAACCAGGGTTGTGGCAGGCCAGACGTAGTGCAAGTAGGCAAGGTCCTCGCAAATCGCATGTTTGAGCGATAAGCCGGTGACCTGACCCAAATCATTGCCCCCAAGGTGTATGATGAGAATGTCAGGCGGGTCAGCACTCCTGCTTGAAAACAGGAAAGGCAGCAGCTCCCGCCATAACATCCCAGGCTTACCATGCCATGTGAGACTGGCGTGTTCACCCAGTCCCAGTCGGGGTCCCCACTCTGTTGCCGCAGCGTAACGCGCTGCCCTGTGCACATAGCTGTGGCCCACCAGCCATACTGTCACCGGTGTAACACGACACCCAGGGTCTGTAAGAAAAATTGAGAAAAAAGGAAGGTAAGGTGATCGGATTGGTACTCACGGTGGAAGTGGGCGCACATAAAACTGAAAACATTGCGAGCCCCACCTTCCCATGCTGCGTATGTCAGCCCCGGAGTACCCAAAAGCAGCTGCTGTAGAGGCTGCCCCAATACGAAATGAATGTGTGCCATAACGGGCACCTGGTAGGCCCACCCTGGCGAGGGCTCTGCCTGTCACCTTCCAAAACTGAAATTTAGTAAGGGGAGACCCATCTTGGTGACAGAAAAACGGGCCATGGTGCATGCCACGCAGTGCCAGGAACTCCTGTAGGGCACCAACCGGACAGATGTCTGCCAAAGAACACCGTAGCAGTCTTACGCCACTGCCTACGCCATGCTGATCTGACTTGGAGGAACGTATCCTCAACTGGGCCCAGTCCTTGGCAACATAGACATCCTCGAGTTCCAGTGCCCTACAACTTGCATCCGCCTTAGACAGCATCACAAGTTCGCTGATGCGGAGCGCTCCAAAAAATGCCACCGTTGTGGCTGCATGAAAAAGGGCTGCCTCATAATGATCAAAACAGAGGCTTGGCCAGCCCCGGGCCAACTGGGTAAGAACCCCTGGGGAAATAGGGTGCCGGTCATCAGGGCAACGCCCGCGCTCGCGCACCCACCCCTCCAAAACATGTCTCACACGGAAGTCAGTGGTGCTGTCCACATGACCCCCTACTTTGGCCATAAAAGCCAGCGCCGAGAGCTTGGATGCTATGGTGCGAGGTGCGAGGCCGAGAGCATGCAGGTGGACCATGAACCGCAGAACATGGTCAACCGGGATAGGCCAGGTCTCTGGCAGGTGAAATTGAGCAGCAAATGCCCTGTACGAATTGAATGCTTGTTGATACGCCTTACGCGTGCGTGGCGCTAGTGACAGGCCAATCGCCCGGTTCACCTCTCCTTGCCAATGGTCCATATCTCGTCCGGGAGTGGCGAGGGAAATTCCTCCGCATCCGGGGCCAAGGCACGGAACCGGGGGATCTGCAGGCGGGACAAAGCGTCAGCAATATCATTATTAATCCCTGGGACATGCCTGGCTCTGAACAAAACGTTGAGGCGCAGGCAGCGCAGCACAAAATGGCGCACTAGGTCCATAACCCTGGGCGATTTGGAAGTCTGTGCATTAACAATGTGGACAACAGCAGCATTGTCACACCAGAAATGCATGACCGAGTTGGCCCATTCCTCGCCCCATAGCATCAAAGCCCCTAGTATAGGAAAAAATTCAAGGTATGTGAGATCACGCAGGCGATCTGTGCCTGCCCAGGCCGGTGGCCATCCACCATAGGCCCACTTCCCATTGAAGTACATCCCATAACCCAGGGATCCTGAGGCATCAGACTGGATCTGAAAATTTGGGGATGCCAGGAGGTCAGACCTCCAAAATGAGACCCCATTGAATTCCCTCAGGAACTGTAACCAGACAAACATGTCTGCCCTGATACCCCGGGTCAGTCTAACTCTGTGGTGAGGCCTGGATAACCCTGCCATGGCGTTGCATAAGCGTCGAGCAAAAGCCCTGCCCGGAGCGACCACCCTGCAAGCGAAATTTAGGTGACCATGTAGCACCTGCAGTTCCCTCAGTGATGCCTTGCGCTTGGCCATCAACTCCGAGATAAGGGCCACTATCCTGGACACCTTATCCTCCGGTAACCTAGAAGCCTGCGCTAACGTGTCAATCTCCACCCCCAGGAATACTAACTTGGTAGATGGGCCCTCGGTCTTTTCGGGCGCTAAAGGGACACCGAGTTCCTCCATTAGCGTCTGAAATGTGTTGAGGAGACGTGTGCACGTGTCCCAGCCCCGTTCACCCCCGAATAAAAAGTCATCCAGGTAATGGGCTACAGACCGGGACCCTGACCTGCGGACGAAAGCCCACTCTAAGAAGGTACTAAAACGCTCAAAGGCCGAGCATGATATGGAACAGCCAAAAGGCATGGCCTTATCAAAATAATATTCGCCCCGAAATTTGAAACCCAGCAACTCAAAGTCACCCGGATGCACCGGCAGGAGGCGAAAGGCCGACTTAATGTCGCACTTGGCCAGCAGGGCACCCGGGCCACACGAGCGTACCATGCGCAGCGCGTGGTCAAAAGACGTATACCTGACTGAACAAAGGTCATCAGGGATAGCATCATTGACCGACCGGCCGGCTGGGTAGGATAAATGATGAATAAGGCGAAACTCGCCTTGAGACTTTTTGGGAACCAAGCCTAGGGGCGACACCTTAAGGTTGGGAAACGGGGGTGAAGGGAAAGGGCCAGCTACCCTGCCCGCATCTAACTCCTTCCTAATACTGGAAGCAGCCACCTCCTCCCTCCCCTTGAGGGACAAAAGATTGGGGGCATCCTGAGGGGACCTATCACCCATGAAAGGGATGCGGAACCCGTACTTAAATCCTTGAAGGAGATACTCCCCATCCTCTCCTTTCGGGTACGCCGTGAGCCAATGCTCCAATATGTCCACCTTAATTGGGGAGGGGGCCTTTCGGTGAACCAGCTCCATCTGTGGCAGCCTTGCCAGCCCACTGTCCGCCCCTCCCTCTGCCCCGTGTCCCCCCAGGCCTGGGACAGGCGGAGGCTGCGTGGGGGCCGGAACAGGTGGGACACTCATGCCTGTATTTGCAATTCTTCTTATTACAGGAACCATTGGACGAGAAAGTCCAGCACAGCAGGCGGGCTGGAACCCCCTGCCCCGCCACTTGGTGGGTAACCTGTGCTGGGACAGCTCGCTGGACCGCATGTCCGCAATGGTACCTGTCCCCTGGCGCGGGGCGCGTGGGCGTCATGTACAGAAGCCAAAGCCTCTGGCACGGCTCGTCCCACCTCATCTCCGGGTGGAGGGGAATCCGCATACGGAATTCCTCGTCATAAGCAAGCCACGAAGGGCCCGGGAAATCAACCATTGCCCTGTATATGTTGTCCAAATATTGGACCATCGGAATAGCCAACTCCGGCCGCGCCCTCAGATACACTGCCATGTAAATTAAATAAGCCGGCAGCCAGTTGGCCCAGGTACGTGGCGGCTTACGACGACGTGCCTGCTCCTTATCCTTCTCATCCTGTCCCTCCCTTTCCTCCTTGGTGGGCTCTCTGTTCAGGAGTGAGAAGATATCTACATACTCCCCCCGCCAAATCTTTTCCTTGGTGGCCTGAGCCAAGTGGTCACCCAGTGGCAAGGAGTACCCCGCAGTTGGTAAGGCCGAAAAAGGCACCACAGAGACCGGGAAAGGGGCCTGAGCTAACCCAGCCACCCCCAGTACATTCCCCGTAGTGAAAGACAAACTACCCACCCCGGTGCCCTGGGTGGCAGTTACCGTCGCCGAGTGGGGTGCCGGCTGCTGTGCCACCGCACCACCCGAGCGAGGTCAAGGCCATTGAAAAGCTCCCCCCATAGAAGCAATGTGTGCAGGTGTACTGGCTTGTACCGTATACTCACATGCTGCACCCCCGTGGGCCGCCCCCACCGGGGGTTCCGGCCCACTGGGGGCGTCGGAGCTCACGACCGACGTAGAGCTCATCATCGGGGCCTGACCTGCACTCGTCTGCTGGCTGGGGAGCTGCGGGGCAGTGGCCGAAGCCGCGCCACCCGCCTGAGGCAGCTCAACCCTGCCCGCCGCCTGTTGTCCTCCCGCCGCCGCCGCCGCAAAAGGGACGCCAAAGGGAGCCCCAGCCTGGCTGGCCCGAGCTAAAGATGCTTCGAGGGCCGCAAGGCGGGCCAGTAAGGCCTGCACGTCGATCTGGGGCCAAGGGCCGGCCGGCCCGCCAAGTCCAGGCGCGGGTACAGGTCCCTGTACCCCAGGACCCGAATAGGGCCATTGCCCAACACCGAAGCCCGGTAGGGTCGGTGCAGGAACCTGCCAAGGTAGGGGACCACACCACCCGCCCAGGCTAGAAGGCCCAGGAGGAAGAGAGGCAGGCCCAACAGGATGGGCAGAGGGAGTAGCGGTGTCCACCGCTCGCGGGCCGCGGGCCGGAGCCCCTGCCGCGCCCGCATTCCGATCCCCCGCGTCCGGCCAAGGGGCGATGGACCCCATTCCGCCGGCCCCGGCGGGGGCCTGGACAGGCGGCTGCTGGGGAGGCACCACCGTGGTCCTCCGACCCGGGTTGCGCCTCCTCACAGCTAGAGCCGCACTCGAAGCTGCCTTCTTCTTCGAAGGCATCTCAATCGCAGGAGAGGGAAGCCGAAAAGAAGATTCGCCGCCAAAAAGGCTTCCCGCAAGGTAAGGAGCGACGGAGACACAGGGGAAAAACTTCTCCGCTCCGTCGCTTTAGCTAAAATGGCAGCACGGCTGCCTCGTGGCCACCCCTTTTATAAGGGAGCTGGCCACGCCCTAAACTACCCGGATTCTTCGTCCTGTGGGGGGGGCCCGCAAAGAGCGCGGCGGCCATTTTGGCGCCGCGCTTGCATTCTGCTCAGAGTTAAGGAGTAGTAAAATGAGTACATAAGAGCAATAATGTTACAACTATTACTAAGCCTATGCTGTAGCGCTAGTAGTTTATTTAGCTTTAAAGCAATACATAAGGGGCTTCAAGAATGCTTTATTTCTTACATTGCACAACGAAAGAAATAACCATTTAAGGCAAGGAGCTAGCAATCCACCGTGTCTGTAAGTATTCAGCGATCACCCAAAAATAAAGTTTCTTGATCAATAAAGTCTCTTTAATCCATCAATTGTGTTATATCTTTTATCAATTCAAACATACAACAGATGTCTTCTCTCAACTAGAATGTAAAACAAATGCAAGTGCGGCGCCAAAATGGCTGCCGCGCTCTTTGCGGGGCCCCCCCACCGGACAAAGTCATCCGGGTAGTTAGGGGGCATGGCCAGCTCCCTTATAAAAGGGGTGGCCACGAGGCAGCTGAGCTGCCATTTTGCGAAGCGACGGAGAGAGAAGTTTTTCCCTCTTACCTCCGTCGTTCTTGCCTTTCACCGGGAAGCCTCTTGGCTGCTAATTTTCTTGACTTTTTTCGGCTTCCCATCGGATAGCTGCTATCCGATTTTCAGAAGTGCTGCCTGTCCCTCGCGCAGGACCTACCAGGCAGGCAGAGCTCAGAAGCCTCAATGCGTGGATGAGGCGGTGGTGTCGAGAGGAGGGTTTCAGATTTGTCAGGAACTGGAGAACATTTTGGGACAAGCCAAATCTGTTCAGGAGGGATGGGTTGCATTTGAAGCATGATGGGACCAGATTGCTGGCAGTCAACATCAAAAAGGCTGCAGAGCAGCTTTTAAACTGATAACTGGGGGAAAGCCGACAGGAGCTGGGCAGCATCCGGTTCGGAAAAGTGTGTACTTGAGTAGTGAGGAGGATGCAAAATTTACTGAGCAGAGCGAGGAGCTAGTCACTAGCATTCTAGCAGAAAGATGCAAGAGGCAGTCTAACAATGCAACTGGACACAAAAGACTGTGTCAGAAAAGCATATATAAATGCTTGTATACAAATGCCAGAAGCCTCCGGAACAAAATTGGGGAGCTGGAATACTTAGCAATAGATAAGAATATTGATATTATTGGTATCACTGAAACCTGGAGGACGGATGATAACCAATGGGATACAGTTATCCCAGGCTACAAACTGTACAGGAAGGATAGGAAGGGGCAAATGGGAGGTGGTGTGGCCTTGTATGTCAAAGAAGTGATAAAATCATATGAATTGGAATATCTAGGTGATTTGGAGTCACCATTAGAAGCTCTGTGGGTAAGAGTACCAGGCCACAAGGATGGTCTAAAAGTAGGCATATACTATCGGCCTCCGACCCAAACTCTTGAGGGAGACTGGCAGTTGGAGAATGTTGTAAAGGAGGCATCCAAGAAGGGAAGCCTGGTTATAATGGGGGACTTCAATTACCCTCACATAGACTGGGTGAACTGTTGTTCAGCACATGATAAAGAGATAAAGTTCCTAGATATGCTAAATGATTGTTCCCTGGGACAGATGGTTGAAGACCCAACTAGAGGTACAAGAATCCTTGACTAGATCCTGAGTAATACTCAGGATCTGGTGCAAGATGTTAATGTGACTGATCCAATAGGGAACAGTGACCATAACTCAATTATGTTTAACTTGATCATAGACCGCAAGTCACTGATAAAATCTAACACAGAGACCTTAAATTTTCAAAAAGGAAATTTCCCAAAGTTGAGGAAACTAGTAAAAAAGAAGCTGAAAGGGAAAATTGAGAGAGTCCAAACACTCCAAGAGGCATGGAGGCTGTTTACAAAAACAATAACAGAGGCTCAATTGGAATGCATACCCAAAAGGAAAAAGGGCACTGCCAGGTCTAAGAGGACTCCAATGTGGCTTACAGGAGCTGTTCGGGAAGTGATCAAGAGCAAGAGAAGCTCATTTAGAAGATGGAAGGCTTGTCCGAATGAGGACAGCAGGCAAAAACATAAATTCTGGCAGAACAAATGCAAGGCAACAATCAGGAAAACAAAGCAAGACTTTGAGGAGCATATAGCTAAAAATACTCAGAGTAATAACAAAGACTTCTTTAAGTACATTAGAAGTAAGAACCCAACTAGGAAGGCCATTGGACCATTAGATGACAATGGAAGGCAAGGGGTTATTAAAGAGGAAACAGAGATTGCAGAGAGACTCAATGAATTCTTTGCTTCAGTATTCACTGAAGAAGACCGAGACCACATGCCCAAAACAGAGCCTATCTTCGTAGGGAGGGAAACCGAAGAATTAAGCCAGATAGAAATAACCAGGGAGGAGGTCCTTGCATGTCTTGTTAAACTAAACACTAACAAATCACCAGGACCAGATGGCATCCATCCACGAGTTCTCAGGGAACTTAAAGATGAAATTGCTGATCTCCTAGCCAAAATATATAATCTTTCCCTCAAATCAGGCTTTGTGCCTGATGACTGGAAGGTAGCAAATGTAACACCAATTTTCAAAAAAGGATCCAGGGGTGATCCAGGAAATTACCGACCTGTCAGTTTGACATGTGTCCCAGGTACAGTGATGGAAACCATCCTAAAAGATAGAATTAATAGGCACATAGAAGAGAAGGCGCTGCTAAAGGAGAGCCAACATGGCTTTTGCAAGGGCAAATCATGCCTCACTAATCTGTTGGAATTTTTTGAGAGTGTCAACAAGCATGTGGATAAGGGGGATCCAGTTGACATTGTTTTTCTGGACTTTCAGAAGGCTTTTGACAAGGTCCCACACCAAAGGCTCTTGAATAAACTTACCAGTCATGGAATAAAGGGACAGGTCTTGTCCTGGATCAGCAACTGGCTAAGGGACAGGAAACAGAGGGTAGCACTAAATGGACACTTCTCCAAGTGGAGGGAAGTAAAGAGTGGGGTCCCCCAAGGTTCAGTACTGGGACCCCTGCTTTTCAACCTCTTCATAAATGATCTAGAGGTAGGAGTAAAAAGCAAGTTAGCCAAATTTGCTGACGACACTAAATTATACAGGGTAGTGAAAACTGTGAGAGATTGTGAGGAGCTCCAGAGGGACCTCTCGTCACTGGGGGAGTGGGCAAAACAGTGGCAAATGAGTTTCAACATTAGTAAGTGCAGAGTGATGCATGTTTTAGCAAAGAACCCCAATTACATCTATAAACTGATGGGGTCTGAACTCTCTGCGACAAACCAGGAAAGGGACCTTGGTGTCCTGGTGGACAACTCAATGAAGGTGTCAACCCAGTGTGCCTCAGCAGTGAAAAAAGCAAACTCAATGCTAGGGATCATTAGGAAGGGTATAGAAAATAAGTCAGCAAGTGTCATTTTGCCTCTTTATAAATCTATGATGAGGCCCCACCTGGAATACTCTATGATGAGGCCCCATACCTCCAGAAGGATATTATGGAGCTGGAAAAAGTGCAGAGGAGGGCAACCAGAATGATTAGGGGACTGGAACACCTTCCTTACCATCTGAGGCTGCAACGGTTGGGCCTCTTCACTCTTGAACGACGACGTCTAAGAGGTGACCTGATTGAAGTTTATAAAATCATGCACGGTGTGGACAAAGTAGATAAGGAAAAACTGTTTTCCCTATCGCATAACACTAGAACTAGAGGACACTCCATGAAACTTTTGGGTACTAGTTCTCAAACAAATAAGAGAAAGTACTTTTTCACCCAGAGGATTACTGGTCTATGGAACTCCCTGCCAGAAGAAGTGGTGACAGCTGTCAGTCTTGACAGCTTTAAGAAAGGATTAGACAAGTTCATGGAGGACAAGAGTATCAATGGCTATAATTATGGATACTTAAGGACAACCTCCGGGTTGGAGAGATAGGCAGGATATCTCTCAATATCATTTCCAGGGAATCCTAAACAGGTGAAGGCATCTGCTTGGGAATACCCTGAAGGAAATGGTGAGCCACTGTGTGAGACAGAATGCTGGACTGGATGGGCTGTGGCCTGTTCCAGCAAGGCTGTTCTTATGTTCTTATGTTCTTATGCCCTCTAAGAAGAAGGCGACTGCAAACGCGGCTCGTTCTGCGCGGAGGCGCCAGCCGGGTCGGAGTACCGCGGCTGCGCCTCCCCAGCAGCCTCCTTTGCCTGAGCCCACCGGGACCGGTGGGATGGGGTAAATTGCCCCTTGGCCTGAGGCGGGGTGTCCGCGTACCGGCCCAGCAGGGGCCACGGCCCTCGGCCCGCAAGCAGTGGCCACTGCCCCTGGCGTGGCCCATTCTGCGGGGCCTTCTTCCATTGGTGCGCAGCTTCCTGCGGGGGGTTTCAGCCATGGGGGGTGGCTGGGTTCCCTCCCCTGGCAGGGTACTCCCCCGGTCCTGCAGGGGCCAGGCATGGGATCGTGGCCCTATATGGGCCACGGGGTCCAGGGACCTGGACCGGCGCCTGTAGTTAGTGGGCCGGCCGGCCCTTTGCCCCCCCTTGGATTAGGGGGCTACGTTAATGTTGAGGCCCTTCTGGCCCGCGTTGCGGCCCTCGAGGCATCCCTCGCGAGGGTTAACCACCCTGGGGTGCCTTTTGGGGTGCAGGTTGATGCTTCGTCTGCCGGGCAGCGGCAGGCGGCAGGACGGGTCGAGCTGCCTGAGGCGCATGGCCCGGCATCGGCCACTGCCTCGCAGCTCCCCAATCAACAGGCCGGTGCTGGTCAGGCCCCGTTGACGAGCTCAATTGCGGTCGTGAGCTCCGACGCCCCCAGTGGGCCGGAACCCCCGGTGGGGGCGGCCCATGGGGGTGCAGCATGTGAGTATGCAGTTCAATCTAGCGCACCCACACACATAGCCATGTTGGGGGGGCATTTCAGTGGCCTTGGCCTCGCACGGGTGGTGCGGCGGTTCAGTCACCGACGTCCCACCCGGCGACTTCACCTCCTACCCAGGGCCCAGTTTTGGGGGGTGCCCCTTACTCAGTCGGGAATGTGTTAGGGTTGACCGGGTTGGTCCAGGCCCCTTTTCATATGCCCGCAGTTCCCACCGTTCCTGTGTTGGCATTGCCGACAGCGGGGTATTCCTTGCCCCTGGGGGACCATTTGGCCCAGGCCACCAAAGAGAAGATCTGGCGTGGGGAGTATGTGGACATCTTCTCCCTTCTTAACAGAGAGCCCACCAAAGAGGAGAGGGAGGGGCAGGATGAGAAGGATAAGGAACAGGCACGTCGTCGTAAGCTGCCACGTACGTGGGCCAACTGGTTGCCGGCCTACCTCATATACATGGCGGTCTACCTCAGGGCCCGGCCGGATTTGGCAATTCCGATGGTCCAGTATTTGGACAACATTTACCGGGCGATTGTCGACTTCCCGGGCCTGTCGTGGTTGGCTTACGACGAGGAATTCCGTATGCGGATTCCCCTGCACCCTGAGATGAGGTGGGATGAACCCTGCCAGAAGCTGTGGCTTCTGTACATGACTCCCACACGCCCTGCGCCTGGGGAAAGATACCATTGTGGACATGCGGTCCAGCGAGCGGCCCCAGCACAGGCACCCCGCCAGGTGGTGGGGCAGGGGGTTCTAGCCCGCCTGCTGTGCTGGACTTTCTCGTCCAATGGTTCCTGCAATAGGAAGAATTGCCGGTACAGGCATGAATGTCCCTCTTGTGCTGGCCCCCATGCGGCCTCCGCCTGTCC
Organism: Bradypodion ventrale; assembly: GCA_035047345.1. Taxonomy (NCBI): domain Eukaryota; kingdom Metazoa; phylum Chordata; class Lepidosauria; order Squamata; family Chamaeleonidae; genus Bradypodion; species Bradypodion ventrale. Next base: position 145,335,789 of record JAWDJE010000004.1, on the reverse strand, counting down.
CAGGCCTAGAGGGATGAGGGGCAGAGGGAGGGGCGGACAAGGGGCTGGCAAGACTGCCGCAGAGGGAGCTGGTCCACCGAAAGGCCCCCTCCCCAATTAATGTGGACATGTTGGAGCGTTGGCTCGCATTGTACCCGAGGGAGGCAGACGCGGTTTACCTGCTTCAGGGTTTTTGACTGGGGTTCCGTATTCCTTTCATGGGTGATAGGTCCCCCCCAGGATGCCCCCAACCTTTTATCCCTTAGGGGGAGGGAGGAGGTGGCTGCGGCCAGTATTAATAAGGAGGTTGATGTGGGCAGTGTCGCCGGCCCTTTCCCTGCACCCCCGTTCCCCAACCTTAAGGTGTCACCCTTGGGCTTAGTGCCGAAGAAGTCACCGGGCGAGTTTCGCCTGATCCATCACTTGTCCTACCCAGCCGGCCGATCGGTCAATGATGCTATCCCTGATGACCTTTGCTCTGTCAGGTATACATCTTTTGACCAAACGCTGCGCATGGTGCGCTCATGTGGCCCGGGTGCGCTGTTAGCTAAGTGCGACATTAAGTCTGCCTTTCGCCTCCTGCCGGTTCACCCGGGTGACTTTGAGTTGCTGGGTTTCAAGTTCCGGGGTGAATATTATTTTGATAAGGCCATGCCTTTTGGCTGTTCCATATCATGCTCGGCCTTTGAGCGTTTCAGCACATTCCTACAGTGGGCTTTTGTCCGCAGGTCAGGGTCCCGGTCTGTAGCCCATTACCTGGATGATTTTTTATTCGGGGGTGAACGGGGCTGGGACACGTGCACACGTCTCCTCAACACATTTCAGATGCTAATGGAGGAACTTGGTGTCCCTTTAGCGCCCGAAAAGACCGAGGGCTCATCTACCCAGCTAGTCTTCTTGGGGGTGGAGATTGACACGGTAGCGCAGGCTTCTAGGTTACCGGGGGATAAGGTGTCAAGGATAGTGGCCCTTATCTCGGACTTGCTTGCTAAACGCAAGGCATCACTGAGGGAACTGCAGGTGCTACATGGTCACCTCAATTTCGCTTGCAGGGTCGTCGCACCGGGCAGGGCATTTGCTCGGCGCTTGTGCGACGCCATGACAGGCTTATCCAGGCCCCACCATAGGGTTAGACTGACCCGGGGTATCAGGGCAGATATGCTTATCTGGCTCCAGTTCCTGAGGGAGTTCAATGGGGTGTCATTTTGGAGGTCTGACCTCCTGGCTTCCCCTCGTTTCCAGATACAGTCGGATGTCTCTGGATCCCTGGGTTATGGGATGTACTTCAATGGGAAGTGGGCCTATGGTGGGTGGCCACCAGCCTGGGCGGGCATGGGTCGCCTGCGTGATCTTACGTATCTGGAATTTTTCCCTATCCTGGGGTTTTTGATGCTTTGGGGCGAGGAGTGGGCCAACTCGGTCGTCCATTTCTGGTGTGACAATGCGGCCGTTGTCCACATTGTCAACTCACAGACATCTAAATCACCCAGGGTCATGGACCTGGTGCGCCAGTTTGTGTTGCGCAGCCTGCGCCTCAATGTGCTGTTCAGAGGCAGGCATGTCCCGGGGGTCAATAATGATATCGCTGACGCTTTGTCCCGCCTGCAGATCTCCCGGTTCCGCGCCTTGGCCCCGGATGCGGAGGAATTTCCCTCGCCACTCGAGATATGGACCATTGGCAAGGAGAGGTGAACCGGGCGATCGGCATGTCGCTAGCGCCACGCACGCGTAAGGCGTATCACCACGCATTCAATTCTTTCAGAGCATTCTGTGCCCAATTTCGGCTGCCAGACACCTGGCCGATCCCAGTGGCCCATATTCTTCGATTTATGGTTTGCCTGCATGCCCAGGGCCTTGCACCTCGCACCATGGCATCTAGGCTGTCAGCGCTGGCTTTTATGGCCAAAGTAGGCGGTCACGCGGATAGTACCACTGACTTCCGTGTGAGACATGTTTTGGAGGGGTGGGTGCGAGGGCGTGGGCATAGCCCGGACGACCGCCACCCGATTTCCCCAGGGGTTTTTACCCAACTGGCGCGGAGCTGGCATGACCTCTGTTTTGATAGGTATGAGGCAGCCCTATTTCATGCGCCTACAATGGTGGCCTTTGTTGGAGCGCTCCGCATCAGCGAGCTTGTGATGCTGTCTAAGGTGGATGCAAGTCGTAGGGCACTGGAACTCAAAGATGTCTATGTGGCCAATGATTGGGCTCAGTTGAGGATACGCTCCTCTAAAACGGATCAGCACAGCGTAGGCAGTGGAGTAAGACTGCTACGATGTTCTTTGGCAGACATCTGTCCGGTTGGTGCCCTACAGGATTTCCTTGCACTGCGTGGCACGCACCATGGCCCGTTTTGCTGTCACCAAGGTGGGTCTCCCCTTACTAATTTTCAATTTTGGAGGGTGCCGGGAAGGCACTAGCCAGTGTTGGCCTCCCTGGGGCTCGTTGCGGCACCCATTCATTCAGGATAGGGGCGGCTTCCACTGCAGCTGTTTTTGGGTACTCCGGGGATGAAATACGCCGCATGGGAGGGTGGGGATCACAATGTTTTCGGTTTTGTGTTCGCCCTCTTCAACCGTGAGTACCAGTTTAGTCACTGCACTTTTTCTCCCCCCCTTTTTTTCCTTGACAGACCCTGGGTGTCGTATTACACCGGTGACAGTATGGCTGGTGGGCCATAGCCACGTGCACAGGGCAGCGCGTTACGCTGCACAGGGCAGCGCGTTACACTGCACAGGGCAGCGCGTTACGCTGCACAGGGCAGCGCGTTACGCTGCACAGGGCAGCGCGTTACGCTGCGGCGACAGAGTGGGGACCCTGACTGGGACTGGGTGCATCCGCACGTCTCAGGTGGTATGGTAAGCACGGCATGTTATGGCGGGAACTGTTGCCATTCCTTTTCTACATCAGGGATGCTGACTCGCCTGATGTCCTGGTTATGTACCTTGGGGGCAATGGTTTGGGACAGGTCACTGGCCTATCGCGGAAGCTTGCGATTTGCAGTGACCTGCCCTACTCACATTATGTGTGGCCTGCCACAACCCTCAATTGGTCGGACACGATACCGCGGTACGCTTACAGGGGAGCGTTCGGCCTCGAGGCTCTTGACCGAGCCGACGCTCCGTGGACGGGGCTATTGCCCGGTTCCTTTTCGACAAGGGTGGGGGACGCGTCATTCACCTCCCCGCCATCAGTCTGCAAAATTACGAGCTTTACTCAGGGGATGGGGCCCATCTGTCGCATGGAGGTATGGACCTCTTGTTAGTGGACTGGCGAGCAGGCCTGTTGACCGAGCTGACGGTCTGGGGGGGGCGGTGAGCCTTTTGGGAAGCCTCCCCATGTGGCGGGTAGCACTGGTAAGGTAAACATTTATGACCCACAGGTATCCGGCAGGTTCGCAATTGACTGGACAACACTAGACAGGCATAAGTTGGTTAAACGTTGTCCGGTCAACGACGAACCAGGCGACGGGGTGATGGCTACAGCTAGACAGCATGCATCACCCCGTGATTTCACGGATACGCGTCAGAGGGTGGGGTCATTAGTTAGATATTGACTACGGTCAACAATTTGTTTGTTGTCAACAAACAAATTGATACAAATAGATACATTGTAACAATTGCCGTTGGCAATTTTGGGTGGTACCTTACCAGTGTTACTTCGGCCTGCTTGCCTTAAGAATTATAATTGGTCAATTACCAATAGAAATTTATAATTCGGACTAGGGCATGAATCAATAACTGTGGCCCAATGCCGTTATCCACTTTCATCAGTGTCTGAGTCCTTTATTGGGGGGTGCGCCTGCAATGCAAGCGCGGTGCCAAAATGGCCGCCACGCTCTTTGCGGGCCCCCCCCCACCGGACGAAGGCATCCGGGTAGTTAGGGGGCGTGGCCAGCTCCCTTATAAAAGGGGTGGCCACGAGGCAGCCGAGCTGCCATTTTGCGAAGCGACGGAGCAGAGAAGTTTTTCCCCTCCACCCCCTCCCTAGTTAACAGTGTGATATTTTGGTCGCTTCGGGGCCGGGTGGGAATTTTTGGCTGGGACTCACAATTGGCTCTCCGGTCCTGGTCTTTTCGCCCATCCCACACTGTTGCTATGGTTTGATATAGGGGTTTCTGTTGCTGCTGTTGACTTTGGTCACATGGGCGGGTAGCACTGGTAAGGTAAACATTTATGACCCACAGGTATCCGGCAGGTTCGCAATTGACTGGACAACACTAGACAGGCATAAGTTGGTTAAACGTTGTCCGGTCAACAACGAACCAGGCGACGGGGTGATGGCTACAGCTAGACAGCATGCATCACCCCGTGATTTCACGGATATGCGTCAGAGGGTGGGGTCATTAGTTAGATATTGACTACGGTCAACAATTTGTTTGTTGTCAACAAACAAATTGATACAAATAGATACATTGTAACAATTGCAGTTGGCAATTTTGGGTGGTACCTTACCAGTGTTACTTCGGCTTGCTTGCCTTAAGAATTATAATTGGTCAATTACCAATAGAAATTTATAATTCGGACTAGGGCATGAATCAATAAATGTGGCCCAATGCCGTTATCCACTTTCATCTGTGTCTGAGTCCTTTATTGGGGGGTGCGCCTGCAATGTCTTCTCTCAACCATAAACTGTCTCTTTTTCATAACCCAAAGTTTCTCAAAACTGACAATGTATTCAAGTACGAAGCAATGTGAAAATTTAGCGGTTGTAGTTTTTTCACAATGTCTTTCACAATATCCACACAAATCTAGACCACATAGGTCTCCAAGCAGTATGGTACTCCCCCAAAATTCATTCACTTGTTGAGCAGATAGCTATAACATCATTCAATATGCAAATAGTAATTTCCAGCAAATTCGACAGGGAAACCACCGCTAACCTGTCATTTTTAATTACAATAAGCTGTCTCGAAGCCCACCCAATTTGGAGGCTTTTCACTTTTTAGTTTATTCAGGAGAATAAATGTAAAGTTTTATCTGTGGAATTAATGAACAAAGTTTACAATACATCCTTCAAAAACGTTCACCAACTAAATAAAACTTATATTACATAGCATATATACTCCAGAGAAAACTGTAATTTTACCTTATATGTGTGTCCCTCGAGCCTCCACCAGTAATCCTTTTTTGGTGCTCATGGACATTACCCACTTCTATTCTCAAACCCTAATTTAAAGAGTAATCTCCAACCCACCTGGGGATTATTGCTCTAATTAGAAAAACAGTATGTCTGTACAGGGAGCATGCCCACCTGTTTTATAATTGCAACATGTAAGTTTTTTACAGAAAACATGACATATCGATTTCCTGATTTAGTCTACAGATGCAGTGTTTCAGGAAGATAGTGTCTGATGCAAATGAAGAGCCCAAAGTGTTCCTGTCAAATCTTTGGCTGATTGGCAAAGAGAGGCTGCCAGAGCTATGGACCTAACACTGCCTTGCATGCGCCAGAGTTATCACAGGGCGGTTAGTGAGTTCAATAGTTTCTGGGAGGACAATCAGTTGCCAATTGTATGGCAATTTCTGATTTCATGCAGCACAGTGTGTCCCTAAGGGCTCAGGGGTTGGCACCATTCAATGGCTTTTAGCGGCCTTAGTTTTTGAGGCCAGGATTAATGGTCATAACATTGAAACTGTGTACCAACATGGTGGTTCCTTTTGGGTGTGATAATATGGTCGTGGTTCATGTAGTGAACAAATTGTCCTCTAAGTCTCCAAAGGTTATGACACTTGTACACAAAGCATATGTAAAACTGTGATTCCATCAAGGATGGCTCATGAAGGAGGAGGGGTGTCTTCCTCTGACATTTTTGGGATGAGGCACCCTGATCCTGCACTACTAGTTGCACCTGGCTTCCATGTTACCAATGTATCCTCTGAATCCAAGTTGGATGTCTCTTGTCCCTTCTTTGCACTTTTGTAGCACTAGTAACAGTGGTATTTAATTGCATGAAAAAAGTGATCACTAATCACTTCAATTAGCATTATATACAGATAAGTCCCCAGTAGGTAAGAGTGGTTTAATGGTGTGCTATGTTCCACAGCATCAGCTCTTCTTGTGAGCCATTAAAAGACATCATTTACTTCTTGCTTAACTACAAAGAATTGGCAAGAAATCAATGTTAAATTTTATAATCGATGTTTCATGTATACTGCTTATATATATATGTATTGGTTATGGGCCATTTCTCTGTAAGATTACTCTTCAACTGAGATAAATGAGCAGGTGAGATGCTATTAGTTCCTGGATGAGGTTTTTAAGGCCCTTTCCAATCCACGTTTTCCTCATTCAAAATGACAGATAGGAAGCAAGATAACCAAACAGATTCAGGCTGCCTAAATCTATCAAGCATTATTAGTGTGGCATGTTTGTGGATGAGTTGATTAACATATTCCTCATTTTTATCCAGCCATCTTGGGTGATGCTTTCATTAAATGAGATAATGACGAAGGCCTTGTAATCTACAAATGATATAAAAGGATACAAGCAGAGGGCGGCTGATATCATGATTCAAGGATTATAGTTATTCAGGAAGAGTTACTGAAATTGGTTTTTGCTTCATTCAAGCAAATTAGAGGCTGAGCCATGAAAACCCTCTTCAGCATACAAAATTGTGATGCAGACAGGAAGGATGGAAAATGCAAAGCTCTTTCTTTTCTCTTAGGCAGGAGGAGGGGTTGTCCATGGATGTATAAGAGTCTTGATCAGAGAGCTGTTAAGGCACATGATTGTTCACACCCAAATGGGTCAATTTTCAGTGAGGGATCTCCCTTAAAATGACTTGTCCATCTGTCAGGGAATCATTCCAGCCCAGCCCCCAGATGTAATAGCACTATAACTAGAGCAAAAAGGTCCAGTTTGGGGTCAGGGTGGAGTGCAATTCCCCATAAACAGAATTTCAGGATTTGCAGCTGCTCCTCTAAGCAGAAGTGCAGATCTGGAGCACTCATCCTGGAAGCAGCTCTTCTAAATCTTACTGAATTGAACCCTCAGCCTGCTGCAGCTCCTAAGCCCCCACCTGAATGTTCCAGATGTTCATAGGCTCCATCTGGAGATCCTGGGTGGCTGAGATATATAACTAGCCCTTCCTCCTAAAACTGTCTCAGCAATGGAAGGTAGTAGATGTACAGTTGGATCTCTTGCTTTGCTCCTGGTTTCTAGAAGGTCTCCTTGTTCCTGATTCCTACTTTTGAAGAATTTTGCTTTGTTTATGTGGACTGTTGTTTTGCCTTGCTTGGATGTTTGCTCCTGGAATTCAATCTTTGCCTTGCTCTGGGGATTCTCTCCTATGTCTGCTTTCCTGATCACCTCATTTCTGGCTTATTTGGACTATGTTTTCCTTCCCTGCATTAATTCTGCATCTCTGAAGCTCTGGACTGTGATTTGTTTTTTGATTGTTCTGTTACCTGGTTTTCTTGGGTCCTGGTGTCCTTGTTGTCTGCCAGCCAACATGCCCTGGACCCTGACAATATGTTGTCTGGTGACCAGGAAATAGATCACACCATATCACTTAACAAGTGTTCCACAACATGATTTGTTTCCACATCTGATAACAGAAGGAAGGGCAGTAGGGATGAACTGCATTTTGTGTGTGTAAAAGAAGACTTAATTTGTGTAGGTATGATGAATTAATATCTTTTTTTTTTGGCCTTTCTCTTGTTGTTTTGTGACTCACCTCTTCAGTTCTGAGTTTATTTGTCCCTTCCTTCTTGAGATTTAACATGAAGTGTTATTTCAGACATATTCAGCCATTTGCACTGTTTCTCAGATTTATTGAGGTAGTTTTACAAAGTGGATTATAAGGAACTGAGTTAGAATGCCAAGATTATCTTTGAAGATAAAACTGTTGAATAGATTTGAATAAAGGTAATGCCTACTATCTCCTCTCTGAGGGCTATGATATGGCCCACAATGCCAATTCATCTGGCCTGTGATGCCCTCACTGCTCCTGGAAGTGGGTGGGGGATGTGCCCGCCAATGTGCCTGTGCATCCGGAACCACTCTGATAAGTGACGTGGATGCATTTGTACATGTGCAGGGATGTCCGGAACCACTTTTGAGAGTGGTGCGGATGCATTTTTGCATATGTGGGGACATCCAGAACCACTTCCAGGAGTGGCGTGGATGCTTTTGCCCAAATGCATCCGTGGCACTTGCAGAAGTGGTTCTGGATGCACATGCACAAACACACCGACTTCCAGGGGTGTGGTCAGGCCTGCTCAGCTGTTGCAGGGCATGGTCAGGCACCCAGCACAAAAGATTTGAGCACCCCTGCTTTATAGTATCAAATTTTGACAATGATATCCTTTGTTTCTTTTTCTCCTCGCCATCCACATAATCTTCACCTTATCTCTCATTTCATCCACTGCCTTATTCCATGATTTTCAACTCCTTTTTCTTCCTCTCTGAAAACATGGCTTCTTTTTAGAATAGCATTGGAGATTGAGCCAGCTTGCCATAGGCAAAGATAGGATTTTCCCAGGCATCTCTACCAAAGCTGAGACAGCTGACAATGATGTAGTCAAAACATCCAGCTGGAAACTTTTCAGTTTCTAAAAGGGAACAGTGTAGATATTCAAACACTACTTGGAAATGCATGAGAAATCCTCCTTCCTTTTAATTAAGGAACACACACATAATAGCAATACAAAGAAGGCTGCAAAACATGCATAGTTCTGTCTTTCAATGTTATCTCTGCTCCTAGTGCACCCTCTTCTTGATGTAGCTACTTCAATCTGCCTCACAGTAGGTCAGGTTTTCATCATTAAAACCTTTCTCAGAACTGAATGAAGAAAAAAAGAGGGAAGCAATGTAAGATACACTCTTACAGCACTGGACAAGTCCCATTATCCACATTTTCTATCCATCCAGAAACAACAGAAATGTGTGAGAAATGTCAGTATGAGAAAATGCAAGAATACAATGTTAGCCACCAAGTGAAAACATTAACTGTAGAAGGAGTGAGTGAATGGAGAGAAGCCGAGTTTTTCTTCTTCTGGTAGGATGTTTATTTTCAACAGATATTTCAGTGGCTTGATTCAACTTTCAGGATGTGAAACAAACACAAACATTGCGATGAAAATGGTTGTTAAACACACAATGCTGTTCCTCCCTTGCCCATTTCTCCAAAATGACTTGTGATCAGTCTAGCCCCCTACGTCTATAGTGATAGTAAAAATTTGTAGATACAAATGCTGTTCTTCCAGCAGAATATCAGTTATTCTTGATGAAGGATGTCAGGTTGATTGATGTTTATGCATTACATTGCAGCACTGGAGGAAATGTCAATGAAAGTCACTCTGAAATTGTGAACTGAGAGCAAGAAGGTGACTGAGTAGATTTGGTTTAGATCACCTGCCAGGAAAGATGCTTACCGAGTGATGGTCAGTCTGCTCAGCCAGTTTAATTTTACCAAATTTAAACCTAAGCTACCTGACAAAGATTAAATCCAATATTGTTGTGTGCTGTCGCAGATATTTTATTCCTTCCTCTTCTCCCTATAGTTCTCAGGTCTACCAAAAAAGTGGCAGCTAGGTCTCCAGAGGAGGTTTTTCACTTGAAAGAAAATGCTATATCTTTTGTTGATTCCACTGACAAAAGCAATTCCATTAGTAGATATATAATGCCAAATTCTCTCCAGTATTGTTCCTTGTAGAAAAAGATATAATGAAAGTGCGGCGCCAAAATGGCCACCGTGCTCTTTGCGCCCCCCCCCCCCACACTCGGACTCAGACATCCGGGTGAGTTAGGGGTGTGGCCACCCCTCTATAAAAGGGGTGGCCATGAGGCAGCCGAGCTGCCATTTTGGAAAAGTGACGGAGAGGAGAAGTTTTCTCTGTCGCTCTTCGTCTCTTTCTGAGAGCCGCAGTTGGCTGCAGAGCCTTAGCGGGTATTTTGCTTCTCAATCTTCAGCTTTCCAGCCATCCGGTGCTGATCCCTGGAAAGGGATCGTGCTTTTTATTATGCCTCCCAAGAAGAAGGCTATGGCGACTCAGGCTCGCCCGAAAGGGAGACAGCAGTCGGGTCGGAGGACCGAGACTGCGCCCCCGCAACAGGACCCCTTATCGGAGGCACCCACCGGGACCGGTGGGATGGGGCAGCTTAGGCCATGGCCTGCAGCTCTCCAGCCTCAGACTGGCCCTACAGGGGCTTCGCCCCCCGGCCCGCAATTGCCGGCCATGGGCCTTGAGCACGGGGGAGGGCCTGGTGCGGTTGCACAGCAGGGCTTACCCCCGGCCCCTCATGGGCTGGAGTTTTGGGCATGGCCCTATTCAGGACCTGGCTCTCAAGTCGGGGGCCCTGGACCATTGCCCAGTGGGCCGTGCGGCCCGCCTGGCCCCCTTTATGCAGGGGGATCTGCAACAGTGGATGCATTACTGGCCCGCGTAGCTGCGCTAGAGGCATCCCTAGGGATCACCAATAACCCCATTGGGGGGGCTTCACTGCCATCTGGGTCCCCCTTTTGTCAGCCTGCTACCACGACAGCTGCCACTCTCCAGCAGGCGGCCAGTCGGGTTGAGTTGCTCGAGGCGCGCAGGCCCGTGCCCGCCGCGGTCTCGCAGCTCCCCGTACATCATGAACTGCAGACAGGTACTGGTCGGATGTGTCCTCAGAGCTCGATTTCGGTCGCGAGCTCCGATGCCCACCGTGGGCCGGAACCCCCAGTGGGGGCGGCTCACGGGGGTGCACCCAGTGAGTATCAGGTTCAAGTTAATGTCCCCACATCACACTCCACTTCCGGGGATAGGTTTCAGTGGCCATGGCCTTGTAATGCCGGGGCGGGTGGGCACCAGTTCCCAGCTCACCCGGGTGCAGCTTGGTCCCATACTGGCATAACATTGGGCGGGGAGGTTTCCACCCCCGGGGCTACACCGGGTGTCGCAGGGACGGTCCAGGCTCCTCTCCTGATACCCCGTGTTAATACTGTACCGGTGTCGGCATTGCCGATGGCCGGGTATTCCTTGCCCCTCAGGGATCATTTGGCCCAGGCCACAAGGGAAAAGATTTGGCGGGGGGAGTATGTCAATATTTTCTCCCTATTGAACCGGGAACCCACCAAGGAGGAAAAAGAGGGGCAGGATGAGAAGGACAAGGAGCTGTCTCGCCGTCGCAAGCCACCACGCACATGGGCCAATTGGTTACCCGCATATCTCATTTATATGGCGGTGTACCTCAGGGCTCGGCCTGACCTGGCCATTCCTATGGTCCAATATTTGGACAATATTTACAGGGCAATGGTGGATTTTCCTGGCCCATCGTGGTTGGCTTATGATGAGGAATTTAGAATGAGAGTGCCCCTACACCCGGAGATGAGATGGGATGAGCCATGTCAGAAACTGTGGCTTTTATACATGACCCCCACGCGCCCGGCGCCTGGGGAGAGGTACCATTGTGGCCATGCAGTCCAGCGAGCTGCTCCAACACAGGCTCCCCGCCAGCTGGCGGGGCAGGGGGTTCCAGCCCGCTTGCTGTGTTGGAGTTTCTTGGCCAATGGTGTATGCAATAGAAAACAGTGCCGATACAAACATGAGTGTCCATCTTGCGCTGGCCCCCACGCCACCGCTGCATGTCCGCGAGCCGGTGGGTCACGGGGCAGAGGTAGAGGTGGACAAGGAGCGGGCAGACCTGCCGCTGATGGAGCTGGTCACTCAAAAGGCCCCCTCCCCGGTTAACGTAACTATGTTGGAGTGGTGGCTCTCAACTTACCCGAGGAGAGAGGATGCTAGGTATCTCCTCGAGGGTTTCCAGCGGGGCTTTCGCATCCCATTCAAAGGGGAGCGGTGCCCCCAAGATGCCCCTAATTTACTTTCCCTGAAGGGTAGGGAGGAGGTGGCTGCCCTAAGTATCGCTAAGGAGGTTAATGCAGGTAGGGTTGCTGGCCCCTTTCCTATGCCACCCTTTCCCAATCTGAAGGTTTCCCCTTTAGGGTTGGTGCCCAAAAGGACCCCTGGGGAGTTTCGTTAAATTCACCATCTGTCATATCCGGCGGGGCATTTGGTCAATGATGCCATTCCTGATGACCTTTGTTCTGTCAGGTATACGTCATTTGACCAGGCCCTGCGCATGGTGCGCTCTTGTGGCCCGTGTGCACTTCTGGCAAAATGTGACATTAAGTCGGCATTCCGTTTGTTGCCAGTGCACCCGGGTGACTTTGAATTATTGGGCTTTAAATTCCAAGGGAAATTTTATGTTGATAAAGCCATGCCTTTTGGCTGCTCTATTTCCTGTTCAGCATTTGAACGTTTTAGCACTTTCCTTCAGTGGGCCTTTGTTCGCAGGTCTGGGTCCCGGTCTGTAGCCCATTACCTCGATGATTTCTTGTTCGGGGGTGAACGGGGCTGGGACACGTGTACGCGTCTCCTCAACACATTTCAGACGCTAATGCAGGAACTCGGTATCCCTTTAGCGCCCGAAAAGACCGAGGGCCCATCAACTAAGCTCACATTTCTGGGTATCGAAATTGACACGGTCTCGCAGGCATCCAGGTTACCCATGGATAAGGTCACCCGGATCACTGCGTTGATTTTGGCCTTACTGGCCAAACGCAAGGTGTCACTTCGTGAGCTCCAGGTTCTCCATGGTCACCTTAACTTCGCCTGCGCCCCGCACGCGCAAGGCGTATCACCATGCATTCAGTCAATTTAAAAAATTTTGTGCACAACTCCGGTTGCCCGAGGTGTGGCCCATTCCAGTTGCACACGTTCTCCAATTTATGGTCTACCTACACTGTCAGGGACTAGCCCCCCGCACCATAGCATCCAGGCTGTCAGCACTGGCATTCATGGCCAAAGTGAGGGGCTCTACTGACAACACGAATGATTTCCGTATACAACATGTTTTGGAGGGGTGGACACGGGAACGTGGATGCCGGCCGGACAATCGCCACCCTATTTCTCCAGGGGTTCTTACCCACCTTGCTCGAGGCTGGCATGACCTGTGTTTCGACAGGTATGAGGGAGCTCTGTTTCATGCGGCTACCACGGTGGCCTTTTTTGGAGCACTCCACATCAGTGAGTTGGTGCTACTGTCTAAGGCGGATGCGGCTCGTAGGGCACTGGAACTCGAAGATGTCTATGTCTCCAATGAGTGGGCTCAGTTGAGGATACGGTCCTCAAAAGTTGATCAGCACAGTGTAGGCAGGGGTGTTAGACTGCTACGATGTTCCATTGCAGACATCTGTCCGGTTGGTGCCCTACAAGAGTTCCTTGCAGTGCGTGGTACGCACCCTGGCCCATTTTTCTGCCACCAAGATGGGTCTCCCCTTACTAAATTTCAATTTTGGAAGGTGACCAGTAAGGCACTGTCCAGTGTTGGCCTCCCCGGGGCTCGTTACGGCACCCATTCTTTTAGAATAGGAGCTGCTTCTACTGCAGCTGCATTTGGGTACTCTGAGGCTGATATACGCCGAATGGGGAGGTGGGGATCGAAGTGTTTTGAATTATATGTTCGCCCTCTTCAAGTATGAGTACCAGATAAGTCACTGTCCTCTCTTTTTTATCTTACAGACCCTGTGTGTCCCCGCACACCGGTGGCAGTATGGCTGGTGGGCCATAGCTATGTGCACTGGGCAGCGCAGTACGCTGCGGCGACAGAGTGGGGACCCCAGCTTGGACTACGTGCCTCCGCATGTATCAGGTGGTATGGTAAGCGCGGAATGTTATGGCGGGAACTGTTGCCATTCCTTTTCTCCATCAGGGATGCTGAACCGCCTGATGTCCTGGTGCTGCACCTCGGGGGCAATGACTTGGGCCAGGTCACTGGCCTTTCCTTAAAACATACGATCTGCAGTGACCTAGCTTATTTGCGTTATGTGTGGCCTGCCACAACGCTGTTATGGTCGGACATCATACCGTGTCACGCTTACAGGGGGGGTATCAACCTCCAGGCCCTTGACCGCGCTCGTCGCTCGGTGAACATGGCAGTGGCCCGGTTCTTTGCTGATAAGGGTTTGGGGCGGGTCATCCGACACCCCACCATTAGTCTCCAAAATTACGATCTTTACACAGGGGATGGGGTCCATCTGTCGCCCAGAGGTATGAACCTCTTTTTGGAAGATTTGCAAGTAGGCCTGTTGACCGAGCTGACGGTCTGGGGTGTGTGTGTGTGAGTCTTTATTAAGCCTCCCCGTGTGGCGGGTAGCACTGGTAAGGTAAATATTTATGACCCACAGGTATCCGGCAGGTTCGCAATTGACTGGCCAACACTAGATAGGTACAAGTTTGTTAACGTTGACCGGTCAACGACGAACCAGGCAATGGGGTGATGGCAGGAGCTCTTCAGCATGCATCACCCCGTGATTTGACGGATACACGTCAGAGGGTGGGGTCAGTAGATAGTTTATTGAATACGGTCAACAATTTGTTTGTTGTAAACAAACAAATTGATACAAATGGATACATTGTAGCCAATTGCCGTTGGCAATTTTGGGAGGAACCTTACCAGTGTTACTGTGGCCTGCTTGCCTTAAGAATTATAATTGGCTGAGTACCAATTGAAATTTATAATTCGGACTAGGGCATGAATCAATAAATGTGGCCCAATGCCGTTATCCATATATACCGGTGTCTGAGTCTTTTTGGGGGGGTGCGCCTGCAATACCACATATATTGAGCTATTGACAAAAGGTTTTGGGGCCAGATTCCATGAAAGGTCTGGGTTTGTCACAGATTAACCCAACCCATTCTGGTTATACTTGAGAAACTAGGCAAAGATGCATCCACCCTCTTCAAGTTAATGCCCATATTAGCAGAAGAGAACAGATAATTCTAATGGTGATGCATTGGCACCTACTGGACAGCAAAGTAGTTTAAGGTGACACTGGTGGAGGAGATAGTGGTAGTGACACTCAAAGTAACTTTTGTAAATATTGAGCTGAAAGAGGTAATGGGCAAATCATGGCTGAAATTTCTTATCTTGAAAGTAGGAGACTATGGTAAAGTACAGCTGGGCTTTTCTTACCGTGAAAACTCTACAATGAAATAGTAAGAAATGAAACAAGAGATAGTGCTGGGAGATGAGGCTCCCAAGTTGAAAGGCTCTCAAACAACAACTGAAAAAAACTATGCATAGTGTCATTGCTAAAGAAAAGGAGAACATTTTGAAGGTTGCTCATTCACAGATTTCCAAAAATCAGAGGAGCTTGATGCAGCAGCAGCAGCAGCAGCAGCAGCAACAACAACAACAACAACCTTTGTAAAATAAGAATATATTAACATAAATAGGGAATACCATAGTTCTGTCTGCTGAGGTTGTTTTTCTGGAGTTTGTTTTGCTTCCAGTAACACTTTGTGTTGTGTATTGAATAAATTTGATCCAACATTTTATGTTCTCCTCAATTTCTAAAGTAACGCAAGATTGGGGTTTGCACCATTTTACTCTGAGAAGCACAAGTCGTGTCCGAACTAGGATCACCCCATTCTCTCTTGAGTTATATTGACCAATCCTGTTGATTCCTGCCAAAATGTATCTTTCCCTAACTGTATATAAGTCGCTGTGGCACAGTTAAAATTGTGCTCTTATCCCCGAATAAAGTTGTGTGTTTGGCCCGTTATGCTGGCTGTTGCTCATTATTTCCAGAACACTAAACTTTGTCAAATGTTGTTCTGTGTCTGACTAAAGGGCATGTTCTGCCTGTGCTAACCTCAAGCTACATCTGTGGGTAAGCTTATGTTAATCTTGATGACTTGCAAAACTTTGATCTGTTGCTAATTTTGCTTTAGCGGAAACAGCAGCTGAAAAGACACTTCCCTGAAAGATCAGATGCACTTGTTTTGGTAACTGAGCTAGTGGAAGGAGAAAAAAACTAGTTCCCCCAAAACTCAATAGCGCTGTAGGCAGCCCTATCTCAAGATCTGAACTGGGTGAGAACTTCTGAGTAGAAAATCAGGCTTCAAAGGTGCCTTATGCACAGCTGAAGAAAGAAAAGTGTGAGGTGGAATTCAACAGCGCTGTCAAGAATAAAATGGAGAATCCACTGCTTTTATCCCCTCAGCTAAATACTACTTCACGAATAAGATCACTATATAAAATAATGAAGTCCATGAGTAAAGATGGGGGAAAGACGGAAACAAAAAGCAGGTAAGAGCCAAAAAAAGGTTAGCCTTTCAAAATGTATTAGTGTATTACATGTTTTTGGAAATGTGAAAAATGATAAAACTTGGGATATGATGTATCTTCCTGCACTTAGCCTGCTCAAACTCATAAATCACTTGTGAGCTGGAAATCTACAAATGCAAGGGAATTCTGTGTGCATACTAAGCAGTGTGGATCATTGACCTTCTGTGGCAAATAATGAACCATAAGGAGGATGGATCATGCCTTTGTTTCTTTACAACAAGATGTTATCATTCCAAACACTCAGCAATACTAGAATTCCTGTCTGCCCATTCTTAGTACCTAAAACATCTGTTTCTGGACATGGCTTAAAGAATAACAAATGTATTTTTATTGTATAAACTTTCACAGCTGGTAGCTTGCTTTGTCAAATGTATATAGGTCTATGCTGAAACTTTGCTATGGTTATCCACCTGGCTATAGGACAGTGATGGCAAACCTTTTAGAGACCGAGTGCCCAAACTGCAACCCCAAAACCCACTTATTTATCACAAAGTGCCAACACAGCATCAGGGGAGGAAGGAAACACTCCCATTGGGCTGTTGGGCAGAGGGGTGTGGCAAACTCTGTGCTGGGCAACTGCATGGGTGCCCACAGAGAGGGCTCCAAGTGCCACCTCTGACATGCATGCCATAGGTTCACCACCACTGTTATAGGGTTTTTTCCTTAAGGGAAGCATGTTGTACCATAGAGAAGTGTGAGTTCTCTTAAACTTAACTACCGTATTTATTCGTGTATAACGCGCAAAATTTTATACCCAAAAAAAGGCTCAAAGTTTGGGTGCGCGTTATACACGAGGACTGGGCCGCGCGACTCAAGAAGCCGGCGCCGGGTAGGCGCGGAGCACGCCGCGGCCCTCCCCGGAGGGTTCCCTTCTCGACCTGGCGGGTGCGTGCAGGTGAGCGGCGGCGGCAGCGGGACCTGGGCGCCTGCCCAGGTCCCGCTGCCGCCGCCGCTCACCTGCATGCACCCGCCGGGTCGAGAAGGGAACCCTACGGGAGAGGGCCGCGGCGTGCTCCACGCCTACCCGGGCCGCGCGACTCAAGGAGCCGGCGCCGGGTAGGCGCGGAGCACGCCGCGGCCCTCCTCCCAGGCGCCCAGGTCCCGCTGCCGCCGCTGCTCACCTGCACGCACCCGCCGAGAAGGGAACCCTCCGGGAGAGGGCCGCGGCGTGCTCCACGCCTACCCGGGCCGCGCAACTCAAGGAGCCGGCGCCGAGTACGGTAGGCACGGCTTAGATGCACCGTCTGCCCCACCCACGGGCCCAGGGGCGTGCGGCTGGCGGGATCTGATTGGGTGGCGCGGGAGACGAGGCGTGTGAAAAAAAATTTTATACCAAGATTTCATGGAAAATTAGGGGTGCGCGTTATACACGAGTGCGCGTTATACTCGAATAAATACGGTACACCAAACAGAGCAATTGGTTGTATAGCAGAGTAACCTAAAGGGTTGTTGTTGTTTTTGTTTTTTTTGTGTTTTTTTTTTTTGCAGTTTGGCACATACTGTACACTATAAGAAATAGAAGGTCCTTAAGTGTTGAAATATTTCATCTCTAATCCCACAAGCTACTGTGATCTGCAGCAGTTTGCAAATTAGCTTGCTCCATTTTGTGATCTAAATACCTGCTTACTTTGCAGGCGCACCCCCCAATAAAGTACTCAGACACTGATGAAAGTGGATAACGGCATTGGGCCACATTTATTGATTCATGCCCTAGTCCGAATTATAAATTTCTATTGGTGATTGACCAATCATAATTCTTAAGGCAAGCAGGCCGAAGTAACACTGGTAATGTACCACCCAAAATTGCCAACGGCAATTGTTACAATGTATCTATTTGTATCAATTTGTTTGTTGACAACAAACAAATTGTTGATCGTAGTCAATATCTAACTAATGACCCCACCCTCTGACGCGTATCCGTAAAATCACGGGGTGATGCATGCTGTCTAGCTGTAGCCATCACCCCATCGCCTAGTTCGTCGTTGACCGGACAACGTTTAACCAACTTATGCCTGTCTAGTGTTGTCCAGTCAATTGCGAACCTGCCGGATACCTGTGGGTCATAAATGTTTACCTTACCAGTGCTACCCGCCCATGTGACCAAAGTCAACAGCAGCAACAGAAACCCCTATATCAAACCATAGCAACAGTGTGGGATGGGCAAAAAAGCCAGGACCCGAGAGCCAATTGTGGGTCCCAGCCAAAAATTCCCACCCGGCCCTGAAGCGACCAAAATATCACACTGTTAACTAGGGAGGGGGTGGAGGGGAAAAACTTCTCCGCTCCGTCGCTTCACAAAATGGCAGCTCGGCTGCCTCATGGCCGCCCCTTATATAAGGGTGCTGGCCACGCCCCCTAACTACCCGGATGCCTTCGTCCGATGGGGGGGTCCCGCAAAGGGCGCGGCGGCCATTTTGGCGCCACGCTCGCATTGCAGGCGCACCCCCCAATAAAGGACTCAGACACTGATGAAAGTGGATAACGGCATTGGGCCACATTTATTGATTCATGCCCTAGTCCGAATTATAAATTTCTATTGGTAATTGACCAATCATAATTCTTAAGGCAAGCAGGCCGAAGTAACACTGGTAATGTACCACCCAAAATTGCCAACGGCAATTGTTACAATGTATCTATTTGTATCAATTTGTTTGTTGACAACAAACAAATTGTTGACCGTAGTCAATATCTAACTAATGACCCCACCCTCTGACGCGTATCCGTAAAATCACGGGGTGATGCATGCTGTCTAGCTGTAGCCATCACCCCATCGCATAGTTCATCGTTGACCGGACAACGTTTAACCAACTTATGCCTGTCTAGTGTTGTCCAGTCAATTGCGAACCTGCCGGATACCTGTGGGTCATAAATGTTTACCTTACCAGTGCTACCCGCCACACGGAGGGGCTTCAAAGAAGGCTCGACGCCCCCCCCCCCAGACCGTCAGCTCGGTCAACAGGCCTCCCTGCGACAGATGGGCCCCAACCCCTGAGTAAAGCTCGTAATTTTGCAGACTGATGGCGGGGAGGCTAATGACGCGTCCCCCACCCTTGTTGAAAAGGAACCGGGCAATAGCCCCGTTCACGGAGCGTCGGCTCAGTCAAGAGCCCCGAGGCCGAACGCTCCCCTGTAAGCGTACCGCGGTATCGTGTCCGACCAATTGAGGGTTGTCGCAGGCCATACATAATGTGAGTAGGGCAGGTCACTGCAAATCGCAAGGTTCCGCGATAGGCCAGTGACATGTCCCAAGCCATCGCCCCCAAGGTACATAACCAGGACATAGGCGAGTCAGCATCCCTGATGTAGAAAAGAAATGGCAACAGTTCCTGCCATAACATGCCACACTTACCATGCCACCTGAGACGTGCGGATGCACCCAGTCCCAGTCGGGGTCCCCACTCTGTCGCCGCAGCGTAACGCGCTGCCCTGTGCAGCGTAACGCGCTGCCCTGTGCAGCGTAACGCGCTGCCCCATGCAGCGTAACGCGCTGCCCTGTGCACGTGGCCATGGCCCACCAGCCATACTGTCACCGGTGTAATACGACACCCAGGGTCTGTCAAGGAAAAAAAGGGGGGAGAAACAGTGCAGTGACTAAACTGGTACTCACGGTTGAAGAGGGCGAACACAAAACTGAAAACATTGTGATCCCCACCCTCCCATGCGGCGTTTGTCAGCCCCGGAGTACCCAAAAACAGCTGCAGTAGAAGCCACCCCTATCCTGAACGAATGGGTGCCGCAACGAGCCCCAGAGAGGCCAACACTGTCTAGTGCCTTCCCGGCACCCTCCAAAATTGAAATTTAGTAAGGGGAGACCCATCTTGGTGACAGAAAAACGGGCCATGGTGGATGCCACGCAGTGCAAGAAACTCCTGTAGGGCACCAACCGGACAGATGTCTGCCAAAGAACACCGTAGCAGTCTTACACCACTGCCTGCGCCATGCTGATCAGTCTTAGAGGAGTGTATCCTCAACTGAGCCCAGTCTTTGGCAACATAGACATCCTCGAGTTCCAGTGCCCTACGACTTGCTTCCGCCTTAGACAGCATCACAAGCTCGCTGATGCGGAGCGCTCCAAAAAAGGCCACCGTTGTAGCCGCGTGAAATAGGGCTGCCTCGTTCTTATCAAAACAGAGGCCATGCCAGCCCCGGGCCAATTGGGTAAGAACCCCTGGGGAAATCGGGTGGCGGTTGTCCGGGCAACGCCCACGCTCCCGCACCCACCCCTCCAAAACATGTCTCACACGGAAGTCAGCGGTACTATCCACATGACCGCCCACCTTGGCCATAAAAGCCAATGCTGACAGCCTAGATGCTATGGTGCGAGGTGCAAGGCCCTGGGCATGCCGGTAAACCATGAACCGAAGTACATGGGTGACTGGGATCGGCCAGGTTTCTGGCAGCCAGAATTGGGTACAGAAATCCCTGAAAGAATTGAATGCGTGGTGATACGCCTTACGCGTGCGTGGCGCTACCGACAAGCCAATCGCCCGGTTCACCTCTCCTTGCCAATGGTCCATATCTCGTCCGGGAGTGGCGAGGGAAATTCCTCTGCATCTGGGGCCAAGGCATGGAACCGGGAGATCTGCAGGCGGGACAAAGTGTCAGCGATATCATTATTGACCCCCGGGACATGTCTGGCCCTGAAGAGGACATTGAGGCGCAGGCTGCGCAACACAAACTGGCGCACTAGGTCCATGACCCTGGGCGATTTGGAAGTCTGTGAGTTGACAATGTGCAAAACGGCCGCATTGTCACACCAGAAATAGACAACCGAGTTGGCCCACTCCTCGCCCCATAGCATCAAAGCCCCCAGGATAGGGAAAAATTCGAGATACGTGAGATCACGCAGGCGACGCGTGCCTGCCCAGGCTGGTGGCCACCCACCATAGGCCCACTTCCCATTGAAGTACATCCCATAACCCAGGGATCCCGAAGCATCGGACTGTATCTGAAAGCGAGGGGAAGCCAGGAGGTCAGACCTCCAAAATGATACTCCATTGAACTCCCTCAGGAACTGGAGCCAGATAAGCATATCTGCCCTGATACCCCGAGTGAGTCTAACTCTATGGTGGGGCCTAGATAAGCCTGTCATGGCGTCGCACAAGCGCCGAGCAAATGCCCTGCCCGGTGCAACGACCCTGCAAGCCAAATTGAGGTGACCATGTAGCACCTGCAGTTCCCTCAGTGATGCCTTGCGTTTAGCAAGTAAGTCCGAGATAAGGGCCACTATCCTTGACACCTTATCCCCCGGTAACCTAGAAGCCTGCGCTACCGTGTCAATCTCCACCCCCAGGAATACTAGCTTTGTAGATGGGCCCTCGGTCTTTTCGGGCGCTAAAGGGACACCGAGTTCCTCCATTAGCGTCTGAAATGTGTTGAGGAGACGTGTGCACGTGTCCCAGCCCCGTTCACCCCCGAATAAAAAATCATCCAGGTAATGGGCTACAGACCGGGACCCTGACCTGCGGACGAAAGCCCACTGTAGGAATGTACTGAAACGCTCGAAGGCCGAGCATGATATGGAACAGCCAAAAGGCATGGCCTTATCAAAGTAATATTCACCCCGGAACTTAAAACCCAGCAACTCAAAGTCGCCCGGGTGCACAGGCAGGAGGCGAAACGCCGACTTGATGTTGCACTTAGCCAATAGCGCACCCGGGCCACATGAGCGCACCATGTGCAGGGCTTGGTCAAAAGACGTATACCTGACGGAGCAAAGGTCATCAGGGATAGCGTCATTGACCGATCGGCCGGCTGGGTAGGACAAGTGATGAATCAGGCGAAATTCGCCTGATGACTTTTTGGGCACTAAGCCCAAGGGTGATACCTTAAGATTAGGGAACGGGGGTGTTGGGAAAGGGCCAGCGACCCTGCCCAAATAGACCTCCTTGGTAATGCTGGCAGCAGCTACCTCCTCCCTCCCCCTAAGGGACAAAAGGTTGGGGGCATCCTGGGGGGACCTATCGCCCACGAAAGGAATACGGAACCCCTGTCTAAAACCCTGAAGAAGGTAAGCCGCATCCTCCTCCCTCGGGTACAATGCGACCCAACGCTCCAACATGTCCACATTAATTGGGGAGGGGGCCTTTTGGTGAACCAGCTCCCTCTGCGGCAGTTTTGCCAGCCCCCTGTCCGCCCCTTCCTCTGCCCCGCATCCCTCCAGACCTGGGAAGCCAGCGCAGGAGGGACACTCATGCCTGTACTTGCAATTCTTCCTGTTGCAGGAACCATTGGACAAGAAACTCCAGCACAGCAGGAAGGCTGGAACCCCCTGCCCCGCCACCTGGCAGGGAGCCTGTGCTGGGGCCGCTCGCTGGACCGCATGCCCACAATGGTATCTTTCCCCAGGCGCAGGGCGCGTGGGAGTCATGTACAGAAGCCACAGCCTCTGGCAGGGCTCATCCCACCTCATCTCGGGGTGCAGGGGAATACGCATACGGAATTCCTCGTCGTAAGCCAACCACAACGGGCCCGGGAAGTCAACCATCACCCGGTAAATGTTGTCCAAATACTGGACCATCGGAATTGCCAAATCCGGCCGGGCCCTGAGGTAGACCGCCATGTATATGAGGTAGGCCGGCAACCAGTTGGCCCACGTACGTGGTGGCTTGTGACGACGCGCCTGCTCCTTATCCTTCTCATCTTGCCCCTCCCTCTCCTCCTTGGTGGGGTCTCTGTTAAGGAGGGAGAAGATGTCCACATACTCCCCCCGCCAGATTTTCTCTTTGGTGGTCTGGGCAAAATGGTCCCCCAGTGGCAAGGAATACCCTGCTGTCGGCAAAGCCGACACCGGCACGGTGGAAACTGCGGGCATCTGAAAAGGAGCCTGGACTAACCCGGTCACCCCCAGAAGATTCCCGACTGGGTAAGAAGTACCCCCTACCACGGGGCCCTGGGTGATAGTTGAAGTCACCGGGTGGGGCGTCGGCAACTGGACCGCCGCACCACCCGTGCGAGGCCAAGGCCATTGAAAAGCCCCCCCCCTACGTGGCCATGTGTGTAGGTGCACTAGTTAGGACCGCATACTCACATGCTGCACCCCCATGGGCCGCCCCCACCGGGGGTTCCAGCCCACTGGGGGCGTCGGAGCTCACGACCGCCATAGAGCTCGTCGACGGGGCTTGACCAGCACCGGCCTGTTGATTGGGGAGCTGCGTGGCAGTGGCCGAAGTCGGGCCACGCGCCTCAGGCAGCTCAACCCGACTCTCCGCCTGCCGCTGCCCAGCAGACGATGGATCGACCAGCACCCCAAAAGGGGCCCCAGGGTGACTAACCCGGGCCAGGGATGCCTCAAGGGCCGCAACGCGGGCCAGGAGGGCCTCCACGCTGACATAGCCCCCCAAACCAGGGGGGTATGCATTAAGCTGCGCCCCAACGGAGGAAGGCCCAGCGGAATGGGCCACGCCAGGAGCGGCGGCTGCCGCTTGCGGGCCAAGGGCCGCGGCCCCTGCCGGGCCCGCACGCGGACCCCCAGCCTCCAGCCAAGGGGGAATTAACCCCATCCCACCGGTCCCGGTGGGCTCTGGCATAGGAGGCTGCTGGGGAGGCGCAGCCGCGGTCCTCCGACCCGGATTGCGCCTCCGCGCAGAACGAGCCGCGTTCGCAGTCGCCTTCCTCCTTGAGGGCATCACAGCTAGCCGATGGGAAGCCGAAAAGGAGAAAATCAGCAGCCAAGAGGCTCCCCGGTGAGGGTAAAAGCGACGGAGGTAAGAGGGAAAAACCTCTCCGCTCCGTCGCTTCGCAAAATGGCAGCTCGGCTGCCTCATGGCCACCCCTTATATAAGGGTGCTGGCCACGCCCCCTAACTACCCGGATGCCTTCGTCCGATGGGGGGGGGTGCAAAGGGCGCGGCGGCCATTTTGGCACCACGCTCGCATTGCATCCTAATTGTTCAGATGCAATGGTGGGAAAGAATAATGTTGCAGAACCCCAAATTTATTTTTCTCCTTCTAATGCCAATCTAACTATAGCATCTGATTCCACTCAATGGCAATGGATGCAGGATTCATTGCAAGTACTATCCCCAGAAAGTAATCCTTACAACTAGATCAGGGCAACTAGAGCTTAAACTGTCTAGCTATAGATAGGGTTAGCATGAAAATAAGCAATGGTGGTCACTTGCTATGTTGCATACACTAGCAAGCTGTCTGTTGAAAACAGCACGACTTTATGGTTTTGTATCATGCACTAATACATCAATTCATCTGAAATGTGCCACCTTACACGTTGATTTGCTACAACAGGCTAACATGGTTGTATCTTGGAAAATTCAGACAGAAAAACATTCTCTGTTCTGAATGAATGGGACCAACTGTGACAGAATCAATTTGCTCATGAATTCTAACCCAACATTTTCACTTAAGGTGAACATAGAACATTTATATTGAGAAATATCTACTCTCTCCTTTCCTATATGTTATCTACCAAAAAAAAAAAACAACGTTTGCATATAGCTTCTTTAAAATAAAGTCAAGGGACTTTCCGTTGTCTCTGTGAACTATCTGACTTCCTTTTTGCTAGCTGTGTTGAAAAACCATCCTTGACACGTGAATCGTGGGAGGGGGGGTTCACAAAAGCCCACTCCATGCTTCATTTAAAGTTTGAGAAATAATTATTGCACAACCCTTCAAAAGTGGAATTATGCATAGAGTTTGGAGGTTAGAATGCTGTGTTTCAGCACTGTTCTTGCAATGCACTAAGAACAATCTCTGTAGCCCCTCCCCCCACCAGCAAGAACTAAATTGCTTAAAGTTCCCATCCTTTGGCTGGACCTTCAATAACAACCATAGTCAGTCAAGAAGGCCAAAGCAAATAATATGTTTACTGTCTCAAGGTTTCCTTTGACAATTTGCCTGTATCTTTGAGTTTTAGGGTTCCTTGGCTATTTGCATTAGCATGGAAATGAGTAACTATAGCCTTCCAGATGTTGTTGAATTACAGATTGCAAAATTTCCCCATCATTGGAATTTAGCAGTGTTGAAGTCCAATGACAGGAGAGCCACACATTCTCCACCTCCGTGGTATCATCAGAGACTTATGCAGTGTTAACTGATGTACTCATTGCTACCAGGATATATTGATAACATTCCCATTCAACTTAATTATAAATGCTACAAAACAATGTGATAAGGTGTCATTCACTTAATGTCTATCATTTTGGTAATATGAATTTCTTGGGTTTTTATTTTTTGTCAGAAATGTTCAGATAGCTGGAGAATTACATGCATACAGTAGTGGAACTTCAGTTAACATTAATGTATTCTCTGGGACGAAACAGCAAAAATTATTTTAACTGAATCTTCCATAGGAATTCATTGAATGCATTTTTCCTTAGGAATGCATTGAAAACCAAAATATATTAACTGAAACCTGGTTTCCCATGGGAATGCATTGAAAACCATTTATTTATTTAATAGATTTATATACCGCCCTAATCCAACTAATCCAATTAATCCATTACAAAAACAAAATCCAAAAACTGAGCCACTATTTTTTATGAATTTTCTTTTGCTAAGTGATTTTTATGTTAACTGAGCCATTTGTTAACCAAGGTTCCACACTAGATTTAATTGCACTACCCTGAGAGATTCTAGCCAATAAGTCTGTTCATAACATCACTCTTTTGTTACAATAACACTTAGAGAAATGTCCCATCTAAATACAGAACTATATGTATGATGGTTGTATAGGCCTTGTTAAATGTTTCAGTCCTGCTACCCTTTTTGTCAACTATTGATATTTATTGCAACAAAATGAATGGCAATGTTACATCACAGGTTTCCCTGAACTTGACACCCTACAGCTAATGAACTGTAATGGGGGCAAGAAAGCTTGAATCATGACCATATCATACTGTCTTCCTATCTAAATTATGCCTCCTCTTTCTCCCAGAAGTGAGGTAAAAGGCAGCTTACAAAGGTTTTTTTTAAAACAAGAAAACTCTTAAATATTTTGAATTTTTAGTCATTGTTAGCCAGAGGGGGATATTTCATGGGAGGGCTTATTCTACTCACACTGACATGTCTGACCTAAAATTTAGTTTAATTTTAGCCCAGAAGCTTTCCTGTTAGCAAAGTCAACTGTTTTCCTTTTAATAAAGTCCCATTGCTTTGCCTTGTCTTGTTTTGCCTTTTCTAGGCTAACCAAGATTAACTCTCCTCTCTCACCACGTACATCTTTTGGCTACAAACTAAATGTGCAAGAGTGTCAAAATGAAAAGACTTTCATTTACCCTTTGCTGATTTATTTATTTATTTATTATATTTATATACCACCTTTCTCACCCTGGGGTGACCCAAGGCAGTTTACAAGTCATAAGATATACACAGAACCACAGTGAAAGTACAGATCATACAATAAACACAACCAGATACAATAACATGTAAAAGTACAATTAAAAACAGTAGAAAAAAGATCTCTGATTAAAGTGTATGCAAATGTATACAAAGGTGTAAGAAAGAAATTCATTACTCTGTATAGAAAACATGGGAGAAATAACGTCAGCATTAGTGCAATCACACATGAGGGAGAAAAGCTTGGCTTTTCCAAAGCTTTGAGCACTGGCAATAGGAATGTCTTTTAAAGTCTTTTGCGATGATGGTGCCCTGTGGTTTGCTCTCGATCTCTCTCTTAGGGCTCAGGAAAAGAGGAACCGTATAAGTCTTTTGGAGAGGTCTGAATTGCATCCAAATGACAATTTTGACAGATTTGAAACATTGACCAAGATGTCAAGGTGAGCAGTATATATTTGGGGAGGGGGAATAAAAGAGCAAAATTGACAGGAAGAATTGTATGAAGAGAAGGTTCACGAACCAAGTAGGGGCTGTCATGGTTTCCACATGCGACCTTGTCTTAATTTTAAGGTGACATTTGATTCATGTAGTGTTAAGATACATTTTACATTTTTCTTTGGCTTAGAAATGCCAGTTTTCATTTTTCAAACACATTGCAATGCCACGTTGTTAGTCTGACATGACAATGATGTATAGTTAAGATTAGTTGCCTTCCCAAAGGGTGGAGGAAAAAGTGAGTGTCCAGGACTGGACAATTCCAATGAAACACCTGCTGTCCCACGAGAGGACAGAGTAACAGAAAGGTCAGCTGACTGCACCACGAGGGTGATGACGCCTCCTTTCCTGTCAATCAAACGGATTGCCAAGACACCTGTTAGAATAAAACTTTCCCAGAGAAAGCAAAGGTGGGGGCCACATGTGGAGCAGATGGCAACTGCACCTGCAAAGGTCCTTGAAGACCTCACTCTTTCTCATGGGAAACAAAGGTGCTTTCTCATTAGATCACCACATTCCAGAGCCCCTTTTCTCTATAAAAAGAGCTCATTCAGTAGCCACTCCTGAGACAAGGGGGGACCCTTGTCTCTCATCACCATTATATTGATTTCAGCGGGAGCTCTTGTCCGTCAGCTCCCCAAAATGTCTCTTCGGGGCTAAAGCAATGCCATGAGGGGCAGACCTGCCCCAAAAACTTAAGAAACTAAACCCACTAGGGAGCTAGCAAGATTTTATTTCATTTATTTGTTTTATTAGATTGCGTTCTATAGTGTAGATTATTTTAAGATCTGTATCCCATATTGGGTTCCTTCAATAAATCTTCAAAAGTCAGTCATGTGTTGCCTGCCTTTGTAAAGAAGAAGAAGGAAACCAAGCAGAGCTGAAGTGGCTTCAATTTGTCCTCATCGCTTCGAGATCCAGAAAGAGGTGAGAGGGATAGCTCTGTCTCAGAAAGGGAGGGGAAGAGTAGCAACTCTAAGAAGTCTAGTTTCTGCCAAGTGATTAATATTACCTACCATATGCAGAAGGCTACTCTGTCCCTGTCCCCAGCAAATCAGGCTGGGGTGAGGAGTACTCATTGAGGCAAGCAGGTCACAGGACCTAAGGTCCGCCCTGCCGGGTGTCCCCACAGAAAAATTCTGGGGGCCCATTGGAACCTTTGTGAGGCATGTTCCTCCCCCTACGTCCCTGATAGAGGCTCACACCAAATTTAGAGAGTCCAGTCATGAGTTCACTCAATCTGTGTTATATTCAAAATTTCTTTGTCATGGGTATCTGTTGAGTCCAGTGCTTAAGAAGTATTCTGACCAGCAGGATTGGGTCAAACACAAGTGATTTATTATCTGCTCAGGAAATTGGACTGGGGAACATGTACAAGGTGGCCAGCTTATATACAGTGTGAACGGCAGTTACACAGGCGGATTCATTTTGGCTGGCTTCCAGAGAAGTGGGAAAGTTTGTACTGATGAATCAGCTCTTTGCAGGCGCACCCCCCAAAGAAAGACTCAGACACCAGTATATGGATAAAGGCATTGGGCCACTTTTATTGAATAATGCCCTAGTCCGAAGTATAACTTTCAATTGGTGTATTCATCCAATTGTAATTCTTAAGGCAAGCAGGCTGCAGTAACACTGGTAAGGTTCCTCCCCAAATTGCCAATGGCAATTGGCTACAATGTATCCATTTGTATCAATTTGTTTGTTGACACAAACAAATTGTTGACCGGAGTCAATGAACTATCTACTGACCCCACCCTCTGACGTGTATCCATCAAATCACGGGGTGATGCATGCTGAAAAGCTCCTGCTATCACCCCTTGCCTGGTTCGTCGTTGACCAGTCAAAGCTATTACACCTGTACCTGTCTAAGTGTTGGCCAGTCAATTGCGAACCTGCCGGATACCTCTGGGTCATAAATCTTTACCTTACCAGTGCTACCCGCCTAAAGTGACCAAAGACAACCCCTTTGTCAAACACTAGCAACAGTGTGGGATGAGCAAAAAAGCCAGAACCCAAGGGCCAATTGTAGGTTCAGGCCAAAAATTCCCACCCGGCCCCGAAGCGAACAAAATATAAGAACATAAGAACATAAGAACAGCCTTGCTGGAACAGGCCACAGCCCATCCAGTCCAGCATTCTGTCTCACACAGTGGCTCACCATTTCCTTCAGGGTATTCCCAAGGAGATGCCTTCACCTGCTTAGGATTCCCTGGAAATGGCATTGAGAGATATCCTGCCTATCTCTCCAACCCGGAGGTTGTCCTTAGGTAGCCATAATTATAGCCATTGATACACTTGTCCTCCATGAACTTGTCTAATCCTTTCTTAAAGCTGTCAAGACTGACAGCTGTCACCACTTCTTCTGGCAGGGAGTTCCATAGACCAGTAATCCTCTGGGTGAAAAAGTACTTTCTCTTATTTGTTTGAGAACTAGTACCCAAAAGTTTCATCGAGTGTCCCCTAGTTCTAGTGTTATGCGATAGGGAAAACAGTTTTTCCTTATCTACTTTGTCCACACCGTGCATATGGGGCATACGCAGCAGAACCTGGAAAGCCCCTGCGATGCCCAGCACTGCCCCAGGGGCGGAAACTCCCGCCCTCAATGAGGTGCCATTTTGAAACCAAGGGGCACTGGGATAAACTGGTAACTGATGGCCACTCGCCTCAACTTGACGAGGCCAGGGCCACTGAACCCCACCACTGGAAGTGGGCTGTGATGTAGGTGCACTAATTTGAACCTGATACTCACTAGGTGCACCCCCGTGAGCCGCCCCCACTGGGGGTTCTGGCCCATGGCGGGCGTCGGAGCTCGCAACCGGAATCGAGCTCTGGGGCCACACCTGACTGCTCCCTGTCTGCAGCTCTGGACGAACAGGGAGCTGCGAGACACTGGCAGGCACAGGCCGGAGCGTCTCAAGCAGCTCAACCCGGCTGGCTGCCTAGTGCAGTGTGGCAGCAGTCGAGGTAGCCGATGGACACGAAGGGCCCCCGGAAGAGAGAGAAGGGCCCCCTCCCATAGGGGGCTGTGCAATCCCCAAGGATGCCACCAGCACTGCTAAACGTGCTAGTAAAGCATCCACTGCCTTAGATCCCCTAGCATAAGGCGGGTCGGGTTGGCCGGAAGGCCCACTAGGCATTTGGAAAGGAACACCGAAGTGAGAGCCTGGGCCAGAATAGGGCCATGCCCAAAACTCCTGCCCATGAGGGGCTGGAGGAGGAACGGGTTGCGCAACCGCACCAGGCCCTCCCCCGCTGTCCTGACCCATGGCCGGCAACTGCAGGCCGAGGGCCGAAGCCCCTGAGGGGCCGGCCTGAGGCTGGCTAGCCAAGGCAGGCTGCCAAGTGCCAGCCTGAATCACCCCACCGGTATCGGTGGGCAAGGCTGGGATAGTGCCCTGCAGCGGGGGCGCAGCCCTGGTCCTCTGACCAGATGGCTGCCCCCCATCCTGCGCAGGGCCCAAAAAAGTCCTCCCCTTTGGCCGCGGTTTCATCGCCGGGGCCTTCCGTTTGGGAGGCATATCTTCAAAGAAAGAGCAGGATCCCTTTCCAGGGATCGAAAACCTAGTGCCAAAAGCACAGAGCAGCCAGCAAGCTAAAGGCTCTGTGCTAATCCTCCCTTCCCAGCCGGGAAGGATCAAGGGCTAAACAGCCGAAGACTACGGACAAACAGCGACGGAGAAAACTTCTCCTCTCCGTCGCTATTTCTAAAATGGCAGCTCGTCTGCCTCGTGGCCACCCCTTTTATAGAGGGGTGGCCACGCCCCCTAACTCACCCGGATGTCTGAGTCCGGGGGGGGCGGCAAAGAGCGTGGCGGCCATTTTGGTGCCACGCTTTCATTTTGACAATAATTTGAAATTTGCGCCTTTGCAAAAGGCATGATATTCCGCCATAGACTTTACGGTGCTCATAGCGATTTTTAGAAATAACGCTTCCACACAACAGTATCTTACATTGTTTTGCAGTCCAGCCTTCTTGAGTGATTGAAAAAACCCTCAATAGATGGGTTTCTAAGAGCAACTTTCTTGTGAAAAGGAATTAGCATGTGCTGCATAGTGTTTATTTATTTAGAGGCTGAGCAGTTGGGAAGCAAAAAAGTATATAATGAAGATATATGGTACTAAATGAGCCATAATTAAAATTACTAACACAGATATCCTGCACTGTTTCTTGCAAGCAAGATGTATCTTCAGACTGTTCCTCCTTTCATGGTTTTTTTCAAAACTGGCTCATTCTTTGCTTTGTATCATAGTCTCCACTCCCTTTTCATCTAATCATAGAGGTGTGAAATTCTTAGCTGATTTAAGTATAATTGAGCCAAAACAGAGGCTAGGAACACTTTTTTCTCCTGAAATTATGGGAGGCTCAAAAGTCTGCACAGTATTATTGTACGCTCATTAGGGAAAACTCATGAAGGGCTCAATTATAACTTCCCTGTTGATATAAAAATAAGGAAGGGAAAACGAGTGTCAAAGCAACTTCCTTTTTATGGGTACTACTGACATACAAAAACCTGAAAGCAAGATTAAGAAAAGGAGAAGGAGATACAATTAGAGGATCTATCTAAAGTCACTATATTGTTAAGAGTGTCAAATGTAGGACACACTAACAAAGTGTATAGATCAGTATAAGTCACTCAACTTTGTTTGAGTATCATACTTTTGGCCTTGAAATTTTCATCTCCTAAATTTTCAAAAGCAAATATCTATTGCAGCGCTTGTGGGGGATAATGAATATCAATTCATACCAAGATTTGTTGTTCTTACAGATAACTTTATGGCTGCACTAATAAGCTTTTCAAGGTATGTGAGATATTCAGGGAGTTTTTGCACCTCCCAGTGTGTTTACAACAGTTAGTAGAGATTGGAACCCAAGTACAGTGGAACCCCATTTAACGAATGCTTCGTACAACGAAAAAATCATACAACAAAGAGATTTGGGCACAAATGGGTCCATTGTACAATGAAATTTTTTGTTGTACAATGCAATGGAGGAGGAAGTAACTGAGCGGATTGGCTGCCTCCTCGAAAAGCAACCTGGTCTGAGCGTCTGATCCCCAGCTTGCTTTCGGAGGAGATAGCTGAGCGGGTTGGCTGCCACCTCCGAAAGCTCTGGATCACATGCCTGGGGATCACATGCTCCAACCTGGGGCTTTCAGAGGAGGCAGCTGACCCACTCAGCTACCTCCTCTGAAAGCAAGCCAGGGATCGGATGCCCCAACCGGGTTGCTTTTAGAGGAGGCAGCCAACCTGCTCAGCTACCTCCTCCGAAAGCAACCCAGGGATCAGACACTCCAACCTGTGGCTTTTGAAAGAGGCAGTCGACCCACTCAGCTACCTGCTCTGAAAGTGACCTGGTCAGAGCGTCCAATCCCCAGGTTGCTTTTGGAAGGGGGAAGTGAGTGGGTCACCTCCCCCCTCCAAAAATCCCATTGGGGTGTGTCAGTCTGGGTCCCAAGCTGCTGGGCGATCCAGCCGAATGGCTTATTGAGGAGTCAGGGGCTCTTCCCAGCCCCTCCACAAGCCTACTGGTGATCTGCCATAGCTAAGGGGCTTTCGGGGTGGCATGGGGAAGGTTTCCCCCTGCCTCCCTGACATACATCACTCGCATGTGCAGCCAGTGATCCAGTACAACAAAAAAAAAATTGTACAACGCAAAACCCTGTGGAACAGAGTTTTTTCATTGTACGGGGTTCCACTGTATCTTCAGTCCTAGCCCAGCACTTTATCTACTATCTATCACTGGTTCATTCATTAAATAATCCCTACACCATTACCGACCTATGATTCATTTGCAAGTCCCTTCATCATGCTTCATGTGTTAAGGAGGAGAATTGGTGGACAAGGGAGCCAGACATCGCACAGAAAACTGCACAGAGGTGGAAGAGGTTTAGTGAATGTGAAGGAGAGTTAGTGTTTGGCATTTAATTAGCACTGTAATATGGCCATAACATTCGCTAGCAAAGGAAGTGTCAAGCACTCCCAAAAAATAATGTTGCAGGCGCACCCCCCAATAACGGACACAGACAACATTGAAAGTGGATAACAGCATCGGGCCACATTTATTGATTCAATGCCCTAGTCCGAATTATAAATTTGTATTGGTAAAACGACCAATCATAATTCTTAAGGCAAGCAGGCCGAAGTAACACTGGTAAGGTACCACCCCAAAATTGCCAACGGCAATTGGTTACAATGTATCAATTTGTATCAATTTGTTTGTTGACAACAAACAAATTGTTGACCGTAGTCAATATCTAACTCATGACCCCACCCTCTGACGCGTATCCGTGAAATCACGGGGTGATGCATGCTGGTTAGCTATCGCCATCACCCCGTCGCCTGGTTCGTCGTTGACCGGACAACGTTTAACTAATTTATTCCTGTCTAGTGTTGTCCAGTCAATTGCGAACCTGCCGGATACCTGTGGGTCATACTGTTTACCTTACCAGTGCTACCCGCCAATGTGACCAAAGTCAACAGTAGGAACGTAAGAAAAAACCCCTATATCAAACCATAGCCACAGTGTGGGATGGGCAAAAAAGCCAGGACCCGAATGCCAATGTGGGTCCCAGCCAAAAATTCCCACCCGGCCCCGAAGCGACCAAAATATCACACTGTTAACTAGGGAGGGGGTGGAGGGGAAAAGACTTCTCCGCTCCGTCGCTGAGGTAAAATGGCAGCTCGGCTGCCTCGTGGCCACCCCTTTTATAAGGGAGCTGGCCACGCCCCTAACTACCCGGATTCTCTGTCCTGTGGGGGGGGGCCCGCAAAGAGCGCGGCGGCCATTTTGGCGCCACGCTTGCATTGCAGGCGCACCCCCCAATAACGGACACAGACAACATTGAAAGTGGATAACAGCATCGGGCCACATTTATTGATTCAATGCCCTAGTCCGAATTATAAATTTGTATTGGTAAAACGACCAATCATAATTCTTAAGGCAAGCAGGCCGAAGTAACACTGGTAAGGTACCACCCCAAAATTGCCAACGGCAATTGGTTACAATGTATCAATTTGTATCAATTTGTTTGTTGACAACAAACAAATTGTTGACCGTAGTCAATATCTAACTCATGACCCCACCCTCTGACGCGTATCCGTGAAATCACGGGGTGATGCATGCTGGTTAGCTATCGCCATCACCCCGTCGCCTGGTTCGTCGTTGACCGGACAACGTTTAACTAATTTATTCCTGTCTAGTGTTGTCCAGTCAATTGCGAACCTGCCGGATACCTGTGGGTCATACTGTTTACCTTACCAGTGCTACCCGCCACACGGAGGGGCTTCAAAGAAGGCCTGACGCCCCCCCCCCCAGACCGTCAGCTCGGTCAACAGGCCTGCTCGCCAATCACCCAACAGGAGGTCCATACCTCCTCGCGACAGATGGACCCCATCCCCTGCGTACAAGTCGTAATTTTGTAGGCTAATAGCGGGGTGATGACTGACCCGTCCCCAAGCCCTGTCGGCAAGAAACCGCGCCACCGCCCTGTTGACCGTGCGCCTAGCGCGGTCAAGGGCCAGGAGGTGAACGCCCCCTCTATAAGAAAGGCACGGGATAATGTCCGACCAAACCAGGGTTG
Source organism: Bradypodion ventrale (assembly GCA_035047345.1). Lineage (NCBI taxonomy): Eukaryota > Metazoa > Chordata > Lepidosauria > Squamata > Chamaeleonidae > Bradypodion > Bradypodion ventrale. The sequence continues at coordinate 145,301,324 of JAWDJE010000004.1, read as the reverse complement.
TAGCAGGCCAGACATAATGCAAGTAGGCGAGGTCCTCGCAAATCGCCTGCTTGAGCGATAAGCCGGTGACCTGGCCCAAATCATTGCCCCCCAGGTGGATGATGAGAATGTCAGGCGGGTCAGCACTCAGGCCAGAAAAAAGGAAAGGCCGCAGCTCCCGCCATAACATCCCAGGCTTACCATGCCATGTGAGACTGGCGTGTTCACCCAGTCCCAGTCGGGGTCCCCACTCTGTCGCCGCAGCGTAACGCGCTGCCCTGTGCACATAGCCGTGGCCCACCAGCCATACTGTCACCGGTGTAATACGACACCCAGGGTCTGTAAGAAAATTGAGAAAAATTGAGAAAAAGACGGTAAGGTGACTGGATTGGTACTCATGGCGGAAGTGGGCGCACATAAAACTGAAAACATTGCGAGCCCCACCTCCCCATGCTGCGTATGTCAGCCCCAGAGTACCCAAAAGCAGCTGCTGTAGAGGCTGCACCAGTACGGAATGAATGTGCCATAACGGGCACCTGGTAGGCCCCACCATGGTGAGGGCACTGCCTGTCACCTTCCAAAACTGAAATTTAGTAAGGGGAGACCCATCTTGGTGACAGAAAAACGGGCCGTGGTGCATGCCACGCAGTGCCAGGAACTCCTGTAGGGCACCAACCGGACAGATGTCTGCCAAAGAACACCGTAGCAGTCTTACACCACTGCCTACGCCATGCTGATATGTCTTAGAGGAACGTATCCTCAACTGGGCCCAGTCTTTGGCAACATAGACATCCTCGAGTTCCAGTGCCCTACAACTTGCATCCGCCTTATACAGCATCTCAAGCTCGCTGGTGCGGAGCGCTCCAAAAAGGCCACCGTTGTAGCCGCATGAAGTGGGCTGCCTCATTTCAAAAACAGAGGCCAGGCCAGCCCCGGGCCAATTGGGTAAAACCCTGGGGAAATCTTGCATCCGCCTTACTCAGCATCTCAAGCTCGCCGATGCGGAGGGCTCCAAAAAGGCCACCGTTGTAGCCGCATGAAGTGGGCTGCCTCATTTATCAAAACTGAGGCCAGGCCAGCCCCGGGCCAATTGGGTAAAAACCCTGGGAAAATCTTGCATCCGCCTTACTCAGGATCTCAAGCTCGCCAATGCGGAGGGCTCCAAAAAGGCCACCGTTGTAGCCGCATGAAGTGGGCTGCCTCATCTATCAAAACAGAGGCCAGGCCAGCCCCGGGCCAACTGGGTAAAAAACCCCTGGGTAAATGGGGTGGCGGTTGCCCGGGAAACGCCCGGGCACGGGCACCCACCCCTCCCAAACATGTCTCACCCGGAATTCATTGGTGCTGTCCACACGACCTCCCACTTTGGCCATAAAAGCCAACCCGACAGCTGAGATGCTATGGTGCGTGGTGCAAGGCCCTGGGCATACAGGTAAACCATGAACCGCAGAACATGGGCTACTGGGATCGGCCAGGTTCCTGGCAGTCGGAATCGGGTACATAATACTCTGAAGGAACTAAATGCGTGGTGATACGCCTTACTCATGCATGGTGCTAGTGACAGGCCAATCGCCCGGTTCACCTCTCCTTGCCAACGTTCCATCTCTCGTCCGGGAGTGGCGAGGGAAATTCCTCCGCATCCGGGGGCCGAGGCACGGAACCGGGAGATCTGCAGGCGGGACAAAGCAGCAGCAATATCATTATCAACCCTTGGGACATGCCTGGCCCTGAAGGGAACGTTGAGGCACAGGTTGCATAACACAAACCAACGCACTAGCTCCATAACCCCGGGCGATTTGGAAATCTGTGCAGTGACGATGCAGACAACAGCCGCGTTGCCATGCCAAAATTGCACAACCGAGTTGGCCCACTCCTTGCCCCATAGCATCAAAGCACCCAGGATAGGGAAACATTCCAGATACGTGAGACCATGCAGGCGACCCTTGCCTGCCCAGGATGGTGGCCACCCACCATAGGCCCACTTCCAATTGAAGTACATCCCGTAAACCCAGGAATCCTGAGGCATCGGACTGCATCTGAAAGCAAGGGGGAGCCAGGAGATCAGACCCCAAAATGACACCCCGTTGAACTACCTCTGGATCTATGGCCAGACAAGCACGTCTGCCCCGATACCCCGGGTAAATCTGAGCCTGTGGTGGGGCCTGGAGAATCCCGCCATGGCATCGCACCAGCGCAGAGCAAATGCCCTGCCCGGTGCGACGACCCTGCCAGCGAAACTGGGGTGACCATGTAGCACCAGAAGTTCCCTCAGTGATGCCATGCGCTCAGCCAGCAAGACCGAGACAAGGGCCACTAGCCTTGACACCTTATCCCGCTGCAACCTAGAATCCTGCGCTACCGTGTTACTCTCCACCCCAGGAATACTAGCTGTGGAGATGGGCCCTCGGTCTTTTCGGGCGCTAAAGGGACACCCAGTTCCTCCATTAGCGTCTGAAATGTGTTGAGGAGACGTGTGTACGTGTCCCAGCCCCGTTCAGCCCCGAATAAAACCATCCAGGGAATGGGCTACAGACCGGGACCCTGACCTGCGGACAAAAGCGCAATCTAGGAAAGTGGTGAAACACTCGAATACCGAGCCCCAATGGAATAGCCAAAAGGCATGGCATCATTGAAATAATATGCTCCCCGGGACGGGGGTGCAGGGACAGGGCCAACGACCCTGCCCGCATAGACCCTATTGTCAAAGCTAGCAGCAGCCACCTCCTCCCTCCCCTTAAGGGATAAAAGGTTGGGGGCATCCTGAGGGGACCTATTACCCATGAAAGGGATCCGGAACCCCTGCCTAGAACCCTGAAGGAGAGAACCCGCATCCTCTCCCTTCGGGTACCACGTGAGCCAACCCTCCAACATGTCCACCTTAAATGGGGAGGGAGCCCTTCGGTGAACTAGATCCATCTGCGGCAGTCTTGCCAGCCCCCTGTCTGCCCCACCCTCTGCCCCGCATCCTTCTAGGCCTGGGACAGGCAGAGGCCGCATGGGGGCCAACACAGGTGGGACACTCCTGTCTGTATTTGCAAGTCTTCCCATTAGAGGAGCCATTGGACAAGATAGTCCAGCACAGCAGGCAGGCTGGAACCCCCCGCCCCGCCCCCTGGCAGGTGACCTATGCTGGGGCCGCCTGCTGAACCGCATGCCCACAATGGTATATCTCCCCGGGCGCAGGGCGCGTGGGCGTCACGTACAAAAGCCGCAGCCTCTGGCCTGGCTCATCCCGCCTAATCTCGGGGTGCGGGGAAATCCGCCTACGGCATTCCTCGTCACAAGCCAACCACACTGGGCCCGGAAAGTAAACCATCGCCCGGTAGACGTTGTCCAAATACTGGACCATCGGAATTGCCAGATCCGGCCGGGCCCTAAGGTACACCGCCATGCATATGATGCAGGCCGGCAACCATTTGGCTCACATACTTGGTGGCTTGAGACAACGTGCCTGCCACTATCCTTCTCATTCTGCCCCTCCCTCTCTCCTTGGTGGGCACCCTGCTTAGGAGCGCGAAGATATTCACGCACTCCCCCCGCCAAATTTACTCTCTGGCGGCCTGTGCCAAGTGGTCACTCAGCGGTAAGGAATAGGGGCTTGGACCAACCCGGCCACCCAAAAACATTCCCCTCAGGGTAGGGAACACCCCCCACCACGGGGCCCTGGGTGTTAGCTGTCATCGCCGGGTGAGGCGTCGGCGGGTGCACCGCCGCACCACCCGCGCGAGGGCAAGGCCATTGAAAAGCCCCCCCCCCCATATTGGGAATGTGTGTGGATGTACTCGCTTACACCGTATACTCACATGCTGCACCCCCGCGGGCCGCCCCCACCGGGGGTTCCGGCCCACTGGGGGCGTCGGAGCTCACGACCGACGTAGAGCTCATCACCGGGGCCTGACCTGCACCTGGCTGCTGGCTGGGGAGCTGCGAGGCAGTGGCCGAAACCGCGCCACGCGCCTGCAGCAGCTCAACCCTCCCTGTCGGCTGTTGTCCTCCTGCCGGCAGTGCCTCAAAGGAACCCCAAAGGGGGGCCCCCGCCTGACTGGCCCGAGCCAACGACGCTTCAAGGGCCGCAAGGCGGGCCAGTAAGGCTTCCACGTTGACCTGGGGCCAAGGGCCGGCCGGCCCGCACGGTCCAGGCGTGGGTACAGGTCCCTGTACCCCAGGACCCGAATATGGCCATTGGCCAACACCGAAGCCCGGCAGGGCCGGAGAAGAAACCTACCAAGGCAGGGGGCCGCACCACCCCCCAAGGCTAGAGGGCCCCGGGGGAGGCTGCGACCCTAGAGCAGCAGGCCCAACCTGTTGGGCAGATGCAGGAGCGGTGTCCACCGCTCGCGGGCCGCGGGCCGGAGCCCCTACCGTGCCCGCAATCTGTTCGCCCGCTCCGGGCCAAGGTTGCGATAGACCCCATTCCGCCGGTCCCGGCAGGGGCCTGCAAAGGCGGCTGCTGGGGAGGCGGCACCGCGGTCCTCCGACCCGGGTTGCGCCTCCTAACAGCGCGAGCCGCACTCGAAGCTGCCTTCTTCTTCGAAGGCATCTCCACCAGAGTGAAGGGAAGCCAAAAAGGAAAAATCGCCGCCAAAAGGCTTCCCGGTAAGTTAAAGAGCGACGGAGACACAGGGGAAAAGACTTCTCCGCTCCGTCGCTGAGGTAAAATGGCAGCTCGGCTGCCTCGTGGCCACTCCTTTTATAAGGGAGCTGGCCACGCCCCTAACTACCCGGATTCTCTGTCCTGTGGGGGGGGGGGGCCCGCAAAGAGCGCGGCGGCCATTTTGGCGCCGCGCTTGCATTTGTGGCTTTGCAGCAGCTCCACAGTCTCTCCTAGTGATGCACTTCCTTATTGGAAGGCCATTGCCTTCAAGAATTATGCTGAATGGAGAATAAAGTTCCATCTGCAGGGAAAAGCACTAGTATGTTTTTCTTAAGATAAGAGGAAATCCCTTGGGCAGCCAATAGCATTAATTAGTAAAGTAACTGCAAGGTACTAACTCTTCCCCAACCTCACTAAAAGCATTACTGACATTGTCTCACATATACCCAGAACAATGACAAGGCGAAAATACCACTCTGTTTGCAGGAAAGGAATTCTGCAAACGTGGACTATAGGTCTAAGCACAGTGTTATTTTAACTGGCCTAAGTCCTTTTTTACTCTGGGCTCTTTGCTTTTCTAAGCGTGTCTCCCTATTCCTTTCTTCTGTAAAAATGTTATATATGTAAACTTAGAAAACGTTGCTTCCTTTAACATACTTTGCATAGTCATAAATTAAACTGAATTTTGTAGCTTTCTTGAATGAGACTCTCTGTGATATATTTTCCTGTGATTTGTTTGTTTTCAGTTTCTGCTGTAATATAGGTTTATTCTCTAGTGTGGATTCATTTAGTTTAGTCTCAGTATCAGTGATCCCCCTCTGTAAAATGACCAAATGATTTTAAAACATCTTTTACGTACTTGAATCTGTGTGAGTCTCTATGTCAGGAGTTATCAATCTTTTAAAACCAGGGGCCAGGTGATGCTCCCTCAGACAGCTTCAGGGGCCAGATGGCCATTTTGCCTTTCCTCCAAAACATGGCACTCCCGGGTGTGGGCCTCATCCGGTCCACGGGCCGCAGGTAGAGAAGCCCTTCTCTATGTGAATAGACTTATACATACAAGCAGCATACAGTTGCATAACAAATTTCACTAAGTATATTATTTACAATTGACTTTAACAACTTCTCTTTCATTCTAATTTACTCTCAATGCTTTCTTTGTTTTTATGGTATTGTTGTCGTCATTTGAACTGTGTTCACTCTAGTATGTATTGGCTATTGCGGAAGTATATTGTAACTGCAAGAAGTTTAGTTCAATATTACCCATTTTCCCCTCCAAGTTCTAAAATGGTTAAAATCATCTAAGTGTGTGTTCATTAAAATATGCTTGCTAATCAGCTTATGCTTAGCAAGGACATGCTGACTGGACAAAGATGCTTTCCCATTAAATTTGTAATATCAAAGAGGGAGTGTTTGGCAAGAGTACACAAGATGTCTAACATCGTATGTCCTTGGCTATGATGTCTGGGAGAACATCTTTGACAAGAGACAAAGTGGGCAGCAACATCTAGGTGGCTAGAGAGGTGACAGAGGAAACCCATGTTAAGTAAATATGGCTTGCTGTATTCTTGTCTCTTGTTTTCTGATGTGCTCTTGCTCACTGTCTCTGAACATGCTCTGTTTGCCTAGATAATTATCTGAATAAAATTTTGCTCACTTACCCACTGAGTAATTTTATCTCCTAGAACCTAAAAAGAACCTAGAGCCCATCAGACCTGGCCAGTCTGAGTTAGCATGGAGTATATCATGTGTGATATTGCCTGTGGCTAGGACACATGAAATAATTACACACTTTAGATTCAAAAGGACATTTTCTGAAGACACAGCTTTCAGGACTGCAAAAAGACTACAATCTTATAGAAGCATCTAAGACAAAATTTCAACTCTGGTTTCTCATATTCCTTTTCTATGTCAGGCTTGGGGAATCTGTGTTCCACACACATACACACACACACCATGTTGTTAGATTTTACTCTGACCACTGGGCATGTTATCCAGGGCTTGTGTGATTTGAAACCAAAAACATCTGGACAGCCACATATTCTCTGTGATGGCATGTAACCTGTTTGTGACTCCTGTTTCCCACACCGCCATCTCTTGCTGTCTCCTTTGCTCCAAACAGGACAAATTCATTTTATCTGCTCTTCAGGGCTAGAACATCTTTTCCTCACATCATTCAATCTGACCTTTCATGGTCATAGTTCCACAAGGGCTCAAAAAGTAATCAAGGAAATATTCAGAAAGGTTATTTCCAAAACATTTAATAAGATGAAGAAATGAAGTTCCCCCTCCCACTTTCCTTTTTTCATAAAGTACAAAACCTGAGATCAATAAACCCATTCCACAGTTTGACATGCCTGTTTAAAAAAAGCCTTCTCCAGTCTCCAAAATAAAGTAAAACAAAACAAAACAAAACACACTGTTCCAAAAATAGCATGACATTTGATATTTTTTTCCTGCAGACAAAATGACAGGCAACATGTGTTAATGCAGTTTGAGGGCAATTTCTTTCACATTTTTGTTACTGTATACCAGTTTCCTGTATCCTTAAAAATAGTTTGTGGTTAAGAGAGATTTTATTTGAAACCACATCATAGTGCAAGCATTTCACTTTTGCTCCCAAACATTTAGTATTTTCTGTATTCTTTTTTCACCATTTTTTAAAAAAAATATTGTCCTACGAGCTCTGCTGCCCAGAATAGTTCAATTTTTCATGAAACACCCAAGAACACAACAGAGATAGCCAAGAGACAATATTTTCTTTCAATTCTTTGAATGTGAAGGGAGGTTCTTTGTGTGATTCCATAGAGAGGAAATGACAGCACAATTAAATCCACTTGTTTTTGAAGTTTCAAGGGAGAGAACTTTCTTTTATAAACTAACCTAATTCAACATCCTGTGAAATATGACAAACTGACCATACCTGTCAACCCACGGCTCCGGAAAAACAGGACCTGCACACATCGCTTGTGCGCAGGTCGCTTTCCACGCATGTGTGGAAGGGTTTTACCTCTTCCACACATGCGTGGAATTGCTATGCTGCTTGCGCAGCCCCTATGCAAGTGGCGTAACACTTCCGCGCATGCGTGGAAGGGGTAAAACCCTTCCATGCATGCGCAGAAGCGCTACACCGCTTGCGTAGGGGCTGCGCAAGTGGCGTAGCACTTCTGTGCATGCATGGAAAGTGTTTTTCCCCGCTGCCAAATTACGGGGTTTCAGCAGCGTGGGGCGGGTTATGATGTCAATGGACATCAAATTATGGGGTTTTCCCGGCCAAATCGGGATGGTTGACAGGTATGCAAACTGACAGCAATGGGAGGTAACATGTGTTTGGAAAAGATTCAAAAGTACACATTGAGAATGATTCCCCCTTTTCTGTCATCAACAGTGAGTCCCCTGACATGGTAAAGAAGTGGGGTGAATCTTTTGACAACCTGATTACACAGAAAGGTTAGTATTGGTGTCCTCACAGAGAATTATGCTTTCTTGAAGTTCTATGTCTTTCAATGGACAAAATGTACCAAAATGTCTCATTATGATGATTATTCTTCTCTAGTGAAGGACTCTCCAAGTGTAAAGAAGTCTATTAAGTGTGAATGCCAAAGACAAATGGATTGCTGTAAAAATGGCCATGGATTTTGATCAGAAAGTATCTGTATGTGTGTGTGTGTGTGTGTGTGTGTGTAATAGAAGTGACTGAGCTATTCCTGAAAACCAATGAGCTAAAATTATCAAAGACAAACTAGAGCATGGACAACTGATGGTATATTAAGGACTAATCAGAAAATTGTGGCATAATAAACCACCCCACTTCACCCATGCTCGGACCATGAAGAGCTAGGGATGGATGGTGTAGACCGGGGTCCCCAAACTTTTCGGGCCATGGGCATGACCACGCCCCCCCCCCCCCAAGACAGCTGATTTGGCTGGTCACATTGTTCCTCCCACCAGAAGGAGAAGTAAAATGTCCACCCATGCAGGGACAAATCACATTTACGGCAATTATGTTATTTCATACAGATCAATATTAAAATGGAGCTCTTCACACAATTTATCATTAAATGATTTTTATTTTATTTTTTTACCACAAGAGTTGAGCTTTTTTATCAGGGGCAACCAATTGCAATTAGAACAGGCCCTTTTTTGTTGGCCTTTTGAAAAATGCTGTAAATCTTTTCGTTTACGAAGGCTTTTCCAATATAGATCTTCCCATAGCAAATTACTTGACACTGGTTAGCTATTGTGACTTTCCTTTGACATATTAATATTTTGAGGACTTATTCTTTATAGGTATTGGGTGCCATCATAGTTTGAAAATTATTATATTGGTTTTTTTTCTTTTTATACTATGTTATTTGAATGTATTTGTTTTTTATTTTACTTAAAGTTTTTCCTTACCATTTAATGCCTTTTGTTCTTATTGTGTGCCACCAAGAGTAGTGCCTTTTTGTTGTTGTTGTTCAGTCACACAGTTGATTCTAACCCTTTGTGACCCTATGGACCATTGCTTACCAGGCACCTCTCCCAGTTACCATCCTCCTCAACCCACCCAGCTCTGTGCCCATTGCATCTACAATACCATCTAGCCATCTCATTTTTGGTCACCCCTTCTTCTTTTGCCTTCCACCTTTCCCAGCATCAAGACTTTCTCAAGTGAATCCTCTCTTCTCCAAGGTACTTTATCTTCATTATTACTATTTGACCTTCTAAGGAGCAGTCAGCATTGATTTCTTCTAAGATTGACCTATTTGTTCTCCTCGCCATCCAGGGCACTCTCAAAACTCTCCTCCAACACCACATTTCAAAGGCATCTATTTTTCTGCGCTCAGCTTTCCTAATGGTCCAGCTCTCACACCCATACATTTCCACTGGGAATACCATTGCTTTGACTATGCAATTTTTTGTTTGCAAGGTAATGTCTCTACTTTTAACTATGTTCCCCGGGTTTCTCATAGCTTGTTTCCCAAGAATCAGTTGCCTTTTTATTCCATGGCTGCAATCCCCATCTGCAGTTATCTTTGATCCTAAGAAAGTAAAATATGGCACTGCTTCTACTTCTTCCCCATCTATTTTCCAGGGACTGGTAGGGACTGTTGTCATTATCTTGATTTTCTTGATGTTGAGTCTCAAGCCAGCTTTTGTACTCTCTTCCTTCAACTGAAGCAGGAGCTTCTTTAGGTTTTCCTTGCTTTCTGCCATTAGGGTGGTATCATCTGCGTATCTCAACTTGTTGATGTTTCTCCCTGAAATTTTAATCCCAACTTGTGATTCATCCAACCCTTTATTGCACATTATGTGCTCTGTGTATAAGTTGAATAAGCAGGGAGACAAAATGCAGCCTTGTCTTACTCCTTTTCCTATTCCGATCCACTCTGTCATTCCATATTCTGTTCTAACTGTTGCTTCTTGACTCATGTACAGATTTCTCATGAGGCATATAAGGTGTTCTTGTATTCCCATCTCTTTAATTACTTGCCTAGCACTACATAAATAAATAAATAATACATTATACTCATTTTATACTGTATTTAAGCACCCTGAAACTTGGAACCTATAGTTGATATGGGTGTTTACAATATCCTAAACTTTTTTTTACTGCAGTGTCAACCTACGGTGGTGTATACCATGTCAGTCTATTACCATTTAATATGAGTTTAAATTGGCAGGTGTTTAAGTGTGCATACCATTCCAAACACTTACTTGGTCATCTCTAGACCAAAGCAAGAATTGCAATACAACTTTTAAGAAAACAAAACATTTTAATCATTTTTAAAAGAAAAGTTGTTAAATGGTATATTGACATAAATAAAATAATGTGTCAGGTATCTAGCTGTGGAGCCAAAGGTTGAGAGTTTGATTCCCCACTATGATTCCCCACTGGTGGGGAGATAAAGGGAGTCTCCCTCAGCCTGGGAGACTCTGAGGACGCCGACGCCATGAGCTGCCGCGCTCTCCCCGCCCCCTCCACCAGTGGGAAGATAAAGGGAGTCTCCCTCGGCCCGGGACACTCTGAGGATGCTGCCGCCGTGAGCCATCGCGCTCTCCCCGCCCCTTCCACTGGCGGGGAGATAAAGGGAGTCTCCCAGCTGAGGAGATGTTGTGCCTCCTGGCCCCTTTGTCGTCCAGGAGGTTGGCAAGGGTGGGTGTAACTGTGACTTTTGTGGCGGTTTCCTACTGCGCCGGGATGCCTGGGGATTATGAATATTGGGATACTGCTTCTCTGTTATTGTATCATTTTTTATGATGTATCTGTTTTGTATTATTGTAACTATACTTCTGTTAATCTTGCTGTTTGATGATATTGTATTTATATATGTTGTAAACCGCTTTGAGTGGCACTTGTGCTAGGAAAGTGGGATAGAAATTAAACGAAATATAATATAATAATAATATAATATCCCAACATAAAAGCCAATCAGTGTTTCTTTGTGCAGATGGCACTGTCTCAGGGCCCCCATGGAAGAAGGGAATCCATCTCTGAGTACTTTGTACCTAGAAAACCTGAGAAAGCTCACCATAAATTAGAATCTACTTGATAGTGTGTAAATATATTGTTTTATTATTATTAGCATTCTTTCATTTTGATTAAGATCAGTGTATAAATGTCAACATTACCATGTAGAAATAAATCTGTGTTTCAGAAAGAAAACATAATTGGCAGTGAATTCCTTTACTGCAATCAATAGAAATGTACTGATCATTCTGAAAGAATAAAAATTAATTACCATTAGTTACCTCAAATTTGCACCTTTCTCCTATTGTAGGTATCAGAAATTAATGGCACCTTCTCTTAGAGTTGCCATATGTAACGGAAAACCGTGAATTTCACGTTTTATAACTGTCCCACATGGTTCCATTTAAAATCATGGAAAATTCACGGTTTTCAAACCACTTGATTTGGAAGGAAAATAATTATTATACTTCTATTGGAATCACCAGTAGGTGGTAGAAGCTTCGTAAACAAGAGGGTGGGTAGAAAGTAACGTGCCTTGGCCTCTGTGTAGCAGCAGCAGTTCGATACCCAAATACTTCAGGACGGAATGAGCTCCTGTCTTTGTCCCAGCTCCTGCAAACCTAGCAGTTCGAAAGCAAGAAATGGCAAGTAGATAAATAGGGGCCATTTCGGTGGGAAGGTAAACAGCGTTCCATGCATTCCGGTGTCTAGTCATGCCTGCTGCATGACCACGGAAACATCTGAAGAAGCAGACAGTGCTGGCTCTTTGGCTTTGAAACAGAGATGAACATTGAACCCTAGAGTCAGATGTGACTGGCTTTTGAGCAAGGGTAACCTTTACTTCTGTCCTGTTTTTGTGAGAGGAAATTATGGTAACCCTACCTTCTCTCTATCTCTCTCTCTCTCCCATATTTTTATATAGAAAAATCAGAGTTTATATGTCTCTAGACACTGGACAAGTTTTCACTGAAATAATAAATCTGTATCCAGATTATAAATCTTCAGTACATAAGGGCTCATGTAATAAAATCACTGTCTGTACAAAACTAAATTCCATTTGCAAACCAAAACTGATTTCAATGAGAAAAGCTCTCTAATCTTCTATTACCTGCCATGGGACATTTATTATTTCCACTTCAGATTGAGAGCATCCCATTGTGTTAGCCTTTACTGAGGATATAGTGAAGTGGTATTGTATAAAGAATGAAAGTTCAAGGATTTTGTTTGGTCTGATCCACATTCCAAGTAAGATGAGAATTATTCTGCAGCCATTCTTGTTGATCATCTGTTTTGTTTTCTTTCAAATTTTATAATGTATTCAGCGCAGTGATGATTTTGAAATGCGTCTACAAATGTACGTTGTAAAATGCATTTAGAAGATGCACATTTCAGGAGACAACATGGTTACAAATCCATAGAATGTAAGAACATGCAAATTTAAAAGCTTATGCAAACACAAAATTGCATATATTTGTAACAGTTGCAAATCAAAGCAGAAAACGCTTGCCACTTAATGTGCATGAGACTGAGTGAATGCAAAAGTGATGCAGACCAAATATGCCCATTTCCACTCCATAAAAAGGAAGATACATAGGAAAGGTGTTTAGCAAAAGTAAAGGGACTGGGGAAAGAAAAGACAGGGGAGAGAGAAAGCAAGGAAAAGCAAAATATTCACTGTACTTTAAATACTGACAGATTTGTTTGTTGAGCTTGTTATGGTTGAAAATTATTTTTTTCAGCCACAGGAACTGCAAATGCATGTCTCCTATATTTATTCCCATGATGGTGAAGCATGTTCAGGTGAGGATATAGCAATAGCAATTACACTTACATATAACCAGGCATAGGACACTCTCTGGGAAGTTCACAAGGTAATTAGCATTTTGCCCCCAACAAGCTGCATACTCATTTTACCAACAGCTTATCAAAATCATACCATAAACATAGTTTTGCTGCAGTACTTCAGCTGTACCTTTTGCAGATGATCAGGCATTGATAGCAAGTACAGCTAAGGAACTACAACAATGAACCAAGAATGTAAGATAAATAATGTGAGAATCAATAAAGAGAAAACTGAGGTAATAGCAATTGGAAGGAAACAACATACTCTAGATATCGAGAAAGAGGGAACATGTATAAAACAAGTGGAAAATTTCAAATACCTAGAAACAACATTCCCTGAAAATGGCAAAATGGATGAAGAAATTAACATATGGTGAAGTAAAGCAAATGCAAGCGCGGCGCCAAAATGGCCGCCGTGCCCTTTGCGGCCCCCCCCCCCCACAGGACAGAGAATCCGGGTAGTTAGGGGCGTGGCCAGCTCCCTTATAAAAGGGGTGGCCACGAGGCAGCCGAGCTGCCATTTTACCTCAGCGACGGAGCGGAGAAGTCTTTTCACCTGTGTCTCCGTCGCTCTTTAGCCTACCGGGAAGCCTTTTTGGTAGCGATTCTGCCTTGCTGGCTTCCCTTTTTGCTTCGGTGGAGATGCCTTCGAAGAAGAAGGCAGCTTCGAGTGCAGCTCGCGCTGTTAGGAGGCGCAACCCAGGTCGGAGGACCGCGGTGCCGCCTCCTCAGCAGCCGCCTTTGCCGGCCCCTGCCGGGGCCGGCGGAATGGGGTCTATTGCCCCTTGGCCCAGAGTGGGCGATCAGAGTGCGGGTGCGGAAGGGGTTCCGGCCCGCGGCCCGCGAGCGGTGGACACCGCTCCTGCACCTGCCCACCCTGTTGGGCCTACTCCTCTTGGGTCGCAGCCTCTCCCTGGGCCCTCTAGCCTTGGGGGGTGGTGCGGCCCCCTGCCTTGGCAGGTTTCTCCACCGACCCTGCCGGGCTTCGGTGCTGGCCAATGGCCATATACGGGTCCTGGGGTACAGGGACCTGTACCCACGCCTGGACCAGGCGGGCCGGCCGGCCCTTTGCCCCTGGTCAACGTGGACACCTTACTGGCCCGCATTGCGGCCCTGGAAGCGTCGTTGGCTCGGGCCAGTCAGGCGGGCGCCCCCTTCGGGGTCCCTTTTGAGGCGCTGTCGGCAGGAGGACAACAGCCGGCAGGGAGGGTCGAGCTGCTGCAGGCGCGTGGCGCGGTTTCGGCCACTGCCTCGCAGCTCCCCAGCCAGCAGCCAGGTGCGGGTCAAGCCCCGGTGATGAGCTCTACGTCGGTCGTGAGCTCCGACGCCCCCAGTGGGCCGGAACCCCCGGTGGGGGCGGCCCGCGGGGGTGCAGCATGTGAGTATACGGTGCAAGCGAGTACATCCACACACATTCCCAATATAGGGGGGGCCTTTCAATGGCCTTGGCCTCACGCGGGTGGTGCGGGGGCCACGCTGTCGGCAACCCACCCGGCGACGACGACTGCCACCTTGGGCACTGGGGTGGGTACTTGTTCTTACACTGCGGGGAATGTTCTGGGGGTGGCTGGGTTAGCTCAGGCCCCTTTTCCTAGGCCGGCTGTGCCTTTTTCGGCTTTGCCGACGGCGGGGTATTCCTTGCCATTGGGTGATCACTTGGCACAGACTACCAGAGAAAAGATATGGCGGGGGGAGTACGTAGATATCTTCTCACTCCTGAACAGAGAGCCCACCAAGGAGGAAAGGGAGGGACAGGATGAGAAGGACAAGGAGCAGGCACGCCGCCGTAAGCCGCCGCGTACCTGGGCCAACTGGCTCCCCGCTTATTTAATATACATGGCGGTGTATTTGAGGGCGCGGCCGGATTTAGCTATTCCCATGGTCCAATATTTGGACAACATATACAGGGCGATGGTTGATTTCCCGGGCCCCTCATGGCTAGCATATGATGAGGAATTCCGTATGAGGATTCCCCTCCACCCCGAGATGAGATGGGATGAGCCGTGCCAGAGGCTTTGGCTTTTGTATATGACGCCCACACGCCCTGCCCCGGGAGATAGATACCATTGCGGACATGCGGTCCGGCGAGCGGCTCCAGCGCAGGTTACCCGCCAGGCGGCGGGGCAGGGGGTTCCAGCCCGCCTGCTGTGCTGGACTTTCTCGTCCAATGGTTCCTGCAATAGAAAGAATTGCAAGTATAAGCATGAGTGTCCCACATGTTCGGGCCCCCACGCAGCCTCTGCCTGTCCCAGGCCTGGGGGGGCACGAGGCAGAGGGAGGGGTGGACAGTGGGCTGGCAAGACTGCCACGGATGGAGCTGGTTCTCCAAAAGGCCCCCTCCCCAATTAATGTGGACATGCTGGAGCGTTGGCTCGCATCGTACCCGAAGGGGGAGGACGGGGAGTATCTCCTTCAGGGTTTTAAGCAGGGATTCCGTATCCCTTTTATGGGTGATAGGTCCCCTCAGGATGCTCCCAACCTTTTATCCCTCAGAGGAAGGGAGGAGGTGGCTGCGGCCAGCATTAAAAAGGAGTTAGATGCGGGCAGGGTCGCTGGACCTTTCCCTGCACCCCCGTTTCCCAATCTTAAGGTGTCGCCACTGGGTTTGGTCCCCAAAAAGTCCCTAGGTGAGTTTCGCCTTATTCATCATTTGTCCTACCCAGCCAGCCGATCGGTCAATGATGCTATTCCTGATGACCTTTGTTCAGTCAGGTATACATCGTTTGACCATGCGCTGCGCATGGTACGCTCGTGTGGCCCGGGTGCCCTGCTGGCCAAGTGTGACATTAAGTCGGCTTTTCGCCTTTTGCCAGTGCATCCGGGCGACTTTGAGTTGCTGGGTTTTAAATTTAAGGGTGAATATTATTTTGATAAGGCCATGCCTTTTGGCTGCTCCATATCATGCTCGGCCTTCGAGCGTTTTAGTACCTTCCTAGAGTGGGCTTTCGTCCGCAGGTCAGGGTCCCGGTCTGTAGCCCATTACCTGGATGATTTTTTATTCGGGGGTGAACGGGGCTGGGACACGTGCACACGTCTCCTCAACACATTTCAGACGCTAATGGAGGAACTTGGTGTCCGTTTAGCGCCCGAAAAGACCGAGGGCCCATCTACCAAGCTAGTATTCCTGGGGGTGGAGATTGACACAGTAGTGCAGGCTTCTAGGCTGCCGGGTGAAAAGGTGTCCAGGATAGTGGCCCTTATCTCGGAATTGCTGGCCAAGCGTAAGGCATCCCTGAGGGAACTGCAGGTGCTACATGGTCACCTCAATTTTGCTTGCAGGGTGGTCGCACCGGGCAGGGCTTTTGCCCGGCGCTTATGCGACGCCATGGCAGGGTTATCCAGGCCCCACCACAGAGTCAGGCTTACCCGGGGTATCAGGGCAGACATGTTTGTCTGGTTGCAATTCCTGAGGGAGTTCAATGGGGTCTCATCTTGGAGGTCTGACCTCCTGGCATCCCCCAATTTTCAGATCCAGTCTGATGCCTCAGGATCCCTGGGTTATGGGATGTACTTCAATGGGAAGTGGGCCTATGGTGGGTGGCCACCGGCATGGGCAGGCACAGGTCGCCTGCGGGATCTCACATACCTGGAATTTTTCCCTATTCTGGGGGCTTTGATGCTATGGGGCGAACAGTGGGCTAATTCGGTGGTGCATTTCTGGTGTGACAATGCTGCTGTTGTCCACATTGTCAATGCACAGACTTCCAAATCGCCCAGGGTTATAGAACTAGTGCGCCATTTTGTGCTGCGCTGCCTGCGCCTCAACGTCTTGTTCAGGGCCAGGCATGTCCCAGGGATTAATAATGATATTGCTGACGCTTTGTCCCGCCTGCAGATCTCCCGGTTCCGCGCCTTGGCCCCGGATGCGGAGGAATTTCCCTCGCCACTCCCGGACGAGATGTGGACTATTGGCAAGGAGAGGTGAACCGGGCGATTGGCCTGTCACTAGCGCCACGCACGCGTAAGGCGTACCAACAAGCATTCAATTCTTACAGGGCATTTTCTGCTCAATGTCACCTGCCAGAGACCTGGCCTATCCCGGTGGACCATGTTCTGCGGTTCATGGTTCACCTGCATGCACAGGGCCTCGCACCTCGCACCATAGCATCCAAGCTCTCGGCGTTGGCTTTTATGGCCAAAGTGGGAGGTCATGTGGATACCACCTCTGACTTCCGTGTGAGACATGTTTTGGAGGGGTGGGTGCGCGAGCGCGGGCGTTGCCCGGACGACCGGCACCCTATTTCCCCAGGGGTTCTTACCCAGTTGGCCCGGGGCTGGCCAGGCCTCTGTTTTGATCATTATGAGGCAGCCCTTTTTCATGCAGCCACAACGGTGGCATTTTTTGGAGCGCTCCGCGTCAGCGAACTCGTGATGCTGTCTAAGGCGGATGCAAGTGGTAGGGCACTGGAACTCGAAGATGTCTATGTTGCCAAAGACTGGGCCCAGTTGAGGATACGCTCCTCTAAAACAGATCAGCATGGCGTAGGCAGTGGTGTAAGACTGCTACGGTGTTCTTTGGCAGACATCTGTCCGGTTGGTGCCCTACAGGAATTCCTGGCACTGCGTGGCATGCACCACGGCCCGTTTTTCTGTCACCAAGATGGGTCTCCCCTTACTAAATTTCAGTTTTGGAAGGTGACAGCCAGAGCCCTCACCAGGGTGGGCTTACCAGGTGCCCGTTATGGCACACATTCATTCCGTATTGGTGCAGCCTCTACAGCAGCTGCTTTTGGGTACTCTGGGGCTGACATACGCAGCATGGGGAGGTGGGGCTCGCAATGTTTTCAGTTTTATGTGCGCCCACTCCCGCCATGAGTACCAATCCAGTCACCTTACCGCCTTTTTTCTCAATTTTCTTACAGACCCTGGGTGTCGTATTACACCGGTGACAGTATGGCTGGTGGGCCACAGCTATGTGCACAGGGCAGCGCGTTACGCTGCGGCGACAGAGTGGGGACCCCGACTGGGACTGGGTGAACACGCCAGTCTCACATGGCATGGTAAGCCTGGGATGTTATGGCGGGAGCTGCGGCCTTTCCTTTTTTCTGGCCTGGTTGCTGACCCGCCTGACATTCTCATTATCCACCTGGGGGGCAATGATTTGGGCCAGGTCACCGGCTTATCGCTCAAGCATGCGATTTGCGAGGAACTCGCCTACTTGCATTATGTCTGGCCTGCCACAACCCTGGTTTGGTCGGACATTGTCCCGCGCCATTCTTACAGAGGGGGCGTTAACCTCATGGCCCTTGACCGCGCTAGGCGCACGGTCAATAGGGCGGTGGCGCGGTTTCTTGCCGACAGGGCTTGGGGACGGGTCAGTCATCACCCCGATATTAGCCTACAAAATTATGACTTGTACGCAGGGGATAGGGTCCATCTGTCGCGAGGAGGTATGGACCTCCTGTTGGGTGATTGGCGAGCAGGCCTGTTGACCGAGCTGACGGTCTGGGGGGGGCGTCAGGTCTTCTTTGAAGCCCTTCCGTGTGGCGGGTAGCACTGGTAAGGTAAACAGTATGACCCACAAGTATCCGGCAGGTTCGCAATTGACTGGACAACACTAGACAGGAATAAATTAGTTAAACGTTGTCCGGTCAACGACGAACCAGGCGATGGGGTGATGACGATTGCTAACCAGCATGCATCACCCCTGTGATTTCACGGATACGCGTCAGAGGGTGGGGTCATGAGTTAGTTATTGACTACGGTCAACAATTTGTTTGTTGTCAACAAACAAATTGATACAAATTGATACATTGTAACCAATTGCCGTTGGCAATTTTGGGGTGGTACCTTACCAGTGTTACTTCGGCCTGCTTGCCTTATGAATTATGATTGGTCGTTTTACCAATACAAATTTATAATTCGGACTAGGGCATTGAATCAATAAATGTGGCCCGATGCTGTTATCCACTTTCAATGTTGTCTGTGTCCGTTATTGGGGGGGTGCGCCTGCAATGCAAGCGCGGCGCCAAAATGGCCGCCGCGCCCTTTGCGGGCCCCCCCCACAGGACAGAGAATCCGGGTAGTTAGGGGCGTGGCCAGCTCCCTTATAAAAGGGGTGGCCACGAGGCAGCCGAGCTGCCATTTTACCTCAGCGACGGAGCGGAGAAGTCTTTTCCCCTCCACCCCCTCCCTAGTTAACAGTGTGATATTTTGGTCGCTTCGGGGCCGGGTGGGAATTTTTGGCTGGGACCCATATTGGCTTCCGGGTCCTGGCTTTTTTGCCCATCCCACACTGTTGCTATGGTTTGATATAGGGGTCTTTCTGTGTTCCTAATGTTGACTTTGGTCACATTGGCGGGTAGCACTGGTAAGGTAAACAGTATGACCCACAAGTATCCGGCAGGTTCGCAATTGACTGGACAACACTAGACAGGAATAAATTAGTTAAACGTTGTCCGGTCAACGACGAACCAGGCGATGGGGTGATGACGATTGCTAACCAGCATGCATCACCCCTGTGATTTCACGGATACGCGTCAGAGGGTGGGGTCATGAGTTAGTTATTGACTACGGTCAACAATTTGTTTGATGTCAACAAACAAATTGATACAAATTGATACATTGTAACCAATTGCCGTTGGCAATTTTGGGGTGGTACCTTACCAGTGTTACTTCGGCCTGCTTGCCTTATGAATTATGATTGGTCGTTTTACCAATACAAATTTATAATTCGGACTAGGGCATTGAATCAATAAATGTGGCCCGATGCTGTTATCCACTTTCAATGTTGTCTGTGTCCGTTATTGGGGGGGTGCACATGCAATCAAATATTGGGACAGTTATCTCTGCTCTTACAACACAAGGGAATACAAATCAACATAAAGAAAGACCTCATACAAAGCATATTCATTCCCACCTTATGTTACCAGTGACCAACATGGACGCTTACAACAAAACAAAATTTGGTCACCATGGAAATGAGATGTCTGAGGAAGGCTGCTGGAGTAACTAAAAGGGATAAAATCAGGAATGATGTTATAAGAGAAAGAATTGGAACAGAACCAATCTTGCACTAAATACAGAAACAATAAATAAAGTGCTTTGCCCATTTGGGCAAACTTGGAATTCCATATCTTACAAGTCATATGTGGAAAAAGGAGAAGGACAAAGACCATGAGGCAGACCCAGAGGAAGGTGGAGAGATAACATCAGTGAAATATTACAAGAACACCAAATAACACTGGTGGAGGCCACTAGAAATAACAGAGCAAGAACCTTCCATTTCCCTCTGCACTAGGTGGGGTAAAAGAGGAAGCAAAGAATAATATTTCAGCTTAACTACTGTGCCACAAGGACCCATAGGAAATAGATAATAAATAATAGACCGAGTTATAATGGTTCTTTAACATATGAATGGGGCTGTCAAGCTGTTAATAAGCATACCCTAGCCAAGCTGTATGCCAGATCTATGTGGCTGACCCATGAATGCTAAGAGTTAGAATTTGCCAAGAGAGAGAAATATTTTATAACCATATAACTTTACAAAAAAATGAGTTGTTAACCTATGCAGTGCACTATTTTGTTCAAATTGTATGGTTCCTCCAGAAAGCTTTGGACTCTTCCATTGATCCATCTAAGTTTCAGTTGTTGTTTTCCCTCCAAATATAAATATTAAAAAAGAAAAATTGAAGGAGAAGTTCAGTAGTTTCCTATTGCCAAGAGGAAATCTGGAAATAGATGTTTATGTTAAAACTATAGTGGGATAAATATTATATATTTTCAGTATACATTTGACAGTATAGTTGTGTCTGTTTGTTTTTGTAGCTGGAATAGAGGCATTTACAGCATTCCTAAGAAGTGAATTTAGTGAAGAGAACATTGAGTTTTGGATGGCTTGTGAAGATTACAAGAAAAGCAAAGATATGTCTCAACTTCCAGTCAAAGCAAAGTCAATCTATGAGACCTTCATTGAAAAAGAAGCTCCAAAAGAGGTATAGTAAAAATTGTTCCATTGATGCCATCTGTCTTGTATGTGCTGGTTCATAGAACTAAACTAAATTTAATTGCGAGTGAAACTCCACTGAATATAGGAAGGCTCACCTCTGAGTGAACATGCAACACTCAACCTCATCCAGATTTTGCTGTTTAACCTTCTCTAGATTGAGCCCACCATTTGAAAGCTTATGAAGAAAATTATAACATATGCTACTACAACTATATCAAAAGGCAAGTAGAAATGTAATTTATCTGCCTCAGAATTTTATGTGCCTATATTTGATGCTAGTATATTAAGAAGTATTCTTCATCCTTCTACTAAATAGATAATTACAGGTGCAATTATTATTACATGAGAACTACTACTGTTATGATGGCAAGATTTGAGATAATAAAATAAATGGATAAAACAAATCCCCAGTTCAAACACAGGCTTCACCCTAATACTCATAAGGGTTTAAGTCTCTAAAAAAAGTTGATATCAGATTTGTTCCAAAAGACAGCATTAAGGATGACACATTAGTGATATATCACATAGACCAGGGATTCTCATCCTGTGGCCTGCAGGCCAAATGCATCCCATGACACCATTTCATGTGGCCCCCACTGGCTTCACCACACCAGGAAGTGTCATGTGGTGGCGGAAGGGCAAAATGGATGTCCGGCCCCCAAAGCTGTCTGAGGGAGCATGACCCAGCTCCTGGCTTTAAAAGGTTGAGAACTCCTGACATAGATGATATATTGATCTAAGTTCTTATTTCTTTTTCACTAACAAAATTATTATCATTATATCAAACAGGCTATGTGTGGATTATGACACAATTATCTGGATAATTCATTAATATCAGAGGAGATCCCAACCTCTCACTCTTGATCTCATACTCTTAGCTATAGATATAAACAACAAATAGGCATATGTAGCTCATAGATGAATTTGCCTAGTATTAGGCTCAGTTAGGCTCAGATGCTTCAAGGCATGCAAGGCCAAAAGAACAAGGTAGGGTATTTTTATTGGGGCCATCAGTGTTTAGGGACAACAGCTTTTTTGCTCTCTGGTTGATATTGTCCTCCAGAGAGTAGCTTGTTGGTCATGGGTGCTCAAATGCTTGATAAAACTGGCAGTACAACCTTGTAATTTCTTGCAGTCATAGAACATGTGCACATGAGCTATAATGTCTAAATAAGATAATGATGCTATAATGTCTAAATAAATTATCTGAAAAATCAATAACTCTCAAGTTATGCAAGAACATTGTTTTAAGGAAAAGCAAGCACTATATGCATTCCTGGTAATTTCTGAACACAGGTTACATCTGTTAAGACAGGGGTGGCCAACCTTTTTCTATTGTGGGCCTGACCATGCTCCCATCAGCATTGTGGTCTGGACAACACCCCTCCCCCCAGAAGTAGAAATGGGTGCATTTACATCAGCTGTAAGTGTGCCTACTTCTGCATTTACACCACCCATGGGCACATTTGTGCATGTGCAGGCATATTTTATGGATGATGTAAATGTGCCTGCTTCCACTTCCGGGTGCAGTGGAAGCAATGATGGGCTGGATGGGGAAGGTCTTTGGGGCCAGGGCCACCCTGTGGGCCATAGGTTGGGAACCCCTGTGTTAAGGCATCATATCTGGTTTCCCATTTCCTGGCTTTGTGGCGCTTTTTCTTTATTTCTGAACTGCCACATTTCTTGAAACATTTAATAATTTATTCCTGAGTGCTTGGGATAGCATCAACTAGATTTCCAGTAGAGAAATAAATACAGTGCACATACAAATAGTACCACTCCCAGCTTCTAACATCATCAACTGGCTCCTGTCGGTGATGGCTCATCCATCCATTGACAGATTTAATAACAGAATCCTTTCCCCCTTGTAATGCAAAGTAATCACCAAGTATACCAACTGGTCTGTTTTTGTCATGGATGCCGAACCTAATGCTTCTGCTAGGAAGCATCTTATACGTACCAGAAACAAAAATATACATTTTCTTTGAAATAATTCATATCAGCCATTCTACTGGATGGGAGAAGGTAAAAAGGTTGTATCAGGACTTATTACTTGGATGGAGTCAAACTTTCATGCAATCTTGTGGGTGACAATGAGAGACATGTTGTGCTCTCCTTTGACACTTATATAGTCTGCCTATTGTGCCCCATGAAGTTGGGAGGAACTGCTGAGAAATGTACCAGCCTAATTAAGTGCTGAAGATTAGTGCTAAGATACTCCACACAGCAGTGAACAAATTAATGTTTATTCAATAAGAAAAAAGTTTTTAAAAATGCAATAAGAAAATTAGGAGGGCAATGCTAAGAATTCCAATTTAATCCAAATAGTGAAAGATGACATTATGCAACCATACTAATAATAATTACCTGCAGTAAAAAGCAAATCCAAATGAGACCCTGATTTTAAGCACCCCTTTTTTTTCCTAAAGGAGAAACCCTGCAAATGTCTCCCTATATGATAACATTTTAATAGTTTCTTAAAAGCAAGAAGGGATATGGTAGGTAGGATGTCTTCTACCTAGTCCAACTTCATGGTGCAAAAGTCTATATTGGGTATCTTTTTTGTAATTTGTATCTCCAAATTCATGGGTTGTATTCTTTTGAATATCAAGTGCTATAAACTATGCAAGCAGTGACATTGTGAATGGTTAAAAGTTTTTTAAAAGCTTTAAAAAGAGAATGGGAGGGAACCATTGACCATTTCCAAACTGGTAAGTATATGTAAGAGAAATTGCAACCTAAAACTTGCCAAAATTGCTTTCTCCCATTCCAAATGTTAGAAAACAGATTATTTTCTCAAGGAGAATGTTTTGAGGAAATGTGGGATATTGCATCTCATCCTTAAAAATAACATTAAATCCCAATTGTGTTTGTTGTTTAGATCCAAATTACCTGAGTGATAATATGGAAAGCAAGTAACCTACATGTTGTGTGAAAAGCTTGAGAACTACCCATAGGTTGTCTCTGCTTTGCCACATACTGTTTCTTCTCACCCCTTACTTTCTTCTAGGTCAACCTTGACTTTAACACCAAGCTCTGTACCAGTGAGAGCATTAGTCATCCAACACTCAGTACCTTTGATGCCGCACAGACCAAAATCTATGGCCTGATGGAACAGGACTGCTACCCACGCTTCTTGAGGTCTACCTTTTACTTAGACATGCTCCATGGCAGGCCTCGTTGCCACCCTGCACTTCGAAGGAGATCACACTCTTTTACCATCAATGAATTCAAGGATGCCCAGCCAGATTTTTCCATTTGGCTATAATAAAAAAGAGGAAGAAGAAGCCTTCTCCTGACTTTGCCACTTAGAGTATATCCTCACACCAACAAAAGGGGCATCATAATCTATGGTGGATTACACACAACAGTTTCATCAGTTCTTCTGGCTTTGTAATGATCAGATTTAGAGGACTTTAGCTTCATGCATTGTGTAGATGGCCAACAGCTTTTTTACTCTTGGGTCAATCCTATCATACAGAGAGTAATCTGATAGTCATGGGGGCTCAGATACTGAATAAAACTGGCAATACAAATTTGAATATGTTTTATCACTGTGCATGTATACTGAGCCATAATGTCAAATAAAAGATTTACATAGCTGTACATTTGCACGTAATACAAAATTCAAATAAGAATTTAGACTATATTCAGTGAAACCTATTTTTGAGTAAATAATGGTAGATCATGGATATATGATACTTTCAAGCCTACAGGTTTCCAGTTGGCCTATCTATATATACAAAAACTGATGGACAAAATTTTGTGTCATGTGTAAAATTCTTCATGCTCATCATTATGCTTTTAACTGCAGAAGACAAAATGTATAAAAGCTTCATAAGCAATTTTGAAGGAAGGATGAGTGAACTATATATTTGTGCATATATTGTGTACCAGGAATAAATTTTGAAAGCAGTCCTATATGTGTTTTAACATCAAATGATAAAATTGTTATCAGGATACATTTCAAAGATTGGAGAAATGGAGGGACAAAGGATTATGAGCTTGAAAGACTGTTTCAAACTAGTCAAACTAGCTTGACTGGAAATATCTATACTTAGACAAATTGCCACAATAGGGTATGTTGTCATAGCTAAATAACTAGAGAATTGTTTCTTGGCATGGGGGTCATTTGGGGGGAAATGTTCTGAACAAGAAAAATGAATCAAAAGGTGGATCAGCAAAGGATGAAATAATCCAGCTATTTTTGTTGTTGTTCAGTCGCACAGTCGACTCCGACCCTTTGCGACCCCATGGACCATTTTCCTCCAGGCGCCTCTGTCCTCTACCATCCCCCTCAGCCCTCCCAGCTTTGTGCCCATTGTGTCTATAATACCATCTAGCCATCTCATCCTTGGCCTCCCCCTTCTTCTTTTGCCCTCCACCTTTCCCAGCATCAAGACTTTCTCAAGTGAATCCTCCCTTCTCATTTGATGTCCAAAGCTATTTTATGTGTGTCAAAACAGATTGTGGCTTGAATTGTGACATAGGAGGTTACAGATTAATGCATGCACTCAAAATGCTGTGTGCCTCCTTGGAAATCTTGGATGTGAAAGCAATAGACTTTGTGGGTTTGCTGGAACATTTAAATCAGGAGTTCTCAACCTTTTTAAGCTGAGGGCTGGGTCATGCACCCTCCCTTGACCAAAAGCAAGACCCATTTACCTAAATAAGCCTTTCTACTGAGTTCATAGGTGCAGAACTGTAAGCTAAGTTTCCTCTGAGAAAGAAGTCTTATTAAATTGAATGGGGCCCCCTTTAAAGCACTGGGACACTGGCTTCCTTATCTAAATGCTTGAGAAAGCAAGCAAGAAATGAGTGGGGGGGGGGCAGATATTCCCTCTTTCTATGGCTCCTCTCTCTCTCTTCCTGTCTCATTGTCTGTCTCCATTGCTTCTTTCCTCCCAGCTATCCTTGTGATTTATCAGCTCTGTGTCATCCCTCCCTCTTCCTCCCTCTCTCTTGTCTGTTTTCTGCCATCTCTCTCTCTCTGTGTGTGTGTGTGTAGCCACTCTCACTGCATCCTCTAATTTCTATATCTTCTTCCCTCCATCTCTTCCTTTTCTCTCTTCCCAGGTTTCTGTTCCCTCTCTCTATTGGCTATTTCTCTCTATCTCCTCATCCATGGCTCTTCTCACAATATCTGCCTCTTTTTTTTCTCCTCTCTTTCTTTCTCACCTCTCTCTCTCTCTCTCTCATTTCTACCTCTCTTTTTTTACATTAGACTCCGATCTCTCTTTGCTTTGCTTTCAGACCCTTACTTTCTCCACTTGTGGTAAAAATGAAATCCCAATCTACCATTTTAGTCACAGATAATCCCTATTCATCTCAAGGGGTATTTTGCTGACATACTGGAAAGATGTCTGCATAAGTCCTTATATGCAACCAGAGTTCATGAAAATTTCCCAATGTAAGAATAGTTCCTTTTTGTCCCTATATCTTCTAAATGACAGGATTTAGCAACTTCAGATTGTCATGAAAATCCCAAGGGTCATTATTATTTTGGGAGTTACTTCATATTCATTTAAGTTACCCTGTAATTCTTGTTGTTGTTCAGTCGCACAGTCAACTCCGACCCTTTGCGACCCTATGGACCATTTTCCTCCAGGCGCCTCTGTCCTCCACCA
The DNA here is from genome assembly GCA_035047345.1 of Bradypodion ventrale. Taxonomy (NCBI): domain Eukaryota; kingdom Metazoa; phylum Chordata; class Lepidosauria; order Squamata; family Chamaeleonidae; genus Bradypodion; species Bradypodion ventrale. The sequence continues at coordinate 145,274,880 of JAWDJE010000004.1, read as the reverse complement.
TCCCCCTCAGCACTCCCAGCCCTGTGCACACTGTGTCTACAATACCATCCAGCCATCTCATCTTTGTCCTCCCCCTTCTTCTTTTGCCCTCCACCTTTCCCAGCATCAAGACTTTCTCAAGTGAATCCTCCCTTCTCATTTGATGTCCAAAGTACTTTAGCTTCATCTGTACTATTTGACCTTCCAATGAGCAGTCAGGGTTGATTTCTTCTAAGATTGACCTATTTGTTCTCCTCGCTGTCCAGGGGACTCTCAAAACTCTCCTCCAACACCACATTTCAAAGGCATCTATTCTTCTGCGTTCAGCCTTCCTAATTGTCCAGCTCTCGCATCCATACATTACTACTGAGAAAACCATTGCTTTGACTATTCTAATTTTTGTTTGCAATGTGATGTCTCTGCTTTTCACTATGTTCCCCAGGTTTTTCATCGCTTGTCTCCCAAGGATCAGTCACCTTTTTATTTTGTGTCTACAATCCCCATCTGCAGTGATCTTTGTTCCTAAGAAAGTAAAATCTGTCACTGCTTCTACTTCTTCCCCATCTATTTTCCAGGAACTGATTGGGCCTGTTGCCATTATCTTGGTTTTCTTGATATTGAGCCTCAGGCCAGCATTTGCACTCTCCTCCTTTAGCCCAATCAGGAGATTCTTTAGGTCTTCCTCACTTTCTGCCATTAGGGTGGTGTCGTCTGCATATCTCAGATTGTTGATGTTTCTCCCAGCAATTTTGATCCCATATTTTGATTCCTCCATCCGTGCATTGTGCATTATATGCTCTGTGTATAAGTTGAATAAGCAGGGTGACAAAATGCAGCCTTGTCTTACTCCTTTTCCTATTCCAAACCACTCTGTCATTCCGTGTTCTGTCCTAACTGTTGCTTCTTGTTTCATGTACAGATTTCTCAGGAGGCATATGAGGTGCTCTGTTATTCCCATCTCTTTAATTACTTGCCACATTTTGTTTTGGTCCACACAGTCAAATGCCTTAGTGTAGTCAATAAAGCAAAAGTAAACCTGTTTCTGGTATTCCTTTGTTTTCTCCACGATCCAACGTATGTTGGCAATGTGGTCTCTAGTTCCTCTGCCTCTTCTGAAACCAGCCTGCACCTCTGGTAATTCTCTCTCCACATGCTGCTGAAGTCTATCCTATATTATCTTGAGCATCACCTTGCTGGCGTGTGGGATGAGTGCAATTGTTCAATAATTTGAACATTCTTTGGCATTGCCCTTTTTTGGGATTGGAACATATATTGATCTTTTCCAGTCCTGTGGCCACTGTTTTGTTTTTCAAATCTGCTGGCATATTGAAAGCAGTAATTTGATGCCATCATCTTTTAGAGCTTTGAAAAATTCAACTGGGATACCATCATCTCCACTAGCTTTGTTGTTTGCAGTGCTCTTTAGGGCCTTTATAACTTCGCTCTCCAGGATGTCTGGCTCAAGTTCAATTTCTTCATTACTGTGATTATCAGGAGTGTTGAGGTCATTTTTGTAGAGCTCCTCTGTGTACTCTTTCCATCTTTTCTTAATTTCTTCTGCATCAGCTAGCTCCTTTCCGTCTTTGTCCCTTATCATGGTCATTTTTGCTTTAAATGTTCCCTTGATTTCCCCCATTTTTTTGAAAAGATCTCTGGTTCTGCCTCTTTTGTTGTTTTCCTCCATTTCTCTGCACTGTTCTTTTAGGTAGCTTTCCTTATCTCTCCTTGCTTTTCTTTGAAATTATGTGTTCAAAAGATTGTATTTTTTTTCCTTTCTCCTTTTACTTTTGTGTTCCTTCTTTCCTCTGCTATTTCAAGAGCCTCATCAGATAACCACTTTGCTTTCTTACGCCTCCTCTCCTTTGGTATGGTTTTCTTTGCTGCTTCCTGCATGATGTCCCTCATCTCCGTCCATAATTCTTCTGGCACTCTGTCTACCGAGTCTAAGCCATTAAATCTGTTCATCACCTCCACCGTGTATTCTTTAGGGATGCTTTCTAGGTGATATCTGTCTGGTCTTCTTGTTTTCCCTATTTTCTTTAGTCTAAGCCTGAATTTTGCGATCAGTATGTTGTGATCTGAGCCACAGTCTGCTCCAGGTCTTGTTTTTGCTGACTGTATGGAGGTTCTCCATCTTTGGCTGCAGAGTATGTAGTCAATCTGGTTTCGGTGTTGGCCATCTGGTGATGTCCATTTGTAGAGTCGCCTCTTGTGTTGCTGGAAGAGTGTGTTTGCTATGACCAGTGCGTTCTTTTGGCAGAACTCTATCAATCTTTGCCCTGTTTCATTCTGTGATCGAAGACCAAACTTGCCTGTTATTCCCTCCACTTTTTGATTTCCTACTTTGGCATTCCAATCTCCTAATATAATTTGGATGTCATTTCTTGGTGTCTGTTCTATGAGGTGTTCTAGGTAGTCATAGAACTGGTCCACTGTGGCTTCATTTGCACCAGTGGTTGGTGCGTATATTTGGATCACAGTGACATTGAAAGGTTTGCCTTGAATTCTGACTGACATCATTCTGTCATTTTTAGGTTGTATCCCATTACTGCTTTTCTCAATCTTTTATTGACAATTATGGCCACTCCATTTCTTCTAAGGTTTTCTTGCCCACAGTAGTAGATATGATGGTTTCCAGAGCTGAATTCGCCTATCCCTGTCCATTTTAGCTCACTGATGCCCAAGATGTTAATGCTTATTTTTTCCATCTCATTTTTACCACTTCCAGTTTACCTTGGTTCATTGATCTCACATTCCATGTCCCTATGCAGTATTGTTCCTTGCAACACTGTATTTCCCCTCCCCCTTAACTGTCCCTCCCCTTTCTCCACTCTGTGGTGCTAAGCATCCTGTATCATCTAGCCTGCTCCTTTGTTTTGCCTTTTGTTTTGGTCAATAGGGTTCTCTTGGCAAGCTTTGTGGCGTGGTTTGCCGGTTTATACGCCATTCTTATATTCTCTTATATTCTTATATTCACTTTAAGGCTGAGAAAGGTTAACTCGAACAGAGAAAGCATTTACATCGTTAACATTCCAATACACAATCCTCACATTAACACATCATTGACAATAGCGGTGCCAATCAAAAAGGGGAATCCCAGGAATGAGAACAGCATGACAAATAACACCTGAGAATTTGTTTAAGCATGGCAATAGTCATAACAAATTAAGTCATTTCACATCTTTAACATTCTAGAGGAAGGTGTGAGGAGGTGAAAAGGGTATTTAAAACCTCAGGTTTTAAACCTTGGGAGGGACCTTTCCCCAGGTAGGCGGGAGATAATAGAAAAATGAAGTGTTGCATGAGGGCTATTAAAGCCCGTCATCTATCATCTATTTAAGGAGTTTAGCTATTTTCTCTTTTATTATTTTATTAGTTTGAAAATTAGGATAGAATAGATTAGTTCTTCGCATGTGTATCCTGCATATTATGGCTAAATATTAAGCTTCAATAAAATCTCCAAAGATAAGCTGCGGAGTTGTGTCTTTGCTCAGAAGATGGGAGTATTGGCGGAGAACAGAAAAACGGTTTGAAGCTGGCTGTAAGGCTAAACATTCACACCAACATAATCTTGAGGAACAGTCTTTCTCAAAGGGGACATTTTACTTGTAAATAAGGATTGCTACCGTGATCCTTGTGGGAGTTTGCTTCCATTCACACTGGCCTGGGAAATTTTATCAGATGGGACTTGCCAGCTTTGAAGTTAAAAGTTACCTTTTTTTTTTTGCTACATCACTTTCTCAGGTCCAGACCCCCTCTGTGAGTTTGTGTGGTTGTTTGGGAGGTGGCTATAATAATGGGACAGCTGCTTTGCCACAATAACAGCTACCACCATTCCAGCTAGGTAGCGGGATTGCCACTTTCCCAATAACAACATAACTGGGCTAGAGGTCCATGCTGGCAGGTAAAAAGCATGGACAGTGCAATTCCTCAGCCTAGGCCACCAAATGACAGGATGGCAGAGCAGAACTGAGGGTTAATTTGGGCCGCCAAGGTTGTGACACAGTAGTGTAATGGACCTTTGCTACCCTGGCCCTGCGTGAAAATTCACAACACAGATAAAAGAAAGCTTGTAGCTGGTTCCATTTTTTAATATAGTATTTACATAGTTTATACTAAGAGCTGCAGTGGATCAGTGGTTAAGAAGCTGGCCTTGTTAGCTGGAAGGCCGGCAAGTCAGCAGTTCAAGACCCAGGTACTGCCTGACAGATTGGGTGTCCATCTTTGTCACAGCTCCTACCAACCTAGCAGATTGAAAGCAAGAAATTGAAAATAGATAAATAGGGACCACTTGGGGGGGACATGAAAGGAGTCTCATTCTGGCATCCCCTGAGTGGAGTTTCTCTAGCAAAAATCCTTTCAACCCAGAATAATTTCTGACATGAAATTATTATTATTATTATTAGTTCATACTTTGTTTTGAGACAATTTCTTTCAGGTTCACTATTTAGGGAGAAAAAGGAGTGAGTGTTCCATGCTGAACATTAGCATATTTATTGGCATAAGTGGACTAACTACTTCAATGCAAGGCTGAAAGATAGCATATCAGTAGGGGCAGGCTAGCTTATCATGGGCTCATTAGGCTGTCAAGAATTTACATCCTTGCTATCTTATTCCTCCCTTCCTTTGTGCATCCTTGATTCTTTTATTAAAATTCTTAGGAATCTTCAATTGTTAAGTTCAAGAGCTTTCAGATCAGTGATATGCAGGGTCTAGCAGAAAATTTTCCATTGATCATCAATAGTTCTAGTTTGATCTGTATTTACATTTAATTTGATCTCAACAGTCAAGCTGTATCCTGATGACTAAGCATAGAGACATAACTGCTTTTATGCTTGTTTTCCTTGTGGGCATCATCACAATTTTCTCTGTAGTTTTATTTTTGAGATGAGTCCATCCAGCATTGTGTTCCAATGCATCTTGGATATGTTTTAGAATGATGTGGTTTAATAGACAGCAATGTCAGGTCCATGGATACATCCAGGTTGTGTGTATTTTTGTTTTTTTGTTTTTTACTTTCAGAGCTGAAATAATGTGTAAAATGAGCAGATTGAATTCTCAGTATCAGCAAGAGAAGCAAATCATTGCTTTGGTTTACAATACAGTACCATGCTTTCTAATGCCTGCATTCCACGTTTTATGATCTGAACCAACTTGGGCATTAAAGTCATTAAGGATAATTGTCTTGCCTTATTTTAGCATATTAGGGTGATGTAAAAATCATTGTAAAAATTTTCTTTTATGTCATCACTATTGGACATGGTTCGAGTGTGAATACTGAAAAACACAGCATATGTCTTTCCAGTGAGTGCAAGTTCTAAGAGTCATTAGGCGGTCATTTATGCCTTTAGGGAAAAAGTTAACTTTGCTGACAGTCTGTTCCCTAGTAGCAAAGCCAGCTCCTGCTTCACAATGGGTCTCTTTAGGGCAGTCACTCCAAAATAAGGTGGAGTCAGTTCCAGATTATTTCAGTTTTCCTTCTTCTGATGGGCTCATTTCACTAAGGCAGAGGTGTCCAAACTTTTCAGGCTGTGAGCCAGTCATGTGGTTCAGGGGGCCAGTCACTATGGATGCCAGATCCGGCCCCAGATCCGGCCCCAACACCAATTCACCCGGCCTGCGAAGCCCTCATTGCTCCTGCAAGCGAAAGTAAAATGTGCCTGGATGGGCACATTTTACTTCTGCTTCCGGGAGCAATGAGGGCTTCATGGAATGGGTGAATTGGCATTGGGGCCAGATCCAGCCCCTGGGCCATAGTTTGGGCACCCCTGCACTAAGGCAACAAGTTGCATAGCATCCATTTTCTCTGGCCAGAAATGCCATTCTCCTCAAAGGTCTGCTACTTCAGGCAGGGTCATAGGAACTATTTTTGCTGGAGGGGGGGGGGGGGGCAACCTTGAAAAGGCCCCAGGGGAAAGTAGTTACTGCACATCCCCTTCTGTGTAGGTCCCTTCTATGCATGTGTAGAAGCCTTCTGCACATGCATAGAAGCCTTCTGCGCATGCATAGAAGGAGCCTGTATAGAAGGTCCTGGATTGTTGCCATCCGAAATGGCCCAGGGCAAATTCAGGGGGGGGCACCGGCCCTCCTTGCCCCCCACTTCCAACGCTGCTGAGTCCAGGTGATATCTAAAAGAGAATGAACTCTCCATTGTATCCATAATTACTCTTTGTTTTTTTAATCCATGCCAGTTTCAACATGCTGAGATAGTCACATCACTGAGGTGAAAGCTCACTGGCTTACTGTTATCTGGTTTTGCCACCATGTTGTGTTGCTTATTTCAGTGTAGGTTCTGTGCATGCTGTAACTACTTAGAGTCATAGATGAAAGCTGAGTGGCTGATGAGGATAGTAAAGCATGCTCATAGAGAGCCTGGTAGTTGATTCATTAGAGGTATCATCAAAGCAATCATACTTATAACAGCACCCCATTGCGCTTAGTGCACTCTCTGGGTGGTTCATAAGTTAATTAGCATTTTGCCACTAACATGCTGGGTACTCATGAAAGGTTGAGTCAACCTTGATCCCTGGTCAGGATAGAACTCACAACCTTTTGGTTGCAGAACAGCATCCCCACTAATAATAATTAAAGTACTATCTTCAAGCTACCAAATTTGCTACAAGCCATGAAAAATTGTAGCAAAATGCAATTATTGTATTTTTACATCATTGTACATGTTATTTCCATCAAATGATGTATGCCAGGAAACATATCCATGTTCATAACTCTAGCTAACTACTCTAATTTTCTTCCATTTCCCAGTTGTGTTTTTTAAAACACAATTCTTCAATGAGTATTCTATATGGTAGGATGGCAGCAGATGACTTTTCATTCACTGAAAGTGAATCAGAAGGACTGCTGAGTTTTGATCACAGTCTTCATGATATACCATATGTGCCAGCCTATAAGATGCACCAGAGTATTAGATGCACCCCATTATTACCAAAATAGCCACTATATACAGTACAAGATACACTCCATTTTCCAGTATATTTTAGTGGTGTATGTGTGTATGTCTTATATGCCAGCAAATAGGTTGGTTACACAGATGCATCTGAAAATAAAATAAAATTATTGAATGTTAGGGGGGGAAATAGAGGAAAAAATACTCATGCATTGAGACCACAATACTACCTCATTTGTTTTCAGAGTATGCGGTCAATGGAGATTTGACAGCAATGAGGTACTGTAAATTCCCTCTTGTTAAATAGTTTCCATTCAAATAATTCTTCAAATCTCAGAGTCTCCATGTGTCAATTACTCAGTGTTTTGCACTGTAGCATGTGTGGTAGAGATATCTCCCTGCATGAGGCAATTTCTAGAATATTTATTTCATTCAATAATTTAGCAATGATAGGATTTAATAATAACTATAACTGGTATAATCAACAGTGATGTTATTAATTTATAAACTAATATTATTATAGCATTAAATCATGCTATAGCAAATAAGGAATTCAGTGTTAAGTGCCAGCGCTGTCTGCTTCTGCAGACATTTCCGTAGTCATGTGGCAGGCATGACTAGACACTGGAGCACATGGAACACTGTTTACCTTCCCACCAAAGTGGTCCCTATTTATCTACTTGCAATTTCTTGCTTTCGAACTGCTAGGTTGGCAGGAGCTGGGACAAAGACAGGAGTTCATTCTGTCCTGCAGTATTTGGGTATTGAACTGCTGAACTGCTGCCTTCCAGTCAACATCTTAACCACTTGAGACACAGAAACAAAAAAAAGGATGATAGGTATAAATAATTTTAGATACAACCATATTTTTGAGAAAATGAAGGAGAAATAGCAGAAATATGTAAAATCAATGAGAAAGTAAATTCTAGTGAAAGCATAATACAGTAGACCCTTGCATAACGACGTTACTTGGTTCCCCAAGTAGCGTTGCTAAGCAATTTTTGTTGTTATGCGTGTTTCTATGGAGTTTCCTGCATAACAACATTTTTGTCCAGATAATAACGGTTATTTTAGCGTTGTAGCCCTGACAATGACACTAAAAATCTTGTTACACGGGGGAACACGTGGTGCATAACGATGCATTGTTAAGCGAAAATGATGCTATCTGAACACATTGTTATGTGACAGCTGACTGTATGGCATTGCAGGCACACCCCCCAAAGAAAGACTCAGACACCGGTATATGGATAAAGGCATTGGGCCACTTTTATTGAATAATGCCCTAGTCCGAATTATAACTTTCAATTGGTACTCATCCAATTATAATTCTTTAAGACAAGCAGGCCGCAGTAACACTGGTAAGATTCCTCCCAAAATTGCCAATGGCAATTGGCTACAATGTATCCATTTTGTATCAATTTGTTTGTTGACACAAACAAATTGTTGACCGTAGTCAATAAACTATCTACTGACCCCACCCTCTGATGTGTATCCGTCAAATCACGGGGTGATGCATGCTGAAAAGCTCCTGCCATCACCCCTTGCCTGGTTCGTCGTTGACCGGTCAACATTATTACACCTGTACCTGTCTAAGTGTTGGCCAGTCAATTGCGAACCTGCCGGATACCTCTGGGTCATAAATCTTTACCTTACCAGTGCTACCTGCCTAAGTGACCATAGTCAAGAAGAAAAACCCCTATATCAAACCTCAGCAACAGTGTGGGATCGGCAAAAAAGCCAGAACCCAAGGGCCAATTGTGGGTTCCAACCAAAAATTCCCACCCGGCCCCGAAGCGACCAAAATATCACACTGTTCACTAGGGAGGGGGTGGAGGGAAAACTTTTCCTCTCCGTCGCTCTTTTAAAATGGCAGCTCGGCTGCCTCATGGCCACCCCTTTGATAGAGGGGTGGCCACGCCCCCTAACTCACCCGGAGGTCTGAGTCCAGGTGGGGGGGGGCCCCGCAAAGAGCGCGGTGGCCATTTTGACGCCGCGCTTTCATTGCAGGCCCACCCCCCCCCAAAGAAAGACTCAGACACCGGTATATGGATAAAGGCATTGGGCCACTTTTATTGAATAATGCCCTAGTCCGAATTATAACTTTCAATTGGTACTCATCCAATTATAATTCTTTAAGGCAAGCAGGCCGCAATAACACTGGTAAGGTTCCTCCCAAAATTGTCAACGGCAATTGGCTACAATGTATCCATTTTGTATCAATTTGTTTGTTGACACAAACAAATTGTTGACTGGAGTCAATAAACTATCTACTGACCCCACCCTCTAACGTGTATCCGTCAAATCACGGGGTAATGCATGCTGAAAAGCTCCTGCCATCACCCCTTGCCTGGTTCGTCGTTGACCGGTCAACGTTATTACACCTGTACCTGTCTAAGTGTTGGCCAGTCAATTGCGAACCTGCCGGATACCTATGGGTCATAAATCTTTACCTTACCAGTGCTACCCGCCACACGGGGAGGCTTCAATGAAGACTAACTGCCCCCCCCAGACCGTCAGCTCGGTCAACAGGCCTGCTTGCAAATCTTCCAAAAAGAGGTTCATGCCTCTATCCGACAGGTGGACCCCATCCCCTGCATACAGATCGTAATTTTGAAAACTAATGTTGGGGTGTCGGATGACCATCCCCAAACCCTTGTCTGCCACGAACCGGGCAACTGCCCTGTTCACCGAGCGACGAGCACGGTCAAGGGCACGGAGGTCAATACCTCCCCTGTAAGCATGACGTAGTATGATGTCCGACCATAGCAGCCTGGTGAACGGCCACACATAGTGCAAATAAGCCAGGTCTCTGCAAATCGCGAATTTTAAAGAAAGGCCAGTGACCTGGCCGAGGTCATTGCCCCCGAGGTGCAGTACAAGGACATCAGGCGGTTCAGCATCCCTAATGGAGAAAAGGAATGGCAACAGTTCCCGCCATCTCATTCCACGCTTACTGTACCAACGTATGCATGCGGTCGCACGCAGTCCAAGCTGGGGTCCCCACTCTGTCGCCGCAGCATACTGAGCTGCCCAGTGCACGTAACTGTGGCCCACCAGCCATACTGCCACCGGTGTGCGGGGACACACAGGGTCTGTAAGAGAAAAAAGAGAACAGTGACTTAAATGGTACTCATGTCTGAAGAGGACGAAAATATAATGCAAAACGCATAGATCCCCATCTTCCCATACGGCGTATATCATCCTCAGAGTACCCAAATGCAGCTGCAGTTGAAGCAGCACCTATTCTAAATGAATGGGTGCCGTAACGAGCCCCAGGGAGGCCAACACTGGAAAGTGCCATACCAGTCACCTTCCAAAATTGAAATTTAGTAAGGGGAGACCCATCCTGGTGGCAGAAAAATGGGCCATGGTGCGTGCCACGCACTGCCAAGAACTCCTGTAGGGCACCAACCGGACAGATGTCTGCAATGGAACATCGTAGCAGTCTAACTCCACTGCCTACGCCGTGCTGATCAACTTTTGAGGACCGTATCCTCAACTGAGCCCACTCATTAGAAACATAGACATCGTCGAGTTCCAGTGCCCTACGAGTCGCATCCGCCTTAGACAGTAGTACCAACTCACTGATGCGGAGCGCTCCAAAGAAGGCCACCGTGGTAGCCGCAAGAAAAAGAGCTGCCTCATACCTGTCAAAACATAGGTTAGGCCAGCCTCGTGCAAGGTGTGTGAGCCCCTGGGGAAATTGGGTGCCGAGTGTCTGGGCAGCAGCCACGTTCCCGTGTCCACCCCTCCAAAACATGCCGTATGCGAAAATCGTTCATACTGTCAGCAAAAACCCCCACCTTGGCAATAAATGCCAATGCTGACAGCCTTGATGCTATAGTGCGGGGAGCGAGGCCCTGACTGTGTAAATAAACCATGAATTGTAAAACCTGTTCCACTGGAATGGGCCACACCTCTGGCAACTGAAGTTGCACACGAAAGCTACTAAATTGAACGAAAGCATGATGATACGCCTTACGCGGGGCGCCAAGGACATGCCAATCGCCCGGTTCACCTCTCCTTGCCAAATGTCCAAATCTCGGCCGGAAGTGGCGAGGGGAATTCCTCTGCGTCCGGAGCCAAGGCGCGGAACCGGGGGATCTGCAGGCGGGATAAAGCATCAGCAATATCATTATCAATGCCTGGTACATGTCTGGCCCTGAAAAGCACGTTGAGGCGTAGGCTACGTAACACGAATTGGCGAACTAAAGCCATCACCCTGGGTGATTTAGATGTCTGAGCATTGACAATGTGCACTACCGCAGCATTGTCACACCAAAAATGGACCACAGAGTCGGCCCACTCCTTGCCCCATAGCATCAAAGCTCCCAGGATTGGAAAAAATTCAAGGAATGTAAGATCGCGGAGGCGATCCGTGCCCCGCCATGCTGGAGGCCATTGGCCATAAGCCCACCTCCCCTGGAAGTAAATCCCATATCCCAGATAGCCGGAGGCATCCGACTGGACTTGAAACCTAGGTGAAACTAAAAGGTCGGACCTCCAAAAGGATACCCCATTGAAGTCCCGCAGGAATGAGAGCCAAACCAAAAGGTCAGCCCGCATGCCCCTGGTTAGTCGGACCCTATAATGGCGCCTTGTCAGGCCAGACATGGCATTGCACAGGCGCCAAGCAAATGCCCTGCCAGGCGTAACCACCCTGCAGGCAAAGTTAAGATGGCCATGCAGTACCTGAAGCTCCCTAAGGGACACCTTACGTTTGGCCAGCAAGGCCAAAATCATCGCAGAGATCCAGGTGACCTTGTCAATGGGTAACCGGGATGCCTGTGCGACCGTGTCAATTTCGATACCCAGAAATGTGAGGGTAGTAGATGGGCCCTCGGTCTTTTCGGGCGCTAAAGGGACACCCAGTTCCTGCATTAGCGTCTGAAATGTGGTGAGGAGACGCGTGCACGTGTCCAAGCCCCGTTCACCCCCGAACAAAAAGTCATCGAGGTAATGGGCTACAGACTGAGACCCGGACCTGCGAACAAAGGCCCACTGAAGGAAGGTGCTAAAACGTTCAAATGCTGAACAGGATATAGAGCAGCCAAAAGGCATGGCCTTATCTACATAGAACTTCCCCTGGAATCTAAAACCCAATAGCTCAAAGTCCTCAGGGTGCACTGGCAACAATCGGAATGCCGATTTGATGTCGCATTTCGCCAAGAGGGCACCAGGACCACAAGAGCGCACCATTCGCAGGGCTTGGTCAAAGGACGTATACCTGACCGAACAAAGGTCATCAGGGATAGCATCATTGACAGAATAACCCGCCGGGTACGATAAATGGTGGATTAAACAAAATTCCCCCGGGGCCTTCTTGGGTACCAACCCCAGAGGGGAGACCTTCAGGTTGGGAAAGGGTGGCACAGAAAAGGGGCCTGCCACCCTCTTGGCCCCAACCTCCTTAGTGATACTCAGGGCAGCCACCTCCTCTCTACCCTTCAGGGACAGTAAATTGGGTGCATCTTGGGGTCCCCGCACTCCTTTGAATGGGATTCGGAAGCCCCACTGGAAACCCTCAAGGAGGTACTTCGCATCCTCTCTCCGTGGATAAGTTGAGAGCCATCGCTCCAACATATACACATTAACTGGGGAGGGGGCCTTTTGCCTGGCTAGCTCCCTCAGCAGCTGCTCTGCCCGCTCCCTGTCCACCTCTACCTCTGCCCCGTGACCCGCCGGCCCGCGGACACGAGGCGGCGGCATGGGGGCCAGCGCAAGAGGGACACTCATGTTTGTATCGGCACTGCCGCTTATTGCACACACCGCTGGCCGAGAAGCTCCAACACAGCAAGCGGGCTGGAACCCCCTGCCCGCCAGCTGGCTGGAAGCCTGCGTTGGAGCAGCTCGCTGAATGGCATGGCCACAATGGTACCTATCCCCAGGCGCCGGACGCGTGGGGGTCATGTACAATAGCCACAATTTCTGACAGGGCTCATCCCATCTCATCTCCGGGTGCAAGGGCACCCTCATTCTGAATTCCTCATCGTAAGCCAACCACGATGGGCCAGGAAAATCCACCATCGCCCTGTAAATATTGTCCAAATATTGGACCATAGGAATGGCCAGGTCTGGCCGGGCCCTGAGATACACCGCCATATAAATAAGATATGCGGGCAACCAGTTGACCCAGGTGCGTGGTGGCTTACGACAGCGGGACAGCTCTTTGTCTTTGTCATCCTGTCCCTCTCTCTCCTCCTTAGTGGGCTCACGGTTCAATAGGGAGAATATATCCACGTACTCCCCCCGCCAAATCTTTTCCCTCGTGACCTGGGACAAATGATCACCAAGGGGCAACGAGTAACCAGCCGTCGGCAAAGCCGTCACCGGCACATTAGGTACCCAGGGCATACGCCGAGGAACCTGGTCAGTCCCTGCGATGCCCGGCACTGGCCCGGGGGCGGAAACCCCCACCCCCAACGTTGCACCAGTATAGAACCAAGGGGCACTGGGATAGGGTGGTAACTGATGCCCACTCGCCTCGACATTACGAGGCCATGGCCACTGAACCCCACCATTGGAAGTGGACTGTGATGTGGGTGCATTAACTTGAACCTGATACTCACTAGTTGCACCCCGTGAGCCGCCCCCACTGGGGGTTCCGGCCCACGGCGGGCGTCGGAGCTCACGACCGGAATTGAGCTCTGGGGCTGCACCTGACCACTCTCCTGCTGTAGCTCTGGCCGAACAGGGAGCTGCGAGACACTGGCCGGGGTAGGCCGGAGCGTCTCCAGGAGATCAACCCGGCTGGCCGCTTACTGCAGTGTGGCAGCCATTGAGGTAGGCGGAGGACCCAAAGGGCCCCCCGCAGCAAATGAAGGGTTACCAGGCACGGGGTTGTGTGCCATCCCTAAGGATGCCTCAAGCACAGCTAAACGCGTTAGCAATGCATCAACTGCCACAGATCCCCAAGTATAAAGTGGGCCGGGTGGGCCGGACGGCCCACCAGGCATTGGACCAGGAACTCCGGTATGAGAGCCTGGGCCCGAGTAGGGCCATGCCCAAAACTCCGGCCCATTAGGGGCCGGAGGTGGAACGTGCTGTGCACCAGCACCGGGGCCGCTCCCGCTGCCCGGGCCCATGGCTGGTAGCTGCGGGCCGAGGGCCGAAGCCCCAGAAGGGCCAGACGAAGGCTGACCGGCCAAGGGCCAAGCAGCCTGCATCGCCCCACCAGTATCGGTGGGGGTAGAGCCCTGGTGTGTGGGCGCAGCCCTGGTCCTCCGACCCGAGGGCTGGCCCCCACGTTGCGCAGGGCCAAAAGTCCTCCCTGTGGGCTGCGGCTTCGTCGCCGAGGCCCTCCGTTTGGGAGGCATATCGGAAGGAGCAGGATCCCTTTCCAGGGATCGAAGAGCGCAAAAAGGCACAGAGGAGCCAGCAAGCCAAAGGCTCCGTGCTAAATCCTTCCTTCCCAGCCAGGAAGGACCAAGGGGGAAACAAACAGCGATGGAGAAAACTTCTCCTCTCCGTCACTCTTTTAAAATGGCAGTTCGGCTGCCTCGTGGCCACCCCTTTTATAGAGGGGTGGCCACGCCCCCTAACTCACCCGGATGTCTGAGTCCGGGTGGGGGGGGCCGCAAAGAGCACGGTGGCCATTTTGGCGCCGCGCTTTCATGTGATGAACACTATAAAAAGAGGAGTAAATATTAGAGAAAAATATGATTTAGAAAGCAAAAAGAAGAACATACAAAAAGGTAGATGAATATATAAGAGATTTAGAAAGGGAATACAGTGTATGTAAAATGATATGGTTCCTGAATTCATGTTGGAATTCAGGCTAACAAAAAAGCATGACAAAGTGTTGAAACAAAAAAAATGTGAAAATGAATTTATTTAAAAAGAGAATATTACAAATCTATATAACTAAAATCGAGGTGTCACACTGTATGTTACCAAAACACAGCATGATGCCTGCACCTCAAGCCCTGGAAACAGCACCCCCACCTGTCTCACACTTCTGGGGTGGCCGGTGCATGGGTCCAGCAAACCATTTTGGGGTATTTCACCCTGAAAACTGGCTGCCAAGCCTCTCCCCCCCCCCCGGGCAGCATGTAATGGCAGTGAGGTGGTAATATGCATGTGCCAGAATCCGCACAGGCGCAGAAGCCTGCCCAGAGTTTCCAGGTGGAAAGAGAGAGAGACAGTGAGACAGAGAGACAAGGGGAGAGACAGAGAAAGTGTGCACGAGAGTGGGAGAGAGGTCAGAGTTAGAGAACGCCACTGCTCTGTGTGTGTGACTGTGTATGTGTGTGCGCGCGCCGTGGAGGAATAAAGAGAGTGTTGTGTGTGAGAGAGAGGGGGGGAAGAGAGGGAGAGGGAGGGAGGGAGGGGGAGAGAGAATAGATGTGTGTATGGGAAAGGGTGTGTGGATGGAGGCCACGCTCTAACTCAACCCCAGGAGTTAGGACAGACTCCAAACCCCACCCGTGTGAAGCTGGGTACCCCTGCTAGTATAGCGATAAAAATATGAAAATGTCGGCTAAAGCTCCTAAATAATAAAAGCTAAGAACATAATCAGGGAAGTTAATGCCAACAGGATATCATCTAATCTTAAAATTGGTAAAAATCCTGCATACTATTTCAGAAATCTCCTTTTTTCATCTGCAGCAAGAGAAAGGTGCCTGAGCTATTACTAACCTCTCTGGAGAAGAAATGAATATCTGCCATCTTACCTACTCAGCAGGCATGAATAAATATCATGTAATAGATGCACACTTACAGTATCAATAATACATCAAGCCTACTATCTCCTTTTTTGGAGGTAAATTTAAATTCAGACCTTATGATTAAAAGGGCTAGCCAATTTAGGGTAATATTTTTGTAATTAAAGAATTTTCCCCTCTCATCCTGTGCTCCCATGACATGCCACACAATGAAAAAGATTGCACAGGAACCATGGGAGAAATGGGACAGAAGTAATGCAATGCAATCACATTTATATATCACCCCATAACACTTAGTGCACTCTATGGGTGGTTCACAAGTTAATTAGCATTTTGCCCCCAACATGCTGGGTACTCATTGTGTTTTTGTCCATGTATAGGAGGGCACCAGAATTGATGACAAAGAAGGGTGTGTATCCCCTTCCCATTAGCTTTCAACACACATAATAATGCCTGGATACAATTTTTCAGTCAGTGAGACCACTCAAAGAGTTAAATTTATAATATTAATGTCTTCTGCATAACGACCTCATTTCTGACACTTGCAAATCTCAAATGTGGACCTGGTAAAGGAAACCAAAAGCCATGATTTCCACACACAAAAACATCAACTATAAAAGGTTTAGATGGGAGATTTTATTTTTATCCAGGTTCATTTTTGTCTTATTTTTGTGGGGAATGTTTTGCAGATATATGTAAGGAACTTAGAGTGATAACTCCTCCACTCAAGGGCCATAACTACTTAGCTAAGTGAACTCTGTTCTCCTTGGAATTAATATGCTTCAGCATATTTTGTGGAAAACTTTTCTCTTTCTTTGTTTAGAAGCCTCTCTTGGAAAACACAAGCAATGCACATGAGTAGAGACAGTACATTTCAAAGCATCCAATACTTTGGGTAGTGCTTACATAGACTGCTTGATAAATAAAGGAAGTAGGAGAAGCTCAACTGAAAAATATTGTAATACACGGATGAAGTTAGATTAAGCTTTTGTTGGAGGGGACAATATCACTAACTGAATTCCTATGCAAGAGTTGAAATCATCATCATTAAAAATGTATGAAGCTTGCAAAACAGAGAGTGATATCTAAGAAGACAGGATTTGAAAAGCCAAACTTGCTTCTGTTCCCTTGAGTGTACACCATGGAGTTTGAAATGGACATAAACAAGAAGCACTGCACAACTAAACAAAAACAGTACAGATGTATTATTAATAGTTTGGTATCTGAATGTAACACCCTGTTACTGGAAGGTCAGAAAAATGATCCATCTCTTCTAGTTACTGTGGTAGTAAATACATGCTTACAAAAAAAGCAAAAAATAGTAATAATACCAAAACATCTGTTATATAGAGATAAACTAGATCTGGAATTTCTTACCAGGAGAATGTAAGACAATGGCAAAATATTAAATCTAACACATTTGTCTAGCAATCATTTACTTGTTAGTATTGATTAGCTGGCTCATATCTCAGTGGTTGTGGTATCAGATCTAGAGGTTGGGAGTTTGATTCTACACTGTGCCTCCTGGGAGAAAAGCCATCCTGTGCAGTCATGGGAAAGCTGCACAGTCCCAGAGTGCCCCCAGAAGAAGGGAATGGTAACTGACTCCTGTGTATTCTCTACCTATAAACCCTGGAAAGGGTTAACATAAGTCAGAACTGGCTTGATAGCATGCAATTATAACTATTCTTCTCCTTCTTCAAATACCATATCTGATTCTGAATATTGGCTATCATCATGGCAATCAGCCATGAAGATTGTCCTGGGAACAATATAAATGGACTGATTTCCTATTTGCCTTTTGCCTCACAGTGTGACACCTGCACCACTGATCCAGTTCTGCAAGTCACTTTCTGGTCTTGAGCTCTTTTGGCACACAAAGTCCTCATCAGCACCAGGCCAGTCTTGATGAAGCTGCTGCGCTCCATCAAGATGGATTCAAGTGGGATTTAATCCACTTGGGGACCATCACCCTTCCCTGTGAACTTCACAACCCAAGACATTAGTCCTCAGTTTGTCAGGTTAGTTGAGTGCATTATAACTATTAAGTACTGATTACTGCAGAGAACGGCATTTACCTTTTTTTACTAGGATCGGGCCAACTTATCTTGCAACCTGAGTTGAAGAACAAAATGATGGCACTTCATTTCACACAACCAGAGTGATAGCTGAATTGTACTACGCTACTGACAGCACAGCAGCAATCCTTACTATACCAGAAAACAGCAAATTAGCAGGAAAAGAGACATAGCATACACAGTTCTGTGTTTGAACAATTCACTGAATCACCCATCATCACCCTACTTCCCAACATATGTCACCTGTGGTGTCTACCTCATTTATTTGCAGTCTTTGTGTTCAAAGGTAAGTAAGATGGTGAAAGGAAGTTCGATTTACCATTATTCCAGGTGGATTCTATTTACTGATATAGTTCCCCATTTCAAGATGGTGTTCAACCAGCATGTTTCAATGGGAAATCTAAACTCTTGTCAGGGAAGAAAAAAGCATTTGAATAGCCTATAAATATATTAGTTTTCGTGTTCAGGGAATGAAGAAGCAGACGAGTGGAGTAGTGAAATTCAGCTCTTTAATAGTGGGGTTTGAACACAGTTTGGATGGGCCAAAACTTGGACTTATATACACTATAAACAGTAACAGTAACAATAATACAACAAGCCCATTGGCTAACAGAGTGTGCACATTTTTGATCCACTTATTTGCATAAGAATAGATACATGAGAAAAGATACTTTCCGCTCCTACAACAAGCCCATTGGCTAACAGTGTGCACATTTTCAATCCACTTATTTTCATAAGAATAGATACATGAGAAAAGATACATTCCGCTCCTGTCAGAAAACACAGTTAACATACATAACACTAGTGTAGACAGGATGAGATTGAAGTAGTCTTCTGGGCTGAAGAAATGATAATTCAGAGGAATCTTGGGCTTAAATCCTGGTCATGAAGCAAACTAATTTGCAGACTAATACATTCTAATTTTTCAGTTACAAAGAAATACTCTCCTCCAAGCATGGACTGTCTCTGTCATAAGAACTATGCAGGACATGTTTTGGATTGACAGAGTGAAGGGCAAGAGAGACATCTAAGAATTGCAAAGGATCCCATTGAATGCCAACAAAAAAGTCAATAATTTGTTCCAGTTAGCTACACTATGCCAAAAATATTTTGATGAAAAATCCTGTTGCATAGGTAACAGTAAGACTAGAAGAGAAATGACATAACTTGCAAAGGCAAATTGCCACAATGTGGTCAATCAGGTGACTCAGGGCTTAGCATCAGAATCCAAGCAGGGATTCATTCACTAGCAACAACTTGCAGCAACAAGTTATGCCATTTCCCTTCTACCGACATAACTTTGGAACAGGATTTTGGCCCATAAATAACAAATCACTGGGTTTATTTTCAGAGGTGTCATGAGCTTTGAATAGAACCATCACAATCCTACATTTCTCACCATATCTGACTCTTTTTTTTGGGGGGGGGGGGATACAAGTCATTCATCTATATTTAATATACATTTTGAACGTAACTCTTTTTCTCTCACTCCTTTTTTTCTTGTTGAGCTCACTGTCTATGGTAATGTGTTGTTAATTGCTTGTCATATGGTGGCAGGTAGGAATACATGAATATAATTAATTCTCACACATTTTAATTTTGAATCAGTAATTCTATTTATTGTTTCACTTGATTGGATATACCTAGATTAACCTAAGTAGAGACACAGTATTAGAAATTGTGAATATGATTAAAATATATTAAGAAGTAACACACAAGTCACATTTAATGGGTTTATCATGGGATAGTGTGTTATTGTAAATCAAGAAAACTCTTCTTTTCTAAAAAATCTAGAAGACCCTTTTTCTTCTTAAGGTACTTTTACAGGTGCCTTATAAATTACCCTAATTTATTATCTACATGCCTTTCATGAAATAATTTCACTTCATTGAAAAGTAGTGCATTTCTTTACACAGTTCAGCACACAAATGCAAAAGAGGATAAACAACCAGTTGAGAAGTTTGGAAAATAAGTATACAACTCTGCATTTGGTGATAATCTTGAAGAGGACACCCATAAGAAGTTCAGGAAGAGCATTTCACATTACTCAATGACTCAAAAGATGAATCAAGGAAATCTGTTTCTCTCCAGCACTGTCTTCTGGCAGTTTTGTATAAACACAATTGCTGTAGGAATTGTGGCAGCTGTAGTCGAAAAGCAGACATATTCCAGGCTTTTTAACCAGGATTTGAAAACTAACCTTAAATTCAACGAGAAGTTATAGCGAATTTACCAGAGACAAGGATGTCCTTTTCTTTGTGAAGAATTGTACCCATTGGACTTTTGCATCTAATGCATTGGCATCAAAATGAGATTGTGTACATGACAGAAAATATCACACATTCATTTCAGTACTGTACTTTGATGTTTTCTATATGTTATTATCTCTATAAATTTGCATGACCACCCAGTAACATTGTTTAGCAGACTAAGTATAAATATATAAAGCTGGAGTATTATTGTGGGGGTATCTCATATTGCTCTATGCTCTTCAAAGAAAGACTGGGCTAGAGAGAAAGAAAAAATAATTATGTACATTCCTAACATCTGCAACCATTACCAGACAATATGTACAAATTACTTTTTCCATGTCTGAAATGGACAACAAAACATCTGTTAATTACAAGGCCAAAGGTTAGCAATTGTTGAGAATGTAATCTTCATGTACAATTCAAGATGACACATGGTAGTGTCTGAAGAGTCATCAAAACCTTCCTGTGGTATAAAATATCTGACACATAAAGGCAGCTGGTTCACAGGGCTAAATCAACAGATACACGGTTTCATTCTAAGGGTTGTATCAGAAAAAAGCAGAGAGAGAGAAATCCCACTGACAATCAGAAAGGTCTTTTTCTGAAATGAAAATCCTGTAGTGATGAAAGAATGAACGAAATCCTAATCAATATTCACCATTATCATTAGAACTGTATAGTACATACAACCCATGCTGAAATTTACAGGTTACCCAAATAGTAATAACCATTTTGCATATAACAAAGAGTTTATTAGTTTGCTAAAAAGTTGTGCTTCAAGGTAGAAGTTTTAAAAACTTTTTGTAGGTTGCAGACACATGGGTAAATGATACAGGATTAACTGCAGAATTAATTTCTATCCCAAACAATTGGTGCAAGCACCACTCCCGGCAACTGAAAAGAATATACAACAAAAAACATAAAAGATAAGTTACAGTAAAAATCAACACCAAATTGTAGTATGCCTGCGTGCCTAGGTTGGACATTACTCTTCCTGCTTCGTTCGCTTGCTAACGCACATGGCTGGAGAACCAACACGAGCGTTAATGGAAGAGAAATTGGGAAATCGAGCTTAGATTAATTGGCATTAATTGGGGGACTTGCTGGGGACTTGCGGAGAAAATGTGATAAAGGGTAAAAAAGGTGCTGACTCTAAGGTCAAATTCGCTCTTTCCCTTCTGGTCTTGATAAGGCTGAGCGAGGCTGGCTGAGTCAGCAGGAAAGGAAGTTAAAGACCCGAAGGCAGTTTAACTGGCCTTCGAGATAGGACAAGAGCAATAGGATTTCGCCTACCCAGATCTTAGATAACTGCAGTTTGTCCTTCAACCTCCTGACTCATGTCAGGAAACATGTGTTATCTTGACCAACAGAAATGCCATGTAAAGCCTACTTTTACTGAGTGATGTCAAACCTTGGCACTCAAACTCCAGCAGGAGAGTATTAAACGGACCACCCAGTTGAGACTGGGACTGGACTTTGCCACCACACATTCGTCTCACGTGCCTCCTTGCTGTCAGTCATTCCGGCCCCCATGGGCCATTCCAACACCAAATAACACACATCCTCTAGTAACACTTCCAATATAGAAATTAAAATACCTACATAAATGGCATCTGTAAGTCAATTAAACACATTAATAATATAATGTTTAGTATTTCCTTAAATCAGCAGTGGTGTAAGTGTTTGAGTGGATCAGTCTCCTTCACCTGCCAGCTGTTTAGAATGCTTCTTGGGGCTTTCTGTCTTTGATACTTTCAAGGTTGGCTTGTCACAATCAATAAACTGTCCTTTGGCCAAAGATGTATTTTCAGCCTTCAAGGTTATTGAATTGTTTTCGCATATGCTTCCTGCATGTTTGTCAACAGGTTTATGTAAAATAGAGGTAGTAGAAGAAACACTATGAATATGGAGGTCAAACATTATGCAAATAGAAGGATTTGGATATATAGGACAATTTGCCTAATGGTATTTTTTTTTTTTTGTGAAGAGGCTATTTTGGAACATCTGTCTTTACTTAGACTGTGACCTGCCATAACTTGTCCTAACACTTATATAATTATTCTCACCATAGGCATTTTTGCAAACATTTGGTTGTTCCCCCATTTCAAGATATATATGATAATCTTAGAAAGAAGTCTATGTGGACCGTTGTTAGTTCTTGCGATTTATCCAAACCTAGACATTTAATCCCATAGGCAATTCCATATGATATGAAAGATACAAATGTATAATACAAATATTCACTGATCTATTTGTCTAGGACACTTCAAAGGAATATAAATGTGGAATATGAGAACATGTACAACTACCAACTGGAACTTGGGTCTGACCACTAAGAAAGGAAATCATTCTAGCAACAAATTGTTCACATGACCTTCATCTGAGTTTGTGGCTTTATAGGGCAAGATGGAGATCTAGTGTCCCTTATGTCACCTAATATTTACTGAATTATTAGCTATGTTTTTCCCAAGTTCTGGTGGTACCTGACTGCAGCCACAGCTGGTCAGTAGGTCTCGGGGGAATGTGGCAACCTGCCTCACAGTGTAGAAAGTAAGAGCTAAATTAAATGCAGAGGAGGTAATTACATGTGGAAATGTATGTGCTATAATAATAATTTCATGTCAGAAATTATTCTGATTTGAAAGGATTTTTACTGGAGAAACTCTACTCACGGGACACCCGAATGAAGCTCCTTTCATGTCCTCAAGAGATGGGACAGAGATGGGTGCTCAATCCATCATGCAGTACCTAGGTCTTGAACTGCCAACTTGCCGACCTTCCAG
Organism: Bradypodion ventrale; assembly: GCA_035047345.1. Classification (NCBI taxonomy): domain Eukaryota; kingdom Metazoa; phylum Chordata; class Lepidosauria; order Squamata; family Chamaeleonidae; genus Bradypodion; species Bradypodion ventrale. The sequence goes on along the minus strand of JAWDJE010000004.1, from coordinate 145,252,221 downwards.
CTAACAAGGCGACCTTCTTAACCACTGAGCCACCGCAGCCCTGAGCACATATGAAAAACAAAGTGTCAATGAGATTCTGCTTTTTACACCAGGAAAAACTATCAATAGAGAGTAGCAGATTTTTTCCCCACTCCTCTTGCTCTACATGTTATTGTTTGAATCACTTTTCTCTGTAAGCTTCTTGTAGTCTTGAGGTAGGCAGAGAACAAGGCTTGAAGTGAAGGAGTGAGATACTGCAAGAAGGCGAAGCTTAACAGTGCTCCTTTGCAGGTGCACCCCCCAAAGAAAAACTCAGACACCGGTATATGGATAAAGGCATTGGGCCACTTTTATTGAATAATGCCCTAGTCTGAATTATAACTTTCAATTGGTGTATTCATCCAATTGTAATTCTTAAGGCAAGCAGGCCGCAGTAACACTGGTAAGTTTCCTCCCAAAATTGCCAATGGCAATTGGCTACAATGTATCCATTTGTATCAATTTGTTTGTTGATACAAACAAATTGTTGACCGGAGTCAATAAATTATCTACTGACCCCACCCTATAACGTGTATCCGTCAAATCACGGGGTGATGCATGCTGAAAAGCTCCTGCCATCACCCCTTGCCTGGTTCGTCGTTGACCAGTCAAAGCTATTACACCTGAACCTGTCTAAGTGTTGGCCAGTCAATTGCGAACCTGCCGGATACCTCTGGGTCATAAATCTTTACCTTACCAGTGCTACCCGCCTAAAGTGACCAAAGTCAAAGAAAAACCCCTTTGCTCAAACACTAGCAACAGTGTGGGATGGGCAAAAAAGCCAGAAACCAAGGCCCAATTGTGGTTCAGGCCAAAAATTCCCACCCGGCCCCGAAGCGACCAAAATATCACACTGTTCACTAGGGAGGGGGTGGAGGGAAAAACTTCTCCTCTCCGTCGCTATTTTAAAATGGCAGTTCGTCTGCCTCATGGCCACCCCTTTTATAGAGGGGTGGCCACGCCCCCTAACTCACCTGGATGTCTGAGTCCGGGTGGGGGGGTCCCGCAAAGAGCACGGTGGCCATTTTGGCGCCACGCTTTCATTGCAGGCGCACCCCCCAAAGAAAGACTCAGACACCGGTATATGGATAAAGGCTTTGGGCCACTTTTATTGAATAATGCCCTAGTCCGAATTATAACTTTCAATTGGTGTATTCATCCAATTGTAATTCTTAAGGCAAGCAGGCCGCAGTAACACTGGTAAGGTTCCTCCCAAAATTGACAATGACAATTGGCTACAATGTATCCATTTGTATCAATTTATTTGTTGATACAAACAAATTGTTGACCGGAGTCAATAAACTATCTACTGACCCCACCCTATGACGTGTATCCGTCAAATCACGGGGTGATGCATGCTGAAAATCTCCTGCCATCACCCCTTGCCTGGTTCGTCGTTGACCGGTCAAAGCTATTACACCTGTACCTGTTTAAGTGTTGGCCAGTCAATTGCGAACCTGCTGGATACCTCTGGGTCATAAATCTTTACCTTACCAGTGCTACCCGCCACACGGGGAGGCGTCCATGATGACTCACCGCCCCCCCCAGACCGTCAGCTCGGTCGCCAGGCCTGCTTGCAACACACCCAGAAAGAGGTACATACGTCCAGCCGACAGGTGGACCCCTTCTCCTGCCTACTAGCAAAAAATTTTTGTAAGCCTATCCGCAGGTGTCCAATGGCTGTCTCCCAGCCGTGCTCAGCAATGGACCGAGCAACAGCCCTGTCCACTGACTGCCGGAACAGTCTGAACCACGGAGATCCACGTCTCCCCTAAATTGGTGTCTCAGCACGATGTTAGACCATAGCGACAGTGTGTAAGCCATACATGATATAAAATGCCAGGTCACTGCCTCTCGACAGTTTAGGAATAGCAGTGATCCGTATAAGATCATTGCCGCCGAGGCGCCTATTAAGAACATCGGGCGGTCCAGCATCCCTGACGGACATCAGGAATGGCCACAGTTCCCGCCCCCTTGTGCCGCGCATACCATACCATTGCATACGTGCGGATGCACACAGCCCAAGTTGGGGTCCACTGTCTGTCACCGCAGCATATACTGCTGCCCAGTGTACATAGCTGCGGCCCACCAGCCCCACTGCCACCGGTGTGCAGAGACGCACAGGATCTGTAAAAGAGGAGAAGAGGTGAAGGACATAACTAGGTACTCATGCAGTGAGGGGACGTACATATAAGAAATTGCGCGTACACGCATATCCGCCTCCGAGTACCCCAAGCCTAGCTGCGATCAACGCGACGCCTATCCTAAATAAATGGGTGCCAAAACGGGCCGCACACCGCGAAGCGCGGCACCGGTCACCCTCAGTAACTTTACTTTGGTAAGGGTAGACCTATCCTGGTGGCAGAAAAACAGGCTGGGGCGCGCAGCAGGCACTGTCGAAAATTCATGTAGGGCACCAACCGGACAGATGTCTCTAATAAAACTTCGTAGCAGTCTGACTCCACTGCCTACGCCGTGCTGACCAACCTTTGAGGACCGTATCCCCAATTGAGCCCACTCATGTGTGACCGAGACATCGTCGAGTTCCAGTGCCCTACGAGACACATCCGCCTTACACAGATGGTACCAACTCTGGCACCCACTCACTGATGCGGAGCGCTCCAAAAAGGCTACCGTGGTAGCTGCGTGACCAAGAGCCACTTCACACCTATGCAAACATAAGTAATGCCAGCCTTGTGCAAGGTGGGTCAGAAACTCTGGCGAACTGGGGTGACGCGTGTCCAGGCGGCGGACACGTTCACGTGTCCACCCCTCCAAAACATGATGCATACGGAAGTAACTCACGCAGTCATTGAACCCCCCCACGTTGGCCCTAAATGCCAGTGCCAAAAGCCTGAAGGCTATAGTACGGGGGGCCAAACCCTGACTGCGAAGATAAATATGCATTGTAAAACCTGGTCCACAGGTATTGACCACACTTGAGGTAACTGTAGTTACTCGCAAAAAGTTCTAAATCGCATGAAAACATGTTGATACGCCTTACGCGTGCAAGGTGCCAATGACAAGCCCGGTTCACCTCTCCTCGCCAAACATCCAAATATCGGCCGGTAGTGGCGAGTGTAATTCCTCTGCTTCCGGAGCAAGGCACGGAACCGGGGGATCTGCAGGCAGGATAAAGCATCAGTGATATCGTTATTAATACCTGGAACATTTCTGGCCCTGAACAGCACATTTAGGCGTAGGCTTCTCAAAGGCTTGACAAACCAATGCCATGACCCTGGGGGATTTGCACGTCTGGGTGTTGACAATGTGCACCACTGCCGCATTGTCACACCAAAATTGGACCACTGAGTTGGCCCACTCGTCGCCCCATAGCATCAGTGCTCACCAATTTGGGAAGAAACTCAAGGAAGATAAGATCGCGGAGGCGATCCGTGCCCAGCCATGCATGAAACCCTCGGTCGTAAGTCCCCCTACCCTCAGAGTAAACCCCCATAATCCAGGGAGTCGGAGGGATCCAACCGTACTTGAAATCTAGGGCAGACCATAAGGTCCGATCTCCAGGAAGAGACCCTATTAAATCCCAGGAGGAATTTGAGCCAGACCGGAAGGTCCGCCTGTATGCTCCTGATCAGCCGGACCTTGTGGTGACATTTAACGGCCAGCCATGGTGTCACACAGGCGCCTGGCCAATGCTCTGCTGGGTGTAACCACCCCGCAGGCAAAGTTAAGGTGGCCATGAAGTAGCTGCAGCTCACAAGAGGACACTTTATGTTTGGCAATCAATGCCAAAATCGCCGCAGAGATCCGAGCCACCTTATCCCTGGGCAACCCGGATGCCTGTGCGACAGAGTCAATTCCAATGCCTATAAATGTGAGCTTAATAGCTGGGCCCTCGGTCTATTCAGGCGCTAAGGGGACACCCAGTTCCCACATGAGTGTCTGAAATGTAGTGAGGAGACGCGTGCACGCGTCCAAGCCCCGTTCACCCCCGAACCAAAAGTCATCGAGGTAATGGGCTAGAGACCGGGACCCCGACCTGCGAGCAAAGGCCCACTGAATGAAAGTACCGAATCATTTGAATGCCGAACATGGAATAGAGCAGTCAAAAGGCATGGCCTTATCGAATTAGAATTCCCCTTGGAACCTGAAACCCAATAGCTCAAAATCCCCTGGGTGCACAGGCAATAAACGTAAAGCCGAGTGCATATCAGACCGTGCCAGGAAAGCACCGGGACCGCATGAGCATACCACCCTTAGGGGCTGAATAAACGACGTCCACCTGACTGAAAAAGGTCATCGGGAATGGTATCCCTGACTGAAGACCCACAGGGTAAGCTAAAAGGAGGATTAAACGACATTCACCCTGGTTCTACCTTGGTACTAGACCCATAGGGGAGACCTTCAAATTAGGAAAGGTGGTTCCAAGAAGGGGCCCGCTACTCTCATAGCCTCAACTCCCTTAGCTGTGCTCAGTGGAGCAACCTCTCCATTACCTTTCAAGGGAACTAGATTAGTAGCATCTTGGGGCCCCTAACACCCCCGAATGGAATACAAAAGCCCCATTGAACCCCCCCCCCCCTGCGGATACCCCGCATCATCCCTTCTTGGATAAGCTGAGTGCCACAGCTCCAGCATTAGTACACTAATTGGGGGGGGGGGCTTGACATGGCTAGTTCCGTAAGATGGAGCTCTGATTGCCCCCTGTGCACCCCTACCTCTGCCCCATAACCCACCAACCCGCAGGCACGCGGAGGCAGCGTAGGGGACAGCGCAAAAGGGGGCACCCAAATCAGTAACAACACTGGCGCTTATTACACACGTCACTAGCTGAGCAGGTCCAACACAGCAGGTGGGCCGGAACCCCCTGCCCCACCAGTTAGCATGGAGCCTGTGTCTGATCAGCCCACTGCACAGCATGACCATAATGGTACCTATCACCAGGCGCCAGTCACGTGGGAGTCATGTACAAGAGCAACAATTGCTGACAGGGCTCATCCCACCTCATCTCAGGATGTAGGGCCACCCTCATCCAAATTCCTCATCGTAAGCCAACTGCGATGGGCCCATGAAATCAACCATCGCCCTGTAAATATTATCAAGGGATTGAACCATCGGGGTGGCCCAATCAGGCCGGGCCCTGAGGCATACCACCATATACATAAGGTATGCCGGCCACCAGTTGACCCAGGTGCGCAGTGGCTTACGACGACGGGACAGCTCTTAGTCTCTGTCATCCTGTCTCTCTCTCTCTTCCTCAGTGGGCTCACAGTGCAATAGGGAGAATATCCACGTACTCCCCTCCAGATCTTATCCCTCGTGACCTGCGACAAATGATCACCCAGGGGCAAGGAATAACCAGCCGTCGGCAAAGCCATCAATGGCACATTCTGTATAAAGGGCATACGCAGCAGGACCTGGACAGCCCCTGCGATGCTCGGCACTGCCCCAGGGGCGGACACCCCCGCCCTTAACGAGGGACCATTTAGAAACCATAGGATACTGGGATAAGATGGTAACTGATGCCCACTTGCATCAACTTGACGAGGCCAGGGCCACTAAACCCCACCACTGTAAGTGGGCTGTGGTGTTGGTGCACTTAAATTGAACCTGATACTCACTAGGTGCACCCCCGTGAACCGCCCCCACCGGGGGTTCCTGCCCATGGCGTGCGTCGGAGCTCGCGACCGGAATCGAGCTCTGGGATCACCCCCGACTGCTCCCAGCCTGGACATCAGGTAGAACGGGGAGCTGCGAGACACCAGCTGGGCCGGCCAGACCGTCTCACGCAGTTCGACCCGGTTGGCCGCCCGCTGAAGCATAGCGGCCGGCAAGGTAGCCGGGGTCGACAAAGGGGCCCCTGGTGAAGAAATAGAAGCACCCCCCTCCACAGGAGGCTGTGCAATGCCCAAGGATGCTCCCAGCACTGCCAAACGTGCTAACAGAGCATCCACTGCCACAGAGCCCCCAGCATAAGGCGGGCCGGGTGGGCCGGACGGCCCACTAGGCAGTTGAAAAGGTAACAGAAAGGCGAGCCAGGGCCAGAATAGGGCCATGCCCAAAACTCCGGCCCATGAGGGGCCGGAGTGGGAACAGGTTGTATGCCCACACCAGGCCGTCCCATGCTGCCCTGACCCACGGCTAGTAACGGCGGGCTGGGGGCCAAAGCCCCTGAGGGGCCGGCCTGTAGCTGGTCAGCCACCAAGCTGGAGCCCGGCTGCCAAGTGCCAGTCCGAGTAGCCCCACAGGTATCAGTGGGCAAGGCTGGCACAGTGTCCTGCCGCAGGGGTGCAGCCCAGGTCCTCCGACCAAAAGGCTGGCCCCCGTCCTGCACAGGGCAGGAAAAGTCCTCCCCTTTGGCCACGGCTTCATCACCGGTGCCTTCCATTTGGGAGGCATGTCCTCAAAGAAAAATTAGGATCCCTTTGAGGGATCAAAAAACCTAGCACCAAAGCACGCAGTAGCCAAGCGAACCAAGGCTCTGCGTGCTCGAATCCTCCTTTCCCAGCTGGGAAAGGCTCAAGGGCTAAACAGCCGAAGACTGGAAAGCAAACAGCAACGGAGAAAACTTCTCCTCTCCGTCGCTATTTTAAAATGGCAGCTCGTCTACCTCGTGGCCACCCCTTTTATAGAGGGGTGGCCACGCCCCCTAACTCACCCGGATGTCTGAGTCCGGGTCAGGGGGGCCCCCGCAAAAAGCTCAGCGGCCATTTTGGCACCGCGCTTTCATTGTGTGTATAGAAAATTGGTGACATGTTTCATGAATAATCAGGAAAAGCTTTTATTTGTTTTAAAGAAAAAGGCTTTTCCTATTATGCCTAGTTTGGACCTCAGTGAACTGTGTTAGAATTAACTGGCACCTTACCGGTGTAAAGAGGGATGAGCCTTAACTACAAAAACTGTAGAGCTGGGGTGGAGAAACTATGGCTTTCCAAGAGTTTTTGAGATTCAATTCCAAGATGGTTTATCCAGCATTACCAACAACAGTAAGGAAGAATGAAAGTTTTCATCTAAAACAACTGGGAATTCAAAGGTTACCCACTTCTGCCTTATCAAGTTAGATAATTTTGAACCTGATCATCGTTCAAATGTCTTTGCTGTGGCCTGTATAAGAATGGATCTATTTCTTATTGATCATTAGTATAGGTATTGAAAGTTCTCTGTTTCTCATTATTTAGCGCTTTAACTTGGACAACAGAGAATTAAGCTTAGGACATTCAAAAGCTAATTCGCTGGGCTGCATTGTTGGTGTGGGCTGCTACTCGTATCTGAGTATACATCCCCCCCCCCCCCCCGGAAACCATTTTCATCAGGAAAAATGTCATTGGCATGAATTTGTTTAAGGTGGATCCCAGCTTGCCATGAGTGACCCACACATTGTGATTACTGAGCCATCTCCTACAGCACGTATTAAATGAGACATGCAGGATTTAACACCCGGGTTGCAATGGACTACCACAGCTTTGAGGATATTATCAAGGCGCATCTTCACAGCTAGTCTATCTGGCATGACCACTTCTGCTTCCATGAGTATTGAGAATCAGAATAGTGAAGTGGTTCTTCCTCTGCTCATTTTGCCATTGGGCCCAATACAGTGGTACCTCACTTAAAGAGCATAATGTGTTCCACGGGATTGCTCTTTAAGCGAGTTTGCTCTTTAAGTGAAACACCATTGTAAGTGACCAATTGTGACTTCTGGTGGGGTGTGTGTGTGTGAACCCCAATTTAGTTGTTAAGCGAGTTTTTGGTTGGTTTTAGTTGTTAAGTGAGGCGACCATTCATAGAAATTTCTGCTGCTTAAGCAAGTTAGTCTCTAAGTGAGGCACTCTTTATGCGAGGTTTTACTGTATGATGGTTTCCAGTGGCAATTTCCTCCACTGAGGGAGGCATCACCCCATCTGAAGGGGATCCTCTGCCCTTGGTCCCTTTAGGAAGTCAGGTAATTTACTGCCACTCAACACTTGGTGTTGAATCATTGGCTGTACGATCTACTCTATTATCATAGCAGGATTCCAGCCAGACAACTGCTGCATTGTAACCAAGAAATATATGCATATATATTCATCTTCCATTGCATTGAAAACATGCATTTCAACTCTGGCTGGAGAGCTTTAATTATTTTCTTGCCTGTGTAATCAAAATATGGTTTGTTTATTTATTTTCAAAAATTATTTTACACCACCTTTCTCTTAGAAAGTACCCAAGATGGCTTACATCATTAAAAAAAGAAAGGGTAAAGGGTAAAAACAATTATTAGAATAGAAAAAGAGAATGAATTGAATATCAAATTAAAATATAGTAAAACTCTAGGTTATGACAGAGGTCTGTTCCAACAGCCTCAGTTGTAACCCAAAAAAATTGTAACCTGAAACATTCATAGAGATGCATTGAAAAATAAAAAATGGTCCTGAATTGATCATTGTAAACCAAAACAAATACATTAAAAATTTGTAAACCGGGACAGCATTTCCATAGAATTTGCCGTTGTAAACTGGAGCAAACTTAAACTGAGGTGGTTGTAACCCGGGGTTTTACTGTAAGTGCATAAAAATAATACTAAATACACTTTCGAAAACAACAAAGACAAGCAATCCCACTTTAACAACTCCTTCTTAGACAGTCAACCACTAGGGGACAAGCTGTCCAAAATGCAAGCGCGGCGCCAAAATGGCCGCCGCGCCCTTTGCGGCCCCCCCCATAGGACGAAGGCATCCGGGTAGTTAGGGGCGTGGCCAGCTCCCTTATAAAAGGGGTGGCCATGAGGCAGCCGAGCTGCCATTTTCCGAAGCGACGGAGCGGAGAAGTTTTTCCCCTCTTGTCTCCGTCGCTCTTACCTTGCCAGGGAAGCCTTTTTGGCTGCGAATTTTCTCTTTTGGCTTCCCTTAGATTTCCTTGCAATGCCTGCGAAGAAGAGGGCGGCCGCGAGCGCGGCTCGCGCTGTTAGGAGGCGCAATCCGGGTCGGAGGACCGCGGTTGCGCCTCCCCGGCAGCCGCCTTTGCTGGTACCCACCGGGACCGGTGGAATGGGGTCTATTCCCCCTTGCCCGGAGGCGGGGGACCCGAGCATGGGTCAAGTGAGGGCTGTGGCCCGCGGCCCGCAAGCGGTGGACGCCGCTCCTGGTGCTTCCCATCCTGTTGGGCCTCCAGCAGCGGGGGCGCAGCTCACCCCGGGGCCTTTTAGCCTTGGGGGGTGGTGTGGCCCCTTGCCCTGGCAGGTACCTACATCGGCCCTACCGGGCCTCGGCGTGGGGCGATGGCCCTATTAGGGTCCCGGGGTACAGGGACCTGTACCTGTGCCTGTAGCAGGAGGGCCAGCCGGCCCTTGGCCTCATGTCAGCGTGGAGGTCTTACTGGCCCGTGTTGCGGCCCTTGAGGCGTCCTTGGCTCGGGCCAGCCATGCTGGGGCTCCCTTTGGGGTTCATTTCGACGTGTCGTCTGCTGGGCAGCGGCAGGCGACGGGACGGGTTGAGCTGCTTGAGGCGTGGCACAACCTCGGCCACTGCCTCGCAGCTCCCCAACCAACAGGCCGGTGTGGGTCAGCCCACAGTGACGAGCTCTACGGCGGTCGTGAGCTCCGACGCCCCCAGTGGGCCGGAACCCCCGGTGGGGGCGGCCGCGGGGGTGCAGCACGTGAGTATGCGGTCCAAACTAGTGCACCTACACACGTGGCCACGTTTTGGGGGGGGCTTTCCAATGGCCTTGGCCTCGCGTGGGTGGTGCGGCGGTGCACCCGCTGACGCCCCACCCGGCGATGACAACTACCACCCAGGGCCCCGTGGTGGGGGGTGTTCCCTACCCCGAGGGGAATGTTTTGGGTGGCCGGGTTGGTCCAAGCCCCTATTCCTTACCGCTGAGTGACCACTTGGCACAGGCCAACAGAGAGTAAATTTGGCGGGGGGAGTACGTGGATATCTTCTCACTCCTAAACAGAGGGCCCACCAAGGAGGAGAGGGAGGGGCAGAATGAGAAGGATAGTGGCAGGCACGTCGTCGCAAGCCACCAAGTATGTGGGCCAAATGGTTGCCGGCCTGCATCATATGCATGGCGGTGTACCTTAGGGCCCGGCCGGATTTGGCAATTCCGATGGTCCAGTATTTGGACAACGTCTACCGGGCGATGGTTTACTTTCCGGGCCCATCGTGGTTGGCTTGTGACGTGGAATGCCGTAGGCGGATTTCCCCGCACCCCGAGATTAGGGTCCAGCAGGCGGCCCCAGCACAGGTCACCGGCCAGGGGGCGGGGCGGGGGGTTCCAGCCCGCCTGCGGTGCTGGACTTTCTTGTCCAATGGCTCCTGCAATGGGAAGAATGGCAAATACAGACAGGAGTGTCCCACCTGTGTTGGCCCCCATGCGGCCTCTGCCTGTCCCAGGCCTAGAGGGATGCGGGGCAGAGGGTGGGGCAGACAGGGGGCTGGCAAGACTGCCGCAGATGGATCTAGTCCACCGAAGGCCTCCCTCCCCAATTAAGGTGGGCATGTTGGAGCGTTGGCTCACATTGTACCCGAAGGGAGAGGATGCGGGTTATCTCCTTCAGGGTTCTAGGCAGGGGTTCCGGATCCCTTTCATGGGTAACAGGTCCCCTCAGGATGCCCCCGATCTTTTATCCCTTGGGGGGAGGGAGGAGGTGGCTGCTGCCAGCTTTGACAAGAGGGTCTATGCGGGCAGGGTCGTTGGCCCTGTCCCTGCACCCCCGTCCCGGGGAGCATATTATTTCAATGATGCCATGCCTTTTGGCTATTCCATTGGGGCTCGGTATTCGAGCGTTTCACCACTTTCCTAGAGTGGGCCTTTGTCCGCAGGTCAGGGTCCCGGTCTGTAGCCCATTCCCTGGATGGTTTTATTCGGGGCTGAACGGGGCTGGGACACGTACACACGTCTCCTCAACACATTTCAGACGCTAATGGAGGAACTTGGTGTCCCTTTAGCGCCCGAAAAGACCGAGGGCCCATCTCCACAGCTAGTATTCCTGGGGTGGAGAGTGACACGGTAGCGCAGGATTCTAGGTTGCAGCGGGATAAGGTGTCAAGGCTAGTGGCCCTTATCTCGTACTTGCTGGCCGAGCGCATGGCATCACTGAGGGAACTTCTGGTGCTACATGGTCACCTCAATTCCGCTGGCAGGGTCGTCGCACCGGGCAGGGCATTTGCTCCGCGCTGGTGCAACGCCATGGCAGGATTATCCAGGCCCCACCATAGGCTTAGATTTACCCGGGATATCAGGGCAGACGTGCTTGTCTGGCCATAGATCCAGAGGTAGTTCAACGGGGTGTCATTTTGGGGTCTGATCTCCTGGCTCCCCCTTGCTTTCAGATGCAGTCCGATGCCTCAGGATTCCTGGGTTATGGGATGTACTTCAATTGGAAGTGGGCCTATGGTGGGTGGCCACCATCCTGGGCAGGCAAGGGTCGCCTGCATGGTCTCACGTATCTGGAATGTTTCCCTATCCTGGGTGTTTTGATGCTATGGGGCAAGGAGTGGGCCAACTCGGTTGTGCAATTTTGGTGTGACAATGCGGCTCTTGCCCGCATCGTCAATGCACAGATTTCCAAATCGCCCGGGGTTATTGACCTAGTGCGCGAGTTTGTGTTATGCAGCCTGTGCCTCAACGTTCTCTCAGGGCCAGGCATGTCCCAAGGGTTGATAATGATATTGCTGCTGCTTTGTCCCGCCTACAGATCTCCCGGTTCCGTGCCTCGGCCCCGGATGTGGAGGACTTTCCCTCGCCACTCCCGGACGAGAGATGGAACGTTGGCAAGGAGAAGTGACCCGGGCGATTGGCCTGTCACTAGCGCCATGCATGAGTAAGGCGTATCACCACGCATTTAGTTCCCTCAGAGCATTATGTACCCAATTTGACTGCCAGGAACCTGGCCGATCCCAGGAGCCCATGTTCTGCGGTTCATGGTTTACCTGTATGCCCAGGGCCTTGCACCACGCACCATAGCATCTCAGCTGTCAGGGTTGGCTTTTATGGCCAAAGTGGGAGGTCGTGTGGACAGCACCAATGACTTCCATGTGAGACATGTTTGGGAAGGGTGGGTGTGCGTGCGCGGGCGTTTCCCGGGTGACCGCCACCCGATTTACCCAGGGGTTTTTACCCAATTGGCCCGGGGCTGGCCTGGCCTCTGTTTTGATAGATGAGGCAGCCCATTTCATGCGGCTACTACGGTGGCCTTTTTGGAGCGCTCCGCATCGGCGAGCTTGAGATGCTGAGTAAGGTGGTTGCAAGATTTTCCCAGGGTTTTTACCCAATTGGCCCGGGGCTGGCCTGGCCTCTGTTTTGATAGATGAGGCAGCCCATTTCATGCGGCTACTACGGTGGCCTTTTTGGAGGCGCTCCGCGTCAGCGAGCTTGAGATGCTGAATAAGGCGGATGCAAGATTTTCCCAGGGTTTTTACCCAATTGGCCCGGGGCTGGCCTGGCCTCTGTTTGGATAAATGAGGCAGCCCACTTCATGCGGCTACAACAGTGGCCTTTTTGGAGCGCTCCGCATCAGCGAGCTTGAGATGCTGTATAAGGCGGATGCAAGTCGTAGGGCACTGGAACTCGAAGATGTCTGTGTGGATAATATTGGGCTCAGTTGGGGATACGCTCCTCTAAAACGAATCAGCACGGCGTAGGCAGTGGAATAGACTGCTACGATGTTCCTCGACAGACATCTGTCCGGTTGGTGCCCTACAGGATTTCCGTGCACTGTGGCACGCACCATGGCACGTTTTTTCTGTCACCGAGGTGGGTCTTCTATTCCTAAATCCCAATTTGGAGGGTGGTGGGAAGGCACTAGACAGTGTTGGCCTCTCAGGGGCTCGTTGCGGCGCCCGTTCGCTCTGCATAGGGGCGGCTTCTGCTGCAGTTGTTTTTTGGGTACTACAGGGCTGAAATACGCCGCATGGGAGGGTCGGGATCACAATGTTTTCAGTTTTGTCTTCGCCCTCCTCAACTGTGAGTACCAGTTTTAGTCACTGCACTGTTTCTCCCCCCCCCTTCCCTTTTTTACTTGACAGACCCTGGGTGTCGTTTTACACCGGTGACAGTATGCCTGGTGGGCCGTAGCCAGGTGCACGGGGCAGCGCGTTACGCTGCATGGGGCAGCGCGTTACGCTGCGGCGACAGAGTGGGTACCCGACTGGGACAGGGTGCATCCGCACGTCGGACACGATACCGCGGTACGCTTACAGGGGGGCGTTCGGCCTCGGGGCTCTTGACTGAGCCGACGCTCCGTGAACGGGGCTATTGCCCGGTTCCCTTGACAAGGGCGGGGGATGCGTCATTAGCCTCCCCGCCATCAGTCTGCAAATTTACGAGCTTTACTCAGGGGATGGGGCCCATCTGTCGCAGGGAGGTATGGACCTCTGGATTACTGGACTGGCGAGCAGGCCTGTCGACCGAGCTGACGGTCTTGGGGGGGGCGGTGAGCCTTTGCAAGCCTCCCCGTGTGGCGGGTATCACTGGTAAGGTAAACATTATGACCCACAGGTATCCGGCAGGTTCGCAATTGACTGGACAACAATAGACAGGCATAAGTTGGTTAAACGTTGTCCGGTCAACGACGAACTAGGCGACGGGGTGATGGCGATAGCTAGCCAGCATGCATCACCCCGTGATTCCACGGATACGCGTCAGAGGGTGGGGTCATTAGTTAGATATTGACTACGGTCAACAATTTGTTTGTTGTAAACAAACAAATTGATACAAAGCGATACATTGTAACCAATTGCCGTTGGCAATTTTGGGGTGGTACCTTACCAGTGTTACTTCGGCCTGCTTGCCTTAAGAATTATGATTGGTCATTTTACCAATAGAAATTTATAATTCGGACTAGGGCATGAATCAATAAATGTGGCCCGATGCTGTTATCCACTTTTACCAGTGTCTGAGTCCTTTATTGGGGGGTGCGCCTGCAATGCAAGCGCGGCGCCAAAATGGCCGCCACGCCCTTTGCGGGCCCCCCCCCATAGGACGAAGGCATCCGGGTAGTTAGGGGCGTGGCCAGCTCCCTTATAAAAGGGGTGGCCATGAGGCAGCCGAGCTGCCATTTTCCGAAGCGACGGAGCGGAGAAGTTTTTCCCCTCCACCCCCTCCCTAGTTAACAGTGTGATATTTTGGTCGCTTCGGGGCCGGGTGGGAATTTTTGGCTGGGACCCACAATTGGCTCTCGGGTCCTGGTTTTTTCGCCCATCCCACACTGTTGCTATGGTTTGATATAGGGGTTTCTGTGATGCTGTTGACTTGGTCACATGGGCGGGTATCACTGGTAAGGTAAACATTATGACCCACAGGTATCCGGCAGGTTCGCAATTGACTGGACAACAATAGACAGGCATAAGTTGGTTAAACGTTGTCCGGTCAACGACGAACTAGGCGACGGGGTGATGGCGATAGCTAGCCAGCATGCATCACCCCGTGATTCCACGGATACGCGTCAGAGGGTGGGGTCATTAGTTAGATATGGACTACGGTCAACAATTTGTTTGTTGTAAACAAACAAATTGATACAAATCGATACATTGTAACCAATTGCCATTGGCAATTTTGGGGTGGTACCTTACCAGTGTTACTTCGGCCTGCTTGCCTTAAGAATTATGATTGGTCGTTTTACCAATAGAAATTTATAATTCGGACTAGGGCATGAATCAATAAATGTGGCCCGATGCTGTTATCCACTTTTACCGGTGTCTGAGTCCTTTATTGGGGGGTGCGCCTGCAAAGAAAGGTCTTCACCTGCCTGCAAAAAGAAAGTAAATTGCTCTAAGCCAGGATCAATTTTAATGAGCAACCATATGACACTTTATCTGTGTGCCAGGCTGAGCTGACTATCTTAGCATTTGTGGGGGGGAAATGTGTACAGTAAACTAGTTTTGAAGCAATAAGAAAAATGTATTTAGTCTTTTACTTCCTGAGGTTCTGCATACCTGTTTCCTTTTTTAATTTCTAGTTGTTTAACATTGACTCTAAACATTTGGAGAACCATTGACAGCAGAACCTACCAGCTCAGATCCATAAAGAGTAAGAATAAATGTTCTTGAGGGTACACAAGAGCAAAACCAAATTAAAAGAAGGAGGAATAAGCTCACTGGATAAAGAATAACATTAAAGGAGGATATAGGCAAGGAACTTACCTACGTCAACTGGAGGACCCTGAATAGGCTGAGGGTTGGAGTCCCTACATGCAGGACCAACATGTTCAAGTGGTGGCTGCTAGTGGTCAATAATGCATTGTGTGAATGTGGAGAGATATAGAATCCAGCTCATTTACTGGTCTGCTGATTACTGCCAGAAACATGCACTGATGAGGACTTAAATTTGGTCAACGACAAAGCCAAGAAAGTGGCTTCATTTTGGAAGTCCAGGGTTTGATTGGGACATGAAAGTAAAAGAAGCAGAACCTGCCTTTACTTTGAAGCATCATTCCTAGAAGTAGAAGCACTACAAATACAACAAACACTATAAGCATTGTAAATGATATATCATTATATTTGAAAACATGTATCTTATTACCATACTGTTTTACATCTTGATTCTCATTAATGTTTCAGATAAATCAGTAACATGTTTGCTTGTATCAGAACTGTGATGCAAGGACACTCGTTCTGTCCCCATTGTGGTGCAATGCAAAGGCAAATGAAATTGACTGAGTTTTATTTTATTTTTTGACACAGCCTTCTAAAAAAAATGTTGTTACAGTTTAATTAGAAACATGTACTTTAATCATTATATTTGAAAGCACGTTTTATAATACTGTACTGTTTTACATCTTGATTCTGGGTGCAGTAGAAGTTTTACTAGCTCTATGGATCTTCTACTACACTCAGAATCAAGACGTAAAACAGTATTGTAATAAGACACGTGCTTTCAAATATAAGTACAGGTACATGTTTCTAATTTTAGAAGGCTGTGTCTAGGGGGGAAAAGCTCAGTCAATTTCATTTGCCTTTGCATTGCACCAGAATGGGGAAAGAAGGAGTGTCCTTATATCACAGTTCTGATACAAGTGAACCTGTTACTGATTTATCTGAAGCATTAATGAGAAACACAACTGAACAGATGCGGCAAAATGTCAGCCACTGAAGGGCTGTTAGAATACAAAAAGCATTGTTTAGAAATCAGCATCACTAAGGGAAAGTTATTAAGCAATGAGAAGTAGATTCACCTTTGTGAGAGTCTCAAGGAACATGATTGAATTTTAAAGTAGGGTACCCCCAGTTGCAGGGAGGAATTAGCGATGGAGTTCTACAAATTAACATTCATCTATGTTGTCTAACAATGCAATTCAAAGTGACAGCAAAGTGCAAATCATTAAAATGCAGGTACACGGCAAGTCACCTAAAGACCACCAGTCGCCCTACTTCTTTTCTCAAGATGCTCTTTGGAATTGTTCATCATATTATCAAGGCCACTGCACAATAAATGGGGAGTGAAGGGAAATCACAACATTTTTGCTTTTCATGCTAAACACAAGGCCAAATTAGTCGTAATGTTTGTCATCTAGCGGGCAGCCCATCATCTAATTCCCTGATCCTTCTATGCAATGTATGACAAAACTTAGCCATGTCCTCATGGCATTATTTTGCATTTTCTTGAAGGAGGATCAACCTACGATACATGGGGAATGTGCTTAGATGACTGGTAGAGGTTTTAAAAAGGACTTAATCTGAAGTTCAGATTTACTATGATTATCAGCAAATGAAGATCTGGTTTATTAGGTACTGGATACAAAGAATGCACTGTCCAGCCTGGTCTTCCCTTACCTGGTCCCTACCAGACATATTTGGACTATAACTCCCATCATTTCTGGCTGGAAAACTGGTGGACTTCAATTCCTAGAAGCCTATGTCAGTACATTGGCTGATCAGTGCTTTGGGTAATTGATGTAGGCTTCTGGAAATTGAAGTCCATAAACCAAAGTTTTGGGAATGCTGTTCTAGAGCACAGAGTCCTATACAATATTCAATGGTATTTGCTTCCAATTGCATAGAAGAGTGTGTAGGAAGGCAAGAATTCCTGCTACATTTTAAGGGCATAACCCCATCACAAATAAGCAAGTGACATAGGAGCAAGCCACTTTAAAAACTAGTGCTAATGTAAGATAGTATTTAGCATGCCAGACCCTCACTCTGCCCAAAAACTCACTGGATGACCATCAGCAAGGCCCCTCTCTAATCAGCCTATCCTATTTCACAAGGTTGTTGTGAGGATAAAACTGAAAGCGATGGGACTATGTGTGTTACCAGATGACTTTTTGAGGAACATTTGAATATTAAAGTAAAATATCTTACGTAGGGGAAATATAGGAGCTTGTGTTAGCCCTACATCCGTCATCATCATAAAAGGCAACAAGAATAGAATATAGACAAAGGCAGCAGGTTACAAAAGAAAGCCCAAAAAAGCAAGGCATGTGAATATGCATAAGGGCACATTTCATTTCACTTTTATTTGTATACCACATTTTCTCAGCCCAAAAGTGACTCAAAGTGGTTCAAACAAAACAAAAAGTGATACAATGAATGTCAGCACAGAAAATAGACTAATACACATCATTTCAGAGTTCAGTAAAACAGCATAGTCCATACAATATCAAAAAATACAAACAATAAATACCATAAAGATCAATATAATTCAAATACAAAGCATGGGCTTACGTCACAAAGGAGTTCAGACGAAGCACAAGGTACACTTCCCCGGGCCCATGAATGGCTCCTGAGAAAAACAAAAAGTCCTTGGGTATGACGTTGACAGTGGACGCACCTAGCTCCCATCCCCAGAGTGTTGGTGTGACTCTGGGGAGAGCCCGGGGGTCCTCGGCACGGCGGTGGCAGCTTTTCACCCCTCCAGGCAGGTGTGGCTCAGAGGGGGGGCAGCAGTGGACACACCTGGCTCCCATCCCTGGAGCATTGCCATGGCTTTGGGGAGAGCCTGAAGGTCCTCGGCACGGCAGCAGCAGTGGCATTTCAGCCCTCCAGGTAGTCGTGGATAGAGGGGGCAGCGGCAGATGCACCTGGCTCCCATTCCCAGAGTGTTGACATGACTCCGGGGAGAGCCCGAAAGTCCTCGGCATAGTGGCAGCTTTTCACCTCTCCGGGCAGGCATGGCTTGGAGGGGGAGGGGGTGGCAGCGGATGCACCTGGCTCCCATCCCCGGAGCATGGACATCAATTCCTAAAAGCCTATGTCAGTACATTGGCTGATCAGTGCTTTGGGTAATTGATCTATCAATTGATCTATCAATTCAGAAATATCTGCTCAAGGCAGGAAGATTGAACTGGCTTAGGTAGGAAAGGAAGGATCATATGCAGGACTGGTATACCTTGCACAGGGTTCTGTATATATGTTGTGAATAAATCTTCAACACTAATATTTATTCCTCAGGAAATATACACACCATCAAGCAGAAAACTTGACTAGTTTCTGTCAAGAGATATTAAAATGCATGTATGATCCTACTTGAAATGTGCTGCTAATGGATGAATAGAGGTGAAGATGAGGTGACATTCCCCAAGTATGGTAATGAGGCTCTTTTTTCTGTCGGCTGTAACAGTTGTACTGATAGTCCGGAGCTGTCCAGTTTCAAGCACTTAATCAGTTTAAATCAATATGCTACAGTTTAAATGTTAACTCAGCTAAATTTGCCTGTAACAACCATTCCATCTGACAGGCAAGAAGGCACCTTTTTAAAATTAGTTTATTTTAACACAGATTATGTATTCAAGCATCTAGAAAGCAGACCTGTCCCGAACACCTATTCATCCAGCCCCTGACGCCCTTGCCGCTCCCGGACGCGGATGTAAAACACACACCGTGCATTCACAGAACACTGCTAAATGCATTCTGTGCATGTGTGGCATGCGTTTCACTTCGGCTTCTGGGTGGGAGGAACCACATGACCAGCCCAATCACCTGCCCAGGAGGTGTAGTCAGGCCCATGGCCTGAAAACATTGAGAATCACTGCCCCAGCTGTTCTACAAGAGTCCAAAAGTCTTGGCCAATGACTACTCTATGGAACTTTGAGAGTTAAAGTATTAGAATTTCTGTGGCGCCAGCTTTTAGAGCTGATCTTTTATTGAAAGTTGTCCCACTGATATGCTGGACATGCAGCACTGCATACAACTGATAGTGAACATGCAAAAAAAGTACATTTTTTGTAGTATGCCCGCATGCCTAGATTGGACATTACTCTTCCCGATGTGTTCGCTCACTAATGCACATGGCTTGAGAACCAAGACGGGCGTTAATGGAAGAGAAATTGGGAATCGGGCTTAGATTAATTGGCATGAATGATATTGCCCTGGCTGAAGGCTCTGACAACATCAGGGCAAGAGTTAACAGCTGCTGCCTCCAGGGTTGAGCTCACTTTTTCCCTTCTGATCCAAGATAAGCATGCTGAGTCAGTGACTAAGGAGGTTAGACAAGTTTTTGTCTATCGCGGGAGTGATGTACGCTCCCGGTAGACTGTGAAGCAAATTCCTAACATACTGGCTGTCAGTAATTATGTTCAAGCATTCTTTGGCAAAGGTGCGCAAGGCGAGGTTCACCGCTGCACGGATTTCTGCGGAAGAGTTAGAAGTGTGCACCAAGCCTGGCCCTCCTGCCAAGTAAGAACACCATATGTACGACCCCCATCAGTGAAAACTGTCCTAGCACCCTGAAGTGGAACCCGGGACATTAATTCACACAAACTGACTGTCTGTGTTTGAAGCAAGATGAGTCTGGGGTCTTTCAGCAAATGGTATGCCAAACATCCAGTGAATCCTTCCAATGCAATCGGTAGTGAGTCACCAAGCTGCATCAGTTGCTGAATTTGCTCTTTTGTGAATGGGACCACGATTTTTGCTAAATCTTGCCCTGAGATATCCCTTGCTCTCAGCCTTCCTCAGTAAATCACCATGGAGACCAGTTCCTGTGGAGGAACAATGTTTCAGGAAGAGGTGTGTGGTAAATACACCCATTCCACGATACTCGCCCCCCACTCAGAGTCCACCCCTAGGGCTCTGGTGAACATGGATCCTGTCCGGACTATGTAGAGGTTTAAAATGGGAGCATATGGCCCCTGACTAATCCTGTCCACCCATCTCTGACTAAGAGCTTGGTTGACCTTGTCGAGAGTCAAGCGCGCCTCTCGAGGAATGTGTATCCGATCTGCCAGCTGCTCACCTAGCGTTAGCAGCGAGAAGAGCAGTTTTAGAAAGTCCGTATCTAGTCTGAAATACGGTCTGGCCCAATTGATATTCCCCAGAATCTGTTGCAATTCTACAAGGGTGACTGAATCCTTTAAGTTGATCTGTGGTAAAATTGGTGCTGCGAAAGAACAGAGAAGCCGATGGCCCAAGTATGAAAATGGCTCGGTTCTCTGAACTTTCTCCGGGGCAATGAGTAACCCTTTTTCCCCCAGAGTGGTCTGGAGGTCTTTAAACATTTCGCTGCCGAGTTGCGGCGCTGCGACCAGGATGTTATCCATGAAATGACACACTAAGACTGTGGGGTGAAGGTTTCAGAACTTTTCCAGTGCATTGTGAACATAAATTTGGCATAGGGTGGGCGAGTTGAGCATCCCCTGTGGCAAATATTTCCACGCGTAACGTTTCATAGGCTGTCTGTGGTTCACGACTGGCACTGTGAAAGCGAACCTTTACTGATCCCTAGCATCTAAGGGAATAGTATAAAAACAGTCTTTTAAGTCTACGACAAAGATCTCCCAACCCTCGGGGATCATGTTCGGATTCGGGATGCCGCATTGAATATGATTGGCTGGATACATTTATTGATCTCTCTGAGATCGTGAAGGAGTTGCCACTTCCCTGACTTTTTCTTGATAACAAATATGGGAGAATTCCAAGGACTGGTGGACTGTTCTATATGTCCTGCGTCTAGCTGTTCTTTATTTTTTTAAAAAAAATTATTTAATTTTAATTATTATTTCAATACAAAACAAATAAAACAGAATATAATATAACACAATAACATTATTCAATGTTAACATCCATCAAAGATATTGCCAATACTTTCTTAGTACTTTATAATTATTCCACCACCCATCCATGGGTGGCATACCCTTCAAACGGCAGCATCCCCAATCCTCATTTATTCCATAGTATTCTAAGAACACATATATAATAAAATAATAATAATATACTAGCATATAATCACTTTAAACACCCTGTGTATTTACATCTTGTAGGAGTCTGCGGGATTTCACATTTCTTCTCACCATTTCCAAAAATATGCCTTATCCGGTGCCCGGCTGTCCTCCTGTTCACTTTTCATCGAATGGTCAACGAATGGCTGCCAAATTTTCCAAAATCTATTTTCTTTAATTTTGCCTTTATATTTATTTATTTCCCATGTCAGTTTGTCGTTCAATGCAAGATCCCACATCTCCTTATACCATTCTTCTATTTTCAAACTCCCCTCCGATTTCCAAATCCGTGCAATACACATTCTACCCATTACCACCATTAAGGATAGTAATTCCTTTTTATCCTCATTCAGTTCCAATTTTTCAACATCCGTTAGTAATACCGTACCTGCCTCTAGTTCATATTCAATCCCTAATATCTCCCCTACCCTTTTTCAATTTTCCCCCAAAATTCTTTTACCACAGTACATTCCCACCACATGTTCATAAGTTCCCAAAGAATTTTTACATCTCCAAAACTTTTTACTTTTTGTATTATCCATTTGAAACAATCTCTCTGGAGTCAAATACCATTTCCACAAGATCTTTAAATTATGTTTCTTTATGCTAACTGACATGGTTCTCATAAATCATTTTCTCCACTTATTTTTCCAATTTCTTTCTGATATTGCTATGTTCAAATCTTGCTCCCAATATGATTTCAATGTTTCTTGCGGGTTTCCTTCTTTATTTAATATTCTATATACTCTACTCACTATTCCCTTTATTCCCACAATTCCCTTTCTCATTTTCAATATCAATTCCTCAAATTCGGTTTTACCCCTTTCTAAACTTGTTTGTCCCAAAAATTGACCATTCCATTTATCTATCGACGCTCTCTGTAGCCAATTTAAGTTCAACTGTGCACATATTTCCGCTTTTTTCCTACTATCTTTACACACTCTTACCCAGTCCTTCAGCAGAGAAACATCATTCTTTTCTAATACCTCCCTTCTCCTTTCATCAATTTTTATCAGAAAACTTCCAAGGTCTTCCAACTCCACAATAGGTGACAAGTCCGGACATAATTTCTTTTTGACTCTTCTCCATACCCCCAACAATGTCTTCATCATCTTATTTTTAACTTTAATTCTTCCATCATTAATATCCAAAAATATACCTTTACCCGTTCGATCTAACTCCTTCATTTCCATTTCTTCCCATATTACTCTTTCTCTTGCTAATATCTTCATAATACTCTTAATTTGGAAAGCTCTATAATAATTTCTCAGATTAGGTATTCCCAATCCTCCCTCTTTCTGCGGTAAATACCAAAAAATCTTCGCTATTCTGGGTTTCCTTTCACCATTACAATAATTATTTAATATATTTTGAAAGTCCTTAATTTCTTTATCATTTAGATAAATTGGTAATGCATCAAACAGGAAATTGATTTTTGGCAGCAACATCATTTTACACAACGCTATCCTGCCAAACCAGGATAATTTAATCTTTTTAAATTGCTCAATTTTATCTTTAATTTCCTTTCTTTGTTTTTCATAATTCAATCATTTGAGATCCTCAAATTTATGACATATTTCAACTCCTAAGTATCTCAAATTATTTTTAACTTGCATTTTAAATTTGTCTCTAATTTTCTTTTGTTCCTCTTTATCAACATTGCAAAATATCATCTCAAATTTATCCCAATTTATTCTCAGTCCAGTCACCTCCTCAAATTCTTTTAAATGACCTTGAATTTTTTCTAGCGCTTTTCTTGGATGTTTCATAATTACTAATGTATCGTCCACATAAAGACTTATTTTATTTTCTGAGACTCCTTCTATTCCACTATCTCCTCTTATAGCTTCAGCTAACAATTCCATCGCCAAATCCATCCCCATAATATTGGGGACAGTGGACAACCCTGCCTAGTGCCAGCTTCCAACCTTATTTCATCCGTAAACTCATCATTAACCTTGGCTAATCCAAATTGATACAATTGTCCAATCATACTACATAATTTATCTCCAAACCCATAAAATCTAATAATTTCCTTAATTGTCACCCACTGCAATGAATTAAAAGCCTTGAAAATATCCAATGATAATAAACCAACTTTTTCTTTTGTATTACCTGCAATATCTAATAAATCCAAGACCCTCCTTGTCAAATCTGTCATATGTCTTCCTTTCAAGAATCCAGCTTGGTCCTCATTTATATATTTAACCATAATTCCATTCCATCTGTTTGTGACTATTGCTGTATATATCTTGGCGTCCTGATTTATCAAAAAGATAGGCCTGTAGGATTCTGTTTTTTCCAGGTTTCGGCAACAAAACAATTATAGTCCTATACCATGATGACGGTATCATCCCTCCATCCATTATATGGTTAAACAACTTCACCAATCTTGGAACTACACAATCTTTAAATTCCTTATAAAATTCCGCTGTTAACCCATCATTACCTGGTGATTTTCCTGTCTTCAAGATGGATATTGTGTCTCTTACCTCCTTTTCCATTATTTTCTCTTCCATTCTATTTTTGTGCTCTAAATTTATCTTTTTTTTACACGCTTTTCCAGTTGTTCTCTCAATTTCTCTATATTCACTTCTCTTTTAGAATATAACTCCTGATAAAATTTTTCCACTATCTTAATCTTTTCCTTAATTTTATTACACCTCCTACCTGTTTCATCCACTAGTATTCCAATCTCTTTTTTAATTCTTTTTTCTTTAGCTGCTCTTGCCAGGAACTTCGAATTTCTATTACTAAACTCTAAATAATCCCTCTGTAAATACACTAAATCTTTTTTAACTTTTTGCATATCTTTCCCTATCAATTCCTTTTTTAACCTTTGCATTTTCTCAAAAACCTCTTTACTTTTTGTCTTTACATGCTCTTTGTGCAAGCATTTGATCTCATTCTCAAGCTCATTCTGTTTATCCCTAAATTGTTTGTTTTTAACACTAGCCAACTTAATACATTCCTCTCTAAGCACCGACTTCATGGCATCCCACACTATGTTGTAATTAACCTCACCTGTATCATTCCAATCCCAACACTCACTCCATTTTTCCATTATCTGTTCTTTACCTTTCTGATCATGAAACAATTTATCATCAAATCTCCAATTTCTCCTATATCCCTTTGCACCTTCAATTTTTACTTCTAAACAAAATTTCTCATGGTCTGATTCTTTAAAAATTCCAATCTCTGCATCTTCTAAATTTCTAACCATATTTTCTGTTACGAAAATATAATCTATTCTGTAATAAGTGTTGTGGACCTGTGAAAAATAGGTATATGCTCTCTCTGTTCCTTTAATCTCCTGCCAAGCATCCTTCAAACATAGGGCCTTCATCCATTTATCCAAAATCTTCATATTATCCCCCTTTCCAGACTTTAATACATTGGAACTATCCTCCTTTGCCCTTATTAAATTAAAGTCACCTGCTACAATCATTTTCAATGTTCTCTCTTTTTCTAATATTTCCAACAAATTCTTGTTGATGATCATTTGGAGCATATATATTAACTAAGGTTATTTCTTCATCGTCTATTTTCCCTATAATGATCAAGTATCTACCTTCTGGATCGGAAATACTTTTTAACATCTCAAAGCCAAGTCTCTTTGAAATCAGGACCGCCACCCCCCCCTTGCTTTTGAAGTACCATATGACTTTTCATATAACTCCATCCATCCCAAAAATAGCTTATTAGTATCCCCTGATTTTTGATGAGTCTCCTGAAGAAAGACTATATCAGCTTTATCCTTACGCAAAACAGATTCTATCCTCCTCCTCTTCACTTGACAGCCAGTACCTTTCACATTCCACGTCAATATTTTAAACTCCCTCATTATTTAATTAGTATTCTTCCCTTCTGACCTCCCCAGACTCCTACTTGTGCCATCTCCTTCACCCTATACTGACTAACATTCAAACACAAAATTACATTACAATTAACAATTGACATGTACAAAATTTAGGCTACCCTCCCCACTCTTCCTTCCAGAAAGCAGCCCTTGTCACCCAAAGAGGTGAGGGGGGGAACGTGTAAAAAAACACCAAAGTCCCTAAAGCTCTAGCGCCGATCCACTAATGTAAATAATAATAAAAAATAATAATAAAAAATGAAAGAAAAAATATTATTTCAGCATCTCTTTTTCCCTCCTCTATATACATCGTCTCTCTCCTTTTAAATTCATTCCAGTTCAACCCTCTTCTGCCACCACCTGCACTTCTAATTCTGTCTCATTTCCTCCTATTTCCCCCCTCTCTGACTCACCTGCATGTTCTCTTCTCATTCCCCCTGATTCCACCAGGGCTTTTCTTAAACCCCTCCATTTGCAAGATGATGCTTTAACCAAACCCATTTGACACAAATATTCCAAACAATCCATTTCTTCATCCAATGTGTGCATTTTTTTATCATAGAAAAATCTGAGCTGTTTGGGGAATTTTCAGTGATAATCAATCGATCGTTTCCTAAGCAATTTTGTCACAGGTTTCATCTTGAACCTCCATACCCGTTATTCTACAGATATGTCATTATAAACCTCTATATCACATCCCTCAATTTTCAAAATGCCAGGTCCAGCTTGTTTTAAAAAACTCATCACCTTTAATTTATCAGCCCATTTTGCAAATTTAACTAAAACATTTCTATGTGCTTTTTTCCCTTTTCTTGCACCCAGTCTGAAACAGCTGACAATATCTTCACTTACAAAATTTATCCCCATATTCAAATTATTCAGTCAATCAACTATTCTTTCTTTCAGCTTATCTGGCGTTTTTTCCAAAAATTACGAATGACCAAGTTCTGTTTTCTCATAACCTCTTCAACTAAATCCAATCTCTTCATCTGTGATTGCACCTTTATTTTAACTTATTTCATCCTCCTGTAACCCTCTCATATCCTCCTGTACCACTTTCACATCCTTTTGAACCACATTCAAGGCTTTATCCATTCTCTGATAATTAGCTTCTACCTTTATGGTAAAATCAGTTAATTGAGAAGCTAACTTTTTATGACATCCCATTATTTCTTCCTTATCTTCCCCCCTCACTTCTCTGATTCCACGAAACCCCTTTGCGTTTGCCTCCTCCATCTTATCAATCTTTTTCATCAATTTCCCCAGTTCCACCAATATTTGCACTGGATCCACTGAGTCTGGGTCTGTCCCTCCAACTGTTGATGTCTCCACTGTGGCCTTCTCTTTCCTCTCTTCCTTCTTTTCTTCCTTTCTTTATTCCAATCTTTTAGGCTTGACCTCCTCCTCCTCCTTTTTCTTCTCCATGCTTGCCATCAAATCTTCAAAAAAAGCTCTCAGTAACTCAATCTTTTTATCTCCAAACTCCAGCTTCCTTCAATACTCAAATATGGTTGAAATATTGATGAAAACAAGCCAAGCACTATCCAAAAAGAGAGACCCCTTCAGTTGTAATCCAAACTGTAATTAAGGCTTTCTTCTTTTATAAATTCCAATTGCCAATTAATATTCAACAAATCCCGGTAAGATCTTCATACCCCGATATTCCCAAAGTTTAGGAGAAATTGATCCAATAAATCCAAAGCCAAAAAAACAAACTGTGACAATCAGAGACAAAGCCAAACTGCAATCTAGAACCCCTTTCCTTTATAATCCCATCTGCGGTGGCAGTGTAAAAAAGATAACAACAAAAATAACACTTCCAATTCAAAAAGAAGAAGGAATAGCAGGAAGATTAACTTGTATCCAAAAGAGGGGAGAAGAAAAAAAAAAGAACAGACTCTTTTATCCTGGAAAAGTCCATAGTAATTGCAAAGAATCACTATAATGTTGCAGCTTTCCACTGCCCTCTGGGTCTATCTCCTCCCCCTCTTTCAAGGCCCGAGCATTCACAAACCTTCTGAAAATGCTCCAAACTCTATACTTTTAGTTTTCAACCTCCTTCTCTCTTCCGTAATTGCCCCTTTCTTTTACCGTCTTTTACTACAATTATCAACCTCCTCAGTCGCCTCTCTCAGGATTTTCCAGCAACTTTTTAAAGTTTCGATCTTATCCACCACCATTACCACTGCTTTTCCATTCTCCCAACTTCCACCCTCCTTCCACACTTGCCTTCCCTTCTCACGGGTCCGAAAGGCACCAACCTCACAGGTCCGATTCTCCTGCCACACATCTCCCGTACCACCAGTGAAGAGCTGTGCCCCGTTTAGAGTCCTCTTTGTTTCTTTTTACTCTCCCATTTGCCTTCTCGGGCGTCCAGCCCACCCATGGCTCACCCGGCCACGGCTTGCACCATCTGCCTTACCAGCCACCTCCGTGGGCTTCGACCTCCCAATCAGAATGGTCCCAGCACAATTTCCTCCAACAAAGGACTCATCTGATGCTTCTCAGTTTCCAAATGCATTCCAGCCTTTCTATTTGGTCTTTTCCGGAGTTTTTTACTTTAAATTCTTATTCTAAAATCTATTTAATGGCGCGAGCTAAGGAAGTGTGTCTTAACCCTCCGGCATCTTGGCCACACACTCCTAGCTGTTCTTTAACCAGCTGTTTCAGGGTGACTAATTTCTCCCCTTACTACGGGCCATTGTTCTACCCAGACTGGCATGATGGTCAGCAATTTAAGCGGTAGAGCCATTACCCGAAGGTAAGAGTGGCACGGTACTGCTGCAGAATGTCTTGCCCCCAAAGGTTGATGTGCATGTCCAGAATGTGCGGCCGGATGACCGCTGTGCCGTCAGCTTCGGGGATCGTGACTTCTACCCAATCTTGGCTTCTAAAAACTTCTTGAACACTGCCTACCCCCATACATTGGAGACCGGCTCAAGAGCCCACTCACGCGGCCACTGACTCTGGCTGACCACGCTGACATCAGCTCCGGTATCTAGCAGCCCATCAAAAGGTTTTTTATTTAAAAATACCTTTATGACTGGCTGCCACTTCCACTCTATGTTGGTTTCCAATGCTGCTAAGACCTGGTATCCTTGCACTGCCCCTTCTGCACTCAAGCTGTCTTCCGACCCGGACTCTGAGCTGTCTCTGAGCCTTTCCTGGCTGCCTGTTGGTGAGTGACAAGGAACCATGATCAGTTGCGCTAATGTGTCTCCCTTGTGAATGGTTTGGGGTAGGTGTGTCCAGAGTTGAACCTGAAGAACACCCGAAAAATTGGAGCCAATGACTCCCGGAATTACAAGAATTCCGTGCGTTCCTGCAATACTACAGGGCAAAACTAAACCTACATAGCCTTTAG
The DNA here is from genome assembly GCA_035047345.1 of Bradypodion ventrale. Taxonomy (NCBI): domain Eukaryota; kingdom Metazoa; phylum Chordata; class Lepidosauria; order Squamata; family Chamaeleonidae; genus Bradypodion; species Bradypodion ventrale. The sequence goes on along the minus strand of JAWDJE010000004.1, from coordinate 145,223,889 downwards.
GCAGGGGTCCCATGTACTGGGAATTGAACAGATAGACTGTGCCTGGCAAGTCATCTCCCAAACTGCGGAATGTGTGTGACATCCAACTGCCACACCTGGTTGGCTTCTGTCCCTCGTGGGTTGACACACCACATGCCCCCCCGCCGCCCCTGCACATTGTGGGCAGGAATGGACTATGCCCTGAGCTTGGGAAAGTGGCAGGTTGAACTGCCGTGCAAGTGCTTTAGCATTTTGATGAAAAAATGCATGACTTTGAATCGGAGCCGTGAAGACTCCCAGAACTGATTTCTGCTGAATTTCCTTTGCAGCCACATCCGCTCTGGTATTGCCCGCAGGAATCGGGCCAGGTAAATCCTGGTGACGTCTGATGTAGGTGACATAGAGCGCTTCGGTGCGGTTACGCAAATGGAATTGAGTTGTGAGGAAAAGACCTAACAAGTTTTTGTCTATCGCAGGAGTGATGTAAGCTCCAGGTAGACTCTGAAGCAAATTCTGGACATACTGACTGTCTGTAATTATATTCAAGCATTCCTTGGCAAAAGTGTGCAAGGCAATGTTCACTGCTGCCATTTCCGCCCACTACGCAGATTTCTGCAGAAGAGTCAGAAGCATGTGCCAAGCCTGTCCCTCTTGCCAAGTAAGAATGCCATATGTTCTACCCCCATCAGTGAACACTGTACTTGCTCCCTGAAGAGGAACCAGAGACAATAGCTCACAGAAGCTGACTGTCTGCGTCTGAAGCGAGACAAGTCTGGGGTCTTTTGGCAAATGGTATGCCAAAGATCCTGTAAATCCTTCTAAAGCAATTGGAAGTCAGTCACCTTGGTGAATGGAACAATGATTTTTGTTAAATCGTGCCCTGAGATATCCCTTGCTCTCAACCTTTCCTCGGTAAATCACCCTGGAAGCCAGTTCCTGTGGAGAAACGATGTTTCGGGAAGAGGTGTGTGGTAAATACACCCATTCCACAATTTTCGCCCCTCGCTCAGAGTCTACGCCTAGAGCTCCGGAGAACATGGCTCCAGTTCGGACTACGTACAGGTTCAGAACAGGAGCATATGGCCCCTAACTAATCCTGTCCACCCATCTCTGGCTGAGAACTTGGTTGACTTTTTTGAGAGTCAAGCGAGCCTCTCGCGGAATGTGTATCCGATCTGCTGGCTGCTTACCTAGTGTTAGTAGTGAGAAGAGTGGCTTCAAGAGTTCCGTATCTAGCCTAAAATATGGTCTAGCCCAATTGATATTCCCCAGAATCTGTTGCAATTCTACGAGAGTGAATGAATCTTTGAGGTTAATTTGTGGCAAAACTGGTGTCACGAAAGAACGGAGAAGCAGGTGGGCCAAGTATGAAAAGAGCTCGGTTCTCTGAACTTTCTCAGGGGCAATGAGTTACCCCTTCTCCCTCAGAGTGGTCTGGAGGTCCTTAAACATTTTGCTGCCGAGTTGTGGCGCTTCGATCAAAATATCATCCATAAAATGACATACCAAGACTGTGGGGTGAAGGTTTTGAAACTTTTCCACTGTGTCATGAACGTAAATTTGGCACAGAGTGGGTGAATTGAGCATCCCCTGTGGCAAATATTTCCAAGCGAAATGTTGCATAGGCTCTCTGTGGTTCATGACTGCCACCGTAAAAGCAAACCTTTCCCGATCCCTTACGTCTAAAGGAATGGTGTAAAAACAGTCATTCAGGTCTACGACCAGGATCTCCCAACCCTCGGGGATCATATTCAGATTTGGGATGCCGCATTGAAGTGCACCCATTGGCTGAATACACTTATTGATCTCTCTTAGATTGTGAAGGAGTCGCCACTTCCCTGACTTCTTTTTAATGATGAATATGGGCAAATTCCAGGGACTGGTGGACTGTTCTATGTGTCCTGTGTCTAATTGTTCCTTAACCAGCTGTTTTAGGGCGACTAGTTTTTCCCCTATGACCAGCCATTGCTCTATCCAGACTGGCGTGTTGGTAAGCCATTTGAGCAGTAAAGCCATTACCTGAAGGTAAAAGTGGCATGATACTGTTGCAAGATGTCCCGCCCCCAGAGATTGACGTGCACATTTAAGATATGTGGCCAAATGACTGCCATGCCGTCAGCTCTGGGAATCATGACTTCCACCCAATCTCGTCCTCTAAACACTTCCTGAACGCCACCTACCCCCCACACTTCAGAGACCGGCTCGAGAGCCCACTCTCATGGCCACTGACTCTGGCTGACCACGCTGACGTCAGCTCCCATATCTAATAATCCGTCAAAAGGTTTTTTGTTCAAAAATACCTTTATGACTGGTCGCCGCTTCCACTCTATGCTGGTTTCCACTGTCGCTAAGTCCTCGTATCCTTGTACTGTCCCTTCTGCACTCGAGCGGTCTACTGACCCGGACTCTGAGCTGTCTCTGAGCCTTTCCTGGCTGGCTGCTTGCGGGTGACAAGGAACCATCATCAGTTGTGCTAACATGTCTCCCTTGTGAATGGTTTGTGCTAGGTATGTCCAAAGCTGATCCTGGAGTACATCCGAAAAATTGGAATCAACGACTCCTGGAATCACAAGGATTCCTCGTTTTCCTGCAATACTGCGGGACAAAATTAAACCTATATAGCCGTTAGGCAGGGGTCCCATGCATTGGGAATCAACCAGATAGACTGTGCCTGGCAAGTCACACATGACTTCTGACTGACAAGTCAAATCTAGTCCCGTATTGCCCTTAGATCTGGCCTGTGCCTCCGGAACGCAGGGTCGAATGTTCCGTGAATCTAATCCAGCTCTGACTCTTCCAGAGCGACTGTGGTCTCTGTTTGAACTGGGGCCAGAGACAAGCCCGCACTCCGGTTTCCCAAAGTCAGACAGTTCCTGGCCCAGTGAAAGCCCTTGTTACATTGTGGATATGGGGTGGTCGGACCCTTGGGACGACCTGTGTTTTGGCCATTACTCTTCTTGGATCAGCATTCTCTAGTGAAATGACTGATCTTGCCACAAGTGTGGCATGCTCCCTTAGTTTTGCCTTTGGGTCTCCTACCGCCTTGCACCGCCGCTGCTAACAGACCCATTTTATAGGAATCTGTACCAACATCGGCACAAGCCCTGATCATGTCAGTAAGCATCAAATCGGGACGATTGCCCAGTGACTGCAAGATTTTACAGCAGTCGAGGTTGGCGTTGTCTTTAGCCAGCTTCATCATAAGCTCCTGCTGGGCTTGTTTGTTGTCTATCTGCCTACTGATCGCTTCCTCCAATCTGTTAATGAAGTCCATGTAGGACTCCTGGGCACCCTGTTTAACTGCTGTGTAATTTTTGGCTGCTTTGCCAGCTGCCAGGACCTTGAGATAAGCCCTAAAGGCTGTCTCAGCCACCAGTTGGAGTGTGGCGATTGGCAAGGCGGTCTGCACATCGATGGTTTTGAACTGACCCGACCCATATAGCTGGTCAGGAATTACTGCTCCTCCCATCCTGGCAGCCCTTGCCTGTGCTTCGAGTCGATACTCGCTGTCCCAGAGCAAATATTGGCTTGGATTGAGCATCATTCTCATAACGACCTTCCAGTCGTATGGAATGAGCATCATGGTCTCACACATCTGCTGAAGTGTACCTCTAGTGAAATGACTCTGAAGTCCCGTTTCTGTAATTGCTTTCCGTATTGCCATGAACAATTTGTACGGAACCGCTGAGTGGATCGTTTGTTGTTGCGGACTGGGCACAACTGCCTAAGTTCAGCTAGTTCTTCCGCAGATAACTCCCCTTTGATGGTTTCCTCTTCTACCATGTGCTGAATAGAACTTTTAACTGTCTGGGAACTTTTAACTGTCTGGGAACTGCCAGCGTTTCCCAAACCTTGAATTCCTTCAGTGGCGTCTGCAGCTGCCGCTGAAGGAAAGCTCCCTAAGTCTCCCTGTTTAAGCTAAATTGTCAGATAGAGACCCATCGGGGCTGATGGCTCTGACTGCACTGGGGGGTTCTTGGTCTGTATCCGGACTGGGTCTACCTCTGCAATGAGCTTTCTACACTTACTCCACGTGCTGATAACCTTAGCTGGGGCTCTTGGTTCTTGCTTAATGCAGGTCCCTATCCTGTCCCAAAGTTGGAGGCTTAACATGCCCATTTCTGGATAAAACAGACAGTGCTCCCCCAAGTACACCAAAAGATCCACTAACTGGGCGCTGTGAATGCGAGTACGGTTTACCCTGGCCAGGGCCTTGAGTTCCATTAAGTGAACTCTCTGGTTAGCAGTCGGACTTGACCTCTGTGAACAAGTCCCCATATTACCTGCCGGTCCATTGAAGCTGCCTCCGTCGGATGAGTTGACGCATCTCAGATGTAGGTAACTGGATTTGGTGCAACGACCCTCTGGGAAGGAATCAGAACGTGGACTGCCACCACAGGTCCTCGGTGGCCTCTGCGATGGTGTCAGGGTTCACAGCTGACCCTGAGCAGAATGCGTTTCTGATGCACAAGATGCCTCAGAGCTTTGGAACATGCTCTGCCTCTGGAATGTCTCTCCTCTTAGCATAGCTGAATTCAGATCGGATGGCTTTCTGACCTGAACCACTTCACAACCTCCGGGAAGACTTGGACGTGGTTCTGGCATAGAACCGGACCAAGGATGTCGCTTACTCATGAGTAGGATCATGTCGGGGTCACCATATGTTGGATCGGGGCCTGATGTGGGCCGGAAGGTCCCGGAGGAGACTGGTCAAGTAAAGACACACGAGGCAAGATGGAGCGAAGACCAGGGTTTATTGATCAGAAGGCTCTAATATTTATACCCTGCCTAGCTCGACCACATGCATAGGTTGCCCGTGGTCGTTACAGAAAAACTGCAAGTCTGCACTTTGAGATTACACAAGTTACTCATCAGGGATGACTTCACCAGGGGAAGTTCCTTATCTATCTAATTTACTACCAGGGGGACATGCATTGTCTACTGCTATCAGGAGTAATCATCTGCCTAAGTTGACTCTTGGGCTCAGAGTCTCTGCGGATACAAGATCACTCATTACATGCTGATCGAGTTCATCACCCGGTGATCTTTTTGCCCTCTACTGTCCGAACTGCCTGCCAGGGCAGCAATCGGTGAATTAAACTATGACTATTAATCCGCTCCCCAATGTCTGTCCCTTCGGAACCAGGCTCCAAGGAGTGTTTCCCCAAGCCGTGGTTCTGTCAGGGACAGTATGCCAATTATGTGCGCGGAACCCACAGGTAGAGGAGGTATTTTAAGTATATTTTTGTATACTATTGGTCAGAGGACAAGACCTATATATTTTCTGACAGGTAGAATAGAAAAATCACAATGAATTTTAAAACAATAATTACATTTCAGAAGGGACAAAAATGTTCAGAAATTACTGCCTGCACTTTCCAGAAGCTTCACTATCACAACATATTCCCATTGAAAAATTAACCTCATGAACACACTCTCTTGTTGATTCTTATTACTGTATTCTTTTTATATAAAAGGACCAAAATTCATTAAATGATAAATATGTGTCATTTTGTGTAAGATGAATTTTTTTGTTCCCCTTAAAATCTCTCTGTCCCAAATATGTAGAAATTCATTATTTTTGTGTTTGTTTGTTTTAAATTAACTATCTGAAAGCAAATTTTCCCCATTTTTCATCATCCAACTTCATATAACAGCTATTGCAAACATGGAGACTACTATATTGCATTTTGTTCATTATATAAATATTAAAGATAAGTAGATAGGGAAAGGTGCCAATCCCAGTTGAGTATCAGGGACCAGACTAGATAAATTAGAACTGAAAGTCAATGAACTGAAAGTTCATGACTTAAACATTTCAAAGCCCTGAGGATGAACCTGTCAGGTTGGTTTTCTCCACCTTCAAGTTGTTTTGCATCCCAACTCCCTGTATCACTTTTATATAGAATTTTGTGCATTTCATTGTATATTTATTAAAAGAGGACAGGAAAATAAAATAAAAATATTTCCCTTTTCTGGTACCACCCATGTTCTTCCCTTCTCTATGATGAGCAATTTTTATAGGCTTGCTTCCCCACTCAAATGCCAATTACAGCCTTTATCTATGCTTCATTCACAGGACTGCTTTAGCAGCTTGCTTTACTCAAGGGCACATCACTCAGCTACATCTCCTAGATGGCCATTGCCCATGGATGGATATTGGTCAGCCAATATGGCTATGATCTCCAATAGCTGGAATTTGCTGCCTATCTCCTCCACACAAATATGATCATTGTCAGGGGACTCTGACAGCTCTATTCTAAGGAAATAAGTTCCTATGTGCTGATATATATGAGTCCTTCATAAACAGTGAAGGTGGTAATTTCCTCACATAAAGCAATCATAGAGGCTGCTCTAGTTGAGATTTAATGTCGTACCATCATCTGATGAACCACATTAGCATTTGCACATCCTTCCTTCCTTCCTTCCTTATATATCTCAAAGATGATACACACTAAGGTGTTCGAAACACACTAAGGTGTTCAAAACATCTCATCTGATTAAGCTTCCCCACATAATTGTGCCTTCTTGTGTTAACCTATTAAAGCTTTTACCACGATCTTGGTTTGGTTTTTTTTTCCTTAGTCTCAACACAGCTACCTTTATGAATTTTGGGAGGGAAAAAGTCTTAATTAAAGAGTTTACAGTCAAAGAAACCTTATAACCAAGTCTAATTTGGTACTGCTAACAATGTTGGGACCAATAATGAAAAACAAAGAAAGAACATTTCTCTGGTAACCATTTGTGCTTGCATGTTTTCCAAAGATAACTACTCCACATCACTGAGCTCAAAGAGGTTCAGAGACATCAGAACTACTGCAGGAACAAAGTTAAGATAAAGGGAAAGGCAGGAAGCCAAGTATCTGTGATAATGCCAAATGGCTTCACTCATTCTGGCAATGGGTTGTGTCACAAACTATCTCAATGTTTATTTGATATCCCTGAAAAATAATCTCCTTTTTGCAGCTAAAGCGGCAGTAATTTGGGTTGTTATACTCTTTTAAAATATGCATATTGCTTTTAATTGTGGCGTCTTTGTCATCACCATCATCGTAATCATCATCATCGCTGTCGCCACCACCACCATCGCCATCGTCGTCGTCATCGTTGTCGTTGTCGTCGTCCTCCTCCTCATCATCATCAACAACTACTACTACTACTACTACTGATGATGATGCTGTTGCTGCTTTCACACAGCTCCCTATCCAGAAGTGGTACAGATCCAGTCGAAAATACATAGATTGTCTATGAAGCTTCAAACAAATTTGGAAAAATATAGAGGGGTTCCTCATTCCAGTTCCCTTAGACATGTGGAGGACATTTTAGAACTCCAACCCTTTTCCACCCAATCCTTGAAATGAAGAGGCAAGACAAATATTTTGGTGAAAGGCATGGTATTTATTTAAGAGTAACTCTAACCTGCATGGGTGGGTGCGTGGTAGTGCTATACCTGGATCCCAATCAGGGGAATTTAATCTGCCCCTTTCAGGTCTGCATGGTTAAATCCTTGCCCATGTGCAGTGCTGATCCTCATAGGCTACTGCCTAGGCTGGCTGCAAATCAGGGAGAGAGTTACCAACTCAGTTCACATGAATCAAAGTTGCACATACCCCCCCCCAAAAAAAAACCCCACTGTCTCATGGTGAGTTCTGTATACCCAATTGCTCCTGGCAAAGAGTACCACCTCATCTAAAGATGCCCTAAAGGATTTGCCTCTAACCCAGTGATGGGCAGTCTTGGCCCTCCAGCTGTTCTTGAACTTCAATTCCCAGAAACCCTGAGCAGCTGGTGTGTTGACTTGGGCTTCTGGGAATTGAAGTCCAAGAACAGCTGGAGGGCCGAGACTGCCCATCTCTGCTCTAACCCCATCCACCCCACATTAACCACCACTAATGGCAACTAGTAAGCCAGAGTAGGTAGGCGAAAAGTTAAAAAGCTCCCAAAATGCCAATCTGGATGCTTAGGCTAAAAAAAATTCCTATCTGCCCTCTTAACAGTGACCTGAAAGATATGATGGAGTGGGATGCTGATGTGAAGGCAGACAAAGAGGTCAAACAAGGAGCAGGGCCAACCTATATAGTTTGAACGCATGCCCCCCACCCCACCCAATCCTGAAACCCACAGAAGTCAATAAGTTGAGTAATGAAGAATTATCTCAATCCGTCCAAAGATAAACCATTGCTCATGCCAAACTGTAGCCCTGAAGATCTTCAGCCACATTGAGGTGACAGCAGCCAAGGAGCAGTCAATAAATATGTACAGTGTGTGAGTTACCACACTACCCTCTGTAGCTACTCTACACATATAAAAAGTCTACATTTCATATACACAATGCATTGTGTTCTTCATAAGTGCAAAGGAGGAATATTTGCTTCTGGTAGCTTGATTAAAGAGTTATATAACATAAAAAGTAGTTGTATACCAACATATGGGTACAGTAATACTTCATACAAAGTCTGCTTCATACAACATTGAATTCATATAACATCGCCTAATTTCTTGGAAAAAGTTGCCTCATACAAAGTCGCTGCGACTTTGTATGAGGCATTGGGGTTTTCCCCAGGTTGCATTGTGCCTGGGCAGTATAAAAGGCAGGACACATGCGTGCATTGCTCTTGTGGCTTTTGCACGAGGCAAAGAGTGTTTAGGAGTGGTTTTGAGTGTGGTTTTGGATTTTTTTTGAATTTTTTATCAGCATTTTTAGAAGCATTCCTGGGATTTTTGCAGCATTCTTCAGGTTCTTGGACATTCAGGGTTGTTTGACATGTTTTTCTAATGTATTTAGCCTTTAGGCAATGTTTTCTTAAAGATCTGTCAGTTTTCTGTCTGTTTCCTTGACTTTGCCCTGAAGTCTGTGCTGTTACTGTACAATGTATCTCAATGGAAATGACGTTGTACGAGGCATTGTGGCAAGGATTTGGACATTATATGAGGCATCATGGCTAGGATTTTGCATGCCTCATACAAAGTCCAAATCCGTATAAAGTCCATACTTGTGGAACTAAGTTTGGACATTGTATGAGGTATCACTGTAGTAACATTAACTACTGTATATGGTGAAGATCAACATGACCTCCATTGACTATAATCTATAGACTTCATAGCAGTGAGAGGAAGTGCAAAATTATTTTGCTTATTATGCTTCATTATGTATGCTTTTAAAAAAATGTATTCAGCATGAATCTTCTCTGCTTCCACTGTGCATTGTACTCCATGTTCCATTCGCACATAATTATGAACCACTCATAGTCCTAATTATCCATAGTCCTGAAAACCATTTCTGCATTTATGAGCATTTCCTAATGTATGCTTTATCCTCTCCTCGCTCTCAGAGGATTCTCTTATCAAACCTTACCATTGATCAAAGAATGACAGACAACTTCCAAATTTCAGTTTTAAAGGCCTTCACATATAATTTTCTCCTTCTGACAAATCAAAAATATGTTCCTATCCTGTTATTACTTTCTTTTATTTAGTGATATCTCCATCTCACCTTTCCTTCAGTGAGCTCAAGGTAATACACATGGTTCTTTTTCCTCCCTGTGCTGTGTGGTAGGTTTGGCTATGATACAGAAAAATAGAAAGAAAGCTGAACATCATGGTGAGAACAGCTCTCAGCAGCTCTTGATTCAACATTCTTTTTAAAAAGGAATGAGTTTGGGTTTGGAAATTATTTTGAATCTGAAGTGAATTTGTCAGTTTCTGGATTGATCTGAAGTGGGGAAGCCTGAAGTAGTGCTCAAACCAAATTGAACTCTCCAACGTCAAATATTACTTTGCTTTATTTATTTAAAAAAACACTTAGTATTAGTGAGTTTTGTTTGGGAAACAAATGCAAGCGTGGCGCCAAAATGGCCACCGCACTCTTTGCAGGACCCCACCCACCCGGACTCAGACATCTGGGTCAGTGAGGGGGCATGGCCATCCCTCTATAAAAGGGGTGGCCACGAGGCAGCCTCACTGCCATTTTAAAGAGAAGCGACGGAGCGGAGAAGTTTTTTCCCTCCACCCCCTCCCTAGTGGACAGTGTGATTTTCTGGTCGCTTCGGGGCTGGGTGGGAATTTTTGCTTGAACCTTCAATTGGCACTTTGGTTCTTGGCTTTTTCACCCATCCCACACTGTCGCTAGTGTTTAAGATATGGGGTAAGTTGACTTTGGTCACTTTTGGTGGGTAGCACTGGTAAGGTAAAGATTTATGACCCATAGGTATCCGGCAGGTTCGCAATTGACTGGCCAACATGTAGATAGGTACAGGGGAAACAGGATTGGCCGGTCAAGGGCGAACCATGAAAGGGGTGATGCTAGGAGCTTCACAGCCTGCATCACCTTGATATTTGGACGGATACACGTCATAGGGTGGGGTCAGTAGATAGTATATTGACTTCGGTCAACAATTTGTTTGTGGCAACAAACAAATTGATACAAATTGATACATGTAGCCAATAGCCATTGACAATTTTGAGTGGAACCTTGCCAGTGCTACTGCGGCCTGCTTGCCTTAAAGAATTACAATTGGATGATACACCAATTGAAAGTGATAATTCAGACTAGGGCATTATTCAATAAAAGTGGCCCAATGCCTTTAATCCAATACCGGTGTCCGGGTCTTTATTTGGGTGGGTGCGCCTGCAAAGTAATGCTTTCACAGAACAAGGAGGACCAAAGAAAAAAATAGACTGATATCTCAAGCACCACCAACAAAAAGCCAAAACCTTCCTGGAAACCTCAATCTTGGGGCTTGGAAGGTTTGCCTAAACTAGATAAATTCCCTTGCCTGTGATCAGCCACCATTTTTTATCCTAAAAAGTTGAGTAATGTTTAGTCTGTTAAAGTTTGCTACTTGCATTGCTTTCATTTTCTAGGGTTAGTATGCACTGGAATTTTTTTTCCTCTTTTCACTGAGGCATCCACAGATCAGAGTTTGCTTTATACTTTAAAACCCAATCAACTGAAGTCCTTTGTGTGTGAATGTGCCACAGATGTCTTGAATCAAAATTTGAATTGGGAATGGGGGTGGGGGATCATATTAGGATTAGGAATAGAATTTAAGACATCTCAGCCCACATATCATACTTAACATTTTTAAAAACCTGTTGTTGTCTTAGAGTTTTGCAGCTCTTTGGGTTTTAATTTTTCAATGTGGGTGCAAGGACGATACATAAGTACTGGTCAGGTACTTCACTCACTGGGAAGACAAACATACTAATGGTGGTATTCCTTTCTCCTTCAACAAACAGGGTGTTGTTGTTGTTGTTTTTTGGGGGAATAAATTTCAGTTTCAGGTAGTGGGGAAGGAAGAAAGAACAGAAATGGGTGGAAGTTTAGCTTGCACACTGGAGTTTGAGCAGTTTGTAATGGCACTGTTTTTTACTCCTCCAACCCATGTCAGAGGCCACTATTTTCTCAGTTTTCATGTTGGCACCCAAACAAATATGTACCAATATTTTGAATACTAAGAAATACAGTAAATTGTCTTGTTTATGTACATCTTTTAAATTGTTCACATTGCTCGAACCTATTTCCACAAGTTAGTAAAAGAGAGGTAGACAACTTTTCCAGTGCTAGAACCAACTTCCCATCTTTTAAAAGATGGCAATTTACTGATATTAAATTATGCTGGAAAGTTGACATGTTATCATTTTTAGAGGCCTCCATGAGCTGAAATTTATTTTTTAAAGGGAAAAGGGGGTGGGGTTTGAGGCCCAGCCCACATTTTGCCCAGCCCAGACTGAATTCATTTTTTAAAACAATGTTTTGTGCTCCTCTGGAATACACAAGAATTTTAGTGCCTACTTTTAAATGGGTGTATTATTCAACCAAGAAGATATCTTCAAGGTGTGATTTTCAAGACAGGACACCAAGATATGTACTGAATTGTGACACTCTCCCTTACAAATGTGAATCTGCAAATACACATTTTCAAAAACCATTATAAAAATACTGACAAAATGTTCCATATGACACGAGAGGGGCAATAACAATTAAACACTTTCTGAGACCTCTTCATAAAAATGATTGCCCTTTCCCAATGTTTCTGAGTTTTTTAAAAAAAACTTCTTGCTGTACCCACACCCAAATAACGACACGGACACATTTATTGGATTGAAAATTGGGCCACTTTTATTGAGATTCAAAATGAAACCTATCTTAACAACGGTTTAGGATCAAACAGGCCAAAATAGGACTGGTAAGGGGCAAATCCAATTAAAACCCTAATGAATTGCCTATCACAGCTTGTTGCAGTGGCAACAAGGTGTGAGCCTCTGTCAACAACCTGCTTCTGCGGAAGCGTGTTGTTGACCCAATCTGGATGTCATCCAAACTAATTAAATTGGCTGGCCATACAAGTTTGGCTAACCTTGTCCTCCCTATGGCCAACCAACTGGACTTGCCCTATTAAATCATAATGCAGTTGCCCCTTACCAGTGCTATCCGCCAAAGTGACCAAAATACATCACAACAAAATACCCCATAAGTCACCCGTCGGTGACAGTGTGGGATGGGCGAAAAAGCCAAGAACCAAGGTGCCAATCAGGTTCAAGCAAAAATTCCCACCCGGCCCCGAAGCGACCAAGAATCACACTGTGACCTAAGGGAGGGGGTGGTGGGCAGTTGCGCCCAGGGCCCAGCTGATTTAAAGGAGCGGGGCCATTGGCTCAGCCACCTCTTATAAAGGGGTGGGCAGCCACGCCTCTGACTCCATTTGCTGTGCCCGTGCCTCAGGGGTGGGGCCAGCAAAGTGTGTGGTGGCTATTTTGCCGCCGCACGTTCCTTGCTGTACCCATACCCCAATAACGACACAGACACATTTATTGGATTGAAAATTGGGCCACTTTTATTGAGATTCAAAATGAAACCTACCTTAACAACGGTTAAGCATCAACTGGGCCGAAATAGCACTGGTAAGTGCAAATCCAATTAAAATCCTAATGAATTGCCTATCACAGCTTGTTGCAGCGGCAACAAGGTGTAAGCCTCTGTCAACAACCTGCTTCTGCAGAAGCGTGTTGTTGACCCAATCTGGATGTCATCCTAACTAATTAAGTTGGCTGACCATACAAGTTTGGCTAACCTTGTCCTCCCTATGGCCAACCAACTGGATTTGCCCTATTAAATCATAATGCAGTTGCCCCTTACCAGTGCTATCTGCCACATGGAGAGGAGTTCACCGACTCATCGCCCCACCATGACCGCAAACGGTCAACAGGCCCATTTGCAAAGATGACAAGAAGAGGTCCATCCCTCCAGCTGACAAATGCACGCCGTCGCCACGATACAGACTGCGGTCTTGTATGCGGATGTGGGACAACGGTCCTCAAAGCATTGGCATAAAGAAAGTGGGCCACTGCCCTGTTGACTGACCTGTGGGCCCAGTCAACACCACGTGGGTCAATCTTACCCCGATAGTACACATGAGGCACCATCTGGGACCAAATGATCTGCACCTGTGGCCAGGACTGACCCAATAGGGCAAGATCTTAGCGGATGGCACACAACAAGTCCAAACCTGTAACCTGGGCTAAATCGTTCCCACCCAGGTGGATGATAAAGACATCGGGGGGGGGGCATTGGTCACCCATCGACCTGATGAATGGAAGGAAAGACTGCCAACGCATACCGTGGAAGCCGTACCATCTGAGCAGCGCCACTGCGCCGATGCCAAGGTGGGTTTCCCAGGAAGTGGATGCTGCATGGTGGGCGGCCTAGTAGACATAGCTGTGCCCAACAATCCACACCCTCACGGGCGAACAAGAACATGCCGGAGCTGAAAGAAAGGAAAAAGAAAGGTGCAAGAGCAAAGTGCTACTGGGACAGCGGCCGCACATAGGAACGAAAATGGTCAGAACCCCACCTCCCCAAGGACCGTATGGCATCCTCGGGTTAACCATACGCCGCTGCAGTCGATGCTGCTCCAATGCAGAAGGAATGGGTGCTGAAGCGCACTTCTGCAAGGCCTAAGCACGCCAACATGTTACCAGTAACCCGCCAGAACTGATACCTGGTCAAGGGGGAGGTATCCTGATGACAAAAAAGGGGTCCCTGCTTACTGCCACGAGTGGCCAAGAAGGCATCAAGGGCTCTGATGGGGCAAATAACAGGATTACTACACCTGTGTAGCGTGAGCAAGCTGCCCCGGCCGAGCTGATCGGCCTTGGAGAAATGGATGGAGAGATGCACCAACTCCTGGGTCAAGGATACATTGGCCAGCTCAAGAGCCCTGTGGGCTGTATCACTGCAGGACCTCACGGCCAGCTCACTAACCCTGAGAGCACCAAAAAAGGCAATTGCGGTAGCAGCATGGAACAGGCAAGCCTCATACTGATCGCTGCAGACCACCTGCCAAGTCCCAGCCAGGTGTGTGAGTAGATCAAGGGAAATAGGCTGTCGAGAGTCAGTGTGAGAACCATGTTCCCGGGTCCATCCCTCCAAAACCCAACGGACCCTGAAATCCGAATTGGAATTGGAAAGGCCATTGACCTGTGCGTAAAAGGCCAAGGCAGAGAGACAGCTTGCAATGGTTCTAGGTGCTAATCCCTGGGAATGAAGGTGTACCATAAACTGCAATAGGTGTTCAACTGGGACAGGCCAAATGAGAGGGAGGGAAGCCTCATGGCGGAATGCCTCAAAGGCTCTGTGCGTGAGAGTGTACGCCTTACGGGTACTGCTGGCCAGCGACAAACCGATGGCCCGGTTCACCTCTCCATGCCAAACCTTATCCGGGAGTGTCAAAGGCAGGTCGTAAAAAGGGGGGTACCTGAATTATCAACAAACGCGCTCAAACCGACCTTCTCTGTGAATTCATGTGAGGTCAGAGCGTACCCCCCTTTTTATATGTTGTGAACATATTGCTGTTTGAGAATACTAGATTATATATTACGTATGGATAGTGTATTAGTATTTGTATTTTGCTTGACTGTTGCAGAGTCTTGATAAAGGACTACGAAATATCCATTTTACCGGAAGGATATGGACGACTGATTATGTACCTTTCTGCAACGACTTACCTCCATGTTACTCTTGAAGTTTCTCTTTCGCTGTAGCACCCCAACTTTCGACTGTTTTCAACTTCCTATGACTTTTCAGCTTGGACCCTCCGACTTTGTATTCCCGCTTCAGACTCCTTACATGAACTTGTTACTATTCTACATTTTGATGTTACACTGTGTTACTTATAGAGTTAGTTATTCTGTTATTCTGTTGTTTTTGGTCTAGTCTGCCCGATATGTTCCTTTGTTGTTCTAATTTACATATGGGATACTCTTTGATTTTTGGATCATTGTTTGATTTCACCTCCAGTTCGTATAGCATGACATTTTGAGTTTTATCCCTACCTTCCATACTTTCTTCATACAGCTCGACCGGGTTGCTGCACTTTAGATATTAAACACTTGATTTTATCCCATTGACTCCTTCTCCTTAGGGTGGTTTCTCCCTTCACTTCCTCCTGCCAAGACTCCGGCCACTTGCCGTATGACCAGTGACCGTCGAAGTACAAACCGTAGCCAAACGCTCTGGACGCATCCGACTGAACCTGGAACAAAGGTGCCGCGACGCGCGATGCACGCCAAAAGGAAACCCCATTGAATTCCGATAGGAATTCCAACCACATCTTGAGGTCATCCCTAGTACCCCTAGTCAAACGAACCCTGTGGCACTTCCTGGATAAACCAACCATGGCATCGCCTAAGCGCCTGGCAAAAGCCTGGCCGGGTGCGACAACCCTGCACGCGAAGTTGAGGTACCCATGAAGCACCCGAAGGTTGTGGAGTGATGCCTTACGCTTGGCCAATAGGGTCCCGACAGCATCCAAAATGCAGGCTATCTTGTCCATGGACAACCTGGAAGTCTGGGCTACAGTGTCAATTTCGATCCCCAGAAAAACCAAGGTAGTGGCAGGGCCCTCAGTCATTTCAGGAGCCAATGGCACACCCAATTCTGCCATAAGCTCCTGAAATATGGACAACAGGTGCGCACACTCACCTGAGCCCGCAGCAGCCCCAAACAAAAAAATCGTCGAGGTAGTGTGCTACGGACCGAGCCCCTGAGCGACAGACGAAGGCCCAATGCAAGAATGAACTGAAATGCTCAAATGCTGAGCAAGAGACAGAGCATCCAAAAGGCATGGCCTTGTGTACGAAATATTGCCCCTGAAAATAAAAACCAAGTAACTCGAAATCGTCCGGGTGGACAGGCAAGCGGCAGAAAGCTAACTTTATGTCACACTATGCTAAATGATTGTTCCCTGGGACAGATGGTTGAAGACCCAACTAGAGGTACAAGAATCCTTGACTTGATCCTGAGTAATACTCAGGATCTGGTGCAAGATGTTAATGTGACTGATCCAATAGGGAACAGTGACCACAACTCAATTATGTTTAACTTGATCATAGACCACAAGTCACTGAAAAAATCTAACACAGAGACCTTAAATTTTCAAAAAGGAAATTTCCCAATGATGAGGAAAATAGTAAAAAAGAAGCTGAAAGGGAAAATTGAGAGAGTCCAAACACTCCAAGAGGCATGGAGGCTGTTTACAAAAACAATAACAGAGGCCCAATTGGAATACATACCCAAAAGGAAAAAGGGCACTGCCAGGTCCAAGAGGAATCCGATGTGGCTTACAGGAGCTGTTCAGGAAGTGATCAAAAGCAAGAAAAACTCATTTAGAAGATGGAAGGCTTGTCTGAATGAGGACAGCAGGCAGAAACATAAATTCTGGCAGAACAAATGCAAGGCAACAATCAGGAAAGCAAAGCAAGACTTTGAGGAGCGTATAGCTAAAAATACTCAGAGAAATAACAAAGACTTCTTTAAGTACATTAGAAGTAAGAACCCAACTAGGAAGGCCATTAGACCATTAGATGACAATGGAAGGCAAGGGGTTATTAAAGAGGAAACAGAGATTGCAGAGAGACTCAATGAATTCTTTGCTTCAGTATTCACTGAAGAAGACAGAGACCACATGCCCAAAACAGAGCCTATCTTCGTAGGGAGGGAAACCGAAGAATTAAGCAAGATAGAAATAACCAGGGAGGAGGTCCTTGCATTCTTGTTAAACTAAACACTAACAAATCACCAGGACCAGATGGCATCCATCCACCAGTTCTCAGGGAACTTAAAGATGAAATTGCTGATCTCCTAGCCAAAATATCTAATATTTCTCTCAAATCAGGCTTTGTGCCTGATGACTGGAAGGCAGGGAATGTAACACCAATTTTCAAAAAAGGATCCAGGGGTGATCCAGGAAATTACTGACCGGTCAGTTTGACATGTGTCCCAGGTAAAGTGATGGAAACCATCCTAAAAGATAGAATTAATAGGCACATAGAAGAGAAGGCGCTGCTAAAGGAGAACCAGCATGGCTTTTGCAAGGGCAAATCATGCCTCACTAATCTGTTGGAATTTTTTGAGAGTGTCAACAAGCATGTGGATAAGGGGAATCCAGTTAACATTGTTTATCTGGACTTTCAGAAGGCTTTTGACAAGGTCCCACACCAAAGGCTCTTGAATAAACTTGCCAGTCATGGAATAAAGGGACAGGTCTTGTCCTGGATCAGCAACTGGCTAAGGGACAGGAAACAGAGGGTAGCACTAAATGGACACTTCTCCAAGTGGAGGGAAGTAAAGAGTGGGGTCCCTCAAGGTTCAGTATTGGGACCCCTGCTTTTCAACCTCTTCATAAATGATCTAGAGGTAGGAGTAAAAAGCAAGGTAGCCAAATTTGCTGACGACACTAAATTATACAGGGTAGTGAAAACTGTGAGAGATTCTGAGGAGCTCCAGAGGGATCTCTTGACACTGGGGGAGTGGGCAAAGCAGTGGCAAATGAGCTTCAACATTAGTAAATGCAGAGTGATGCATGTTGGGGCAAAAAACCCCAATTACATTTATAAACTGATGGGTTCTGAATTCTCTGTGACAAACCAGAAAGGGGCCTTGGTGTCCTGGTGGACAGCTCAATGAAGGTGTCAACCCAGTGTGCCTCAGCAGTGAAAAAAGCAAACTCAATGCTAGGGATCATTAGGAAGGGTATAGAAAATAAGTCAGCAAGTGTCATTTTGCCTCTTTACAAATCTATGGTGAGGCCCCATCTGGAATACTGTGTACAGCTCTGGTCGCCATACCTCCAGAAGGATATTATGGAGTTGGAGAAAGTGCAGAGGAGGGTGACCAGAATGATTAGGGGACTGGAACATCTTCCTTACCATCTGAGGCTGCAACGGTTGGGCCTTTTCACTCTTGAACGACGGCGTCTAAGAGGTGACCTGATTGAAGTTTATAAAATCATGCACGGTGTGGACAAAGTAGATAAGGAAAAACTGTTTTCCCTATCGCATAACACTTGAACTAGGGGACACTCCATGAAACTTTTGGGTACTAGTTCTCAAACAAATAAGAGAAAGTACTTTTTCACCCAAAGGATTACTGGTCTAAGGAACTCCCTGCCAGAAGAAGTGGTGACAGCTGTCAGTCTTGACAGCTTTAAGAAAGGATTAGACAAGTTCATGGAGGACAAGGGTATCAATGGTTATAATTATGGATACTTAAGGACAACCTCGGGGTTGGATAGATAGGCATGATATCTCTCAATGCCATTTCCAGGGAATCCTAAGCAGGTGAAGGCATCTCTTTGGGAATAACCTGAAGGAAATGGTGAACCACTGTGTGAGACAGAATGCTGGACTGGATGGGCTGTGGCCTGTTCCAGCAAGGCTGTTCTTATGTTCTTATGTTGGCCAATCGTGCTCCAGGTCCACAGGCCCGGACCATGCCGAGTGCCTGGTCAAAGGAAGTGTACTGGACAGAACAAAGCTTGTCCAATATAGCATCATTTACAGATTTGCCTGCCAGGTACGACAAATGGTGAATCAAACGGAATTCACCTTGAACGTTTTTAGGAACCAAACCAAGGGGAGAAACTTTAAGATTGGGAAAAGGATGCGCATCAAAGGAACCGCTACCCTGCCTTCCTGCACCTCCTTAAATATTTTGCTCATAGCCATGTGCTCCATGCCCCGCAACAAAACCAAATTTGAGTCATTCTGTGGCAAGCGAACCCCCACAAAAGGGATGCGAAACCCTTCTAAAAAACCGGCTCGAATGTACTCCCCGTCCACCCGTTTAGGGTAAAAGCACAGCCATCTGTCCAAAAAGTCTAGCTTAATTGGGGAGGGGGCCTTTTGGAGCAGGCGCTGAGTCTGCGTTGGGCTGGCTGGCACCCTGTTGTCCCCTGCCCCTCCCCCTGGGTCCACCAGCTCTGGTGCACACGGTGGCCAAATGCGGGCCAGAACAAATCGTGCACTCGTGCCTGTACCTACACTGCCTGCGGGAACAACTGGCCATGAGGAGAAGTTACAGCACAACAGGCGGGCTGGAACCCTTTGCCCCACCGGCTGGTGGGGTGATTGTGCAGGGCCAGGCCACTGGACGGCATGACCGGAGTGGTACCGGTCACCCATGGCCGGGCGAGACGGGGTCATATAATATAACCACAAAAGTTGGTTGGGCTCATCCCAACGCATCTCCGGGTGAAGCGTGGCCTGCAACAATGGGATAGTCAAGTCCGGATGGGCCCTCAAGGACACTACCGCGTAAATAAGGTAGGCGGGCAGCCAGTTGGCCCAAATGTGCGGTGGTTTGTGGCGACGGGACAATTCCTTGTCCTTGTCATCCTCCCTGTCCTTTTCTTCTTTAGTGGGTTCTCTGTTTAACAAGCTGAATAAGTCCACATACTCCCTGCACCAGATCTTGTCTCTGGTAGCAGGGAGGAGGTGGTCACCCAATGGCAGGACAACCCCCGCCATCGGCAAGGCAGCGGTAGGGACAGTATGGTAGCCGGTGTTGACCGGTGGGCCATTAGGCCAGGCAGAAGTGCCTGCAGGCAGAAAGCCAGGTGGCAAAGGTGGGTAATGAAGCCCCCATCCCGCAAGAGGAGCAGGCCCAGCCGGCGCCTGCTGCCCGGCGGGTGCCGTGGCAGGGTGGACCGGCCAAGGCCATGTCAACTGAGACAGAGGGGCGGTATCAGACATGTGTGTTGAGTTAAGTTGATCGTTATACTCACCAGATGCTACCCCCCAGCCACCCCCACCGGGGGTTCCGGCTGAGCAGGGGCGCCGGAGCTCACGACCGAAGTAGAGCTTGCCCCAGCTGGAAATGATGAATTGCGGCAGGCCGGGTTGGCTCCCGCAGTCTGGGCAGGAGTAGCAGTGGGCCATCCGGCCCCTGCCCAAGGCAGGGGGCCAGGGCCAGAGCTCAAAACCAAAGTCGAGCTAGCCCCAGATGGAACCAACAATGAGTGGTGGGCCAGGTCAACTCCCACAGTCTGGGCAGGAGGACCGGGCTGCGGGCCACTGGTGGGTGCAGCCAGCAAGGCCGCCTCCAGCCATGCCAGCCGCCAATTGGCTGATACAGGGGCCTGGGGGCTGGTGAAGGCAGCCGGGCAGGCGGGTGGCCAGCCGGCCCCCGCAAGGCAGGAGGACGGCAGCACGCTCGAGGGCCGTGAAGCGGCTCTCAAAAGAATCATGGCCCGGTACCGGGGCCACCAGTGGCGGTGGTAGGCCCGGGGCCTTGGTAGGTGGAGGCTGCATAGAGGGAAGTGCCTGCCCCACCAGTGGGGCACCTCCAAGAGCCCCCTCGATGGGGGGGCAGGTGGGCCACCATCGGCAGGCTGGGAGGCCACCGCCCTATGAGCCGTTCAGCTCAGTGGGGGTGCCAGGTCGGTCACAGGTGAAGGGCCTCTGGGGCCGCATGGCGGAGCCAGCACACGCGAGCGGCGCGGCGCCCAGGCACCACCACATGCGGCCTGGGGCGCCATCTTTTTTGGTGCCATAGTGACGCTGAAGTGTGGGAGGCCAGGGACCGCCAGCGGGCGGGCTGGCAGGCATGGCCAAGAAGTTGTGTGAGCCACGCAGGCTACTTGCGGCCCACTCCCGTTCCCGGGCGTGAGCGGCGAGGAGGAGGCACGGGGCCGGAACCGATCTGAGGGCCAGTGGCCATGCAGAAAATGTCTGCTATGGGCAACAACAGCATTCAAAGCCCGCTCCCGGGCTGAGGACAGGCCGCAAGGAATCGGCTGGGACTGCTGGGGAAGCAATCACGTCTGGGGCCCAGCCAATTTAAAGGAGCGGGGCCATTGGCTCGGCTACCCCTTATAAAGGGGCGGCCAGCCATGCCCCCAACTCCATTTCCTGTGCCCGTGCCTCACCGGCGGGCCCAGCAAAGCGTGCGGCGGCCATTTTGCCACTTCGCATTCCTTCTTTGAAGAGTTCTTCCCCCTCTCTTGTCTGAAGGGGGATATATGACTGAATCTGAATGATAATATTTTATAAACCTGTTAACTCCCTAAGAATATTTTTTTTCATCAAAACACTACCTTAACTTCAACTACACCATCTGTTAGATGGTCATACTGGATGTTAATCTTAAGCTTGTGCATAATACCTTAATATAGTTGAAAATGTTCACATGTGGCCATAACATTTATTTTATGTAGTGTTCTAGATGTACAAATTGACTCTGCAGTTTATCTGCATAGAAATGAAAATATATACTCAGTATTTCAGGTTCAATACAACAATATATAGACATATATAAAATATAAAACATGTATATTTTAATATGCAAAAGAGTGATGAAAACCATTTGAGGAGAAGAATAATGCACAAAATTCTGTATTCGAAAATTATGTTGTCTTTTATATAAACCTCAGAAAAATTCAACATAAACAATTCCACCATGGGCTGAATAAAAATCTTCATATGACAAGGCTATAATAAAAACTTTTCTTCATATGTGTCACAAAAATAATATTTCTTGATATATGTAACAAAAATAATTCCACTGTGGGTAATAATTCAATGTGTTCACTAAAGACAGCTGTTGCAAACGTATCGTTTCAAAGTCGATACTAGTTAATTCAACTTTTCCGAACTTATTGTTCCTTCTTCAGGAAATCTATTTATTGTAAGGAAGTGTATTCTTATCGCGTCCTCACCTCCATGTATTCTTTCTAGGTCCATTTCTTCTTAGTATTTTAATATGCAATACATATATTGTACTGGACCTGAAATAGTGAGTACTATAGCCTTCATGCTTGGATATAGATTTATTATTTCTTTAGTGAATGTGGTTTGCTGCAGACATCTGGACAAGCAAAAGCATTTGGGTACACATGTTGGTCTCAACATTATTTCCAGGCCTGTGCACATGATGGATGAAGCCTTTTTATCCATAATTATAATTGTTCATAAATCCTAACTAAGAAAGCAATGAAGTTCTCAGCCACAAGTAATACTACAAACTGAATGAGCTGCCAAGAATTTGCAGCCTTACATCCTTGTATCAATGTGATGAGATGATAATGTCCCATTGCTTTTCTTCAGAGAACGCATAAGAGGTCTTTCAGATAAATGTCTGTTCCAGGCCAGAAAAAAAAATACTTTCAGGATTTGTTTAAGGACGATTCAGCTACATTCAGCTTTTATTATCCAAGAACACAGACTTCTCTGCTCCCTTTTTCTAAATTAACATTGCCAAGCAAAGGAGAGCTACAGAGTTGAAATTCAAATTGAAATTAGGTCACTGAGTCAACGTGATTGGTAAATACCTCTTCCAGGTGTAGTATTGATCTTTTTTCTGATAAAGACATGCTTAGAAAGATGCAGTAAATAAATTCTGCAGCTAGTTCTTGTGCATGACCTATACTAGGAGAAGTTCCTATCTGCAGGATTTCATTAATAAAAAAATGATTTGGAAACATAGGCAGTCGTGGCCAGGAGGGCTTTTGCACAACTTTGTGTAATTCGCCAGTTGCGCCCACTCTTGGACCGGGACTCCTTGATCATGGTCACACATGTTCTGGTCACCTCCAGGCTAGGTTATTGCAATGCACTCTGTTGTGATTGTGCAGGGCCAGACCGCTGGACAACAGGCCGCTGTTGTCCAGCAGCCTGGCCCTGCACAATCACCCCACCAGCCGGCGGGGCAAAGGATTCCAGCCCGCCTGTTGTGCTGGAACTTCTCCTTGTGGCCAGTTGTTCCCGCAGGCAGTGTAGGTACAGGCACGAGTGCACGATTTGTTCTGGCCCGCATTTGGCCACCGTGTGCACCAGAGCTGGTGGACCCAGGGGGAGGGGCAGGGGACAACAGGGTGCCAGCCAGCCCAACGCAGACTCAGCGCCTGCTCCAAAAGGCCCCCTCCCCAATGGGGCTGCCATTGATTAACATTCGGAAACTGCCCCTGGTCCAGAATGCAGTGGCCCGGGTGGTAACGGGGTGTGGGTGCTATGCCCATGACTCGCCTCTGTTCCGGGAGCTGCACTGGTTACCAGAATGCCTCCAGGTGCAGTTCAAGGTGCTGGTGATGACCTTTAAAGCCCTACATGGTAGTGGGCCAGGATATCTAATAGACTGCATCCCCCCAAGAATGTCTGTCTGTCCAACCAGAGCGGACCGGAGGGGCTCTCTAGTTCTACCATTGGCTAGAGGGGCTCACCTCTCTAGCACACAAAGGAGGGCCTTCTACGTGACCTCCTGCCGATAGAGTTATGGCTACAGATGGAATTGCTGCCCTTTAGGAAAGAACTTAAAACATGGCTGGCAGGGCAGATGTGGGGTGCTGATTGGGAGGTGACCCCCGCCCACTAGTTTGTATAAATTAAGATCCTCCCTCTCTTTTAAGGATGGGGTGGGTGGGTTTTTTAAGACTGATTGTTTTATAATTGATTTTAAATGGTTTTTAGTATGCTATTTTGTTTGTGTTTTGTTTGTTAGCCGCCTTGAGTTGCTTCGGTGAGGGTGCGGCTATACAAGTATGAACAAATAAAATAAATAAATAAAGCTACAGGTGAAATCATTCTGTGTGCAGTAGAAGCCAAGCCCTGAGAAATAATTTTACCATTTGCTAATACAGATTCTATCTTTGTTATTGTTGTTGTTATTGGGAGAGGGGGTGTTTAAACTTGGTTTGCTCATGTCTGAAATGACAACGGATTAACATCAATGCATTCTGATACTTTTTTTGAAACTGAGAGGCAAAACATTTGTTAGGAAACAAGATTAATTGTTCACAAACAGGCTTGCTATGAGAAACCTAGACAAGTATGTCTGAATCCAGTTTGGGAATAGATTTCACCTCTCAATTCCTGAAACCTCATATCGCTTCTAATCACGGCTGTTGTTGTTTCATACTCCTGTTAGTTTGGGGACAAAATGTTGTTATCCTTCTGGGCATGGTGAGAGTATTCAAGAAAATAATGTTTCCTAATGGTCTGTAGTGGCTTAGTGGTTAAGACACTAAACTTGACAACTAGAAGGTAGGCAGGTAAGCGGTTCGAGACTCAAATGTTGCATGATAGAGTGAGGTCACATCTCTGTCCCAGCTCCTGCCAACCTAGGAGTTTGAAAACAAGAAATTGCAAGTAGATCAATAGGTACCACTTCATTGGGAAGGTAAACAGTGTTCCATGCACTCTGGTGTCTAGTCATGCTTGCCACATGTCCATGGAAACATCTGCAGATGCAAACAGTGCTGGCTCTTTGGATATAAGATGAACACCAAACCCTAGCATCAAATACAACTGGCTTTCAAGCAAGGACAACCTTTATCTTTACCTAAGGTTGGCAGTTAAGGAGACAAATCCCAGCAAAAGCTGTGCTGGAGGATACAAAAATCTAGTTTTGTTGTGTGCTGTAGTCCTAATCATGGGCAGCTGTCTTGTTTTCATTTTCTCCTGGGGTCATGACTAACTGGCATAGTGTAAAAGAGTATGCTTCTGTATACATAACTTTTGTTTAGTATACATAACTTTCGTCTATCTCATTGTCTTTTGTGTTCGAAACCAGAGCTGGCCCATACACTGAGCTAGGGAGCCATCTCACCCAAAATTCCAAGAGTGCCCCTCTGCTCTGATCATAAGCCAACTACAACATAGTAAAGGTAAAGGTCACCCTTGCACGAAAGCTGGTTGTATCCAACTCTGGGGTTCAGTGCTCATCTCTGTTTATAGCCAAAGAGCCAGTGCTATCTCTGTTTGCAGACATTTCTGTGGACATGCTGAGTGCATGGAACACTGTTTACCTTCCCACTGAGGTGGTCCCTATTTATCTACTTGCAATTTCTTGCTTTCGAGCTGCTAGGTTGGCAGGAGTTGGGACAGAGGCGGGAGCTCACTCTGTTGTGCAATACTCAGGTATAGAACTCCAACCTACAAATGTGATATTTTGCAACTGTTACACAATGGACTGCCTTCTGTGACAACAGATAGGCCAGTACCTTGTGACACCAAAAGCATGCCCCTCTTCTCGGGTTTTGGACTTCGAATCTGCAAATATAAGGAGCTGCTGATCTGGCAGATAATAGACTTTTATCACTCCATAGTTTTAAATAGATCACTAAATACATTAAAGTGTCTATGTTTGCTGAAACATTTGGAAGAGAGCACCTAGCTCCATCTCTTTCTCCTTCACATGATTAATGAATGGAAATCTAGGTTCTTCATTGCATGTAGAAACCTCACATAAGCAAAATTTCTTCTTTGCAGATTTCATCCCTGAATAAAATACATAATGTGCCCCTCAGAGAGGCTTTACACACCCACATGCTACATTGCAGGCGCACCCCCCCAATAACGGACACAGACAACATTGAAAGTGGATAACAGCATAGGGCCACATTTATTGATTCAATGCCCTAGTCCGAATTATAAATTTGTATTGGTAAAACGACCAATCATAATTCCTAAGGCAAGCAGGCCGAAGTAACACTGGTAAGGTACCACCCAAAAATTGCCAACGGCAATTGGTTACAATGTATCAATTTGTATCAATTTGTTTGTTGACAACAAACAAATTGTTGACCGTAGTCAATAACTAACTCATGACCCCACCCTCTGACGCGTATCCGTGAAATCACAGGGGTGATGCATGCTGGTTAGCAATCATCATCACCCCATCGCCTGGTTCGTCGTTGACCGGACAACGTTTAACTACTTTATTCCTGTCTAGTGTTGTCCAGTCAATTGCGAACCTGCCGGATACTTGTGGGTCATACTGTTTACCTTACCAGTGCTACCCGCCAATGTGACCAAAGTCAACAGTAGGAACACAGAAAGACCCCTATATCAAACCATAGCAACAGTGTGGGATGGGCAAAAAAGCCAGGACCCGGAAGCCAATATGGGTCCCAACCAAAAATTCCCACCCGGCCCCGAAGCGACCAAAATATCACACTGTTAACTAGGGAGGGGGTGGAGGGGAAAAGACTTCTCCGCTCCGTCGCTGAGGTAAAATGGCAGCTCGGCTGCCTCGTGGCCACCCCTTTTATAAGGGAGCTGGCCACGCCCCTAACTACCCGGATTCTCTGTCCTGTGGGGGGGGCCCCCGCAAAGGGCGCGGCGGCCATTTTGGCGCCGCGCTTGCATTGCAGGCGCACCCCCCCAATAACGGACACAGACAACATTGAAAGTGGATAACAGCATAGGGCCACATTTATTGATTCAATGCCCTAGTCCGAATTATAAATTTGTATTGGTAAAACGACCAATCATAATTCCTAAGGCAAGCAGGCCGAAGTAACACTGGTAAGGTACCACCCAAAAATTGCCAACGGCAATTGGTTACAATGTATCAATTTGTATCAATTTGTTTGTTGACAACAAACAAATTGTTGACCGTAGTCAATAACTAACTCATGACCCCACCCTCTGACGCGTATCCGTGAAATCACAGGGGTGATGCATGCTGGTTAGCAATCATCATCACCCCATCGCCTGGTTCGTCGTTGACCGGACAACGTTTAACTACTTTATTCCTGTCTAGTGTTGTCCAGTCAATTGCGAACCTGCCGGATACTTGTGGGTCATACTGTTTACCTTACCAGTGCTACCCGCCACACGGAGGGGCTTCAAAGAAGACCTGACGCCCCACCCCCAGACCGTCAGCTCGGTCAACAGGCCTGCTCGCCAATCACCCAACAGGAGGTCCATACCCCCTCGCGACAGATGGACCCCATCCCCTGCGTACAAGTCATAATTTTGTAGGCTAATATCGGGGTGATGACTGACCCGTCCCAAGCCCCGTCGGCAAGAAACCGCGCCACCGCCCCATCGACCGCGCGCCTAGCGCGGTCAAGGGCCAGGAGGTTAACGCCCCCTCTGTAAGAATGGCGCGGGACAATGTCCGACCAAACCAGGGCTGTGGCAGGCCAGACATAATGCAAGTAGGCGAGTTCCTCGGAAATCGCATGCTTGAGCGATAAGCCGGTGACCTGGCCCAAATCATTGCCCCCCAGGTGGATGATGAGAATGTCAGGCGGGTCAGCACCCAGGCCAGAAAAAGGAAAGGCCGCAGCTCCCGCCATAACATCCCAGGCTTACCATGGCATGTGAGACTGGCGTGTTCACCCAGTCCCAGTCGGGGTCCACTCTGTCGCCGCAGCGTAACGCGCTGCCCTGTGCACCTATCTGTGGCCCACCAGCCATACTGTCACCGGTGTAATACGACACCCAGGGTCTGTAATAAAAATTGAGAAAAATTGAGAAAAAGGCGGTAAGGTGACTGGATTGGTACTCATGGCGGGAGTGGGCGCACATAAAACTGAAAACAATGCGAGCCCCACCTCCCCATGCTGCGTATGTCAGCCCCAGAGTACCCAAAAGCAGCTGCTGTAGCGGCTGCACCAATACGGAATGAATGTGTGCCAAAACGTGCACCTGGTAGGCCCACCCTGGTGAGGGCTCTGGCTGTCACCTTCCAAAACTGAATTTAGTAAGGGGAGACCCATCTTGGTGACAGAAAAACGGGCTGTGGTGCATGCCACGCAGTGCCAGGAATTCCTGTAGGGCACCAACCGGACAGATGTCTGCCAAAGAACACCGTAGCAGTCTTACACCACTGCCTACGCCATGCTGATCTGTCTTAGAGGAGAGTATCCTCAACTGGGCCCAGTCTTTGGCAACATAGACATCCTCGAGTTCCAGTGCCCTACAACTTGCATCCGCCTTATACAGCATCTCAAGCTCGCCGTCGCGGAGCGCTCCCAAAAAGGCCACCGTTGTAGCCGCATGAAGTGGGCTGCCTCATTTCCAAAACAGAGGCCAGGCCAGCCCCGAGCCAATTGGGTAAAAAACCCTGGGAAAATCTTGCATCCGCCTTACTCAGCATCTCAAGCTCGCCGATGCGGAGGGTTCCAAAAAAGGCCACCGTTGTAGCCGCATGAAGTGGGCTGCCTCATTTATCAAAACTGAGGCCAGGCCAGCCCCGGGCCAATTGGGTAAAAACCCTGGGAAAATCTTGCATCCGCCTTACTCAGCATCTCAAGCTCGCCGACGCGGAGGGCTCCAAAAAGGCCACCGTTGTAGCCGCATGAAGTGGGCTGCCTCATCTATCAAAACAGAGGCCAGGCCAGCCCCGGGCCAACTGGGTCAAAAAACCCCCTGGGTAAATGGGGTGGCGGTCGCCCGGGAAACGCCCGGGCACGCGCACCCGCCCTTCCCAACATGTCTCACCCGGAAGTCATTGGTGCTGTCCACACGACCTCCCACTTTGGCCATAAAAGCCAACCCAACAGCTGAGATGCTATGGTGCGTGGTGCGAGGCCCTGGGCCTACAGGTAAACCATGAACCGCAGAACATGGGCTACTGGAATCGGCCAGGTTCCTGGCAGTCGGAATCGGGTACATAATACTCTAAAGGAACTAAATGTGTGGTGATACGCCTTACTCATGCATAGCGCTAATGACAGGCCAATCGCCCGGTTCACCTCTCCTTGCCAACGGTCCATCTCTCATCCGGTAGTGGCGAGGGAAATTCCTCCGCATCCGGGGGCCGAGGCACGGAACCGGGAGATCTGCAGGCGGGACAAAGCAGCAGCAATATCATTATCAACCCTTGGTACTTGCCTGGCCCTGAAAGGAACGTTGGGGCACAGGTTGCATAACACAAACCCACGCACTAGCTCCATAACCCCGGGCAATTTGGAAATCTGTGCAGTGACGATGCGGATAACAGCCGCGTTGCCATGCCAAAATTGCACAACCGAGTTGGCCCACCCCTTGCCCCATAGCATCAAAGCACCCAGGATAGGTAAATATTCCAGATACGTGAGACCATGCAGGCGACCCTTGCCTGCCCCAGATGGTGGCCACCCACCATAGGCCGACTTCCCATTGAAGTACATCCCAGAAACCCAGGAATCCTGAGGCATCGTACTGCATCTGAAAGCCAAGGGGAGCCATGAAATCAAACCCCAAAATGACACCCCATTGAACTACCTCTGGGCCTATGGCCAGACAAGCACGTCTGCCCCAATACCCCGGGTAAATCTGAGCCTGTGGCGGGGCCTGGATAATCCCGCCATGGCGTCGCACCAGCGCAGAGCAATTGCCCTGCCCGGTGCGACGACCCTGCCAGCGAAATTGGGGTGACCATGTAGCACCAGAAATTCCCTCCATGATGCCATGCACTCAGCCAGCAAGACCGAGACAAGGGCCACTAGCCTTGACACCTTATCCCGCTGCAACCTAGAATCCTGCGCTATTGTGTTACTCTCCACCCCAGGAATACTAGCTGTGGAGATGGGCCCTCGGTCTTTTCGGGCGCTAAAGGGACACCAAGTTCCTCCATTAGCGTCTGAAATGTGTTGAGGAGACGTGGGTACGTGTCCCAGCCCCGTTCAGCCCCGAATAAAACCATCCAGGGATTGGGCTACAGACCGGGACCCTGACCTGCGAACAAAAGCGCAATCTAGGAAAGTGGTGAAACGCTCGAACACCGAGCCCCAATGGGATAGCCAAAAGGCATGGCATCATTGAAATAATGTGCTCCCCGGTACGGGGGTGCAGGGACAGTGCCAACGACCCTGCTCGCATAAACCCCTTTTGTCAAAGCTGGCAGCAGCCACCTCCTCCCTCCCCTCAAGGATAAAAGATTGGGGGGGAGCCCTTCGGTGAACTAAATCCCTCTGCAACAGTCTTCCAAGCCCCCTGTCTGCCCCACCCTCTGCCTATTTCGCATTCTTCTAGGCCTGGAAAAGGCAGAGGCCGCATAGGAGCCAACACAGGTGGGACACTCCTGTCTGTCTATACCAGTCCTCCCATTAGAGGAGCCATTGGACAAGAAAGTCCAGCACGGCAGGCGGGCCGGAACCCCCCGCCCCGCCCCATGGCAGGTGACCTATGTTGGGGCCGCCCGCTGAACCGCATGCCCACAATGGTATATCTCCCCGGGCACAGGGCACGTGGGCGTCAAGTACAAAAGCCGCAGTCTCTGGCCTGGCTCATCCCGTCTAACCCCAAGGTGTGTGGGAATCCGCCTACGGCATTCCTCGTCACAAGCCAACCACGCTGAGCCCGGAAAGTAAACCATTGCCCGGCAGATGTTGTCCAAATACTGGACCATCGAAATCGCCATATCCGGCCGGGCCCTGAGGTACACCGCCATACCTATGATGCAGGCCGGCAACCATTTGGCCCACATACTTGGTGGCTTGTGGCAACGTGCCTGCCACTATCCTTCATATTCCGCCCCTCCATCTCTCCTTGGAGGGCGCCTTGTCTAAGGGTGAGAAGATATCCACATATTCCCCTCGTCCAATTTACTCCCTGGCGGCCTGTGCCAAGTGGTCATTCAGCGTTAAGGAATAGGAGCTTAGACCAAACCGGCCACCCCAATATTCCCCTCAGGGTAGGGAACACCCCCCACCACGGGGCCCCGGGAATGTGTGTGGATGTACTCGCTGACACCCCAGTGCCTAATGTGGCAGTCGTCGATGCCGGGTGGGGTGCCAACAGCGTGGCCCCCGCACCACCCGCGCAAGGCCAAGGCCATTGAAAGGCCCCCCCCCCATATTGGGCATGTGTGTGGATGTACTCGCTTGCACCGTATACTCACATGCTGCACCCCCGCGGGCCGCCCCCACCGGGGGTTCCGGCCCACTGGGGGCGTCGGAGCTCACGACCGACGTAGAGCTCATCACCGGACCTGACCCGCACCTGGCTGCTGGCCGGGGAGCCGCGAGGCAGTGGCCGAAACCGCGCCACGCGCCTGCAGCAGCTCAACCCTCCCTGCCAGCTGTTGTCCTTCTGCCGACAGCGTCTCAAAAGGGGACCCCGAAGGGGGCGCCCGCCTGACTGGAGCGAAGAGCCGGCCGGCCCGCCCGGTCCATGCGTGGTAGAGGCGATTATGGCCATTGGCCAGCACCGAAGCCCGGCAGGGGCGGTGAAGAAACCCACCAAGGCAGGGAGCCGCACCCCCCCCCCCAAGGCTAGAGGGCCCAAGGGAGGCTGCGACCCAAAAGGAGTAGGAACAGGGTGGGCAGATGCAGGAGCGGTGTCCACCGCTCGCGGGCCGCGGGCCGGAACCCCTTCCGCGCCCGCACTCTGGTCGCCCACTCCGGGCGCAGGGGCAATAGACCCCATTCAGCCGACCCCGGCAGGGGCCTGCAAAAACGGATGCTGAGGAGGCGGGACCGCGGTCCTCCAACCTGGGTTGCGCCTCCTAACAGCGCAAGTTGCACTCGAAGCTGCCTTCTTCTTCAAAGGCCTCTCCACTGAAGCAAAGGGAAGCCAACGAGGAAATCGCTACCAAAAGGCTTCCCGGTAAGGTAAAGAGCGACGGAGACACAGGGGAAAAGACTTCTCCGCTCCGTCGCTGAGGTAAAATGGCAGCTCGGCTGCCTCGTGGCCACCCCTTTTATAAGGGAGCTGGCCACGCCCCTAACTACCCGGATTCTCTGTCCTGTGGGGGGGGCCCCCGCAAAGGGCGCGGCGGCCATTTTGGCGCCGCGCTTGCAATGTGTGTGTCTTTGTTTGTTTGCTTGTTGAGCACCTTTTTCCTGATGGGGTACTCAAGGTGGCTCATGATATTAAAAAAGATCAAATTAAGTTGGAATGACCTATATCCCAAACAGTTTTTGTACAATTAAAAAGCAATTAAACAATACTCACCTAAATTTGGTCACTCTCATTTTGCAATCTAGAAAAAGAAACAAAACACAGGAGCTTGTCTGCCAAATGGGCCTCTACTTTTAGATGATGTGGCAAGGGCTTGAACATTGGGAAACTCTTATTCTTTCATTGTTCAGCAGATCTGCATTTTGTAGCTAGCATCAAAACACACAGAGCTTCTAAGAAGCTCTTCCATCATTTTTGCTTCTCTTTCCAAATTATAGCAGAAGTGGAATTTGATTGTCCTTTGTATGTGTGTTTAGCATGGCAGTTCGTTGATTAAGCAGCTCATATTGATTCTCTTTCCCACACAGAAAATCCTATTAAAAGCCATCCAAGTTGCCATGATAAATCTTGTTTGGGCATTTCAAGCCATTATAGAAGAATAAATTAAAGGGGAATATAATCCCTTCAGACATTAACAGTGCAGTCCTCTAAACACAATTACCAGGGAGTAAACCCCCACCTGAAGACAGTGGAAGTTCTTTATGAGTGAACATGCATAACTGTGCACTTTTAGAATTTAAATTTTATACACATTTATAAAATTATAAAATTAGATTTGAAAGATATCAAAGGGATATACAACAATACTGAAACATGCCATATATAAAACACCAACACAATTTTTAAAATAATATTTATATTGCTTATTAAATAGATATAGGTTAGATATATCAGGTAAGACAGGAAAAAAGTGGGAAAGTTTTCATCTTGAGTCTAAAAATTACAATTTTTGCAACATACTGGCTAAAATCCAGTAGTCAAAACTAGAGTGGGTCCACTGGATCAATGGGAATGTAGGCATAGCCCCTCCATAGTTTTTACATGCTATGGAATATCAACCAATGTTATGATGAAAGAGTACTCAATGCACAGATGTCCAAAGGTAGTGTGTACTTCTAAGTACAGTTGCTACAGTGAGAATTTCATTAAACTTCACAGAGGTTTACTTAGAAGTAAAATTATTTAAATTGTAGATACTGTTGAAATATTAGATACATTGGTTCAATAAGTGATTGTTAATTTCTGAATAAATACAAAACTTTGAGACAAATATTATTTTTTAAATTCAAAACAAGGTAGAGTGCAAGTTTATATTTTTCATTCTTCACTTGGACTATGTACTTCCTGATTTCAAACCCCCACCCCCACCCCCCCAGGTGAAGTCTTTCTTAATCCATTAAAGCAATTAAGGGTTTGTCTACACAGCAAGCCAACTAAAGTCTCTAGGAGGTCCAGTATACCATTTGGTGCAATCTTCATATCTAAATGGCATATGGTCCTCAAGTGACCCTATCTTCCTCTTCCTCTTCTTCCTCTGTCATTTCCGATTCCGGATATTGGCAATCATCATGGCGATCAGCCATGGAAAATTTTCCTGAGAGTATAATGCAGTGGCCTTCCATTCGCCTCATCGCAGCATGACACCCATACCACTGAACCAGTTTCAAGCATCACTTTCTGGTTCTGTGCCCTTTTGGCATGCAAAATCCTCATCAGTCCAGGACAGTGTTGATAAAGCTGCTGCCTTCCATCAAGAAGAATCCAAGTAGGATTGAATCCCTGTGGATTTAATCCTTGTGGACTTTGCCACCCAAGGTCATTATCAGGGCTGTCAGGTTAGTTAACCACCATCTGACAATCAGTGTTAACTCGCTGGCAGTATGGTCTACTATATTACCATATCAGGGTAACCTAGCCAGACTGGAGACCCTATCTGGTCTGTTTTTTATGAGTAGTAGGTATGTATCAGGCAAGGAAAGAATATGGAGAGAGAGAATGGTTTCTTATAGACAAAGGAGTCAGACAAGATGCATTTTATCCTCTTTTTTGTTCAATCGGTACAAAGAACAGAAAGCCAAACTGGATTCAGATGAAGGAAGAGTGAAAATCTGTGGAATAAACAAGGTTGAACTGTCTCTGCAGGCAAAAATGATTAAATTGAGACTGCCCTACTTCAGGAACATCATGAGAAAATAAGACTCAGTGGAAAAAACAAATATGCTGTAAAAGGTTGGAGGAAGCTGGAAAAAAGGAAGACCAAATATGAGATGGATTGACTACCTAAAGAAAACCACAGGTTCAAATATATAGGAGTTTAGTAGAGCTTTTGAGAATAGAACATTTTGAAGACAACGCATTCATAGAGTCACCTTGAGTTGAAGGAAATTTGTCTGCATGTAACAGTAGCAACAGGTATGTCTATTACATGTGATGTTTAAGAGAAGTGCATCATATGTGTATATAGCTAATAAAATTACCAAATACACTTCTCTTAAAGATCAGACCGCACCTACTACATGTGCTTATTGCAGACAAATACACTTCTTTCCTTTATTGAGAAGGTGTTGTTGAGAAACTATCATGGTGGTGGATTCAGCTGTGGGCAGTTTCTCGACTGTCCCTTTAAAACAAAGGAAATTAAAAAAATTCTTAAGCAATGCAGCATATCTTCACTGATCAAATGAAGCTGCTCTTCCTTTCTATTAAGAAGCAGAAAGGTGTTTAATTAGCCGATCTCCCGAAGTGGCTCTATTAAACCAATTTGTCATATTTTCAAATAATAAAAAAGAAGACTTTGATTTCTTCTCAGCAATTACATACTAGTATGCTGGAAACAGAAAGAAAGAAAGTGATCCTACCAACATCAAAAATATAGAAGACTCTGTCAGGGGCTAGAAAAAATGCAGGAAGGAATGCTCTGGGGAGAATCTGGTTCACTCCAGCAATGAAAGCGCGGCGCCAAAATGGCCACCGCGCTCTTTGCGGGGGGCCCCCCGGACTCAAACATCCGGGTGAGTTAGGGGGCGTGGCCACCCCTCTATAAAAGGGGTGGACACGAGGCAGACGAGCTGCCATTTTAGAAATAGCAACGGAGAGGAGAAGTTTTTTCCATCGCTGTTGTTTCCAGTCTTTGGCTCTTTAGCCTTTGAGCCTTTCCCAGCTGGGAAAGGACGAATTGTGCACGCGGAGCCTTGGTTCCTTGGCTACTGCGTGCTTTGCCTGCTTTTTGATCCCTCGAAAGGGATTCTATTTTGCTTGATATGCCTCCCAAACGGAAGGCGCCGACGACGAAGCCGCGGCCATGGGGGAGGATTTTTCCTGGCCCTGCGCAGGATGGGGGGCAGCCATCGGGTCGGAGGACCAGGGCTGCGCCCCCGCCACAGGGCGCTATGCCAGCCTTGCCCACCGATACTGGTGGGGCGATTCAGGCTGGCACTTGGCAGTCGGGCTTGGCTGGCCAGTCACAGGCCGGCCCCTCAGGGGCTCCGGCCCTCGGCCCGCCTTTACCGGCCATGGGCCAGGGCAGCAGGGGAGGGCCTGGTGCGGGCAGGCAACCCGTTCCTCCTCCGGCCCCTCATGGGCCGGAGTTTTGGCCATGGCCCTATTCTGGCCCTGGCTCTCATTTTGGTGTCCCTTTCCAACTACCTAGTGGGCCTTCCGGGCAACCCGGCCCACCTTATGCTGGGGGCGCTGTGGCAGTGGATGCTTTACTAGCACGTTTAGCGGTGCTGGAGGCATCCTTGGGGATTGCACAGCCTCTTGTGGGAGGGGGTGCTTCTCTTTCTGCCGGGGCCTCTTCGTGTCCGCTGGCTACCTCGACGGCCACCACACTGCACCAGGCGGCCAGCCGGGTTGAGCTGCTTGAGACGCTCCAGCCTGTGCCTGCCGGTGTCTCGCAGCTCCCTGTTCATCCAGAGCTGCAGACGGGGAGCAATCAGGTGTGGCCCCAGAGCTCGATTCCGGTCGTGAGCTCCGATGCCCACCATGGGCCGGAACCCCCGGTGGGGGCGGCTCACAGGGGTGCACCTAGTGAGTATCAGGTTCAAATTAGTGCACCTACATCGCAGCCCACTTCCAGTGGTGGGGTTCAGTGGCCCTGGCCTCGTGAAGTTGAGGCGAGTGGGCATCAGTTACCAGTCTATTCCAGTGCCCCTTGGTTTCAAAATGGCACCTCATTGAGGGCGGGGGTTCCTGCCCCCGGGGCAGTGTCGGGCATCGCAGGGGCAGTCCAGGTCCCGCTGCGTATGCCCCATATACATAATGTGCCAGTGACGGCTTTGTTGACGGCTGGTTATTCCTTGCCCCTTGGTGATCATTTGTCCCAGGTCATGAGGGAGAAGATTTTGCGGGGGGAGTACGTGGATATATTCTCCCTATTGAACTGTGAGCCCACTAAGGAGGAGAGAGAGGGACAGGACGACAGAGACAAAGAGCTGTCCCGTCGTCGTAAGCCACCATGCACCTGGGCCAACTGGTTGCCGGCATATCTTATTTATATGGCGGTATACCTTAGGGCCCGGCCTGATCTGGCCATTCCTATGGTCCAATACTTTGACAATATTTACAGGGCAATGGTGGATTTCCCTGGCCCATCGTGGTTGGCTTACGATGAGGAATTTAGAATGAGGGTGCCCTTACACCCGGAGATGAGAAGGGATGAGCCCTGTCAAAAATTGTGGCTCTTGTACATGACCCCCACGCGTCCGGCGCCTGGGGACAGGTACCATTGTGGCCATGCCGTGCAGCGAGCTGCTCCAACACAGGCTCCCCGCCAGCCGGCGGGGCAGTGGGTTCCAGCCCGTTTGCTGTGTTGGAGCTTCTCGGCTAATGGCGTGTGCAATAAGCGACAGTGCCGATATAAACACGAGTGTCCCTCTTGCGCTGGCCCCCACGCTGCCGCCGCATGCCCGTGGGCCGGTGGGTCACGGGGCAGAGGTAGAGGTGGACAGAGAGTGGGCAGGGCTTCCGCTGATGGAGTTAGCCAGTCAAAAGGCCCCCTCCCCAGTTAATGTGTATATGTTGGAGCGATGGCTCTCAACTTATCCAAGGAGGGAGGACGCTAAGTACCTCCTGGAGGGTTTCCAGTGGGGCTTTCGTATTCCGTTCAAAGGGGTGCGGGGACCACGAGATGCCCCCAATTTACTTTCCATGAAGGATAAGGAGGAGGTAGCTGCCCTGAGTATTGCCAAAGAAGTAGAGGCTAAGTGGGTAGCGGGCCCCTTTTCCGAACCACCTTTTCCTAACCTGAAGGTCTCCCCTCTGGGGCTAGTACCTAAAAAGTCCCCGGGGGAATTTCGTTTAATTCACCATCTATCGTACCCAGCGGGTTACTCTGTCAATGATGCTATTCCTGATGACCTTTGTTCGGTCAGGTATACGTCATTTGACCAAGCCCTACGGATGGTGCACTCTTGTGGTCCTGGTGCCCTTCTGGCAAAATGTGACATTAAATCAGCATTCCGATTACTGCCAGTGCATCCAGGGGACTTTGAGCTATTGGGTTTTAGATTCCAAGGGAAGTTCTATGTAGACAAGGCCATTCCTTTTGGCTGCTCTATTTCATATTCAGCATTCGAACGTTTTAGCACTTTCCTTCAGTGGGCCTTTGTTCGCAGGTCCGGGTCTCGGTCTGTAGCCCATTACCTTGATGACTTTTTGTTCGGGGGTGAACGGGGCTTGGACACGTGCACGCATCTCCTCACTACATTTCAGACGCTAATGCGGGAACTGGGTGTCCCTTTAGCGCCCGAAAAGACCGAGGGCCCATCTACTACGCTCACATTTCTGGGTATTGAAATTGACACGGTCGC
Organism: Bradypodion ventrale; assembly: GCA_035047345.1. NCBI lineage: Eukaryota > Metazoa > Chordata > Lepidosauria > Squamata > Chamaeleonidae > Bradypodion > Bradypodion ventrale. Next base: position 145,186,369 of record JAWDJE010000004.1, on the reverse strand, counting down.
ACAGGCATCCCGGTTACCCATTGAGAAGGTCACCCGGATCTCCGCAATGATTTTGGCCTTGCTGGCCAAACGAAAGGTGTCACTTCGTGAGCTTCAGGTACTTCATGGCAATCTTAACTTTGCCTGCAGGGTGGTGACACCCGGCAGAGCATTTGCCCGGCGCCTATGTGACGCCATGTCTGGCCTGTTAAAGCGTCACCACAGGGTCCGACTGACCAGGGGCATGAGGGCTGACCTTTTGGTTTAGCTTACATTCCTGCAGGAATTTAATGGGGTCTCTTTTTGGAGATCCGACCTTTTGGTTTCCCCTAGATTCCAAGTACAGTCGGATGCCTCCGGCTCCCTAGGATATGGGATTTACTTTGAGGGGAGGTGGGCTTATAGCCAATGGCCTCCAGCATGGCAGGGCATGGATCGCCTCCGCGATCTTACATTCCTTGAGTTCTTTCCAATCCTGGGAGCTTTGATGCTATGGGGCGAGGAGTGGGCCGACTCAGTTGTCCATTTTTGGTGTGACAATGCAGCAGTAGTGCACATTGTCAACGCCCAGACGTCTAAGTCACCTAGGGTGATGGTGTTGGTCCGTCAGTTTGTGTTACGTAGCCTACGGCTGAATGTGCTTTTTAAGGCCAGACATGTACCAGGTATTAATAATGATATTGCTGATGCTTTATCCCGCCTGCAGATCCCCTGGTTCCGTGCCTTGGCTCCAGAAGCAGAGGAATTCCCCTCGCCACTCCTGGCCGAGATTTGGACATTTGGCAAGGAGTGGTGAACCGGGCGATCGGCATGTCTTTGGCACCTCGCACGCGTAAGGCGTATCACCATGCTTTCGTTCAATTCAGAACCTTTTGTGTGCAACTTCAGTTGCCCGAGGTGTGGCCCATTCCAGTCGAACAAGTTTTACAATTGATGGTTTATTTACACAGTCAAGGTTTGGCTCCTCGCACTATAGCATCCAGGCTGTCGGCACTGGCATTTATAGCCAAAGTGAGGGGTTTTGCTGACTGCGTGAATGATTTCCGCATACGACATGTTTTAGAGGGCTGGACACAGGAACGTGGCCGCTGCCCGGACAATCGCCACCCAATTTCACCAGGGGTATTGACCCACCTTGCACGAGGCTGGCATAATCTGTGTTTTGATAAGTATGAGGTGGCTCTTTTTCACGCGGCTACCACGGTGGCCTTCTTTGGAGCGCTCCGCATCAGTGAGTTGGTACTACTGTCTAAGGCGGATGCGACTCATAGTGCACTGGAACTCGACGATGTCTATGTTACTAATGAGTGGGCTCAGTTGAGGATACAGTCCTCAAAAGTTGATCAGCACGGCGTAGGCAGTGGAGTTAGACTGCTACGATGTTCCATTGCAGACATCTGTCCGGTTGGTGCCCTACAGGAGTTCTTGGCAGTGCGTGGCACGCACCCTGGCCTGTTTTTCTGCCACCAGGATGGGTCTCCCCTTACTAAATTTCAATTTTGGAAGGTGACCGGTATGGCACTATCCAGTGTTGGCCTCCCCAGGGCTCATTACGGCACCCATTCATTTAGGATAGGTGCTGCATCCACTGCGGCTGCATTTGGGTACTCTGAGGCTGATATACGCTGTATGGGAAGATGGGGATCTATGCGTTTTGCATTATATGTTCGCCCTCTTCAGGTATGAGTACCAGTTAAGTCATTGTTCTCTTTTCTTCTTTTACAGACCCTGTGTGTCCCCGCACACCGGTGGAAGTATGGCTGGTGGGCCACAGTTACGTGCACTGGGCAGCGCAGTATGCTGTGGCGACAGAGTGGGGACCCCAGCTTGGGCTGCGTGCGGCCGCATGCATACGTTGGTACGGTAAGCGCGGAATGAGATGGCGGGAACTGTTGCCATTCCTGTTTTCCATCAGGGATGCTGAACCGCCTGATGTCCTTGTACTGCACCTCAGGGGCAATGACCTCGCCCAGGTCACTGGCCTTTCCTTAAAATTCACGATTTGCAGTGACCTAGCTTATTTGCATTATGTGTGGCCATCCACAAGGCTGCTATGGTTGGACATCATACCGCATCATTCATACAGGGGAGGTATTGACCTCCATGCCCTTGACCGCGCTCGCTGCTCGGTGAACAGGGCTGTTGCCCGGTTCTTGGCAGACAAGGGTTTGGGGAGGGTCATCCGAGACCCCATGATTAGTTTACAAAATTATGATCTTTATGCAGGGGATGGGGTCCACCTGTCGGCTAGAGGTATGAACCTCTTTTTGGAAGATTTGCAAGCAGGCCTGTTGACCGAGCTGACAGTCTGGGGGGGGGGGGCGGTGAGTCTTCATTGAAGCCTCCCCGTGTGGCGGGTAGCACTGGTAAGGTAAAGATTTATGACCCATAGGTATCCGGCAGGTTCGCAATTGACTGGCCAACACTTAGACAGGTACAGGTGTAATAGCTTTGACCGGTCAATGACGAACCAGGCAAGGGGTGATGGCAGGAGCTTTTCAGCATGCATCACCCCGTGATTTGACGGATACATGTCAGAGGGTGGGGTCAGTAGATAGTTTATTGACTCCGGTCAACAATTTGTTTGTGTCAACAAACAAATTGATACAAATGGATACATTGTAGCCAATTGCCATTGGCAATTTTGGGAGGAACCTTACCAGTGTTACTGCGGCCTGCTTGCCTAAGAATTACAATTGGATGAATACACCAATTGAAAGTTATAATTCGGACTAGGGCATTATTCAATAAAAGTGGCCCAATGCCTTTATCCATATACCGGTGTCTGAGTCTTTCTTTGGGGGGTGCGCCTGCAAAGACATAATTTGATCACTATCTTTAGTCAAATCAGTTGGTCTCAAAAAAGCTGGCTAAATGCCCATGTAATCAGCCTCTAAGGTAAACAAAAATAATACTAATTATGAATAAAGGCAGTAAAATATGTTTGACCACATGGTAAGTTAAAATAAGTTTAGGATAAAGATAAGCACAAATAAACTTGGAAAACAGCCAGGATCTGCAACATCAATCTCTGATGTGCACTGTTCAGTGCTGAAATCCATTTAAATGTGTTCTTAAGTAGCCTGTATTTATAGAACAAGAAGAAGGGGGGAAGAATATTGTGTGGGCTTTTCTGTGGTTTATCAAATTTAAATGAAGAGCCTAGAGATGTCACAGCAGGTGTCAGAAGTTTCAGAACATCTCCACATTCCTGGGCAGGCTCAGAATGTAAGTTTCTAGCCCAGCTAATAAATTAATCACAGTATGTGGCAATGCACAGTTTAAGATTTCTTTTCAAACAGAAACTACATTCCCAAGCACATGTCTGCCAGGATTTAAATCTAGTCTTCAAACACAAACAGTGGAATCAGAAGTCTCATTTCTGGAGTTTTTCACTATTCACTTTGGCCTGGGAGATCTGCGTAACAATAGTTTACGAGCACACTGGTTGTTTCATGTTTTTGTGGGGTTTTTTAATATTCATTAAAGCAATCTGAATAATTCATAGGAACCTGCAATTAGCATCAGTTTCCTTCCTCATACTGAAAGATTTGGCTGTAAATTAGGCCTTGTGGAGTTATTTGCCTTTGAATCTGTTATTAGGCTTCAGAACCTTTCTGTTCTGAAAAAGGACGACAGAAAACTCTTCTGGAACAAAACAGTGACTCTGTACAGTTAGGGATTTGGGTAATGCTCTGAACTCTTCCATCTTATGCATGATTCTGGCATCCCCAGGTAGTAACATAAAAGACATTTTTCTTCTCTATATAGAAATAACCAGCATCATAATTCAAGGTTGGGGATGGGGACAAGAATCAGGAAGGAGAGAGACATCAAGAAAGGCAAGTGCTTTTGCTCAAATTACTCAAAGGACATTGGGGTAAACTTGTAAAAGTTATTTATTTATTTATTTATTTATTTATTTATTTGCCAATAGCTCCAAGAATAACCCAATCTGCATGAGTCCTCATATCAAGTTTATTTGAAAAACAAAGCTTTGAAAGCATATACACTATCAAATGATGGAAGCTTTGAAAACATATTTCAAGTCCAAAGAAACCAGAAGTCATGCAGTGTTTGCTTCCTATGCAGAATATAAAGAAGCAAATGCCAACACAGAAGTGATCAAAGCAGTTTGTCCCATTGCCTTGGCCAAGACATGATGCTGCAGCTTGAATGTAGATAGGGATCAGTTAGAAAAAAATTATTTCAGAGACATGGTGCTGCTGAAATTTCCAAGGGAGTGTCTACTTTGGTCTGTTGCAGTGGAAACAATCTGTCTGTCAGTAACTTATAGGCTAATAATTGTATTTTAGTTCATTTCAATTGTGGTAAATATCACAATTGCAGTAAGACAGGATTTCACTGCTTCTGCAAGCCTTGCTGTGAAGAGGATAGGGTGGGTTTTCTACCATATGCAAAGGCAGTGCAATTGGTTCAATCCTGCTTTACTCTGCTGGTCTAGTGGAAGCGCGGCGCCAAAATGGCCGCCGCGCTCTTTGCGGGCCCCCCCCCCACCGGACGAAACCATCCGGGTAGTTAGGGGCGTGGCCAGCACCCTAATAAAAGGGCTGGCCACGAGGCAGCCCTGCTGCCATTTTGGCGAACCAACGGAGCGGAGAAGGTTTTCCCCTCCACCCCCTCCCTAGTTAACAGTGTGATTTCTTGGTCGCTTCGGGGCCGGGTGGGAATTTTTGGCTGGGACTCGCATTGGCCCTTGAGTCCTGGCTTTTTCGCCCATCCCACACTGTTGCTATGGTTTGATATAGGGGTTGTTCTGTGTTGCTGTTGACTTTGGTCACATTGGCGGGTAGCACTGGTAAGGTAAACATTTATGACCCACAGGTATCCGGCAGGTTCGCAATTGACTGGACAACACTAGATAGGCATAAGTTGTTTAAACGTTGTCCGGTCAACGACGAACCAGGCAAGGGGGTGATGGTTACCACTAGACAGCTGGAATCACCCCCTGATTTTACGGATACACGTCAGAGGGTGGGGTCATTAGTTAGATATTGACTACGGTCAACAATTTGTTTGTTGTCAACAAACAAATTGATACAAATAGATACATTGTAACAATTGCCGTTGGCAATTTTGGGTGGTACCTTACCAGTGTTACTTCGGCCTGCTTGCCTTAAGAATTATGATTGGTCGTTTTACCAATAGAAATTTATAATTCGGACTAGGGCTTGAATCAATAAATGTGGCCCATGCCGTTATCCACTTTCATTTGTGTCTGAGTCCATCATTGGGGGGGTGCGCCTGCAATGGGACTTTCTACCGAGTGGAAGATCAATGTCATAAAGGCCTAACAAATTTTGGTTCAAACTAAGCTTTCATGAGCTGAAACCTTCTTCTTCAGATGAAGGTGCTACAGTCCATGAAGATTTATGTCATAGAAATCTTGGTAGTCTGTAAGGTGCCACAGAAGATCTTTGCTGTGAGTAGAAAGATGTGCATCAATACCATAATTAGAAATAGACAACTTGCATTGAGAGGAGTGTAAGCTCAAATGCAAGTTTCTCCCAAACAAAGCTAAAGTAAATGACTTTTAATCCTTGGATACCTTGGAGTCATTATTCAGTTGGGAGTCCTTGTATAAGTAGATGTCTCCGTGATGACATTCCTCACAACTTCTGTCCTTAATGATCTGTCTCTGGCAGTTCTTCTCCATGTTGGCTCAACATTTTTCTTGAGAAACTCTTCCCATCAGTGAGGTGATCTTCTCCTAAGACTTTTGCAATCTTGCAGATATGAATTTGTTATACTGGTGCTCCATCTATTGTCACTTGTGTGTGCCACATGGCCAGCTCACCTTAATTTGTTCATCAAATATTCTGTTATTGCATCTTTGAGCAGTGATATTAACATGATATTTCCAGTCAGTCAGTCGGTAAAAAAAGACTGTTAATCAGTGTTCAAAAATCATGCACTTCCTGCTCTTGCCGCATGATTTGGCAAGTAAAATTTCACCTTCACAATCGAAACTCCCATTCTGAATGTTAAATTTTACAAATGCATTCTGAATCTGAAGTTTCACTTATTGAAGAACCAGCTCCCAAATAAATTGTCAGCAATGAAATATTAAATGACACTGCAAGTCAGCTACAGAGTACTTTAAAATATTAATGCAATGGCATGCTGTCAAATCTTGTCAGATAGTAAATACAGAAAAGAAAGAAAAGCTACCAGATAAAACAACAACACAAGAAGCATTGCCACAAATGTTAATGCCAGGGACAAACAACACAGCCTGTCAAATACAGATGTGAAATGTTGCGTCTCAAAAATGCTTAACTTCTAAATTAATAAAGTATTTGGAGCTGCCAATTGATTTTGGCATTATTTTGAAACACTGTCACTGGCTGTGATGTAAAGTAGTTCTTTTGTAAGATTAAAGCTTCTCTTGTCATTATTTGTCATCTGCTCTATGGATATTAAGCACATTCACCTGCATTTCTTGCTATCATTGATGTGGGCCATTCTGAACATTAGTGTTTATAATGGTATTACATAATTGTAGCAATGCCATAAAATTATGTTCCTATCAGTACCTATCCTACATGAAAATATCTTCTGTGTTTCTGAAAACAGTTGCCAATTGCCTCCAAACACATACAGAAGGCTTCCCACCTTCCTTATAATGTTAATTCCTTTTTCAGAAATCCATTCATAGTGCAATCCTTTAGCACCTGCTCTAAGGTAAGCTCAACTTTAGCACATGAGTCTTTGTCCACCCATCCCCCAGTAACGAGTCTGACACAGAACTTGGGTTTAAACATAAGGGACACTTTATTAACATCACAAAGTGACCGGATCCAACACATCACATTCCTGTTGGACCTATAGTATTGCGGGACAAAGGCTGAGTGAAGAATAGTACCTCTACCCTTTCTTACTCCCAAGGTGATACCCTAGTCAGTAGGGGTCTTAACTAAGTCCCCCTACCTGACATCCCTTCGGGCAATCAAACAGCACCGCTGCACCGCTGCCCAGCTTGCCAGCCTGAGAATGCAGTACCCTACATTGGCCATTGTGTCATTCCCCAACTGCAAGATAAACCCGAAGGTTCACAGTTGCAGCTTGTGAATACCAGCTGGCCCTTACCCGACAGTGATTGGATAGTCACCTGTACCTTTTCCCGCACTATACATCCCCACATATCATGGTGACCAACCCCCCACCCCCCATAACAAGCCAATGTGAATCAGTGTGGCATGGGTGAAAACGCCACCCACCTCGAGGGCCAAACAGGGCTGGGTACAAAAATTCCCACCCAGCCCCGAAGCGATCAGCTGATCTCGCACTGATCACAAGGTGGGAGGGTGTGTCATTGCTCAGTCTGCTGAAAGGTTAGGAAGGGCTTGGCAGGGAGGGGCCAGCCTTTAAGAAGGCTGAAATTACAGCCAGCTCCTCCCCTCCCTACCAGCATGAGAGTGCATGAAGTAGGGACTTGCTCAGGAGAGGGCCAGCAAAGCTTCCTGCTTGGGAATTCACCCTCATGGGTCATCCCTACTCCTGGGTGAATTTATATAAAGATGTACATGACCTAGTTCAATAAGGATGACAGCTCATTACTGACATTTTCTGGCAAATACAATGAACAAGGAAATTGCTGGCTAATCCTAGAGTGCAGTTAAAAAGTGTATACAGTTATTTGTTTTAAGTATGCATAACCAAAATTTGTTTACACAAGTAGGCATGGTTTACACCTTAGTGAATATAATCTTGTCAAAGCTAATCATTTTTAAAGCTTTTCAGATCAAAAGGACAGTTATGGATCTTCTTTTCTCTTTGAAGTCAGTGACTGAAATCCTGTTGCTGTAAATTGCAACATATAAGACCAATGACATCAATAGTGCCAATTTTCAGAAGTTAAACATTCCCAGTTTTTCTTCTGAAAGTTTCAAAGCTCTACTTTCCAGCATTGGAAATGTATCAGGAACAGCAGTGCAGGAGGGAAAACGTTAAGGAAAATTCCTACTGCTAGTAAAATCATCCCATTGGCTGTGTTTGCACAACACCCCCTTATAGCAATAGCAATTAAAGTTATGTATTGCCCCTTAGCACTTTGTGCACTCTCTGGGTGGTTTACAGGTAATTAGCATTTGCCCCCCAACATGCTGGGTACTCATTTTACCAACCTCAGAAGGATGGAAGGGTGAATCAATTTTGGTAACTATCAGAATTGAACTCACAATGTTTTGGCTGCCGTACAGCAGCTTAACCACTGTGCCAACAGGGTTCCTTATCCCATATCTCCAATGGTTTCCCAACTACAAAGGAAATTGCATGGGAACCTTGGGACGGAGGGATGGGTTGAAAAGGCTTAATTTCAGAAGCACCACAGTTGATGATGATGCCATCAGATTTATATAGTGTAACTTATGCAACAGGATTTCTGTCTATAGGACTTAAAGGTTCTTAAATTGGACATGTCAGGCTTATGAGGCTTAACCATCTTGCTTTTGACCACGGTCATGTCCACCTTTTGATATGTGAAACATGTTAATCAATCAAGACTTTGCAGAGAAGAAAGTCATAGAAGAGTTCACACCAGGGGAAGCAGGTTTCCCCAACTATATTTGCACTACAGTAGCTGGACACACAGGGAGAGAGAAGGCAAACAGCTTTTTTGCAGCTTGTTAAGTTAGTTTTCCTGCGGCCCTTTTGATTTGAAAAAGTCACAGCTCCAGTAGAATTGCCTTAATAATCTGTCAACAAGGGATGAATGACAATTTCTTCCACTCAATATATCTTTCTCACACCCACACACACACACACACCTTTTAGAGGAGGGTATCTAAGTGCCATGGCACAACAGCATTGACACAAAAGCCCTTTTAAAAAGAGAAAGAAATGACATAATTTACAAGACTCCCATTTTATTTTAACATTCACACACACACACACACACACACACACACACACAAAATAGCACACCTCCAGACACTTTTTTATTGGTTCAAACAATCACATGGCCTGACCCAATGCATAAAAAATTTCAATCCCCAGTGCAGAGGAAAAAAACTATGCATAGGAGAGAGGTCTGGGCTGATTTGCCTTTGCTTTTACATCATGTGGTCAATGGAAAAACACGTAAATAAAACCACCCCAATCCTGCAGCATTTCCAACGTTATGCGTCAATATACGTGTTCTTCTGGATAGTGTTGGAAAGTATTGCTATGAAGCATTCCCAGTGGAGAGAAATGACTGGCAGACTTCATGAGTAAAGGGTTATGGCTAAAAGACTTTATTTTCAACAGCATTTTTACAATAGAAAAAACAGCATCATGGCTATTCTACTGATTAACTGAGATACTAGTTGCTTACACGCCTTAATAACTAACAGGCTATAATTGCCTAGCCAGTGTTGACAGGAAGATTTCCTGACCAAAGGTTTCCAGAAAAGTCATGGAACCAGTTGGTTAATCTTTAGAGCATACACATGAAACAATAGGGATTAGTCTGAACCCAAGTCAGAGGTTCATACCTCGGCCAAACAAGAAGACAGGTCTATTTACCCTGCTTAATTAGTTAAGGATTCAGCCCTGTTTCATTCATAAGTCCGAGGGCATATCATCAGACTTTAGCTCCAGTTTGGAACTCTTCATATTAAATAATATGCTATATGATTTTGGTGTGATCTTGGGTCATGCTAATAATATCACTACAGGAAATCAACTCATCAGTCAAAGGCAGAGCTGAGAAGCAATGTATTAATGTAACATGTTAACATTAACATCATTGCTCTTGTGTTAAAAAGGAAGATGAGCCAACTGATGCATCTGAAGAATAATTTTTTTTAAAAGTTATGTTTATGTTTGACTATTACTGTCAATTGTTTTATTTTTCTAAGGATAAATGCCTTTTCCAAGTAATTGTTTGAACATTAACCATTACTAATGTTTTAATTCTAAGCTTTGAGTGAGGGATGGAAACTCTAAAATCCAACAGTGTCTAGATAGGTTGCACCTTCCCAACCCTGCTTTATAACAACACAATACTATAGTTATACTTTAAAAGTGATGATAATAATTTTGTGTCAGAAATTATTATGGATTGAAAGGATTTTTGAGGAAGAAACTCTACTCAGAGAATGCCAAAATGAGGTTCTTTTCATGTCCCTAAGAGCTGGGACAGAGATGGGCGCTCAATCCATCATGCAGTACCTGGGTTAGCCATCCAGCTAACAAGGCTAGCTTCTTAACCACTGAGCCACTGCAGCCCCTTTTAAAAGTGATGACATTTAATATTTGTAGTCCCTTTAAATCATGCTTCTTAAGACTTTCAGAACACTATTGACTGCTTTTGATACCATTAACTTCCTCAAACTCACTTCGCAGCCAACCTCTCTAATGCTCACTGCAAAATATATATGATAATAGGACGATTCATGAAAGCTCACGTTAAAATATAGCAGTTAGTTTTTAAGGTGCCATGTCTATTTTTTCTTTATTTTTTCTTTTGTTTGTTTTCCCTTTTGTTTTGTCTTGTTTCTTGTCTGATAAACTTCTCTAGTGTGAACTGTACTGAAATTTTTCCTCATGCTCTAGAGCTAAACCAATTTTCAAGGTGTATTGGACCAACTGACAGTTGTTTGTTTATTTATTTATTTATTTTATTCATTTTTCCGACTTGTATGTTGCCCCACTCACAGTGCGACTCTGGGCGGCTCACAAAGAAGTAAAGCATTACAAATCACAGTTATAAAGTCAAAAAATACACAATACTCGTTTCAAAATCAAAAGCGATGCACATTTCAAAGCAATACAAAATACACATTTCAAAGCAAACTACAAAAAATGCACAATAAATACATTGTGGAAATTCAGACTTATTCACTTCCCTCCAGGCTAAACAGCCGAGGGAAAAAAGTCCAGCAATGGCTTCTTCTTCCCTCTAGGCCAGGACCGGCCAAGAGAGAAGTCTGGCACATCAGCGTTGGCGTCATCGGCAATCTTATAGCCGCAGGGCCACGGCACAGCTGCTCCCACTCGCCCCATCTGGCCGGACCGAGGGAAGGAGTCCGGCGTGTCAGCATCATCATCATCAGCGATATTATAGCTGTGGGGCCATGGCACAGCTGCTCCCACTCCCCCTGGCTGGCCAGACTGAAGGAAGGAGTCCAGCATGTCAACGGCGGCAGCAGTGATCTTATAGCTGTGGGGCCGTGTCACAGCTGCTCCCACTCCCTCCAGCCAGTCTGAAGTGAAAGCAAAGGGGAACAGGTCCAGTTACACTTGCAGCCTAATTAAAGCCCATGTCAGCGGTGGCGGTGGCAGCGGTGGTGGCAGTGGTGGTCTTATAGCCATGGGGCTACAGCACAGCTGCTCCCACTCCCTCCAGCCGGTCTGAAGTGAAAGCAAAGGGGAACAGGTCCAGTCACACTTGCAGTCTAATTAAAGCCCATGTCAGCGGTGGCGGTGGCGGCGGTGGCAGCAGTGGCAGCGGTGGTGGTGGTGGTGGCAGTGGCAGTCTTATAGCCATGGGGCTACAGCACAGCTGCTCCCACTCCCTCCAGCCGGTCTGAAGTGAAAGCAAAGGGGAACAGGTCCAGTCACACTTGCTGTCTAATTAAAGCCCAGGCGTTGCATTGTTTAACTCCTTAGTCATATAAAGTACCTCTCACATAGGTGTTCATCTTATATGAAATGCAAGCAACAGAGCCTGCCAAAGAGAATGGGATACAACTGCTTATCCATGATAGTTGGGATGTTTCCTACTTTCTACATGGACAAGATGAACAGGGAAGGCCTTGGGACTCTCCTGCTCAAGTGCCAAATGAGGTGTCAGTCATTTGTGCATATCTACATAGAAATGTTTTGCACACTGGCAAACCAGTTGATTTTTGCCAGATATGCTGCATGTTACAAACAATTGGGAATAACACAAAAAAAGAGTGTGCCTCCCCCAGGCAAATCATCACATTTTTAATTAAAAGCATGTCTGAACACAATGCTCTCAGATGAGTAAAGCCACATTCCTAGTTAACAAAAATTGAGAAATGTCAAAAGGGTCTTTAACATTCAAAGGTGGCTGTCATTTGGACTGCAAGACATTCCATACCACAACAGGCTCTTGCCTTGAGGTTCAATGCACTAAGCAGGTTTCCCTATGCAAAAAATAAATAAAACCCAACTTGGTGTGGCATGAAGACAAGGAAATCAGGTGAGTGGAAAAAGAATAAATTTTCAGTGTTGATTTTGGCTTTCCAATCTGTGAAGGAGGGTAGCAAAAATACCAATTTGCATAGTGTTGTGACAAAAGAGTAGTTTGCATGTCCTGTGACAGATGCCAACTTCACCTTGATACCACCAGCCTCTTCTTCCCCACATTCTATTTTGGGCTTCCCCAAAAACAAAGGTTGCACGAACGTAGGCATAGAAACAATTTCCTTTTGCTTCCCTCTCAATACATAAAAAATTCTAAAGACCTCTTGGACATGGAATGGATTCCACAGTGGACAAGTGCTGAACTCAAAAGAAGAAGTGATAAGAAGCAAGAACGGATGTAGAGAAAGAAATTCTCATTCATCTTCTCAATCTGGTAAGATCAGGGAGGAAAAAAGGTGGAGCAGCAAATATAAAGTGGCAAGAGAAAAACAGTACTTATTTAGGTGAGTGTATTTTTTAAGTCTTTGTTCTCTCATCATGTCTTGTTTACTGGCTTAATCCCCATGTTGACTGGAAGATTGATTGTTTTGCTAACAGTGATGAAACAACCCTTGTTCTATGGCAATTTATTGGCTCCTATTTTCCCCTCAAAAGGATAAAATTTGTTCTAATATTTTACCTTCATGATGAGGAAGCATGCCAGATACTTCAAGAAAAATGGAACCCATATAACAGAGGTAGAACCTAAAGGTGAGGAGATTCCATGGAGTACCTATTTTTCTCACCTCAATATCTCTTCCATGCAGATTTTTTTACAGAGAGAAAATATATGTCTCTCCATACTTTTGGTTATGAGCACATTAATGGATGCATGCTCCCACTTATTGAAGCAAAATGTACATGAGTTTTCCATATTTTACAAATGCATACATGTGATTTAAAACATTTTTTCTTTATTTCCTGAAATGCATCCCAAGTCAGAAAATGTACACTTTTTCATCCTCCAAGAATGGTAGTGTTCATGTTTGACCCAAAAGGGGCAGATGGAATAAATAAATTAACAAAAATAACATTAACAACTAAACTTTTATGTCCTAAATTTCTCACATATTCATAATATAATCTATCCATCATACATCTTTAGAAAAGCCCTTCCCTGCCTTTTCTGTTGTGTATGTGGACTGCAGTATTTCCATGCCAGCCAAGCATGGTCTCACGCCATTCTGAGGTGCAGACAATGCACATGAAAGGTACATTCCATGGGTTAAGAATTCATTAGATGACACAGAGCCCTGTAAACGAAAGCAATGTTGTATGCGTGTGCCTCTTATATTAGTTGCTTCCTATTATGCTTCCCTGAATGCTGAACATTGTCTCACTCACACCAAACCCCTGGGGGACTCAGAACTAGAATTTCATTTGACACTGAATTCCCACTTGGGAAGTGTGCACTTTTAAATGCCAGGGGGTCTCCCAGCGGTAATGCCAGCAGCTACTGTGAATGTCCCTTCAACTATGAAATTTGAATTCAGCTGGCTTTGTGGGAAAGTCATTTGAGATCTTAGAGGGAATAAGATATTACACTCCAATAGCTAAGACCAGCACACTCCAAATGCAGTTTTGCAAATGTGTGAGCTCCCACTGTTCCATATCTTTTTGGCACCTGCGGGCAATAGTGCATCATTTATGAGTAGATTGTTGCTGCTCAGCTTAGTATTTTTCAAGAAGCTCAAACCCAAGCAGAAGCCACAATGAAAAGACATTCTGAAGCACCTCAAGCAGAAGTGCTGTTGAAATACTGATAAGTCATGGTCTCCACAGCTCGAGCTTTTAAATATATCATGGCATATGAGAATGTCTTGATGATGCCTAAAGTTGGCAATCCCAGTCTATTAGAAATTTTTTTCCAAAAAAAAAAAAAGAGAGAGAGAGAGAAAAAGGCAGTGGGAATTCAATTGTACCTCAGGGTAACTTCACAAATGTCATTGTCCAGGCACGGAGAAAAACCATTCTCGGGTAAAAACCCAAACATAAAAAGCTAGTCTGGCATCATGACACATTTAGAAGTTATCAAGCTGTGTAATCCAAAACCAAGTACAGTATGATGTTTATACAAGGCATGGCAGGCAACCCAAAATATAGCACACCATGGATGTCTTCTTTTCTAGGTCAAGTGGCCATTTCACATGTCTGACCCTCACAATGACCATAGTATCAGCTTATTGTTTTGAAGAATATCACAGATGAAATACTAGAGCACAGACTCTGAATTCAATGGCCCCAATCCCTCTATGTCATTCTGTCAAACCATCAGGTAACTATGCCAACCAGGGTCCTATGCTTTGGCTTCCTCATTCTCTCCTAAATACTGACTGGCACAATTTGTACCTTACCACAAAGGTATGCACTCATGGACCTAAGGCTTCAAGGACATAAAAAGACAGCTTTGGGTCAACCACTTTCTATTTTTGTTGTTGTTGTTGTTAAGAATTATCCTTCTATCACAGGGCTCCTAGGTGGTTTTCTATCCACACATCTTTCAGGGACAGATTTGCTTAGCTTCACCAGTTCAAAAGCAAGAAATTGAAAGTAGATAAATAGGGACCACTTTGGTGGGAAGTAACAGTGTTCCATGCGCTCCGGTGTCTAGTCATGCCTGCCACATGATCACAGAAACTTCTGCAGAAGCAGACAGCGCTGGCTCTTCGGCTTTGAAATAGAGATGAGCACTGTACCCTAGAGTCGGATACAACTGGCTTTCAAGCAAGGGAAACCTTTACCTTTATTTTAGACTACTTTTAGCCTTGGCTTTTAGCCTGCAAAGTTCCTTGCAGTGTAGCTTTCATTGTGAAGTAAGACATTCCAGCTGCTACCCAGAAATCTTCCATTTGAAAGTAAGGTGCAGAGAGCTGCTAGAGGCTGAAGAACCAAGATGCTCACTACAGAATTAATTGCAGTATAGATAGCAAGGAATCTTTCTTTCTGGCAGCTTCCATCAAGCTGATGCAGAATTGGAATACTGTATACACAAAATGGAATTAGGGATGGGGAGGAAGAAACAAAAAATGTTTAGTATAAATTTAAAAGGGAGTAAAAATCCCTCCCATGACATCTGGTTACAGTGCAATCTGTAGATTGTGAAGTTTCAAATATTGTGAGTTGAAGAAGTAACTCTTAAATCCACAGGATTATAACTACAAAACCTGCATGATTTAATGCATTTAGCATCCACCTTTTTCCATTGTGTAATATGGGGTAAATTACATGGAGTTCCTAAATGATTTTCCTTCTAAGCACTGACCAGAACAAATCAGTTAAGCCAACATATATGCCTCATAGGCTTTCAAAACATTGTCTGAGAGATAACAACAATGAAACATGATAGAATTTCATATTAAGGTAAATCAAGCTCTGAAGTTTTAAAAGCTTACTTGGTTGCAAGTTCTTTAGTGAGACTTATTCAAAATGAATAAAGTTTATGAATCATAAGGAATGCTTTCAACTTTAATTTTTGATTTGGGTTATCTGTACATAATCACTCTAGTTTCAAGCTGTTTTTTGCCCCCTGACAGATAAAATTCATGATGGAACTCAAATCTCCTTCCAAGGTGGTCATGTAATTTTCTTGCAAAATCTGAGCAGTAGAAAAATAACTACACACTTCAGTGGGCCCTGTCAGATTGAGTTTTACTGTTCCACTGAGGGGGAATTTTATAGGAAACAGAGTCCAGATTAGTGGCACTAGATGCACAAAGTCCCATTTTCTTTTGATATTACACAATAACACCCATCAGCTCTGTCAGATGAATTACAAAACATGTACCTGCTGTTGAATTGAGGTGCCCAGAATATCCATGTTCATTACTGCACATGTTCTTGGGTCATGTCCTCTTGCTAATAATAATAATATTCTTCTGGTACTGTGCCCCATCATCTAAATGCAGTGTGAAATGACTTATTTAATGCCTGAGCAATTCTGTCACCCTGGATGAATTCATTTAACATTTATTTTTTGTTGGATATTTTAAGTCTATAGCCTCTGCCCATCTCATTCGCTTTTTAAAGGAGAGGAAGAGGATGGCATTGAACTAGCCTTCTTAGTATCCTTCAAAAATGACAGAGGGCCATTTGGTTTATTTCAGGAGATTGGCTTCCATTTTTTTTCCTGAAATGTATAGTTCATTAACCTTTCTGCATACAACTAGGAGCTTTCCCACCTCGAAGTCATATTTACAGGGCCACCATCAGAAATTTCTGGGCCCCATATTGAGCAATCCTATTGGGCCCGCCACACAGTAATGTCACAGCTAGGGCCGGTGGCGGCAGGGCCCCTGTCAGCTCCGGGCCCTATACACCAGTACTGCCCTGATGGCGGCCTTGCATATTAACCCTTAGTTACCTTAAGTAGGGATGGAGAATGTTTGGCCCTCTAGTTTCACTGAACTACTCCAACACTGAACAACCTACCCAGCAGGGCCCAATGAAAATGGAGTTGAAGGTCCTAATTTCCCCATCCTTTTTAATGGGCAAAATCAGACATGATGTTTGCTACCCAGGTTGCAGCTGTGTGACCTTTGTGAAATAAACAGCAAATATGTTGGGAGAGGAGGCTGAAAATGAATGAGAACATGGCACAAGGGAAGAGGGCTTTTAGCTGTTGTCTTCCAGATGCCAGTTTGGCTTCCCCTGCACAACATTTTCACAGATTTCACCTGACCAAGAAGGATAGGTTTATGAGTGAACTTCTGCACACCAAGCTGTGACTCAGATAATTTAATATCATGATTTGATTTCTTGGACACGTGACATGATATCACAGGAAAAATAATAATATGGATTTTCTAAAAGTTGAGGGGTAGGGGATGAATTAATGAACAGAGCAGAGAAAATGCACTCTCTTAATTCAATACATCATTGACATAACTGATTTACTGCCACAAGATGTGGTGTTAGTTATTCATCAATAATAGGGAACCAGTGACCCTTCAAATATTGTTGGACTTCAGTATTCCATCAGTTCCATCCAGCCTACCCAAAGATGAGGTATGAATGTAAGAAGAAAGGCTCATTAGCACCTAAAGGACCAAATATACACCAGCATTGACTCAGGTTCCTAATAAATAGGGTGTGGAAAAATTAGTGCTGATGAGAATTAGACACTGATTAAGTGAGACTTCCTGGCAGTAGAGACTAATTATTCTGATGTATCGGGATCACTGAATCCACTTTTGGTTTTAGGATGAACTTTAAAACACTACACAGATTGGTGAATTTATTTATTTATTTATTTATTTATTAGTCAAATTTGTATATGCCGCCCGCTCAGGCAGAACCCGACTCAGGGCGGCATCACAACAATTCACAAAAGACATAAAAACAATTATAAAAAATAATTATAAAAAAAAACCCAACCCACCCCCTTTAAAAACCCCCATGTCCCACCCACCCATCCCATCCACTATACAAAGGAGGAAGAGAAAGTTCTTATACAAGCCAGCAGGCGGGCACCATAGTCCCATTCGGGCCCCACACCTGCCCTGCCAGCCAGGTCTTCACTCCTTTCCTGAAGGGCAGCAGTTCACTTTGGAGTCTTAGGTCTATTGGCAGGAGGTTCCAGAGAGTTGGTGCGGACACGGAGAAGGCCCTCCTTCGGGTGCTAGACAAATGTGCATCCCTAGTCGGTGGCCCCACTAGAGAACCCCTCCTGTCCGCTCTGGTTGGACGGGCAGACACTCTTGGGACGATGCGGTCTCTAAGGTATCCCGGCCCCCTGCCATGTAGGGCTTTAAAGGTCAAAACCAGCACCTTAAATTGCACCCGGAGACAAACTGGTAACCAGTGCAGCTCCCGAAGTAGGGGAGAGACATGGGCATATCGCCCACACCCCATCACCACCCGGGCCGCCGCATTCTGGACCAGCTGCAGCCTCCGAATGGTGGTCAAGGGCAGCCCCATGTAGAGCGCATTACAATAGTCTAGTCGGGAAGTAACCAGAGCATGGGTGACCATAAGCAAGGAGCCCCGGTCCAGGAGTGTGCGCAATTGGCGAATCACCCGAAGTTGGGCAAAAGCCCTCCTGGCCACAGCCGCCACTTGTTCTTCCAGCAGCAGCCGCGAGTCCAGAAGAACCCCCAAGTTGCGCACTGGGTCTGTCTGGGGCAGAACAGCCCCATCCAGTACCAAAGATGGTAACTCCCTGGATAACGCGGGGCCCCTTATCCACAGCCACTCTGTCTTGCTGGGATTCAGCCGAAGCCCATTGGCCCCCATCCAGACCCCAATGGCCTCTAGGCATCCGGATAGGATTTCAACAGCATCACTGGGGTCCCCACGGGCCGAGATGTACAACTGTGTATCATCTGCGTACTGATGGTACCGCACCCCGTGGGAACGAATGATCTCACCCAGCAGCTTCATATAGATGTTAAATAAGAGAGGAGAGAGCACAGAGCCCTGAGGCACCCCATATTTGAGGGGCCTAGGGCTGGACCTCTCACTCTCTAACCATACCGACTGGGTACGGCCCTCCAGAAATGAGGAAAACCAGGACAACACAGTGCCCTGGATCCCCAGTCCTTCGAGCCGTTCCAGAAGGATACCGTGGTCGACGGTATCAAAAGCCGCTGAGAGGTCAAGAAGAGCAAGGACAGATGGACAACCCCCGTCCCGCTCCCGCCAGAGATCATCCATCAGTGCGACCAATGCCGTCTCCGTTCCATATCCGGGCCTGAACCCTGATTGATCTGGGGGATAGATTTTTATATTATGGATAGTGTTTATAAAGATTAGATTATAATCCAGTGTAGATTCTCTTTCACACACATGCGTTAGTGTTAATGGCCTCTTCTACCTTTAGTTTCATTCCAATTTTAGAAGAGCAGATACTGAAAGTGGGCACACATTAAGTATCGTTTTCATATTCCACTTGTGAGTTTCCCATGGAATCTCATTAATCACAATGGCAACAACATGCTGGTCTAGGTTGGTCTTTATAATCATTGAGCAGAATTGGTCCTACATTCATATAAATAGATTTCATCATGGAAAGGGGGGGGGAGGTGGCAAAGTGTTCTCAATTTCAGCCATCAAAAGAAAGGAAGAAAGGAAGAAAAACCAGGACAGTCATCACTTCTCAGATTAACAATAGCAAGAAAAGAAACCTTGAGTGTTCTCAAAATGGCAAATTAAATGAGAGGACTTGTTACCGCCTGATTCATTGGAGCACAGTGACTTGATAATTGACAAACTCCTTCATAGTGCAGCCTATAAGAGCTATTCTAGGAGTAATTGACAAATTAAGAGAAACTCATTCCCAGACTATTAGAAAATGACATTTGTGGCAATTTACAGATGCCCAGGCAGAAACTTTTTAAATAAATGTTGTACACAGCAGATAAAGTGTCCTCTGACTCTTCTTTCCCTCTCTCAAATTCATTTCTGGATACAAATCACATCCATTTAAGGACAATTCAGATCATTATATTTGGGGGGTGGGGAACACTTTGAGACTTTAGCAGATTCTTCAGCTGCTGGGAGTGACTGTCAGCCTGTTCTTGGAGCATTTAAGAAAAAAAGAGGATAAGATCCAATAGGCCCAAACAATCATTAAGTGGAATAAGGCAGCTGTCTGGGGCCATGAATGTGGAGAGGTGGAATGTGGACAAAACTGCATGTGGCACATGGCCTGGCATGTTAACCTAGCACATTGCCCTCTCAAACAACAGAAACAGTGTCCCGTCACCATGGTTCAATGAGTCAGCTTTTGTACATAGAATGGGAAGGAATGCCACTTGCTCTTTGGCTCAGGGAAGAAAATAACTTGGACTGATGAAAGACTTTTGAAAGACTTTTGGTCTTCAAAATGTAATTCCTGGTACAATTGTAGCCAGAGGTGATATTAAGGATAGGTGAGCCAGGCTGTCACCCGGGATGATGAGTACAAAGGATACCAAGCTGAGCTGAGGGGAAACCAAGCTGTACTCATTGACTCTGGGTTGTTGTTGTTGTTTTAAAAAAAACATAGTATCTGCAGTGATCTAAAAAGAGATTTAAAAAGGAAATAACATTAACTGTGATTGGCCTGCTGTGTTGCCATCACTGGTCAGAATATGGCATCTGGGGAATTATACTGACAGCACAGTAGCCCAGGGACTGAGAAACTAGCATTTTGTTGTTCTCAATAGATACATGTCCTTTGAAACCCAGCTGTACCAAATGGCAGAGACTTCATTAGGATCCAAGAGCAATGGCAGGAATTCATTAAAAACAGTGGCAAATAAAAAATATGCACTTTCTGGGCCCTTCTCATTGCTGGTGAAAAGCCAACACACAACAATCTGTTAGCATTTTTATTTGTAATTTGCACTAGCTACAAGGCTGTGGAGAAGGGCAATTCTACAAAGCATTTCTGCAAAGCAAGAGGGCTTCTTCCTATGTTCCTCAGAAGCAAAGGTACAGCACAAAACGTTAAGTTGCCTAGTTGTTCTGTATGAATAAGACTCCTGCTGCCTTTCAGTGCATTTGGCCAGTGAATGAGGCATCAGCAATTTCACTGGCATGTTAATCAAACATGCCATTTATTTATAGATGTATAAATTGGAGTGTCCCATTATCTCTCCATTTCTAGGTAAATGCTGTAATTCTGGGAAAGCTGAGCCCACTTGCTGACAGCCAGGGTCTGTTTGGTAAATGCTGCCTGCAAATACTGTACTGTATAGAAGTAATAGAGGTTTAGGAATGAAGTGGAGTTAGACAGAAACACAAAGTATCTGTCTAAAATGAGGCAACGTTTTGATAGGATTGTAACAAAACTTCAGTATTTAACAGAGCTGCATTTAGCAAGGTTGGCAACCAGGACAAGTGGCATGGCCTCCAAGTGACTTTTCCCTGAAGCATGGGCCAGAGCTGCCCAGGAAAAGGGAGAGGAGAATGGGATTACTCTCCTCCCTCCCTTCCCCAAAAAAAGAGAGAAAGAAAATGAATAGGCTTTCAAATAAAAAAAGGAAAGAGAATAGGGTTAGAGGTATTGCCATTTATTTTCCCTTCTAGATTGTAGTGTCCCACCTTAATTCCCGGGTTAGGATTAAGGCAGTGGTTCCCAACACAGGGTGCACACACTATAGGGGGGATTTAAGTCACAGAAGCCTAAGTCAGTACTTTGGCTGATCAGTTCTTTGGGAAATAGAAGTCCAAAAACCAAAGGTTGGGAAACACTGGATTAGGGTTACAGCCATTTTATTTAATGTGCTGTAGCCGCTTGCTTTTTCTTTCTCTTCTAAACATTAACATTATGCATTTAACTTAGAATCCAGGACTTTTTAAACTGTTAATATCCATGTTACTGTTAGAAAAATGCTACCCAGAGGTAAGCAGAAGTTGAGAGATAGGATGTAGAACATCATGAATCACCACATGAGGAACAGTTCATGTTCCAAGCTTAGAGAGTGCATCAAATTGGGGAGAGGGGGTGATTCTCATTAGACCAAACTGACCACAGATTGAGGAACAGTACAATAGGCAGAAAATCCATACCTTGGGTATAATGTACTTTAACAGCTACTTGTCATCTTGGAATAGGTTTTTAAATTACAATTATAGGAAGCCAAGATGATTATCCCCAAGATAAATGACAACCCTCACCAACCTACAGTTTCCATTATTCTTTCAGTAGCCATAGATGTTGCAGTGGTACAAACTAAATTTGCCTTGTAGTATAGATGTTGACTATCACAAGAACAAAAGTTGTGTGAATTGTTCAGCAGAAGTGAATTATTCAGCCTTGGAAAGAAATTTTGCAGAATTCACAATTTGTCAAACTATATTGCTAACCAGTATGTTACAAAAACCTATCTGAACTTTGTAAGACCTAAACTATTTTATAACCCTTTTCTCAGGTAATATTTGCCTATAGCTAGAAATTAGTGAACAGGCAAAATAAGCTAATTCTCCAATGTTCACCAGCTTTTGACTGTGAAAATTGTGTTTCCTCCCCCCCCCTCACATGGAAATTCCTGCACATATTTTTGAACATTTTTAAAACATCTGCATTTCTCTTCTATGCATTTGTGTGCTTTTTTCTTAGTGTATGTACTTTTAATGCATGATTCTGAACAATTTGAAATAGAGAGAGCAACAGGATGAACAATAAAGCAATGAAATTTCTGACACCATACTGACAAAAAGTGTAGAAAGGTGATTGAAAGCCCATTTAGAAGCTGACTAAAGAAGATACTGAAGCAAGTTTGGAAGCATGGGCCACCTCTTAGAAGGTTCCACCACTACTGCATTGTGAGCTAATCATTCACAATAGTTGCCCTATAAGTTATGTATTTGCCTTTTATTTTGGGAAGAGATCAAGAAGTTAAACATGTATCTCTCATTGTAAGAGTGAAGTGTTCAGTTTCAATTTTTAGAATGCAAGCGCGGCGCCAAAATGGCCGCCGCACTCTTTGCGGGCCCCCCCACCGGACTTGGGCATCCGGGTAGTTAGGGGGCATGGCCAGTACCCTTTAAAAGGGGTGGCCACGAGGCAGCCGAGCTGCCATTTTGTGAAAGCAACGGAGAGGAGAAGTTTTTAGCTCCGTCGCTCTCCATGCCAGGGAAGCCTCCATTCGGGCAGCAAGCGGTTTTTCTTTGCCTGCTATCAGGCTTCCCACCCAGGATCGATGCCTTCCAGAAAGAAGGCGATGGCGAATTCAGTTCGCCCGACAAGGAGGCGGCAGCCGGGTCGGAGGACCACGACTGCCCCCCCCCCCTCAGCTGGCCCCCTTCGCGGGGGCGACCACCAGGACCGGTGGTATGGGGCAGATCAACCCATGGCCTGAGGCTGGACAGCCCCAGGCTGGCCCAGCGGGGGCTGCGGCCCCCGGCCCGCAATCCTCGGCCATGGGCTTGGGACAGGTGGGTGGGCATAGTGCCACTGGGCCTCCGGCCCCTGGCCTGCATCCCCCGACCATTGTTTTTTCACAGGAGGGTGGGCTGGGGCCACTTCCTTGGCAGGGTATGCCCCAGGTGCCTCAAGGGCCGGAGCTTCGGCCATGGCCATACTCGGGCCCAAGTGCATTTGCACCAGCCCCAGGCATGGCGGCCAGTGGGTCGCATGCCCCCCTTGGCCCCCTTTGCATCGGGGGTTCCGTGAATGTGGACGCCCTTTTGGCCCGCGTGGCGGCCTTGGAGGCGTCCATGGGGGTTTCTACTCCATCAGGGGCACCTTTTGGCTTACAGTTCACCGCGGCGCCGGCCAATCTTCAGCAGGCGGCCGGCCGGGTTGAGCTGCTTGAGGCCCACGGGCCGGTGCCCGCCGTGGCCTCGCAGCTTCCTGCGCAGCAGATACCTCCAGTTGGTGGTGGTCGGGTGTGTCCGCCGAGCTCGATTCCGGTCGCGAGCTCCGACGCCCGCCGTGGGCCGGAACCCCCAGTGGGGGCGGCCCACGGGGGTGCAACTTGTGAGTATCCAGTTCAAACTAATGCACCCACACTAACATCCACCACAGGGGAGGGCCTGCAGTGGCCGTGGCCACGTCAGGCTGGGACTGGGGGACAGCAACCCCCAGCGTACCCAGGTGCGGCTTTGCCGACGGCAGGACACTCATGGGGTGGGGGTCCTCCTGTTACAGGGAGTGCTGCGGGGGTTTCAGGGCAGGTTGCAGCCCCAATTTTCATGCCCCGCACTGTTAACGTGCCGGTGTCGGCACTCCCGACGGCGGGGTACTCTTTACCCCTTGGGGATCATTTGGCACAAGCCACTAAAGAAAAAATTTGGCGGGGGGAGTACGTGGACATTTTCTCCCTGCTCAACAGGGAACCCACCAAGGAAGAGAGGGAGGGGCAAGACGAAAAGGACAAGGAGCAGTCCCGCCATCGTAAGCCACCACGCACATGGGCCAATTGGTTGCCCGCATATCTCATATACATGGCGGTGTACCTTAGGGCCCGGCCTGATCTGGCCATTCCAATGGTCCAGTATTTGGACAACATTTACAGGGCAATGGTTGATTTCCCCGGCCCGTCGTGGTTGGCTTACGACGAGGAATTTCGAATGAGAGTGCCCTACACCCGGAGATGAGGTGGGATGAGCCCTGTCAGAAGCTGTGGCTTCTGTATATGACCCCCACGCGCCCTGCGCCTGGGGAGAGGTATCATTGTGGACATGCGGTCCAGCGAGCTGCTCCAGCGCAGGCACCCCGCCAGGTGGCGGGGCAGGGGGTTCCAGCCTGCCTGCTGTGCTGGAGCTTCTCGGCCAATGGTGCATGCAATAGAAAACAGTGCCGGTACAAGCACGAGTGTCCCTCTTGCGCTGGCCCCCACGCCACTGCGGCATGCCCGTGAGCGGGCGGGTCTCGGGGCAGGGGTAGAGGTGGACAAAGAACGGGCAGACCTGCCGCTGAGGGGGCTGGTCAATCAAAAGGCCCCCTCCCCAATTAATGTGGTCATGCTGGAGCGTTGGCTCGCAGCATACCCAAGGAGGGGAGACACTGCTTACTTGATGGAAGGTTTCCAGCGGGGGTTTCGCATTCCGTTCGAAGGGGATAGGTCCCCCCAAGATGCACCCAACTTATTTTCCCTTAAGGGCAGGGAGGAGGTGGCCGCTCTCAGTATCGCCAAAGAGGTCAATGCAGGTAGGGTGGCTGGACCCTTTCACGCCCCGCCCTTTCCCAATCTGAAGGTTTCCCCTTTAGGATTAGTCCCCAAAAAGACACCGGGGGAGTTTCGTCTGATTCACCACCTGTCGTACCCGGCTGGCCATTCGGTCAATGATGCCATCCCTGATGACCTTTGTTCGGTCAGGTATACATCATTCGACCAGGCCCTGCGCATGGTGCGCTCTTGTGGCCCGGGTGCACTATTAGCAAAGTGTGACATTAAGTCAGCGTTCCGTCTGTTGCCTGTGCACCCGGGCGACTTTGAGTTGTTGGGTTTCAAATTCCAGGGCAAGTTTTACTTTGATAAAGCCATGCCTTTTGGCTGCTCCATCTCATGCTCGGCATTTGAACGCTTTAGCACCTTTCTACAGTGGGCCTTTGTCCGCAGGTCGGGATCTCGGTCTGTAGCCCATTACCTCGATGATTTCTTGTTCGGGGGTGAACGGGGCTGGGACACGTGTACGCGTCTCCTCACCACATTTCAGACGCTAATGCAGGAACTTGTTGTCCCTTTAGCGCCCGAAAAGACCGAGGGCCCATCCACCAAGCTCACGTTCCTAGGTGTCAAAATTGACACGGTTGCGCAGGCATCCAGGTTGCCCATTGACAAGGTTTCCCGGATCACTTTGTTGATCTCGGCCTTGCTGGCCAAACGCAAGGTGTCCCTCTGAGAGCTACAGATACTGCATGGTCACCTTAACTTCGCTTGCAGGGTGGTCGCACCTGGTAGAGCCTTTGCTCGACGCTTGTGCGACGCCATGGCTGGCTTGTCCAGGCCCTATCATAGGGTCCGACTGAACAAGGGCATGAGGGCTGATATGCTGATATGGCTTCAATTCCTTAAAGAGTTCAATGGGGTCTCCTTTTGGAGATCTGACCTTCTGGTGTCCCCTCGTTTCCAGGTTCAGTCGGATGCATCAGGGTCTCTGGGTTATGGGATTTACTTCGAGGGGAAGTGGGAATATGGTCAATGGCCACTAGCTTGGAAGGGCACGGATCGCCTGCGCGATCTCACGTTCCTTGAGTTCTTTCCCATTCTGGGAGCTTTGATGCTATGGGGTGCGGAGTGGGCTAATTCGGTCGTCCATTTCTGGTGTGACAATGCTGCGGTGGTGCACATTGTCAACACACAGACGTCAAAATCATCCAGAGTCATGGAATTGGTGCACCAGTTTGTTTTGCGCAGCCTACGCCTCAATGTGCTATTTCGGGCTAGGCATATACCAGGTATTAATAACGATATCGCTGATGCTTTGTCCCGCTTGCAGATCTCCCGATTCCGTGCCTTGGCCCCGGACGCAGAGGAATTTCCCTCGCCGCTCACGGACAACATATGGACGTTTGGCAAGGAGAGGTGAACCGGGCGATCGGCATGTCGCTGGCGCCCCGTACGCGTAAGGCGTATCTCCACGCATTCAGTACTTTCCAGGCCTTTTGTGCCCAATTCCGATTACCGGGGGTCTGGCCTATACCAGTGGCGCAGATTCTTCAATTCATGGTTTACCTATACAGCCAGGGCCTAGCTCCCCACACCATAGCATCCAGGCTGTCAGCACTGGCATTCATGGCCAAGGTGGGGGGTTATGCTGACAGCACAAATGACTTCCATATACGACATGTTTTGGAAGGGTGGGTGCGGGAGCGTGGACGCTGCCCGGACAACCGCCACCCGATCTCTCCAGGGGTTCTTACCCACCTTGCAAGGGGCTGGCATGACCTGTGTTTTGACAGGTATGAGGCAGCCCTGTTTCATGCGGCTACCACGGTGGCCTTTTTTGGAGCGCTCCGCATCAGTGAGCTGGTGCTGCTGTCTAAGGCGGATGCGACGCGTAGGGCACTGGAACTCGAAGATGTCTATGTTTCTGATGAGTGGGCTCAGTTGAGGATACGTTCCTCAAAAGTTGATCAGCACGGTGTAGGCAGTGGTGTAAGACTGCTACGATGTTCAATGTCAGACATCTGTCTGGTTGGTGCCCTACAAGAGTTCCTTGCACTGCGCGGTATGTGCCCTGGCCCGTTTTTCTGCCACCAAGATGGGTCTCCCCTTACTAAATTTCAATGTTGGAAGGTGACCGGTAAGGCATTATCCAGTGTTGGCCTCCCCGGGGCTCGTTACGGCACCCATTCTTTTAGAATAGGAGCTGCTTCTACTGCAGCTGCATTCGGGTACTCTGGGGCTGAGATACGCCAGATGGGAAGGTGGGGATCACAGTGTTTTCAGTTATATGTTCGCCCTCTTCAATTGTGAGTACCAGTTAAGTCACTGTCCTGTTTCTTTTTCTTTGACAGACCCGGGGTGTCGATTTACACCAGTGGCAGTATGGCTGGTGGGCCATAGCTATGTGCACAGGGCAGCGCAGTATGCTGCGGCGACAGAGTGGGGACCCCAGCTGGGACTACGTGCGTCCGCATGTCTAAGGTGGTACGGTAAGCGCGGGATGTTATGGCGGGAACTGTTGCCATTCCTTTTTTCCATCAGGGATGCTAACCCGCCTGATGTCCTGATTATAGACCTTGGGGGCAATGATTTAGGCCAGGTCACCGGCCTGTTGCTTAAAAATGCTATCTGCGCTGACCTGGCTTACTTGCATTATGTGTGGCCTGCCACAACCCTGATTTGGTCGGACATCATACCGCTTCACGCTTACAGGGGGGGCATTAACCTCCAGGCCCTTGACCGTGCTCGCCGCTCGGTGAACAGGGCAGTAGCCCGGTTCTTGGTAGACAAGGGTTGGGGGCGCGTCGTCCGACACCCCGATATTAGTCTTCAAAATTGTGAACTTTACGCAG
Source organism: Bradypodion ventrale (assembly GCA_035047345.1). NCBI lineage: Eukaryota > Metazoa > Chordata > Lepidosauria > Squamata > Chamaeleonidae > Bradypodion > Bradypodion ventrale. Next base: position 145,158,840 of record JAWDJE010000004.1, on the reverse strand, counting down.
GGGATGGGGTCCATCTGTCGCCAGGAGGTATGAACCTCTTTTTGGAAGATCTGCAAGCAGGCCTGTTGACCAAGCTGACAGTCTGGGGGGGGGCGGTGAGCCTTTATTAAGCCTCCCCGTGTGGCGGGTAGCACTGGTAAGGTAAATATTTATGACCCACAGGTATCCGGCAGGTTCGCAATTGACTGGACAACACTAGATAGGCACAAGTTGGTTAACGTTGTCCGGTCAACGACGAACCAGGCAATGGGGTGATGGCACGAGCTAGGCAGCATGCATCAACCCGTTAATTTACGGATACGCGTCAGAGGGTGGGGTCAGTAGTTAGTTTATTGACTACGTTCAACAATTTGTTTGTTGCCAACAAACAAATTGATACAAATCGATACATTGTAACCAATTGCTGTGGGCAATTTTGGGAGGTACCTTACCAGTGTTACAGCGGCCTGCTTGCCTTAAGGATTATAATTGGTTGAGTACCAATCGAAATTTATAATTCGGACTAGGGCATGAATCAATAAATGTGGCCCAATGCCGTTATCCACTTTCACCAGTGTCTGAGTCCTTTTTTGGGGGGTGCGCCTGCAAAGAGTATCAAATCAAATCAAATTCTTTATTGCAGCCCAAGGCCAGTATTACAGTATCACAAAATCAAGCACAAGTGAGGCAACCTAATAAAAATATCACAAAATCAAGAACACTAGATTATTTATAAGATAACAACATGCAACCAGAATTTCAAGGGCTATTATTTATATGTCCTGCAAACATATTCAACCTTATTCCTGTGGTTTTATGTTGCCTTTATGAATACAAGTTACATACCATGCAAATCTAGCAACCGCTATCATCGTATCTTGCCCTTCACCCGATAAAAGAATACTCAGTGTCCTGACTTTATTGTTGTCAATCCAAAAAGTGACAATAAATAATTATTTTGATTTACTATTGTGTCTTCAGAACACTTTTCAAGTGGTTTTTTTCTCTGACTTTATTGTTAGACATCAAATTTAGGAAAACACTAAAAAGGTCTCTCCTGGATTTATTATATAGGGGACACTCTATCAGAATATGCTCAGAGGTTTCTATCATATTTAACTGACATGGGCATAAATGCTCGAGCACTGGGACTTTCTTGAAGAAACCCTCCCTGTAGGAGGAGGGAAGCATGTTATACCGAATAAGTGTGAAGGAACATCTATGATCTGGATTTCTTATTAAAAACAAATATGCTAAGGGCCTAGCAACACTGAGAGTTGATCTTTCAAACAATGGAAAAACTAGTTTGCTTAAATCATTTTGGCGATATATATCGAGAATTCTCTGTTTTATTAACTCTCTAGCATGAATAGGTCCTAAGGAGAGAACATAAGGTTTTGAAAGGCCATTAGTACTCAGTGTCCTTTTAAGAGAACTAATCCATGGTGACACCCAAGAGTCGGACATCACCAGTTTGTGTAAGCCAGATGGGGCAAATAGAATTCTTATCCAATAATTGGCCGCATTTACTAACAGTCTTGCTCACACTGTATACATTCCCATTTCTAATCTCAAAGCCACGTTGGAAATACTGCAAGGGGACTGCATAATTGTCCTCAGAAACTTTGATTGCGTGACCTCAACCTGGAATATAGAAAGAGTATCATTTTTCCTAGATTAAGAAACACAACTCTAAGCACAAAATACTGTCAGAGCTGTAACCACAGTCACAATCTAGTTTTGCAGATTGAAGATTAGTTTGCTTGCTATTTCCCTCTATGTCCAAGGATACAGAGGATTAGGTATCACTGAAAATATATGAAATTGTGTTGACTTTTTTTCTTCCTGTGAGTCAAAATACTACTGTCAATGTCAACATTTAGTACTATGTTCCTGCTACTAGAGTTCTATTCCTCAGTGGAAGAAGATACTGAGATGCTCAAATACTTTGTGAGTGGCAGGCAGGGAGTTTCAAGCAAGTCACAACTAGAGTAGCTCTATTTGAATTAATAGAACATATGAAGGAGTTGACTCAACAAATTCTCACTGATTCAATAGGCCTACTGTTCCTACACATGAGGATTTCAGCCACTGAGTGAAAATTCACTTATTCATGGGATAATTCCTCTTATGTATGGCATTATCTCAGTAAACTGAAATCATTAAATGTAAGCAATGAAATTAGGTCATCTCTTTTTTTAACCTCTTGTTGTTCCATCATATTACAATCATCAATATGACAAGTGACACATTTTCAATCAGTCAATATACATATCTGGGTAGATAGAACCATGATAAAAAGAGAAAATAGAGAAATAAAATAGTATTAAAATAGACAAATGAAGTAACAATAAAGCACAATACTATAGGCAAATACAAGTACTTTAGGGCAGAAGTTTACCAAATAAGATTACATGGCTTAAAGACTCAAACTATCAGTATTAAGATGCTTCATTTTGAAAGTGTTTCAATAGACCATGTTGATCCCAAATCTATTATTTAAATATTGATGAACTAATTGTTCTCCTGTTACCTTCAGCTTAAGGATCGATCAGAAGAACTCCATTGTTACCTGTGACAAGTAGCAGAACGAAACATGCCAGTAAAGTGAGTTCATTTGTCTTTCTCCCTCTCTCCCTTTGAAGTCAGAAAAAACACATAAATTAGGGTCTTATTGTTTATCAGTCAGCTTGGGCAAATCAAACTTTGTTTTATGTTTTCATCCAAAACAAAGAGGTATATTGTGTATGATATTTTTGGTTGGGGGCATTCTCTGACAATTCCTCCTCTCTTTATTGTCTTTTAGTCAAGGGGATGGTTAATAGTGATCAGTATCTGGTTCTTCACAACATACCTTCCCTTCAGTTGGTTTCATGAAAGGATATTGGTGCTGGTGAACCCCCATTGAAAGAGAAAGAGTGAAAAATAGAGTTCTGAGGAGCCAAAGTGGTAGTAGGCATTGTTGCACAAGCCCTAATTTAACATCATAGTGCACATATGCACACTTTTGTCATATGCACATTTTTGTAGGACAAACACATAAACATATATAGTCATTCGGTGGAGGGTGAATGCATAGTACCATGCTTCTAGGGCTCTTTTTAAAATGGTGATGTTATTTGTTAGAGTGACCTTCAGGATAATAGACAAATGAATAAGATAATGAAGAGGTTTTCTAATTTTTGAAATTGTTAGTGCCAAATTAGTATGGAACCAGGGCAAGAAGCCATTGACCTCCAGTTGTTTCAGACTAGAACCTCAGCATTCTAGTCATACAATGGAGTCAAACTCACAGAATCAAAGACCTTGTATACTCTGAACAACAAAGGTATGATATGGAAAAAATCTCCCACTTCCTTGTTTGCTCCGAGCTCAAGAGCAATTCTCACATAAATTTATTTTTTGAGGAACATTATGTTGTTGCTATCTATTCCTGGTGTAATGAAAAGCATTTAAGAGTGGCTTGGCCTTGACTGTGCAATTAAGAGCCATTGGTTTTAGAAGAATCTGCCATCCATTTGTTGATATGGATCAAACCAGCTGTTAGAGTCTCCCTGTAGAAAGGGTTATGAGGACTGTTATGAGGAGGGCCTCCATGTTTACTAATACACCGCTGATTATCACTAGCTGTGATGGTGGGAGTTATCTAGAGTAGGTTTACTAGGCTGTGGTCCTCTGAGTCTTTAGATGAAGAGACAAATCTAGGAGAAAGTGGTGCTGGAGTAGAAGGCTTGATATTATTTTTGTGTGTGTTTGTTAACTGGCTTTTGGTGCCAGCACTCACAGGCTCAGAGTGAAGATGTTGTTTTGTGCAGTGCCTGCATACTATAAAGCTAGGAGCAAGGGGGAAAGGATGGGCTTGGGAGAGAGCAGGTGAGTCAATCCACTTGGGCCATTTGGAGCAAGCTTGCAACTGGTAATCACCCTGTTTCCAAAACCAGCTAGACCAGAAACCCATCTGATTCTCTCCAAACCCTAATATGTTCTGCCTCTGTGATATCACAAGGATAGCTCAATATTTGACTCTAAATCCATAGTTCCCAATGTGGAGCCCATTTCCCACAGGGGACAATTTAATTTTTAATGGGGGGAGAGCAATTTGGAAGCTTGTATAGACAAAGTTAATGGTCTTTTAGGCTTCCTCCAGTGAAGAAGAGTTCACTTTTTGAATAGTAATAAATATATGTTATAGTGGGTGGGGGGGAAGGATTTAATGGATGCTTAGGTGGGGTATGGCCAAAAAAAAAGTTGGGAACTACTGCTCAAAATCCAAAGGAACTGAATGTTGCTGACCTGAAACCCCAAATCTAGAGAAATATAGGTTTCCTAGCCTTAAACCACCCCACCCCCCCAGCAAAGAGGACATCAGAGAATGAAGGAAATAATGCAGTGGAAGGTCAATATTTATCTCTGCTCCTTCATTATTTCCTTTCTTTTAGTAGGTACATTTGTGAGCCACTTTTTTCTGCAATGAGATAAACTATGACTTCTCCCCTACCCAACAACATATCTTTGGGAACAACCCATTGAGGTAGGTCAGGAAAAGGCATGATGATTGGCCCAGTGTCACCCTGTAAATTTTGTGGATCAAGGGGATAATCAAACTTGGATCACCCAAATATCAATCTTACCACTGCATCCACATCACAATTCCTACCTCACACTAGTAGTTCAATGGAACCCCTTCTTTGCAGCATTGCATGTTTCTGAGGAACAGTGTATGTTCATGTTTGTAATTTAAAGGCAGAAAGCTCCTTTGTAGCCGATTGACGAACGTGCATTAGAGATCCATGTATTTTACAGTTCTGTCTAAATGCTTCTGGGTCCATTTCAAAGTATTGCTTCTGGCCTATAAAGCCCCACATGACTTGTGTCTAGATATGTGAAAGACCCTTCAGCTGAGACCCCGTAGCTCAGTGATGGCTAACCTTGGCACTCCATATTCTTGGACTTCAAATACCAGAAGCCCTGGTCAGCCCTCCCTGATGATCAGGGATTCTTGGAATTGAAGTTCAACAACACCTGGAGTGCCAAGGTTAATGATCACTGTCCTAGCTCATGAGACTTTTAGAAAGTTCTTCTCAGCCTCAGCACCTACACAGGGATACTTGATAAAGATATGAGGGACAGACTTGTCCTCAGACTAGGAGTGAAAATTGTAAGTCATGTTTGCACAGTTATGTATATGTCTACTTTCAGATTGTGAAATCCCTTTACCTGAAAAGCTAGATTTTCCCTTTTCCTGCTTTCCTTTCACAGATTTCAAGCACCCTTTCTTTATAAGCCAGTTTTTGCTAACTAAATGTATTCCTAGGAAAGGACATTTTAATACCACCTTCTAGCCCAGGAATGGGGAGCTTGTTCCCCTCATAGATGCTGCTACACTGTGACATCTGATATCTTTTTTTATGGGCTATGCTGGCTAAGGAGGATGGGAGTGGCAATCTAACAACATCTAGAGGACCACAGGTTCCTCAGCCTTGACTCTAATGTGAAATCTACTAGGATCTTCTGAGACAAAGTAGTAAAACTCTCTTGGGTCATTATAAGAGATACTCACTGCAATTGTCATGCATGCAAACATGCACACATGTGTGCACACATTCACACACTCACTCACACACTCACTGACTCAAGTTACATTTCTTTTTTTTTTATATATATATTTTTTATTAATTTTTCAGACAAATTACAAAATTAATACATTCATAACGTTACAATACAATGCAATACGATACATATATATATAAAAAAAATGAGCAAAGATACATTGAATACATTCACCCTGAATAGAAAAACCACATTACATTCATATAAAAGAAGAGAAAAAAAAATACAGACTATATATTACATACAATTATGTACTTTGTCACCCAGTGCTATATACATTGTCCTAGGAGGTTGTGGGATCTCCCATTCGTTTCTATTATTCCCAAAATTTCATTTGGTCTGGTGTCAATTTATGTGTTCCTTCTCTTGTCAATGAATATTCAACAAATTTTCGCCATATATTCCAGAATCTATTTTCTTTTACTATACCTTTCTTAAAGTTTAACTCCCATGTTAGTTTTTCATTCAATGCGAGATCCCACATCTGCCCGTACCAATCTTCCACCTTTAACATTACTTCACTTTTCCAATTTTTTGCAATACACATTCTTGCCATTACAAGCATCATTGACAACAACTCTTTCTTATCTTTGTCTATATTAACATTATCAACATCGGTCAATAGGGTGGTGCCCGGCCCCAACTTAAGACGCAATTCCAAGATTTTTCCTATCTCGGTCTCAATTTTTAACCAAAAATTTTCTACCACTTTACAATCGTGCCACATATGAACATATGTACCCAAGGTGTTTTTACACCTCCAACACATTTTATTATTATTCTTATCTATCTGATATAATTTCATAGGGGTCAGGTACCACCTCCATAACATTTTAAAGTTATGTTCCTTTATTCTAACCGACAGGGATCTCATAATTCTTTTTCTCCATTTATTTTGCCACTCCTTTTCCGTTATCTTCATATTCAGATCCTGTTCCCATGTATTTCTTAATATCTCTTGTGGTTTACCTTCTACATTTATTATTTTATAAATTTTACTAACCAACCCTTTAATTCCAATTTCCCCCTTCCTTATTTTCCATACTAATTCTTCGAATTCCGTCCTATCTCTTTCCAAACTCCGTTCCCTCCAATATTTATTATTCCACTTGTTCAGCATTGCTATCTGAAACCAATTCAACTTCATCCGGGTATATAACTCTCTTTTCTTCTCTTCATCTTTACAAACTCGTATCCAATCTTTCAACAGGAGAACCTTATTTGTCAACAATAGTTCTTTCATCTCATTATCCATACTTATTGGGAACTTTTTCAAATCTTCTAATTCAATAATCGGTGAAATATTTGGGGCCAATTTCATTTTAATTTTCTTCCATACTCCCAACATTGATTTCATCATTCTATTTTTAACCAATATTTTTCCTATTTCCTTATCTAAAAAGAGGCTCTTACCCTCTTCCTTTATTTCCTTCATTTCAATTTCTTCCCAAATGACCGACTCCTTCATCAAAATCTTAACTACGTTCTTTATCTGGAATGCTTTATAGTAATTCTTTAGGCTAGGTATTCCTAAGCCCCCTTCTTTTTGAGATAAATACCACATTTTCTTTAAAATTCTAACTCTACGTCCCCCATTACAATAATTATTAAATAATTTTTGGAATTCCTCAATATCTTTATCCGTCAGTTGAATTGGTAAGGCATCAAATAAAAAGTTTAGTTTTGGTAATAACATCATTTTAGTCAATGCTATTCTGCCGAACCAAGACAACTTCAGTTTTTGATACTGTAAAATTTTATCCTTAAGTTCCTTCTTTTGTTTATCATAATTTAATCTTTTCAAATCCTCTAACTTATCGGAAATAATTATCCCTAGATATTTCAAATTCGCTTTAATCTGCAATTTAAATTCATCTCTAATTTTCTCTTGTTCTTCCTTTGCAATATTACTTAAGATCAATTCAGATTTTTCCCAGTTTACCTTCAGACCTGTAATTTGTTCAAAATTCTTTAAATGTTTTTGAATCCTTTCCATAGTTCTTCTAGGTTGTTTCATAATTAATAAAGTATCATCTGCGTATAGACTAATTTTATTTTCCATTATTCCTTCTATACTTTTATCTTCCCTTATTGTATTGGCTAATATTTCCATTGCCATAATAAATAGTATTGGAGATAAGGGGCACCCTTGCCTTGTTCCTGCCTCTAGTCTCAGTTCCTCTGTAAGGCCATCATTGACCCTAATTTTAGCATATCCTTGTTGGTATAATTGTTCTATTGTTTTTACAAACCTGTTACCGAATCCATATCTCTTAATTATCTCGTTAATTGTTACCCATTGTAAAGAATCAAAAGCTTTAAAGATATCTAACGATAATAATCCAACTTTCTCTTTGTTTTGTCTTGCCACATCTATTAAATCTAATACTCGCCTTACTAAATCCGCCATATGTCTCCCTTTCACGAATCCGGCCTGGTCTTTATTTATATATTTATCCATGAAACTATTTAATCTGTTTGCCAATATTGCAGTAAAAATCTTAGCATCTTGATTTATCAGGGAGATGGGTCTATATGATTCTACTTTTTCTAGATCCTTTCCCGGTTTTGGTAATAAGACAATTATTGTTCTATACCAAGATACAGGTAACTGTTCCCCATTAAGAATCCCATTATACAAGTTTAACAATTTCGGAGTTACTATATCCTTAAACTCTTTATAAAATTCAGCGGGTAATCCATCTTCTCCGGGTGATTTATCTGATTTCAATTTGTTTATTACCTTTTTTATCTCTTTTTCAGTTATTAATTCTTCCATTCTTTGTTTATGCTCCTGACTAATTTTATTCTTGATTTGCATTTCCAATCTATCCTTTAATTTATCTATATTTATCTTCTTTTTTGAGTATAAATCTTGATAAAATTCTCTAATCAGTTTACATTTGTCTTTAGTCTTATTATATCTTATACCTTCCTTATCTACCAAAATCCCTATTTCCCTTCTACTTCTTTTTTCTTTAGCCGCTCTTGCCAATAGTTTTGAATTTTTATTACTATATTCAAAATATTCTCTTTTTAAATATATTAAATCTCTTTTCACCTTTTCCATGTCATTTCCTATTAGTTCCTTCCTTAGTCCCTGCATCCTTTCGTAAGCCTTTCTATCCTTAGTTCTTGCATGTTCCTCCTGCAGCCTTTTAATCTCTTTTTCAGTTTCTTCTTGTTTAGTTTTTAATTGTTTATTTTTAATGCTTGCCATCTTAATACTTTCACCCCTGAATATTGCTTTCATTGTATCCCATACTATGCCTATTCCTACTTCCCCTGTGTCGTTCCATTTCCAGTTTTCTTCCCATTTTTCTACCATTTGATCTTTGTACTTTTTATCTCTAAACAATCTAACATCGTATCTCCAGTTTTTCATACTCTTTATAGCATCTATCTTCATTTCCAACAAAACTTTTGCATGATCCGATTCTTTGAAAATTCCTATTTCTATACCATCTAAATTACTTATCAAATTATCCGTAACAAATATATAGTCTATTCTGGAATATGTATTATACACTTGTGAGAAGTATGTATAGGCTCTTTCCAATCCTTTAAGTGCCCTCCATGTATCTTTCAACCCCAGGGATTTCACCCAATTGTTTAACACATGCATTTTATTTCCACCTACACATCTCGTTGTATTTGTACTATCTATATTTGATCCTATTAAATTAAAATCTCCCGCGACAATCATTTTTATTGTTTTTTCCTTCTCTAATATTCGGTATACCTTATTTAAGAAACTATTTTGATGTTCATTTGGTACATACAGGTTCACCAACGTTATTTCTTCTTCCTCTATTTTCCCCTTTATTATTAGATATCTACCTTCTGGATCTGATATACTTTTTATCATCTCAAATCCCAATCTATTTGATATCAAAGTTGCGACCCCCCTGGCCTTTGAAGAACCATATGCTTTTTCATAAACTTCAGTCCATCCTAGAAATAGCTTATTAGATTTTTCCGAATTCTGATGGGTCTCCTGAAGAAAGATTATATCCGGTCTGTCTTTCCTAAGCGCCGCTTCCAACCTCCTTCTCTTCACTTGACAGCCAGTACCTTTCACATTCCATGTCATTACTTTTACATTCCTCATTTATTATGCTTCTCCCACCATTTTTTACACTTCCCACTTCCTCCTACGGACCTGTGATTAACATATAACATTTCCTTCACCTTATACAAATAAGTAAAAAAAAAAAGGAAAAAAGAAAACATCTAAAAAGAATACATTGAACAATCTACTGCTATCCCTCCCCATTTTCTTTTAACAAATGGCCTCTGGAATTCAGAGAGGGGAGGGGGGGGTGCGATCAATCATAGGAGCTTGGGAGAGATCAGAAACTACTCCCCACCCGGATCAATTCCTCCTTCCGCCCCTTTAGGCATATTCTCATTTCCATTACTATCTCGTCTTCTATAACCACCAGATATAATCAATTCTTCCTTCAAATCAAACCATTCTTTGGTTCCTGCTTCCACTAACTTAGCATCTGTCATTACATCCAAGACATTAGGGCCTTCACTAATTAAGTAACGTCTTCCCAAATAAAAAAAGCTTAATTGTCGTGGAAATTTCCAATTGTACTTTATTCCCTTTTCCTGAAATCTTTTTGTAATTGGCTTCATCGATTGTCTCCAAAATCGGTCCTCAATTGGAATGTCATTATACACTTCAATTTCATGACCTTCCACTTTTAGAACCTCTGTTCCTTTTTCCCGTATAAGCGCCATTAAACGCAGTTTATCAGACACATTGGCAAATTTTAACATGACATTCCTTGACCCAGTTTTACCTCTTCTTGATCCCAGTCTGAATACATTTACAACCTCCTGCGGCGTGAAACCATCTTCCATAATTTCATCAAGCCATTTCACTATTCTTTCTTTTAATTTATCTGGAGAATTCTCTGGGAATTTTCGAATTATGACGTTTGCTCGTCTTAGTTGTTCTTCCACATTTTCTAATCTCTTTTCATGATCTCCAACCTTATTTTCTCTCTCCTTTTCTCTCTTTCTCAAATCCGTAACCTCTACTTTAATCGTTATCTGTTCTTTTTTAATAACTTCTTGTTCTTTTTTGAGGTTATTTGTATCCTCCTTCAGGTCGTTGATTTCCTTCACAAGATTTCCTATCGTATCTTGCAGTTCTTGTTTCATGTCCAGTCTAATTTGAGCAATCATTTTTCCAATATTATTTCCCAGAATATCGAATTTCTCGTTTAAGATTTCAAATTCAGATTTAAATCCTTGCCCCTCCCCCATTGCCGATGTTGGTGTTGTTGCTGTGGCTGTAGTTACTATCGTTGTTGGTGCTGTCCCTGCTATTGCCGCTGTAGTTGTTACAGTTGTCGTAGCTGTCGTTGTTGTTGTAACTTTCGCTGTTGTTATCACAATTGATTTTACCGCAGATGGAGCAACAGTGATTGGCGATATTATAGTCTTCTGTTGCTGTTGTTGTTGTAATTGCTGTGCCATCTTCTTCACTGTCTCCTGTTCCTCCAAGTCCTTTATTTCCTGTTGCATTGTTTTCTTCATCTCCTCTTCCTCCTCATCCAACCTTGTAAGCCTTCTGAAGCTCCTATCTGAGGACGTTGGTCTTTGCCCTCTTGTCCAAGCCAATTTCTTCTCCTTCTCTTTCCCTCTCCCCTGCCGTTTCATCCAAATGTATTTCTAACTGCTTCGCTTTTATCAATTTACAAAAACAATTTGTCATTCAAAATTCACACTATATTTTAAATCTAACCAATTTCAATATATTTATTTCAAAGTATAATACTTAACCCTTATCCTCTCCTCCCCCTCCCCCTCCCTCCCTGTGATATATATGTGTGTGTATTTACACACACGTATACACACACATGCACACACAGGTAATCACCCAAAACTCACTCTATATGAGGGTGATGGCGGGAAAAAGGTCAGTATCCCAATTTAGGCCTCATTAATTTCCCTCTTAAATTTTAGATATTTTAAATATTTTAATATTTAAAACAGAAAAATAAAAAAAAATAAAAAGAAGAAGAAAAAAAAAAGGGAGGGAGGGAGATAAAAATAAAAAGGGGGATGGTAAAACAAAAAAAAACCAAAAAGAAAAATTATATTTATATTTAAAAGAAAAAAAAAGGGTTAAAAAATTTCAATAATAAAAAATATAAAAATTTCCCACAAGCAATGAAAGAGGGGAGTTGAAAAAAAAGCAGTTAGAAAGTGTCTTCAGACTTTAGCTCAAAGAATAATTGGAAGGAGAGCCCACTTTATCTTGCTGTTATAGGATAAATACAAAAGTAAGAAACACTGACGGATTCAGGCTCCTGCTCTCCAAAGTTTCAGATTAACGGCAGTTTATTTCCCTAGGCTCTAGCCCACAGCACCATCTTGCTCACTTTATAGCTCCAAAAAATAAAAAAATAAAAATATGCAGGGGCACACTTAAACCCGCTCCTTTTTCTTTAAAAGCCAATACTCCAAGTCCACAGCCTACATAACGACAAAGAGAGGGGAGCCAAAAGAAAAAAGGGAATAAGAAAAAAGAAAAGCAGGAAGTAGCTCTATTGTTCTCTTTACTTAACTGCTACTTTATCAGCTCCCACCGGCAAAACTCAATACGGAAAGTCTCAGTCTCTTTTCTTCCCCTTAACCTCTTTGAAAGTCTTTGCAAAAGTGCTCACCGTCTTGCTTTCTCCACTTCTCTCCTTTATTCTTGTCCGGCTCCACAAAGCTCCGGCCGTCTCCGATCGAGGGGGTAGCGGGGGCGGGCGAGGTCCGCTTCAGCTTACCTCTTTCACACCCCGCCGAGATTACCCTTTTCGATCCGATCGTCCAGGACGACAGTCTCCTCTTGTTTCCGATCTATCCGCTTTTCTTTTAAGAGCTCCGGGGACTCGTCGCCATTATAGGTCGCCCCTCCCCCCGCTCTCTCCAAGATCGAAACTCTAATTTATCTCCCTTTCCCAGCGCTGCTTTGGAGCCTCCAAAGTATTTTCCGTATCTATTTTTCCTTCTATTTTTTCTAATCCATTTTTTTGCCGATTTCAGGAGCTATTTTCACTTTTAAAAGTCACTTTCATTTCTCTCCATTCCGAGCAGGGAAAAATTTGCCCCTCTCAGCCCTCCATCTTGACACGCCCCTCAAGTTACATTTCTATACCACTTGACTTAATGCTGTGCACTGCTCTGGATGGTTGACAATGGCTAAAGATCACCTACTTTGGTGCCATACCATCTCTGCTGCTACTAATCACTTCAAAGGGGAACGCCGCAGAAATGAAGAGTCTAAGCGACAAGCATGGTAACTTCATCAAACCCAACCTCATCCTCCACCATTTATTCAGTGTACTGTGTGTGGTTGCATGTTCCATGCCAGGATTGGTTTGTGGAGTCATCAGAAACACATCCACCAGCTGAGAAAATGACCTCCAGGGAAAATGTGTGCTTGGATACGAGTAGCAAACGACGACGACAAATGCTGTGCATTGCTCAGGATGGTTGACAATATATATATGACAATAAAAACAATACAACAAGTTTGCTCATACATAATCACAAAGCCATAACACCAATTGGCAACAAACTCAAACCAATAAACAAATAATAATAAACATTAAATAGAAGATTGTAATAATAATAATAATAATAATAATAATAATAATAATAATAATAATAATAATAATAATAATAATAATAATAACAACAAGAACAACAACAACAACAACAACAATAATAATAATAACAATAACAATAACAATAACAATAACAATAATAGTATCCTGCTAGAACATTTTAAAAAGTGTCTCTGAATAGGAAACTTTTCAAAGATTTTCTGAATATTTGCAGAGAGGAGGCCTGTTCAATTTCTACAGGGAGCTGTTTCCACAGAGAGGGGGCCACCATCCCAGTTATTCCCATCTCAAGACCAATGAACTAGAGAAAAGTAGCAGGGACTTGTTCAGTCTATGGTAGCTTCCAGGTGAGACATTTCTTACTGCTACTCCATTTATTCACACTTCACAGGACATTCCCAGACTATCCCATCTTTCCCTTTCCTTTGGAAAATCCAACTTAAACAGACCAGCTAGTGCACTGCTGAAGCTAGCACTGAAGCTAGCCCAAGCTCCAGAGATGTGTTTGTTTTTTTTACTGCTATTTCACCCTTCTTTTTAAAAAGGTCCTCTTACCCTCCTACTACTTTCCTTCTGATTAATTACTTTCTGAAGGATTTTAGATGAGGCCATTATGCTAGCAGTGCTTTATTACTCAGGCTGGGTTTTCATGCATCATTTTTTTGCTGAAATTAAACTGTTTTTTGTCGCTGAACTTCTTCTTTACTTCTTCTTTACTTCATCTTTTACCCCTTCAGTTGGTGAGGGTCTTCTAATTATTATTTTTTTAAAAAAGCTTTGTTTTCTCTTTCAAATCATGATAATTTAAAGAGAAGACACAATGGTATCAATGTGTGGCATGAGTCAGGTGGAATGTGATTTAATATTTTTGAGGCAGATGGTTTCTACTTTATGCAGTCTCTTCGTTTCTAGTGAGGAAGAGAATGGGCACAATAGCCCCAGAAACAAGCCCCAAGTATGTTTGAAAACACCATGTTTGTCTTAGGGTACAACTACCTTGGAGTTGCTCCAATTTGGCTCTGCTGAAATTTGATTTGCACCCTAAAATATGAAGGAAACATAAGGAGTGTTCACACTGGGCTTGCAGACTAAATCAGAAGTCCAGGGTGCACACTGGCAATGCAATTGTCAGCTCAATCCAATCTACAGCTCCCTTCTTTTACTTCCATTCCCGAGAAAACTTTTGGTAGAAGAAGTAATTGAGATGAAATGAAATGTGTTATCTCTTGCTTTTCAAGAAAGAGAAGAAGAAACTCATATCTAGTGTGCAGATGGAGCACAGTGGAAAGTACTTGGAATGTGAAGTACACAACTGTGAACTTGCTTTCTTGCCATTTTGGTATAAATACCAGACATAAAAGATATAACTAAGATTCATCTGTCCTGCAGCTTTCTCTTTCAAATCATTGAGAGGTTTTGAACAGAATAATCACAGGGTGAGGAAGGAAGGGCCATGGTGGCTTAGTAGTTAAAATGCTGAACTTGACTAATGGAAGCGTGGCGCCAAAATGGCCGCCGCGCTCTTTGCGCCCCCCCCCCACCGGACGAAGCCATCCGGGTAGTTAGGGGCGTGGCCAGCACCCTAATAAAAGGGCTGGCCACGAGGCAGCCGTGCTGCCATTTTGGCGAAGCGACGGAGCAGAGAAGTTTTTCCCTCTTACCTCCGTCGCTCGTGTCCTTCCAGGGGAAGCCTTTTCGGGCAGCTTTTTTCTTTTCTTAGGCTTCCTAGCTAACTCAGCTATGCCCTCTAGGAAGAAGGCAGCTGCGAACGTGGCTCGATCGGCGCGGAGGCATCAGCCGGGTTGGAGGACCGCGACTGCGCCCGCCCAGCAGCCACCTTTAGCGGAGCCCACCGGGACCGGTGGGATGGGATCGGTGGCCCCTTGGCCCGATGCGCGGTGCGCGCAGGCTGCCCCGGACGGGGCCTCGGCCCTTGGCCCGCAAACGATGGCCACTGCCCCCGCCATGGTCCGTGCGGCTGTGCCCTCTTGCCCGGGCGCACAGTTCCCCATGGGGGGAGCGAGCCACGGGGGGTGGTTGGGTTCCCTGCCTTGGCAGGGCGTGCCCACTGCTCCACAAGGGCCGAGCATGAGCTCTTGGCCTTATCTGGCCCCTGGGGCCCAGGGATCTGGACAGGTACCCGTGACTTATGGGCCGGCTGCCCATTTGCCCCCTGTTGGGGCTGGGGCCTATGTCAACGTGGAGGCCCTTCTGGCCCGTGTAGCGGCCCTTGAAGCATCCTTGGCGAGGGCCAATCAAACAGGGGCGTCTCTAGGATTCCAGGTAGACCCTTTGGCTGCCGAACAGCGGCTGGCGACGGGTCGGGTAGAGCTGCCTGAGGTGCGCGGGCCGGTGGCGGCCACTGCCTCGCAGCTCCCCACTCAACAGGTGCAGCAGTCTGGTGCTGGTCTGGCCCCGTCGACGAGCTCAGCTTCGGTCGTGAGCTCCGACGCCCCCAGCGGGCCGGAACCCCCGGTGGGGGCGGCCCGTGGGGGTGCATTGGGTGAGTATGCAGTTCAAGCTAGTGCACCCACACAACTGACTATGTGGTAGGGAATGTGTTGGGGATCCCCGGGCTGGTGCAGGCCCCCTTTGCTTTGCCCGCAGTTCCCTCTGTGCCGGTGTCGGCATTGCCGACAGCAGGGTATTCCTTGCCCCTAGGGGACCATCTGGCCCAGTCCACTAAGGGGAAGACTTGGAGGGGTGAGTATGTGGACATCTTCTCCCTTCTTAACAGGGAGCCTACCAAGGAGGAGAGGGAAGGGCAGGACGAGAAGGATAAGGAGCAGGCACGTCGTCGTAAGCCGCCACGTACGTGGGCAAATTGGTTGCCAGCATACCTAATTTACATGGCTGTTTACCTCAGGGCCAGGCCGGATTTGGCCATCCCGATGGTACAGTATTTGGACAACTTTCACCGGGCAATGGTTGACTTCCCAGGTCCGTCGTGGCTGGCTTACGACGAGGAATTCCGTATGAAGTTTCCACTGCACCCAGAGATGAGGTGGGACGAGCCCTGCCAGAAGCTGTGGCTTCTGTATATGACCCCCACGCGCCCGGCGCCTGGGGAGAGATACCATTGTGGACATGTGGTCCAACGAGCGGCCCCAGTACGGGTACCCTGCCAGGTGGCGGGGCAGGGGGTTCCAGCCCGCCTGCTGTGCTGGACCTTCTCGTCCAATGGTTCCTGCAACAGGAAAAATTGCAAGCACAGGCATGAGTGTCCCTCTTGTTCTGGCCCCCATGCTGCCTCCGCCTGTCCCAGGCCGGGAGGACTTCGGGGCGGGGGTAGGGGTGGGCAGGGGGCAGGTAGGACCGCCGCTGAGGGAGCAGGTCCACCGAAAGGCCCCCTCCCCATTTAATGTGGACATGCTGGAGCATTGGCTCGCATTGTACCCGAAGAGGGCAGACGCAGATTACCTGCTTCATGGTTTTCAACTGGGGTTTCGTATCCTTTCACGGGGGATAGGTCCCCTCAAGACGCACCCAACCTTTTGTCACTCAGGGGAAGGGAGGAGGTGGCTGCCGCCAGCATTAATAAGGAGGTTGATGCGGGCAGGGTCGCTGGCCCCTTTTCCTGCACCCCCGTTTCCCAACCTTAAAGTATCCCCACTGGGACTGGTGCCCGAGAAGTCCCCGGGCGATTTCCGCCTGATTCATCACTTGTCCTACCCAGCCGGCTGGTCGGTCAGTGATGCTATTCCTGATAACCTTTGCTCTGTCGGGTATGCATCCTTTGATCAGGCATTGCGCATGGTCCGCTCATGTGGCCCGGGTGCACTGTCAGCTAAATGCGACATCAAGTCGGCTTCCCGTCTCCTGCCGGTGCACCCGGGTGACTTTGAGTTGCGGGGTTTCAAATTCCGGGAATATTATTTTGACGAAACCGTGCATTTCGGCTTTTCCATATCCTGCTCGGCCTTCGAGCGTTTCAGTACATTCCTACAGTGGGCATTTGTACGCAGGTCAGGGTCTCGGTCTGTAGCCCATTACCTGGATGACTTTTTGTCCGGGGGTGAACGGGGCTGGGACACGTGCACACGTCTCCTCAACACATTTCAGACGCTAATGGAGGAACTTGGTGTCCCTTTGGCGCCCGAAAAGACCGAAGGCTCATCTACTAAGCTAGTGTTCCTGGGGGGGGGGGGAGATTGACACAGTAGCGCAGACGTCTAGGTTGCAAGGGGAAACGGAGTACAGGATAGTGGCCCTCATTTCGGGATTGCTGGCTAAGTGCAAGGCATCCCTTCGGGAATTGCAGGTGTTACATGGCCACCTTAACTTCGCTTGCAGGGCGGTCGCACCTGGCAGGGCATTTGCTCGGCGCTTGTGCGACGCCATGACAGGCTTATCCAGGCCCCATCACAGGGTGAGACTGACACGGGGCATCAGGGCAGATATGTACATATGGCTCCAGTTCCTGAGGGAGTTCAATGGGGTCTCATTTTGGAGGGCTGACCTCCTGGCTTCACCTCGCTTTCAGATACAGTCTGATGCCTCTGGATCCCTGGGTTATGGGATGTACTTCAATGGGAAGTGGGCCTATGGTGGGTGGCCACCAGCCTGGTCAGGCACGGGTCGCCTGAGAGATCTCACATATTTGGAAAATTTTCCCATACTGAGGGCTTTGATGCTATGGGGTGAGGAGTGGGCCAACTCGGTGGTGCATTTCTGGTGTGGCAATGCGGCCGTTGTCCGCATTGTCGACTCACAGATTTCTAAATCTCCCAGGGTTATGGGACTGGTGTGCCAGTTTGTATTGCGCAGCCTGCACCTCAATGTACTGTTCAGGGCCAGGCATGTCCCGGGGGTCAATAACGATATTGCTGACGCTTTGTCCCGCCTGCAGATCTCCCGGTTCCGCGCCTTGGCCCCGGATGCGGAGGAATTTCCCTCGCCACTCCCGGAAGAGATATGGACATTTAGCAAGGAGAGGTGAACCGGGCGATCGGCATGTCGCTGGCGCCACGCACGCGTAAGGCGTATCACCATGCATTAGTTTCTTGTCAGACATTTTGTACACAATTTCAGCTGCCAGATACCTGGCCGATCCCGGTGGCCCACATCCTCCGTTTCATGGTTTACCTGCATGCCCAGGGCCTTGCACCCCACACCATAGCATCCAGGCTGTCAGCGCTGGCTATTATGGCCAAGGTGGGAGGTCATGCGGATAGTACCGCTGATTTCCGTGTGAAACACTTTTGGAGGGGTGGGTGCGGGAACGTGGGCGTAGCCTGGACGACCGCCACCCAATTTCCCCTGGGGTTCTTACCCAACTGGCACGGGGCTGGCATGACCTATGTTTCGATAGGTATGAGGCACCCCTGTTTCATGTGGCTACAACGGTGGCCTTTTTTGGAGCGCTCCGCATCAGCGAGTTTGTGATGCTGTCTAAGGCGGATGCAAGTCGTAGGGCACTGGAACTCGAAGATGTCTATGTTTGCAATGATTGGGCTCAGTTGAGGATACGCTCCTCTAAAACAGATCAGCACGGCGTAGGCAGTTGAGTAATACTGCTACGATGTTCCTTGAAGACATCTGTCCGGTTGGTGCCCTACAGGAGTTTCTTGCACTGTGTGGCACGCACCATGCCCCGTTTTTCTGTCACCAGGGTGGGTCTCCCCTCACTCTATTTCAGTTTGGAAGGTGAATGGGAAAGCCCTAGCCAGTGGGGGCCTCCCGGGGGCTTGTTTCGGCGTCCATTCCTGCAGGATGGGGGCGGTTTCTACTGCAGCTGCTTTTGGGTACTCTGGGGCTGAAATACGTCGCATGGGAAGGTGGGGATCACATTGTTTTCAGTTTTTGTGTTCACCCTCTTCAACCGTGAGTACCAGTTTAGTCACTGCAATGTTTCTCACCCCCCCCTTTTTTCCTTGACAGACCCTGGGTGTCGTTTTACACCGGTGACAGTATGGCTGGTGGGCCGTTGCCACGTGCACAGGGCAGCGCGTTACGCTGCACGGGGCAGCGCGTTACGCTGCACAGGGCAGCGCGTTACGCTGCGGCGACAGAGTGGGACCCCGACTGGGACTGGGTGCACCCGCACATCTCAGGTGGTGTGGTAAGCGCGGCATGTTATGGCGGGAACTGTTGCCATTCCTTTTCTACATCAGGGATGCTGACTCGCCTGATGTCCTGGTTATTCACCTTGGGGGCAATGGTTTCGGACAGGTCACTGGCCTATCGCAGAAGCTTGTGATTTGCAGTCACCTGGCCTACTCACATTATGTGTGGCCTGCCACACCCCTCATTTGGTCGGACATGATACCGCAGTACGCTTACAGGGGAGCGTTTGGCCTCCAGGCGCTTGACCGGGCTCGTCGCTCCAGGGCTATTGCCCGGTTCCTTTTTGACAAGGGTTGGGGACGCGTCATTCGCCTCCCCGCCATCAGTCTGCAAAATTATGAGCTTTATTCAGGGGAGGGGGCCCATCTGTCGCAGGGAGGTATGGACCTCATGTTAGTAGACTGGCGAGCAGGCCTGTTGACCGAGCTGACGGTCTGGGGGGGGGGGGCGGTGAGCCTTTTGGGAAGCCTCCCCGTGTGGCGGGTAGCACTGGTAAGGTAAACTTTTATGACCCACAGGTATCCGGCAGGTTCGCAATTGACTGGACAACACTAGATAGGCATAAGTTGTTTAAACGTTGTCCGGTCAACGACAAACCAGGCGAGGGGGTGATGGTTACAACTAGACAGCTGGCATCACCCCCTGATTTTACGGATACACGTCAGAGGGTGGGGTCATTAGTTAGATATTGACTACGGTCAACAATTTGTTTGTTGTCAACAAACAAATTGATACAAATAGATACATTGTAACAATTGCCGTTGGCAATTTTGGGTGGTACCTTACCAGTGTTACTTCGGCCTGCTTGCCTTAAGAATTATGATTGGTCGTTTTACCAATAGAAATTTATAACTCGCACTAGGGCATGAATCAATAAATGTGGCCCAATGCCGTTATCCACTTTCATTTGTCTCTGAGTCCATTATTGGGGGGGTGCGCCTGCAATGGAAGCGTGGCGCCAAAATGGCCGCCGCGCTCTTTGCGGGCCCCCCCCACCGGACGAAGCCATCCGGGTAGTTAGGGGCATGGCCAGCACCCTAATAAAAGGGCTGGCCACAAGGCAGCAGTGCTGCCATTTTGGTGAAGTGACGGAGCGGAGAAGTTTTTCCCCTCCACCCCCTCCCTAGTTAACAGTGTGATTTCTTGGTCGCTTCGGGGCCGGGTGGGAATTTTTGGCTGGGACTCGCAATTGGCCCTTGAGTCCTGGATTTTTTTGCCCATCCCACACTGTTGCTATGGTTTGATATAGGGGTTTTGTTCTGTGCTGCTGTTGACTTTGGTCACATGGGCGGGTAGCACTGGTAAGGTAAACTTTTATGACCCACAGGTATCCGGCAGGTTCGCAATTGACTGGACAACACTAGATAGGCATAAGTTGTTTAAACGTTGTCCGGTCAACGACGAACCAGGTGAGGGGGTGATGGTTACAACTAGACAGCTGGCATCACCCCCTGATTTTACGGATACACGTCAGAGGGTGGGGTCATTAGTTAGATATTGACTATGGTCAACAATTTGTTTGTTGTCAACAAACAAATTGATACAAATAGATACATTGTAACAATTGCCATTGGCAATTTTGGGTGGTACCTTACCAGTGTTACTTCGGCCTGCTTGCCTTAAGAATTATGATTGGTCGTTTTACCAATAGAAATTTATAATTCGGACTAGGGCATGAATCAATAAATGTGGCCCAATGCCGTTATCCACTTTCATTTGTGTCTGAGTCCATTATTGGGGGGGGGGGGGTGCGCGCCTGCAATGGAAGGTTGGCAGGTCAGCAATTTGAGACCCGAGTATTGTGCAAAGGAGTGAACACCTGTCGTCTCTCCCAGCTCCTGTCAACCTAGCAGTTCAAAAGCAAGAAATTGCATGTAAATAAATAGGTACTGCTTTGGTGGGAAGGTAAACAGCATTCTATGCACTCTGGTGTCTAGACAAGCCTGCCACATGACCACAGAAAGTAGTAGTTGACAGACTAGCAGGTGAGCCGAGCTGTGGGTCTCTCTGCATTCAGATAGAGTGTTGTTTGTCTGTCAGCAGCTCCCATTTGAGCATGACAGTCTTACACTTAGTCACTCTGATCCTCAGCCTATTCAGGATCCTCCAAATGGCATAGGGAAAGTCAAGATCCTCACTCACATCCTCCTTTAATGCTATTCCGTGTTCACTGAGCTCCTTCCTACATCTTCTAATTTGATTTTGCTCTTGAATACCCTCAATAATGTTTTTTACTCCCATAAAACTCCTTGTTAGACTTGGGGCACATATCTGTTCAAAGGATGTTGAGGGTCATTCCTCTTGCTTAGTTCTCTCGCCATCCACTGCTACTTCTCTCCATATCTTAGGAGGAGTGATACCAAGAAGATGAGAACTAATAACTAAGCAGTCTTCTTTGTAGTTACATCCCATTGATAGACTATCAGTCTCATTAAAACTGTCTGGTGCCACAGCTGCTACAATTTTGACATCTGGAATTTTTTTTAAAAAGTATTATTCATTTGCACAGGTATTTTGAAATATTTTGCCTGTTGGTGTACTTTGGTCTGTTGTTTTTTATGCTTTGGCTTTTTTAAAAAAAAATGCAATGCAGTTTTATGTGTTTATTGCAGAATGATGTTTTGGATTGCAACTCTCAGAATACCCCAATCAGCATGATTAGGACTTGTGTCCTGGGAGTTTTAACTTTAAAAAAGTAACTTTCTTCCTCTCTAGTTTATTGTACTATATTGTGGTTTATTGTGCTTTTGATACCTCCTGCCTACTGCCCTGAAATCCCAGGATGAAAGTAGGTTTTAAAATATTCACTATAAATAAATAAAGAACAATTCTAACACAATACTGATTCCTTCAGCCCCTTGTTCTGCAATATATATCTTCTTGGAGGTTTTGGGTCCTATTAATAATAAACATTGCTTTCTGGGGAGCTGCCTACTTAAAAATAGATGGCTGAACTATTGTAGAAGGCACTGAAATTGATTAACAGTTCCTTCCATACACTGCATAGTCAAAGACTTATGTAATGAATGTGTTGAGGTTGTCAGCAAGTTTATGGATAGCTCTTCACATTGCAAAGAGTCTATGCACTAGGCTTGGTGGTACATATATCAAGCACCCAAAGGAATTGTTCTTTAGAAGGCAGGGGGAAAGACACTTAAAAATATTAACTAATTTGAAAAAGATCTTATTCTCTGCTGACAAGTTCCCCGATTTAGATAAATAACACCCTAGCTAAAAATATATTGAGCTAATTAGATTCTGGGTGCCATCTCAGAGATAGTAGGTAAGAGGACAGCATAAGAAGAAGGGAACAAAGCTAGAGGAGAGATGATGAGGAGGAGGAGATTCTATTACAGCATTTAACAAATACTTAATCAAAATCTTGTTGAAAAACAGAACTGGGAAGCCAACCATTTTTAATACCAATGAGAAATTGAGATATAGCCCATCTATCACCTCAATGTTAGTGTGATAACCTGTTCAATAGCTCTAGTCATCGCTAGCAGAAGGATTATATAAATTAATGGCTAGCCTGTTCAGTGTCAAAAAGACATTCAACAACTCTTCACTGAAAAACTAAAGACACACCTCTGCTGTGCCTTTTGCATTGCCCCCCCCCCCATTGTATTTTATTAGTATTCTTTTCTAGATGAATAATCTGGACACCAAATCAAATTGCATTCTGCATGCCATAACAGTTATTTGAAAGAAAAGTGATTTTGATCTTCAGTGTATATTATACAGAACTGAATGTTTGACTCTTGTGCAGGTCTATTC
The DNA here is from genome assembly GCA_035047345.1 of Bradypodion ventrale. Lineage (NCBI taxonomy): Eukaryota > Metazoa > Chordata > Lepidosauria > Squamata > Chamaeleonidae > Bradypodion > Bradypodion ventrale. The sequence goes on along the minus strand of JAWDJE010000004.1, from coordinate 145,135,771 downwards.
AAAAGTAAACAATGGCTCAAAAGTAAGCCCCTGATGATTTCATTGAGCTTTACTCATAAGCAAGCATAAACAAGGCAGAAGTGTGTGAATCACATAGAACAATCCACATATTACATAGGCAAAAGATCACAATGCTATTTTCAAGTATAGATGTTGTTTCCACAGGTCAGCCCCAAGGGAAGCAGTGGTATGGATGGAATCTGTAGATACACTACTGGCCAATAAAGGTAAGAGTCAACTAAGCAGAAGCAGCCATATTGCCATAATAAGAGTTTATCCAACTTGTATTCCACTCTTCCTTCAAGGTGCTCCATGCGGTCCATGCACAGACCCCAGGCAGTCCCCTATTCAGGCAGTTTATGAAGTGTCATCAGCCTTTGAAGCTTTCCTAGATTACATATACACGGTTGTTGTGGCAGATGATAGAGGATGCTGTGGCAGTAGACAGCACCACCTCCAATCAGCTTGTGAATGAAGTAAAAATCTCCTGGCACAGCTTGGTATGTTCACAACAGATATAATTTCAGGGCCTGTATATACTCTCCACTTAAATAAACAGTCACATAAAACCCAACTAATCAAACTGATTTAACATCTCTTGACTAGAAAAATATATATACCTACGATCATTACCTAATATTCTCTTTTTTACAGACTGGCAATTATTTTCAAGAGGAATTCTCTGAAGGCAGTGGACACTATCTTAGAAAGAGACATTCTTATCTTAGCCAAGTGGTAATGTCTCTTTTAAAATGATGTCTACATAACCTGAAGATATAGAATTGAGTGGATGGGGATTCCTTCACAGTAAAGGGGCAACAGATTTTGTTTTTATTATGGGAGATTATACACCATTCTGAATATCCTTCTCTGACAGGCAATTTGTTTGTTTATGTTTATGTTTATTCAATTTTATATCCCGCCCTACTCAACACATGGCCGACGCAGGGCGGCTAACAACATATAAATTACCCTGGGACACCCCACAGGGTTTACATAAAGATACAATATTCAAATTATAATAATAAATACAATGTTGTAAGTAAATACAGTATAAGTCAAGACAGTCAACAATAATACAAATAATACAAATATCAGCACCACATCAAAATAATATATCAATAATTACAATAGAATCACAAAGGATGAAAACATCACGTAATATAACAAAATTACCAAAGTACCAGATGCGCCAGGAGCCAGGTGCATGGCGGCAAAGTTCCTCCCGGCACCCTTTGCCTTTTAAGTCCTAGGCGAGGAGGGGAGGGCGGAGCCCCAGGACGCCGGCCGATGGAGTGGCCGGCAGGACCTCTTCGCCCTCGCCGGGGCCGAGCGCATGGCGGCAAAGTTCCTCCCGGCACCCCTCACCTTTTAAGTCCTAGGCGAGGGGAGGATGGCAGAGCCCCAGGACGCCGGTCGATGGAGTGGCCGGCAGGACTTCTTCGCCCTCGCCAGGTTCAGATTTAAATTCAGATTAAAGTTTGAATTATTCTGGAGCACAGGGATATTATTCATGTGTGCATTTATATGTCATTTACCTTCATTAATGAGTTGACCTGATCAACAAAGATTTGTTTAAAAAACATTTTTTTTTTCAAATTCTGGTGCACCTTCTGACCATTAACACCTTACTCAGTCAACAGCTTCTCTGATTTTAATTCATAGCCCACATGTTCAGGCATATTTTTGCAACAAAACATTTAGAAGGTCACTAGATTTTTCCAAATCATGAAAAGTGGGAACCTCACATTTAAAATGTTGTAAGCTAACAAGACAGCGAATAAGCTGTCACTAAGCTATCTCCATCCAGATAAGGTGTCAACTGGTTAGTTGGAGAAGCCTTTGGATCAGTAAGGTTATGCATTTGTCACCTTTCCCCCCAAGAGGTCTGAAGCACATAAAGGTTTCCCTTGCTTTAAAGCCAGCCATATCTGACTCTAGGGTTCAGTGCTCATCTCTATTTCAAAGCTGAAGAGCCAGAACTGTCTGCTTCTGCAGATGTTTCCGTGGTCATGTGGCAGGCATGACTAGACACCGGAGCACATAGAATGCTGTTTACCTTCCCACCAAAGTGGTCCCTAACCCTATCTATTTACTTGCAATTTCTTGCTTTCGAACTGCTAGGTTGGCAGGAGCTGGGACAAAGACAGGAGCTCATTCCATTCTGCAGTACTCAGGAATTGAACTGCTGACCTCCCACCTTCCAGTCAGCATTTTAGCCACTTGAGCCACTGATGAAGCTTATATGTTTGTCAAAGCATGTGACTTAATTTACAAGTCTGACTGCTGAGGACATGTATCTCTGATGCAATTCCATTAATGGAGGGAAGACGGATACCTGTTAGCGATATTGGAAAGAACCAAAGCTAACAAGCTGAGACTGAACCTGGGTAAAATGGAGCTGCTGGTGTTGGAGGGTCCATCTGCCTGACTAGGCTCCTTGACCCCCAATGCTAGATGGGACAGTCTTGTCCCCTTAAAGACCAAGTATGCTACTTAGGGATCATATTAGATCGCCATCTAACCCTGGAAGCACAAATTGCAGCAGAGTGTAAAGCTGCTTTTTTCCATCTTTATCAAATAGTTCAGTTGCGTCCCTACTTGGATGGGTGGCCCCTCATAACCAGTGATGTGCTGCAATTTTTTTACTACCAACACCCTGGGCATGGCTAACTCTGTGGCCCACGCCCACTTGACCTCCCTATGCCATGGCCTGGGGTAGGGAGGTGGGTGTGGCTGGCCAATTGGGCATGGCCTGGGGGAATTTTCACTACCGTTGTCCAGGCACCTGTGGGCACCTGAAGCAGTGCAACACTATGCATATCACTAGTTATCTCACTGGTAATCTCACATATCAATTACTGTAATGCTTTATACATGGGACTCACCGTATTCCTGATACGGAAACTTCAACAGGAGTAGAATGCGGCTGTCAGGCTAATTACTTTAGATAGAAAATTCATACTTATTTCCCCAGTCCTGGCAGAACTGCATTGGCTGCCCATTTTGTTCCATGTCAGGTTCAAGGTGGGTGTCTTAACTTTCAAATCCCTAAACAGTTTGGGACCTTCCTTCTTGGCAGAGCATCTTCCCCTCAGAAATCAGGCCCGCTTCACCCACTCTTATCAGACAACTCAACTCCAAGTTCCAACTCCCAGGTTGGCTAGAAAGTCCATTATCCACCATAGGGCTTTCTTGGTGGCAGCTCCGACTCTATGGAATGTGTTGCTGGGGGAGCTGCATTTGATTGATTCATTAGGGACCTTTAAGAAACAACTGAAAACCTTTTTGTTTCAGGAAGCCTTTAGCACAGTGGTGCATAAACTACTGCCCATGGGCCCAATTAAGCCCACACATCCCATTAATCCAGCCTGGGCTGAGAAACTGGGCCCTCTCCAGACCGCCCCCCATCTGCCCCTACCACCTGACATAGAAATATGTCACCTACGGTGGCAGCGGCGGCAATCGGGCTTTGCTCCTACTGGTCTGAGCAGCCTCCACTCAGTCTCAGCCCTTCAGAACATACTTGTCAACCGCGGCTCCGACGAATCCAGGACCTGCGGAAACTGGGTCTGCGCAGGTCGCGTTGTACGCATGCACATGGAGGGCTACGTTTTGTGTATGAGAACCAAGACAATAGAAACAGCCGAAAGGTTGGCTTAACACATCTTTATTGCATGATGGTCCGGGGGAACATGAGGTAATGGCAGATGAACAGCTCAATATATACTGTGCACTACTCCACTTGTGTAGCCTTCTATGCAGGAGGCGTAGCCTTCTGCGCATGCATGGAAGGGAGCTACGGAAGTGTAGAGCCCTTCCATGCATGCGTGCAACACGACCTGCGCAGATGGGCTGTGCAGTGCCTCCTTTCCCCCACTGCCAAATTATGGGGTTTTAGCAGCGCGGGTCAGGAAATGGCGCAAATCGGTGCCGAATTACGGGGTAATCCCAGCCACATTGGGATGGTTGACAGGTATGCTTCAGAAGCCTCTTGCAAGCTGGATCACCATGTTGCAGAAATGTTTCAAGCCTTCGCCATTTCAAAATCCATGGTACTGGAAGGGTAAACCTGGCACAGCACACTGATGTCAGCCTTGGCATGCCAAGGGACTCTCCCAGTGCAGTAGATTTTGAAAAGGAGAAGGCTCGAAACATTTCTGCAACATGGCAAACCAGCTTGCAAGAGGCTTCGGAAGGGCTGGGACCAATTGGAGGTTGCATGGACCAGCAGGAGTAAAGCCTGATCACTGCCACTGCTGCTGTCGTCAAAATGGTCAGCAGCGGGAGCAGCCTACATCTGACACCCACAGCTGTGTGTCGGGGTAGGACTGGCCTGTGATAAAAAAAGTTTCAGCTCCACTGCTTTAGCAGTTTATTGAAGACCAAATAGGAGACCCTCTCATTGCTTTTCTGTCACAAGAGTTTGGGGTCCTCAGTTCTGATTTTGATTGGGTGGGTGGGGGGTGTTTTATTTCCTTAATAGTGTTTGTTTTGCTTTTAATATTGCAAGCCACCCAGAGTGGGAGTCCATCCCAGATGGGTGGGGTATAAGTCAAATAAATAAATGATAGTTTGCCCCTGATGACAGTGTCACTTGGGAGTACTTTGGATTGCTTGGCCACAACACAAGTGGGGGGAGGAGGAAGGACTCACTTTCTTTTGTAATTGACTCAGTGTAAGCCCCGATGATTTCATTGAGCTTTACTCACAAGTAAACATTAAAAAGGCAGAAGTATTGCAATTTCATAGCAAAACTACTTGAAACTGAATAGCCAAAAAGGTACTGTACACTCTAAATAGCATAGGTATGCCCTAAATAGTAACATCCCCCCTCTAGAATGAATCAAGAAACCCAGACATTTATTGAACTTGATCAATAGCTATAATGGAGAAAAACTGAAAAAGAATTTTGTAGAACTATTTGGGGAATCTGGGAGTTTGCTTTCTCTTGAGTTCAGATATTTTACATCTCAGATTTTTTTTTTCCTGTTCTACTTTTGAAGAAATAAAAATGAGCCAACTGAATTCTTACTGATTTGCACTATCCAAACTCAACATGTGTACATATTTCCTGTTTGGAGAAGACCATGTTATACCTGCTTGTAGAACAGTTGTTGAAAATAGGGATTTCTTTCAAATGAAAATAAGTGTTAACTGTAATTCAAAACTAAGATGATGCCTTCATAAGGATACAAATACAGATTTTAAGAGGTAATCACCCAAAGGCCTTCGTATTATGGATAAGGAGATATTTGAGAGACAAACATGGAATATAAGCATCCTGATAGGTTATATTATCGAGTGTTAGTCAATCAACCTTTTACAATATACCCTAAAAATCTACTGAAAGTCAAAGGAACCATTTCTATTGTCTTCCATGAGGTTTGGATTGTGGAGTTTCCTTCACCCAAGCAATTTACGTGGGGTTTTTTCTGTTTGTTTAAATTGTATTATTTCTACAGATGGTTTGAATGCATTTAGGACTTTCCTTAAGTCAGAATTCAGTGAGGAAAACATTGAATTCTGGCTAGCCTGTGAAGACTTCAAGAAAACCAAGTCAGCAGCTAAAGTTGTCTCCAAAGCCCAAAATATTTATTCCAAGTTTATCCAGGCAGATGCTCCTAAAGAGGTAACACTCTTTATGTATTTTTTCCCGTGAAACATCTGTTCAAACATTGTTTTCTTCTTTAGGAAGTGGGAATGTACATCTCAATTTTGCATGTATTTAACCACATTGACCAGCGGATAAAGAGAATTATGCCCATAAATTTTAATTTCTGAACATTCACTAAGGCTTGAGAATGGGTGTGAACAGCTGAAGTAAAAGGAAATTATAAAATTTTCCATGCTATCTAATATGAAGAAGGTGTAAATAGCAAGCACTTTCCTTTTTTTAATATTGGAGAATAGGAGTGTACCTACACAGCTGTAAGGATTTATCCAACTGAATTCTAGGATTTGTACTTTGCTGTGAACAATTCCTGAGCTACAATACAGAATTTTAAGCATTTCATCAGATATTTAGCATTCAAGGATCTCACAAGTTCCATAGGATGGAGCTATGGCAATTAAGGTAGAATCAAATAGGGGTGTAACAAAGATATATTTTATGGCTGAGGTATGCAATGAAACATCTGTTCAAACATTGATTTCTTCTTTAGGAAGTGGGAATGTACATCTCAATTTTGCATGTATTTAGCCACATTGACCAGCGGATAAAGAAAATTATGCCCATAAATTTTAATTTCTGAACGTTCACTAAGGCTTGAGAATGGGTGTGAACAGCTGAAGTAAAAGGAAATTACAAAATGTTTCATGCTATCTAATATGAAGAAGGTGTAAATAGCAAGCAAGTAGCTAAGACGCTGACTGGGAAGCGGAAGGTCAGCAGTTCGATTCCCGAGTACTGCAGGACGGAATGAGCTCCCGTCTTTGTCCCAGCTCCTGACAACCTAGCAGTTCGAAAGCAAGAAATTGCAAGTAGATAAATAGGGACCACTTCGGTGGGAAGGTAACAGCGTTCTGTGTGCTCCAATGTCTAGTCATGCCTGCCACATGACCACGGAAATGTCTGCAGAAGCAGACAGCGCTGGCTCTTCGGCTTAGAAACAGAGATGAGCACTGCACCCTAGAGTCGGATACAACTGGCTTTCGAGCAAGGGAAACCTTTATGCAATGCTAATGAGTGTGGGCAAGGGACCTTGAGGTTAGGGATCCTGCTAGATGGCAGATCTTCCTCCCCTTTCCTGATTCCCACTGCCAGTCCTGATTTAGGAGAATGTATTCCATTTCACATTCCACCAAATGTACCTTGAAAATACAGCAACCAATTTCTGTGATTCAAAAGCCCTAGGTATATGCTTACCAGTTCTAGCACATGTTAATGGTTAATTTCTCAAAGTGAAACCTTTTGATGAAATGAAAGCTAAATCATCTCCTTTAGGACCCTCTTTTCACACCGTGGTATTTGATCATTACATAAAAAAACATTTTTAAACTAATTGGCCAGTTAATTACTTCTGTGATATGTGTTCCCTTTGCTGGCCTTTTTAACTGTGATTTTTTGATAACAGTGTTGTCTTAGCTTTTGAAATATATATTCAATTTTCAAATTATTTACTTATAAATAAAATCAACACACACACCTACGCATACCTACACACATCTACACACACACACACACACACAAGGAGACAATATAGACATATGGATAGATATATATGGAGTGTTTGTTTAGAAGCTTGTGAAGTACTGGAGATAGAAAGATTCAAGCCTCATTTTAATCAAGAGATTGTAGTGGCTGCATTTAATTTGCAAGCAAATGAACACCAGATTAAGGTATCTTTAAAAAAAATCATGCAAAAGGATGAATTACCATATTTGCTGGTGTATAAGACCCATTCCCCCCCTTAAAATACTCTGGAAAATGGAATGTGTCTTGTACTATATACAGTGGCCTATAGTGGGCTATTTTGGTAATAATGGAGTACATCTTATACTATGACATGTCTTATATGCTGACAAATATGGTAATTCCTGTTTCTAACATGAGAACTGTAATGCCTGGTCAAACTGGATACTGATTTAGTGCAGTTTTCTGTAAACATGTTTGCTTCCCAGGCAACCCTAACATGGCACAAGTAGAAATAAAAAACAACTCGGTGAGATCTAATGTGATCTAACGGCATGTGGGGGATCTACAACCTTCTTCTTGTTGTTGGATTGCTATTCCTGTCATCAACACCAACATAATATTTCCATTATCAACTCTGACCATTGTGCATGTTGCCAAGAGGAGATGACGTTTTGGATCCAGGAACATCTGGAGGAACACATTAAATGTAATGGAACCTGCCATGCCCATATATATTCTAATGCACCTGGAGAGATCCACTATGATCACATTCAGTGTTAGCTTTAGCAATGAGTACAAAGGCTGCTTTCCATGTTGTTCAGTGACGTGATAATTTCTTGACCAGGCCAGGAATGACATTATGCAAAACTCCCCCAAAGTCCTGTAGGAGGAATTCTTTGAGAAGTCATTGGGACAGAAGGAAACAGAGAAAGTTAACAAAAAAAATTCTGAGGCAGAACAACTGCTGAGATAAGCACGGCTTTCCTATGAGCTTGCAGCACAGCACCCAAGAGGTTTACTCATGTCTCAGTCCAGTTACTGGATAGTTATATTTATTCTAAGCAATTCTCAGGAAGGAATTGCTTGGAAAAGTTGGAATCAATTTGAAGCATCTGAGATGTGACAAACTAATTCTTGGCTGGTCAGGAATTGGATTGACCCTTAGTGGTTTCATTACTTTTTTTTTTTGCTTCAACAGATGTCATTTTGCTCACTTGCAAGCTTTTCAGAGATATGTAGGAGACAAAATATTGAATAAAATCAGTCTTGGCTGAATTCCAGAAGAGTAATTCTAATATTTATATGAGTAAATGGCAAGTTCTGAGTACAGCAGAGAGACAAATGGAGTCATGAGGTCAAGGAACAACTACAAAAAAAATTTAATCTTTTGTGCATGGAAAAGAAAGATGTGGTTTTCATGAGACCTTAGAAGAAGTCTTGCCAGATACCATGTTTTCTAGCTTAACCTTTACTTTTACTTTCTTTACTTGTCCATTTGAATTAGAAATAATTTGAAGTAAATCGGGATATCTTGTTTCCCCTACCTAAGTAAAACACATCCAGGATGTGAGGCCAATGTGCTATGTTAGCAAATGAGCCTGGGTAGGAAACTTTGATTCACATCACTCACTGATCTTGGACTAGTCACACCCTTTCAGCCTAACCTACTTCCTACAGCAGGGATTCTCAACTTACAGCCCATGGGCCAGATGTGACCAACAGCACCATTTCATATGTCCCCCCCCCCCCCACTGCCTCCGCCACACCAGGAAGTTTCATGTGGTGGAGGAAGGGCAAAATGGCCATCCAGCCCCCGAAGCTGGCTGAGGGGATGTGACCTGGCCCCCAGCTTCAAAAGGTTGAGAACTCTTGTCCTACAGCAATTGTGGATGTAAAGCTGGGAAGAATATACTATGCTGAGTAAAGGCAGGTTATACATATAACAAATCAATCTTAAAATAACAGATAATAAGTGAGACCAATATTACCTTCATTAGGAGGGAATTGCACAACAGAGGTACAAATATAGTGAAGATCCTACCTTACGCTTGGCTACAGCAGTTTACAAAGGATTTCTGCTTAATCTGAAACACAGAATATTCACTTTTATTATCTCTATGACCATAAGTCTCTTTTTTTACATCTGTATGAGAAAAATGTCACTGCAATACAGCCCCTTCCTTGGCAACTTGGAAACTATGAAACCCTGGGCTATATAAGATGCCCCCCCCCCCCAACTCACACCTTCACCAGTTTTTGTCCTGATATAGAAAAGAGGCACATCAGCATAGGCTCTTCCCATGTATTCTGAGACTTCTCACGTTTACTTGAGTGTGTTTAAAGATGCACATATTTCGTTGGTAACTGAAATACCTGTTCTATTCCTGTTTACAGAACTTGTGCTGTGTAATGTTATTGACAGGCTGATGGAATTTTTGCGGAGAGAGGGTACAGTGAATGGTAGAGCCAAGGGAAAGGAGGGATGAACCCTCAGAATCTGCCCACCCAACTCTTGCTTAACAGTTTCCCTGGAGGCAAACAGTAAAGCTATCCTTTGTGAAGTGCAGCCAGTAAAGGGTGATGAAGTTAGAAGCTATGTGCACTGAAAATATGTTTACAGAACTTGAAACCTGAAAGAAAAGCAAACAAATCGTTTATTTTAAAAAGAAATAGGTGTGAAAAGTCCCCTAAGATTATGTCTTGCTATGCACCTAGAAAATGTGAATATTATTAAAGAAGAAACCATCATAACATGGTATTCTGGATAGGCAACGACATTAAAATTAGTACACATTGTTCTTTATAATGAAAGCATGACCTTCCTGTCGATTTGCATCAAAGCATGTATTTCTGGAAGCTACTCAAATTGGTTTTGTTCCAATATAGAGCATCAGTTCTCCAGAAAAATAAATAATTTATGCCACTGCATTCCCTGCAGATAAACATCGACTTCTGTACCAGAGATCACATCACCCAGATTATTTCTGAACCGACTCTCCAGTGTTTCGATGATGCACAGAGATTAATCTACAACCTCATGGCCAAAGACTCTTTCCCACGGTTTCTAAAGTCAGAAGCTTATAAGGAAATGGTAAATAAGCAACAGAATGGAAACCAGAGAAGATGGCTGCCATTTTTGTAAAGGTCAAAGTTCAGAAGCATTGTTGGTATCGCTTAGTGCAGTCACTTTCACTACTAGATCTAATGCAATTGTCAGATTGTTCTATAGCAGAGTAGGCCCCAAAGTGCAGTTGCAAAATGACTGTTTTAACTTTCTGACAGAATGAGAAATAAAGCAATTAAGAGAGTTTCACATTACCCAGGCATGTTAGTTTTCAGTGACCAAGAAGATCATTTCTAAAAGTCTATAGTCCTGTTTATATCAGACTCCAACAGATAGGAGAAATATATGTGGCATCACACCAGTATAGCTTTATCTTCATAGCACCTGTCCAGCATCAAATTCTAGAGGTAAACCAGTAACATAGTGTGTTTCCTTAATTTACTGCCAGCCTTAGACAGCCAAAATGACATCACAGGTGCATGAGAAAAGGACTTAGAGAATCCTTCATGGTTTGCAAAAAATATATATCTTGTGGTAGGAGAGAAAAGACAGGAGGCAGAGAGATACAAGAAAGTCCAACAGAATGTTGTGGTCAAGGAACTCTAGCTGACTTCTGGGAGGAACGGAATATCAGGAGATGAGAAGGGAGTCAAGTGACTTCAATTATGAGCCAGATATTCAGTTTCACTGCAGGTCCCAAAAACCTAAATTCCTTCACAAGCAGCCGTGGTTCTCACACTTCATCTACCACAATGTTGCTGTATTCCAGTTGTTCAAAGCTCCCATTGTCCAAAGGTTTTCTACCTGAATGTTTCAACCTCATCTATATAGTAACCATTTGTTGTGTGTTTTGTTGTGTTGTTTGATATCTGTGTGTACACTGCCCAGAGTGGGAAATTTCCCAAATGGGCAGTATAAAAATTGTAATAAATAAATAAATAAATAATGTGCACAGGGCCTCTGACCTCATCTGTCTGTGTTCCCATATGGGCGTATAGATTGATAGCTTGCCCACCCTGAGCCCTTTGGGTGACATTTTGTGCAGTCTTTCCCCAGCTCAATGATACCATTTGTGCATGTCCAGTTTTACATGGAAATCCCCGTTCCTTCAAATGAAAAATGAAAATGGCAAGGACATTTCATAGTTTGAAAAGTGTCCATTAAAAAAAGAAGAGAGTCAGGCAGTGTGTATTATTTTTTATTTCCCCCTTGTTCTCAGGCATTCAGTAATTTTCAATACAGTCTTCTATTACAGGGCTGGTTTTGGAATAAAATGAGGAGATGGGAGACATATATAGTACTCTTCTAGGTTGATAGGGCATATAAATAAAAAATGCTGCACAGCCATGTACAGGAGCTATTCTCCGGAGACCATTGTTGTGGTTTACTCTCAGTTATTACTGATGCTAGGTGTACAGCTCAGAGAGTTTAGGATTTCAATTTCCCACTGTGCCTCTTGGGGAAAGAACCAGTCACTGTGGCCTTCGGTGAGTTGCACAATCCCAAGATACCCTGAGAGGGAGAGAATGGTAAACCATTTCTGAGTACTCTTTACCTAGAAAACCATGGAAAGGGTTGCCACAAGTCAGACCTGACTTCACAGCACATGATTATTATCATATTTTACGAATGGAAAAGAAAGAAAGAAAACACAAATCAACCCATGAGCTTGTCACTAGAATTCTTCCTGAGTGACACTTATTTTCAGGGGGGAAATGCAGAGGAAAGTGCGGCCAGACAGGGGGAACTGGATTAAAAAACCACAAAACAAAGCAAGGTGTGATTTTCTTCAGAGGTATAGACTGAATATTTTATTATAACTAGAAAATATCTTACCACCTTCAAGATATTTGATTTCACAAACATGCATACATATAACCAACTTCCACTCTATCATGACTCCTCTTTCATAAACCCCATTTCTATTAGCTGCTGTTCTGTTACACTGTGATGGTAATATTGTCATGTGGAAATAGAGTCAATGCAAAGCTTTTTCTTTTCTTTTTTTTTTGGTCGATCCATGTTGTTGTTGTTGTTCAGTTGCACAGTCGATTCTGACCCTTTGTGACCCTATGAACCATTGGTATGGACCAATGGTATGGACCTCCATACCATCTAGAATCCCTTATAAACAATAGTCATTGAAATATTGGCAGGGAGGATTTTGCAGTCATAGACCAACTCTGCTTCCTAAAAGATATAGCTATTCCAGTCTCCTGTGCACATTTAATAAAGTGTCAGAGCCATTTAATTCAGTAGCTAAATACCTGAGAGCAAGTAGTTCAAAGAGCCATATTATGACAAATACAGGTATATGAAGAATGACTTCTTTTCAAATGACATAATTTCCTTATCACTGTTCGAAAACTCTTTGCAGAAAAGTTAAGATTCACAGCAACCATAAGCTCCACAACAACAACAAACATAAGCAGTGGCGGGCTCCAAAAACTTTTACTACCACACTGTGGGTGTGGTATGGTGGGCATGGCCAGGGGGGAAGCCCTGTGTTGCACCCAAATTAGGAATACTTTATTTCAAAATTTAGATGGCCGAGGCCAGTCAGAATTTCTGCTACCGGTTCATTGGTGTGAACCTGCTGATGCCCATCACTGAACATAAGCTACTAATAATTCACCCCCCCCCCTTTCTCTTTTTCCTTCTTGTTTATGCCAACATTCTTGTTCTCATGTTTAATTTAAAAAACATATTGATTTAAACAGAGCTTTAGTAATTCTACTGGAAATAAAGTCAGTTGAGGATTTCCTCTGTGCTGAAACTATATAACTACATTTCCTCTTTACCAGTGACCAATGCTTTGGTTCGTTTGTGCATAGTTAGTGCAGTGAACAAGGATACTACCACCTTGGAGCTCTAAATGTCAGTCTATCCCTACAGAAATATTCACAAGAGTCCAAAAATGCAGCATCTGTATTGATCCTTATCAACTACCAGATTCTATTTGTCTTCAGCTCTACAAGAGGAAGCCCAACCTAAATTATTTAGAAACCAAAGAACCTATACAGAAAGCTCACAGCAATATATTGCTAGACTTACCTACTTCATAAAATTATAGACAGCCCACCTAATCTGAGGATTGCAAGTAAGCTAAGAGGGATCATGGAAGCTTGCTGAAGGTATGGGCAATAATGTTCGTATCCCTACTCATCAGAGCATCCTAGCATTTTTACCTTGCAAACCCTGGAGCCACAATAATGCTAGTGCTAGCTAAGAAAAACCTAAGTCTTATTTCAAGCAGCTCATTGCCAAATGTTTGAAGTACAAAGATTCATTTCCCCTTGTCTGGTGAGATGAAGCTTTTAAAGAATATCGAATGCCTTCAATAACTCAAGTGTCAACTGATACAACAAGGCTTCTCTAACAGTGGCTTTTCTCAAGCACAGAAACATGGAGACAATTTGCAGAGCATTAGCACTTAACATTTCTGCCAGCTGCCCCCCTGCTTCTCACAAAGACTCTTATTTCCAGGACTGCTTGCCCTGTCTCAGCAGCTTATTGACGGTTCTTTCCTAAGAAAATGGTGAGTGTGACCAACATTTCTAAAAGACGGCTTGTCTGCAGCAGCATGATCAAGGCCAGACTTGGGAGCAGAAATCTCCACTGTTGCTGAATTGAATCTAGGTCACTAAAAATAGTGGGGAGAGAAAAGCCACCTATTTCTTCCATTGACCATAAACCAGCCAGTGTCACTACATTAATACTGTGCCTCTTATCAAATTCAGAGTGCAATACAGTGAATCTTTAAGTAGTGCCAAATTTAAAGCAGCCCACAGGGTTACTTCAAAAATGTGGAGCCATGCAGTAGACTTCCGTCATGCAATAAAAGAAAAGATTGCTTTCACAGCTGTTTTCTCTGTGTCCTTTGATTTTTAAAATAACAATATATAGCTCAACATTTAGGGTGTGTGTGTATGTTTATCTTGTGTCTTCTCAGTCTTGGAGGTGCTGCAGTTTCTCCTGTGCATAAAGTAATGGCTACTGAGACAGTGATGCCCATTTGTCTTAGTAAGAGTGGGAGGAAATTAAAACCTCTTTTCTGTTCAAGTGTTCCTGAAGCTGCTAAAGTTGCTGTCTCCATGATGTGAATGGTGGCACTAAAACAGTGACTCCCATCAAGGTTACAGTAATAGTAGCAGCTCCTTCTCTGTCATGCTGTGTGTGGGCTGTCTCCACCACTACATATCAGGCAACAAGGCTCCTCATTGCTTCTCCAGCAGTAAAGTTTTAAGAGGCCAGGGAGCTAACCCGATCCCCAATCCTCCTCCTCTCTCATCTGGGCTTGGAAGTGGCTGTGGTGGCTTAGTAGTTAAGATGCTGAACTTGACAACTGGAAGGTTGGCAGGTCAGCAGTTCAATACCTGAGTACTGTATGACAGAGTGAGCTCCCGTCTCTGTCCCAGCTCCTTCCAACCTAGCAGTTCAAAAGCATGAAAATGCAAGTAGATAAATAGGGACCACTTCATAGGAAGATAAACAACATTTTGTGCACTCCAATGTCAAGTCATGCCTGCCATATGTCCATGGAAATGTCTGCAGACGCAGACAGCACTGGCTCTTTGGCTATAAATGAAGATTAGCACCAAACCTTAGAGCTGAATATAACTGGCTTTCGAGCAAGGGTGACCTTTACCTTTTACCTAATGCAGAGTTATCAATGTTACAGTAATGTGTAGGAAATAGAAGCTCTCTCATTCCACCAGTGACCTTCACAGTGAAGCAGTAGCACCCATAATCCTATTCATTTGAAATAGAAACTCCTGAGCAGCTAGCATCACTGCTTCTCCTACACCGAGAAAGTAGAACAAAGCCACCACATTCCCACATTCAGAAACCCGAAAGAAGCTGACATCCATCCTAGCAGTTTTGCACAAAATTACTAGCATAGGAATAAGGTTAATGCCCTTCTCCCCGGTTGGGTGTTATTTGTGTATGTGCATGTCCTTCAAATATCAAGTCGCAGTTATTGTTTATTAAATTAAAGAATATGTTATGTTTCCTTCAGTATGCCCCAAAGGCAGAAATAATGAGATCCAGACAAACATGCAAATTTATTTAAATTGAATCAATCCATTGGCTAAAAAACAGATAAGCTTCCCAAACATTTATTAATCTTTTTTCTTTTCTTTTTTTTTCTAAATCCCTCTCTCCCTTCTAAATTCCCTAATCGGTTCCATGCAGAAGGTAATGTGACGTTCCTGTGCTAAGGAAGGCCAGGTGGCATAAAGATTACCACAACCCTTGAAACACTGAAATCTCTTGATTTGTTGCAGTGGCTTCTTACAGACACACAGCTGAGTCCTCAGCTGGGAAACAATGTCACTTGATTTTAGTCGCTTACCTTCCCACTGATTTTGTTGCACGAACAGGTTTTGAAGTTCTGACTGCTGTTCACAAAAACATCTCATTGAGAAGCATGCAGAGGAGAGAAGTACACAGCAGTTAAGCCACAAATCTAAGTCAAATGCAACATGTAACATTTGGTGGATTCAGATGTCCCCCCCCCCCCCCACACACACACACACACACTTTTGACGACTACTGTAATACAAGCCTACAAGTGGTCACCCATTTTTATTCTAGTTTACTTAGCAGCCTTGTCCATAAATCCAATAAAAGATTCCAATAATATTTTAAAAAAGGAATCCAATGGAAGATATAATAATTTCATGTCAGAAATTTTTCTGGGTTGAAAGGATTTTTGCAAAAGAAATTCCACTCAGGGAACACCTAAATGAGGCTCCTTTCATGCTCCCAAGACCTGAGACAGAGACAGGCACTCAAACCATCATGCAGTACCCAGGTCTCAAACTGCTGACTTGCTAGCCTTCCAGTTAACAAGGCAAGCTTCTTAACCACTAAACCACCACATATGAAAGATATGTAAAGTAATATAATCTACATATCTGGAAAACAGACAGAAAAAGTTTCTTAGCACTTACTATGGGGAAGATAGTGAGTGGAGAATATGGACTCAGACAAAACAAAAGGGACATCATCCAAGGTAACTGTCACTGCTTATGACACCCCTTTGTGGCACACGAGCCTATTTGGGGTACTAGAGCATCCACTTTGTTCAGAGAACAAAGACTCTTAAACATCATCCATTCCTGGGAATTAAGTAAGAGCCCTATTTAAAAACTAAATAGACAGCAATGAAAGAAAGGTAACATATGAAAAAGTGGGGGGGGGGGGGGGTTAGTGCAGAGGGGGTCAACCAGAATGATTAGGGGACTGGAACACCTTCCTTACCATCTGAGGCTGCAATTGTTGGGCCTCTTCACTCTTGAATGATGGCGTCTAAGAGGTGAACTGATTGAAGTTTATAAAATCATGCACAGTGTGGACAAAGTAGATACGGAAAAATTGATTTTCCCATTGCATAACACTAGAACTAGGGAGCACTCAGTGAAACTTTTGGGTACTAGTTCTCAAACAAATAAGAGAAAGTATTTTTTCACCCAGAGGATCACTGGTCTATGGAACTCCCTGCCAGAAGAAATGGTGACAGCCGTCTGTCTTGACAGCTTTAAGAAAGGATTAGACAAGTTCATGGAAGACAAGGGTATCAATGGCTATAATTATGGATACCTACAGACAACCTCGGGGTTGGAGAGATAGACAGACTATCTCTCAATGCCATTTCCAGGGAATCCTAAGCAGGTGAAGGCATCTGCTTGCGAATACCCTGAAGCGAATGGTGAGCCACTGTGTGAGACAGAATGCTGGACTAGATGGGCTGTGGCCTGTTCCAGCAAGGCTGTTCTTATGTTCTTATGAACAGTACAGAATTGCAAGGCAATATGAGTGATTTCCTGGTGTTTTGAATTAATGATGCCAAAGGACAGTATCCCAAACTCATAAAATGGTGAGCTTTTGAGCAATTATATCTTTGTGACTGGTCCTGTGGATGCAGTAACCCAGGATTGTGCCACCTACTAAGGTGTTACCTTTTTGTAAGCAGAGGGGTTTTCTTTGTGCAACCCTTTGTTTGCACAATGACAATGCTTGCACAAGTAGCGCTTTCCTGTGCTATTATGCTGGTGTGAGTTTCTGCTTGTCAGGATCAGAGGCATCTCCAGTATTGGCAGGATGAGTTCCCAAGGGGCAGCTTTAAAGCTTGCAAGGATTAGACCCCCAGTCTATAAGGCAGTTGTAGTACTTGCAGGTTTAGACTCCGCCTCACCTCGAGTGGCTCCGTCTCACCTCGAGCCATGGTGAACCATCATAAGGCCTTGTATGGCTCAGCTATATAAGAACTGGTCTTCCTCCTAGAAGCAGTATCAGAAGAAAACAAAGCTACTTATATACCACTTATAATACTTAGTGTACTCTTTGGGGGGGGGGTTTGCAAGTGAATTATCATTTTGCCCTCAACATGCTGGGAACTCATTTTACTGACCTCAGAAGGATGGAAGGCTGAGTCAACCTTGGCTCCTGGCCAGGATTGAACTCACAAACGTTTGGTTGCAGGACAGCAGTTTAACCACTGTGCCACAAAGGTCACTGGTTTTGCTCTTGCTTGGCTCCTAAATTTCTTGCCTTGTTCATGCCTTTGAATATCTCTTGCCTTGTTCCTGCTTCTGAAGACTCCCTGCTCTGTTCCTATTGACTGCTGTTTTGCCTTGCCTGGATCCTCATCCCTTGAACCATGTCTTTGCCCTGCTTTAGCCCTTGAAGATACTCTGCCTTTTCTGCTCTCTCTGTCACCTGACTTCTAGCTTGCTTGGCCTGTGCTTCAGGCTCCACTTTGGACTGTGATATGTTCACTGTTTGGCCTATTGCCTATTTGCCCTGAGTCCTGGCTCTCACATTATTTTCAAGCTACCCATGCCCCAGACTCTGATTCTTCTCAGCATAGTTTTAGTAGGACACTAGCCTGTCTATTCTACTTTGTTCTTCTCATTGCCTTTTCTAAAAACAGTGCCTTTAAGTAGTTTACAACATTTCTGCCTAGTGCAACACTAATACTATTCATAATCCCATAATTAAAAATAGATTACACTGCAGGCCTGTTGTTTAACATTCCTCTCAATAATTATACTAATGTATCTGTTTCAAGTGTTTAATCTGGAGGAGGAACTTTACAATATTTAAATAAATGAACAATTAAGCATGCACATGCCCCATAACAATATTAATTGGGTTATAGATATATTGCTCCTTAATTAATTCCTAAAAACCCTCACAGACTTGCCAGGCTGTAACTCTGTAATTAAACTTAAGTATCTTCCACATATTAAAATTGCATTTAAGTAGAGCAGGAGAAATTCTGAATGTCCATACACATGAAATCTTTTGTGTAGGATTGGGGCCGTGAAGCGGCCCTTGGGGTCCCGGAGGAGACTGGTCAAAGGAACGACACGAGGCAAGATGGAGCGAAGACCAGTGATTTATTGAGGTAAAATCATCAGTATATATTATGTTCAAGGCTGCGCATGGTAGAATGGTCATCTGACAGAAAATCACATCACCCATTTACCCGGGTTAATTGAGAACCTCTCTTGGGGAAGTTAATTAACTAAGGCAAACACTGACAGAGGAAAACCATTGTCTGAGGCTTACGCCAGAGTAAATATGGCTTCTATTTGCACCAAGGATTAGACTCTTCTGTGAGTCAGTAATTGCCTAATAGGTAACGGAGGTTAGTGATCTGCTTCTCTCAGCAGGATCGCTGGTCAGGTCAGATGTGGGTGAATTAACCCTCTGATTATTAATCCACCCCCACCCCCCGTTTTCCATACTGGCAAGGGCCAGTGGCCAGGAGTCTGCTCGACTGGTTTAACCTCTGCCAAGGTTCTATGCCAATTGGGCATGCGGAATCCGCACTTTTGCTCTTCAAGACAGACCTCTTTGCAAAATAGTGAAATGCCCAAGCCAGGACCATACTACCAAATTTATTGAATAATGTTTTTGAAGAAGTGATATTCTATTATAGTCATTAGCAAACATTCCTTGACTCTTCCTAGGGACAGACTTACATTGAATTATCAAGCAACAAATTATAACTCTCTTTACTTTTAAGGTGTGAAACTGTAGGCCCAATAGATGCTGCTGAACTGCAGGACCAGTCAACATAATCAAAAGTCAAGAATGACTACCCTAATTGCAGAAAGTGAAGAAGACCTAAAGAAGCTGCTCCTTAGGTTGAAAGAAGAAAGTGCAAAAGCTGGCTTGAGACTCAACATCAAGAAAACCAAGATAATGGAAACAGGCCCTATCAATCCCTGGAAAATAGATGGGGAAGAAGTAGAAACAGTGAAAGATTTTACTTTCTTAGGATCAAAGATCACTGCAGATGGTGACTGCAGCCATGAAATAAAAAGGAGACTGATGCTTAGGCGACAAGATATGAGAAACCTGGGAAATATAGTGAAAAGTAGAGACATCACCTTGCAAACAAAAATTCGCATAGTCAAAGCAGTGGTATTTCCAGTGGTAATGTATGGTTGTGAGAGGTGGACCATTAGGAAAGCTGAGCGCAGAAGAACAGAGGCCTTTGAAATGTGCTGTTGGAGGAGAGTTTTGAGAGAACAAATAGGTCGATCTTAGAAGAAATCAATCCTGATTGCTCCTTAGAAGGTCAAATAGTAAAGATGAAGCTAAAGTACTTTGAACATCAAATGAGAAGAGAGGATT
The DNA here is from genome assembly GCA_035047345.1 of Bradypodion ventrale. NCBI lineage: Eukaryota > Metazoa > Chordata > Lepidosauria > Squamata > Chamaeleonidae > Bradypodion > Bradypodion ventrale. Next base: position 145,115,915 of record JAWDJE010000004.1, on the reverse strand, counting down.
CACTTGAGAAAGCCTTGATGCTGGGAAAGGTGGAGGGCAAAAGAAAAGGGGGCGGCCCAAAATGAGATGGTTCGATGGGCACAGAAGGAGCTGGGCTGGTTGAGGAGGATGGTGGAGGACAGATGTGTCTGGAGATCAATAGTCAATAGGGTCACAAGGGTCGGAATAGACTGTGCGACTGAACAACAAAATAATCCAATATATATATAATTATACATTATTTCTTCGTATTCAAGTGTTGCACAATTTAAAATTATAGATGTGTATAGATAAAATTCAAACAAATTAAAATGTTGAAATGATTAGACTGTTTTGAACCAGAAGTGGGCTACTTCAATAGTGTTATCTCAGTCTAAATATCTTTTGTACTTTCATGGAACATAAATTGCATGTACTTAAATGCTGCATTGATTGTATTTCTCCACTTTCACAGAAAATTTGTCCTGTATCTATGTAGATACTTCATTATTCTTTGATCTTCCTACTTCACTTGAAAGTCCGTTAAATGATTTCTAGATGATCCAACCAGAATCATATCCTAGTGGGATACACTCCTCAGCATTTGCAAGCTCGGCGCCAAAATGGCCGCCGCGCTCTTTGCGCCCCCCCCCACCGGACGAAGAGCATCCGGGTAGTTAAGGGGCATGGCCAGCACCCTTATAAAAGGGGCGGACACGAGGCAGCCGAGCTGCCATTTTGCGAAGCGACGGAGAGGAGAAGTTTTTCCCCATTGCTCCGTCGCTCTTACCTTAGCCGGGAAGCTACTGCGGGCAGCGGTCCTTTCCGTTCCTTTTCTTCGGCTTCCCAGCACTTTCAAGAATGCCTTCCAAAAAGAAGGCGTTGGCGACCGCGGTTCGCACTTCGAGGAGGCGCCAGCTGGGTCGGAGGACCGCGACTGCGCCCTCCCAACAGCCCCCTTTGCCGGCGCCCACCGGGACCGGTGGGATGGGGTCGGTTGCCCCATGGCCCGGGACTGGGCACCCGCAGACCGGCCCGGCGGGGGCCGCGGCCTCCGGCTCTCAACCGGTGGCTCCCGGCTCTGGCCCGGTTTATACCTCGGGGCCTTCTGCCCTTGCCCCGCAGCTACCTGCGGTGGGCTTTAACCACAGGGGGTGGTTGGGTTCCCTTCCCTGGCAGGGCATACCTCCGGCCCCTCAAGGGCTGGTACTGGGTTCATGGCCGTATTTGGGACCCGGGGTCCAGAGACCTGACCCGGCACCTCTTATCAGTGGGCCAGCCGGCCCTATGCCCCCCATCAGTGTCGGGGGCTATGTTAATGTTGACGCCCTTCTGGCCCGCGTAGCGGCCCTTGAGGCTTCTTTGGGGGTGGTTAACCCACCCGGGGCGCCTTTGGGACCACAGGTCGACCCATCGGCTGCCGGTCATCGGCAGGAGGCCGGACGGGTAGAGCTGCTTGAGGCCCGTGGGTCGGCGTCAGCCGCGGCCTCGCAGCTCCCCGTGCAACAGTTGCTGCCGTCAGGTACTGACCAGGCCTCGTCCACGAGCTCGGTTGCGGTCGCGAGCTCCGACGCCCACAGTGGGCCGGAACCCCTGGTAGGGGCGGCCCATGGGGGTGCAGCGGGTGAGTATGTGGTTCAAACTAGTGCACCCACACCACTGCCTACACTGGGGGGGGGGCGTCCAGTGGCCGTGGCCCCGTATGGCTGGCGCGGTGGTTCAGCCGCCGCCGGGCCATACGGGTGCGGCACCATCAATCCAGGGCCCCACTGGGGGCAGCGCCCCCTGTCCCATTGGGAACTTACTCGGGGTGGCGGGCTTGGTCCAGGCTCCTTTCATCGTGCCCAATGCGGCCTCTGTGCCGTTGTCGGCATTGCCTACGGCGGGGTATTCTCTGCCCCTTGGGGATCATCTGGCCCAGGCTACCAAAGAGAAAATCTGGCAGGGGGGAGTATGTGGACATTTTCTCCCTTCTGAATAGAGAACCCACCAAGGAGGAGAGGGAGGGGCAGGATGAGAAAGATAAGGAACAGGCACGTCGTCGTAAGCCGCCACGCACATGGGCCAACTGGCTGCCAGCGTACCTCATATACATGGCTGTGTACCTCAGGGCCCGGCCGGATCTGGCCATTCCGATGGTCCAGTACTTGGACAACATATACTGGGCGATGGTTGACTTCCCGGGCCCATCGTGGTTGGCTTACGACGAAGAATTTCGCATGAGAGTGCCCCTACACCCAGAGATGAGGTGGGATGAGCCCTGCCAGAAGCTGTGGCTTCTGTATATGACCCCCACGCGCCCGGCGCCTGGGGAGAGGTACCATTGTGGACATGCGGTCCAGCAAGCTGCTCCGGCACAGACACCCCGCCTTGAGCATTATTAAGGAGGTGGATGCTGGCAGGGTTGCCGGCCCTTTCCCTGCCCCCCCGTTTCCTAATTTAAAAGTTTCCCCCTTGGGGCTAGTGCCCAAAAAGTCACCGGGTGAGTTCCGCTTAATACATCACTTGTCCTACCCAGCCGGCCGATCGGTCAATGATGCTATCCCGGATGACCTTTGTTCGGTCCGGTATACATCTTTTGACCAGGCTCTGCGCATGGTGCGCTCATGTGGCCCGGGTGCACTGTTGGCTAAGTGCGACATCAAGTCGGCCTTCCGTCTTCTGCCGGTGCACCCGGGTGATTTTGAGTTGCTGGGTTTCAAGTTCCGGGGTGAATATTACTTCAATAAGGCCATGCCTTTTGGTTGTTCCATCTCCTGCTCGGCTTTCGAGCGTTTCAGCACCTTCCTGCAGTGGGCGTTCGTCCGCAGGTCGGGATCTCGGTCTGTAGCCCATTACCTGGATGATTTTTTATTCGGGGGTGAACGGGGCTGGGACACGTGTGCGCGTCTCCTCAATACATTTCACACGCTAATGATGGAACTTGGTGTCCCTTTGGCGCCTGAAAAGACCGAGGGCCCATCTACCAAGCTCACATTCCTGGGGGTGGAGATTGACACGGTAGTGCAAGCATCCAGGTTACCGGCTGATAAAGTATCACGGATCTTTGCACTCATATCCGGCTTGGTGGCTAAACGCAAGGCGTCCCTTCGTGAGCTACAGGTGCTGCATGGTCACCTCAATTTTGCTTGCAGGGTGATCGCACCTGACAGAGCCTTTGCTCGATGCTTGTGCGATGCCATGATAGGCTTAACCAAGCCCCACCACAGGGTACGTCTTAGCAGGGGCCTTAGGGCGGATATGCTCATCTGGCTCCAGTTCCTGAGGGGGTTCAACGGGGTGTCCTTCTGGAGTTCCGACTTTCTGGCTTCCCCTCGTTTCCAGGTCCAGTCTGATGCATCGGGGTCCCTGGGTTATGGGATGTACTTCAATGGGAAGTGGGCCTATGGCAGGTGGCCGCCAGCTTGGTCGGGCACGGGTCGCTTGCGCGACCTCACGTATCTGGAATTTTTTCCCATTCTGGGAGCCTTGATGCTATGGGGTGAGGAGTGGGCCAATTCGGTAGTACATTTCTGGTGTGACAATGCGGCAGTTGTTCACATTGTCAACTCACAGACGTCTAAATCTCCCAGGGTCATGGAGCTGGTGTGCCAGTTTGTGTTGCGTAGCCTGCGCCTCAATGTGCTGTTCAGGGCTAGGCATGTGCCTGGTGTTAATAACGATATTGCTGACGCTTTGTCCCGCCTGCAGATCTCCCGGTTCCGTGCCTTGGCCCCGGACGCAGAGGAATTTCCCTCGCCACTCCTGGACGAGATATGGACACTTGGCAAGGAGAGGTGAACCGGGCGATCGGCATGTCGCTGGCGCCCCGCACGCGTAAGGCGTATCACCACGCGTTCATCACTTTTCAGGCCTTTTGTGCCCAGTTTCAACTACCTGAGGCTTGGCCTATCCCAGTGGCCCACATTCTACAATTCATGGTTTACCTACATGCCCAGGGCCTAGCACCCCACACCATAGCATCCAGGCTGTCAGCGTTGGCATTCATGGCCAAAGTAGGGGGTTACGCTGACAGTACCACTGATTTTCGCATACGACATGTTTTGGAGGGGTGGGTGCGGGAGCGTGGGCGTAGCCCGGATGACCGCCACCCAATTTCCCCAGGGGTACTTACCCACCTAGCACGGGGCTGGCATGACCTATGTTTTGACAGGTATGAGGCCGCCCTGTTTCATGCGGCTACTACGGTGGCCTTTTTTGGAGCGCTCCGCATCAGCGAGCTGGTGATGCTGTCTAAGGCGGATGCAAGTCGTAGGGCACTGGAACTCGACGATGTCTATGTTTGCAATGATTGGGCTCAGTTGAGGATACGCTCCTCTAAAGTTGATCAGCATGGCGTAGGCAGTGGAGTACGACTGCTACGATGTTCATTGGCAGACATCTGTCCGGTTGGTGCCCTACAGGAGTTTTTTGCACTGCGTGGCACGCACCATGGCCCGTTTTTCTGTCACCAAGATGGGTCTCCCCTTACTAAATTTCAATTTTGGAAGGTGACCGGTAAGGCACTAGCCAGTGTTGGCCTCCCTGGGGCTCGTTACGGCACCCATTCATTTAGGATAGGGGCGGCTTCTACTGCAGCTGCTTTTGGGTACTCCGGGGCGGAAATACGCCGCATGGGAAGGTGGGGATCACAATGTTTTCAGTTTTATGTTCGCCCTCTTCAACCGTGAGTACCAGTTTAGTCACTGTACTGTTCTCCCCCCTCTTTTTCCTTGACAGACCCTGGGTGTCGTATTACACCGGTGGCAGTATGGCTGGTGGGCCACAGCTACGTGCATAGGGCAGCATCGTACGCTGCGGCGACAGAGTGGGGACCCCGACTGGGACTGGGTGCATCCGCAAGTCTCAGATGGTATGGTAAGCATGGCATGTTATGGCGGGAACTGTTGCCATTCCTATTATCCAGCAGGAATGCTGACCCGCCAGATATTCTGATCATACACCTTGGGGGCAATGATTTGGGACAGGTCACTGGACTATCGCTGAAGCATGCGATTTGCGGTGACCTGGCTTACTTACATTATGTGTGGCCTGCCACAACCCTCATTTGGTCAGACATGGTACCGCGGCATGCTTACAGGGGAGGGTTCGACCTCCAGGCCCTTGATCGAGCTCGTCGCTCGTTGAACAGGGCTATTGCCCGGTTCCTTCTCGACAAGGGTTGGGGGTGCGTCATTAGGCACCCCGCAATCAGCCTACAAAATTATGAGCTTTATTCAGGGGATGGGGTCCATCTGTCGCAGGGGGGTATGGACCTCCTATTAGGAGATTGGCGAGCAGGCCTGTTGACCGAGCTGACGGTCTGGGGGGGCGTCGAGCCTTTATTGAGCCTCTCCGTGTGGCGGGTAGCACTGGTAAGGTAAACATTTATGACCCACAGGTATCCGGCAGGTTCGCAATTGACTGGACAACACTAGACAGGCACAAGTTGATTAAACGTTGTCCGGTCAACGACGAACCAGGCGATGGGGTGATGGCAAGAGCTATGCAGCATGCATCACCCCGTTATTTTACGGATACGCGTCAGAGGGTGGGGTCAATAGTTAGGTATTGACTACGGTCAACAATTTGTTTGTTGTCAACAAACAAATTGATACAAATGGATACATTGTAACCAATTGCCGTTGGCAATTTTGGGTGGTACCTTACCAGTGTTACTTCGGCCTGCTTGCCTTAAGAATTATAATTGGTTGAATACCAATAGAAATTTATAATTCGAACTAGGGCATGAATCAATAAATGTGGCCCAATGCCGTTATCCACTTTCATCAGTGTCTGAGTCCTTTATTGAGGGGTGCGCCTGCAATATCCATTTGGCAACAAGCATTTCCCTCTTTAGTAAACTGATTATTTAACTGCAGAAATTCTCCTCATTAGATTTAGTGAGCTGTAAATTCTGTAATACAGGTCTATATTATTAGATTTAGTGAGCTTGTCTATGTTATTATTGGCAATGTTTATTAATTTATATATGGATGTCATCTAGGTAGGTATCTTATTCCTGTTATGTGGTTTTACTTAGTTGTAATGTATTGATTTATGTCATTTGTTTTCTATTTGTGTTGTATGATTATTTAATGTTGTGAGCTTCCCAAAGTTGATGGATATGGTACTGACTTACCTTATTTCATTTGTTATTTGGTAACTCCTGTTAGCTTACTGCAGGAGGGGCAATACCAGCCAAATAATATAATTTTTCAGTAGATGTGGGTTTCTGGAACCCAGTAAAAATCCTGCAAGATTCATTAACAGCAATATCCATTGCAGGCGCACCCCCCAATAACGGACACAGACAACATTGAAAGTGGATAACAGCATCGGGCCACATTTATTGATTCAATGCCCTAGTCCGAATTATAAATTTGTATTGGTAAAATGACCAATCATAATTCTTAAGGCAAGCAGGCCGAAGTAACACTGGTAAGGTACCACCCCAAAATTGCCAACGGCAGTTGGTTACAATGTATCAATTTGTATCAATTTGTTTGTTGACAACAAACAAATTGTTGACCGTAGTCAATATCTAACTCATGACCCCACCCTCTGACGCGTATCCGTGAAATCACGGGGTGATGCATGCTGGTTAGCTATCGTCATCACCCCGTCGCCTGGTTCATCGTTGACCGGACAACGTTTAACTAATTTATTCCTGTCTAGTGTTGTCCAGTCAATTGCGAACCTGCCGGATACCTGTGGGTCATACTGTTTACCTTACCAGTGCTACCCGCCACACGGAGGGGCTTCAAAGAAGGCCTGACGCCCCCCCCCAGACCGTCAGCTCGGTCAACAGGCCTGCTCGCCAATCACCCAACAGGAGGTCCATACCTCCTCGCGACAGATGGACCCCATCCCCTGCGTACAAGTCATAATTTTGTAGGCTAATAGCGGGGTGATGACTGACCCGTCCCCAAGCCCTGTCGGCAAGAAACCGCGCCACCGCCCTATTGACCGTGCGCCTAGCGCGGTCAAGGGCCAGGAGGTTAACGCCTCCTCTATAAGAATGTCGCGGGACAATGTCCGACCAAACCAGGGTTGTGGCAGGCCAGACATAATGCAAGTAGGCGAGGTCCTCGCAAATCGCATGCTTGAGCGATAAGCCGGTAACCTGGCCCAAATCATTGCCCCCCATGTGGATGATGAGAATGTCAGGCGGGTCAGCACCCAGGCCAGAAAAAAGGAAAGGCCGCAGCTCCCGCCATAACATCCCAGGCTTACCATGCCATGTGAGACTGGCGTGTTCACCCAGTCCCAGTCGGGTACCACTCTGTCGCCGCAGCGTAACGCACTGCCCTGTGCACATAGCTGTGGCCCACCAGCCATACTGTCACCGGTGTAATACGACACCCAGGGTCTGCAAGAAAATTGAGAAAAAGGCGGTAAGGTGACTGAAGTGGTACTCATGGCGGGAGTGGGCGCACATAAAACTGAAAACATTGCGAGCTCCACCTCCCCATGCTACGTATGTCAGCCCCAGAGTACCCAAAAGCAGCTGCTGTAGAGGCTGCACCAATACGGAATGAATGTGTGCCATAACGGGCACCTGGTAGGCCCACCCTGGTGAGGGCTCTGGCTGTCACCTTCCAAAACTGAAATTTAGTAAGGGGAGACCCATCTTGGTGACAGAAAAACGGGCCGTGGTGCATGCCACGCAGTGCCAGGAACTCCTGTAGGGCACCAACCGGACAGATGTCTGCCAAAGAACACCGTAGCAGTCTTACACCACTGCCTACGCCATGCTGATCTGTCTTAGAGGGGCGTATCCTCAACTGGGCCCAGTCTTTGGCAACATAGACATCTTCGAGTTCCAGTGCCCTACAACTTGCATCCGCCTTAGACAGCATCACAAGTTCGCTGATGCGGAGCGCTCCAAAAAATGCCAACATTGTGGCTGCATGGAAAAGGGCTGCCTCATAATGATCAAAACAGAGGCCTGGCCAGCCCCGGGCCAACTGGGTAAGAACCCCTGGGGAAATAGGGTGCCGGTCGTCCGGGCAACGCCCGCGCTCGCGCACCCACCCCTCCAAAACATGTCTCACACGGAAGTCAGAGGTGCTGTCCACATGACCTCCCACTTTGGCCATAAAAGCCAACGCCGAGAGCTTGGATGCTATGGTGCGAGGTGCGAGGCCCTGTGCATGCAGGTGAACCATGAACCGCAGAACATGGTCCACCGGGATAGGCCAGGTCTCTGGCAGATGAAATTGAGCAGAAAATGCTCTGTAAGAATTGAATGCTTGTTGATACGCCTTACGCGTGCGTGGCGCTAGTGACAGGCCAATCGCCCGGTTCACCTCTCCTTGCCAATAGTCCACATCTCGTCCGGGAGTGGCGAGGGAAATTCCTCCGCATCCGGGGCCAAGGCGCGGAACCTGGAGATCTGCAGGCGGGACAAAGCGTCAGCAATATCATTATTAATCCCTGGAACATGCCTGGCCCTGAACAAGACATTGAGGCGCAGGCAGCGCAACACAAAATGGCGCACTAGTTCCATGACCGTGGGCGATTTGGAAGTCTGTGCATTGACAATGTGGACAACAGCAGCATTGTCACACCAGAAATGCACAACCGAATTAGCCCACTGCTCGCCCCATAGCATCAAAGCCCCCAGAATAGGGAAAATTCCAGGTATGTGAGATCCCGCAGGCGACCCGTGCCTGCCCAGGCCGGTGGCCACCCACCATAGGCCCACTTCCCATTGAAGTACATCCCATAACCCAGGGATCCTGAGGCATCAGACTGGATCTGAAAATTGGGGGATGCCAGGAGGTCAGACCCCCAAAATGAGACCCCATTGAACTCCCTCAGGAATTGCAACCAGACAAACATGTCTGCCCTGATACCCCGGGTAAGCCTAACTCTATGGTGGGGCCTGGATAACCCTGCCATGGCGTCGCATAAGCGCCGGGCAAAAGCCCTGCCCGGTGCGACCACCCTGCAAGCGAAATTGAGGTGACCATGTAGCACCTGCAGTTCCCTCAGTGATGCCTTGCGCTTGGCCAGCAAATCCGAGATAAGGGCCACTATCCTGGACACCTTATCGCCCGGCAACCTAGAAGCCTGCGCTACTGTGTCAATCTCCACCCCCAGGAATACTAGCTTGGTAGATGGGCCCTCGGTCTTTTCGGGCGCTAAAGGGACACCGAGTTCCTCCATTAGTGTCTGAAATGTGTTGAGGAGACGTGTGCACGTGTCCCAGCCCCGTTCACCCCCGAATAAAAAGTCATCCAGGTAATGGGCTACAGACCGGGACCCTGACCTGCGGACGAAAGCCCACTCTAGGAAGGTACTAAAACGCTCGAAGGCCGAACATGATATGGAACAGCCAAAAGGCATGGCCTTATCAAAATAATAATCACCCTTAAATTTGAAACCCAGCAACTCAAAGTCGCCCGGATGCACTGGCAAAAGGCGAAAAGCCGACTTAATGTCGCACTTGGCAAGCAGGGCACCCGGGCCACAAGAGCGCACCATGCGCAGCGCCTGGTCAAACGATGTATACCTGACTGAACAAAGGTAATCAGGGATAGCATCATTGACCGATCGGCCTGCTGGGTAGGACAAATGATGAATAAGGCGAAACTCACCTAGGGACTTTTTGGGGACCAAGCCCAGTGGCGACACCTTAAGATTGGGAAACGGGGGTGCAGGGAAAGGTCCAGCGACCCTGCCCGCATCTAACTCCTTTTTAATGCTGGCCGCAGCCACGTCCTCCCTCCCTCTGAGGGATAAAAGGTTGGGGGCATCCTGAGGGGACCTATCACCCATGAAAGGGATACGGAATCCCTGCCTAAAACCCTGAAGGAGATACTCCCCATCCTCCCCCTTCGGGTACGATGCGAGCCAACGCTCCAGCATGTCCACATTAATTGGGGAGGGGGCCTTTTGGAGAACCAGCTCCATCCGTGGCAGTCTTGCCAGCCCACTGTCTGCCCCTCCCTCTGCCCCGTGTCCCTCCAGGCCTGGGACAGGCGGAGGCTGCGTGGGGGCCCGAACATGTGGGACACTCATGCCTGTACTTGCAATTCTTCCTATTACAGGAACCATTGGACGAGAAAGTCCAGCACAGCAGGCGGGCTGGAACCCCCTGCCCCGCCGCTTGGCGGGTAACCTGGGCCGGAGCTGCTCGCTGGACCGCATGTCCACAATGGTATCTGTCCCCCGGGGCGGGGCGTGTGGGCGTCATGTACAAAAGCCAAAGCCTCTGGCACGGCTCGTCCCATCTCATCTCGGGGTGAAGGGGAATCCTCATACGGAATTCCTCGTCATAGGCTAACCACGAGGGGCCTGGGAAATCCACCATCGCCCTATATATGTTGTCCAAATATTGGACCATGGGAATAGCCAAATCCGGCCGCGCCCTCAAGTACACCGCCATGTATATTAAATAAGCAGGGAGCCAGTTGGCCCAGGTACGTGGCGGCTTACGGCGACGTGCCTGCTCCTTGTCCTTCTCATCCTGTCCCTCCCTTTCCTCCTTGGTGGGCTCTCTGTTCAGGAGTGAGAAGATATCTACATACTCCCCCCGCCATATCTTTTCTCTGGTAGTCTGTGCCAAGTGATCACCCAGTGGCAAGGAATACCCCGCCGTTGGCAAAGCCGAAAAAGGCACCGCAGCCATAGGAAAAGGGGCCTGAGCTAGCCCAGCCACCCCCAGGACATTCCCCAGTGTAAGAACAAGTACCCACCCCAGTGCCCAGGGTGGCAGTCGTCGTCGCCGGGTGGGGTGCCGACAGCGTGGCCCCCGCACCACCCGCGCGAGGCCAAGGCCATTGAAAAGCCCCCCCCCCATATTGGGAATGTGTGTGGATGTACTCGCTTGCACCGTATACTCACATGCTGCACCCCCGCGGGCCGCCCCCACCGGGGGTTCCGGCCCACTGGGGGTGTCGGAGCTCACGACCGACGTAGAGCTCATCACCGGGGCCTGACCCGCACCTGGCTGCTGACTGGGGAGCTGCGAGGCAGTGGCCGAAACCGCGCCACGCGCCTGCAGCAGCTCAACCCTCCCTGTCGGCTGTTGTCCTCCTGCCGACAGCGCCGCAAAAGGGACCCCAAAGGGGGCCCCCGCCTGACTGTCCCGAGCCAACGACGCTTCCATGGCCGCAATACGGGCCAGTAAGGCTGCCACGTCAACCTGGGGCCAAGGGCCGGCCGGCCCGCCCGGTCCAGGCGTGGGTACAGGTCCCTGTACCCCAGGACCCGAATATGGCCATTGGCCAGCACCGAAGCCCGGCAGGGTCGGTGGAGAAACCTGCCAAGGCGGGGGGCCGCACCACCCCCCAAGGCTAGAGGGCCCAGGGGGAGGCTGCGACCCAAGAGCAGCAGGCCCATCAGGGTGGGCAGGTGCAGGAGCGGTGTCCACCGCTCGCGGGCCGCGGGCCGGAACCCCTTCCGCGCCCGTATTCTGTTCGCCCACTCCGGGCCAAGGGGCAATAGACCCCATTCCGCCAGCCCCGGCCGGGGCCTGCGAAGGCGGCTGCTGAGGAGGCGGCACCGCGGTCCTCCGACCTGGGTTGCGCCTCCTAACAGCGCGAGCCGCACTCGAAGCTGCCTTCTTCTTCGAAGGCATCTCTACTGAAGCAAAGGGAAGCCGAAAAGGAAGAATCGCTACCAAAGGCTTCCCGGTAAGCTAAAGAGCGACGGAGATACAGGGGAAAAGACTTCTCCGCTCCGTCGCTGAGGTAAAATGGCAGCTCGGCTGCCTCGTGGCCACCCCTTTTATAAGGGAGCTGGCCACACCCCTAACTACCCGGATTCTCTGTCCTGTGGGGGGGCCCGCAAAGAGCGCGGCGGCCATTTTGGCGCCGCGCTTGCATTTATTTTGCATCTGCTGATTTATACCATATGGAACTAGTATATTTTCCTGAGGAGTAGCTCAAAGACAAAACTATTGTTGTTACTGTTTGTGGGCATGCACCCCAGTTTGAACCAGCCAGTTTACTAAGCATGTTATTTCATAGAATCATAGAATAACTGAGTTGAAAGGAGCCTTTTAGGCCATCAAACCCAACCTCTTGCTTAATGCAGGAATCTGAATCAAAAACAGATGTGACAGATGGCTGTCCAATTCTTTCTTGAATGCTCCCAGCACTTCAGACTTTCACCCACAGGGCTGAGGGGAGCCCTGCGAGAGGAACCAAAGTGGAAACTACCGAGGTGGCATGACCCTTTAAGTTATGGAGAGGTGTGCGGCCACCCATCCCAGAAATTTGGCATCCCAGCATGGGCCTGATGTGGTCTAACTAGTGCTGAATTGAGGGGAACTGGTACCTCACAGGTTTTGGAGACTGTGTTTCTGTTAATGCAGCCTAAAACAGTGTTGGCCCTTTTTGCAGCCACATCGCACTGTTGACTCATATTTTGCCTGTGTTCTCCAACAATTCCAAGATCTTTCTCGCTTGTAGCATTACTGAGCCAAATATCCCCTATATTGTAATCTTGGCTTTTGTTTTCTAGGTGTGAAACTTTGCACTTATCCCTGTTAAATTTCATTCTGGTTTCAGCCCAGTGTTCTAGCCTATCAGGATATTTTTGAATTCTGCTCTTGTCTTCCAAGGTTATTCCACCCAGTTATGTGTCATCTGCAAATCTGATGGACATTTCCTCCATTCCCTCACCCAAGTCATTTATGAAAATATTGAAGGGTCGAGGGTCCAGGACTGAGCCTTGTTACTCCACCTGTTACCCCCCTCCCAGGTTGTGAAGTAACCATTAATAAGAACTCTCTGAGTACGGTTCTGTCATTTCTGGTCACAACATTCTGCATTCTTTTCTTTTTTTTTGGACAATGCTTTTTGTAAGCCAGGGTGCAATCCAGAGTAATTCTGAAATATTTTGGAGTGGGGCTATGTTCCAAAATCTTGCTTTCCCAGCTAATTTAAGGGTTCATCTCTGCTTCTCCATTTTTTAAGTGAAAAGCACAAAACTGTATTTTGAAAGGATTTGGTTTCAGCTGGTTGTTTTTATAATATAAGGAAAGATCTTGCAAGGCAGAGGTTAGTTGATGCTCAATGGACACAAAGGTTTCCCTCTGAACTGTCAAGGCAAGAGCATCAACATAGATGAAATTCCTGGCACATGAGAGCACAGGTTGATCATTTATGTAAATGGTTTTTTTAAATGTTGCCAGGATGCTACTCTGTTGCCAGTGATGCACTGCAGGGGGTTGTGCCCTGTTTGAGAGAACCGGTAGCGGAAATTCCCCAGGCCACAACCACCTAGCCATGCCCACAGATTTGGCCCCGCCCACAGATTTGGCCCCAACCATAGAGGTGGTAGTAAAAAAAAATTGGAGTGCATCACTGCCTGTTGCAGACCAGTTTGTTTGATTTCTCCAACAACTGTATCTCCCTTGAACTTCAATAAAGAATCTTTGGCTTTGAAGTAGAATTACACCCATTTCGGTTGGTGCTTGTTATACCATTTAAATATTACAAGATATTTGGGGTAATAACATTATAGCATATATTGACACTATTGTTTGTACATTTGAAATGAGAAAATATTTTTCAATCTCATACCTAGTGGTTACAAAATGTTTGTTGTATGAACATTTATTCATCAAAATCCTGGATGTTTCCTCCATGAGGAGAAGGAAGTGATTTTCAGAATAATTATTGAGAGGAAGGGCTTCTGTAGCCTTCCTCTCCTCATCTAACATTTCCACACTATACATCTCCACCAGCAGTTTCTCTCATTGATGGGTTCCAATGATATGTCCTCAGTCTCCAGCATTTTGCTGAAAATCATATCTCCCAGTAATTGCTTTCCTCTAATTGAAGTATCCATTATAGCTTTAAAATATAGGTGGTATATAGACTCCAAATCATGCAGAAATGGATGCTTATGTTTTGAGAAAGTGGTCTAGATTTTTAAAGAAAAATATTATATTGTAAAATTATGTTAGTCATGTACAGCCAACTTCAAAGGAAAAGTATGAACACTCTACATATTTGTGATAACCACAATAACACAGAGTAGAGTGAATATGTGAATTATGTCAACATACAATTGTTTCCCCTAAAAGGGGAACTTTATGCTCAGTTTGGATCACTCCAGAATGTAGCAGAGACATCCTGGCCTTGCAGATGTTTTATATTCCAACTTCCACTGTGCCTTACCACTAGTCAAAGATGATGGATTCTGCTATCCAAAATATCAAAAGGGCTGCAGATTTCCTAGCTCTGTTGTCTGTGTGCACAGAATGACAGTTTTAGGAGAAATAGAACAAACCTTATGACCCTTCAGGGGATTCCCATCCTTTGCTCTAGGACAGTACAGCAATGTAAGGAATGCTGAAGATTTCCCCCCCCCCCCCCCCCGTCCTGTTGTATTGCTACAGGCACCATGCAACTTCAGTTCAATTGAGCTTGGCACTCAGTAAATCATCAGTACAGACATTGCATCAATACTAGCATTATAAAAGTTCATTTTGTTAATTCATATGTTGGGATATGTTAGGTTTTTCATGTACTCCCAGTATATATGATTGATAAAACAACTTATCTAACCCACCCAGAAAGCTTTGAACAATCCAGCATTGGGAGGGACCCCTGATCTAAATCCAACACACAGCACATTAGTCAAAGTGATTTCCTTGAAGATTTTCTGTACATTTATATAACTATCTTGTTTGCTTTCGGTGCTTTTGATGTGAAAATATCATCTTGAGACTAAATATAACTCATATGCAAAGCTTAATGGAAACAGGCGTGATGAAGGGGGGGAAACCAGTCTTATTAATTTGCAATGCAAACCTGACAAAATCTAAACCACAGGGGGAATGTGAGTTGAAAATTCATTCAAAACATAGCAACAAGAAACTCTGTGAGGTCTATAAAATCAAGGAAAGGAATGCTATTTTTGAGATATTTACAATTACAGTTTAGGGAGCTTTGTTGAGTATGCAGAATGAGTCTACCTTTCGAGCACAGCTTGACTGCAAAATATGGGCATTTCAATACTAGGTTTTGTGTTTTAACCACATTTTAACAAAATGAAAAGGCACATTCACATTGCCTTATTTGCATGAGAAGAAAGAAACATTGCCTATACAATCATCAAAATAGAAGTTAAATCCTGGAGGAATTGAAAGATGTTATGTCAGTTTATGGTTATGCAGGAACCATTGACTTTCCAGATAAAGTGGACTTCCACTCCAAGAAGCTTCAGGCAACCTGGTCAATGATAAAGGAAGATGGGTGTTGTAATCCAAAAATCTCATCCCAGTGATTTTCACTGCCAGTCTATACAATGAATCTATGGTAATGCTATTGTAGTTGCACAATAATTCTGCTATATTCTTATACAGCACAGCAAATCAATATTGTAGGAAGCAATTCTAAATGGGAGAAGCCTAAACAAAAACTATAACTTTGAAATTTTGAAGGCAGAGTGAAATATATTTCTTTACCAGTGTCATAGTGGAGCCAGAGCACACAGGATTGATCACAAATCCTACACTTCCTTGATTGACAGGAATAATGATATTATCTCCTGTTGTTGTTCTTCCCTGTACTCTCGCATTGTAGATGGAACCACAACAGATTGGGAGGGAGTAGAATTTCCCAGAATTGCTATATTAGTTGTTGGTATCCCTGTTGTAATGCAAAATATTCAGGGATGACCTGCTCTTTGATTGGCAACAATTATCCTGCAACCAAAATCTTATTTCAAATTACTACTCAAATACAATTTTGCCTGCCAGTTGTCATTTCCTTGGGAACACAAACCACTGGGTGATTGATCTGGCAGCCCAGTCATGTTGAAGCATACAGCAGACAACTGGCAGCATCATGCACACTGCTTGCTTGATCACCTGTTTAAGGACTTAAATTTTAACAGGATCCTGGCCATGGCTATACAAACTATCTGATGATGGTATGAGAAATAACCAGATTGGTTTGTTGATGTGGATTTGCAACATTCCCTGAATTTTACACTTTTATTGGATTGGAACTCTGGGCCCTATTATGATGAGTATACTTAAAAATTTAATATTACACTGCTAATCTCTGCTCACAGAAGAAATATTTAATCCTAGTATTGTCATTGTCTGATAGTATTTTGAATTTGCATTATTTAAGAGAATACCCCCTCCCCACACTTCTATAATTCAGATGTGTTCTTAAATATGGGGTTCACTGTTTCACATGTTTTAAGGTATCCATGGAAGATCTTGGAACATATTCCTTATGCATACAGGAGTGACCTGTAGTAGAGTAGTAGAAAATAATTTTAAAAATGCATGTGATTCACTATGTAAATTTCTCTGCCTATTTCATGCTATCTCTAACTAACTCAAAGTTGTACTGCCCTTCTGTAGTGTGAATGAAGACAAGAGTCTCACAATCACTTTCCCTGCTTATTTTCTGAACTTTCAATGACTGTTGCAACTATGATTCATTTAGAGCCTTTCTTAATACAGCTCTGAGGTGGTCTGACATGCAGCCTGGATCAAACTATACTAGCACCATTCATAAACCAATAGGAAGATTTTGTATATGGTCCAAATATAACTACAGCTTCAAAACCAGACCAAAGTACCTGTTCCTGTTCCCCAACTACTTTGAATGTTCAAATTAATTTGCCATTTAAATCATTTATCTTCAGTTCACATGGACAGCCAAATGCAAAAAAACAACAACAACTTGGTAGTAAAATTCTAGGACCTGTTACATAACAAAATCTCACTTTTAGGTCCTTCTGAGAAGAGAACATATAGATTAAAACTGAAATTCAAATGTGATTGTCATTGTTTGCCATGTTTTTAAATAGGAATCATTTCACTATTATTCTTTTATTTAAAATATGCATGATGTCTAAGGTTTATCTTTGATAAACGTCACTGCAATCCACCCCTTCTGTCCAAGTGGATATAGTCAGCGCCTTCCTAGCTACTATTTACAATATGAGATGGATAACCCCTTCCAATCAGAATTGTTTTAATATTTTGTGCAGTCTTGGAAAAATCTTCTTGCATAGTAGAGTTTCTCTTGGCTTTAGCAAAAAGCCCATATGGAATATTGTTTCTAACATGATAAGGATGGTGTAAATAGTAGCTTACGTAAAGTAGAACATATACCCAGACACGATTTATTACAATGTAGAAAACGAGATAGTGCTCAAGGTATTTCCTTCTCCATAGAATATTCTCCACTAGCTAATACCATTAGAAAGCTTATCCGTACTCATTGGCATATAGTCCAACATATCCCAGCTATGGCAAGGATAGGTTATAGGAGGACTATGTCTTTAAGCAACATGTTAACAAGGTCTGATCATACAGCACGCATTCCTAGAATGAGGTCACCGATTCTAGGGCATTACCGTTGCCACAGCTGGGTATGCTGTAAATTATGCTGGAAGACCAAAGAAATATTTATTCCTGAAAAAAATTACTCTTATAGATTAAAACAGTTCACTAACTGTTCCAGTGAAAACTGTGTATACTTAATAGAATGCACCTGTCGGTTGAGATATATCAGAAAATGTAACAGAATTTTGAAAACTAGGATATGCGAACACAGGTTGAAGATTCGAAGAAAAATGCCCCTCTAGTATTGCATTTCCTACAGATGGGCCATAGCACAAATGATTTTAAATTTACAGTGCTAGAACAAATTTGCCCCAAACAATTTGAAAAAATAGATATAGATAAACAACTCTTATGCAGAGAAGCATTCTTTATACATTTATTTAATTCTGTTTCACCTAAGGGATTAAATCAGGAAATAGACATGTCCCCCTTTTTGTAGTAGGTCACCTCTAGCGTAACAATAACAGCAAAAACTAACTAATGTCAGGAGCCTCGCACCTGGCTCAGCTTAGTATCCTAATTAAACAAAGGAATTCTCTAGTATACATAACGTCCTTAGGCACGCAGCAGACTTCGCATTGAGGCTAGGACGCGAGACATTAATCACTATCACAGATATTATTTCTAAGGTAGGATTGTTGTATAGCTATTTATATGTAATAATAACAACTGTTTCTTAATTTTAAAGAATGATTATTTATCATCAATATTTAATGTTTAACATCTATATTATTCGTCATTTTAAAACCTTAACATAACTATCCTTGGAATATTTTTTGATATCTTAGTGATGTATCCTTATATGAAGTCATTAATTATGTATATGTTTTTAATCTACTTTTGCAACTAGTGTTCATTTGTTCTGTAAACTTACACTGTCACTTTGTCGATGTTCTAGGTGGGGAATAATTGTAATAATGTATGTATATATTAATTTATAGATTCCCTGATGAAAGGAGTAATACCCTAAAAAGCATATCTTAATATCCAGAAAAAGTTTTGGAAATATTCTTCAGTGGAAAGATTTATTTATGTGGTATTAACTTGCACAAATATATTGCAACATGAACTTAAGTATTGGACTCGATTCAATCATTTTTATATAGTAATACTTAGAACTTTTGCACTTTGGCAACAAACGGATTTTCTATTCCTCCAGTTTCTACTCCATCTCGCCCGATTTCTAATTGTAGAATGATAACCAACAACAATCAGATGGGTTGGAACATGTATCTCATCTGGAATAATCCAAAGGGCAGACAAAATGGCCCAAAGTCTTATATTACTCAATGTCTACTAATCCAACAATAGATTCAGTTAGTCAACCAAAAAACCTAAACATTGTGTGAAACAAATTCACATGGTTGAGGTAGAAACATATTCATTCCTATTCAAACACAGCTGAAGATGTTGGTCTAAGAATAAATCTTCTTCTCTAGCAGAGTAAACATAAACCTGATACTTCCATGATGGAACTGGAACAGAGACAGGCACTCAAACCAACATACCAGGGTCTCGAACTGCCAACTTGCCAGCCTTCCAGCTAACAAGGTGAGCTTCTTAACCATTGAGCCACCGCAGCCCCAATGAGAATAGCTATATATATTGGGTCTTTATATTATTATCATATTAATACAAAAGCTAGCATTAGAGAGGAATTTCTTCACATTCCTCTTGGTTGTCTCTTGCTAGAGATTATCCTTAAAGACAAATTAGCACTGTTTGTATCCCAGATATGGGCTTAACGTTAGTGGATTTAGAAAATAAAGCTCAGCCAAGAATGACTGGAAATGATTAGCAACCATTAGCTTAAAATGTAAGATGTTAGTGTGCAGACAACAGTCATCCTCTACTTCTACAGGTAAATCCAGGTTATAATTATTTGTGTCTTCTCTCTTTCAAAAATTTTGGTACCACTCCCTTTCTCAAGAAGAAATGGGTTAGTTGCTCGATCCACCAGGCATTATTATATCGCCCCATTATTAGATATAAAAAGGGAAAGGTTCAAGCATACAAATGGCTGGTCACAAGCACACAAACAGCTTCCCTGCATCTGTAGGCCATGACAATTGAAACTTGAGCATGTTGAACCAGAGCAGAACATACCCTAGATTCCTCAGTTAATGCAACCACACTAGTTGTAATGTCAGTTAATACTGGCTGTAGCTTATTTTTCCTTCAAAAGGTCTTACAAACTTAGAGTAACAAGACATAGAGTGTATGGCCAATTCATTTTCATGATCAGACTGTAATCACACCATCACTACCCAAAACAGCTCAGCTGGACAATTCTGTGAAGACATAATGGAGGGGGGGACGACCAGTTATTTTCTCTTTTTTTCCACCTATTTGCCACAGAGCATGTGCAATAATGAGCTCAACCCCATCAAATTCAGAATCAGTCTTTCTTTCCTAGTCTTCCTTTACTTCATTAGCTCTGCAACTTGTTAAGGAACAAATTTCACTCTTCCAAAAGTCTGAGATTTGCTTCTATCACCCACCTAGGGCTATTTCATAACTCACAGAGTGACCATGGCTTCAACAGGGCAAGACAGCAACTCAAACAAAATGGAAAATCCCACAAAGCTTTCTGGTAATCTTATTCCATGCATGTTCTGATTGTAATCTTCCCACATTCATGGGGAAGATGGAGCCATTATACTTGAGGCTGACAAAGTATTTTGATAGGTTAGGCAGAAGTAGGAAACCATTGTGGACCAGGATGTTGTACACATAATAATTGCTTCTTAGTCAATATGTAAGACTCAGTAGCTAAAGTTTTAATACTTGGCATGCAAAGGACTGCTGGTGTTAAAATTATGTAATACTGGAGGTATGCTTTCAATATGCTTTAGTCCTGCCTAATTCTCTCTGCAGCTCCCCTGGTGGCTTAGTGGTTAAGACGCTGAGCTGGAGACTGGAAGGTAAGGCTTCGATACCCGAGAGCTGCACTTGGGACATGAAAGGAGCCTCATTTGGGTGTCCCCTGAGATGAGTTTCTCCAGCAAAAATCCTTTCAACCCAGAGTAATCTCTGACACAAAATTATTATTCTATTTTGAATGACTTTTTTATTTTTCTATTTTTTTAAACAGGCTATACTATTTTTCTTATTCTACTATATTCTCCAGTTACATTCTGGGAAGCATACTTTAAGAATTGGATTCCCACAATTATTCAAAAGAGGAACATTCAAACACAGTTAAGTGGCAGAAATTTAGATATAATACTTTCCTTTTGCAGGACAGTTACTCTGCATTGGAATGGATAATCTATATTCTTCTAGAATAGATTACTAGTTTGATTATTTCTGATCACTAACCATGCTGAGGGAGTATAAAGAGATTTGAGCTTCAATAACATCTGGAGAGCTACATATTTCCCATCTCTGCTTAAAGTTCTTAATCTACTATGTATTCCCTGCAGTGATGGCTAACCTTGCTGCTCCAGCTGTTCTTGAACTTCAATTCCCAGAAGCCCTGATCAGCAGGAGTGCTGACTTGGGCTTCTGGTAATGGAAGTCCAAGAACACTTGGAGTTCCAAGATTCACCATCATGGCCCTAAAGAGTCATTTTGAGAAGGAAAAAAAGGCTGTTGCAATAGCACTCCACCAAGTGGCCTGTTCACAAGGTCTAATGACATAGTTCCTTTTTTCTCCACACAAATTGTGCCCCTTTATGGTCACTGAGAGGTCAGGTAATGCTCCTTAAGAACTTAGATTTGACCCATGGATCATCAGTTGCTGACCCATATTCTGTATCATTAGTGTCAAGAAACTCGGCTTTCCCACCTCTAACTAAAAAACCAGCTGTAACCTAAGCAACCTTATCTTTAGACTGCTATATTATCAGTCACAGTGTTATCTGGACAGTTTAAATTTCATTTAAAGTTTAATTTCTAGGACAGATGGACTGCACTTTGCTCCAGCTGCAATCAGTTAGCTCATTGGAATGAGACAAAATGTCAGTGGAGCAATACAGTTGTATTTACCTAATCCCTTAATGCAGTTCAGCCCATTGAAGAACCAAAATTAGCATGTGATTCCTTGTAAAACAGCATCAAAAAGGACCATGTAGGCCAATATATATTATCCTGCTCATTTTGAAGATGAAACACAGCCACTGAAGACTTGAACAACTAGCAAAGGGTGAGATTTGTTGCATCCTGATACAGAATGTTCTTGGATTATGTGGAGATATTTAATGTTCTACATCCTGTAAAAGATCAATGCTAAATTCTATTTGGCCCAAGTACAACATTTTTTCTCCTTTGCACAGAAATGTAAGCACATTGTTCAGCTGAATTATGGACAGAACAGTCATTTTTTAGCAGTCAAAAAATTGGAATATTTGCTTTATTATCCTATTATGGAAAACAGTAGGAGCCCTAATTAGTGTGTTCAATAAAATGAAATCCTTCTATCTATACTGATGCTTCTTGTTAACAACACATGAAATTGGCCTCATCAGTATAAAATGTCTCCATCACTGAATGAAAATAAAAACTGGCCTGTATGGTGAGGAAGTATGAAATAAGTTTACAAATATCTGTCTTCAAAAAACAACAACAACAACAACCTCACAGCAATGGATTATAGGACCATTTTTTTCTGCACATCTTTCAAATCACAGTACAGATTTCTGAACATTAGCTTTAACCAAGCTTTACCTTGGGGCCAAGTTTAATCCTATCTCAAACATCAACCTCACAGACAGAAAGTGAAATCACACCAGTAGCTTCGTTTTATGTGAGGTCCTTTGACTTCCATCATTACGCTGTTGTGAACATGCAACAGGCAGCAGAATCATTATGCTGCAAGTAGTGCAGACAACTATTATTCATTTGATATCTGCATGTACTGTAAAATCTCGAGTTACGGACGGCTTGACCTATAAAAAAAACTCACAATACAAAAGGAAATCTCGGAAAATATGCTTCAAAATGCAATTTATTTAAGATACATTTTTAGGGGGGGGGGGTTCTGACATTTCCCATGGTGGTGGGAGGATATTTGGAACATTTCTGCTCATTTTTTGTAATTTTTTCATCGTATTTTGGCACCGCCAGATGTGCCAAATATGCCTTGAAAACCAAAATAATAAGTTCCGAAGCTCAGAAAAAAAGCCAAATAAACATCTTTTATCTGTTCAAATCTATACCTATAAAATGGTGTGTTAACCATTGGAATGTGACAAAGGATGTTTAGCCAGGCCCTACTAGCCCATAATGGGCCTCCGTTCACTCGCCCGAACCCAGTTCGCAGGTAACTGTTGTGTTGAAATTTGCAGCAGTGGGGCAGGAGCCCCACGGACGCAAACAAAAAAGGGAACTTCAATTCCCAACATTCCTTGTGCCGCATCGCACCAGAGCCAATCAGGCTGAGCGGCGCGAGCAAAAGGAATGTTGGGAAACGCGCCGCAGCCAATCAAAATCAAACTCACAGAAAAAAACCACTGCACAAGCCAAAAATGCACATGGCAAACTACAAGCCCCAGTGTCCTGCGCGCCATGAGCGCGCAGAAAGCTGAGGAAGCCAGCGCATGAAAAATAAAAATAAAAACCACCGCTGCGGTTCCCGTAGCCCGGCCAGCGAGGCCAGGCTGCGGGAATGAAACCCACCCCCCGGTGCTGGCCATCCTGTGGCCCAGCCAGCGAGGCCAGGCCACAGGAATGAAACCTACCCCCTGGCGCTGGCCATCCCGCAGCTGAGGCAGCCGGCGCGGAAAAAAAGCCAGGCCACCGAACCCACACACCCCCACCGCCGCATACAGCGGCGATGGGATTCCCGTGGTCCAGCCACCGAGGCTGGCCCACGGAAATACCCCCCTAATGCCGCATCAAGTGGCGATGGGAATTCCCATGGGCCGGCCACCCAGGCTGGCCCACGGAAAGAACCCCCCACCCCAACACTGCATCAAGCGGTGATGGGAATTCCCGTGGTCCAGCAACCAAGGCCGGCCCATGGAAAAAACCCCACCCCAATGCCGCATGAAGTGATGAGGCAATTTTCGTGGTCCGGCCACCCAGGTCGGCCCACGGAAATGCCACATCAAGCAGCAATGGTATTTCCACGGTCCAGCCCCCAAGACCGGCCCACGGAAATACCCCCACCCCCAACACAAAACAACACATTCCAACAACAGTCAAAAATAATCAAAACAGAAAAAACAGAAAAAGTAAACACAAAAACATCCAAAAACAAAATCCAAAAACAGTCGAATATAAACAAAACCAAAAAAGACAGAAAAAGGAAACGCAAAAACATCCAAAAACAAACAATAATAAACACACAGAAAACCCCCCAACCCAAAACAACCCCCCCCCCCAAATTTAAACCAGAGAGCTTACCAGGAGACGTCTTCACTCCATGACGACCGGAACTAAACTGAGGGAAGAAAGAGACGACTTACCGGAAGAAGAAGCGACACCCAGAGGACAGTAGAGAAAAATTGTAGAGTATAAGAAAAGCTCACCAGCCCCAACCAGAGGCCACAAGAGTAAAAACATTCAAAAATATTCAAAATAATAAGATTAATTCCCAAATTATTGAAATAAGTTATCAAAACATTCAAAAATATTCACACTAATCACAAATAATTCAAAAAAATTCACTCAAAAAAACAAAACAAAACATCTAAACACAGTATAGAAACATTGATTTAAAAAAAACATATTCTTACACATTTCAAAAATTATTATCCAAAGTACAACTATTTTAAAAAATTCACATAGTAACACATTATTTGGTTAAATACAATAATTACAAAAAATTATATCATCCTTTCCTCTTTTTAAAAAACAAATACAAAAAATAAAACATCACAGTTTATAAAAGCCCATTCGTAAAATAAAAATTTAAAAAAACCACAATTAAAAACTAACCTCATTTGCATAAACATAAAACAAAAACCTTTCAAAACCATTTTAAAGAGCCCGGCACCATTGGGCAAAATATGCTAGTCTCTTTATAAAGTGGCCAAAACACAGCAGAAAATTCCAAAGTGCACTTTATGAAGAGTTTTGAACAGGAAAAAATATGTATTTTGGCTTTCTTCTGAGCTCCGGAATGTTTTTTTTTCCAGTGCATTCCTATGGGAAACCATGTTTTGAGATACAAATTTTTCAAGATATGCAAAACCTCGAGGAATGAATTAATTTTGTATCTTGAGGTTTTACTGTAATTCCCTTTTACCTGCTGGTCAGTTAAATGTCTGAGCGATAATGCAGAGAGCTGAAGTATCAGGGTGCTGCTTCAGAAAAGGCCCTGATTTACATGTCCAGCAACATTACTTGGTGATGGGACATGTAAGACAACCTCTGCTAATAATTGTGAAACAAGTTAATATATTATTATTTCCTATTAAAATTATCCTATCACTTCTCTCCCCACCCCCACTGCCCAAGTATTCCAGGCATCCAAAAATTGGGGTCCATATTTAAGAAACATGAGAAATAGAAAAACAATAGCTATTCAGAAGTACAAGTTTTCCATTCCCACACAGTAATGGTACAAACTATCCACTCTAGTAATTAAGTCATTGCAGCACAAGGATGAGAAGTCAGAAGCAAGTGAATTCTTCCTGTCTGAGAAACCAGACAATGAGGAAGAACCAACCATTTAGACTTTCTTCCTAAATGTTCATGAAGCCCACAAGCCTGGGTTATCCTATTTGAATGTGCGAAACAGTTGTTGCTAAGTAACACTGTGCTGAAAGTACCTGCCATGAACACTTTGACCATACTGTTTCAATTTGTTAGTGGGGGAGATGCCTCCTCTTTCAAAGTATGTGAAAGGAGGGGAAATGAGGTAGAAGCAGAGAGTGCCACAGCCATAGGTAACCCTGTTTGGCTCTCAGCCTCATCAGTGTCCAGTTACATCATTAACAGGAACTGTATTCATGGCTGGTTGCCTGGTAATGGAGGAATGCTGCTAATGCAGTTAACTGGGAGTGAGGCTGGGAGAGGCAGTTTAAGGGAAGGAGGGGAAGAGAGAAAGGAGGGAGAGGAGTTGAAGCAGAAAGAGAAAGGGGGAAATGGTGGTGACAGAAAGCATTGGTGGCAAACGTGATCTGCTGTGATTCATGCCAGATGAAGAGGAAGACTGTCAAGTAGAGATCCCTGAAAATCTTGAGCAGAGAGAAGAAGTAAGCAGAGATGTCACCTAGTTGATCCCTCTTGAACTCTCCTTCAAATAGCCAGATAAAATGAGCAGACATGCCTAGAAAGACTGGCTGAATTGCAAGGCAATGGAAGGCAGAAGAGAGGCAGGGGGCCTCTCTTAGCCTCTTCAACAACTTGCCTCCAGGAGAATCCTTTCTCCCAAGCAGCCCTCTTCTCCTTGGGATCTATTTCCTGCAGCTGAGCACTTCATTTTGGAGGCTCTGACCACATTTTTATCTTTAAACTGTAGTAGTTGTGGTCTGGAAGGGGGCTTGGCCTCTCTGACTCAGTCTTCTAGATAATATGGCTTCAGGTGGCCTCAGACTTTTGGGTCAGACACACATACTCAGTCATCTCAGAGTGATATCTCAGAGGGCCCAAAGATCATCAAGATCTGACACTTCTTCACCTCTGTCAGATTCAAGGGGCTCTGGCTTGTCCTCACTAGAAGACCCCTCTGCTGGAACCATGATACTTAGCAGCAGTAGGTAAATTCTCAAGTTTCCTATCCTTCAGTTAAAATCAATGGAAAAATTTCATAACATAGCACTCAACATGCATCAGAAATAGTGACCAGATAGTGATGCTGCAGAAGAATGAAGAATCGGGTAGAAAAGAAAACTCAGAATTGTGCATTGGGAGAGAGCAATAAGCAGATACCTGGTTTCCTGTGTTTGTTGATTGGGGAAGGGTATCAGATGCAGCCTGTTGCTTTTTCAAATTTCATTTCTAGGAAAGGGAGCCTAGCCAAACATAACAACCCTGAATGTTTTGGGACTTTCCTTGATAATTTTCCTGTCCTATAATAATACAATAAATTGATGTATGCATGAATAAGTGATCTTGAATCACAAAAGCTCGCACAACATTTGATTTTTTAAGTGATCCAATAAAGGTATCACCTTCTTCCTGTATTTGTTTTGTATTTGGATCACATAGCTGTTTTTATTTGTTCAGAATCCTCAGCCACTTTGCATAATTGTATGGTAAACTGAACCTGAAACTAGTGGTTCCATAGCCATAAACCTTAATGATTTATGAGTGACTTATAACAAGAAAGGCAAGGAAGGTTCATTATCATCAACTGAACGTCTTCCATATGTTTTTTTTTCCTTTCCTTGCTTCCAGATATGATGTGTGAATTAATATGAAGGACTTGTAGGAATACCTCTTTTCCTTGTTAGTGCCTCTTATGCTCTTTGCTCATTTGTGTGTGTCTCAGAGTGTGTTAAACCATTCACCTGCTTTTCTGCCTCCATCTACTCACTTTAGTACTCCCAACTGTGGCATACATTCCTGCTTTTCTGAGAAACTCACAGATATTTATTTTTTATACTTATACCCTGCCCATCTAGGAGATTTACCTACTCTGGGCGGCATATATATAAATGATATAATGAAAGAATCCCATAAGGCAGTGCTTTTGGTAAACTTTCATTGATGGCTCTAGGATTGTGAAGTCTCAGCCTTTGGCCCTGAACCTCTGGTGTTTGTGTTCATTCATTGGAGTTGACTCAGAAACCTTGGGGAATGGGATGCTACCTACAAACCTGATAACAATAGATTCAGATTCAGTTTCAGGACCTGGCATGAGTCAAGCTCAGGAGCTTCCTAATATTTCTATAAGTTAGTGAGCAACAGCAGTGGCTGTCACTGGAATTCTCACACATATAATTTTGACCTTCTTTTTCTTATTTTTCGTTTTTGATGCAAGCATCCTCAATGAATAATCCTGATTGGCAATTTTAATGCTGTCAACCAAATAATGAGGAAGCACTGAAATTTCTGGTCCATTATTTAAAACAGCAATCATATTTTCCAAGCACGGATCCAGAACAAGCTGTAACCTCCCTTCAGGGTTATGTATTTTCATCCCATGGTGTGTTTTAACCTCTAGTCTAAAATTCTCTCCTAAAAGACTTTGAGGACATAGTAGCACTAATTCACTTGCCTTTAAATCCATCATCATGTGTCCATCCTATCTATCACACACCTCTTTACAGTTTTTGCTGAAAAGTACACCTCTGTGACATTACAAGAACATGCTTTTGTGTAAGTGCAGAGCATGATCAATGATGGCTGTTATCTGAGTTCTCTCAACCATACTGTACATTCATTGTCTTTCTCATGATTTAGAGCAGACAGAAATGGGATCAAGGAAGGAAGAAAGGAATGCAAAATTATGTTATCAAGAGACTCCCAAATATCAGGGCTGCTTGGAATCCCCTGTCTGAAGTCAGCAGCCAGATTTTTACCAAAGCCCCAATTGGCTTCATTGGTTAAGCTTTATCATGGCAATAGGCAGCAGACTGCTTACTAAAATTTAGCCAGCACATATATAGTATTTCACAAGACTTTCTCTTCTTTTCCCTGTTTGTACATCCTGCAGCAAAGGTTGCCAATTTCACATCCAATAAGTTTTCTCATGTTCCAAAATCTCTCCCTCAAACACAACAGAGCATAAGCCCATGTTTAAAACATGAGAGATTCCTCCTCTACCGCTTAGTGTTGCCATACCTCGTAACTATAAAGTCACTTAAAGGTTACAGTTCCACTTCAAAAGATTTAAGTTATCTCTCATTAAGTCATAATTATAATGTAACTAATTGTAATATAGCTAAAGAAAGGAAATAAAAAGATATTAGTTATTTGTAACTCCATTCTCTGTCTTCTGTATTTAGAAGATCCTTTCCTCTCTTCCTTCACTCTTTGTCACATACACAAGCCACAACCAACTAACTAATCGGACATAATGAACATAATTGCTCAATGCTATTTGAATCAGCAAAGTTAACAGCATCATTTCCTACCCCCTGAACACAGCATATTATTACAATTATTACCATCATTGTGATAAGAGACTTTGTGGCCATAAAAGTAAGTTACTGAAATAATTGAACTGTACAGAAACTCAGTGTGCCCAGAGCATAGGACGTGTTTGGAAACAAAATTAAAAATGACCCGATATTTCTCTTGTATGAAAAGCTCTCTCTCTTTTCAAAAAAAAGTATGCTATGAAAAATTACTCTCACTTTT
Organism: Bradypodion ventrale; assembly: GCA_035047345.1. NCBI lineage: Eukaryota > Metazoa > Chordata > Lepidosauria > Squamata > Chamaeleonidae > Bradypodion > Bradypodion ventrale. The sequence continues at coordinate 145,087,444 of JAWDJE010000004.1, read as the reverse complement.
GTACCATACAAGCTTCCCCTTGTGTGTTCTTTTCTTAATATTCCATGCAACTGTTCAAGCTGCTAAGCATAGGGAAGCAAGGGGGGCAACAACAACAACAAAAACACAGTGTGGTGCTGAGACAAAGGCATTTCCAACACCATATTTCTCTGAGTCTGAATAACCACATTTTAAAAATAAAATAAAATAAAGGAATTGTTGTGTGTGTGGTTTTTGTTGTTGTTGTTGTTGTTGTTGTTGTTGTTGTTGTTGTTCAGTCACACAGTTGAGTCCAACCCTTTGTGACCCCATGGACCACCACATGCCAGGAGGCTCCTCTGTCATCTGCCATCCTCCATAGCCCACCCAGATCTAGGCCTATTGTGTCAACGATGCCATCTAGCCACCTCATCTTCTGCTGCCTCCTTCTCCTTTTTCCTTTGATCTTTCCTAGCATCAGGGCCTTCTCCAGTGAGTCCTCTCTTCTCATTTGGTGGCCAAAGTACTTGAGCTTCAGCTTCAGTATTTTTCCTTCCAATGAGCAGTCAGGATTGATTTCCTTCAGGATTGATTTATTATTATTATTATTATTATTATTATTATTATTATTATTATTATTATTATTATTATTATTATTATTATTATTATTATTATTATTATTATTATTATTATTATTATTATTATTATTATTATTATATACCACTTTCCTTTGTCAATGACAAACTCAAAGCGGTTAACAACATATTCATGAAAATATTACAATATAAAAATAACAAAACAAAGCAAAAAGCACTACCATAAATACATTAGCACAATTTGAAAAAACACAACAGCATATCAATGCAAAATCATATTACTATATCCAAAAATATCATATACAATACATGTTTAACATTTCAAATAATTCTTAAAAATAAGCCAAAAAACATTGCATAAAATTAAACTCACTCACCCACTTCCCTCCAGGCTTAAGGCAAAAGACCTCATCCAGCCAGAGACCTCATCTCCCTCAAGACCGGGAGTTGGTCGAAGGAGGAAAGTCCAGTAACGGCAGCTGCGGAGCACCCACATGTATCCGTCTATTCTGCACTGCTGCTTTTCATCTCCCCAAAACAGGGGGCTGGGCACAAAGATGAACGAGATGATGAGACAAAGTCCTATCAGTCCGGGGCTGCTAGCTCCTGGGGCAGCGGCAGCTGCATTTTTGAGGGCACACTCCGGTCGCCCAGGTGTCAGGTGGTCAGGTGGCGGTCTGTTCCCCACCTCCAGCCGGGGTGATTAGGCAAACTTTGAGGCAGTGGCAATGGTGCTTTTGAGGGCGCACTCCGGTCGCCCAGGTGCCGGTGGTTGGGCAGTGGTCTGTTCCCTGCCTCCAGCTGGGGTGGTGAGGCAAACTCTGAGGCAGTGGTAACAACGCTTTTGAGGGCGTGCTCCAGTCGCCCAGGTGCCGGTGGTTGGGTGGTGGTCTGTTCCCCACCTCCAGCCGGGGCATGGAGGCAAACTCTGAGGAGGCAGCAACAGCGCTTTTGAGGGCATGTTCTGGTCACCCAGGTGCTGGTGGTTGGGCACCTTCCCTGCCTTCAGCCAGGGCAGTGAGGCAAAGTCTGAGGCAGCGGCAACAATGCTTTTGAGGGTGCGCTCCGGTCGCCCAGGTGCCAGTGATCTCCTTGCAGTCCAGAGGACTCTCAAGAGTCTTCTGCATCACCACAGTTCAAAGGCATCTATTCTTCTGCACTCAGCCTTCCTTATGGTCCAGTTCTCACATCCATACATTACTACTGGGAATACTATTGCTTTAACTATGTGGACTTTTGTTGGCAGGGTGATGTCTCTACTTTTTATTCTGCTGCCTAGGTTTCTCATAGCTTCCTCCAAGAAGGAAGCATCTTTTTATTTCATGGCTGCAGTCACCATCTGCAGTGATCTTAGTGTTGCGGGCTTCTCCTCTCTTAGACTAAACTACCCTGTGAGATTCTACAGACAGCAGTCTAAAAGATTTACAGTGCAGAGGCAGCGTAACACTTTCTCAGAGACATCCCTGCTCAGGGTATCTTTTGCAGGCAGTGTTTTGAGGTACACTGATTCTCTGATTAATCAGCCTCAGCTGACAACTAAAAATAGCAATGAGGGATTTATTTAGCTAAAACCCAAACGTCGCTTTCTTCTACACTTGCCCCTCCTGCTTAAGGCACTCTGAGAGTCCAGCGTTATCTTGAGAATTAATAATTGCTTCAGTGCAGGAAGGTACCAGCAAGATAACGTTGTTCCCAAAACAAACTCCGGAGAGGCCCAGTCCTCTTCTGAGCTGCTGGAATCTAGCCTTCCTGACAAAACCTTAAATTTATGGCTTGTGCTGGACTTCTAAAAAATCTCCACTTTCTCAGTTTAGAGGAGAACAAACCAGGAACTACTAATATCATCAAATTAGCAGCTTTTATTGGTTTACAAAAATGAGGTAGATTATTATGCGGTTAAAATAGAAATTTAAAAATACAAAATAGAAATCATAAAACAAACATGAATAACTAAGATGACTAAATAATACTAAAGTCTGGGGCCAGTGACCCCTCCATAGAGATCAGACCGGCATTGTCCGATTTCTATGGAAAATAAAAGACAGGCAGCATTTCTCTTAGGCATGAGAAAAGCTGACTCCCAAACACTAAAGGTATCGGTATTTATATGTTTTTCCTTTCATACACCCACTATTGGAAAAATGTCAAAACTCCCAGTTATGTCATCTTGGCGACATTAAGACTGGGCACCTGGGCTCTGCCAGCTGCATCTTTGCACCTGCGTGCGTGCTTGAGATTCTTATCTCTCTTCCTGTGAGATAAATGTATCTGTCAGATTCTCAGACATAGGGTCTTCAAATCTTGGCGTCAATATGTGTGTGTGTGAAAGAATGCCTGGCTAACACCTGGACATCTGGTAATTAGCATTACATCATAGAATAAAAATCTAACTGGACATTTCTACTTCACACAATTAAAATTAGTGAGAATAAATGTCTTCCTTTTTAATTTACCCATCACACTTAGATCGCAAGAAGGCAAGATCTATCACTGCTTCCATCTCCTCCCCTTCTATTTGCCTGGGAGTGATGTAGCCAGATGTCATGATCTTGTGTTTTGTTTTTATGTTGAGTTTGCACTCTCCTTCCCCCCCCCCCCCCCCCAGAAGCTCTTTAGGTCTTCTTCACTTTCTGCCATTAGGGTAGTGTCATCTGCATATCTCAGGTTGTTGATGTTTCTCCCAGCAATCTTACTTCCAGTTTGTGCTTCATCCAGCTCTGCTGAATTGTGTTAAAGACTCCCATTCCCAATATCTTTGATTAGATGTTATGTTTAGATTCTTTGGCACATCCTATGGCTCAGCAACTAGAAAGCTCTGGCCCAGAGCCTGATACATCAAGAGTGATGCTTAGCCTCAGATTGATAACTTCGAGAAACATCAACAATCTGAGATATGCAGAACATACCACCCTAATGGCAGAAAGTGAGGAAGACCTAAAGAATCTCCTGATTGGGCTGAAGGAGGAGAGTGCAAATGCCGGATTGAGACTCAATATTAAGAAAACCAAGATAATGGCAACAGGCTCAATCAGTTCCTGGGAAATAGATGGGGAAGAAGTAGAAGCAGTGACAGATTTTACTTTCTTAGGATCTAAGATCACTGCAGATGGTGATTACATCTTGCATCATCTTTAAAAACATATAAAACCCACACAATCCCACCCACCCACCCCACCCTGTACATAAAAGAGAAAGGCTCCTGATTTCTATCTTGATGTGAGCCAGCAGGCGGGGACCGTATTCCCATTAGGGCTCCACACCTGTCCTGCCAGCCAGGTTTTCAGACCTTTTCTAAAGGGCAACAGTTCTGTCTGTAATCTAAGTTCTGTTAGCAGGAGGTTCCAGAGAGCTAGTGCAGACACGGAGAAGTGCTAGAGAGATGGGCCCCTCTATCTGATGACACCACTAGAGAGCCACTCCAGTCCACTCTGGCTGGGTGGGCAGACACTCTTGGGGTGATGCAGTCTCTTAAGTATCCTGGCCCACTGCCATATAGGGCTTTAAAGGTCAAAACTAGCACCTTTAATTGCACCCGGAGGCAAACTGGTAGCCAGTGCAGCTCCCGAAGTAGTGGCAAGGCATGGGTATAACATCCACACCCCATCACCACCTGGGCAGCTGCATTCTGGACCAGCTGCAGCCTATGAAAGGTCATCAAGGGCAGCCCCATGTAGAGCGCATTACAGTAGTCAAGTCTGGAGGTCACCAGTGTGTGAGTGACCATGAGCAAGGAGTCCTGGTCCAGGAGTGGGCGCAACTGGCAAATCACCCAAAGTTGGGCAAAAGCCCTCCTGGCCACAGCTACCACCTGTTATTCTATCAGCAGCCTCGAGTCCAGGAGGACCCCCAAGTTGTGCACTGGGTTTGTCTGGGGCAGAATAGCCCAGACAGACGCTTAGTTGAATTATCAACTAAGAGCCATTGGCTTTGCAAAAAGAAAAAAAAAATCCTCCTCCTTTAATGCATACCCATCAAGCGTGGCTCTGGAAAATACGGGAAATTACTGCGTATGTGCACGCGCATGCTCAGTAACCCATTTGTGCATGCACAGAACCCTTTGCGCATGCACATAACCCCTTTGTGATGGGCGCACATGCACATCCCCACCATTCAAAATACCATTCAAAATACGGGACGGCGCCTGGAAAGGGGAGGAACAAGCACTAAAATACGGAAAATCCCGGCCAATACGGGATACTTGACAGGTATGCTTTCATGTTATTAAGCAATCTAACTGCCTGCATTTGTGGAGTTTCCTTACTGGAGGGAAGGGGGTGCTGGCTATAGTTGAGTGCAATTCCAAAATTCCATAGGTCACAAGTAGAGTGCATGTTTTACATCAACACTCCCAATGCCATTCCGGGTATTTGTACATAAGGCTAGGAAAGATTCTGGTATTAATCCTACAGAGCTGCTGCCAATCAGCAGTACAGTACAGTACTAAGCTGAATATCAGTGGTCTGATTTAGTACAAAACAGTTTTTCACACTCCTAAATAAATCCCATTTCTGCAACTCATTTTCTTCTCAAGTAAGTAAGCATAAAATTGTGGTCTTAATCCATTAATCCTGTGAATTTTAACCAATTCATGGATTTGTTTATTAACTCTGCATACATTTGCATGTGACTGACATAATGGTTTAATAGCTGCTCCAAGATTATATGCACACATGCCGCAAGAAGCATCGTAATGGAAGAATAATCACATTCTGTCCATAACGAAGAAAGGAGAAGAGGCTTTGGATACTTGCAGTTTCTATAAATATTTGTATTAAAAAGAGGGTTGTTGTTGTTTTTTAATTTCAATGCATTTTATGATATGCACATAAAAATCTAGTATTCTCTATGTTTTTATCTATCTGGCTGCACAGCCAGAGGTTGGGAGTTCAATTCCCCACTGTGCCTCCCAGAACAAGAACCTGTCTTTGTTATCCTTTGACAAGATGCAAAGTCCCAGGGCACCTCCAGAAGTAGGGGAAATGAAAAAGCTCTTCTTTGTATTCTTTACCTAGAAAATCCCTGGAAAGAGTTGCCATGCCTGGGTTGACTCCTTTTTCTTCTGCCATATCTGAATCCAAATAGTGGTGATCCTTATGACAATCAGCCATGTAGATGTCTGAGAATATAATGCCATGGCCTTTTATCTGCCTTTCACATTGCAGCATGACACCCATACCATTGATCCAGTTCAGCAAGTCACTTTCTGGTCCTGAGCTCTTTTGGCATGCAAAGTCATCAACAGCCCCAGGCTGGTGTATTAATGAAGCTGCTGCCCTCCATCAAGATGGATTCAAGTGGAATTTAATCTATTTAGGGACCATCACCCTTCCCTATGGACTTTGCTACCCAAAGCGGCTAGTCCTTAGGGTTGTCAGGTTAGTTAACCACCACCTGACACTTGGCATTGAGTCGCTATCAGTATGGTCTACTCTATTACCACAGCAGGATAATTTGGCAGCACACGTTGACTTGGCAGCACACATTTATTATTATCATTATTCAGGTTTCATAATACAAATCTGAAGAGGGCTCCCACACCTACTGAAATCCCTTCTTCTGTATAGCTACTACAAGTGGAAGAACCATTCTCCTCTTTTGCATCTGGACACCTTAAGAACAGAAGGTTTTGCTTCATTGCCTCCAAACTTGCAATCACAGCATGGTCTGTGGTTTGCTCTTGGGGCCTTATCATCCTATTGCTGAGTTCTCTATGAAAGATGATAGCCAGCTGTTTCTCAGTTTATAGCACACTCAATTTCCTTCTGGCAGTGGGCCATGATGGTAGAAACAAACAACAGACAGGTGAACACAAGGCATTCACTTTCAGAAGCTGTTGCTCTTAATATGGGAGTCTTTTAAATCATCAGAAGTAAAAACTATATAAAGAACTGAGCATCTTCTACAGTTGTATAGTACTGGGGTACTTATTAAGCTTCTGACTGCAAGACAGGCTGGTTTGACCTCCAGCACAGTATAAGAGTGTGACTACATTGGAAATGCAGTTTGATTCACAATTTGAAATCACAATTAGTGCTCATACAGGGGCTGTGGGATGATTCAGAAGTTCACAATGAGCAATGTAAAGTGCAATTCAGTCCACAGCCTTCCTTCTTTCCTCTGGTCCTGTCTCTACAAATTCTTTTATAGTTCTCTTTTGGGGATTTAAAATGTACATGTGCACACACACACACACAAAGACCACAAACGTAAAATTCCAGCTTTCTTCATGTTAATTACAGGTGAATGGTGGCACCTTTCCCCTCAATAAAGCAAAGCAATCACACTTATCTACCGCCCCATAGTGCATAGTGCACTCTCTGGGCAGTTCACAAGTTAATTAGCATTTTGCCCCCAACATACTGTGTACTCATTTTACTGACGTCAGAAGGATGGAAGGCAGAGTTAATCTTGATCTCCAGTCAGGATCAAACACAACCTCTTGGTTGCAGTACAGCAGTTTAACCACTGCACTACCACTGCACTACCAGTCCCTGAAATAAAGCTCTTTCCAATTTATTTATTTTTTGCCTTCCTGACTGCTCAGTTATTGACCCAGTTATAAGATGAAATGCTGTTGTAGCACAAATCTCTCTTTCCATTTGAACCCCAATCCTACTCCTTCCTTCTTGACTGCAGCAAAGAGAAAATACTTGGGGCTTTGAAATGCACACGATTGGAATTCTCTCCACCCTTCTTCTGTTCATGGATTGAGTGCCTTGGATTTCCTCTCTCTCTCTCCATCTGAATGGTGCCACCTTTTCTCTCAATAAAGAGGTAAAGAGGGAAGTCCATGGAAAATTGCATTCCAGCTTATTGTGCTTTCTTGACTTGGTCATTACTAACCCAGTGAAAAAGTGAAAGGCTGCTCTAGCAGTAATCTTGATCTTTTTTTAAAAAAAAATCAGCAGATGCTCATGGGAAAGGAAAAAATGTGAGGGCAAGTTCTCCCAGGCCCCAACTGCCTACATCACCAAAACACCACTTACAGACATGGCCCACACCTTTACAAAAGAAGAATAACAGATACTTGAAATGGAAAGAAGCCCAAACAAGTTATTCTAGCATAAATAAATAAAAATAAAACCCCCCCAGCAGAGGAAAAAAGATGGATTAGAAGAAAAAGCACCACATGGATTCAAATCACTAAAAATAAATAAATCAAAATCTTCTGGTTTTTTTTTTAAAGGTGAAACAGATTTCTCAGCTTTTGATGGTGTTTTTGGGTTCTTACTCCCAATCATATTTAAGGGGAAGAACAATATTCACGTACAGTTGGAGTGTGCAGCCAGAAATCCTTCAAGGACCACTTGAAACTCCTTAACTCATTTCATTTTTCATGTATTGAAAAGAATGACCAAACCTGCCAGTAGCAGTCTGCTTGGAAGGGAAGAATGGTAGAGGATAAAGAAAACTGAGGTAGAAGGAGAAAAAAGGAAGTGAAGGATGAAGAGAAAGATGTTTGAGAAAGAGAGGAAGTAATAGGCAATGGAACTAGAAAGTCTAGGGGTAGCTGAGAAGGAAGAAAATAAAGAGAAGTGTATAACTGAGAGAAGGAGAGTGTGAAGGCTAAGGAAACAGGTTGAAGAGAGTAGATGAGACATGAATGAAAACCGAGAAGAATTAGCTCTCCTCACTTTTAACAGGCAGTTAAGTTTTTACAAGTTGTCAAGTAGTCCCTCACTAATGGTGACTGTATGAATGAGTGATTTCCAAACTGTTCTTTCCTCAACAGCACCCTTCTGCTCTGTAAACACAAAGTTGTAGCTTCCTTTAGCCATTCAGTCGATCCCATATTTTGTATTTTTTCCTGCTGCCTCCAATCTTTTCTAGCACTATTGTTTTCTATGAATATAGTGTTTTTTTCTTTCTTTCAGTGTGCCTAGTTTCATCATTTTTGCTTCCCCTGACCCCTGAGAGAGATCATAGTTAACTATGTAGTTTGTCAGTCCAGATAAAATGGCAAACATCAATTAAGCAAGGATGGTGTAAAAAATTCTGAATTCCTCTTCCCAATCATTCTGACAGAAAAACAAAGTACTGCTATCTTAATGTAGCTATAAGGTGATTGTTTTTGCATGATGATGAATAGCTAGATAACAGCATATGCTAGGTTTAAAGAGGAAGAAAGGAAATTGCCTGAGCAGGGTGTCCATGTGAAAGAGTCAGATGCTCACAAAATGCACCTTCTCTTGAAGATTTTATATTACAGGGTCCAAACATACTCAATGATTTTATTTTATTTTAATCTTTGCCTATTGCTTCCTCTTGCTGAGGGCTACAAATAAGTTATCCTTATCTAAATAGAAATGCTGTTGCTATCTTAAAGCAGTTGTATAGCAAATTGTTGCACACAATTGCTTTCCTCTCCTTACTTCAAACTTGCATGTGAACCCACATGTTTGACTTTTTCTGAAAGGAAATAATTTATCTTTTTAAATTGTGATTAGCATTCAAAGTTTCTTTTTACAGCAGAATGCAAACTTTCTTCATTCGCTGCTTGAGGCTATATGTCTCGATGAAAATAATATCACCAGCACTTTACAAGTTCTGTTTGGAATATTTGTCAGTGACTTTAATGCCTTCAAACTCCCTGATTAGAAATTCACCAGTGCCTCAGAACGTCTGTTTTGTTTTTAAGATGAGCTTATAATAATCATAAAAAATGTTCAATTTAACACTGCCTCTCCCTCTAGCCTAGCTTTTTGGCTTGGCTCTCAAGTGTATAATTCTCAGAAGGTGGAGGGGGAAATGTCATTGTACCCTTTAGTATGTAATTATTTTCATACCATGATTTCCATTTGCCACTGTAAGAAAGATAAACAGGCTAATTAACCATAACAATGCATATTTCAGTTTTAAAGACACAAGCTGTTCCAGTAGATGAACTCCTTGACTATGAGCTGAATAACATGTACATTTATAAGAGCTCAGCACCTCTTACGAATAACATGTACTTGTATATTTATAAGAAGACAGCATTATACAAAACTACCAAGGATCTTGGGATCTAGTCTTTCCTGCTACTTATTAAAAAGTAGCAAAGGCATCTTATTTTCTATGGATTACAACCCTATCAGACTCCCCCCCCCCATGTCTCCTGTGTTTCTTCTTTCCCAGCTCCAACATTTTTTTTGCTACATTGACAGCATAAGGGCATGTGGGACCCACTTCTGATTTTAAAAAATCCCCAGCCATGTGCCAGAGAAGAAAGTTTCTCTTTATGAGTATGCTTGACTGACTGGTTGTTTCTGTATATGTTCATAAAAGAGCATACTCACTTTTGACCCTGGTCCTAACCACCCTTGCCTTCCACCCTGTCAATCCTCAGTAGACACAAGTCACCCCTGTTCAATGGCCTTTCTCTTACTCTCCTCCCCTATAATCACTCAGCCTAATGCTAAGACCAACCCCAAAAAGAAGCCCAGTACTCACCCCAGTACACAGCTTGGATACAAATGGTGCCCCTTGTTTAGAAGTCTAGATATAACATTTTCACAAGTATATTCATTCCCCAGGCAGAAAGGATCTCATAGATGCAGTTTATATGACATTTATCAGGAGAATTTACCACCTGATCATCATGATGTGCTACTAAAAACTATGGGTCATTGGGCTCCAAAAGTGTTCTGGATAAATCAGTTTTGCAATAAGACCATACCAAGCATTTAAGTTGGGCCACTGGTAGTATCTGTGCAACTGTTTGTTTTAGTAGCTACAAATGTTTCCAAACACACTTTTTGAAAAATATTTATTCCTTCTTAGTTCATTGGCAGATGGAAAGGAACACATTGGTGAAGATTATCTGATATGCCTTACCGAATGGTATAGGAAATGCTTATATTTAGGAGTTATTACAAGATAATAGATAGCATTCATAATATTGAGACAAACATTTATGTTTTTAGCTCTTCTTCTTCAGGTGCCGTATCCATTCTGGATATTGGCTATCATCCTGTGCTTAAACCCTCAGAACAGTTCTTCCAAGGACATGCCTCACCATTCTCTCAGGTTCTCCAGCCGTAAAGTCCATCTACGTCCAGTGCCTTTCTTCCCTGGGATCTTTCCTTGCAGAGCGAGTTGGAGTATTCTATACTTTCTGTTGTTCCTAATGATATGGCCAAGGTATTGGAGCTTTCTTGCTTGATGGTCTTAAAGAGTTCTTGTTCTTTATCCATTCAGCACAATACTTCTATAATAATCACATGGTCAACCCATGATATCATTAGGAGCTGTTTGTAGATCCACATTTCAAAAGCTCTGGTTCACTTTTCAGATGTTTTAGTCCAGGGGTTTTCCAACTTTGGCCTGAAGCTAGATCTGGCCTGTACTGTGTAATAATCTGGCCCACACCACCCACACCGCTCCTGGAAGAGGAAAATTAAATACATGTGCAGAATGGTGCAATAAAGCACCCTCGGCTATCGTAAATGTGTTATGACAACTGCTGGTGCATTTACGACAGCTGCTGGTGCATGTGTGGGTGTGTTTTACTTCTACTTCTAGTGGGAGTAACCATGTAACTGGCCCACTCAACCATGTAACCAGCCCACGGACCAAACATTTGGGCCACCTTTGCTTTAGTCAATGTCCAAGCTTTGACTCCATACAGCAGCACTGGGAATATGTATCATCTCACTGTTTGGAGCTTTGTAGCGAGAGTTAGATCTCTACTGCATAACAAGTGTTGCATTTTTAAGAAGGTGGGTCTTGCTTTTTCTATTTGTATTTTACTCTCACCTTGGGATCCCAATTTTCATTTAACATACTCCCCCAAATAGACAATTTTATCCACTCTTTCAGTTTCTTGTGTTCCTGCCATTAGCTTGCCATGAGTTGGTGTTTGACTTATAACCAGATATTTCATCTTCTTGGTGTTGAGATCCAAACAACATTCTGCACTTGAAGCTCTAACTCGATCCAGCATCAACTGAAGATCTGCAAGGTTTGTTGTAAATAACCCATCAGCATATTGAATGTTACTTAGGTATTCCCCCATTAATTTTAATGCCCATTTTTAAATTCTGATAGTGCTTCTGAAAAAAATATCTCTGCGTCTATATTAAAGAGTGTCGGGGGCAACACACAGCCTTCTTGAACACCTCTGCAAATTTGAACCTGCTCTGTCAGCTGCTCTTCCACTCTGACTTGAGCTGTCTGATTCCAATAAAGGTTGGTAGTGATTCTGATATCTTTATAATCTACACTTATTTTCTTCAGGCAATGATCATCTTCTCATGGTGGCATCTGTCAAAGGCTTTTGCATAATCTATAAAACATGCAGGCACATCACATCTCATGTCTCTACATCTTCCTATGAGGACCTGCATTGTAAAATGTGATTCTCTGGTGCCCATGGTATTCCAGAAGCCAAATTGTGTTTCACCTGTGATTACTTCACACTTCTTATAAATTCTACTATGGATGATTTTCATGAAGACCTTAAGAGCATGACTCATGAGGCTAATCATTCTGTACTCCTCACAGGACTTTGCTTTTGGTTTCGTTGGCAATGTAACAAAGGTTGATAGCAGCCAATTGTTCAGAAGGATCCCTGTGTCATAAATGGTGTTTAAAAGGTCCATCAATTCTTTGATGTTAACTTCGGACAGATGTTTCCAAATTTCTACTGGGATCTCATCCAGCCCTCTTACTTTCCCATCTTTGGATCTTTGCAAAGCTCTTACAACTTCACTCTACAGTATTGGTGGTCCAGTATTGCCATTTATGACAGGCTGTTCAGCTCTTTCATCACTAAACAGCTCTCCTATGTATTCTTTCCATAGATCAATCTTATTCCTTATCTTTATAGTAAATATTTTTTAGGAAAAAGCAAGGCTAAATGTGGCATAATAAATTACAAAGCTGCATTTGAGCACACACTTATGTGCATATGTCTCATACTGTGCCTGCTTGTTTTTTGTGGTGAGATGAAAATGACCTAATTTAAACATATAATATTAACATTCAGAATCCTTTTATTTGTACTAGGCACATGCTTTGGGTTCAGAATTTATTCAGATTCTGAAGTGAATGAGAGGTATTTTTTTTTCCATTTCTGAAGTGAGCCGAAGCAAGGGAATCAGAAGCAGGATTTGAATTGAAACTGGGCTCTTTGAAGGCCAAAATATTGATTCGCCACTTCTTGGTTTGAAAATACACTCACTAGGAAAACAAAAGTAGTACTTTATAAAAACCAGGAAGCCCAGAGCAAAAGTAGATCAACAGCTTAAATGTCAATAAATCCATGCATGGAGTTCCTGGGTGGAAATTCTTCTCCCCCTGTGATCCGCAGCTACTGTGTGAAGACACTATGTCAAAGAAACTGCTATTCACCTCACTTTCATTTTCAAGAGGGAGGAAGAATTGGAGACTTCTTCTTTTTCTTTGAGGCAGGTATAGACCTCAATCCAATCAATTGACTGCCTGTACATGTAAAACTTCTACCATGGTACTGAATTAGAGTGGTGATGGTGAGGGGTCACAGTATCATAAGAAATAGGACTCAAAGGAGAAGGTGGAAGGAATCAAATTGATGTGAACTTTTCCTGAACTGGTGGCACTGAGATTCATCTCCTGTCCCAGGTGGGAGACCTTTGCTCATGTTTTTCCCCACTAGTCAATCATGTGGAAATACCTACAAATACTCTGAGATATTTAAATACAAATTAAAACCAACAGGTGGCCTACAAATTGGTTCAAGGTAAATTGGTTGTGATTTTTAAAATAAAATCAGGTCAAAGTGAAGTTGATGATATTCTCACATCCCTATATTGAACCCTGAGATTTAAATCTTCATGTCGTTCCCTAGGTTTCACTACTTTATTAGAACTTTACTTCCTTTGATGTGTTTTAATACACATTAAATTTATGTTAACCATTCAACTAGTCTTCATTCAGTAAGAAAGGAGCTTCTCCCGCAAAAATCCTTTCAACCCAGAATAATTTCTGACATGAACTTATTATTATAGTAAGAAATATGGCAGAAGCTGTGTGATGGATATGGCATGTCAATTTATCTCCTGAAAAATTCACATTTTTGTTATGACCCTCCCCCCCCCCCCGCATGAAAGACCCACAATAGACTGTAGTCATAAGTGAAATCTAAACTGAAAAAATAAAGATATGAATTGAATCGGCCACGAAATGGAGGGATTCTTTAACATCTGAAAGCTATTGCTGCCTATCCCAGCTGCAGGACAAGGGTGGCAGTAATGATTTTCAGACATTACAAAGTCCCCCCCCCCCCCCCCAATTCAGCAACTCACAGAGGTTTCCCCAGGAGAGAAAGAGATGTCCAGAACCTGTTCGAGGGAGGATAGAATAAGAAATTTCCAATTCCCCTAAAACAGGCAAAGCTGATGGCATCTTTCAAGTCACACAATGTATAGTTGTGCAAAAGTATCCCCACCAGACTTTCAAACTCAAGCAGTAAAATAAGTCCAACTAAGCTCATGATGTTTTATCTCCCTAAATCAAGTTTTTGTTTCAAACATACACAATTTAAATTACAAATGCATAAATCAAGGTGACCAATTAATCAGTCAATCAATTTTGCTATATTGTGTTATTTCTCAGACCATATAAACATGCATTTAATCTCTACATCCATAAAGCAAAATTTATATTTAGTCTATTACAAGAGAGGTTAGGCAGGCAAACAGGGAGGCAAGGATGAATTTTGGGAAAGTACAGTTCAGGAGAATTCATGTCAGGTCAAGATGATGCTTTCAATCATCCCAGTAAATTGAAATGCCACAATTAACTGAAATTGCTCTTAAGCATTTCTCCCCAATACTGGAAGACCCAAAGATAGGTAGGCAAGAAGAAATGTGTTTAGACAATGGTATGACTTTCTTAATGTGTCTGAACTTCAGTTGAAAAAAGGGTACCATGCACAGACCATTTATCTTTTGTGGGAGAGGGATTACACAGGGAAGTGGATTGAAAATACAATTAAGGGTATTGGTGTCTCACAGCAGGCTCTCAGCAAAGATCTGGCACTCTAGATAGTCTATGCTAGATGAAGCTGTTGGTCTATACTTGATTACTGGAATTTTGTCACTTGCTGGTACAAACCATGGAAACACTTCTTGTGTAGCAACACATCCAATTGTGTATGAGTACAATCCAGTACTTTGAAGTACTTGTCTGAAGTGCTGGGGCTGGAATTTGCCCTTTAATGTAACTTCCACCAACTTGGAGACATCAAATTCCAAGATATTTCACCATGGCTGTGTTAGCTTTGTCAGTACCAGGTGAAGAAGATCTGATCTGGTGTGCCTCCCAACAATGGATGCTTTTGTAATCAACTACAGTGTAGTGCAACTTTTGAGGTTAAGATTTTTTCCCACCTCTGGCTGAACAGTTAAACTTTCCACAATGTTCCAGTTAAGGACAAAGTCGAGCAAATCTTTAGAATCAAAATATGTGTTCATCTATCTTCAGAATACAGTACAGTATCTTCTATCTAACAGCCAATGGTGGCAACATTTGCTAGAGAGCAGACCCATTTGACTGATATGCTTTGTGGATAGTAGGGAGAAGAAGATCCTGGCCACTGCCAAACCCTCACATGACCCTGCTTTATATTCATTTTTCTAGCCACATTGATCTAGCAGCCAATGTGGCTGTGACACTACAGTAGTGACATTGTGAGGGAAATTGAATGGCAGTCATTCAGTGCTACTAGAAAAGTAGAGAAGAGGGGTCTTAGTTGGAGGAGAAGGAGGCCAAATGGCAGGGGCCACTTCGAGTTTAACATTAACCATGCTTGTGAATGAGGCCATTTTACATTGTGGTACTTATACTTGAACAAGCACACATGCATTTGGGCTACAGCTCTACAACCTGTTTACTGCTCCCTGAAATGCTTACTCCCAGACTGACTATAGTAAATGATGGGTTTTAATATTGTGTTTTGACACAAATGCAATTGAGAAAATTCAAATAAACACCAAGCCATGACAGATATTTGCTGGTAGAAAAAAAATCTCTTTGGGAAAGTAGGGGAGAGGAAAAACCAGATAGTTTCTTCATAGATGAAATATCTTATTTCATTTCTTTCTCCTGCCCCTCCACCACCAACTTTTTTTGTGCTGCACAGGAAAAAATATGCAGAGATGAGGCACCTCCTTTACTGCAGGACTTGGTAAAGAATAGCATCAGCCATTCTTAAGTACAAAAACAAACAGAAACACTTCACCGAATTGCCCGTCTCCGTTTTATGAGGCAAATCACTCACAATTGTTACTAGCCTTAGGTGCAGCCTGATTCTTAAATTATGATTCTGGTCTCTGCATTATAACTGGAGACTCAAACATATATTTCCATATCAAATTTATTTTTCCTATGATGGTGTTGTATATAATTTGATGAAATTGTCTGAAAACATTGTGTTTTTTGCCTGGTACTACATTTTCTGCCCTAATGGAATATAAACTCTATATCAACACAGCTTCTCGTTAAAGGAAGAGACTGCAAAACTATCCTTTCATTACAATATTTGTGAAATGCAGAAGCAGGAGGGACTTGCTATTATAATTTTTAATTTTAAAAAGACTACACTTTGTTAGAAATACATTTAGCTTTCAATGTGACATTTCACAGCAGGACAGCACTAAGAAATCATCATAAGAGATGTAGGATTTTTTCATGCTCAAGTGCCTAAGACGCTGACTGGGAGGCAGAAGGTCAGCAGTTCGATTCCCGAGTACTGCAGGATGGAATGAGCTCCCATCTTTGTCCCAGCTCCTGCCAACCTAGCAGTTCGAAAGCAAGAAATTGCAAGTAGATAAATAGAGACCACTTCGGTGGGAAGGTAACAGCATTCCATGCACTCTGGTGTCTAGTCATGCCTGCCACATGACCACGGAAACGTCTGCAGAAGCAGACAATGCTGGCTCTTCGGCTTTGAAACAGAGATGAGCACTGCACCCTAGAGTTGGATCCGACTGACTTTCGAGCAAGGGAAACCTTTAAAGATTGGGATAGTAAATTCCTTGTGGTTTAATCAGTATTTTGATGGGACATTGCTGGTGATGGTTGCAGTGACAGTGGATGGTGCTCCCACAGTTGGAAAAAGGATGACACGTTTTGCCTTCATTTCAGTAATGTATATTTGTTCATCAGCTCATTCACCCCCAGAGAAGCATCTAAGCATCTGCCTTATAACTAAAGCTTTTCTTTTTCTGATGGAACTCATCTGCACTGAGATCTGGCACCTTTTCTTCTATTAATTACTTGCCAAAACTGAGTTCAGCAGCTTTTACTGGTTTTAAGTAAAATATATTTATTATTATATTGCATGATCCACAACCGGGGCAGCCAACCTTGGTGCTCAAGCTGATCTTGTACTTTGATTTCCAGAAGCCCTGATCAGCAGGTGTGCTAACGCCCTCCTTCTGTAGATACCATGCCATGGATCTATTCACCACTCTCCCTGTCCGGTTGATGGGCCTTGGGTCATCGCACCCATGGAAAAAGTTGTGGGGGTACTTGCCGATCAAACAAATTGGACCCCAGGCCAATGCTGATGTATGAGTGCCAGGTCTCAGCAAATGGACCAGCAAAGATCGATGCCCGTCACCTGCCCGAGATCATTACTACCAAGATGTAACACCAGGACATCCGGGGGAATGTATCGCCATGCCTCCAGAATGAAGGAAAGCAGGTTGGACCACCGCATGCCCCTGAAACCTTGCCACATCAAGAATGCAGCCCTCCGTAAACCCAGGTTGGTAACCCATGGGGAAGCAGCAGCAAACTGCACAGCCGAGAACACAAAGCTGTGGCTGACTATCCAAACTCGGGCCGGCGGAGCAGTAGAGGTAGTACCTGCAAAACAAAGAGGAGAGCCTGTGACAGCGAGATGGTCATGACAACAAGGGACGGACATAGACACGAAACCTATCTGACTCACACCATCCATTTTGCTTAAAATCTTCTGCCGAGTAGCTGAGGGTGGCCGCAGTCAAGGCAGCCCCTATGCAGAAAGAGTGCGAGCAGTAGCGTACCCCGGGCAACCCAACCAAAGCCAGGACTGAGCCAGTTACTTTCCAAAACTGGTACCATGTGAGGGGCAGGCCATCCCTATGAGAAAAAAAGGGGCCAGGTGCTGGGCCCCGAACCTTCAGGAATCTGGAGAGGGACAAAAAGGGGCAGACTTCCACCATCAAACAGCATAGCAGTACCACTGTCGTCCCCATACCACCCTGATCACACTTGGAGCTACGTATGTTGAGCCGTAAAGAGTTGGCCAACATGGAGACATCGGCCAATTCATGTGCACATCTGGAGCGGTCCATTTTAGATGAAAGGACTAACTTTCTGATCCTAAGGGCGCCAAAGAAGACAGCGGCAGAGGCCGCATGGAAAAGTGCAGCTTCATAGGGGTCAGAACACACATCAGGCCACACAGCCATGAGGTGCATAAGTATGGACAGGGAGACTGGGCAGCGTGAATCAGGTAACAGGCCTCGCTCCCACGACCAGCCTTCCAGAACCTTCCTAATGTGGAAATCACACAGGGATACCCTTCGAAAGTGAGGGCAGAAAGGTGCCCATGAATTGTACTGGGTGTGAGGCTGGACCTGTACAACTGGACCATGTAGTGGAGAACATGGTCCACTGGCAAAGGCCAGTCATCACGGACATCAGAGCCAAGCTGTACACCTGGCGAGTGCAATACGCTAGAGACAGGCCAAGGACACGGTCTACTTCACCTCGCCAAAAGTCCATATTTCGTCTGGGAGCACAGATGGGAGTTCCCTGGCCTCCGGAGCTAGTGCCCTGAACCACACCATCTGTAATCTGGACAGGGCATCAGCAACGCTTTTATCAATGGCAGGTATGTGGCAGGCCTTAAAAACAATGTTAAAGTGAAGAGCCCAGAGTACAAATTGGCGAACCAATGACATAACCCTGGGCAAACCCTGGGTGAGCGTGATGTCTGCGCATTCACAATCTGGACCACGGACGCATTGTCGCACCAGAAGTGAACCGCAGAGTCTGCCCCTAGGTGGCCCCAGAGTAAAAGAGTGCCCAGTACGGGAAAGAATTCCAAAAAGGTAAGGTCCTGGAGGATCTCCGAGCCCTGCCAGCTGGATGGCCAAGAGCCACAGCACCAGCGACCTTTGCAATAGATCCCGTACCCCAAAGCACCCAAAGCATCAGAATGAACTTGGAATCTGAGAGCTAGGGAGAATTCATCGTGCCAAAATGACATCCCGTTAAATTCGTATAAGAAGTCTAGCCAGTTCAGGAGGTCTTCCTGTATGCCCTGTGTAATTCTAACCCTGTGGAACATCTTAGACAAGCCAACCATGGCATCACAAAGCCATCTAGTGAAAGCACGGCCTGGTGCGACCACGCGGCAAGCAAAGTTAAGGTGCCCATTAAGTTGCTGCAATTCCTTGAGGGTGACCTTGCGTTTTACCAACATAGTGTTAATTGGGTCGGAGACCCTATCAATTTTGTCACAGGACAGCCGAGAGGACTGTGCCACTGTGTCTATCTCTACGCCTAGGAATGTAAGGGTGGTAGAAGGACCTTTGACCTTTTCCGGGGCTAAAGGGACAGACAATTCCCTCATCAGGGCCTGAAAAGAAGCCAAGAGGTGGGCGCAGGCTGTAGTGCCACACGGTCCACCAAAGAGAAAATCATCCAAATAGTGGGTGATCTTATCCACCCTGGTCTGAGACACTAGTGCCCAGTGCAAAAATGCTGAAGCGCTCGAACATGGAACATGAAATAGAGCAGCCAAAAGGCATAGATCTATCAACGAAATGCTGGTCCTCAAAATGAAAACCAAGTAATTCAAAGTCATTGGGGTGGACCAGGAGGAGCCGAAAGGTTGACTAAATGTCTGATTTAGCCAAGAGGGCCCCTGGGTCACAGGAGCATACCATCTGTAATGCCTCATTGAATGACATGTAACGGACTGACCGAAAACCCGGCAGGGTATGACAGATGGTGTATAAGGCGGAAGTCAGTCGAAGACTTCTTAGGAACCAATCCCAGGGGTGAAACCTTTAAGTTAGGATAAGGGGATGCAGGAAAAGGTATGGCTACCCATCCCTCCTTGACTTCCTTAAATATTTTATCCCATGCAATTAGTTCCCACCCCAGTAACGATTTAAGTTTAGGAGCATCCTGAGGGGCACAAGGACCCTGAAAAGGGATATGGAAACCTAAAGGAAAAACCAGCCTGAAGGTACTCAGTGTCAGCCCTGTCAGGGTAGCCGAGGAGCCAATGCTGAAAACTTTAAGACAGATTGGGAAGGGGCCCTTTGGAAGGTATGGGGGAATCATGCTGTCATCTATTGCCCAGGTCCCTGCCCCTGCCTCGAGCACTAGTGGCCTTGAAACAGGTGCTGGCAGAGTGGGAGCCAACACAGATAGAGCACTCATGTTGGTAATGGCAAGGCTTACGGTTGCAGTGCCCTGTGGATGAAAAGTCCCAGCACAGCAGGCGGGCTGGAATCCCCTGCCCCGCCAGGAGAAGAGGAGACTGCGCGGGACCCGGACGCTGGACCAATAGGCTGCAATCATAACAATTGCCAAGTACCAGGTGTGTGGGAGTCATATACTGGAGCCATAGCAGTTGGTGCAGCTCGTCCCATGGCATCTCCGGGTGTAGCACCATGCACATACGAAATTCCTTGTTATACGCCAGCCATGATTCCCCAGGGAAATCCACGTACATATGGTAAATAGTGCTAAGGTACTGGATCAAAGGCAGGGCCAGGTCAGGGCGAGCCCAAACTGAAACAGCAGTATAAATGAGAAAAGCCGGAAGCCAGTTGGCCCATGTGCAGAGAGGCTTATGGCAGTGTGCCAACTCCTTGTCATGCTCATCCTCCCACTCCTTTTCCTCCTTGGTCTGGTCATGGTCAAGAAGGCTAAAAATATCCACATATTCCTTGTGCCAAATCATATCCCTGGTGGCCAGTAACAAATGATCACCCAAAGGTAGGGAATATCCCCTACCGGTAATTTATTTATTTTATTTATTTATTTATATTCAAATTTATATGCCGCCCAATCAGGTAAACCTGAAACCCGACTCTGGGCGGCTCACAACAAGTTAAAACACACATAAAACAGTACAACCAATTAAAACCAATTAAAACCCAACATACCCACCCACCTACCCCATTTCTCTTAAAACCCACATAAACCTACATTAAAAAAAAGACAATTAAAAGAAATGGGGGCTTAATTTATAAGCCAACAAGTGGGGGCCACTCTTCAATCTGGGCCTCACACCTGCCCTGCCAACCAGGTTTTTAGGTCTTTTCTGAAAGGTAGCAGCTCCATCTGCTCCCACAACTCTACAGGCAGGAGGTTCCACAAGGCTGGTGCGGACACAGAAAAAGCCCTCCTTCATGTGCCAGAGAGACGAGCCCCGCTGGCAGTTGGAACAATCAGGGAGCCCCTCCGATCTGCTCTGGTTGGACGGGCGGACACTCTTGGGACAATGTGGTCTCTAAGGTATCCTGGCCCACTACCATGAAGGGCTTTAAAGGTCAAAACCAGCACCTTGAACTGCACCCGGAGGCAAACTGGTGCAATGCGCTCTACATGGGGCTGCCCTTGATGACCATTCGGAGGCTACAGCTGGTCCAGAATGCGGCAGCCAGGGTGGTGATGGGGTGTGGGCGTTATGCCCATGCTTTGCCACTGCTCCGGGAGCTGCACTGGTTGCCAGTTTGTCTCCGGGTGCAATTCAAGGTGCTGGTTTTGACCTTTAAAGCCCTATATGGTAGTGGGCCGGGTTACCTAAGAGACCGCATCGCCCTGAGGACGTCTGTCCGTCCAACCAGAGCGGACCGGAGAGGCTCTCTAATTGTTCCATCAGCCAGAGGGGCTCGCCTCTCTGGCACAAGGAGGAGAGCCTTCTCCGTGTCTGCACCGGCCCTCTGGAACCTCCTGCCAACAGAGCTACGTCTCCGGACGGAATTGCTGCCTTTCAGAAAAGAACTTAAAACCTGGCTGGCGGGTCAAGTGTGGGGTGCAGGTGGAAGGGTAACCGCCATTGGGTGGTTGGTGTAGAAGAACTCTTCCCCATGGTGCCTTTGGATCCTGCAGCCCTTGTTTTTAGGGGGTGGGTAGTTTTAACTGTTTTTAACATGTGTTTTTTAATTTTTATTGTGAACCACCCTGAGTTGGCTTTGGCCGAGTGAGCGGTATATAAATGTGACAATTAAATTAAATTAAATTAAACTGGTAGCCAGTGCAGCTCCCAAAGTAATGGTGAGGCACGAGCATAATGCCCGTGCCCCATCACCACCCGGGCTGCCGCATTCTGGACCAACTGCAGGGAGTTGCATTTGAGAGGTAATGCAGAAAGAGGTAATCTGCAGGCTGTACAGCCATACCATATATGGAATGTTAGTAGGCTCCATGGGCAACTGAGATGGCAGGGGCGGATAAAGAGCACACCAAGGGGCCAAGGTGCTGAAGGCGCGGGCCAGGATGACTGGTGATGACTGTTGAGGCCAAGGCCATTGGGCTGTGAAGGCAGGAGGGATATAGGTGGTTTGTGTGCTAACTTGACCTGTATACTCGCCTGATATGCTTGCCGCAGCCGCCGACCCCCCCCCCCCCCCAGGAGTTCCGGGTCCGAAGGAGCATTGGGACTCAAGATGGATATAGAGCCTGAATTGCCAACCACTGTCAACTGCACAGGGTCCAGGTCCCGTGCATCCATGAGCAGAAAAGCCAAGGCTCATGGGCCTGCAGCCATCACAGCCTCAGACAGTGTGCGCAGGCATGAGGCCTCATGTTGGTTGAGCCTCTGTTGTAGAGAGGCAACTAGGATGGACCAGTCAGTGGGAAAGGGATCAGCCACCTGACAGACTGATTGCCTGGCTGACCTGTGAGTAGCAGGTGAAGCAACCAGGCCATCAGGCTTCTTGAGAGCCATCACATGGGCCACCAGCGCCCTGGGGTCTAATGGGGCATCTCAAGGGGAGCAGCCCATCTAGTAGACAGGACAGTAGAGGAGGCAGAGTGGTGCACCTGGGCCTGGGCAGGTCTCTGCTTCCTTGGCCTCTTCTTTGGCGCCATGTTTGCTGAATGGGGGGAGTGCATGTAACATGCGAGAAAGGTGAAACTCAGTCCACGTAGGGCCGAGGCCCCAGATGAGGCTCAAGTGAGCCGGCAAAAGGAAGGGCTAGTGGAGGAAAGGCCTCAAACCGCCGCTGTGCTGCAAAAAAGTTAGGCTGGTGCAAGGGAAGCAAATGCACCCTTGGCCCAGCCAAATTCGAAAGGCAAAGGGAGGGTAAGCGGTGCTCCCTTTAAGGGAGCCAGTTAGCTCCACCCCGAGCCTTACCCGGATGTCTCTTCCCTCCATGGGAGGTAGGGCAAAGCATGAATCCCCAGCAATTGCCAGAGATGCACATCAATTCTCACCATACCTGACAGCGCCATGGCTTAAAATTGGGGCCTGCTGAACTTCTCTATGCATGAATTGCAGCTCTGATGTTGTCCTCCACTTTGCCCAGTAAAGTCTTGACTCAGTCAAGATAGGGCTCAGAGACAGAAGCATATTTCCTGTAAAACTACAATGTATCTACACGTTTTCATATCTCTGAGCCATACCTGTCAAGTATCCTGGATTGGCCGGGATTTCCCATATTCTGGTGCTTGTTCCTCCCCTTTCCTGCCGCCGTCCTGTATTTTGAATGGCGGGGAAAGGTGTTGCGCAGGTTCTGTGCATGTGCAAATGGATTCTGCGTGCACACACACGCATGCGCAGAAATTTCCCATATTTTTGGGAGCTGTGCTTGACGGGTATGCTCTGAGCTTCATCTTAGAATGCCAGGTCAGTAAACAAATAAAAATTTAAAAAGAAAGGTATGTATTTCTAGAGTAAAACCATGAGCAATTCCAGTCCACCAACAGAATAAAGGTGGAGGCCTTACCTGACCATGAACATCAGAGGTGCCCAAACTTTTTGCACCAGGGGCCTGACCATGACCCCAGAACAGCTGAGCAGGCCTGACCATGCCCCCGGAAGCAGACATGTTTGCACATGTGCATCCATAACCACTTCTGGGAATGGTTCTTGATGCCCCATGCATGCTCAAATGCATCCGTGTGGGTGCATTTGCTCATGTGCAGGGGGATCCCCATCCACTTCTGGAAGTGGAACAGATGCATTTGCGCATGTGTGGGGGTGTCTGGAACCATTCCTGGGAGTGGTTCTGGACACCCATGTGCATTGGCAGGCACGTCCTCCATCCACTTCCAGGAGTGGGCCTGATGAAATGGTGTCATGGGCTGTATCTGGCCCACATGCCATAGTTTGGGCACCCCTAGTGTACATTGTTTGACAACAGTAGCAGACTTGATGAGACTTAGTAGGCTGGACCTGAACTTGAAAAGACAGAGGTCTTTTGGTTAGGTGATTCATCCACTTGCTCAGTGGAAAAGCCTTAAAAACTTAAAAGAGTTTCTCTTCCCAACAAGGACTGGTTTTGTAGTTTGGCTGTTACTCTGTATCTGGCACAGTCTATGGATTCTCAAGAATCTGCTGCGGTTCAGTTGGCCTTTTTTGAATCTTCAGAGTATCACTCAGCTTTGGCCATACTTTGATAGCAGGTTCCTAATAGTATTGATCAGTGCACTAATAATCTTGAGCCATGTATGCCTTTGATTTTGCTTTACTTGATGATATTGCTTCTATAAACTATGTCTTATTTGGATTTTATATATTTTGTGTGGTTTTTACATAGTAGGACTTATACCTTATGTCTTTTTTTGTTTTGGCTCAAGTGACTAAGACGCTGACTGGGAGGCAGAAGGTCAGCAGTTTGATTCCCGAGTACTGCAGGATGGAATGAGCTCCCATCTTTGTCCCAGCTCCTGCCAACCTAGCAATTCGAAAGCAAGAAATTGCAAGTAGATAAATATGGACCACTTTGGTGGGAAGGAAACCGCGTTCTGTGCACTCTGGTGTCTAGTCATGCCTGCCACATGATCACGGAAACATCTGCAGAAGCAGACAGTGCTGGCTCTTTGGCTTTGAAACAGAGATGAGCACTGCACCCTAGAGTCAGATACGACTGGCTTTCGAGCAAGGGAAACCTTTTTGCAGGCGCACCCCCCAATAAAGGACTCAGACACCGGTAAAAGTGGATAACAGCATCGGGCCACATTTATTGATTCATGCCCTAGTCCGAATTATAAATTTCTATTGGTAAAACGACCAATCATAATTCTTAAGGCAAGCAGGCCGAAGTAACACTGGTAAGGTACCACCCCAAAATTGCCAACGGCAATTGGTTACAATGTATCGATTTGTATCAATTTGTTGTTTACAACAAACAAATTGTTGACCGTAGTCAATATCTAACTAATGACCCCACCCTCTGACGCGTATCCGTGGAATCACGGGGTGATGCATGCTGGCTAGCTATCGCCATCACCCCGTCGCCTAGTTCGTCGTTGACCGGACAACGTTTAACCAACTTATGCCTGTCTATTGTTGTCCAGTCAATTGAGAACCTGCCGGATACCTGTGGGTCATAATGTTTACCTTACCAGTGATACCCGCCACACGGGGAGGCTTGCAAAGGCTCACCGCCCCCCCCCAAGACCGTCAGCTCGGTCGACAGGCCTGCTCGCCAGTCCAGTAATCCAGAGGTCCATACCTCCCTGCGACAGATGGGCCCCATCCCCTGAGTAAAGCTCGTAAATTTGCAGACTGATGGCGGGGAGGCTAATGACGCATCCCCCGCCCTTGTCGAGGGAACCGGGCAATAGCCCTGTTCACGGAGCGTCGGCTCAGTCAAGAGCCCCGAGGCCGAACGCCCCCCTGTAAGCGTACCGCGGTATCGTGTCCGACGTGCGGATGCACCCTGTCCCAGTCGGGTACCCACTCAGTCGCCGCAGCGTAACGCGCTGCCCCATGCAGCGTAACGCGCTGCCCCGTGCACCTGGCTACGGCCCACCAGGCATACTGTCACCGGTGTAAAACGACACCCAGGGTCTGTCAAGTAAAAAAGGGAAGGGGAGGGAGAAACAGTGCAGTGACTAAAACTGGTACTCACAGTTGAGGAGGGCGAAGACAAAACTGAAAACATTGTGATCCCGACCCTCCCATGCGGCGTATTTCAGCCCTGTAGTACCCAAAAAACAACTGCAGCAGAAGCCGCCCTTATGCAGAGCGAACGGGCGCCGCAACGAGCCCCTGAGAGGCCAACACTGTCTAGTGCCTTCCCACCACCCTCCAAATTGGGAATTAGGAATAGAAGACCCACCTCGGTGACAGAAAAAACGTGCCATGGTGCGTGCCACAGTGCACGGAAATCCTGTAGGGCACCAACCGGACAGACGTCTGTCGAGGAACCTCATAGCAGTCTATTCCACTGCCTACGCCGTGCTGATTCGTTTTAGAGGAGCATATCCCCAACTGAGCCTAATATTATCCACACAGACATCTCCAAGTTCCAGTGCCCTACGACTTGCATCCGCCTTATTCAGCATCTCAAGCTCGCTGATGCGGAGCGCTCCAAAAAGGCCACCGTAGTAGCCGCATGAAATGGGCTGCCTCATCTATCAAAACAGAGGCCAGCCCAGCCCTGGGCCAATTGGGTAAAAACCCTGGGAAAATCTTGCAACCGCCTTACTCAGCATCTCAAGCTCGCCGATGCGGAGCGCTCCAAAAAGGCCACCGTTGTAGCCGCATGAAGTGGGCTGCCTCATTTATCAAAACTGAGGCCAGGCCAGCCCCGGGCCAATTGGGTAAAAACCCTGGGAAAATCTTGCATCCGCCTTATTCAGCATCTCAAGCTCGCTGATGCGGAGCGCCTCCAAAAAGGCCACCGTAGTAGCCGCATGAAATGGGCTGCCTCATCTATCAAAACAGAGGCCAGGCCAGCCCCGGGCCAATTGGGTAAAAACCCCTGGGTAAATCGGGTGGCGGTCGCCCGGGAAACGCCCGCCCGCGCACGCACACCCACCCTTCCCAAACATGTCTCACACGGAAGTCATTGGTGCTGTCCACACGACCTCCCACTTTGGCCATAAAAGCCAACCCTGACAGCTGAGATGCTATGGTGCGTGGTGCAAGGCCCTGGGCATACAGGTAAACCATGAACCGCAGAACATGGGCTACTGGGATCGGCCAGGTTCCTGGCAGTCAAATTGGGTACATAATGCTCTGAAGGAACTAAATGCGTGGTGATACGCCTTACTCATGCATGGCGCTAGTGACAGGCCAATCGCCCGGGTCACTTCTCCTTGCCAACGTTCCATCTCTCGTCCGGGAGTGGCGAGGGAAAGTCCTCTGCATCCGGGGCCGAGGCACGGAACCGTGAGATCTGCAGGCGGGACAAAGCAGCAGCAATATCATTATCAACCCTTGGGACATGCCTGGCCCTGAAGAGAACGTTGAGGCACAGGCTGCATAACACAAACTCGCGCACTAGGTCAATAACCCCGGGCGATTTGGAAATCTGTGCATTGACGATGCGGGCAAGAGCCGCATTGTCACGCCAAAATTGCACAACCGAGTTGGCCCACTCCTTGCCCCATAGCATCAAAGCACCCAGGATAGGGAAACATTCCAGATACGTGAGACCATGCAGGCGACCCTTGCCTGCCCAGGATGGTGGCCACCCACCATAGGCCCACTTCCAATTGAAGTACATCCCATAACCCAGGAATCCTGAGGCATCGGACTGCATCTGAAAGCAAGGGGGAGCCAGGAGATCAGACCCCAAAATGACACCCCGTTGAACTACCTCTGGATCTATGGCCAGACAAGCACGTCTGCCCTGATACCCCGGGTAAATCTAAGCCTATGGTGGGGCCTGGATAATCCTGCCATGGTGTCGCACCAGCGCGGAGCAAATGCCCTGCCCGGCATTTTGCCAGCGAAATTGGGGTGACCATGTAGCACCAGAAGTTCCCTCAGTGATGCCATGCGCTCGGCCAGCAAGTACGAGATAAGGGCCACTAGCCTTGACACCTTATCCCGCTGCGACCTAGAATCCTGCGCTACCGTGTCACTCTCCACCCCAGGAATACTAGCTGTGGAGATGGGCCCTCGGTCTTTTCGGGCGCTAAAGGGACACCAAGTTCCTCCATTAGCGTCTGAAATGTGTTGAGGAGACGTGTGTACGTGTCCCAGCCCCGTTCAGCCCCGAATAAAACCATCCAGGGAATGGGCTACAGACCGGGACCCGGACCTGCGGACAAAGGCCCACTCTAGGAAAGTGGTGAAACGCTCGAATACCGAGCCCCAATGGAATAGCCAAAAGGCATGGCATCATTGAAATAATATGCTCCCCGGGACGGGGGTGCAGGGACAGGGCCAACGACCCTGCCCGCATAGACCCTCTTGTCAAAGCTGGCAGCAGCCACCTCTTCCCTCCCCCCAAGGGATAAAAGATCGGGGGCATCCTGAGGGGACCTGTTACCCATGAAAGGGATCCGGAACCCCTGCCTAAAACCCTGAAGGAGATAACCCGCATCCTCTCCCTTTGGGTACAATGTGAGCCAACGCTCCAACATGCCCACCTTAATTGGGGAGGGAGGCCTTCGGTGGACTAGATCCATCTGCGGCAGTCTTGCCAGCCCCCTGTCAGCCCCACCCTCTGCCCCGCATCCCTCTAGGCCTGGGACAGGCAGAGGCCGCATGGGGGCCAACACAGGTGGGACACTCCTGACTGTATTTGCCATTCTTCCCATTGCAGGAGCCATTGGACAAGAAAGTCCAGCACCGCAGGCGGGCTGGGACCCCCTGCCCCGCCCCCTGGCCGGTGACCTGTGCTGGGGCCGCCTGCTGGACCCTAATCTCGGGGTGCGGGGAAATCCGCCTACGGCATTCCACGTCACAAGCCAACCACGATGGGCCCGGACAGTAAACCATCGCCCGGTAGACGTTGTCCAAATACTGGACCATCGGAATTGCCAAATCCGGCCGGGCCCTAAGGTACACCGCCATGCATATGATTCAGGCTGGCAACCATTTGGCCCACATACTTGGTGGCTTGCGACGACGTGCCTGCCACTATCCTTCTCATTCTGCCCCTCCCTCTCCTCCTTGGTGGGCCCTCTGTTTAGGAGTGAGAAGATATCCACGTACTCCCCCCGCCAAATTTACTCTCTGTTGGCCTGTGCCAAGTGGTCACTCAGCGGTAAGGAATAGGGGCTTGGACCAACCCGGCCACCCAAAACATTCCCCTCGGGGTAGGAAACACCCCCCACCACGGGGCCCTGGGTGGTAGTTGTCATCGCAGGGTGGGGCGTCAGCGGGTGCACCGCCGCACCACCCACGCGAGGCCAAGGCCATTGGAAAGCCCCCCCCCAAACGTGGCCACGTGTGTAGGTGCACTAGTTTGGACCGCATACTCACGTGCTGCACCCCCGCGGCCGCCCCCACCGGGGGTTCCGGCCCACTGGGGCGTCGGAGCTCACGACCGCCGTAGAGCTCGTCACTGGGGGCTGACCCGCACCGGCCTGTTGGTTGGGGAGCTGCGAGGCAGTGGCCGAGGTTGTGCCACGCCTCAAGCAGCTCAACCCGTCCCGTCGCCTGCCGCTGCCCAGCAGACGACGCATCGAAATGAACCCCAAAGGGAGCCCCAGCATGGCTGGCCCGAGCCAAGGACGCCTCAAGGGCCACAACACGGGCCAGTAAGACCTCCACGCTGACATGGGGCCAAGGGCCGGCCGGCCCTCCTGCTACAGGCACAGGTACAGGTCCCTGTACCCCGGGACCCTAATAGGGCCATCGCCCCACGCCGAGGCCCGGTAGGGCCGATGTAGGTACCTGCCAGGGCAAGGGGCCACACCACCCCCCAAGGCTAGAAGGCCCCGGGGTGAGCTGCGCCCCCGCCGCTGGAGGCCCAACAGGATGGGAAGCACCAGGAGCGGCGTCCCCCGCTTGCGGGCCGCGGGCCACAGCCCTCACTTGACCCATGCTCGGGTCCCCCACCTCCGGGCAAGGGGGAATAGACCCCATTCCACCGGTCCCGGTGGTACCAGCAAAGGCGGCTGCTGGGGGGGCGCCACCGCGGTCCTCCGACCCGGATTGCGCCTCCTAACAGCGCGAGCCGCGCTCGCGGCCGCCCTCTTCTTCGCAGGCATCGCAAGGAAATCTAAGGGAAGCCAAAAGAGAAAATTCGCCGCCAAAAGGGCTTCCTTGGCAAGGTAAGAGCGACGGAGACAAGAGGGAAAAACTTCTCCGCTCCGTCGCTTCGGAAAATGGCAGCTCGGCTGCCTCATGGCCACCCCTTTTATAAGGGAGCTGGCCACGCCCCTAACTACCCGGATGCCTTCGTCCTATGGGGGGGGCCCGCAAAGGGTGCGGCGGCCATTTTGGCGCCACGCTTGCAACCTTTACTATACATTGGCTAGAGTAGTTTGCTAGTGGGAGGCAAATAAATAAATAAAATGTGGCATGATCAATGCTGTAGTGTGATTTCTCAATCAGAGGCATATTCTGAAACTGTTACTTAAGAAGTTACTCCTATAAACCTCTAGCCACCATGGCCACAGCTAAAACAGGAGCAGTGAGTATGTGTTTTGGTTTGTTTTATTACTGAAGGAATGCTTCAGTACCTCTTGAGAATGTCATTTTATATGAAGTTACACAAATTTTCGCTGTATCTTTTTCACTCCATAAGTAAACCAGCAGAGCTTAGAGGTTTCCATAAGCCCACAGCAATAGCAAACTGACAAAACACAATACTAACTGTATAGAACATGTCCGCCTATTAATTTTTGCACATTTGTGTCAGGCACTTACAGTTTATGCACTGAAGGGCAGGAAACCCATAGTATTAAATTGCATTTAGAAATAATAATAAAAAAGTATCTATTGGAATTGGACATATCATGTTACAGAACAATAGGAGACTTTATACACAAAAGCACAATGTGATTTGTATGGTACTAGACCAGCACTTAGAACAAAATAGTCTACATCTCACACAACACTGCACCCAGCATGAACAGCAGTCATACAAGCTGGGGATTTTGAGGGACTGCAGTCCAAAATGTAACTTTTCCAAGGCCAGGGTGTGTCTTTTCAATTGGTGAATATCAAGCATACCTGTCAAGTACCCTGGATTGGCCAGGATTTCCCTTATTTCCATGCTGCTTCCTCCACTTTCTCACCACCATCCCATACTTTGACCAGTGGGGGAAGGAGTTACTGTGCATGCGCAGAACCCTTCTGTGCAGAAGGGGTCTGCGCAGAACTCTTCTGCACATGCGCAGAACAACGAGAGTGGGCTCATGGCGAGGCAGCGAAAAGAGCAGTCACCTGCGGTCCCATCACTGAGGCCAAGCACTACCGTGGGGAACAGCACAGCCACAGGGCACCTTGGAACACCCACCAGCATCTCTCACCAGCACCCCAATGCTTCGCCTCCTTCGTGCCCCGGGGAGGTTCCCAAGCTGAGCTCCTCCTGGGCTGGGCCGGCGAGTGGAAGGCACAAAAGGGCCCACCAGGGCTGATGAAAGGAAGGTGAGGATAAGGCAGGGTGCCCCCCCATGCTACCCCTTCACCACCACCCTTTGGGTCTCCCTCTTTCATGAAAAGTCACTTCAGTGGCTGCCGCTGCCTGTCAGGTGCTCAGGTGGCATGAGACAAGGGCAAGCTGATGGTGAAGAAGAGCGGTGGCGGCAGCCATGCCAAGGCAGTGAAAAGAGCAGCTGCCCACTGTCCCATCACTTGAGGCTGAGCGGCGCCGTGGGGACCAACACGGCCACAGCCTCAAGTGATGGGACCATGGGAGGCTGCTCTTTTTGCTACCTTGCACAGCCACCGCCACTGCTCTTCTCCGCTGCGAGTGTGCCCTCATCGATCACCCTCATCGCATGCTGCCTGATCATCTCATGGGCAGCAGCCGCTGCCGGAGTAGCTCTTCATGAAAGAGGGAGACCTGAAGGACAGCAATGGTGGCAGTGGCAAAGGGGTAGCATGGGGGTGCCCTGCCTTATCCTCGCCTTCCTTTCTTCAGCCCCGGCAGGCCCTTTTGTGCCTTCCGCTCACCATCTCGGCCCAGGAGGACCTCAGCTTAGGAAATCCCTGGGGCATGAACATAAGAACATAAGAACAGCCTTGCTGGAACAGGCCACAGCCCATCCAGTCCAGCATTCTGTCTCACACAGTGGCTCACCATTTCCTTCAGGGTATTCCCAAGGAGATGCCTTCACCTGCTTAGGATTCCCTGGAAATGGCATTGAGAGATATCCTGCCTATCTCTCCAACCCGGAGGTTGTCCTTAGGTAGCCATAATTATAGCCATTGATAGCCTTGTCCTCCATGAACTTGTCTAATCCTTTCTTAAAGCTGTGAAGACTGACAGCTGTCACCACTTCTTCTGGCAGGGAGTTCCATAGACCAGTAATCCTCTGGGTGAAAAAGTACTTTCTCTTATTTGTTTGAGAACTAGTACCCAAAAGTTTCATGGAGTGTCCCCTAGTTCTAGTGTTGTGCGATAGGGAAAACAGTTTTTCCTTATCTACCTTGTCCACACCGTGCATGATTTTATAAACTTCAATCAGGTCACCTCTTAGATGCCGTCGTTCAAGAGTGAAAAGGCCCAACCGTTGCAGCCTCAGATGGTAAGGAAGGTGTTCCAGTCCCCTAATCATTCTGGTTGCCCTCCTCTGTACTTTCTCCAACTCCATAATATCCTTCTGGAGGTATGGCGACCAGAACTGTACACAATATTCCAGATGGGGCCTCACCATAGATTTATAAAGAGGCAAAATGACACTTGCTGACTTATTTTCTATACCCTTCCTAATGATCCCTAACATTGAGTTTGCTTTTTTCACTGCTGAGGCACACTGGGTTGACACCTTCATTGAGTTGTCCACCAGGACACCAAGGTCCCTTTCCTGGTTTGTCGCAGAGAGTTCGGACCCCATCAGTTTATAAATGTAATTGGGGGTTTTTGCCCCAACATGCATCACTCTGCACTTACTGATGTTGAAGCTCATTTGCCACTGTTTTGCCCACTCCCCCAGTGTCAAGAGATCCCTCTGGAGCTCTTCACAATCTCTCACAGTTTTCACTACCCTGTATAATTTAGTGTCGTCAGCAAATTTGGCTACCTTGCTTTTTACTCCTACCTCTAGATCATTTATGAAGAGGTTGAAAAGCAGGGGTCCCAGTACTGAACCTTGGGGGACCCCACTCTTTACTTCCCTCCACTTGGAGAAGTGTCCATTTAGTGCTACCCTCTGTTTCCTGTCCCTTAGCCAGTTGCTGATCCAGGACAAGACCTGTCCCTTTATTCCATGACTGGTAAGTTTATTCAAGAGCCTTTGGTGTGGGACCTTGTCAAAAGGAGGTGAAGAGTTGGGGTGCTGGATTCCCCCCATCCCCACAGCTCTTTTTTTGACAAAAGAAGGCAAGCCAGGGCAAGCACAGAACCCTTCTGATCTCATATTTTCCAGAGCCACACTTGACAGGTATGATATCAAGGGATCTAGAAAACCTTGCAAGCACAACTAATGTTGTTATTGCAAACATTTATTGAAAGTGAGAATTAACTTTGGTTAATTGTTTTTATTGGTTTATGTATAAAAAATTAAAAAACCGTACAACACATCACCTATACAAAACAAAATGACATAGACAAACATTTATCAAAACCCCTAAACCCCTCTCCCATGTTCTACAAGTTGATATTTGTATTATTCCTTCCCCTTCCTTCTTTCCTTACTTTTCCCAAAATTTATACATTTCCAAGCCCGGCTAAATGCTATCTTTGTTCATCAATCCATAGTTTACAAAGGGTTTCCATATTCCCAGATAATTGGGTGCCATGTTGTGGCCCTGTGCCTTCTTTGTCTCCTTTCCCTTTAAGGGTGAAGGCTGGCCCAGTTTCCCTTCTTCACTGAGAATTTCTGGTTTCCAAGATTTTGGAGATTAAAGGAATAGTCTCTTTGTTTAGAGCGTGTTAAATTTCTTATCTCCAACAATGAAGGGACCAAACGTGGAAGATATCTGCAAGAAGAACAAAATCGTTTGACTTGGCTCATGCAATTATAATCAGTTTAATTCACTGAAATCATGAAAGAACAGATCCAAATTCCATCCGATATAGGAATTTTCAACTTTTTCATCAGGGATCTAAATCAAACATAATAAACAATTACTAGTGTTCATTTCCTTATAACATATATACATATATATACACACATATGCACACTATATACAACAGATCTTGGATTTGCCACAGGATAATATAACTCAGTAATGCAAACTCATAGATAGTTGAACATTCATTACCTGTGTATTCTTGTTCCAAGATAGTGGTTTTTATGATAGTAAGTTTTTATATCATGTCCCAGACCTCTTGTTCTATTTATTCAGTGTCGATGGGTGTTAACCTTGTGGGGAACTAACTCTAATTTAAAGCCTCACTGAAATCGGACAGCTGCAGTAATCAATTTCCATGTTAAGTCCTGAAGGGTACAAGGTGTTAAACCGATAGATAAAGTAACATTCCCTTTGCCTCAGAATGGTCT
Source organism: Bradypodion ventrale (assembly GCA_035047345.1). Lineage (NCBI taxonomy): Eukaryota > Metazoa > Chordata > Lepidosauria > Squamata > Chamaeleonidae > Bradypodion > Bradypodion ventrale. The sequence continues at coordinate 145,053,389 of JAWDJE010000004.1, read as the reverse complement.
CCATATTTACTCGCGAGAAGGGCTTCTGTTTATGAGTTTCCAGCTGTGTGCTGTCAGCTGCATAGCTATGTACTTTGTTTGTGTATTTTATAAGATTCTCTACTAAACTATGTGTGTCATTATCTTATAGCTAGTGTTGTAGATTCTGGGCATTAGTGTGCCCGACTGTGCCAACTATGGTACATCCAACCAGAGTGGACCGGAGGGGCTCCCTAATTGTCCCAACTGCCAGAGGGGCTAGTCTCTCTTGCACATGAAGGAGGGCCTTTTTCATGTCCGCACTGGCCTTGTGGAACCTCCTACCTGTAGAGTTGTGGGAGCAGACGGAGCTGCTACCTTTCAGAAAAGACCTAAAAACCTGGCTGGCGGGACAGGTGTGGGGCCCAGATGGAAGGATGGTCCCCGCCTGTTGGCTTATAAAAATAAGCCCCCATTAATTGTCAATGCAGGCAGTTTTAATGTGGGTAGTTTTTAAAGATGAACAGGGTAGGTGGGTGGGTATGTTGGGTTTTTATTGGTTTAATTGTTTTTATGTATGTTTTAACTTGTTGTGAGCCACCCTGAGTCAGGTTTACCTGATTGGGCAGCATAGAAATCTGAATTTAAAATAAAAATAAAATAAAATAAATAGATGTCCAAGCCATTTCCAGGGCATGCATACGTTGAAGTCTGCTCTTCTCCCACTCCCATCTAGTGGATGAGGTCACATATACATTGCTTCTCTCTCCCTCCCCCCCCTAACTGTGAGTCTGAGGTGAAAAGTTTGACTAATTAAACTCTTTCAGGTTAGTTGCCAAGTACAGTGTGTAGGCTTATGCCAACTTTTGGAAAATGCTGCGTTTCTCAAACTTTTAAGCAAATGCTTTCTATAAACTACAACTAGGCACTTAAAACATTGTGACCTAGGCCTTAACATACAGGATTATTCTATGACAATGACAACCTTGCATGCTTACTATTATTGGGTAGAAGTGGGAAGGACTTTCTGCACACTAAATTGACTGTCTGTCTTTTTGCCACTAACCAATTAGCAGAGTTATTTCCCCCTCACATTTGGCTTTTGAAGCAAGTCTACTAACCTCTGCCCCTTCTCTTCCTCTTTGCTGTTTGCACCCTCCATTGCTCTTGGTTTGTTAGTTCTTGCCAGAACAAGTACAGCATAGTAGGAAGCATGGATGTATTTCTCTTCTGATCTTTAATCATGTGGGTGCATGGAAGTATGTCCACTCTACACAGAGACTGCATTTTCCCTTTTCTTAATCCTTGCAGTTTTAACCAAATAATGGAATGGTAAGAAAAAAACATTTTTCCTACTTAAATTGCATTTTGTCTGATTTTTACTGTTTAAAGCAGGGGTTCGCAACCTATGGCCCACGGACCAAGCCCAGCCCATGATGATCAATAATCCGGCTCATGGCAACAACCCTGGAAGTGGAAGTGGATGTGGATGCATTTACAATAGCCATAAACACACCTGTGCATACGCAAACACACACACTGTGGTTTACAGCAGTGTTTATGATGGGAGAAACCACGTTTCTGGCCTGCTCAGCTGTCTGAGGGGGAGTGGCCCAGCCTGTGGTGCAATATGGTTGAGAACCCCTGGTTTAAAGTCTTGATTAGTGAAGGGGGTAGTTTAAGGGGGACTTGTGCTATTCTCACTCAAATTTTTCCCCTGGTGATTTTTTCTACTTTCTGCTCTGCTAACTAAGAAAGTAATAACCAGATTCAAAAAAAACCACCATACATTCAACACCAATAACAATAATAATAATAATAATTCCAAAATATAATTCATAAAGAGTAATTTTAAAACATTCTTATAAATAGGGATGCCAGATCTCGGTGCTTGACAGTTTAGAGAACTGTTTTGCTTTTTCTGATCAATATCTCAGGTCAAATAGTATTTAAGAACCTTGAATATTATTTTTGTGTTCAAATTCTATCTGGAATTAATGCCGGAGAATCATCTCCAACTACTCCCACATGCCATGGTTCTTTAGGTAATGCCACATAACATTAAAGTGGTAGCAGGAATGACAACCATTGTAAATGCTTGCTACATATTGTCAGCTGCCCAGCAGCCTACAAACCTCCTCCTACTTACCCACCAAGCTCTGCATATTGCAAGGTTAATTTTATTGGGATTCTAGTCCTGTTTGCAGGACCTGCCTCATGACTTATTTAAACATTCATCTGGCCCAGAAGCAGTTCTGTGCTGCTCAGCAATAACCTGTTCTGATATCACAAAAGCCTGTCCCATCTCAGACTTTGCCCTTGAAATCTCAGGAAATTGGATGCTGCTGATCTGGCAGCCCTATCCATTAAAAAAAACAACTAGGGCCCCCACCTATTAAAAGTGGCTTTCTCAGCAGCCATCAATTGCCAAACATTAACCTAAATGGAAAAAGCCTTGCCTTTCAACAGCAGGAAGTAGGCTAGCCAAGGCTCTCTTCACAAAAAGTTTCATAGCCACTGAGAGTTTCCTCTTTATATCTTTATTAAACAGGCCTCTGGAGATTATTGCACAAGGAGAAGGATCTCTCCCATATGCAATCCTATAACAGCACAGCAGGCTTCAGCCATAGCTTTTTCTGCTGCGGTTTGGATGTTGTATTAGAATTAAGGCTTACAGAACAGTTATACCTTCTTCCTTCCTCTCTATTAGCTTATCTGAATTCCACAAATACCATACCACACAGGTTGGCACAACAGTAAGATAGGTGGTTGATTTCTGCCTTATTATTGTATCCAACATATCCCCATAAACACACACATACACACCACCACCATGGATTGCCAGCAAAGCCACAATTAGAAATCATGGTTTGCTGATGACTTATAAATTCTAGCTTGTTTAAACCGTGGTTTGTCATTGTAGGTTTTTTTTTTTTTACAACTGACAATATTGTAATGGAAAATCCCCGATTGTTATTCAAACTTGCTATGAAGCCTGGTCCTGTTGATTTGCAAATGGTTGCAAATGATGCATCACATCCAAAGAGTAGATGCAAAAAAAAAACTTGTGGCATTACACATTTGCCAGTGAGTTAGCATCTATTGACAATGGTCCCAGGCAAAATTGCAGTATATAACAACCTGTTAGTTATTGTCAGCTATAAAAAGCTACAATGTTACTTTTCTGTTAGACTGGTCAACCATCGTGTGCTTCTGTACCTGATGTGTATAAACTGATGCCATGAGGTCTCACTCTTATGTCTGACAAAGTGGACTTGATCCACGAAAGCTCAAATTTAAATGCAGGAGTTCATCTTTAAAGTGCCACAACATTATTTTGCCTTTCTGTTGTAGTTTTGTTTACTCTCTGATACTAACACATCTACCACTTCAAAAATTACAACCAATGTGTCCAAGCCTCAATTCTCCAGCAGTCCAGTAGCTGGGAAAGAAGCAGACCTAAATTGGGGAAACAAACTGAACCAGTTTGTCACAAAATTTGTAGCTGAAGCAAATACTAAAGGCCAGACTTAAACCATGACTTACTTAGAAGGATGAGCTTATTCTGCTTCTGCAGTCCTGGCTAGGTAATTTGCAGCTTGTGTTTTGGTGTTGGGTCAAAGGGAACTAGACTATGGTCCTCCTTCCCTAAAACAGATCTCTAACTCTAAGGAGACCTAGGCTTTTGACCAAAGTGCCTAAATTTAGAGGAATGAAAAATTTACTGCTGGAAGAGTTCAAGCCCACTCACGTCATTCACATAGTGCATACTAGCTTCCACTACTGTCTCTCGGCAGAAAGAAATGTAATACAAGCACAGAACTAATATGGCTGCCAGACACTTAGACCCAGATTCCCTCTTTATTTCTCCATATCTTCCCTCCACATGTCAATCAAATGTGATCCAAGATGACAGCAGAGCCCCAAGTATCAAAAATTTTAGTTACAGCTCTGCCCTCAAATGATAGTTGTTTGATGATATTATTATATTTCTCAGTCCATTATCAGTGTGCGACATTCTTTTTGGATAACTCCAGTTGCATTAATAATGAATACACACATACACCTCTCCCACATGGCTCATTCATGCAAATATTGTACCAAAGTCAGCACGGCCCAGACCTAAAATCAGTGGCACACCCTCTTGATCATAAACAACAAGACAGGAGAATATTACAGACTGTGAATAATATCATTATTTGTTTCCTGAGTTTGTGAGGATAGGAGTAGGTTCATCACAAACTGTTATATTAAGCCTGAAAGGTCAATAAATAGAAATTTCCTTCCACATCATGTGGCTCTTGTAATTCTGTTGCAACCATGAAAGCAGTTTCAGTATAAAGGGCATCAAAGCAAGAAACACAGGCAGGGGTGTTTGTGTGAGTGTACAGATGTAGATAGATTTTGAGTACATAAAGAAAGAGGGAGGGCGAGCAATTGCAGAAAATGCTAAAATTCTTGAAAACTGAAGGTTGCAAACTAGAGAGCTTCATATTAAGATAAAGCATTGCAAATAGCTGCCAGCATGACTTTCCATCCTAGGAATGTCTTAGTTTTTCCTGAGCCAAATGCTTTTTACCAACTCCACTGTTTTTCAAAATCCTTTGGTACCACCTTGTGGCAAATACATAGAACTGATATCTAAGGCTGCATACATTTTTAAAAAGAGAGTGATCGTCATCAGTCAAGGAGGAAATGAAGTTGGTACATTCACACACACACACACACACACACACACACACACACACACACACATCATATTCTTTGGGTGTGTGTTAGTCCCTTACTTGGCTTACAGCTGTACCATGCTCATACAGTGTCCCATTGGTCAAGGGTACAAAAACTTGAGTCATACAGAGATATGTGATTGTAGCTCCCAAAATTCATTAAATCTAAAACTTCCAGAAAATGAAAGGTTTCACACCCTGTTATAGCTGCTGCAAATGGCTATGATTTATCTAATTATTGTGGCCATTTTTCAAGCTTCTATAGATTGCAGGGCTTACATAAACCTGTGATGGTTTTTGTTCACATAATTTGCAAGCTTGCTTGCCTAAAAAGGCTCATATGTGGGCTTAAATGGTACATCACCAACCTGTTAGCAGTATCTTGTGAAATTGAGTCCTACCTCAAACACAGAATATATTTGGGGTTACATCAGTAACAAGGAATGAATAATATAGAAGTAAATTTGAGTACTGTAAGTGGTACATAGAAAAATCATGTTGAAAAATTAAATGCTGCTTCGAAGCCTAGAGTAACAAGTGTTAGAATTAAAGACATAAATATGTTAATGAACATAATAATAAATGTGTGTGATATATAAAGATTCAAGTGCATTTCTGGGATGAGGAAGCTTTACTACATGTTAGAATTCTCAATAAGAAATAATGGAAGATTCCCCATTAACGCGCCCTTAAAAGCATTTTCTCCTCAGTAAGTCCTATTGATTTTAAAGGAATCAAAATTCATTACTATTATTACAATTACATATGAATATTTATAGGTTACTTAAACCTAAAAATCTAAGCTGGTTACAGTAATGCATATAGATAAATAAATAAATGTGAACTGCAATGTGTTCATTAAATAGTAGATAGTAGATTGGATTACTCAAGGAAGTATTTGTAAGACAGGTATATTTACAACATGCGTGTAAAACCACAAACTATTGAACAATGAATGTTGAATTTCTGATGGAAAGATATTTCACCTTGCCTCTCAGAAAACCAAATTTCAAGTTATTTGGGCCTTTGTAAATGAGTATCAAAAACACATATCCTAACCCAGTAGAAAAGAAGCAGCCATTGTAATTTCTTTGCTCTTTTGCCAGGTTGACAAGCCCTGTGGGAGTGTAGACAAAGCATTTTTGTAGTGCCAGTGCCAAAGGCCAACTAGAACAAAATCTGGGCCAAGAGCCAACAAAGGTCAAGTCCTACTGGGTAGTGTCAGTTTCAAACAGGAAGTTTCCAAGCCAAGCTCAGCAGCCCAAGAACAGCAAGCACCAGATTTAAACAAAAGCCAATTGAAGAGGATCATAAAGCATGACAAGAGGCAGGCCAGGCAATTCATGGAGAGGCAGCAAAGCAATCCAGTTGTCAGCACAGGAGGCAAAGGGGTGACCTACCAACAGCTATATATATAAACTAAAATCGAGGTGTCATGCTGTATGTTACCTATACACAGCGCGACACCTGCACCCCAAGTCCTGGAAACTGTGTCCCCGCCGACCTCACACTTCTGGGGTGGCCGGCGTGGGGGACCAGCAGACAATTTCAGGGTCTTTCACCCCAAAAAAACAGCTGCAAAGCCCCCCCCCATCAGCAGCATGAAAAGGCAGGGAGGCAGTAATACACATGTGCCAGAATCGGCGCAGGCACAGAAGCCTGCCTGGAGTTTCCAGGTGCCACTGCCTGGAACTCTGGGCAGGCTTCTGTGCCTGTGCGGATTCTGGTGCATGTGTATTACCGCCTCCCTGATGGGAGGCTCCACTGGCTGGCTGCCATTTTAGATGGAGGATGGCGGGCAGCCCTTCTCCAGAAGGCATGTATGCTCCGTTCGGCCCATACCTGCCAGGGAAGCCAAGGCCCTTCTCCGGCAGGCATGGGCCGAACGGGGCACTCATATGCCAGCCGCCTTCCAGAGAAGGGCAGGCGGACCTTCTGCCTTGGCTTCTCCAGAAGGCATGGGCCAACCAGAGCGCACCATTCGGCTCATGCCTGATGCCAGGAACAGAGCATGGACTGAGGTTTTGGGCACCTAGCCTGAGAGAGCACCGGTGCCCAATCCGCGTCACAGACAGCCTCACAGGCATGAGGTGAGGAAGAAGCACTGGACTGGGCTCCACGGAGGAGGATGCCCCACAGGTAAGGCAGTAATCTCAATGACTCTGTCTGTAATCTGTGAGAATTCTTGGAGAACAGCTAAGGTCACTAAAGAATGGTGAGCAGATGTTGCCCCTATCTTCAAATGGCAGGTAAGGAGAGGACCCAGGCAGTTGTCAGCTATCAACTAGACAGACTTACAACTGACATTAAATTTTATAGTCTTCTGCAAAAGCTGGTAATATGTGAGTTAGCTAATGTTACTGTTAGTTTGGTTCTTTGAGTGGATCACAACTAAAGATAAAAGGGAAGTAAAGGTGGATTCCCAGACATTTAGCAGAGGTGCTTTCTGTGTGCAAAGACTTCTACTAATACAAAAAAGGGAATTACTTCCATATCTTTGAGACCACAAAGCAGAGATTTTTAAATCCTGTCAACTGAGATTCCCTCCGCAGCTGCTCTCTTCCTGAACCTTATCACTTCTTCAGGTAAAGCAGGAAAAGAAACTCCCAGTATTATCTTAGACTCAGGAATTCTTAGTGCTTCACTTCCTTTTTCACAATTTCAGATTGGGGAAACCATGGTGTGGGCAAAGCTGTCTCAAACAAGCTGTCCCAAGCTCTGAAGATGTCAGGAGGTGTTCCTACCTTTGATCCCATTCAGCTCATAGAAGGCTATGGGGAGGCTTATTCCCCTCAATAAAAATTTCTCATCCCAGTCCTAGTTCAAAAGTATCCAACCCATAGTAGGGGGGAAATCAGCCTTCCCATACCTCTAGTCCCATAGTGACAATTTTTTCTCCATGTGACAATAGTGTGGAAACAGTCCATTGAAAAATATACAATCCCCTTCTCTCCATGTTTTTGAAATCCTAATACCCTTCTTTGCCTGAAATAGTCAGATATTGCAAAGGTTTTTTTTTACTAAAACTTTGAGAAGGAGCATGAAAAATAATGACCCAGCTGTGATCCAAAATGTAGTTATCTGAAGCTGGGAGAGTTTGGGAATTCTATTCCAAAAGAAACTCATCAACGCTCTAAAGGTTTCTTCCATATCCCATCAAGTCAACAGAGGTGACCTTCAGTTAATCTTATCTGCTGATTGGGTACTGTATGACAGATTGAGCGCCTGTCTTTCCCAGCTCTTGAGGACATCAAAGTAGCCTCATTTGAGCGTACCCAGCAAAAATCTTTTTGACCCAGAATAATTTCTGACACAAAATTATTTTTTATCTGTTGTTCTGCTTCACCTTCTCTCATTCACATTCTGTAGAAAAGTTATCTCCTTTTAGTGGAACCTCAGGTTATAGCACTGCCTTATTCTGAATAGGTCCCTCTCAGTTAAAACTGTGCCAAGTATGTCAAGTCTTTAATACACATCATCAGTTTCTGCTCCTTAGTTAACATTTCATATTGAACCAATAATACATACTGTGTTTTATCTCTGTGTGCCTTTGAAAGAAAAGGTTGACAAAATTTATTCTCCAGAAAGGTTTGTTACAGAAAAAGAAAGCATGTTCTCTTTGCAGGCGCACCCCCCCCAATAATGGACTCAGACACAAATGAAAGTGGATAACGGCATTGGGCCACATTTATTGATTCATGCCCTAGTCCGAATTATAAATTTCTATTGGTAAAACGACCAATCATAATTCTTAAGGCAAGCAGGCCGAAGTAACACTGGTAAGGTACCACCCAAAATTGCCAACGGCAATTGTTACAATGTATCTATTTGTATCAATTTGTTTGTTGACAACAAACAAATTGTTGACTGTAGTCAATATCTAACTAATGACCCCACCCTCTGACGTGTATCCGTAAAATCAGGGGGTGATGCCAGCTGTCTAGTTGTAACCATCACCCCCTCGCCTGGTTCGTCGTTGACCGGACAACGTTTAAACAACTTATGCCTATCTAGTGTTGTCCAGTCAATTGCGAACCTGCCGGATACCTGTGGGTCATAAAAGTTTACCTTACCAGTGCTACCCGCCCATGTGACCAAAGTCAACAGCAGCACAGAACAAAACCCCTATATCAAACCATAGCAACAGTGTGGGATGGGCAAAAAAGCCAGGACTCAAGGGCCAATTGCGAGTCCCAGCCAAAAATTCCCACCCGGCCCCGAAGCAACCAAGAAATCACACTGTTAACTAGGGAGGGGGTGGAGGGGAAAAACTTCTCCGCTCCGTCGCTTCGCCAAAATGGCAGCACGGCTGCCTCGTGGCCAGCCCTTTTATTAGGGTGCTGGCCACGCCCCTAACTACCCGGATGGCTTCGTCCGGTGGGGGGGGCCCCGCAAAGAGCGCGGCGGCCATTTTGGCGCCACGCTTCCATTGCAGGCGCACCCCCCCAATAATGGACTCAGAGACAAATGAAAGTGGATAACGGCATTGGGCCACATTTATTGATTCATGCCCTAGTCCGAATTATAAATTTCTATTGGTAAAACGACCAATCATAATTCTTAAGGCAAGCAGGCCGAAGTAACACTGGTAAGGTACTACCCAAAATTGCCAGCGGCAATTGTTACAATGTATCTATTTGTATCAATTTGTTTGTTGACAACAAACAAATTGTTGACCGTAGTCAATATCTAACTAATGACCCCACCCTCTGACGTGTATCCGTAAAATCAGGGGGTGATGCCAGCTGTCTAGTTGTAACCATCACCCCCTTGCCTGGTTCGTCGTTGACCGGACAACGTTTAAACAACTTATGCCTATCTAGTGTTGTCCAGTCAATTGCGAACCTGCCGGATACCTGTGGGTCATAAATGTTTACCTTACCAGTGCTACCCGCCCATGTGACCAAAGTCAACAGCAGCACAGAACAAACCCCTATATCAAACCATAGCAACAGTGTGGGATGGGCAAAAAAGCCAGGACTCAAGGGCCAATTGCGAGTCCCAGCCAAAAATTCCCACCCGGCCCCGAAGCGACCAAGAAATCACACTGTAAACTAGGGAGGGGGTGGAGGGGAAAAAACTTCTCCGCTCCGTCGGTTCGCCAAAATGGCAGCACGGCTGCCTCGTGGCCAGCCCTTTTATTAGGGTGCTGGCCACGCCCCTAACTACCCGGATGGCTTCATCCGGTGGGGGGGGCCGCAAAGAGCGCGGCGGCCATTTTGGCGCCACGCTTCCATTGCAAACGCACCCCCCCAATAATGGACTCAGACACAAATGAAAGTGGATAACGGCATTGGGCCACATTTATTGATTCATGCCCTAGTCCGAATTATAAATTTCTATTGGTAAAACGACCAATCATAATTCTTAAGGCAAGCAGGCCGAAGTAACACTGGTAAGGTACCACCCAAAATTGCCAACGGCAATTGTTACAATGTATCTATTTGTATCAATTTGTTTGTTGACAACAAACAAATTGTTGACCGTAGTCAATATCTAACTAATGACCCCACCCTCTGACGTGTATCCGTAAAATCAGGGGGTGATGCCAGCTGTCTAGTTGTAACCATCACCCCCTCGCCTGGTTCGTCATTGACCGGACAACGTTTAAACAACTTATGCCTATCTAGTGTTGTCCAGTCAATTGCGAACCTGCCGGATACCTGTGGGTCATCAATGTTTACCTTACCAGTGCTACCCGCCACCCGGAGAGGCTTCAATAAAGGCTCGACGCCCCCCCCCCCCAAGACCGTCAGCTCGGTTGACAGGCCTGCTCGCCAATCGCCCAGCAGGAGGTCCATACCTCCTCGCGACAGATGGACCCCATCCCCTGAATAAAGGCCATAATTTTGCAAACTGATGGCGGGATGAGGACTGACCCACCCCCAGCCCTTGGTCGAAAGGAATCGGGCCACAGCCCTGTTCACCATGCGCCTAGCGCGGTCCAGGGCCTGAAGGTCAAAGCCTCCCCTATAAGCGCGCCGTGGGACCATATCTGACCAAACAAGGGTTGTGGCGGGCCATACGTAATGTAAGTAGGCGAGGTCACCGCAAATCGGATGCTTCAGCGATAAGCCAGTGACCTGTCCCAAGTCATTACCCCCAAGGTGTATGATCAGAATGTCGGGTGGGTCAGCATTCCTTGCCGAAAAGAGGAATGGCAAGAGCTCCCGCCACAACATACCGGGCTTACCGTACCATGTGAGACTTGCGTATGCACCCAGTCCCAGTCGGGGTCCCCAATCTGTCGCCGCAGCGTAACGCGCTGCCCTGTGCACGTAGCTATGGCCCACCAGCCATACTGTCACCGGTGTGATACGACACCCAGGGTCTGTCAAGGGAAAAAACAGGGAAGGAAGAGATATGTGGTGACTAAAACGGTACTCACGGTGGGAGTGGGCGAACATAAAACTGGAAACACTGTGAGCCCCACCTCCCCATGCTGCGTATGTCAGCCCCAGAGTACCCATAAGCAGCCGCAGTAGAGGCCGCCCCAATTCTAAACGAATGGGTGCCGTAACGGGCCCCAGGGAGGCCCACACTAGCCAGTGCCTTCCCAGTCACCTTCCAAAATTGAAATTTAGTGAGGGGAGACCCATCTTGGTGACAGAAAAACGGGCCATGGTGTGTGCCACGCAGTACAAGGAACTCCTGTAGGGCACCAACCGGACAGATGTCTGCCAAAGAACATCGTAGCAGTCTTACACCACTGCCTACACCGTGCTGATCTGTTTTAGAGGAGCGCATCCTCAACTGAGCCCAATTATTGCAAACATAGACATCTTCGAGTTCCAGTGCCCTACGACTTGCATCCGCCTTAGACAGCATCACAAGCTCGCTGATGCGGAGCGCTCCAAAAAAGGCCACCATTGTAGCCGCATGAAACAGGGCTGCCTCATACCTATCGAAACATAGGTCATGCCAGCCCCGTGCCAGTTGGGTAAGGACCCCCGGGGAAATTGGGTGGCGGTCGTCCAGGCTACGCCCACGTTCCCGCACCCACCCCTCCAAATCGTGTCTCACACGGAAATCAGCGGTACTGTCCGCATGACCTCCCACCTTGGCCATGAAAGCCAGCGCTGATAGCCTAGATGCTATGGTGCGGGGTGCAAGGCCCTGGGCGTGCAGGTAAACCATGAAACGAAGGAGGTGGGCCACTGGGATCGGCCAGGTATCTGGCAGTCGAGATTGGGTACAGAAAGTCTGAAAGGAAACCAACGCGTGGTGATACGCCTTACGCGTGCGTGGCGCCAGCGACATGCCGATCGCCCGGTTCACCTCTCCTTGCCAAAGGTCCATATCTCCTCTGGGAGTGGTGAGGGAAATTCCTCCGCATCCGGGGCCAAGGCACGGAACCGGGAGATCTGCAGGCGGGACAAAGCGTCAGCAATATCATTATTCACCCCCGGGACATGCCTGGCCCTGAACAGTACATTGAGGCGCAGGTTGCGCAATACAAACTGGCGCATGAGGTGCATGACCCTGGGAGATTTAGAGGTCTGTGAGTTGACAATGTGGACAACGGCCGCATTGTCACACCAGAAATGCACCACAGAGTTGGCCCACTCCTCACCCCATAGCATCAAAGCCCCCAGTATGGGAAAAAATTCCAAATATGTGAGATCCCTCAGGCGACCCGTGCCTGACCAGGCTGGTGGCCATCCACCATAGGCCCACTTCCCATTGAAGTACATCCCATAACCAAGGGATCCCGAGGCATCAGACTGAATCTGAAAGTGAGGTGAAGCCAGGAGGTCAGACCTCCAAAATGAGACCCCATTGAACTCCCTCAGGAACTGGAGCCATATGTGCATATCTGCCCTGATGCCCCGTGTCAATCTCACCCTATGGTGGGGCCTGGATAAGCCTGCCATGGCGTCACACAAGCGCCGAGCAAATGCCCTGCCAGGTGCGACCACCCTGCAAGCGAAATTAAGGTGTCCATGTAGCACCTGCAGTTCCCGAAGGGATGCCTTGCGCTTAGCCAGCAAGTCCGATATAAGGGCCACTATCCTTGACACCTTGTCTCCTGGCAACCTAGACGCCTGCGCTACCGTGTCAATCTCCACCCCCAGGAATACTAACTTATTAGACGGGCCTTCGGTCTTTTCGGGCGCTAAAGGGACACCAAGTTCCTCCATTAGCGTCTGAAATGTATTGAGGAGACGTGTGCACGTGTCCCAGCCCCGTTCACCCCCGAACAAAAAGTCGTCCAGGTAATGGGCTACAGACTGAGACCCTGACCTACGGACAAATGCCCACTGCAGGAATGTACTGAAACGCTCGAAAGCCGAGCAGGATATGGAACAGCCGAATGGCATGGCTTTGTCAAAATAATATTAACCCCGGAATTTGAAACCCAGCAACTCAAAGTCACCCGGGTGCACCGGCAGGAGACGAAAAGCCGACTTAATGTCACACTTAGCCAACAGTGCACCCGGGCCACAAGAGCGCTCCATGCGCAATGCCTGGTCGAAGGATGTATACCTGACCGAACAAAGGTCATCAGGGATAGCATCATTGACCGAGTGACCGGCTGGGTAGGACAGGTGATGAATCAGGCGGAACTCGCCCAGGGACTTCTTGGGCACTAGTCCTAGAGGAGACACTTTAAGGTTGGGGAACGGGGGCGCGGGGAAAGGGCCAGCGACCCTGCCCGCATCAACCTCCTTATTAATGCTGGCGGCAGCCACCTCCTCCCTTCCTCTAAGTGACAAAAGGTTGGGTGCGTCTTGCGGTGACCTATCCCCCGAGAAAGGAATACGAAACCCCAGTTGAAAACCCTGAAGGAGGTACACTGCATCTGCTCTCTTCGGGTACAATGCGAGCCAACGCTCCAGCATGTCAACATTAATTGGGGAGGGGGCATTTTGGTGGACCCGCTCCCTCCGCGGCAGTCCTACCTGCCCCTTGTCCACCCCTACCCCTGCCCCTGAATCCTCCCAGCCTGGGACAGGCGGAGGCAGCATGGGGGCCAGAACAAGAGGGGCACTCATGCTTGTACTTGCAATTTTTCCTGTTGCAAGAACCATTGGACGAGAAGGTCCAGCACAGCAGGCGGGCTGGAACCCCCTGCCCCGCCACTTGGTGGGGAACCTGCACCGGGACCGCACGTTGGACCGCATGTCCACAATGGTATCTCCCCCCCAGGCGCCGGGCGCGTGGGGGTCATATACAGAAGCCACAGCTTCTGGCAGGGCTCATCCCACCTCATCTCTGGGTGCAGTGGGATCCTCATGCGGAATTCTTTGTCGTAAGCCAGCCACGACGGACCCGGGAAGTCAACCATAGCCCGGTAAATGTTGTCCAGATACTGGACCATAGGGATGGCCAAATCCGGCCTAGCTCTGAGGTAAACGGCCATGTAAATTAGGTACGCTGGCAACCAATTTGCCCACATGCGTGGCGGCTTACGACGACGTGCCTGCTCCTTATCCTTCTCGTCCAGCCCTTCCCTCTCTTCCTTGGTTGGCTCCCTATTAAGAAGGGAGAAGATGTCTACGTACTCGCCCCTCCAGATCTTTTCCTTGGTGGACTGGGCCAGATGGTCCCCCAGGGGCAAGGAATACCCTGCTGTCGGCAATGCCGACACCGGCACAGAGGGAACTGTGGGCAAAGCAAAGGGGGCCTGCACCAGCCCGGGGATCCCCAACACATTCCCTACCACATAGGGGGCGCCACCCCAACCCGGGCCCTGGGTCAGGGATGAAGTCGCCGGGTGGGCCGGGGGCAATTGGACCGCCGGGCCACCCGTGCGAGGCCATGGCCACTGGAAAGCCCCCCCCCCCCCAGGGAAGTCAGTTGTGTGGGTGCACTAGCTTGAACTGCATACTCACCTGATGCACCCCCACGGGCCGCCCCCACCGGGGGTTCCGGCCCGCTGGGGGCGTCGGAGCTCACGACCGAAGCTGAGCTCGTCGACGGGGCCAGACCAGCACCAGACTGCTGCACCTGTTGAGTGGGGAGCTGCGAGGCAGTGGCCGCCACCGGCACGCGCGCCTCAGGCAGCTCAACCCAACCCGTCGGCAGCCGCTGTTCGGCAGCCAAAGGGTCAACCTGGAATCCGAGAGATGCCCCCGCTTGATTGGCCCTCCCCAAGGATGCCTCAAGGGCTGCTACACGGGCCAGAAAGGCCTCCACGTTAACATAGGCCCCAGCCCCGACAGGGGGCAAATGGGCAGCCGGCCCATAAGTCACGGGTACCTGTCCAGATCCCTGGAACCCAGGGGCCAGATAAGGCCAAGAGCCCATGCTCGGGCCCTGGGGAGCCGTGGGCACGCCCTGCCAAGGCAGGGAACCTAACCACCCCCCGTGGCTCGCTCCCCCCATGGGGAACTGCGCGCCCGGGCAAGAGGGCCCAGAGCCAAGGGCCGAGGCCCCGTCCGGGGCAGCCTGCGCGCTCCGCGCAGCGGGCCAAGGGGCCACCGATCCCATCCCACCGGTCCCGGTGGGCTCCGCTAAAGGTGGCTGCTGGGCGGGCGCAGTCGCGATCCTCCGACCCGGCTGACGCCTCCATGCCGATCGAGCCACGTTCGCAGCTGCCTTCTTCTTAGAGGGCATAGCTGGGTAGCTAGGAAGCCAAAGAAAAGAAAAAGCTGCCCGAAAAGGCTTCCCCTGGAAGGACACGAGCGACGGAGGTAAGAGGAAAAAACTTCTCCGCTCCGTCGCTTCGCCAAAATGGCAGCACGGCTGCCTCGTGACCAGCCCTTTTATTAGGGTGCTGGCCACGCCCCTAGCTACCCGGATGGCTTCGTCCGGTGGGGGGGCCCGCAAAGAGCGCGGCGGCCATTTTGGCACCACGCTTCCATTCTTTCTCTTTCCCCAACCACCTGCACAATGATTTATTAAGAAATTGCTCTTTTGGAGGAGGAAAGGAAATATAATTCAACAAGTCTGCAGTATTTTTCTGATTTTAAAGAGTTTCCAGAAATGTTAAGTAATCTAGGTATAAATTGTTTACTGTAATTGACAGAACTGCATTGTAAAGACATACCACAACTGCATTGTAAAGATATACCACAACCCATATGAAACTAGAAGCGACTGAAATTTGATCTGAAAAAATGTGGGTTTTTATTCCTGAATCTATTCTATGCTTCAGTCCAGGTAGAATTATATATACACCTGCAATCCTATGTATGCAGGGTCAGCCCTGCCATTAGGCAAAGGGAGACTGCTATCTCTGGAACTTGATGCTGAAGAAAATAGAAGAAATAAAACCAAACGTGCTACATGACTGTATTCCCTCAACTACCCTACTATTCTTCTGAGCATTGAATGTTGCAGTTCTGATGTCAATGTTAAAATATTATTAACAGCCATCTAGTCAACTTTTGTACATGGAATCAGATGGGTAAGGGTTATCCTCTCCTTTGACACACACATACACACACACCAGAGTGATGAGACACACCATGTTTCTGGGTATAAACTAATGGGCCACTTTATTAAACAGTTAACTGTAACTTGAACTGCAATGGGACAAAGTAGTGAGGAAAATGGTGACACCAGTATGGGTAAGTCTACCCTAACCTTTTGCCCAAAATGGCTGCCAATTGCAGGGGTGGCATGGACACTGCCCCCACACACCTTGCCACACCTGTCTAGCTTTGGTTGTCACCCAATTAACAGTGATGGATTTATTCCCCAGCCAGGAGGTGCTTCCTGCACCTTTTCTCTCCTAGCTGATGAACAAATGGCCACCCCTTCCCCAGATTTTGGTTCCTACCATATCACAATTGCCTGCACTACGCACCACAATGGGTGGCTGACATTCGACGGCTGCCTGACCCACTCCAGCCCAACAATTTGGACTGGATGCCCCAGTGCAGGTCACTGAGGGAAATTTCCACCCCATCATCTGAAAGGTGCACACCATTCTGCCTGTAGAGACCAGAGAACTCCAAGCATATCTCAGGGTGCTTAATTTATTTAGATTTATTTATTTAGATTTATATCCCACCCTCTTGCCCCAGGGCAACTCAGGGTGGCGTACAACGTATGAAAACATTACAATATAAAACCCCATAAAAACAATAAAAAATTGGACACCACTTTGTTAATACCCCAATGAGCATGGTCGATACGCCGCAGATCCCATGTAGATCACCATGTGAAAAATGGCAAGATATTGGACCAAACGAATCACACTCCAGGCCACCAGCACCTGACCAGCGAGAAGTCCCTTTGAACTGCCATGCTCAGGTCAATGCCCTTCATAATGCACAGGTTGTTGCCCCCTAAGTGCATGACAATGATGTCCGGAGGCTATTCCCTTCTTGCTACCTCCAGGTAAGGCAGTAGCTCTCCCCAATGCATGCCATGCTTTCCCCTCCACTCAAGGAATGCCTGTCCACAGAATCCAAGGTGAGAGCCCCAAGCCTTGAAAATGATATGCTGCTCTGCCCAAAATATGCAGCTGTGTCCAATGATCACAACGTGCTTTGGCCACCCTACCGGAATCTCTGGCCTGGAACACCTCCACAGCTCCATTTTTTCTGGTGTAAGTGGCACGCCGAGCTCCACAGTGAGCACCTGGAAGCACTTTAACAATCGTTGAAATCCCCTCAATTGCAGGGGGAAGAGGAAGTTGTCTAAATAACGCACCACCTGCATGAGCCTAGACTTGCGACTTGTGCTGTATCTGATTCCAAAGATTGGCGATCATCATGGAGATTAGCCATGAAGACTGTCCTGTGACTATAATGTCGTGGCCTTTCATCTGTCTTCTGCATCACAGCATGACACCCATAACCACTGATCCAGCTCTTCGAGTCACTTTCTGGTCCTGAGCCCTTTTGGCATGCAAAGTCCTCCTCAGCCCCAGGCTAGCATTGATGAAGCTGCTGCCCTCCATCAAGATGGATTCAAGTGGGATTTAGTCCATTTGGGGACCATCAGCCTTCCCTGTGGACTTCACCAAGGCCACTAGTCCTCAGGGTTGTCAGGTTAGTTAACTTCCTCCTGACACTTGGCATTGAGTCGCTGGCAGTATGGTCTATTCTATTTCCATAGGAGGATAACCTAGACAGACTTGCTACAAAAATATTGACTACAAAACTTTAGTGTATGGGAACCAAGACACCGGGACAGCTGAAGAGCTGGCTTAACACAACTTTATTGCATACTGGTCAGAGGGAACATGCGGTAATGGCGGACGAACAGCTCAATATATACAGTGGCTATACATTTGAATGTGGCTCCTTGACAGTCTATTGGCTACTGTCCGCGTGACGTCATTGCAGGTCACGCCCTTCTTGTCCAGGTGAAGGTGGTGGCGGGAATCTTCCCGCGCTGTTGTTCTTAGGTGAGTCTGGGCCATTGAGCTGGACGCTCGCTATTGCCATCTAGTGGTCACTAGCTCGCGTCCTATTAGGGTTACAGTGATGCAGCTGAAGGTTATAATGTTACACGTAGAAAGGTTATATTGGTTACACATGGATAGGTACATTGTTTAAAGGCACAGTCTTTGAGAACACAACATCCCTCCCCCCTAGGATGAGACGAAGTCTCTTAACCAAGATGGCTTATTGCAAACGCGTTTGGGCCGCGATGTGGGCTGGCCCGCCCGGGGGGCACTACCGCTTCCTTGTTCCCTGGTCCCTTGTCCTGTAACGGGAGAGGGAGACTCATTAGTGGCTTGCTGCGGCTTTGCAGCTTTAGGGGAAGGGACAAGCTCCATTGTGGGCAGACCGGGGGCACCAGGGGCTAACGTAAAACCCCTCTTCTCGCTTGGATGGGTGGGGGACCACTCCGAAACCCCCCCCCCCGGTTCTGTAACTCAAAATCAAACTCTGCTGGGGGATCCCGCGGCGTCAGACGCTAGGAGTTGTTTTAGTGCAGTGAATGCCCTCTCCTGGTCGTCACCCCACTTCCATGCCTCATCTTTCTTGAGCAACTTATGAAGCGGTTCAGCCACCGCCGCCTTCCGGGGAAGGAAGGAGTGGTAGAAGTTCAAGAGCCCTAGGAACGACTGCAACTCGGACTTGGAGGTGGGGCGAGGGGCTTTCTTGATGGCGGCCACCTTGGATTTGGACGGTTTGATCCCCTCAGGTGTTACTCGGAACCCTAAGAACTCAACCTCATTTGCGAAGAAGACGCATTTGTCTTTTCACAACCTCAACCCCGCCTGTTCGAATGCCACCAGAACTTTGTCTAGCCTTTCGGCCAACTCGAACTCACTCCCCCCCCCCCGTTATCAATACGTCATCAAAATATGGCAAAACCCCGTCCAGCCCTTTTAAGAGGCGTTCCACGAGCGACTGGAAAATTCCAGGTGCCGAGTTCACGCCGAATTGTAGTCGCGTCACCTGGAACGCCCCCTTATGAGTGACTATGGTCTGAGCAGCAGCTGCAGCAGGGGTTACCAAGAGTTGCTGATAGGCTTGCGCCAGGTCGAGCTTAGCGAAACACTTCCCCCCATGTAACCTGGCTAGCAAATGGCTGACCACTGGCACCGGGTACGCATTAGGGCGAATTGCCTTATTAATGGTGCACTTATAATCGGCGCAAATGCGAACCTCCCCATTGGCCTTCAACGCCGTGACAATTGGAGTTTCCCACTCCGCAGAATCAACAGGAACAAGAATCCCCTGGCTCACCAATTTGTCCAGTTCCGCCTCTATTTTGTCCTTTAGCGCAAAAGGCACTCTGCACGGTTTGAGCCTTATTGGGCGGACCTCCGGATCCAGGTCGAAAGCTACTGGGGGTCCCTTGAACTTCCCAAGTCCCTTTTTGAAGACTTCGGGGTGCGCGTCGCACACCTCCTGTATTGGGTCAGTCCCAACGGCATGCACCCCCCCAATGAACAGACCCAGGGGCTGAAAACATTGAGTCCCGAGGAGGCTGCAATTTCCCCCCTTAAGGACGACTAGGGGGAGCTCCGCGGCGTGCTGTTTATAATGGACCTGGAATTTCCCAACCCCCAACACCGGGATACTGTTCCCTTGTACGTCCCGAAGCGTGGACCTCAACGCTTTGAGCTTGGGCCTTATGTGGGGGGCAATTCTCAAAAACTCCCCCTGGGAAATGATTGAATATGACGAGCCCGAGTCAATCTCCATCCTAACAGGGGCCCCTTGCACCAGTACCTCAACAAAGTAACGGGGGTGTCCCATGGACACGCTGAAAACTGGGGCGGCAGCGGCGCTGTCGTCGGAGATGCGGCCCACGCTGTCCTGCTTCCTCGTGGGCTGGGCGCCATCCTTTGGTCTCGTCGAGCGGTCCGGTCTCGTCGAACGGTCTGGCGAGCTTCTCCGGTCCTCGCGCCGTCGTCTGCAGACTTTAGCAATGTGCCCGCGGCGCCCACAGTTGTGGCACTCGGCCTTCCTAAACGGGTACTTGGCGCGGTCGTGGGCCGCTCCGCAGCCGTCGCAACGTCGGCCGCCCTTCCGGACCTTCCGGACGTCTTCCTCGTCGCTGCTCTCTGCGGAAGATTTCGACGCTCGCCGGGCCGCGTGCACCAGGCCTGCCGCTTGGTCGGCCTGTGGGACCCTGCCCTGGAGCTCTTTCACTCCGGCCCTCGTGGCTTCCGCGGCCTGTGCTGCCTTCACGACCTCATGCAGTGTCGGGGGCGGCTCCTGGTTCATCAGCTTCCGCTGAACTTCCTCGTCCCGCAGGCCACACAGCATGCGGTCCCTGAGGGTGATTTCCAGGTTCTCCCATTTGCATGGGCCGGCGGCCAGCCGCAGGGCCGCTGCGAAAGCGGCGACCGACTCGCCCGGCGCTTGGACTCTCCTCCAGAACGCGTCCCGAGCTGGAAACATCGACACCGAGGGCTGGGAATGGTCACGCATCGCCTTCAGGAGCTCTGTGGCCTTCAACTCGCCCACCTTCTTCGGTGCGATGAGGTCGACCAGCACTCTCTTGCCGGCGTGCCCGAGCATTCTGGTGAGGATGGCTCTCTTCTTTCCCTCGTCCGTGACCTCGAAATCCACCAGTGCGCCTTGGAAATCCATTTCGAAGAGTTCCCAATCTTCCGGTTTGTTGACGTCGAAACCTGCGTATGTCTTGGTCCCGTGGGAAGCCATATCCCACCTTCGTCGCCAATTTAGTGTATGCGAACCAAGACACCGGGACAGCCAAAGAGCTGGCTTAACACAACTTTATTGCATACTGGTCAGAGGGAACATGCGGTAATGGCGGACGAACAGCTCAATATATACAGTGGCTATACATTTGAATGTGGCTCCTTGACAGTCTATTGGCTACTGTCCGTGTGACGTCATTGCAGGTCACGCCCTTCTTGTCCAGGTGAAGGTGGTGGCGGGAATCTTCCCGCGCTGTTGTTCTTAGGTGAGTCTGGGCCATTGAGCTGGATGCTCGCTATTGCCATCTAGTGGTCACTAGCTCGCGTCCTATTAGGGTTACAGTGATGCAGCTGAAGGTTATAATGTTACACGTAGAAAGGTTATATTGGTTACACATGGATAGGTACATTGTTTAAAGGCACAGTCTTTGAGAACACAACAAAAACTCAAATATCTTGGGGCACCAATGTCATTAAGGTGCTTTTGAAATTCCAAACAGCGGCTGCTTCCTGATATAATAACTGTGGGGGGTGGGTTTGGGGGGGGGGGAACAGTGTTGAATTAAAAGATTGATTCTATGATACTACACATTTAATTTTACAGAAGTCCAGAAGAAGTTGACAAATGAAATGTAATCCTGGAAGCCTGACTTCTGGAATTTTCTTTTATTTAAAGCAACTGGGTCAATAAGAGTACACATCTATGGCAGCATCTTAAATTTCTGCTAATTTCAGAACAGAACTAATGCCTCGTGATGCTCTCTCCACCTTCTGAGAGTCTGTATGCCATACATGTTTTCTGGATTTATGGACACACAAGACCACTTTATTTCCATATATTAAAGACTGCTCCTGCGGATATTGCAATTCTAGTATGAACTGGTAAATTACTGGTGTATTTAAAAGAATGTGTAACATGTTTACTCTGCTGCAGATAACTTGTTTACCTCCAGGTGTGAAAGTTATGTCACACATAGAACTGAGGCTAAGGTCCATTTGTTTTCACCTCTTCCAGTATTTTCTAGACAGTTCTAAGTAAGCAGCTTGGCTTCATTGTACCACAAGAGGGCACCCTAGGATCTCATTAAACACAAATGCACATGTTCATTACCAACTGTGTGTCTCCCAGAGAAACTCATATTAAATCTGCTTAGAAATTTAAATAGGACAGGTATATGAGAACAGATGCTTTAGAAAAAATATGCTAGGAAGCAAACCTGCAGAGTTTCCGGGAGAAAAAGATGTATGTTTAAGTCAGCAGAGGATAATTTCCAGGTTGTGAAGCAAAAAGCCATAAAGCTTTGTTTTTAGGAAGAACCTCCTTTGTTATCTATGCTGATTACCTACAAAGGCATGTAATTCCATAGATGTAAATGATCAATACATACCTGGTTTCATGTGCTGTTAGAGACTTGTAACTTAATAAGAATAAGAATAACTGCATAGTCAGTCTGTGTCAGATTTACACTATTCTATCATAACTCTGTTTCCTCAAATTTCAGAATCTGCCTGCAGACTTACATAGAAAACATAAGATGTACTGAGTTTTTAAAGGCCATTCAACCGGAACATATACATTTTAACAATATGCACCTGTTTTGTATGCAGCTTTTCATTTTATGCACACTTTGTGTTCAGTTTTGAGGCAACAGCCCCCTGATGAAATCCAAGCATGTTTCAGGCATTGTGAATGAACCTGCTTTAAGCCTTAAAGCAGGGATAGGCAACCTATGGTCCACGGGCTGGATCCAGCCCTTGACACCAAATCAACTGGTCCACACCCTCACTCCACCCGCTGCCAGTGCCATCGTTGCCACCGCTGCCACCACAGGAATCATCCATGGACTCATTTTCAGCCATAAATGAGTCCATGGCCGATTCTGTTGGCGGCAGTGGCTGGACCACCAATCTGACTCACCAACTGTCTGAGGGAGTGTCATCCAGCCCCTGACTATAAAAGGTTGGCAACCCCTGCTCTAAAGGGTCTGGTGTAGAGAGGAGTGCCCATAAGCCCTTCCACCAGACAGGGAGAACTCTAGGACAGTAATGGTGAACATTTAGAGACACATTTTTAACTCTAGAATCCTAATATTTATTCCTTTCTCATGACTGCCAGTGCTGGAGGGTGGGGGTGGGTTGGTTTCTGGGATGGAACTGGAAGGTATCACTCAAGAATAATTGGGGTGGGGGAGAGATTGCAGTATAGTAGGATATCTCTTAACACTCAGCCAAGGCCATGGAAGCCACCACTGGTCTCCAGGACACAGACTATGCATTCTTGTTCTCTAGCCCAAAATTATAGATTGTGGGATTTTCCATAGTTTCAGAAGCTAAGTGCAATTTGGCCTGGACAGACCCCAAGAAGTACAGAATCTTATGTAAACCTTTGAACAGACTCTGCTGGTCAGAATAATAACATTGAGCTGGAGAGAATAGACTCACTAAAAGGCATCTTACTGTGATGTTATAATACAATGCCATTTTAAAATTCTATGCAGACATCACTAACAGTAAATGAATAATTTACACATTTATATTATATTTCCTGCTATGGTAATAGAGCAGACCATACTGCCAGCGACTCAATGCCTATCATCAGGTAGCGGTTAACTAACCTGACAACCCTGAGGACTAATGGCCTTGGGTGCTGAAGTCCACAGGGAAAGGTGATGGTGGATTAAATCCCACTTGACTCCATCTTGATGGAGGGCAGCAGCTTCCTCAATACTGGCCTGTGGCTGAGGAGGAGTTTTTGTGACAAAAGGGCTCAGGACCAGAAAGTGACTCATGGAACTGGATCAGTGGTATGGGTGTCATGCTGCAATGCAGAAGGCATTATATTCTCAGGGCAATCTTCATAGTTGGTTGCTTCTGCCGCCTTCATGCCATTTCAGCCCACCGTCAGCCCTCATGGCTATTTAAGGCTGCACCCACAGTCTGAAACCTATTGTGCAGCTTTCTTAGACTTGTCATTTTCATTTAAGATAACCCTTCAAAAGACAGCTTATGAATGCACAAGCAGAAGAAATTAAACACCAATGCAGCAAATGACAAACTATTAATCAGACTCCCAAGCAGAGCCCTTGGCCATGAGGTTTATCAGTGTCCATTTTTCTCTTTAACCCTATTCATGCATTTTAGCACATGGGTGTGTCTCCTTACTTTCAGAGACATACCTAACTCTGCTCCATCACTGCTCTGTTCACTGATCAATCATCAATCTTAGGGGAATTTTTCTGTTCACCTGTAGGTATAACACACATAAGAACATAAGAACATAAGAACAGCCTTGCTGGAACAGGCCACAGCCCATCCAGTCCAGCATTCTGTCTCACACAGTGGCTCACCATTTCCTTCAGGGTATTCCCAAGGAGATGCCTTCACCTGCTTAGGATTCCCTGGAAATGGCATTGAGAGATATCCTGCCTATCTCTCCAACCCGGAGGTTGTCCTTAGGTAGCCATAATTATAGCCATTGATAGCCTTGTCCTCCATGAACTTGTCTAATCCTTTCTTAAAGCTGTCAAGACTGACAGCTGTCACCACTTCTTCTGGCAGGGAGTTCCATAGACCAGTAATCCTCTGGGTGAAAAAGTACTTTCTCTTATTTGTTTGAGAACTAGTACCCAAAAGTTTCATGGAGTGTCCCCTAGTTCTAGTGTTGTGCGATAGGGAAAACAGTTTTTCCTTATCTACTTTGTCCACACCGTGCATGATTTTATAAACTTCAATCAGGTCACCTCTTAGACGCCGTCGTTCAAGAGTGAAAAGGCCCAACCGTTGCAGCCTCAGATGGTAAGGAAGGTGTTCCAGTCCCCTAATCATTCTGGTTGCCCTCCTCTGTACTTTCTCCAACTCCATAATATCCTTCTGGAGGTATGGCGACCAGAACTGTACACAGTATTCCAGATGGGGCCTCACCATAGATTTATAAAGAGGCAAAATGACACTTGCTGACTTATTTTCTATACCCTTCCTAATGATCCCTAACATTGAGTTTGCTTTTTTCACTGCTGAGGCACACTGGGTTGACACCTTCATTGAGCTGTCCACCAGGACACCAAGGTCCCTTTCCTGGTTTGTCACAGAGAGTTCAGACCCCATCAGTTTATAAATGTAATTGGGGTTTTTTGCCCCAACATGCATCACTCTGCACTTACTGATGTTAAAGCTCATTTGCCACTGTTTTGCCCACTTCCCCAGTGTCAAGAGATCCCTCTGGAGCTCTTCACAATCTCTCACAGTTTTCACTACCCTGTATAATTTAGTGTCGTCAGCAAATTTGGCTACCTTGCTTTTTACTCCTACCTCTAGATCATTTATGAAGAGGTTGAAAAGCAGGGGTCCCAGTACTGAACCTTGGGGGACCCCACTCTTTACTTCCCTCCACTTGGAGAAGTGTCCATTTAGTGCTACCCTCTGTTTCCTGTCCCTTAGCCAGTTGCTGATCCAGGACAAGACCTGTCCTTTTATTCCATGACTGGTAAGTTTATTCAAGAGCCTTTGGTGTGGGACCTTGTCAAAAGCCTTCTGAAAGTCCAGATAAACACATGCAAAGAACCCTGGAAAATCTGAATCCTTGTCTGCAGATCAAAAGCCAGTCATATCCAACTCTAGGGTTCAGTGCTCATCTCTGTTTATAGCCAAAGAGCCAGTACTGTCTGAATCTGCAGGCATTTCTGTGGACATGTGGCAGGCATGCCTCAACACCGGAGTGTACAGAATGAAAGCGCGGCACCAAAATGGCCACCGCGCTCTTTGCGGGCCCCCACCCCACCCGGACTCAGACATCCGGGTGAGTTAGGGGGCGTGGCCACCCCTCTATAAAAGGGGTGGCCACAAGGCAGACGAGCTGCCATTTTGGAAATAGCGACGGAGAGGAGAAGTTTTCTCCGTTGCTGTTAGTCATTTAGTCTTCGGCTGTTTAGCCCTTATGGTGCTTTCCCGGCTGGGAAAGGAGGAATAGCGCACGCAGAGCCTTGGTTTGCTTGGCTACCGCGTGCTTCGGCGCTAGGTTTTCGATCCCTGGAAAGGGATCCTGCTTCTTCTTCTCCTCGGGAATCATGCCTGCCAAGCGGAAGGCCCTGGCGATTAAGCCACGGCCAAGGGGGAGAACTTTCACTGGCCCTGCGCCAGACGGGGGACAGCCATTGGGTTGGAGGACCAGGGCTGCGCCCCCGTGGCAGGGCACTGTGCCAGCCTTGCCCACTGATACCGGTGGGGCTACTCAGGCTGGCACTTGGCAGCCGGGCTTGGCTGGCCAGCCACAGGCCGGCCCCTCAGGGGCTTCGGCCCTCGGCCCGCCATTACCGGTCATGGGTCAGGGCAGCGGGGGAGGGCCTGGTGTGGGCATACAACCCATTCCTCCTCCGGCCCCTCATGGGCCGGAGTTTTGGCCATGGCCCTATTCTGGCCCTGGCTCTCCTTTCGGGGTACCTTTCCAACTGCCTAGTGGGCCATCCAGCCCACCCGGCCTGCTTTCTGCTGGGGGCTCTGTGGCAGTGGACGCTCTGCTAGCACGTTTAGCAGTGCTGGAAGCATCCTTGGGCATTGCACAGCCTCCTGTGGAGGGGGGCGCTTCTCTTTCTGCCGGGGCCCCTTTGTTGGCACCGGCTACCTCGACGGCCGCAACGCTGCAACGGGCGGCCAGCTGGGTTGAGCTGCTTGAGACGCTCCGGCCGGCGCCTGCTGGTGTCTCGCAGCTCCCCGTTCATCCAGATCTGCAGACTGGGAGTAGTCAGGTATGGCCCCAGAGATCGATTCCGGTCGTGAGCTCCGACGCCCGCCGTGGCCCGGAACCCCCAGTGGGGGCGGCTCACGGGGGTGCACCTAGTGAGTATCAGGTTCAATTTAGTGCACCTACATCACAGCCCACTTCCAGTGGTGGGGTTCAGTGGCCCTGGCCTCGTCAAGTTGAGGCGAGTAGGCATCAGGCACCAGCCTACCCCAGTGTCCCATGGTTTCAAAATGGCACCTCGTTGAGGGCAGGGGTTTCCGCGCCTGGGGCACTGCCGAGCATCGCAGGGGCTGTCCAGGTCCCGCTGCGTATGCCCTCTATACATAATGTGCCGGTGACGGCTTTGCTGACGGCTGGTTATTCCTTGCCCCTTGGTGATCATTTGTCCCAAGTCACGAGAGAGAAGATTTGGCGGGGGGAGTACGTGGATATATTCTCCCTATTGAACCATGAGCCCACTAAGGAGGAGAGAGAGGGACAGTATGACAGAGACAAGGAACTGTCTCGTCATCGTAAGCCACTGCGCACCTGGGCCAACTGGTTGCCGGCATATCTCATTTATATGGCGGTATACCTTAGGGCCCGGCCTGATCTGGCCATTCCTATGGTTCAATACTTGGACAATATTTACAGGGCGATGGTTGATTTCCCTGGCCCATCGTGGTTGGCTTACGATGAGGAATTTAGAATGAGGGTGGCCCTACACCCAGAGATGAGATGGGATGAGCCCTGCCAAAAATTGTGGCTCTTGTACATGACCCCCACGCGTCCGGCGCCTGGGGATAGGTACCATTGTGGCCATGCTGTGCAGCGAGCTGCTCCAACACAGGCTCCCCGCCAGCCGGCGGGGCAGGGGGTTCCAGCCCGCTTGCTGTGTTGGAGCTTCTCAGCTAATAGCGTATGCAATAAGCGACAGTGTCGATATAAACATGAGTGTCCCTCTTGCGCTGGCCCCCACGCCGCCTCCATGTGCTCGCGGGCTGGTGGGTCACGGGGCAGAGGTAGAGGTGGACAGGGAGTGGGCAGAGCTTCTGCTGATGGAGCTAGCCAGTCAAAAGGCCCCTCCCCAGTTAACGTGTATATGTTGGAGCGATGGCTCTCAACTTATCCAAGGAGGGAGGATGCGAGGTACCTCCTGGAGGGTTTCCAGTGGGGCTTTCGTATCCCATTCAAAGGGGTGCGAGGACCCCAAGATGCCCCCAATTTAATTTCCCTGAAGGGTAAGGAGGAGGTAGCTGCCCTGAGTATTGCCAAAGAAGTAGAGGCCAGGAGGGTAGCTGGCCCCTTTTCTGAACCACCTTTCCCTAACCTGAAGGTCTTCCCTCTGGGGCTAGTACCTAAAAAGACCCCGGGTGAATTCCGTTTAATCCACCATCTATCGTACCCGGCGGGTTATTCTGTCAATGATGCTATTCCTGATGACCTTTGTTCGGTCAGGTATACGTCGTTTGACCAAGCCCTATGGATGGTGCGCTCTTGTGGTCCCGGTGCCCTCCTGGCAAAATGTAACATTAAATCGGCATTCCGATTACTGCCAGTGCACCCAGGGGACTTTGAGCTATTGGGTTTTAGATTCCAAGGGAAGTTCTATGTAGACAAGGCCATGCCTTTTGGCTGCTCTATTTCGTGTTCGGCATTCGAACGTTTTAGCATTTTCCTTCAGTGGGCCTTTGTTCGCAGGTCCGGGTCTCGGTCTGTAGCCCATTACCTCGATGATTTTTTGTTCGGGGGTGAACGGGGCTCGGACACGTGCACGCATCTCCTCACTACATTTCAGATGCTAATGCTGGAACTGGGTGTCCCTTTAGCGCCCGAAAAGACCAAGGGCCCATCTACTACGCTCACATTTCTGGGTATTGAAATTGACACGGTCGCACAGGCATCCCGGTTACCCATTGAGAAGGTCACCCAGATCTCCGCGATGATTTTGGCGTTGCTGGCCAAACGTAAAGTGTCACTTTGTGAGCTTCAGGTACTTCATGGCTATCTTAACTTTGCCTGCAGGGTGGTGACACCCGGCAGAGCATTTGTGCGGCGCCTATGTGATGCCATGTCTGGCCTGTTAAAGCGCCACCACAGGGTCCGACTGACCAGGGGCATGTGGGCTGACCTTTTGGTTTGGCTCACATTCTTACGGGAATTTAATGGTGTCTCTTTCTGGAGATCTGACCTTTTGGTTTCCCCTAGATTCCAAGTACAGTCGGATGCCTCCAGCTCCCTGGGATATGGGATTTATTTTGAGGGGAGGTGGGCTTATGGCCAATGGCCTCCAGCATGGCGGGGCATGGATCGCCTCCACGATCTTACATTTCTTGAGTTCCTTCCAATCCTGGGAGCTTTGATGCTATGGGGCGAGGAGTGGGCCGACTCAGTGGTCCATTTTGGGTGTGACAATGCGGCAGTAGTGCACATTGTCAACGCTCAGATATCTAAATCACCCAGGGTGATGGCATTGGTTCGCCAGTTTGTGTTACGAAGCCTACGCCTGAATGTGCTTTTTAGGCCAGACATGTCCCAGGCATTAATAATGATATTGCTGATGCTTTATCCCGCCTGCAGATCCCCCGGTTCCGTACTTTGGCTCCGGAAGCAGAGGAATTCCCCTCGCCACTCCCGGCCGAGATTTGGACATTTGGTGAGGAGAGGTGAACCGGGTGATCGGCATGTCTTTGGCACCTCGCACGCATAAGGCATATCAACATGCTTTCATTCAATTTAGAACCTTTTGTGTGCAACTTCAGTTGCCCGAAGTGTGGCCCATTCCAGTGGAACAGGTTTTACAATTTATGGTTTATCTACACAGTCAGGGTTTGGCTCCTCATACTATAACATCCAGACTGTCGGCACTAGCATTTATGGCCAAAGTGAGGGGTTTTGCTGACTGCGTGAATGATTTCCGCATACGACATGTTTTGGAGGGGTGGACACGGGAATGTGGCCGCCGCCTGGACACTCGCCACCCAATTTCACCAGAGGTACTGACCCACCTTGCACGAGGCTGGCATAACCTGTGTTATGATAAGTATGAGGTGGCTCTTTTTCACGTGGCTACCACGGAGGCCTTCTTTGGAGTGCTCCGCATCAGTGAGTTGGTACTACTGTCTAAGGCGGATGCAACTCGTAGGGCACTGGAACTCGACGATGTCTATGTCACTAATGAGTGGGCTCAGTTGAGGATACGGTCCTCAAAGTTTGATCAGCACGGCGTAGGCAGTGGAGTTAGACTGCTACGATGTTCCATTGCAGACATCTGTCCGGTTGGTGCCCTACAGGAGTTCTTGGCAGTGCATGGCGCACACCCTGGCCCGTTTTTCTGCCACCAGGATGGGTCTCCCCTTACTAAATTTCAATTTTGGAAGGTGACCGGTATGGCACTATCCAGTGTTGGCCTCCCCGGGGCTCGTTACGTCACCCATTCATTTAGGATAGGTGCTGCATCCACTGCGGCTGCATTTGGGTACTCTGAGGCTGATATATGCCGAATGGGGAGATGTGGATCCATGCGTTTTGCGTTGTATGTTCGCCCACTTCAGGCATGAGTACCAGTTAAGTCATTATTCGCTTTTCTTCTTTTACAGACCCTGTGTGTCCCCGCACACTGGTGGCAGTATGGCTGGTGGGCCACAGTGACGTGCACTGGGCAGCGCAGTATGCTGCGGCGACAGAGTGGGGACCCCAGCTTGGACTGCGTGCAACCGCACGTATACGTTGGTACGGTAAGTGCGGAATGAGATGGCGGGAACTGTTGCCATTCCTGTTTTCCATCAGGGATGCTGAACCGCCTGATGTCCTTGTACTGCACCTCGGGGGCAATGACCTCGCCCAGGTCACTGGCCTCTCCTTAAAATTCACGATTTGCAGTGACCTAGCTTATTTGCATTATGTGTGGCCGTACACATGGCTGCTATGGTCGGACATCGTACTGCGTCATTCATACAGGGGAAGTATTGACCTCCGTGCCCTTGACCGCGCTCGCCGCTCGGTGAACAGGGCTGTTGCCCGGTTCTTGGCAGACAAGGGTTTGGGGATGGTCATCCGGCACCCCACGATTAGTTTGCAAAATTATGATCTCTATGCAGGGGATGGGGTCCACCTCGGCTAGAGGTATGAAACTCTTTCTGGAAGATTTGCAAGCAGGCCTGGTGACCGAGCTGACGGTCTGGGGGAGGGCAGTGAGTCTTCATAGACGCCTCCCCGTGTGGCGGGTAGCACTGGTAAGGTAAAGATTTATGACCCATAGGTATCCGGCAGGTTCACAATTGACTGGCCAACACTTAGATAGGTACAGGTGTAATAGCTTTGACCGGTCAATGACGAACCAGGCAAGGGGTGATGGCAGGAGCTTTTCAGCATGCATCACCTCGTGATTTGACGGATACACGTCATAGGGTGGGGTCAGTAGATAGTTTATTGACTCCGGTCAACAATTTGTTTGTGTCAACAAACAAATTGATACAAATGGATGCATTGTAGCCAATTGCCATTGGCAATTTTGGGAGGAACCTTACCAGTGTTACTGCGGCCTGCTTGCCTTAAGAATTAAAATTGGATGAATACACCAATTGAAAGTTATAATTCGGACTAGGGCATTATTCAATAAAAGTGGCCCAATGCCTTTATCCATATACCGGTGTCTGAGTCTTTCTTTGGCGGGTGCACCTGCAATGCTGTTTGCCTTCACACAAAAGTGGTCCCTATTTATCTACTTGCAACTGAAACTGTTGCTTACTATCTCTCTAGCCTCCTGTGGTGTGCATTGCCTACAACACACACAAAATGGGAATTTGGCCTTGCCCATTTAGGTGCTGTATCTAGTCCAGAATGCTTATACAATAGAAGTTTATCTCTCCATGCTTAGATTCTCTCTGTGTGTATATATCTTCTCTACAGTCTACCCCAGCTGGTACTCTCTACTGCCATTTACCAAAGTTCTGTGACTGCTCTTCTCTTCCACTCAGAAAGAACTGTTAACAGAAATTATCCTAGGCCTTACACCTTTTGGGTAACCTCAATTTTACATTTAGTCATGAACAAGTCCATTCAATCAACTTTCTGCATTAGCTGGTGGAATTTTAAAAAAAACATATATAGAAACCTCATCTGTAAATGTGAATTAAAATATTATCTTGAACATATTCCATAGAACATAGGCATTTCTAAATACTATGACAGAAACTGAATAAACTTACATAATCATAAAATACACATGTTGATGGGTGTATTTTGAGATATTTTGTGAGCCAAGCATGTGCATCATGACATTTTGAGAAATGTAAAATCATAAATAAAATTGTGTTCCCATTTGTGTAGGAGGAGCAAGCTGTTTGGGTCTAATCATAATTTCCCAAGACTGGTTCTTCCAAGTATCCCTCCTGTCTTCAGGTCAATCTGAGGACAGATAAAAGACTCTCTGACACTCAGTCCAATACATCTTTTCTTCTGAGTGGGGAAAAACTGCATCTTCTGAACTAACACATCTAGACAGGAGACATAGAAAGACACTTGGCTTCCTTATACAATGCTCTTGCTATCATATCAAGGAATTTAAGGCATAAACAGATTCCAATCCTCACCTTTGTATATGGAAAAATTAAGTGATTGGTGATAAACGGTTGTGTTTTATTTATGTTATTAGTGTCTGCACATTGTTTCCAACTTGGAGTCATGAAAACTGAAGACAGCAAAGTTATTGATCTCCTAAAAGTTTGCTCTTTCTCTCCTCTGGTGCATGCCTCCAGCTCTTTCCCCTACCTAGACCAAGGGTTCCCAACCTATAGCCTGCAGGCTGGATCTGGCCCCCAATGCCAATTCATCTGGCCCATACTGCCCTAACCGCTCCCAGAAACAGAAGTAAAACATGCCCACACATGCACAAAATGCAGAAACAAAATGGCTTCCCTCCAATGCTGTGTTACAAAGACTATCACACTTATATACCCCCCTATAGTGCTTAGTGCACTCTCTGGGCAGTTCACAAGTTAATTAGCATGTTGCCTCCAACAATGCTGGGTACTCATTTTATCAACCTTGGAAAGATGAAAGGATGAGTCAACCTTGATCCCTGTTCAGGATCAAACTCACAACCTTTTGGTTGCAGTACAGCAGTTTAACCACTGCACCAATAAGAGTTACCTATACAGTAGGCTGAACTCAGCTAAATAGGGTCACTTAATGTTAGATAGAGGACCAGTATGCTGTTTGGTGCCAAACAGAGAGGGGAAAAAACATTTTCCAGTTGCTAGGCCCATGATGGTGAACCTTGGCACTCCAGATGTTCTTGGACTTCAATTTCCAGAAGCCCAAGTTGGCACTCCTGCTGATCAGTGCTTCTGGGAATTAAGGTTCAAAAACAGCTGGAGTGCCAAGGTTCATCATCACTGTAAGGGATGGAGATCTCTTTATCTTCCCTCTGGCAGCCTGATCTCTCTCCACCTTCCTGATCACACCACACTCCTTAGCCTCTAGGACCAGAAGTGGCCTGTACTTTCCGAATGGGGCAATTCCTGTTTGAATTCCACTGTACTCCACTTGGCTCTCGGGCTAGTGTAGATATGCAAGGTTTACCTGTGGTAGCTAAGGCCTCTGTCACGTGGTCCAGCTCAGCTCTTTGCTTCCAAATAAATAGACACCAAGTATCTATATTTTATAAGTTTTATTAAAACTTAATTAAGGATATGTTATAGGATGGGTAAAAACAATAACACTGACTTCTT
This sequence comes from Bradypodion ventrale, assembly GCA_035047345.1. Lineage (NCBI taxonomy): Eukaryota > Metazoa > Chordata > Lepidosauria > Squamata > Chamaeleonidae > Bradypodion > Bradypodion ventrale. The sequence continues at coordinate 145,020,227 of JAWDJE010000004.1, read as the reverse complement.
AGGTCTGCGGCCTTTGGTACAGTAGCTACTCACAACCATCCTGGTGTGAGGCTCTCCCACGGTTTTCATGCCTTGAAAAGAGAAAGTACCTCCCCTCACAGGTTCTTTTTTCCTCATCCAATTCTCCTACATCAGACTTCCCACGTGTGGGAATCCAGCCAATTACAGATAGCTTACTCTAAGGAGTACATTCCATTCTGGATCTGTTATGGCTAGGATAGTGAAGGGGAAGAACAAAAGCTAAAAGTTGGAGTTTTACCCCCTGACAATCACTGTGCTAGGGTGGTGTTGCTCCCAAACTTTATGGAATGGTGACAGCAAATAAAAGTGGCTGGCCTAACAATGAACAGAATGAGTCAGCTGTCCAATCATCAAATTGTGGCTTCTTCTTTTTAAAATGCCAGTCACAATATGGCACTTATACAATCTTCTGTATCAGGGTGCCAACATGAAAAACTCAAGCTTCAGACATTGGTCTTCTGTAAACTGGAATCAACAACATTACCATTACAGAGAAGACTGGGGCATGCTCACACACACCTGTCAACCCTCTGTTCATCTAAGAAGTGATGTCTTTGAAGAGAAGGTTCCTTTTTGTGTTGAGCCACTACCACATGAACAAGAACACCAACTTTCAAGGGCTTGAGCTTCAAGGTGTGCAAACACATCAACAGGAATCTCTCCTCTATCTCATATAAACAAAGTGACTAGTGAGCGGGGGGGGGGGGGGGGATAGCTTCTCCATTCTAACTGATTTCAAAATAAATAAATTCCTGATTATACATGTCTGAATAATTGTGTTTCTCCAAACCTCACCTGCATTTTCATCCTACCCTTTGTTCACTTTGGGTTGTAAAACTTTTCTTTTAGTTCCCACATGGCAATTTGTATGAATGTTCAGTACACATTTGTCATTATTTTTGAATTAAGTGGTGAGCCAATGTAGTATAATGAGTACAGTGCTGGAGGAGGAATTAGAAGGGCTCATTTAAAACCCCACTCAGCAATGAAAACTCCATCAAGGTTAATGATGGTCAGTCACTCTGTAAGCATCCAAAAACCCTGACAGAGTGACTTAACAGTGCATAACAGCAAACTCATGCATTTATATACTTTTCGCAATCCATTTTTTTAAAAAAACTATTTGTTATGAGATTTTTTTCGCTATAGGCCCCATTCGTTATACGAGGTTCCACTGTATTTGTGTTTGCTCCTCAACTCTGCACATTTTATTTATATTTTAAAAATCATTTCACATGTGTGAAACATACTACTAGCCTTGTGAATTTCTGAGAGATGTGTTTTGTCTCTCAACGCTCCAAAGGTTCAAAATGGATAATTTTGGTGAGACTCCCCAAACTACCAAACTGTTTTAGGTATCCCTGGGTTGCTTTGTCTCATAACCTTGAGAAAGAGAGGTGCCATTTGCTTCAAGCTGCAAAAATCAGATGCCAACTCTTCTAGCTGCAACACTTTCTACTGAAATTATGATGAATCACAAGCTTAACCTGGATTTGGAGTCAAAAAAAGTGGCTTGGCCGGTTTAATAAAAATAATTTTAAAGTCCCATATTTTAAAAATTTGCTGTTTGTCTATTATAACACCCAGAGCCATGCTGCAAGGCACCACAATGTACCACACTCACACAGGGAGAGAGGGCAGCAAGTGCCTCCCTCTTAGTCCCTCCCTGTCTTGAGCTATCACTCACTTGCCTGCTCTGTGTATTGGGAGGGGAAAGTAGCACCTGAGGAGGAAGAGAAGGGAAAGAAACACGCTAGCCACCAAGCTGGAGAGTGCTGTCTGCACCTCAGTTTTGCCTGTGCCTTGCTTCCTGTGAGAATGTGTCTGGAGGAGGGAGGGAGGGAGGGAGGGAGAGAGAGAGAGAGAGAGAGAGAGAGTTTAGGACAGGTTGTTGATGTTGTTCAGTTGCACAGTCGATTCTGACCCTTTGCGACCCTATGGACCATTGATCTCCAGGCACCCCTGTCCTCCACCATCCTCCTCAGCCCGCTCAGCTTGGTGCCTGCTGCGTCTACAATGCCATCCAGCCATCTTATCCTTGGCCGTCCCCTTTTACTTTTGCCCTTCACCTTTCCCAGCAGTGAATCCTCTCTTCTCATTTGGTGTCCAAAGTACTTCATCTTCATCTTTACTATTTGACCTTCTAAGGAGCAGTCAGGACTGATTTCTTTCAAGATTGACTTATTTGTTCTCCTCGCTGTCCATGGTACTCTCAAAACTCTCCTCCAACACCACATCTCAAAGGCGTCTATTCTTCTGCGCTCAGCCTTCCTAATAGTCCAGCTCTTGCATCCATACATTACCACTGGGAATACTATTGCTTTGACTATACGGATTTTTGTTTGCAAGGTGATGTCTCTACTTTTCACTATGTTCCCCAGGTTTCTCATGGGTTGTCTCCCTAGAATCAGTTGCCTCTTTATTTCATGGCTGCAGTCACCATCTGCAGTGATCCTAGATTCCAAGAAAGTAAAATCCATCACTGCTTCTACTTCTTCCTTGTCTACTTTCCAGGTGCTGATAGGGCCTGTTGCCATTATCTTGGTTTTCTTGATGTTAAGTCTCAGGCCAGCTTTTGCACTCTCTTCTTTCAACCTAATCAGTAGCTTCTTTAAATCAGAAGCTTCTTTAGGACAGGTGGAAATCTTCAAAAGACACTGTGGAGCCCTTGCTTCACAGTGTGTGGGATTTTTACTCACTAAAACCACCTCCCATTACTCGCTGCCATCCCGCAGAACCGCCATCAGGTATTACTTCGCAGGGCTCTTTTCATGTCCCCAAGAGCTGGGTCAGAGATGGGCATTCAAACTGTCATGCAGTACCCAGATCTTGAACTGCCGACTTGCCAGCCTTCCAGCTAACAAGGCGAGCTTCTTAGCCACTGAGCCACCACAGCCCCTTATACTTGAGTGAAGTGACCACGTGTGTTGACAGGTTTTGGTTCTATATCACCTTTCTTCCTCAGGTTGCCTACCCCAAGGGAATAGTTTCAAAATAGGCATAATCTTCCTAATCTACATTCTGTAAGGTGGGCATGACAACATTCATTTTTCTAAGAATTGTGTGTATATTTCTCCATTGTATGTGTTCCAGTTACTCACATTTTCACAACAGCTTTTCATTAAGCTCAAAACATTCAAAATATTTTGGTTCAGAAGCATTGCAGCAACATTCCAGCTGTTCTCATTTTTGTCCTCCCCAGCAATCATCATACAGATCATATGTGATTCTTTTAGTGTCGGGTAGTTCTACCTAAGATACATTTCTGTTGGAATTTGTGTGTAGTATGTGTATACTTAAATCTCCATTTTAAAAATGAAGGAAATTTCATTCTTAAAAAACCTCCAGTTTATGAATGTGGGATAGTGTGCTTCTTTATCCATAATTAAAAATGCCAAAAAAAAAAAACATTCAATATACAGGCTACCTTTTGCTAAGTAAGACTTGGTATCCTTTTTCCCACTGGCAGTACTGGCACAATATTGTGCAGTAATGTCAGGCCATTTCTTTGAAGTCAAAGCTATAAACCTGGCAGCAAGGAATGCTAGATGTACCCTTGAAAATATTCTAAACATATTACAAGTCTGAGCATCCTATTAAACAATTCTAAAGCCAACGTGGTGGGAGATGGCAATTTTAAAACCATTGTAAATTGAACTAACTAAATAAATAAATTATATAAAATATCTCCCATAGCTTGACAAATTTACTAGGGTTAACTTTGGTCAGATGCTTCTTGATAGCACATGACAACAACCATGTACTATCTAGAACAGGGATTCTCAACCTACAGCCCGTGACACCACTTCATGTGCCCCCCCACCGCCTCCACCACCATGTGGTAGAGGAAGGGCAAAATGGCCATCTGACCCCCAAAGATGTCTGAGGGAGCATGACCTGGCCCCTGGCTTAAAAAGGTTGAGAACTCAGAGGACTTTAAAATTTAGATCAAATTATCTTCCTCTCTTTATTCCACATAGAGGAATGATACAGGGCGAGGAACGTATGTGATGCTGAATTCCAAGTCCCATCAGACACAGCCACCACAGACTAAGAAGGAAGGGAAGTACAGTCCCACACATGAAGAGTTCTGGTTTCTCCAGCCCTATATATAAACTTTGTTTTTTAAAAAGTGGAGCAAATTATTCACATGAATAATATCTTTACTTTTGCAAAGCCTGCAATGTTTGTACCCATTTGGGTGAAGAGATATTTGAAAAGGACACCATTACGCACCTGTGGAGTTGTAAATGGAAGTGAGACAATGCAGACCTCTTAATGTGTGAGCACTTTTTCAGTAATGTTCTATTGTTTCTATCAACAAGTCTATAAGCAATTGTAGTTTCCGGTCATGCCTGCCGGTGTTTTGTCAAGATGTTTTATTTTGACTCTGAAACAAGGATCAGGGTTAGACCATATAGCGTTATTAATGTGCACCTCAGAGGACCATTCCTTGAAATGTTTACTTCTTTAATTCCTCATACAAGTAAACTAAACCATCAGTAGGTCAGAAATTAGGGTCTGGCCTGGACATCAGTGCTTCCACAATAAAATAAATTAAAATAAGTATCCAAGGCTTAAGCAGATAAATCCTACTGCCTAAATATATCATGCAACTCAAGAACATTCTGCATTTTAAAAACACTGATTAATCAACTGACTGACTGACTGACTGATTAAATATATGGGTGAGTGGGTGCTTAAACAGATTCTGATTTTTACAGTCAAGCAACTATTCTTGTGCCCACCAAAGCCAAATCACCTTCAAGTTTTCTTTAATTCAACTAGTGCTTCTTATGTGCTTAAAGATGGGCATAAAGGCCAAAAACATCCTCTTTCTACCAGAAAGAATAGGGAAAGAGTGAACTGTTCTCAGTAGTGTAGATTATGTATCTAGTGCCAAATTTTAAACAGATTTGTGGCATACGAACAGCCCTGGTCAAGACCTATGAGGGTCCATAACAAGCTGCTGTAGATAGATTTATTCTCTATGCATTTGACAAATCTCTTTTTTACTGAATAGTATATATTTGGTAATACGTAGCAGGCAAAGTGGGACAAGTTTAAGACTTTTTGTATTTTAAGCAAGTTAAATACATTTTTGCTTCATTTTATTATATCTTTTGGATTGTTAAAATTTCAAAATGGAACAACTGGGGAATGTTTGGTTTTCCAGATGATTTGGTCTATGCCCGTACCGGTAGTAGACATTCCGGCTGGCCCTGCCCATCCGGTTGCCAGAGCCGCCCCAGCAATACACATCAACCTTCTTCATCGTTTTCCAGGAGAGGGAGAAAATGACTGACCGGGACACTTTTTGAAAAGGGACAATTTCCTGTTCTGCACTCTCATCTGGTCTCCTTCCCTTCTAGGAATATCAACCCTTAACTCCTTCTGTGCCTGGTAGAATCACTTTTAATCCTCCTGGTGGTCTTCCTTCTCCTCCCTCCAAGACCCCCACATTTAAAAAAAACACTCTGAAAGAGAAGAAGTAAGCCACCTGGCCACCTGGCCATGGCCACCCAGTCACATGGCCACATGGCCACGCCCACCATGCCACACCCACAGAGTAGGTAGTTAAAAAAATTGAATCCCACCACTGGCTACAACTCCCACCATTCCTTATGATAAGCCACACTAGTTATGGCTTCTGGCAGCTAAGATGCAAAAAACTTTGGAAGGCAGAATGTCTTCCGCTTAGAACAAAAATCTTGGTGGGCATTTCAGTGTCCAACTGAATTAGTGGGGCATCCCTGTTAATTCTGTTTAAGATAGTGTTCACATTGTGATTCATGCAATGTGGTGGCATGTTATACAAAATTGGATTTGTGGCCAGGTGGTTAATTGGTCTTTGTGCTCTGTCTTGTTAGTCAGGGAGTCTGCCTCAGACTTCTTTTGTAGGTTAAGTTCTGATTTTCACACAGTTCTCTGGAAAGTTCTGGTTTCTGGATGACATAGTGACTAATCACAGTGAAGTATTTCAATTATTTTTGGCATCTTTTCAGCTTTCATAGTGAAGACAAGAAAACCTACTGATTCAACTATTTCCCCCATATTAATGCCTGTCAAAAAGGTGAATTCCCCATAAATAGTGGGAAGAAAATGACTCCTAGTGCATTACATTGGCTTCTGTGTCATTTTCTTCTATTTATAGCTTGAACTACATGTGAAGGCAGCAGCATTTATATACTGTACATATGTCTGTTTAACACTAACTTGATTCAGATCTTCTGTTTAGCTTAATACGCTTTGCTAATCATTCAGACCAAAATCTTATTATGACACATTATTTATCTTGCCACAATTATCAATGCATGATCCTCTGAGGAAGTGTCAATGAACTAGGCCAATAGAGGAAAGCACCTAATAAATAGGAAGGACAGTTTTTAAAAAGTTTAAATCTCTTTTTTCCCTTTCTCACAGTTTAGGGGGTCATTTGTAGGTACAAATAAATTGCTTTCATTTCTAGCTTAATTGACTTGGCATTTATCTGTCATCATAATGTTTTGATCCTTCATTGATACTGGAAATAGCTAGTGTGATGTTGACAATTCAGAGAAATAAAATGGGGGGAAATGAAAAAAATCAAAAAAGTAATGTGAATTGCAGTTTGATGATGAAACAGGACAGAACAGATCTCTGAATGAATACATATGGAACTGGCATGGGTGAGGAATAGATTGGTTCGTCCATTCCCAGGCTACTCACTGTGGTGCAATGAATAGAGTGATTGATGTAAATTCAGGAGTCTAGAGCTCATATCCCTGCTGGTCCATGGAAATGTGGTTTAAATAAATTTCATCTCAAGGGGTGTTGTGTTCTATGACTGTACCTTTTACAATGTATCCATTCACGTGTATCCAATGTAACCATGCTTGTGTAACATTATAACCAGCAGCTGCTTAACTGTAGCCCTTGCAATAGGACGCGAGCTAATGACCACCTGGTGGCAATAGCGAGCGTTCAAGCTCTCCTGGCCCAGACTCACCAGCAAACAACAGCGCGGGAAGATTCCCGCCATCACCTACACCTGGACAAGAAGGGCGTGACCGTCCGTGACATCACGCGGACAGTCACCAATAGACTGTCGAGGAGCCACATTCAAATGTATAGCCACTGTATATATTGAGCTACCCATCCGCCATTACCTCATGTTCCCCCTGGATCATCATGCAATAAACCTGTGTTAAGCCAACCTTTCGGCTGTTCATTGTCTTTGGTCCCATACACTAAATTGGCGACGAGGATGGGATATGGCTGCCCACGGGACCAAGACATGCGCCGGTTTCGAAATCAGGAGACCGGCAGACTGGGACATCTTTGAGATGGACTTCCAGGGAGCCCTGGTGGAATCCGAAGTCACGGATGAGGCAAAGAAACAGGCCATCTTCACCCGGATGCTGGGGCCAGACACCAAGAGGGTTTTGGTGGACCTGATCGCGCCGAGGAGGGCGAGTGAATTCAAGGTGAAGGAGCTCATGCACATGCTGCGTGAGTACTTCCGGCCCACGACGGCAATGTTCCCCGCTCGGAGCGGGTTTTGGAGGCGAGTCCAAGCGCCCGGGGAGACAGTCGCCGACTTCGCAGCGGCCCTGCGACTGGCGGCCGGCCCATGCAAATGGGAGAACGTAGAGATCGCGCTAAGAGACTGCGTCCTGTGCGGCCTGAGAGATGCCGAAACTCAGCGCACATTGATGAACCGCGAGCCACCCCCCACATTGCAGGAGGTTCTGAAGGAGGCACAAGCCGCGGAAGCAACGAAGGCCGGGGTCCAGGAGCTCCAGGACTGGCGGCCAAAGACGGGCAAGACAAAGCCTTCGGTGCACGTTTCGGTGCACGCGGCCCGGCGAGTTTTGAAGTCGTCCGCGGAGAGCAGCGACGACGAGGACGTCCGGAAGGTCCGGAAAGAAGGCTGGCGTTGCGACGGCTGCGGAGCGAACCACGACCGCGCCAAATGCCCCTTCAGAAAGGCCGAGTGCCACAACTGCGGCCGCCGCGGGCACATCGCCAAGGTCTGCAGGAAGCGGCGCGAGGCCCGGAAGAGCTCGAGAGACCGCGGGACGAAACCCAAGGACGGCACCCAGGCCACGAGGAAGCGAGACGGCGTGGGCCGCATCGCCGACGACAGCGAGGACGACGCACCGGTGTTCAGCGTGTCCGCGGGACACCCCCGTTAATTTGTTGAGGTACTAGTACAAGGGGCCCCCATTAGGATGGAAATTGACTCGGGGTCCTCATATTCCATCATTCCCCAGAAGGAGTTTCTGGGAATTGCCCCCCACGTGCGGCCCAAACTCAAAGCTTTGAGGTCCACGCTTCGGGATGTGCAAGGGAACTGCATTCCGGTGTTGGGGGTGGGGAATTTTAGGGTCCAATTTAAGAAACACGCCGCGACTCTCCCCCTAGTTGTTCTCAAAGGGGGGAATTGCAGCCTCCTCGGGACTCAATGGTTCCAGCCCCTGGGTTTGTTCATTGGGGGGGTGCACGCCGTTGCCGTTGGGACTGACCCGATACAGGAGGTGTGCAACGCGCACCCCGAAGTCTTCAAAAAGGGACTTGGGAAATATAAGGGACCCCCAGTAGCATTCGACCTAGACCCTGAGGTCCTCCCAATAAGACTCAAACCGCGCCGGGTGCCATTCGCGCTCAAGGACAAAATAGAGGCGGAACTGGACAAATTGGTGGGCCAGGGGATTCTTGTTCCTGTTGATTCTGCGGAGTGGGAAACTCCAATTGTAACAGCACTAAAGGCCAACGGGGAGGTGTGCATATGCGCTGATTACAAGTGCACCATCAACAAGGCCATTCGCCCTAATGCGTATCCGGTGCCGGTTGTCAGCCATTTGCTGGCCAGGTTACATGGGGGAAAGTGTTTCGCTAAACTCGACTTAGCACAAGCTTACCAGCAGCTCTCGGTGACCCCAGCTGCCGCTGCTGCACAAACTATAGTCACCCATAAGGGGGCGTTCCAGGTGACGCGCCTTCAATTCGGCGTAAACTCGGCGCCTGGAATTTTCCAGTCACTCGTGGAACGCCTCCTGAAGGGGCTCGAGGGGGTGTTGCCTTATTTTGATGACGTATTGATAACGGGGGGAAGTCAGGCTGAATTGGCAAAGAGGTTGGGTAAGGTCCTGGCGATATTCGAAAAGGCGGGGTTGAGACTGCGAAAAGACAAATGCGTCTTCTTTGCGACCGAGGTAGAATTCCTAGGGTTCCGTGTCACTCCTGAGGGAATAAGGCCATCCAAGTCTAAGGTAGCCGCCATTAAGCAAGCCCCTCGCCCCACCTCCAAGCCCGAGTTGCAGTCGTTCCTAGGGCTGCTGAACTTTTATCACTCCTTCCTTCCCCGGAAAGCAGCCGTGGCCGAGCCGTTGCACAGGCTGCTTAAAAAGGACGAGGCATGGAAGTGGGGCGACCAGCAAGAGAGGGCATTTAGTGAGCTAAAGCAGCTTCTGGCGTCGGACGCCATCCTCACCCATTTCAACCCAAAGCGGCCAGTGGTCCTCGTCTGTGATGCATCCCGGTGGGGGTGGGGGCGGTGCTGTGCCACGTGCTGGAAAACGGGAGGGAGGCCCCGATAGCGTTCTACTCCAGGTCCCTGTCCCAAGTGGAGAGGAACTACGCCCAGACAGACAGGGAAGCATTAGCGATAATTGCGGGAACAAAAAAGTTCCACGACTTCCTGTATGGCCGCCCCTTCACAATAGTAACCGATCACAAGCCCCTGCTAGGCATCTTTACCGCAGATAAGCCAACGCCACAGATCCTGTCCCCTAGGATGCTTAGGTGGGCCATTTTTCTCAACGCGTATCAGCACGCGTTAGTGTACAGGCCCGGGAGGGAGATCAGCCATGCGGACGCTCTATCGAGGTCCCCCCTTCCCCAAGAGAACAGCCACGTGGGCGGGACGGAGCCAGACCATCAGGTGCTGATGATAGAAGTCCTCGACTCGCCCCCAATACTGCCCGCCGACATCGCCAAGGCGACCGGCAAGGACAACATTTTAACAAGGGTTAGCTCCTGGGTGCAGAAAGGGTGGCCAGCGTCCTCCCCGGCAGCGGAGTTCGACCCATTTTTCCGAAAGAAGTTAGAGTTGTCCCTTGAGAGGGGGTGCCTTCTGTGGGGCCAGCGAGTAGTGATCCCGGCGTCCTTACGGCCGAGGGTACTCAAACTCCTGCACGTCAGTCACCCTGGGATTGTGCGCTCCAAAGCCCTGGCACGGAGCTATTTCTGGTGGCCCCAGCTAGACACCGACATCAAGCACATGGTCGGCACTTGTGAGCCCTGCCAAAGTTCCAGGCCAGAAGAAGCCCGCCTGCCTCACAGGGAGTGGGATGCTGCGAAGGGGCCGTGGTCCCGAGTTCATGTAGACTTTGCTGGCCCGTTCCGTGGGACGCTGTTTCTCCTTGTGGTGGATGCCTTCTCCAAGTGGTTGGAGGTCATTCCGGTTACAAGCACGTCCACGGCCACAACCATAAAGCATTTGCGGAGGGTCTTTTCCACGTTCGGTTTACCCGACACCCTCGTAAGCGACAACGCAAGTTGTTTCACGTCCTCTGAGTTCAGGGCATTCACAGAAATCAACGCCATTTGGCACATCACCTCCGCTCCTTTTCACCCCGCCACAAACGGCCAAGTAGAGCGCCTTGTGCGCACCACCAAGGACGCGCTGCGGCGCATGGGGCCCGGGGACCTAAACCATCAAGTGTGCCAGTTTCTTCTAGGCTACCGAGTGACTCCCCTAGCGTTGGGATACTCCCCCGCAGAGCTGCTGATGCGCAGGAAGCTGACCACCATACTAACTAGGCTAGACCCCATGAGAGTAGAGGAAAAGGGGAGGAACATTGGGATAGAGGACACAAAGAGTTTCGACGTGGGTGCCCACGTGTATTGCAGGAATTATGCCAGCGCGGGTCCGGCCTGGGTACCGGGCGTCATCCTAGAGCGGACCGGCCCCGTCTCGTACCGCGTCGAGACCGGCACAGGTCTACTCTGGAGGCGGCACGCAGACCAGCTCCGGCGCAGGATCCCCGGCGAACAGGGCGCGGACCGCGGGACACAAGACTCAGCGTTAGGGTTCTCCCCCACCCATTCAGCCCAAGGGGGAGGAAAGGGGGGCCATGGGTCCCCACCAAGGGGGGAGGAAAGGGAATCTGTCCTCGTAGATATCTTGCGGGATCGGTCAGCAGAGAGAAGAGAAGCCGATCTCATAGATATCCCGCGGGATCTCCCCACTAATACGGATACCCCAACAGAGTTAGATTTTGATTTTCAGGACCGGGGAAGTTTTGCGGAGTGGTCCCCCACCCGTCCAAGCGAGAAGAGGGGTTTTTCGTTAGCCCCGAGTGTCTCCGGTCTACCCACAATGGAGTTTTTCCCTTCCCCTAAAACCGCCAAACCACGGCAAGCCTCTAACAAGTCTCCCTCTCCCGCTTCAGGACAAGGGACCAGGGAACGAGGAAGCAGTAGCGCCCCTGGGGCGGGTCAGCCCACATCGCGGCCCAAACGCGTTTGCAATAAGCCATCTTGGCTGAGGGACTTCGTCCCATCCTAGGGGGGAGGGATGTTGTGTTCTATGACTGTACCTTTTACAATGTATCCATTCACGTGTATCCAATGTAACCATGCTTGTGTAACATTATAACCAGCAGCTGCTTAACTGTAGCCCTTGCAATAGGACGCGAGCTAATGACCACCTGGTGGCAATAGCGAGCGTTCAAGCTCTCCTGGCCCAGACTCACCAGCAAACAACAGCGCGGGAAGATTCCCGCCATCACCTACACCTGGACAAGAAGGGCGTGACCGACCGTGACGTCACGCGGACAGTCACCAATAGACTGTCGAGGAGCCACATTCAAATGTATAGCCACTGTATATATTGAGCTACCCATCCGCCATTACCTCATGTTCCCCCTGGATCATCATGCAATAAACCTGTGTTAAGCCAACCTTTCGGCTGTTCATTGTCTTTGGTCCCATACACTAAAAGGGGTTCACCTTTTTCCATGGAAGATACTTACATGTCACTTTGGCACAGTTAGGAAAGGGAATGTCAATAATTGTGGAGAGACACTACTGAATTTAGTCTTGAAACAAGTGGTCAGATATAATGTTGGATGGTCTCCTTCGTTCCATAGTTGATGCCTCTCTCATAGGGCTGTAATAAAACTTACTATGAATAGAAATCTGGAAGTTTCAGAAAGTTCTGGAAGTGATTTATTTTCCATATATACTCCTTTTTAAATAGCAGAACTCCTTTATGTGTATATTTTCTTATGTTTCTTGGCATAGCTTTTGAATTGCTCATATTGCCAATGGCTGTGAGCTCTGTATGTTCAAATACTCATCTTTAGCTTTCATTTTATTTATTTGTCTGTTTCTTAGTCTAAAATATCTTTATTCCTACAATTTTTTACAGAAACCATTTCCTACAGTGTGTGGGTGTGTGGGATTATGAATAGCTCAATATGACAGCTATTATTGGCTATTTTCCAAATATTTTCCTAATGTGTAAGAATGTAACGTTGCCTTCCCATTTTCCTAAAGCAATTACTGATAAAGGATTGGAAGTGGTTCATAGTGTAAATATACAGTGGAACCTCGGTTAACGTAATTAATGCGTTCTCTGGGACATTTCTTACAGCAAAAATTACTTTAACCGAATTTCCCATAGGAATGCGTTGAAAACCAAAATACTTTAAGTAAAATGCAGTTTCCCATAGTAATACATTGAAAACCAATTAATCCGTTCTGAAAAATATTCTGTAAACCAAGCCACTACTTTCTATGGATTTCCATTTGTTATGCGATTTTTATGTTAACCGAGCTATTTGTTAACCAAGGTTCCACTGTAGATGTATTTCTCCCTAAAGTATGCTATAATTACTTAAAGAAAATCAGGAGATGGAGCTTGATCCTCAGATTTATCTTTAAAATAATACCTTATGTTAATCAATGAAACTGATTATATTAAATGCTTCCACCACCACCACAGTAATATTTACACCAGCATGGCAAAGTAAGGATTCTATTTGTGTGAATTAATTTTATCAATGTGAAGTCAGATTGGTGACACATACATTCAAAGGAAAGATACCACCATCAGACTGAAAACCCAGTTTTCAGAAGTACAAAAATCATTCAGGGGGAAATGGAGAAATCCTCTGTCCAAAAAGAGAGATGAATATGCTCAATGGCTGAGGAATGCAGGCTAACTGTTGAAAGGATTAGTCAAAGAGAAGAGAATACTCTATGATAAAGGTGTTACTATAGTCTGGTCAGGTTATGCTGCTATCATCATATAGAATACCAATGTTTCCCAAACTATGTTTGCAGTACATTGGTGGACTTCAATTTCCAGAAGCTGGAAAGGTCAGAGTTCGATTCCTGAATATTGCAAGACAGAGTGAGCTCCCGTCTTTGTCCCAGCTCCTGCCAACCTAGCAGTTCAAAAGCAAGAAATCGCAAGTAGATAAATAGGGACCACTTCGTTGGGAAGGTAAACAGCATTATGTGCACTCATGTGTTGAATCATGCCTGCCACATGCCCACGGAAATGTCTGCAAATTCAGACAGTGCTGGTGTTACCAGAAAAATGGCTACTGGATACATTTACAACTTTGGTTCAAGTCACTGGTGGCCTTGGATGAGTCATATATAAGTCACCTTGGGGGAGAAAACTAAATTGCTCTCTATCTACTATGAATTTGAACCATATAGGGATAAAGGGAAAAGGAAAGATGCAAATTAAAGTGCTTTTTCATTTGTATTTAAGGAAGGCATTACAAAAGCTTTGCAGTTACACTGAGCATTTCTGACCTTTATGGTCACAGTTACACAAGCTCTTCTTTGATTATGACAAGTCTAACTCATTTCTATGAAGTCAGATTTACACATATGGCAGCTTCATCCAAGAAGCAAAGCTATCTAACTCCTGTTCATCAATGTCCATCAATTAGATACTGGCCAAAAACCTATGGCTTAGTGTAGAAAATTGTACTAGAGTACACCAACTCAATAAATGAGGATTTAGTGAGTCAAATCTGCCATACGTTCCATTGATTCTAATGGGCCTACTCTTGTTGTTACTTACTTTAGCATAGTAAGGATTCAACTACATTAGCATTAGTGTGGGTTACTTTGTAGCAGTTGGGCTTCATTAGAAAAATCTAATCAAACATGACTATTTATATGGAAATTTGTCTGCCAATATCATGAAGTGGATTAATAATTGAACTACTTAAGGCTACTGACAGATTGATCACTTTCCTTGCTCAGCAGAGGATAGGGAAGTGGGAATTTTTTTCTTTCACCGCATATACACTATTGGTGATGTGCTGTATCAATTATACAAATTATTTTTAAAAAATCCTTTGACTCCTAAACAGCTAGTTGAGAAGCTACCTGCCACCCAAATCACGACTGTGGATTTGACTTGGGTTGTTTTATTGGGGAATTAAGGTTATTTTTCTTAGTTAACAGAGTATGAGGTGGAGAAAAATGACAGCAACATGGGAAAAGTGGTGAAATTAGCCCAGTCTCATCATCCCCCTCCTTCCTTCCTCACATTCAAGCTAGAAATTTGTATGATAAAATTATTCTAGAAAATTATAAAGAAAAAAATGATATATTTACTTACAGTTACCATTTGTTGTTACAGCCAGTAGGATAAAAAAAGGGAAATGGAGCATCAAGTGCATGGAGATAACTTCCATGCTTGCTGCTTGTTTGAGGGTTAGAAAAAGAAGAGTGGGCTATAAACAAAACAATTGAAGCAAGAAAACAAGAGCAGTCAGGGTCATCTTTCAAATGCCAGAGAGAGAAAAAGAACTCTTACCAATCAAACAATTGCAGAATGGAGGTGATACCTTTTATAGGGTCACTTAACAATCAGGTTAGTGGTAAAATAAAATCACATTAGGCTGTCAAGCTCTCCCACTGATACCTATTATTAGTGTATACAAAATTGCTATTATCTCAACAAGTTTTTTAACTGGCCCTTTAAGCTAGGCAAAGAAAAAAATTGTAACTGATGCAGTAAAAAAAATCCCCTACTGAAGTCAGTTACAGTGGTACCTCAATTAAAAAGCATAATGTGTTCCATGGGGTTGCTCTTTAAGCGAGTTTGTTCTTTCAGCGAAACACCATGGTAAGTGACCAATTGTGAAATCTGGCAGGGGGGTTGTGAACCCCGATTTAGTTGTTAAGTGAGTTTTTAGTTGGTTTTAGTTGTTAAGCGAGGTGACTATTCAGAGGAAATTCTGCTCTTTAAGCGAGTTAGTCTCTAAGCGAGGTGCTCTTTCTGTGAGGTTTTACTGTACTGTATTAAGAATTTTTTCTAATTGAGTACTTCACAATCTAGGCAAAGTCCAACTGGAAGACTTGCTTTGGATCAGTTCCAGTGATCACATGCAGCTTAGTCTCTTCTATTTCCTTATTCAGTATAGGGGTTACCACTTGCTAGATAACTTCACCCAGGATATCATGTTGTACATTACACTACTCCTTCATCTTTTCTACTGGGTAAAAATCCTTCCAGAATGAAAGCTGGCCAAAAGACTGAGAAACAGATCTTGTCATGCAAAACTAGGCTATTGTGATCATGCCCCTGCTTTCAACAGGGTCAAAGTATCTAAAAGTGTGTCTCTCACATGAATCTGCATCCATTATTGAGAGCATTTCCCTTTGTGATCAGAAGATATTGATCTAGCTCAGATGAGAGACAGGTATGCACCATTGTGGCATCCCAGGAGAATTCCAGCCGATTTCCTTTAGCAGAGCAAACTCTTCCAATTGGTCAGGCCTCTGATCTGATATACATTTTTGCCACCTAGATGAGTTTGTGAGTTGTATCTCTTCCCTGGTCTTAGATTTTCTACTGGAGGAGGAAGTAGTGGCAGTGGCAAATTGTAAGCTGAGGGGGGAAAGTAAATGGCTATAAAAATAAATCCTTTATCACACATACATTGCTTCAGGAATCTGAAACCTTTTTATTCTTTTCTCCTGAGGTGTTGCCTAGTTTAATTTAATTTATCAAAATTTTCTGGTTTATGAATATGGGACACTGTGCTTCTGGATTAACAATTCAAAGTACCATGAAATGAACTGATAGTGTTGCACAATATTGTGCTCGAGTTACCAACAGGAAAAAGAATGCCAAAAGTTCACCAGTTTTCAGGTCACTTGAGGATTGGGGGGAGGAGCAAAATAAGGTTTAGTCTCTCCCCCCCTCCCCTTCCAACAAAACACGTGATCTATGTCTGTATGGTGAATTGAGCTGCTTCATGATAGGTTCAAAATGAAATACTTCCCCTGCTCCCATCAACTCTCTGAATCCATCCACTAACTCTCACAAATCTTGTCACTCTGAGCTTTTTCATGCTCAACACAATTACAGGACACCTGGAGATCAGTTGGGAAATGGCGTCGGTAGGTGGCAAGACATTAAAGACAAGGATGTGAAACAAATATTCTCCTCCTTTCCATCCCACCACTTTGCAACTTTTCTCCTTGCCTAAAAGAAGCACAGTTCTCTCCTACAACTTCAGTTGAGCCCTGATACCTGGCAAATACATATATATGTCCATGCAAAACTAGAATAAGCAACCTGGTACACAAAATAGGTTTTGGACCACAAAGAGGGTTGTCATTACCATTAGGCTGTGTAATGCTGAGTAACGAGGTGGAAGGTGTGTCCCAAACAGCTTGCCTTGCAAGCCCTATACTAACCTACCGCTTCCAGGTACAATAGAGTTGTCTCTCAGCACCAGAATTAGCAATAAATTCAACTATATGCAATCAGCTATTAGTATGGAAGAAGAAGTCCCTTTTTTTTTCCTACCAGGCAGCAAAATGTCTTGGGCCATGTTGGTTGAGTGTTTGAGAGCTGTAGTCCAGAGTATGTATCTAAAAGGAGTACTTTTCTCTCTCTTCTTCCATTATTTGCTAGACACAAAGAGAAAGAAGAAGAATTTGATTCACACTGTGAGGATACACAGGTATGGCAGAAATTCTGAAACTCTGGGATAGATTTTAAATGATATGAAAAATGGGCATCATACATGATTTACATTTCCACGACTTCATCTTTTAATTCATTAGGAGACTTGCATCTGCATACATCATGAACTGAATCTCTCCTGCATAGTTTAGCATAGTTTGGGCTTTCTAAAACTAGTATACTTAATTAAACATATTACATATCCTTGCAAAAGAAGGATATGTAGCTTAGCTTCAATGGATTTCTGCTCAAATTAATGTACTTTTGTGCAACTCTGAATACAGTCTCAAAAGCCACCACTATGGGTGGCACATAAGCATTAATTCCAGAAGTAAAAGTCCCTTGCAATTAGCATTCAGAATCATAGAGGAGAAATAAGAGTAAAAACTAATACAGTGGAAACTCGCTTAACAAATTTAACACATTCTCTGGGACCTTTTGTACTACGAAAAATTTGTAAAGCAACTTTCCCATAGGAATGCATTGAATGCAATTTCCTTTAGGAATGCATTAAAAACCAAAATTTGTTAACCGAAACACAGTTTCCCATGCATTGAAAACCAATTAATATGTTCTGATTTATTTATTTTTGTTAACAGAGCCATTAATTTCTATGGATTTCCTTTTGTTATGTGATGTTTGTGTTAACCGAGATGTTTGTTAAGTGAGGTTCCACTGTATTGTAATTCAAAGACATGCTTTGGAGATTTTAAAAGTCAAAATTGGTACTCGTCAGGATAAAAAATCCTTGCTGTTCTACACTGGGTACTTCTGTCATAATCACCTACTATTTGCACTGATGCGTAGGGCTCATGGGAGTTGCTGTCCAAACTACATGGAGGACAAAATGTTCCCCAATAGGGCCTACTTAACAAGCAAGCAATACAGAGAGAGCGCCTTCTTGGGACAGCAGAATTCCAGCAACATCTGGTGATTCAGAAGACATTTAAGGGAGAATGCAGGGTCCTCCCACATATACCAATGTTAGATTTTGGCTAATGGAAGCGTGGCGCCAAAATGGCCGCCGCGCTCTTTGCGCCCCCCCCCCACCGGACGAAGCCATCCGGATAGTTAGGGGCGTGGCCAGCACCCTAATAAAAGGGCTGGCCACGAGGCAGCCGTGCTGCCATTTTGGCGAAGCGACGGAGCGGAGAAGTTTTTCCCTCTTACCTCCGTCGCTCGTATCCTTCCAGGGGAAGCCTTTTTGGGCAGCTTTTTCTCTTCTTAGGCTTCCTAGCAAACTCAGCTATGCCCTCTAAGAAGAAGGCAGCTGCTAACGTGGCTCGATCGGCGCGGAGGCGCCAGTCGGGTCGGAGGACCGCGACTGCGCCCGCCCAGCAGCCACCTTTAACGGAGCCCATCGGGACCGGTGGGATGGGATCGGTGGCCCCTTGGCCCGATCCGCGGTGTGTGCAGGTTGCTCCGGACGGGGCCTCGGCCCTTGGCCCGCAAGCGATGTCACTGCCCCCGCCAGGGTCCATGCGGCTGGGCCTTCTTGCCCGGGTGCACAGTTCCCCATGGGGGGAGCGAGCCACGGGGGGTGGTTGGGTTCCCTGCCTTGGCAGGGCGTGCCCACGCCTCCCCAAGGGCCAAGCATGGGCTCTTGGCCTTATCTGGCCCCTGGGCCCAGGGATCTGGACAGGTACCCGTGACATATGGGTCGGCTGCCCATTCGCCCCCTGTTGGGGCTGGGGCCTATGTCAACGTGGAGGCCCTTATGGCCCGTGTAACGGCCCTTGAAGCACCCTTAGCGAGGGCCAATCAAATAGGGGCGTCTCTAGGATTCCAGGTGGACCCTTTGGCTGCCGAACAGCGGCTGGCGACGGGTCGGGTTGAGCTGCCTGAGGCGCGCGGGCCGGTGGCGGCCACTGCCTCACAGCTCCCCACTCAACAGGTGCAGCAGTCTGGTGCTGGTCTGGCCCCGTCGACGAGCTCAGCTTCGGTCGTGAGCTCCGACGCCCCCAGCGGGCCGGAACCCCCGGTGGGGGCGGCCCGTGGGGGTGCATCGGGTGAGTTCAAGCTAGTACACCCACACAACTGGCTTCCCTGGGGGGGGCTTTCACGGGTCGGGGTGGCGCCCCCTATGTGGTAGGTAATGTGTTTGGGATCCCCGGGCTGGTACAAGCCCCCTTTGCTTTGCCCGCAGTTCCCTCTGTGCCGGTGTCGGCATTGCCAACAGCAGGGTATTCCTTGCCCCTGGGGGACCATCTGGCCCAGTCCACCAAGGAAAAGATCTGGAGGGCGAGTATGTAGATATCTCCTCCCTTCTTAATAGGGAGCCAACCAAGGAAGAGAGGGAAGGGCTGGACGAGAAGGATAAGGAGCAGGCACGTCGTCGTAAGCCGCCACGCACGTGGGCAAATTGGTTGCCAGCGTACCTGATTTACATGGCCGTTTACCTCGGGGCTAGGCCGGATTTGGCCATCCCTATGGTCCAGTATCTGGACGACATTTACCGGGCTATGGTTGGCTTCCCGGGTCCGTCGTGGCGGGCTTACGACGAAGAATTCCGCATGAGGATTCCACTGCACCCAGAGATGAGGTGGGATGAGCCCTGCCAGAAGCTGTGGCTTCTGTATATGACCCCCACGCGCCCGGCGCCTGGGGAGAGATACCATTGTGGACATGCGGTACAACGAGCGGCCCTGGTACAGGTTCCCCGCCAAGTGGCGGGGCAGGGGGTTCCAGCCCGCCTGCTGTGCTGGACCTTCTCGTCCAATGGTTCTTGCAACAGGAAAATGGCAAGTACAAGCACGAGTGCCCCTCTTGTTCTGGCCCCCATGCTGCCTCCGCCTGTCCCAGGCCGGGAGGATACAGGGGCAGGGGTAGGGGCGGACAAGGGGCAGGTAGGACTGCCACGGAGGGAGCGGGTTCACCGAAAGGCCCCCTCCCCAATTAATGTCGACATGCTGGAGCGTTGGCTCGCATTGTACCCGAAGAGGGCAGACGCTGTGTACCTCCTTCAGGGTTTTCAACTGGGTTTTCGTATTCCTTTCACGGGGGATAGGTCACCGCAAGACGCACCCAACCTTTTGTCACTTAGAGGAAGGGAGGGGGTGGCTGCCGAGAGCATTAATAAGGAGATTGATGCAGGCAGGGTCGCTGGCCCTTTCCCCGCGCCCACGTTCCCCAACCTTAAAGTATCCCCACTAGGACTAGTGCCCAAGAAGTCCCCGGGCGAGTTCCGCCTGATTCATCACTTGTTCTACCCACTCGGGCAATGATGTTATCCCTGATGACCTTTGTTCGGTCGGGTATACGTCCTTTGACTAGGCATTGCGCATGGCGCGCTCATGTGGCCCGGGTGCACTGTTGGCTAAGTGTGACATTAAGTCGGCTTTTCGTCTCCTGCCGGTGCACCCGGGTGACTTTGAGTTGCTGGGTTTCAAATTCTGGGGTGAATATTATTTTGACAAAGCCATGCCATTCGGCTGTTCCATACCCTGCTCGGATTTCGAGCGTTTCAGTACATTCCTTCAGTGGGCATTTGTCCGTAGGTCAGGGTCTCGGTCTGTAGCCCATTACCTGGATGACTTTGTGTTTGGGGATGAACGGGGCTGGGACACGTGCACACGTCTCCTCAACACATTTCAGACGCTAATGGAGGAACTTGGTGTCCCTTTAGCGCCCGAAAAGACCGAAGGCCCGTCTAATAAGTTAGTATTCCTGGGGGTGGAGATTGACATGGTAGCGTAGGCGTCTAGGTTGCCGGGAGACAAGGTGTCAAGGATAGTGGCCCTTATATCGGACTTGCTGGCTAAGTGCAAGGCATCCCTTCGGGAACTTAATTTCGCTTGCAGGGTGGTCGCACCTGGCAGGGCATTTGCTCGGCGCTTGTGCGACACCATGGCAGGCTTATCCAGGCCCCATCATAGGGCGAGATTGACATGGGGCATCAGGGCAGATATGCACATATGGCTCCAGTTCCTGAGGGAGTTCAATGGGGTCTCATTTTGGAGGTCCGACCTCCTGGTTTCACCTCACTTTCAGATTCTGTCTGATGCCTCGGGATCCCTTGGTTATGGGATGTACTTCAATGGGAAGTGGGCCTATGGTGGATGGCCGCCAGCCTGGTCAGGCACGGGTCGCCTGAGGGATCTCACATAGTTGGAATTTTTCCCATACCGGGGGCTTTGATGCTATGGGGTGAGGAGTGGGCCAACTCTGTGGTGCATTTCTGGTGTGACAATGCGGCCGTTGTCCACATTGTCAACTCACAGACCTCTATATCTCCCAGGGTCATGGTCCTCGTGCGCCAGTTTGTATTGCGCAGCCTGCGCCTCAATGTACTGTTCAGGGCCAGGCATGTCCCGGGGGTGAATAATGATATTGCTGACGCTTTGTCCCGCCTGCAGATCTCCCGGTTCCGTGCCTTGGCCCCGGATGCGGAGGAATTTCCCTCGCCACTCCCGGAAGAGATATGGACCTTTAGCAAGGAGAAGTGAACCGGGCGATCGGCATGTCACTGGTGCCACGTACGCGTAAGGCGTATCACCATGCATTAGTTTCTTGTCAGACATGTTGTACACAATTTCAGCTGCCAGATACCTGGCCGATCCCGGTGGCCCACATCCTCCATTTTATGGTTTACCTGCATGCCCAGGGCCTTGCACCCCGCACCATAGCATCCAGGCTGTCAGCGCTGGCTTTTATGGCCAAGGTGGGAGGTCATGCGGATAGTACCGCTGATTTCCGTGTGAGACACTTTTTGGAGGGGTGGGTGCGGGAACGTGGGCGTAGCCTGGACGACCGCCACCCAATTTCCCCTGGGGTTCTTACCCAACTGGCACGGGGCTGGCAGGACCTATGTTTCGATAGGTATGAGGCACCCCTGTTTCATGTGGCTACAACGGTGGCCTTTTTTGGAGCGCTCCGCATCAGCGAGCTTGTGATGCTGACTAAGGCAGATGCAAGTCGTAGGGCACTGGAACTCGAAGATGTCTATGTTCACAATGATTGGGCTCAGTTGAGGATACGCTCCTCTAAAACAGATCAGCACGGCGTAGGCAGTTGAGTGATACTGCTACGATGTTCCTTGGAAGACATCTGTCCGGTTGGTGCCCTACAGGAGTTTCTTGCACTGTTTGGCACGCACCATGCCCCATTTTTCTGTCACCAGGGTGGGTCTCCCCTCACTCAACCATTCCTGCAGGATGGGGGCGGTTTCTACTGCAGCTGCTTTTGGGTACTCTGGGGCTGAAATATGCCGCATGGGAAGGTGGGGATCACATTGTTTTCAATTTTGTGTTCACCCTCTTCAACCGTGAGTACCAGTTTAGTCACTGCAATGTTTCTCACCCCCCCTTTTTTCCTTGACAGACCCTGGGTGTCGTTTTACACCGGTGACAGTATGGCTGGTGGGCCGTTGCCACGTGCACAGGGCAGCGCGTTACGCTGCACAGGGCAGCCGTTACGCTGCACAGGGCAGCGTGTTACGCTGCACAGGGCAGCGCGTTACGCTGCGGCGACAGAGTGGGACCCCGACTGGGACTGGGTGCACCCGCACATCTCAGGTGGTGTGGTAAGCGCGGCATGTTATGGCGGGAACTGTTGCCATTCCTTTTCTACATCAGGGATGCTGACTCGCCTGATGTCCTGGTTATTCACCTTGGGGGCAATGGTTTCGGACAGGTCACTGGTCTATCGCGGAAGCTTGCGATTTGCAGTCACCTGGCCTACTCACATTATGGGTGGCCTGCCACACCCCTCATTTGGTCGGACATGATACCGCAGTACGCTTACAGGGGAGCGTTTGGCCTCCAGGCGCTTGACCGGGCTCGTCGCTCCAGGACTATTGCCCGGTTCCTTTTTGACAAGGGTTGGGGACGCGTCATTCGCCTCCCTGCCATCAGTCTGCAAAATTATGAGCTTTATTCAGGGGAGGGGGCCCATCTGTCGCAGGGAGGTATGGACCTCTTGTTAGTAGACTGGTGAGCAGGCCTGTTGACCGAGCTGACGGTCTGGGGGGGGCGGTGAGCCTTTTGGGAAGCCTCCCCGTGTGGCGGGTAACACTGGTAAGGTAAACATTTATGACCCACAGGTATCCGGCAGGTTCGCAATTGACTGGACAACACTAGATAGGCATAAGTTGTTTAAACGTTGTCCGGTCAACGCCGAACCAGGCGAGGGGGTGATGGTTACCACTAGACAGCTGGAATCACCCCCTGATTTTACGGATACACGTCAGAGGGTGGGGTCATTAGTTAGATATTGACTACGGTCAACAATTTGTTTGTTGTCAACAAACAAATTGATACAAATAGATACATTGTAACAATTGCAGTTGGCAATTTTGGGTGGTACCTTACCAGTGTTACTTCGGCCTGCTTGCCTTAAGAATTATGATTGGTCGTTTTACCAATAGAAATTTATAATTCGGACTAGGGCATGAATCAATAAATGTGGCCCAATGCCGTTATCCACTTTCATTTGTGTCTGAGTCCATTATTGGGGGGGTGCGCCTGCAAAGAGGCTGACAGGCATATGTGAGTGCATGTCTCACCTTTCAATTTCTTCCTAATTCATTGCAGCCCGTTCTTTTCCTTACCCCATAAAATGAATGGAAGAAAAATGTCAAATCAGTTGTGCAGAAAAGTGTGATGAGGATAGCCTTAGAGGAAATGTTACACTATTGCCCTCCCCTCCACCACACACAAGATACCAAGGCAGGCAGCAAATTTAACTCACATAGGCCAGGAAAATAGTATGAGCCTGCCCAGATGATGTTATTCCAGATGCTCTGTGCTGTGACCAGATGCCACATGCCTTTGTGTTTTGCTGCATTGCAGTTCTCTAATATTTTGAACGTCTCATAGCAACCTGAGGCCAAGACTCAACCCGATGACAATAACGTTCTACTAGAGAATGCAAGGCAAGGGCTGATGACTTCAAACTTGGGCAATGTTACAACAGCAGGCCAAACAGAATCTGTATACAAAAACACCTGGTTAGTTTAACAATTCCATACCCTGCTTGAAGCACATTTCAGCTACATCTTCGTTTTCATCTTCTTTTAATCTTTTCATTTTTCCAGTTTCTGGAGAAAGTACACAGTCAGAGCATGTAGCAAATGTAACAAATGCACACACCATGCAATTAATTTTATGGTGTTCAGTTCTCCTTCATTTTGTATGCAATATTTTCAAGATGCAATGTTCTTTGCTATGAATGTTCAACTTTGCTGCACTCCTTGTCAAACTCAGCCATATATGGTGTCCAGCAGCTATAGCCACTGTTCTGTTCTCCTCATGTTCATGTTCTTTCCCACTCTTGTTCACAATTTAGACTGAACAGTCTTTGGAATGGGGGACCTGCTGTTTGCTCATGCTAGTCTGATAAATGTAAAGGGAGAAATATGGCAGTGTTTGGAGGCATGCTCCTGTGCAAGGAGGAACTGTTTAAAACATACACACAATTTCCATACATGGTGGGTGGGAACTGTAAAGAGATTCATGAAATTATTGGCCAAAAACTGATTTAAAAAAGGAAACCAGTAGCATTGCTAAATAGCTTTAGAGATATCCAACTGAAATGGTAAAGAAAGAAAAGAATTGATAATAATTTTAATAATAGTAACAAAATTGATTATACCAAGAAATTGGAAAGTTACGTTTAAATTTCAAATGGAACATGGGCATAAAGAAATATGTGAGATGGCAATTAATGACAAACAGACTTGTAAGATGAAATTAAGGAAATGGGTTTTGAAAACAAATCATTTTAAAGTCATATGGGAATTTTTTATATAACACTAGCATAGGTTGCCTGGTGTTGCTGGGCTGTTATAAACTGTGTTTAGATGTTTTGGGGGTTTAGATGTTTTGGGTGTTTTTTAGTTAAAAATCAACAGAGGATGGTATAAATCTTTTTATTTTATTTATTTAACATATGTTTGTTATTTGTGTAAACTTTTGATTTATTGGGTTTTTTTTACTTGTTTTTACTCTTGTGGCCTCTATGTGGGGCTGTGTGCCAGCTTTCTCAGCATTCTGTGTGCTCAAGACACGTAGGACGCTGGGACTTGGAGTTTTGTGTTTTTTGTTTGAATTTGTGCAGCGTTTTTTTTCCGGCGGCTTGATTGCAATTGGCCGCACCGCGTTGCCCAACGTTCTTTTTGCTCGCGCCTCTTAGTCTGATTGGCTGATGTTCGGCGCGGCACAGAGGACATTGGGAATTGAAGTTCTTTTCCTTTTTTCGCATTCGTGGGGCTCTTGCCCCACTGGCACCTTCAGCAACCCTGCAGTAACCTGCAGGCCAGGTTCAGGCGAGTGCAGGAGGCTCGGTACGGGATAGGATGGACGGGTGCAGAAACGTATAGCAAGTTCCAACGGTTAACCCTTGAATTTATAGGTATAGATGTATATGAAAAAGGAGAAAGGGAAATCTCCTAGATAGGGTTTAATGTTTTTTTGGCAGCATAGTGATGTGTGGCTATGTTTAAAGACATATATGTCTGGCGGAGCAGACTTGATCCACAAAAGCTAACATTAAAATACAGCAGTTAGTCTTTAAAGTGCCACAATGTTTTTAATTTTGTTTTGTTTTGTTTTGTTTTGTTTTGTTTTGTTTTGTTTTGTTTTGTTTTGTTTTGTTCTGTCACACAGTCGATCCCAACCCTTTGCGACCCCATGGACCACCATGTCAGGCACCCCATCCTCCACCATCCTCCTCAGCCCACCCAGCTTTGTGCCCATTGGGTCAACAATATCATCTAGCCATCTCATCCTCTGCCGCCCCCTTCTTCTTTTGCCCTCGGCCTTTCCCATCATCAAGGCTTTCTCAAGTGAATCCTCTATTCTCATTTGATGTCCAAAGTATTTTAACTTCATCTTCAATATTTGACCTTCTAAGGAGCAGTTGGGGTTGATTTCTTTTCAGATCGACCTATTTGTTCTCTTTCCTGTTACTCTCTGATATGCTTGAAATACAGACTAACACGGCTACTATTCCAATAAAAATATATAGTTTGCTTTTTTTAGTAAGTTGCCTTTGGTGTCAGGTGCTTTGGGCTTTCTTTGGGAGAAAAAAGCATGGTGCAAATAAATAAATATAGTGGCAGATTATATCAAGGCTAGGGACTTTGAGGATTTCTCAATATCATTTCATCTTTGATCACAGGCAGTACATTAGGAAAACTGGCATCCACCAACATTTAGAATAGTTTTTGCACTTGTTTTCTGTGAAGATTTCCCTTTATTCTAGTTCACTTGTCTCATTAGTGCAGAATTCCCAAAACTCAGTTTTAGTTACTGCACTTCAGTCTTCCAACTGAACAACATGAACTTTCGTAGCTTCAGAGACAACCCCATTTGTCTCTGCACAAGTCACAATTTTCTGCATTGTTTCTTTGAGGCTTTGTAAATCAGCTGCTGGAAAAGCAACTGAATAATCCCATCATTGCCCCCACAACAGAAAGGTAGTTGTGGTGCCCAAACCCAGGGAAATCTGGTTAGTAACAGAGGCAAATATCACTCAGACAACAGACAACTACCTCTGTGGGAGGGAATTTACTTTGTATCTGGTGGTACATTAAATTGAGTTATCTTGCAAAACAAAATAGGGTTGTTATCCTAGTTCTAGTGGGGTTCTATTTCACTCCCAATCAGGTTGTTTCTCACAACCTACCACCTCTAGCATATTGGGTTTTTTCCCCTTTCTTACTTTTCTTTTTCTCTTTACGCATAAAGTGTGGCATTCTAAAAATGCCCTCTCTGGCTCTTGGTGATCAACAGCTAGTTGATCTGCACAAGCTGCCTGTAAAACAAAATGACAAGTGTCAGGAAACCACTCTTCATGTTCATGTAACAGCAGATGATATAACTGTTCCTTTTTACATTCAAACATCTGTCTTCTCAATTAGCAACCACAGAATTTCATAGAACTATATGCATCCTTTCGAATGACATTCAAAGACTTACTTTAAAGGTTGAAGACTGCAGTTTGTGCTACCATGACCTCTTAATTGTGCAATGGATATTACAGTGGAAAGACCATGAATATTCAATTATGATTCCTTTGCTACTCAAAGCAAAGACAAAAAAAACCATTGAATCAAATCATCCTCTACTAACAGGGTGAAATCATGTTTCAGAAGTGTATGAGTATAGCTGGCCTATATGAATTCTGCATGTATTCAGTTATAGAACTGTTCTATATCCTTTGTATGGATTTGTATGTCAAAGGAAATACCTAATTTTCATACAAAATTTCCCCTCCCATATACATTTTTTACATGTCTCACCCAAGCAGTGGCATTTATGTATGCACTTTTCTGAGCTTGGAGAATTGCATTGCAAAACTGAGAACTGTGTGGAACCTGGGAGATAGCTGTGTACTAATCTGTATATTAGCCTGGGACTGAATGCAAATTACCTTGGTTTGCTTTAAAATGTGGGTTTGATAAACCCATCCATCCAATCTTTACGTCATTCTGAAGGTTTTTTAAAATGTACTGTACTCCTAAAATATATACTGTATTTTATACACAGCTTTCTTTAATATAGACATTTATGTAAATAATTTCCCATTGTGCCCATATGATTGAATGCAATGCCTGAGCAGGGAAATGGCTTTATAAAATTACTGAGTTCCAATCTACATACAATTCCAAGAAATGTGAATTAGGTCTGCTTGGTTGCAAATATAGACCAGACAACAGTCTCCCCCATCCTTAATCACACTCCAAATTATAGTTCAGTACTGAAGGCTCATGTACAGCCTAGTTGCCTGAGGTAAACTGCTTAGTTCCTTACTTCCAGTTAACACAGGTGTAGGAGAGAAAAGGTGGTAGTGGGGAGAAAGTTATCTATTTGGTACCAGATGTTTCTAGCATCCACTTGTTAATTTTTTGATGTATTAACATCCCACCTTATGAATGCATGCAAATGTCACAGCATAGCTTACAACAGTTAACATCATTAGCACTGATATGCAGCATTTGCCTAGCGATTAGAATGGTGGATCGAGACCAGTGGTGGGATTCAGCAGGTTCGTCCCAGTTTGCCAGAACCGGTAGCAGAAATTCTGGCTGGCCCCGCCCATCCAAGTTTTGAAATAAAGTAGTCCGAATTTAGGCCCTGGCCACACCCACCATACCACACCCACAGAGTAGGTAGTAAAAAAAAATGAATCCAACCACTGATTGAGACTTGGAATGTCCCAGTACTTTTGAAGGAGCCGTGAAATTGGGTAAATTTTGGGCCTGGCACTCTCTCTTAGTCTTGACTACCTCATGTGGCTGTTATGAGGGTAAAGTGGAAACAAAGACAGGCAAGTATGCTGCCACAAGTTTACTGGACGAAAAGCAGGGTTTTAATTTAATTAAACAACCACCTAAGGGTGTGTCTACACTGGTTCTTCCAGTACAGGATGTCTGGGATTGCTTTAGGACAGAGGGAGAAGCTAAATGGCATTTAGCCCACTTCACACATGTAAACAGCTATTACCTGTACTATGAAGTGGCTGAGGAGCTGCTTCATAATAGGGGCAAACTGAGCACTTCTCGACCATCTGGCAAACTTTTTTTAGTTTTTGTAGACTATCACTGTGCTGATGTATCATTTAGATAACAGGATTTTTATTACTTGGATCTAAGCGATATACAAATGTTTAGTCATACCTGATACATGATCATGGAAACATCTGCAGATGCAGACAGCACTGGTGTTGCAGCATTAAATAAAGAAGAACACTGAAACCTCAAGTTGGATATGACTGGTTTTGAAGCAAGGGTGACCTTTACCTTTTAAGTGATGCATCAAAACAGCAATTGTCTACCAAATGTAAAAAAAAAAGTTTTTAAAAGATTAATAGATATTTGCTTACAGCACTCACCTACTGAATTTAAGGAAAATTATACTTCCCCTGACTATCCCCTGCTGTTAGAGCTAAAAGTTTATATAGGAAGCAGCTTCTCCACTATCTTTTAATCTATGTGCTGCATGCACTATGCTGGAACTGGAATAAAAGTGCAAGGTTTCTTAAAGGATGTTCTGCACATTACTCACAGGGAGATCTGGCTGTGGCAAACCACCCAAAGTGACTGAGAGTCTAGGTTTTTCCCCAGCTTGCAAGGTCATTTTGTCAATGGGTTATACCCTCAGACATTCTGTTCCTTTGCAATTCTTTAGCAATTTAAATAATCTGGGTGTCAGCTTTGCAATAATGCAAGACAAAACAGCTTGTTATTCTGCAAGCATTGATTCCTGTACATCAGGGGTTCCCAACCCTCAGCCTATGGGCCAGACTTGGCCTACAGCATCAATTAATCTGGACCACAGTGTATATCTCACCACCACCATCGGAAGTGCTGCAAAAGTAGCAAAAATGTGCCAGAAGCACTGCAGACACAGCAAAAATGCACCAGAAGCACCACAAATGCAGTGAAAACAGCTGGAAATGCAACAAAAATGCACTGCCCTCACTGCCACCAATACTAGAAGTGGCAGGAGGAACTACACCTAAGCCTGCACATCTGTCTGAGGGGGCATTGTCCGGCCCATGGCACAAAAAGGTAGGCTACCCCTGCTCTACATGGCCCTGGTGGTGCAATGGTGAAACTGCTGTCCTGCAACCAAAAGGATGTGAGTTCAATCCTGACCAGGCTAAAGGTTGACTCAGCCTTCCATCCTTCTGAGGTCGGTAAAATGAGTACCCAGCATGTTGGGGGCAAAATACCGCCTAGAGGGTGCACTTAGCGCTATGGGGCAGTATACAATTGTGATTGCTTTGCTTTGGCTTTTATAGTATTTCATACTGGTTGAAAATATACAACAGGCATGTGATTCAAAATGGCTTAGTGTCATCTTGAAATCATGTGGAATTGTAGGAGGAGGTAACTGGGAAGATCAATCCAAAGTATAATTGTGGTCCTCTGGATGATTTTGGACCCCACAACAGCAAGGCTCTAAACATGTACTTGGCTTGGCAGTTCACATACATTACATAAGCTCAGGCTATGTGTATTCATGTTTGGTTTCAAAGAAATCACCACATTCTTCAATTCCTCTAGCTGAAATTGCTTTTCAATGTTCTCAGAGATAACAGCTGAGCCTGTGAGAACTTCCAGTGAAGTTGTTGTGTATTAAGGTTTATTAGGTATTATTTCAAACTGTTATCAATAGGTTAATTATTGCTGCATCATGGACGCCATGTTCCTGTTAAGCATTTCCATATAAGGCTAGGCCTGGTTTCATTATACTCGACGGTTGATTGGTTGTAGGTGCTCCTGATTCCTGAGAAGCCAGGGTAAATGTATCTCTCTCTGCACCTGCTGCAGAGACTGTATATAAGCATGTGGCTCTGCCCTTGCTTTAAGCCTTAAGCCCTGAGGAGCTAGACCAGGGCTGGGCCGGATCTACACTTCGCACTTCGTACAGGTAGCCAGCAACATGCTAGCCTGGGTCTCCTCCGTTACGCTATGCTTCTATGGTAGCTAGTCTTTGCCTCCTGCACGGCAAGAGTCCGGAGGGACTGATTCCACTGGGTTTGTATAGCCATCTCTGTGTCCGGAGCACCACGTAAGCTCATCTCTAAAAGACTGTTGAATAAAGACTTGTTGCTGTTTTGTTCATCGTTGTCTGGACTAGTGCTTATAAGGGCCGGACATAACAGAAGTGTAGCAAAATTTTCATACAATAACCAAAAAGACTTTGAACCCTTCAAACTGAATCTGTGGCTTTTGGGAACAGAGCAATTGCTGGGAAAGCAAGTGATTTCTTAGAAGCACACTTGTTTCCTTCTGATCACATCTAAAATGATAGCATACAAACGGATGCTTCTGGTGGCAAGCCATTTAAAAGAAACAGAAACTGGTTTCATTCTTACAGGAAATAAGTCCTCGTTTTAAAAAAGTTAATTTCCAAAATGGCTATCCCTGTCATTTAAAACCAAAGGCCGGAGCTGCATATGCTACAGAATGAAGAATGTGTTGTTCCGCTTCATACTGCTGGTTGGGATGCTGTCTTTTCAATGATCTCTGCTCTTTTGTTTTACTTTCCTTTTACCTTTGCAAATCCCTTGCATTGGAATAACATGGATTGGAAACCTAGGGTGCCACTAGTGGATTTTTGAGAAAGAAAGCAGCAGAAGAAATGTAGAGAGTGCATTTGTCCTAATGACTTAGTGGTAGCAAAGGTTTTATGTAATGAACAGTAACCCTGCAGTGACAGGACAAAAACACTGTGTGCATGCACAAAGCTGTTTCTTCCTCTTTGTCAGTGCTTTTGTGTTCTATAATTGGTAGCCTGGCTCTAAAATACTGGAGTTTCTGGTTATAATGGCAAAATGTTGATTTTTTTCCCCTACCAAGATTTAACACTGTGTCACAATAGTAAGACATATACATATATTAAAAGTGCACAAAATGACACTAACATGAATGCTAATGGGTTATTAAGTCACAGACTGTATCAAGTACATGCTCATTCTTCGTCCAGTCAATTTATATGGAATATCAACAACTGTTATTGTTTTATAATGTAAAGTCACTTCCAGTTTATGGCAACCTTGGAAATCAATGACCTCCACAAGAGTCTAACATTTACATTTACAGTTTTGCTCGGATTTTGCAGCCCGAAGGCTTTAGCTTTCTTTATTGACTCAACAACTTTAGACATAAGCTAATAGGAGCCAGTGACTGAAGAATATATGGCAAACACTCTGTCCTGCCTTTTACAGATGTGGAAGTTAGGTACAAATGTGCCCTGTGCATTTGGCTTGGGTCATGTGGGAGAAAGTATCTATGGCAAAATATACTTGGTGTTACAAACTTTACTGTTAATCAATTACTGGTTGCCCATTTTCTTTGCGTAGTGGAGCTAGTCATACCAGAGACCAAACCATTGTTCTCTTTTTCTTCTCCTGCACAACTGACTGAATAAATCTAAGCAACTGTGGCCACCAAGAACAGTTGACTGAACTCATCTCAAGTCTTTTAGACACATTTCAGTTCCCTGTAAAAGAGGATGAGAATGTCTGGTTAATAACCTTGGCTCTGTGTGGTTTGCTGTTTACCTAACAGCATCGCTGCAGACTGCACCAACAGGAAAGCCACCAGACAGATTACATACATCACAGCAACTGTTTGGAGGGCTGCTGTGTTACTGCGGTTGAACACATTTCAATACGGATGTGCACATAGGGATGGTTTTCGCATTTTGTGGCTGGAGTGCCTCTCCAGCTGCCAAAGTTGTCACTGTCATTCATAAGATATCTCAAAACAAATATCAATCTTCTATAGATTGGTTTTAGTGGTAGGAATAAATGAGCTGTCTAGTATAAGTTAGTCAATATGGTACATTCTTCTCTCTCTCTTTTGTGATTGAACAGTTCAGAGTTAAAGAAATGAGGAGAAGATGGGTGACATGGATAGGTGCAAATAAGAAAAATACATTTCTCCAGAATAGCCATTTTCTAAGCATTTGTTGGAAGAGCTTCTACAGTATGCAATAAACAATTCTCTCCATGCCTTTAAAGAAACTAGCAGAAGCAAAGCAGATATTCTTCATCCTTACCACAAACAAATTAACTTTGAAGTGTAGTCCTTTAGTTATAATCTAAAGTTGGTTCAGTGGAAGGTCTGTTTGGCTGCATTGTCAAACACAGGTTTATATGGGTAGTTTAAGAAAGAATGTAGAGCATTTCTGTAAGTACTACGCCTACACATCACTTGAAAGCTACTGGCCAGTATCCTGTTGAGTTTCGGCTGAACAAAAAGGCTTCTTGGAAATTTGGGATTGTTTCACTCTCACAAACAGTGCAGTTGAACAAGTGGAGGACCCAGTTTCTTTATTGAAAGCAGTATATGTAGAAAAGTGCAAGGAGCATCATCTAGCATTTCTAATTGGAACTTTTGCTCAGTACATGGTTTATTTACATTGCTCACAAGGAGGGTCATATTATTTGGCATTGAGATCGCTTATAATATTTAGCCCTCAGTGAGAAAATTTCATTCTATCTAGCAGCCAGTAACACCAGGAAAGAGGCTCAAGAACATTTTCAAGAAGTAGCTCTCAGTGTAAGCTCATGGGGTATTTGTTTTCTTGTGAGCATGTGTGAGAGTGTTTGGTTGTTTGTAGTGTCAGAGATAATAAGATCAATTCAAAGAATTTTTTAGTGATTTTCTGTTCAATACATAGTATCACACAATAAAACATCTGTTGCCTTCTTCCACAAACTAGACAATATAAGAGTATTAGATGGATTGTTTGTGTCTTTGGAGATAAGCCGCACACCTTCAGACTCACCAGGGGTACCAGTTTGCTTCCAAGCTAGACAGAGCACATGAGATGGCTGCCATCCAGACCCTATCTTCTTCACATGTATGGTATGGTGCAACTGTTCATGTAATCAGGGATGGGTCTTCTAATCTAATCAGGGATTGTTAGAGGTGCTGCATGGGGAGGGAGCATGGCTGAGCTCAGCCATGGCTTTAAAGACCCCTTCCCTTGAGATCCTCTCCTGCAGTTGCCACCTGGACTTCTCCTACCCATCTTTCACTTTTATGATATGTCATGAGTATATAGCTACTTAAAGCTAGGAACTATTTGTTTCTAGATGCAGTTAGTTAAGATGGTAGTTAATTGCATGCAGTTACTTGTCACTCCTTGGTGGCATAGTAGACAGGGCAGTTGCACATGGGAGTGGTTATGTGGTGAGGGATAAGGGCTTGCCCTCCTGTCTCATCCAGTGGAATCCCCCCTCCACTTATTACAGCGAGGGGAGGGGTGGGGAAGTCAGGTGGGAAACTAAGGGTGGCATGCCTGTCTGCAACCAGTTCACCACATGGGAAATCCCACAGAGAGAGAGAGAAAGAGAGAGAGATTTGTGCCCAGGGGAATGCATGACACTTGATGGCTCAGTTGGTTGATTGATTGATTTGATTTGTATGCCACCCACTCAGCATACGCCGACTCAGGGCAGCTCACAAAAATCACAGCATAAATCAACACTATACAAAATAAATGCACAGTAATACAATATACAAAAATTCAGTCTACAAAAAACAACACATTATAATATAATATAATAATAGAAAGAATTCCCAAGAGCACATAACATAATATAAAACAATTCCATAGTACAACAACCTCTCTACTCCATCTGCAGGCATGTCAAAGGGTGGCGACGATGAAATTCTGCTGTGTGCCGCCGTAGCAGCCTTTTGTGCCCCAGGGTGGGGTCCGGATGCTGCAGCAGGAGCATCCTCCACCACCCGAGTGGCCACAGCTGGTCCGGTCCTCCTCCTCCAGGTGGTGGCGGGGCCTGAAGGTGAGCGGCGGAAGCATCCTCCTGGTCCAGAGCTGCGGCTGCCTTTATCCTTCTCGGGGTGGGTGGAGCCTTGAGTTAGGCAGGTGGGAGCATCCTCCACTGCCCGAGTGGCCACAGCTGGTCCGGTCCTCCTCCTCCAGACAGTGACGCGGCCTGAAGGTGAGCGGCAGAAGCATCCTCCTGGTCCAGAGCTGCAGCTGCCTTTATCCTTCTCGGAGTGGGTGGAGCCTTGAGTTAGGCAGCCAGAAGCATCCTCCATCGCCCAAGTGGCTGCAGCTGGTCCGGTCCTCCTACTCTGGCTGGTGGTGGGGCCTGAATGTGAGTGGCGGGAGCATAATTAGGTAAAGAAGACACTAATCAGGAAGAGGACCAGTATGATTCATCAACAATTGAACAAGAAGCTTCCCTGGAACATCTTCCTTGAGGGCTGGAGCCACCACTTCCTCACCTAACGACAGCTGAGGCAGTTGACCTCACATTCTGGTCATCAAGCACTGCTCCTTGGAAGTTCCACAGTGTTTCATTGCAAACTTCAAGTGCTGCAGCCATCACAGGTTTAACTTCCATCATCATAAGCAGCTCCACTTCATACCTCAAAGAAGGCAACCTTTCCAAAGCCGCATCCATTGTTCACATCCCAGAAGCATGTAATGACAGGCATTTTTCTGGGAGGCCCACCACCATCCAGCGGAGCCCCTGAGAAATGGACAACCAGCCAACAGGAAAAATATGACTTCCCTGGCAACGACCAGAGGCCGAAGCACCTACCTGGAATGTGCCGGGTCGCCCATGAGGCCTCCTCGCCCCGGATGGCGACTGATCCCACAACCAGATCACTCAGATCACTACCCTGCTGGCTGCCTTTATCCTTCTCTGGGGTGGGGGTGGGGGGTGGAGCCCGGAGTTAGGTGGGCGGAAGTGTCCACCACCCGAGTGGCCACTCACAGGGGCTCTTGACTATGTGATGGTGGGGAATCGGCGATAGATGTTGCCAGAGTTCCATCCAGGCCTCTGAGATATTCAAATGGTTATTCTGTAAATTAATTGCAGTGCACCAAGCAGAGTGTCTAGATTTTAATCGTTGGACAAAGGGGGCTATTATATCAGCATAGATTGGGAGGAGAGGGTTGTTTACTATTTTTATCCATAGGTTTATTAATGACCACATTGGGTTCATGTAAATAGCATGGTAAACAGAAGATGATCCCAAGTGATCTTCTTAGTGTTGGTGGCAGAATATGGCTCAAGATGGGGAGCCAAAACTATCAAAGACATCAATGTGTGTACATCAGATTTGTGGAAGGGCAGGGGCTATGGGGAATCCCAGATACATTGCCTGGGCCTCCTTTTGTGTTTGTTCTGTGCATTTACTTATCTTCAAAAAGGACATTGATTTTGCACAGAAACATTATGCATAAATTGAGATAGTTTTGCAATAGCTCTGACCAAAATAAAATTTTCAAAATCAGTTTGGAACTTTGTTTCACACTGCAATATATTTTTTCCCTCCTACAACCCAGTTCCAATGTTCTCATCTGGTTACATATACACAGGGCCCACATAAACAATAATCTCTCTGTGTCTCTTTCTCTCCCCTTCTCTCTATAGTGTTTCTTATGCACAAGAATACACACATGTTTTTGTATTGGATCCTCTACTACAACACTTTTTTCTCATAAAGTATATGCTGAACTGTCAGGAAGGCCATTAAAAAGGGCTGATTATTACATTTCCTTTTTTTTTGTTTCTAAATACATCAGCAGCCCTTTCTAATGGTTGATTTAGCATTAAGTCCACAACGCTGGTCTTATTAATATACTGCCAACAGGAAACCTCATTGCTCTATATCCTGACTTTGCAGGCATACAGTATGTCAAATAACATCAAACTCTTAATCAATCAAGAAATAGTGTTCTGACATTGTAGGGGCTTTAGGCCCTTCCTTTGTGTTCCTGCTTGGTTTATCTTCCATAGCCATAAACAAGAGGCAAAGAGATGCTCCATTGACAAATGCAAAGGATTCACAGAAGAGAGAATTCCCTATGCCTACCACAATTTGATGTTTTTGTATAATGTCTCAGACAACAGAAGCAGTGTATGTTTAATGTTTCATCACAAGAACTTAAAAAGTGCCCCTAGATCAACTCAAAGACTAATCTTTGGTCTGATTGTCTGCATAAGAAATTAGCCCACCATTTTGTTCCCACAGTGAATAAAGTGGCCAACCCTTTGCCTATAGCAGGGAATGAACTTTTGGCCCTAAAGACATTTTGGACTACAACCCTCAAGCCCTTTTTCATTGGCAATACAAGCTGAGGATTCTATGAATTGTAGTTTTAAAAAATTTGGAGTACCAAAATTCCAGCTATAGTCCTCTCCTATAGGAGCTACAAGTATGATATGAGAACAAATCATCAATATGGATTCTACAATGCAGAATCCTACTTATGCAAATGAGTCCAATCTATATTCCCCTTTCATCAATTGATAGGGCTCTCTGAACAGCTCATAGTACCATCAAGGATTGCAAACTCATTCATTTAGCTGAAACAATTGCAGAATCCCTCATATTTAACTACATATTTGAATCCCTACTAAACTGAAACAAATAATACAAAATTCTTGGAATAGAATGTTGTGGGTAATGGGAAAATTCAGGTATATGGTAATCTATAATTATCACAAAACATGTGATCCTCATAAAATGTTCAGTTTATGTGTTTTTATCTCTGCAATGAATCATTAACCACCATTCATGACCTCACTTATGCCAAAGTTCCTCTCTAATGAGCCTTATGCACTAACCATCTGCTAATATTTCTCAAAAAAATTGACTTCAAAATTATTTTTTCCAATTAATTCAAAATATTGTGCTTCCTCAACAACAGCATAAGTGATGAGAAAAAAAGCAGAACTCTCCATACATCAGTGTTCTATTCTAATTTTAGATGTCTGATTTTTCTTGCTATATATTAGCAAAAGCGTGGTCACCATCTTTGGATGTTGATGCTAGGCAGCAACCAAACCAAAGAAAGAGACCTAGATTCTACTGCTAGTCCCAGCTACAACAGGCTGACTGATTTTTTCCATTTATTTGTTCTTATTATTTATATCCCACCCTTGCAGACCCAGCTGAGATTTACCATTCCCATGTCATAGCCTGTCAGAAGAAAAATACACCAAATTAATAGTCATAGTTTATTGAAGTTGAAGATTAGGAATAGATGATAAAAAGCCACGACGTCTTCGGCCACAGAGGAATTGCCTTGAAATAGCGTGAGGAGCAGATGAGATGACCCTCCTGTCAACCAATGTCCAACAGTCCAGTCTGATCCTCGGCAGTCATGGATTGTCACCACCTTACAGATATAACCTCAAGCACAAGACAACACTCTCTCCCTCTTAATCTCTTTTAATCTGTAGGGGTCAGAATAATTTTTAGTGCCAGTTTTAATGGGGTTTTATTGGTTTTTAAAATGTGATTGGTTTTATTTTTGTGAGCCGCCCAGAGTCTTTGGATTTGGGTGGCAATATAAATCAGATAAATAAAAAAATATTAGGGGAACAACTTAGCAGGTTGGGTGGGGGCAACTGTGGCAACTCTTCCAAGCTAGGCATGCCTCTACAAATCCCCAAATCCTCATCCACCATTTGAAGATACCAATTGCAAGGGATAAGGCAAGACTGCCCATCTCTAATTCTATGGACCAACTCCTATGCAGAAAAGGTGGCCTCCATGGAGGTATAAAGCTACCAAGGGGGTGGGGCAACTTTGCTTCTCCTTTGGATCACAAGGTAACTGCCCAATAGCTCACAATGTAACTGCCAACAATGGTTCACAACGTAACTTTCCAATGGCAGGCACCAACTAGCTGGTGGGAGGAGGGAACAGAAGCCTTTTAGGTTTGTCCCTCACCTGTCCTAGCCTCTGTTTGAGGTACAAATGACCCACCTGCCTACCCTATGTTTTCAGTGTGAGAGTAGCTGGTTGCTTCACGACAGGATAGGCAGTTTTGTGCCCATTCCCTGTTGTGTATTGAGGCACAATTGCAAGTTGTATGGCCAATGCCTTGCAAGAAGAAAATGGCAGTTTCCCGCCATCCTAATTTGGAGCTTGAGTTGGTGTGAAATCTCCCTCTCAGGGTGTGCTCATTATGCTAATCAGAGTTCCGTGATTGGTTACAGTTTGGATCCTGTTCCTCATTGGTTAAATACATATATATCATGTTATGATTGGTTAGTTGAGATTGTCCAGCGGGTTGCTACTGAAAGACTCAGCTTGAGGGGGTAGCATGGATTTGTGTCCCCAAGTCTGAGAATTCCCTTTCTTCCCTCCGAAACAACCAGGCAGGAACCAATTTCTTCAGTGTGGTTAATTTATTGCCGCAAAAGAGCCATACAGAACCATTAAAAGCAATGAGTGTTAAAACAAATAAGGTGACTAGAAGCCAAACAGGGCTTCCTCTATCCACTTCTTGCCCCCACCAGCATGGCAGGAAGCAAGAGACTTCCCCCATTCCACCAAAGAAGAAAAGAAACAGCTTTTTAAAGACAGAAAATAAAAGGTTGCAAAATAGCATGCACATTACAATTGGTACATGGAATATATAATGCAATTCACTGTTCCCAGCCTCCCTCTCCTGAATTCCAGCCTCCGGCTGATGTAACCCAATCACTCTCTATCCTGGGGTCAATTACACATATCAATCACAGAGCTTCACCTCCACCTATTTTTTGCACTCTTCAGCTAGCCCCCCCTCTCTCTGGAATGTGGAGCAGATAAGAAGGTAGCCCGCACACACATCCAACCCCCTCCCTTCTCCTCACCCCATCCGGCTGTTTTGAGAACAGCTTGAAGAGCAGGGACTCACAGAAGGGGGGGAAGGGGGGAGGGAGAAAAGGCGACTGGCTTCTGTTCTTACAGCTACTTTGTATCAAGGAGCAACCGCTGGGAGACACTATATGAGCCCCACGGGTAAACAAGGGTGGGGCCAGACCGGATCTATACTACCCATTCCACACAGGTAGTCAGTACGTGCTAAGCCTGGGTCTCCTCCACACGCTATCACTACTAGTGTAGCTTAGTCATTGCCAATCTTCTATGGCAGAGTCCGGAGGGACTGATTTCATGGGATTCGTAAAGCCATCTTGTGTCCGGAGCACCTTGTAAGCTTTGTCTGAAAAACTGTTTAATAAACACCTGTTGCTGTGCTGTTCATCATTGCCTGGACTATTGCTTTTAAGGGCCAGATACAACATACCCTGATTGGCATAAAAAAGGGGTGGGTAATTTTTTATTATTATTATTTGCCTATCCTGCACTGTCATTTCAGAGGCCATATGGCCAAGTGAATGATGGGGTCATCATAAATAGGTTGCACTGGTGAATAGTATGGAAGGAAAGGTAGCATTGATGAGTTCCTATTGTACTTTGGGTAGTCCCAGGGTACCCAATATCTCAGTTACCTGATCCCAAGATTCAGTCCCAGGATCAGGGGGTGCATTAGTGACGCACTGCAGGCATTGGCCACCTAAAGTCCCAAGGTTTGGAGGGAGGGGGGATTTGGCATATTGCTGTCTGAATATTGCTGTCTGGGAGCAGGCTGTTTTAGGATTTGAAGACATTTGGAAGCTGCCCATTTGGAGGCAGTAGGAGGAATATACAGGAATTGCCTGGCTCATTAACAAGTATCCACACTACATTAGGCCCCACTGCAGTAATGGGAGGGTTCTAGTTATGGTTATATAATTTATAAAGTTATGGCCCTAGTTAAACTCCACAATTGTTGTCTGTCTCTTTATTACAAGATTGCAGGGGCAAAGCACTCTCTTCTGTTAACCGAGATGCCATGATAGAAGAGCATTATCTTTATTGAATATATGTCAAGCAAAAACCTCCTCAGAATACCTTGTTACCTAAAAACAACCCAAAACATTTTCACATACAATAAGTACAGAAATGTGCATGTTTAATGACAGAAATGGTAGGTGGATAGGTGCAGTTCTAAAGCAGACTGCTGGACAGGACCAGCTGCTTATGTACTTAGAGCAGGAGTCCCCAAACGTTTTGGGCCATGGGGCAGTCACATGGTTCAGGGGACTGGTCACTACAGCCCGGAGGCTGGATCTACCCCCGATGCCAATACATCCTGCCTGCGAAACCCTCGTCACTCCAGGAAGCGGAAGTAAAACGTGACCATATGGGCACATTTTACTTCCGCTTCTGGAACAATGAGAGCTTCTTGGGCCAGATGAATTGGCATCAGGGATCGGATACAGCCCCTGGGCCATAGTTTGGGCGCCCCTGACTTAGAGGAACAGAGAGGAGAAACTTCTAATCTTGGGTTTGTCAGCCAAGAAGCTTTTCCTACTCCCTCTGTCTGTGCCACTCCAGATAGGAGGCACAGATGAAGTTTTCAAGCACTGTGCAGAGCCACCTGGGAAGAGGATGAGAGCTCCAAATATGGTGGCTGCCTTTTCCACTGCAAGGTACTCACAAGTCCACAAACAGGGCTCCCCTTTAGTGTTGCCCAGGTGATCCCTGAATTTACAATAAAAAGATTCAAGGGATCTCAGACAATATTTCAAATACAAATGTAGATGCAGTGTATTACAATATTTGCAAAGCACTTAAACATGTTAAATGGAAATTGAGACTGAAGTAAAATAAATAAAAGTACCTTGCTACTATATGACATCAAGTCATTTTTAAACTTATGGTGATTCTATAAATTAATGGTCTCCAAAAGGTCCTGTCATTCACAGCCTTGGTCATTTCTTGCAAACTGAAGGCTGTGGTTTACTTTATTGATTCAGTCTGTCTTATGTTTAAACTTTCTCTTTTCCTTTGATCTTCAGCTTTTCCTAGCATTCTTGCCTTTCCTAAAGATTCCTGTCTTCTTATGATTGGTCCAAAGTACAACAGCCTCAGTTTCTCATTTTAACTTCTGGTGAGAGTACACCAGAGTACACCCATTTGGTTATTTCATAGACAATAGCAGTAATACTCAGTTTAGCTCTGACACCAATGATGAACTACTCCCAAACATACCTGTCAAGTCGCGGTTTTGCTAATCCGGGAGCCGGCCACGCATGCACAGTAAGTTTCCACAAAAGGGGTTACTGCACATGAGTGGCTGTCAGAGGCAGTGGCATGCATGCACAGTAACCCCTTTCCTGCCATCCAAAATTATGGGATGGCGGCGGGAATGAGGGGGACGGAGCACTGAAATACTTAAAATCCCGGCTAATCCGGGATACTTGACAGGTATGATCCCAAATACTTTATACTTTGAAAATGCTATGATAATGCAAAAACAGAATAGAAAATGTTTACAAATGTGCAGTATCCCCATTAATTTCCCTTCCTTGGCAGTCAGTTGACTATCAAATGTCCATCTGTACAGAAAGGCATTTGTCTGCTAATGGAAGGACAATGGGGTGAAATACAGCCTGATTTCTCTCAGAGGAAATGTTGAAGCCTGGGTGCAGGAA
This sequence comes from Bradypodion ventrale, assembly GCA_035047345.1. Taxonomy (NCBI): domain Eukaryota; kingdom Metazoa; phylum Chordata; class Lepidosauria; order Squamata; family Chamaeleonidae; genus Bradypodion; species Bradypodion ventrale. The sequence goes on along the minus strand of JAWDJE010000004.1, from coordinate 144,978,445 downwards.
AGGCCCTCTCTTCTATCCTCATGAAGAGATTGTTAGAATCAAGGAAAAGGCATATTCTAAAAATCTTAAAAATTGGAGAGGCTTATATGGGGAGATGTACATAGACCCATATTGCTGCCTTAAGGGGTTAAAAATCAAACTGACACTTAGAATTGAGTTGGAAAACAGAACAATAGCCAGTGAAGCTGTTCCAGCAAGGAATTTTGGTTCTTCTTTGTGACCAGCTCTGGTCAGGACTCAGCATCTTGGACCAGCTGAAAACTTTTCAGAGGAGGCCGATAGTAATGCAAACAGGATGTAACTAAGGCCAATGTGACCATGGCAAGATTAGTCAACTCGAAAACAGGCACAACTTGTGCACTGTCTTTAACTTTACAGATATAATCCATGTCCAAGATTGAATTAAATCCAAGACCACACCCAAATTGCAAACCTGAAGTGTCATGGGGACTGTAACCCCATGTAGAAATGACTAGATTTCTGTTCCTTGTTTTGCCTTTCATCTGAGAAGGAGTATCTCTATCTTATCTGGACTAAATTTCATTCCTCACCCTCAAGCAGCTTGTTATTGATACCACAGCCTGGTTCAAAGCCAAAATAATTTCTTTAGATTTAAATGAAAACATGAAATAGAATTTGGTTGCATCAGCATACTTGTGGCATTGAAACTGAACACTCTATATAGTCTCTCACAGTGGGTTTATGTAAATATTACATAGCATGGTAAACAGAAGAGGATCCCAAGGGATGTACAGGTAAATGCCAGTGGCCAGGGCATCAAACAAGGGTACCCCAGGAGAATGTTCTGAGCTAAACCTCCCAGGAAGGACTAAAGCCACTACAAATCAGTGCTAATACATGCTAGACTAACTATGAGAAAGATACCATGTTTGGTGGTATTGAATGGCACTGTCTGTCACAGGAGAACCAGTAGGAATACACTCCCCCATTCATTTCCTGGAATACAGTGTTCCCTCAATTTGTCCCTGGGCCAAAAGCCAGACTGAGGCTGCAACTACAACAATTCAGTTTACCAGTGTAGCTGCATCAGTGCTTCTCTACTGTGATTTGATTTGCAGCTGTATTATGGCTGAACTTACAGTCAATAATCACACGAGAGCAGCTGTATTATGGCTGAACTTACAGTCAATAATCACATGTGCTCCTAAGCAGAGCTGCTGCTGAGGAGAGCCAAACAAAGGAAGTGAGCACTGGTAAGTTTTGCAGTTGGAGTAGAGCTGCTTTAGAGGCCTCCACTAATTTAAATTGATAATTTAAACTGCTGAGAGCCACCTCTGTTCAAACAGAGGAAGCAGTTTGAAGCTTCCAGAAGCAGGGGGGCAGAGCCACACCAGGCCCTTCCCTAAACTGTGACTCATAGGGGCGGAGCCACACTAGCCTTTAAAAGCTCTAAGCTCTTTCAGGGTCAGCCCTTTTGACTCTGCATGTGCTCTTAAGCAGAGCTGCTGCTGAGGAGAGCCAAACAAAGGAAGTGAGCACTGGTAAGTTTTGCAGTTGGAGTAGAGCTGCTTTAGAGGCCTCCACTAATTTAAATTGATAATTTAAACTGCTGAGAGCCACCTCTGTTCAAACAGAGGAAGCAGTTTGAAGCTTCCAGAAGCAGGGGGGCAGAGCCACACCAGGCCCTTCCCTGAACTGTGACTCATAGGGGCAGAGCCACACTAGCCTTTAAAAGCTCTGAGCTCTTTCAGGGTCAGCCCTTTTGACTCTGCATGTGCTCTTAAGCAGAGCTGCTGCTGAGGAGAGCCAAACAAAGGAAGTGAGCACTGGTAAATTTTGCAGTTGGAGTAGAGCTGCTTTAGAGGCCAGATTGCAAACTAGTAACAAAGGAAGAATATAGTCTTACTAGGTAGAAAGGTAGTAAACGTGTACATTTTTGAGGCCCGGAATACTGCACTTGTTAAAATGGATTCTGAGGGAACAGTTGTAGTTACCTGCAATACTTGTGCCATGTTTGTGTTCTTGCCAAAGCATATGGAGAACTACACTTGCAGCAAGTGCAAGCTGGTTGCACTACTAGAAGAGAAGGTCCAGCAGCTAGAGGCCCGCATATCTAACCATCAACAAATTAAGGAGCTTGAGCTGTTCTTGGACACAGCGGAACAGACTATGCTGGACAAAGTAGAGACAGGGCACAGTTCTGAGGGAGAAGGCCCTTCACTAACTCAGGAGGGAGATGTTTGGAGGAATGTGACTCAAAGGAGGAAAAGAGTAGGGGATCACTCTGAGAGTCTGAAATTACAGAATAAATTTGAGGCTCTTTCCCTCATCACACCTGATGAGGAACACACAGAAGAACAACTGGTTCCACCTGATGATCTCTCCTTCATCACACTTGATGAGATCCAGGAAGATAAACAACAGGAACAAACTGAGTTTCTCTCCCTTAATATGGTTGATGAGGTGCATATAGATGAACAGATTGCAGGAGAGAGGCTCCTTGTGCTAGGCGATTCAATAATTAGAAATACAGAGAAATGGATTTGTGATGCACATGATAACCGTATGGTGACTTGCCTGCCAGGTGCAAAAGTTGCAGACATCACAAGAAATCTAGATAGATTGTTAGAGAGAACTGGGAACGAGCCAGTTGTCATGGTACACATTGGTACCAATGATGTTGGGAAGGCCAAGCGGTCTTTCCTGGAAGCCAAATTCAGGTTGTTAGGAAGAAGATTGAAGTCCCGGACTTCCAAGGTAGCATTTTCAGAAGTGCTGCCTGTCCCTCGCGCAGGACCTACCAGGCAGGCAGAGCTCAGAAGCCTCAATGCGTGGATGAGGCAGTGGTGTCGAGAGGAGGGTTTCAGATTTGTCAGGAACTGGAGAACATTTTGGGACAAGCCAAATCTGTTCAGGAGGGATGGGTTGCATTTGAACCATGATGGGACCAGATTGCTGGCACTCAACATCAAAAAGGCTGCAAAGCAGCTTTTAAACTGATAACTGGGGGAAAGCCGACAGGAGCTGGGCAGCATCCGGTTCGGAAAAGTGTGTACTTGAGTAGTGAGGAGGATGCAAAATTTACTGAGCAGAGCGAGGAGCTAGTCACTAGCATTCTAGCAGAAGGATGCAAGAGGCAGTCTAACAATGCAACTGGACACAAAAGACTGTGTCAGAAAAGCATATATAAATGCTTGTATACAAATGCCAGAAGCCTCCGGAACAAAATAGGGGAGCTGGAATACTTAGCAATAGATAAGAATATTGATATTATTGGTATCACTGAAACCTGGTGGACGGATGATAACCAATGGGATACAGTTATCCCAGGCTACAAACTGTACATGAAGGATAGGAAGGGGCAAATGGGAGGTGGTGTGGTCTTGTATGTCAAAGAAGTGATAAAATCGTATGAATTGGAATATCTAGGTGATTTGGAGTCACCATTAGAAGCTCTGTGGGTAAGAGTACCTGGCCACAAGGATGGTCTAACAGTAGGCATATACTATCGGCCTCTGACCCAAACTCTTGAGGGAGACTGGCAGTTGGAGAATGTTGTAAAGGAGGCATCCAAGAAGAGAAGCCTGGTTATAATGGGGGACTTCAATTACCCTCACATAGACTGGGTGAACTGTTGTTCAGCACATGATAAAGAGATAAAGTTCCTAGATATGCTAAATGATTGTTCCCTGGGACAGATGGTTGAAGACCCAACTAGAGGTACAAGAATCCTTGACTTGATCCTGAGTAATACTCAGGATCTGGTGCAAGATGTTAATGTGACTGATCCAATAGGGAACAGTGACCACAACTCAATTATGTTTAACTTGATCATAGACCGCAAGTCACTGATAAAATCTAACACAGAGACCTTAAATTTTCAAAAAGGAAATTTCCCAAAGTTGAGGAAACTAGTAAAAAAGAAGCTGAAAGGGAAAATTGAGAGAGTCCAAACACTCCAAGAGGCATGGAGGCTGTTTACAAAAACAATAACAGAGGCTCAATTGGAATGCATACCCAAAAGGAAAAAGGGCACTGCCAAGTCCAAGAGGACTCCAATGTGGCTTACAGGAGCTGTTCGGGAAGTGATCAAGAGCAAGAGAAGCACATTTAGAAGATGGAAGGCTTGTCCGAATGAGGACAGCAGGCAAAAACATAAATTCTGGCAGAACAAATGCAAGGCAACAATCAGGAAAGCAAAGCAAGACTTTGAGGAGCGTATAGCTAAAAATACTCAGAGAAATAACAAAGACTTCTTTAAGTACATTAGAAGTAAGAACCCAACTAGGAAGGCCATTGGACCATTAGATGACAATGGAAGGCAAGGGGTTATTAAAGAGGAAACAGAGATTGCAGAGAGGCTCAATGAATTCTTTGCTTCAGTATTCACTGAAGAAGACAGAGGCCACATGCCCAAAACAGAGCCTATCTTCGTAGGGAGGGAAACCGAAGAATTAAGCCAGATAGAAATAACCAGGGAGGAGGTCCTTGCATGTCTTGTTAAACTAAACACTAACAAATCACCAGGACCAGATGGCATCCATCCACGAGTTCTCAGGGAACTTAAAGATGAAATTGCTGATCTCCTAGCCAAAATATATAATCTTTCCCTCAAATCAGGCTTTGTGCCTGATGACTGGAAGGTAGCGAATGTAACACCAATTTTCAAAAAAGGATCCAGGGGTGATCCAGGGAATTACCGACCTGTCAGTTTGACATGTGTCCCAGGTAAAGTGATGGAAACCATCCTAAAAGATAGAATTAATAGGCACATAGAAGAGAAGGCACTGCTAAAGGAGAGCCAGCATGGCTTTTGCAAGGGCAAATCATGCCTCACTAATCTGTTGGAATTTTTTGAGAGTGTCAACAAGCATGTGGATAAGGGGGATCCAGTTGACATTGTTTATCTGGACTTTCAGAAGGCTTTTGACAAGGTCCCACACCAAAGGCTCTTGAATAAACTTACCAGTCATGGAATAAAGGGACAGGTCTTGTCCTGGATCAGCAACTGGCTAAGGGACAGGAAACAGAGGGTAGCACTAAATGGACACTTCTCCAAGTGGAGGGAAGTAAAGAGTGGGGTCCCCCAAGGTTCAGTACTGGGACCCCTGCTTTTCAACCTCTTCATAAATGATCTAGAGGTAGGAGTAAAAAGCAAGGTAGCCAAATTTGCTGACGACACTAAATTATACAGGGTAGTGAAAACTGTGAGAGATTGTGAGGAGCTCCAGAGGGATCTCTCGACACTGGGGGAGTGGGCAAAACAGTGGCAAATGAGTTTCAACATTAGTAAGTGCAGAGTGATGCATGTTGGGGCAAAGAACCCCAATTACATTTATAAACTGATGGGGTCTGAACTCTCTGCGACAAACCAGGAAAGGGACCTTGGTGTCCTGGTGGACAACTCAATGAAGGTGTCAACCCAGTGTGCCTCAGCAGTGAAAAAAGCAAACTCAATGCTAGGGATCATTAGGAAGGGTATAGAAAATAAGTCAGCAAGTGTCATTTTGCCTCTTTATAAATCTATGGTGAGGCCCCATCTGGAATACTGTGTACAGTTCTGGTCGCCATACCTCCAGAAGGATATTATGGAGCTGGAAAAAGTGCAGAGGAGGGCAACCAGAATGATTAGGGGACTGGAACACCTTCCTTACCATCTGAGGCTGCAACAGTTGGGCCTTTTCACTCTTGAACGACGACGTCTAAGAGGTGACCTGATTGAAGTTTATAAAATCATGCACGGTGTGGACAAAGTAGATAAGGAAAAACTGTTTTCCCTATCGCATAACACTAGAACTAGGGGACACTCGATGAAACTTTTGGGTACTAGTTCTCAAACAAATAAGAGAAAGTACTTTTTCACCCAGAGGATTACTGGTCTATGGAACTCCCTGCCAGAAGAAGTGGTGACAGCTGTCAGTCTTGACAGCTTTAAGAAAGGATTAGACAAGTTCATGGAGGACAAGAGTATCAATGGCTATAATTATGGATACTTAAGGACAACCTCCGGGTTGGAGAGATAGGCAGGATATCTCTCAATATCATTTCCAGGGAATCCTAAGCAGGCATCTGCTTGGGAATACCCTGAAGGAAATGGTGAGCCACTGTGTGAGACAGAATGCTGGACTGGATGGGCTGTGGCCTGTTCCAGCAAGGCTGTTCTTATGTTCTTATGAGAGCTGTGTATTGATTCAGGAGCTCAATGTTCATACTTGATGTGATGTGGAGTGTGGGATCACTCCACAGCCTCTTTCCTTTCCTTTCCTTTCCTCTATTCCTGCCTCTACTGAACCTTTGGTGGTTCACTGGTTTTCAAAGGGTTCTACAGTGTTTCAGAAATGGTGGCAGCATTCCACATATCACAGAATCATTTTTCATTTCATCTGGGTTTTTTTCCTGTTTATTAAAAAAAACTCATCCAGAGATGTTCTAGTGCTAAACTAATATATTAATGTTAGTGATAGGTTAATAATGTTGTAAAAATTGCAAGTTGTTTCATCCCTTAGAAGGTTCCCTTTCCAATTTACCTGAAGGGTAAATTCTGCAGGTGAGAGACACAGGGACTTTTTTTAGATCTCTAATCAGAATTATTCCAGAATTTACGTAGCTTATATAGAGAAGGAGAGAAGACTCTCCTCAGACAAGTAGAAAAATGGAGGGAGGCATTGGAGGGAGTTTTCCCAGACAATACGTTTTTTAAGTGCATGTTGATCTCATATTCATCTAGCTACATAGATTATCCTTGTTTGTTTACCAACTTGCTTCTGGCACAGAGGATAAAGATAGTTCACTCAGAACAAGGTGATAGTCAAAAGCCTGACTATTCTTATGCAGATCTATGTTGGAAATTCATTAGAAATAATGAAATTTTAAAATAATGTACTTAATGATTTAGCACTAATCTCATACATATGTAAACAAAATCAGAGGATGATTGAGGATAAATAACACGAAGACAGGGCTGTAGCCAGGATTCTAGAAGGGGGGTTGAATATTTTTTCAGGAGGGGGGGATGGCCACCCCCTGTCCACCCCCTAGCTACGGCCCTGATTCCGGAAATCCTGAATGTATTTCTCAATATGAATATATCACAGAAACTTTGTCCACAGACACACCGTCAGCTTTATAAGAATGAATCAATTGATCAGCCTGGTTTGAAAAAAGTAGAAGCCCTCAATGCACAGAAAAAAATTGCATTGGGAACTTCTTTAAAAAAAAAACCAAACACCTAACTGAGCATTTTACATAACAATAGTAATGGACTATGTGGTTCCCCATCAAAGCCTTTTCCATTTAAAAAGGTGATAGAATTAAGTAGAGTTTTCATTCCATCCCAATTAATTGCCCAAAAGATTCATGTATTAAAAGGAAATGAGCCTCTTGTAAGCTTTCAAATCCTGGACAAGGAGAAAGGTATAGATTTGCATACCTCAATCAACTGATAGGGCCCATCTTATTGCCAACTTGGCTCTTGGAGGCTACTCAGTTAACTTGGACTGTACATCACCTCACTCCTGATTTCATTTCCTTTTAATTAAAGGTGGAGTTTTCTGTGTATCAGAAACCACAATAATGTCCATCAACGTTCTTGTTGATAAGTATATATTTATTATTAGGTGTCACAATGATAAAGACAGTAAGAAGTGTAGATGTGCCACCTAAAGAAAGAGATTATTTTATTCCCTAAAGTACTTTTACTTATAATGATGACATAACACATACATACTCACTTTCTTACTTCTATTAATGGCAGCAATGACAGTTTCGAAGATAACAGTCACTACTTGATGACTGAGTTTTCAAAACTTTGTGTGTGGTGTCCTAATTATGAGTAGTCTATCCCTAGCATGAGTTCTCCTCTTCGATTTCTAACAGCAAACACATTTTAGTATCTGACTATGTACTTGAGGGCCGATCTGAAATAGTATGTTTTTGTTTGGGAAAAAATAAGTTGTATCATGTTTGTTTTTATTTTTTGCTTTTGTTTTATTTGGTTTTTTAAAATATTATTAAAATACCAAAATAAAGAAATCCTGTTTGATTTTTTAACTGTATGAATGTTTAGACTTATGCACACATGGACTGAAGCAAGTTTTCACACACTTTCAAAATATGGATATTTTTCTTGCAATTTTTAAACATGCACACCAATTGCCAGCTGCATTTATTGCCATCTTTATTTATAAGGCACTGCAAAGCAAGATTTGTGATGCTAGACAGATTTCGGGCCTACACTCTATTCTGAGAGGAATGAACCAGACAGATCAATTTTAAAAACAAACACCCCCAATTGTATCAGTTCCTCATATCTGCTTGGATCCTATCCACCTTTCTTGAGAAAGTGACACCAGTACCATCATGTGAAAATTGAACTTGAAAAACCTGTGTATATATATTTTTTCAAAACAACATTTATTGTCTGGTATGTTTCGGTCACCCAAGGGACCTGTTCTCATCCAGATTAACCACAAGCATAAGATAGTGTTGTCTTTCTTCTGAAAACAAAACTTTGCACACGTCATTCAGTAGCAAAAGAAAAAAGGAAGTCCACACACACACACACACACACACTTGTGGTAACAGAGTGTGACAGACGGTTTTTGCTCACAAGGTAACTAGCATGCGCCAGGATATAAATCCGTCAGCGGAGAGTCACTTAGTCAGATCTGTAAGGGCTGCAGCTGTACATAGTTGGCTTTCCCATGACAGAAATGCAAAAAATGCCATGGCTGTTCTTGTGGCCAACCAGTTCAAAGAAAATGAAATATGAAGACCAAGAGGTTATAGAAGGCAAGGACCATAAGAAGAACAAAGCTTTGTAAGTATGCTTGTGCCTCAGAAATGGATTCTAAGTAATACAAATGGCTCTGCACACCATCATTGGGATGAGAAATGGTTTCTTACCAAAAGCCTGGAAAACAGAATCCTTGAAGGACCTAACTGTGCCAAACTTCAGACCTAGGATACAAAACAGCACTTTTTAAAAAGAAATGGATAGACAGAGTTACAACATTGTAGACTTTATGGACTTTGAAAAAGCAATATGACACAATTATCTGGATACTTGTTTTGGACTAGCTATGGAAGCAATTTATGAGTAAACATGCATAGGGTGCAATGTTTGATACATCTATTTCTATGAAAATGGCTAAGCGTGTGGCTTGCATAGTACAGGAAAGCTTGCACTATACCAAACAAGTTAGTTTTTAAGGTCTCACTGGGCTCTTTGTTGTTTTTGCTGCTACAAAAGGATCTGGCTACTCCTTTGGAAAATGTTACATGTCTTGCTGAGGTCTAGCCAGTCAAATTCAGTGGGACTATATATTTTTTAAGTTTTCTATATTTAGTTCACAAGCCTGATAAATGGATATGTGAGTCATTTATGAGAGCTTATGATCAGAGTAGAGGATGAATGTGTTCCCTTAACCCAACTAAAGAGTAACAAAAAAACCTTGTTGCCTCAATTGCACTGAATTATGTTCTGATTCAGCTTAAATTTGTGCCATGGAGCTTACTTTGGCAGATGTAGGAAAACATTTTTAGAATGTGAATGAGTTTCCTTGGCTTCTATGGCAGCATACTCTCCATTCTATGCTTCATAAAAAGTATTCAGATGTAGAAATGGTTGCATTTTCAAATGCATTACATGCACATCCATGGATAGACATAGGAGTAAAATGTGTCTCTTTTAGATGTCCTCATGTAGGTAAAGGTAAAGGTCACCCTGGCTCTAAAGCCATTTGTATCTGTTTCTAGGGTTCGGTGTTCGTCTCCAATTATAGCCAAAGAGCCAGCACTGTCTGCATCTGCAGACATTTCCGTAGACATGTGGCAGGCATGACTAGATCTGGAGCACATAAAACACTGTTACCTTCCCACCAAAGTGGTATCTATTTATATACTTTCAATTTCTTGCTTTCACATTGCTGGGTTGGCAGGAGCTGGGACAGAGATGGGAGCTCACTCCATCATGCAGCACTTGGGTCTTGAACTGCTGACCTGCCAACCTTCCAGTTGTCAAGTTCAGTGTCTTAACTACTAAGCCTCCACAGGCCTCTATCCTCATTTACACTAGTCTAAAACAGCGATACATGTGGTTTTTTTTCTGCTGGCATTCAATTTCAGAATCTCCACAGATGTTACTGTATAAACCATGTCGAAACAAATAGTTGAATGGGTTTTATTCTGGTTTCAGGGGCATAGAGCTGAAAAACTATTTGATGTCTCTCGTGCCACACATAGAATCAGCTAACATAAAATATTCCACCTCTGAAGATGTAACGTAAGTATTACATAATATTGTGATATTCTTAGAATGCAGCACTTTTTTCACAGATTAGTGCTTCTCCATTTGATGCACATGGCAGTGTTTAATAGGTTTCCCTTGCTGAAAAGCCAGTCGTATCCGACTCTAGGGTTCAGTGCTCATCTCTGTTTCAAAGCCGAAGAGCCAGCGCTGTCTGCTTCTGCAGATGTTTCCGTGGTTCATGTGGCAGATTGGCAGGATAATCAATGCATTTCTTCCAGTGATATCAAAATGGTTTCTTTTCCTTAATGTACCCTTTGGGAGGGGTAGTCCAGACTCTCTCTGTGTGTGTGTGTGTGTGTGTGTGTGTGTGTGTGTGTGTGTGTGAGAGAGAGAGAGAGAGAGAGAGAGAAATGGAGGGTAAGAAAAACTGTATCTCATATACACCCATGCTGGGAATAACAAAAAGAAAAACAAGGCCCCATTGGCATCAAGGAAAGCGTCTTTTCTGTTGCCTTTTCCAGCACCAAATATTTTATATTTATGTTTATATAATTTTTAAGGATCATCAGCCTTCATATAAAGCTCCACCTGCTATGATATCAATTAAGATCGAGTCTCCTCCCCACTTAGGGGAGGATTGATGTCATTTGTGGCATGCAAAACATCACACCTAGCTATATCCATAGTCAAGTACTCTGTTTTAACAATAGTAAGCTTGAAATGGAGAAAGTTGTTATGTTTTGTCTTGGTTTTTTTTACTTGTTAGTCAACATCTCAGTGGCTTTACTGGATCTAATTTCCAGGAAGATGTAGTTGAAAGCAGGCTTTTAAAAGAAAATATGTAGCAAATGTCACATTTGACTGGGCAGCAGCTATTCAATAGTCAGAAAATCAATCCCTTGCTGCGTTTCTGTCTGTCACATCATTTTTTGAAGACACCAGAACCTGAAAATGAAAAGTCAGATACAGTAAAAACCCATTACAACGATTGCATCGCACAGTGATGAAATCATACGATTGCCTTTTTTAAAAAAATTGTATCGTAAAATGATTTTCATTGTTGTACGATACCATTTTTTTTTTGAAAAGGCAAAAGTCAGGCAGCTTTGTGGTGGCCTCCACAAGCCAACCGGCCTCCGCAAGCCAAACGGTGGTGCCTGCAGACACACAATATTGCCTTTATAGTCTGAGTTGGGGGAATTCCCCCTACTCCAGCCACAAAGGCAACATCTCAGCCTCCGTCAGTGCAGCAGTGGTGGGCTCCAAAAAAAATTACTACCACACTGGTGGGTGTGGCCAGAGAGAAAGCCCTGTGTTGTACCCAAATTAAGACTACCTTATTTCAAAACTTGGATGGGCAGGGCCAGCCAGAATTTATGCTACCAGTTCTGGTGAACTGTTGCGAACCTGCTGATGCCCACCACTGAACCCCAGTAATAGAGATACAGTAAAACCTCGCATAAAGAGTGCCTCACTTAGAGACTAAGTCGCTTAAAGAACAGTATTTTCTCCAAATGATCGCCTTGTAGAACAACTAAAAACTTGCTTAACAACTAAATCGGAGTTTGCAATCCCCCCACCAGAAGTCACGATCAGTCACTTACCATGGTGGCAGCGGTGCTTTTTCCAAGTGTTTCGCTTAAGGAGCAATCCCATGGAACACATTATGCTGTTTAAGTGAGGTACCACTGTAGAAAGTTTCATCCCTTCCCCTGACCCCATGTCTCCTCTTTCTATGATGAAAAGTCATTGCCCTTCTCCAGCTGCTATTAATTCTTTGGTTTCCATCATTTTCTTTCATGTTCTCCTTTATTTGTGGGATGGTCAGAAAAGAACTGCAGTGGCTTAGTGGTTAAGACACTGAGCTTTAAAACAGGAAGGTCAGGGTTTGATACCCAAATGCTGCATGACAGAGTGAACTCCCATCTCTGTCTCAGCTCCTGCCTACCTAGCAGTTTGAAAGCAAGAAATTGCAAGTAGATAAATAGGCACTACTTCAGTGGGAAGGTAAACAGCGTTCTGTGCACTCCGGTTTCTAGTCATGCCTGCCACATTTCCACGGAAACATCTGCAGATGCAGACAGCTCCTGCTCTTTGGCTATAAACAGAGATGAGCACTGAACCCTAGAGTCAGATATGACTGGCTTTCGAGCAAGAGCAACCTTTACCTTTATCCTTTACCAGGAAAAAACTGTACCCATTACAGGAGACAATGCTTAGCAAAACTGAATAATGGCCTGATAGGTAGCATCATATATTTGACCCCATCTGGAGATTTTTTGTAGAAAAAGATGGAATAGCAGTAACATAGTAGGGCTGTGCACTCAGTTGGAACAAACAGTCAACTCTGAACTTAGTCTTCTTCATTTGATCTCATCTCTTTGTATGAGATCTGGGTTTAAGCAGAACAGCAAAATTATCCAAATTTTGTCAGATATACTATCCCCTCTTCAGATTATATGCACATTATGCAAAAGCAAAAAAAAGTTAGCCACTTTGGATTTCCAGTACACAGACTTTACACATCTGTACATGGATTTCAATCTGAGTCACAGTTAAATCTAACCACAGGTGGCACAAATTTCTTCACAATAACTTGGGATATATTCTGAAACCCTAGATTAGTCTACAAATCAAATTGGATGGGTCATACACAGCCTTAATGGATAGATAGGTAAATGAAGATTAGACAGGTTGGAAGGAAGGAAGACAGACAGAAAGATAGATTTTTAACATTCAAATTCTACAAGTGTGTTCTTTCAACCTTTGAATCCAAGAGACAAGAGTTAAGTTGGATGTTACGTGGAAAGGAAACCAATTACAGCATTGTTCAGCACCAAAATACCTCAGTGTGATGCTTGACCAGACACACTCACTCTTTTAAGCAGCACTGCCTGAATAACAAAGCCAAAGTTAGTACAAGGAACAACATCTTCATCAGGAAACTCACAAACTATAAATGAGGAACTCAATCAACCACACTGCACACATCAGCTTTGGCCCTGAGTGTCTCTGCAGCAGAGAAGAAGAAAAAGAATAATTCCCCCTTTGATAACTTTAGTTCCATATATATATGAGACTAAATAGAATTGTTAGCTACAAAAAGAGTAGATACAGTTATTGAAACTTGCATAAGTGTGAATAGTGACAAGTCCCTTTCATTAAGTCAAGATAGCTGGGGTTAACAAAGGTATTTAGCCCATGATACAAATGCAGGCAGCAATAAATTTGGGAGAAATTTTCCTTGTCTTCCTTTGAAGAAGACAAAAACATTCTTTTTTTCCCTTAGTTATTGTAGCTTCTTGCAACTTAATCTTATTTCTCTTGTTGTTTCAGGCTTCAGACAGAAGTTATTCAGTGGTCCCAGTCTCTAGAAAAACTTCTGGCAACTCAGTGTAAGTACTTCACCATGGCAGGATTATGAGTGGGGTTACAGAATCTTGAAAGGAAAAGCTTGAGTAAAACTGTAGAATTGTCAGTTGCGGGGGCTGGGGGGGGGAGAGAGATCATTTGGTTAAGTAGCAACTTCTCTAGCAGCCAGACCATTACTCTGTACTCCAAAGACTGAACTAAATGCCCTGAGCTGTGCCTACATTAAAACAGACATGCCAAATATGCAGTTCTCTGGATCTTTCTGAACTTCCATACTCTCTCATCATTAGCTATGATGGCTGGGACATTTTTGATATAAAAATGTACACAATTTAAGAAGCTCTACAAAGCTGAACAATGAATTAATTTGATGGGCCTTCCTGGAGAGGAAGGAAGAGAGTAGTCTATAATCACAGTGTCCTTGATGGAAAGGTTTGAGCCCAGTATCATGAAGAATGCCTTGAACAGAGCATTATAAACCAATTACAGCTGTATTTTTTTAATCATTTATGATGAGGGCTAAAAACTTTTTTATTGTTCTTTTGATTCCAGATGGTCGAGAGGTTTTCAGAGAATTTCTGAAGTCTGAGTTTAGTGATGAAAACATTGAATTTTGGCTGGCTTGTGAGGATTACAAGAAAACGCAAGCAGATCATTTACATGACAAAGCAGAGGAGATTTACAAGGAATTTGTCCAGTCAGATTCTAACAAACAAGTAAGTTTTAAATTCTTCAGGCAATCTCTGCTGTACAGTGGTACCTCGCTTAAAGAGCATAATGTGTTCCACAGGTTTGCTCTTTAAGCAAGTTTGCTCTTTAAGCAAAACACCATTGTAAGTGACCAATTGGATTTCTGGTGGGGGGGATTGTGAACCCCGATGTAGTTGTTAAGCAAGTTTTGGGTTGGTTGCAGTTGTTAAGCGAGGCGACCATTCAGAGAAAATTCTGCTCTTAAAGCGAGTTAATCTCTAAGCGAGGTGCTATTTTATGCGAGGTTTTACTGTATATAATTGGAGTGTTCTAAGTTTAGTAGTCTTGGAGTGTCAATTTCTTATTAGAGACATGTTTATTTAAAATGATCCCCACTTAATTTATGATTATAGTGTCTTTATTGCTCCGCTCTTGAAACATAAGATGATATGGTTTCTGATTAAGGACTATGCCACTTTACCGACTATTATCCCCCCATTATTTTGCTTGGATTTTTTCCACATCAATTTAGTGCATGCAAATGCTCAGCCTTATTAGTGAATACTTGTATACTACTTCCATTTGCAAACAATCTGAAGTGTACAAGTAAAGTATGCACCAATGTAGGTGTAAATATTATCCTCTTTATATTATCGTTACATACAGTAGTTTTAGCCAACCATTATAAATGCAGGTACTCTCACAACATGAAGGGATGGAGACCTGCTATCTTCCACTGTCATTTCCGTTATCATGTTATACATGGAGAGTAATGAATCTAAAGAAGAAGATCTTTGCTACCCATAAACATTATCCTGATACATATGGAGAGTGTGCATGGATAACAGTACCACAGATTCCCCATCTTTAGCTCTTATACCCACCACATATAAGAGAATGAAGAAACAGAGACAAAATGGGACAGGGCTAAACTGTTCTCTACCTTATGAGGTGAATATATTCCTACATACATAATGCCTACATAGGGCTATTATGGTGTCAGCATCATGCTAATTACTGTGCTCAGGATCATGATCAGGTGTGAACAGTCAAGATGATACACCAACAGCCTGTCACACCTTTTTAGTTTGTCTCTAATGTGACTATAAAGGTTCTCCCGACAGGCTTTCCCAACAACAGCAGTGAATTGTACAACTAGTTTGGTATGTCATAATTCCAGCAGGACCTACAAACTCTTATGAACTTAATATCTTTTGCTTAGCAGTGATTAAAATGAGCCCTTGTGGTATAGTAGTTAAACTGTAATACTGCATTCAAAACTGCTGACATTGTGAGTTCAGTCCTGGTGGACCCCTCCTTCCCAGCATGTTGGGGGCAAAAATACTAATTGCTTTATGAACTGTCCAGAGAGTGCTCTAAGTGCTACAGGGTGGTATATAAATGTAATTGCAATTTTTATTGCCTTAGATTTACAATTATAGGGAATCTCTTGAAACACTGGAATGTCAATGAGATGTGTTAAGCTCCTAAAACCCATTTTTCCTTCCCGTAGGTAAATATTGACTTTCATACAAGAAAAAACATAGCTGAGAAGGCTCAAGATCCAACACCTTCAAGCTTTGATGAGGCCCAAAGACATGTGTATGTACTGATGGAAAGGGACTCGTATCCAAGATTCCTCAAGTCCAGATTCTACCATGATCTGTTAAGTAAAGTTGAATGCAATGAGCTCAAGTGAAGATGTCAAAGAGAATTAAGAACTGCTTTGAATCGTCTCTGGCACTGAATAGTTCAAGTGTGACTGGATTTCAGCACTGAAAGTGGGACAGCCGTGCGACTGGGAATCAAAGGAGACATTGGAAGAATCAAATCATGGTCTTGTCCACTTAAGAGACTCTGAGAAGGGAAAAGACACACTGCACTGCCTTAAAGGACTCCTTTCCTTGTTATGATCTTTTCTCTCTGGACTGACATTGAAATACATTTGTTGAGGGAACTGTCATTTGGGATGACAGTGATGCCTATAAATGGTGTTGTTGAAAGATGCTTTACTCAAATTGTTCATAGCATGTGTGTTGCTTAGGGCCAGACACCAGCTCTACTTTGAGTTGATTTTCAGGATTTCTCATTGTGTGTACGAGCATCATTTGATGCTTCTTGCAAGCTTCAAGGGTTTAACATGCACATGTACATAAGTCTCATGGTGGTAGCACATGAGGCAGCTTTGGGATGTTGCACACTCCAGCATGACACCCAAACTGGAAATGGCAAGAAGAGTCCGATTTATAATAAGGTTAGTCTGGCTTTTGATCTGCAGGAAGTCAGAGACAAATCTTAATTTGGCCAGTTCAAGTCATGACCCACCAAGATAGCCATCTTTCTGTTACCAACAAGGGGTAAAAAAACAGTATTTATTTTCTTCCATCGCTTCAGAAAACAGGAAACTTGCTAATGATCTAATAGGCTGCATACATAGCTTGTAAGTTGTGTTGATATTAATGAGCTATGAGCTGTGATAGACGCAGAAAGCAACCCCTCAAAACATCCTAGAGTGAAGCATTCCTCTGTCATGGTTTCTACATTTGCCCACACCTGCAAAAATATGCACAATTATTAAACAATGCTGCTATGATTTTAGGAGGCTATATCTAGATGATGGAATCAAGGCACCTATAAACCTAATTTCAGAACATGATAAATGTTCCCTTTATTTGAGCACTGAGACATGACCAAGCCATAACTGGCTTCCCCTAGGTTGCTGGATTCTGACTTTGAAGAGAGATATTTGGCTTCTACAAAGTGGGCAAGATTATATGCTTCTCACTCACCCTTAATTTACTAATCAATCTTGCTGTTGATTGAGCGCCTTCCATCTTCAGGAGGAGGCAAACCAGATTTAGTTATCAGCAGCACCCACCTTGACCTCCTGCTTTTTGCAGGAAGTGATGAAGAAATAATTGTGTGGCCTATTTGAGCCTTGTATCTAATTCCCAGACATTTGCTGCCTCATGAGAAGGTGGTCAGTTTGATGCCACCTGGTCAAGATTACTGGAGGGAAGTCCACCAGCACCAGATTTGGCTTCTATGTTCATTTGAATGTTTTCCAAAAACCTGGACAGATTATTAAAGTTATCAGGTCAGAGATTCAATTTAAGACAAGAACCAAAACTGAGTGTTTAAACAAGGGTCTCTTTGAGTCTAAAAACAAGTGGACTGGAGTAACAGAAATTTCCATTCATCCTCTCCATTTTTCCCACCAGCTGTGCATCCCCAAAGCCTCTACACAGTTCAGCATGTATAGAGCATGGATGTGGACAGTCACTCCAAATTGTGTAGACATCCAACCAAGTTTTGGGAGATCCCCCCTTCCACATAAGATTTTATTTTCCATTCCTTTTTATTCAGCAGGTCCCTATGACCTTCCAAAGCAACAATGAAGTGTGGTGGTTAAAAGTATTTTTTTCACTGAACTGTCTTTCCATTTACGTATTCTATGATACAAACTAATATTTTTCAAAATTGCAGAATGCATCAAGTCAAATTGGTCATTGCTGCCCCAAAATTAAATAATCTTTGACAACAGTGCTTTAAGAGATGTACAGCTATAGAATACTGAGTACATTCCGTGATTTTTCAGTCCCTACAAAATTGGAATTCTGTGAATATGATGTATTAAATGAATTATTCTATGTATTTTATTGGTGTGTCTGTAACATATTTTATTTATTGAAAATTGTAAATAAATTGTGTTAAACAGCAACTGTAGCATAAATGTTTTGCCTGTTTGATGATCATATTATCTCTGTTAATAGCAATCAGTTTGAGGGGAGGTCTGAAGCAACAGAACACCAACACAACATGGTGGATAAAGAGTTAGACTAGGACTCAAGATACATGTAGCTATGAAAATTCATTGGGATGGAAGTGGGATGTTGATACTTAAATATCTCACAAGACTTAGATCTCCTAATAGAGCCGTATCCCCAACCTCAGGGGTCCCAGACATTCTTGTACCACAGCTCCCAGAAGCCTTCATCATTGGCATTGATAACCACATTTCTGGGAGCTGTAGTCCAAGAATGTCTAGAGCCCCAAGGTTGGTAACCACTAAGTTATAGTCACCAGATGTTAGAATCAACCACAGATAACACATTTAATCATCTGTATGAGCCTAATTTCGAGGAAGTTGCTTTCTCATCTATAACCCTTATACTTAATACAAGTAGACGTAACATATAAATTCCATATGCTGCATGAGAAGAGTAACAAGACTATATTAATCATGACATCATTTTGCAGAAAGAACATCATTATTCCTTGCTACTCCAAAAAAGTAATTGTAGACAATATTATTGGTTATCATGTTTTTAAAACTATGGTTCAGATGCATTCATACCAATACTTCATGGCTGCTCTGCTTCCTTTTAATCTTTATTCTTGCAGTATATGCATAAACCCCTTGAACTCTGTATGGTGCCTTTTAACTTAAGAACATGGGGGGAGTTGGGTGGTGGTGGTAAAAAGGTAACAGGTTACAAGTCTAAATAGCTGCTGCTGTCTGGTCTCTAGTTTCCCTAGAGACTTCTTCTGCTGTGTCTAGGCCAGACGTGACACTGCCAAAATGAAGACTGAAAACACAAGAGTGTTGTCAAGATCTTCAGAGAACAAGATCAATTAATGATAGGTGGTTTTTTAGCTTGGTGGCTCTCTAGTAATAAGAATGTTGTGCATGTTGAAGCAACATAAAATCTTTTCAGCTGATGAATTGCAGGACTCAGCTCAACTGCAGAACCACCATCCACATTTCACAGTGCTGAGTTGTTGTTTATTTATCAAGAATGACAGTAACTGGTGAGACTGACCAGGAGGCCAGCTCCCCACTTGCTTGGTAGAATTTTTCATAGAAAAGTAAAGAGTAATTTACAGTTGCAACATTAGGATAAGAGGCCAGTTTACAGTGGGTTTATGTTGGCTAGTTTCAGTTTCTCAAGTTAACTTTTGCTTTAGTTTGGATAATCTTAGCCAAGGTAGGCCACCATGGATGAGCTGACAGCTAGTCAAAACATGGGATAATAAGTCTTCTTGGACTTACCCCTTGGTGGTTGCAGGATTCAAGCATAGTATTTTATAAGAAACATAAATAACAATGAAGACTGTTTTTGAAAATCTGAAGGGAAACATAAATAACTTGGCCTTAGTTTCTGTACTGCAAATGTTTCATGTGATTATAGTCTTATATCTGTGGTATACAAAGTACACACTGGGGAAGCAACCATTTGTGATATGAAGGTCACAGCACAGTTTGATGTCTTCAGATCTTGGTACATGGCAGTCATGCAATCGCAATGAGGATATTAACAATTAAAGGTTTTTTTAAAAAAACACCAATATACTGGAAAGTGAGAAAAATCCTTTTTAAAAAATGGGGAATGTCCATTCATCCTATATCTTGGCTTGGGCTTGATATAATTAATGGTCAGTTGTTCAAAAGCCTTGATCTTAGAGAAATTATTGACAGAGCATTTGTTCTCCATCTATACCTATAAAGCAAAGGTGTGGGTTCAGTATCCGGAATGGGCTGCAGCACCCCTAGACCAAACCCCATGATATTAGGCACACACGTACTTTATGCATGTGAGCAAGTCACTGTCAGGGTCCCAAAGCCCATGTGGGGATTTGCCCCCTAAATTGATCTGCAAAGGGGGATATATTCGACAGGAGGGTTTGTGTCTGCCCCAGTGCTAGGCCAACCGGGGGGATTGTGATGTCATCGCCAAGCTCACATCACAGGCCGACCCCTGGCCAGTGGGTTTCCCAGGCAATTCTGGCACTCAGCTAGCTAGATTGGGACCACCTGGGCGAAGCCGGGCACCCCTGCTAGTAGTATATCTAATCAATTACTGTAACCCTTTTTTGTTATAGTAGTGATTTACATGATTATCCTTTCTGCAGCAGAATCTGTTTCTTTTTTTAATTTTGGTTTACTTCAAGAAGAAGAGTTTAGCAACTTGGTGCTTTCACATGCAGCTCATTCCCACATTCAACCTCTCCCAATCAAATGAGCACATAAACATTTTAAAAAATTAAAAGGGAAGGAAAGGTCTGGATGAGATGTTCCAGCTGGAAGTGGACTTACTGAAAATTTACTGAATGTTTTCAAAGATTTTGTGGATGGGGGGAGGGATTGTCATAAAAGTAGCTTAAAATGAAATTTGGACAAAAAAACAGGATACCTTGTGCTCTCTTTGTGTATTAGCTGAGAGAAATAGTTGTAGAACTTTTGTCTCAATAGAAAACAAAAAAGATCTATTTTATGCATCATTTTATAACAAATACAGAATGAAAGATTTCAAGATAAAAACGCCTGACCTCATCTTGGCTGTTGCTTCCTAAAACTGATACATTTTTGTCTCAAGGCTTTACTCTTCTATGGTGTAATTGTTGTATCATAATTATTTGTGAAGTAAAATAAATATTTATAAATTCTTTCACCTCTGAAGAATGTAAATACATCATGAGTTCAGACACATGGTGGACAGACAAGTGATACTTCCTTTGCTACAGATTTCCAGAGGTTGGAAAAGTTAGCTTTCTTGACTACAGTCTCTAGCCAGTGGATGGGAAAAGCTGGGAATTGTTGTACAAAAAGGTAACTTTTTCAAACTCTGAGGTTTCCTATTATAATTAGTAAAATATTAAACATAATATTGTTTAAGTACTAGACACAAATATGACAGTATGGTTCAAAGCCATTCAGTGAGTTTTGGTAGAGTAGATAAACTAGATATTGGTTTATTTATTTCATTTTATTTGTTTCTCTTTTTTCCACCATTACCACTGTTGTGTGAAATAGGTCATCAGAAAATAGGAAGGTACCATAGCTGTCAAGTATCCCGTATTGGCCAGGAACCTCCCGTATTCACCCTCTTTCCCGGCATCCTCCCATATTAGGAAGACTGTAATGCTCTAATGCCACCACTGGAGGGCTGCACAGGATAAGCATAGCTGTCAAATTTCCAATTTTGGTCGGGAAATTTCCCTTATTTTCAAATCCAAAACTTGACAGGTATGGAAGGTATCCATTCCTCAAAATATAAAGGGTGCACAGAACATCTGTCCAATTTGTTTTTTAAAACTTGTGGCATGGGATGCTAATTCAATTTTTAAAAAACCTCTGCTAGTACCCTGGAGTTGGTTATAAAGCCATGCTCAATGGTGGAGAGAAAACCTTGAAATTAAAGTGGCATTTAGAGGCACTCTCTTATTCAGCATAAATTGCTTTGTGGCAAACATCTGTGAATATTTCACTGATGCTGAGTTAAGATGGCGAGAACAAGGGCAGAGTCACCTTTGGAAGTCTACTCACTCCAGATGCATTCCAGCCTCCTTAGCAACACTGTTGTGCTTAGTTAAAGAATAAATTTAAAAGGGGTCTCTCCATCAGCCTGTCACTAGCTTTGACGCCATACACTGTTGCTATAGCAAGACAATACAAACTAATACAAAGTAATAATGCCCAGAAGGACCAGGATATAAAATTATATGCATGTAAATATATTTAACAGAATTTATGGACAGAGAGCAGCCAATTAATGAGGTTCAATTGCCAATGACCTGTGAAGAAATAAGAGAGGGATGTTGGATTTCTTCCATTGCCAACCTAATGTGCCCTGGCTGTTTATAAAACACAGTTATTTCCAACCTTTTTAGTTTAGTATTGTGGCAGGGGTATCCTGTGCTGGCACTGGAGAGAAAAGGAATATACTTTTAGCCACTCCCTCCAGTTTGAATCCTTCAAAAACATCTTGTGAACTACTATTGGTAGTGGGCTTGGTAGTGGGCCGGGTTACCTAAGAGACCGCATCGCCCTGAGGACGTCTGTCCGTCCAACCAGAGTGGACCGGAGGGGCTCTCTAATCGTTCCATCAGATAGAGGGGCTCGCCTCTCTGACACAAGGAGGAGAGCCTTCTCCTTGTCTGCGCTGGCCCTCTGGAACCTCCTGCCAACAGAGCGATGTCTCCGGACGGAATTGCTGCCTTTCAGAAAAGAACTTAAAACCTGGCTGGCGGGTCATGTGGAAGGGTAACCTCCATTTGGTGGCTGGTGTAGAAGAACTCCTACCCATGGTGCCTTTGGATCCTGCACCCCTTGTTTTAGGAGGTGGGTAGTTTTAACTGTTTTTAACATGTTTTAAATTGTGATTGTGAACCGCCCTGAGTCGGCTTTGGCCGAGTGGGCGGTATATAAATTTGACAATTAAATTAAATTATTAAATTAAATTGCACTGCATGGAAGATTCCTCATGGCTCTGACTTACTGCAGAGTGACATCAAGGACTGGAAATATCATTTTGTTCTAGTGGTGATCATTTCACATCCTGCTTTATATCACAATATCATCATTTAGAGATGTCACACTTGAAGTCTGTATAGCTATGATGACATCTCTAGTAGGATGAGGGGGAGAAGGAGCTGGAGCAGGAGAAGACAACAGAGAAGAAGGCTCGGCCTCATAACCTTTGCCTTTTTCAAGTGGCCCAGCATTATAACCTCCACCTTGTTACTGGACATCCAGGACTGTAAAGAAATCTTGGCAATATGTCATTTATACTGAAGAAAGGCTGTGTTAACATGGCAAGGCAGCCTGTCACTAAAAATTTTCTCACCAGCATGAAAGCTCTCACCTCCAGAGCAAGAGTAAGACACTTGGTTGTTTCCCCTACATAGCTCAAGAAATTTGATCAAAATGCCCCTAGTATCTCTTTCACTTCAGGAGAAGAGCTAAATATACATTGTATAGTAAGGTTGGCTGAGTTGTAGAGGTTTGAAGTAATGCTTGATATTTCACCATGGACAAAAATTTTGAGAAGACGTCTATACCAATGATGATGGGAAGGGGAAGATATAACTTTACACAGGAGATAGGATGTTACAGTAGAGCATACTCTAGATGTGTTTCATCCTCTGGTCCTCTCAGCAAGCAGAATCAAGAAAACCCTATCAGCCACACATCTGACCTACACATATTGTAAAATGGTCGGCATGTCCAAAATAAATCTGATCTGATATTAGATCTGATAGAAAATGAAATGCCTAACCTGGCATGTATAACTGAAACCTATGTGAGAGAGGAAAAGTGAATAGCCCTTTCCCATTTAATACCCCACTCCACCCCACATTTCAATCCAACATCATGGCACATCAGAAGGATGGGGAGAAGACATTGCAATAGGACATAGAAACTCTTTTAACATCATTTGGAGCTGTGTCCTGTTGATCCCTGGTCTGGAGTGTCTTTACTTCATACTGGATCACGAAGACAGAACAGGACTAGTGCTAATATACTGCTTGACTTGCAACCCAAAACACATCTATCAGAACTAATGGAATGAAAGTGCAGCGCCAAAATGGCCGCCGCGCTCTTTGCGGGGGGGCCCCCACCTGGACTCAGACATCCGGGTGAGTTAGGGGGCGTGGCCACCCCTCTATAAAAGGGGTGGCCATGAGGCAGCCGAGCTGCCATTTTAGAATTGCGACGGAGAGGAGAAGTTTTCTCCATCGCTTTTTCTCTTGAGTCTTAGGCTATAGAGCCTTGCCGTTTGTTTCCCGGCCGGGAAAGGGGGATTACAGTACCCGGAGCCTTTTCAGATAGCTTCTTGGCTACCACGGTACTTACACGCTAGGAGTTCTATCCCTGGGTAGGGATCCTTCAGCGACTTTCTTCTCCTAGGGAGACATGGCTCCCAAGTGAAAGGCCGCGGCGCTAAAGCCCCGGTCGAGGGGAAGAACTTTTACTGGTCCTGCATCGGATTGGGGCCAGCCTTTGGGTTGGAGGACCAGGGCTGCGCCCCCATGGCAGGGCAATGTGCCAGCCTTGCCCACTAGTACCAGTGGGGCTGGTCAGGCTACCACTTGGCAGCCGGGTTCCAGCTTGGTAGCTGGTCAGCTACAGGCCGGCCCCTCTGGGGCTTCGGCCCTCAGCCCGCCTTTGCTGGGCATGGGACAGGGTGGCCCGGGGGGGCCTGGTGCGGGTGTCCAACCCACTGCTCCTCCAGCCCCCCATGGGCCAGAGTTTTGGGCATGGCCCTATTCTGGTCCTGGCTCTCCTTTTGGGTTGCCTTTTCCTCAACTGCCTAGTGGGCCGTCCGGCCCACCCGGCCCGCTTTATACTGGGGGCTCTGGGGCAGTGGATGCTCTGTTAGCACGGGTAGCAGTGCTGGAAGCATCCTTGGGCATTGTGCAGCCTCCTTCGGAGGGGGGCGCTACTCTTTCTTCGACAGGGGCCCCTTTGTCAGCCCTGGCTACCTTGCCGGCCGCAACGCTTCAGCGGGCGGCCAACCGGGTCGAGCTGCTTGTGACGGTCCGGCCGGCCCCAGCTGGTGTCTCGCAGCTCCCCGTTCGACCTGATGTCCAGGCTGGGAGCAGTCAGGGGTGGTCCCAGAGCTCGATTCCGGTCGCGAGCTCCGACGCCCGTCGTGGGCCAGAACCCCCGGTGGGGGCAGCTCATGGGGGTGCAACTAGTGAGTATCAGCTTCAATGGTGGTGCACCACCACCACGGCCCACTTACATTGGGGGGGGTTCAGTGGCCCTGGCCTCGTCAAGTTGATGCGAGCAGACATCAGTTACCATCCTATCCCAGTTTCCCATAGTTTCAAAATGGTCCCTCGTTAAGGGCGGGGGTGTCCACCCCTGGGGCAGTGCTGAGCATTGCAGGGGCTGTCCAGGTCCTGCTGCGTATGCCCCCTATACAGAATGTGCCGATGATGGCTTTGCCGACGGCTGGTTATTCCTTGCCCCTGGGTGATCATTTGTCACAGGTCATGAGGGATAAGATTTGGCGAGGGGAGTACGTGGATATATTCTCCCTATTGAACCATGAGCCCACTAAGGAAGAGAAAGAGGGACAGGACGACAGAGACAAAGAGCTGTCCCATCGTCGTAAGGCACCGCACACTTGGGCCAACTGGTTGCCGGCATATCTTATATATTTGGCGGTATACCTGAGGGCCCGGCCTGATCTGGCCATTCCTATGGTCCAATACTTGGACAATATTTACAGGGCGATGGTTGATTTCCCTGGCCCGTCGTGGTTGGCTTACGATGAGGAATTTAGGATGAGGGTGGCCCTACATCCTGAGATGAGGTGGGATGAGCCCTGCCAGAAATTGTGGCTCTTGTACATGACCCCCACGCGTCCGGCGCCTGGGGATAGGTACCATTGTGGCCATGCTGTGCAGCGAGCCACCCCAACACAGGCTCCCCGCCAGCCGGCGGGGCAGGGGGTTCCAGCCCGCTTGCTGTGTTGGAGCTTCTCAGCTAATGGCGTATGCAATAAGCGACAGTGTCGGTTCAAACATGAGTGTCCCTCTTGCGGTGGCCCCCACGCCGCCTCCGCGTGCCCGTGGGCTGGTGGGTCACGGGGCAGAGGTAGAGGTGGACAGGGGGCAGTCAAGGCTTCCTCTGACGGAGCTAGCCATTCAAAAGACCCCCTCCCCGGTTAATGTGTATATGCTGGAGCGATGGCTCTCAGCTTATCCAAGAAGGGAGGACGCTAGGTACCATCTGGAGGGTTTCCAGTGGGGCTTTCGTATTCCGTTCGAGGGGGTTCGGGGATCCCAAGATGCCCCCAATTTAGTTTCCTTGAAAGGTAACGAGGAGGTTGCTGCACTGAGCATAGCTAAGGAAGTTGAGGCTATGAGAGTAGCGGGCCCCTTCTTAGAACAACCTTTCCCTAATTTGAAGGTCTCCCCTCTGGGGCTAGTACCGAAAAAGAACCCGGGTGAATGTCATCTAATCCACCATCTAGCTTACCCTGCGGGTTCTTCGGTCAGTGATGCGATTCCTGATGACCTTGTTCAGTCAGGTACATGTTGTTTGTCCAGGCCCTACGAGTGGTACGCTTATGCGGTCCTGGTGCTTTCCTGGCAAAGTGTGATATGAAATAGGCTCTCCGATTACTGCCAGTGCACCCAGGGGATTTTGAGCTATTGGGTTTTAGGTTCCAAGGGGAATTTTGTTTAGATAAGGCCATGCCTTTTGGCTGCTCTATTTCATGTTCGGCATTCGAACGATTCAGTACTTTCCTTCAGTGGGCCTTTGCTCGTAGGTCAGGGTCCCGGTCTCTAGCCCATTACCTCGATGACTTTGGTTCAGGGGTGAACGGGGCTCGGACACGTGCATGCGTCTCCTCACTACATTTCAGACACTCGTGCGGGAACTGGGTGTCCCCTTAGCGCCTGAAAAGACCGAGGGCCCAGCTACTAAGCTCACATTTCTAGGCATTGAAATTGACTCTGTCGCACAGGCATCCAGGTTACCCATGGATAAGGTGACTCGGATCCCCGCGGCGATTTTGGCATTGATTGACGAACGTAAAGTGTCCCCTCGTGAGCTGCAGCTACTTCATGGCCATCTTAACTTTGCCTGCAGGGTGGTGACACCCGGCAGAGCATTGGCCAGGCGCCTGTGGGACACCATGGCTGGCCTGTTAAAACGCCACCACAGGGTTCGGCTGACCAGGGGCATATGGGCGGACCTTGCGGTCTGGCTCAAATTCCCCCTGGAATTTTAACGAGGTCTCTTCCTGGAGCTCAGACCTTATGGTCTGCCCTAGATTTCAAGTACAGCCGGATGCCTCCGGCTCCCTGGGTTATGGGATTAATTCTGAGGGTAGGTGGGCTTACGGCCGATGGCCTCATGCATGGCTTGCACGGATCGCCTCCGCGATCTTACCTTCCTGAGTTTCTTACCAATTTGGGGAGCACGGATGCTATGGGGCGACGAGTGGGCCAACTCAGTGGTCCAATTTTGGTGTGACAATGCAGCAGTGGTGCACATTGTCAATGCCCAGACGTGCAAATCCCCCAGGGTCATGGCATTGGTTTGTCAATTCTTTTGAGAAGCCTACGCCTAAATGTGCTGTTCAGGGCCAGATATGTACCAGGTATTAATAACGATATTGCTGATACTTTATCCCACCTGCAGATCCCCCGGTTCCGTGCCTTGCTCCGGAAGCAGAGGAATTTCCCTCGCCACTCCTGGCCGATATTTGGACGATAAGCGAGGAGAGGTGAACTGGGCGACAGGCATGTCATTGGCACCTCACACGCGTAAGGTGTATCAACATGCTTTCATACGATTTAGAACCTTTTGCGAGTAACTACAGTTACCTCAAGTGTGGCCCATACCAGTGGACCAGGTTTTACAATACATGTTTATCTTCACAGTCAGGGTTTGACCACCACCCCCCGTACTATAGCCGTCAGGCTTTCGGCACTGGCATTTATGGCCAACGTGGGGGGGGAGTTTCAATGACTGCGTGAGTTACTTCCGCATGCATCGTGTTTTGGAGGGGTGGACACGTGAACCTGTCCGCCGACCGGACATGCATCACCCCAGCTCGCCAGAGTTTCTGACCCACCTTGCACGAGGCTGGCATAACTTATGTTAGGATAGGTATGTAGTGGCTTTTGGTCACGCAGCTACCACGGTAGCCTTTTTTGGAGCGCTCCGCATCAGTGAGTTGGTACCAGAGTTGGTACCATGGTGTAAGGCGGATGTGTCTCGTAGGGCACTGGAACTCGACGATGTCTATGTTACACATGAGTGGGCTCAGTTGAGGATACGGTCCTCAAAGGTTGATCAGCACGGCATAGGCAGTGGAGTCAGACTGCTAAGATGTTCCATTGAAGACATCTGTCCGGTTGGTGCCCTACATGAGTTTTTGGCAGTGCCTGCTGAGCGCCCCAGCCTGTTTTTCTGCCACCAGGATGGGTCTACCCTTACCAAAGTAAAGTTACGGAGGGTGACCGGTACCGCGCTTCACGGTGTGGGGCCCATTTTGGCACCTGTTTATTTAGGATAGGCATCGCGCTGACCGCGGCTACGTTTGAGGTACTCGGAGGCGGATATAGGTGTGCGCGTAATTTCTTATATGTACGTCCCCTCACTGTATGAGTACCTAGTTATGTCCTTAACCTCTTCTCTTTTACAGATCCTGTGTGTCTCTACACACCGGTGGCAGTGGGGCTGGTGGGCCGCAGCTATGTACACTGGGCAGCAGTATATGCTGCGGTGACAGAGTGTGGACCCCGACTCGGGCTGCGTGCATCCGCACGTATGTGATGGTATGGTATGCGCGGCACAAGGGGACAGGAACTGTTGCCATTACTGATGTCCATCAGGGATGCTGGACCACCCGATGTTCTTATTCTGCACTTCGGCGGCAATGATCTTATACGGATCACTGATATTCCTTAAATTGTCGAGGTGCAGTGACCTGGCATTTTATGTCATGTATGGCTTACACACGGTCGCTATGGTCTAACATCATGGCGAGACACCAATTTAGGGGAGACGTGGATCTCCGTGGTTCGGACCGTTCCGGCAGTCAGTGGACAGGGCTGTTGCCCGGTCCCTTGCTGAGCATGGCTGGGAGACAGCCATTGGAAACCTGCAGATAGGCTTACAAAACTTTTTGCTTTTAGGCAGGATATGGGGTCCACCTGTCGGCTGGAGGTATGTACCTCTTTCTGGGCGAGGTGCAAGCAGGCCTGGCGACCGAGCTGTCTGGGGGGGGGCGGTGAGTCATCATGGACGCCTCCCCGGCACGTTCGCAATTGACTGGCCAACACTTAGACAGGTACAGGGGTAATAGCTTTGGCCGGTCAACGACAAACCAGGCAAGGGGTGATGGCAGGAGCTTAACAGCCTGCATCACCTTGAGATTTAACGGATACACGTCATAGGGTGGGGTCAGTAGATAGTTTATTGACTACGGTCAATAATTTGTTTGTGTCAACAAACAAATTGATACAAATAGTTACATGTAGCCAATTGCCATTGGCATTTTGTTTTTTTGTTTTTTTATAAATTTTTATTAATTTTTTAAAGCATAAGACATAAAAAAAACATTTTATACATAACAAAGAAAATAAAAAGAATTGATAAAGATAAAATCATAATATAAAAATTAAGACAGACTGTGTATTACATACACTTACAGACTATATCACCCTGGTGCTATATACATTGTCCTAGGAGGTTGTGGGATCTCCCATTCATTTCTATTGTTCCCAAAATTTCATTTGGTCTGGTGTCAATTTTCTTATTCCGTCTCTTGTCAATGAGTATTCCACAAATTTTCGCCATATTTTCCAAAATCTACTTTCTTTTATTATACCTTTCTTAAGGTTTAGTTCCCATGTTAGTTTTTCATTCAATGCGAGATCCCACATCTGCCCGTGCCAATCCTGCACTTTTAACATTATATCACTTTTCCAATTTTTTGCAATACACATTCTTGCCATTACTAACATCATAGACAACAGCTCTTTCTTATCGTTATCTATTTTAATATTCTCAACATCTGTCAGTAAGGTGGTATCTGGCCCCAATCTGAGACGTACCCCCATAATTTTCCCTATCTCGATCTCAATTTTTGTCCAAAAGTTTTCTACCTCTTTACATTCATACCACATATGAACATATGTGCCCAAACTGTTTTTACATCTCCAGCACATTTTATTGTTCTTCTTATCCATCTGGTGCAGTCTCACGGGTGTCAGGTACCACCTCCATAACATTTTAAAATTGTGTTCCTTTATTCTGACCGATAGGGATCTCATAATTCTTTTTTTCCATTTATTTTGCCATTCCTTTTCCGTTATTTTCAAGTTCAAGTCCTGTTCCCATGTATGTCTTAATGTTTCCTGTGGGTTGCTTTCTGTGTTTACTATTTTATAAATTTTACTAACCAACCCTTTAATACCAATTTCCTCTTTCCTAATTTTCCAAACTAGTTCCTCAAATTCCGTCCTGTCTCTTTCTAAGCTTCGTTCCCTCCAGTATTTATTATTCCACTTATTCACCATAATTATCTGAAACCAATTCAACTTCATCTGGGTATATAACTCTCTTTTCCTCCCATCATCTTTGCAGACTCGTATCCAATCTTTCAATAGGAGAACCCTATTTGTCAACAAAATTTCCTTAATCTCGTTATCCAATCTTATTGGGAAGTTGTTCAAGTCTTCTATTTCAATTATCGGTGAGATGTTTGGGGCCAGTTTCATTTTAACTTTCTTCCATACTCCCAACATAGATCTCATCATTCTGTTTTTAACCGATATTTTTCCTATTTCCTTGTCTAAGAAAAGACTTTTACCAACTTCCTTTACTTCCTTCATCTCGATTTCCTCCCAGATAACCGACTCCTTCATCAATATCTTAACTACGTTCTTTATCTGGAAGGCTTTATAATAATTCTTTAAATTAGGCATTCCTAATCCACCTTCTTTTTGAGGTAAATACCACATTTTCTTTAGGATTCTAGGTCTACGTCCCCCATTACAATAACTATCAAATAGTTTTTGAAATTCCTCAATATCTTTATCTGTCAGCTGAATTGGTAAGGCATCAAATAAAAAATTTAACTTTGGTAGTAACATCATTTTAGTCAATGCTATTCTGCCAAACCAAGACAGCTTCAGTTTTTGATATTGTGAAATTTTAGTCTTAATTTCCTTCTTTTGTTTATCATAATTTAGTCTTTTCAGGTCCTCTAGATTATTAGATATATTTATCCCCAGGTATTTCAAACTCCCTTTAATCTGTAATTTAAATTCATCCCTAATTTTCCTTTGCTCTTCTTTTTCAATATTATTTAAAATCAATTCTGATTTTTCCCAATTTACCTTCAGACCTGTAATTTGTTCAAAATCCTTTAAATGCTTTTGAATCCTTTCCATGGTTCTTCTGGGGTGTTTCATGATTAACAAAGTATCGTCTGCATATAAACTAATTTTATTTTCCAATATTCCTTCTATGTTTTTGTCTTCTCTTATTATGTTGGCTAATATTTCCATCGCCATAATAAATAGTATTGGAGATAGGGGACATCCTTGCCTTGTTCCTGCCTCTAATCTTAATTCTTCTGTTAAACCATCATTAACCCTGATTTTAGCGTATCCTTGTTGGTACAGTTGTTCTATTGTCTTTATAAACCTATTACCGAATCCATAGCTCTTAATTATCTCGATAATTGTTACCCATTGTACAGAATCAAATGCTTTAAAAATATCTAATGAAAGTATGCCTACTTTCTCTTTATTTTGTCTTGCCACATCTATTAAATTTAGTACTCGCCTTACTAAATCAGCCATATGTCTCCCTTTCACAAAACCGGCCTGGTCTTTATTTATATATTTATCCATAAAACTATTCAATCTATTTGCCAATATAGCCGTAAAGATCTTAGCGTCTTGGTTTATCAGGGAGATAGGTCTATATGATTCTACTTTTTCTAAATCTTTTCCCGGTTTTGGTAATAAAACAATTATTGTTCTGTACCACGATGCAGGTACCTGTTCCCCTTTAAGAATACTATTATAGATTTTTAACAATTTCGGGATTACTATATCCTTAAATTCTTTATAGAACTCAGCAGGTAATCCATCCTCACCGGGTGCTTTATCTACTTTCAGTTTATTTATTACTTTTTTTATCTCTTTTTCAGTTATTAATTCTTCCATTCTTTGTTTATGCTCTTGACTTATTTTATTTTTGATTTGCATTTCCAATCTATCTTTTAATTTGTCTAGGTTTATCTTCTTTTTAGAGTATAGGGCTTGATAGAATTCTCTGACCACCTTACATTTGTCTTTGGTCTTATTATGCCTTATACCCTCCTTATCCACTAATATCCCTATTTCTCTTCTGCCTCTCTTTTCTTTAGCCGCTCTTGCCAACATTTTTGAGTTTTTATTACTATATTCAAAATATTCTCTTTTTAAATATGTTAGGTCTCTTTTTACCTTTTCCATGTCATTTCCAATTAATTCTTTCCTTAATCCCTGTATCTTTTCATATACTTTTCTATCCTTAGTTATTGCATGTATCTCCTGTAACCTTTTAATCTCTTTTTCTGTTTCTTCTTGCTTACTTTTTAACTGTTTATTTCTAATACTTGCCAACCTAATACTTTCACCCCTAAATATCGCTTTCATGGTATCCCATACGGTACCAATTCGTACTTCCCCTGTATCATTCCACTTCCAATTTTATTCCCATTTTTCTACCATTTGATCTTTACTTTTTTTATCTCTAAACAGTCTAGCGTTATATCTCCAATTTTTCGGGCTCTTTATAGCATCTATTTTCAATTCCAACAATACTTTTGCATGGTCCGATTCTTTAAATATTCCAATTTCTATGCCATCTAAGTTACTTATCAAATTATCCGTGACAAATATATAATCTATTCTGGAATATGTATTGTACACTTGTGAAAAATATGTATAGGCCCTTTCCTGTCCTTTGAGTACCCTCCATGTATCTTTCAGCCCCAAGGATTTCAACCAATTATTTAACACAAACGTCTTATTTCCACCTACACTTCTCTTCATATTCGTACTATCTATATTTGATCCTACTAAATTAAAATCTCCCCCTACAATCATTTTTGTTGTTTTTTCCTTCTCTAATATTCGGTATATCTTATTTAAAAACCTGTTTTGATGTTCATTTGGCACATACAAATTCACCAGCGTTATTTCCTCTTCTTCTATTTTCCCCTTTATTATCAAGTATCTACCTTCTGGGTCTGATATACTTTTTGTCATCTCGAATCCCGCTCTATTTGATATCAAAGTTGCGACCCCCCTAGCCTTTGAGGAACCATATGCTTTTTCGTAAACTTGTGTCCATCCTAAGAATAATTTATTAGTTTTTTCTGAATTCTGATGGGTCTCCTGAAGAAAAATTATATCCGGTCTATCTTTTCTGAGTGCCGCTTCCAACCTCCTTCTCTTCACTTGACAACCAGTACCTTTCACGTTCCATGTTAATACTTTTACATCCTTCATCTATTATGTATCTCCCGCTCTTTTTTTACAGTTCCCACTTCCTCCTACGGGCATGTGATCAACATATAACATTTCCTTCACCTTATACAAGAAAATAATAGTAATAATAAAAAAAGAAAAAACATCTAAAAGAAAAAATACACTAAACAATCTATTACTCTCCCTCCCCATTTCTTTTTTTTTTTTTACAAATGGCCTCCGAAATTCAGAGGGGGGAGGGGGGTGCAGTCATACATAGGGGTCTGGATTGGGCCTGAACCTACTCCCCGTCCGGAGCTATTCCTCCTTCCGCCCCTTTTGGCATATTCTCATTTCCATTGCTATCCCTTCTTCTATAACCACCAGATATAATCAATTCTTCCTTCAAGTCAAACCACTCTTTAGTTCCTGCTTCCAATAATTTGGTATCTGTCATTACGTCCAAGGCATTAATATCTTCATTAATTAAATATCTTCTTCCCAAATAAAAAAAACTTAATTGTCTTGGAAATTTCCAATTGTATCTTATTCCCTTTTCCTGGAATCTTTTTGTGATTGGCTTCATCGACTGTCTCCAAAAACGATCCTCCATTGGAATGTCGTTGTATACTTCAATATCATGGCCTTCTACTTTTAAAACCTCTGGTCCTTTTTCACGTATAAGCGCCATTAACCTCAGTTTATCTGATACATTAGCAAATTTTAACATGACATTCCTTGACCCAGTTTTTCCCCTTCTTGAACCGAGCCTGAATACATTTACCACCTCATGCGGCGTGAAGCCATCTTCCATAATTTCGTCAAGCCATTTCACTATTCTTTCTTTTAATTTGTCTGGTGAATTCTCTGGAAATTTTCGAATTATAACATTTGCTTTTCTTAGTTGTTCTTCTACGTTCTCCAATCTCTTTTCATGATCCCCAACCTTATTTTCTCTTTCCTTTTCTTTCCTTCTTAAGTCCATGACCTCTACTTTTATCGTTGCTTGTTCTTTTTTTATCTCTTCTTGCTCTTTTTTAATGTTCTTTGTTTCCTCTTTCATGCCTTCAATTCCCTTCATAATGTTTACTACGATATCTTGCAAATCCTGTTTCCATTCTGTTCTAAAACGAGCAAACATGTTTCCAATATTATTCCCCAGTGCATCAAATTTCTCGTTAAGGGTTTCAAATTCAGATTTTGTTCCTTCTCCTCCCCCTGTCGCCGATGTCGTTGGTGTTGTGGCCGTGGACGTAGTTACGATCGTTGTTGGTGTTGTTCCTGCTATCGCTGCTGTCGTTGACACTGTTGTCATAGCTGTTGTTGTCGTTGTTACTTTTGCTGTTGTTATCACGATTGATTTTACCGCAGATGGAGTAGGCGCCGTTGGTGATATTATTGTCTTCTGTTGCTGCTGCTGCTGTAATTGTTGTGCCATCTTTTTCACTGTCTCCTGTTCCTCCAAGTCCTTTATCTCTTGTTGCATTGTTTTTTTCATCTCTTCTTCCTCCTCATCCAATCTTGTAAGCCTCCTGAAACTTCTATCCGAGGACTTTGGTCTTTGCCCTCTTGTCCAAGCCAATTTCTTCTCCTTCTCTTTCCCTCTCCCCTGCCGTTTCATTCAAATATATTTCTAACTGCTTATTATCAATTTACATACAAAGTTTAGTCATTCAAAATTCACCATATATTTTAACTCTAACCAGTTTTATTAAACTTTCCAATTACAATACTTAACCCTTATCCCCTCCTCCCCCCTCCCTCTCTCTGTCTTATATATGCGTGTGTATTTACAACCAAATATACACACACATGTATACCCAGAGAGTCATTCAAACCTCCATGGTCCCAATTTAATTTAATTAATTTCCCTCTTATATTTTTTTTACTTTAATATTTCCCCCCCACAAAAGTAAAAATAAAATAAAAATAAAAAACAAAAAGGAATAAGGAAAAAGAAAAAAGAAAGAAAAAAACTAAAAAAAAAAGCAATTAGAAAATCTTATTTGAGAAAAAAAATTTTAAAAATTAAAAAGCTTCGAACCAGATAAAAAAAAAAGAAAAAAAGGAAGGAGAACAAAAATAACAACAGTTGAAAAAAAAATTTTTTTTTTTTATCTCAAAAATTTAACTGTAGGGGGAGCCAACTTTCTATTGTAAATTGCAAACGTTCTCCAAATCTCTTTTAAGGAGAGAAAAAGGAAGAGTCAGCAGAAATAAAAATTACACTGATGAGTTCACTTTCCTGTTCTCCAAAGTTCCAATCTACAAGCAGTTTATTTCTCAGGGAACTATGCCACAACACCTTCTTGCTTCTCTTTGTATCTCCAAAAGAAAATATATATGCAGGAACAGACTTATCGTCTCTCTTCTTCTTTACAAACCAATACTCTTAGACCACAGCATAATAACGAGAGGGGGAGGCAATGAAAAGGGAAAAAGAAATCAAAAATCAAAAAGAAAAAAAAAAGGAAAGCAGGAAATACTGTCTTGCCCCTTTTGCTTAGCCACTTATTTGTCCGCTCCCACCGGCATAAAACATTTCAAAAGGGGGAAAAGAATAATAATAAAAAAAAAACATCAGTCTCTTTACTTCTCCTTTCTATTTCCCCCTTCCTCTTTATAAATCTTTACAGCTTTGCTCACCCTCCATCTTCTTCGCTTCTCCCCTTTGCTCCTTTCCAGCGCCTCGAAACTCCGTATGTCTCCGATTGGGGGGGCGGCGAGACCGAGCGAGCCCGCTACGGAATCTTCTTTCAGCCCCCCAACAAGCTTACTTTTCGTTCCGACGTCCACTTATGCTTTATCCAC
The DNA here is from genome assembly GCA_035047345.1 of Bradypodion ventrale. Classification (NCBI taxonomy): domain Eukaryota; kingdom Metazoa; phylum Chordata; class Lepidosauria; order Squamata; family Chamaeleonidae; genus Bradypodion; species Bradypodion ventrale. The sequence continues at coordinate 144,942,579 of JAWDJE010000004.1, read as the reverse complement.
TCTTTTAGCCACTTTTACTAGAACGCCGCTCTCCTCACGTTTACAAAATTTCCGTTCTTCGATCAGGAGCTCTGGGGACTCGTCGCCATTACAGGTCGCCCATCCCCCCACTCTCAAGATCGAAACTCTGTCCTACCTCTTTTTCTCGGCGCTGCTTTGGGGCATCCAATATATTTTCCACTGCTGATTTTCCTTCTCTTTTTCCTAATCCATTTTTCAGCCGGTTTCAAGGACTATTTTCACTTTTAAAAAGCTACTTTCTTTTCTCTCCTTTCCGAGCGGAGAAAAGCTCGTCCCTCTCAGCCCTCCATCATGACACGCCCCCGCCATTGGCATTTTGGGAGGAACCTTACCAGTGTTACTGCGGCCTGCTTGCCTTAAAGAATTACAATTGGATGAATACACCAATTGAAAGTTATAATTCGGACTAGGGCATTATTCAATAAAAGTGGCCCAATGCCTTTATCCATATACCGGTGTCTGAGTCTTTCTTTGGGGGGTGCGCCTGCAATGCATCTCTGCTGCCGTATTTAAATCCCTCAGATTTACTTATGGGAGACTTCAACATACATGTGGAGATGCAGTTGACTGGGAAAAGTCTGGAATTCATGGCTGCCATTGACCTTTCCCAACAAGTCATGAGGCCTATGCACATTGCAGGTCATACCCTTGATCTGATGTTCATGCTTTGGGACAGGGAGATGATGATCACATGGTGGTGAAACTCAAATCCTCCTCCCTTTATGATCAGATCATCTACTGTTATTTGGATTTTTCACAACTACACTCCTTCAGAGGAGAGGAACCTATTACCATGTTCTGCTCCCAAAGACTAATGGATCTGACTGGTTTCCAAAGTATTCTTGGGTGGTCTCCAGTTGATTGATACTTCTTGTCATTGATTTGGTCGCCCACTGGTACTCATGGGTGATCTGAGCTATAGACACAATCAACCCTAAAAGCAATGCAGAGCATGGTTCATGTAAGAGTCAAAGGTAATGAAGAAACCATGAGGAAGGCTAAACAGTGCATGGAGGAAAGCTCTGCTGGAATTCAAGCTGTCAGCTGTCAGGGCAGCATCTGGAAGACATCATAATAAACTTAGTGTCTCTAAAGGAAGCCACAATATTTGACTAATTGAGGCTGCTTTCAACCCACAGGCATGTAGTTCATGGCCTCAGCAACTGACTGACATCCCACATTAGATCTAAGGTTGAAAGCAGCCATTAAGATGTTGATTCCTTTTTGTTACCATATATATAATGGAGACACTCAAAGTGCAATCTAGTCAGGTTAAATTGAGTCAGTTTCAGCTAATATACTCTAAGAATATGGACAAGACAATTTCATGCTCCAATGCCACTGCCTCTTCTCTGGATCCTTGCCTATTGTGGCTCTTAAAGTCTGGAAAGAAAATGATTGTGGAGTGGGTTATATATGTCAGTAATGCATCCCTACAGGAGGGTTATTAACCTACCCATTTAAGGGAAACTGTTATAATGCTCACTCCAAAGAAACCAAATTTGGCAATGGGTATTTTAAATATAGGTCTGTGACCAACACACTATTCCTGGGCAAATTGATTGAGATAGCAGTGACTGACCAGCTGCAGGTGTTCTTTGAGGGAAGGGATAGCCTAGGTTCATTTCAATCAGAGCTTAGGCCATTGATGGCTAACCTTGGCACTCAAGGTGTTCTTGGACTTCAACTACCAGAAGCCCAAGTCAGCACTCCTGCTGATCAGGGCTTTTGGGAATTGACGTTAAAGAACACCTGCAGTGCCAAGGCTAGCTATAATGGACTTAGGCTGTGTCATAGAACTGAGTTAACATTCATCACCTTGCAAGATTATTTCCTGAGGGAGACTGATAGGGTGAGTGTAACCTTATTGGTCCTCATGGACCTTTCTTCAACTTGTGATATCGTACACCACTGTATCCTTCTGAGATGGCTATTAGTTTGCAGCCTGGAGGTACTCTTGGACCCAGCTCTCTCTACAGTGGGACAAATACCTGCTGTAGCCAAGAGTGCCTTTTATCAACTTTTGTTTGTTCCTTGGCTCTGCACCTAGCTGAATAAGAAATCTTAACATCAGTGTTTCATTGGTAATTTCTAAATTAGATGAATATAATGCTCACTATTTAGGGCTGCCCTTGACGTCTATATGGAAACTTCAGCAAATCCAAAATGTGGCTGCCAAACAGATTAATGCTTCTCAGTTATTCTTGGGGAAAGGGTAAGATAAAAAGGAAACACACCATTCTTGGTTTATTTATGGTTTCAAAATGCCTTGGGATTTTTCACCATGCTGCCTCCCACATATTCAGTCATTGAAAGATTGACCAAACTTGTTCCTAATTTTAGGCACAACTGTATGACCTCTCTATGGTGTGATCTGATGCTCCAGCATAAAGAGACAACCCACAGCTTGGGCCAAAAGTGAAAGAAGAAGTGATGGGATAGAAACAGAAGCTGTAGAATGTTTTTTTAACTGTTGCTGAATAACCCACTAGAGCAGAGCAAAATTAAGCTCTGTGTATTCCAAAGTGATTTTCAGCTCATTGCTTCCATTTCTAAACCATTGACAGTCATAAGGGCAACCAAAATCTTCACATTTATGACTCTTACAGTTTTTACATAAAGATATCCTAGTTCCAAACCTCTTGTCATTTCCCAACCCCTCCCCACTCAGGCCAATCCAGATGCTACTTGGGGCGATTCTAATTTGAATAAATAAATATGTATAAGGAGTTCCGGGGAGAGATAATCTTACTGTGCGAGGAGTCAGATTAAGTTTTCACCTCCATTTTGATTCTTTTGCATTAATATCACCTTCTAAAGTTGCCTCTAGTCAACCACTGGGGGATATATTGATTCAAAATCTGTATTTCCTAAGTATAGAATGTCTATATATTTCTACTCCTGTTGTATATTAAAGTTACTTATGCATTAGCACACCTTGCAAAATAGGCACCAATTTGGAAGCAGCTGATTCGCTAATGTTTTCCCGCATCCCCGGAAGTCTTGGGTAAATGTAACAACCATGTTCTGTATATAAGATATTATCCCTGCACCTGTTCTCTGTTCTTTACTAGTTTCAATAAACCAATGTTGTTGTTTGAGCCAGCTCTGTCCGAATAATCCTTCCTAGGTTCAGACACAACAGGTGAAGGCATCTGCTTGGGAATAATACCCTCAAGCAAATGGTGAGCCACTGTGTGAGACAGAATGCTGGCCTGGAGGGGCTGTGGCCTGTTCCAGCAAAGTTGTTCTTATGTTCTTATTGGCGACTAAGGTGGGATCCCAATGGTGGTGGACGCCCCAGTGTCGATGGCCCCCTTCAACATTTCAATTCCGGAGTCATGGACTATGTATGAGTTCCAGTTTGAAAACTGGTATACTTCTCAGAAAGTTGACCCAGCCCTAAAGAAGTCGATGTTCCTCACCTTTTGCGGGCTGCCAATGCTTGAGCTTCTCAACGGCTTGGTTCTACCTAGAGTGCTTAATGATATTCCTCGCAAAAACATCCTAGCTGTCCTACGACACCACTTCAGGTCCAAGGTTATGGTGATTCCAGCTAGGGTGGCCTTCTACAGTTGTGATCAGAAGGCAGGAGGTTAAGGAGGCCCTTAAAAGAATGGGGTCCAGGGATTTAGACTTGCAATTGTGTCAGTTCCTGTTTTCCCACAGAATCACCCCTCTAGCCTCAGGGGCTTTTCCAGTGGATTTGTCAATGAAGAGGAAGTTATCTTCAGTCTTTGATCATTTTAGACCCACACTGAATAGTGGACAAGAGGCGAAACCTTGATGTGTGTAATTCAAAAGGGTTTTTTATTGGGCAATCCGTGTATTGTAGGAATTACGCCCCATGGTCTCAATGGTTGGGGGAAGAGGTTTTGGAACAGACCGGGCCTGTCTCATACAAAGTGCTTATGGATAATGGGTTGGTTTGGAAAAGACACACGGACCAAATGTGCCCCTGCGTTATTAGGCAGAATGCTTCTCCTGAGACAGAGTTGGATGAGTCCTTTGACTCAAGCTGTTCTGGGGAAAACTCGGAGCCCTCTGATTTTGAAATAGATCCAGATCTTTTCAGCCAGCCTATACCACTACATACCTATCAAGTATCCTGTTTTCCCCAGGAAAACCCCTTATTTTTACCCCTCTTCCCACCCCCTTCCCATTTTATTAATTGCCCCGTAATATCCCTAATTTTTTTTTAAAAAAAAAGTCCTGACCAGAGCCCTCATAGGCGAAGCTGCATTATGTTTTTCCTGCCACCAGAGGCCGCTGTGGCATTTCGCTTGTAGAAGGGGAGATAGAAGGTGGGGGGGGGGGTTCTCTTTCATTTCCCTCTTGCCACATGGTCATGGAGGCTTCATTTTTGCTGCTGGTGGTTGGAGCCAACATGGGACGGGAGTCTACTCTAGGTGATATTTCGTATATGCAGGGGCAAATCAGCTCTTGGTCTGTGGCAGAGATTTCTCTCTCTCTCATGGTTTATTGAGCTGTTTCTGCCCTGCCCCCTGAGGCTTTCGTTTCTGTTCTCGAGTTAACTTGGGTGAGGGGATGTTGCTTGATCACTATATGAGAGAGAGAAAGATAGAGAGCCTAGGTTTATTTTGGTTGCAGTTGCCTGGCTGGGTTCCTTTTACAGTAGGAAAAGCTGCTGCCGAAGGATTCCCCACCCTGCCCAACAGGCAGACCTTCTAACAAACCAACTGGGGGGAGGTTAACTCCTCAGCTGCTAGGAGGCTTGGAAACTACAGAGGTTGCTTTTCACTTTACTAATTCCCTTCCTTAAGCTGGATCTGACATTCTCAGGTGTTGGTGCATCAATTGGTTGCCGTGAGGAACAAATAGATTGGTTAATTTGGAGAAATTAATTCCTTGCTCCTCCACCCTAATTGGGGGGGGGGGGGTGTCTAGCCATGTGCAGGGCTAATTCATTAAAGCCAAGCTGCTTACAAGCAGTTGGTAACCCTAGGGGGCTGGTTTACTATTCTACACTTTGCTTCCCAGGGAAAAAATAATAATTAAAAATGAGTAAACAAGAAAGAAAACAAAATAAAAGTCCCCCAAAAAGATGGGAAAGGGTTCTTTGGCCCACACAGCTTTGTGCCCATTGCATCTACAATACCATCTAGCCATCTTATTTTGGCCACCCCCTTCTTTTGTCCTCCATCTTTCCCAGCATCAAGGCTTTCTCAAGTGAATCCTCTCTTCTCATTTGATGTCCAAAGTACTTTAGCATCATCTTTACTATTTGACCTTTAATGAGCAGTCATTTTTGATTTCTTCTAGGATCAACCTATTTCTAACATCACATTTCAAAGGCATCTATTCTTCTGCACCTTAGGTCCTTAGACTGAAGTGCTGTGAGAAAGGTTACCAGGTTAATGTTCAGTCAGTATAATCACACTGTCTTGGATCCCAAAGCCAGGCATCATCTGCATAGTCAGCCAACAAGCAACCACACTACAGAGGCAAACAGGTGATGAGTCTAAAAAACAACAACCCTCCATCCTCCATTTTTACAATGGACATTTCTGTGTATTGAGTGAGCATTGTATTTTAGGCTGCATTATTTGTCATTACATTATGTATTACTCTCACTGAGTATACAAAACTGAGAATCTAACACTCAGTCTTAAAGCTAGTCGTATCCAACTCTAGGGTTCAGTGCTCATCCCTGTTTATAGCCAAAGAGCCAGCTCTGTCTGTGTTTGCAGACATTTCTGTGAACATGTGGCAGGCATGACTCAATGCCAGAGTGCATGAAATGCTGTTTACCTTCCCACCAAAGTGTTCCCTATTTTTGTACTTGCAATTTCTTGCTTTCAAACTGCTAGGTTGGCAGGAGCTGGAACAGAGATGGGAGCTCACTCCATCATGCAGTACTTGGGAATTGAACTCTGATCTTCCAGTCAGTGAGTTCAGCATCTTAACTACTTGAGCCACTGCAGTCCCCTCAGTCTTAAAGTAGTCCCTTCCTAAGGAATGCTATGGGTTACCTGATTCATCTCTCAGCTGTTGCATTGCAAAGAAGTGGGATGGGGGAGGAAAATCTCACTCACAACAGAGTGAAATGGGTTAGGTCTTGGGGGGAGGTTGTGTGCTGGGTTTGTAAGCACAGCAAAAGCAGTACATGACTTATGCACTCCTGAAGCAGAAACACAGTATGTGCAACCTCTCCTACCAACTCTGATTTGTTGAGGAGGAAGCAGTATTGACCAAGCTAGGGTTTGTTGCAGGGGGCATGCAAATACCATCTCCGCTGATTTGGTCTGAATTGCTTCCTTTAGAAATTGGACACGTGCTGGCGGTTGCTCCCCCCCCCCCCCGGCACGTGCTTTGCCTTCCCCCCCCCTCTGGAGGAAGGAAGACACTGGGGTGCAGTGCAGGGGGTGGGGCCTGCATCCCTTATAAGGGGTGCGTGCTCCTGGCTCCCCCTCCTTCACATGTGGCAAGGCCAGGGCATGTTTGAGTTCCCTGCCTTGCAAATCTCTTGGCGCGATAGGCGCCTGCGAAGGGGGAGGCCTTTAGTTTTTTGGTGCAATAGGCGCCTGTGACAGGGGAAGACCTTCTCCATTTTTGGATGGCTCCGAAGAAGCCATCAGGTTGGCGCAGGCCTGCCAGGCCCGCCCAATCCTGGGCCTCCAGGGCTGCAGCCAGAGTTGCCCTTGTGGCCCATGGGTCTCAGGGGGCCAACAGTGCTCCTTCAGCCTCCCATAGGCTGGATGTGGAGGTTCCTCCACTTGACCCCAGGGATATGGCGGCCTGCCTGGCTGCATTAGATAGGGCCTTTGGGTTGGATATTTTGCCTGCTACCAGGCAAGCTGTGCGGCAGTCCGCGGTGGGGTTGGCCAACCCTACGGCCATTGATTGGCCTCAATTGGTAGCTTTATTACAGAGCAGGATTGCTCTCTTAGAAGCTAACCAACCTCCTCTGATCGAGTCTCCATCACCATTGACCACTTCGGTGGCATCCAGCCCTACAAACGGGGCTGAGGGAATAGATCCGGCCTACTCATTGGGGGAGAGAGCTCTAATTGATTCCAGAGCCCCGACGCCCGACAACCGGAACCTCCAGTGGAGTCGGTTGCCCAGGGCGCCCCGGGTGAGTATGGTGATTACACTAATACACAGTCTACTCTCCCATCTTTTTCTGGCACACAATATTGGCCCATGGCCTCAGGATGGTCCTCTGGCAATTCCTGCATGGCCTCCATCAGCTACTGTGCCGACTGTCCCTTGGGTGGCTCCTTATCTGTCCTTTCCGGCCCACCCTGAGGTTTCAGGGCCTTTGGCTTACCCAGTTTTGCCGTGGGGGGGGGCTGACTTCAGCCCTAGGGTATCATGAGGTACCCCGCACCACCCTGCCCACTGGGGGTTACTCCCTGCCTTTAGGGGATCACCTGTTGTCGGCGACTAGGTAAAAGATATGTAGAAGGGAGTACGTTGATATATTTAGCCTCCTCAACAGGATGCCTATTAAGGAAAACAAAGATGAAAAAGACGAGAGGGAAAAGGAACTCCTTAGACGTAGGAAGCCACCACACATGTGAGCTAACTGGTTGCCGGCGTATTTGACCTATGCCAGTGTATTGGTTTGGTCTCACCCTGATCTGGCCTCGCAGTTATTCCAGTACCTGGATATCATTTATAGGGTCTATGTCGATTTTCCTGGTCCAGCGTGGCTCACTTACAAAGAGAATTTTTGTATGCGGGCCGCACTGCACCCGGAGATGAGATGGGATGAGCCTCATCAACTTCTTTACCTGCAGTATATGACCCCTTCCCATCCCCTTGGGGGTGACCAGTACAATTGTAGTCATATGGTGCAGTGCCCGAGTTCATACCAATTGCCCCGCCATCTGGCGGGGCAGGGGGTTCAAGCACGCCAATTGTGCTGGGATTTTTCCTCTACTGGATGGTGCAACCGAAAACCGTGCAGATTCAAGCATGGATGCTCGATCTGCTCGGCCCACACTAAGCCAGCACTTGTTTCAAGTCAGGGGGGAACCCCGTGGCAGGATACGTGATGTTGCCCCCCCCCAAAAAAAAATAATAAGGACCTGCTCAGGACACCCAATCCAATCCCAAAGGGACCCAGCCCAATTCAGCTTCAGGTCCTCCACCGCTGGCATTGGGTATACCCTAAGTGTGATGATGTGGTGTACCTTGAACAGGGGTTTTCTGAGGGTTTCTGCATCCCTTTTGTTGGTCCAAGGGCCCCACAGGACACATCCAATCTTTGGTCGCTTACTGGTAAGGAGCACATAGCCTGATCCAAAATTTTGAAGGAGGTAGGGGAAGGTCGTGTGGCAAGTCCTTTTGACGCACCTCCCTTCCCCAACCTGAAAGTCTCCCCTTTGGGCTTGGTTCCCAAGAAGTCTTTGGATGATTTTCAGCTCATTCACCACCTCTCATACCCAGAGGGTTCTTCGGTGAATGATGCAATTCCGGACGAGCTATGCTCGGTCTGTTATACGTTCTTTGATGAAGCGATTCAGATAGTCCGGTCCTGCGGTCCGGGCACCTTGATGGCTAAGTCGGATATAAAATCTGCTTTCTGTCTGCTCCCGGTCCATCCTTATGACTTCGAACTACTTCGTCGATAGGGCCATGCCTTTTGGCTGTTCTATTTCCTGCTCGGCATTTGAGCGGTTTAGCAGCTTTCTCCACTGGGCAGTAGTGCGTAGGGCTGGGGTGAATAAGGTGGCCCATTATTTAGATGATTTTCTATTCAGTTGGCTGGGTGGTTCAGACACCTGCGCCCAGTTACTTAGCAATTTCCAGCGGCTCATGGGGGAATTCTTGGTTCCCCTGGCCCCGGAAAAGACTGAGGGTCCTTCAATGACCCTTACCTTTTTGGGGGTTGAACTTGACACTGTGGCACAACTTTCCCATTTGCCTCCTGACAAAATAGCACGTTTGCAACACAGGATTCGTGCTCTCCTGGCCAAACGTAAAGTTACGCTTAAGGAACTACAGGAACTTCATGGACACCTCAACTTTGCCTGCCGGGTTGTTGCTCCAGGCAGGACTTTCGCATGGCATTTTTGCGATGCTATGGTTGGCCTGTCCAGGAAGTTCCACAGGGTCCGGGTCTCTCAGGGTATGAGGGCTGACATGCAGGTGTGGCTCTCATTTCTCTCGGATTTTAACAGGGTGTCCTTTTGGCATTCCGAACGCCTGGTTTCTGGCAGATTTCAGGTTCATTCGGACACGTCGGGCGCCTTTGGGTATGGTATTTATTTTGATGGTCAGTGGTGTTGCGGCCCATGGCCCCCTAGCTGGTGTGACTCCCCCCTGATCCGGGACCTGACCTTTTTGGAATTTTTTCCTATTTTGTGGGCATTGTTTCTTTGGGGGTACAGTGGGCTAACTCTGTAGTAACTTTCTGGGACAACAATTCAGCTGTCGTCCAGATAATCAACACCCAAACCTCGCGTTCCAGGGCGGTCATGTCCCTGGTCAGGCCATTTGTTTTGTTAGCCCCCGCCTTAACATTGTTTTCCGGGCACATCATATCCCAGGCGTGGATAACAGTATCGCTGATGCGCTCTCCCACTTCCAGATGCGGCGGTTCAGAGCCTTAGCACCTGTGGCCTTGGACTTGCCCTCAGTTCTTCCAGACCAGATATGGAGCTTTGGCAAGGTGAGGTAATTAGAGCAATGGGTTTGTCCTTGGCACTGAGAACCCGCCGCTCTTACCGGGCAGCATTGGGTGACTTTTTCGACTTCCGTGCAGGGGCTGGATTGCCTCAGGTTTGGCCTTTACCGGTACAGCATGTCCTCCAGTATATGGTCCACCTCCACACCTCGGGCCTGTCCCCTGCTACTATACGGGGCTGCCTTTCTGCATTGTCTTTTGCCTCCAAGGCTGCGGGGTACCCCGATTCCTTGGGTGATTTCTGCATTTGTAAAACCTTGGAGGGTTGGTGCCGTGAGCATGGACAGCGGTCGGACCCCCGTCATCCTATTTCCCCATATGTCCTGCTCCGTCTAGCAGCCACTTGGCATTTATTGTGTTCTGGCCCCTTTAATTCAATTTTGTTCCATGCAGCTTCCTTGATTGCTTTTTTGGGGGGTTGAGAGTGAGCGAACTGGTGGCCATGTCTAAGCACAATACTTCTTATAGGGCATTTGAGCTGTCTGATGTGGTTCTTACCGGGTCGGCCCTGCACATATACATCCACAGCTCCAAGACTGACCAGCTTGGCTGGGGGTGGTGATTGTACTTCTCCCATGTAGTATTATGGAGTTGTGCCCCCTCCTTGCACTGTCCTCATCCTGGCAGTACATGGGTCTAGACCCGGCCCCCTTTTTTGCCACCAGGGCGGGTGCCCATTGACCAAGTACCAGTTTTGGGAAATTACTGGGCTGGCTTTGAAACGGGTTGGTCTACAGGGTATACATTATGGCTCCCACTCCTTCAGGATTGGGGCGGCCTCTATGGCTGTGGCCTTGGGTTACTCGGGTCAATTTATTAAAATCATGGGTCGTTGGGCTTCCAACCATTTCAAGTCTTATGTATGCCCCTTGTTAGGTTGACTCCTTTGCTGGCCATGGTCTTCTCTTTTCTTTTCCAGGAACTGTTATCGGCCCTGCTGTTTTCCATGTTTGGATCATCGGGCACACCTTCATTTGGTGGGCTTCACACTTTGCTGTTTCGTCTTTGTGGGGGCTGGACCTTGGTCTCAAGGACTCAGCCTACCTTATGTGGTGTGGCTTCCGTGGGATGAGATGACACCAGCTCCTCTCCTTTGTTGTTGCTTCTCGCCACTGTGCCCCTCTCGATGTGTTGCTTTTTCACCTGGGTGGTAATGATCTGGGCAGGAGCACGGGCCTTGATCTGATAATATCTGTCCGATGGAACATTGATCTCATGCATCAGCAGTGGCCTGCTGCATGGTTCATCTGGTCGTATATTACCCTCCGGGGCTCTTATCAGGGGTGTGCTGATCTGCAGCCGATTGATCAGGCCTGTTGCGAGGTCAACCGGTCTGTTGCAGCCTACTTGCGTCAAGCAGACATTGGTTCTGCGATCAACCATCTGGGGATCCAGCTGGAGGATAGCCGCTTGTTCTGATGAGATGGGGTGCACCTCTCCGGCGCTGGTTTGAATATGTTCCTGGCAGATCTGCAGTTAGGCCTTGCGACCGAACTCTCGGTCTTGAGGGGGGATGGTCAGTGGTAGGACCACCTCCCTTTGTGGTGGTTAGCACTGGTAAGGGCAAACAGTAAATCCCATAATTCGGTAGGTACGCATTTGATTGACTAGCAGAATTAACAACTAAATCACTGAAGAGCTCTTGTCAATCAAATGTGGACCAGGAACCAGGGTACTCCAACCTTGGCAGGTTGGAGTCCCTAATTTGATGTTCAACTGGATTAGGTCAGAAATAAGAAAACAAAATTGAAAATTCTGATGGGATTTAACAATTAGAGTTGATAAAAGAAAATATGTCATCAACTAATTTAGAATTTGGATTAAAAGTAAATTGTCCTTACCAGTGCTACTTCGGCCTGATGCAGACCAGTTGAACAGTTGAAGTTATTAAGTTATAAGCTAATAAAGTGGCCCAATTTTTTCATAACCCAACAACATGTGTCTGACGCCTTACTTGGGGTGTGGGCGAGGCAAAGTAACCTGTGTACTTTGAGCCAATTTGTATGTTATTTATTCACTTCAATCTGTATGTGAACATTTGAAAGCATTTGTTTGCATGTGTATCACTCTGAATGGAGGGTGAGAATATGAAAACACAAAACCAGACCTACAAGGTGGTTTGTGACATTGTCACTCAAAGAGTTGTAAAGAATATCACAATTTCACCTTTTTTTTAATTTAAAGAGCAAAATCAGATGTAACAAAAAATGTTCAAACTAATTTTTTATATTTTGCTACCAGATGTTTTGGAGGAGGACCTTTGTTTCAGTCAGTGTAATGAATATCAATCAAAAAGTACTCACCCAAGCTGTTTTATTCCTTCTAAAACCCACTTTGCAGGAAAACTCACTTGCATTTCAAGTCTCTTTTGCCTTTTCACCCATGCCAACAATTATTACACATTTGCATTGTGTAAGGAAGTTTAAAGGCCAATGCATACATGGGAGAAAAATGAAAAGATGCACATAAACCTAGAAGCATCACATTGTGGTCTCAGGATCTGTAATTATTAGCCCAACTTCCCCTTTGTGCCGTTTGTCACAATTGTGTACTTTACCTCATTATTCATTGCTGTTCACATGATCAGGAATTGTACCACATAAAAGGGATGTGACTCTCACAGCCTCTCACTCTCAGAGAGAAACTGAGGTGACAAAATCAATACACACAGAGAGAGGGGGAGGACATATGGAGAGAGAGAAATTTCTGTATGAGAAAGGGGTTTTTCCTCCCCTCCCCCTGAAAAATCTCCTGGGAATTTTCTCAGGAGCTTAGTCATATTTCCCCCTCCTGGAAGAAATATCAAGCTACAGAGGATTATAACATATCCACATAGAATGTCATCTTTTCTTAAAACAGGATTCATCTAGCGAGGGAAGATAAAATATCAAATATTTTCCTGCACAAGATTGTTACAGTTCTGGTAGAATGGCATCCTTTCTGCTCATTATTCCTCTGGAAGGGTGTCATGTCCAGCCCTTTGTAAAGAATAGTCCAGCAAACGATGAACAAAACAACAAACAGCGGTTTATTGTAAAGTCTTGCAGGCCACTATTTCAAAGGTCTCTGGACAACAGACGACTGCACAAGTCCCAAGTAATTGGTCTCTCTGAAATCGGCTGCTGAGGCTTAACTGAGCTACACCTGCGTGTGAGCGTATGGAGGAGACCCAATGCTAGCCTAGAGAGGTCTAACCAGCAAAGTATTAGGAAGTATAGATCCAGCCCGGCCATACCCTTGTTTACCCGTTGCACTTATATAATGTCCTGGCAGTGGTTACCCAATGATAAAATGAAGCAACCCGCTGGATAACCTTAAATAACCAATCATAACTTGATACCACAGTTTTAACCAATCAGGAACAGGATCCAAAGTTGCACCCAATCATAGAACTCTAATTAACATAAGAAGCACTCCCAGAATGGGAGAATATGTGCCAAATCTTGCTCTTAATACGGATGGCAGGAAATTGCCATTTTGTCTTCCAAAGCTTTGCTGGAGCAACTTGCAATTTACTTGAATACACAACAAAGGGGTAAAAGGATATCTGATGCACAGGATTGCTACAAGTCCTACCCTAAATAGCATCTTGTCTAGTTAGGGTTCATCTGGAAAGAAGAAAAGAAACACCAAGCTACATATTACATATCCTGTGCAGAATGGCATCTTTTCTGGGCAGGTTTCTCTGCAAAGGGTATTATCCTGGGCAGAATTTGGCAGTTTCCTGAAGAGGACATTGGGTTAAAAATTAAAATGGAGGGAAATGACTAGAGCCATGATGGTGAACCTTGGCACTTGAGCTATTCTTGGACTTCAGTTCCCAGATGCCCAAGTCTCTATGAATCCACATGAATGAGTTTACTGAGTGTATGCAGTAAATCCATTTGTGTGGATTCACAGAGACTTGGGCTTCTGGGAATGGAAGTCCAAGAACAGCTGGAGTGCCAGTAATCCCATTCATGTGGATTCACAGAGACTTGGGCTTTTGGGAATAGAAGTTCAAGAACAGCTGGAGTGCCAAGGTTTGCCATCACTGGACTAGAGTAGCATTTTCTTGGGAAGCTGAGAAATATTGTTAAGACAAGGTGAATTCTTGTTGGGGGTCTCAGCATAGTCTTCTTCTTTTGTGTCTAGGGCACACTTAAAACTGCCAGAATGAAGGCACCTTTTGGTGATTTCTTTCTCCAGTGCCTTTCGCCTGACCTAGTGTGAGAAAGACACACCAGCACAACAAGGTTGCCATTGCCCAGAGTATGCCTGATTGTGGTCCAAAATACCACAATCTTTGAGGAGTCTCTTTATGTCTGCCCCCTCAGCATGGTGAGACTTAAAAATTCACCAGGAGTTAGACATTTTGCAAGTGCTCATTAGAATCCCACCACCTAATGATATCAAAGCTGCAAATTAGGTATTATTTTAACTTATAGCCATGACTGGCAATACACTGCATGTTTCATTGTTCTTTTCTTCACATTCATGTCTAAATTTACCCCATTCAGAAGGAGGAAGAGAAGCATACTTGGTCTAAAATGTTATATTGCTTAAGGCAGAGCCATAACATGCAATTTTGGCCAAGTATCTAATACAGTACAAGTTACAAGTACTGAGCTAAAAAGTAATTATTTCTGTTTGGCAGTAAAAAAAAGAATGGATGTTCCTTTTTTTCATAGAAGGAGTGAGTTCCAAAGAACTCCTTTTTCTTGTAAGAAGAACTAGCAGTCCCCACATGTTATAGGTTTCTCTCTTCCTTCCCCAAGGCCACCAGCAGGGGAGTACTACCAGTACTGTCGTATAGGGCCCAGAGCTGAGAGGGGCCCTGCCGCCGGTGGCCATAACTGTGACATTACTGTGTGTGTGTGTGTGTGTGGGGGGGGGATACGATTGCTGAGTATGGGGCCCAGAAATTTCTGATGGCAGCCCTGTCCTTCCTACTGTTATTTCATAGCATCTGACTTGCTTTTCTTCCCTTTTATTTTAACCTGAAACCCAAGGCACATGTTTCTTCTAACAAGACAAAAACAGTTATGGAAGCTTCTTAAAAATACTAGTGATAAATATACCAAAATGAATTCTAGATCTTTATCATCTGAGCATGGAGAGCTACAATCTAGTCTAGAACAAGGTATATTATAAAACATACTGCCAAAAGGCTTAGGTCTAGGATCCTCCTGGGAATGTCAGTAAATCAGATTATCATTTCCCTGGTCTAGAGATTTTTTTCTACTGAAAGAACCATGCAGTTTGGGCTCCTCAGTTTAAATCAAAGGGAGGAAACACCATTTGGATTTCAATATAAAAATGCAAGAGGGGAATAAGAGAAACAGAGGTCAGCTCTCAGCAGGAGAGTGGCATCAAATGTTGGTTTCAAACATGAGGTGGAAGGAATGGTGATGGAAATGTATTGTTGTTGTTGTTCAGTCACACAGTCAATTCCAACCCTTTGCGACCCTATGGACCATTGTTCTCCAGGCGCCTCTGTCCTCCACCATCCCCCTCAGCACTCCCAGTATTAGCAATGAGCAATGGCCTGAGTTCCTTCTCAAAAGTAACTCATGGTCTGATTTTCTTGTCCTGTTGGTTAGGCCTGGGGCACATGAGATGGACATAATATTTGGGAAGTATACTTGGATCTGAGGGTGAAACAGCCACATTGATTCAGTGGTGGGATTCAGCAGGTTCACCCCATTTCTCCAGAACCAGTAGCAGAAATTCAGTCTGGTCCCGCCCATCCAAGTTTTGAAATAAAGTAGTCCTAATTTGGGTGCAACACATGGCTTCCTCCCTGACCATGCCCACCATACCACACCCACAGAGTAGGTAGTAAAAAAATTGAATCCCACCACTGCATTGATTCCATGCTGAACCCACTTGTTTTGTGTTTGTTTCTATCTGGGAAAGAGTACCGCTAGGTGGTTCACATATTTGCAGGAGAAAATATCAACAGTCAGGTTCATGTCACTTCAATAACAAACTTTTACATATTTTTGATTTCAGCATT
The DNA here is from genome assembly GCA_035047345.1 of Bradypodion ventrale. Classification (NCBI taxonomy): domain Eukaryota; kingdom Metazoa; phylum Chordata; class Lepidosauria; order Squamata; family Chamaeleonidae; genus Bradypodion; species Bradypodion ventrale. The sequence goes on along the minus strand of JAWDJE010000004.1, from coordinate 144,926,902 downwards.
TTGGGTAAGGTCCCATTTCATCCAATTCTAGTTACAGCTTTGGCTTGAGGCAAAGAACAAGATGATGTCCCAAGCTGGGTTCATAAAGCTGACTAGACTTGCAAATTCCTTCAATAGTAATCAAGGGCAGCATCCTCCATGCATTCAAAACCAGCTGGCTTTATAAAACCAGCATTTTATTGCTGTCTCCCAGCATCTAGTGCCTGAAGTGGCTACCTCACTTTGTATTACAACAGGGTGAGCCCTGAGGAAGAATGTAGCCAATGACTTTTAAAATCAGTCTTACACATCCTTCTTTAATTTTTTTAGTGTTATCAGTCATGGAAACTCAGACTGTCCTCACAAATCTTCATTTCAAGGGGAACAGAGTGAGAGTGTGCATGCAAGAAAGAATGAAGGGTCTGATGTTCTCAGCTGGATTGCTTCAAGCTGTTTTCTTTATAAAGTTGTTTCCCTGAGGTCTAAACAGCATATTGCTTTGAGCAATAAAGTACTGCATTTGCTGTTGACCAAAGTACTATTTTGTAGGGCAGGTTCCATATGTGTTTTATGATGTCTGAACATGCTGTATCAGAACAGAACAGAATTACACAGTGTCATTTCAAGTATCTAATAATAGACAGTACATCTGGTCAACCATGTGTCCTATTTTAAAAAAAAAAAAACAGTGAGAAGAAAAGATGTGCTGTAGGTGGGGTAGAGAAAAGATAAGGATTCAATCCTCTAGCTCCATTGCAAAACATTTCTTTCCTCACTATTTAGCCATATTTTAACATGGAGACAGAACATCTATATTGCCCAGAGTCCAGGCCTATACTAGTGACATCATGGCAAAAGGAAGTTGAACAATCTTCTAGTTTCAGTAATATTTTAAAAATTAATACAGTTCTTAGGGCTCCTTGCAAGACATTTGAGGCAAATCAGAAGTGTTTTTAATGTATATTTCAATTTCCTCTCCTCTCACAGAGAAAGAAAGAAAGAAAGAAAAAGGATTTTACTAATAGGCTAGTGTGTAAATGCTACAACTGATCAATCTGGAGTTTTCACATGTGATATGATATTACAATTTAACATAGTTTGAAGAATGAAATTGCAGGTCAATTTTTTAAAGTTGCTATCCAGCTTTGCAGGCGCACCCCCCAATAACGGACACAGACAACATTGAAAGTGGATAACAGCATCGGGCCACATTTATTGATTCAATGCCCTAGTCCGAATTATAAATTTGTATTGGTAAAACGACCAATCATAATTCTTAAGGCAAGCAGGCCGAAGTAACACTGGTAAGGTACCACCCCAAAATTGCCAACGGCAATTGGTTACAATGTATCAATTTGTATCAATTTGTTTGTTGACAACAAACAAATTGTTGACCGTAGTCAATATCTAACTCATGACCCCACCCTCTGACGCGTATCCGTGAAATCACGGGGTGATGCATGCTGGTTAGCTATCGCCATCACCCCGTCGCCTGGTTCGTCGTTGACCGGACAACGTTTAACTAATTTATTCCTGTCTAGTGTTGTCCAGTCAATTGCGAACCTGCCGGATACCTGTGGGTCATACTGTTTACCTTACCAGTGCTACCCGCCAATGTGACCGAAGTCAACAGTAGGAACATAAGAAAAAACCCCTATATCAAACCATAGCAACAGTGTGGGATGGGCAAAAAAACCAGGACCCGGAAGCCAATGTGGGTCCCAGCCAAAAATTCCCACCCGGCCCCGAAGCGACCAAAATATCACACTGTTAACTAGGGAGGGGGTGGAGGGGAAAAGACTTCTCCGCTCCGTCGCTGAGCTAAAATGGCAGCTCGGCTGCCTCGTGGCCACCCCTTTTATAAGGGAGCTGGCCACGCCCCTAACTACCCGGATTCTCTGTCCTGTGGGGGGGCCCGCAAAGAGCGCGGCGGCCATTTTGGCGCCGCGCTTGCATTGCAGGCGCACCCCCCAATAACGGACACAGACAACATTGAAAGTGGATAACAGCATCGGGCCACATTTATTGATTCAATGCCCTGGTCCGAATTATAAATTTGTATTGGTAAAACGACCAATCATAATTCTTAAGGCAAGCAGGCCGAAGTAACACTGGTAAGGTACCACCCCAAAATTGCCAAAGGCAATTGGTTACAATGTATCAATTTGTATCAATTTGTTTGTTGACAACAAACAAATTGTTGACCGTAGTCAATATCTAACTCATGACCCCACCCTCTGACGCGTATCCGTGAAATCACGGGGTGATGCATGCTGGTTAGCTATCGCCATCACCCCGTCGCCTGGTTCGTCATTGACCGGACAACATTTAACTAATTTATTCCTGTCTAGTGTTGTCCAGTCAATTGCGAACCTGCCGGATACCTGTGGGTCATACTGTTTACCTTACCAGTGCTACCCGCCACACGGAGGGGCTTCAAAGAAGGCCTGACGCCCCCCCCCCCCCGACCGTCAGCTCGGTCAACAGGCCTGCTCGCCAATCACCCAACAGGAGGTCCATACCTCCTCGCGACAGATGGACCCCATCCCCTGCGTACAAGTCGTAATTTTGTAGGCTAATAGCGGGGTGATGACTGACCCGTCCCCAAGCCCTGTCGGCAAGAAACCGCGCCACCGCCCTGTTGACCGTGCGCCTAGCGCGGTCAAGGGCCAGGAGGTGAACGCCCCCTCTATAAGAATGGCGCGGGATAATGTCCGACCAAACCAGGGTTGTGGCAGGCCAGACATAATGCAAGTAGGCGAGGTCCTCGCAAATCGCATGCTTGAGCGATAAGCCGGTGACCTGGCCCAAATCATTGCCCCCCAGGTGGATGATGAGAATGTCAGGCGGGTCAGCACCCAGGCCAGAAAAAAGGAAAGGCCGCAGCTCCCGCCATAACATCCCAGGCTTACCATGCCATGTGAGACTGGCGTGTTCACCCAGTCCCAGTCGGGGTCCCCACTCTGTCGCCGCAGCGTAACGCGCTGCCCTGTGCACATAGCTGTGGCCCACCAGCCATACTGTCACCGGTGTAATACGACACCCAGGGTCTGTAAGAAAATTGAGAAAAAGACGGTAAGGTGACTGGATTGGTACTCATGGCGGAAGTGGGCGCACATAAAACTAAAACATTGCGAGCCCCACCTCCCCATGCTGCGTATGTCAGCCCCAGAGTACCCAAAAGCAGCTGCTGTAGAGGCTGCACCAATACGGAATGAGTGTGTGCCATAACGGGCACCTGGTAGGCCCACCCTGGTGAGGGCTCTGCCTGTCACCTTCCAAAACTGAAATTTAGTAAGGGGAGACCCATCTTGGTGACAGAAAAACGGGCCGTGGTGCATGCCACGCAGTACCAGGAACTCCTGTAGGGCACCAACCGGACAGATGTCTGCCAAAGAACACCGTAGCAGTCTTACACCACTGCCTACGCCATGCTGATCTGTCTTAGAGGAGCGTATCCTCAACTGGGCCCAGTCTTTGGCAACATAGACATCCTCGAGTTCCAGTGCCCTACAACTTGCATCCGCCTTAGACAGCATCACAAGTTCGCTGATGCGGAGCGCTCCAAAAAATGCCACCGTTGTGGCTGCGTGAAAAAGGGCTGCCTCATAATGATCAAAACAGAGGCCTGGCCAGCCCCGGGCCAACTGGGTAAGAACCCCTGGGGAAATAGGGTGCCGGTCGTCCGGGCAACGCCCACGCTCGCGCACCCACCCCTCCAAAACATGTCTCACACGGAAGTCAGAGGTGCTGTCCGCATGACCTCCCACTTTGGCCACAAAAGCCAACGCCGAGAGCTTGGATGCTATGGTGCGAGGTGCGAGGCCCTGTGTATGCAGGTGAACCATGTACTGCAGAACATGGTCCACCGGGATAGGCCAGGTCTCTGGCAGGTGAAATTGAGCAGAAAATGCCCTGTAAGAATTGAATGCTTGTTGATACGCCTTACGCGTGCGTGGCGCTAGTGACAGGCCAATCGCCCGGTTCACCTCTCCCTGCCAATGGTCCACATCTCGTCCGGGAGTGGCGAGGGAAATTCCTCCGCATCCGGGGCCAAGGCGCGGAACCGGGAGATCTGCAGGCGGGACAAAGCGTCAGCAATATCATTATTAATCCCTGGGACATGCCTGGCCCTGAACAAGACGTTGAGGCGCAGGCAGCGCAGCACAAAATGGCGCACTAGTTCCATAACCCTGGGCGATTTGGAAGTCTGTGCATTGACAATGTGGACAACAGCAGCATTGTCACACCAGAAATGCACAACCGAGTTGGCCCACTCCTCGCCCCATAGCATCAAAGCCCCCAGAATAGGGAAAAATTCCAGGAATGTGAGATCCCGCAGGCGACCCGTGCCTGCCCAGGCCGGTGGCCACCCACCATAGGCCCACTTCCCATTGAAGTACATCCCATAACCCAGGGATCCTGAGGCATCAGACTGGATCTGAAAATTGGGGGAAGCCAGGAGGTCAGACCTCCAAAATGAGACCCCATTGAACTCCCTCAGGAATTGCAACCAGACAAACATGTCTGCCCTGATACCCCGGGTAAGCCTAACTCTATGGTGGGGCCTGGGTAACCCTGCCATGGTGTCGCATAAGCGCCGGGCAAAAGCCCTGCCCGGTGCGACCACCCTGCAAGCGAAATTGAGGTGACCATGTAGCACCTGCAGTTCCCTCAGCGATGCCTTGCGCTTGGCCAGCAAATCCGAGATAAGGGCCACTATCCTGGACACCTTATCGCCCGGCAACCTAGAAGCCTGCGCTACTGTGTCAATCTCCACCCCCAGGAATACTAGCTTGGTAGATGGGCCCTCGGTCTTTTCGGGCGCTAAAGGGACACCGAGTTCCTCCATTAGCGTCTGAAATGTGTTGAGGAGACGTGTGCACGTGTCCCAGCCCCGTTCACCCCCGAATAAAAAGTCATCCAGGTAATGGGCTACAGACCGGGACCCTGACCTGCGGACGAAAGCCCACTCTAGGAAGGTACTAAAACGCTCGAAGGCCGAGCATGATATGGAGCAGCCAAAAGGCATGGCCTTATCAAAATAATATTCACCCCTAAATTTGAAACCCAGCAACTCAAAGTCGCCCGGATGCACTGGCAAGAGGCGAAAAGCCGACTTGATGTCGCACTTGGCCAGCAGGGCACCCGGGCCACACGAGCGCACCATGCACAGCGCATGGTCAAACGATGTATACCTGACTGAACAAAGGTCATCAGGGATAGCATCATTGACCGATCGGCCGGCTGGGTAGGACAAATGATGAATAAGGCGAAACTCGCCTAGAGACTTTTTGGGGACCAAGCCCAGTGGCGACACCTTAAGATTGGGAAACGGGGGTGCAGGGAAAGGTCCAGCGACCCTGCCCGCATCTAACTCCTTTTTAATGCTGGCCGCAGCCACCTCCTCCCTCCCCCTGAGGGATAAAAGATTGGGGGCATCCTGAGGGGACCTATCACCCATGAAAGGGATACGGAATCCCTGCTGAAAACCCTGAAGGAGATACTCCACATCCTCCCCCTTCGGGTACGATGCGAGCCAACGCTCCAGCATGTCCACATTAATTGGGGAGGGGGCCTTTTGGTGAACCAGCTCCATCCGTGGCAGTCTTGCCAGCCCACTGTCCGCCCCTCCCTCTGCCCCGTGTCCCTCCAGGCCTGGGACAGGAGGCTGCGTGGGGGCCCGAACAGGTGGGACACTCATGCCTGTACTTGCAATTCTTCCTATTGCAGGAACCATTGGACGAGAAAGTCCAGCACAGCAGGCGGGCTGGAACCCCCTGCCCCGCCGCCTGGCGGGTAACCTGCGCTGGAGCCGCTCGCTGGACCGCATGTCCGCAATGGTATCTGTCTCCCGGGGCGGGGCGCGTGGGCGTCATGTACAGAAGCCAAAGCCTCTGGCACGGCTCATCCCATCTCATCTCGGGGTGGAGGGGAATCCTCATACGGAATTCCTCGTCATAGGCTAACCACGAGGGGCCCGGGAAATCAACCATCGCCCTATAGATGTTGTCCAAATATTGGACCATAGGAATAGCCAAATCCGGCTGCGCCCTCAAGTACACCGCCATGTATATTAAATAAGCCGGCAGCCAGTTGGCCCAGGTACGTGGCGGCTTACGGCGACGTGCCTGCTCCTTGTCCTTCTCATCCTGTCCCTCCCTTTCTTCCTTGGTGGGCTCTCTGTTCAGGAGTGAGAAGATATCTACATACTCCCCCCGCCATATCTTTTCTCTGGTGGTCTGTGCCAAGTGATCACCCAGTGGCAAGGAATACCCCGCCGTCGGCAAAGCCGAAAAAGGCACCGCAGCCATAGGAAAAGGGGCCTGAGCTAGCCCAGCTACCCCCAGAACATTCCCCGCAGTGTAAGAACAAGTACCCACCCCAGGGCCCAGGGTGGCAGTCGTCGTCGCCGGGTGGGGTGCCGACGGCGGGGCCACCGCACCACCCGCGCGAGGCCAAGGCCATTGAAAAGCCCCCCCCCATATTGGGAATGTGTGTGGATGTACTCGCTTGCACCGTATACTCACATGCTGCACCCCCGCGGGCCGCCCCCACCGGGGGTTCCGGCCCACTGGGGGCGTCGGAGCTCACGACCGACGTAGAGCTCATCACCGGGGCCTGACCCGCACCTGGCTGCTGGCTGGGGAGCTGCGAGGCAGTGGCCGAAACCGCGCCACGCGCCTGCAGCAGCTCAACCCTCCCTGTCGGCTGTTGTCCTCCTGCCGACAGCGCCTCAAAAGGGACCCCAAAGGGGGCCCCCGCCTGACTGGCCCGAGCCAACGATGCTTCAAGGGCCGCAATGCGGGCCAGTAAGGCTTCAACGTTGACCTGGGGCCAAGGGCCGGCCGGCCCACCCGGTCCAGGCGTGGGTACAGGTCCCTGTACCCCAGGACCCGAATATGGCCATTGGCCAGCACCGAAGCCCGGCAGGGTCGGTGGAGAAACCTGCCAAGGCAGGGGGCCGCACCACCCCCCAAGGCTAGAGGGCCCAGGGGGAGGCTGCGACCCAAGAGCAGCAGGCCCAACAGGGTGGGCAGATGCAGGAGCGGTGTCCACCGCTCGCGGGCCGCGGGCCGGAGCCCCTACAGCGCCTGCACTCAGTTCGCCCGCTCCAGGCCAAGGGGCAATAGACCCCATTCCGCCGGTCCCAGCAGGGGCCTGCAAAGGCGGCTGCTGGGGAGGCGGCACCGCGGTCCTCCGACCTGGGTTGCGCCTCCTAACAGCGCGAGCCGCACTCGAAGCTGCCTTCTTCTTCGAAGGCATCTCCACTGGAGCAAAGGGAAGCGAAAAGGAAAAATCGCCGCCAAAAAGGCTTCCCGGTAAGTGAAAGAGCGACGGAGACTCAGGGGAAAAGACTTCTCCGCTCCGTCGCTGAGCTAAAATGGCAGCTCGGCTGCCTCGTGGCCACCCCTTTTATAAGGGAGCTGGCCACGCCCCTAACTACCCGGATTCTCTGTCCTGTGGGGGGGGCCCCGCAAAGAGCGCGGCGGCCATTTTGGCGCCGCGCTTGCATTTTCTCAAAAGAGTTCAAGATAAAATGCATGGCCCTACCATCTCCTTACATTTTATCATCTCAATGGCCTTATGATGTTGTTTAAGTTGAAAGGCTGTGAACAGTCCAGGGCCACCTACAGACCTCCATGGCTGAGGGTCAAGCTGTACAAATAACTTCTTACAGATAGCCCTCATTAGCTATTCAACAGTAGTGACTGAGATAGATTTTCATGTCCAAGATATCAGATTTTAAAAGCAAGTGGGTCCACATAACTTTTTTTAGAATAGGAGTGCGGGGGGAGGGGGTAGCTATACAGTGGTTTATTTGCAAAATCCATGCAGAGAGTATGTACTATTATGGCATATATACATTAAATCAATAAATATTCTTTTGTTTGCATGTCTGAGGAATTGGATTCTTCTTCTTTCATGTCCCAATCAAACTCTGGGCTGCCAAAATGAAGCCACTTTCTTCGCTTTGTCATGGGGTACACAGCAGAAATGTAGGGGATAAAAATACAATGAATTATATACAAAATCCATAAGATACCATCAATGAGATGCACTCATACCTGTCAATTATCCCATATTGGCCGGGCTTTCCTGTATTTCAGTGCTCGTTCCTCCTCTTTCCTGCCTCCATCCCGTATTTTGAATGGTTGGGAAAGGGGTTACTGTGCATGCGTGCCCATCAGAAACAGTTCTGTGCATGTGCAATGGGGTTCTGTGCATGCACAAAGGGGTTCTGCGCATGCACAAATGAGTTGTTGCTGCGCATGCATGCCTGGGCTGGAGCAGTTCCAGTATTTTCCGGAGCTGCGCTTGACGGGTATGGATGCACTTCTCTTGGAGCTGCAAACATGGGATAATAACAGATACCTAGGAAGCTAATTTTATAGAATTAACTGATTACTGTAATCATTTAAGATTCCTAGGCTAGTTTAACATTGTTATAATTTCAAAATAGCACTTTACTTTCACTTTTTTCAAGAGTAACTAATATACAGAGCCCTGTGGAGACTTTTATTTTCCTTTATTATTATTATTATTATTATTTTGCAAGGTTCTAACTTGTGTTTTATTTTTATTTATTTTCTTTATTACTCCTTGGGCAATCTTTAGATGAGAGAGAGAGAGAGAGAGAGATGCAGGCCATAAATCTGTGAGTATAGGGTAGAAAATTCACATTTTAGCCCTGATTGTTTCTCAGGCATGCCCCAAGAACCTGCTGTAGACATTAAAAAAGAAAAAAGAAATAGTTTCCATCATTTCCTATCCTGCCAAGTACAAAGGAGAATGGAAGAGGATGCTCTGCCTTTGAGTTCTCCCCATGTTTGCTTTCAACATGAGGCAGGACTTCTGTGGCCAGAACTTTAACATCAGCGTCAGACTCCACAGTTCTTTTTGTGCTTCTCCTTGTCCAACTTGGCTTGGTGAATCTGTGGCACACACATGTTGTAGTTAGCAAAGGTGGATAATGGTGGTCTTTAGAAATGCCTTGGCCAGTTATCCTCTTCAGTGCAGCACTGCTTTCTGTTTCTCTGAATAGGCCAAGAGTTGCCAACCTTTTGAAGTTGGGTGCTGGGTCACACTCCCACAGACAGTTGGTGGGTCCAGCTGCCACTGCCACTGAAATTGGTCATGGACTCATTTATGGCTATTGCAAACACATTTGCAATAGCCATAAATGAGTTCATGGCTGATTCTGGTGGCTGCAGGGGCAGCAGCTGGAGTGAGAGTATGGGCCAGTTGATTTGGTGCCATGGGCCGGATCTCTTATGTAGTGTAGTGTTTTGCATGTTCTGTCTTACATGTGATATAGTAATTTTTTATATGTGGAATTTTATAAGAGTGTATACACGTTGTAAATTTCATCTTGGACACTTAGTGGAGGTAATTGGTTGTGAATTTTGTCTGTGTGTTCTCTTTGTTACATACTGTAGACTCTGAGGAAGTCTTCGAAATGTCATCATACCGGAGGGACATTAGTATTTAACGAACTTTACATCCCCCCAACCTGGGTCGAGCCGATTGTCGTTTTCCTTATGGTCCACGTCCCGCACAGAATTGGAACGTAGTTAAGACTTTGCATTCACCTGTTGCGGCTTGCTTGCACGGACGGGCCAATACGATCTGATTTTCCATGCTGACTGCATGAACTGAGCTTCTTTCGACTCACCCGGTCTTGTTTGCTGTGTGAGGGGGGATAGGGAGGGGGACTGATTTCGATACTGTCTTCATGTTATACACTTGATGTGCCTTGTCTTAATATATATGCAGATAGACCTTATCATTCCAAGACCCCTCTAGCAGTAGTTCAGTGAACCACCGATTATTTCTCACAACCATTAACTAGGATATTAAATATTATCTACGTGGCACTTTTCCGGGAGTGTTTGTCTCTTCTACTACTGATTGTTTCTCAGGCATGCCCCAAGAACCTGCTGTAGACATTAAAAAAGAAAAAAGAAATAGTTTCCATCATTTCCTATCCTGCCAAGTACAAAGGAGAATGGAAGAGGATGCTCTGCCTTTGAGTTCTCTCCATGTTTGCTTTCAACATGAGGCAGGACTTCTGTGGCCAGAACTTTAACATCAGCGTCAGACTCCACAGTTCTTTTTGTGCTTCTCCTTGTCCAACTTGGCTTGGTGAATCTGTGGCACACACATGTTGTAGTTAGCAAAGGTGGATAATGGTGGTCTTTAGAAATGCCTTGGCCAGTTATCCTCTTCAGTGCAGCACTGCTTTCTGTTTCTCTGAATAGGCCAGGAGTTGCCAACCTTTTGAAGTTGGGTGCTGGGTCACACTCCCACAGACAGTTGGTGGGTCCAGCTGCCACTGCCACTGAAATTGGTCATGGACTCATTTATGGCTATTGCAAACACATTTGCAATAGCCATAAATGAGTTCATGGCTGATTCTGGTGGCTGCAGGGGCAGCAGCTGGAGTGAGAGTATGGGCCAGTTGATTTGGTGCCATGGGCCGGATCTAGCCCATTGGCCATAGGCTGCCTACCCCAGGAATAGACCAAGGCAAGGGTATAGCAATCTATACCTATAAATCCAGACGTTAACTGTTGGAATTCGGCATACGCTTCCTCACCCGTCCACACTATCCCGTACCGAGCTCCTGCACTTGTCCGAACCCGGCCCGCTGAGTACTGCAGGGTTGCCGAAGCCGGCAGTGGGGCAAGAGCCCCACGAACATGAACAAAGGGAAACAACTTCAATTCCCAAGTCCTCTGTGCCGCACCATGCCTCAGCCAATCAGGCTGAGAGGCGCAAGCAAACAGAACATTGGGAAACACTGCACACCCAATTGAAATTGAGCTGCAGGGAAAAAACCGCCGCACGAACACAAACAAAACAAACAAAACTCCAAGTCCCAGCATCCTACGCACCGTGAGAACTTCAGCCAATTAGGCTGAAGGGTGCGAGCACGCAGAACGCTGAAAAAGCCGGTGCACGAAAAATAAAATAAAAACACGCCAGCCTCCCGCAATGGGAGCACAAGTCCGCTGCAGGCGGATGCAGTGCCTCACGGCCTTGCAAAACAAAACAAAAAAAAACTACGGCAAGACACCCGCCAGCCTTCTTTCCCAGAGCAACGGGGAGAAGAGGGACTCCCTCTCCTCCACACTACCCCACCAAAGGCACGGTGAGACCGCCGCCGGCCTCAAGGTCAGTTGAAAATAATTGAAAATAATACCACCAACAGGCAGCAGTTCGTCAGGGGAAGCACACTCCCTGGCGAATGACTGGCTGCTGCCTTTGTACTTCTGACACCACTGTTTCGAGAACTAACACGAAGCAGTGGTGGAGGTAATACAAAAGCAGCAGCCAGCAATCCGCAAGGAAGAGCACCACCCCTTATGGATAGCTGCCTGCCGATCTCCAGTTAGGTAAGCCAGGAGAAAAAGGAGACAGAGAGGAGAGAACCATTGTCAGGCAGATAGCTCTTCTGTGCCTCCTTCTCCCCCGACCTACCTAACGAACCTTACCAGATGAAGAGCGAGCTGACTGCCGGCTCCTCCTTTTCCCCATTGCTGCATCGAAACCAAAATTTGAAGCAGCAATGGGGAAAAGAAGAACCGACAGGCAGCCCATTCTTCACACAAAAATACGCAACAACAAAACCAAATATTTACCAAAAACGCCAAACACCAAAATTAATAAAACACAAATAAATAGATAATTTAAAAAATGCATTAATAAACAAAAAAGTAAACAACAAAATCCACAAACAAAAACATCCACAATACCAGAAAAGCACAGAAAAAACACCTAACTACAACACGAAAATACCTAACTCTAACAACACAACTACCACAAATTACACAAATAAACACCAACGAAATCACAAAAATGAAACAATCCAGAAATAAACAAACCAATTAAACAAATCAAAAACCCAACCAAACCACAAAAGAACAAACAGAAACACCTCCCATCCAACCACCACAAAAACAAAACAAAGAAAAAACTCAGAAGAAAGAAAACCAGAGAACTCACCAGTGTGTCCTCCCTCCATGAGACCAGAACAGAAATGAAGAAACAGAGACTGCTTACTGGAAGAAGCCCCACCTAGAGGCCAGGAGGAAAAAAACAAGTGAAACAAAAAAAAGATCCAACACTATTACTAACAGCCCCACATGCAGGCCGGAAGATTAAAAACAAGTCAAAAAGATTCAAAGCAGCCCTCTTGCTAACAGCCCCACCTAGAGGCCACAAGAGTAAAACCAATTCAAAAAAATAAGAATAAATCAAAAGTTTACAGAATAAAAAAATATGTTAAATAAAAAATAATAATAAATATTTGTAGCATTCTCTGTGCAGTGTCAGGAGCCTGATTAAGACAGGTTAATCCTAACCCCAACCCTAACTCTTTTAACCTTATTAAAATAAGCTCTTTTTAAAAATTTTATTAGTTTTCATAAGAATAAACAAAAAACAAACATTACAAAACAAAAATATAAAACACAATACATTTCAAAAAGGTACAATACAATTACTTATACTAAAATAATCCAACATTACATAAACAGCACTAATTGTGCTCTTCATTTTATATCAATCCCTTTTTAGCCCATTCATCTTTATCAAATACATCCTATTTTAATAAACAACATTTATACTATTTACCACTTATAAATATAAATTTATATTTCCATTATTTTCTTATACTTATCTATCACCTTAATATTATATAAATGAGCACGAGTCAACCTAATAAACAATACAAAATAATAAGAACAATACCCAGTGATATATACAAGCTTTGATTGTTGCAGTTTTTTACAATTCTAATCTTTCCAAAAACTCATATAATGTGGTACTGGTTTGTTTCCTTTATTGTCTACTAATACATATTCCACAAAGGGTCTCCATATTTCCCAAAACTTATTATCTTTCATTATTCCTTTCTTTATATTCAGTTCCCATTTCAGTTTATCATTTAATGCAATTTCCCACATTTCTTTATACAATTCTGCCACTTTTAAAACTAAATCATTTTTCCAATTTCTTGCTATGCATTGTCTTGCTATGGTTAATATTATAGAAAGCAATTCTTTTTTATTTGTACATATATTAATATTATCTATTTCTGTCAGTAAGGCTGCACTTTACTCGAATTTTAGATCCAATTTCAAAATTCCTACAATCTCTTTCTCTATTTGTTTCCAAAAAGCACTTGTCACTTTACAACTCCACCACATGTGTTCATATTCCCAAGATTGCTTTTGCATCTCCAACAATTCTTTGTTTTAGTATTATCCATTTGATGCAGTTTAATCAGAGTCAAGTACCACCTCCATAGCATTTTAAAATAGGCTCTTTTGGCCAATCTTATCACCATACTATGTCCGCTGGACATGCCAAGTTCACATGTGATGGAGCTTACAGCACACAATATGTGCTGAATCCACCAGATGTTGGTATAGGCCTATGAAAGTTGTTTGTTTCCATGAACTGAGAGCCTGGACCCAAAAACCCTGCCTCAGCATGGCTGTTGAAGTCCCACCAATAATATATGCATACACATTTATTTCCATGGCTGTTGTGGTCAAACCACAAAAAATGGAGTAAAGCTCTAGCACAACTATCAGAATTTGGAGGTAGTTTGCTACAGTAAAGACCACTGCTTGCAACAACTTCGGGGGGGGGGGGCACATTTAGACACAGAAAGTGCAGGGTGGTGGACATTTGTGTCAAAAGAGGATTCAGGAGGTCCAGGTTCAAATTCCTGTCCAGCCGTGCGAAATCACACAAGAGTAGCAATTGTGAACAACTCTTTGAAAGTCTCACGTACTTCAAAATTGCCACTGAGGTCCTGTCTACAAGTTTTAGGCCAATGTGGTACAGGATGAAGGGAATCGGGTGAATTTAAGGAAATTATATTTCAACCCAAACAATCAAGGCAAGTACTTAATTTATCAACATTGAACAGCAGCCCATCAGCCACTGAATTATACCAGAAGTTTACACTCACTTTTATCCTGTATCCAGCTTCCACATAATAGTAGAACCTCCTGATTGGGGGGGGGGGGGTGTCAAAAAGTGGTACATTGTGACAAATTGCTGCACTCCGGCTCCGAATACATGCAGATCAGGGGTCAGCAACCTATGCAAAATTATCTGGCCCCTGCCCTTGCTCTGCCACTGCCACTTTCACCGGAAGTAGCCATGGATGTGTTTACAGCATCTGCAGACATGTTTACGGCAGCAAGTATGGCAGGAGGACCAACAGTCTAGTCCCCTCAACTGTCTGAGGGAGTGTGATACAGTCCCTGTCATAAAAAGGTTGCCGACCCCTGATGTAGATGCTGGGGGGAAAACAAAGCCAAAGAACCAGCACTGTCTGCTTTTGCAGACATTTCCGTGGTCATGTGGCAGGAATGACTAGACACCGGAGCACACAGAACACTGTTTACCTTTCCACCGAAGTAGTCCCTATTTATCTACTTGCCTTCTAGCATGTTCCTATTAGTGGGGGAAAGCTAATGCTTCTTCCCAGTATAAGTTCAAGGTGGCTCAAAGTTCTTTTCTTCTATCTTGTAAAGTTCAAAGGAGCCCTGTTGTTTCCATCCAGTAAAAGCATGAAGTGATGCAATGCAGGAAGTAGGGCCAGATGTTGGCATTCCTGGACCACAGGGAGCAAAGAGGACTTGCAAAAGCACCCTTGGATGGTGGCATGTGGTCACCAGGCTGCATTTTACTTCTTCCTATTTTAGCTATTCCTACAGACAGCTGACCATACAGTACTTTCTGCACTGTGTTATGCTCTGCTGCTTCCTGAAAGAAGCAACAGCGTCCTACACCAGGGTTTCTCAATCTTGGGCCTCCAGGTGTTATTGGACTTCAATTACCATAAGCCAAAATCAGCATACCTGCTGATCAGGGCTTCTGGGAATTGAAGTCCAATAACATCTAGGGAGGACAACGTTGCAAAACCCTGTCCTACACTATTCTACAGTCCAGGAAAATTGTTGACATGTGTTACAATATAAGGAAAGCAAAAACCTCAGAGGTAATTAGAGCAAGGGGAATTTAATGAAAGCAACATGTTAACTATAAGAAACAGAGAACACTGCTAGTGCTCCTTCCATAAGAACATGCAACCAGAATAAATGGAAGAGTGTTAAAGTTCGTATTAATGTGTTGTTCTATGTTATATACCCAAGTTCTGCACATAAAAAACCCTTTATCTTAAATGTGTTGATGTTAAAACATTCCAGTTTCAAATGAATAGAACTATGGTCTCCAGGAAACAGCTTAAAAACCCTTGAGTGAGATAAGCAGAGCATTTCTCTCACGATATGAGATATGATGAGATAGTATAACTGAATGGAGAGTGATGATTCTGATGCCACAGAGGTGTTGAATCTGAGCTGACTTTCAGCAAGAATCAAAATGGATCTGTCCTATATGCATGTCTATTTTGTAGCACAGCATTCATTGCTTGGACAGTACCTCTGATTTTTTTTGATTAAAACACCCTCACAGCCTCAGATTTACCACCCTCGGTTTGTATGACATATTGTTGCTGGTTTTTCTATCATACTACATCCATGCAGGTGACATCCACATAATACTACTGTGATCTATATCTTCAAGAAATTTTTTGGAGATCCTGAGATCCTCTAGAATCCACTAACTTCTTGTATTTTTCCACATGGAAGGGGATTTCTAGAATGGAAAGAAAAAAGGACTTCCATCTGATCACTTTGATTTTACAAACATTTTTCATACCAGCTGAAAATGCCGGCCTCTGGTGTGGAAGATTGGCATCTAGCTGTCATCAAGGAACAGTTCTTTACCACCCAGAAAAGAGGCAGGGAATCACATGACTCAAACTGAGTTTCTAGAACAATTCCCTTTGCCTTCTCTCATTATTCTTCTATTTAACTGATCAACAGATCAGAACATGCCAAAGGAAGATGTTGGGTATGAGTTCCTTCCCTGCGCTATTATAGCAGAACCCCTTGGTGAGTATCCAATGTCCCCTTCTTCAGGTGTTGCAAAGGAGAAAGCCATACAGCATGAGAGGTATACTAGCTCAAAGAGAATTAAGGGAGAGATCAGAAGGAAAACTTAAGTCAGTATATATCAAGTTTATGATACTTGATAAAAGTATAAGAGGAACTCCAATTTGCTACTTTACAGATTTCAGGTAGACATGGATTTGCTGTGGATGCTGCCATAGTACTGGCAGAAAGAATTGTTTGGTTCCTTGGTCAAGGAACCATTGTGGGGCTGGAAGCCAATGTAAAGCACACAAATATTGGTCTGCCACATCTTGCCCTATTAGTTAGTGTGAAATTTGTGCAAGCAGGTGGTTTCCAATGACCAGTCTGGATTATATAGCAACTCAGCAGGAAATTCAGTAGAGATGATGCAACCCATTCCTTTTTATTCTCCAATTCAGTACAGGCAACTGCTCTGAGTACAGAAATTAACTGCAAATAAGACAATGTGAGCAAACAATGCGAATGTACAATTTGTGAGGACACCCAAGGACACATATACAATAGATACCAATCTGAAGGCATGCTTAATGTTCAGCTACACCTCCATTTTAGGTTTGTATTTATTACTCCCAGGTTTGGCACTAATTAGCTTTACTTCCCGGCAAGAATTGTTGGCACCTTCCAAGTAAAATCTGCTTTCAATCTGCAAAACATGATTATTGTGCACTCAGGGTAGAGCACATCCATCAGAAATAATAATAATAATAATGAGACAAGTACAATTCAGTTGACCCAATCATTATCCTGAATAGCACACCATAAAAGTAAAGTTTTACTTTTTCAGAAGCACATGCATTGTTCAAAAGATCTGTTGATCACCTACAAAGTAAATCCTATTCACCATTCTGCTGGAATGAATATCTTTTTTAAAATAAATTTTATCAAGTTTTTTAATTTAAAAAAATTAACTTTTTAACAGAAATAATAATAGAAAAAAGTACAAAATTACATAAACATAATGATTAAAAATGATGCATAAAAAACAAATTAATACAAATTAATCATTTCAATACATCCAATATCTTAACCATTCAACTTGTGTGTCTGTGCACGTGCATACATGTGCGTGCGTATGTGCGTGTGTGCGTGCGTGCATGTGTGTGTGTGTAATGCTTTGTTCAAGTTATTCTCATTAATATGGTTTTCCAATTTTCTCATGATACAAATACTTAAAACACCCAAGTGTGCTAACCCTATGTCCTTGAATCTACCAGTTGTCTTCTATTAACATATTTATTCTGCCAAAAACTCATTACCTCCAGTACAGGTTTGTCTCCTTTATTTTTTTCCAATATGTGTTGCAGAAATGGCTTCCAAATATCCCAAAATCTATTTTGTTTTAAAATCCCTTTTTTATATGCCACTAGCTGAATGCCCGGCTTCACCCGGGGGTTGTTTTGGGGGCCCTGCCGCACCTCCCAGTTTGGTGGTGGAGCTGGCAGCTCTGATCCTTGGAGGTGGAGGCACTCGGTGCTGTGGGTCCACTGGGGTGGCGGGGCCGGTTGTGGCAGCTTCCTGTCATGGCCTCATGGGTTTTGGTGCTGTGCAGGGCATTGGCCTGGCAACTGTGTGGGTCCCTGTTTGCGGGCACACCCAGCCTCCATGTGGCCTCTGGAGGCACCCTGCAGAGGTCCCCTGCTGCAATCCATGGCCGTCGCTCACCTTACCTGCCCAGGTAGGATCTTCTTCCTCCAACACCCTTGCCCCTGTGGCCACCGCTGAGGCCTCCCGGGCCTTACCAGGTGAACTGTTGGCCTGCTATTCCCACTGAGCATAGGTTTG
The DNA here is from genome assembly GCA_035047345.1 of Bradypodion ventrale. Classification (NCBI taxonomy): domain Eukaryota; kingdom Metazoa; phylum Chordata; class Lepidosauria; order Squamata; family Chamaeleonidae; genus Bradypodion; species Bradypodion ventrale. The sequence goes on along the minus strand of JAWDJE010000004.1, from coordinate 144,909,116 downwards.
GTGCACACCTCTCCCATCACCGACTGGGCTGCTCTGGGCCGGGGCAGCCTAGGCATGGTTCATGTGCAGCCACAGCACAATACTTCTACATTAGTCACATGGTCAACCCATGATATCCTTAGAAAAAAGCGCTCCAAAGGCAGCAGCCGTAGATGCAGCACTTATAGGAAATGAATGTGTACCATATTTGGCACCCCAAACTCCTTCCACTGTCAAAGCTGCACCAGTTATTTTCAATAATTGAAAATGGGACAAAGGGGCACCACCCTGATATCAAAAAAGGTTACCCTGGTGAGTTTTAAAATGAAGTTCATATAGGCAGTAATTCTTGCATATGGCCTCCAGCTTTATACATACTGTACACTGTACAAAAAAGGTCCTTGTAGGAGTAGCAGCAGAGTTCTCTCCAATTTTACAGTTCCCCAGACCGCATAAACCCACTGGATGGCCCTGAATGCTGACCACTGGGATGGCAAAGGAATCCCATGCCCAGGATACTAATTATCCTAAAGCTAACCCTGCAACCAAAGATGAGCAATCCAGGGGTTTTTAGTCTAACAATATTTGGAAAGCTGTGTTTTGTGTTTTGCAGGAGTTCCCAACCTTTTTAAGCTGGGGATCAGGTCACGCTCTCTCAGTCAGCTTTGAGGGCCCGATGGCAATTTTGCACTGCCTGCACAATGGGGGAGGGCCATTTTGTCCTAACAGATTAAAAGGGGTGGCCATTTTGTTTCTCAAATGCCCTTGGAAATGGCTCCATGGGCTGGATCACCTGTTATAGGTGTGTGTGTGTGTGTGTGTGTGTGTGTGTGTGTGTGTGTGTGTGTGTGTGTGTGTGTGTGTGTGTGTGTGTGTGTGTGTGTGTGTGTTGGGGGGAGGATTCCAACATCTCTGCTTAAATTCTTTCTCTCTTACTATTTTGTGACTGAAATTGCCAGCTCCACCTCCATCTTTGTTTTACATAATCCACTTTCTGACCCGGCAGGCAGTGCCAGATGAATTTCAGTTGGCAGAAGAGGCCCATAAATGTGGAGCAAACACAAACCATGCTGTGTTCAGTAATCCTACTCATCTTATGACTCAAGCAAAGGAAAGAGGAAGTCCTTGCTTGATAATAATTTAAAAAGAGTGAACAAGTAGATATATGTTGAAAGGCATACAGGTGGATGGATGGCAATATTTCCCATGATGGTTTTGAAAGTCTGAAAACAAAAAAGATAAAACCAATAAGGGCACCCCCTGTGAAAATGTTTTCATACTGCACATGCCTCAGCTAGGTTGGACATTGAACTTTCTATGTCTTCAACATGACAGAATGATCTGCCTGGGGGGGGGGGGGGGTTGCTCTCAGGTCTTTGAAATCAACATAGAACATAGCCAGAGCCTCCTGAGAGTCAAAGTAGATGTTAAAGAGAATTTGCATGTTTCCTACAATTAGTTAAGTCCATTTTTACATACCAGTGACTAAGCAAGTGCAAAAAGGTGTCCTAGAATGCAAAATTTGGAGCTGAGACATTTGCAGTAAGAAAATCAATATTGATTGATTGATTGATTGATTGATTGATTGATTGATTGATTGATTGATTGATTGATTGATTGATTGATTGATTGATTGATTGATTGATTTGCTAGCTACGAGTTAAGACCAAAGGATAGGAGTAGAGCACCCGCTACGGCTTTTCTTAGAGCAACGCCGCACGTTCCACCAGCAGAGGAAAATTTGATTTTCAACCTTTCTTCGAGACACCTGGATGATGATGAGACAAGACTGCTTAATTTGGGACTCAAGTTTGTACCGATGCCAATATACTGCTCTATGGTAATGAGGGTAGATTTCTTTAAATTGGTTAGATCACTGAAACTGAAATTGTTTTTCAAAGACTTCACATCAAAACCCAGTAGCAGTTTCACACCGCCATCTATGTTTTGTCCCAAATCACTAACACATCCATTGATGTTTTTTCGAAACTAGTTTTAAGGGACATAGAATCCATGGAGACAAAATTTGTAAGGTGCCATAACAACAGAAGCCGACGGGACAGGGAAGTGTTGAACAAATTAGGAAGTGATGACTCTGTCGTGATAAAAAAGCAGATAAGGGAGGGGGAATAGTAATATTAGACAGAGAAGGTTACCTGAAGGAAACGTACTGCCGATTAGGAGATACTACATATTATATGAAGTTAGATAAAGTTCCTACTAAACATTACATGGCGGTCATTCGTACCATTCTATTTGAAGCCCTCTCCCTTAATTGGATTAATTCAAAAACATCAGACTTCCTTATGAACAAATATCCTAGGGTCCCTCTTTTCCACACACTACCCAAGATTCATAAAGATTCTACACACTACCCAAATCCCACCAGGCAGACCTATAATATCTTGTATTGGGTCAGTGTTTGAGAACATTGCTAAATATGTAGACTCACACATCAACCATTATTCCAGACAAACAGGTTCATACATCCGGGACTTGTCATATTTCTTGCAACAGATTGAAGGCACTTGGGTACCAGAAACAGGAGGTTTCTTAACTATGGATGTAAATGCATTGTACTCAAACATCCCATTAGATGAGGCTAGAAGAGAGGTCAGTGAGGCATTGAGATATAGGGTTAGCAACAATCCACCTTCACATTTTTTAGTAGAACTTCTGGATTTCTGTTTAGAAAATAATTATTTTAGATTTGAAGAACATTTCTTTCTCCAGACACATGGTGTGGCCATGGGCAATAAAGAAGTGTTTGGCCCGCCTGCTGGCTCCATGTGCAATCAATCTGCCTACATCAAATTGGCAATGAGGATGGGATAATGGCGTCCCACAGTATTACCCTCACTCCATTCGATACCTCCCAGCCGGATTCATGGGACCTCTATGAAGAACAGTTTATGTACGCGATGGACATGGAGAAAATAGAGAGCGGGGTGCAAAAACAAGCCTGCCTACTTGCTCACACGACCGGAAAAGATGCCCCTTCAAAAAGGCAGAGTGCCATAACTGCGAACATTTGGGCCACATCACAAAGGTGTGCAGACAATGCAGAAGCCAGGACCCTGACCGGACCAACCACCACGGCTGAAGGGATGATGCTGTTGGGAAGGTGCATGCGGGTGACACAGTGGTGAGACGTGTGTCGGACCGGCGCACCCATTTTTTTGTAAAGGTACTGTTGCAGGGGGTCCAGGTGAAGATGGAGGTGGATTCAGGGACTGCCTACTCCATAGTCTTGCAGACCGAGTTTCTGCAAATACCCCCTAGGGACCACCCCAAGCTGAGAGCCCTCAAAACGAACTTGCAGGATGTTCAGGGAAATTATATCCCAATCCTGGGGATAGGGGACTTCACTGTCCATTTCAAAAACTTCACCAGGAAGTTGCCCTTAGTGGTTCTGAAGGGGGGGTCCAGTTGCCTCCTGGGGACCCAGTGGTTTGAACCGCTGGGCATCGCATTGACTGGTATCAACACCGTCCGAGGCGACCCCATTCAAGATGTGTGCAATGTACACCCAGCGGTCTTTGAGAAAGGACTTGGGGAGTACAGGGGGCCTCCTGTGGACTTTGATATTGACCCTTCCATTCGGCCTGTACTCCTCAAGCCGAGAAGAGTGCCTTTCACACTAAAGGACAAAATAGAAGCAGAATTGGACAAACTCGTTGTTCAGGGGATTTTGGTTCTGGTGGACTCCGCGGACTGGGAGATACAGATTGTAACTGCCATGAAATCTAATGGGGAGGTTAGGATTTGTGCTGATTACAAGTGTAATATCAATAAGGCAATTCGCCCCAATGCCTACCTGGTGCCGGTAGTTAGCCACTTGCTGGCCAAGTTACATGGGGGTAAATGCTTTGTGAAGCTGGACCTAGCACAGGCTTACCAGCAGTTAACAGTCACACCTGTGGCTGCAGCTGCCCAGATGATAGTTACGCACAAGGGTGTGTTTAAGGTGACACGCCTCCAGTTCGTCGTGAACTCAGCCCCCGGAATATTTCAGGCGCTTGTAGAGCGCCTATTTAAGGGTCTCCCTGGGGTGTTGCCATACGTTGATGATGTATTGATAACAGCTGGGGATGAGTCAGAGCTAGCCCAGAGGTTAGACCGGGTACTGTCTGTGTTTGAGAGGGCTGGGTTATGCCTGAGAAGGGACAAGTGTGTATTCTACGCAAACGAGGTAGAGTTTCTGGGGTTCTGGATCACCCCCGACAGAGAAAAGCCCTCAAATTCCAAGGTTGCGGCCATTCAAGATGCCCCCACACCAGCCATCAAGTCAGAGCTGCAGTCGTTCTTGGGGCTCCTGAACTTCTACCATTCCTTCCTCCCACAGAAGGCATCAGTGGCAGAGCCGTTACACCGCCTACTGAAGAAGGATGCAGTCTGGTGGTGGTGGGAGGCTCAAGAGCGAGCATTCAGTGAGTTAAAGTGGCTCCTCTCTTCCGAGGCAATATTAACTCACTTCGGCCCCAAAAAGCCAATAGTGCGTGTGTGTGATGCCTCACTGGTGGGGGTCGGGGCTGTCCTCTGCCACGTGTTTGAGAATGGGAGGGAGGCACTGATTGCATTCTACTCGAGATCCCTCTCGAAAGCAGAGCGCAACTATGCCCAGACAGACAGGGAGGCCCTCACGATCATCGCAGGAATGAAGAAATTCCATAACTTTCTATATGGGAGGGAGTTCACCATTGTCACGGACCACAAGCCCCTCCTGGGAATCTTTGTCACAGCCAAGCCCACCCCACAGATCTTGTCCCCTAGAATGTTACGGTGGGCAATCTTCCTAAACACATACCAGTTCGCGCTGGTGCCTCGCCCAGGGAAAGACATCGCTCACGCAGATGCACTTTCCAGGTCTCCCCTACCAGAGCTGGGGGAACCCGAGTGCGAGGTTGAGCAAGAGCACCAGGTGCTGCTCATCGAGTCCCTCAAATTGCCCCCAATCGTGCCTGCGGATATTGCCAAGGCAACTGCCAAAGACAAGGTCCTTTCCCAAGCACTGGCTTGGGTTAAGAAGGGATGGCCCTTAACGTCCCCATCCGAAGAGCTCACTTCATTCTTCAGGAAACGTTTTGAGCTTTCGCTCGAGAGAGGATGCCTCCTCTGGGGCCAGAGAGTAGCAATTCCTGAGGTTTTGCGAGCCAAGGTGCTCCGTCTACTCCACACGAGTCACCTGGGAATCATGAAGTCAAAAGCCCTAGCAAGGAGCTATTTCTGGTGGCCCAACATAGACAAGGACATAGAACTGTTGGTGGGCGCGTGCGAGAGTTGCCAACTCTCATGGCCCGAGGAGCATAGGCTACCCAACAGGGAGTGGGACACAGCCCGCGGACCATGGTCAAGGATCCACATGGACTTTGCGGGGCCCTTCAGGGGCACAATGTTTCTACTAGTGGTTGACGCATTCTCGAAATGGCTGGAGGTCATTCCGATGTGAAACACATCCTCCGCAGGCACAGTCAAACACCTGAGGAAGGTGTTCATTTGTTTTGGCCTGCCCGATGTGTTAATTTCGGATAACGCAACCACTTTTACGTCTGCTGAATTTCAGGCATTCCTTGAGCAGAATGCGATCAGGCATGTTACCTCCGGCCTGTTTCACCCTGCCACAAACTGTCCACACTACAAAGAAGACACTGAGGAGGATGGGTCTGGGGGACCTGGAGCTACAGCTCTGCAAATTCATCCTGTCCTATAGGGTTACCCCGCTAGCGTCAGGGCAATCCCCCGCGGAGATTCTGATGTGTAGAAGGCTTTCAACATTGCTTGACTGCTTGGATCCTTCTAGGGTGGAGGATAGAGGTATGAATGTGGCAGTAGAGCAGAGGAAAGTATTTGGGGCAGGCAACCCAGTTTACTGCAGAAATTATGTGAGCTCAGGGCCAGCGTGGGTCCCCGGGGAAGTGGTGGGACAAACCGGGCCAGTATCATACAGAGTCAGAACAGGGTCGGGGCTACTGTGGCAAAGACATGCTGATCAGCTTAGGAGAAGAGTCACGGAAGCCACGGGGGAAAGTGATACAGAAGAATCAGCATTAGGGTTGCTCCCCAACAACTTAAACCAAGGAGGGAATACAGGACTCAGCATAGCAGGCTGCCTAGAGCTACAGGAGTCAACCTCCCAACCCAAAGAGGAAGACTCCCATTCCCAGTTCAAATTTTTGTTGCAGGGGAGTTTTTGCGAGTGTTCCCCCACTTGTCCCGGTGAGCAGCGGGATTTTGAGTTGCCCCAAAGGTCTCCCCATCCTCCCCATTTCAGAGATACCCCTACAGTTCTCTCGAGGGGAAGGCTCAAGCGCAGCGTGCGACCCGGGTGGCACCGCTGAACCGGCTGGTCGACCGCAGCGCAACCGCCGGCCCCCACAATGGTTGAGGGACTTCGTCACATCCTATGGGGGAGGGATGTTGTGTATGCATATAATTCATCTGCCACCGCACACAACTCAGCTGCCAGCTATAGTGCAGCATCTGCCACTACATGCAGTTCAGCTGCCAGCTATAGCGCAGCTGAAGGAGCTCAGCTCACGTGGCTCCAATCACCCAATTAGCAACTAGCGCGGGAAACCTTCCTGCCACAGATGAACCACGCCAGGTATGCAGTACATCAGAATGACGTCACTGCGACCACAACCAATGGGCGCCCTGCTGGTGAAATTCAAATGTGTTGTATCATATATAAGGAGCTGCATCTCCACCATTACCTCATGTATAGATTGACCATGGTGCAATAAAGAAGTGTTTGGCCCACCTGCTGTCTCCGTGTGCAATCAATCTGCCTACATCAAACCTGCCTTTCTCAGCCAATGCCGACTTAAGGCAGCAAACCACAGTTTACAGTATAGACACTCAGTCTCTAAAAGGTTCACCATCACTGGTGTAGGACATGTAATAATGGGATCAGACTCAACAAAGTCATCCCAGAGTACAGGGCATGTAATAACTGGCTCAAACTAAAAGAATGCAAGCGCGGCGCCAAAATGGCCGCTGCGCTCTTTGTGGGGCCCCCCCCATCGGACGAAGGCATCCGGGTAGTTAGGGGGCGTGGACAGCTCCCTTATAAAAGGGGTGGCCATGAGGCAGCCAAGCTGCCATTTTGCGAAGCGACGGAGCGGAGTTTTTCCCCTCTTGCCTCTGTCGCTTTTACCTTTACCGGGAAGCCTCTTGGCTGCTGAATTTTCTCGTTTTCGGCTTCCCGTCGTTTGGCTGAGATGCCCTCGAAGAAGAAGGCGGCTGCGAGCATGGCTCGTGCGGTTCGGAGGAGCAATCCGGGTCGGAGGACCACGGCTGCGCCTCCCCAGCAGCCGCCTTTGCCTGCACTCACCGGGACCGGTGGGATGGGGTTAATCCCCCCTTAGCCGGAGACCAGGGGCCCGCGCACGGGCCCAGTAGGGGCTGCGGCCCTCGGCCCGCAAGCGGTGGACACCGCTCCTGGTGTTGCCCATTCCGCTGGGCCTTCCTCCATAGGGGCGCAGCTCGCTCAGGGGGCTTCCAGCCTTGGGGGGTGGTGTGGTCCCCTTCCCTGGCAGGTTGCTCCATCGGCCCTACCAGGCCCGGGTTTGGGGTCGTGGCCCTATTCGGGCCCCGGGGTACAGGGACCTGTACCCATGCCTGTAGTGGGCGGGCCGGCTGGCCCTTTGCCCCATGTCAGCATGGAGGCTCTACTGGCCCATGTTGCGGCCCTTGAGGCATCCCTGGCCCGGGCTAGCCACCCTGGGGCCCCTTTTGGGGTGCAGTTCGATACGTCGTCTGCTGGGCAGCGGCAGGCGACGGGACGGGTCGAGCTGCTTGAGGCGCGTAGCACGACCTCGGCCACTGCCTCACAGCTCCCCAACCAACAGGGCGGTGCAGGTCAGGCCCCGTCGACGAGCTCCACGGCGGTCGTGAGCTCCGACGCCCCCAGTGGGCCGGAACCCCCGGTGGGGGCGGCCCATGGGGGTGCAGCATGTGAGTATGCGGTCCAAACTAGTGCACCTACACACGTGGCCACGTTGGGGGGGCTTTTCAATGGCCTTGGCCTCGCGCGGGTGGTGCGGCGGTCCAGCCGCTGATGCCCCACCCGGCGACGTCAACTACCACCCAGGGCCCCGTGGTGGGGGGTGTTTCTTACCCTGTGGGGAATGTTTTGGGGGTGGCCAGGTTAGTCCAGGCCCCTTTCCAGATGCCCCCAGTTTCTGCTGTACCTGTGTCGGCCTCGCCGACAGCGGGGTATTCCTTACCACTGGGAGACCATTTGGCCCAGACCACCAAAGAGAAGATCTGGCGGGGGGAGTATGTGGATATCTTCTCCCTCCTCAACAGAGAGCCCACCAAGGAAGAGAGGAGGGGGCAGGATGAGTAGGATAAGGAGCAGGCACGTCGTCGCAAGCCACCATGTACGTGGGCCAACTGGTTGCCGGCCTACCTCATATATATGGCGGTATACCTTAGGGCCCGGCCGGATTTGGCGATTCCGATGGTCCAGTATTTGGACAACATCTATAGGGCGATAGTTAACTTCCCGGGCCCGTCGTGGTTGGCTTATGACGAGGAATTGCGTATGCGGATTCCCCTGCACCCCGAGATGAGGTGGGATGAGCCCTGCCAGAGGCTTTGGCTTCTGTACATGACTCCCACGCGCCCCGCGCCCGGGGAGAGATACCATTGTGGACATGCGGTCCAGCGTGCGGCCCCAGCACAGGTCCCCCGCCAGGTGGCGGGGCAGGGGGTTCCAGCCCGCCTGCTGTGCTGGACTTTCTCATACAATGGTTCCTGCAATAGGAAGAATTGCAAATACAGACATGAGTGTCCCGCCAGTGCTGGCCCCCATGCGGCCTCTGTCTGTCCCAGGCCTGGAGGGATGCGGGGCAGAGGGAGGGGCGGACAGGGGGCTGGCAAGACTGCCTCAGATGGAGCTGGTTCACCGAAAGGCTCCCTCCCCGATTAATGTGGACATGTTGGAGCGTTGCCTCGCATTGTACCCGAGGGGGGCAGATGCAGTTTACCTGCTTCGGGGTTTTCGACTGGGGTTCCGTATTCCTTTCATGGGTGGTAGGTTCCCCCACGACACCCCCAACCTTTTGTGCCTCAGGGGAAGGGAGGAGGTGGCTGCTACCAGCATTGCTGAGGAGGTTAATGCGGGCAGGGTCGCTGGCCCTGTCCCTGCACCCCCGTTCCGGGGAGCATATTATTTCGATGATGCCATGCCTTTTGGCTGTTCCATTTCGGGCTCGGCATTCGAGCGTTTCACCACCTTCCTAGAGTGGGCTTTTGTCCGCAGGTCAGGGTCCCGGTCTGTAGCCCATTCCCTGGATGATTTTATTCGGGGCTGAACGGGGCTGGGACACGTGCACACGTCTCCTCAACACATTTCAGACGATAATGGAGGATCTTGGTGTCCCTTTAGCGCCCGAAAAGACCGAGGGCCCATCTACACAGCTAGTATTCCTGGGGGTGGAGATTGACACGGTAGCGCAGGCTTCTAGGTTGCAGCGGGATAAGGTGTCAAGGCTAGTGGCCCTTATCTCGGACTTGCTGGCCAAGCGCATGGCATCACTGAGGGAACTGCAGGTGCTACATGGTCACCTCAATTTCGCTTGCAGGGTCGTCGCACCGGGCAGGGCATTTGCTCGGCGCTTGTGCGACGCCATGGCAGGATTATCCAGGCCCCACCATAGGGTTAGACTTACCCGGGGTATCAGGGCAGACGTGCTTGTCTGGCTCCAGTTCCTGAGGGAGTTCAATGGGGTGTTATTTTGGAGGTCTGAGCTCCTGGCTTCCCCTCGCTTTCAGATACAGTCCGATGCCTCGGGATCCCTGGGTTATGGGATGTACTTCAATTGGAAGTGGGCCTATGGTGGGTGGCCACCAGCCTGGGCAGGCACGGGTCGCCTGCGTGGTCTCACGTATCTCGAATTTTTCCCTATCCTGGGGGCTTTGATGCTATGGGGCGAGCAGTGGGCCAACTTGGTCGTCCATTTCTGATGTGACAATGCGGCCGTTGTCCACATTGTCAACTCACAGACTTCCACATCGCCCAGGGTCATGGACCTAGTGCGCCAGTTTCTGTTGCGCAGCCTGCGCCTCAACGTCCTCTTCTGGGCCAGGCATGTCCCGGGGGTCAATAATGATATTGCTGACGCCTTGTCCCGCCTGCAGATCTCCCGGTTCCGTGCCTTGGCCCCGGATGCGGAGGAATTTCCCTCGCCACTCCCGGATGAGATATAGACCATTGGCAAGGAGAGGTGAACCGGGCGATTGGCTTGTCACTAGCGCCACGCACGCGTAAGGCGTATCACCACGCATTCATTTCTTCAGAGCATTCTGTCCCCAATTCCGGCTGCCAGGAACCTGGCCGATCCCAGTGATCCATGTACTGCGGTTCATGGTTTACCTGCATGCCCAGGGCCTTGCGCCTCGCACCATAGCATCTAGGCTGTCGGCGTTGGCTTTTATGGCCAACGTGGGAGGTCGTGTGGACAGTACCGCTGACTTCCGTGTGAGACATGTTTTGGAGGGGTGGGTGCGGGAGCGTGGGCGTTGCCCGGATGACCTCCACCTGATTTCCCCAGGGTTTTTTACCCAATTGGCCCAGGGCTGGCCTGGCCTCTGTTTTGATAGATATGAGGCAGCCCATTTCATGCGGCTACAACGGTGGCCTTTTTTGGAGCGCTCCGCATCAGCGAGCTTGAGATGCTGTCTAAGGCGGATGCAAGTCGTAGGGCACTGGAACTCGAAGATGTCTGTGTGGACAATATTGGGCTCAGTTGGGGATACGCTCCTCTAAAATGAATCAGCACGGCGTAGGCAGTGGAGTAGACTGCTACGATGTTCTTTGGCAGACATCTGTCCGGTTGGTGCCCTACAGGATTTCCTTGCACTGTGTGGCACGCACCATGGCCCGTTTTTGTGTCACCAAGGTGGGTCTTCCCTTACTAAATTTCAATTTTGGAGGGTGCCGGGAAGGCACTAGACAGTGTTGGCCTCTCTGGGGCTCGTTGCGGCACCCATTCGTTCAGGATAGGGGCGGCTTCTACTGCAGCTGTTTTTGGGTACTCCGGGGCTGAAATACGCCGCATGGGAGGGTGGGGATCACAATGTTTTCAGTTTTGTGTTCGCCCTCTTCAACCGTGAGTACCAGTTTAGTCACTGCACTGTTTCTCCCCCCCCTTTTTTTTTTCCTTGACAGACCCTGGGTGTCGTTTTACACCGGTGACAGTATGGCTGGTGGGCCATAGCCCCGTGCACAGGGCAGCACGTTACGCTGCATGGGGCAGCACGTTACGCTGCACAGGGCAGCGCGTTACGCTGCACAGGGCAGCGCGTTACGCTGCACAGGGCAGCGCGTTACGCTGCGGCGACAGAGTGGGGACCCCGACTGGGACTGGGTGCATCCGCACGTCTCAGGTGGTATGGTAAGCGCGGCATGTTATGGCGGGAACTGTTGCCATTCCTTTTCTACATCAGGGATGCTGACTCGCCCGATGTCCTGGTTATGTACCTTGGGGGCGATGGCTTGGGACAGGTCACTGGCCTATCGCGGAAGCTTGCGGTTTGCAGTGACCTGCCCTACTCACATTATGTGTGGCCTGCCACATCCCTCAATTGGTCGGACACGATACCGCGGTACGCTTACAGGGGGGCGTTCGGCCTCGAGGCTCTTGACTGAGCCGACGCTCCGTGAACGGGGCTATTGCCCGGTTCCTTTTCGACAAGGGCGGGGGACGCGTCATTAGCCTCCCCGCCATCAGTCTGCAAAATTACGAGCTTTACTCAGGGGATGGGGCCCATCTGTCGCAGGGAGGTATGGACCTCTGGTTAGTGGACTGGCAAGCAGGCCTGTCGACCGAGCTGACGGTCTTGGGGGGGCGGTGAGCCTTTTGGGAAGCCTCCCCGTGTGGTGGGTATCACTGGTAAGGTAAACATTTATGACCCACAGGTATCCGGCAGGTTCGCAATTGACTGGACAACACTAGACAGGCATAAGTTGGTTAAACGTTGTCCGGTCAACAACGAACCAGGCGACGGGGTGATGGCTACAGCTAGACAGCATGCATCACCCCGTGATTTCACGGATACGCGTCAGAGGGTGGGGTCATTAGTTAGATATTGACTACGGTCAACAATTTGTTTGTTGTCAACAAACAAATTGATACAAATAGATACATTGTAACAATTGCCGTTGGCAATTTTGGGTGGTACCTTACCAGTGTTACTTCGGCCTGCTTGCCTTAAGAATTATGATTGGTCAATTACCAAAAGAAATTTATAATTCGGACTAGGGCATGAATCAATAAATGTGGCCCAATGCCGTTATCCACTTTTACCAGTGTCTGAGTCCTTTATTGGGGGGGTGCGCCTGCAATGCAAGTGCGGTGCCAAAATGGCCGCCGCGCTCTTTGCAGGCCCCCCCCCATCGGACGAAGGCATCCGGGTAGTTAGGGGGCGTGGCCAGCTCCCTTATAAAAGGGGTGGCCATGAGGCAGCCGAGCTGCCATTTTGCGAAGCGACGGAGCGGAGAAGTTTTTCCCCTCCACCCCCTCCCTAGTTAACAGTGTGATATTTTGGTCGCTTCGGGGCCGGGTGGGAATTTTTGGCTGGGATCCACAATTGGCTCTCGTGTCCTAGTTTTTTCGCCCATCCCACACTGTTGCTATGGTTTGATATAGGGGTTTCTGTTGCTGCTGTTGACTTTGGTCACATGGGCGGGTATCACTGGTAAGGTAAACATTTATGACCCACAGGTATCCGGCAGGTTCACAATTGACTGGACAACACTAGACAGGCATAAGTTGGTTAAACGTTGTCCGGTCAACAACGAACCAGGCGACGGGGTGATGGCTACAGCTAGACAGCATGCATCACCCCGTGATTTCACGGATACGCGTCAGAGGGTGGGGTCATTAGTTAGATATTGACTACGGTCAACAATTTGTTTGTTGTCAACAATCAAATTGATACAAATAGATACATTGTAACAATTGCCGTTGGCAATTTTGGGTGGTACCTTACCAGTGTTACTTCGGCCTGCTTGCCTTAAGAATTATGATTGGTCAATTACCAATAGAAAGTTATAATTCGGACTAGGGCATGAATCAATAAATGTGGCCCAATGCCGTTATCCACTTTTACCAGTGTCTGAGTCCTTTATTGGGGGGTGCGCCTGCAAACCAGTTATAGGCTGAATATCAGGGGAAACATCTTAAAGGTAGAGAAGTAGGACATTGGAACCAACTACCTGAAGAGGTGGTGACCACTCCAACACTGGAAGCATTTAAGAGAGAATTGGACAGCCATCTGTCAGGTATGCTTTAATTTGTTCCTGCATTGATCAGAGGGTTGGACTCGATAACTCAGTGATTCTATGATTCTATGTTTCTATGAGATCTATGGCTGTCCTAGAACTGTTACATATCTTATTTCACTTCTTTTTCTCATCTCTTATTCTGCTTGTTGCTGCTTTTCATTTTAGTTCATTCATTCATTTGCAATATTCATATACCACCAGTCTAGTACCTACTGCTACTCAAGCCGGTTTACAGCCAGATTTATTTATTTATTTATTAGTCAAATTTGTATATGCCACCCGCTCAGGCATGCCCGACTCAGGGCGGCATCACAACAATGCACAAAAATACATAAAACATTATAAAAACCCCCAACCCACCCCCTTTAAAAACCCCTATATCCCACCCACCCATCCCATCCACTATAAAAGGAAGAAAAAGGAAGAAGAGAGAGTTCTTATACAAGCCAGCAGGCGGGCACCATAGTCCCATTCGGGCCCCACACCTGCCCTGCCAGCCAGGTCTTCACTCCTTTCCTGAAGGGCAGCAATTCACTTTGGAGTCTTAGGTCTATTGGCAGGAGGTTCCAGAGAGTTGGAGCGGACACGGAGAAGGCCCTCCTTCGGGTGCTTGACAAATGTGCATCCCTCGTTGGTGGCACAATTAGAGAACCCCTCCGGTCCGCTCTAGTTGGACGGGCAGACACTCTTGGGACGATGCGGTCTCTAAGGTATCCTGGCCCCCTGCCATATAGGGCTTTAAAGGTCAAAACCAGCACCTTAAATTGCACCCGGAGACAAACTGGTAACCAGTGCAGCTCCCGGAGTAGCGGAGAGGCATGGGCATATCGCCCACACCCCATTACCACCCGGGCCGCCGCATTCTGGACCAGCTGCAGCCTCCGAATGGTCGTCAAGGGCAGCCCCATGTAGAGCGCATTACAGTAGTCTAGTCGGGAAGTAACCAGAGCATGGGTGACCATAAGCAAGGAGCCCCGGTCCAGGAGTGTGCGCAATTGGCGAATCACCCGAAGTTGGGCAAAAGCCCTCCTGGCCACAGCCGCCACTTGTTCTTCCAGCAGCAGCCGCGAGTCCAGAAGAACCCCCAAATTGCGCACTGGGTCTGTCTGGGGCAAAACAGCCCCATCCAGTACCAAAGGTGGTAACTCCCTGGATAACACGGGGCCCCTTATCCACAGCCACTCTGTCTTGCTGGGATTCAGCCGAAGCCCATTGGCCCCCATCCAGACCCCAATGGCCTCCAGGCATCCGGATAGGATTTCAACAGCATCACTGGGGTCCCCACGGGCCGAGATGTACAGCTGAGTATCATCCGCGTACTGATGGTACCGCACCCCGTGGGAACGAATGATCTCACCCAGTGGCTTCATATAGATGTTAAATAAGAGAGGAGAGAGCGCAGAGCCCTGCGGCACCCCATAGTTAAGGGGCCTAGGGCTGGACCTCTCACTCTCTAACCATACCGACTGGGTACGGCCCTCCAGAAATGAGGAAAACCAGGACAACACAGTGCCCTGGATCCCCAGTCCTTCGAGCCGTTCCAGAAGGATACCGTGGTCGACGGTATCGAAAGCCGCTGAGAGGTCAAGAAGAGCAAGGACGGATGGACAACCCCCGTCCCGCTCCCGCCAGAGATCATCCATCAGTGCGACCAATGCCGTCTCCGTTCCATATCCGGGCCTGAACCCTGATTGAAAGGGGTCTAGATAATCCGCTTCCTCCAGGACACTCTGCAGCTGGCGCGCCACCGCCTTCTCCAAAACCTTACCCAAAAAGGGCAGGTTGGAAACTGGCCTGTAGTTGTTAAGGACAGCTGGGTCGAGGGACATCTTCTTCAGGAGGGGGCGCACCAAAGCATGTTTTAGCTGTGCAGGAAATACCCCCTCCCGTAATGAGGCATTTATTATCCCCCCTATCCAGCCACCTGTTACCTCCTTGGAGGCTTTCACCAACCAAGTAGGACAGGGATCCAAAGGACATGTAGTGGCACGAACAGCTGCAAGGAGCCTGTCCACTTCATCAGGGACAACAGGATCGAACTGATCCCAGATCGTACAGCAAGACTGCGCTCCGGCACCCCCCCCGACCCTCCCCATCCACGCCAGGATTCAACCCTGAACGAATCCGATCGATTTTCTCCACCAGATGGTCAGCAAAGTCCTCAGCCGAACCCTGCCAACCGGGCACCGATCCCCCCCTACCAAGGAGGGACCTGGTTACCCGGAACAGGGCGGCTGGGCGATTATCAGCGGAGGCAATAAGGGCGGTGAAGTATTGCCGCCTCACCACCCCTATCGCCACTAGGTAGGCCCTAATAGCAGCTCTAGCTAGTGTCCAATCGGAGTCATCCTGGGTCTTCACCCAGCGGCGCTCTAGGCGTCTCTTTGCCCGTTTGAGTTCACGCAGTTCATCTGTGAACCACGGAGATGACCTAGTCCCCCGGGCATGGAGAGGCCGCAGTGGCGCGATTTCATCCAAGGCTACTGTTGTTGACCTATTCCACAGGTCGACAAGTGCCCCGGGTGAATCGCGTAGCCGATCCAGAGGAACATCCCCCAGTTCCCTCTGGAATCCATCTGGATCCATTAGTCGCCGAGGGCGGCGACTAAGATACAACCTTTTAAAAAGAAAATTTAAAATACAGCTATTCACATATACCATTTATATCCCCAATCCCTTTTAGTGACAGCATATCCAAAATCCTATACCCAATAAACTAAAAAAAAATGAGGGACAAAACCAAAATAAAATTAAAACTTCCTCCCATCAGCAGAGATAATGAGCAAAAAGCCTCTTTAAACAGATAGGGTTTCAACTGTATTTAAAGATGTTGTTGTTGTTGTTGTTGTTATTTCTATACCACCTTTCTTCCCCAATGGGCAACTGAAGGCGGTTCACAACAGTAAAATAAACACTAAAACAAAATACAGCAATACAATATTAGAACAAGCAGCAATAACCATACAATAATCAATAAAATACAAGATAAATAAAATGAAATAGGAGTAAAATAATTAAGATATTAATTCTAATATTAATTCTGGTTTAAAAAGTAAAAACTATTTTCTCAGTACTCTGTAAAGTTAAACAGATCAGATTGACTTAATCAAATAGAGCATTATGACGAGGCTAAGTAAACAGAAGGCCTTGTGTCCACAAGCTCAGCACAGTTTGTACAGCTGACAGGGATTTCTCTTAGACTCAAGAAACCATAATGCTGAATAATATTTGTGTGACATGACATGAACAAATATTCTGAATGTTTTAACCTGAACTGCATAACAATGTCAAAAGATTAATTAATAATTTTGGCTTATCCCATAGTGATGAAATTTCCTAATTTTATGCTATAAAAAGATGGCTCTGAAAATGTATTGGCATTCAGGGATTACTGGCTTGTTAAAGCATCCCTGAATCTGTTTGGCCAAATAATAATAATAAATCTCTTATCTGTCTTAGCTAGAAAGCGGTTTGTCTTGCTTTCATTCCATAACAAAATAACAAGAAAATACAATCAAATCCATATAATCAATGACATAGTAACAATAAATAAGTTCTCCTGAGATACAATGTACAACAGATCATCACCACATACAGTGCGATACAAAACGTCATGCCTCACAGACCACAGCCCTAACAGAGCACAAGGTATACTTCCCCGGACAATGGAGTGGCTCCGGGAAGAGGCGAGGAAGTCCGGCTTTTTCGTATCAGTCTGAGGCAGGACCCAGGAGCATGAAAGAAAGAAAAGGTGCTCCCCCCAGCTGCAGCAGCAGTCTTTGGGTGGTGGTGGTCTTCAGTCCAGCCCTGTAGCCCACGGTCCTTTATCCTCTCTGCAGAGGAAAGGGGAAAGAAGGGTGGGGCTCGCCACAGCTGCGGGAGCAGTCCTCGGGTGGCAGCAGGTCTTCGGCCCGGCCCGGTAGCCCACAACCCTTTATCCTCCCCACAGAGAACCTGCCTGACAAATTTCTGCTGGTAAATCATTCCACATTGAGGGGGCCCACCACAGAAAAGGCCTTTCTTTATGTATCTGACCCTCTAGCCTTTTTAGAGGAGTGGCCACCTTCAATATCCTGATCTGTGAAGATATATGTATGCACACACACACACACACACACACAGAGTAAAGGCCACCCTGGCTTGAAAGCCAATTGTATCCGACTCAAGGGTTCAGTACTCATCTCCATTTAGAGCCAGTGCTGTCTGGCTCTTCAAAACTTGAGAAACTCATAAAAATGCACAATTGGTGATTTGATCACGAGCTATAGATATCTCATAGTTAGCAAGAATGTGGTTTCTTGACAGAAGAGATTTCATAGTTTACAAGAGGAAATGGCATTTGATAAAACAGTGGAGAAAAACTTGTCACAAGCTGATGGTCTTGCCTAACAACAGGAAAAAAATGCATTGCCCAGAATGGATAACTTCAGTTATTTCATTTGATCAGCAAAGATAGCCTGATAGGAGAAACAACCTCTGCCCAAATGGTTTGTTGGAGTTCAATGGAACATTTATGTTTAAAAGAACACCCTTCATGTTAACCACAATCAACATTTGAATGTAAATACATGAAGATTGGATCATACAGTATCAAAGACAGTGACGTTCCTGCAGCAGACAGAGAAGAACTTGATAGTTACTGAAGACAAATGCTTAGATATAAGGGGTTTTGGAAGTTTGTCAAACAAGTGTCACTGCAGCAAAAACAAAATCTATTAACAGCAGACAGATATTTGTATACATTTGATTTTAAACAGAAAGCAACAGATTTTCTTTTGCAGCCACCAAGAATCCTTAAACCCTGGAGGATATTGTGGTAAGTACACATGTGCTGCTTAAACTTATCACTGGTAATTTTTATTTTATTTTTAAATGTATTTGTTTCCCAGCAAACTCATCTACATACAGTATGTGATCATCCTTTCTACACAATTCTACAATTCTGTCTGGGAAATCACCTCACAAAAAGAAGTCACTCTACATTCATAAAAACACGGGCTAAAAACCTGTGTGGCCAAGAATTGTGTACTTCTGATAAAGATATTCTGTTTCCTGCTGGCAGAATTTTGTAGAAATGATCAACTGGATTCCTGTTGCTAATTAACACCTGTGGGGAAAGGAACCAGTAAAACTGAAAATAGACTTCTTTTTTAAAAATACTGTAGATAGATAGGAATGATTGCTTGTGTATATCTGCTTCTGCTCTTTTCATAGGATATTGTGTTTGTTTTCCCCATCTGGTTGCACTATCAATGGTGGTTAGCAAATGGATGGCCATCATTTAATCTCTCAGGGACTCCATTACTTAGCTTTGAATAAGTGTCACCTCAATGGATGATTTATTAAAATTAGCAAATATTATGGCTCTGGTGATGTAATGTGATGTATTACATAAGACCCATATGAGATGCTTGACCTGGGATGGCCTGCTCACTGTGCATGTAATGACAACTCAATTGACAAGTGGTATATATGCAGATGAGAACTTCCTCTTAGTTTGAATATACTTCTAGAAATGATCAGAAGAGGTTTCTAGACATTTTGGTTTTAAAGAATGTGTTTTCATATTCCCAGATGGGAAAATGTGGCACAAATATATTTTGAGAAGAGAGGATTCACATGAGAAAGTCTTGATGCTGGAAAGCGTGGAAAGCAAAAAAAGAAGGGAGCAGCCAAAGATGAGATGACTAGATGGTATTGTAGACACAATGGGCACAGAGCTGGGCAGGTTGAGGAGGATGGTGGAGGATAGAGGTGCCTAGAGGACAATGGTCCATAGTGTCACAAAGGGTCGGAACTGGCTGTGCGACTGAACAACAAAAGAAATGTATACCCAGGGTCTCTGGCTGGGTAGTTCAATGAGTGAGGTACAGTATTTGACTGCAGAGCCAGTGGTTGGGAGTTCAATTCTCCACTGTGCATCCCAGGAGATGAGCTAGTCTGTGTCCCAATGGACAAGCTGCACAGTCCCATATTGATACTGGCAGAAGGAATTGGTAAACCACTTCTGAGCACTATCTACCTTGAAAACCCTTAACAGGTTGCTGTAAGTCAGAATTGATTTTGATAGCACACAATTATTATGATTAAATCCAGGGTGAGTTGCAGCAGTTAAAAATCACGATATCAAAATTAAACAACACTGCCAACAATTCATAATAGAAAGAAGCATATGTGCCTGCAACTGCATTTTGTCCCAGCTGTTGCAGTTGTTAACTTTACTCCAGAGCTGGTCACCTAAAACAATTGAGACCTTTTTTGTTGCTTTTTAATATGTCAGAGATTATTAAAACTTTAAGTCTCAAATCAGTTCTGACCATTGTTGGCAGAGATGCCATACTACTACTACTACTACTACTACTACTACTACTACTACTACTACTACTACGATCTTGCCATATAGGAGAACTTACCTGTAAATGTTCTTGAAATGTCCTTTGTTCTAGTCTTTCCCCCCCAGTATCCTCAAGTGATAATAGCTGGAGTGGATCAATTTGCCTAAACCCACACCTTGTTGAGCCCGTGTCAGCAGATTCTGCTATTATGGTGCAGGTTAGTGGGCTTTAGTTTAGTCCATTCCTGGTGTGTATGGACACTGGAAATGAACTAATCTAGAGCATTGCAGCTGTCAAAGGCTCCTTCTGCTGCCAATTTCCAGTACAGTAAAACCTCTACATATGATTTTTTTCCATTCCATAAGGTTATTTGTATTGTATGTCAAAAGATTTGTGTGATGAAAACACATTGTATTACCAGAAGAGGCCACTAGATGTCACTGTATTTTTGTATGTCAAATTTCTCCTATTAAAAATTTGTATGTTGATTTTTTTTTAGCCAGGATTTCTATTTGTACGTCTAATTTTTTGTAAATCAAACCATTTGTATGTCGGGGTTCCACTGTATCATGAAGTGGCTTATGAGCCACTTTAGGATATCAGCAAATTGAATACTTCTGATTGTATGTAAAGAAGCAGAGGAAAAGAAATAGTTTTCTATTGCATCTGCTGGATGGTTCATCTATGCACTGAAAGATGCAATGAAAGAGCTGAAGAGGTGCATACTACTCTTCCTCCCAACTTACTTGACCCTAATTGCATGTCATAAGCCCATATAAAAATAGCCAGTCTGTACTGGCCCTCACTCTTACTCTGAAACAATTGCTTGTTAATTTACTCCTGACTGACTGCCCTGCTTGTAGTTCAGGCAAATAATACAGTCCAGCCTCCTGACAGCATTGGTCATAACTTCACTGATGTGCTCAAACCCCTTCACCATGTTAAAGTGTGTTTTTAAAAAGGGGGTCCAGCCAACCGGAGTGAATAAATCTACTAGAATCAGAATGACTGTGAATTCCACTTATATTTCCAGAATTCCCTTGTGAGATATAAGGAACAATAATTACTTAAGTTGAGTAGCCAGCAGATTTCAGTAGTATAAGAACATTTAGAAACTCAGGCATGTACAAAGTTTCATAACATGAAAAGTTAAACAAGAACACAAATAACCCAGTAAGAGGAACTGAAGGCATACATTAAGTCCATTTTTTCTCTCACACTGAATTTTGTTGTGTTTAGTCACCCAGTCGAGTCCGACCTTTTGCAATCCCATGGACCATAGTATGCCAGGCTCCTCTATTTTCCACCCTCCTCCTCAGCCCAGTCAGATCTATACCCTAGAACATAATAATAATAACAGCCTTGCTGGAGCAGGCCACAGCCCATCCAGTCCAGCATTCTGTCTCACACAGTGGCTCACCATTTGCTTCAGGGTATTCCCAAGCAGATGCCTTCACCCTGTGCCTCAACAATGCCATCTATCCACCTCATCCTCTGGTGCCCCCTTCTCCTTTTCCCTTCAATCTTTCCCACCATCAAGGCGTTCTCTAGTGAGTCCTTTCTTCTCATTTGGTGGCCAAAATACTTGAGCTTCATCTACAGTATTTGTCCTTCCAATGATCAGTCAGGAATGATTTCCATCAGGATCGACTGATTTGTTCTCTTCACCATCCAGGGGACTCTCAAGAGTCTCCTCCAGCACCACAATTCAAAGGTGTCTATTCTTCTGTGCTCAGCCTTCCTTATGGCCCAGCTTTCACAGCTGTACATTACTACTGGGAATACCATTGTTTTAACTATGCAACATTTTGTAGACAGGGTGATGTCTCTACTCTTTATTATGCTACTTAGGTTTCTCATTGCTTGCCTCCCAAGAAGCAAGTGTCTCCTTATTTCTTCACTGCAATCACCATCTGCAGTGATCTTGGATCCCAGGAAAGTAAAGTCTGTTACCACTTCCATTTCTTCCCCTTCTATTTGCCAGGGAGTGATGGGGCCAGGTGCCAAGATCTTGTGGTTTTTTTTTTAATGTTGAGTTTCAGACCAGCTTTTTCACTCTCATCAAGAGGCTCTTTAGGTCTTCTTCACTTTCCGCCATTAGGGTAGTGTCATCTGCATATCTCAGGTTGTTGATGTTTTTCCCAGCAATCTTAATTCCAGCTTGTACTTCGCCTAGCCCTGCATTACGCATGATGTATTCTGCATACAAGTTAAATAAGCAGGGTGACAATGTACAGCCTTGTCATACTCCTTTTCCGATTCTAAACCAATCAGTATTTCCATATCCTGTCCTAACTGTTGCTTCTTGGCTCACACGGAATACATTAAGTCAAAATAAGTCCTGACAATGAGAACTAGATGGTTTTTTCTCTTTCTGGAAGCCAGCCTTTATTTTTATCTCTGCATAGAAAATTAGCAGATGCAAAAGTTATGCTCATTTGTATCGTATTGTTCTCTAGGGTACTTCCAAGTGTGGTGTGTACTCTATTTGTTCTCAGAAGTGATTCCAAGTGCAATGTGTATCTTCTGGCCTCGTTCATGGTAACGTGGAGTGAGGGAGACCAGCAAGTCCCTTACCACCAAAATAATATGAAATTTGTTTCTTTTCTTCATCCAAGGCTATGAGTCCTGGCATCTGTTGGTTTTGCAGTATGTTCAGAGATGGCACACGTGGAATTGCTTCCAAGTAAGTATAGTCCATAACAAACCATGACAAACAATGCAATGAATATAAACTTACTAACAAGAAGTTTATTCTAGCTATTGAGTAAATATTGCTGTAGAAATGTCTTTGGCTAAGGAGTGGGATAATAATTCTGTTGTCATCAATGACATAATAATAATTCTGGAAGTAAGCATTAAATAGTAAAACATTCCTAATTGTTTCAAAGACAGCTTCACTTACCACATGTAAGTGATGCCCTGAATGTGGGGAAAAATTAAGGTCTGTTTCATTATTTTTCTTTCTGATTCTACATGATTCCCATTTCATCTACTTTCACACCAGCTTATCAAAACTTTTTTGCCTCCTTCCTGCGTGAAAATTTGTGTCTATTTTTCCTGAGGTAAACATTTCCTATACCCATTCAAGGAAATGTCTCCATATTTACACATGATCCCTCATGAAATGAAGCATATTTGTGCAGGCATTACTAAAACAACATGTATTTTTAATCATGCAGAATTATAGGTTTTAATTTTAAAAAGGAAAGATGGAATTGTATGTCTGTGTTTTCTTCTTAATTCTGATAAGCCAAAAGATATACATATCCTTTCATTAAAGGTAAAGGTAAACATCTCCCTTGCTCAAAAGACAGATGTCTCTAACTGTAGGTGCCCATCTCCATTTACAGCCAAAGAGCTAGGGTTGTCTGCATCTGCACATGTTTCCATGGTCATGTGGCAGGCATGACTAAACACATGGAATGTTGTTACCTTTCCCACCAAAGCAGTACCTATTTAATCTACTTGCAATTTCTTGCTTTCAAATTGCTAGGTTGGCAGGCGCTGTGACAGAGCCAGGAGCTCACTCTATTGTGCAGTACACGAGTCTCGAACTGCATTTTCACATTCAGTGTCTTAACCAATAAGCCGCTGCAGTCCCTTATTTATAATCTTACAGAATATGAATTTGGTGAAATATTTTTAAAGGATATGGGAATGAGATTTTCCTCACATAACAGTTTGCCCACCGCAAACTGCCCATGCTGCTAAGCTGTGAATTGTCCCCTTGTGATTGCACATGGCGTGGGAGAGAAATGCAATCACAACTGAAGGAACTCTGCATATACACAAACACATACACATACAACAACCAATTTTAGCAGCTGTTATTGCTGCATTTTAATAAAAAAATGAAAATACAAATTAGGGCTTCAAAGTGTTTAAATGAGTCTCAAATTTATCCACATTTAATTGGAGGGAGGGATACGTTGGGTAGTAACATTTTTACTGTCCAGTAAAATTCAGTTTAGTTTTAACTCAAGGAGAGGCTGGATTTTTTTTAAAAAAACCTACATTTATCACTTTTTTTACAAATCTCAAAAAGCACTAAGACACTTACTGGGAGGTGGAAGATCAGCAATTCGATTCTCGAGTACTGCAGTGTAGGAATCGGGGCCACTGGAGTGGCCGTTACGTCCCGGAGGAGACTGATCAAGTGACGACACGAGGCAAACGGAGCGAGATCAGATCAGTCCTTTATTGAGAAAAGGCAACATCATTTATAGGGAAAAAAGAGCAACGGTGGCAAGCTGTCATCTGACAGGAAAATTACCTCACCCACGTACCCGGGTTAATGGGGAACACCTCAAAGGGAAGTTAATTAACTGGGGCAAACATGGACTTAGGAGTCCCATTGTTCAGGGATTAGGCAGGGGCAAACATAGCCCTTATTTGCACCGGGCATAACCTTGGGTAGGAGATAAGTCATTACTCTAATGGGTAACTGGGGTCAGCGAAATGCTCTTCCCGCAGAATCGCTGGTCAGGCAATAAGCGGCCGAATTAATCCTTACCTTTAATCCACCTCCCTTGCTCGCCGACAAAGGCCAGAGGCCAGGAGTCTGCTCACTGGTTTAACCTCTGCCAGGGGCCACCGATGCCCAACCGGGCACGCGGAATCCTCATCTCCCCTTTCTGTTTAATTTAAGAGCCTGACCGGCGATCCTGCGCAAAAGCGGCATCAGCTGTTGGGCGTGAGTGACGTCACGGAGTTTCTCTTTGGGGCGGCACCTAGAGATCAGCGAGGGAATGCACTGAGCAAGGCAACAAATCGTGATGCCTAGTATGACTATTCCCACCACTACTTTAAGCACCGTTTGCAACCACCCCCAGGGAATCCATGACCACATCCAATTCCACAAGGAACTCCACCAAGCTCCCCACGCGGAGCCTTCTGTGATGCCTGCAACTATGGTGTGGAGATCCGTGATCTGGCTTTGGATTTTACGGGAGTTATCAGTAAGATTGAAACAACACATTCCATGAAAAGATTCGCAACCCAGGTGGTGCAGCAAGAGGAGGTAGTCGATAGCCGCTCGATTGTCGAGAACGGCATGGCGAAGTTCCGCCTGCTCCTGATTGAGGAGCGCTATCGCTGTGGAGGTATGGTTAATGGCTTTAGCCAAACCGCAAGCCAAGCGGCCAATCCTCCGTGCGTTGCCGACGGCCAAGCCTGGCACGCCGACTAGGCTGACTGCTAGTGATACATACTCAGCGGGACTCATTACCCTAAAGCTGCTGTCACAAGAGCTGTCTAACTGGGTTGTGCGTGTGTGCCGTATGAGTGGGGAAACATCAACATGTGATACATTTGTGTCATTAGCACTTGGGGCAATCATGTCCTTAGTAGGAAGTAACAGTGTCAAGCGACTGATGCAACACATTGAGTCCGACAGATTCGCGGGGATATAGTTCCATGTGAACTGGTTGCAGGTGAAAAACCACCCTGAAGGTAGGGTGACATGAGAGTGCAGCGAAATGAGTGTCTCTGGTTTACTACAAGTCCAGTTGCCGCTGCCGGGGTCAATGCAGCGACGCCGAGTCCGGCCGCCTGAGGTGCAGCCGGTCATCCGGGTACAAGCAGCGTCCGGGCTGACCGCCACTCGAGGGGTATGAAGAGTGGCTGCGTCAGTCGGCAAGGTTGATGCAAGTCGCAATCCCCCCCCCAGCGTGCGTATGCTGAGAAGGTGGTGGGAGTGTGTGGGCCAAAGAACGCCTTCAACAGCCAGTCGCCATCCTTGGTGCGCGCATCCAGAGCGTGGCACACGGGGATGAGACAGGTGCTGAGGATAGATGCAGAACCAATGTCCTGCTTCAGGCAAAAATCGGACTGGTTGACGAGACCCGCCAACCTTTCCCACAAGTTGTACTGCATCCGTGTTGAAAGATCTTCACCAGGCGGCAAGCCGTTGGCCTGAAGTGAAGCGGCCTGAACGCCTCCCCCAAAGAGCAGGAGGAGGGCCAGGATGATGGTGTAAATCACAGAATTGATGTGAATCTGGGCAAAGACTGCTGCAACGAAGTTCTCCGGCGTCGGCTCCTTCCCCTCGCGTTGGAGGGCGTCCCGGGCCTCACAGCAAAGGGTCTTGACCATCCCCCAGGTGATCCTCTGTGCCGGGGTCTGCAGCCGCCGCGTCTCCCGGTGGGTCTCCTCGGTCAGGGTGAGGTCCTCCATCTCCGGGATTGGACTCGGGTCGGTCTGGGTCCACGCCATGAGGTTCCAAGTGAGGCTTGACGCACCGAGCTGGGATCCAAACGACACCTGTAGGAGACATAACTGCAGCGTACCCTCTTCCCCAGGTTATGAGCGGCACCGGGCCCCTCCAAGAAGGGTCTGGTGGAACTCGGTACCGGACCATAGGTCGCGGGAGAGCTTCCGAACGGCGGAAATGCCTCTCCTGCGGCGTACAATCCGAAAAAACATTAAGGTGATTGTAAGTGAACAATACCTTGTTGAGACAAAACTGAGCTTCTCCCTGTGACTTGGGGAGGGCTGGTGGCTCCCCCTTTCTGTTTGTTTGTCAATATAGGACTTTAGCGTCCGATTGACCCGCTCTACAATCGCTTGCCCTTGCGGATTGTAGGGAAGTCCAAAAGTATGCTTGATGTCCCAAGTAGCCATGAAGGCGGCCAACTGCCTAGAGCTGTAGGAAGGGGCGTTATCCGTTTTCACGTGCCGTGGTTTGCCCATGGCAGCTATGCAGGAAAGGAGGTGCTGCTCCACATGGGTCGCAGTTTCCCCTTTCTGCGCCGTAGCCCAAACGAACTGTGAAAAAGTGTCAATGCAGACATGCATGTATTGCCATCTGCCAAACTGCGGCACATGCGTGACATCCATCTGCCACACCTGATTAGCCTCTGTCCCTCGTGGGTTGACCCCCCACGAGAGCCCCCCCGGTGCCCCTGCACAATGCTGGCAAGAGCGAACTATGCCTTGGGCTTGAGAAAGCGGCAAATTGAACTGTCTGGCGAGTGCTTTGGCATTTTGGTGAAAAAAGGCATGACTCTGAATTGGAGTAGTAAAAACTCCCAAAACTGAACGTTGCTGAATTTCCTTTGCGGCCGCGTCCGCTCTGCTATTGCCCGTGGAAATCGGACCCGGTAGGTCTTGGTGACTTCGAATATGGGCAATATAGAGCGGCTCCGTGCGGTTTCGCAAGTGAAATTGAGCGGTGAGAAACAGACTAAGCAAATTTTTGTCTATCGCGGGAGTGATGTAAGCTCCCGGTAGTCTGTGAAGCAAATTCCTCACATACAAACTGTCAGTTATGATATTTAACCGTTCTTTGGCGAAGGTGCGCAAAGCAAGGTTCACGGCTGCCAACTCTGCCCGCTGAGCGGACTTCTGTGGAAGAGTTAGCAGCGTGTGCCAAGCTTCGCCCTCCTGCCAGGTCAGAACGCCATAGGTGCGACCGCCATCAGAGAAAACTGTTCTGGCCCCCTGAAGTGGGACCAGCGAGAGCAATTCGAACAAGCTGACTGTTCCTGTCTGCAGCGAGACGAGTCTGGGGTCTTTGGGCAAATGATATGCTAAACTGCCGGTGAAACCTTCCAAAGCTATCGGAAGCGAGTCACCTAGCTGCATCAGCTGATGAATTTGTTCCTTGGTGAACGGAACCACAATTTTGGCCAAATCATTTCCTGAAATGTCCCTAGCTCTCAGCCTGCCGCGGTAAATCACCGCGGAAACCAGCTCCTGGGGCGGAACGATGTTCCGTGAAGAGGTGTTAGGCAAATACACCCACTCCACAATTTTAGCTCCCTTCTCTGAGTCTACCCCTAGCGCCCCAGTGAACATGGATCCTGACCGTGTGATGTATAAATTCAGGATCGGGGCATACGGCCCCTGGGCGATCCTATCCACCCACCTCTGGCTGAGAACTTGGTTCACTTTCTCGAGCGCCAAGCGCGCGTCTCGAGAGATTTTTATCCGGTCTGCCAGCTGCCTACCTAAAGTTAGCAGCGAGAAGAGCGGTTTTAGAAGATCCGTATCCAGTCGGAAATACGGTCTGGCCCAATTAATGTTCCCCAAAATCTGCTGCAATTCTACGAGGGTGACTGAGTCCTGTAGATTTATCTGAGGCAAGACTGGTGCTGCAAAAGAGCGGAGAAGCCGATGGCCCAAGTATGAGAAGGGCTCGGACTTCTGCACCTTTTCCGGGGCAATGAGTAGACCTTTGTCCCCCAGGCTGGCCTGGAGGTCTGAAAACACTGCGCTGTCAAGCTGCGGCAATGCTACTAAGATATCATCCATAAAGTGACAAACCATGGCTTGTGGGTAGAGGTTTCGAAACCTTGCCAGTGCGTCGTGAACGTAAATTTGGCACAGAGTGGGCGAATTGAGCATGCCCTGTGGCAAAAATTTCCACGCGTAACGGAGCGTGGGCTCACTGTGGTTCACGACCGGCACCGTAAAGGCAAACCTCTCCCGGTCCCTGGGGTCTAAGGGGATTGTATAAAAGCAATCCTTGAGATCTACAACTAGAATCTCCCACCCCTCGGGAATCATGTTAGGATTTGGGATGCCGCATTGAAGCGGACCCATTGGCTGAATACACTTATTGATCTCCCTGAGATCGTGGAGGAGTCGCCACTTCCCCGACTTCTTCTTAATAACAAAAACTGGCGAATTCCAAGGGCTTGTGGACTGTTCTATATGTCCTGCGTCTAGCTGTTCTTTCACTAGCTGCTTGAGAGCAACCAATTTCTCTCCTACTACCGGCCATTGTTCTACCCAGACCGGAGTATCGGTGAGCCATTTAAGTGGCAACGCCATTACCCGAAGGTAAGGGTGGCACCGTACTGTTGGAGGATGTCTCGCCCCCACAGGTTGATGTGCACGTCAAGAATGTGCGGTCGGATCACTGCCGTGCCTTCAGCCCTTGGGATTGTGACTTCTACCCACTCCCGGCTCCTAAATGCTTCCTGAACACCGCCTACCCCCCACACATCGGAGACCGGCTCAATGGCCCAATCTCGCGGCCACTGACTCCTGCTTATCACGCTCACATCTGCTCCGGTATCGAGTAACCCGTCTGGCCACTTCTCCTCTTGAGGGTTGTGCGATGGCACGATCCCGTATTGGTGACGCAGCTGTACCCGTAGAACAAGGGACACTCTCTACTGCAGAATTGGCAGTTTCACCTTCCCCTGGCCCCCCTGGTGAGAGATGAACTCTGGTGAGTGGCTCAGAGATATGAGGAGGGAGCTGGCTGAATAGATCCAGATCAGGATCGAAATCAGGGAGGTCCAACTCCCCCAGGGAAGGATCACCTTGAGGCAACCCCATTTCAGCTAAGTCTGAAAGAACGGTTTGAACCATCACGCAGGGATGCATCTGATCCACATGTCCCCTCCCTGTTAGGTGGTTTATTCCCCTGATCCCAGGGACAAATATGAACCTTCCCCCTTCCCCTCGGGGGACCTGCTATGTAAGAACGACCTACCCTAACCTCGAATTCTTGGTTTAGGCTGGGCCACCAAAAATGACTCTTGGCAAACGCCTTTGAGAAGATGACGCCTGTGCACCCTGACAACAGTGTATGCAGAACCTTAGCCCATAGTGCAGATGGAATTACCCTTTTATCCTCCCAAAACAAACATCCTTCCAGAACAGACAATTTATTGTGTTCCTTGTAACACCCCTTGAGTTCTTTAGAAATGGTGGCAGTAGCCATCCAACTTGTACCCAATACACAACCCTAGACACCAGGGGATCTTCACATGTAGCCTTCTCAATGTCCAAGTTAGCATTCAGTGTTGTAATGATGAAGGACTCCCACAGTTCTGAAATAGAGCCTTCCACTGTGCCTTTGGTGTTCAGGGAATCAAGACAATAGAAGCAGCCGTACAAGGCTTAACACATCTTTATTGCATGGCATACAGTGCAAACACGAGGTAATGGCAGTGATACAGCTCCTTTTATACGGTGACTATACATTTTGAATGTAGCTACACTGTAGCCTATTGGCTACTGTCGGTGTGACGTCATCCGGAGTCACGCCCTTCTTGTCCAGGTGTGTCGTGGCAGGAATGTTTCCCGTGGCTGCAGATGGTTGGGGAATTTGTACCATGTGAGCTGAATGCTCGTTGCTTCCCTCTCTGGTAGCAAGCTCGCATTCTCATACAGCTGAGATACATTGTGTTCTATTACAGATTGTTAAAGGATACATTCTTTTCCTGAAGTAGTTACATTCATCTTAAAGGTATAATGCAGCAGTTACATTGCATACACAACACCCCTCCCCCCTAGGATGGGATGAAGTCCTTCATCCAATATGGTTCTCCGCATGTGCGCTTGGGCCATGTGGCTAATGGGCTTGGTTCGGGGGCACTAGCGCTTCTCTGTTCTCACGGCTCTTGCCCTGCAATGAGAGAGTTACACTCATTAGCAGCTTGCCGCAGTTGCGCAGCCCCTGGCTGGGAGCACGGGGAAACAGGGGTGCATGGTTGTGGTTGCACAGCCCCTGACTGGGAATGTGGGGAACTGGGGGTGAATTCCAATGCTGAGAAACCATTGGCACCTGGGATTAAATCAAAACCCCTCTTCTCGCTCGGACGGGTGGGGGACCACTCTGCAACCCCCTCACACACACACACACACACACACAGTTTCGAAAATCAAACTCTTCAACACTCTCAAACTCATTCCTCTCTTCCAAAGTATCCTCCTCAAACTCATTCCTCTCTTCCAAAGTATCCTCCTCCCCCTCCCAGGTGAAGACCAAGGATCTGCATTTGTACCCGAGGGGTACCCTGTGTCTCCCCCTTGGGATAAATGGGTGGGGGAGGACCCTAACGTTGAATTCTGTGGCTGAGTGTCTGAGCCCTGCCTGTTGGTAACCCGTCACCTGAGTTGGTCGGCATGCCTTCTGCAGAGTAGACCCGTGGTGGTTTCTACACAGTACGAAACTGGCCCCGTCTGCTCAATGACTACTCCCGGGACCCAAGTCGGCCCTGCGGCTGCGTAATTCCTGCAATGTATGGGCTATCCTGTCTCTAAACATTTGGTGCTTCCCATTTCTATGTTCCTCCCTTTGTCCTCCACCCTGGTTGGATCCAGCTGATTAAGAAGTGTTACCGGCTTCCTGCGCATGAGGAGCTCAGCAGGCGAGAGTCCTGACGCCAAAGGGGTCGACCTGTAGCACAGCAGAAACTGGCACAGTTGCAGGTTTAAATCCCCGGGGCCCATACGCCATAGGGCGTCTTTTGTGGTCCGCACCTGGTGATCTACCTGGCCATTTGTTGCGGGATGAAAGGGGCGGAGGTAATGTGCCAAATGGCGTTCCTCTCAATGAATGCCTGAAATTCTGCAGATGTGAAGGTACTGGTGTTGTCGCACACAAGCACGTCCGGCAGGCCAAAACAGCTGAACACCTTGTGCAATTGTTTTACAGTTGCTGCTAGACATCAGAATAACCTCCAACCATTTGGAGTATGCATCAACTATTAACAGGAAAAGGGAGCCCCTGAAAGGACCGGCAAAATCTACATGCACCCGAGACCACGGTCCTCGGGCTGTGTCCCATTCTCTGTGCGGCAGTCGGAACGAGAACTTTGGCAACTCTCGCAAGTGCCGACCATGTGCTCTATGTCAGCGTCCATTTGGGGCCACCAGAAATAGCTTCTGGGCAGAGCTTTAGAGCGTACAATCCCTGGGTGGCTGATGTGCAGTAGCTTGAGCACTTTCGACCTCAATGTCTTGGGAATGACCACCCGCTGACCCCAAAGGAGGCAGCCCCTCTCTGTGGATAGTTCAACCCTCTTTCTGAAATATGCCGCGAATTCCTCCATGGGGGGAGTCGATGGCCACCCTTTCTGTATCCAGGAGCTAACTAGGGACAGGGTCTTATCCTTCACCGTGGCTTTGGCAAGGTCTGCGGGTACTATCGGGGGTGAGTCTAGGGCTTCGATCAGGAGCACCTGATGATCTCTTTCCACCTCGCACTCAGGGTCTCCTATCTGGGGCAGGGGCAACCTGGAAAGGGTATCCACATGGCTAATGTCTTTGCCCGGGTAATGGACCAATGTGTACTGGTAGGCATTGAGAAAAATGGCCCATCGGAGCATTCTGGGGGACAGAATCTGTGGCGTGGGCTTGCCCGTGGTGAAAATGCCCAGCAGTGGCTTGTGGTCGGTCACAATAGTGAATGGCTGACCATACAGGAAGTCATGGAATTTCTTTGTCCCTGCAACTATGACAAGGGCCTCCCTGTCTGTTTGCACGTAGTTGCGCTCCGCCTTTGAAAGTGATCTGGAGTAATATGCCACCGGGGCTTCCCACCCGTTTCCCAACACATGGCACAACACCGCCCCCACCCCCACTGGTGAGGCATCACAGACCAAAACTACAGGCTTTCTTGGATCGAAATGGGTCAGGACCACGTCTGAGGATAACAACTGCTTTAACTCTTTAAAAGCCTTCTCCTGACTGTCTCCCCTCTGCCAAACCGCATCTTTCTTGAGAAGCCTATGTAGTGGCTCTGCAACGGACACCTTCCTTGGCAAGAAGGAATGGTAGAAGTTCAGGAGCCCTAGAAATGACTGCAACTCCGGTTTTGGGGTGGGGCGAGGGGCATTTCGGACGGCCGCAACCTTCGACTCAGAGGGCTTTACACCATCAGAGGTTATTTTGAATCCCAGGAACTCCACCTCCCTCGCAAGAAGCACACATTTGTCCCTCTTCAGTCTCAGCCCCGCTCTCTCGAATATTGTCAGAACTTTGTCCAGTCTCTTAGCCAGTTCTGGCATGCTCCCACTTGTTATCAATACATCATCAAAGTATGGGAGAACTCCGGGGAGCCCCTTAATCAGACGTTCCACAAGGGACTGGAAGACCCCGGGGGCCGAATTTATGCCAAACTGCAGGCACGTGACCTTAAAAGCCCCCTTATATATAAATTTTTATTGATTTTCAGAAAAAAGTAACATACAAATACATAAAAAAGAAAAAAACAACATAGGCAAACATATAAATGATACATTTGACCTTATCACTAAAAGAAAAAAGAAAAAAAGAATCTTTAAACAATAAAATTAGATGTAGATATGTCTAAATATAACACCTTTGAAATTTAACATTTGACTTACTGTCTCTTTAATGTTTTATTATCACGATGGTAGATATCCCAACTTTGCTCTTAAACATTAGTAACCAGTAACTTCTTATTTTATCTAATTTCTATTCAAATCAATTTGTCTAAAACAATTATATTTCTATTTCTATCCCTATCAATGTATTCCAATATTACATTCTATACATCATTCACCCCGTGTATTTACATTGCCCGGGAGGATGTGGTATTTCCCATTGATTTCTACTGTGCCCAAAACTTCAATTGGTCTGGTGTCAGTCTATTCTTCACCTCTCCCTTCAAAGCATGATCCACAAACTGTCTCCATGTATTCCAAAATCTATTCTCTTTAATTATTCCTTTTTAAAAATTCAATGCCCATGTTAATTTTTCATTCAATGAGAGATCCCACATCTCCTTATACCAATCATCTACTTTTAATGTTATATCGTTCTTCCAATTTTTTGCTATACACATTCTACCCATAGTAAGCATTATAGTCAATAATTCTTTCTTATCATCATCTAGGTTCATATTATCTACGTCAATCAACAAGATGTTACTTGGCCCCAATTTGAGAGATGTTCTCATAATATTAACCATCTCCTTCTCAGTTTCCTCCCAAAATTTCTCAACCTTTTTACATTCATACCACATATGTACATATGTGCCCAATGTATTTTTACATCTTCAACACATTTTATTATTATTTTTATCTATCTGGTACAGTTTCAATGGGGTCAAGTACCATTTCCACAACATTTTTAAATTATGCTCTTTAACCCTGACGGACATGGATCTCATGCCTCTTTTTCCCATTTATTTTTCCACTCTTTTTCGATTATGCTTATCTTCAAATCTTGTTCTCAAGCATTTTTTAATGTCTCTTGTGCATTACTTTCTACATTTATTATTTTATATATTTTACTAACCATACCTTTAATTCCAATTTCTGACTTTCTTACTTTCCATATTAACTCTTCAAATTCAGTTTTGCTTCTTTCCAGACTCTGCACTCTCACATAACTATTATTCCACTTTTTTATCCTCATAATCTGCAACCAATTTAACTTCATTTGATCATAGAGCTCTTGTTTTTTCACACCGTCTCTACAAACTCATATCCAATCTTTCAACAGGAAAATCTCGTTCTTTAATAAAATTTCCTTCATCCTATCATCAATTTTTATTGGGAATTTTTAAATATCTTCAAGCTCAATTATTGGTGATATATTCAGGGATAGTTTCATTTTAACCTTCTTCCAAACTCCCAACATCGATCTCATCATTCTATTTTTAACCATTATTTTTCCTTTTTCATTCGCTAGAAACATACTTTTGCCCAACTCCTTTAATTCCATCATTTCAATTTCCTCCCAAATAACTACCTCTTTCATTAAAACCTTAACTACATTTTTAATATGGAATGCATTATAATCATTTTTCAAGTTTGGTATTCCCAGGCCCCCTTCTTTTTGTGACTGGTACCACATTTTCTTTGGTATTCTAGCTCTTCTTCCCCCATTACAATAATTATTTATTAAAGATTGAAATTCCTTAATTTCTTTATCTGTAAGTTGGATCGGTAGGGTTTCAAACAAAAATTTTATTTTTGGTAATAACATCATTTTAGTCAATGCTACCCTGCCGAACCAAGACAGCTTCAAATTTTTATATTGTGAAATTTTTACTTTGAGTTCTTTTTTTCCCATAATTTAATCTTCTTAAATCTTAAATCTTAAAGACCAGGCCCCAACTGCCCAGAAACCATCCAGAGACCTTGGTGGGAGGTGAGTGAAGAAGCGGCCCCTCCCTCCCACCCCATCCTAAAACCTGGGTGCAAGGAAGAAAGAGGCAGAGAAAGACCAGGCCCCAACTGCCCAGAAACCATCCAGAGACCTTGGTGGGAGGTGAGTGAAGAAGCGGCCCCTCCCTCCCACCCCATCCTAAAACCTGGGTGTAAGGAAGAAAGAGGCAGAGAAAGACCAGGCCCCAACTGCCCAGAAGCCATCCAGAGACCTTGGTGGGAGGTGAGTGAAGAATCGGCCCCTCCCTTTCACCCCATCCTAAAACCTGGGTGCAAGGAAGAAAGAGGCAGAGAAAGACCAGGCCCCAACTGCCCAGAAACCATCCAGAGACCTTGGTGGGAGGTGAGTGAAGAAGCGGCCCCTCCCTCCCACCCCATCCTAAAACCTGGGTGCAAGGAAGAAAGAGGCAGAGAAAGACCAGGCCCCAACTGCCCAGAAACCATCCAGAGACCTTGGTGGGAGGTGAGTGAAGAAGCGGCCCCTCCCTCCCACCCCATCCTAAAACCTGGGTGTAAGGAAGAAAGAGGCAGAGAAAGACCAGGCCCCAACTGCCCAGAAGCCATCCAGAGACCTTGGTGGGAGGTGAGTGAAGAATCGGCCCCTCCCTTTCACCCCATCCTAAAACCTGGGTGCAAGGAAGAAAGAGGCAGAGAAAGACCAGGCCCCAACTGCCCAGAAGCCATCCAGAGACCTTGGTGGGAGGTGAGTGAAGAAGCGGCCCCTCCCTCCCACCCCATCCTAAAACCTGGGTGTAAGGAAGAAAGAGGCAGAGAAAGACCAGGCCCCAACTGCCCAGAAACCATCCAGAGACCTTGGTGGGAGGTGAGTGAAGAAGCGGCCCCTCCCTCCCACCCCATCCTAAAACCTGGGTGCAAGGAAGAAAGAGGCAGAGAAAGACCAGGCCCCAACTGCCCAGAAACCATCCAGAGACCTTGGTGGGAGGTGAGTGAAGAAGCGGCCCCTCCCTCCCACCCCATCCTAAAACCTGGGTGTAAGGAAGAAAGAGGCAGAGAAAGACCAGGCCCCAACTGCCCAGAAGCCATCCAGAGACCTTGGTGGGAGGTGAGTGAAGAATCGGCCCCTCCCTTTCACCCCATCCTAAAACCTGGGTGCAAGGAAGAAAGAGGCAGAGAAAGACCAGGCCCCAACTGCCCAGTCACCATCCAGAGGCCTTGGAGGGAGAAGGTCACCATCCACCACTGCAGCCAGAGGCAGAGGAAGAGGAACAGCTGAGACACAGGGAAAACATCCACTGCCCGCCACTGCGATGCCCCTGGAGCAAGGGACCCAGAGACAACAACCCCACCTGGGGAGTGAGGACACAAGGATAAGTAGCTGATGTGAAAAATGTAGCTGAATTAATATAGCGACTGACATAGAGACTTCATACTGACTTAATATAGCAATTAACATAGAGACTGTGTTTTAGAGTGTGATAATTATGCATGATAATATGTTGTGTAAACTGTTTTAAACTTTTAAAACTGTGATATGATGTATGATGCGAGGAAAAAAATGGCGTAGAAACCGGCAAACCACGCCACAAAGCTTGCCAAGAGAACCCTATGGACCAAAACAAAAGACAAAACAAAAGGGCAGGCTAGGTGATACAGGATGCTTAACACCTCAGAGGGGAGAAAGGGGAGGGACAGGAAAGGGGGAGGGGAAATGCAATGTTGTAAGGAGCAATACTGTATAGGGACATGGAATGTGAGATCAATGAACCAAGGTAAACTGGAAGTGGTAAAAAATGAGATGGAAAGAATAAGCATTGACATCTTGGGCATCAGTGAGCTCAAATGGACAGGGATGGGCGAATTCAGCTCTGGAAACCATCACATCTACTACTGTGGACAAGAAAACCTTAGAAGACATGGAGTAGCCATAATTGTCAATAAAAGAGTGAGAAGAGCAGTAATGGGATACAACCTCAAAAATGACAGAATGATGTCAGTAAGAATTCAGGGCAAACCCTTCAATGTTACTGTGATCCAAATATACGCACCAACCACGGGCGCAGATGAAGCCACAGTGGACCAGTTCTATGAGGACTTACAACACCTCATAGAACAAACACCAAAAAATGATGTTCAAATTATTCTAGGAGACTGGAATGCCAAAGTAGGCAATCA
Organism: Bradypodion ventrale; assembly: GCA_035047345.1. Taxonomy (NCBI): domain Eukaryota; kingdom Metazoa; phylum Chordata; class Lepidosauria; order Squamata; family Chamaeleonidae; genus Bradypodion; species Bradypodion ventrale. The sequence continues at coordinate 144,872,493 of JAWDJE010000004.1, read as the reverse complement.
AAAAGTGGAGGGAATAACAGGCAGGTTCGGTCTTGGAACACAGAATGAAGCAGGGCAAAGATTGATAGAGTTCTGCCAAGAGAACGCACTGGTCATAGCAAACACCCTCTTCCAGCAACACAAGAGGCGACTTTACACATGGACATCACCAGATGGCCAACACCGAAACCAGATTGACTACATACTCTGCAGCCAAAGATGGAGAACCTCCATACAGTCAGCAAAAACAAGACCTGGAGCAGATTGTGGCTCAGATCACAACCTACTGATTGCAAAATTCAGGCTTAGACTAAAGAAAATAGGGAAAACAAAGAGACCAGACAGATATCACCTAGACAGCATCCCTAAAGAATACACGGTGGAGGTGATGAACAGATTCAATGGCTTAGACTCAATAGATAGAGTGCCAGAAGAATTATGGACAGAGATGAGGGACATCATGCAGGAAGCAGCAAAGAAAACCATACCAAAAGAAAAGAAGAGTAAGAAAGCAAAGTGGTTGTCTGATGAGGCTCTTAAAATAGCAGAGGAAAGAAGGAACGCAAAAGTCAAAGGAGAAAGGAAAAAATACAATCATTTGAACACAGAATTTCAAAGAAAAGCAAGGAGAGATAAGGAAAACTATCTAAAAGAACAGTGCAAAGAAATGGAAGAAAACAACAAAAGAGGCAGAACCAGAGATCTTTTCAAAAAAATCCGGGAAATCAAGGGAACATTTAAAGCAAAAATGAACATGATAAGGGACAAAGACGGAAAGGAGCTAGCTGATGCAGAAGAGATTAAGAAAAGATGGAAAGAGTACACAGAGGAACTCTACAAAAAGGAACTCAACACTCCTGATAGTCACAATGATGAAGAAATTGAACCTGAGCCAGACATCCTGGAGAGTGAAGTCAGAAAGGCCCTAAAGAGCACTGCAAACAACAAAGCTAGTGGAGATGATGGTATCCCAGTTGAATTTTTCAAAGCTCTAAAAGATGATGGCATCAAATTACTGCATTCAATATGCCAGCAGATTTGGAAAACAAAACAGTGGCCACAGGACTGGAAAAGATCAGTATATGTTCCAATCCCAAAAAAGGGCAATGCCAAAGAATGTTCAAATTATCGAACAATTGCGCTCATCCCACACGCCAGCAAGGTGATGCTCAAGATAATACAGGATAGACTTCAGCAGCATGTGGAAAGAGAATTACCAGAGGTGCAGGCTGGTTTCAGAAGAGGCAGGGGGACTAGAGACCACATTGCCAACATACGTTGGATCATGGAGAAAACAAAGGAATACCAGAAACAAGTTTATTTTTGCTTTATTGACTACACTAAGGCATTTGATTGTGTGGATCACAACAAGATGTGGCAAGTGATTAAAGAGATGGGAATACCAGAGCACCTCATATGCCTCCTGAGAAATCTGTACATGAACCAAGAAGCAACAGTTAGGACAGAACACGGAATGACAGAGTGGTTTGGAATAGGAAAAGGAGTAAGGCAAGGCTGCATTCTGTCACCCTGCTTATTCAACTTATACACAGAGCACATAATGCGCAATGCAGGGATGGAGGAATCACAATATGGGATCAAAATTGCTGGGAGAAACATCAACAATCTGAGATATGCAGACGACACCACCCTAATGGCAGAAAGTGAGGAAGACCTAAAGAATCTCCTGATCGGTTTGAAGGAAGAGAGTGCAAAAGCTGGCTTGAGACTCAATATCAAGAAAACCAAGATAATGGCAACAGGCCCGATCAGTTCCTGGAAAATAGACGGGGAAGAAGTAGAAGCAGTGACAGATTTTACGTTCTTAGGATCTAAGATCACTGCAGATGGAGATTGCAGCCATGAAATAAAGAGGCGGCTGATTCTAGGGAGACAAGCCATGAGAAACCTGGGGAACATAGTGAAAAGCAGAGACATCACCTTGAAAACAAAAATTAGAATAGTCGAAGCAATGGTATTCCCAGTGGTAATGTACGGATGTGAGAGCTGGACAATTAGGAAAGCTGAACGCAGAAGAATAGATGCCTTTGAAATGTGGTGTTGGAGGAGAGTTTTGAGGGTACCTTGGACAGCGAGGAGAACAAATAGGTCAATCTTAGAAGAAATCAACACTGACTGCTCATTGGAAGGTCAAATAGTAAAGATGAGGCTAAAGTACTTTGGGCATCAAATGAGAAGGGAGGATTCACTTGAGAAGGCCGTGATGTTGGGAAAGGTGGAGGGCAAAAGAAGAAGGGGGAGGCCAAGGATGAGATGGATAGATGGTATTGTAGACACAATGGGCACAGAGCTGGGAGGACTGAGGGGGATGGTGGAGGACAGAGGCGCCTGGAGAACGATGGTCCATAGGGTCGCAAAGGGTCGGAATCGACTGTGCGACTGAACAACAACAAATCTTCTATTTTGCTTGAAATATTTATCCCCAAATATCTCACACTATTTCTAATCTGTAGTTTAAATCTATTTTTAATTCTCCCTTGTTCTTCCTTGTCTATATTATTCAATATCATTTCAGATTTATCCCAATTTATCCTCAACCCAGTTATTTGTTCAAATTCCTCCAAATGCCTCTGTATTTTTCCTAACGTCTTCCCCGGATGTTTCATAATTATAAGAGTATCAACAGCATATAAACTAACTTTATTTCCTAATATTCCTTCTATTTCTTTATCCTCCCTTATATTGTTTGCTAATATTTCCATCGCCATTATAAATAATATTGGGGATAGTGGGCATCCCTGTCTTGTTCCCGCTTCTAATCTTATTTCCTCCGTAAGGCCATCATTTACCCTAACATTGGCACGCCCTTGTTGATACAATTGTTCTATCGTTTTTATAAACCTACATCCAAATCCATAGCCTTTAATTATCTCATTAATTGTTATCCATTGCAAAGAATCGAATGCCTTGAAAATATCCAAAGATAATAATCCTACCTTCTCTTTAGTTTGTCCTGCAATGTCTATTAAATCTATAACTCGCCTTGTTAAATCTGCCATGTATCTACCTTTAATATATCCCGCCTGGTCATTGTTTATATATTTATCCATGAAGCTATTTAATCTTTTTGCCAATATCGCTGTAAAAATCTTAGCATCCTGATTTTTTAAAGAGATGGGCCTATATGACTCTACCTTTTCCAAATCTTTCCCAGGTTTTGGCAATAATACTATTATAGTTCTATACCAAGAGGGTGGAATCTGACCTCCATCCAAAATAAAATTATACAATTTTAATAATTTTGGGACAATTATATCTTTAAACTCTTTATAAAATTCCGCTGGCAATCCATCTTCACCTGGCGATTTATCCATCTTCAATTTGCCTATTATTTCTTTTATCTCCTTTTCAGTAATTGGCTCCTCCATTATTTGTTTATGTTCCTGATCAATTTTGTTTTTAATCTGACTTTCAATTTTATCTTTTAATTTTCCCAGGTTTATATTTTTTCTTGAATATAACTCCTGATAGAATCCTTTTACAACCTTACATTTATATTTTGTTTTATTATACCTTATACCCTTTTTATCTACCAGAATCCCTATTTCCCTTTTATTTCTTTTTTCCTTAGCAGCTCTCGCCAATAATTTTAAATTTTATTACTATATTCAAAGTATTCCCTTTTTAGATAAACCAAATCTTTTCACTTTTTCAATATCCTTTCCTATTAACTCCTTCCTCAGCCCCTGCATTCTTTCATAAACTTTCCTGTCTTTAGTTATTACATGTTTTTCTTGTAGCTGTTTAATCTCTTTCTCAATTTCCTCCTGCTTACCTTTTAATTGTTTATTTTTAAAACTAGCCAATTTAATACTTTCCCCTCTGAATATTGCCTTCATCATATCCCACACCACATTATATCGAGCCTCGCCTGTATCATTCCATTTCCAATTTTGCTCCCATCTTTCAACTATTTGTTCTTTACATTTTTCATCTTTAAATAATTTAGTATTATATCTCCAATTTCTCCTAATCTTTGTACCATCCATTCTCATTTCTAACAATACCTTTGCATGATCCGACTCTCTGAAGATTCCAACTTCAATTTCATCCAAATTCCCTATCAGGTTGTCAGTTACAAATATATAATCTATTCTAGAATACGTATTATAAACCTGGGAGAAAAAAATGTAAACCCTTTCCGATCCTTTAAGCTCCTGCCATGTATCTTTTAACCCTAATCCTTTCATCCATTTATCCAGCACTTGTGTTTTATCTCCTCCCCCCTTCTAGCTATATTTGTAGTATCTGTATTTGATCTTATTAAATTGAAGTCCCCACCCACAATCATTTTTATCGTTCTTTCTTTATTCAATATATTATACACCTTATCTAAAATTTTATTTTGATTTTCATTTGGTACATACAAATTTACCAAGGTTATCTCCTCATCATCTATTTTTCATTTTAATATTAAATATTTTCCTTCTATATCTGAAATACTTTTTACCATCTCAAATCCAACTCTACTTGATATCATAATTGCTACACCTCTTGCCTTTGACATACCATATGATTTTTCATAAAACTGAGTCCATCCTAAGAATAATTTATTAGTTTCCTCTGATTTTTGATGAGTTTCCTGTAGAAAGATTATGTCCGGTTTGTCTTTCCTAAGAGCTGCTTCTAATCTTCTTCTCTTCACCTGACAACCAGTACCTTTCACATTCCAGGTTAATACTTTCAAATTTTTCATTCCTTGTTTTCTAACCCCAATTCTTCCTTTTCCCCACTTCCTCCAATGGGCGTGCACTCCAACAAACAACAAACCCCCATTCCCAAACATCTATTAAAGAAAAAGGAAAAAACCAAAAATAAAAAACAACTCTACAAAAAATAACAAAAATAACATATAAACAATCTACTACTATCCCTCCCCACTTTTCTGCAAGTAGCGTCTGTATTAACAAAGGGGGGAGGGGGGAAGTGTGACCAACTGTGCGGGCTTAATAGGAACCCAAACTAACTTCCACTCAAATCAATCCCTCCTTCCGCTCCTTTGGGCATATTCTCATTATAATTTCCCCTTCTCATAAACCCACCCGAAACAATCAATTCCTCCTTCAGTTCATCCCACTCTTTAGTTCTGAATTCCAGTAATTTTGCATCCACCATTACATCCATGACATTGACATCTTCACTCATCATATATCATTTACCCAAATGAAAAAAACGCAATTGATGTGGAAATTTCCAATTATATCTAACTCCTTTATCTTGGAATCTCTTTGTAATTGGCTTCATCGATTGCCTCCACATGTGATACTCCATTGGAATGTCATTGTATACTTCAATATCTGAACCATCTATTTTTAAAACTTCTGACCCCTTCACTCGAATGAGAGCTATTAATTGAAATTTATCAGCAACATTGGCGAACTTTACCAGTACATTTCTTGCCCCAACCTTACCCCTTCTTGAACCCAACTGAAAGACACTTACAATACCATATGGCATGAAACCTCCTTCCATAATTCCATCTAACCATTTTACAATTCTTTCTTTTAATTTATCTGGCGTACCTTCCAGAATTTTTTGAATTATCACGTTCACACGTCTCATCTGTTCTTCCACCAATTCTAACCTTTTTTCATGATCCCCCACCTTATTTTCCCTTTCTTTCTCTCTTTCTCTCATATCTGAAACCTCTGCTTTTATCCCCTCCTGCTCTTTTTTCATCACCTATTGTTCTTCTTTAAGTTTATTCTGCCCTTTTTTTAAATCATCAAAACCCTTCATAATGTTTGCCATCAAATCTTGCATATCTTGTTTTCGTTCCTGTTTATCCTGAACAAACATATTTCCAATTTTTTGTTCCAAATTATCCACCTTCTCATTAAATTTATCAACATCTGATTTAAACCCTTGCCCCCCTTTATTGGCAACATTGATGGGGTTGTCACTATCATTATAGTTGCTGTTGTTGTTACTGCCGTCGGTGTCATCACAGCTGTTGTTGTTATGATTGTTGTTGCAGCTGTTGCTGTTGTTACCTTTGCTGTCGTTATTACAATAGATTTCACAGCTGCAGATGCCATCGTAGGTGGAGTTGTCACTATCTTTTGTTGTTGTTGCAATTGCTGTGCATTTTTCTCACAGTCTCTTGGTCCTCCAAATCCTTTATTTCCTGTTGCATTGTTTTCTTCATCTCCGACTCCTCTTGTTCTATCCTGGTGAGCCTTTTAAAAATCCTGTCTGAGGATGACTGTCTCTCTGCTCTTATCCAGCCCACTTTCTCCTTCTCCTTCCCTCTTCCCTGATGTTTCATTCAAACACTGTTCCAATTGCAGACAGCCTCCAGTTTATCTCCACAAAAGTATATCTTCTGTAACACAGTCAGCCCACACTCTTTTAACGGTCCTTATATCCCTTTAAGCAAGTAACAACCAATTGCCGCTTCCACACAAAAAACAAAAAACAAAATGCTTGTAATCCAATGGAAAAAAAGAGAGAAGGCAAAACCAACTTCCAGTCCCAAGAATGAAGAAGACAAAACAATACTTTCCAAGAGACACCACTGATCAGACTCCCAGCGCCATCTTATTCCATATTGAAGTTCAGTATATTAATGTAATGGGACTCAAATCACAGCAACTCCACTCTTCTTTTTTGCATCCAAATATCCAAAAATCCAAAGAAAGGGAAAAGGTTCCAAGCCACCAAACTCTCCTCTTTTAAGCCCGAATGTCCATCATCCAATCTTTAATATTTTCCGGGGGGGGGGAATCCCCATATCCACTCTTCCTCCCCCTCCACCACTTCCAAGAACTCACTCTCTGCAGCAGCTTTTCCAAGCCAAGCAAGTTCCTCACAGCTCTGCTCAGCTCTGGAATGCTTCAGGGCTAGCCAGGCTGAATGAGGCTCGCTTTCGCTTTCCCCCTTCAAATCCCAGCAAACTCACCCTCCACCCCCCCCCCCTCAGTCCGGCCGTCGGCTTGCCTTTTGCTTGCCTTTTGCTGCCTTTATCACTTTAAGCAATGATCATAGTCCAAACCCAGTCCTCGGCTAGGAAAAATCTCCCATTCCTGCACTGGCAAAGTCCGCCCAGCCCCCACTCCTCTTTGAAATTTGAAACTCACGTCTCTCTCCTTTCTCACTCAGATTTTCAGCCAGTCCAAAGTAAATTCCATCAGTTGTTGACAATCTTTCTCCTCCACCTTTTTTAATGTCTCCGGAACATTTTAAACTCTTTTTAAAAGCCTCTTTTATCATCGTTCTTTCCGAGCGAAAGAAAGTTCAGTCCGTTCAGTCCGCCATTAGGCCACACACCCTACATTCTTTTCCTGAAGTAGTTACATTCATCTTAAAGGTATAATGTAGCAGTTACATTCCATACACAACAGCGCCCATGGGAACAAGTTCATTGAGTCCAGTGTAAGGACAGTCTTTGGGTGCAACATGCACTCGATGGGACTTCAGCCTATTGGGTTTACCCATCGAGTCCAAAACAGAATGAACAGGGGCCCCCGTAAAAGTTTCCAACCCAGGGTGGAACACATCCAGATACTTATCAAAAACTGCCTGAATGGGGTCAGCCTGAACCATATTGATGCCTGAAAAGGCAATACCTAGGGGCCCAAACCACTGAGTACCCAAAGGGTTGTTCTCACCTGCCTTGACCACAACAAGCGGGAGTTTTGCAGTGATGCCTTTGAACTGCTCCTCAAAATTGCCAATGTCTAGCACAGGTATGTGGTGACCCTGAACATCTCTCAATTGGACCTGCAGAGCCCGCAACTTGGGGTGGTCCGCTGGCGGAATCTGGAAAAACTCATGCTGGGCAAGGACCGAGTACAATGATCCCGAGTCGATCTTCATGTGGCACCAATGACCCTGGAGACTGACATTAGTAAAGAACTGGTTCATGACCGCACGAACACTGGAACTGGAACTGGAACCTTGACCGGCATTGATTTTGGAGATTTGGGACTTCTTCCTCCAGCGATCTTTGTCCTTGGCTGACCCACTGGAATGCTGGCAGCACACTCTCGATATGTGCCCTTTTTGCCCGCACCTGTGGCACTCTTCCTCCTTGAATGCGCACTTCTCCTGAAGATGCTTGCCCCCACACCCTTTGCACGGGGCTTTGACATGGTCAGCGATTTTAGAGGACTTGCGGTGAACTTTCCGCACATCGTCCCCCGACTCTCGGTCGTCTGAAGATGATGAGGGTGGTAAATCTGAAGAAGATGATCCATAGCACTCTGGTCTCTGGTCAGCTGCAGCTTTTCAAACTGAGGAGTGCTTTTCCTGGAACACCTTCACTGGCGACTTCAGATGCCAGAGCTTCCTCGAAATCCTCATTGAAGGTCAGCGTGTTCTTTTTCTCCCTGTCCCTGAGGGCATCATCCAAGTTTGGCCACTCACATGTCCCAGCTGCCTGGCACAGGGCAGCAACATAATCAGTTACGGACTCCCCAGGCTTCTGGTTCCGATGGCAGAAGTTCATCTGGGCTGTGAAGATAGACACCTTGGGCCTGAAGTGGTCTCTCAAAACCGACAGAACGTCGCTTAGAGAAGTGATTTTTACTTCTCTCGGCCAAAGCAGGTTCACAATGAGATAAATTGTGGAGATGCTGCAGTTTGCAAGAAACGTCACATTCCATTCCTCTGGCTTGACCTTGTTGACAATCTTTCTCCTCCACCTTTTTTAATGTCTCCGGAACATTTTAAACTCTTTTTAAAAGCCTCTTTCATCATCATTCTTTCCGAGTGAAAGAAAGTTCAGTCCGTTCAGTCCGCCAGAACCCAATTCTCAAACTGGATTTCATAGCTTGGCCAGATGTTCGTTTTAGACACGTTGAAATGCCCGAATGGTGTTGCGGTGGCAGCAGATCCCATCCTCATCGCCAATGTTGAGTCTGAGAGTAATTAGCAATGCGACAGCAAGTTCAGGGTTAAACATCAGTGATTTATTATCAGCTCAGTTAAGGCTTGTTCAGACTGGAGAATAAGGGGATGAGGTGGCTACTTATATACAGACAGAACGGCAATTACAGAGATACATTTGCCCAGGCTTTTGCTAATGCGGGAAACCTGTGTTAGAACAAATCAGATTATATTGACAACAATACAAATGTAGCGCCTTATGGAAAGGGTGCGCTTTTATAGCAAATACTTAATGATGATTGCAGAATTAAAACAATAAAGCATTTGGACACAACACACACACACCAGGTGGCAGCTCTCCCTCTGAAAGAATAAGCTACAATCCATGAAAGTTTACTTGTTAGTCTTTAAAGCACCAGAAGATTCCTTAGAATACAAATAATTACTTTACTCCACCCAAAAGCAAGGGTATGTGATACTTTTATTAGACCACCAAACAAAGGGATGTTGGGTATTCATGGATGCTTAGTTTAAAGAGTTGGGAGAGACAATCCAATCAATTAATTTTTGGAAAGAGGCATAGCACTGCATTGTTTCATCTCTGAAAATTCCTAATCCATCCTTCATTTCCAAAATGCATTTTAATATAGGAAAGAAATCCATCACTGCCTAATGTACTTTTGTGCTATGTCGATGTCATTGCTTTCTTAAGTCCTGCACTGCAATATGCTGTTAGGTCACATGGTGGAGTCTTGTATCACCTGTTACTGACCTGCAGAAGGGTGTGATTCAAAGGTCTGGCAATGCATGAGGAAGCAAACATGAATGACTAGCTGTGACTTTCCTGTGCAAAATGCTCAAGTCTGAACAGTTTCCACCGTAAAAAGGCTGTCTGAATTGTCACCTTGATCTAACAGTAACTGCACTGCTTTAGATAATTTTCTAATACCTGTATGGGTTGCCCATTGTTGTTTAGTTGCATAGTCGAGTCTGACCGTTTGCGACCCAATGGACCATGGAATGCCAGGCTCCTCTGTCCTCTGCCATCCTCCACAGCCCTGCCAGATCTATGCCCATCACATGAACGATTCCATCCATCACCTCATCCTCTGCCACCCCCTTCTCCTATTACCTTCAGTCTTTCCCAGCATCAAGGCCTTCTCAAGTGAGTCCTCTTTTCTCATTTGGTGGCCAAAGTACTTGAGCTTCCAAGGAGCAGTCAGGGTTGATTTCCTTTTTGTTGTTGTTCATTCTGACCTTTTGTGACCCTATGGACCACTGTCCTCCAGGCACCCCTGTCCTCCACCATCCTCCTCAACCCACCCAGCTCTGTGCCCACTGCATCTACAATACCATCTAGCCATCTCATCTTTGGTTGCCCCCTTCTTCTTTTGCCCTCCACCTTTCCCAGCATCAAGGCTTTCCATTAGGATTGACTGATTTGATCTCTTTGAGTTCAGGGGACTCTCAAGAGTCTCCACCAGCACTACAGTTCAAAGGCATCTATTCTTCTGCACTCAGCCTTCCTTAGGGTCCAGGTCTCATAGCCATACGTTACTACTGGGAAAACCATTGCTTTAACTATGCGGACTTTTATTGGCAGGGTGATGTCTCTACTTTTTATTATGCTGCCTAGGTTTAGTGTATGGGAACCAAGACACCGGGACAGCCGAAGAGCTGGCTTAACACAACTTTATTGCATACTGGTCAGAGGGAACATGCAGTAATGGCGGACGAACAGCTCAATATATACAGTGGCTATACATTTGAATGTGGCTCCTTGACAGTCTATTGGCTACTGTCCGCGTGACGTCATTGCAGGTCACGCCCTTCTTGTCCAGGTGAGGGTGATGGCGGGAATCTTCCCGCGCTGTTGTTCTTAGGTGAGTCTGGGCCATTGAGCTGGACGCTCGCTATTGCCATCTGGTGGTCACTAGCTCGCGTCCTATTAGGGCTACATTGATGCAGCTGAAGGTTATACTGTTACACGTAGAAAGGTTATATTGGTTACACATGGATAGGTACATTGTTTAAAGGCACAGTCTTTCAGAACACAACATCCCTCCCCCCTAGGATGAGACGAAGTCTCTTAACCAAGATGGCTTATTGCAAATGCGTTTGGGCCGCGATGTGGGCTGGCCCGCCCGGGGGACGCTACCGCTTCCTTGTTCCCTGGTCCCTTGTCCTGTAACGGGAGAGGGAGACTCGTTAGTGGCTTGCTGCGGTTTCGCAGCTTTAGGGGAAGGGACAAGCTCCATTGTGGGCAGACCGGGGCACTAGGGGCTAACGTAAAACCCCTCTTCTCGCTTGGATGGGTGGGGGACCACTCCGAAAAAACCCCCCGGTTCTGTAACTCAAAATCAACTTCTGCTGGGGGATCCCGCGGGGTATCTACGAGGATAAATTCCTTCTCCTCCCCCCTCGGTGGGGACCCTTGACCCCCCTCTCCTCCCCCTTGGGCTAAACGGGTGGGGGAGAACCCTAACGCTGAATTCTTGTCTGTGCTTTTGGCGCCCTGTCTTCCTGGGACCCGGCTCCGGAGCTGGTCCGCGTGCCGCCGCCAAAGTAGACCTGTGCTGGTCTCCACGCGATACGATACGGGACCGGTCTGCTCCACGACAACCCCCGGTACCCAGGCTGGCCCCGCGCTGGCGTAGTTCCTGCAATGCACCGGGGCGCCCACGCTGAAACTTTTTGTAGCCTCTAGCCCGATGTTCCTCCCCTTATCTTCTACTCTCGTGGGGTCTAGCCTATTGAGTATGGTGGACAGTTTCCTACGCATTAAAAGCTCCGCGGGGGAGTAACCTGACGCCAACGGGGTCACCCTGTACCCTAGCAGAAACTGACACACTTGCAGGTTGAGATCCCCGGGGCCCATGCGCCGCAGTGCGTCCTTTGTGGTGCGTACGAGGCGCTCCACTTGGCCATTGGTGGCCGGGTGAAAAGGGGCGGAGGTGATGTGCCGGATGGCGTTAATCTCCGTGAATGCCCTGAACTCGGAGGACGTGAAGCAACTAGCGTTATCGCTAATTAGGGTGTCGGGTATGCCGAACGTGCAAAAGACCCTCCGCAAATGCTTAATCGTCGTGGCCGAGGAGGTGCTCGTGACTGGAATGACCTCCAACCACTTGGAGAAAGCGTCCACAACAAGGAGAAACAGGGTTCCTCGGAACGGGCCCGCGAAATCTATGTGCACCCGGGACCACGGCCCCTTAGCCGCGTCCCACTCCCTGTGGGGAAGGCGGGCCTCCTCTGGTCTGGAGCATTGGCAGCTCTCGCAAGTGCCGACCATGTGCTCGATGTCGGCGTCTAACTGGGGCCACCAGAAGTAGCTCCGGGCCAGCGCTTTGGAGCGCACAATTCCGGGGTGGCTGACGTGCAGCAGTTTAAGCACCCGCGGCCGAAGGGATGTAGGGATCACCACCCGCTGCCCCCACAAGAGACACCCCCTCTCTAGGGACAGCTCCAGCTTTTTCCTGAAAAATGGGGCAAATTCCTTCGCTGGGGAAGACGCTGGCTACCCTTTCTGTACCCAGGAGCTAACCGCCGCCAATGTCCTGTCCCTGCCTGTCGCTTTGGTGATGTCGGCGGGTACTATGGGGGGGGCGAATCCAAGACCTCTATCATGAGCACCTGGCAGTCTCGCTCCTCCTCGTCCACGTGGTTGTGCGTCTGGGGGAGGGGGGACCTCGACAGGGCGTCCGCATGGCTGATCTCTTTCCCGGGCCGGTACACCAACGCGTGCTGGTAGGCGTTGAGAAAAATGGCCCACCTAAGCATCCTCGGGGACAGGATCTGTGGCGTGGGCTTATCTGCGGTAAAAATGCCTAGTAGGGGTTTGTGGTCAGTCACGATGGTGAAGGGGCGGCCATACAGAAAATCGTGAAATTTTTTGGTCCCCGCAACTATCGCCAGCGCTTCCCTGTCTGTCTGGGCGTAATTTCTCTCCGCTTGGGACAGGGACCTGGAGTAAAACGCTATCGGGGCCTCCCTCCCGTTTTCCAGCACGTGGCATAACACTGCCCCCACCCCCACCGGGGATGCATCACAGATCAGTACTACCGGCCGTTTGGGGTCGAAGTGGGTCAGGATGGCGTCAGACGCCAGAAGTTGTTTCAGTGCAGTGAATGCCCTCTCCTGGTCGTCGCCCCACTTCCATGCCACATCTTTCTTAAGCAACTTATGGAGCGGTTCAGCCACCACCGCCTTCCGGGGAAGGAAGGAGTGGTAGAAATTCAAGAGCCCTAGGAACGACTGCAACTCGGACTTGGAGGTGGGGCGAGGGGCTTTCTTGATGGCGGCCACCTTGGATTTGGACGGTTTGATCCCCTCAGGTGTTACTCAGAACCCTAAGAACTCAACCTCATTCGCGAAGAAGACGCATTTGTCTTTTCGCAACCTCAACCCCGCCTGTTCGAATGCCGCCAGAACTTTGTTTAGCCTTTCGGCCAATTCGAACTCACTCCCCCCCGTTATCAATACGTCATCAAAATATGGCAAAACCCCGTCCAGCCCTTTTAAGAGGCGTTCCACGAGCGACTGGAAAATTCCAGGCGCCGAGTTCACGCCGAATTGTAGGCGCGTCACCTGGAACGCCCCCTTATGCGTGACTATGGTCTGAGCAGCAGCTGCAGCAGGGGTTACTAAGAGTTGCTGATAGGCCTGCGCCAGGTCGAGCTTAGCGAAACACTTTCCCCCATGTAACCTGGCTAACAAATGGCTGACCACCGGCACCGGGTACGCATTAGGGCGAATTGCCTTATTAATGGTGCACTTATAGTCGGCGCAAATGCAAACCTCCCCATTGGCCTTCAGCGCCGTGACAATTGGAGTTTCTCACTCCACAGAATCAACAGGAGCAAGAATCCCCTGGCCCACTAATTTGTCCAGTTCCGCCTCTATTTTGTCCTTTAGCGCATAAGGCACTCTGCGCGGTTTGAGCCTTATTGGGCGGAACTCCGGATCCAGGTCGAAAGCTACTGGGGGTCCCTTGAACTTCCCAAGTCCCTTTTTGAAGACTTCGGGGTGCGCGTCACACACCTCCTGTATTGGGTCAGTCCCAACGGCGTGCACCCCCCCAATGAACAGACCCAGGGGCTGGAACCATTGAGTCCCGAGGAGGCTGCAATTTCCCCCCTTGAGGACGACTAAGGGGAGCTCCGCTGCGTGCTGTTTATATTGGACCTGGAATGTCCCAACCCCCAACACCGGGATACTGTTCCCTTGCGCGTCCCGAAGTGTGGACCTCAACGCTTTGAGCTTGGGCCTTACGCGGGGGGCAATTCTCAAAAACTCCCTCTGTGAAATGATCGAATATGAGGAGCCCGAGTCAATCTCCATCCTAACAGGGGCCCCTTGCACCAGTACCTCAACAAAGTAACGGGGGTGTCCCATGGACACGCTGAAAACTGGGGCGGCGGCGTCGCTGTCGTCGGAGATGCGGCCCACGCCGTCCTGTTTCCTCGTGGGCCGGGCGCCATCCTTTGGTCTTGTCGAGCGGTCCGGTCTCGTCGGACGGTCTGGCGAGCTCCTCCGGTCCTCGTGCCATCGTCTGCAGACTTTAGCGATGTGCCCGCGGCGCCCACAGTTGTGGCACTCAGCCTTCCTAAACGGGCACTTGGCGTGGTCGTGGGCCGCTCCACAGCCGTCGCAACGTCGGCCGCCCTTCCGGACGTCCTCCTCGTCGCTGCTCTCTGCGGACGATTTCAACGCTCGCCGGGCCACGTGCACTGAGCCTGCTGCTTGGTCGGCCTGTGGGAGCCTGCCCTGGAGCTCTTTCACTCCGGCCCTCATGGCTTCCGCGGCCTGTGCTGCCTTCACGACCTCATGCAGTGTCGGGGGTGGCTCCTGGTTCATCAGCTTCCGCTGAACTTCCTCATCCCGCAGGCCACACAGCATGCGGTCCCTGAGGGTGATTTCCAGGTTCTCCCATTTGCATGGGCCGGCGGCCAGCCGCAGGGCCGCTGCGAAAGCGGCGACCGACTCGCCCGGCACTTGGACTCTCCTCCAGAACGCGTCCCGAGCTGGAAACATCGACACCGAGGGCTGAAAATGGTCACGCATCGCCTTCAGGAGCTCTGTTGCCTTCAACTCGCCCACCTTCTTCGGTGCGATGAGGTCGACCAGTACTCTCTTTCCGGCGTGCCCGAGCATTCTGGTGAGGATGGCTCTCTTCTTTCCCTCGTCCGTGACCTCAAACTCCACCAGTGCGCCTTGGAAATCCATTTCGAAGAGTTCCCAATCTTCCGGTTTGTTGACGTCGAAACCGGCGTATGTCTTGGTCCCGTGGGAAGCCATATCCCATCCTCGTCGCCAATTTAGTGTATGGGAACCAAGACACCGGGACAGCCGAAGAGCTGGCTTAACACAACTTTATTGCATACTGGTCAGAGGGAACATGCAGTAATGGCGGACGAACAGCTCAATATATACAGTGGCTATACATTTGAATGTGGCTCCTTGACAGTCTATTGGCTACTGTCCGCGTGACGTCATTGCAGGTCACGCCCTTCTTGTCCAGGTGAGGGTGATGGCGGGAATCTTCCCGCGCTGTTGTTCTTAGGTGAGTCTGGGCCATTGAGCTGGACGCTCGCTATTGCCATCTGGTGGTCACTAGCTCGCGTCCTATTAGGGTTACATTGATGCAGCTGAAGGTTATACTGTTACACGTAGAAAGGTTATATTGGTTACACATGGATAGGTACATTGTTTAAAGGCACAGTCTTTCAGAACACAACACTAGGTTTGGCATAGCTTGCCTCCCAAGAAGTAAGTGTCTTTTTATTTCATGGCTGCTGTCACCCTCTGCAGTGATCTTAGATCCCAAGAAGGTAAAGTTTGTCACTGATTCCATTTCATTCCCTTCCATTTGCCACAGAGTGATGTGGCTGGATACCATGATCTTGGGGGGTGGGGGGTGTTAATGTTGAGTTTCAGGCCAGTTTTTGCACTCTCCTCTTTCACCATATGTTGGTTCAGTGAAGTTCTATGTTTGCAAAAGTGTCAGGCAGGGCACCTGCAATCTCTGTGATTTTTACTCACTGCAGCAGCACCTTCATTGTGAGGAACATTTAATTGATGCTCCTTCCCTTAAATTGCATTCCAGAATTTATCAAAAATCAAATCAAATCTTTATTACGGTCCAAGGCCAGCACAGAACAGCAAAGAGAACAGAAATTAAAATGGGAATACTAAAATATAATTTGTGATGCACAGAGGTGAGAGCTATGGCAACCAGTAGATTTTGGATATAATGATTTGACGGTGGAGGTGGAGAGTGCAGACCTGTAAACCACTGTGTTCTTGGCCGCCTGGTGACTTTTTGCTTGCTAATAATTAACATGTCCACCACCTTTAGGACCAGGGACTTTACTAGAATAAACTAAAAGTAATCCAAGGCAAATATCAGAGATGATTTACTGCATAACTTAAGGATCTAAATCCCGGCACAAAGCTGTTGTACTGGAGGGTAGTTTTTATTAGAGGCAATCGCTTATTTGAGCTCTGCATCCTAAGGGTTATGTTTAATCAAGAATTGAATTTTGTAATCATTAAATGGCTTTAGCAGGTATTTAGGAACCAGCATAAAGCCAAGAATGAAGAAATGAAGATACAGAAAAACATTTCTGAGTTTCGGCTTGGAGGCCAAGGCCAGGCAATGTAAAGAGTTTGGTTGTTTTATTCAGTTCTCCACTTTGGCAGTAAATAAAATTACTAAAAAAATAATCAGACGTGTGAGGTTGTCTGTTCTCCTACAAAATGCAGTGGACAATTGAATTTCCAGCTCTTGGACCTGCAGCCAGAAACTAATGAAGTATTTAGCCAACTATAATTATGTGCCATCAATTTACTTCTCATTTATGGTAGCCCTTTCCAGATTTCATAAGTGTACCATATGCAGAAGTGACTTACCAGATCCCTCTTTTATGGCACTTTAGGACAGTGCATTTTGCTGGAGAGACTGGCTTTTATACCAGAAGGAGCAATGGGGAATTGAATGCCTATGGCTCCACAATCAGGTACTCCAAATCATTAAGCTATCCAGCCATAGAGGGTCCTTTTAAATATAGTTGCACTTTATTTCTCTTTATACCCCATTCTTTTTCCCGAAAAGCCACTCTTGCTTGCATAAGGTTCACAGGTGGTCTCCTATACAGGCAAGTCACAATTATGCCCTCATGGTACTTGCAACATCTAGGAAGCCTCAGCAAAGAAATAGGAGATCCATGACCCCAGATTTTGTTATTTTAAACTGAGGTGCCTTTATTTTTCACAGAGTAAGCTTAGAGGAAGTGCTGCAGTGGTCTCAATCTTTCGAGAAACTAATGACTACGAAATGTAAGTAGTTATGTATTTATTGACCACAACACTGAATCAGTGCAGGGATTGGGAAGCTGTTAATTGATTTTCAAAAGTAACTAAAAGTAACTAATTAACAATTGTAATTTAGTCCTGTTAAATTAGAAAAAGGACTTAGGATGTGATCAGACAGACATTTAGCCTACTATCTGGTCTACTGTGTGGATGGGTTGGTTTACTCTGTTTTCTAGCAATCACATGATGTAATCACTGTAATAAATCATATCCCAGAACATTTTTATGGCACCTTTCTAAGCCCATATCACAGGGCTTCTACGTGTTTGACAAGGAAATATTCCATTCGATGAACTGGCCTAGCCTACACACATATAGATTATTATATGCAACAGCAAAACAAGAACTTAGTAGGGAAGTACTACACATCAATATACAGTATATGATATGCACCACTCCTTTTATTTAAGTGGAAAGTTGTATAGGGGTTCAATAATAAGCATGTGAATGACAATGGACAAACATAGATCAATGTCATGGTTTGTGGGAGAATGTCATCTGGATTTCCAGGAATAAATGACTGTAGGTAAAATGTGTTATTATTGGAGACATGAAGGCTGGTAACTGTGATTTCAGTAGACACTCTGGGTTTTCGTTCCAACTTTAAAAGATCTATGTTACATGTTGATTCTCTTTCATTTGAGTGGGAGGGACATGATTTGGTAGCACCTGTAAAGATTAATCTAAATTCCTGAGCTGAGTCACTTCCTTGCTGACAGTATCCCCAACCACCGCTACCTGGAGAAAAGTATCAAGAGTTCAGCTGGATGGTGATGGCTGTGTAGAGCTTGCCTTATTCTTCCTGGGTTGTATAGATTAAAGAAGATACGAGGAACATTCCTTTCATACCAACCCAATCTATCTACAGTATATCAGGCCCAATCAGTATGCTGGTTATCATCCAACATGTTTCCAAACCTTAATTTAAAGAAATATGGGGACCTATTTTACCTTATTATGTGCCATTTGGGAATGACATGATGCTACTGTACTAGAAAGGTTTCATTTTATTTTCTTGATTTTCAAAAGTAACTAAAAGTAACTAATTTACAATTGTAATGTAGTCCAGTTAAATCTGCATTACTAGGAAAAGGACTTCGGGTGTGATCAGACAGACATTTAGCCTACTATCTGGTCTACTGTGTGGATGGGTTGTACATGATGTAATCACTAGAATAAATCAAATCCCAGAACATTTTTACAACACCTTTCTAAGCCCATATCATAGGCTTCTACATTTTTGGTGTGGATAGAATATGTCTGGTTTTGTCCATTTCCTGTGTATGTGATTGCTGGGAAGAAACCCAAAATAACCCTTCTATTTGTTGAGGTTCATTCTGGTTTGAATTTCCAGTATCATGAAGTGAGTGGCTTAACAAGATAGCCACTTTAGTATATTGGCAAATTGAATGCTTCCTCTACTCCTCAGCAGAAAGGCAGTGAAAGTTATTTTTTAAAGACGGTAGTAGACTATTGGAGAAACTCTAGCATTGCTGGTCACAAGCCTGGATAAGAAAGGAGAAGGGTCGGACATTGGGTTAACATGCCAGCCTCGTAAAACTTTATTACTGAAGAAGCAATGAGGAGGCTCATTTCCTGATATGCTATAGCAGAGGTTCCAACCTATGGCCCACAGGCTGGCCCTGACCCCCAACACAATCTCATCCAGCCCATCGCTGCCTCCACTACACCTGGAAGTGGAAGCAGGCACATTTACATCATCCAGATCTATAGCTCTTACATTGCTAATGTTGGGATCAAGAAGTAAAAGCAGTGGTAGATAATGGATGTGGCTCTGACTGCACACTCTCCAAAGTTCTCCAGGAATTATAATGTTTGCTTTGTTTTGAACTGCAAGAATACTGGTGGATATGGCTCCTCCTTCTTTTATGTCTCACCAACAGCAGTGCAGCAAGGCTGTGCAGATCTCAGTGTCCTGAAGCCTCAGACAAAAAAGTTGTACTGTTAGAACTGAGAAAAAGAACTTTGGCATGCTAATAATCCATTGACAGACAACTGTCAAACGCCAGAACAAGGCTTTCTTACATCATTTTCCAGACTACAGGCAGACAAGAAGTCACATCAGGTCTTGCCAGAAGTTTTAACAACATCATATTTTACTTCTTTATAGGAGGAGGAATACACTCTGGGAGTATGTCCTGTAAGGGATATAGGCCACCTTCACATGCACAAATGCACCCGCAACTGTCATAAATGTGGAAGTGGGTCCATTTACATCAGCCATAAATGCACCTGCTTCCACTTCCAGGAGGCATGGTCCAGCCTACTCAACTGTCCAGGATGTGTGATCAGGCCACAGGGAAATAAATTTGGCCACCCTGTGCTAACGTGTTGGAGATGGATACCATGCAGCACAAGAAGGAACTAAGAAAAAGAAGACCCTTGGTGATATGCTGCATCACCTATTAAGTTTTTGTTTCCATTGCTTTTTTTTTAAAGGGCCCATCAATAAATGTTTTTGAATCAACAGTAGTCAGTTTCTCAATCAGCCCTTTAGATAAGACTATTATTATTATTATTATTATTATTATTATTATTATTATTATTATTATTATTATTATTATTATTATTATTATTATTATTAGTCAGAGATTACTCTGGGTTGAAAGGATTTCTAGGGGATGCCCAAATGAGGCTCCTTTCGTGTCCTGAGTGCAGCTCTCGAGTATTGAAACCCAACCTTCCAGTCCCCAGCTCAGCGCCTTAACCACTAAACCACTGGGGGAGCTACAATTGTTTAAAATAACAAATAGTGATGTAGTGCATAAGCAATGGTCAACTAGAGCAAAAAAAAAATCACTTTCCCTGCACCTCCACCAAAGACCAGGGGAAGTGTTCTGTTTGCTGATGTTCTGCAATGGCTTGTTTATTAAGCCACTTCATGATATCAGACATTCAGATTAGAAGAAGCCAGGTCAAATAGGTTTGCTTGAGCTCTGATACACCATTTGGATATGAGGATTTCAACAAATGGCATATCACATCTCTAAATGACAAAGCAACCCTATTTAGCCTGCATCAGCTGATGCAGGTCCAAAAGGACCTGTGTAGACAAGTACTTTATTACAAGTAACAACCAGTTATAAGAATCTGATTACTGTAACTAGTTACTTCAAAACTCTGCCTCTGATTTGCCTATCTGATTTACAGATGGACCTGTCATTTACCAGTCCTACTTGAAGACAGAATACAGTGATGAAAACATTGAATTCTGGCTGGCTTGTGAAAAATATAAGAAGATTGTGTCACGCAGGAAAAGAATTTCAATGGCACAGAAACTTTTCAAAGAATATATCGAACCTCAGGCTCTAAAAGAGGTAAATTTAATATGCTGAAGAGGAACACAGAAGCTCTGGGTTGTGTCATCTTGTTTTTTAAATGCAAGCATCTTTATGTGTGAGATACTGACTGGGAGGCGGAAGGTCAGCAGTTCAATTTCTGAGTACTGCAGGTTGGAATGCATTCCTGTCTTTGTCCCAGCTCCTGCCAACCTAGCAGTTCGAAAGTATGAAATTGCAAGTAGATAAATAGGGACCACTTCGGTGAGAAGGTAAGAGCATTCTGTGTCTATTCATGCCTGACACATGACCATGGAAATGTCTGCAGAAGCAGACAGTGCTGGCTGTTCAGCTTGGAAACAGAGATGAGCACTGAACCCAAGAATCGGATATGACTGGCTTTCGAGCAAAGGAAACCTTTACCTTTACCTAAAGAGATGAAGCTGTGTGGTTGTTGGATAAAAATCCTGAAACATCTCTGCAGCCATTCCAAAGTGCAGTGCAAAACCCATCAACATCATCACCACCACCACCATCATCACCATACATCCCCCATAAGCCCTGTAGTGGTTATGAGGAAAGGCAGTGCTAGAGCCAGTTCCAATAAAACATGAAAGCTACTTCCCCATGAAAAAACGTTTCACACTTTCTCCCTCATTCTCATAGTCTTTGTAGAACTTCTTCTGATGATATGGTTTTAATTCTTTAGCTTCCTCTAATAATACAGAATGGTCAAGAGTTATTCTATCCTTATTTCTACTTTGTATATACATTCATTGCTTCATTGCTATGCCAGCTTCCCTGGTTGGCCGCATTTCTCTTTTTTCCCCCTTGCCCACACAGAAGAAGTCGTTCAATGAGATCTTCCCTTGAATTTTAACTGAAGTGTGGAATGTTTGGGCATGGGAAGAGACTGCCATCTGCCATAGAGATGATTGTCCCATTAGTCATAAGACTTACATGCACGCTTTTTAGCAGTTTCATAAGTAAGGGAATCACAAGAATCCTGAACTTCATCATTGAGAATATATCTGAATTTCTTTTCATTTCTATTCTATCCAAGTGCAAAAGAATGGTCAAAAGTGTGTGTGGGAATAATTTCAGGCACTGTTTAACATATGATGGAAATGTAGGTTACTACTTGTGACCCAATTATCGATATAGGTCATATTGAAGAACTGAGTCAGTGACGCATGTGCCCATCATAACTCATCATTCAAATGCAGGATCATGTTACTGGATTCCCACCCCCACCCCACCTCACCCCCAAAAAAGAAACAACTATTCAGAGAGCACGAGAAAGAGACAAAGGACAAGCCACATCTATTATTATATTTTTTTATATGGCTGGCAGGTCAAGTGTGGGGTGCGGGTGGAAAGGTAACCACCATGGGGTGGTTGGTGTAGAGGAACTCTTCCCCATGGTGCCTTTTCGATCCTGCAGCCCCTGCTTTTTAGGGGGTGGGTAGTCTTAACTTTTTTACTGTTTTAACTGTTTTTAGGATTATTAATATTGTCTGTAAACTCCTTGGGTTGCCCTGGGGTTACTTTTTATGTTGTTAGCTGCCCAGAGTCGGCCTTGTGTTGAGTGGGCGGGATATAAATTGAATAAATAAATAAATAAATAAATATAATTAAGAACTGGAAGAACCCATTAAATTATAAATAACAGGCAATCCAGAATATACAACAGTCTATGTATATAATGTACAATGGAAGGAAAAATTATTGACCATGGTCAAATTGAAATTTAGAAAGAATGGGGGGGGGGACTGCAGTCTAACAGCAGGTGAAGCTAATGGTACAGGGCGGACCAAAGCAAAGTGGTCTGGCCCAGATGCAATTCTTATCAATGTGAAGCTCTTCCCGTACTAAACACAGTTTAACTCTATAACCTCTGCTTAACAGTTAGTCTAGTGCAGAGGTGGCCAACCTTGGCACTCCAGCTGTCCTTGAACTTCAATTCCTAGAAACCCTGATCAGCTGGTGTCATGGCATAGGCTTCTTGGAATTGATGTTCAAGAACACCTGAAGTGCCATTGTTGGCTACCACTGTGCAATATTTTCTTGCTTTAGAGGTGTTGTTCTCCACCTGTCTGATAAAATCAGCTCATAACCTACAAAATAGATATTAAAGTACTGTGGTGGTAGGAATGTTTCCACCTGTGTTGTTCACCTTAACACGCTCTTTATTTCTGTGTTCTCCTGAAAGCTAGTTATCTTGTTCAACTCCCATGCTTCCTATAGTTTTAAAGAGGGAGCAATTAAAACCAATATTATTGAAACTTTCTTTCCTTTCTAGATTAACATTGATGGTCCTGTGAGACAACTAATTGCTACAAACATCCAAAAACCAACTCAGTCCTGTTTTGATGAAGCCCAGAGGATTGTTTACATGCATATGGAAAGGGATTCATACCCCAGGTTTCTTGGTTCAGAAATGTATAAAAACCTGACCATTTATCTTTCAAAGAAGAAGGATCCTTTGGAATCTGTCAAAGAGAGACAATGACAATGCAGAAATAGCAAGCATTACACATAATTTTGAACCTGGATAAAGAAGTCAAGACACCTGCAAGAGGAAATATGCATACAATACAGATGACTTTGTCTTCATACGATAATACTTTTCACTTGTGATGAAAACAATAAAATTAAAACAAAGCATAAATTTCAAGTACAAGAATAAGAAAATCAATTCGAGTTTAGACTATTTAAAAATTATTATTTTATTTTACTTTATTTTTGAATATATTGGATATTTAAATCATTATAGGCTCAGTTGTTTGCCCAGCTGAGTCAACAGCATCAGACCTTGAAACTTTACTCTTCAGACTAGATAGTATTCCTAGACATCATGATCTGCACCAATACCTGTTGTGGATTTCTAGGAATGTTTGTTTAAAAGAACCACTTAACTTTTCTGACTTCTGTGGCCTCTCTCCTTCTTCTGTCTAGTGTTTTACAGATTGAACTGACAGGATTTCAGTTTTGAGCTTACAATGTATTTTAGAGTACTGTACTCATATTATAGAAAATGGAGAGCAGAAAGGGCCCCATCTACTCGCCCTTTTGCCAAGGTTCCCCACCTGACTGCAGTTTTAGAGTTCTATAATGGAGGAATGATTTAGCTACTACATGGAAGGTCATGAAGCGGATTTACATTAAGGTCTTATCCAACTGATCCCTCATGTGAGTTGTGCTCTATGTCTTAACACCACATTAAAGTTGTTGACTAACTCCAAAAATGTCCCCTCAAATTTGTGTGTGCTTCTTCTTTACTTAACCCAGTGGGGGTCTTTTCCAATCTTGGCATTGTCTTCTCAAGAATATTGCACATGGAAAGTGTAGTACCAAGCCTATAAGAGAAGCCATTACAAAATAAACTTTTCAACATATCAGGGATCTTGAACCTAGGAAAATAGTATTTCTTTTTAGGGGGGAAATGTTTAGCAAATACAGTCCTACACTGCCAACTGAAAAACTGAATTCAGTGCACCTGAATTTAATAATAGTCATCTTAGTCTGTCAAGTCAATTCTGACTCATGACAACCCTCTCCATTGTTTTCTAGGCAAAGTGAACTCAGAAATTTGCAGTTTGATCAAGGCTACACAGGATGGCTCTTCTCCCAAGAGACACAATAGGGAGTTGAACACCACTGAGTCATCCAACCACTAACTGAACTTATTTATATTTAAATGTATGTAGGATCACAACCCTCTTTTACATTCTAGTTTATCCGAGATGATGCCCGAGTGGTTCTAGGTAGTATTAGATTTTCTTCTCTTAGATCAGGGACAGACAGTACCAATTGTGAAGGAGATATGAGCTTCCATCCCTTTTCCTCCCTACACCAGATCTATAGTTCTTACATTGCTAATGTTGGGATCAAGAAGAAAAAGCAGTGGTAGATAATGGACATGGCTCTGATTGCACACTCTCCAAAAGTTCTCCAGGAATTATAATGTTTGCTTTGTTTTGAACTCCAAGAATAATGGTGGATGTGGCTCCTCCCTCATTTATGTCTCACCACCAGCAGTGCAGCAAGGCTGTGCAGATATCAGAGTCCTAAAGCCTCAGACAAAGGGCTGTACTGTTAGAACTGGGGAAAAAACTTTGGCATGCTAATAGTCCATTGACAGACAACTGTCAAACAGCAGAACAAGGCTTTCTTACATCATTTTCACCAGACTACAGGCAGACAAGTCACTCCAGGTCTTGTCAGAAGTTTTAACAACATCATGTTTTACTTCTTTAGAGGAGGCGGAACACACTCTGGGAGTATGTCCTGTAAAAGATATAGCTCACTCATCAGAACTGTCAGGTTGTGCCTACTTAGGGCAGCCACACCTTGTGCATGCTGAAGAATGTCTCTCCCCTGAGTGCTCTATTTTGAACTCCCATCAGACGGTTTAGCTTTTTTGGTGCACTCCCATATATGCTACTCCCAGTATCTGTGGGCACTAGCAAAACCTTATATGGGAGCCTTGCAACCATCAAAGGTTACTTCTGGTATAAACAACTGGTACACTTAAGGAGTTAATGAGCCCCTTCAGCATATCAGTTATTGAAATTAAAAATTTCTTCTTTCCAGAGGTGCAGGGAAAGTGCATTTTAAAACTCTTATTTGATTGTTGTAGCACTGCATTGGTTAAGCGAGTACAAAGATTTTCCCCTTCTCCTGTCTCTGTAGCACCAATTGATGAACAATTGATGAACTGCGAACAATTTTCAATCAGTGCTACAGAGAAAAATGAAGGAAAAAATTACTCTCTCAGTCAATGCTGCACAACAGCACTCAGATAGGAAGGGAAAAATAATTATGTTTTCCCTGCCCTTCTGCAGAGGAGCAGGGAATATGTTTAATTTGCCCATATGATAAAGTGGCTCATCAGCCACTTCATGATGTGAGCAAAGGTTGCTTGCATTATTTGGCTGGTGAGACTATAATTTAACTGATCCCTTGTCCTCAAACAACTTTGAAATCAAAGATCACAGACTGCCCCCCCCCCAAAAAAAAAAGTCTGGAAACGCTCTGGGTTAAAATAATACAAAAGTTCAAAAAAAATGGGGCGGGGGATGCCAGCCAGTAAAGATGTCAAAATAATAAGTGAATGACGATATGGCTGAATATCTGGATGGAAAATAGCCTAACAATTAGCTCTGCCTACTCCATTCTTCATTTTGAATAGCAACATGCCACAAAGGAGCAGAAATTCCCAGGTTTCAGTCCAAATAAGGGGAGAAAGTCATTTGCATTAAATGAGGTAGGGTGTTTCTACACCAGCTATACTACTTCAAGCACTTTGGATGCATCTTCATCTTTGGAGAAATAATTACAATTGACTGCACTTGATTAGAAAAATGATGGAAATGGAAATAATGACAGATCCATGTGGTCATCATCCAGGAGTTTTCATTGCCCTCAAAGGTGATGTGTGCCTTTACCTATGTTAATAAACTGTACTTTTTGCATTAGCTTTGACTTTTGAGTTAATAAGGTAGCAGAAGCAGTTAATCAATCCTCAGCCAGAAAAACATAGTGGGTTTGTTTAATGAATCATAATGACAGCCACTTTACACATACAATTAGCCAAGCATTGCAAAAAGGGACAGGTGTCTAAATTAATTCTATGAGAAGTTTGTTTGCACCTAGTTGGATATTTATTATTGTGGTGGAAATCTTGGTGTTTCCTCACCATCTTCCTGTGTTATCGCCTCATAAAATTACTCTGCTAGTGAAAGGACTTTTCTCTTCCCAATTAAATATTTTGTAGGATTCACCTCCTATCTATGAAATGCATGTTTGATCCTTATGAAATTGCGTAATATTTTCCTTTGGTGATGCTTACCACTATTTATAGTGGCATTTAAATTATGTAATCTATAATCTGGATTCTAAGACGGTGACAGGTGGCTGGGTCGGGGCTATAATTAACGCGTCTTTTCGAGAGGGGATATTTCCTGCACTGCTGAAACATGCTCTTGTGCGCCCCCTCCTGAAGAAGCCATCCCTCGATCCAGCAATCCTAACCAACTACAGACCTGTATCCAACCTTCCTTTTTTGGGGAAGGTTCTGGAGAAGGCAGTGGCACGTCAGCTGCAAGGGGTACTGGATGAAGCGGAATATCTGGACCCCTTCCAGTCAGGATTCAGACCTGGATATGGTACTGAGACTGCATTGGTCGCACTGATGGATGATCTCTGGCGAGAGCGGGATGGTGGTCATCCGTCCGTCCTTGCTCTTCTTGACCTCTCAGCGGCCATCGATACCGTTGACCACGGTATCCTTCTGGAACGTCTCCGAGGATTGGGGATCCAGGGTATGGTGTGGTCCTGGTTTTCCTCATTTCTGAGGGGCCGGACCCAGTCGGTGTGGTTGGAGAGTGAGAGGTCGAGTCCTAGGCCCCTAAAATATGGGGTGCCTCAGGGCTCGGTACTCTCTCCTCTCCTATTTAACATCTACATGAAGCCGCTGGGTGAGATCATCCGTTCCCACGGGGTGCGGTACCACCAGTACGCGGATGACACACAGTTGTACATCTCAGCCCGTGGGGACCCCAGTGATGCAGTCAAAGTCCTTTCCAGCTGTCTGGAGGCTGTTGGGGTCTGGATGGGGGCAAATGGGCTACAGCTGAATCCTAGCAAGACTGAGTGGCTATGGATAGGGGGTCCTGTGTTATCCCGGGAGCTACCATCTTTGGTTTTGGATGGGGCTGTTTTGCCCCAGACCAACCCGGTGCGCAACTTGGGGGTCCTCCTGGATTCGCGGCTGCTGCTAGAAGAACAGGTGTCGGCTGTGGCCAGGAGGGCCTTCGCCCAACTTCGGGTGATTCGCCAGTTGCGCCCACTCCTGGACCAGGACTCTTTGCTCATGGTCACTCACGCTCTGGTGACCTCCAGACTAGACTACTGTAATGCGCTCTACATGGGGCTGCCCTTGATGACCATTCGGAGGCTGCAGCTGGTCCAGAATGCCGCGGCCCGGGTGGTGATGGGGTGTGGACATTATGCCCATGCCTCACCACTGCTTCGGGGGCTGCACTGGTTACCAGTTTGTCTCCGGGTGCAATTCAAGGTGCTGGTTTTGACCTTTAAAGCCCTACATGGTAGTGGGCCAGGGTATCTTAGAGACTGCATCGCCCTAAGGACGTCTGTCCGTCCAACCAGAGCGGACCGGAGGGGCTCTCTAATTGTGCCATCAGCCAGGGGGGCTCGCCTCTCTGGCACAAGGAGGAGGGCCTTCTCCGTGTCCGCACCAGCCCTTTGGAACCTCCTGCCTGTGGAACTGCGTCTCCAGACGGAGTTGTTGCCCTTTAGGAAGGAACTGAAGACCTGGCTGGCAGGCCAAGTTTGGGGTGCGGGTGGGGATGGGGGTACCGTTGGGTGGTTGGTATAGAGAAGTGTGCCTTCCCCTTCGGTTCTTGCACACCTTTTAGGGGTGGGTTTTTTTTTTAACTTTTAACTTTTAACTTTTTTATCATGTATCTTTACTGTCTGCTATGTAAACCGCCCTGAGTTGGGTTGTACCTGAGTGGGCGGTATATAAGCGTGAAAAATAAATAAATAAATAAATATTTGCAATATGATAAAACAAGGGAGAATCAAAATTAATCTGTGGATGTTAACACTGGTTGGGTTAATCAAAACAGTGTTTGAAATTGTACCCACTGACTGTATATTTTAGACAGCAAACTTAATGTAGGAAAGAAAAAAGTTTGTTATGGTAGACAACTAGGACTGGGATGGAGAAAGACTGTCCAGCCCAAGTCTGATATCAAGATAAAGAGACATAAGAGAGTAGAGAAGTGAATTTTGAAGTAGCCATTAATAGGAAGCAACTGGAGAGCAGACTGAGCTGGCACAGAGATCATCTAGTCAAGGTTTTGCCTCCTGTATTTCAGTTGCAGTTGTCATTGTTAATCTTGGACCTAGGTGCATAAATTAGCATATGCAATTTTCATGGGCATTTGTTTCCCTTGGTCTTTTTTCTGGCAATGTGCTTCCTCCTTGAGAGCCATAGATAAGAGGCCACCTTAGTTCTACTAGATTAGGAAATCACTGCACTAATCCATCAGCATATGGTTCCAGCTAACAAGAGTGTCCCACTGAAGCTCTGACTTCGGAAGTGGAAACTGGCCAAGATACCCACTCAGATTAAAGAATAGGAGGAAAGGCCAATTTCCTCTATCTGTCAAATTCCTTAGATGCCCTGATATAAAATAGAACAAATACCACAGTCATTTTGGTGAATGCTTGCCATTTACAGGAGGTTGCAGCTATGAATCCAAATTTGACAAAATATCAGAATTTGAAGAAATTTGAAATTTTGAAATACAGTATTATATTGAACATAATTCTCAAACAGTCAACATCTGAAGGATTTCTTATTTGGTAGCCCATATCAGTTGTTATTTTCACAAGGTTCCCAGTATGAAATCTTTAAGGTCTTTTGGCTTGTCAAATATTTTTAAAAATTACAGCATGTCTTTCAAAATGTATTACTTATCTACTTTCAAATGCAACTGAGGTCTAAATCCTAGGAGTAAATCTAACACCATAGAGTTCACATAAGTCACCCACCTAATGTCGATGTATGATAACAAGTTTCAAGCTCTGCACACATGCCTCTACTTCATGCAGAACAAATAAACACATATGCCCTGAGTTTGTGGCTCATCCATTCCTTTGGGAGAAGTTATGGTATACAAGCAGTGTGGTCTTGCAAGCAAATTACAAAATATGTTCCACATAGCTTAGGAAAGTGGCTATGTATGGACCAAGGGCTCAGTTGTCACTCACCAAATACAATCCAAGTACTTTGTTTCCCCCTCCAAAAAAATGCAGCAAGTCTATAAATTCATAGTGCTGCAAAGGTTACAGCTCAACTTAAATGAAGAAGAAAGTGATATCCTATACTCAAATGACATTAAGAATCCTATAATATAAATTATATCACTAATAATATCAATAATATCACTAAGAAACCTATAATATCAATTATAATATCAATCAAGTGGCTAAGATACTGACTGGAAGGTGGCAGGTCAGCAGTTCGACACCCAAATACTGCAGGATGGAATGAGCTCCCGTCTTTGTCCCAGCTTCTGCCAACCTAGCAGTTCGAAAGCAAGAAATTGCAAGTAGATAAACAGGGACCACTTTGGTGGGAAGGTAAACAGTGTTCCGTGTGCTCCAGTGTCTAGTCATGCCTGCCACATGACCATGGAAATGTCTGCAGAAGCAGACAACACTGGCTCTTCTCCTATGAAACAAAGATGAGCACTGAACCCTAGAGTCAGATACGACTGGATTTTGAGCAAGGGTGAGGTTTACTTTTACCTATTAATCTACAAGCTACTCAGGCTGCATAGACTGGGTGTAAGAAGAGGAGTAAAATTTACAGAAAATAGCCTATTAGGTCAAGGTGTGAATCACAATGCTCTTCCTCGTGTTTATAATACTTTAAACCCGTCTGACCCACCAAATGTTTACTCACTCAGAAATAAATCTTCCTGAGTTCAATGGGACTTACTTCCTAGCAAGCATGCCTAGAAACGTGGCACCTGTTTAGCAATCTGTTAATCATGAGCTGTGTCTCTATTTCAGTGTTGATTCTGGCAGACTCAGTTCTCTGAAATGGCTAAAGAGTTAAGAATGTTTTTGTTTATTCTCTCATATAACATTTGCAATGGAAATGTTCTGACGTTTGCAATGGAAATATGAAGAGTTGTCTCTTAGTGGATATCCTTTGCGCATAAGCGGATGTGCAGCAATGGCTTTATCAGGTCGTACAGTTCATAATAACAGAAGTTCATCACAGAAACAAATCTTGTGACCCATTTGCACTTAAACAGTTTCAGGAAAGAAACTTGAACATCAAGTCCAACTGCATTTTCCATTTGAGTCCTACAACCTTCCAACAGAAACCCCACTCAAAAAATACACACACACACACACACACACAGAAGGCAAAGCAATAGATAAGGATGTAATAATCAACCAAAATCAACCAAGATCATATTGGTGTAATCAAGGAACTGCCATAACCTGAATATGTAATTTTTTTTACAACAGCTCCCCAAATTCTCTGGCCTGCATTGGCAACAACCATGCTAGTTGGAGAATTTGAGAAGCTATAGTCCAAAAAGACTATCCCCCCTGGCACTGTGCATCTCTGTGTGTATAGTTCTCCACCTTCTGCCACACAAACATGTATTACCATTTTACAGTGGTAAATATTGAAGTAAACAATAATGCAGATAGACATGCCTCCTGGGATTACCCCAAAAGGCAAGCAGCTTTGCTGATTCATATCAATCAACTGTTTATTGTGGTTTTACTTCCCTTCAAGACTTTATCTTATATAAATATAATGGATCTTAATTGCCCACTTTGAACTAAGGTGTTCCAAAATACTTAGTAGGTGTAGTAACAGGGGTAGCTCACAATAATATACGGTTACTAAGAGAATCCATTCTTTTATTCCCACCCCCTCTATTGTGAGAATTAGAGTTATGTTTAAAAGGACAAAGAAACTTCTGGTGTCTTTGTTCACAAAATAGTCCCACCATTGTAATTCTGCAAGCTGTGGCTCTACTACATCATTGTACATTTATTTCTTACATCCTAACAAATATAATTTTACCTTATAAAGGAGTGAGACTTTCCCATCCTGAATGCGGCTCCAAGTTTGGAAGACTTGCACAGCTCCAACACTGTCAGAAGCACAACGGACAAACTCCACCAAGATCAAGTGATCCTGCTGCATCTTTGTATCAAAAATAAAGATTACAACTCTGTAAACACAGAACATGCACACAAGAGGAAGTAGGAGTTGGTGGGGGGGGGGGGGGGGGAACAATAGTGAGTCAAGCTGCCACACTCTGACCCAATACAACAGTCAAGACCAAGTGTTTGGGTTTATGCTGGTGTCATTCTTTGACTCTCTCTTTCGTTCTAGAACTTCAAACTACAAATTGACAGGTAACTCCCAATTAATAACCAGTTGAATGTGCTTTTCATACACAAGGAATTATATCAGCTTTAGTCCATTTGATTTCATTTGACATGGATTATGTGGCAAGTACAGTCAACCCTTACATAACAACGTGTTCGGATAGCATCATTTTTGCTTAACAACGCATTGTTATGCACCACGTGTTCCCCCGCATAACAATGTTTTTAGTGTTGTTGTCTGGACAACAACGCTAAAATAACCGTCATTATCCCGACAAAACATTGTTATGTGTGAAACTCCATAGAAACCCGCATAACAACAAAATCGCTTAGCAATGCGACTTGGGGAACCAAGTAACATCATTATGCATGGGTCTACTGTACTGTAGCTTAATAGTGCAATGCACTAACACCTTGACAACCAAGAAGATAAGTTATCCTGTATCACATTGGCTGATTAAGCTAACTAAGAAAATTGTTAATATTTGCAACAAAACATTGTGTTCCAGAACACCAGTGACAATGTCACGGATACTTTAAACCAATATACAGTACCATTCAAGGTTTTCGCAGAGCGCTACCCATGTATTACTCAAGCTGATGTGTCCAACATGCTTAACTAGGGAATGTATAGATCCACTTACTTCTTGTTTTCCATGTTTTCAACATGTTGCTCCATCTCTGAGTAAGATTCATGGAAAATGTGAGTTTTTACTGCTGTGTAAAGCCTACACAATAGTTGGAATGTATCTTAGGATGGGTGCTGGAAGTGTGAAGAATACAAGAATTTGGGGCGGGGGACACTCTATGCTAAGCATGCTCACATCACTAGATTGAGTAATGCCTGAGTGGAGCTACAGTTTATTTAAAATTTGTTTAAAAAACCTATTCAGACTACTTTGTGTACTGTTGTTCACCTAATGTAAGAAGATAGATTTGTGTTTGTGTGTGTACATATGCTTCTCCATAACAATGCAATAAGAGATAGAACTCCAACACACTGTTTACACAACAGTTGACCAATGTGACCATGGGAAATCCTCCAATATGACAAGAATCCCAACTAATTAAATTAAATCAATGCAACAGATATGTTATATACAAATAGGCATCTGACACTGGAGGTTTCATTAATTTCCCAAAGCTCGATTTGTTCATTCTATTTTTAAAGCTACCCAAATTGGCAGTAATTCTTCCTGTAGTAATAAATTAGACTTTTTAACTATGTGCTATGTGTAACACATGGTGATGTGATAGATAACATCATAAAAGCTATAATTTTTCAGTTCAGGGTCTATTTCATATTTACTGGTCAAGGAATTGAATGCTAGTTTTGCAGAAATTGTAAGGGGCTTCTTCCATGTTGCAATTCAAGGTGCTGGTTGTCACCTTTAAAGCCCTTCATGGTAGCGGACCAGGATACCTCAGAGACCACATCATCCCTAGGACATCGACCCATCCCATGATCAAACCAAACCACTCTTTATTATTACAGTCAATGGCCAGATACACACAGTTCAAGAATTGAACAGATAGTGATATATATAATTCACTCGAAGACCCCATTTCATCCCATTACAGTTTGATTCCAGTTTTTAGATAGTAAATAGCACAGCGTGGGGGGGGGGGGAATAATACTGCTATGTTTTTAAGGGTTTTTAACTGTTTTGTATTGGTTTTAACTTGTGTACATCATCCAGAGCCCATTGGATAGGGTGGTATATAAATCTATTAAATTAAATTAAATAATAATTTTGTGTCAGAATTATTCTGGGTTGAAAGGATTTCTGAAGGAGAAACTCTGCTCAGGGAATGCCCAAATGAGGTTCCTTTCATGTCCCCAAGAGCTAGGACAGAGATGTACACTCAATCCATCTTGCAGTACCTGGGTCTTGGGCTTGCCAGCCTTCCAGCTAAAAAGGCAAACTTCTTAGCCACTGAGCCACCACAACCCCATCTTCTTCCATGTCTAGGCCAGACGTGAAACTGCCAAAATGAAGACACCTTTTGATGAGTTCATTCTGCAGTTCCTTTCACCTGACTTAGTGTGAGAAAGATTGGCCAGCAACACAAGGATGTTGCTATCAGGGTACGCCCGATTGTGGTTCAAAAATTCTACACTCTTCAAGGAGACTCTTTCTGTGTACCCCATTGTAAGGGTGTACATGGCCTACAGTACTGTGCAAAGCTCTTAGGCCAGCAGCAGCTGATTTTGGGAAAATTCAACGAGTAATTTAGGGGGTCATATTTCAGACACCTCAACTCCAAACATCAACAATCTTAGACAAGGTTGAATTGTCAGAAGACTCTCTCCAATTTCAGTGTGCCTAGGTGATTGAGGGGCTGAGTTATGCCCACCAAATAACTCATTGAATTTTCCCCAAATCAGTTGGTGGTAGCCTCAGGCTTCTGCAGAGTACTGTATATTCTCTTAGTCTACATCTAAGGATAATAATAGTCATGTGACTGCACCATACCACAACCACAACCACCATTGCCTTACTCAGAAGTAAAGAAGAATCCAGCACAGCCTTCTCCGTGATATGTCACATTTTTAAATTGTGGTGATTTTAGGGTCTGGAGAAGCACATAATCATGTGACCTCACTCTCCCCATTTATAATCTGGAGAGTTTTATCACTTCAGTGAGAATTCCTGGACTGTGAACTTTCTCTAGTCATCAACTCTGTCAAAAATGGCCAAAATGGTGCATGACGTTTTATTTTAGCAAACATGTGTTATCAACTCAGTGTTTACCCAGATTAATAGAAATACAGGAGGGCATTTACAACAATTCAGGAAACCTGCCAAACATTTGCTCCAGATAACCAGAATTGGTTTCAGCCTATGAATGTTCCCTGAACAATTTTTCCTACAAATGCAGAGAGGGGTAATTAAAAAACAACAACAACAGCATGGAGATATTTCCTACAAAGCAGCAGTAGGATCAAAGATTTTTTTTAAAAACCCTCCAATCTTTCCAAGTGACCACCCATCAAATTAATGCTACAGGAAAAACATTGCTTTGAATACTTGTGGTCTCTTCTATCAACTAGTAGTGCCCTAGACACATACTTCTTGGGAGATCGGGTAGATTTAAGGTAGCAGAATACAGCAATGTAACACTGAGATTATGGCTACTGAAATCAACTGGGTAGACTCCTTGGGAAAGAGTAGCTATGTAAAGAAAAGTTAAACTATAATGTGTTTGGAATGTTTTTCAAGGAAGGAACAGAAGGAAAGAGTCTTAACTTAGAGCCTGCCCACACAGGGGATTTTGGAGCAGCCTTGTTCACACTGAAAAGCTTTATAGCAATTTCAATTATATATAGCCCCATAGCACTTGTGCATGCTTTAATGTGACCTATTTTATTTCTCACTTAATAGATCTTTCCATCCTTATAGATCCAAGATTTTCTTCATGAGAAGTGTCCATACCTGCCATTGGATCACTCTTATTTGTCCCCCTTTGTTTATGGATGCTGAATAAACCAGGTAACCTTTATTCATAAATAAAACAGGTAAACCTTACTAGGAAAATCTGACAAAGTTCTACCACACTGCATCTGCCTAGTAAGGTATATATATTATTTTGTATCTGAAATTGTTATGCATCAGTTAGGCAATTTTTAAAAAAACAAGATAAAAGCTGACAAAATAGAGGAAAGTGTTTTTTTATCCTCTTTTTAAATGTCACAACCCACTGCTTATGTGACAGGGTTTTCACCTCAGAAAATGCCACCCACACAGTGATGCACTGCAGCATTTTATGTCAGGTTCTGCAGAACCGGTAGCAGAAATTCCCCCAGGCCACGCCCACTTGGTTGGCCATGCCCACCTCCAAAGCCCATAATGCAGGATGTTTGGCCACACCCACAGATTTGGCCAGGCCACAGAGTAGGTATTAATTTTTTTTTTTGCAGTGCATCACCCACAGTGCTATTTAGGTACAAACTAGCCATTGACATCGAAAGCAAGAAATTGCCAATAGATAAATAGGGACCAATTCAGTGGGAAGGTAAACAGTGTTCCATGATCTCTGGTGTCTTGTCATGCCTGCCACATGACCATGGAAATAGTTTTGAAAACAGAGATGAGCACTGAACCCTACAGTCGGATATAACTGGCTTTTGAGCAAGGGAAACCTTTTAGCCATTGACAAGTGTTGGGAATGTAGTAAAAATACTAGTACCCCCTGAGAGGGGCTGGAGAAGTTGTGGGTTGAAGCCTTCCTGAGCCAAATTGGTCCACCCCAGCAATAAATAGCCTAGTTGGACTCTGTGAACCAAACAACACCAAATGTGATCCAAATAGCAATCTATTTTTTTGCCCATGTGGATGTACCCTTAATTTAAAAGCCCTGGAGCTGGCTTCCATGTGCTAGCAGCTATTTTGGATACAGTTATGTGTAGGTGCCTCTCCCTAGCAATGGAGAACAGCGGCTGAACTTTGGAGAAAAGCAGGCCCAAGCAGAGTGATGTGCAGATCAACAAATAATTACTTAGAGACAAGAGATTTACATTTTAAATACAGCCACAATATGTGAAGTTAGAAAACCACTAGAATCTGTTTTATCAGCTACCTAATCAAACAGCAACAGTGACATACACCAAGTAAATTAATTGGTCGGGAGCAGGGAGAGGTTACACCAGTTCAAAATGGCATGGTAATATTTGACCACTGGACAGGCCTGCTGCTTGGGCAGGCAGCAATTGAGTATACATCAGGTGGTTATAATGAAAAGGTAAATAACTTGAATTAGCTATTTTTCCTGTGTGATAGGATAAACGTTCCCATTAGGGACCGTGTTGACTCTTGTTCATTCTGGTTTAGCTACTCCAGTTGTATTGTTAATGAGACTTCCTCCTGTCTTTTAAGGTAAGGTGACCTTATATCACAAGGCTGGATTTTCCTTCTATTAAGCACTTGTTTGCTTTGGATGCTTTTGTGCTGAAATACAATTTTCTGCATTTGTTATACACATCTCTTTTTTGCAGCAGCATTTTTAACAGCAATTAGGTACATTGTAATTATGCAGAACCACCTTGCCTCAAACCATCTCATGTTTCAAAACAAAACAGGCTTTCTGTTTCAGATTATCACCATAGTAAAAAGTGTGAGTGTTATGTCCGGCGCTTGCAAGCAATAGTCCGACAACGATGAACCAAACAGCAACAAGTCTTTAATTAACAGTATATTCAAGATGAGCTTACAAGGCATTCCAGACACAGAAATGGCTATACAGTCCTTTAGTGTCTTGCACGGAAGACAATGAAGGAGTCGCAATGAGGACTAACACAGGTTTATTGGTTGATGATCAGAACGAACATGTGGTAATGGCGGAGATACATCACATTATATACAGTAATGAAACAATGAAACACATTTGAATCTGGCTGCACGGTGGCTCATTGGCTGCCACCGTTGGGGGCGTCGTCTTGAGGCACGCCCCCCTCTTCTGTAGTTCTTCATGCGGAGAAGTTTCCCGCGGCTGTCCGTGATTTGGGGATTGAACCATGTGAGTATGAACGCTCGCACCCGCCCTTGATGGGTGGCTCGCTCGCGTTCCTTTAGCAGCTGTGATACATTGTGATATGGGGCTGGTTACATTCATTTACTTAAAGCAACAGTGTTCTTGCATACACAACATCCCTCCCCCCTAGGATGGGACGAAGTCCCTTAACCATTGTGGCTTCCCGCACGTGCGTCTGGGGCGCGTGTCAGCTTGCCCTAACGCAGGGGAGCCCGTGGCTCCTGGTCCCGCGCGGTCTTGTCCTGCAATGTAAGGTGGGGACTCGTTAGTGGTTCTGTGATGAGGCTGCGGTGACCTTGCCTGTGGGGACGGGAACGGAATGAACAGTTGGGAAGTGAACCCTTGTCTACCGCCTGTAGGACCCGGGGACCCCCCTAGTACGAAACTCGGGACTGACGATGAGACCCTTGTGGCCCCGCTGTCTCCCGCTGCCTGTTTGGGGGTCTGGGGATTTGCGGCTGGCGAGATTCCGCTGGCCGCCCGTCTCTGTGGCGCTTGCCTCTTGGGGGCCGGGGCTATGGTGTACTCTAGCAAGCTCGTGCTGCGAGGACTGGAGGTACCAGGGGCTGAACTGAAACCCCTCTTCTCGCTAGGACGGGTGGGGGACCACTCCGCTAACTCCCCCTGGTACGGAAAATTATAGTCAAACTCTCGATCCTGGTCATAGTCGGGGGCAAACTGATTCCTCTCTTTAACTTCGCCCTCGTGCGCCTCCGTGTCTCCCCCTTGGGTAATGCGGGTGGGGGAGGACCCTAACGCTGATTCCCCCTCATTAGTGACTCGCCTTCGGAGCTGATCGGCGTGCCGTCTCCATGTTAGCCCTGAGTTCGTCTCGACCCTGTAGGAGACTGGCCCCGTTTGCTCGATGATTGTCCCCGGCACCCACGCTGGCCCCGAGGCCGCGTAGTTCCTGCAATGAACCGGGTCCCCTGTGGAAAAGTTCTTGGAGCTCCCCCCCCCTAAATTTATATTTCTCCCCTCATCCTCCACCCTGGACGGATCCATCCGGTCAAACAGCGTTGCCGGGCGCCTCTTCATAAGCAGCTCGGCCGGGGAGAACCCTGAAGCTAGGGGGGTGGTCCTGTATGTGATTAGGAACTGGCACAGGTGTAGGTTCAGGTCGCCGGGACCCATGCGCCGCAGTGCGTCTTTCGTAGTGCGCACTTGGCGCTCTACCTGACCGTTTGTGGCGGGGTGGAATGGGGCAGCAGTAATGTGTCTGATTGCGTTCCTCTCCATGAAGGTTTGGAACTCGGTCGACGTGAAGCAACTTGCGTTGTCGCTCACGAGGACGTCTGGCAGGCCGAAGCAAGCAAAGAGTTTGCGCAACTGCTTTATGGTTGTCGCGGAGGAGGTGCTGCTCACGGGGATTACCTCCAACCACTTGGAGTAGGAGTCGACAACCAGTAGGAACGTGGCCCCGCGGAAGGGCCCCGCGAAGTCGACATGGATACGAGACCACGGCCCGCGGGCTGTGTCCCACTCTCTATGGGGTAATCGGGACTCCTCGGGCCGGGAGCTCTGGCAGCTCTCGCACGTGCCCACTAGACGCTCTATGTCAGCGTCTATCTGTGGCCACCAAAAGAAACTTCTGGCTAGGGCTTTGGACCGCACGATCCCCGGGTGACTGGTGTGTAGTAACTTCAGTACCCTTGCCCTTAATTTCTCTGGGATAACCACCCGCTGGCCCCAGAGTAGACAGCCCCTTTCCAGGGAAAGTTCCACCCTGCGCCTACAGAACGGTTTGAATGGTTCCTCTGGGGGAGTAGTGGGCCACCCCTTTTTCACCCATGAACCAACCTGGGCTAGGATCTTGTCGGCCGCCGTGGCTTTGGCGAGGTCGGCCGGGACAATGGGGGGTGAGTCGAGGGACTCGATTAACATGACCTGGTGGTCCTGCTCTACCTCGCATGCGGAATCCCCCAAGGTAGGGAGGGGAGATCGGGACAGGGCGTCTGCGTGGGAGATCTCCTTCCCTGGGCGGTAGACTAACTCGTATTGGTAGGCGTTGAGGAATATGGCCCAACGCAACATCCTGGGGGAGAGAATTTGGGGGGTAGGTTTGCCGGTAGTGAAGATCCCCAGAAGCGGCTTGTGATCAGTCACTACCGTAAACTCGCGGCCGTATAGAAAATCATGAAACTTTTTGGTCCCTGCGATTATGGCCAGTGCCTCCCTGTCTGTCTGCGCGTAATTGCGCTCAGCCTTCGAAAGGGACCTGGAGTAGTAAGCCACCGGGGCCTCCCGCCCGCTCTCTAACACGTGGCACAGGACCGCCCCCACCCCCACCGGGGACGCATCACATACCAGAACCACTGGCTTCCTAGGGTCAAAATGTGTCAGGACCGCATCTGAGGAGAGGAGTGATTTTAGTTCTCGGAAGGCCCTCTCCTGTTTGTCCCCCCACCGCCAAACCGCGTCCTTTTTTAACAAGGCGTGCAGTGGCTCCGCAACCGATGCCTTCCTAGGCAGGAACGAGTGATAGAAGTTAAGGAGCCCCAGAAACGACTGCAGCTCCGGTTTTGCGGTGGGGCGAGGGGCATTCTGTACGGCTGCAACCTTGGACTCTGAGGGCCTGATCCCCTCTGGGGTTACTTTGAACCCTAGGAACTCAACCTCCCTCGCAAAAAACACACACTTGTCCTTCCTTAGTCGAAGCCCCGCTCTCTCGAAAACTGAGAGGACCCCATCTAGTCTTTTAGCTAGTTCTACCTCGCTCCCCGCTGTTATCAGCACATCGTCGAAGTATGGTAGAACTCCTGGAAGCCCCTTTAAAAGGCGTTCCACGAGGGATTGGAAGATCCCGGGGGCCG
The DNA here is from genome assembly GCA_035047345.1 of Bradypodion ventrale. NCBI lineage: Eukaryota > Metazoa > Chordata > Lepidosauria > Squamata > Chamaeleonidae > Bradypodion > Bradypodion ventrale. Next base: position 144,832,685 of record JAWDJE010000004.1, on the reverse strand, counting down.
AGTTCACGCCGAACTGAAGGCGCGTTACCTTAAATGCCCCCTTATGCGTTACTATGGTCTGCGCAGCGGCAGCGGCTGGGGTCACTGAAAGTTGCTGATAGGCCTGGGCTAGGTCTAACTTGGCGAAACACCTCCCCCCATGGAGTGTGGCCAGCAGGTGGCTGACCACGGGCACTGGGTATGCATTTGGCCTAATGGCCTTGTTGATCGTACATTTATAGTCTGCACAAATCCTGACCTCCCCGTTTGATTTAAGGGCCGTAACAATCGGCGTCTCCCACTCTGCCGAATCAACTGGAACCAAAATCCCCTGCCCCACCAATTTGTCCAGTTCCGCCTCGATCTTGTCCTTGAGTGCGAAAGGCACCCTCCTCGGCTTAAGGCGGATGGGCCGGATTTCTGGGTCCAACTCGAATGAAACTGGGGGCCCCCTGTAAGTCCCGAGCCCCTTTTTAAAAACGTCCGGGTGCGCATTGCAAACGTCCTGCATTGGGTCAGTCTCTATGGCATGGATGCCGGACAGTTCTATTCCCAGGGGAGCAAACCACTGCGTCCCTAGGAGGCAACACTTCCCCCCCTTGAGGACCACTAGGGGCAGCCTTTCAGAGAAATTCTTGAACTTCACCTTGAATTTCCCCACCCCCAACACTGGGATCCCGTTTCCCTGTACGTCCCGCAGATGGGACCGCATGGCCCGCAACTTGGGCCGCGCCCCTGGGGGGATGCGCAAGTACTCCCTCTGGGACAGTATGGAGTATGACGACCCTGAGTCTATCTCCATTTTCACGGGGCACCCCTGCAACTGTACCTCCACGTAGAATCGCCGGTGCTTCAGGGCCACGCGGTGCACGCCGTCCTCGCCGCGAATGGTGGACACCTTCCTGGAACCGGCCGCCTTCCGCTGGTGGTGCTGGGGGTGGCTGGAACTGCCTTTGCTCTCGGGTCGCCCGCGCCTGCAAACTCGGGCGATGTGCCCCTTTCGACCGCAATTGTGGCACTCGGCCTTGCGGAAGGGACACCTCGTGCGGTCGTGGGCCGCGCCACAGCCGTCGCAGCGGCGGTCCTGCCGCTCTCGGTCTTGCCGCCTCTCCCCGCGCTTCCTTACTCTCTGGACGCCGTCGTCCTCGCTGGTGTAGGAGTCCGCCGTTACGGACGAGTCGTCGGAGGTCTCTGGAGTGCCGGCGGGCGACCTAGGTGCCCGCCAGGCTGCCTTTGCTGGAGTCCGCCGTGCCGCTTGAACGGGGGACTTGGCCCGCTCGGACGCTGTGCTGCGGGCCTTGAACACCTTGACCCCGCTCCTGGCCGCCTCGGCCGCTTGCGCCTCTCGCAACACCTCATTGAACGAGAGGTGCTCGTCGCGGGTCATGAGCTTCCTTTGTAGCTCTTCGTCCCGCAGGCCGCACAGCAGACGGTCTCGCAGAGCCTGGTTCAGGTCGTCCCACTTGCAGTGCACGGCCGCCAGTCGGAGGGCCGCTGCGTAGTCGGACACGGACTCGCCTGAGCGCTGGTCCCGCCGGTGGAACGCGACCCGGGCCGGAAAAATCGACACGGGCGGCTGGAAATGTGCCCTCAGCAGCTCCAGGAGTTGGTCGATAGGCACTGCTTCAACCTTCTTTGGCGCCACCAAGTTCATGAGAATGCGCAGCGTGGCCGGTCCCACCTGGGCCAGGAAATGGGAGCGTATCAACGCGTCGTCGTCGACGCCGGCTGCTTCCATCGCGTGCCGAAACTGGCACTCGTAGAGCTCCCACTGGTCAGGCTCGCTGACGTCGAAATGGTACGTCTTGACTCTGGGATTCGCCATAATCCCACCTTCGTCGCCAATTTAGTGTCTTGCACGGAAGACAATGAAGGAGTCGCAATGAGGACTAACACAGGTTTATTGGTTGATGATCAGAACGAACATGTGGTAATGGCGGAGATACATCACATTATATACAGTAATGAAACAATGAAACACATTTGAATCTGGCTGCACGGTGGCTCATTGGCTGCCACCGTTGGGGGCGTCGTCTTGAGGCACGCCCCCCTCTTCTGTAGTTCTTCATGCGGAGAAGTTTCCCGCGGCTGTCCGTGATTTGGGGATTGAACCATGTGAGTATGAACGCTCGCACCCGCCCTTGATGGGCGGCTCGCTCGCGTTCCTTTAGCAGCTGTGATACATTGTGATATGGGGCTGGTTACATTCATTTACTTAAAGCAACAGTGTTCTTGCATACACAACAAGTCCCATGGAATCAGTCCCTCCTGACTCTTGCCATAGCGTGGCGATATACTAGCTAGCATAGGAGAGTAGCATAATGGAGGAGACCCAGGCTAGCTTGTTCCTGGCTTCCTGTACAGAGAGGGAAGTATAGATCTGGTCTGGCCCCACCCTTGTTTACCCGTGGGGCTTATATAGTGTCTCCCCGGTGGCGGCTCCTTGATACAAAGTAGCGACTTGCCAGATAACTGTAACTAACCAATCATAACAGGGAATATATGTATTTAACCAATGGAGAACAGGATCCAAAAGTGTAGCCAATCACAGGAGTTTGATTAAAATAATAAGCGCACACTGTGCAGGGGTTTTCGTGCCACTTTGTGTTCCTAATTTGGATGGCGGGAAACCACCATTTTCCTCTTGCAAAGGTACTGCCTACGCTACTTGCAAATGTGTCTGAATACACAATAGTGAGGTAAGCACATTGCACATCTTGAAATCAAGATTTGGATTCTCATCTGTCTCTGTTGGATTTCTAGATGTTTTACCTTTTTTTTTCAGAGGTAAGCCAATTCCATTAAGAGTATTCCTACATCAAAAATATGCAGGCTTAATATATAACTTCAAAGAGTTAAACAAAGAGAAAGGAAGACTTATCACAAAAACAGAAAGATTAAGACATATCTGTGGAAATGTCAGGGTGGGGAGCCTTTGGCCTTCCAGATGTTTTGGCTTAAAACTCCCATTGGTCTCACCCTATGTGGCCAATGGAGTTTGGTAAGTGTAGTCAAAGGTTCAAAGCAGACATTTTGGGACATGTTTTTTAAGCCTGTTTTCCTCCCAGGCTGTGATTTCCTGGGAGATGCATGATAGGGTAATCAGAATTCCAAACGAAGACCATATTTACATTCCATCGATGCTGTGTATGCATGTTCACTGTACTGATAAGAATGTAACCACTCCATTTACAATGTATCTCAGCTGTAAAGGAACGTGAGCGGGCAGCCCATGGAGGGCAGCTGCGAGCGTTCAGTCTCACATGGTTCACATTGCTCAATCACGGACAGCCGCGGGAAGGCCTTCCCCGCATTCAGCAGCAGGAAGAGGAACTACGGAGGAGAGGCGTGCCTGGGCGAGGCCACGCCGGTAGCGGCCAATGAGCTACCGTGCTACAAGATTCAAATGTATAATGCTACTGTATATATAGAGATGTATCACCACCATTACCTCATGCTCCACCGGATCATCATGCAATAAACCTGTGTTAAGCCAACCCTTTGGCTGTTCTGTTGTCTTTGGTCCCATACAGTAAACTGGCGACGAAGGTGGGATGATGGCTGCCCACGGGACCAAGACATGCGCCGGCTACGAGATCAGGAAGCCGGGAGACTTGGAGACTTGGTAATAGAGAGAATAAGTTGATCCAGACACATAGAGATGAGGGTTCAGTTTTGAACATAGCTGTGCATCTCTGTGGGTCATCTTGGACCAATTACAGTGTTTAAGACTAACCCATTTACATAAATACCACTCTGAATTCCTTGAATGAAAAACAAGCTCCAAATACAATGAACTTAGTAAACCAAGAACATCCTTATTAAGCATTTAGCTCAAGGGTAGAGAATCTTCTTGCTGTCTACTTATTTTAGGGTGAAACTACATGAAACAGCCTTCAAGCAGAAACAGATCTCCCTTAAGTATCGAAAGGCACGAGTGCCTTCATTCATCTCTGTTGCTTGCTTCCCAGTGAACTTTATGATTGGTTGATTTTAGCAGCAGGAAGAGGAACTACTGATTTTAGCAGCAGGAAGAGGAACTACGGAGGAGAGGCGTGCCTGGGCGAGGCCATGCCGGTAGCGGCCAATGAGCTACCGTGCTACAAGATTCAAATGTATAATGCTACTGTATATATAGAGATGTATCACCACCATTACCTCATGCTCCACCGGATCATCATGCAATAAACCTGTACCCAGAAAGGCCACCCTTTCTGTACCCAGGAGCAAACTGTAGCTAACGTTTTGTCCTTACCGGTCGCTTTGGCGATGTCGGCCGGTACTACTGGAGGGGAGTCTAGGACCTCTATCATTAAGACCTGGTGGTCCCTCTCTTCCTCGCCCACGTGGCAGCAATCCTGGGGAATGGGGGACCTCGACAGGGCATCCGCATGGCTGATTTCCTTCCCGGGCCGGTACACCAACGCGTGCTGATACGCGTTGAGAAAAATGGCCCACCTGAGCATTCTTGGGGACAGGATTTGGGGTGTGGGCTTATCTGCGGTGAAAATGCCTAGCAAGGGCTTATGGTCAGTCACTATGGTGAAGGGGCGGCCATACACAAAATCATGAAATTTCTTGGTCCCCGCAATTATCGCTAGTGCTTCCCTGTCTGTCTGGGCGTAGTTTCTCTCCGCTTGGGACAAGGACCTAGAGTAGAAAGCTATCGGGGCCTCCTTCCCGTTCTCCAGCACGTGGCATAACACCGCCCCCACCCCCACCGGGGATGCATCGCATATCAGGACCACTGGGCGTTTGGGATTGAAGTGGGTCAGTACAGCATCTGATGCCAGGAGTCGCTTCAGGTCATTGAAAGCCGAGGAAGGAAGGAGTGGTAGAAGTTGAGCAGCCCAAGGAACGACTGCAGCTCGGGCTTGGAGGTGGGGCGAGGGGCCTTTTTGATGGCGGCCACCTTGGATTGGGATGGCCTTATTCCCTCGGGAGTAACACGGAACCCTAGGAACTCAACCTCAGTTGCGAAGAAAACGCATTTGTCTTTCCGCAACCGCAACCCCGCCTTTTCGAATTTTGCCAGGACCTTTCCCAATCTTTCTGCCAATTCGGCCCGGCTCCCCCTGTAATCAATACATCATCAAAGTAGGGTAACACCCACTCTAATCCCTTCAGGAGGCATTCCACGAGTGACTGGAAGATCCCGGGCGCCGAATTCACGCCGAATTGGAGGCGCGATACCTGGAACGCCCCTTTGTGGGTGACTATGGTCTGCGCAGCAGCTGCGGCGGGGGTCACCGGGAGTTGCTGGTAGGCTTGGGCCAGGTCGAGTTTAGCGAAACACTTCCCCCCGTGTAACCTGGCCAACAAGTGGCTGACTACCGGCACCGGATACGCATTGGGGCGGATCGCCTTATTGATGGTGCACTTGTAGTCAGCGCATTTGCGGACCTCCCCATTGGCCTTGAGCGCTGTTACAATTGGAGTTTCCCACTCCGCAGAATCAACAGGAACAAGAATCCCCTGGCCCACCAATTTGTCCAACTCCGCCTCTATTTTGTCCTTTAGTGCGAAAGGCACTCTGCGCGGTTTAAGTCTGATTGGACGTACTCCAGGGTCCAGGTCGAAAGTCACTGGGGGGGCCCTTGAATTTTCCGAGTCCCTTTTTGAAAACCTCGGGGTGCGCATCGCACACGCTCTGTATTGGATCAGTCCCGGCGGCGTGTACTCCCACGGCGTGCACCCCCCCAATGAACAACCCCAGGGGCTGGAACCATTGAGTCCCGAGGAGGCTGCATTTACCTCCCTTGAGGACGACTAGGGGAAGCGTTGCGGCGCGCTTTTTGAACTGGACCTGGAACTTCCCAACCCCCAACACCGGGATGCGGTTCCCTTGCACGTCCTTCAGCGTGGCCCTCAACGCCTTGAGCTTGGGCCGCACGTGGGGGGCTATTTTTAGGAACTCTCCCTGGGAGATGATAGAGTAAGAAGAACCCGAGTCCACCTCCATCCTAACAGGGGCCCCTTGTATTACTACCTCAACGAAGTATCGGGGGTGCTCCGTGGATACGCTGAAAACCGGAGCGTCGTCCTCGCTGTCGTCGGAGATGCGCCCTACTCCGTCCCGCTTCCTCGTGGTCCGGGTGCCGTCCTTGGGCCTCGTGGTGCGGTCCTGCCTCGCCGAGCGGTCTGGGGAACTCCTCTTGGCCTCGCGCCGTTTTCGGCAGACCTTGGCGATGTGCCCGCGCCGGCCGCAGTTGTGGCACTCGGCCTTGCGGAACGGGCATTTGGCGCGGGCGTGGGCGGCGCCGCAGCCGTCGCAGCGCCGGCCTTCCTTCTGGACCTTCCGGACGTCCTCATCGTCGCTCTCCGCGGACGAGTTCGAAACTCGCCGGGCCGCGCGCACCGAGCTCTCTGCCTTGGCGGGTTTCGGGCGCCAGTCCTGGAGCTCTTGCACCCCGGCCGTCGTGGCTTCCGCGGCCTGTGCCGTGTCGAGGACTTGCTGCCATGTGGGAGGCGGCTCCTGTCTCATCAGCGCGCGCTGAGTCTCGGTGTCCCGCAGGCCGCAGAGCAGGCAGTCTCGGAGGGTGACTTCTGGGGTCTCCCACTTGCATGGGCCAGCGGCCAGCCGCAGGGCCGCGGCGAATTCAGCGACCGATTCCCCGGGCGCCTGGACTCGCCTCCAGAACGCGCTCCGAGCGGGGAACATCGCTATCGCGGGCCGGAGGTGGGTGCGCAACACCGCCAGGAGCTCTTTGGCTTTGAAGTCGCTCACCCTCCTCGGCGCGATCAGGTCCACCAAGGTCCTCTTGGTCTCGTGTCCGAGCATGCGGACGAAGATGGCCCTCTTCTTGTCCTCATCTGAGACTTCGAGCTCCACCAGCGCTCCATTGAAGTCTATCTCAAACAGCTCCAAGTCTCCCGGCTTCCTGATCTCGTAGCCGGCGCATGTCTTGGTCCCGTGGGCAGCCATCATCCCACCTTCGGCGCCAGTTTACTGTATGGGACCAAAGACAACAGAACAGCCAAAGGGTTGGCTTAACACAGGTTTATTGCATGATGATCCGGTGGAGCATGAGGTAATGGTGGTGATACATCTCTATATATACAGTAGCATTATACATTTGAATCTTGTAGCACGGTAGCTCATTGGCCGCTACCGGCGTGGCCTCGCCCAGGCACGCCTCTCCTCCGTAGTTCCTCTTCCTGCTGCTAAAATCAGTAGTTCCTCTTCCTGCTGCTAAAATCAACCAATCATAAAGTTCACTGGGAAGCAAGCAACAGAGATGAATGAAGGCACTCGTGCCTTTCAATACTTAAGGGAGATCTGTTTCTGCTTGAAGGCTGTTTCATGTAGTTTCACCCTAAAATAAGTAGACAGCAAGAAGATTCTCTACCCTTGAGCTAAATGCTTAATAAGGATGTTCTTGGTTTACTAAGTTCATTGTATTTGGAGCTTGTTTTTCATTCAAGGAATTCAGAGTGGTATTTATGTAAATGGGTTAGTCTTAAACACTGTAATTGGTCCAAGATGACCCACAGAGATGCACAGCTATGTTCAAAACTGAACCCTCATCTCTATGTGTCTGGATCAACTTATTCTCTCTATTACCACCCTCACAGATGTGTTTGGTGTAGACCCAAAGGAGGTCTTTCTTTGCTGCTGCTCCATAAATGGGGAACACCACCACCCCGGGGGGGGGGGGTCCTTCCACTAGTAGGCAAAGACCTTTTTCTTCAGGTAGATGTTTCTCCAGTAACTGTCTGCCAATGTTGGGTTGTTTGTTTGTTTTTAAGAAAAGAGAGAGAAAGAGAGAAGCTGGTATGCCTTTTTATCTGTGCAATATGTGTTTGAATTATTTAAGCTGTTTTTAAAATTATAATGCTTAATTGCTTTTAATTTATTGTATTATTTAGCTTTTACATTGTAATTTTTAATACTTTAAACCACCTTGGTTCTTGCTCGGGAGAAAGATTGGGTACATGAAATGAAACAAAATGTCCAAAGGCTAATGCTCAGTTTGTTAAACATGGACTCTCAGAGCGGTCAGCAATACCTCGCATATTGTACGCCTAGCTAAACATACACTTTGCTGGTCCATGCCTTTGAATGGCCTGCTCAACAATGAGATGCCTCCCCTTCAGCACATCATGGATAAGAACATAATCAGATCCTCCTCTTTGGTAATCAACATTAACATTTAAAATACTGAATGGTCCCTCTGTATGCCTCTCCATCTGGATTCTAATGAAGTATGAAAGTGCACACTATGCAAAGCAGGCTGGAATAATAGGAATGGTCCCATTCTTCAATTCCTCAGTCAACCAGACTATCAAGGGATGATTTCCTGCTGGTCACAACTTGTTTTCTATTCCTTCTTCTCCAGGTTCAACCACAACTTTTCACGATTGAGTCTTTCCATCTTTTGAGGGGCCTGCCACATTGTCTTTTTACTCCTCTAGTATACCACTCAGTGACTCCTGCTGTCCAACACCCATCTGTCATTTGAGAAACATGCCCAGCCCAATTTCTATTTATGATAGTTGACAACAGCTTCATTGATTCTGCTTTGTTTTCTTATCTGAGCATTGGGGATGTCCCCCAAGATATTATAAATACCACATTTTACATTTGTTTTAAATAGTGGTAATTAATTTGAGAGTGAAGTGTGAGATTTGGAAGAGGGTTGGCAAAGCTCTTGTAAGAATAGAGGGAAATGTCAAAGTTCCTGTTGGCTCAAAATATGTTTTGCTCAAGTCTAGCATGCAAGCTAGGAAGAACAGTGAGTGCTCTATAAGTGTGTGGTATATCCACAGCATATGGAAGCATGCTTCACCCTCCACAGTGCTAAAACCAACATGTGCATCTCACCCGCCCACAAACTAGACAGCTCACCTCTTGCCTGTCATGAGCAGGCACCATGAAATGAGTCACTGGTGTTCCCTTTTGCTAAATCTTTAAAAAGCCATTGTTCATTTTTGCCCTGAAACAATTCTAGATTTAGCATTCCTTCAGGGGGTGTTCCAAAAACCTCAGAAAAAGCTGTCACGTACTGTTCACACAGTAACATCGTCGGTGCTACAGTACTATAAATAATGTGAGCTCTAAGTTTCAGAAAGGATCTCCTCATGTTCAAATAAGGCATGGAAGGATACAACATTTCAGATTTTGAAATATACTGGTTACCTTTAAACAGTGCATTTTTAACCTGAATATCCAGTTGCTGGATATCACTCAATGCAATGCTGTGAAGTTATGAACCTCTACACAGGAGTAAGCTATACTGAAGACACCAAAACTTATTTCCAAGGAAACATTAATAGGTGTGCTTTGCTACAGTGGTAGATGAGAATGCAGGTAAGCAGAATAAAAGTATTTGACATAATAGTCCTATTCAAGCATTAATATTCATGCATAGTTAGCATGTGAGCAAAGAGAGTACTCCAGCCCTGCTCATTGGTGCCCTTAGTTTTGTTACCTTGAATACAAAGATGGTAACATGGTTGAACAAGACAGCCTCCATTATCCATAAAGATTCTGGATACAAATTGAATTCTGGAAAACTGTAATCAAGGATCCAATTCGAATGGAGAATCCCAGTGACAGCCAAGACTCTCCTGCTCAGGACATAGTAGAAGTGATGATATAGAATAAGAGTGTTTCCCGTTATCATTCTGTCAGCATATCAAATAATAATATCTTTCAAGAAGGAACTGCAGTGGCTTAGTGGTTAAGATGCTGAACTTGACAACTGGAAGGCCAGCAGTTTGAGACCAAAGTACTGCACACAGAGTGAGCTCCCATCTCTGTCCCAGCTCCATTCCAAACTAGCAGTTCGAAAGCAAGAAATTGCAAGTAGACAAATAGGTACCACTTTGGTGCTACGATAACACCGCTTGGTGTACTCTGGTGTTTTAGTGTTCTGGAAATAATAGGCAGCAGCCAGCAATACGGGCCAAACATACAACTTTATTTGGAATAAGAATAAGTGGCCAGAGCTAACAACACACCCTCACATTCCTTAGCTATCTCTGATCAGAACTGACAGTTGGGGGGGGAAACCATTAGAACCGTTGACAGCTCTGTTCCCATTCAGAACCCTCCCGAAGTCTTGCGAGACTTTGGACCATAGTAAAGCAAATCTATACCTATAAAATGGTGTGTTAACCGTTGGAATGTGACAAAGGATGTTGCACCAGGCCACACTAGCCCATAATGGGCCTCCGTTCACTCGCCCGAACCCAGTTCGCAGGTAACTGTCGGGTTGAAATTTTCGGCTGGGGCCAGGAGCCCCCCAGACACAAACAAAAAAAGGGAACTTCAATTCCCAACGTTCCTTGCGCCACGCCGCGCCAGAGCCAATCAGGCTGAGCGGCGCAGCAAAAGGAATGTTTGGAAACGTGCCACGGCCAATCAAAAAAAAGCTGCAGGGGGAAAACCGCTGCAGTAAGCAAACATGCACAGCCAAAACTACAAGCCCCAGCATCCTACATGCCATTAGCATGCAGAACGCTAATGCAGCCAGCGCGCGAAAAATAAAAGTAAACAAAAAAAGGCCCACCGCCGCTGCCCTTCTTCCCCATGAGCCAGCCAGCATGGCCCGTGGGGAAAAAAAGACCCCCCTGCTGCCGCTGCCCTTCCGTTCGATGGGCCAGCTGGCGCGCAAAAAATAAAAGTAAAAAAAAGCCACCGCTGCTGCCCTTCTTCCCCACAGGCCAGCCACCATGGCCCGTGGGGAAAACAAAGAAACCCCCCCCCCCCCCCGCTGCCGCTGCCCTTCCGTTCAATGGGCCAGCTGGCATGCGAAAAATAAAAGTAAAAAAAAACGTCGTCACTGCCCTTCTTCCCCACGGGCCAGCCAGCATGGCCCATGGGGGGGGGGAAAGAAACCCGCCACCGCCGCTGCCCTTCCTTCCCACAGGCCAGCCAGCATGGCCCATGGAAAAGAAAGCACCCTCCTGCCATTGCCCTTTCTTCCCACGGGCCAGCCAGCATGGCCCATGGGAAAGAAAGCCCCCCCCCCGCCATTGCCTTTCCTTCCCATGGGCCAGCCAACATGGCCCACAGGAAAGAAAGCCACCACCACCCTGAAAAAGTATACACAAAAACACAAACCAAAAACAATCAAAAACACTCAAAAATCCAAAAAGGAAAAACAAAAACAGCCAAAAACAAACAAGAAAAACACACAGACACCCCCCCCCAAATAATAATATCCCAACCACCACCACCACCACCCAAAAAAAACCAGAGAGCTTACCAATTGACATCTATCCATGTGGACCAGAACTCAAATGGGAAAATAAAGAAAAAACTTACCAGAAGCGACACCCAGAAGACAGAAGAGAAAAATTGTAGAGAGGCAGAAAAGCTCACCACCCCCACCCAGAGGCCAAAAGAGAAAAAACATTCAAAAATATTGAAACTAATAAGATTAATTCCAAAATCAAATAAGTTATAAAAACATTCAAAAATAATCACACTAATCTCAAAAAATACCCAAAAAAACCCAAAAATCACTTTTCACTCAAAACAACCAAAACAAAAAATAAAAATGTGTAAAAATTAAGATTTTAAAAACCAAAATTAAATTTTAAACTAAATTAAATTAAAATAAAATAAAATAAAATTTGCATAAACATAAAACAAAAACCTTCAAAAACCAATTTAAAGAGCCCGGCACTGAGGAAGCCGGCACGCAAAAAAAACACCCGCTGGGAGCGCAAGTCCGCCACAAGTGGATGCAGTGCCTCGAAGCTACAAAATTACAAAACCTTACAACACCATTTAAAACAGCCCAGCACCATTGGTTCAAGGAAAAAAACGAAACCCTTTACTATCCAACACAATTTTAAAAAGCCCGGCACCACCGGGCAAAATATGCTAGTACATATTAAACTCATTCACAACAAGACAAAATGGCAAACACATTTCCTTAAATACACAACAGGTGTCTAGTCATGCCTGCCATATGATCATGGAACCATCTGCAGACATAGACAGCACTGGACCTTTGGTTGTAAATGGTGATGAGCACTGCATCCTAGAGTTGGATACGACTGGCTTTTGAGCAAGGGTGTTCTTCATTATAAATGGGGCTGATGGTGATAGAGTATTCTCAATGCAGATGTCTCTAGCCCAAGACTCGCAAAAAAAAAAATAACAAGTCAAGCTGAAAAGAAGTATTTAGGGCAAGAGTTCCCAACCTAAGGTCCATGGGCTGGATCCAGCCTACAGCACCATTTCATGTGGCCCACCACCCTTCCAAGGACATTCAAGAAACAAAATTCCCCCCTTTGAAGCTGTTGGGACAAAATGGTCACCTCATTGTGCAGGCAGTGTAAAATGGCTGTCCGGCCCTCAAAGCCGAATGAGAGAGCATGACCCGGCCCCTGGCTTGAAAAGGTTGGGAACCCCTGCTTTAGGGCATACCTCCGAGTGGATGATGAGGTCAAAGATAGAAAGATGGGATCAAAAATATTTTAGCTTACAGTAAACTAATCCTAAAAAAAATCTTTTGAACATTTTTTTATTTGTGAGGGAGGGCATAAAAAGCTGGGAATCTGGCAAAGAATGGTATAATATGGAACAGAATATATGGGGACCCCAGGCAATCTAGATTTATGCTATAGGAGAGAAAATGATGTTGCAAGCAATGAACCAATATGCTAAAAGTTTTAGTCTGTTCAAGCCTATATACGACAAAAAGAAAACAAACAATAAAAACAGAATCAAGAAATGTTGTGTCATTTTATAAACTAAAATGCAACAAGCATAGATGCCTCTTGTGAAGATTTATTTATTTATTTGGTTGAATAATAATAAAAGGTATCTGTTCGGATGTGGCATGGGTGATTCTGCAGATGCTGCTCTCACAGACCCATTCAAATTTCCCTGAACCGAGTGGGTACATCTCTATGGATAGATGTGGATCCCTAGCTGAGGGTCCTGTTTTCTGCTGTTGCTCATTACCAAATGCAATCAAAGAGGCAACAACTTTCACAATTCAATCTGAACCTGGGTTCCCAAACACGGGGCCCAAATGTGCTTGGGTCTGGGCCACCAGGACAGGGGGATTCATCCCAGTGCACCTTTGTCTCTGGCACCCTGGGGAGCAATTAATAATTTTATTATTATTTTATCTGCCCAGCGAGCTGCACTTTAAAGTAAGTAATTGCACCAAGCTCCCTCCTTCAGCTTGGAGCAATGGTTTATTCTAAAGTGCCACGCGCCAGGCAGAGCAAGCGAGGGGTGGTAACCAAGTAGTTCCTGGGGCAGCCTTCTCCCCTGTCCCTTGGTCACCACCCCTCACCCCTGTTCAGCACCCTCCCATGGTGCCCACACACCCCTGGTGCTTGGATGACAAAATGAGAACACCAGGGAGGAGCCTGATATTGAAGCACAATATCACGCTTACATTGCCAGTAAGAAAATACTTGTAGGTGCCAAAATGGCACAACAAAGGGTAGACTTGTTGTTTTACTTTGACTGCAGTGGCTCAAGTAGGTAAGATGCTGTCTGGGAAGAGGAAGGTCAGCAGTTTGATTCCCGAGTACTGCAGGATGGAATGAGCTCCCGTCTTCGTCCCACCTCCTGCCAACCTAGCAGTTCGAAAGCAAGAAATTGCAAGTAGATAAATAGGGACCACTTCGGTGGGAAGGTAACAGCGTTCCGTGCACTCCGGTGTCTAGTCATGCCTGCCACATGACCACGGGAACGTCTGCAGAAGCAGACAGTGCTGGGCTCTTCGGCTTGGAAACAGAGATGAGCACTGCACCCTAGAGTCGGATACGACTAGCTTTTGAGCAAGGGAAACCTTTACCTTTACCTTATATTTTACAGAGTGGGAATGGCTCTGAGATGGGTGGTATAGAAATGTACTAAATAAATAAATACATGTATGGCACCATTATCAGAAATAAAGATGATCTATAGGGTACTACCATTCACAAAGAGACACCAAGCTGAGGAAAATCCCGGAATTTGACTCCTTCTTTCATCAATTAACCAATTCTCACCCAAACACAAAGAAATAAGGACAAATAAACCAAAGTGTATTAGTTAACCAGTCCTTGCTGATTCTTTTTAGGAATGGGCACTGATTTCTGCAGTTTCCTTTGTTTTCATCCAAATAAGATGTCCTTATGTTAATTTGTATAATGAATGGTGGGAAGCTGCATCGAATACTGCAAACAAGATGCTAATGAAAGAACTCATACTTTCATATTCTTTCCAGCAAAATATTTTTAAATGCCTTCTGTATATGTAGAATTAGTCACTAGATTAACAACTGCAAGAAACAGTTCATTCAAATCTACAGGTATGTAATTGCAATGCAGCACTAGAAATGTGATTCTGGCTTGAAAATTACAAGCCTGTTCCAGAACTCTGTGGCTATTTTGTCATATAAGCTTTCCAAATAAAACATAACACATTATCTTTCCTCAAAATACATCAGCAGTTGGCAGAATAAGAACTAGCAATTGTGCCAACATGAATATTGCCTCCCTCTCACACCTACTGTATGTCTCTTGTTTAGGACTCCTTTCTTGGAAAGCAGGATGTAAGTCATATCCAAAGTACAGGAGAAATGGACTAAACAATCTCCTATGCTTTGGAATAGTTTGTTTTTAGAATAATAGCTCAGGAAAGGCTCATGAAGGTCCATCTAGTTAATGAAGGATTTGTAGTTCAGGAAGTTATAACAGCATCCCTGGGGTACACAGAAAGAGCCTCCACAGAGATTGTGGTATTTTTAAACCACAATCAAGTGTACCCTGTTATTGTTAATTTTGTGTTGCCAGCTAATCTTTTTCGCAAAAAGAGCTGCAGAATGAACTCACCAAAAGATGCCTTTATTTTGGCAGTTTCATGTCTGGCCTAGACATGGAAGAAGAAGAATAGCAACAACATTTATTTTATTTTATTTTATTTTATTTTATTTTATTTTTCTGATTTATATTGCCGCCCAACTCCAAAGACTCTGGATGGCTCACAGAAAATAAAACCAATCACATTTTAAAACCAATAAAAAAACATTAAAACTGCCACCAAAAATTACTCCGTCCCCTATAGTTTAAAAGTGATTAAAAGAGGGAGAGAATGTTCTTACTAAATCAGTCAGCAGGCAGTAGTCACCACATTGCTGGTACCCCACACCTGCTTTGCCAGCCAGGATATACAGATGGATATCTAAGCTGTAGTTAACCATCTGTAGTTTCACAGAACCCTAGATAGTCACTTTAAAACCTTTAGGAAGTCTGTTCCTCTTAAAATGGCATGCATCATTTCCAGTCATAGGTGGCTCAGGACCCAATGGTTTGAAGTGAGGCATACACCCCCAGCCTAGTCGATCAGCTGCCTCAAGCTCTAGCCCTGTCTTCTGACAACACATTGATCATCATATAATGGACAATTTCCCACACAAAATGGAAAATAAACTCCAGCAAATTGGTTGGGAAGTGTGGCTAAAGCAGCTGCTTTCCAGCTGATCGTGGGAAGTGCAACCACCAATCAACTGGGCAGCACTAGTTACAGCTTCCCTTTTGCCACTGATCAGCTATAGCAGTCCATTTGGTGACTGGATAGCCAGTGATGTGCTGCAAAAAAAAATCTGCCCCCACCATGGGTGTGGCTAACTCTGTGGGCATGGCTAACTTTGTGGGCCATGCCCACTTGGCCTCCCTACACCATGAATATACAAGCACAAATCTGTCTAAATAAAATCCTTTACTTCAGATCTTGAAAATATACAAAAAATCCATAAATCAGGTATGTATAGAGTAGCAGAAAACCAAAGCTATCCGGTGTACAGCTTTTCGATTACTTCAACAGGGTTTTCTATAATAATACAAAATAACAATCAATATTCATATATACATATATACATTCGCATTGTTTATCTACATTTTTTATCATCATTTTTTATCACAGTCCAGAAAACATGCTTACCTTCTCAATCAATTCTTAAATGTGTTTTTAATATTAGTTGATAATAATAATTAATAATAAATTCATCTGCATCATGGCCTCTTTGTTTTTTCTTGTGTGCCTCGACGTTGTGCTATAGCTCAAGTTAGAAGTTTAAGTATACTCAGCACATGGTCCAGGTGTACCCATTTACATCAGTGGTATAAATTCTAAAAGCTATAGTCAGCATTTATAAAAAGCAACTGAGGTCTTGGTCAGCATTTAGACTATGTGGTGTTAAGGAATTTAAAAGATGAATATAATAAGCTTCTCTGCGCAATAGAGCATTATTCATATCAGTTGTTATATATATATTTTAGGAAGTACCTTTTCTAGGGCCAGAAACTTAATATCATCTTCAGTATTATTATTGTCAAGATAAGAGTTGCTAGAGTTACAGTTAGTACATCCAAATAATCTATGTTCACGTTCTTTTCCAGGTATCCTGATAGACTAGTTTCAATAGCAAAGCGGCAGGCAGCGCAGCCCGCGCACCGGTAATGCCCCCGAATGATCGGGGGGGGGGGGGTGAGTTCGTATTTTGGTCCGAGTTAACTATAGCGTTTCCAATGGTTTTAGTTCTCTTAAAACCGATACACGGTCTCAGTGTGCACCCTGGGATATCTTCAATCACATGCCAATATTTATTAATCATCTTCTTGATTTTGAGAGCTAACGGCGAATACTCAAAGGAACAATATATCATGGGAGAGGTATCCTGTGTTTTTTGAGTCAAAAACTGTTTTCTATGTGTACTACAAACTCTCTGAAATTGAGAATCAATGATATTCTCGGGATACCCTTTATCCTGGAGGAAAGTTTTAATGGTGGCTGCTGATCTAATAAAGTCCTTGTTCTCAGCTGAGTTCCTCTTAGCCCTTGCTAAAAGACTAAAGGGTATGTTCCTTTTAAGGTGACTAGGGTGGAAGGATCTGAAATTCAGATACGAATTTCGATCCGTCGGCTTCCTAAATAACCGCATGCATAGTCTATGCTCTGAGATATACACCGAAATGTCT
Organism: Bradypodion ventrale; assembly: GCA_035047345.1. Lineage (NCBI taxonomy): Eukaryota > Metazoa > Chordata > Lepidosauria > Squamata > Chamaeleonidae > Bradypodion > Bradypodion ventrale. The sequence goes on along the minus strand of JAWDJE010000004.1, from coordinate 144,815,765 downwards.
AAAAAGGGAACAACAATCTTATCAAATTGGCCAGAAAATTTCAAATTACTGTCTAATGAATTTATCCAATTAATAAACTCCAGGATGATATCTACAGAGTCAAAAACAAAAAAGAGATTGTCTATAAACCATTTATACGAGAGCATGTGCTGATGGAACGGGTTAACTCTACTATCAAAGACATAAGTTTTTTCAAATCTTATCATGTAAAGATTGACTACAGCTGGCGCAAGGGCAGACCCCATAGTGACTCCTTGGACCTGGAGGTAGAAGTCATCCTTAAATCTAAAAAAATTATTCTCAAGTACCACATCTGCAAGGTCCAAAAGAAAATGCGTTGTAGGGCTTAAAGATGTTCTTGTGTCTAATGTAGCCTCTAAAATAGGTCTCACTGTGTCTAAAGGGATATTCGTATATAATGCTTGGACATCTAATATGAGAAGCCCTGCACCTGAGGGAATGTGAATACCCTCAAGTTGATTGATGAAATCTGAGGAGTCCCTAACAAAGGAGGGTGTCTCCCTAGTAAAGGGGTTGATGAACAAATTCACATATTTTGCACTTCTTTCTAATAAAGAACCCGTACTAGCAACAATAGGTCTTCCTGGGATAAGGGGGTTACTGTCAGAAATTTTGTGAATTTTAGGTAAGGTGTAAAAAATTGGTACCTTAAAAAAAAGGCTGATTGAGATACTGAAAGGTCTTCTCTGAAATATGATTAAAGGACAATCCCTCATACAAAACAGTTCTAAGTACAGTGGTGACTCTATTAGTAGGATTTCCTTTCAGTTTTTTTATAAAAACTCTCATTTCCTAACTGTCTAAGTATCTCCCCATGGTCTGGGGTAGGGAGGTGTGGCCCAGCCAAGTGGGCATGGCCTGGGGAAATTTCCGCTACCGGTGCCCGGGCACCTGTGGGCACCTGTAGCAGCGTAACACTGAGTATAGCTATAGCTATCACTTCCCAGCTGATCAGGGGAGTACTTTCACCAATGAACTGGGAAGCAGCAGCTACAACTGCTCTGTCATTGATTGGGCTGCAGAAGCTGCTCAATGGCAGTTTAGATGATGCTTTGCTCTATTTTATCCCATCTTCAATGTTCACGTGCACTGAGAATGGGTTAAAATACAGTGCAGCAAAATAGTAGAGCCCCATAAAAGGGTCCAGAAAAAGGAACTTGGTGGAGAGTTGCTCTGCTCCAGCAAATGTGGAAAACGGGGGGGGGGGGGGGGAATGTTGACCAACCCACTTGAAAACTCTCAAAAGGGGAAGTGTTGACAGAGCATTGGCGTCTGGCCAAGTTATCCTGTTATGGTAATAGAGTAGACCATGCTCCCAGCGACTCAGCATCAAATGTCAGGCGGTGGTTAACTAACCCGACAACCCTGAAGACTAATGTCCTTGGGTGCCGAAGTCCACAGGGAAGGGTGATGGTCCCCAATTGGATTAAATCCCACTTGAATCCATCTCGATGGAGGGCAGCAGCTTCATCAATACTGACCTGGGGCCAATGAGGACTTTGTGTGCCAAAAGGACTCAGGACTAAAAAGTGATTCGCGGAACTATATCAGTGACACGGGTGTCATGCTGTGATGCGGAAGGCAGATGAAAGGCCACTGCATTATATTCTCAGGACAGTCTTCATGGCTGATTGCCATGATTATCACCAATATTCAGATACAGCAGCCAAAGAAGAAGAAGAAGACAGAGTATCCCTTCTTGTAGCTCCTGAGTACAGATTGGCCTTTTATGGACAAAAGAAGATCTAAACCAACCATGGTTTTAATCACTCGGAGAGTGTGAAGCATCAAAGCAATAAAAATACATTTGGAAGACAGTAGCCTAGCAACTAAACACAGACTTTATAAATACATGTAGTACCATTTAGGAGGTACAGATATGCAGTTATGGGAGGGCTACTGTTCAGATACAACAGTATAGCTATAAGCAAAATTCAAATGGAAGACCTCTCATTGTTAAATTCTGAAAATATCTGCTCCCCATTTGGATCTATAGTCTCCAGATGCTAAAAAAAATCCTTGAAGTATCAATCATCTTGTCAAACAGTGCCCTAAGATGAAAGACCACTTCTTTCGGAAATAACAATAATAATAGACATAATATTCTTCCAATAAGCTACACTAAATGATAAGTATCTTGCATGCTCATGGGGCAAATCTGTCCATTGTTCTTTGAGAATTCAATTAAACAGGCTTTGTGGAACTTAGTTGAAAAAGTACCAAGGAGCTAGGACATTCAGTCCTTAATAGCATTTCCTACTTATTCCCCCTTCTCCTGAATTAATTGAAGAATGGGAATCATGGCAACTTTATCTCAATTAAATGAATAACAGGCCCAGGATTGGATCTAAAAAAGAAAACAAAGGAGTTCAAGAATTAGCTGTTGTTATTTTTCCTAAGGTCTAGGATCTAAAGTGAAATGTTCAAGGCAATGAGGGATGTGTTCGCAAGTTTATTTTTCTGAAGGGTGGTCTACAAAGGTTGAGAACAAGCAATTGCTTTATTTATGACACATTTCTTCCATTTATGATATCTAGAGACCCATCTAACTCCATCTGCTGTATAGATTTTATCACAAATCATTTTAACCTGGAGGTTTTCTAGTCCTCCCAAAGCCAGCTCTTCAGCCTCCTGCTGCTCTTATCTCCTCTCTGTGATCAAAGATAAGGGCAGAAGTTCAAGGGGTTATAGCAAGAGTGCTGGGTTTAGAACAGTCCTTCTCTTTCTTGGTTTGCTGAAAACTCATGAGGAATGACCAAATGTGGGTTGTGGCAGAAGGTAAAGAACCAATTTTTACATAGAGTAGAACTTGGTCTAAATTTTGGAGACTCAAATCTGTTCCTTCCAGTCAGTTATACTTCCCTTCAGAAGACTCTATCTGTGTGCCCAGCTTTTTGTTCTTCCCCATTAGCAGCCAGTCATGATTGAGCAATCACAGTCTCCATGCTATATATGCCTGGGTGGGAATGGGGACATCCCATTTTTATTATTTTTCTTGGAGACATTTTACACTTTTGCTGCTCTTGTGGTTTAGACAAGGCTGCCTAGATCTCCCTCCTGTGCATTGAGACTGGGTTTTTGTGTGTGTGTGTGTTTTGAGGGGACTCACAATCTGAATACTTGGTTATAGCCAGAATGACAGATACTTAACATTTGTGTATGGAGTGCTCCTTTTATTATTTATTTCTTAATTTCTCTTAATTTCCTGGAGTGTTTCTTTCCTATAATGTCAATAATTTTACTATGGCTATATCATATCCTTTGTTTGTCTGAAAATACCGTATGCTCTATATAGTAAAACATTTTAAGGAATGTTAAGGTTGATTGGATCAGATAAATGGCCATCTGGTCCAACCTTCTGTTTTCTCTGGCAAGCGCACAAGTGGGGCATGAAAGCTCAGTATCATTACTACTTATGCCATTAAATTGCAATTTATGCACTCAAATATTCTTGTCTCCTTGGTTCAGGATTCCTGTTTTCCTTCCTAAGCACATAGAGGGCTATTGTTAAGACTCTGAGTAGCAAAGAAGCAGTGAAGAGCATTATTTCAATCCTCTGCTCTACATCCAGTCTAATGCTTCTAACAGAGGCAAGAAATAACATGCCATCCTCCAGATGTAGTGGACTGGAACTCTAAAAAGCCTAGCTTACTGGCATGAGGATTATGGGACTTGTAGCTCAAAACCTATGGAGGACACAAAATGGCTTCATCTTATGTCAGAGCACCAGACAAGAACTGAGGTGATTGACGTTTGAATTCCCACTCAGTTATTCCAGTCCTAACGTCACTGTTAGACAGTTACAACATCTGAGCCTACCTGGGCTTAGAATAAAACAGGATTGTTGTGAGTGCAAAAGTGAGTTGGGAGGAAGATGGCTGTGCTATTTGAGCAAAGAGCAGGATAGGCAGAAAATAAACATAATAACAGGCCTAAATATAGATACAGTGTGTCTGTCATTGCTTGAACTGGTCAAAAAACCTTCAGCCATAGTGGTAATATCTTCAGCCACAACCAATGGCCTGAAAGTAGACTGGCAAATGGTGCTAATACAAAAGAAAGAAGTTGTTGAGCTGCTCCTCTTCTTCCATCTTGTCTTATTTTGCCTTACTGCTTCTCAGCACTTTGCTCTGCTGTTGTTCTCTTCATCTACAGCACTGGTTCCCAATGTGGGGCCCATGTACTACAGGGGACTTCAATTCCCAGAAGCCTAAGTCAGTACATTCACTGATCAGTGCTTTAGGGAATTGACTTAGGCTTCTGGGAATTGAACTCCAAAAATCAAAGGTTGGGAAACAGTGAGCTACAGTTTCTTCTAGGAATCCCTACCATCAAGGATGTGTCTTGAATCAGGGTTCCTATCAAGGTAGGTCACATGGTGCTTGTCCTGATTTCCGCGTCCTTGAAAATAACACTTTTTTTTAAAGCTTGCAGCCATAGCAGCTAACCACCCTTTTAATTTCTCTCTTTCCCTCTGGGCCCCTATAGGAATTTTCTCCTTTTTATATTTATCTCCACTACTAGTGGAATCTATTCAAATCGGGGAGGGGTCTGCCTTCACTTCTGCTGCATAGCTATTTGAGCACAGCCTCCATTGACACTGCTCCATGACCAACACATGGTAACATTTAATACGCATACAGTAAAACCTCACATAAAGAGTGCCTCACTTAGAGACTAACTCGCTTAAAGAACAGAATTTTCTCTGAATGGTCACCTTGCTTAACAACTTAATCAGGCTTCACAATACCCCCCGCCAGAAGTCACAATTGATCACTTACAATGGTGTTTCGCTTAAAGAGCAATCCCATGGAACACATTATGCTCTTTACGCAAGGTACCACTGTATATCTATATTGCTGTAATAGCACTACAACAGTTCTTTGCCCTGACAGCTGACTGCCGAACTGTTGCAAAGCTATAATAATAAGGATACAGGGGAACATTTTCAAGCTGTGGGAAATCCTGCAAACTTTATGGGGAAAGAGGCACAACAGACAATATGCGCTGACACATGCCTGCATACTGAAAAATACAAAAGATTAGGAATCAGTACAAGATAAATGATTCCTTCCAGGTAGTTTAAAATAAACTGTGTGTTCAGCAAGATAATGTGTTTCCCATCTGTGTCTCATGTATTCCTTAGTATTTGAATCAGTTCCAAGCCTGAGAAAACTGATGCAAATGTAGGGATTTTTGCAAATCAAGACACACCTGGAGAGAAGACTATGCAACCATCTTGCCACATTCCAAGAAAGCTGCAAGAAACCAAAGCACTGAGCAATAAAGGGTTGAAGTGGACATGATCCACGAAAGCTCACATTGAAATATAACAGTTAGTCTTTAAAGTGCTAGTGTTTTTGTTTGTTTGTTTTTTGTTTTGTTTATTCTCTGATATGTCTGAAACAACCAAGTCTCCTTTTAATTGGCAGTAAGAAGATCAACCTGGGACAAATAAAACCGTGTAGCTGCTGAAAGCATCACCTAAACACATCTGGCATCTGACAGCTCTTGTTGGTTGCATTTGTCTGGGAAACATCTTGCTCAGGTCATAGATTTCCTAGGGTGGAAATGCTTTTTGTTATTAAAATGAAGAATAACTGAGGCTATGCAATCCTTGCTGGACTACAGATGCCAATAGCAATCTATTGTAGTCATTGCTAGCTAGCTAGCTAGTGAAAACATAAAGCTTTTGCTTTCATTAGCTAGATATTGACCACAAATGATTATTCAAGTTTGGTGGTAGTCAGAATCTACATCTGGATCTATGATAGTTGTTGGGGTAAATTATTCTCAACCTTTGACTTTCCAGATATTTTAGACTTTGACTCCCAAAAACTCTGTCTGTCACCTGTGCTTGCTTCTGGGAACTGAATCCAAGCACAAAACATCTGGAGGGCAAGGATTAAAGAACTATCTAAGCAATTTGCTGTGGATCAGCAAGGATATCCAACTCTCAAGTGTTTAACAACAGAAGCAACAAAATCAGTCTTTACTCATCCTAAATCGTACTAAATTAATTTTTTTTCAAATAACGAAGGTTTAGAGTAACCAGTTCAGGAGTTTTTTGAAGTGGTAGCCATGTTTAGTCTGTGCAATCATATCAGCCAGTAAACAAAACAGTCCAGGAATGTATTCTTGTAATAAATATTGTGAGTTCCATTCAGTTCTGGTAATTCAGAACAAGTCCAGGATGAAAACATTCATTTCTATATGTGTATATCTTTTGCACCAAGCACCCATTGGAAGATCTGATTAATTTAGTACAAAAAAGTAAGCTCTTTCAGCCTAAAATCATTTTCCCTCTGTTGTGTATGCAAGAACACTGTTGCTTTAAGTAAATGAATGTAACCAGCCCCATATCACAATGTATCACAGCTGCTAAAGGAACGCGAGCGAGCCGCCCATCAAGGGCGGGTGCGAGCGTTCATACTCACATGGTTCAATCCCCAAATCACGGACAGCCGCGGGAAACTTCTCCGCATGAAGAACTACAGAAGAGGGGGGCGTGCCTCAAGACGACGCCCCCAACGGTGGCAGCCAATGAGCCACCGTGCAGCCAGATTCAAATGTGTTTCATTGTTTCATTACTGTATATAATGTGATGTATCTCCGCCATTACCACATGTTCGTTCTGATCATCAACCAATAAACCTGTGTTAGTCCTCATTGCGACTCCTTCATTGTCTTCCGTGCAAGACACCAAATTGGCGACGAAGGTGGGATTATGGCGAATCCCAGAGTCAAGACGTACCATTTCGACGTCAGCGAGCCTGACCAGTGGGAGCTCTACGAGTGCCAGTTTCGGCACGCGATGGAAGCAGCCGGCGTCGACGACGACGCGTTGATACGCTCCCATTTCCTGGCCCAGGTGGGACCGGCCACGCTGCGCATTCTCATGAACTTGGTGGCGCCAAAGAAGGTTGAAGCAGTGCCTATCGACCAACTCCTGGAGCTGCTGAGGGCACATTTCCAGCCGCCCGTGTCGATTTTTCCGGCCCGGGTCGCGTTCCACCGGCGGGACCAGCGCTCAGGCGAGTCCGTGTCCGACTACGCAGCGGCCCTCCGACTGGCGGCCGTGCACTGCAAGTGGGACGACCTGAACCAGGCTCTGCGAGACCGTCTGCTGTGCGGCCTGCGGGACGAAGAGCTACAAAGGAAGCTCATGACCCGCGACGAGCACCTCTCGTTCAATGAGGTGTTGCGAGAGGCGCAAGCGGCCGAGGCGGCCAGGAGCGGGGTCAAGGTGTTCAAGGCCCGCAGCACAGCGTCCGAGCGGGCCAAGTCCCCCGTTCAAGCGGCACGGCGGACTCCAGCAAAGGCAGCCTGGCGGGCACCTAGGTCGCCCGCCGGCACTCCAGAGACCTCCGACGACTCGTCCGTAACGGCGGACTCCTACACCAGCGAGGACGACGGCGTCCAGAGAGTAAGGAAGCGCGGGGAGAGGCGGCAAGACCGAGAGCGGCAGGACCGCCGCTGCGACGGCTGTGGCGCGGCCCACGACCGCACGAGGTGTCCCTTCCGCAAGGCCGAGTGCCACAATTGCGGTCGAAAGGGGCACATCGCCCGAGTTTGCAGGCGCGGGCGACCCGAGAGCAAAGGCAATTCCAGCCACCCCCAGCACCACCAGCGGAAGGCGGCCGGTTCCAGGAAGGTGTCCACCATTCGCGGCGAAGACGGCGTGCACCGCGTGGCCCTGAAGCACCGGCGATTCTACGTGGAGGTACAGTTGCAGGGGTGCCCCGTGAAAATGGAGATAGACTCAGGGTCGTCATACTCCATACTGTCCCAGAGGGAGTACTTGCGCATCCCCCCAGGGGCGCGGCCCAAGTTGCGGGCCATGCGGTCCCATCTGCGGGACGTACAGGGAAACGGGATCCCAGTGTTGGGGGTGGGGAAATTCAAGGTGAAGTTCAAGAATTTCTCTGAAAGGCTGCCCCTAGTGGTCCTCAAGGGGGGGAAGTGTTGCCTCCTAGGGACGCAGTGGTTTGCTCCCCTGGGAATAGAACTGTCCGGCATCCATGCCATAGAGACTGACCCAATGCAGGACGTTTGCAATGCGCACCCGGACGTTTTTAAAAAGGGGCTCGGGACTTACAGGGGGCCCCCAGTTTCATTCGAGTTGGACCCAGAAATCCGGCCCATCCGCCTTAAGCCGAGGAGGGTGCCTTTCGCACTCAAGGACAAGATCGAGGCGGAACTGGACAAATTGGTGGGGCAGGGGATTTTGGTTCCAGTTGATTCGGCAGAGTGGGAGACGCCGATTGTTACGGCCCTTAAATCAAACGGGGAGGTCAGGATTTGTGCAGACTATAAATGTACGATCAACAAGGCCATTAGGCCAAATGCATACCCAGTGCCCGTGGTCAGCCACCTGCTGGCCACACTCCATGGGGGGAGGTGTTTCGCCAAGTTAGACCTAGCCCAGGCCTATCAGCAACTTTCAGTGACCCCAGCCGCTGCCGCTGCGCAGACCATAGTAACGCATAAGGGGGCATTTAAGGTAACGCGCCTTCAGTTCGGCGTGAACTCGGCCCCCGGGATCTTCCAATCCCTCGTGGAACGCCTTTTAAAGGGGCTTCCAGGAGTTCTACCATACTTCGACGATGTGCTGATAACAGCGGGGAGCGAGGTAGAACTAGCTAAAAGACTAGATGGGGTCCTCTCAGTTTTTGAGAGAGCGGGGCTTCGACTAAGGAAGGACAAGTGTGTGTTTTTTGCGAGGGAGGTTGAGTTCCTAGGGTTCAAAGTAACCCCAGAGGGGATCAGGCCCTCAGAGTCCAAGGTTGCAGCCGTACAGAATGCCCCTCGCCCCACCGCAAAACCGGAGCTGCAGTCGTTTCTGGGGCTCCTTAACTTCTATCACTCGTTCCTGCCTAGGAAGGCATCGGTTGCGGAGTCACTGCACGCCTTGTTAAAAAAGGACGCGGTTTGGCGGTGGGGGGACAAACAGGAGAGGGCCTTCCGAGAACTAAAATCACTCCTCTCCTCAGATGCGGTCCTGACACATTTTGACCCTAGGAAGCCAGTGGTTCTGGTATGTGATGCATCCCCGGTGGGGGTGGGGGCGGTCCTGTGCCACGTGTTAGAGAGCGGGCGGGAGGCCCCGGTGGCTTACTACTCCAGGTCCCTTTCGAAGGCTGAGCGCAATTACGCGCAGACAGACAGGGAGGCACTGGCCATAATCGCAGGGACCAAAAAGTTTCATGATTTTCTATACGGCCGCGAGTTTACGGTAGTGACTGATCACAAGCCGCTTCTGGGGATCTTCACTACCGGCAAACCTACCCCCCAAATTCTCTCCCCCAGGATGTTGCGTTGGGCCATATTCCTCAACGCCTACCAATACGAGTTAGTCTACCGCCCAGGGAAGGAGATCTCCCACGCAGACGCCCTGTCCCGATCTCCCCTCCCTACCTTGGGGGATTCCGCATGCGAGGTAGAGCAGGACCACCAGGTCATGTTAATCGAGTCCCTCGACTCACCCCCCATTGTCCCGGCCGACCTCGCCAAAGCCACGGCGGCCGACAAGATCCTAGCCCAGGTTAGTTCATGGGTGAAAAAGGGGTGGCCCACTACTCCCCCAGAGGAACCATTCAAACCGTTCTGTAGGCGCAGGGTGGAACTTTCCCTGGAAAGGGGCTGTCTACTCTGGGGCCAGCGGGTGGTTATCCCAGAGAAATTAAGGGCAAGGGTACTGAAGTTACTACACACCAGTCACCCGGGGATCGTGCGGTCCAAAGCCCTAGCCAGAAGTTTTTTTTGGTGGCCACAGATAGACGCTGACATAGAGCGTCTAGTGGGCACGTGCGAGAGCTGCCAGAGCTCCCGGCCCGAGGAGTCCCGATTACCCCATAGAGAGTGGGACACAGCCCGCGGGCCGTGGTCTCGTATCCATGTCGACTTCGCGGGGCCCTTCCGCGGGGCCACGTTCCTACTGGTTGTCGACTCCTACTCCAAGTGGTTGGAGGTAATCCCCGTGAGCAGCACCTCCTCCGCGACAACCATAAAGCAGTTGCGCAAACTCTTTGCTTGTTTCGGCCTGCCAGACGTCCTCGTGAGCGACAACGCAAGTTGCTTCACGTCGACCGAGTTCCAAACCTTCATGGAGAGGAACGCAATCAGACACATTACTGCTGCCCCATTCCACCCCGCCACAAACGGTCAGGTAGAGCGCCAAGTGCGCACTACGAAAGACGCACTGCGGCGCATGGGTCCCGGCGACCTGAACCTACACCTGTGCCAGTTCCTAATCACATACAGGACCACCCCCCTAGCTTCAGGGTTCTCCCCGGCCGAGCTGCTTATGAAGAGGCGCCCGGCAACGCTGTTTGACCGGATGGATCCGTCCAGGGTGGAGGATGAGGGGAGAAATATAAATTTAGGGGGGGGGAGCGGGAGCTCCAAGAACTTTTCCACAGGGGACCCGGTTCATTGCAGGAACTACGCGGCCTCGGGGCCAGCGTGGGTGCCGGGGACAATCATCGAGCAAACGGGGCCAGTCTCCTACAGGGTCGAGACGAACTCAGGGCTAACATGGAGACGGCACGCCGATCAGCTCCGAAGGCGAGTCACTAGTGAGGGGGAATCAGCGTTAGGGTCCTCCCCCACCCGCATTACCCAAGGGGGAGACACGGAGGCGCACGAGGGCGAAGTTAAAGAGAGGAATCAGTTTGCCCCCGACTATGACCAGGATCGAGAGTTTGACTATAATTTTCCGTACCAGGGGGAGTTAGCGGAGTGGTCCCCCACCCGTCCTAGCGAGAAGAGGGGTTTCAGTTCAGCCCCTGGTACCTCCAGTCCTCGCAGCACGAGCTTGCTAGAGTACACCATAGCCCCGGCCCCCAAGAGGCAAGCGCCACAGAGACAGGCGGCCAGCGGAATCTCGCCAGCCGCAAATCCCCAGACCCCCAAACAGGCAGCGGGAGACAGCGGGGCCACAAGGGTCTCATCGTCAGTCCCGAGTTTCGTACTAGGGGGGTCCCCGGGTCCTACAGGCGGTAGACAAGGGTTCACTTCCCAACTGTTCATTCCGTTCCCGTCCCCACAGGCAAGGTCACCGCAGCCTCATCACAGAACCACTAACGAGTCCCCACCTTACATTGCAGGACAAGACCGCGCGGGACCAGGAGCCACGGGCTCCCCTGCGTTAGGGCAAGCTGACACGCGCCCCAGACGCACGTGCGGGAAGCCACAATGGTTAAGGGACTTCGTCCCATCCTAGGGGGGAGGGATGTTGTGTATGCAAGAACACTGTTGCTTTAAGTAAATGAATGTAACCAGCCCCATATCACAATGTATCACAGCTGCTAAAGGAACGCGAGCGAGCCGCCCATCAAGGGCGGGTGCGAGCGTTCATACTCACATGGTTCAATCCCCAAATCACGGACAGCCGCGGGAAACTTCTCCGCATGAAGAACTACAGAAGAGGGGGGCGTGCCTCAAGACGACGCCCCCAACGGTGGCAGCCAATGAGCCACCGTGCAGCCAGATTCAAATGTGTTTCATTGTTTCATTACTGTATATAATGTGATGTATCTCCGCCATTACCACATGTTCGTTCTGATCATCAACCAATAAACCTGTGTTAGTCCTCATTGCGACTCCTTCATTGTCTTCCGTGCAAGACACCAAACCCTCTGACTTAAATTTCCAAGTTAATTAATTGTCCACAGAGCAGTCCAAATGGTGACTTTACTGTCCTAATGTACCGATAATGAAAAATGTTTTTAATGAGTGTAATGCAAAATGTTTTAAAAAGAAAAGCAAAAATAGGATAGATGCACAGAATGGTTATTTGTGTTTGGAAAATAAACAGCTAATTTGGCTCAGAGGTCAGGACCTGAGCCTTGCCTTGATGGGATACAACAAAGGAACCAGATGTGTAGCTTACTCACAGGATTTTGAAGGAAGAACTGAATCTGAGTACAGTATAATAAAGGAAAATAAACTTTTATTTTATTTGCAAAAAGTAAACCACAGATGGGAGATAACCCATCCGTCCTTGCTCTTATTTACCTCTCAGCAGCATTCTATACCATCAACCATGATACCCTTTTGGATCAGCTCCGGGAGTTGGGGGTACAGGGCATGGTGTCCTGGTTTTCCTCTTTCTTCAGGGGCTGAAGCCAGTCAGTGTTGTTGGGAGATGAGAGGTCCAGCCTGAGGCCCCTATTGTGTGGGGTGTCACAGGGCTCGGTACTTTCACCTCTCTTATTTAATATTTACATGAAGCCACTGGGTGAGATCACCTGTTCCCACATGGTTGGATATCATCAGTATGCTGATGATACCCAATTGTACATCTCTGCCCATGGTGATCCAAGTGTTGCAGTCAACGTCCTATCCAGGTGCCTGGAGGCTGTGAGGGTCTACAGCTGAATACCGGCAATACTGAGTGGCAGTGGATAGGGGGCCCTAAACTGTCCAAGGAGTTACCACCATTGTTACTGGATGGGGCTCTTTTGCCCCAGACACACCTGGTGTGCAATCTGGGGGTCCTCCTGGACTCATGACTCCTGCTCCAGAAGCAGGTGGCAGCCATGGCCAGGAGGGCTTCCATGCAGGTTTTGTGATTCACCAGTTGCGCCCATTTCTGGACCAGGACTCCTTGCTCATGGTCCCTCATGTACTGGTCACCTCCCAGTTGGATTATTGGATTATATGACCATTCAGAGGCTGCAGCTGGTCCAGAATGCAGCCGCCTGCACGGTGATGGGGTGTGGATCGTATGCCCATGCCTCACCCTTATTTCAGGAGCTGCACTAGTTACCGGTATGCCTCCGGGTGCAGTGCAAGGTACTGGTTTTCACCTTTAAAGCCCTACATGGTAGTGGACCATGTTACCTAAGAGACTACATCATCCCAAGATTATCTGCCCATCCCACAAGAGCGGACTGGAGGGGCTCTCTGAAGGTACCATCTGTTGGAGAGGTTCACCTCTCCAGTACAAGAAAGAGGGCCTTCTTGGCATCTGCTCTGGCCCTTTGGAACCTCCTGCCCTTTGGAACCTCCTTCATCTTCAGCCAGAACTGTTAGTTTTTAGGAAAGGGCTGAAGACATGGCTGGCCCAGCAGATGTGGGGAGCTGAGAGAGGAACAGCCGCCCCCCCCCCCCCCGGTCAGCTGATATGAACATGCTAATTGCCATCTGGGTTTTTAGGTGATTTGTTTGTCTATTAGCCACGAAGATTTTATAATGTGTTTTATGTAAGGTTTTTATGGGCTTTAATAGTATGTTGTGCCTTTTATACAAGGTTATGTGCAATAGGATTGTGAGCCGCCCGGAGTTGCTTCAGTGAGTGGGTGGCCATACAAATCTAAATAGATAGATAAATAAATAAATAAATTCAATTTAAGCCCTACATGGTAGTGGACCAGGATACCTAAGAGACCGCATCTCCCTAAGAACATCTGCCCGTCCAACCAGAGGGACCGGAGGGGCTTTCTACCATCAGCTAGAGGGGCTTGTCTCTCTAGCACAAGAAGGAGGGCCTTCTCCGTGTCTGCACCAGCCCTTTGGAACCTCCTACCAATTGAACTATGGCTCCAGACGGAATTGCTGCCCTTTAGGAAGGATCTTAAAACCTGGCTGGCAGGGCATTATGGGGCACGGATGGTAGGGTGTCCCTGGCTGGTTGGCTAGTGTAAATCAGTAGTATTCCTCCCCCTTTTGCATTTTGAGCATTTTTTTATGGGGGCGAGACTTTTTAACGTCATATGAGGGTAGTGTTCTTAATGTTTTATAATGATTTTTTTGTACTTGCTTTTGTTTTTACCTGTTATATTGTTGTTTATCTGATATTGCTGTAAGCCTCCCAGAGTCAGCCTAGGCTGAGCAGGAAGTATAAAAATTTAATAAATTAAATTAAATTAATTACATGTTTTTAAAAAAAGAATCACACATCTTCATATGCATGTGTGTATGCATGTGAACAGAGGTAGAAAAGAAAAGAAAAACTGAAGATAAAACAGTAGTTGAGGCAGTGGTTAATAGGGGAAGGAATGGGCAGATGTTTAATCCAAACCTTTGGATTCTGAGCTCTCTAGATGCTCTGCAGTGTGCCTCCTGAATTGACCTTTCTATTTCATCTTAAGAAGCCCCCCTTATTAAGTTTAGTTAAAAATATCACAGAGAGCAGACATCAGTGATGAACAGAGGAAGCAGCAAATAGGTAGGCAGACAACCGGCAGGAAAGTAGACCCAGTCTTTTGCTTCCTAAAACTGTGGGCTATATTTACATTCCAGAAGAAGAAGAAAACCCAGTGACACAATAGAGATTGACACCATGTAATACATGGACGGAGAGTTGCTGCAAATTTGATCCAGGGTTGAAGCTGTTTACCATCTATATGAAGCTGCTGGAACATTTGGAGTCTGTTTTTATTAGTATGCTTGTAATACACAGCTCTGTCTTTCCTTTTCCACCTCAGTAGTGAATATGGTCACCTGGAGGCAGGTATGGCATGAATGGAAGATAACAGACTGAAAATGAATCTGGAAAAGATGGAGGTCATGCTGATTAGGGGCAATCAGTTTCAGGTTGAGTGGATTTCCCTTAATTTAAGGGGTGTCATTCTCCCATTGAGGGACAGCATTCGTAATCTGAGCATACAGCTTGACCAGTCTCTGACCATGGAACAACATGGAACTGATGATCAGGTCCACATTTTCCATCAGTGACACATTGCCCAGCTCCACTCATTCCTGGACAGGAAGTCCCTGGTGACATTGATCTATGATGCACTGGTTATCTCCAGAATCGACTATAGGTGGGGCTTCCCTTGAGGCTAGTATGGATACTTCAGTGGGTACAAAATGTTGCAGCCAGGCTGGCTGTTGGTATTGATCAATTAGACCATGTCACTCTGTGTTTGGTTAGCCTGTTCTTTGTCAGATTCAAAGTGTTGGTTATAAACTCCTTGACGATCTGGGACCATGCTACCTGAGAGAGCACCTGTTTCTTAGGAATTATACCCATTTCACCCAAATAATTAAACTTCAAGTGTAAGAAAGGTGATGACCAAATCAAGAGTATTTTCTGCTGTAGCCCCCAGGTTGTAGAAAGTATTTCCAGCAGAATTAAATTGGCTCCAACTCTGCTGGCATTCTGGAAATCCTTTAAAACTCTTTTGTTCCATAAAGCCTTCCCTACTTAATTTGCCAATTATTGAGATTTATTATGGATTGACCCCAGATTGTTTGATTGATTATGCTGTGCTATAATATGAGGTGATTGACTGGGTACCTGCTTTAATTGTTTTAATGATGCAGCTGATGCCTGTTAGGTATGTTTTATTGATATGTTGCATATGATGTTTTAATATTGTATAATTGTTTGAGTTTTCAACTGTTTCTATGCCACCAAGACCGGAGAATTGGAAATCCACAAAAACTGAAACAAACTCAGATAAGGATTAGAGGGGAATCATAAGAACACAGGTTGGATCAGGCTTCTGGTGGCTTTCAGATGCCACCAGACAGCAGATTTGCAGTGTTGTGAAAAGGTATAAAATTGTTAGTGCCAGAGTATACTATTGTTGTAATTTTACTGCCAGATCAGAGAGAAATGCTAGGGGGATTTTCTACCCATATGGCAAAGCAACTTGGCCAGCTTTCAATCCTATGCACATCAAGTTAAGAGGATGGTGACCTCCATTTGCTGCTTTACCTCATAAAACAACATGACTAGACTAGGTCTGGCACCTTCTAAAGCTGCGATAAACCATTGCAGGCGCACCCCCCCAATAACGGACACAGACAACATTGAAAGTGGATAACAGCATAGGGCCACATTTATTGATTCAATGCCCTAGTCCGAATTATAAATTTGTATTGGTAAAACGACCAATCATAATTCCTAAGGCAAGCAGGCCGAAGTAACACTGGTAAGGTACCACCCCAAAATTGCCAACGGCAATTGGTTACAATGTATCAATTTGTATCAATTTGTTTGTTGACAACAAACAAATTGTTGACCGTAGTCAATAACTAACTTATGACCCCACCCTCTGACGCGTATCCGTGAAATCACAGGGGTGATGCATGCTGGTTAGCAATCATCATCACCCCATCGCCTGGTTCGTCGTTGACCGGACAACGTTTAACTAATTTATTCCTGTCTAGTGTTGTCCAGTCAATTGCGAACCTGCCGGATACTTGTGGGTCATACTGTTTACCTTACCAGTGCTACCCGCCACACGGAGGGGCTTCAAAGAAGACCTGACGCCCCCCCCCCCCCCAGACCGTCAGCTCGGTCAACAGGCCTGCTCGCCAATCACCCAACAGGAGGTCCATACCTCCTCGCGACAGATGGACCCCATCCCCTGCGTACAAGTCATAATTTTGTAGACTAATATCGGGGTGATGACTAACCCGTCCCCAAGCCCTGGTGGCAAGAAACCGCGCCACTGCCTTATTGACCGCGCGCCTAGCGCGGTCAAGGGCCAGGAGGTTAACGCCCCCTCTGTAAGAATGGCGCGGAACAATGTCCGACCAAACCAGGGTTGTGGCAGGCCAGACATAATGCAAGTAGGCGAGTTCCTCGCAAATCGCATGCTTGAGCGATAAGCCGGTGACCTGGCCCAAATCATTGCCCCCCAGGTGGATGATTAGAATGTCAGGCGGGTCAGCACCCAGGCCAGAAAAAAGGAAAGGCCGCAGCTCCCGCTATAACATCCCAGGCTTACCATGCCATGCGAGACTGGCGTGGTCACCCAGTCCCAGTCGGGGTCCCCACTCTGTCGCCGCAGCGTAACGCGCTGCCCTGTGCACATAGCTGTGGCCCACCAGCCATACTGTCACCGGTGTAATACGACACCCAGGGTCTGTAAGAAAATTGAGGAAAAAGGCGGTAAGGTGACTGGATTGGTACTCATGGCGGGAGTGGGCGCACATAAAACTGAAAACATTGTGAGCCCCACCTCCCCATGCTGCGTATGTCAGCCCCAGAGTACCCAAAAGCAGCTGCTGTAGAGGCTGCACCAATGCGGAACGAATGTGTGCCATAACGGGCACCTGGTAGGCCCACCCTGGTGAGGGCTCTGGCTGTCACCTTCCAAAACTGAAATTTAGTAAGGGGAGACCCATCTTGGTGACAGAAAAACGGGCCGTGGTGCATGCCACGCAGTGCCAGGAATTCCTGTAGGGCACCAACCGGACAGATGTCTGCCAAAGAACAACGTAGCAGTCTTACACCACTGCCTACGCCATGCTGATCTGTTTTAGAGGAGCGTATCCTCAACTGGGCCCAGTCTTTGGCAACATAGACATCTTCGAGTTCCAGTGCCCTACCACTTGCATCCGCCTTAGACAGCATCACGAGTTCGCTGACGCGGAGTGCTCCAAAAAATGCCACCGTTGTGGCTGCATGAAAAAAGGGCTGCCTCATAATGATCAAAACAGAGGCCTGGCCAGCCCCGGGCCAACTGGGTAAGAACCCCTGGGGAAATAGGGTGCCGGTCGTCCGGGCAACGCCCGCGCTCGCGCACCCACCCCTCCAAAACATGTCTCACCCGGAAGTCAGAGGTGGTATCCACATGACCCCCCACTTTGGCCATAAAAGCCAACGCCGAGAGCTTGGATGCTATGGTGCGAGGTGCGAGGCCCTGTGCATGCAGGTGAACCATGAACCGCAGAACATGGTCCACCGGGATAGGCCAGGTCTCTGGCAAGAGAAATTGAGTAGCAAATGCCCTGTACGAATTGAATGCTTGTTGATACGCCTTACGCGTGCGTGGCGCTAGTGACAGGCCAATCGCCCGGTTCACCTCTCCTTGCCAATAATCCACATCTCGTCCGGGAGTGGTGAGGGAAATTCCTCCGCATCCGGGGCCAAGGCGCGGAACCGGGAGATCTGCAGGCGGGACAAAGCGTCAGCAATATCATTATTAATCCCTGGGACATGCCTGGCCCTGAACAAGATGTTGAGGCGCAGGCAGCGCAGCACAAAATGGCGTACTAGATCCATGACCCTGGGCGATTTGGAAGTCTGTGCATTGACAATGTGTACAACCGCCGCATTGTCACACCAGAAATGCACCACCGAATTAGCCCACTGTTCGCCCCATAGCATCAAAGCCCCCAGAATGGGAAAAAATTCCAGGTATGTGAGATCTCGCAGGCGACCTGTGCCTGCCCATGCCGGTGGCCACCCACCATAGGCCCACTTCCCATTGAAGTACATCCCATAACCCAGGGATCCTGAGGCATCAGACTGGATCTGGAACTTGGGGGATGCCAGGAGGTCAGACCTCCAAAATGAGACCCCATTAAACTCCCTCAGGAATTGCAACCAGACGAACATGTCTGCCTTGATACCCCGGGTGAGCCTGACTCTGTGGTGGGGCCTGGATAACCCTGCCATGGCGTCGCATAAGCGCCGGGCAAAAGCCCTGCCCGGTGCGACCACCCTGCAAGCAAAATTAAGGTGCCCATGTAGCACCTGCAGTTCCCTCAGGGATGCCTTACGCTTGGCCAGCAATTCCGAGATAAGGGCCACTATCCTGGACACCTTATCACCCGGCAACCTAGAAGCCTGCACTACCGTGTCAATCTCAACCCCCAGGAATACTAGCTTGGTCGATGGGCCCTCGGTCTTTTCGGGCGCTAAAGGGACACCAAGTTCCTTCATTAGCGTCTGAAATGTGTTGAGGAGACGTGCGCACGTGTCCCAGCCCCGTTCACCCCCGAATAAAAAGTCATCCAGGTAATGGGCTACAGACCGGGACCCTGACCTGCGGACGAAAGCCCACTCTAGGAAGGTACTAAAACGCTCGAAAGCCGAGCATGATATGGAGCAGCCAAAAGGCATGGCCTTATCAAAATAATATTCCCCCTTAAATTTAAAACCCAGCAATTCAAAGTCGCCCGGGTGCACTGGCAAGAGGCGAAAAGCCGACTTAATGTCACACTTGGCCAGCAGGGCACCCGGGCCACACGAGCGCACCATGCGCAGCGCATGGTCAAACGATGTATACCTGACTGAACAAAGGTCATCAGGGATAGCATCATTGACCGATCGGCCGGCTGGGTAGGACAAATGATGAATAAGGCGAAACTCACCTAGGGACTTTTTGGGGACCAAACCCAGTGGCGAGACCTTAAGATTGGGAAACGGGGGTGCGGGGAAAGGTCCAGCGACCCTGCCCGCGTCTAACTCCTTTTTAATGCTGGCCGCAGCCACCTCCTCCCTTCCTCTGAGGGATAAAAGGTTGGGAGCATCCTGAGGGGACCTATCACCCATAAAAGGGATACGAAATCCCTGCTTAAAACCTTGAAGGAGATACTCCCTGTCCTCCCCCTTCGGGTACGATGCGAGCCAGCGCTCCAGCATGTCCACCTTAATTGGGGAGGGGGCCTTTTGGAGAACTAGGTCCATCCGTGGCAGCCTTGCCAGCCCACTGTCCACCCCTCCCTCTGCCTCGCGCCCCCCCAGGCCTGGGACAAGCAGAGGCTGCGTGGGGGCCAGAACATGTGGGACACTCATGCTTATACCTGCAGTTCTTTCGATTGCAGGAACCATTTGACGAGAAAGTCCAGCACAGCAGGCGGGCTGGAACCCCCTGCCCCGCCGCCTGGCGGGTAGCCTGCGCCGGAGCCGCTCGCTGGACCGCATGTCCGCAATGGTATCTATCCCCCGGGGCAGGGCGTGTGGGTGTCATATACAAAAGCCACAGCCTCTGGCACGGCTCCTCCCATCTCATCTCGGGGTGGAGGGGAATCCTCATACGGAATTCCTCATCATATGCTAGCCATGAGGGACCCGGGAAATCGACCATCGCCCTATATATGTTGTCCAAATATTGGACCATGGGAATAGCTAAATCCGGCCGCGCCCTCAAATATACCGCCATGTATATTAAATAAGCGGGGAGCCAGTTGGCCCAGGTACGCGGCGGCTTACGGCGGCGTGCCTGCTCCTTGTCCTTCTCATCCTGACCCTCCCTTTCCTCCTTGGTGGGCTCTCTGTTGAGGAGTGAGAAGATATCTACATACTCCCCTCGCCATATCTTTTCCCTAGTAGCCTGTGCCAGGTGATCACCCAACGGCAAGGAATACCCTGCCGTCGGCAAAGCCGAAAAGGGGACAGCCGGCCTGGTAAAAGGGGCCTGAGCTAACCCAGCCACCCCCAGAACATTCCCTGCAGTGTAAGTACCAATGCCCACCCCAGTGCCCAAGGTGGCAGTCGTCGTCGCCGGGTGGGTCGCCGACAGCGTGGCCCCCGCACCACCCGCGCGAGGCCAAGGCCATTGAAAGGCCCCCCCTTGATTGGGAATGTGTGTGGATGTACTCGCTTGCACCGTATACTCACATGCTGCACCCCCGCGGGCCGCCCCCACCGGGGGTTCCGGCCCACTGGGGGCGTCGGAGCTCACAACCGACGTAGAGCTCATCACCGGGGCTTGACCCGCACTTGATTGCTGGCTGGGGAGCTGCGAGGCAGTGGCCGAAACCGGGCCACGCGCCTGCAGCAGCTCGACCCTCCCCGCCGGCTGTTGTCCTCCTGCCGACAGCGCCTCAAGAGGAACCCCGAAGGGGGCGCCCGCCTGACTGGCCCGAGCCAATGAGGCCTCCAGGGCCGCAATGCGGGCCAGCAAGGTGTCCACGTTGACCATGGGCAAAGGGCCGGCCGGCCCGCCTGATCCAGGCATGGGTACAGGTCCCTGTACCCCGGGACCCACATATGGCCATTGGCCAGCACCAAAGCCCGGCAGGGTTGGTGGAGAAACTTGCCAAGGCAGGGGGCCGCACCACCCCCCAAGGCTAGAGGGCCCAGGGAGAGGCTGCGGCCCAAGAGGAGTAGGCCCGACAGAGTGGGCAGGAGCAGGAGCGGTGTCCACCGCTCGTGGGCCGCGGGCCGGAACCCCTTCCACGCCCGTACTCTGATCGCCCACTCCGGGCCAAGGGGCAATAGACCCCATTCCGCTGGCCCCGGCCGGGGCCGGCAAAGGTGGCTGCTGAGGAGGCGGCACCGCGGTCCTCCGACCTGGGTTGCGCCTCCTAACAGCGCGAGCTGAACTCGAAGCTGCCTTCTTCTTCGAAGGCATCTCCTCCGAAGCAGAAAAGGGAAGCCGGCAAGGCAGAATCGCTACCAAAAGGCTTCCCGGTAAGCTAACGAGCGACGGAGACACAGGGGAAAAAACTTCTCCGCTCCGTCGCTGAGGTAAAATGGCAGCTCGGCTGCCTCGTGGCCGCCCCTTTTATAAGGGAGCTGGCCACGCCCCTAACTACCCGGATTCTCTGTCCTGTGGGGGGGGGCCCGCAAAGGGCGCGGCGGCCATTTTGGCGCCGCGCTTGCATTGTATGCACATGGCTTATGGCCCACTAGAGGAGTGGTGGGTTGTACAAGTTGTGCAAACTCACAAAACAGAAAGTTATGACATTCCCCAGTAGTTTTCTGAAATGAAAAAAATACTCAAGTGAAATGTCAGTTCCCATTAAAAAGTATTTTAATTGTGCAATAAGGACAGAAACCTTATTTGTGCACAGTTCATTGTTCCCTTTTGTCCTTTCCATGGGACAATATTTATTTGAAGAATCCTAGATAACCATGCAAATCATAAACACTCTTAGGTTTGTTAAACAAAACAACCACCTTCCACCTATGCTATAGACCCCCAGATTACAGCACAGTTGTGTGCATGATTGTTTATTTTCCAAATGGGTGTGTCCCCGTGTTCAGAAAGCTAGTCCATGTTCAGCTGCTTAGGAAAACAAAGATGTGCTGCCAGTGGATATAGTTGATTGTTAAATCAAAAACAGACTGGAACCAAATAGTGACGTGAGTAGAATCATGTTTGAAAGAAGAGAGCCAAATTTGACTGTCCTGTTTATTTTTTGTTGTTGTTGTTCTGTTTTAAGTTACATTATTGCATAAGAAACAATCTCTTGTGAAAGTGCACTGCCTGATCATTCACAGCAGAATGGGTGAATTCACTCAAATTAGAAAGCATCTCTTTAGAGGTTCCATTGCAGCATTTAAACTCTTGTGGCTGGCTTTCTCAAGCAGGTTGCCACCTGCTGCTGAAGCCATCAAGTTATAGGAAATCCAAGACTGAACCAACTTTAACATACCAAGGATAAGGCAATGTTTCCCCATAATTCCATTCAGAGAACAATAGATTTCAGTGGGACCTGCAAAGGTCATCCAGTCCAAAATCTTTGCTAATTCAGAGAGCGACCAGGTACAACTTCCCTGATAACCACCTGCTTAAAAGCATTCTCTCAGCAGTAAGTCTTATATGACTACTTCTTTTGCTCTATG
This sequence comes from Bradypodion ventrale, assembly GCA_035047345.1. NCBI lineage: Eukaryota > Metazoa > Chordata > Lepidosauria > Squamata > Chamaeleonidae > Bradypodion > Bradypodion ventrale. Next base: position 144,793,480 of record JAWDJE010000004.1, on the reverse strand, counting down.
GGTAACTTGAGAATATACTGTAGTTTTAATATGAGGTTGATAGAAAGATAAACATTTTTGCACACCTTGTAATTCTTCAAAGTGCCCACGGGGCAGGATATTCTACCCTGTCTTGCAACAGGTCCTTCCCATTGTCTGGCCCACTCCTCTTTTTGACAAAAAGATGTAGACAGTCACAGTATCAGTGGTACAGGTATCATGCTGCGATGCAGAAGACAGATGAAAGGCCATGGCATTATATTCCAGGACAGTCTTCATGGCTGATCACCAAGAGAATCACCTATATTTGGAATCTGATATGGCACAAAAAGAAACAAAAGAAGTTATTATTCTATAAGCTGCTCTGATACCATACTAATTCAATGTTGTTATTATCTTTATGGCTGTTTGCAAATGGCCTCTCAATATTCACTTTTTTTAAGTAGGGAAACTTCAGGGTCAATTTAGAGTGACTGGAAGAGGAAAATTAACTAATCTGAACATCTGAGTGTCATAGCAGGACATCAGCCCACCTCTAGGATTATACTAATTAGCTTGCTTTATTTGGTGATTGGTCTTCAGGACAAGCATGAGATTCAGGTTGTTGTTAGCTTCTACAGAAATGGCTGTACAATGAAAGACAGGAACATTTTTAAATATGCCAGTCCCTGAAAACAATTTAAGGACTAAGGGCTAGTTTACCTTTCTTAATACCATAAGCATACCAAGGAATATTAGCACCATTGCAGTGGATACATATCTTAACCTATAAAACCAAGTGTTCACCGTTGGAATTGGCTATACGTTGCTGTGCGTTGCCCTACTGACCCGCACCCTCCCTTCGAGAGCACGGGCGAATTGCCTACGCAGGTCAACGAAGGATTGAAAAATCCGGCACGGGGGCCTCAGCCCCACTAACGGCAAGAAACGTAAAGAACATCACTTCCCGAAAGTCCTTGCGCCGCGCCGCGCCAGAGCCAATCAGGCTGAGAGGCTCTCGCACGGAGCAGCGTTCGAACACGCGCCGCAGCCAATCAAAAGAAAAGGAATTTAAAAAAACGCAGCACAAACACAAAGCACCAACACATTACTACAAGCCCCAGCGTCCTGCGCGCAATGTGCGAGCAGAACGATGAGGCAGCCGGCGCGCAAAAACAAAACTAAAAAAAGCCGCCTCCGCAACCATTCAACCCCACGGGCGAGCCAGCATGGCCCGTGGGGGAAAAAAATAAAAAAGAAACCGCCGCCGCTACTCTTCCGTTCGAAGGGCCGGCGCAAGAAAAATAAAACTTAAAAAAAACCACCGCTGCAGCCATTCCTCCCCATGAACGAGCCAGCATGGCCCGTGGGGGAAACCCCCCCCCCACCGCCACCATGGCCCTTCCGATCGAAGGGCCAGCTGGCGGGCCAAAAAGACGAGAAACAAACAAAAAAAACACCCCTGGCCGCCGCTGCCCTTCTCTTCGAAGGGCCAGCCAGAGCACCAAAAATTAAATCAAACAACCCACCCCCCCCACCCCCCGCAACTGCCCTTCTTTCCCACCGGGCCAGCCAGTATGGCCCGCGGGGAAAAAGAATAAACACCCCACTGCCTCTCCCTTCCTTCCCATGGGCCAACAAGTATGGCCCGTGGGAAAGAAATCACCACCACCCAGCAAATGCCCTTCCTTCCAATGGGCCATGAAGCATGGCCCGTGGGAAAGAAAGCCTCCCCGCAAATGACTATCCTTCCCACGGGCCATCCAGCATGGCACATGGGGGGAAAAAGCCTCCCCGCAATTGGCCTTCCTTCCCACGGGCCATCCAGCATGGCCTGCGAGAAAGAAAGCAACCCCACACACACACACACACACACAATAGAAAAAACACACAAAATCACAAACAAACAGCCAAATATGAACAAGATAAACACACACATAGACCCCCCAAAAAGAATCCACCCCCAACCCCCCCAAAAAAAACCCCCACATTACTTACAAAAAGACGTCTTCCTTCTATGAGAACCGGAACACAAATGAGAATGCAATGAGAAGCTCAAAAGCTCACCACCACCACCCAGTGGCAAAAACAGAAACAACATTCTAAAATATTTAAAAAATAATAATAATTCTAAATTTAATCACATAAATTATACAAACATTCAAAAAAAACCCACACTAATCTCAAAAATTACCAAAATAAAACCACTTTTCACTATGAAAAACCAAAACAAAAAAATTTAAAAGAACATTTTAAAAAACAAAATTAAATTTAAAACTAAATAATATTACATTAAATTAAATTAAATTAAATTTACATTTTTTTTGCATAAACATAAAAAACAACTTCAAAAACAAAATTACTCGAAGCCACAAAATCAAAAAAACTTACACCACCATTTAAAACAGCGCGTCACCATTGCTTCGACAAATAAACGAAAGCCTTTACTATCCAACACAATTTTAAAAAGCCCGGCAATGCCGGGCAACCTATGCTAGTACAGTATAAGAGTCAACAGGTCATTTTCTTGTTAAAGTGATTTTCCCCATTAATTATAGACATTGAAATCTGCCAGCCCTCAAATGTGTTGTGGAGTAGCAGGCACACACATTTCATGTGTGTATGGTTGTGTACACATGATCTTGTGTAGGTGACAATACAATAAATTTTGCCAGTCAAGTTCTACCACCCAAAACCAGGTGGTGTAAGAAATGAGCCAATTTAAGTCAGATCTGAGCTTCCTCCAGCCAAGTTAGCCAGAGTAAAGGTAAGGTAAAGGTCATCCTTGCTTGAAAGCCAGTAGTATCTGACTCTAGGGTTCAGTGCTCATCTCTGTTCATAGCAAAAGAGCCAGTGCTGTCTGTGTTTGCAGACAGTTCTGCAGACATGTGGCAGGCATGCCTCGACACTTGAGTGCACAGAACACTGTTTACCTTCCCACCGAAGTGGTCCCTATTTATCAACTTGCAATTTCTTGCTTTTGAACTGCTAGGTTGGCAGGAGCTGGGACAGAGACAAGAGCTCACTCTGTTGTGCAATACTTGGGAATCGAACTCCGACCTTCCATTCATCGAGTTCAACATCTTAACCACTTGAGCCACTGCAGTCCCAGGATAAAGGTAGTCCCCAGTAATCTCCCTAGGCTGGGAAAAGTTGACACTCATCACAGGTTCAGAGGCTGAAGTATCAGCTCAGCATGCCCTCATTTGCCTTAGCCTAGTTGGAACTGCACATCTGGGCAGTGGAGTATTTGAGTACCCCAGTATCATGGATTCATCCCGTAATTTGTTCCCTTGGACTTCAGGCATACAGAGTCCAAATGGTTGCACAAGGAAGAAAAACAGACAACATAAATCACTACATTGCACTGTAAGAGAGGGTGATTTGTGGTTAAAAACATTTGTAGAAAATGTTATCCAAACTGCTCAGGAAACTTTTCATTCTTTGGACAGCTTGTGTGTTTACCATTACATGTAATCAAACAACTTTACATGTGTTCCTGGTTTATACATTTGTGCCTGATTTCTCTCCAGCAGTCTCTTGTGGTTCTGGCTCCAGTTGGTTATAGCAAGATCTCCTCCCCTTTATATAAACCCTCTAAAAACAAACCAAAGGTTATGTTGGGGATTTGTATTGTGAACACCCAAAGCCATTCCATAAGCACAGATAAGGGCTGTGTCCTGTAGAGTTAAGATTCCAGCTTTGCCTCATCATGGAGCCACTCCAGAACCTTTTCTTCTTTTTCCTTTTGTTCCCCTTTTTTTTTTTTGGCTCCTTGGATATCACATAAAATCTGAAGAAAAAACACAAGAAAAACATGAGAGGCTCTAGGCTTGTGCATCTGCTTTCACTTTGCATTTCTGGAGATGAACAGAATAATCTGGCTTGCAATGAGAACCCAGGAAGAAACACAAGACATTAGAGAGCCCTCATGGTATAGTGGTTAAGTTTTAACACTGCAGCCCAAACTCTGCTCATGATCTGAGTTCAATTCTGATAGGTTCAAGGTTGTCTTCTTTCGAGGTCAGTAAAATGAGGGAGAAACTGCCTGGAGATTGCTCTAAGCACCATGGGTGGCATATAAGTGTAATTGCTATTCCTGTTATTGGAGAGGGAAAGGCCATAATGTACAGAGAAACTTTGAGAAACTTTGACCCAGCACAGAGCAACAAATCCAGTTATCAGTTGATCCACCTCCTGACTCAAAGAATTAATGAATTACATTTAAATAAATGAGCATAATACATGGCTATAATTAATTCTGAAGATCATGCACTAAACCTCTTAACAGTTAGAGCAGTACGATAGTGGGAACAACTGCTTCAAGAGGTGGTGAGCGCTCCAACACTGGAAGCATTCAAGAGAGAATTGGACAGCCATCTGTATTATCTGCTTTGATTCAGATTCCTGCATTGAGCAGAGGGTTGGACATGATGGCCCTTCCAATTCAGAAATTCTATGAACCTTTCCATGAATATAAAGCTCACTTTAGATAATGTTAGGTCATGCACTGTGCTTAATTTTTTAAAAAAAGAGAACAAGGGATGTGAAAGATATAAAAACAGGTTACATTGCCTGTGATTTTGGAAAAGGTCTAGCTATTGGCTATAAGAGCACCAGCACCAGTTTATTATTACAATGAGTCTCTGCTACCACTTGCTGAATTGCTACAGAATGGCTATTAACTTGAAAGAAACTAGCCTAGAGTCACAGATGGAAGAGTGGGCTAGAAGAGATTTAGGAACAGGAGGATTGATCAGGAGCTGGCAATATCATTGCATGAATCAACTGTTACTGTGCAGGGGTTGTGTGGGAGTAGTATATGGTGTGGGTGTGAGTAGCATGTATATTGTGTTTGAGCAGTGGAATGGGACTGGAGAGAGAAACGGGTAGAAGATTTACAAAGCTTTTCAAACATCTAGGATACCTTCAATGCCTGTAATATTTTGATTTTTGTTTCTCTGTATGTAACAGGGCCGCCATCAGAAATTTCTGGGTCCCGTACTGAGCAATCCTATTGCTCAGAGAGAGAGAGAGAGAGAGAGAGAGAGAGAGTAATGTCACAATTATGGCCGGCAGTGACAGGGCCCCTGTCAGCTCTGGGCCCTATAAGGCTTTAGCGTATGAGAACCAAGACACAGGAAACAGCCACAGGCTGGTTTAACTCAGGTTTATTGCATGGTGGTCAGAGGGAACATGAGGTAATGGCGGATGCATAGCTCAATATATACAGTAGTAAAACATTCGAATGTGGCTCCACGATAGCCTATTGGCTATTGTCTGCGTGACGTCATTGTTAGTCACGCCCTTCTTGTCCAGGTGTAGGTAGTGGCGGGAAACTCCGCGCTGTAGCCTTTGATGAGTATGGACCGAGAGAGCTTGGACGCTCGCCGCTGCCCACTGGTGGTCATTAGCTCGCGTCCTCATACAGGGTTTATAGTGATACAGCTGAAGGCTATATTGTTACTGGTAGGAAATGATACATTGTTATCACATGAAGATGGTTACCCTATTAGAACACAACACTCCTCCCCCCTAGGATGAGACGAAGTCTCTCAGCCAAGATGGCTTATTTCGAACACGCTGGGGTCTCGGTGTGGGCTGCCCTGCCCCGGGTTTGCTACCTTCTCTTTGTCCCCTGGCTTCCTGTCCTGTAATTGGAGAGGGAGACTTGTTAGTGCCTTGCCGCGGTTCTGCGGCTTTGTCGGGAGGTGCGTGCTTTATTTGGGAATAACCGGGGGCACTGGGGGCTAACGAAAAACCCCTCTTCTCGCTTGGATGGGTGGGGGAACACTCCCAAAAACCCCCCCGGCTCGCAAAATCAACATCAAATTCGGGGGCAGCGGTCGCAAACTCCTCCCCCTCTCCCCCGGGCTCCGATAGGGAGTCGGGACCGCTGCTTCTCTTTGATAGGACTGGTGTATCAAAAGGATCTGAGTCGGGACCGCTGCCTCCCCCCCTTGTTTGGGACTGTTGCCCTTCGTTGTCTCCCCCTTGGGATAAACGGGTGGGGGAGGACCCTAACGCTGAGGCAATCTCCGTGCCGTCCGTGGCTTGCTCCCTGGGAACCCGGCTCCAGAGCTGATCCGCATGCCGCCTCCACAGTAGGCCGGTGCTCGTTTCCACCCGATATGACACTGGCCCCGTCTGTTCTACAACTCTCCCTGGTACCCAGGCTGGCCCGGTGCTGGCGTAGTTCCTGCAATGCACAGGATCGCCGGCGGCGAAACCTTTCAGCACCGCTACCCCTACGTTCTTCCCTTTGTCCTCGACCCTCGTCGGGTCTAACCTGGACAGAATCGTGGTCAGTTTTCTCCGCATCAGCAGCTCTGCCGGCGAGTATCCGGATGCTAAGGGGGTCACTCTATACGCTAATAAAAACTGACATACTTGGTGATTCAGGTCCCCCGAGCCCATGCGCCGCAGCGCATCCTTTGTTGTCCGCACCAGCCGCTCCACTTGGCCATTCGTGGCCGGGTGAAACGGCGCAGATGTTACGTGCCGAATGGCGTTTGCCTCCGTGAATGCCCTGAACTCAGCGGACGTGAAACAACTAGCGTTATCGCTGACCAGAGTGTCGGGTAAACCGAACGTGGAAAAGACTCTCCTTAGTTGGCCAATTGTGGTGGCGGAGGACGTGCTCTTTACCGGGATCACCTCCAGCCACTTAGAGTACGCATCCACTACCAGGAGAAAAACGGTTCCTCGGAACGGGCCAGCGAAATCTACGTGCACTCTGGACCACGGCCCCCTTGCTGCGTCCCATTCCCTATGCGGGAGGCGAGCCGCCTCCGGTCGGGAGCCCTGGCACGCCTCACAAGTGCCGACCATGTGCTCTATGTCTGCGTCCAGCTGGGGCCACCAGAAGTAACTCCGGGCTAGCGCCTTGGAACGGACGATCCCCGGGTGGCTGACGTGCAGCAGTTTGAGCACCCTCGGTCGTAGGGCTGTAGGGACCACCACCCGTTGGCCCCACAAAAGGCACCCCCTCTCTAGGGACAACTCTATTTTTTTCCGAAAAAATGGGTCGAATTCCGTACCTGGGGAGGACGCCGGCCACCCCTTCTGTACCCATGAGCTTACTTTCTCCAGCGTTCTATCCTTGCCTGTCGCCCTGGCAATGTCGGCTGGTACTATTGGGGGTGAATCTAAGACCTCTATTAACAATACCTGGTGGTCTCTCTCTACCCCTGCCTTTTGGTCGCCCGACAGGGGCAAAGGAGACCTTGAGAGTGCGTCTGCATGGCTGATCTCCTTCCCTGGCCGGTATTCCAATTCATGTTGGTATGCGTTGAGAAAGATAGCCCACCGCAGCATCCTCGGGGACAGGATCTGTGGCGTGGGCTTATTTGCAGTGAAAATTCCTAACAGGGGCTTGTGATCGGTCACGATCTTGAACGGGCGACCATACAGGAAATCGTGAAATTTTTTGGTTCCCGCTACTATCGCTAATGCCTCCCTGTCGGTCTGTGCGTAATTCCGCTCTGCTTGGGACAGGGACCTTGAATAAAACGCTATCGGGGCCTCCCTTCCGTCGTCCAACACGTGGCACAGCACCGCCCCCACCCCCACCGGGGATGCGTCACAGACTAAGACCACTGGCCGTTTGGGATCGAAATGAGTCAGGATTGCCTCGGATGTTAGGAGTTGCTTTAACTCTTTAAACGCCCTCTCTTGCTCGTCCCCCCACAGCCAAGTTTCCTCCTTTTTAAGCAACCGATGGAGCGGTTCGGCCACCGACGCCTTCCGTGGAAGGAAGGTATGGTAAAAATTGAGGAGCCCCAGAAATGACTGTAGTTCGGTTTTGGATGTGGGGCGAGGAGCCTTTTTGATGGCGGCTACTTTGGATTTGGACGGCATAATTCCCTCGGGTGTGACCCGGAACCCTAAAAATTCAACCTGTTTCGAAAAAAACGCATTTGTCTTTTCTCAGCCGCAGCCCCGCTTTCTCGAACACAGTCAGTACTTTATCCAATCTCTTTGCCAGTTCGGCCTCACTCCCCCCTGTTATCAATACGTCATCAAAGTAACACAACACCCCCTCCAGCCCCTTCAGGAGGCATTCCACAATCGACTGAAAAAGGCCGGGTGCCGAGTTCACGCCGAACTGTAAACGCGACACCTGGAACGCCCCTTTATGTGTAACTATTGTTTGTGCCGCTGCCGTGGCGGGGGTTACAGGGAGTTGCTGGTAGGCTTGTGCTAAATCGAGCTTAGCGAAACACTTTCCCCCATTCAGCCTGGCCAGAAGGTGGCTGACCACCGGCACCGGGTATGCATTAGGGCGGATCGCCTTGTTAATTGTACACTTATAATCAGCGCAAATGCGCACCTCCCCGTTAGCCTTTAGTGCTGTTACAATTGGGGTTTCCCACTCCGCAGAATCCACAGGAACAAGAATCCCTTGGTCCACCAGCTTGTCCAGTTCCGCCTCTATTTTGTCCTTTAGTGCGAACGGCACCCTGCGTGGTTTGAGTCTTATCGGGCGGACCTCCGGGTCTAGGTCGAAGGCTACAGGGGGTCCCTTGAACTTTCCCAGACCTTTTTTAAAAACGGCGGGGTGCGCGTCGCAGACCGCTTGTATTGGGTCCGCACCCACGGCATGCACCCCCCCTATGAACAAACCCAAAGGCTGAAACCACTGTGTCCCGAGGAGGCTACAACTTCCCCCTTTGAGAACAACTAGGGGAAGTTCCGCAGAATGTCTCTTAAAACGGACCCGAAATTTCCCGACCCCCAACACTGGAATGCTGTTCCCCTGTACGTCTCGTAGCGTGGACCTCAACGTTTTAAGTTTGGGCCGCACTTGGGGGTCGATTTTCAAGAACTCTCTCTGGGGAATTATAGAATAGGAGGACCCCGAGTCAATTTCCATCCTAATAGGGGCCCCTTGTACTAGTACCTCAACGAAGTAATGGGGTTGTCCCGCGGACACGCTGAACACGGGAGCGTCGTCCTCGCTGTCGTCCGAGATGCGGCCCATGCTGTCCTGCTTCCTCGTTGTCCGGGCGCCATCTTTGGACCTCGCTGGACGGTCCGGTCTGGCCGAACGGTCTTGTGAATGCCTCCGGCCCTCCTTCTGCTTCCTGCACGCCTTGGCGATGTGCCCCCGACGGCCGCAGTTGTAGCACTCGGTTTTTCTGAATGGGCACTTCGCGCGCTCATGGGCCGCTCCGCAACCATCGCAGCGGCGTCCTCCTTTTCGGACCTTCTGGACCTCCTCGCCGTCGCTGCCTTCCGTAGACGACTTCGAGGTTCGTCGGGTTGCGTGCACCGACTGCCCGGACTTTCCGTGCACCGAACTCTCCGCTTTGCCGGCCCTAGGACGCCACTCACGCCATTGGTGCATTTCATCTACCCCAGCATTCGTGGATTCCGCGGATTCCGCGGCCTCCACAACCTCTGCCAGCGTGGGTGGTGGCTCCTTGTTCATCAGGCTGCGCTGCACTTCCTTGTCCTTCAGGCCACACAGAACTCCGTCCCTGAGGGCCATCTCTAGGTTGTCCCATCTGCAGGGGGCAGCTGCTATTCTCATGGCTGTCACGAAGGTCTCAACCGACTCGTCCGGCGCTTGGACTCGCCTCCAAAACGCGCTCCGAGCGGGAAACATTGCCCTCGAGGGTCGGAACCGCTCACGCAGCAGTTTCATGATGTCCTCGGCTTTGAAGTCACTCATCTTCTTCGGTGCAATGATGCTCACCAGCGTTCGCTTGGTTTCCATCCCAAGCATTCGGGTGAGGATGGCCCTCTTCCTTTCCTCGTCGTCTTTGACTTTGAGTTCCACCAGTGCCGCCTGGAAGTCCATCTCAAAAAGCTCCCAGTCTTGCGGTTTGGTAATGTTGAACCCGCTCTGTGCCCTGGCTCCTTGGGAATCCATAATCCCACCTTCGTCGCCAATTTAGTGTATGAGAACCAAGACACAGGAAACAGCCACAGGCTGGTTTAACTCAGGTTTATTGCATGGTGGTCAGAGGGAACATGAGGTAATGGCGGATGCATAGCTCAATATATACAGTAGTAAAACATTCGAATGTGGCTCCACGATAGCCTATTGGCTATTGTCTGCGTGACGTCATTGTTAGTCACGCCCTTCTTGTCCAGGTGTAGGTAGTGGCGGGAAACTCCGCGCTGTAGCCTTTGATGAGTATGGACCGAGAGAGCTTGGACGCTCGCCGCTGCCCACTGGTGGTCATTAGCTCGCGTCCTCATACAGGGTTTATAGTGATACAGCTGAAGGCTATATTGTTACTGGTAGGAAATGATACATTGTTATCACATGAAGATGGTTACCCTATTAGAACACAACAAAGGCAGTAATGGTAGTACTGCCCTGATGGCGGCCCTGGTCTGTAACACAGGATTCGTTACAATACTGAGTAACTGTTGGATCTAAACTGGAGGATCAGTCTGTTGTGACCTGCTTTTTGGCTCTGGCAGCCTTAATTGCAATCTGAAAAGTGCACAGCATCTAAGAAAGCCTAACCCCATTGCCAGGGTATTTCAGTGCATGTCCACTCAGAAGTTCCATTGAATTTCATCGAAAACCTGGGCAACACTACTTAGGACTGCAGTTCAACCGGTCAATCCTAACTCAAAAATTATACAAGCTAGCAAAAATTCCCTTAGGCTGAGCAGAAATGCCTCTGTGCCGGCAAATCTCTCTTTGCCGAAATGTGTCAGCAAAGGGATGCTCTGCTGGTTAGGATCTACCTCCTGAACGACAAAGAATGGAGTTGGGCAAAGGAGAAACCAAGTTATCTCATGTCCAAATATTCCCCTGCCCAGGTACACAGCTTCTGCGATGATATGTAAGACAGACTAAGGTGAGGATAGTCCTAAATAAAGATAGTCCTAAATAATTTCCAGCAAGCCACAAAAAGGGTTAGTCAAAAAGCTTATGGGGAACAGGAATGAATGACCACAGACCATCTTGAGTCTCTGCTCTTTGAGCCCAAGTGTGCAATCCCTTGTCATATAGGCAATCAATGCCATTGACTCAAGGTTTATTTACTGGTACTTATCCTGTTGGATGAACATTTGAATATACCCTTTCTTCTTCTGCCATATCTGAATCTGAATATTGGCAATCATCTTGGCAATCAGCCATAAAGACTGTCCTGAGAATATAATGCAGTGGCCTTTTATCTGCCTTCCACATTGTGGCATGACAACACCCTTCATTTTCAAGCATCACCCGTACCACTAATCCAGTTCTGCATGTCACTTTCTGGTCCTGAGCCCTTTTGGCATTCAAAGTCCTCCTCAGCTCCAGGCCAATAATAATGAAGCTGCTTCCCTCCATCAAAATGGATTCAAGTGGGATTTAATCCACTTGGGGACCATCACCCTTCCCTGTGAACTTCAACACCCAAAGCCGTCAGTCCTCAGGGTTGTCAGGTTAGTTAACTGCCACCTGATGCTTGGTGTATACCCTTTACTGTATACAATTATTTCTGGGCACTGGACGCATCCTTTGGAAGAGCCTTCTTTATCTAAAAGTAATTACCAGCTATTGTAATAGCTTCTCACCAGGCGGAAGCTTGTTATGATTTAACCTAAGGCAGAGTTCTCACAGACAGAGGTAAAAAGAATATTTTGTTCTCTATTTTGAAATGTAATGAACTGTAATTGTCCTGAAATATTCTCAGCTAAATTTTACTGTTAACTGTTACCTTGCAAACATCAAGCAACTGTGCTGTAGTGTATAAAACCCCTGATTTTGCCTATCCAAAACATCCTTTACACTCTTAGGAATGGGTCGTTGTTACAGATTCATGCATTAATTTTTATTTCAATAAAAGAACTTTTGTCACAACTATTGTCCTTCGCCTGATTCCTTACCAAGGGCCGGAACTACTGTACTTTATTAGTTGAATCTATTGGACTGGATTTTAAAGTAAGACAGAGTTACCAATTGTTCTAGAAAAAGAGATTCCCAGGGAAGGAAAATATATTTTATCCATGTCTCAGGAGAGAGCAGGATGGAGGTCCAGCTATGCTGCCCTATGGAAAAATAAAATGGGGAAGCCTTTCTGTCTTCCTAAGATTCTAAGCCAGTGATGGTGAACCTTGGCACTCCAGGTGTTCTTGGACTGCAATTACCAGAAGTCCCAGTCAGCACCCCTGCTGATCAGGGCTTCTGGGAATTGAAGTTCAAGTACACCTAGAGTGCCAAGGTTTGCCACCACTGTATTAAGGGATTTATGTATGCATAAGAGTACATGAGATAAGATAGATTTTGTTATTTTTGTTGTGTGCTTGCTGTGCATCTCAATCTGTATATTTTTTGTGTGTGGAAGTTTCCAACCTTTAATCCATACTTCTAAATACTGTTTAGTTTTTGCTTTCTTTCCTTTTAATAAAACTTATAAAATCCATTCTGGTGTTTGGAATTGAATTTTTGTAAAGGGAAATCTTGTTCTAAATCTAGTCCTTGACCATTTGGGATATAATCCACCAAGATAAATATTGGTTATTAAACAATTTTGTCTTTCATATGGTACAGGAGATGGTAGCAGCATAAATTTACAGAAATAAAACCACTCTGAGCTGGTCAATGGCCTTAGTCTTGTTGTATCCTCTCAGGATTCCTCTTTCCTCAAGGTGAAGGAATGCAGGCAGGTGGGACAGAAATTGGAAAGCCATACTGAGCACTGGGTTTCATGACAATCATCTATCACACAAATACAATTGCTAGTCCCAGCCCAAGTAGATACATTGAATTAATTGCTGAAATGATAAATCAACATTTATGTAAATCCAATTAATGTGGAGGAGGAATAGGAGGAGGAGGTGAAGGTGAAGGAAAAGGAAGCCATGCCTAGAGTATTGCAGCCAGCATGGACACTGGTTAGTGTCTATTAGGAGCTATACTGTAAAAATGTAACTTTTTCAAGATTCCCAAATTTAGATTCACAGATAGGCCAGCAGCTGAGAAAACTGGATTTTCTCCAAAAAGAAGTTGGGGAGGGATGATTATCTGCCTTCAGCACAGCTTCTTGCATATTTCATAACAAATGAGTTAAAAGCCATGCATTTATTGCATTAGAAAATTAACAGTATTCTACTAAAAATTCAGATAATTAAAGATAATATATCATTTTCAGACAGAAATCTCAAGATGCAGGCGCCTCTGCCATCTATAGCTGAATGAGGAATGCCTTATATTCAGGGCCAGTGCTAAGAGTAATTTCTTTTCTTTAAAAAAATCTCTGATCCTGTGTTGTTGTAGATAAGTTAGAATTTCCTCTTCCAAAATGCATACATACAGATATACATTATTAATTGTGTGCCATCAAGTCAGTTCTGACTTATAGTGACCTTTTCCAGGATTTTCCAGCCAGAATATACACAGAAATGGTTTTCTATTCCTTTGTACTATGGGTGCAATGGGACTGTGCAGCTTGCCCAGGGCTATACAGACTAGCTTTTCTCCTGGGAGGCACAGTAGGGAATTGAGGTGCCAACCTCTGGCTCTGAAGACAAATACAAAAACTGCTGTGCTATCCATGAACACCGCCGGCTCCCCACCCTGACTCGCCTTGGTCAGGGGTGGGTGGGAGCATGCCGCAGCTGCCCCGAGTTCCCGCTGTGGGGCTACAAGAGCCGCCGCCGCCGAGCTGCCGCAACACTGCCGGCTCCCCACCCTGACTCGCCTTGGTCAGGGGTGGGTGGGAGCAAGCTGCAGCCGCCCCAAGTTCCCGCCGCGGGGATACAAGAGCCACTGCCGCCACGGCCACCGCCGCCAAGTCACTGCAATACCACCGGCTCCCCACCCTGACTCGCCTTGGTCAGGGGTGGGTGGGAGCACAGCTGTTCCCTGAGTACAGCTGCCATGTGGTGGGACACCCCTTTCTTTTCAGATGAGATGTTTTTAGGGGCTCCGTCTTAGACTTGTAGTAGCTGAGGGTACTAGTTGGTATTAAATGATAAATGGTATTGTGTCAGGATCTGTATTAGACTTTGTAATTTTGTATCTTTAACATTGTAGAAATTGCCATATTGTGGAGAGTTCTGGTGTAACTTATTTGCATTTTCCCCTTTACTTATATTATGTTTTTTCTGACTTGTAATTTGATGACATTATTGCTTTATTCTTGTATTGTGGATTTATTTTGTTATGTTTACCTGTATTATTGTACTATCTTATTGTTACTATGTACATCGCTTTGAGTTGCCCGCTGGGTGAGTAAAGCAGTATAGAAATTAAACTTGAAAATGAAAAATGAAATATACTCATATTTAAACAGGAAGAAAAAGGAGGAGGAAAGACAGAGATCTGTGCCTTCGCAGTTCTTTCAAATCCTGACTGGGTATAAACAGTTGGCAGCAAGAAGATGAGTACTTGAATAATTGTTTTCAAATGAACACTACCACCCATTATATTACCAAGCACCAGAGTGTGTTACAAGAAATCTGTGTGAGTCATTCTGAATATACAGGCTAGTGAAATCTTTGAATAAGAAAACCTAGCATCTTCTAATGTGTTTGTTTCGTAATAGCTGGGAGAATAACTTACTGAGTTTATCTGGCTGTGGAGCCATAAATCGGGAGGTTAGTTCTCCACTGTGCTTCCCAAGAGCCTTGGCCAAGCTGCATAGTTTCTGAGATGGGTAACTCTAAATTGGAATCAACTTGACAACAATATAAGAAAGAAACAAAAGTAGGTGTAAAGGAGCAATATTTTCCTTGAAACAACATAGTCTTTCAACCCCCACTCTAGATTTTGTTGTAGCTAACAGAACAAGGCCATTGTGCCTCATCCTCTCCATAATGCGTGCTCTTTTTACTCAGGTTTCCACAGATACAATCACTGACTCCAGCTTTACAGGCTAATATCATGAAAGAATGTGATTGCAATGGGACCATCAGGGAAAGTGGAATCCATCTCTGTTCAGGCTTTGTTGTCTTAAGGAAATACATTTCACTTCCACCAGACTGTGCCCAAAGACATTCATATAACAAGACAGCCAGTGTTCCAGAGTGCTCATAGATTGGACAAAATAATAAGTCCTCAAGGAAACAAGTCATGATACATGCATTTTTCTGCAGCGTCACTATGAAATCCATTTGGGCTTTGGCCTTTTGTTTGAATTGCATGAAGAAAACATGAAATAAATATTGGACTATGATGTGGGACAACAAACCTCATGTACTGAAGGCTGTCACAGAAAAATGGTTTATCTTAGGATCCAATAAATGAAAGTGCGGCGCCAAAATGGCCACCGCGCTCTTTGCAGCCCCCCCCCCCCGGACTCAGACATCCGGGTAGTTAGGGGGCGTGGCCACTCCTCTATAAAAGGGGTGGCCACGAGGCAGCCGAGCTGCCATTTTAGAATGCGACGGTGCGGAGAAATTTGCTCCGCCGCATTTTTCTCTCTTTCGTCTTTGTACCTTTAGCTTTAGATGGTTTTCCTTTGCTCTTTGATACTGTGGTACTCAGGGCACAGGATCGTGAGTTGGATCCCTGGCCAGGGATCGATTAGGGAGCAGCTTCTCTCTACGGCTTGGGAGACATGGCTCCTAAGCGCAAGGCTCCGTCTCCCAAGCCGCGCCTGTGGGGGAGAGCTTTGCCTACCCCCTCTTCCTCCGGGGGGCAGCCATCAGGTCGGAGGGCTCGGGCGGCACCCCCGCAGCAGGGCAGTGGGATGGCTTTGCCCACTGCCGCCAATGTCGCTGACCAGGCTTCCGCTTGTCAGCCTGGCACAAGCTTCCAGGCGGGGCTGGCACAGGCTGGCCCCTCAAGGACCCCTGCCCCTGGAGGGCCTTTTCATGGCCCAGGACAGGGTGGCCCATGTGGGCCTGGTGTGGGTTTCCACCCCACCATTCCTCCGGGCCCCCACGGGCCGGAATTTTGGTCATGGCCCTATTCGGGCCCGGGATCCCCAATCGGGTTTCCCCTTCAGCAACTGCCCAGTGGGCCGTCTGGCCCGTCCGGCCCACCTTATACAGGGGGCTCAGACACCGTTAATGTGCTTCTCGCACGCATTTCAGTGCTAGTGGCATCAATGGGCATTGCCCCACCGCCTTCCGATGGGGGCTTAGCCACAGCTTCAATTATGGCCCTTTCGTCGATCCCGGCCAACACGTCGGCCGTACCTCTCCAGCGGGCTGTCAGCAGGGTCGAGCTGCTTGAGGCCATCAGGCCAGCCCAAGCTGGTGCCTCGCAGCTCCCCACACGATCGGATTTGCTGGTGGGGACCGGTCAGGTGTGGCCCCAGAGCTCGAGGCCTCTCGCGAGCTCCGACGCCCGCCGTGGGCCGGAACCCCCAGTGGGGGCGGCTCATGGGGGTGCGACTAGTGAGTATCCGGTTCAATTGAGTGCACCAGCAACACTGTCCAGTCACATGGGGGGGGGGCAGTGGCCATGGCCGAGGCAGGTTAATGTGGGTGGGCAGTTGTATCCGCACTGCCCTGTTAACTCATGGTTGCCAAATGCCCCCCCAGTTAGGGCAGGGGTGTCTGCCCTTGAAGGTATGCCAGGTGTTGCAGGGGCTATTCAGGGCCCACTGTGCATACCCTCCATCCAGAACGTGCCGATGACGGCTCTGCCGACGGTGGGTTATTCCTTGCCCCTGGGTGATCATCTATCACAGGCCACAAGGGAAAAGATTTGGCGAGGAGAGTATGTTGATATTTTCTCCCTCTTGAATCGTGAGCCCACCAAGGAAGAGAGGGAGGGACAGGATGACAGGGACAAGGAGTTGTCCCATCGTCGTAAGCCACCGTGCACCTGGGCCAACTGGTTGCCGGCATACCTCATATATATGGCGGTATACCTGAGGGCCCGGCCTGATTTGGCCATTCCGATGGCGCAATACCTCGACAATATTTACAGGGCGATGGTTGATTTTCCTGGCCCATCGTGGTTGGCTTACGACGAAGAATTCAGGATGAGAGTGGCCCTACATCCTGAGATGAGGTGGGATGAGCCCTGCCAGCAATTGTGGCTCTTGTATATGACTCCCACACAGCCGACGCCTGGTGATAGGTACCATTGTGGCCATGCCGTGTTGGAGCTTCTCAGCTAGCGGCGTGTGCAACAAGTGTCAGTGTCGTTTCTGACACGAGTGTCCCTCTTGCTCTGGCCCTCACGCCGCCTCCGCATGCCCGTGGACTGGTGGGTCACGAGGCAGAGGTATGGGTGGGCAGGGGGTGGTCAGAGCTCCCTCTGACGGTGCTGGACAAGCAAAAGGCCCCCTCCCCAATTAATATCCCTATGCTGGATCGATGGCTTTCCGCTTATCCTAGACGGGATGATGTGAGGTACCTGTTAGAAGGTTTCCAGTTTGGTTTTCGTATACCATTTAGGGGTGTTCGGGGACCGCAGGATGCCCCGAACTTACTTTCTCTGAAGGGTAATGAGGAGGTCGCTGCACAAAGCATAGCTAAGGAAGTGAATGCTATGAGAGTTGCTGGGCCCTTTACTGAACCACCATTCCCTAACTTGAAGGTCTCTCCTCTGGGGCTAGTCCCAAAAAAGACCCCAGGTGAATTTCGTTTAATTCACCATCTATCTTACCCTGCGGGTTCCTCGGTCAATGGTGCGATTCCTGATGACCTTTGCTTGGTCAGGTATACGTCATTTAATCAGGCCCTACAGATGGTACGCTCCTGTGGTCCCGGGGCGCTCCTGGCTAAGTGCGATATCAAATCGGCATTCTGATTACTGCCAGTGCACCCCTCTGACTTCGAGCTGTTGGGTTTTCATTTCCGAGGGAGGTTCTATGTAGATAAGGCCATGCCTTTTGGCTGTTCTATTTCATGTTCGGCATTCGAACGCTTTAGTACTTTCCTTCAATGGGCCTTTGTTCGCAGGTCAGGGTCCCGGTCTGTAGCCCACTAACTCAATGACTTTTTGTTTGGGGGTGAACAGGGCTCGGACACGTGTACGCGTCTCCTTAATACATTTCAGGCACTTATGCGGGAACTGGGTGTCCCCTTAGTGCCTGAAAAGACCGAGGGCCCAGCCACCACGCTCACCTTTTTAGGTATCGAAATTGACACTGTCGCACAGGCATCCAGGTTACCCATGGATAAGGTGACTCGGATCTCCGCGGCGATTCTGGCACTGATTGCCAAGCGTAAAGTGTCTCTTCGTGAGCTACAGGTCCTTCATGGCCACCTCAATTTTGCCTGCAGGGTGGTGATCCCGGGCAGAGCTTTTGCCAGGCGTCTGTGTGACACCATGGCTGGCCTATTAAAACACCACCACAGGGTCCGGCTGACCAGGGGTATACGGGCAGACCTTTCGGTTTGGCTCACATTCCTCCAGGATTTCAACGGGGTCTCTTTTTGGAGATCAGACCTTATGGTCTGCCCTAAATTTCAAGTACAGTCAGATGCCTCCGGCTCTCTGGGTTATGGGATTTATGGCCGATGGCCTCACGCATGGCAGGGCACGGATCGCCTCCGGAATCTTACTTTCCTGGAATTTTTTCCCATCTTAGGGGCACTAATGCTATGGGGCGATAGGTGGGCCAATTCAGTGGTCCATTTTTGGTGTGACAATGTGGCAGTGGTGCACATTGTTAACGCCCAGATGTCCAAATCCCCTAGGGTCATGGCATTGGTTTGTCAATTTGTTTTGAGAACCCTACGCCTCAATGTGCTGTTCAGGGCCAGACATGTGCCAGGCATTAATAATAATATTGCCGATGCTTTATCCCGCCTGCAGATCTTCCAGTTCCGCACCTTGGCTCCAGAAGCAGAGGAATTTCCCTCTCCACTCCCGGCCGAGATTTGGACATTTGGCGAGGAGAGGTGAACCGGGCGATCGGCATGTCCTTGGCACCTCGCACGCGTAAGGCGTACTAACATGCTTTCATACAATTTAGAGCCTTTTGTGGGCGACTACAGTTGCCTGAAGCGTGTCCAATACTAGTAGACCAGATTTTACAATACATGGTTTATCTTCACGATCAGAGGTTGGCTCCCCGTACTATAGCCTCTAGGCTTTCGGCACTGGCATTTATGGCCAAGGCATGGGGCTTCGCTGACTGCATGAAGGATTTCCGCATACGTCATGTTTTGGAAGGGTGGACACATGAACGTGGCCGCCTCCTGGACACACGTCATCCCATTTCACCAGATGTTCTTACCCACCTTGCACGAGGATGGCATAACTTATGTTTTGATAGGTACGAGGTGGCTCTTTTTCATGCAGCTACCACTGTAGCATTCTTTGGAGTGCTCCGCATCAGTGAGTTGGTACCACTGTCTAAGGCGGATGCATCTCGTAGGGCACTGGAACTCGACGATGTCTATGTTACACACGAGTGGGCTCAGTTGAGGATACGGTCCTCAAAGGTTGATCAGCACGGCGTAGGCAGTGGAGCCAGGCTGCTACGATGTTCCATTGAAGACATCTGTCCAGTTGGTGCCCTACATGAGTTTTTGGCAGTGCGTGGTACGCAGCCTGGCCCATTTTTCTGCCACCGGGATGGGTCTCCCCTTACTAAATTCCAGTTTTAGAAGGTGACCGGTACGGCACTTCAGAGTGTTGGCCTCCCTGGGGCTCGTTACAGCACCCATTCATTTAGGATAGGCGCTGCATCCACTGCGGCTGCGTTTGGGTACTCTGAGGCTGATATACATCAGATGGGCAGATGGGGATCCATGCGCTTTGCATTATATGCATGAGTACGAGTTATGTCATTGTTCCTTTTTCTTCTTTTACAGACCCTGTGTGTCCCCGCACACCGGTGTCAGTATGGCTGGTGGGCCACAGTTACATGCACTGGGCAGCGCAGTATGCTGCGGCGACAGAGTGGGGACCCGATCTCGGGCTACGTGTAACCGCACGTATGCGATGGTATGGTAAGTGTGGCATGAGATGGCGGGAACTGTTGCCATTCCTGTTTTCCATCAGGGATGCTGGACCGCCTGATGTCCTTGTCCTGCACCTCGGTGGCAATGATCTCTCACAGGTCACTGGCCTCTCTTTAAAATTCACAATTTGCACTGACCTAGCCTATCTACATTATGTATGGCTGTCCACGCGACTGCTATGGTCGGACATTGTGCCACGACAGACTTACAGGGGAGGCATTGACCAAGCAGCCCTGGTGACCGAGCTGACGGTCGGGGGGGGGGGGGGGGCGGTGAGTCAACATGGACGCCTCCAAGTGTGGTGGGTAGCACTGGGAAGGTTAAGATTTATGACCCATAGGTATCCGGCAGGTTCGCAATTGACTGGCCAACACGTAGACAGGTACAGGGGAAATAGGTTTGGCCAGTGAAGGGCGAACCAGGCAAGGGGTGATGTCAGTAGCTTCACAGCCTGCATCACCTTGATATTTAACGGATACACATCATAGGGTGGGGCCAGTAGATAGTTTATTGACTCCGGTCAACAATTTGTTTGTGTCAACAAACAAATTGATATAAATAGTTACATGTAGCCAATTGCCATTGGCATTTTGGGAGGAACCTTACCAGTGTTACTGCGGCCTGCTTGCCTTAAAGAATTACAATTGGATGATTACACCAATTGAAAGTTATAATTCGGACTAGGGCATTATTCAATAAAAGTGGCCCAATGCCTTTATCCATATACCGGTGTCTGAGTCTTTCTTTGGGGGGTGCGCCTGCAATGTTTACATGTGGATTAGCAAGGTAAAACCATGAAATCATAAATGGGAAACATTTTATCCCAGGCAGATTAAATATTGTCCTTTGACTCATTTTTCGTTATGTCAAACCAAACATGAACAAATGTACTTTCCAGATCATGAAGCAACATAAGTGCAATCCATTTCTGAATTGGGATATGACTACATCAGAAAGTTGAATCGGAAACTTAAACTGCACTTAGTTTGACTCACAATTTGATTCAGACGCTCGGTGTTTACATGTAATTGGTATTCCAACCTATTCCAACCCACAGCCCCTCTTCCTTCCTTCCTTTTCCTTCATCTCCTTCCCCACTCACTTTCCTCACCAGCCTTGGCTGCCCTTAGTTGATCAGAGACAGACAGTGTGAAACATACTCTCCCTCCCTACACACAGACACACATAATCTAGCTGTACCCAGCTATAACTAAAAGCTAGCAAGAGACAGATACATACATATAATCACACTCTTGCCCTGCTCTCCCTCTGTCAAACACAGATTTCAAATGGTTTTGCCTCCTCTGCTCCTCCTCCCTGGATGAAAGCTCCATCCTTTTCTTGTTTCTTCTTAGAAATTTAACAGCTTAAAAGATTGTTGAAACGAGCTTTCAACAAGTTTAAACAAGCCTGCATTTCCATCTCTTCCCTTTGCCTTGGCTCTTTTTCTTCTTAATGCAGAACTGATCCAGCACTGTTTTGATATGTTAACATAATGGATCAGTGCTAACTTTGTTTATTCCAAAAAAAAATAGTTTACAATAATTCAGGGATGCTAAGGGCAGATTGTGGGGGAGGGTGTTCCTGCAGTCCTTAAACATAATGTATAATTGTCTATGTGAGAGATACCCCCTTCCGTGTACACATCAAAACAAACAATAAAAGGTATGATCAAATCCTTCCAGCTTGAAAATCTATGTCACAGGGGAGGGGGGAGGGGGATTTGGGAGGGAAAAAAACATGGATGGATTTGAGTCAGTTTTTGTGTCATGTGAGCAGCAAAAAGTACGTTGATTTCACCCATTGTATAAGAGCAGAGACATAGCCAGGATTCTAGATGGGGAGGGGTGAATATTTTTTCAGAAGGGGCACAACAGTTTTGGGCATCAGCAGGTTCACACCAGTTCACCAGAACCAGTAGCAGAAATTCTGGCTGGCCCCACCCATTCAAGTTTTGAAATAAAGTAGTCCTAATTCGGGTGCAATGTAGGGCTTCCCCCCTGGTCACGCCCACCACACCACACCCACAGAGTAGATAGTAAAAAAAATTGGAGCCCACCACTGGGCGCGCACGCACACACAAACTCCTGAGTCGGGTTTACCTGATTGGGCGGCATAGAAATCTGAATTAAAAAATAAAATACAAATAAAAATAAAATAAACTCCCAGATGGTCACAGATGCCTCTTGCCTCTGGCCACCCACTCCCTTCCTGCCCTCACCAGACTGTGAGGAGAGACTCGCTGGTTACCTCAGCTGGGCAAGCCAAATAAAACCGTGGCAAGAAGCACTTCCTGACCAGGTGTGATGGGGCGCAAAGGGAGCCACTGGTTTGTGTGGAGCTCCCCAAGGAAAAGCAGCTGCATTTCACCTCTCACAGCCCCATCCTCCTCTCCCATCACATTCAAGCATCCCAGGATGGGGGGGGGGCTGTTAGCTCAAGGGGGGCTTATCTCCCGCAGCCACCCTCTGGCTATGGCCCTGTATAAGAGGAGCAAATCACAACACATTTGATCACAAGGTAAAATGCACAGATTAGCTTGCAAGATTTCTGGCATCCACTTTCTGGCATCCACACAATAGACTCTGACCCAATCCGGGATGTTTGTGCTGCACATCCTGAGGTATTCAAAAAAGGTTTAGGTTTATACAAAGGACCCCCTGTTGACTTTGAGCTTGACCCAACCATCCGGCTGATCCGGATGAAGCCACACTGGGTACCCTTTGCTTTAAAGGAGAAGATAGAAGCCGAGCTGGACAAACTGGTGGGGCAGGGCATCTTAGTGCCGGTGGACTCCGCAGAGTGGGAAACACGAATTGTGACTGCTTTGAAAAGTAACGGAGTGGTCAGGATATGCACTGACTACAAGTGTACCATCAATAAAGCTATTTGCCTGAACACATATCCTGTGCCCATGGTAAGCCAACGTCTTGCCTCCTTGCATGGAGGAAATTGCTTCGCAAAACTTGACCTTGCACAGGCTTACCAACAATTAACTGTGTCTCCTGCTGCTGCCATAGCCCAGACCATAGTAATGCATAGGGGGGCATTTAAGGTAACTAGACTACAATTTGGGGTGAATGCGGCCCCAGGAATATTTCAGTCTCTTGTAGAACGTATTTTAAAAGGGTTGCCTGGTGTCCTGCCATATTTTGATGCTGTCCTGATCATAAGGACACCGTCGAACTAGCAGCCTGGCTCGATCAAGTCCTGTCATGTTTTGAGAGGGCTGGTCTACGTCTCAGAAGAGACAAATGAGTGTTTTTGGCATGGGAAGTGGAGTTCCTGGGGTACCGCATTACACCACAAGGTATCATGCCCTCTGACTCCAAGGTGATGGCCGTGCAGAATGCACCAAGGCCAGAATGTAAAGCTGAATTGTAATCATTCCTAAGATTGTTAAACTTCTATCATGCTTTTCTCCATCGCAAAGCCTCAGTTGCCGAACCATTACATCGGCTTCTCAAGAAAGATACTGTTTGACACTGGGGTCATTGCCAGGAGAGAGCGTTCCTAGAACTCAAAAGGCTGCTATCTTTGGATGCTGCATTAGCTCATTTTGATCCTAACAAAGAAGTTGTACTTGTGTGTGATGCATCCCCTGTGGGGGTGGGAGCTGTGTTATGCCATGTACTAAGTGACGGGAGGGAAGACCCCATAGCATTCTATTCCTGTTCGCTCTCAAAGCCTGAGAAAAATTACGCTCAGACAGACAGGGAGGTATTGGCAATCATGGCAGGCACTAAGAAATTCCACGATTACCTTTACAGAAGGCCTTTTACCATCGTAACTGACCACAAGTCCCTCCTTGGAATCTTTGTGAACAGGAAGCCCACGCCTCAAATTCTGTCCCCATGAATGTTGTATTGGGCAATTTTCCTAAATGCATACAATTTTACTTTAGTGCACAGGCCCAGCAAGGACATCAGCCACGCTGATTCCCTGTCACATTCTCCACTGCCAGGGGTCGGGGAAGCCGATTGTGAAATCGAAAGCAACCACTGGGTCCTTATGATTGAGGCATTCGACTCACCCCCGGTCATCCCCTCAGATATAGCCAAGGCTACAGCCAAGGATGTAACATTGACTAAAGTAATGTCTTGGGTACAAAAAGGCTGGCCTGTTTCTCCTCTAGCCGAGGAATTCAGAACATCCCACTGCAAGCATTTGGAACTGTCAGTGGAACAAGGTTGCCTCCAATGGGGCCAGCGGGTGGTCATTCCTGTCACTTTCAGGGAAAAGATTTTACATTTACTTCACACAAGTCACCCGGGAATTGTACGTTCCAAAGCCCTTGCCCGTAGCTACTTTTGGTGGCCTCAACTTGACTATGACATAGAACAGATGGTTGGCACTTGTGCCAGATGCCAATCCTCTCACTCAGAGCAATCCCACCTTCCCTCTCGGGAATGGGATTCTGCCAGGGGCCCGTCGTCCAGGTTGCAGGTCCATTTAGGGGTGCCCTATTTTTGTTGGTTGTGGATTCATTCTCTAAGTGGCTGGAAGTGATTAGGGTGCCTAATACCACTTCAGCCACCACGATAATGCACCTGAGAAGGCTGTTTGCAGCATTTGGACTTCCAGATGTGCTGGTGTCCGACAACACGTCCACGTTCACATCTGCAGAATTCCAATCCTTCATGGAAAGGAATGCAATTAAGCACATCACTGCCGCCCCATTCCACCCAGCCACCAATGGCCAGGTGGAGCGGCAAGTGTGCACAACTAAGGACGCGCTTCAGCGTATGGGTGAAGGGGATTTAGAGCTCCAGTTATGCCAGTTTCTTTTCACGTATAGGCTCACCCTCCTTGCCTCAGGGCTGTTCCCTGCTGAATTGCTCCAGCAAAGGAAACTGTCATCCTTGCTGGACAGATTGGATGCCTCTAGGGTAGAGGACAAAGGCACAAATATAGCGATCCAACACCAGAAGGGTTTCTCGTCCGGAGACCCTGTACATTGCCGCATTTATGCAGCTGGTGGTCCTACGTGGGTGCCCGGGTTTGTGATTGATCAAACTGGTCTTGTTTCTTACAGAATCGAAACAGCCACTGGTCTGATCTGGAGGAGGCAGATCAATTGAGACCCAGAGTACTGGACCCACAAGATGAATACAGACACTCAATGCTAGGGATGGCCCCCACCCATTTAAACCCAGGAGGCAGAGATAATAGTCAGCAGCCAGCCAACATTGGCCCAGAGGTGCGTTTTAGGGACCGACTTCAAGGGGAATATGTGGAATGCTCCCCTACTCCAGCCCGGTGTACCCCTACACTGTCCCAGCCTAGCACTCTGGATTCCTTTATTGATGATGACCAATTTTGTTTGGGGTCGCCCTCCACTCTTAGCACACACAGGAGGACCCTGAGTTGTCTTATTCATCCGCAGAATTAGATTTTGGTTTTGAGCAATCCCCTGCTCCTCCATCTGACAAACGGGGCTTTAATTTGGGTTTACAATCCTCCCCCTCTAGTCAATCCCTCACTCCTGTCGGGTCGCCCATCCAACAAGCCTGAGCCGGCTCAGCCAAGCGTCCGACCCAGAAGGGAAACTAGACCGCCATCCTGATTAAAGGATTTTGTTTTTACCTAGGGCGGAAGAATGTTATGTATGTTAACTGTGTTTTCTGACAGGAGCGGAATATATATTTTCTCATGTATCTATTCTTATGCAAATAAGTGGTTCGAAAATTGTGCACACTCTGTTAGTCAATGGGCTTGTTGTATTATTTTTACTGTTACCGTTTATAGTGTATATAAGTCCAAATTTTGCCCCATCCAAACTGTGTTCAAACCCTACTAATAAAGAGCTGAATTTCACTACTTCATTCGTCTGCATCTTCATTCCTTGAACACTAAACACACACACACACACACACACACACACACACACACACACACACACAGAGAGAGAGATGACAGTGCTTAATACTATATGCATGTGCTACAAAAGACCAGCAAAGTACAAACTATCAAAATAAAGGGCTCATTACAGCCCCATAATGAACTATGAAATTTAGCAAAGTCAGGGACAGATTTGAATTTATAATTCAATAAATTTATGGCATAATACATTTGTTTGTCTTTAAAATGCCTCATGACTCTCTTTTATTGTTATTGCAACAGACTAATCTTCATGAAACCACATGAAACCAAATAAAGCAGCAGGTATTGATGATGTAAGAACAGAGCAGATAAAGCAGTTTGGTTCCCACACATTGGAATGGTTCCTGCAATTAATGAACAACTGCATAGACCAGTGATGGCCAACCTTGGCCCTACAGGTGTTCTTGGACTTCAATTCCCAGAAACTCAAGTCAGCAGTCCTGCTGATCAGGGCTTCTGGGAATCAAAGTTCAAGAACACCTGATGTGCCAAGTTTGGCCATCACTGGCATAGACTAACTTAAGATTTCTAAATTGGGGAGACAGGCTAGAGTTGTTGCTTTATCAAAACCCAGCAAAGACTCAGATGACTCAAAAAGCTACTGACCAGTGTCACTACTTTGCCATCTTTATAAGGCACTGGAACATATGTTTCACAATTGCATCTCCGAATTTATTGATGGAAAGATCATAAAGGAACAAGCAAGCTTCAGGCTGTTGTGTCAAATCCTTAACCTTACACAACACATTGATGATGGCTTCGAAAGAAAGCAAATTATGGGAGTGGCTTTCATTGACCTAACTGCAGCTTACAATACTGTCAATCATAGGATTCTGCTCCATAAAATAAATGAGCTTACCAAAGATAACAAGCTTACTAGGGTAATTGGCAGCTTCCTCCATAACGATGAATGGAAAGAATGGAAGCGCGGCGCCAAAATGGCCGCCACGCTCTTTGCGGCCCCCCCCCCCCCACCGGACGAAACCATCCAGGTAGTTAGGGGCGTGGCCAGCACACTAATAAAAGGGGCTGGCCACGAGGCAGCCGTGCTGCCATTTTGGCGAACCGACGGAGCGGAGAAGTTTTTCCTCCTTACCTCCGTCGCTCGTGTCCTCTTGGGGGAAGCCTTTTCGGGCAGCTTTCTCTTGTTTTAGGCTTCCTAGCTACCTTAGCCATGCCCTCGAAGAAGAAGGCAGCCGCGAACGTGGCTCGATCGGCGCGGAGGCGTCAGCCGGGTCGGAGGACCGCGACTGCGCCCGTTCCGCAGCCACATTTAGCAGACCCCACCGGGAACGGTGGGATGGGATCGGTAGCTCCTTGGCCTGATGCGCGGAGCATACCTGCTGCCCCGGACGGGGCCTCGGCCCCCCTGCCATGGTCTGTGCGGCGGGGCCCTCTTGCCCGGGTGCGCAATTCCCTATGGGGGGTGCGAGCCACGGAGGGTGGTTGGGTTCCCTGCCTTTGCAGGGCGTTCCCACGGCTTCCCAGGGGCTGAGCGTGGGCTCTTGGCCTTATCTGGCCCCTGGGGCTCAGGGACCTGGACAGGTACCCGTGAATTATGGGCCGGTTGCCCAATTGCCCCCTGTTGGGGCCGGGGCCTATGTCGATGTGGAGGCCCTCCTGGCCCGGGTGGCGGCCCTTGAAGCGTCCTTGGCAAGGGCCAACCAAACAGGGGTGTCTCTAGGTTTTCAGGTGCCCCCTTTGGCCGCCGAACAGCGGCCGGCGATGGGTCGGGTTGAGCCGCCTGAGGCGTGCGGGCCGGTGGTGGCCACTGCCTCGCAGCTCCCCACCCCACAGGTGCAGCAGTCTGGTGCTGGTCTGGCCCCGTCGACGAGCTCAGCTTCGGTCGTGAGCTCCGACGCCCCCAGCGGGCCGGAACCCCCGGTGGGGGCGGCCCGCGGGGGTGCAGCGGGTGAGTATGCAGTCCAAGCTAATGCACCCACACAACTGACTTCCTTGGGGGGGCTGTTCAATGGCCTTGGCCTCGCTTGGGTGGCCCGGCGGCCCAATGGCCCCCGGCCCACCCAGCGACTTTGCCCGTGACACAGGGCCTGGGTCGGGGTGGTGCCCCCAATGTGCTGGAAATGTGTTGGGGATCCCCGGGCTGGCTCAGGCTCATTTTCCTTTGCCCGTAGTTCCCTCAGTGCCGGTGTCGGCTTTGCCAACAGCAGGGTATTCCTTGCCCTTGGGGGACCATTTGGCCCAGTCTACCAAGGAAAAGATTTGGAGGGGCGAGTATGTAGATATCTTCTCCCTTCTAAATAGGGAGCCGACCAAGGAAGAGAGGGAAGGGTTGGACGAGAAGGATAAGGAGCAGGCACGTCGTCGTAAGCCGCCACGCACGTGGGCAAATTGGTTGCCAGCGTACCTGATTTACATGGCCGTTTACCTCAGGGCTAGGCCGGATTTGGCTATCCCTAAGGTCCAGTATCTGGACAATATTTACCGGGCTATGGTTGACTTCCCGGGTCCGTCATGGCTGGCTTACGACGAAGAATTCAGCATGAGGATTCCACTGCACCCAGAGATGAGGTGGGATGAGCCCTGCCAGAAGCTGTGGCTTCTGTATATGACCCCCACGTGCCCGGCGCCTGGGGAGAGATACCATTGTGGACATGCGGTCCAACGAGCGGCCCCGGTACAGGTACCCCACCAAGTGGCGGGGCAGGGGGTTCCAGCCCACCTGCTGTGCTGGACCTTCTCGTCCAATGGTTCTTGCAACAGGAAAAATCGCAAGTACAAGCATGAGTGCCCCTCTTGTTCTGGCCCCCATGCTGCCTCCGCCTGTCCCAGGCCGGGAGGATACGGGGGCAGGGGTAGGGGCGGACAAGGGGCAGGTAAGACTGCCATGGAGGGAGCGGGTTCACCAAAAGGCCCCCTCCCCAATTAATGTCGACATGCTGGAGAGTTGGCTCGCATTGTACCCGAGGAGAGCAGACGCTGTGTACCTCCTTCAGGGTTTTCAACTGGGTTTTCGTATTCCTTTCACGGGGGATAGGTCACCGCAGGATGCACCTGACCTTTTGTCACTTAGGGGAAGGGAGGAGGTGGCTGCCGCCAGCATTAATAAGGAGATTGCTGTGGGCAGGGTCGCTGGCCCTTTCCCCGCACCCCCGTTCCACAACCTTAAAGTGTCTCCGCTAGGACTAGTGCCCGAGAAGTCCCCGGGCGAGTTCCGCCTGATTCACCATTTGTCCTACCCAGCCGGCCACTCGATCAATGATGCTATCCCTGATAACCTTTGTTATGTCGGGTATACATCCTTTGACCAGGCATTGCGCATGGTGCACTCATGTGGCCCGGGTGCACTGTTGGCTAAGTGTGACATTAAGTCGGCGTTTCGCCTCTTGCCCGTGCACCCGGGTGACTTCGAGTTGCTGGGTTTCAAATTCCGGGGTGAATATTATTTTGACAAAGCCATGCCAATCGGCTGTTCCATATCCTGCTCGGCTTTCGAGCGTTTCAGTACCTTCCTGCAGTGGGCATTTGTCCGTAGGTCAGAGTCTCGGTCTGTAGCTCATTACCTGGATGACTTTTTATTCGGGGGTGAACGGGGCTGGGACACGTGCACACGTCTCCTCAACACATTTCAGACGCTAATGGAGGAACTCGGTGTCCCTTTAGCGCCCGAAAAGACCGAAGGCCCGTCTAATAAGTTAATATTCCTGGGGGTGGAAATTGACACGGTAGCGCAGGCATCTAGGTTGCCCGCAGACAAGGTGTCAAGGATAGTGGCCCTTATATCGGACTTGCTGGCTAAGCGCAAGGCATCCCTTCGGGGATTGTAGGTGCTACATGGACATCTCAATTTCGCTTGCAGGGTGGTCGCACCTGGCAGGGCATTTGCTCGGCGCTTGTGCGACGCCATGGCAGGCTTATCCAGGCCCCATCATAGGGCGAGATTGACACGGGGCATCAGGGCAGATCTGCACGTATGGCTCCAGTTCCTGAGGGAGTTCAATGGGGTCTCATTTTGGAGGTCTGACCTCCTGGCTTCGCCCCAATTTCAAATTCAGTCTGATGCCTCGGGATCCCTTGGTTATGGGATGTACTTCAATGGGAAGTGGGCATATGGTGGATGGCCACCAGCCTGGTCAGGCACGGGTCGCCTGAGGGATCTCACATATTTGGAATTTTTTCCCATACTGGGGGCCTTGATGCTATGGGGTGAGGAGTGGGCCAACTCTGTGGTGCATTTCTGGTGTGACAATGCGGCTGTTGTCCACATTGTCAACTCACAGACCTTTAAATCTCCCAGGGTCATGGATCTTGTGCGCCAGTTTGTATTGCGCAGCCTGCGCCTCAATGTACTGTTTAGAGCCAGGCATGTCCCGGGGGTGAATAATGATATTGCTGACGCTTTGTCCCGCCTGCAGATCTCCCGGTTCCGTGCCTTGGCTCCGGATGCGGAGGAATTTCCCTCGCCACTACCGCAGGAGATATGGACCATTGGCAAGGAGAGGTGAACTGGGCGATAGGCATGTCACTGGCGCCACGCACGCGTAAGGCGTATCACCACGCGTTGGTTGCATTTCGGACCTTTTGTTCCCAATCTCGCCTGCCAGATACCTGGCCAATCCCAGTGGCCCACATCCTCCGTTTCATGGTTTACCTGCACGCCCAGGGCCTGGCACCCCGCACCATAGCATCTAGGCTATCAGCGCTGGCTTTTATGGCCAAGGTGGGAGGTCACGCGGACAGTACCGCTGATTTCCGTGTGAGACATGTTTTGGAGGGGTGGGTGCGGGAACGTGGGCGTTGCCTGGACGACCGTCACCCAATTTCCCCTGGGGTACTTACCCAACTGGCACGAGGCTGGCATGACCTATGTTTCGATAGGTATGAGGCAGCCCTGTTTCGTGCGGCTACAACGGTGGCCCTTTTTTGGAGCGCTCCGCATCAGCGAGCTTATGATGCTGTCTAAGGCGGATGCAAGTCGTAGGGCACTGGAACTCGAAGATGTCTATGTTGCTATGATTGGGCTCAGTTGAGGATACGCTCCTCTAAAACAGATCAGCACGGCGTAGGCAGTTGAGTAATACTGCTACGATGTTCCTTGGAAGACATCTGTCCGGTTGGTGCCCTACAGGAGTTTCTTGCACTGTGTGGCACGCACCATGCCCCGTTTTTCTGTCACCAGGGTGGGTCTCCCCTCACTCAGCCATTCCTGCAGGATGGGGGCGGTTTCTACTGCAGCTACATTTGGGTACTCTGGGGCTGAAATACGCCGCATGGGAAGGTGGGGATCACATTGTTTTCAGTTTTGTGTTCACCCTCTTCAACAGTGAGTGCCAATTTAGTCACTGCAATGTTTCTCACCCCCCCTTTTTTCCTTGACAGACCCTGGGTGTCGTTTTACACCGGTGACAGTAGGGCTGGTGGGCCGTTGCCACGTGCACAGGGCAGCGCGTTACGCTGCACAGGGCAGCGCGTTACGCTGCACAGGGCAGCGCGTTACGCTGCGGCGACAGAGTGGGACCCCGACTGGGACTGGGTGCATCCGCACATCTCAGGTGGTGTGGTAAGCGCGGCATGTTATGGCGGGAACTGTTGCCATTCCTTTTCTACATCAGGGATGCTGACTCGCCTGATGTCCTGGTTATTCACCTTGGGGGCAATGGTTTCGGACAGGTCACTGGCCTATCGCGGAAGCTTGCGATTTGCAGTCACCTGGCCTACTCACATTATGTGTGGCCTGCCACACCCCTCATTTGGTCGGATATGATACCGCAGTATGCTTACAGGGGAGCTTTTGGCCTCCAGGCGCTTGACCGGGCTCGTCGCTCCAGGGCTATTGCCCGGTTCCTTTTTGATATGGGTTGGGGACGCGTCATTCGCCTCCCCATCATCAGTCTGCAAAATTATGAGCTTTATTCAGGGGAGGGGGCCCATCTGTCGCGAGGAGGTATGGACCTCCTGCTGAGTGATTGGCGAGCAGGCCTGTCGACCGAGCTGACGGTCTTGGGGGGGGGGGGCGTCGAGCCTTTATTGAAGCCTCTCCGGGTGGCGGGTAGCACTGGTAAGGTAAACATTTATGACCCACAGGTATCCGGCAGGTTCGCAATTGACTGGACAACACTAGATAGGCATAAGTTGTTTAAACGTTGTCCGGTCAACGACGAACCAGGCGAGGGGGTGATGGTTACCACTAGACAGCTGGAATCACCCCCTGATTTTACGGATACACGTCAGAGGGTGGGGTCATTAGTTAGATATTGACTACGGTCAACAATTTGTTTGTTGTCAACAAACAAATTGATACAAATAGATACATTGTAACAATTGCCGTTGGCAATTTTGGGTGGTACCTTACCAGTGTTACTTCGGCCTGCTTGCCTTAAGAATTATGATTGGTCGTTTTACCAATAGAAATTTATAATTCGGACTAGGGCTTGAATCAATTAATGTGGCCCATGCCGTTATCCACTTTCATTTGTGTCTGAGTCCATCATTGGGGGGGTGCGCCTGCAATGGAAGCGCGGCGCCAAAATGGCCGCCGCGCTCTTTGCGGGGCCACCCCACCGGACGAAACCATCCGGGTAGTTAGGGGCGTGGCCAGCACCCTAATAAAAGGGGCTGGCCACGAGGCAGCCGTGCTGCCATTTTGGCGAACCGACGGAGCGGAGAAGTTTTTCCCCTCCACCCCCTCCCTAGTTAACAGTGTGATTTCTTGGTCGCTTCGGGGCCGGGTGGGAATTTTTGGCTGGGACTCGCAATTGGCCTTTGAGTCCTGGCTTTTTCGCCCATCCCACACTGTTGCTATGGTTTGATATAGGGGTTTGTCTGTGCTACTGTTGACTTTGGTCACATTGGCGGGTAGCACTGGTAAGGTAAACATTTATGACCCACAGGTATCCGGCAGGTTCGCAATTGACTGGACAACACTAGATAGGCATAAGTTGTTTAAACGTTGTCCGGTCAACGACGAACCAGGCGAGGGGGTGATGGTTACCACTAGACAGCTGGAATCACCCCCTGATTTTACGGATACACGTCAGAGGGTGGGGTCATTAGTTAGATATTGACTACGGTCAACAATTTGTTTGTTGTCAACAAACAAATTGATACAAATAGATACATTGTAACAATTGCCGTTGGCAATTTTGGGTGGTACCTTACCAGTGTTACTTCGGCCTGCTTGCCTTAAGAATTATGATTGGTCATTTTACCAATAGAAATTTATAATTCGGACTAGGGCTTGAATCAATAAATGTGGCCCATGCCGTTATCCACTTTCATTTGTGTCTGAGTCCATCATTGGGGGGGTGCGCCTGCAACAGCAGATGGAGGTTACAGAAGAATGGACTGCCCCAAGGAAGTGTTTTGTCTCTAACACTGTATAATATATGATCTCATATATATATATATATATATATATATATATATATATATATATATATATATATATATATATATATATATATATATATATATATATATATATATATGATCTTATATATATATATATATATATATATATATATATATATATATATATATATATATATATATATATATATATATATATATATATATATATATATATATATATATATATATATATATATATATCTCCGTTAACAGCATTGTTCAGCTCCAAAATACTTTGGTGACCAGACACTCTCTTTTAAACAGCACTGCCTGAACATCAAAGCCAAAGTTATTACAAGGAACAACATCATCAGAAAACTCACAAACTATAAATGGGGAACTCAACGAGCCACACTGCACACATCATCTTTGGCCGTAAGCATCTCTGCAGCAATGTATGCTGCCCCAGTATGGAATACATCCACACACACAATGAAAGCGCGGCGCCAAAATGGCCGCTGCGCTCTTTGCAGGGCCCCCCCCCCAGACTCAGACATCTGGGTGAGTTAGGGGGCGTGGCCACCCCTCTATAAAAGGGGTGGCCACGAGGCAGCCGAGCTGCCATTTTAGAAATAGCGACGGAGAGGAGAAGTTTTCTCCATCGCTGTTTGTTCGAGTCTTTGGCTGTTTAGCCCTTGGTCCTTCCCGGCTGGGAAGGAAGGATTCGCACAGAGCCTTTAGCTTGCTGGCTGCTCTGTGCCTTTTGCGCTAGGTTCTCGATCCCTGGAAAGGGATCCTGCTCTTTATTCAAGATATGCCTCCCAAACGGAAGGCCCCGGCAATGAAACCGCGGCCAAAGGGGAGGACTTTTTCGGGCCCTGCGCAGGACGGGGGGCAGCCTTCAGGTCGGAGGACCAGGGCTGCGCCCCCGCGGCAGGGCACTACCCCAGTTCTACCCACCGATACCGGTGGGGTGATGCAGGCTGGTGCTTGGCAGCCGGCCTCAGCTGGCCGGCCTCCGGCCGGCCCCTCAGGGGCTTCGGCCCTCGGCCCGCAGTTGCCGGCCATGGGTCAGGACAGCGGGGGAGGGCCTGGTGCGGGTGCGCAACCCGTTCCTCCTCCGGCCCCTCATGGGCTGGAGTTTTGGGCATGGCCCTATTCTGGCCCAGGCTCTCACTTTGGTGTTCGTTGTCAAATGCCTAGTGGGCCTTCCGGCCCACCCGGCCCGCGTTATGCTGGGGGATCTGTGGCAGTGGATGTGTTACTAACACGTTTAGCTGTGCTAGAGGCATCCTTGGGGATTGCACACAACCCTATGGGAGGGGGCCCTTCTCTCTCTGCTGGGGGCCCTTTGTGTCCACCGGCTACCTCGACGGCTGCCACACTGCAACAGGCGGCCAGCTGGATTGAGCTGCTTGAGATGCTCCGGCCTGTGCCTGCCGGTGTCTCGCAGCTCCCTGTTCGTCCAGAGCTGCAGCCGGGGAGCGGTCAGGTGTGGCCCCAGAGCTCGATTCCGGTCGCGAGCTCCGACACCCGCCGTGGGCCGGAACCCCCAGTGGGGGCGGCTCACGGGGTGCAACTAGTGACTATCAGGTTCAAATTAATGCACCCACATCACAGTCCACTTCCAGTGGTGGGGTTCAGTGGCCCTGGCCTCGTCAAGTTGAGGCGAGTGGGCATCAGTTGCCAGCCTATCCCAGTGCCCCTTGGTTTCATAATGGCACCTCATTGGGGGTGGGGGTTTCTGCCCCCGGGGCGGTGCCGGGCATCGCAGGGGCTGTCCAGGTCCCACTGCATATGCTCTGTGTACCTAATGTGCCAGTGACGGCTTTGCCGATGGCTGGTTATTCCTTGCCCCTTGGTGATCATTTGTCCCAGGTCACGAGGGAAAAGATTTGGTGGGGGGAGTACGTGGATATATTCTCCCTATTTGAACCATGAGCCCACTAAGGAGGAGAGAGAGGGACAGGACGACAGAGACAAAGAGCTGTCCCGCCGTCGTAAGCCACCGCGCACCTGGCCCAACTGGTTGCCCGCATATCTTATTTATATGGCGGTGTACCTTAGGGCCCGGCCTGATCTGGCCATTCCTATGGTCCAATATTTGGACAATATTTACAGGGCGATGGTGGATTTTCCTGGCCCATCGTGGTTGGCTTACGATGAGGAATTTAGAATGAGGGTGCCCTTGCACCCGGAGATGAGATGGGATGAGCCCTGTCAGAAATTGTGGCTCTTGTACATGACCCCCACGTGTCCGGCGCCTGGGGATAGGTACCATTGTGGCCATGCCGTGCAGCGAGCTGCTCCAACACAGGCTCCCCGCCAGCCGGCGGGGCAGGGGGTTCCAGCCCGCTTGCTGTGTTGGAGCTTCTCGGCTAATGGCGTGTACAATAAGCGGCAGTGCCGATACAAACATGAGTGTCCCTCTTGCGCTGGCCCCCACGCCACCGCCGCGTGCCCGCGGGCTGGTGGGTCACGGGGCAGAGGTAGAGGTGGACAGGGAGCAGGCAGAGCTTCTGCTGATGGAGCTAGCCAGACAAAAGGCCCCCTCCCCAGTTAATGTGTATATGTTGGAGCGATGGCTCTCAACTTATCCAAGGAGGGAGGACGCGAGGTACCTCCTGGAGGGTTTCCAGTGGGGCTTCCGTATCCCATTCAAAGGAGTGCAGGGACCCCAAGATGCCCCAAATTTACTTTCCCTGAAGGGTAGGGAGGAGGTGGCTGCCCTGAGTATTGCCAAAGAGGTAGAGGCCAAGAGGGTAGCGGGCCCCTTTTCTGTACCACCCTTCCCCAACCTGAAGGTCTCCCCTCTGGGGTTGGTACCCAAAAAGGCCCCGGGGGAATTTCGTTTAATCCACCATCTATCGTACCCGGCAGGATACTCTGTCAATGATGCTATTCCTGATGACCTTTGTTCGGTCAGGTATACGTCTTTTGACCAAGCCCTACGGATGGTGCACTCTTGTGATTCAGGTGCCGTCCTGGCAAAATGTGACATCAAATCGGCATTCCGATTCTTGCCAGTGCACCCGGGGGACTTTGAGCTATTGGGTTTTAGATTCCAAGGGAAGTTTTATGTAGATACGGCCATGCCTTTTGGCAGCTCTATTTCATGTTCAGCATTCGAACGTTTTAGCACCTTCCTTCAGTGGGCCTTTGTTCGCAGGTCCGGGTCTCGGTCTATAGCCCATTACCTCGATGACTTTTTGTTCGGGGGTGAACGGGGCTCGGACACGTGCACGCATCTCCTTACTACATTTCAGACGCTAATGCGGGAACTGGGTGTCTCTTTAGCACCCGAAAAGACCAAGGGCCCATCCACTATGCTCACATTTCTGGGTATTGAAATTGACACGGTCGCACAGGCTTCCCGGTTACCCATTGACAAGGTCACCCGGATCTCCGCGATGATTTTGGCCTTGCTGGCCAAACGTAAAGTGTCACTTCATGAGCTTCAGGTACTACATGGCCATCTTAATTTTGCCTGCAGGGTGGTCACGCCTGGCAGAGCATTTGCTCGGCGCCTGTGTGACGCCATGTCTGGCCTGTCAAGGCGCCATCATAGGGTCCGACTGACCAGGGGCATGAGGGCTGACCTTTTGGTTTGGCTCAAATTCCTGCGGGAATTCGATGGGGTCTCCTTTTGGAGATCCGACCTTTTAGTTTCCCCTAGGTTCCAAGTACAGTCGGATGCCTCCAGCTCCCTGGGATATGGGATTTACTTTGAGGGGAGGTGGGCTTATGGCCAATGGCCTCCAGCATGGCGGGGCACGGATCGCCTCCGCAATCTTACATTCCTTGAGTTCTTTCCAATCCTGGGAGCTTTGATGCTATGGGGCGAGGAGTGGGCCGACTCAGTGGTCCATTTTTGGTGCGACAGTGCTGCGGTAGTGTACATTGTTAATGCTCAGACGTCTAAATCACCCAGGGTGATGGCGTTGGTCCGCCAGTTTGTGTTACGTAGCCTACGCCTTAATGTGCTTTTTAAGGCCAGACATGTACCAGGTATTAATAATGATATTGCTGATGCTTTATCCCGCCTGCAGATCCCCAGTTCCGCACCTTGGCTCCGGACGCAGAGGAATTCCCCTCGCCACTCCCAGCCGAGATTTGGACATTTGGCAAGGAGAGGTGAACCGGGCGATCGGCATGTCGTTGGCGCCCCTCACGCGTAAGGCGTATCACCATGCTTTCGTTCAATTTAGAACTTTTTGCGTGCAACTTCAGTTGCCCGAAGTGTGGCCCATTCCAGTGGAACAGGTTTTACAATTTATAGTTTATTTATACAGTCAGGGCCTAGCTCCCCGCACTATAGCATCCAGGCTGTCAGCACTGGCATTTATGGCCAAGGTGAGGGGTTTTGCTGACTGCATGAATGATTTCCGCATACGACATATTTTGGAGGGGTGGACACGGGAACGTGGCTGCCGCCCGGACACTCACCACCCAATTTCTCCAGGGGTGCTTACCCACCTTGCACGAGGCTGGCATAACCTGTGTTTTGATAAGTATGAGGCGGCTCTTTTTCACGCAGCTACCACGGTGGCCTTCTTTGGAGCGCTCCGCAGCAGTGAGTTGGTACTACTGTCTAAGGCGGATGCAACTCGTAGGGCACTGAAACTCGACGATGTCTATGTTTCTAATGAGTGGGCTCAGTTGAGGATACGGTCCTCAAAAGTTGATCAGCACGGCGTAGGCAGTGGAGTTAGACTGCTACGATGTTCCATTGCAGACATCTGTCTGGTTGGTGCCCTACAGGAGTTCTTGGCAGTGCGTGGCACGCACCCTGGCCCATTTT
Source organism: Bradypodion ventrale (assembly GCA_035047345.1). Lineage (NCBI taxonomy): Eukaryota > Metazoa > Chordata > Lepidosauria > Squamata > Chamaeleonidae > Bradypodion > Bradypodion ventrale. The sequence goes on along the minus strand of JAWDJE010000004.1, from coordinate 144,755,697 downwards.
TCTGCCACCAGGATGGGTCTCCCCTTACTAAATTTCAATTTTGGAAGGTGATTGGTATGGCACTATCCAGTGTTGGCCTCCCCGGGGCTCGTTACGGCACCAATTCATTTAGGATAGGTGCTGCATCAACTGCGGCTGCATTTGGGTACTCTGAGGCTGATATACGCCGTATGGGAAGATGGGGATCTATGCGTTTTGCATTATATGTTCGCCCTCTTCAGGTATGAGTACCAGTTAAGTCACTGTTCTCTTTTTCTTTTACAGAGCCTGTTTGTCCCCGCACACCGGTGGCAGTATGGCTGGTGGGCCACAGTTACGTGCACTAGGCAGCTCAGTATGCTGCGGCGACAGAGTGGGGACCCCAGCTTGGACTGCGTGCATCCGCACGCATACGTTGGTACGGTAAGCACGGAATGAGATGGCAGGAACTGTTGCCATTCCTTTTTTCCATCAGGGATGCTGAACCGCCTGATGTCCTTGTACTGAACCTCGGGGCCAATGACCTCGCCCAGGTCACTGGCCTTTCTTTAAAATTCACGATTTGCAGTGACCTAGCTTATTTGCATTATGTGTGGCCGTCCACAAGGCTGCTATGGTCGGACATCATACCGCGTCATTCTTACAGGGGAGGTATTGACCTCCGTGCCCTTGACCGCGCTCGCCGCTCGGTGAACAGGGCGGTTCCCTGGTTCGTGGCAGACAAGGGTTTGGGGATGGTCATCCGACACCCCACCATTAGTTTACAAAATTATGATCTTTATGCAGGGGATGGGATCCACCTGTCGGCTAGAGGTATGAACCTCTTTTTGGAAGATTTGCAAGCAGGCCTGTTGACCGAGCTGACGGTCTGGGGGTGGTGGTGGTGAGTCTTCATTGAAGCCTCCCCATGTGGCGGGTAGCATTGGTAAGGTAAATATTTATGACCCATAGGTACCCGGCAGGTTCGCAATTGACTGGCCAACACTTAGACAGGTACAGGTGTAATAACGTTGACCGGTCAACGACGAACCAGGCAAGGGGTGATGGCAGGAGCTTTTCAGCATGCATCACCCCGTGATTTGACGGATACATGACAGAGGGTGGGGTCAGTAGATAGTTTATTGACTCCAGTCAACAATTTGTTTGTGTCAATAAACAAATTGATACAAATCGATACATTGTAGCCAATTGCCATTGGCAATTTTGGGAGGAACCTTACCAGTGTTACTGCGGCCTGCTTGCCTTAAGAATTATAATTGGATGAATACCAATTGAAAGTTATAATTTGGATTAGGGCATTATTCAATAAAAGTGGCCCAATGCCTTTATCCATATACCGGTGTCTGAGTCTTTCTTTGGGGGGTGCGCCTGCAAAGGAAGTTGACATTGCTGTTAATGAAGCCATGCAGATAGTGACAGGATGCCTTAACCCTACACCAGTTGAGAAAATATACCCTCTTATTGGTATTGCTCCACCTAAGATCAGGAGAGAAGTAGCAGCAGCTGATGAGAGAACTAAGCAATAAAATGACCCTCGACACCCTCTGAACAGATATGAGGCTAAAGTCTGCTGGCTTAAATCCAGAAAGAGATTTATGCCACAAACAAACATTCTTGAGGGTACACAAGAGCAAAACCAAATTAGAAGATGGAAGAAGGAGCTCACTGGGAAAGGAACAACATTAAAGGTAGATATAGCTGAAGATCTCAACCTCTCCTATGTCACCTGGAGGAGTCCTTAAATGCAAGACCAACATGCTCAAGTGGGGACTGCTGGCGGACAACAACACACGGTGAGAATAGAGAGAGACACAGAGTCCAACTCATTTGCTGGTCTGCTGGTTGCTGCCAGAGACATGCACCAATGAGGACTTGCATTTGGGCAATTACAAAGCGAAGAAAGTGGCTTCATTTTGGCAGTCCAGGGTTTGATCAGGACACGAAAGAAGAACAGACTAATACAGCTACCCATCTCAAAATTGCTGAGTGTCATTCAATATAGAAAGTGACATTGATCCAAAATAAAAAAAGGAACAACAGACATGAGGATAGGAGATCAGCCTGTGATCCAAAGTGACACATCGTTATAATCACAGGTTTGTTTGGCATTTATTTTGTTATTTGTCAAGTGCATTCATTTGAGCTTAGTTGCTAATCTATTCAAGCATCAAAGGACAGGGCAGAAGAGTACAGGGAGTCATATTCCTAAGAGATATAATGTTCTTGTTGTCATCTTTTTTTAATAAGTTGCATGTGATTGCTACCCATCAGAGAACAGTCCTTATTTACCCTCAGCTCTCTGAAGAGTTCTTCACTTTCTTGCCAGAAATTACAGTTCCTTCTGACTGACAAAAATGTGATCCATCTGAAGAGTCACTCTGATTAAAAATTATCTCATTTTATTTATTTATTTTCAAAACTGAGACTCAAGAAACTATTCTAGTCAAAATGTTTTAATCCAGCTCTACATATTGTGAAGGCCTTCTTGGGGTTTGTGCGGGACTAGGAACAGCAAATATGGTGCTTCTGAGACAACCACCCCACTTTGCCGGACCCACTCCCCAATAAAGAGATGGACTCAGTGCTGGGATTGAAACTGGGCCACTTTATTAATAATAATTCACTAATGCAAGTGGGCCGACATAGCACTGGTAAGGAACGATGGTTATAGCCAATTATATTGACCCCAACAGAAGCGCAAATGACCAAACCTCTGCTTCTGATGTGTGTCAGGTGAACTAGAAGTCTTTGCACGCTGTGTCAAGCATGGTATCACCTTGTTCCTGAGCACACTCGATTGGCCACGCGATTATCCTTCTATCTAGACCTGCCTGTGGCCAACCGAGTGTGCTCCTGCCGGACCCATAGGGGTCACCCAGTGCCTCCTTACCAGTGCTAGCTGCCAAACGTCCAAAACATACAAAAACTACCCCGTAGTGCGCCTGACAGTGACAGTGTGGGATGGGCAAAAACGACAAGAACCAACAGGCCAATCGAGGTTCAAGCAAAAATTCCCATCCGGCCCCGAAGCGACCAAAACAATCACACTGCAACCTAAGGCGGGGGTGGACGGCAAACGCTGCCTGGCCCAGTCGACGAAGAGGAGGAAGGGCGGTCCGAGCCTCTCCCTTAAGGGAAGGCCTGGGCCCCGCCCCCTCCGGCTCGTCCCGTCTCTCATGGGGCGGGGCCGGCAAAGCACGTGGCAGTGAATCAGCGCCGCCGTGCATCCCTTGCCTCATGACAATTCTGACCCCACTTAATCTAGAGGAAAGGAAGGAAACAGAACCTATAACTCACTCTTCTTCCAATGATTGTGCTGGCAGCCAAGGTGTATAAAGATCACTGTCCTCATACATCTTTTTGTGTGGGATGTGGCTCCCAATAGATCAATGGTAAACCAGGATGGCTTAACCTGTGCACTGTTTCTCAGCACCATTAAGACCTTGGCAATGTGTCAAAGGGACCCACTGTGGTCCTGATAACACTAGGACAGGAGTTCTCAACCTTTTTAAACCAGGGGCCCGGTCACACACCCTCAGACAGCTTCGGGGTCTGGACAGCCATTTTGCCCTTCCTCCACCACATGGCACTTATGGGTATGGTGGAGACAGTGTGGAGCCACATGAAATGGTGTTGCAGGCTGCATGTTGAGAATCCCTGAACCATACCCATCAAGTATCGCTGGTGAAAATACGGGAACTGCTCCGGGCTGGGCGGCATGTGCAGCAACAACTCCTTTGCACATGTGCAGAACCCCTTTGTGCATGCACACCACTGCCTCTGATGGGCACGCATGCACAGTAACCCCTTTCCTGGCCGGACAAAATATGGGATGGCCATGGGAAGGATCAGTAAAGAGGGGAGAAATACAGGATTTCCCGGCCAGTCCGGGATACTTGAAAGGTATGCCCTGCACTAGGAAAAAGGGTGACATGAAGAAGCATCCCCGTGTGCCTACAGTCCCACATGTCATGAGTAAAGGTGAGGAATTTGTCAAAAGGTGTCAGCAACACCAAGCTCCTGAGGACAGACCTCACAGGAGAGCTTTGAAGCCTGTTTATAGTCTAGGTGTCTCCAACTTGTCTGCTCTTCATGCTGTAGTTTCCTCATGTCCCAGTTTTGACCAGTCCCTAACTCAGGGATCCTCAACCTATATCTCACAGGCTGGATCCGGCCTATGGTACCATTTCATGTGCCTCCCCTCCACCGCCTCCACCACACCTGGAAGTGCCATGTGGTGGAATGGAAGAAGGGCAAAGTGGCCATCCAGCCCCCAAAGTGATCTGAGGGATCCTGACCCAGCCCCCAGGTTTAAAAAGTTAAGACCTCCTGCCCTAACCTATAGGGACTGAAGAAAAACCACTGATAGACTCAAAACCAGGAATAATAGACTACACAAGCTTTCTGGCACTAGCTGGGGAGCAAGAGCCACAGTTCTTAGGACATCAGCTACTGATTAGTATTGCTACCAGATGGCTGAGTACTGCAGCCCTGTATGGCTAAACAGTGTGCATACAAAAGTGGTAGATACCCAGCTTATCCACACTATGAGGCTAGTATCAGGAACCATTCAATCAATGCTTCTCAAAAGGCTATCAGTGTTGTCTAATAAATTACCCCCACAATTAGAAGATAATTCGCTTTAAAAAGGGAGCAGCAGAAATGCAAGGCAACTGACTATTACTTATACATGAGGACTGTCACAATTGAATATTCGGACTCAAATCTCAGAGCCCAACATGGAAACTTGGACAGCAACTAGTCAGAGAAGACTTTGACATAAAGACAGCTTGAAGCCAGGAGTGGGAAACCTTTAATTCAGACCTGTTCAACTTAGTGTCCAATCCAGGACAGTGCTGTTATGACTTTGATCTTCCAAGGAAAAATTGGATAGTGCTTAACTGGATTCAAATTAATCACAACAGGTGCCAATACTGGAAACATAAATCAGATCTGGTTGATAATTCTAACTGTGACTATGGGTATATCCCATAAACTTTACATCACATTGCAATGGAATGCTGCCCTAAAAGGTTCCCTGGCTCCCTGCAAAAGCTACATCATCTTGGGGACACTGTTGTTCAATGGCTAAATGACTTAGACATCTGGCCTTAGGCTTAGCCTCTAGTCAATAGCAACTGCTCATATACAATCTATTATTATCTAACTTTACTACAGCATATTTTAAATTTTTGTAGAATTTATTCTTTTAATGCTTTTTATTTTGTATATATTTTAATGAGGTTGTATTCTGCTGTGCCATATGAAATAAATACATAAGGAGGCATTTTATGTAATGTTATGCCCAAAAATACTCTCATAAGAATTTGGACCATTCTCCATCAATTTGGTTGAAAAGAAATTCCTCCAGTTCTTACAACAGGGCAGAGAATTTCAAAAGGTCATTTGTTCACAGCCACAATTAATCAATAAACAACAATATATAATATAGCAGCACCCATAATCTAAGAGTCCATAGTGGAGGAGAACAGTTATCCACAGTATAAGAACCACATGAATCTTACCAATTAAAGGAGTATCTCATGAAACAAGAGTACCTCATTAAATAGGGGTTTAGAAATAAAAAACAAGCAGCACCAATAAGAGAAATATCATAATTGTTTCCCCAGTACATATTACACTGCTGCACACCTTTCTGTGAGAACAAGTATCAATCTGTGCTGGAAACAGTGGAGTGGGGACAATCACTGAGCCAATTTCCCTTCCCCATTTAGATGTTAAGAACCTCTGTTGATGTTAAGAGGCATGAGGGGATGCAGATAAGCGGTTCATAGAAGACACACAAAAAGAACCTATAATTATCCATGATTCTAAAAAGGGTGACTAACACTTCCCAGAATTATCTGATTATCTGGAAATTAACTTCTCTGAAATAAGGTGCTAACTATTGTGGCAAGAGATGAGGTGAAAGTATTGATGCTTTTCAACCCTGGCTATTTGGGTATACATCTTTTCCCCCCTCTGTCCAATCTACTAAAACGTTTTGCCGATCTCGAGTCATTAAAACATTGTCAGTGAACTCTCAGCTGATGTCAGCTGAGCATGGTTGGTGCCAAGATAGCACCACTGTTTCACAAGACCAAGATCAGGTGGCTAAACAATAAAGGAAAACACAAAAAGGCTGTTGTGGGATGCAAATGCAGTTTGAAAATGTGGGAACAAAAACAAAGAACAGCCTGAACCCAGAAGATATAATCAAATAGAGAGTGTAAGGCAGATTCTCAACCTGTAGCCCATGGGCTGGATGTGACCCACGGCACCATTTCATGTAGCCCCCCACAGCCTCCACCACACTGGGAAGTGCCATGTGATGGAGGAAAGGCAAAATGGCCATCCAGCCCCCGAAGTTGTCTGAGGGAGTGTGACCCAGCCCACGGCTTTAAAAGGTTGAGAACTCCTGGTGTAAAGTGTTCATTCCAATGAGAGTTAAAGCATTTAGGATTCTGTGTTGTTCCACATAAGTTGTAATATTTTTTACCCTTATGAGGAGACAATCCTTTCCAAAGCTAATGGGTCATAATTGCCCATTAGTTAACAACCCACCTTAAAATGCTTTGTATAACATTGGTCTGTTTGCTGGGAAATAATCCACTTCCAATCTCTCCTGCCAGTAACTGCACATATTGCAGCTAAATTCAGAAAGAGAAAGAAATTCTAAATGCTATATCCTTTTATACGCTCTTATTATACTCACCTGGTTCATCACCATATAAACATTTAGATACAGTAAGTCTGTAGCCCAGAAAGAAAACACGATGTGAGGTTAGGACCCAATATAATAATGATACTACTATGCATATATATATATATATATATATATATATATATATATATATATATATATATATATATATATATATATATATATATATATATATATATATATATATATATATATATATATATATATATATATGATGTAACCAGGTGAGTTGTTATTATATTTGTTATTATAATTGTTAATAAGAATATTATATTTCAAATTTAATTTCATTCAATTTAGTATGTATTACTTGTTTTTACAGAAGTTGGAAAGTAAAGCTATTAAGTTGACTGAAGAAGGGAAGTTCTCCCAAAAGAGTTGTTTACTGGTCAACTTTCACAACATAGCATTACTGGATGACTGTCTACTATTTTATATTGTGATATTAAAATCAATAATTAACAACACATTATCATTCCTCTGCCTCAAATGGAGTTTTCCTGTTCTCTCATTTATATAATCCATTTGGCCCTTGTTTTTGTCCTCCTCAGGAGTAAGACAGTAAAAGTTTGTGTATTCTTGTTTGGCTCCAGCTTAGAAAGTGTGGACTTTTTGAAATCAGATTTTGCCCTGCTTCTTTGCCTGCCTAAAAGTCAAGTGTGGCTGCAGCAGCAAAGCAAAATTAGGCTTTAAAATGACTTTAAAGTAATTGCAGTTTGAAATAAATTGCAGTTTTACCATCTTTGGAGCGATGCTTGATCCCTGCTTGATTTTTAATTAGCTGTTGCAATTAAATGTTCCAAAAATCATTAGAAATATTGTAAAATAGTACTAACATGTCCTATTTTGTATTTCCAAAGCAGGAAACTTTCACAGTGTTTTCTTTAAACTTGAGCCAGTCTCAGGTACATCCATGAGGTTTACCGTGTTCCACAGGAAGCATTCAAATCATACCTGATGCCCAGGGGGACACATACACCTATCTCAACTTCCTAAAAGTCTGCAGAAAAGAACTACAGTTTTGTTTACTTTAATGATTATTCTTTTGCATGTTTACCTCACATCTTTTGTTTCTGGGGTCTGTCATTACCATATGTACACAATGTTAGTTAGTTTCTGCTGGGAGACAGGATAGGATTATTTTGGTGTGAAATGCAAGAAATTCATCAAGTATAGCTCATAAAAATTCATCAGAAAGAAGTCCATTGATGCTGACTGGTCAGTCGAACCTCTCGCTTTGGACGTGCAGCATTCCTGACTGGTTCCTGTCTTCAAGCCACAAAAACTTTATTATGCTATTGGTTAATGTATTGATTTGTCTCCACCTAATCCCCCAAACTCCTCCCTCTATCTTTTCCTTGAATTTGTAATCTTTTTCCTTGAATTTGGTAATCTTTTACCAAACACCATCATTTACATAAAAACTTACTATTGTAACTCAAAATTGACTTATTTACTTATGAAATAACAGCCTGCTGCTAGGTTATTATTTTCTTTGTAAAAAACTTTATTGTAACTTTAGATAGATGATAGGATTAGTCTTTGTAGGACTGTATATAAGGACGTCATGATGTTGGAACTTCAGCTCTCTCTGAACAAATTAGTTAGGGAAGCTCACATTTAGATTTTTGTAGCAGGCAAAAGGTTGTGAACTATCTTTGACCAGCAGCAGGCCACTCTTGATTAAATGCATATTCAATAAACCATTTTTAATTTTGCTTGAATTCAAAGTCTCTGTGGTTCTTGGAGGGATTCCTCCTGTTATGGAATACTGAACTAGACAAAACCACATTCCACACGCTAAGACAGATTTAGGAGTTTTATTTGTTAATATTTGTTAATATTTGGCCAAACAGATTCAGGAAAGCTTTGCCAAGCTAATATTCCCTGAATGAAAATACATTTTCAGAGCCATCTTTTTATAGCATAAAATTTGGAAATTTCTACACGTTACATCACTATGGGATAAGCCAAAATTATTAATTAATCTTCTGACATTTCATTAAGTTCAGGTTAGAACATTCCGTAACTGTTATTTAGATCATGTCATATAAGGAACATGTCTCATGTCACTTCATGTCATGTCACACAAATATTATTTACGGTTCCCTGTCAGCTGTACAAACTGTGCTGAGCTTCTGGACATAAAGCCTTCTGTTTACTTTAGCCTCATCATCAGTTCTATATGATAGGTCAATCTGATCTGTTTAACTTTACAGAGTACTGAGAAAATAATTTTTACTTTTAAAACAGAATTAATATTATCTTAATATCTTAATTCTTTCACCCCTATTCCATTCCCTCCTGATTTCTTGAAAATTATTAAAGTTTAATAACTTTTTCACATAAACATTTCTATCATGTTGATTGCCGATTCCTCAAGCTTCGGCTGGGCGTTTTGACATCTTCCGGTCTATGCCTAAACGCCAAGCTGCCGTCTTCTCTCTTGCGTTGATTATTTAAGCAAAATCTATGCATTCCAATCTTTCCAGGGTCTTAAACTGCAAAAAAAAGATACTATCGACAGTATATAGTTCAATGATCCATCTTATCAATGTTTAACTATAACCGATCTCCTGGCTTAAAGCCATGTGTTGCCGTGGAGATGGGGAGGGCAAGCCTCCTGCACTGATTCACATATTGATTTCTACTGCAGTGACTGAGTTAATAATTTCCTTCTAGCCGGCCAGAAATTCAAATGAGGAAATAGGATACTTTGTACAGAAGGGAGTTCTCATATCATGCATTGTTATTGGCTAAAAAACCTGGATTTATTGATTTACTTTTATACAATTCCGCAATGCTTTCAACAATCCCACTTGCTTTCTCAACCTCTTCCTAACTGTGGATTAAATGAACAAGGATGACTCCACTAAGCCTCCCTGCTTTAAGTAAGTATTCCCTTACTGGCTTTTCATTTTATTTTTGTGTACTTCAGATGTTTTATATTTTCAAGTCCTCAAATTCTTTAATCAAATACAACTCCTGTGTTTGTTTGGCTGTTTAAACATAGCTGTTTTTCGCTTTGCTTCTTCTGCTCCCTTTTGCCAACTGTGAGTCTTTGATTACTAACCCATAAATGTCCCTTATTTTCCAAATCATCTGGAGGGCATGGCCAGTATGTACCTGTACATCAGCAGAAAAAAATAAACTTCTTGCACAGGCCTTCAAGTTCCTCTGGAGTTAGGCAACTGGCCTGTGACATTTACACTTTTATTTCTGCATACTTTCACATACTGTCTGAAAAAGTTGGGACAAACCTAGTAGCCTTAAAGCTTGGGGCTGACTAGGGATTCAAAATCTTGGCGTTAGCTATCAAGTGCTCAGCTGTTTGTTTGTTTGTTTGTTTCTTCTGGGATTTCCCAAATTCCTCTGGTTTCTTCAGTCATCCTCTCTCGGGGCAATTCCTCTGCCAATGGCCCTCTTGCTTGCAGTAAGCACACTGATTGTTGCCTCTTCCCAAAGCAAGGGCGATCATCTCAGCCCTTTTATATTCTCTCATATTCTCCTTCTTCTCTTCCTCCTGCTCCCTATTAAAGTAGACCTTCCTCGCAATTTGCACCAGTTTGCTTGTGTTCTTTCCCAATGCTCCTTCCAGCTTTTGTAACTTTTTCTTTATATCCAGTGCATTCTGTGTAATGAATCTTTCATTTAACATCTGGCGGTTTTCAGGATCTTCCATATTAATTCCGGTGTTCACTTTATAAGCCTCAATTAACCTGGCTAAGAAACTTTCAGGGGATTCTTCTTTCTCTTGAATTATATTAGCAGGTTTACTAAAATTGACAGGACCTTTTGCTGCTTCCTTTAAGCTTTCCAAAATCAAATATCTGTACTGTTGAAGACGTGTCCTGTGTGTTGAATCATTAGGATCCCAATTTGGGTTTTGTTCAGCAGCTGCTGCCATACGCACTATAGTCTGATTTGCGTCTGGGAAATTTCTACGAAGGATCCTGTCTTTTGCCAGTTTCAATTTTTGCTTATCCTCCATATTAAGGAGCATATTGATTATTTGCTGCATATCACTCCATGTGGGGTTATGTGTCTAGACTATGGTTCCAATTAGTTCAATCACCTCATTCGGCTTGGTACTAAAAGGTCCATAATGCTGTTTCCAATTTAACAGGTCTGTTGTGGTAAATGGTACATATTGGAAGATTGACTGATTTACTTGTTCATCATCTTCCCTCATATGGCTGGTTATCATTTCCCTCAGTGGGGCCACTATCTCTTTTCTTTTTTTCATCGTTGGCATGACGTGTGCCATTGGGGTGTTCGGAGGTGGCTCCCTACCAGCTTCATTGTTATAGGGAGAAGATTGGCTGTACCTTTTGAATTTTTCTTCTCCCTGTTCAATTACATCTTTCCAGATCTCAGTTACTTTTCTTAGTTTTTCTGTGGTTGGGGAAGTCTCACTTCTGTCTGGGGTCTGAAATCTTTCTGCAGAGTGACTGCTTCCTGCATTTGCTAATGCAAGGTCTGGATAAATATGTGGAACTTGGCCATCTTGTGGCGCTGATTTTGGCATGACATAAGGTGGAGATCTTTGAAACAGAATTTCATCTTTTTCATTTCTGTTTAAAATTTTCAATTTTACTTCTGTCTGCCATTCTATTTCTGGGGTATTGGGTGTTCTGACCATTTTCCTACCTAATTTAGATTTCTTATCTTTGGATTTCTTTTCCTTCATTAAATATGCTTTTACACATTCAGCCTGGCATTTCCGTAGCCAAGGGGGGGGGGGTGTCACGGCTTTCTGTATTATAGCTTGCCATGCTGATATATAGGGATACTGATCCCATTGTTTATTCTGCATTATTCTTTGAAACACTCTATTTATAAGACCCAAATCTAAGGAGCCTTCTGGAGGCCACCCTACTTGGAAATTGGGCCATTCATATTCACAAAACTTTCTTAACTCAAATTTTGTTAAAGGGGGTTCATGTGTCTCTGGTGTAAATATCTCAAAGTTCTCGAGGAAACACCGTAGTGGCGTTCTTGGAACGCTACTACCACCACCCATTCTAAACTAAACACTACCACCGGCCTGGGGCACCCGAAAATATTCAAGGGTTACCATCAAGAGAACGCGATGGTTTAACCACCCACACAATATAAATTTTACACATACAAAAATCAGGTTCGCTGCCCTGATTTTTCCAGGAACACTGGGTTACTGCCCGTGGTTCATTAAGGACTTAGGAATCGCCATCCCGTCCCCTTGAAGATGATCAAGCTCCACTTCCACTCCTCAAATGAGTGGGCACACATAAGTATACTTCTACAGTTTCATACAGTTTTATACAGTTTTATACTTGTTTCATACTTGCCTGCAGGCTTTTGAAAATCCACCTTCTAGAGTTCTCCGTCTGTCTTAGCCTTCCGGATCCTTGACTGGTCTGTTTCTTCTGACAGTTACTCGTCACCTCTTCACTGATTTCCTAGAGTAGATCAAAGGTCTACTATGCCGGCATTTTAGGCTATCCCTGGAAAGGCGTTGTTTTATCCCATCAGGAACAGCCGTCTAGAGTGACAATGGCACCTGCTATTTGTCAAGTCAGTCCCCGGCAGAGTTCGCCAAAAATGATATGGAATACTGAACTAGACAAAATCGCATTCCACACGCTAAGACAGATTTAGGAGTTTTATTTGTTAATATTTATTAATATTTGGCCAAACAGATTCAGGAAAGCTTTACCAAGCTAATATTCCCTGAATGAAAATACATTTTCAGAGCCATCTTTTTATAGCATAAAATTTGGAAATTTCTACACATTACATCACTATGGGATAAGCCAAAATTATTAATTAATCTTCTGACATTTCATTAAGTTCAGGTTAGAACATTCCGTAACTGTTATTTAGATCATGTCATATAAGGAACATGTCTCATGTCACTTCATGTCATGTCACACAAATATTATTTACGGTTCCCTGTCAGCTGTACAAACTGTGCTGAGCTTGTGGGCATAAAGCCTTCTGTTTTCTTTAGCCTCGTCATCAGTTCTATATGATAGGTCAATCTGATCTGTTTAACTTTACAGAGTACTGAGAAAATAATTTTTACTTTTAAAACAGAATTAATATTATCTTAATATCTTAATTAGTTCACCCCTATTTCACTCCAGTGAAAGAACTTTTTTAAATTCAAAAACGCATCTCCGCAGAAGGTATTCCTGTGACAAAGAGAAAGGGGATAGGGATAGCAATTTTCAGGTAACAACATTGAAGACCTATCCCAGGTTATTTTGGCATGTGAGAAGAAAGTTCCTCAAATGAGAAAAATCAAAAACACAATAAGAATTAAGGTATGAATTTGCTGCCTTTCGAAGATCCCAAATCAGTTGCCTCAGATAGCTGCCTCACTCTTATAAATGGCAGGGCCCAGACATTTCCCCCATCACCACCAGTGAAATAAAGAGGCAAGACACATTCAATTCTTTTTGGAGAAAGGCTTGGGCCACAATTTCATTTAAAATTAACCCCTAAACTGTGGGTGGAACCTTGGTAGTGCTATACCTGATACATAAGCAGGGGAAGCTAATCCACCCCTCTTTATACCAGATGGCCAAATCCTTTCCTCTATGAAGTGCTCAAGTGGTTAAAATGCTGATTGGAAGGAGGCAGGTCAGCAGTTTGAGACCCAAGTACTGCATGATAGAATGAGTTCCCATTTCTGTCCCAGCTCCTGCCAACCTAGCAGTTCGAAAGCAAGAAATTGGAGGTAGATAAATAGGGACCTCTTCGGTGGGAAGGTAAACAGCATTCCATGCACTCAGGTGTCCATGGAAATGTCTGCAGATTCAGACAATGCTGGCTCTTTGGGTATAAGCAAAAATGAGCACTGGAGCCTAGAGTCAGATATGACTATTTTTTGAGCATGGGTGACCTTTACCTATGAAGTGCTGATATTTGCCCAGGCTGGCTTACTGGGGAAAAGGTGTTTGGACACCAAAAGTAATCATTTTAATGCACAGAAGCATATTAACATTACTTCTAAGGTGGTACTCTGATACAGTGATACCTCATACAACGTCCAAACTTGGTTCCACAAGTTTGGACTTTATACAGATTTGGACTTTGTATGAAGCATGCAAAATCCTAGCCACGATGCCTCATACAACGTCCAAATCCTTGCCTCGATGCCTCATACAACTTTGTTTCCATAGAGATACATTGTACTGTAACATCAAAGACTTCAGGGCAAAGTCAAGGAAACAGACAGGAAACTGACAGAACTTTAAGAAATCATTGTCTAAAGGCTAAATACATCACAAAAACATGTCAAACAACATGTCACAAAAATCCAAAAAATCCAAAATCACGCTCAAAACCATTCCTAAACACTCTTTGCCTCGTGCAAAACCCACAAGAGCAATGCACGCATGCGTCCTGCCTTTTATACTGCCCAGGCACAATGCAACACGGGAAGAACCCCAATGCCTCATACAAAGTCGCAGCGACTTTGTATGAGGCACCTTTTTTCAAGGAATTAGGCGACGTTGTATGAATTCGATGTTGTACGAAGCTGACTTTGTATGCGGTATTACTGTACTATTAAAGTAATGATTTTCTCCCACTTGATGGGAACAGTGACAAATTTAACATTCACTTGTTAATTTAACATATTACTTCCAAGCTCTCTACCTTTTAATCAGGTGGATTGCTTTCACAGTGGACAGCCCAGGCCCAGCCAAACAGATATTGGTGTACTTCACTATTTAATGCCATCGCATAGGCCATCATTAAACAATTTGAACCTAAATGAAGGCGACATTGTGACATTTCATTTCATTTTATTTTTCATTTTCCTTAACTGAACCATAAACAAAGGACTGACTATCTCTAAGGAATCCCAGGTGATATTTACACTGTTCAGCATTTGTTAAGAAAACATGGTGGTTAAAAATATATTTGTCTCTACTGAGTTGTTTTGTTTCCTGTATTGACAAAAGGTGTAAATCGGTAGAGAATGTCCTGTCCTTTAAATGCAAAACGCTTTTGTCATTTGTTTCAATTCCCCTTTCTAAAGCAAGCAAAGGGAACAGGGCCAGACCATTACATAACAATCCAGAACAATAACCAAAATGCTGAGGAAACAAGCTGTTCCCATTTGCACCCTTGCTTTTATTGAGGCTTTTGTGTGTAAAAAAATAAAACAAAGCAGGCCAAAATGTCATAAGTCTGTAGAATTGAGGGAAGGGGAAAAAGCAGGGAGTGGGAGTCTCATTAATCTATGTTATATTTTTACACTTCCTTTAGAACAAACAGGGAAATGGGTATTCATAAAGTCCTTATATGGACATATAGTACAAATCTTATCTACTTCTTTGAGGTACAGTACTTTGATGCTATTTTGAGAGTTTCAGAAACCAGCAGGGATGCTTATGTAAACCAAAAAGAGTACAATAAAACGTAGGATGTGAATGGTAGGGAGAAAGTTCCATTTATTGTTTAAATGACAAAATGATTTCATTATTAGCAGCACTTTGAGACTCCCTTTTAGTAGACCATTCCTCCCCCCCCCCCTTTACCCTCCCACTGAGAAAAAAGGACCACTTATTTACGGGAATTGTTTGATCATTCTTAAATTTGGTTGGAGCAGCCATTTCCTAAAACGAATTTGGGCTAAAACTTCTCAAAGTGACAGGATTACTCTATATCAGAGTAAAAAGATTTTCTTAGCAAGAAAGATTGTGTTATCTTAGCAACACAGTGAGCAGATTGGGGTATACAGAAAGAGCCTGCTCAAAGATTGTGGTATTTTTAAACCACAATTGGGCATACCCCGGGCAATGGCTACCTTGTGCTGGCTAATCTTTCTCACACTAGGTCAGGCAAAAGTAACTGCAGAATGAATTCACCAAAAGGTGGCTTTATTTTCGTAGTTTCATGACTGGCTTACACAGAGAAGATTTATGTGGGAGTCACATGTTGATCAGGGCTGCAGTTGCTCAGTGGTTAAGAAGCTCACCTTGTTGCTTGGAAGGCAGGCAAGTTGGCAACTCGAGACCTGGGTATTGCATGACAAACTGAGTGCCTGTCTCTGTCCCAGCTCCTGACAACCTAGCACAGTGATGGTGAACCGTGGCAGTCCAGGTGTTCTTTGACTTCAATTACCAGAAGCCAATGTCAGCACTCCTGCTGATCAGGGATTCTGGGAATTGAAGTTCCAGAACATTTAGAGTGTCAAGGTTCGCCATCACTGACCTAGCAGTTTGATAACAAGAAATTGCAAGTAGATAAATACGGGACCACTTTGGTAGAAAAACATCTTGGGGGCACGAAAGGAGTCTCATTCAGGCATCCCCTGAGCAGAGTTTCTCCAGCAAAAATCCTTTCAACCCAGAATAATTTCTGACACTAAATTATTATTACATCTTGATCTTTTTTTTAGTTCTACCGCAATAACTGAAAGGGTTAGGACAATGCAATGACAGACTTTTACTCTTTGGGAGGAAAACTAAGGCAAACTTAGGCAGCATAATAAAAAGTAGAGACATCACACTGCCAACAAAAGTCTGCATAGTTAAAGCAATGGTCTTCCCAATAGTAATGTATGGCTGTGAGAGCTGGACCATAAGGAAGGCTGAGCACAGAAGAATAGATGCCTTTGAAATGGGGTGCTGGAGGAGACTCTTGAGAGTGGACTGCAAGGAGATCAAATCAGTCCATCCAAAAGGAAATCAACCTTGGCTGCTCCTTGGAAGGACAAATACTGATACTGAAGTGCAAGTACTTTGGCTACCACTTGAGAAGAGAGGACTCACTGGAGAAGGCCCTGATGCTGGGAAAGATCGAAGGCAAAAAGAGAAGGAGGCGGCAGAGGATAAGATGGCTAGATGGCATCATTGACGCAGTGGACGTAGATCTGGCAGGCTATGGAGGATGGCACTTGACAGAGGAGCCTGGCATGCTGTGGTCCATGGGGTCGCAAAGGGTCGGACTCAACTGTGCGACTGAACCACAAACAAAAAAAAAAAGACCAAGCCAATGTGAAGTTTTATTGCCCCAGTGTTTTCAGTGGAAGAATGAAAAATCAGGAGAGTTTCAATTTTTTGTTCTTTAGACCGATTCTGCATTTCCAAAGGGAGAAAATTGAAAAGGAAAGGTTGGAGTTGTTGTGTTCTGCCTTTTTAAGAGTTAAGCCCGGAAGGCCTCATTGCTAGGAAGTCTTGTCCTTTCTCTCTTGCTTTTGTGAAAGGAATGCTTGCATTTTTGGATCAGAAGCTAGAAAAAGACAACATTACCCCAGGGGACATGGGATAAATTTCAAGTGCTAGTCCTAACTAACTAACTAAATTTGGTGTATGAAAACCAAGACACAGGACACAGCCTCGGGCTGGGTTAACTCAGGTTTATTGCATGGTGGTCAGAGGGAACATGAGGTAATGGCGGATCAATAGCTCCTTATATACAGTAGTAATACATTTGAACGTGGTTCCACGATAGCCCATTGGCTACTGTCGTCGTGACGTCATTGCTGGTCACGCCCTTCTTGTCCAGGTGTAGGTGGTGGCGGGAAAACTTCCCGCGCTGTTGCCTTTGATGAGTTTGGACCAAGAGAGCTTTGGACGCTCGCTGCTGCCAGCTGGTGGTCATTAGCTCGCGTCCTGTTACAGGGTTTATGTGATACAGCTGAAGGTTACATTGTTGCCCATAGGCAAGGTTACATTGGTTCAGATACATTGTTATCCATGTGGAGGATCATGATCAAATCATTAGGACACAACACCCCTCCCCCCTAGGATGAGACGAAGTCTCGAAACCACACTCTCCCCCCCCCTAGGATGAGACGAAGTCTCTCAGCCAAGATGGCTTATTTCGAACACGCTGGGGTCTCGGTGTGGGCTGCCTTCCCCCTGGTTTGCTACCTTCTCTTTGTCCCCTGGTTTCCTGCCCTGTAATTGGAGAGGGAGACTCGTTAGTGACTTGCCGCGGCTCTGCGGCGTTGTTGGGAGGTGTGTGCTTTATTGGGGAAGAACCGGGGGCACTGGGGGCTAACGAAAAACCCCTCTTCTCGCTTGGACGGGTGGGGGAACACTCCCGAAAACCCCCCCGGCTCTCAAAATCAAGATCAGAATTAAATTCGGGGGCAGCGGTCGTGAACTCCTCTCCCCCTTCGGTCGCGAACTCCTCTCCCCCTTCCCCAGCCTCTGATAGAGCTGGCGTATCAAAAGGGTATGAGTCGGGGCCGCTGCTTTCCCCCCTTGCTTGGGACTGTTGTCCGTTGCTGTCCCCCCCTTGGGCTAAACGGGTGGGGGAGAACCCTAACGCTGAGTCCTGTCGCTGAGCTCCACTGACCGGCCCCCCACTCACTCGGTGCCTAAGTTGGTCCGCGTGCCTCCTCCAGAGGAGACCTGTGCTAGTCTCGACCCGGTACGACACTGGCCCCGTCCTTTCCACAACCGTCCCTGGTACCCAGGCTGGACCTGCGCTGGCGTAGTTCCTGCAGTGAACAGGATCGCCGGCGGCGAAACCTTTCGAGACTGCCAGCCCTATGTTTTTTCCTTTGTCCTCGACTCTCGTCGGGTCTAGCCTGGACAGGATCGTGGTCAGTTTTCGCCGCATCAGCAGCTCTGCCGGCGAGTAACCTGACGCTAAGGGGGTCACCCTATACGCTAACAAAAACTGACATACTTGGTGATTTAGGTCCCCCGGGCCCATGCGCCGCAGCGCATCCTTTGTCGTTCGCACCAGCCGTTCCACTTGGCCATTCGTGGCGGGGTGAAACGGTGCGGATGTGACATGCCGAATGGCGTTTGCCTCCATGAATGCCTTGAATTCAGCGGAGGTGAAACAACTAGCGTTATCGCTGACTAAAGTGTCGGGTAAACCGAACGTGGAAAAGACTCTCCTTAGCTGGCTAATTGTAGTGGCGGAGGACGTACTCTTTACTGGGATAACCTCCAACCACTTGGAGAATGCATCCACCACCAGGAGAAACATTGTTCCTCGGAATGGGCCAGCGAAGTCTACGTGCACCCTGGACCATGGCCCCCTTGCTGTGTCCCATTCCCTATGCGGAAGACGGGCCGCCTCTGGCCGGGAGCCCTGGCATGCCTCACAAGTGCCGACCATGTGCTCAATGTCCGCGTCCAGCTGTGGCCACCAGAAGTAACTCCGGGCCAGCGCCTTTGACCGGACGATGCCGGGGTGGCTGACGTGCAGCAGTTCGAGTACCCTCGGTCGCAGAGACGTAGGAACCACCACCCGTTGGCCCCACAAAAGGCAGCCCCTCTCTAGGGACAACTCTATCTTTTTTCGAAAAAATGGGTCGAATTCCGTACCTGAGGATGATGCCGGCCACCCCTTCTGTACCCATGAGCTAACTTTCTCTAGCGTTCTGTCCTTTCCTGTGGCCCTGGCAATGTCGGCTGGTACTATTGGGGGTGAGTCTAAAACCTCTATTAACAAAACCTGGTGATCTCGTTCTGCCCTTTCCTTTTGGACGCCCGACAAGGGCAAAGGAGACCTCGAGAGTGCGTCGGCATGGCTGATCTCCTTCCCGGGCCGGTATTCCAGCTCATGCTGGTATGTGTTGAGAAAAATAGCCCACCGCAGCATTCTTGGGGACAGGATCTGTGGTGTGGGCTTATTTGCAGTGAAAATTCCTAATAGGGGCTTGTGGTCCGTCACGATTTTGAACGGCCGACCATACAGAAAATCGTGAAATTTTTTGGTTCCCGCTACTATCGCTAGCGCCTCCCTGTCGGTCTGTGCGTAATTACGCTCTGCTTGGGACAGGGACCTTGAATAAAACGCTATCGGGGCTTCCCTTCCGTCGTCCAACATGTGGAAAAGCACCGCTCCCACCCCCACCGGGGATGCGTCACAGACTAAGACCACTGGCCGTTTGGGATCGAAATGCGTTAGGATTGCCTCGGATGTTAGGAGTTGCTTCAACTCTTTGAACGCCCTCTCTTGCTCATCACCCCACACCCATGTTTCCTCCTTTTTTAGCAACCGATGGAGTGGCTCGGCCACGGACGCCTTCCGTGGAAGGAAGGTATGGTAAAAATTGAGGAGCCCCAGAAATGACTGTAGCTCGGTTTTGGATGTGGGGCGAGGGGCATTCTTGATGGCGGCTACTTTGGATTTGGATGGCTTAATACCCTCTGGCGTGACTCGAAACCCTAGAAACTCAACCTCAGTTTCGAAGAAGACACATTTGTCTTTTCTCAGTCGTAGCCCCGCTTTCTCGAAGACAGTCAGAACTTTATCCAATCTCTTTGCCAGTTCGGCCTCACTCCCCCCTGTTATCAACACGTCATCAAAATAAGGCAACACCCCCTCCAGCCCCTTCAGGAGGCGTTCCACAAGCGACTGAAAAAGGCCGGGTGCCGAGTTCACGCCGAACTGTAAACGCGACACCTGGAACGCTCCTTTATGTGTGACTATCGTTTGTGCCGCGGCCGTGGCGGGAGTTACAGGGAGTTGCTGATAAGCTTGAGCCAAATCGAGTTTAGCGAAACACTTTCCCCCATTCAGCCTGGCCAGAAGGTGGCTGACCACCGGCACCGGGTATGCATTAGGGCGGATCGCCTTGTTAATTGTACACTTATAATCAGCGCAGATGCGCACCTCCCCGTTAGCCTTCAGAGCGGTTACAATTGGAGTTTCCCACTCCGCGGAATCAACAGGAATAAGAATCCCCTGGCCCACCAGTTTGTCCAGTTCCGCCTCTATTTTGTCCTTTAGTGCGAATGGCACCCTGCGCGGTTTGAGTCTTATCGGGCGGACCTCCGGGTCGAGGTCGAAGGCTACAGGGGGTCCCTTGAACTTTCCGAGTCCTTTTTTAAAAACGGCGGAATGCGCGTCGCACACCGCTTGTATTGGATCCACCCCCACGGTATGCACTCCCCCTATGAACAAACCTAAGGGCTGAAACCATTGCGTCCCTAGGAGGCTACAACTACCCCCCTTAAGGACAACTAGGGGCAGCTCCGCGGAATGTCTCTTAAAACTGACCCGAAATTTCCCGACCCCCAATACTGGAATGCTGTTCCCCTGTACATCTCGTAGCGTGGACCTCAACGTTTTAAGTTTGGGTCGCACGTGGGGGTCGATTTTCAAGAACTCTTTCTGGGAAATTATAGAATAGGAGGACCCCGAGTCAATTTCCATCCTGATAGGGGCCCCTTGTACTAGTACCTCAACGAAGTAATGGGACTGTCCCGCGGCCACGCTGAACACCGGAGCGTCGTCCTCGCTGTCGTCCGAGATGTGGCCCACGCCGTCCTGCTTCCTCGTGGTCTGGGCGCCATCTTTGGACCTTGCTGGACGGTCCGGTCTGGTTGAGCGGTCTTGTGACTGCCTCCGGCCCTCCTTCCGTTTCCTGCACGCCTTGGCGATGTGCCCCCGACGTCCGCAGGTGTAACACTCGGCTTTCCTGAATGGGCACCTTGCGCGCTCATGGGCCGCTCCGCAACCATCGCAGCGGCGCCCCCCTTTTCGGACCCTCTGGACCTCCTCGCCGTCGCTGCCTTCCGTAGACGACTTTGAGGCCCTTCGGGTTGCGTGCACCAACTGTCCGGACTTTCCGTGCACCGAATTCTCCGCTTTGCCAGCTCTAGGACGCCACTCACGCCACTGGTGCATTTCGTCCACTCCAGCATTCGTGGACTCCGCGGCTTCCGCGGCCTCTACAACCTCTGCCAGCATGGGTGGTGGCTCCTTGTTCATCAAGCTGCGCTGCACCTCCTTGTCCTTCAGGCCACACAGCACTCCGTCCCTGAGGGCCGTCTCTAGGTCGTCCCATCTGCAGGGGCCGGCGGCTATCCTCATGGCTGTTACGAATGCCTCAACCGACTCGTCCGGCGCTTGGACTCGCCTCCAAAACGCGCTCCGAGCGGGAAACATTGCCCTCGAGGGACGGAAACGCTCACGCAGCAGCTTCATGATGTCGTCTGCTTTGAATTCGCTCACCTTCTTCGGTGCAATGATGCCCACCAGCGTTCGCTTGGTTTCTATCCCAAGCATTCTGGTGAGGATGGCCCTCTTTCTCTCCTCATCGTCTTCTTTGACTTTGAGTTCCACCAGCGCCGCCTGGAAGTCCATCTCAAAAAGCTCCCAGTCTTGCGGTTTGGTGATGTTGAACCCGCTCTGTGCCCTGGCTGCTCCTTGGGGATCCATTATCCCACCTTCGTCGCCAATTTGGTGTATGAAAACCAAGACACAGGACACAGCCTCGGGCTGGGTTAACTCAGGTTTATTGCATGGTGGTCAGAGGGAACATGAGGTAATGGCGGATCAATAGCTCCTTATATACAGTAGTAATACATTTGAACGTGGTTCCACGATAGCCCATTGGCTACTGTCGTCGTGACGTCATTGCTGGTCACGCCCTTCTTGTCCAGGTGTAGGTGGTGGCGGGAAAACTTCCCGCGCTGTTGCCTTTGATGAGTTTGGACCAAGAGAGCTTTGGACGCTCGCTGCTGCCAGCTGGTGGTCATTAGCTCGCGTCCTGTTACAGGGTTTATGTGATACAGCTGAAGGTTACATTGTTGCCCATAGGCAAGGTTACATTGGTTCAGATACATTGTTATCCATGTGGAGGATCATGATCAAATCATTAGGACACAACACTAAAGTAAACCCATTGCAACAAAAGGAGTTTCATCTATTCACACAACATTCAGAGCTGATTCTGCAGATCTACGCTAGCCGTAGATTCAGTGGATCTACCATTTGGATTCAAACTCAGTCTTGCACTAGGAAGCAAGAAAAATGCTGAGTACTTTTAAAATCCAGGCATTGCTATGTGTTGCAGGAGGTTTGAGACAACTCTTTTTCATCTGATTTACTGTGTTTAAAAGGAATATCCTAAGGAAGCAGAGCTTGGGAAAGTTACTTTTCTGGAATCTAACAATTCCTCAGCCACAGGGAGGAGGCGGTGCCATTAAAATCAGCCAACACAATACAGGATCTCTAGATCCTCTTCCTATTTAACTGCAAGATGGTATCATACCATATCTTTGTCAGCCAACAGGAGAATTGTTATACATAGTTCAGAATGCTGAATATAGCATAGTTGGGCATCAGAACACTTGTACCTGGCTCCTCACTATGCCATGAGGTGGAATACAAATCAGCCTCCAACAACTTAGTACTACAACTGCCATCCACCCCAAACATCAGGGCAAGCTGCAAGGGATGGTGCTTGATGACAGTTCAAAACATTTGGTGGGAACATCATTGGAGAAGGCTAGCATTGTTAAACAGAGAGGCAGGATTATTAAGTACTAGCTCATTACCTAGCCTTGCTCGGTTTTTTTTTTTTTTGTCTTTAAATGAACGTGGCTTGAGAGTACTTTAAGTGCACCTAATCTGTCCAGGATATCATGCCTGAAACTCCAACTGGAAAAGAATCCCACAGCCTTAATTTCCAGTTTTACCTTCAGGGTAAGAATCCATTTGTAAAAGCCCTGGTGGTGCAGGGGTGAAGCTAAAATGTTGTGAGTGTGATCCAGATGGGGATCCAGATTGACCCTGTCTCTTCCATCCCTCCAAGGTCCAAAAATGCTAATTACCTTGTGAACCACCCAGAGAGCGCATAAAGCACTATGGGGCGGTATAGAAGTGTCACTGCTATTCCTATATCCTTGTTAAATATAACAATGTTCTAATTATGGGCTATCTGAAAGGTCTATTTCTGGCCCATGGTCTCTGTGAATCCACACAAATGGTTTTGTATGGATTCACAGGGGACCAGGCAGAAGAACAAAAGTTACAGGTAAGCAACCTGTCCTTATAGAGGCTGGGGGAAACTATGGGGTTAGGTAAAGAAGGAAAATAGCATTTTTTTAAATAAAATAAGAAAGATCATGTCACACACCTCTATTTCAAGGAGGGAAGATGCCACCTCACCTGGGCCCAAAGCAACTCCTGTCATGATCCATTTTCCCTAAGACAGGGAAGGTCAGAGTGGGGTGTCTGTTGTTGTTGATGTGACACATGTCAATACAGCCATCACTGCTCCATCTCTCAGGCATATCCAAAGGAAGCTTTCTTAAGGCTGGTTGGCAACCCCAGCTGGCTGGTGATGGGCAAGGCCCAAAGCGGGGATGGACGTCTCTAAGCCATGGAGGCCTGAGAAGGAAGGAAGAAGGGAGGCCAGGACCATAGGCCTCCCCCCCCCAAGACCAGCTCCAATCACCTCCGTGGCCCACCTCGGAGGTCTCTCAGATCTACCTCCCACCAGCCTTGCTTGGGTCTCTCTCTCTCTCTGTCACACACACACACACACACACACAGATTACCCAGACTTGCCAGCCAGCTTGCCTTCCCTTGACGCCCTGGCCAGGCCTCATCTTCTGGAGGGCACACATGTTCTCCTCAGCAAAGAGGCCGCTCACCCCCTGGTAGACACCGCTGGCTGCCCACTGGAGGCTGTTCTGCTTCTTGGCACTGTGGCTCTGGCCTGACCATGCTCCAGGCCTGGCCAGGGGAAGGAGGAACAAGGCGGACCCCAGCAGGCGCCACGATGACCACCGCACCTGCCTGCCCGCCTGCCATGGTTCATCCCAGAAGACCACATCCTAGCTGGCCTCTTCCTCATGGTAGTGGCGGGACAGAAGCTGCAGCACTTAGTGAGGCAGGGGCATGCGCACGATGATGGTGCCAAGTTCAAGCCACAGCTCAATGGCTCTCTGAGTCAGAATCTGCGCACACACACGCCCCAGAACTCTGCGCATGTGCAGTACTTTTTTCCCAATTTGGTGGGCTTAAACCCCCAAATGGGTTTCAGGACCCCCACAGTGCTGATCCCGCAAGGCCAAGGTAGGTCTGTGCCAAATTTCAGCACGATTGGTGCAGGGGTATGGAAGCCTATCGAGCACATACAAACTCACATCTCTGTTTTATAGATATAGATGAACCTAATATTAGAAGGGCATTAATCTCTATTCAGCTCTTAACTTGTCAGTTGGGTTTAACATGGACAAAGGTGAGGGTGTAGCCTCACTTCCTCCATCATCACTTTCTTCATGCAGAAAGCAACAAATACAAAGAAGAGAGGCTCCTGTTTGCACTGAAGGTTTACACAAGCAAGAATGGTAGTATATCAGGGTTCTTGCTCACATGTAAAAGCCTGACATGAAAAGTATCTTTAAAACCTGTCCCTTACAACATGATAAAAATGATAAGAGGCACTGAGGTTAGGCCAAGCAGCCAAGCAACACTTGTGAATGTCCAGAAAAAAATTCTTCAGTAGTTTAAAGCCCTCTGATCTTTTGGCACCTCACCACATTGTGTGATTGTAAATTCCCTACCTATTGTGAAAATAATTACAGATATGTGTCCACACTGGAGGCAGACAAAGAAATGCCAATAATTTGGAACAGTTTTCAAGACTCTGCCAATTGTATAACTTTGTAGACATGAGAGACTCTTGGCAAATATCTCCTGTGATTTAAATCCATGACCTGGGAAATGGATTTGTTTCCCTTGTGGAATGAAAGCACTATAATACAGGAAGCAAAATCAGCCCTACCATTAGATACAACATGGCAGCTGCCTCAGATTTTGAGTGTCATGAATGTGCAGGAAACAGTCAGCTAGCAGGCCAAGTCCTTGTGACAGTTTATTCAGGTGTAGGTTAAATTGAATGACTTAAGGTGGCAAATTGCTGCTAATTAAAGAGGTGCCAGTCATATTGCTAGGTGTACACCTATGAAGCATTCAGGCACATATTATACAACATGACCACTGCCTCTGTAGCAAGGGGCAATTCACCCTGGTGAGTGATATACTTTCAGTTATGCACCCATATATAAAACAAGTTGGCTGACTTTGAAAACTGCATTGAGATCTCAGTGGTAGGTGTGAAAGGTGAATGGCATTTGCAATTCTATCTTAAGTAACACAAATGCCTTGAACCAGCCTTGAGGAACAGTCTTGGACAGATTTGCAGTATTGTATGTGGGATAATTTAGACAGGAAATGCCATCTAGAGACAGAAAAAGGTAGAGGCTATATCTGAGTTCTACTTGTCAAGATGTTCCTTGACATTGTAGGCATCTCATTTCTCCAGAATCCACTCACGTCTACTGTGATTTGCTTCCATATGAGTCCACCCTGATTTTCTGGAATCAACTGCTTTAGCACAAGTCTCTTATGTGAAAACAAGGAAACAGACCTACATAACACTCTGAGTAGATTAGTAGCAGCATCAAATGTAGACCTAGCCTCTACATTCATGCACAGCTTCGGTGTTTCCTTCTCTTTAATTTGTAGGATTATCTGAAGTATAGATAATCAGCTGATAGAAGAATTTAGAGAGGGGAACGAGCTGTTATCCTTTAAGAACTGGAATAAGATAACTACATTTTAGGGCTTAATTAACTGAGAGAAGAATTTTCTAATCTCCAACCTAGATCTCTCTTACCGTTTCCATCTGTGATTCAGGCTATTCTTGACGTCAATTGCATTTTCAGTGATGGAAAAAGTGGAGATAGAGAAAACTGTTTAAGAGAAACACACAAATAGGCTAGAGTAGGGGGTTCCTAAACTACGGCCCGCAAGCTGGACTCATCCCATGACGTCATTCCATCTGGCCCATTGCCGCCTCTGCCACAACCAGAAATAGAAACGGGCATGTTTACATCAACTGTAAAACGTGCCTGCGGATGTACAAATGTGCTTTTGTAAACATGGAAGTGGCACATTTATGACAGCCATAAATGTGCCTGCTTCCACTTCCGGGGGGCATGGTCTGGCCTGCTCAGCTGTCTGACAACATGGCCCATGGTGTAAAAAGATTGGCCACCCCTCGGCTTGAGTGTTAATACCCAATATCCATAGGATGCACACCATTCCATTGGAAGTCATTAGATGTGAGGTGTGGCAGAACCATGCCAGATTCAGAAAATCTTACCTGCATCTTGACCCAAGAATGTCTCCTGCTATCTATTACGGCAAGGGTTCCCAACCTTTTTAAGCGATGGGCTGAATCATGCCCCTCAGACTGTTGGTGGGCCGGACAGGCATGTCCCCCCTGCCACCACCCAGAGCCCATACCATTCCCCCCTGCCGCCGCAACCACCACTCCCCCATACGCCACCTGTCTGGTGCACCAACACTTCCCCCCACACCACTATACCTTTTTCTGGCAGCAAACATCTTGGACCAGTTGTAAATTGATTTAGAAGTGAAGAGGCAGAAGGTATTTCTCTGCTGACTAGGCATGAGACCACATGTAACCAAGCCAAAGGTTTCACACCTTCTGCCAACCACAAGTGATAGTGGGGCACATTCCTATTTTCTTTTGTGCTTTTCAAAACTTCTGTAATATGAAAACACACAATCAAGCTAGCTTACAAAGTGAATTTCCAGTCTTATGCCATGGGGTTGCTAATTTTAAACCAAACAAGCACATGTATGTATTTATTTACTTATTTACATGTAGGCAAATTCTCCAACCAGTCCCTCTAAAAGTAGCAGTTATGAGATCTTTGTTGAAGGAATCATTGTTAGACACACACACGCATCATCTTAAGCAAGATCTTAGAATACTTGTTGGCAGCAAAATTCCAGGATTTCTTTAATGAAGCTGAATGCTTAGAACCATTCTAACCTGGGTTGAAGCCTGGTTTGGGAACAGAAACATCCTTTCTCAAAGAAATGAGTAATCTATACAGCAGGGGTGCCCAAACTTTTCCTGCCAGTGGCCTGATCACGCCCCCTCAAACAGCTGAGTGGGCCGGTCATGTGGTTCCTTCTGGTGGCAGCTGTGGCAAGTGAATTTGCACTTTGTTTCTGGACATTTTCCCCATCTACCTCATTTCCCATGGAGGAGGAAGTGAGGCAGGAGCATTTCCATGCCCTTTTTTATTTTTTTTCGCAACATTTTCGCTGCATTTTTGCACAAAAACATAGTGATTCCAGTGGCAGTGTGCAACTTGCCGTATTGGTGGCAATCCGGCTCATGGGCCAGATGGTGACATCACTCAGGCTGGACCTGGCCTGCAAACCGTAGTTTAGGCACCCTTACTATACAGAGAAGTAAAGACAGGAAGTGTGTCCAGCTTGGTTTACTAGACCTCTGAATGAAATTAATAATCAGTGATCATGGTATTCTACTGGACTGGTGACCAATCAGCTAATCTATTCCTAGAAATGTTTGATTGTGCTAGCCTAAGTACAATGAGGGTTACTAGTGTAATCATCACCATACCGTTTTCCTCCAAAAAAATTTAGTCTGGAAATGTACCTGCCAGGATGCTTTTAACTTGCGACGTCTGGCCTGGATTCCAGAATGGCTTTTCTTCTGCTACAGAAGTAAATACTGTAACAGGAAATACCAAGAGCTCAGAAAGATAGCTTGCCTCTGATGAGCTGTGTTACTATGGACTTATGGTTTAGTGTTCCTTTTAACATTTTTACTCCAGTAACAGGGGGGAAAATTCCAGTGTGGGAGTGGCTCAATTCTCGAGCATGTGGCTTGCATGAATAAAGTTTCAAGCTGAGTGCATGTGGAATCAGGGACTGCAGTAGTGTTGTGTATGACAATGCTGCTTAAGAGATGTATGAATGTAACCTTGTACAATGCTGCTTTAAGAAATGTATGAATGTAACCTGACCACAATTACAATGTAACACAGCTGTAAAGGAACGCGAGTAAGCTGCCCATAGAGGGCAGCTGCGAGTGTTCAACTCACATGGTTTCCATTCCTCAAATCACCTGCAGCCGCGGGAACTCCCCGCAATAGCAAACTACTACTGATCCACCACTGAAGATGGGCGTGACCAGGACGACGTCACGCCGGTAGCAGCCAATGAGCTACCGTGCAGCAAGATTCAAATGTATTGTACCACTGTATATAATGTGAGGTATCTCCGCCATTACCACATGTTCATGCTGACCATCAATGAATAAACCTGTGTTAGTCCTTCCTGCGACTCCTTCTTTGTCTTCCGTGCAAGACACCAAATTGGCGACGAAGGTGGGATGGATGGCGAGTCCCAAGGTCAAGCCGTACCAGTTCGATGTCAGCGAGCCCGAACAATGGGAGCTCTACTAGTGCCAGTTTCGGCATGCCATGGAAGCTGCAGGCGTCGACGACAACGCGAAGATGCGCTCCCACTTCCTGGCTCAGGTGGGGCCGGCCATGCTGCGGATCCTGATGACCCTGGTGGCCCCCCGGAAGGTGGACGACGTGCCCATCGACCGTATCCTGGAGAGACTGCGTGAGCACTTCCAGCCGCCCGTCTCGATCTTCCCAGCCCGGGTCGTGTTCCACAGGCGAGACCAGCGACCGGGCGAATCCGTGTCCGCCTACGCGGCGGCCCTCAGGCTTGCGGCGGTGCATTGCCAGTGGGACGACCAGGACGAGGCCCTCCGTGACCGCATGCTGTGCGGTTTGAGGGACGAGGAGCTTCAGAGGAGGCTCATGACCCGCGACCATCGCCTCACATTCAACGAGGTACTGCGGGAGGCCCAAGCAGCCGAGGAGGCCCAGAGCGGAGTCCGGCTGTTCAAGTCCCGAGGGGCCACATCCGAGAGGGCCAAGTCACCAGTGCAGGCAGCCCGGCGGACACCAGCGAAGACGGCCTGGCGGGCCCCCAAGCCGCCCGCCGCCGCACCAACATCGTCCGAGGAGTCGTCCACGACAGCGGACCCCTACTCCAGCGAGGACGACGACGTCCAGAGGATCAAGAAGCGAGGTGAGAAGCGGCAGACCCGTGAACGGCAGGACCGCCACTGCGACGGTTGTGGGGCGGCCCACGACCACACGAGGTGCCCGTTCAGAAAGGCCGAGTGCCACAACTGCGGCCGAAAAGGACACATCGCCCGAGTATGCAGGTGCGGGCGAGTCGAGGACAAGGGCAGTTCCAGCCATTCCCAGACGCACCAACGAAAGGTGGCCGGCACCAGGAAGGTCTCAGCCAGCTACAGCGAGGAAGGCGTGAACCGCGTGGGCCTGGAGCACCGGCGTTTTTTCATAGAGGTACTGTTGCAGGGGGTCCCAGTGAGGATGGAGATAGACTCGGGGTCATCTTACTCCATCCTGTCCCAAAAAGAATTTATGCGCATTCCCCCAGAGAAGCGGCCCAAACTGCGGGCCATGAGATCCAATCTACGGGACGTGCAAGGAAACGGGATCCCAGTGTTGGGGGTGGGGAACTTCAAGGTGAAGTTCAAGAACTACTCCAAAAAACTGCCCCTAGTGGTCCTCAAAGGGGGGAGGTGCTGCCTTTTGGGAACGCAGTGGTTTGCTCCCCTGGGGATCGAGCTGTCCGGCATTAACGCCATCGAGACTGACCCAATGCGGGACGTGTGCGACGCACACCCGGACGTTTTCAAGAATGGGCTCGGGAAATACAAGGGGCCCCCGGTTTCCTTTGAGCTGGACCCAGAAATCCGGCCCATCCGCCTCAAGCCAAGGAGAGTGCTCTTCGCCCTCAAAGACAAGATTGAGGCAGAACTGGACAAATTGGTGGGGCAGGGGATTTTGGTTCCAGTTGACTCAGCGGAGTGGGAAACGCCGATTGTTACAGCCCTCAAGTCAAATGGGGAGGTCAGGATTTGTGCGGACTATAAATGTACGATAAATAAGGCCATTCGTCCAAATACATACCCGGTGCCAGTGGTCAGCCACTTGCTGGCCACGTTACATGGGGGGAGGTGTTTCGCCAAGCTAGATCTGGCCCAGGCGTATCAGCAGCTCTCTGTAACCCCGGCTGCTGCCGCCGCGCAAACGATCGTAACGCACAAGGGGGTGTTTAAGGTAACACGCCTTCAGTTTGGCGTGAATTCGGCCCCCGGAATTTTCCAGTCCCTCGTGGAACGCCTTTTAAAGGGGCTTCCAGGCATCCTCCCATACTTCGACGATGTGTTGATAACAGCGGGGAGCGAACTAGAGTTAGCAAAGAGGCTAGATGGGGTCCTCTCAGTGTTCGAGAGAGCAGGACTCCGATTGAGGAGGGACAAGTGCGTATTCTTTGCGAGGGAGGTTGAGTTTCTAGGGTTTAAGGTAACCCCGGACGGAATCAAACCCTCCGAGTCCAAGGTTGCGGCCGTGAGAGACGCCCCTCGCCCCACCGCGAAACCGGAGCTGCAGTCATTTCTAGGGCTCCTAAATTTCTATCACTCCTTCCTGCCGCGGAAGGCATCAGTCACGGAGCCACTGCACGCATTACTTAAGAAGGATGCGGTTTGGCGGTGGGGGGACAAGCAGGAGAGAGCATTCAAAGAGCTTAAGTCACTCCTATCTTCGGATGCTGTCCTGACCCACTTCGATCCGAAAAAACCAGTGGTATTAGTCTGTGGTGCGTCCCCGGTGGGGGTGGGGGCGGTCCTGTGCCACGTGTTGGAGAGCGGGAGGGAAGCCCCGGTGGCGTACTACTCAAGGTCCCTCTCGAAGGCCGAGCACAATTACGCGCAAACAGATAGGGAAGCCCTAGCCATAATCGCGGGAACAAAAAAGTTCCACGATTTCCTATACGGCCACGAGTTTACGGTAGTGACGGATCACAAGCCGCTTCTGGGGATCTTCACTACCGGCAAACCAACCCCGCAAATTCTATCCCCCAGGATGCTGCGTTGGGCCATTTTTCTCAACGCCTACCAATATGAGCTGGTCTATCGCCCAGGGAAGGAGATCTCCCATGCGGACGCCCTGTCCCGATCCCCTCTCCCTAGTTTAGGGGACCCCACATGCGAGGTAGAGCAGGAACACCAAGTCCTGCTGATTGAGTCCCTCGACTCACCCCCAATTGTGCCGGCCGACCTCGCCAAGGCCACGGCGGCCGACAAGATCCTGGCCCAAGTTAGTTCCTGGGTTAGGAAAGGGTGGCCCACCTCTCCCCCCGAGGAACATTTCAAGCCGTTTTTCAGGCGCAGAGTAGAGCTTTCTCTGGAAAGGGGCTGCTTACTCTGGGGCCAACGGGTGGTTATCCCAGAGAAGCTGAGGGCCAAGGTGCTGAGGCTACTGCATACCAGCCACCCCGGGATCGTGCGCTCCAAGGCTCTGGCCAGGAGTTTCTTTTGGTGGCCCCAGATAGACGGGGACATAGAACGCTTAGTGGGCACGTGCGAGAGCTGCCAGAGCTCTCGGCCCGAGGAGTCCCGGTTGCCCCATAGGGAATGGGATACGGCCCGCGGGCCATGGTCCCAGATCCATGTCGACTTCGCTGGCCCTTTCCGCGGGTCCATGTTTCTACTGGTAGTCGACTCCTACTCCAAGTGGTTGGAGGTAATTCCCATGAACAGCACTTCCTCTGCCGCAACCATTAAACAGTTGCGCAAGCTTTTTGCCTGCTTCGGCCTGCCAGACGTCCTTGTGAGCGATAACGCTAGTACCTTCATGTCGGCAGAGTTCAAGATGTTTATGGAGAGGAACGCTGTCAGGCATATAACCGCTGCCCTGTTTCACCCCGCCACAAACGGTCAGGTAGAGCGCCAAGTGCGCACTACGAAAGACGCACTGCGGCGCATGGGTCCCGGTGAGTTGAACTTGCATCTGTGCCAGTTCCTCATCTGCTACAGGACAACCCCCCTAGCGTCAGGTTTTTTCCCAGCCGAACTCCTCATGAGGAGGTGTCCGGTAACACTTTTTGACCGGATGGATCCGTCCAGGGTGGAGGATGAAGGGAGAAATATAAGCATAGGGGGAGAAAGCTCCAAAAGTTTTTCGGTAGGGGACCCGGTTCACTGCAGGAACTACGCGGCCTCGGGGCCAGCGTGGGTACCAGGGACAATTGTTGAGCAAACGGGGCCGGTATCCTACAGGGTCGAGACTAGTTCGGGTCTACTCTGGAGAAGGCACGCCGATCAACTCAGAAGGCGAGTCACCAGTGAGGGGGAATCAGCGTTAGGGTCCTCCCCCACCCGCATTACCCAAGGGGGAGACACGGAGGATACTTTGAAAGAGAGGGATCAGTTTGATGATGATTATGAGTTGCAGTACCAGGGGGGTGTAGCAGAGTGGTCCCCCACCCGTCCTAGCGAGAAGAGGGGTTTCAGTTCAGCCCCTGGTACTTCCAGTCCCCCCAGCCCTTTTGTTTTAGAATATACCATAGCTCCAGCTCCCCGGAGACCGACACCCCCAGGACAGGCAACAGGAGCGAGTCCGCCCACCACAGTCTCTAGAACTCCCGGGCAGGTAACGGGGGATGGCGAGGCCATGAGGGCCTCTTCGTCGGTCCCGAGATTCGTTCTGGGGGCGTCCCCAAGCTCCTCGAATGGTAGGCAGGGATTCACTTCCCAACTGTTCATTCCATTCCCGTCCCCCAATGCAAGGTTACCGCAGACGCCACACCGAGCCACTAATGAGTCCTCCCTTTCCATTGCAGGGCAGGGCTCCATGGAACCAGGAGCCTCCGGCTCCCCTGTGTTAAGTCAAGCGGCCGCACGACCCAGGCACACGTGCGGCAAGCCACCGTGGTTGAGGGACTTCGTCCCATCCTAGGGGGGAGGGATGTTGTGTATGACAATGCTGCTTAAGAGATGTATGAATGTAACCTTGTACAATGCTGCTTTAAGAAATGTATGAATGTAACCTGACCACAATTACAATGTAACACAGCTGTAAAGGAACGCGAGTAAGCTGCCCATAGAGGGCAGCTGCGAGTGTTCAACTCACATGGTTTCCATTCCTCAAATCACCTGCAGCCGCGGGAACTCCCCGCAATAGCAAACTACTACTGATCCACCACTGAAGATGGGCGTGACCAGGACGACGTCACGCCGGTAGCAGCCAATGAGCTACCGTGCAGCAAGATTCAAATTATTGTACCACTGTATATAATGTGAGGTATCTCCGCCATTACCACATGTTCATGCTGACCATCAATGAATAAACCTGTGTTAGTCCTTCCTGCGACTCCTTCTTTGTCTTCCGTGCAAGACACCAAAAGTAGCTAAGTGCCTAAGACACTGACTGGGAGGTGGAAGGTCAGCAGTTCGATTCCCGAGTACTGCAGGACGGAATGAGCTCCCGTCTTTGTCCTAGCTCCAGCAGTTTGAAAGCAAAAAATTGCAAGTAGATAAATAATGCACCGTGTGCTTCGGTGTCTAGTCATGCCTGCCACATGACCACGGAAACGTCTGCAGCAGCAGACAGTGCTGGCTCTTCGGCTTTGAAACATAGATGAGCACTGCACCCTAGAGTCAGATATGACTGGCTTTCGAGCAAGGGAAACCTTTACCTTTACCATGTGGAATCTCAAGAGAGAACTGGGAGGCCAAGGCTGCAATCGATGCTAACAATACTGAGCTTTATTGGACCAAGAACCTGTTGTGTCCCAATGGTTTGATCCTCCACATGGATAACAATGTATCTGAACCAATGTAACCTTGCCTATGGGCAACAATGTAACCTTCAGCTGTATCACATAAACCCTGTAATAGGACGCGAGCTAATGACCACCAGCTGGCAGCAGCGAGCGTCCAAAGCTCTCTTGGTCCAAACTCATCAAAGGCAACAGCGCGGGAAGTTTTCCCGCCACCACCTACACCTGGACAAGAAGGGCGTGACCAGCAATGACGTCACGACGACAGTAGCCAATGGGCTATCGTGGAACCACGTTCAAATGTATTACTACTGTATATAAAGAGCTATTGATCCGCCATTACCTCATGTTCCCTCTGACCACCATGCAATAAACCTGAGTTAACCCAGCCCGAGGCTGTGTCCTGTGTCTTGGTTTTCATACACCAAATTGGCGACGAAGGTGGGATAAATGGATCCCCAAGGAGCAGCCAGGGCACAGAGCGGGTTCAACATCACCAAACCGCAAGACTGGGAGCTTTTTGAGATGGACTTCCAGGCGGCGCTGGTGGAACTCAAAGTCAAAGAAGACGATGAGGAGAGAAAGAGGGCCATCCTCACCAGAATGCTTGGGATAGAAACCAAGCGAACGCTGGTGGGCATCATTGCACCGAAGAAGGTGAGCGAATTCAAAGCAGACGACATCATGAAGCTGCTGCGTGAGCGTTTCCGTCCCTCGAGGGCAATGTTTCCCGCTCGGAGCGCGTTTTGGAGGCGAGTCCAAGCGCCGGACGAGTCGGTTGAGGCATTCGTAACAGCCATGAGGATAGCCGCCGGCCCCTGCAGATGGGACGACCTAGAGACGGCCCTCAGGGACGGAGTGCTGTGTGGCCTGAAGGACAAGGAGGTGCAGCGCAGCTTGATGAACAAGGAGCCACCACCCACGCTGGCGGAGGTTGTAGAGGCCGCGGAAGCCGCAGAGTCCACGAATGCCGGAGTAGACGAAATGCACCAGTGGCGTGAGTGGCGTCCTAGAGCCGGCAAAGCGGAGAATTCGGTGCACGGAAAGTCCGGACAGTCGGTGCACGCAACCCGAAGGGCCTCAAAGTCGTCTACGGAAGGCAGCGACGGCGAGGAGGTCCAGAGGGTCCGAAAAGGGGGGCGCCGCTGCGATGGTTGCGGAGCGGCCCATGAGCGCGCAAGGTGCCCATTCAGGAAAGCCGAGTGTTACACCTGCGGACGTCGGGGGCACATCGCCAAGGCGTGCAGGAAACGGAAGGAGGGCCGGAGGCAGTCACAAGACCGCTCAACCAGACCGGACCGTCCAGCAAGGTCCAAAGATGGCGCCCAGACCACGAGGAAGCAGGACGGCGTGGGCCGCATCTCGGACGACAGCGAGGACGACGCTCCGGTGTTCAGCGTGGCCGCGGGACAGTCCCATTACTTCGTTGAGGTACTAGTACAAGGGGCCCCTATCAGGATGGAAATTGACTCGGGGTCCTCCTATTCTATAATTTCCCAGAAAGAGTTCTTGAAAATCGACCCCCACGTGCGACCCAGACTTAAAACGTTGAGGTCCACGCTACGAGATGTACAGGGGAACAGCATTCCAGTATTGGGGGTCGGGAAATTTCGGGTCAGTTTTAAGAGACATTCCGCTGAGCTGCCCCTAGTTGTCCTTAAGGGGGGTAGTTGTAGCCTCCTAGGGACGCAGTGGTTTCAGCCCTTAGGTTTGTTCATAGGGGGAGTGCATACCGTGGGGGTGGATCCAATACAAGCGGTGTGCGACGCGCATTCCGCCGTTTTTAAAAAAGGACTCGGAAAGTTCAAGGGACCCCCTGTAGCCTTCGACCTATACCCGGAGGTCCGCCCGATAAGACTCAAACCGCGCAGGGTGCCATTCGCACTAAAGGACAAAATAGAGGCGGAACTGGACAAACTGGTGGGCCAGGGGATTCTTATTCCTGTTGATTCCGCGGAGTGGGAAACTCCAATTGTAACCGCTCTGAAGGCTAACGGGGAGGTGCGCATTTGCGCTGATTATAAGTGTACAATTAATAAGGCGATCCGCCCTAATGCATACCCGGTGCCGGTGGTCAGCCACCTTCTGGCCAGGCTGAATGGGGGAAAGTGTTTCGCTAAACTCGATTTGGCTCAAGCTTATCAGCAACTCCCTGTAACTCCCGCCACGGCCGCGGCACAAACGATAGTCACACATAAAGGAGCGTTCCAGGTGTCGCGTTTACAGTTCGGCGTGAACTCGGCACCCGGCCTTTTTCAGTCGCTTGTGGAACGCCTCCTGAAGGGGCTGGAGGGGGTGTTGCCTTATTTTGATGACGTGTTGATAACAGGGGGGAGTGAGGCCGAACTGGCAAAGAGATTGGATAAAGTTCTGACTGTCTTCGAGAAAGCGGGGCTACGACTGAGAAAAGACAAATGTGTCTTCTTCGAAACTGAGGTTGAGTTTCTAGGGTTTCGAGTCACGCCAGAGGGTATTAAGCCATCCAAATCCAAAGTAGCCGCCATCAAGAATGCCCCTCGCCCCACATCCAAAACCGAGCTACAGTCATTTCTGGGGCTCCTCAATTTTTACCATACCTTCCTTCCACGGAAGGCGTCCGTGGCCGAGCCACTCCATCGGTTGCTAAAAAAGGAGGAAACATGGGTGTGGGGTGATGAGCAAGAGAGGGCGTTCAAAGAGTTGAAGCAACTCCTAACATCCGAGGCAATCCTAACGCATTTCGATCCCAAACGGCCAGTGGTCTTAGTCTGTGACGCATCCCCGGTGGGGGTGGGGGCGGTGCTTTGCCACGTGTTGGACGACGGAAGGGAAGCCCCGATAGCGTTTTATTCAAGGTCCCTGTCCCAAGCAGAGCGTAATTACGCACAGACCGACAGGGAGGCACTAGCGATAGTAGCGGGAACCAAAAAATTTCACGATTTTCTGTATGGTCGGCCGTTCAAAATCGTGACGGACCACAAGCCCCTATTAGGAATTTTCACTGCAAATAAGCCCACACCACAGATCCTGTCCCCAAGAATGCTGCGGTGGGCTATTTTTCTCAACGCATACCAGCATGAGCTGGAATACCGGCCCGGGAAGGAGATCAGCCATGCCGACGCACTCTCGAGGTCTCCTTTGCCCTTGTCGGGCGTCCAAAAGGAAAAGGCAGAAAGAGATCGCCAGGTTTTGTTAATAGAGGTTTTAGACTCACCCCCAATAGTACCAGCCGACATTGCCAGGGCCACAGGAAAGGACAGAACGCTAGAGAAAGTTAGCTCATGGGTACAGAAGGGGTGGCCGGCATCATCCCCAGGTACGGAATTCGACCCATTTTTTCGAAAAAAAATAGAGTTGTCCCTAGAGAGGGGCTGCCTTTTGTGGGGCCAACGGGTGGTGGTTCCTACGTCCCTGCGACCGAGGGTACTCGAACTGCTGCACGTCAGCCACCCCGGCATCGTCCGGTCAAAGGCGCTGGCCCGGAGTTACTTCTGGTGGCCACAGCTGGACGCGGACATTGAGCACATGGTCGGCACTTGTGAGGCATGCCAGGGCTCCCGGCCAGAGGCGGCCCGTCTTCCGCATAGGGAATGGGACACAGCAAGGGGGCCATGGTCCAGGGTGCACGTAGACTTCGCTGGCCCATTCCGAGGAACAATGTTTCTCCTGGTGGTGGATGCATTCTCCAAGTGGTTGGAGGTTATCCCAGTAAAGAGTACGTCCTCCGCCACTACAATTAGCCAGCTAAGGAGAGTCTTTTCCACGTTCGGTTTACCCGACACTTTAGTCAGCGATAACGCTAGTTGTTTCACCTCCGCTGAATTCAAGGCATTCATGGAGGCAAACGCCATTCGGCATGTCACATCCGCACCGTTTCACCCCGCCACGAATGGCCAAGTGGAACGGCTGGTGCGAACGACAAAGGATGCGCTGCAGCGCATGGGCCCGGGGGACCTAAATCACCAAGTATGTCAGTTTTTGTTAGCGTATAGGGTGACCCCCTTAGCGTCAGGTTACTCGCCGGCAGAGCTGCTGATGCGGCGAAAACTGACCACGATCCTGTCCAGGCTAGACCCGACGAGAGTCGAGGACAAAGGAAATAACATAGGGCTGGCAGTCTCGAAAGGTTTCACCGCCGGCGATCCTGTTCACTGCAGGAACTACGCCAGCGCAGGTCCAGCCTGGGTACCAGGGACGGTTGTGGAAAGGACGGGGCCAGTGTCGTACCGGGTCGAGACTAGCACAGGTCTCCTCTGGAGGAGGCACGCGGACCAACTTAGGCACCGAGTGAGTGGGGGGCCAGTCAGTGGAGCTCAGCGACAGGACTCAGCGTTAGGGTTCTCCCCCACCCGTTTAGCCCAAGGGGGGGACAGCAACGGACAACGGTCCCAAGCAAGGGGGGAAAGCAGCGGCCCCGACTCATACCCTTTTGATACGCCAGCTCTATCAGAGGCTGGGGAAGGGGGAGAGGAGTTCGCGACCGCTGCCCCCGAATTTAATTCTGGTTTTGATTTTGAGAGCCGGGGGGGTTTTCGGGAGTGTTCCCCCACCCGTCCAAGCGAGAAGAGGGGTTTTTCGTTAGCCCCCAGTGCCCCCGGTTCTTCCCCAATAAAGCACACACCTCCCAACAACGCCGCGGAGCCGCGGCAAGTCACTAACGAGTCTCCCTCTCCAATTACAGGGCAGGAAACCAGGGGACAAAGAGAAGGTAGCAAACCAGGGGGAAGGCAGCCCACACCGAGACCCCAGCGTGTTCGAAATAAGCCATCTTGGCTGAGAGACTTCGTCTCATCCTAGGGGGGGGGGAGAGTGTGGTTTCGAGACTTCGTCTCATCCTAGGGGGGAGGGATGTTGTGTCCCAATGGTTTGATCCTCCACATGGATAACAATGTATCTGAACCAATGTAACCTTGCCTATGGGCAACAATGTAACCTTCAGCTGTATCACATAAACCCTGTAATAGGACGCGAGCTAATGACCACCAGCTGGCAGCAGCGAGCGTCCAAAGCTCTCTTGGTCCAAACTCATCAAAGGCAACAGCGCGGGAAGTTTTCCCGCCACCACCTACACCTGGACAAGAAGGGCGTGACCAGCAATGACGTCACGACGACAGTAGCCAATGGGCTATCGTGGAACCACGTTCAAATGTATTACTACTGTATATAAAGAGCTATTGATCCGCCATTACCTCATGTTCCCTCTGACCACCATGCAATAAACCTGAGTTAACCCAGCCCGAGGCTGTGTCCTGTGTCTTGGTTTTCATACACCAAAGAACCTGACTTAATAAGATAGCATCCTAGGATGTTATGCCAGTGGTGGGCAGTAAATGCTGATGGCTCTGATCTCAGTGGGACAGTGAACCAATTGTGAGCTTTAGTCCAAATTTGAAAAGTGCTATCTAACATGCTGAATCTCCACTCATCTGTGCTCTGAGTTGTAATGATATTCACACAATCTATGTAATTTTTTCACTTGTATGCTGTCTGAACACTTACTACTTCTCTCAAAGACACCTAGGAATATGAGGTGATGACATGCTAAAAACATTTTTTTAAGGTTCCCTTTATGATCATGCACTGTTCTTGAGGAGTATAATTCCAGATTTTGCGAGGTGAAAAGGAAGTGATATCTATCAGGTCAACAAAAAAACTGTGAGAAAGTGCTTAACCAGTAGAGGGTGTTGTTGAGCAAAGCTAGAATTCAAGTTTTCAGGGTTATTTAAAAAAGCATTGCAAATTGGCAGCTGTGTTAATGGTGTCCTTTCTGTGGGGTAAAGGCAACAAAGCAGGAAATAACAAAAAGAGAGAAAAACCTGCTAAAATTGAATATATTATAATTTACTCAACCCAATGTTAAAGTTAACATATTTATCAATGGCACTGCAAAACAATGTCAAGGACTTTATAACATAATGTGTGATGAGAAACAATAGTTTTTGGTTCAAAAGTGCTCTTGGGTTGAATAGATTACAAATGATTGCATCATAAGAGATTTTCTCATATTTCTGAATTTTCCATTCACCACCTGAATGCCATTGGTATTATTGTACAGTATTCCTATTTTTATCTGGTTTCTGGGGGAGAAATTAACAAGGAAGCAAGTCCCTCTAACTGACATATTTTACTTCAAATCCAATAAGCTATTATCCAAAGAATAATGCTATAGTTACACAAAAACATACCCTACACATAATGGCTCAGAAGGAAGCCATAATTCCACTGAAACTTACTCTTGCATATATATGCTGCAATTCTTGTACATGCTGGTATTAAGATCCATTTAATTCAATGGAAGGTATTTCTGAACAAACCTGAACAGGATTACATTATTTGTTTCACTGGCACAGGTATATACAAACACATGCAATTGCTGTAACCAATCCCAATGGAAGAAAGCATACATTGCCTGAAGCTCAAAATAAAACTGCAGTAAGCTATTTATAGCAAGCCATTTTACTGCTCTATCATTTTAATTTAAAAAATTTCAGTAGAGGGAGGACAGCACATAGATTTCTATTTTAATCAACACGGGCAGCGGTGTTCTAGCAGATTTATATAGAAAACACCTTTATGATTCTATTTTCAGTGGACTTCACTCCCTCGTATGTTTGCTCTTTCCTCTGGAGCTTGTAAAAAGATGTAAAGACTCTTCTTTCACAGGCACTTCTCAATTTTATGGTTAATTGAAAGAAAGCAATAAAATAAAAGGTTATAATAAAAGAAAATAGCACAAACATACGAGGGACTGCGAGAGTTTTCCATTCACCAAAAATGGCAACTGTTCAGAGCTGACTCTTAATTTTCCATTTCTTCGTACATTGTTATCAAGTAAAGCTTTCAAAACACTTGCCTCTAGAAACTTCATGAATTCCATATTTATCTCTGCTTGACGTGTTCTGTTGATGATGATCCATTTTCATAACTTGGCACTACTGAAGCAAGGTAAAATGCCATTCTATTTGGTATTTCATTGTTAGCAGTGACTTCTTTACATGTAGCACGTTGGTCTCATTTATCTCCATGTCATGCTCCAAGATAACTAGGATGACACACAACAGTATCACAGAATTTCTGTAAGTTAGGGGGCAGAGCTTGGAATAAAGAATGAATAGAATGTCATTTTTAAATAGAGAGCATGTTATGGCATGCTGAATCATACAACTGAAGAGCCAGAAAAGACCCTAAGGGTCATTGAAATCAAACCCTACCCAAACAGGAAATTGAAACCATTGACAATTACAGTCTTAGGGATGATGCTCTGGAACCCAAAAGCGTCACCCAACCATTGCTCAGTTATGGGTGGCCTCAACTTTTTTATAATCATTATTTTGAAAAGAAACTAGAATGGACCACATGCTTCAACTGAAGGCTCAACAAGGACTTGGAGGTTGTACATGTTTGAGTTTATCCATTGTTATCTGTATGCATCTGCCTCTCCTCACCTTTCTGCCCCCCACCCCACTATCTAAGCTGAACTACCAGCTGACATATACATCACCATCCACATTTGGCAACTATCACCAAAGATCCTGTACCACCACCATGGCTGCCAGAATTTGCTAGCAACAGCTCTTTGTGACCATTGTGACTCAAAAGGTGCCAGAACATCCCCCTACACCAAAGCTGTCTGGAAGATGGGCACAGAAGAGTAATCCTTCTGGGGAGAAGAAGGGAAAGTCAAGTTTCTACATTGGTTGGGAGGGGTGCAAAAATGTCTTGTATGGCCTCTCTTCTGCCCACTGCTGAATTTTAGATTGTGAGCATATATATAAATGGCAAGTTTCCCATTTGGACAAAATATTCTCCCACGCTGCTCCTCTCTATCAGGAGTCTCTGGTGGACTTGCCTAACTAAACTCCAAGCAGCAGGAGGAAGCTGGATCCTTTTAATATCCCACAACAATCTATAAAAAGTTGTCCTTTGAATAGCCAACAATACCTACCACTGTCAGTAGACAAGAAATATGGTTGGAAATTAAGAGCTGGGATAGATCTAGGTGTCTGGAGCTGCTCCAATTGCTAAGCTGGGTGGCAGAAGGAAAGCCCTAGGGCAGACATTAACAGCCCTGGTCTGGAAGCCACCCAAGGCTGCCATCTGCTACAGTATCCTGGTAAGAAGACTAGGCTACATTTGCATTTTATAATTGATAACTGTGTGTTGTCAAGACAATTTTGATTTATGGCAATTTTCCCCAGGGTTTCCTAGCTAGAGACTACTCAGCAATGGTTGACCATTTACTTCTATTGGAGGTACCCTGAGATTGTGCCACTTGCCCATGACTACACAGGCTCTCTATTGTCCTAGGAGGCATGATGCAGAATCGAACTTCTAACTTCTGGCTCTGCAACCACATGCCATTTTAATCAGTTCCTAGAAACACTTAGGCTGAGATCGGACCATGCAAAGGCATGTGTGCGATCATACAGTGAAGGACTGCTTTAACAGGAGTGATCTCCTTTAATGTAACCCTTCTTTCTGCCAGGTTCTATACTCCAAAGTAAACGCCTTACAAAAGAACCAAAAGGGTCCAGGAAATAAATCACACCAGACCACTCCAGATGCAGTCCAAATTGCAATATATATCCCCATGTGATCACACCTTTATTCTAAAATACATCCCATGGAATTGAATGTCACTCCGACTTCCACATTAAGTCCATATGCCACCCTATCAAAAAGGCTGAGTCACATTTTCAGATTCAGTTTCTCAATATTAACTAACTGTGAGATACTTCAAAAAGACAGGAGAAGGACAGACTGGAAAATCAAGCTGAAATGACAATGAAATGTGTGGGAAGGTGCAGAGCAAAAGAAGTGACTACAGATAATCACAAGTGTGTACTGCGTTAGGATAACAGGAAGCTAGAGTGACACAAAACTGTATTTAGTTGCAAGTATGAACTTCCAGCCCTTCTATTGGTTCTATTTCAGGTAAGGCTTACAGCTAGGTTTCAGGCTGTTCCTATTTTAAGATCAACTGGTTTGGCTGCTTCTAATAAGTGGGGAATTGTTTGCACTTCCTCAACATTGTGCCAGTCAGACAAGCTGGGAGACTAATACTCAAATATCGCAAACACACCCCTCAAGATACCAATTTGGGGCATGTTTCTTTACTTAATTTTCAACTCAGACATAGCTGCCTACTGTGTTAAAGAGGGAGATCTAAAACAATGAAGATGAAATTTACCTAAGACATTTATGTGCCTTTAAGAAGACATTGATAGGGTTTCCAATAATGATTTTGAGCACCTGTCATCTGTCCCAGCTCCTGCCAACCTAGCAGTTCAAATGCAACAAATTGCAAGTAGATAAATAGGTACCACCCTGGTGGGGATGGTAAACAGCATTCCGTATGCTCCTGCATCTAGTCATGTCTGCCACATGACCATAGAAATATCTGTACTTGCTCTTTGGCTGTAAACTGAGTTGAGCACTGCCCCCTAGATTCGCTTTCGAGCAAGGGATACTTTATCTTTACTTGGTCCCAAATTTTAGCCACACTTTGAGTGAAGTGTCAACTGACATTAATTTCATTCCAACAGCAAATATTTTTATGTATTTCCTTTTCCTCCCCACATATGTGTTAAATCCATTCAGAACAAACTGTGGCATGGAGCAGATACTGTTACATCTCCAAGTAATATTGTATAGAAAGTCCCAGATCAGACCCTCCTGGCCAAGGATCCATATAGCAGGAAGCAACCCCAACTTTATGAGCAGATGGCAAAGTATAAACACAGATGACTGAACATTAAAAGCATTTTATGTTGCACATTAATCTCCTCTCACATATGTTTTGAAAATTTGTAAATACTCTTCAGGTTTTTATTACTCAATGGATCCATTAAGTTTATGGAAAACAAAAGTTTATTGCAACTGGATGGGTTGTGTGTGTGTGTGTTTTTAATGAAGCAGGGATTTTGTTGCAAGTTTTCTTTAAGCTATCCAGTAATGTTAAGACCGGGACTGCAGTTTCTCAAGTGGCTAAGACGCTGACTGGAAGGTGGCAGGTCAGCAGTTCGATATCCGGGTACTACATGATGGAATGAGTGCCCGTCTTTGTCCCAGCTCCTGCCAACCTAGCAGTTCGAAAGCAAGAAATAGCAAGTAGATAAATAAATATCTTTCGGTGGAAAGATAAACAGCATTCCGTTCACTCCAGTGTCTAGTCATGCCTGCCAC
Source organism: Bradypodion ventrale (assembly GCA_035047345.1). Taxonomy (NCBI): domain Eukaryota; kingdom Metazoa; phylum Chordata; class Lepidosauria; order Squamata; family Chamaeleonidae; genus Bradypodion; species Bradypodion ventrale. The sequence goes on along the minus strand of JAWDJE010000004.1, from coordinate 144,711,596 downwards.
GTGACTGACCATGGAAACGCCTGCAGATGCAGACAGCGGCTATAAACAGAGATGAGTGCCTAGAGTCGAATACGACTGGCTTTCGAGCAAGGGTGACCTTTACCTTTACTAATGTTAAGACCAAATTAATTCTTCAAATGCCAATGGCTGATCAGGACATTGTAGCATTCTGTTGCAGCATTTGTTTGTCATATTTCTTGTACAGACCAGAATGCAAACGTGAGAAAACACACAGCGGAAGTAAGCTGCTAATCAGTTTGGTAAAAATGTGCGTGCATTCTAGCTCTATGTCCAGTTCTGACCTGTCTGACGCACGCACAGCTATCTTCACAGTAGGTTGTTTGAACAGTATTCTTTCTGCAACCTGTTATTGACAGACAGTAGGGCCCACCGTACTGTTACGCAGTGGGTGGCCATTGCAAACAGCAGATTTTTCGTTGTCACAAACAGGCAACCAACTATAAGGTATGGTTAGATATTAATATGTATTTTTATAGCCAGAAAGAGAGGAGAAGCACTTTGGGATTTTTTTGTTTCAAATGACAAAGTAAACTGACAAGTTTATAACAGTCTGAACTTTGAATGGTGGTACTGGTGGGGTCAGACAGCACCAATTGGAGCTCTACCCCAGGTAGCAAAGTGTATCAGGATGATCCTGGCTGTGAGTGAAGATGTTTTATTTGGACAAATGATACCTGACAAATTATTAATATTTCTTTGACATTAAAAAGAGTCAAGGGATTGTGAACTAGGCAATGAGAGAACATGCTAAAAAGAAATGTGTAAGTCCTCCATACACTTACTATAACTTGGAACTTAAAAGACCTTTAATTCTTGGGTTAGCACATGTGGTGGTGATCTGTTTCTTTGTTATGGAGCCAGAAGTTAGGAGTTCAATTCCCCACTGTGCCTCCTGGGAGGACAGCCAAACTATATAGTTGTGGTGCCCACAGAGGAAGGGAATCGATCCTGAGTACTGTACTGTACTCTAGGGTCAATGTTAAGTCTGAAGCAACACTGACACTCTGAAGGAATTGTGCCCCTTGACCTTTAATCCATCCCTGGACCATCATGAAAAGAGTGCTAGACTTACAGTAAACAAGGGCTAAGCATGGACTACTTGTTGACATGATTAGTGCTGGCTTTGGACATTTTCTTCTGTAGCCAACTTGGCTGCATTTGTCCTCCTTGGCAAAAGGAAGGGGTATCTCCCCAAATCAAGGACCAAACAAAAATAAAATGCATTGTGAAAGCAAAAGTCCTCCGGGGCCCGCCATCCACGCCCGACCTCTGGGCCCTGCCATCCATGCCCAGAGGAAGATAAAGCGCCGTCACAGCTGCGGGTGGTCAAGGACGTTCCTGCCCACTGACCTGCAGGTCCGCCATCCATGCCCAGAGAAGAATAAAGCACCGTCATGGCTGCAGGCAGTCGAGGACACTCCCACCCACCGACCTGTTGGCCCCACCATCCACACCCGGAGGAGGATAAAGCGCCGCCATGGCTGCGGGTGGTCGAGGACACTCTCGCTAGTTGATCTCTGGGTGATTCTATATCTTGTATTTCTCTGGTCGTTTTTGTGAACTTTTTCTGTTGTTGTTTATAATGGACTTTCGTGTTGTGATGCTTATGTGGCACTTTGTTAGCCGCCCTGAGTTGCATCATGAGTGGGCGGCATACATGTGTAAACATAAATAAATAAAATAAATAAAAATCCAAAGATATTAGTAAACATAAAGGTCTCACTTGCTTGAAAGCCAGTCGTGTCTGACTCTGGGAGGCGGTGCTCATGCCCATTTACAGCCAAAGAGTGCCTGCAGATGATTCTGTGGTCATGTGCCAAGTGTGACTAGATGCCGGATTGCATGGAACACTGTTACCTTTTGCACCGAAGCAGTACCTGTTTATCTACTTGAAATTGCTTTGGAATTGCTAGTTCGGCAGGAGCTGAGCTTGATAAACCACTAAGCCACCGCCTCCCATTAAGCTTCAGCTCAGTATACCAGGGAAATGTATTTCTACTATTCATCAATCTCTCTTCTGTACATATATTAACACAGCATTAAAATAAGCACCACTGTACAGAACAGCCACCCTTCGAGGGGGGGAGGCTACCTTCAAATGCTTAAAAAAGCAGCTGCTGTAATACAAGAGATTGGTTCTAAATGATGTTTGTTCATATACAGAGATCCTTTTGGCCAATATTGATCACACTGTCGTGACACCAGCCCTGCCTGTATGAATCCCCTCACGTTATACACCATATATGATATATGGCTTTTGCCATTTAGGTCAAGGTTGCCCTTACTTGAAAGCCAGTCATATCAGACTCTAGGGTTTAGTGCTCATCGCTGTTTATAGCCAGAGCCAGCGCTGTCTGCATCTGCAGAAGTTTCTGTGGACATGTGGCAGGCATGACTAGACACGTAACAATGTTTACCTTCCCACTGAAGTGCTACCTATTTATCAACTTGCAATTTCTTGCTTTTAAGCTGCTAGGTTGGCAGGAGCTGGGACAGAGACAGAAGCTCACTCCGTCATGCAGTACCCTTTTAACCTGCTTGCATGCAGTTCCATTTAACCTATTTCCAAAAAACCAAAGCACCCAGTGGTTCCTCACAAGTATGTGTGTGTGTGCATTCGTGCATGTGAGCATCTGCGCACGCAGGGCTATAGCCAGGGGGCAGGGGGGCTAGCAGCCCGCCCCCACAACCCACCCTGTGATGCCAATGTTATTTATGTAAGTGCGACATTGTTGCTCCTCCTGAATTTTTTTTGCCCCTCCTGACCCCGCCTTTCAAATCTAGAATCCTGGCTACGTCTCTCTCTCTCTCTCTCTCTCTGTGTGTGTGTGTGTGTGTGTGTGTGTGTGTAAAAGTTTCCCTTGTTCAAAAGCCAGTCGTATCCGACTCTTGGGTTCAGCGCTCATCTGTTTCAAAGCCAAAGAGCCAGCGCTGTCTGCTTCTGCAGACATTTCCGTGGTCATGACTAGACACCAGAATGCACAGAATGCTGTTTACCTTCCCACCAAAGTGGTCCCTATTTATCTACTTGCAATTTCTTGCTTTCAAACTGCTAGGTTGGCAGGATCTGGGACAAAGACGGGAACTCATTCCGTCCTGCAGTACTTGGGAATCGAACTGCTGACCTGCCGCCTGCCAGTCAGCATCTTAACCACTCGAGCCACTGCAGTCCCATTTCTATCTATCTATCTATCTATCTATCTCTATCTCTATCTCTATCTCTATCTCTATCTCTATCTCCATCTCTCTATCTATCTATCTATATACACATACAGTAGATACAGGTGAAACTCGGAAAATTAGAATATCGTGCAAATGTCCATTCATTTCACTTTAAAGGTGAAACAAATATATGAGATTGACTCACTACATGCAAAGCGAGATAGTCAACCCTCACATAACAACGCGTTCGTATAGCATCATTTTCGCTTAACAATGCGTCGTTATGCCCCACGTGTTCCCCCGCATAACGTTTTTGTGTCATTGTCCAGACAACAATAACTGAAGGACGCTAAAAACATCGTTATGCGTGAAACTCCGTAGAAACCCGCATAACAACAAAATTTGCATAGCAACGCTACTTGGGGAACCAAGTAACATCATTGTGCGAGGGTCTACTGTACTGTATGTCATGCCTTAATTCGTTATAATTGTGATGATCATAGCGTACAGCGCGCATGAGATTATGTGATGATTATGGATTACATGAGATTGGGGGGTTGGGGTTTCATAAACTGTAAGCCAGAAGCATCAATATTACAACAAAGCAAGGCTTGAACTATCTCGCTCTGCATGTAATGAGTCTCTCTCATATATTTGTTTCGCCTTTTAAGATGCATTACTGAACTGAATGAACATTTGCAAGATGCTTTAATTTTCCGAGTGGCACCTGTATATATCATTTGCAACCCGTTCTCCAGCGTGCTGCAGACGACGCGTCGTGATGTCTATTTTGCTTTTGTCCAAACCGCACACAGCACCCATTCGAGGAGCGCTGACTGAGTGAGGCGGGGTGGGGGTGGGTGGGGAACCGATAGTCAGATGGGTAGCGGGTGGGAGGATTATGGAAGCCTTGGCACAATGAAAACATCCCAAGCGACACGTCTCTCTGCGTCAGAGCGTGCTCCGCCCCGCCCCGCTGGCGAAGGGCTTGCCCGGGCGTCGTCTCGCGCCGGATCCCCGCGCCTCAGCCAATCAGCGCGCGGCAGGCGTGAGCTCGCGCGCCCCCCCTCCCGCCGCCTCCTTCCCCTACAAAAGGCAGGGCTGAATCCTCGCTTGGGCAATCAATGCCGCGAAGTGTAAGTGTAAGTCCTGCTCGGGGAGGACTATGCAGAGTGCAATGTTTCTGGCTCTCCAGCATAGCTGCAGCCCCATGGATAAAAACGCCAGCCACGGTCCGGGCATAGAGGAGAAAAAGGGAAAGATGAAAAAAACGCTGTGAGTTTCTCCGCTTCGTTGGGTTTCTTTTTATAATTGCTTTTTTTTTTCCACCGCCAGGCAAGGGGGAACACGGTTTTCGAACCGGGAACCCTGAGACAGGCGCAGAGGGTTTTGTGTGTGTGTTTGCTTAACGCTGATGGAAAGAGTCGAACGTCCCACAATCGGGATCTTATCGCGTTAGCGGGTTTCTGCGCTTGCGATAGCAATTGCACTTATATACCGCCCCATAGCTCTTAATGAATTCTCTGGGCGGTTTGCAAGTTAATTAGCATTTTGCCCCCCAACATGCTGGGTTTTAACTCATTTTAAACAGCGCTCCGGGGTCTAGTCATGCCTGCCACATGACCACGGCAACGTCTGCAGAAGCGGACAGCGCTGGCTCTTCGGCTTTGAAACGGAGATGAGCACTGAACCCTAGAGTCGGATACGACTGGCTTTCGAGCAAGGGAAACCTTTACCTACCGACCTCGGAAGGATGGAAGACAGTCAACCTTGTTCCCGTAAGGGTCGAACTCGCAGCGTTCTGGCTACAGTGCAGCAGTTTAATCACTGCGCCCCCCAGGGCTCTTGCAAGGCTTGGGGATGGGTCCTCGTAAGTTCTTGCAGAGCCTAGGGATCGATTTGGAGACCCACGGGTGGTTGGGAAGGCATCCCCTGAAAGCCTTAGAGTGCGATCCTGTACCGCCCCATAAGGAACATGTCGGAAATGCATTTAGGGTTCCCCCCAAAAGGTTGCAGCTGGAGTTTTCTCTCATTCGGTGTCGTTTCGATGCGCTCAGCTTTGGGCTGGCAACCGTTCATAGCGATCCCTCTTGTCTCTGGTCTATCAGAATGGATCATGTGCTTGGCTGCGTCAAAACGCATTGATCGGTTTTTCTGGGAACAGTTATTATAGAAGGGGTTTTTTTTTGGGGGGGGGGTGGGCTCCCTTGCAAATTCCGATCATCAAGACCCTAATTTAGCTAATGTCGCGGGTCTCCTTGGAAAGGAATTTGATCCTCTGCTAAGGCTTTCCCTTTGTTCTGTTGCAATTTAGTTATTTTCCATGAGGATGGAAGTTAGATGTTGCTAAGATTTCTTTAGGCAGCAGAAATCCTTGAACAAGTCAGACCTAATCTGCCTTTGAAATATTGCAAGTGGACTATATAACTGCAAAAAGCCCCAAACCCTGCAAATAAGGGATTTCTGCATATTTCATGGGTTGTGAACAGCAGGGCAAGGGTGGCTGTCTGCAGAAGCTAATGCAGCAGTTTCACAGTCATGCACGGTTAGATCAGGCTGTACCGTACAGCTGCGTTGTGGCGTTGATCACTGAGAGATTTCTAAAAACCAAAAAGGACTGATGATACAGTCAGATATACTATGCATGTTTGCTAAGATTATAAGGTCATTGAATGTAATGGGAATGTTTAATGAAATGTTTGTAAGACTAAATTCTATAGATCTTCCCCAATTTTGCTCTTCGGGACTTGGGGTATTGCAGGCCAGTTCTTACAAATTTAGCATTATATAGAAAAAAGGAAAGTGCTGTACAATCATGCAAACATGAATCACATTAAGATTTTCAATATGCCAATCTGCCTCTGCTGAAATGGCTGTCCCAATTATGTGCTGTTGATTCACAGATGCAAGGTGCTCGCTGCATATTTATTGCACAGTGGCATCTGCAATGGATTTCAAGCAGCATGGGTTGAATGTATGAATGTTAAGTTCACCCATTCGGATCTCCGTCACGAAGTGATGGAAAGGTGTGGAGTGGACATAGATCTAGACCTAAGGGAACAGGCAACTGCCTAAAGCAAGTAGATTGGGCATAAATGATGTGCTAGATCTAGGAAATTTGGTTGAGAAATGGAATTTCACTTTAGATTAACTGCAGGTTCAGCTTTGACATGTCTAAAAAAAAGTTCTGGTTGTTGAACCTAATGTGTGTTTTTCCCTTCTCCTTTTAGCATAAAAGATTGGAAGTCCAGATTGAATTACTTTCTGCAGAACTCTTCCAATTCTATCAATGCAAAGGCTAACAAGAAAGGACAACCAAAGTCATGTTTTAGGTATGTATTTCACTGCTGACTTCAGTGAATAGCTGGATTTCCCACCCTCTTGATTTACCAGATAGACCCTCAAAAGCTGTGTATGTCTGTCATTTAAATGTATTTTTCGCCTGTCTCCTTCATGCAGACCTTCTCCTGAAGAAGCTCGATTGTGGTCGGAAGCATTTGACGAACTTCTTGCTAGCAAATGTAAGTTGCCTTAACATGCAAGACCCTTTTATTTGAAAGACGGAGGCGTCTTTGTCCTTTTCTCAATTTGGGGATTTGCTTGCATATCTGAATTCTGAATGGTCGTTCTATTTGTAGTTTTAGCTTGTGGTTTGGTCTGCCTAGGGGCCCACGTTCATAGAAAGCATGCTCATATTTGTGCATAGCTGAAAGGCACTTCCCATGGCAGAAGCTGGCCTGAGAAATGGAAGTTTATGGGCTGCGGTCCCTGTAAGTCCCTTTTTTTCCAGCTGGCCTGGCATTTTTTCAGCACACCATGAGCTGAATTTTGTACAGTACTTCTATGGCAGAGAAAACAGTGGTTTCTTCCTTTGGTTTTTTTGTACCTGTCAAAGCACAAGCAAGAGAGGAGCTTTTTAAAATAATGCTGTAGATTCCCTCCCTGAAAGAGTGTCAAGCTGTATCTGTACTGAGCATTTAAAACAGGGGTTCTCAACCTACGGCCCGGGGGGGGGCAGATGCAGACTGCAGCACCATTTCATGTGGCCTCCTACCGCCTCTGCCACACCTGGAAGTGCCATGTGTGGCAGGCAGAGGAAAATGGCCGTCCGGTCCCTGAAGCTACCTGAGGGATCGTGACTCAGTCCTCAGCTTTAAAAGGTTGAGAGCCCCTAATTTAAAGTAATCTGGCTGCATATCAAACAAGTCTCTGCAAAATGCCCTTCCTAGATCTAATTCAAGGCTTTCACACTTTTTCTGACCCTGATTGAAGAACTTCTGAGTCTGGAGTGGGCTAGGGCTAGAGCTCTGGATATTGTTGGAGTGCAGCTCCTGTAATTCTTTACCATTGGATTTGCTGGCTAGAGTTTATGGGAACTGTGGTCTTAACATTAGGAGGACTGTGCTTTGCCCATTGTACTCTAAGCTAGGTGCCAAGGGGAAGTTAATGCAGGAGAAACCACCCACTTGCTCAACAAATGACAAAAGTTCATTAAATATATTGCACTTTTGAGTCACTCTTTCAATAGCTCTGCCATAAACATTTGCACCAGGCCAATGAAACAATAGCAAACTGCAACAGAGAATTTTTTTAAAAAAAAAAATTATCCCTCACTAGCTTTGAGTTTTCTTGGCCAATTGAAAATAATTGTAGATTTTAATTTTTAAACATGTGCAAGCCGGACAGCCCTTAGAGACTCCTGGGGCCAGTTTAGTCTTCTCGCACAAAAATGGGAAGGGAATGTTTGTTTAACAATCCAGACAAGATACAAAAAGGACATAAAAATGGGAGAGGTTTTGTGTATCTGGATGCAGCATAGCTTGAGCTAATCTGTCTCTTGCACCTTTTCTTTCCTAGATGGTCTGGCAGCTTTCAGGGCCTTTTTGAAATCTGAGTATTGTGAAGAAAACATTGACTTTTGGTTGGCATGTGAAGATTTCAAGAAAATCAAGTCGTCACATAAGCTAATAGCCAAGGCAAAGAAGATTTACAACGATTTTATTGAAAAGGAGGCTCCCAAAGAGGTAAGCAGACTTGGTCATCACACCCCTTCCCCTCTCCAAAAAAGATCACCCAGAAGTCTGTTAATTGCTGCACAATCAATGGAAAAATAAGATTTAGAGTTGCTTATTGAAAATCTTGACTCAGTGAATACTTTAGATATGATGCTTAGCACGGGGGTCCATTCAGGAAGGGATACATCAATATGGAGACCTCATCCTGGATGTTTAATCCGTGAACAGAAACAGCTGTCGCTCCTGTTCTAGAATGCGGCTGAAGACATCCACATAGATCAGCAATTCTGATTTATTGGGCTTCTCTATGCAATTTGTAGTGAAGAGATAAGATCTAAAGACAAGCAGCATGGCTCAAATGTATCCTCTAGGCATGACAGTTACCCAGTATGTCTCTTCATGGTTTACTTGTACTCCAATGTTTCACACAAACTGAGTGGACAGATATTCTGAACCACACTACATTAATCCTAATGCAATTGTCTGGCAGTTGAAAGGAACATTTAGAAAGGCCTATCTTTGGCAGTTTATGGAGGAGCAGGTAATTATTCCGTTTTAGCCACTGTGGCTAAATGCAGCCTATGTATTCAGACATAAGTTACCTTTTGTTGTGGGGTGCTTGGTGTATATGTTACAGGATTGTATTCTAGCATTTTGTCAATCTGATGGCTGATATTGTTTTATTTTTGATAGAGAGCACTAGACTAAATTATTTGTCTGAGCTAAAAGCATGTGTGATGACTGACCGTTTATTTCTTTCATTTCAGATCAACATAGACTTTCAAACCAAGAACGCTATAGCCCAGGATATTAATGAGGCCACGCACACGTGCTTCAATGCAGCTCAGAAGAGAGTATATAGCTTGATGGAGAATAATTCTTACCCACGGTTCCTAGAGTCTGAATTCTACCAGGAGTTGTGTAAAAAATCACCAGATAGCAGAGATCCTCAGGGAACATGAAGACCCCGATGCTCTGGGAAAGAAAGAGGAACCAAGGAACCATTGGGTCCAGAGCAGAAGAACGCAGTACGTCACTGCAGGTTTGGTGGACCTGGTGAACTGAATGTACAGGAGACTTGCCCAAATGTAATTCCAGGTTTTCAAGTGGATGGACATACTGACTCTGGCATTTTTCAGCCTGTGAGACTAACTGCAATATTAAAGTCTTAGAAGGAAAAAAATCTAAGCAAAACTGCTGGCCAGTTGTTCAGACATGCTTATTTTCATACAAAAACAATGCATTGGGAAGGAATGTCTGCTGCTAGACTGGACTGCCATGGGTTAACAGTTATCTGCTGCCACTGCAAGCCAGATCAGATTTAAGCCGCCTCCACAAAAAGCAAGCAAGTTCTGGGCTTTCAATGTGCACACTGACCCCTTCTGGGACATGAGAAAATGCTCTGAATATTTGGCTGCCTTTCTGTTTTTCCTTCTAAACAATTGCCAGCAAGTAATTGACATCATGGCTCTCTGGGACTTCCTTTCTTTCTGTTGTCTGCTGTTTGTCCAGTGATGTATCAGATGTACATGCACATTTAAATTTGCCAAAAAATTTGATGCAGAAAGATAAGGGAGAACAGACTGCCCATTAACTAGGGTCAAGTTCTGGCTGTGTTGAGATGCAGCTTGAACAGAACTTGACCCCAGACTTTAAGTGAGAGTTGTGTATTGTGTGTGTGTGCTTGTATATAGACTATGGTTGTGTTGGACACTCATTCCCATGCTGAATGTACTGACTTTGAGAGCAAACTTCAGTGAAGTTGTCTTTTTGAAAAACAGATTTGTTTTAATAAATTATTTTTATTTTAATAGAATATGATTTTAAGATCCTTCATTTACTGGGGATGTATGTGTGTGATTCAGAGAAAAGAGGGTGGAAGCACAGGGGGAAGTCTGAACTTGTGCAATTTACAAAGAAATACAGCTGAAATATCTCCCAACAGCCGATGGTGAGGTATGAATGAAGTTGCAACCATTATCTGGAGGCTCACAAGTTGCCCATTTTATTTTTTCAAATACTATACTATACTAAAGGATATTCAAATGCAGATTATTAGAAGTTGCAAGTAGATAAATAGGGACCACTTACGTGGGAAGGTAACAGCATTCTGTGCGCGCTGGTGTCTAGTCATGCCTGCCACATGACCATGGAAATGTCTGCAGAAGCAGACAGTGCTGGCTCTTCGGCTTTGAAACAGATGAGCACTGAACCCTAGAGTCAGATACAACTGGCTTTTGAGCAAGGGAAACCTTTACCTTTGGAAGGTTCAGCCAAGTTAAATTATGCCTATGAGGTAGGGCTACTCAATTCAGTGTTACAAAGATTATTTGGATGGAAGAGCCAAAGAAACCCTTTGGGGGTGGGTGGGATTAAAGTCTCTATGTTTTAAATGCCCCATGAAAAGATGCAGCCAAATGATTCCTTGTTCCACTGCTCCAAAGTGGTTCGTCTTTTACCCTTTTTTAAAATGGAGACAGGAAGTGTAATAAATACAGCACATGTTCTTATATTAACTGGCAACATTTCAATTATCATCCTGTTCAAGAAAAAGCTACTTTTGTGATACACCTGGTTAAACTTTTTTGCACAATTGAAATGCAAGTTGGCATTAAGCATGCCCTGAGTATCTTTTGCATTGATGGTCATTACACTTCCTACAAATAAAAAAATGCATTGTGGGGAGGTGGTATTGTTTGCGTGTCTTTAGCAACATCACAAGCCTCTCTTTTTTAAAAAAGAAATGGCCCTGTTCAAGTACTTAGACTAGACAGAGCTCATCTCTCACATTGTCTAATAATGAATGGTGCTGAATGTCCAAGTAGATGCTCAGGGCAAGTGCATTGTGATCTTCCACAAAAGCAAAAAATAGTGAGCTTTGTCCTTTTCCAGTCTTTTTCTACTCAAATTTCAACTTTTTGACAGCCACAACCTTAACACTGGAAGACTCTTGCCCCAACAAATCTGACATAATGGAAAGAAATTAAATAAGACCTTTTTTTAGCACCTGCTATGCATCTTCTAAGGTAACTGGTACATAGTTGCAAAACCCTGCTGATCTCGCAACAGCCGTTCATTGCTATACAAGAGGCCTGCCAAAGTGAATGCAGTTCCCTAGCAACGGATGTTTGGCAGCTCTTACTGAACAAGCAGGCCTGATAACCAGAAGCACCTCATGCCCAACTATTGCCACTTTGAAAGGCCATAAATCTATTTCTGTTTAGGAACAAGAAAGTAGCTAATTTTGTATTCTGTGATGAATGAACCACTTATACCCAGGAGAAGGAACAGAACAAAGAGCAGCAGTACTTCGTACTGATAATCCAGCTTGCACGTCACCAAGGAACATGGAAGGAAACATCAGTTACATCCTGAGCCTCTAGATATGATCCAACAAGGGATTCTTTTATGTCTTCCTCCATTCACTTTTCCCCCACTACTGTACTAAATTTCATTGGTAGGCTACAGCTACAGACTATTGCCCAAATACACTTTACTGCCTGAGCTGCTACTACACAGCTCCTCAGCTACTATCAAGCCTTATAGCAGACAAGGCAGGCTAATTTATGGTAACACTAGAAGCAGAACACCCCATAACTTCTCCCTGACAACTACTTCAGTGTTGTACTGTGGCAGGTTCTGACCGGTTCTAGCGAACCGGTAGTAAAAATTCCAGGCCACGGCCACTTGGTCAGCCACTCCCACCTCTCAGCTTCCCCCTCTCAGCGCCGCCGGAAATACGTCCCATTTGCCTTGCCCAGGGCCGAAGGCGCGCTTTCATCTCTGCACTTCCATTGCGCCTTTGGCCCTGGGCGAGGCAAATGGGACACGTTTCCGGCAGCACTGGAAGGGGAGTCCAGCCAGCGCCAGCCCACCAACCCACCCGCTCACCTCCAAGCAGCGCCACCGGCAGGGAAGGGGAGCCCAGCAAGCTCCAGCCCACCAACTCGCCCCGCTCACCTCCCAGCAGCGCTGCTGCTCTGGGACTCCTCTGTCCGCCTCATCTCCGTGAAGAAAGAGAGTAAATTAGGTTTCTTTTTTTTCTTGCGGGGCAGGGCGGGATTTGAGGCCACACCCACAGATAGCCATGCCCAATCTGTCTGGGGATGGTGCCTCAGTGTTTAATAATAGATTTAGCCTGTTTTTGAGAAGCGTTAGTTCTTTCCACTAGCACTGTATGTAAATGGCACTTTCAAATTCTCTACCATGTTCAAGGGAAGAGAAACTGGAGAGTTAAGCAAATTTCATCAAATTTCTCAAGAGGAAAGAGTAATTCTCATTTAGTATCTGAGAGGTGGGGGTACCAGTTAGCACTCACAGTTTGGGCTGCTTTTGTGTTTCCTCCGCAATGTCCTCTATCATATGTTGCTCTAAAGCACTGTAATAGTAATGGTAGTTGAGAAGCAGGCACCAGAAAACTGTAAGAAATTTTTGAAGCAAAGGTTTTCATGGTGGTCTACTGTCGCACTCAGAGCAAGAAGAAGAAAAGTAGCAAAAGTGATCTTCTTTCATGTCTAGGCCAGATGTTGAACTGCCAAAATGATGCCAACTTTTGGTGAATTCATTCCACATTTCCTTGCCATTGCCCAGGGTATGTCTGGTTGTGGAACAAAAATACCACAATCTTCCAGGAGGCTCTTTCTGTTTACCCTGCAATTACAGTTACATACAGCCCCATAGCACTTTAATCACTTTCTCTGGGCTGCCCACATGGTAATTAGCAACTTTCCCCATTTTACCATCAAAATAAATTTCTAATTTTCATTACTAAGCACCTTGACTTGGGGGACGGAGTTCATAAGTTTACCCTTTGCTAGTGCATCTAACACAGTGTCTCAGTCTGGTCCTATTTAAGTCCAGTTTTGTAACAGTCCCTTTCCAGCCTGTGGCATAAATTCAGTTGATTCTAGTGGCACTTAACCACACTTTAGCCTACAGCTTTTAAAAAGATGTTTAATTCATTTCAATCTACAATGGCATTAGCCACCTAAATAAGTAGAGCTCGATGTTATCTAGCTGTCCCATTCAGAGCTACAACTTGACATTACAGGCACCAGGCTTTATACAAGAGTGTACTATTCTGGGCATATTTCACTGATTCCTCATCCACTCAGTTTTACCATAGCCCTATAAGCAGCAACAGACATTAATGAAGAGTAACACAGAGAGAGACTGCAGTGTCAAAACTTTTGCTTTGCTCAGTTCCATCTAGAGCAAGTTTAAAGGAAGCAACTTCAAGATTGTTTCGATTGAGGAGGCCTAAAAGAAGCAATATTAATTTTGAATACATTGTCGGTAGAAAAATCTAAATATGGTAATACTTGGTACTGAATGGTCACTCCAAAATTTTTATGGCACACAACTAAAATAATTTGAAAAGTCTTAATAAATTGCTTTGTTTATCTTTGTCATTAGGAAAAATATGTCTTGTGTATTTGGATAAGCACTTATTTGGTTTCTTGCCATCATTTTGCAGTAGTACGGTAATTGTGAATTGCTTGCTCCATCTATAACTGCTGGAGGACTACAACTCACCTCAGTTTCTTCTCTGAGGGAAATAATGAAGGAAATGGTAAAAGCTTGCTCCAGTCTGTGGAAACAATGAAGACTAAGACCTTAAGAGGACATCCTATGTTGGTACCACCAAGATGGTCTTTAATAGAATACCTTTGCATATTCACTCTTGGTCTTTCTCTCCCTCTCCATTTGTACAAGAGTTAAACATCATCGTCGGTGGCTACTCATGTCTGAGTATACATTTTTCCCTGAAAATACTTTTCACAGTTGATGGATGTGACAAACAAGAAAAATACCATTAGCGTGAATTTGTTTAAGGTGGATCCCAGCTTGCCATGAAGTGACCCACGCACTATGATTGTGGTGCCATCTCCTGCAGCACATATGAAATGGTTCATGCAGGATTTGACACCAGACTGCAATGGACTGCCGCAGCCTTGAGGATATTGACAAGGTGTGCCTTCACAGCCAGTCCATCTCCATTATCATGTCCGCCTCCATTATCATTGGGAATCAGAATAGTGAAGTGGTTCATCCTCCGCTCATTTTGTTGTTGGGCCTAATATGATGGTTTCCAGTGGCATTTCCTCCACTGAGGGGGATCATCACCCCACCTAGAGGGGCTCATCCACCTATAGCCATTGGCCCCTTTAGGGAGTCAGATTATTTACTGCCACCCAACACTTGGTTTTGAGTCACTAGCTGTACGGTCTACTCCATTACAGTAGTGGGATGTCCAGCCAAACTATTCCTTGGCTGGTATTGCTGATCAGATAGGCACATGTTTCCACATTTAGGAATTTAGTTTTTGTTTGCCAAAGAAAGAGGTGCTGCAAGGAAGTGAACACTTATAGGAGTCAGGGTGGACAAAGGATAGATTGAGATCAGAGTGATTTGCAGTTGATCGGTTCAATTGTATCATTTCCAATAACAAGAACAGAAAGGATATTTATCTTCAGAGAAAATAAGAGGTAGAAGAAATTATAGAGGAAACATGAGGAATGGATTTCCATCACAGGCCTGTGATTCCCTTCTAATATTTAATGTGATTTTCTTATCTGGACATGTATGTGTTCAGAAGCCTCCTAGTCCTTGATTCTCTTTCCCTCCTCCATACTGTACCTGTCACTGGTCAGCAGATCTCATAGTTCAAGTTTTTTTAAAAAAATAATTCATAAGTTTGAAATTTTGCTAACCCACATGTGATATATCTCTGGAGGGGAAGCTGACACTCAGCAGTCAAATGTGCCAGAGAAGAGGAAGAAGTGGAATAGGTAATGTAGATGAAGAAAAGTAATCTTGAACTTTAAGTAAAACAAAAGCTAAACCATCTCCTCTCCCCCTATGCCTTTGTGTACCTGTTAAGAGTTACTCTTGCCTCCTCCTACCCCCCTTGCCACTAGGCAATTGTATATGTTAATTCCCATTGACCCCTGATTTTAGAAGACAGGAGATGGTCCTTAATGGCCCAACTATCAAGGAAATGGCCCTGCCATCAAACTGGCTTAAGTCTGTGAAAGAGGGGCAAAGCTCAGGATGAAAAAAACAACAATAGAGTGTATGGTTTCTAAATCTGCCTTTTGTTTTAGTTTATAAAACTGCCTGCACTCCTGAAATGCTTGTCTTCTATTCTGTACCCATCTTATGGAGAGAGTTGTTGAGAAGAGGGCCCTTCTGCAAAAGATCTTTTAATAAAGCCTTTCTCCCTCTCCTACTTTTGGTGCATGCATTCCTTTTGGTAACTACAGTCACACAAGCTGCAATTTGTTCATTGTTGGCAACTGTAACATTTGGTTGAGAAGAGCATGAACAAAAAGCCAGGTAGGAAAAGGACTCTGCATGTGCTGTTAAGCAGAGCTGCTGCTGAGGAGAGCCAAACAAAGGAAGTGAGCACTGGTAAGTTTTGCAGTTGGAGTAGAGCTGCTTTAGAGGCCCGCGCGCCTAACGGCACGCGAGATTGCAAACTAGTAACAAAGGAAGAATATAGTCTTACTAGGTAGAAAGGTAGTAAACGTGTACATTTTTGAGGCCCAGAATACTGCACTTGTTAAAATGGATTCTGAGGGAACAGTTGTAGTTACCTGCAATACTTGTGCCATGTTTGTGTTCTTGCCAAAGCATATGGAGAACTACATTTGCTGCAAGTGCAAGCTGGTTGCACTACTAGAAGAGAAGTTCCAGCAGCTAGAGGCCCGCATATCTAACCATCAACAAATTAAGGAGCTTGAGCTGTTCTTGGACAGAGCGGAACAGACTATGCTGGACAAAGAAGAGACAGGGCACAGTTCTGAGGGAGAAGGCCCTTCACTAACTCAGGAGGGAGATGTTTGGAGGAATGTGACTCAAAGGAGGAGAAGAGTAGGGGATCACTCTGAGAGTCTGAAATTACAGAATAAATTTGAGGCTCTTTCCCTCATCATACCTGATGAGTAACACACAGAGGAACAACTGGTTCCACCTGATGATCTCTCTTTCATCACACTTGATGAGATCCAGGAAGATAAACAACAGGAACAAACTGAGGTTCTCTCCCTTAATATGGTTGTTGAGGTGCATGTAGATGAACAGATTGCAGGAGAGAGGCTCCTTGTACTAGGCGATTCAATAATTAGAAATACAGAGAATGGAAGCGTGGCGCCAAAATGGCCGCCGCGCTCTTTGCGCCCCCCCCCCCACCGGATGAAGCCATCCGGGTAGTTAGGGGCGTGGCCAGCACCCTAATAAAAGGGCTGGCCACGAGGCAGCCGTGCTGCCATTTTGGCGAAGCGACGGAGCGGAGAAGTTTTTCCCTCTTACCTCCGTCGCTCGTATTCTTCCAGGGGAAGCCTTTTTAGGCAGCTTTTTCTCTTCTTAGGCTTTCTAGCTAACTCAGCTATGCCCTCTAAGAAAAAGGCAGCTGCTAACGTGGCTCGAGCGGCGCGGAGGCGCCAGCCGGGTCAGAGGACCGCGACTGCGCCCGCCCAGCAGCCACCTTTAACGGACCCCACCGGGACTGGTGGGATGGGATCGGTGGCCCCTTGGCCCGATGCGCGGTGCGCGCAGGCTGCCCCCGACGGGGCCTCAGCCCTTGGCCCGGACGCGCAGTTCCCCATGGGGGGCGCGAGCCACGGGGGGTGGTTGGGTTCCCTGCCTTTGCAGGGCGTGCCCACGGCTCCCCAAGGGCCGAGCATGGGCTCTTGGCCTTATCTGGCCCCTGGGACTCAGGGGCCGAGACAGGTACCTGTGCCCTATGGGCCTGCTGCCCATTTGCCCCCTGTTGGGGCTGGGGCATTGGTCAATGTGGAGGCCCTTCTGGCCCGTGTAGCGGCCCTTGAAGCATCCTTGGCGAGGGCCAGTCAAACAGGGGTGCCTCTAGGATTCCAGGTGCCCCCTTTGGTTGCCGAGCAGCGGCCGGCGACGGGTCGGGTTGAGCCGCCTGAGGCGCGCGGGCCGGTGGCGGCCACTGCCTCGCAGCTCCCCACTCAACAGGTGCAGCAGTCCGGTGCTGGTCTGGCCCCGTCGACGAGCTCAGCTTCGGTCGTGAGCTCCGACGCCCCCAGCGGGCCGGAACCCCCGGTGGGGGCGGCCCATGGGGGTGCATCGGGTGAGTATGCAGTTCAAGCTAGTGCACCCACACAACTGACTTCCCTGGGGGGGGGGGGCTTTCCAATGGCCATGGCCTTGCACGGGTGGCCCGGCAGTCCAATTGCCCCCGGCCCACCCGGCAACTTCACCTCTGACTCAAGGCCCGGGTCCAAGTGGCGCCCCCTATGTGGTGGGGAATGTGTTGGGGATCCCCTGGCTGGTACAGGCCCCCTTTGCTTTGCCCGCAGTTCCCTCTGTGCCGGTATTGCCAACGGCAGGGTATTCCTTGCCCCTGGGGGACCATCTGGCCCAGTCCACCAAGGAAAAGATCTGGAGGGGCGAGTATGTAGATATCTTCTCCCTTCTTAATAGGGAGCCGACCAAGGAAGAGAGGGAAGGGCTGGACAAGAAGGATAAGGAGCAGGCATGTCGTCGTAAGCCGCCACGCACGTGGGCAAATTGGTTGCCAGCGTACCTGATTTACATGGCTGTTTACCTCAGGGCTAGGCCGGATTTGGCCATCCCTATGGTCCAGTATCTGGACAACATTTACCGGCCTATGGTTGACTTCCCGGGTCCGTCGTGGCTGGCTTACGATGAAGAATTCCGCATGAGGATTCCACTGCACCCAGAGATGAGGTGGGATGAGCCCTGCCAGAAGCTGTGGCTTCTGTATATGACCCCCACGCGCCCGGCACCTGGGGAGAGGTACCATT
This sequence comes from Bradypodion ventrale, assembly GCA_035047345.1. Classification (NCBI taxonomy): domain Eukaryota; kingdom Metazoa; phylum Chordata; class Lepidosauria; order Squamata; family Chamaeleonidae; genus Bradypodion; species Bradypodion ventrale. The sequence continues at coordinate 144,693,601 of JAWDJE010000004.1, read as the reverse complement.
GTGGACATGCGGTCCAACGAGCGGCCCCGGTACAGGTTCCCCGCCAAGTGGCGGGGCAGGGGGTTCCAGCCCGCCTGCTGTGCTGGACCTTCTCGTCCAATGGTTCTTGCAACAGGAAAAATTGCAAGTACAAGCACGAGTGCCCCTCTTGTTCTGGCCCCCATGCTGCCTCCGCCTGTCCCAGGCCGGGAAGATACAGGGGCAGGGGTAGGGGCGGACAAGGGGCAGGTAGGACTGCCACGGAGGGAGCGGGTTCACCGAAAGGCCCCCTCCCCAATTAATGTCGACATGCTGGAGCGTTGGCTCGCATTGTACCCGAAGAAAGCAGACGCTGTGTACCTCCTTCAGGGTTTTCAACTGGGTTTCCGTATCCCTTTCACGGGGGATAGGTCACCCCAAGACGCACCCAACCTTTTGTCACTTAGAGGAAGGGAGGAGGTGGCTGCCGCCAGCATTAATAAGGAGATCGCTGCGGGCAGGGTCGCTGGCCCTTTCCCCGCGCCCCCTTTCCCCAACCTTAAAGTGTCTCCTCTAGGACTAGTGCCCAAGAAGTCCCCGGGCGAGTTCCGACTGATTCATCACTTGTCCTACCCAGCCGGTCATTCGGTCAATGATGCTATCCCTGAGGACCTTTGTTCTGTCAGGTATACATCCTTTGACCAGGCATTGCGCATGGTGCGCTCATGTGGCCCGGGTGCACTGTTAGCTAAGTGTGACATTAAGTCGGCTTTTCGTCTCCTGCCGGTGCACCCGGGTGACTTTGAGTTGCTGGGTTTCAAATTCCGGGGTGAATATTATTTGACAAAGCCATGCCATTCAGCTGTTCCATATCCTGCTCGGCTTTCGAGCGTTTCAGTACATTCCTGCAGTGGGCATTTGTCCGTAGGTCAGGGTCTCGGTCTGTAGCCCATTACCTGGATGACTTTTTGTTCGGGGGTGAACGGGGCTGGGACACGTGCACACGTCTCCTCAATACATTTCAGACGCTAATGGAGGAACTTGGTGTCCCTTTAGCGCCCGAAAAGACCGAAGGCCTGTCTAATAAGTTAGTATTCCTGGAGGTGGAGATTGACACGATAGCGCAGGCGTCTAGGTTGCCGGGAGACAAGGTGTCAAGGATAGTGGCCCTTATATCGGACTTGCTGGCTAAGCGCAAGGCATCCCTCCGGGAACTGCAGGTGCTACATGGACACCTTAATTTCGCTTGCAGGGTGGTCGCACCTGGCAGGGCATTTGCTCGGCGCTTGTGCGACGCCATGGCAGGCTTATCCAGGCCCCATCATAGGGTGAGATTGACACGGGGCATCAGGACAGATATGCACATATGGCTCCAGTTTCTGAGGGAGTTCAATGGGTTCTCATTTTGGAGGTCCGACCTCCTGGCTTCACCTCACTTTCAGATTCAGTCTGATGCCTCGGGATCCCTTGGTTATGGGATGTACTTCAATGGGAAGTGGGCCTATGGTGGATGGCCACCAGCCTGGTCAGGCACGAGTCGCCTGAGGGATCTCACATATTTGGAATTTTTTCCCATGCTGGGGGCTTTGATGCTATGGGGCGAGGAGTGGGCCAACTCTGTGGTGCATTTCTGGTGTGACAATGCGGCCGTTGTCCACATTGTCAACTCACAGACCTCTAAATCTCCCAGGGTCATGGACCTCGTGCGCCAGTTTGTATTGCGCAGCCTGCGCCTCAATGTACTGTTCAGGGCCAGGCATGTCCCGGGGGTGAATAATGATATTGCTGATGCTTTGTCCCAATCTCGACTGCCAGATACCTGGCCGATCCCAGTGGCCCACCTCCTTCGTTTCATGGTTTACTTGCACGCCCAGGGCCTGGCACCCCGCACCATGGCATCTAGGCTATCAGCGCTGGCTTTCATGGCCAAGGTGGGAGGTCATGCGGACAGTACCGCTGATTTCCGTGTGAGACACGTTTTGGAGGGGTGGGTGTGGGAACGTGGGCGTAGCCTGGACGACCGCCACCCAATTTCCCCGGGGGTCCTTACCCAACTGGCACGGGGCTGGCATGACCTATGTTTCGATAGGTATGAGGCAGCCCTGTTTCATGCGGCTACAACGGTGGCCTTTTTTGGAGCGCTCCGCATCAGCGAGCTTGTGATGCTGACTAAGGCGGATGCAAGTCGTAGGGCACTGGAACTCGAAGATGTCTATGTTTGCAATGATTGGGCTCAGTTGAGGATACGCTCCTCTAAAACAGATCAGCACGGCGTAGGCAGTTGAGTAATGCTGCTACGATGTTCCTTGGCAGACATCTGTCCGGTTGGTGCCCTACAGGAGTTTCTTGCACTGTGTGGCACGCACCATGGCCCGTTTTTCTGTCACCAGGGTGGGTCTCCCCTCACTAAATTTCAGTTCGGAAGGTGAATGGGAAAGCCCTAGCCAGTGGGGCCTCCCGGGGGCTAGTTTCGGCGTCCATTCCTGCAGGATGGGGGCGGTTTCTACTGCAGCTGCTTTTGGGTACTCTGGGGCTGAAATACGCAGCATGGGAAGGTGGGGATCACATTGTTTTCAGTTTTTGTGTTCACCCTCTTCAACCGTGAGTACCAGTTTAGTCACTGCAATGTTTCTCACCCCCCCCTTTTTTCCTTGACAGACCCTGGGTGTCGTTTTACACCGGTGACAGTATGGCTGGTGGGCCGTTGCCACGTGCACAGGGCAGCGCGTTACGCTGCACAGGGCAGTGCGTTACGCTGCACAGGGTAGCGCGTTACACTGCGGCGACAGAGTGGGACCCCGACTGGGACTGGGTGCACCCGCACGTCTCAGGTGGTGTGGTAAGCGCGGCATGTTATGGCGGGAACTGTTGCCATTCCTTTTCTACATCAGGGATGCTGACTCGCCTGATGTCCTGGTTATTCACCTTGGGGGCAATGGTTTCGGACAGGTCACTGGCCTATCGCGGAAGCTTGCGATTTGCAGTCACCTGGCCTACTCACATTATGTGTGGCCTGCCACACCCCTCATTTGGTCGGACATGATACCGCAGTACGCTTACAGGGGAGCGTTTGGCCTCCAGGCGCTTGACCGGGCTCATCGCCCCAGGGCTATTGCCCGGTTCCTTTTTGACAAGGGTTGGGGACGCGTCATACGCCTCCCAACCATCAGTCTGCAAAATTATGAGCTTTATTCAGGGGATGGGGCCCATCTGTCGCAGGGAGGTATGGACCTCTGGTTAGTAGACTGGCGAGCAGGCCTGTTGACCGAGCTGACAGTCTGGGGGGGGGGGGCGGTGAGCCTTTTGGGAAGCCTCCCCGTGTGGCGGGTAGCACTGGTAAGGTAAACATTTATGACCCACAGGTATCCGGCAGGTTCGCAATTGACTGGACAACACTAGATAGGCATAAGTTGTTTAAACATTGTCCGGTCAACGACGAACCAGGCGAGGGGGTGATGGTTACAACTAGACAGCTGGCATCACCCCCTGATTTTACGGATACACGTCAGAGGGTGGGGTCATTAGTTAGATATTGACTACGGTCAACAATTTGTTTGTTGTCAACAAACAAATTGATACAAATAGATACATTGTAACAATTGCCGTTGGCAATTTTGGGTGGTACTTTACCAGTGTTACTTCGGCCTGCTTGCCTTAAGAATTATGATTGGTCGTTTTACCAATAGAAATTTATAATTCGGACTAGGGCATGAATCAATAAATGTGGCCCAATGCCGTTATCCACTTTCATTTGTGTCTGAGTCCATTATTGGGGGGGTGCGCCTGCAATGGAAGCGTGGTGTCAAAATGGCCGCCGCCCTCTTTGCGGGCCCCCCCCCACCGGACGAAGCCATCCGGGTAGTTAGGGGCGTGGCCAGCACCCTAATAAAAGGGCTGGCCACGAGGCAGCCGTGCTGCCATTTTGGCGAAGCGACGGAGCGGAGAAGTTTTTCCCCTCCACCCCCTCCCTAGTTAACAGTGTGATTTCTTGGTCGCTTCGGGGCCGGGTAGGAATTTTTGGCTGGGACTCGCAATTGGCCCTTGAGTCCTAGCTTTTTTGCCCATCCCACACTGTTGCTATGGTTTGATATAGGGGTTTGTTCTGTGCTGCTGTTGACTTTGGTCACATGGGCGGGTAGCACTGGTAAGGTAAACATTTATGACCCACAGGTATCCGGCAGGTTCGCAATTGACTGGACAACACTAGATAGGCATAAGTTGTTTAAACGTTGTCCGGTGAACGACGAACCAGGCGAGGGGGTGATGGTTACAACTAAACAGCTGGCATCACCCCCTGATTTTACGGATACACGTCAGAGGGTGGGGTCATTAGTTAGATATTGACTACGGTCAACAATTTGTTTGTTGTCAACAAACAAATTGATACAAATAGATACATTGTAACAATTGCCGTTGGCAATTTTGGGTGGTACCTTACCAGTGTTACTTCGGCCTGCTTGCCTTAAGAATTATGATTGGTCGTTTTACCAATAGAAATTTATAATTCGGACTAGGGCATGAATCAATAAATGTGGCCCAATGCCGTTGTCCACTTTCATTTGTGTCTGAGTCCATTATTGGGGGGGTGCGCCTGCAAATGGATTTATGATGCACATGATAACCATATGGTAACTTGCCTGCCAGGTGCAAAAGTTCCAGACATCACAAGAAATCTAGATAGATTGTTAGAGAGAACTGGGAACGAGCCAGTTGTCATGGTACACGTTGGTACCAATGATGTTGGGAAGGCCAAGCGGTCTGTCCTGGAAGCCAAATTCAGGTTGTTAGGAAGAAGATTGAAGTCCCGGACTTCCAAGGTAGCATTTTCAGAAGTGCTGCCTGTCCCTCGCGTAGGACCTACCAGGCAGGCAGAGCTCAGAAGCCTCAATGCGTGGATGAGGCGGTGGTGTCGAGAGGAGGGTTTCAGATTTGTTAGGAACTGGAGCACATTTTTTGACAAGCCAAATCTGTTCAGGAGGGATGGGTTGCATTTGAACCATGATGGGACCAGATTGCTGGCACTCAACATCAAAAAGGCTGCAGAGCAGCTTTTAAACTGATAACTGGGGGAAAGCCGACAGGAGCTGGGCAGCATCCGGTTCGGGAAAGTGTGTACTTGAGTAGTGAGGAGGATGCAAAAATTACTGAGCAGAGCAAGGAGCTAGTCACTAGCATTCTAGCAGAAGGATGCAAGAGGCAGTCTAACAATGCAACTGGACACAAAAGACTGTGTCAGAAAAGCATATATAAATGCTTGTATACAAATGCCAGAAGCCTCCGGAACAAAATAGGGGAGCTGGAATACTTAGCAATAGATAAGAATATTGATATTATTGGTATCACTGAAACCTGGTGGACGGATAATAACCAATGGGATACAGTTATCCCAGGCTACAAACTGTACAGGAAGGATAGGAAGGGGCAAATGGGAGGTGGTGTGGCCTTGTATGTCAAAGAAGTGATAAAATCGTATGAATTGGAATATCTAGGTGATTTGGAGTCACCATTAGAAGCTCTGTGGGTAAGAGTACCAGGCCACAAGGATGGTCTAACATTAGGCATATACTATCGGCCTCCGACCCAAACTCTTGAAGGAGACTGGCAGTTGGAGAATGTTGTAAAGGAGGCATCCAAGAAGGGAAACCTGGTTATAATGGGGGACTTCAATTACCCTCACATAGACTGGGTGAACTGTTGTTCAGCACATGATAAAGAGATAAAGTTCCTAGATATGCTAAATGATTGTTCCCTGGGACAGATGGTTGAAGACACAACTAGAGGTACAAGAATCCTTGACTTGATCCTGAGTAATACTCAGGATCTGGTGCAAGATGTAAATGTGACTGATCCAATAGGGAACAGTGACCACAACTCAATTATGTTTAACTTGATCATAGACCGCAAGTCACTGATAAAATCTAACACAGAGACCTTAAATTTTCAAAAAGGAAATTTCCCAAAGTTGAGGAAACTAGTAAAAAAGAAGCTGAAAGGGAAAATTGAGAGAGTCCAAACACTCCAAGAGGCATGGAGGCTGTTTACAAAAACAATAACAGAGGCTCAATTGGAATGCATACCCAAAAGGAAAAAGGGCACTGCCAGGTCCAAGAGGACTCCAATGTGGCTTACAGAAGCTGTTCGGGAAGTGATCAAGAGCAAGAAAAGCTCATTTAGAAGATGGAAGGCTTGCCCGAATGAGGACAGCAGGCAGAAACATAAATTCTGGCAGAACAAATGCAAGGCAACAATCAGGAAAGCAAAGCAAGACTTTGAGGAGCGTATAGCTAAAAATACTCAGAAAAATAACAAAGACTTCTTTAAGTACATTAGAAGTAAGAACCCAACTAGGAAGGCCATTGGACCATTAGATGACAATGGAAGGCAAGGGGTTATTAAAGAGGAAACAGAGATTGCAGAGAGACTCAATGAATTCTTTGCTTCAGTATTCACTGAAGAAGACAGAGGCCATATGCCCAAAACAGAGCCTATCTTCGTAGGGAGGGAAACCGAAGAATTAAGCCAGATAGAAATAACCAGGGAGGAGGTCCTTGCATGTCTTGTTAAACTAAACACTAACAAATCACCAGGACCAGATGGCATTCATCCACGAGTTCTCAGGGAACTTAAAGATGAAATTGCTGATCTCCTAGCCAAAATATATAATATTTCCCTCAAATCAGGCTTTGTGCCTGATGACTGGAAGGTAGCGAATGTAACACCAATTTTCAAAAAAGGATCTAGGGGTGATCCAGGAAATTACCGACCTGTCAGTTTGACATGTGTCCCAGGTAAAGTGATGGAAACCATCCTAAAAGATAGAATTAATAGGCACATAGAAGAGAAGGTGCTGCTAAAGGAGAGCCAACATGGCTTTTGCAAGGGCAAATCATGCCTCACTAATCTGTTGGAATTTTTTGAGAGTGTCAACAAGCATGTGGATAAGGGGGATCCAGTTGACATTGTTTATCTGGACTTTCAGAAGGCTTTTGACAAGGTCCCACACCAAAGGCTCTTGAATAAACTTACCAGTCATGGAATAAAGGGACAGGTCTTGTCCTGGATCAGCAACTGGCTAAGGGACAGGAAACAGAGGGTAGCACTAAATGGACACTTCTCCAAGTGGAGGGAAGTAAAGAGTGGGGTCCCCCAAGGTTCAGTACTGGGACCCCTGCTTTTCAACCTCTTCATAAATGATCTAGAGGTAGGAGTAAAAAGCAAGGTAGCCAAATTTGCTGACGACACTAAATTATACAGGGTAGTGAAAACTGTGAGAGATTGTGAGGAGCTCCAGAGGGATCTCTCGACACTGGGGGAGTGGGCAAAACAGTGGCAAATGAGTTTCAACATTAGTAAGTGCAGAGTGATGCATGTTGGGGCAAAGAACCCCAATTACATTTGTAAACTGATGGGGTCTGAACTCTCTGCGACAAACCAGGAAAGGGACCTTGGTGTCCTGGTGGACAACTCAATGAAGGTGTCAACCCAGTGTGCCTCAGCAGTGAAAAAAGCAAACTCAATGCTAGGGATCATTAGGAAGGGTATAGAAAATAAGTCAGCAAGTGTCATTTTGCCTCTTTATAAATCTATGGTGAGGCCCCATCTGGAATACTGTGTACAGTTCTGGTCGCCATACCTCCAGAAGGATATTATGGAGCTGGAAAAAGTGCAGAGGAGGGCAACCAGAATGATTAGGGGACTGGAACACCTTCCTTACCATCTGAGGCTGCAACGGTTGGGCCTCTTCACTCTTGAACGACGACGTCTAAGAGGTGACCTGATTGAAGTTTATAAAATCATGCACGGTGTGGACAAAGTAGATAAGGAAAAACTGTTTCCCTATCGCATAACACTAGAACTAGTGAAACTTTTGGGTACTAGTTCTCAAACAAATAAGAGAAAGTACTTTTTCACCCAGAGGATTACTGGCCTATGGAACTCCCTGCCAGAAGAAGTGGTGACAGCTGTCAGCTTTAAGAAAGGATTAGACAAGTTCATGGAGGACAAGAGTATCAATGGCTATAATTATGGATACTTAAGGACAACCTCCGGGTTGGAGAGATAGGCAGGATATCTCTCAATATCATTTCCAGGGAATCCTAAGCAGGTGAAGGCATCTGCTTGGGAATACCCTGAAGGAAATGGTGAGCCACTGTGTGAGACAGAATGCTGGACTGGATGGGCTGTGGCCTATTCCAGCAAGGCTGTTCTTATGTTCTTAAGGTGCAGACTGCAGTCCTAAATCACAATCAGGTAAGATTATTTCCTTCCTTGAACATCTACTCCTCGCTGCTGCAACTTGTCACTTTTTTCAGACAGAGACAAGTTGGTGTCTCTGGTTTGCTTAGAACACAGAATTCAAGTTAACTCTTAAGCTCTGAATTTGAGTCCCCACATATACAATTCTTTCAGTTTACGGGTTATGAAAAGTTACATGGTCAGTGTCTCCCAAGAAAGAATATTTAAATGCTCTCTCATCTAAAACACCTATTATACATGAAACAACACATTGGGGGATGGGGTTGGGAATCAGGGTTAAATCCATTGTGAGTCCTACCTTATAGTAGACTCAAATGCCAGGGCTTCTTTATACTATTGTTGAATTCACCTCTACCCTGGAAGCTAATACCGAGTTCTGTTTGGAGTATCAAAGTTGAATTTGAGACTGAGAAGATATCAAGACAGAAAAATGAATTTAGAAATAATCTTATTAGAAGTTCTGTTGTATACATTCCAAAAAGAGAAAATTGCTATCCGGGAGGTGGGGGGAATGTCACTCAAAAGTATAGTTCAGAAGCATGACTTTTCCCATCTTTGGTAGTCATACACCACATGCATTGCATTTTCATAAAAATGAAGATGATGCATGCAGTGATTCCTTGTTAGTGCCCTAATTCTGAGTTTCCACTAACTCCCCCAACTTGGAGCAATTGCGCTGTTTAATTTATTGCATAATCTGTGACCAATTTCTTCCAAAATATAAAGGAAAAGGAACCTCATATAGCTTGAGCTGTTTTCATTTCTTTGCCAAACTTGAGATTATAACTAAGGCTCCCTCTCTATTCCTCCGTGCTCTCTGGTGCAGTTTTGTGCAAGTAAACTTGCATGTGAAATGAAACAAAGAATTCTGCTTTCTTCCCGTTTTGTTCTGCCTCTGACCAGTGCTTACCTCAACACTTGACATTTAAGGTGAAACTGTAGTGTCTGCATCAATGACATTTCAAAGTGTTGTTGTTATCCTTTTGCTATTTTCTGGTGTTTTCTACTTACTGTATTTTTTTTTTCCCCTTACCATAAAAAGTCCAACTATTTTGAGAAGGCAGAAGACTAGAACAACCTCCACAGATATAGCATCTCATAGTGCTAACCTTCTGCATTTTTAGAGGCAAGGTTTTGCAACAGACCACGATGTGCTGGACAGATTAATAAATCATAACTCGCACATATTCACTAGAAACTTTCTTTTTGATACTTAGTAATTTCTTGTTTGCTTTGCCATTTTTTAAAATTATTGGTAACATATTTCCCTGGCAACCGTGGAAAAATACATTAGTGAAATACTACATAAGAAAAAGTTTGTTCTAGTACTTCATTAGAACATTTTTTGAAAAAAATGGAGAATCAATAACTGTGGGTTGCCTGCATTAATTGGATATTAAACCTCTCCCGAGGGGTGCGCCCGGTGTCCACAGACCCGCATGCCAGTCCCCAAACTAGTTTTTTCTATATATATATACATGTCTTTATATGTGGCTATGTTATTGTCGTTATGGTTACATGTGATGGAATACGGTTCCATCTTAATTTCTGGCATTAAGGGATCGATTTTGCAAACATTGTATGTGTGTTATTTCTGTCATTGTATGCTTTAGACTCTGAGGAAGTCTCTCGAAATGTCTTCTTACCGGAGGGACATCAGAACTTGTTGAACATCGTATTCTCTTGCCCTGCGTTGAGTCGCCTCGATACCAGCTTTAATTGTTTCATGAGCCAGTCCGAGCAGCAGCATTGAGCCTTCGAGGACTTTACACTCATTCGCTGCGTTACATCGCCATCATGGTCTGGTGACTTTATTTACAAGCGCTGGTCACACGTGGACACTCATTACTGTTAATGAACTTTTTTGGCTCACACAGGAACTTTTGGGAGAGGGAGGGTATTTTTCCTTCTTTACGGGTACTCACGCTGCATACTTTATGTGCCCTTGAACATGTAGTGATATTGTCAGACCCCTCAGTTAGTAGTTTAGCGAACCAATAGAAGAGTTCTACATATAGTTGTTATTAAAATTAATGTCACATTGTTAATTCTTCTGGGAGTGTTTGCTCGAAGTTTTCTCTCTAGGAATAAACAATGGCTCAGGCTGGGGGCAAATAGAGTTAGGCAAGCAGACAGGGGCAAACAAGGGACAAGATTAGGTGCCTGGGGTCAATCCACATAGACCCCGAGATTAGGGCAGGAACAATGGGTCTCGCCAGCCCAAGCAATTAAGTGCGGGTATTCCATTAACCATGGGGTAGCCTCAGAATAGCCTTCCAGACACAGGTTTCATGAGAATGCCATGCATACAAGCCTTCTGTACAGGGGATGGCGCAATTGTCTTAGATACGCATCTTCGCCCCTAGGCAGGGAATAAATACTTGCTCCCAACTCCGGTCGGGGCTGGACTTCACCACACCGCCGCCTCTCGCGTCTCATTGCAACATCTATCACTGGTCACCAGCATTTTATTTTATTTTTTTATTGCATTTTTCAATAAGTACTGCAGTGGCTCAAGTCGCTAAGATGCTGACTGGGAAGCGGAAGGTCAGCAGTTCGATTCCCGAGTACTGCAGGACGGAAATGAGCTCCCGTCTTCATCCCAGCTCCTGCCAACCTAGCAGTTCGAAAGCAAGAAATTGCAAGTAGATAAATAGGGACCACTTCGGTGGGAAGGTAACAGCGTTCCGTGAGCTCCGGTGTCTAGTCATGCCTGCCACATGACCACGGAAACGTCTGCAGAAGCAGACAGCGCTGGCTCTTCGGCTTAGAAACAGAGATGAGCACTGCACCCTAGAGTCGGATACGACTGGCTTTCGAGCAAGGGAAACCTTTACCTTTACAATAAGTAAAAAAACACATAAAAAAGAAAAACATCAAAAAGATAAACATCAATGCATAATACAAGATAACATAAAAATACAAAGTACTAATAGAAGTTAATAACTTAAATCACCTAATTAAAAGTACAATAATGGCAAACAGACAAAAAAGGCAACAACAAAAAAGATAGATAGATAGAAAAATAAATAAATAAATAAATGTTTCCATCAGAGAAATCAGCAATAATTCTATTTCAATATACTATAATTCTCTTTCCCAAAAAAGGAACGTATCTGGGCTGGGTTGAGCCCCTTTTTTTCCTATTAGAGTATAATCAACAAAATATTTCCATATTTCCCAAAAGGGTATTTTAACTGACAATCCTCTTCCTTGTCTTAGTTGTATCGTTAATTTTTCATTGAGGGCAAGTTGCCACACTTCTGCATACCATCTCTTCTTGTTGATGTTTCCCCCCGTTTCCACTCCTTCGCAATCACTTGTCTCGCAACCAACAATAATGTTAACAATAATTCCTTTCGGCCCTCCTCCAAATTCAGCTGATCCATTTCCCCCAGAATTGCCAGTTTTGGATCTAATACAATTGTTACACCCAGTATCTTATTTACTTCTTCTTCTATTGTTTTCCAAAAATTCCTTATCCTCTCTCACACACACCACATATGCGTATATGTCCCTTTTGCTTTATGACACCTCCAACACATATCTGATACACTACTATACATCAGGTGAAGCTTAGCCGGAGTGAGGTACCATCTCCATAATAGTTTACAGTTGTGCTCCTTTTCTTTAATCGACATTGACTTCATGATCCTATGACTCCATTTTTTCCCCCAATTTATGTCTTGGATCGCAATTCCTAGATCCTCCTCTCAGGTTTTTTAAGTATTTGTTGAGCTTTCTCACCAGGGGATAATAGATGGTATAGTCTACCAACTATACCCTTTTCTTTCCTTTTTCCTTGTCTTACTTCTAGAACCACTTCTTCGAAAGGAGTTAATGACCTAAATTGTATATTAATGACCCGCTTACATCTGTCCCAGGCTTCCATCTGTCTTACTTGTAACCAAGTCAAGTTTAATTTGTCGTAAATGTCATTTCTATTATGAAAATCGTTACAATTTTTCATCCAGTCTGTAAATAATAAAGATTTACTTTTGTCTCAGAATGTCCTTCGTTTCCAATGTTGATTTTAATGGACAGTCTTGAAAGTCTAAAATTTCTATTATAGGGGAATGATTTGGGGTCAGAGTTTTCTTTAATCCTTTCCAAATTACAAATAAGCCTTTTAAATTATAATTAGTAAATTTTATCTTTCTTTTAGATATACCTAAAAATAGCTTCCCCTTCAATTTTTTAAATTCTATTTGATCTGTCTCTATTCCTTGTTCATAGCTATGACAGAGTAATTGTATTATTATTTTCAAGGTGAATGCTTGATAATATCTTTTAACATTAGGAATATTTAACCCTCCTTCTCTATTCTTAATGTACCACAACCCTTTACTAATCCTCGACCTTTTCCCCCCCATTACAAAATTCGTTAATCATCTTTTGCCAAGCTTTGAGTTCAGTTTCTTTTATTCTAATTGGAAGATTTTCTAATAAAAAGTTTATTTTAGACATAATTTTCATTTTACATAAATTAATTCTCCCAAACCATGATAACTTCAATAATTTTAAATGTGCTATAGTATTCTTTAATTCATTTATTATTTTATTAAAGTTAATCCTATATAAATCTTTGACCTCCTCCGTAACCATTATCCCTAAATACTTCAAGTGGTCTTTAATCTTGAAACCGTATTTTTCCATAATTATACTTTTTTCCCCAACAGTTAAGTTATACGTCAATTGATCTTTAAACCTGTCATTTCCTCAAAATTATTTAAATGTTGCTGGATTTTACTTATATTCTGAATAGGGTCTTTTATTACTAACAAGGTGTCATCTGCAAATAGACTTATTTTTTTCTTATTTATTCCTACTAAACGTGTATCTTATCTTATATTCGTTGCTAATAACTCCATCACAAGTATAAATAAAGAAGGGGACAAAGGGCATCCTTGTCTTGTTCCTGCATTTATATTAACTTCCTTACTCAACTTATTATTTATTTTAATTTTTGTTACCAATTCCTTATATAGTTGTCCAATTATATGTCTGAATTTGGAGCCAAATTGTAATTTACGACATATTTCCTTAATAGTAATCCATTGGATAGAATCAAAAGCTTTATATATATCTAATGCTAATATATAGACTTTATGTTTCTGTTTTTTTAATATATCAATAATATTAGTTAATCTACTTATCAACCTTTCCATCTGTCTCCCCTTAATAAATCCGACTTGATCTTCCCCTACATATAAATTTATAAATTTATTCAAACGATTATTTATTAAAGATGTAAATATTTTAGCATCTTGATTTAGAAGGGAAATAGGACAATATGCATCAATCTTTTCCTTGTCTTTATCCGGTTTTGGTATTAATGTTATAGTTGATCTTCTCCAGGATTTGGGTATATCTCCTCCTTCCAGAATAAAATTATATAATCTTTTTAATTTAGGGATAAATACCTCCTGACACTCCTTATATATTTCAGATAGGAAACCATCTTCTCCTGGAGCTTTGTCATTTTTTAATTTTTTAATTACATTTGCAATTTCTTTGTCCTCTATTTCCTGCTCCATAAGATCTATATGTTCTTTTCTCAACTGAATACTTTGATTCTTATCTAAATATGATCTTAATTTTAATATATCTACAGGCTTTTCCTTATATAATTCCACATAAAAGTATTCCGCTATCTGAAGTTTGTCTGACGTTTTATATTTCCTTACACCATATTTATCTATCAAGGTCTCAATCTGTCTCTTATTCTTCTTATGTTTTGCCATTTTCGCCAAATTCTTCATATCCTTGTTATTAAATTCAAAATCATGACTTTTTAAATACACCAGATCTTTTCTTGCCTTATCTATTTCTAAACTCATAACCTCTTGTCTCAGTGCTTGTAATTTGTTCCATATCATCTCATTATTTGTTGTGGCATGGTTCCTTTCAAGTTCTTTTAAATCTAGCTCCATTTTAATTACCTTTTTATTTAATTCTCTATCATTAATAACCTTCTCCTGTATACAGTCACCTCTCAGAACTGCTTTCATAGCATCCCATAAAAAAGGAAGAGCAACTTCACCTGTGTCGTTAATTTCCCATTTTTCCTGCCAATTATCCATCAATCTTTTTTATAGTATTATTATTAAGAGGTTTAGCATCTAACCTCCATATATTATCTGAGATTATATCCTTACTTAAATTTACCTCTAAATTAATCATCGTGTGGTCAGATAGCTTAAACATTCCTATTTTAAAATCTTCTAAGTTTGGCAGTAAATTTTCCGAAATTCGGAAATAATCAATGCAGGAATAAGACATAAACATTGCAGAATAAAATGTAAACGCTTTTTCTTTCCCTTTTACTGCTCTCCAAGCATCTCTTACCCCCAACTTCTCCATCCACTTATCTAGGATATTTTGTTGCCCCTTTCTATGTCTGGAAGGCTTTGAGACATCGGACATTGATCTTGTCAAATTAAAATCCCCTCCTATTATCAAATTATCTGATCTTTCCTTCTTAATAATTGGTAGAACTTTGTCTAAAAAGAGTCCTTGATCTTTATTAGGTGCATATATATTCACCAAGGTGTATTCCTCATTTGTAATTTTCCCCTTAATTAACTGAAATCTACCCTCTTTATCATTCACACTTTTAGACATTGTGAAGCCTAGTTTAGATGCGATCAAAGTAGTAACTCCTCTCAAATTTGAAGAACCTAAACTTTTTTTCGTAAATATCAATTCCCCTTACATATAAATTATTCTTATTCTCAAACTTTTGATGTGTCCCTTGCAAAAATATAATGTCCGCTTTCTCTCTTTTCAAAGCCCCTTCTACTCTCTTCCTCTTAATTTGATTCCCTAAGCCCTTCACATTCCATGAAATAACTTTTAACTTTCTTGACATACGTATAACTTAAACAAGTCATTTTCATTACTATTTCCCCAACGGTAAAACAAAAAAAGGCAGATAACCAAAAAAATAAAATAAAAACATTTGTATAACATTCAAATTCTCCCATCCCTCCTCCAAACATATAATGTATACATTCCCCCCCCCAAAAAAAAAACAGGAAAAAAAAGAAAAAAATGGTCTTTCTATCCTCCCCACTTCCCTAAAAAAGTAACCTTTGAGAACAAAGAGGGGAGGGTGGTTGCAGGCGGCGAATCAAATTTATGGCGTATATCCGTTTCTTGTTCCTTATAGACTCTTTTATTTAGGATATTAATTCAATACATAAGACATGTTTATTCCTTCCTATTTCTTATTCACTATCTCCTTCTGCACCTGCAGTTTCTTCCTCTTCTCCATATACCCCTACATTAGTCAAGGTATCCCTTAATTGCTTCCATTCATCTGAACCTTTTTCTACAAGCTTTGACGCTACTAATTCGTTCAGACCGTCTGACTCCTCTCTAATCCAAAAAGTTTTCCCTTGAACAGAAAAGTTAACTGCTTATATTGTCTCCAACTGTATTATATCTCCTTCTCCTGCAACTTTTTCATGATTGGCCTCATTTGCAAGCACCAAGTATTTCTTCAAACGAAATATCTTTATAGATCTCCAATTTAGCTCCATCCAGTTCTAATGATTCGGGACCTAAGGAGTTAAGATGCTTCAATAATCTTAATTTAGGACCCAAACTATTAAATTTTAATAAAACATTTCTTGTTTTCATCCGATCTCTTTTTGGGCCTAATCTATATGCACTTTCTATTACATCTGATCCCATCTCATCTCCCAGTTTAAGCCCATTAATCCAATCCACCATCCTTTGCCTCACATTGTCTGGGTTCCTTTCTGGAACATTCCTGATTATCACGTTATTCTTTCTAGCTTTTTATTAACAACCCCCTCCCAAAATGCTTCAGGAATTCTAAGACTGATTCTCCCCAGAAAAGAGCCAGTGTTTATAGCCTTGGACAAGCTATCCAACCACAAAGGTCCCTCAGAAGAAGCTGCTGCTAACTACTTTTGAGCACTTTACGCCTAACAAACTTTGAGAAGAGTCACTGTAAGACAGAATCTACTTAATAGCACCCAGTCATTATTAAACATTTCCAATCTGCATTTTCAGTCTATAAGTATTGAAACAGATGATGGTGATGTTGTTGTTTTTGGTTGAATGCAGCTATACTTACAAAAGAAAAACGACTGGGAGACTTTGGATAATGAAAGTCCTCCCTATTTTGTTACATGGCTTTTTTGACTTATGAATAGTTCCTTTCATAGAGTGGAAGTCATGAGATCTATGGGACAAGAGGAGGAACGTATTAATTACCAAAAATCTATCTCTGCTGGTGATATTACCTTTACACAGGCAGAGCTACACCAACAAGATTTCAGCCAATGGCAATTATGGACAAACTAAATAAATACATAATTTCAAAGAATCCTTTTGTTCCCACATATACACTCTTCAAATGGTCACACAGATAAATCGGGTCTTTCCCTTTTCACCCATAGCATTAATGTCACAGCCGCTGGCACAGAGAAAACATAAGGGATGACTGATGATTAATTTAATTATTTTATTTTATCGATGGCCATGCTGTCCTATGAGCTGCTGCTATTTTGATTTCTTTAAAGAACCCATTTAACCTCACTTCTTGTTTGGCCCTTTAAAAATTTCCATTGACTTGCATGCACTGAAAACATTCAGACAGTTCTCAATGGAAGAATTTCTTCCCAAATGTCTCTCACTGAAGTAATATGACAAATTCTTCCCACAAGTGTACCATTATGGAGTAGTGGTGGAATGGGCACTATGGGCTATGGCATTATGGAGCCAGGGCTCATAAGAGCCAATGTCTTGGGATACAGGAGCTAGTCTTTAATGTGCCACAGCATTTTTTGTCTTTTTTCTTGTCTTGTCTTGTTTTATTTGCTCTCTGAAAGTCTTGGGAGTTTCTGATTATCACAAATTGTGAAATCTCCCTCTCTGTCTCTTTCTCACACCCACACAGGTCTTGATTGAGAAATTTCAAACCACTGATTTTATGTAAGACCTGCTCTTCATTAGTATGAACCAATCCAGCTGCTTGTGTTGTCAGGTTCCTGGCTGGAGAGCTCAGTGGTTTAGGTACCTGGCTGCAAAGGTAGAGGTTGGGAGTTTGATTCCTCACTGTGCCCCCAGGGAGAAGGACCAGCCTGTGTAACCATGGGAAGCTGCACAGTCCTAGGAAACCTCCAAAAGAAGGCAATGACAAACCATTTCTGTGTATTCTCTATTTAGGAATCTCTAGAAAATGTTGCCATAAGTTCGAATCAATTTGATGTGAAACAATTGTTATTCGACTGGCTTCAAAGACTGTTAAGCTGAGCATCTGGACTTCCAAATGTACCATCACACTATTGGTTGGGGGAGAGCATACAGAAGTAATATTCACCCACAGGGTTAAAATACTTTGAATCAATTCAGGTACTTCTGGCTACGTGTAGGATAGTGGGTGTCATAGAGGAGAGGCTGGCTATTTGCCTAGACCAGTGACGGCCAACTTTGACATTCCAGCTGTTCTTGAACTTCAATTCCCAGAAGAGCTAATCAGCAGGAGTGCTGACTTGGGCTTCTGGTAATTAAAGTCCAAGAACACATGGAGTGCCAAGGTTCACCATCATGGGCCTAGACCTTCCAAGACTCCACTTGAAACTCCAAGCTGCAGCCCTGTTTGTAGTGTGAAACACAGAATGTGAATCAAAATTTCAGCAAGTTACAGATATGAGTGAATCACAATGATACAGTAGTTCCATTATTGAAAATTGAATAGCCTGCTAATGACAAGCTACTAATAATAGGCACAAACTGCTTTACTGGAATATTTAGAGGTTTTGTTGTGCTGCATGTTTAAAGCCAGATGACATGGTGTGGATTTTGGAAGTATTCCTGATTTCAGGCTTGCGATGTTAATTTGAAACTTGCAGCATTTTTAGAAAATCAACTGACCCTACGGAAAATGCATTTAGGAGTGGAGTGATGTGTTTATTTAGCTGGTGAATTTAGGAGACAGCCACAGACGTCAAAGGAAAAGAAAAAGAATTAAAGCAAAAAACAATTCCCCAAGGAAGAATGAGGGAAAGATTGAAGGAAAGTGAGTGGAAAGTGCTTATTTCCAAACATAAACGAATTTTAGATGTGCCTTTCCAGCAGTACCAGATCAAGGTTTGGGGTGAGGATAGAACCTAAGTGAATAGGTATGATATATCAGAAAAAGATTGACATTATGATTGACCGCCTCTAAGACTGTGACAGGTGGCTGGATCGGGGCTATAATTAATGCGTCTTTTCAGGAGGGGATGTTTCCTGCACCGTTGAAACATGCTTTGTCCACATTATGGAAGGTGGAGGGCAAAAGAAGAAGGGGGAGGCCAAGGATGAGATGGATAGATGGTATTGTAGACACAATGGGCACAGAACTGGGAGGACTGAGGGGGATGGTGGAGGACAGAGGCGCCTGGAGAACGATGGTCCATAGGGTCGCAAAGGGTCGGAATCGACTGTGCGACTGAACAACAACAAAACCACATTATTGTTTGCACACCAGGCCAGTCAAACACTGAGAACACTCATTTATTTCAGAATAAACAGTTTCTCATGATTAACACTGTCAAAGGTTTTGCTGTAGTCTATACAACACAGCCTGATCTTCTTGCTTAATTCTTTAGTGCACTCCAATAATCAGTAGATATTTGCAATGTGATCTCAGGGGGCTCTTCTGGTTTTGGAATCCAGCTTTAACCTCAAGCATTTCTCATTTCATCAGAAGTAAAAGTCTTTGTTGCAGCTTGAGCATAATTTTGCCTGCATGGGAAATTAAAACAATGGTCCTATAATTACTGCACTTCTTGGTAATTCTTTTTTGGGGGTTTGGAATGTATATTGAATGTTTCCAGCCTTTGGCCTTTGTTCCATTTCCCATATTTGTTGGCATATTCTTGTTAGGATTTTGACAGATTCAGTCCCTGTGTTTGATTTCTTGGATCTTCTAGAAGAGATCTCTTGGTTTATCCTCCTTTATTGTTCTCTGTTTCTTAGCACTAGTTATTGTAATAGTTCCCTTTTCCTTTACATACCAATCTCTGAAAAACTGCATTCAGGATCTGACTTTATTCATGTCACCTTTTACTTCTCACCTCTCCTTTCCGATTTTAAGTGTTTCTTCCATCATCCATCTAGGATTTTCTTTTTTTTTTCCTCCTTGCATTCTTCCCTATTAATATATCTGGTTTCAATCCACAGTTTTTCTTGTTCACAATAAATGTTTAATTGAAAACTGTGAGAAATTGTGAGGAGCTCCAGAGGGATCTCTTGACACTGGGGGAGTGGGCAAAACAGTGGCAAATGAGCTTCAACATTAGTAAGTGCAGAGTGATGCATGTTGGGGCAAAAAAAAAAAACAACAATTACATTTATAAACTGATGGGGTCTGAACTCTCTGCGACAAACCAGGAAAGGGACCTTGGTGTCATGGTAGACAACTCAATGAAGGTGACAACCCAGTGTGCCTCAGCAGTGAAAAAAGCAAATTCAATGCTAGGGATCATTAGGAAGGGTATAGAAAATAAGTCAGCAAGTGTCATTTTGCTTCTTTATAAATCTATGGTGAAGCCCCATCTGGAATACTGTGTACAATTCTGGTCGCCATACCTCCAGAAGGACATTATGGAGTTGGAAAAAGTGCAGAGGAGGGCAACCAGAATGATTAGGGGACTGGAACATCTTCCTTACTATCTGAGGCTGCAATGGTTGGGCCTCTTCACTCTTGAACGACGGCGTCTAAGAGGTAACCTGATTGAAGTTTATAAAATCATGCACAATGTGGACAAAGTAGATAAGGAAAAACTGTTTTCCCTATCACATAACACTAGAACTAGCGGGCACTCCATGAAACCTTTGGGTGCTAGTTGTCAAACAAATAAGAGAAAGTAATTTTTTCACTCAGATGATCATTGGTCTATGGAACTCCCTGTCAGAAGAAGTGGTGTCAGCTGTCAGTCTTGACAGCTTTAAGAAAGGATTAGACAAGTTCATGGAGGACAAGGGTATCAATGGCTATAATTATGGATACCTAAGGACAACCTCCAGGTTGGAGAGATAGGCAGGATATCTCTCAATGCCATTTCCAGGGAATCCTAAACAGATTAAGGCATCTTCTTGGGAATAATACCCTGAAGCAAATGGTGAGCCACTGTGTGAGACAGAATGCTGGACTGGATGGGCTGTGGTCTGTTCCAGCAAGGCTGTTCTTATGTTCTTATGTTCTTAATAAAGCAAATCCATTCCTCATGTGTACTTTAGATGTATCAGGAATATTGCTTAAACTATATTTTGGCACTATGATTCTTTTAGTGTTCTTTTTCTGCTTTTCTCTAATATTAGATATTACCAATTTGTGATCAGTACCTCAATCCGCTGTTAGTCTCATTTTGCCAGACAGATACAACTTCTCCTTCTTCTACTCCCAAATCTATAGTTGTTTGATTTCTATTTTGACCGTCTGGTGATGTCCACATGTACAGATGTTTGTTTGTCTGTTTGCTTGAAGCATGCATTTGTATTAAACATATTTCTCACTTCACAGAATAACTTGAGTCAGCCTCTTGCTTTGTATCTGTCCCATCGACCAAATTTTCCAACAACATTCAGTTCTACTTTGTTTTCTAATTTTGTGCTTCACTCACCTATGAAATAGGGGTGAAAGAATTAAGATATTAAGATAATATTAATTCTGTTTTAAAAGTAAAAATTATTTTCTCAGTACTCTGTAGAGTTGAAACAGATCAGATTGACCTGTCACATAGATCTGATGACGAGGCTAAAGTACAAGCTCAGCACAGTTTGTACAGCTGACAGGGAAACATAAATAATATTTGTGTGACATGACATGATGTGACATGAGACATGTTCCTTATATGACATGTTCTAAACAACAAACACTGAATGTTCTAACCTGAACTTAATGAAATGTCAGAAGGTTAGTTAATAATTTTGGCTTTTCCCATAGTGATGTAATGTGTAGAAATTTCCAAATTTTATGCTATAAAAGGATGGCTCTGAAAATGTATATTCATTCAGGGAATAATTTGCTTGGTAAAGCATTTCCTGAATCTGTTTGGCCAAATATTGACAAATATTGACAAATAAAACTCCTAAATCTGTCTTAGCATGTGGAATGCGAATTTGTCTAGTTCAGAATTCCATAACACCTATGTTTATAAACATGTCTTGTTTTTGGTATGTGATCAATTTACTAATAGATATAGGTACCACCATTTTAAGCACAACTTCATTCAGAAATACTGTAAGGAACATTTGATGATCCTAATAGGCGTTTTCTGCCATTCCAAAAGTTATGAATGAGCATTCTTTTGTGATTAGACATCTAGAGATAAGGTTAAAATTGGCCTTTGTTTGCAAACTCCTTAAGAGGACAAGGGACTTTTCTTAGTTTCTGGAAGGATCATTTATTTATTTTTATTTATTAAATTTATATCCCACCCTACTCAACCCAAGGGTGAAATACCTTCTAATTATGAAGTTGGAGTCTTATTTGCCTGGCCCTGAACCATGCGGTCGAGGGGAACAACCAAAGAAGACTGCACCATTGTGAGCTGTAGCTAAAAACTTTAGAATGCACCTGACAGATTGGTTGATCTAATAGATTCAAACTTTCCAATACAAGTTTCACTTCCATAGACAGCTTGAGATCATCAGTATTACTAAGCTTTTTACTTTGTAATGGCAGAAGTCATTAGCATTAAGACTTCTCTAGTCTATTGTGACTGAACAACAAGTCTATTGGCATTAGAATTTCCCATCAAACCAGCTCAGTTGACTAAACAATGGCTAATGAGACGTATCTTGACATATTTTCCCCCAAATGTTCACACACCAGTTCCTGAAAATTACTTCTCTGTTTGCTGAGTATGCAATTTTCCATGAACTAACAACGACTTTTAAATTTCCTCACTTTAAAAGATATGTTGCAATGTGCTACGTTTAATAACCAAGGTCTTAGTCACAGAATCTGATTTCTGTTCGGAATACTTTCTCCAGAACAGTTACAATTGAATACTATTATTAATGTCTAGTAAAATGCCTGTTACTGCTGCATAAAACATAAAATGTGTTAATGGACCCCTTCCCTCGCTGTACAACTCTAAAGAGGAAACTGGAAAATTCTGCTTAGGAGTTACTTGTTTTATCCAAACTAAGATTTATTGCAATAGTTATTATGTGAAAAACAAACAAGTAAACTACTGTTAACTATGGTTTGGTGTTGGCTTGTGGGCTTCAGTAACAACTGCAGTTTCTTCCAAGTTCAGCGACAACGAGCCACTTCATTTATCTAAAAACAAGCAAAAACATCCAATATCCTCTTTGAAATTTTACTGGAGGAAGAGAAAGGTCTGAAGTTTTGAAGCTTGTATGTATAATGTGTTATGTGGAAGCAGGCAATCATGACAGTCAGAACGTTTGTATATATAGAGGACCTGTATATCTATTGCTGGGAATAGAGAGTGGGGAAGCAATTTATCTCTGTGAATCCATGAGTGACAGCCATGTATTCACATGGGAGAAGCAAAGTTCTGAGAAACAAATGCTTTCACACATTCTGTGAATGTTTGGAGAAAGAAGTAGCCTACAAGCGATATATTTCTGACACTAATGCATCATCTGCTGTGTCAACCTTGGCAGCTGCATGTTCATGATCACCATGAAAAAAGACCGATGGCCCACACACCCAGTTTCATATGTATATCTGGACCAAAGCATGGAAAAGTTATACCCTTGCATCATAACTTCAAGGACTCCTAGTGTTCATAAAGGCTGCAAGGATGGTAAAGGTTTTAATCCAAACTTGTAATTTCTCAAAGGCCTATTCTGGAGGAGTTCTACAATTATGACAGTATGGACTGGAGTGTTGATGACAAGCTTTTACAGAGATTTTATAATGACCTTCTGTTTTCCCATGATTGGCATTTGGCTCCCATTCAGCACCCTTGACATAAGGCTATTAAACATCCAATGGAACTGCATCCCACACAACGTATCCAACAAATGCTTGGCAAAAATAATGCATTTCAGCCAGTGATGGGCATTTTAAAAAATCCTACCACACTGTGGGCATGGGCATGTGACTGGGTGGGTGTGGCCTGTTGGCCATGTGACTGCTCTTCGCTATAGAGCTATGAAAATGGAAGCCTTTTCTATTTTCATAATTCTATAGTGAACCTCTGAAGCATTTCCCCTTTGTCCAAGGCTTTTCCAGGGCTCTGTTTCACCCCAAAGTGCCTCCCCAGCCACTCGGAAATGGCTGGGGATGTGCTTTGGGGTGAAAAGGAGCCCAGGAAAAGCCTTGAACAAGGGGGAAATGGCTTCAGAGGTTTGCTAGAAAGTGATGAACATAGAAGAGGCTTCTCTTTTCATAGCTTTATGGTGAAGAGCCCCCTCCAAAGCCATTTCCCCCTTCATTCAAGGCTTTTCCAGGGCTGTGTTTCACCCCCAAGTGCATCCCCAACCACTCTGGAGTGGCTGGGGATGCACTTTGGGTGATATGGAGCCCAGGAAAAGCCCTTGATGAAGGGGGAAATGGGGCCAGCCCCCTCCGAAACCTCTTCTAGGAGGAGGAGGAGGAGGAGGAGGAGGAGGGCGGCGGGGCAGGGAGGTGGGTGGGGCCAGCCATTTTTACTACTGGTACACATGTACTGGTGCGAAACTGCTGATGCCCACCACTGATTTCAGCCAATGCTTTAACTTCTGCCACTGTGAAAGCTTTGTAGAAGACGTGACTATGCAACTTTAGTGTATGAGAACCAAGACAAAGGAACAGCCGAAGGATTGGCTTAACACATCTTTATTGCATGAGTGGTCAGAGGGAACATGAGGTAATGGCGGACGAGCAGCTCAATATATACGGTGGTTATACATTTGAATGTGGCTCCACGACAGCCCATTGGCTACCGTTGGCGTGACGTCATTTTTGGTCACGCCCTTCTTGTCCAGGTGAGGTAGTGGCGGGAATCTTCCCACGCTGTCGTTCTTTGGTGAATTATGACCTGTGAGCTGGGCGCTCGCTATTGCCACCAGGTGGTCATTAGCTCGCGTCCTGATTGGAGCGGGTTACATTGATGTATAGGTTAAAGGCACAGTATGGAAAAACACAATGCATAGTATTGAAACACAACATCCCTCCCCCCTAGGATGAGACGAAGTCTCTCATTCAAGATGGTTTATTGCAAACGCGCTTTGGGCGTGTTGTGGGCTGGCTTGTCCCGGCTCCTTGTCCTGCAATGGGAGAGGGAGACTCGTTAGTGACTCGCCGCGGCTCAGCGGCTGTTGGGGAAGGGGCAGAAAAACCGGGGGCACTGGGGACTAACGAAAAACCCCGCTTCTCGCTTGGAAGGGTGGGGGACCACTCCTGAAAACCCCCCGTTTCTGTAACTGAAAATCAGAATTATCCCCTAGGGTCACATTAGAAGAATTCCACAGGATATCTATGGGGACCGCTTCGGACTCCTTTCCCTCCCACCTAGGTGGGGACCACCGGTCCCTCTCTCCTCCCCCTTGGGCTGAACGGGTGGGGGAGAACCCTAACGTTGAAGTCACTTCCGCGCCATCCGCGCGGCGGCCGTCCGTGACCCGGCGCCGGAGCTGGTCTGCGTGTCGCCGCCAGAGTAGACCCGTACTGGTCTCCACACAATATGACACGGGACCCGTCTGCCCAACGACGACGCCCGGGACCCAGGCTGGCCCCGCACTAGCGTAGTTCCTGCAATGCACCGGAGCACCCACTGCGAAACTCTTTGTGGCCGCTAGCCCAATGTTCCTCCCCGTGTCCTCCACCCTCGTCGGATCTAGCCTGGTCAGGATCGTTGTCAGCTTCCTACGCATTAAGAGCTCTGCGGGCGAGTACCCTGAAGCTAGGGGGGTCACCCTGTATCCTAGCAGGAACTGACACACTTGAAGGTTGAGATCCCCGGGACCCATGCGCCTCAGCGCATCCTTGGTGGTGCGCACGAGGCGCTCCACCTGGCCGTTTGTTGCCGGGTAGAAAGGGGCGGAGGTGATGTGCCGAATGGCGTTGATCTCCGTGAACGCCCTGAACTCAGCGGACGTGAAACAACTAGCGTTATCGCTAATTAGGGTGTCGGGTATACCGAACGTGCTAAAGACCCTCTGCAGATGCTTCACCGTAGTTGCTGACGATGTGCTCGTAACTGGAATTACCTCCAACCACTTGGAGTAAGCATCCACCACGAGGAGAAAAAGTGTCCCTTTAAATGGCCCCGCAAAGTCAACGTGCACCCGCGACCATGGCCCTTTTGCCGCGTCCCATTCCCTGTGCGGCAGATGCGCCTCTTCAGGCCGGGAGCATTGGCATCTCTCGCAAGCGCCCACCATGTGCTTGATATCGGCATCTAATTGGGGCCACCAAAAATAGCTCCTGGCCAGAGCCTTGGAGCGAACAATCCCAGGGTGGCTGACGTGCAGCAGTTTGAGTACCCTAGATCTCAGGGAATCGGGGACCACCACCCGCTGGCCCCACAGAAGGCACCCCCTCTCTAGGGACAACTCTAGCCTCTTCCTGAAGAACGGGGCGAACTCAGCCGCCGGGGAGGACGCAGGCCACCCTTTCTGCACCCAGGAGCTGACTAGAGCAAGTGTTTTGTCCTTGCCGGTCGCCTTAGCGATAACAGCGGGCACAATGGGGGGCGAATCTAGGACTTCGATCAGGAGCACTGGGCGGTCTCACTCTTCCTCGGCCACGACGCTGCTAACGTTGGGAAGGGGAGATCTCGACAGGGCGTCTGCATGGCTTATTTCTCTACCCGGGCGGTAGACCAGCGCGTGCTGATACGCGTTTAAGAAAATGGCCCACCGTAGCATCCTAGGGGACAGGATCTGAGGAGTGGGCTTGTCTGCAGTAAAAATGCCCAACAGGGGCTTGTGATCGGTCACAATGGTGAAAGGGCGGCCATAGAGGAAATCATGGAACTTTTTCGTCCCCGCGATTATGGCGAGCGCCTCCCTGTCTGTTTGGGCGTAATTCCGCTCTGCCTGGGACAGGGATCTAGAGTAGAATGCTACCGGGGCTTCTCTCCCGTTTTCCAGCACGTGGCACAGCACCGCCCCCACCCCCACTGGGGACGCATCACATATCAGAACCACCGGTCTCTTGGGGTCAAAATGGGTTAGAATGGCATCAGACGCTAGGAGTTGCTTCAGTTCAACGAATGCCCTCTCTTGGCTCTCGCCCCACTTCCACGCCTCGTCTTTCTTAAGTAGCTTGTGCAGTGGCTCTGCTACTGATGCCTTCCGCGGCAGGAAGGAGTGGTAAAAGTTTAAGAGCCCTAGGAACGACTGCAATTCGGGCTTGGAGGTGGGGCGAGGGGCATTTCGAATGGCGGCTACCTTTGATTTGGAGGGTTTGATTCCCTCGGGGGTCACCCGGAAACCTAAGAACTCAACCTCTTTGGCGAAGAAAACGCATTTGTCTCTCCGCAACCTCAACCCCGCCTTTTCGAACACCACCAGCACTTTGTCCAGCCTTTCAGCCAACTCCTCCTCGCTCCCCCCCATTATCAACACATCATCAAAGTATGGCAAGACCCCCTCCAGACCCTTTAAGAGGCGATCCACGAGCGACTGGAAAATACCCGGCGCCGAGTTCACGCCGAACTGTAGGCGCGTCACCTGGAACGCCCCCTTATGAGTGACTATCGTTTGCGCGGCAGCTGCAACTGGGGTTACAGAGAGCTGCTGATAGGCTTGCGCAAGGTCAAGTTTGGCGAAACACTTTCCCCCGTGTAACCTGGCCAACAGGTGGCTGACTACCGGCACCGGATACGCATTTGGGCGGATCGCCTTATTGATGGTGCACTTATAATCAGCGCAAATGCGAACCTCCCCGTTGGCCTTTAGCGCAGTTACAATCAGAGTTTCCCACTCCGCGGAATCAACAGGAACAAGAATCCGCTGGCCCACCAATTTGTCCAGTTCCGCCTCTATCTTGTCTTTTAGTGCAAAAGGCACTCTGCGCGGCTTGAGTCTGATAGGGCGGACCTCCGGGTCCAGGTCGAACGCTACTGGGGGTCCCTTGAACTTCCCAAGTCCTTTCTTGAAAACTTCGGGGTGCGCGTCACACACCTCCTGTATTGGGTCAGTCCCGACGGCATGCACCCCCCCAATGAACAAACCCAGGGGCTTAAACCATTGAGTCCCGAGGAGGCTGCAACTTCCCCCTTTGAGAACAACCAGGGGCAGTTCCGCGGCGTGTTGCTTGTATTGGACCTTGAAATTTCCAACCTCCAAAACCGGAATGCTATTTCCCTGCACGTCCCGCAGCGTGGACCTCAACGCTTTGAGCTTAGGGCGCACGTGGGGAGAAATTCCCAAGAACTCCCGCTGAGACATAATTGAGTAGGAAGAACCCGAGTCTATCTCCATCCTAACAGGGGCCCCTTGCACCAGTACCTCAACAAAATAACATGGGTGACCCAAGGACACGCTGTACACGGGGGTTTCGTCGCCACTGTCGTCGGAGATGCGGCCCACGCCGTCCTGCTTCCTTGCGGGCCGGGCGCCCTCCTTGGTCTTCGGCGGCCGGTCCGACGGGTCTTTCTGGTCCCTACGCCGTCGTCTGCAGACCTTGGCGATGTGACCCCGGCGTCCGCAGTTGTGGCACTCGGCCTTCCGGAACGGGCACTTGATGCGGTCATGGGCTGCTCCACAGCCGTCGCAGCGCCGGCCGTCCTTCCGCACCTTCCGGACGTCCTCATCATCGCTACTCTCCGTGGAAGACTTCGGCGTGCGCCTGGCTGCCTGCACTGAGGCCGCGGCCTTGTCGGGCTGCGGGGGTCTCTCTCTGAACCCCTTAACTCCGGCCCTCGTGGCCTCCGCAGCCTGGGCCGCCTTCATGACCTCGCGTAGCGTTGGCGGCGGCTCCTGGTTCATCAGTTTCCGTTGAACCTCTTCATCCCACAGGCCGCATAGCAAACGGTCCCTGAGGGTGATTTCGAGGTTCTCCCACTTGCATGGGCCGGCGGCCAATCTTAGGGCCGCTGCAAAAGCGGCGATGGACTCACCGGGCGCTTGGACTCTCTTCCAGAATGCGTCTCGAGCCGAAAACATCGAGACCGTGGGCTGGAAATGGTCTCGCATCACCTTCAGAAGCTGTTTGGCCGTCAGCTTGCTCACTTTCTTCGGTGATACCAGGTCCACCAAAACTCGTTTGGCGGCATTTCCCAGCATCCGAGTGAGGATGGCCCTCTTCTTCCCCTCATCCGTAATGTCGGACACCACCAGCGTATCCTGGAAGTCCATTTCAAAGAGCTCCCAGTCTTCCGGTTTGTTGATATCGAAACCGGCATGTGTCTTGGTCTCGTGGGAAGCCATATCCCACCTTCGTCGCCAATTTAGTGTATGAGAACCAAGACAAAGGAACAGCCGAAGGATTGGCTTAACACATCTTTATTGCATGAGTGGTCAGAGGGAACATGAGGTAATGGCGGACGAGCAGCTCAATATATACGGTGGTTATACATTTGATTGTGGCTCCACGACAGCCCATTGGCTACCGTTGGCATGACGTCATTTTTGGTCACGCCCTTCTTGTCCAGGTGAGGTAGTGGCGGGAATCTTCCCGCGCTGTCGTTCTTTGGTGAATTATGACCTGTGAGCTGGGCGCTCACTATTGCCACCAGGTGGTCATTAGCTCGCGTCCTGATTGGAGCAGGTTACATTGATGTATAGGTTAAAGGCACAGTATGGAAAAACACAATGCATAGTATTGAAACACAACAGCAACCCTCCTGTTACCAGCTATTTTTGTGTAGCAAAGCAAGGATAGTCTGGCCTGAACACAGTTTTACCTTCTGTGCAAGCAGAGGGTAAAAACAACATGGCAAATTGGGTCAAGGCTGGAAGTGGAGAAGAAGAACAGATGTGAGTTTTCAGCTCCAAAATGCAGGTAGTAATGACAGCAAGACCTTTCCAAAACTCACAGTGGACTAACATGGTTTACAGTAACAAATCCCTCCTTTGGCACCAGTTGTGCTTCTTCCCTGAGTGCACGTAGCATGGTGTAGCTTTGGGGAAGACAATTCTGCAGTGTGAAGTAAAGACACCAATGGAAAGGGATACCTTTAAAACATTTTGCTTTCCTTATTTTATACACCAGATCCAATGACATAAAGCTAAATAGAATGTTTCATGTTTCTCGGTAAACCTGCTTGACAGGAGTCTAGCTACACAGTCTGAAACCTGGAGACCTGTTGTTTGGCTAGATTCAGACTGCAGATCTATCTCAATTCCATCCACTTTTAAGTGTCATGACTTCTGCAGAAATAATTTTGTAGTTGTTCAAGAAAGGCACTGTGGTCCTGTATGTTGAGATTTCTAACTCTATTCCAAATTAATATCCCCAGAATTCCCTAGGGAGAAGAAATGGCTGCTAACCCAATTAAAGATGTAATTTTCTAGTCACAGATTCACATTCCTGGGACTACAGGATGTATCAGAAATCCCCCTTTGAGGCCTTTCAGAAGTTACAATGTCAGAAGGAGTGAGACAGACTCAGGTCTCCCATCTTCAACTTTTCAATAACCACTGTGGAGTTTTCTACACTGGTTTCCTTCTGAATTTAGAACTTCCATCTGTATAATAGAAGAAGAAAGAGGTGGAGTGACAGGTGGAGGTGGGACAAGGATGGATCCACTGGATACTTAGTTGTCTAAATCCCTACGCAAACTTCAACATAATTAGACCTAATTGAAAGTGGCCTCTTTTCTCCATCATTTGCATTGTGGAGGGTTTTTTTTTCTTGTAAGGTGTCTTTCGAAAGCCCTCCAGAGAGAAAACAAACCCACTCCCCCATAAATTGGCTTGGCTGATACTTCTGCTCTTTTAGCAAGACTTAGACTGGACAGGACTTTGGATGGATCAGAGGTTCTGAGCTTGGAGCACCCTCTCCTTCCCATAGCATTGTGCCCCAAGTCTTCATTGAATAGCTTATGCATCAATCTGCCAGCCAGCTACAATCTGCTTATGTGTGAGAGTCCCTCAATATTGTGCACCCAAAGACCCATCCCAAAGACCCATCCCATGATCACCTTCTAATAACTCCAACAAAGTAGTCGTCTTTTCTGTACTCTGTCCTGTATCATTAGGAGACTGACATTTCAGACTACCAAACACTTTTTCCCTTCCTCTGACCTACAAATTTCCAGCCACATTTTCAGTTCCCTCTAAAGATTCCTCCTACCCAAACCTTTCTTGTCATAGTCTCCATGACATAAGCCAAAGTTCCTTTGAGTCGTGTTAAAAGTAAATAAAATAAGTTGTAAAACATCCCAGAAATAATTCTTAAATATATGAAAATACATGTCAGAAAATACCACTGAAATGTATTTAGCTTTCTTCTAAACAAATCTAGCTAGATTCAAGCTGAGAATCAGATATTTTAATCATCAGGTTAAAGAAAGTTTACTGAAGAGGTTTAATGACAGAAGGCATTGTTCAGCTAAAAATTCCTGATATCTTGAACATAATTTTTAGTAAGATCCACTGAGCAATGCTCTATTGTTTACTCAGAAATAAACTATGCATCTATACATTACTGTATGCTACAATTGATGTTGGGTCTTTCCTTTAAAATGTGAGCTCAGGCTGTTTCGCACACCTCCGTTCCTTGAAAGATTTCCGAGGCTCATTGCTTACCAATGCTTGGTTTATATGGATGACTATCACAGGAAGCTGATGCTGTTTTGTAATTCTTTGGTTTGTTTGCAAATATGCAGAGTAAGCATAGGTGGAGGTACAGCTTTAACCAGGGGTGGGATTCAAAAAAAATTACTACCCACTCTGTGGGCATGGTATGGTGGGCGTGGCCAGGGAGAAAGCTTTGCATTGCACCCAAATTAAGACTACTTTATTTCAAAACTTGGATGGGCAGGGCCAGTCAGAATTTCTGCTACCGGTTCTGGTGAACTGGTGCAAACCTGCTGAAGCCCACCACTGGCTTTAACCCTTCTAACAGATCCTCCAAACTTCACTGTTCCCCTTCTCAGATATCAAGGAGGGTAGCAGCACTTGAGATTTTGAGAGCCCAAACAAGTAACTTTTTTGGACAATGGCCCAAAATGCCTGATGCCCATTCAAGGAGTTGTACTGTACAGTAGGTCCAAAAAAGTAACTTCTCCCAAATCTGTTTCTTGCAGAGGCAAACACTCTTCATGTGTTGTTTATATTGCTTGTTTGCCTACTGTGGTGACTTCCTAAAACTGCAGGCACCTACAATATATACAACATTCATTAGAGAGGAGAAGAAAGATGTATTCCATTCAGTTATTTGCTTGCAGTTAATGCCCATCTGCTTATTGTTCCATTCCCATAGTAGTCCTTTGCCTCTAACTGACCAAACCCTGAGCTAGATTTGCCAGCCTCTCTCTTAGGATTCGGAACCACCGAGTCGAAAGAGACCATCCAGCTCTACCTTTGGCCCTATATCTCTTCTGAGTGGCTGCCTGCCTAGGCCTTGCTCTTAGGACTTCTCATCCTTAGAATGGTGTCTAAGAAGTCTCTAGGGAGTCCCCAGAAGTCATTTTCCTGAGGTGGAAAATGCTGCAGCTGGAAAGTAGCTAGTATGGCTCTCTAGAAATGCCAGCCAGCCACTGGTACCTTACTCAG
Organism: Bradypodion ventrale; assembly: GCA_035047345.1. Taxonomy (NCBI): domain Eukaryota; kingdom Metazoa; phylum Chordata; class Lepidosauria; order Squamata; family Chamaeleonidae; genus Bradypodion; species Bradypodion ventrale. Next base: position 144,661,735 of record JAWDJE010000004.1, on the reverse strand, counting down.
AATGAGGGGGAGTGAAGGAGCTGACAGGAAAGAGTGGAAAGAACTTGATTTTCTGGCTAGCTGTCAATCCTCTCCTTTATAACTCAAACTGTATGTGCCCATCAGGGAACATGAAGTACATTTGTCACACTTTATTTCGAAAAGAAAATAAAGCACATTTCAATTCTACTCCATTGACCTATTATTGGATACAAATCTACCATTTGATTTACAGTTGAGGACTGGAATAAAGTTAACAGTTCAGTCCCTAACCAAGGACCTAAGAACTGTTAAGGTAATGTCTGAATATATATGCAGTATCTAGTAAAGTTGTTTTTTGGAGAGTTAGGATGTTCAAGTCCAATAAGTCCAAAATTTCCAAATATCTGGGGAGTCCTTTGGGTTTTGCTCTAAGTGCTCCAGTCACTATGGGTACAACAACAGATTTCTTCCTCCATAGACGCTCAACTTCAATTTGCAAATCACAATATTTTGTGATTTTCTCCAGTTGTTTGTCTTCAATTCGTGCATCTCCTGGTATAGCTATATCAATAAACCAGACCTTCTTCTTTTCCACAACAGTTATATCAGGTGTGTTGTGAGACAGATGTCTATCTGTTTGAATTTTAAAGGCCCACAAGATTTTAACTCTCTCATTCTCTAAAACTTTCTCTACTTTATGTTACCAATGATTTTTACTGCATTCAAATCCAAACTTCTGGCAAAGTTTCCAATGGATATTTTTGCAACCCTGTTATGATGGTGCAAATAATCAGCTTGTGAAATTTTACTGCACCACTGATCAGATGATCTACTGTTTCTTCCTTTTCATTACAAAGCCGGCATTTGCTATTGTTGGATATGTGCTGTATTTTTGTCTTCATGAAATTTGTTGGCAAAACTTGTTCTGGAGCTGCCAATATACAGGTAAATCCTTCCATTTCCTTCTTCAAAACTCCTGTTCGTAACCATCCCCACATCAGTTTTGGGTCAGCCTTGCCTTCTATGTTTTTCAAATATTGATCATGCACTGGCTTGTTTTACCAGTTTGCAGCTCGGCTGTCTAGCCTTTCCTTTCTGTATTCAGCTTTCTTCTTCATTGTTTTTAAAAGTTCTCCTTTGTTCACTTCCTGAAGCATAGGATCTTCACTTTTCTTAATGTTGTTATTCAAGCTATGCTTTTCTTCCTCTACTGTCTGTTTCACCTGTAGGAGTCCTCTGCCAACCTCAGCTCTTGGTAAGTACAAATGATCGACATCACTTTTTGGGTGCAGGACATGATGCATGGTCATTAGTTTCCTTGTTTTGTGGTCTAGGCTGTCTAATTCCATTTGGGTCCAATGAATTATGCCAGCTGAATAATGTATAACAAGCACTGCCCAGGTATTCTTTGCCTTGATGATATTGCCTCCACTCAGTTTTGACTTCAGGATTTTCCGGACCTGTATTTATGTATTTTGAAGAAGTAGTTCTTTTGACTTGGTTGTGTAGTAGGTCAGAAGCTTCCAGAACTACCAGGTACTTGTATCCCTCTTCTGATGTTATTGCTTTGATATATTCTCCATCATCATCATCATCATCATCATCATCATCATCATCATCACCACCTCTAACAACCCACCCACAGTAAAAACAAACTCCAGTCTAAATAGTTCTTTGACGCAAATGGAAAGTTAATATTTTATTTTCCTGAGGTTCAAATTGAGATGTTCTTAAGAATGGCATAAAACTTTCTGAAAGAGGAGAAAGGCCCTTTTGATTAAAAAAAAATGGTAAAAATAGACTGTGTACTTTTGCAGCAAGTTCATTTTCACTGCAGCCTAGCTTCAGGGGCCCTCATGATAAGAATAGCAACACAGATTGAAAATATTTCTTTCAAAAAGATCAGGTGTCCTTCCAAAATAAATGCCTTGCAAATAATATCCTCTCTATTGCACGCGCTTTCTAAGTTTGCCTCTGTTTAGCAGTTCATTAGCATATCTTGGACTGGAGCTCAAGGAAATTCCAAATGTTTTCTTTTTAAAAAGGTCAACAACTCCTATGAAACAACTCCTCTTATAAAACACCCACTCTGGCTCTAAATGAAGAGAAAGCAGATGCAGGACACTGTTGACTGTTATGGAACATAACCATCTGATAAGCTGAAAATTCAAATGCTTGCTTTTGCATCACAAAATATCCTTGCTTAAATGACTACTAAAACTTTTCCAGGAAATTTTATCAACAAAAAAATTTCTGGATTTTTTTTCATAACTCTTCACTTGGTACTTTCCAAATAAAATGCTTTATTTATTTCTATAGTCTCATTTATAGAGGCATTACTGTCATCAATATCACCATCTATCCCAGGGCTTCTCAACTTGCAGCCTACAGGATGGATGCAGCCCATGGCACCATTTCATGTGTCCTCCCCACTGCCTCCACCACACCAGGAAGTGCCATGTGGTGGAGGAAGGGCAAAATGGCTGTCTGCCCTCCGAAGCTATCTGAGGAAACGTAACATGGCCCCCAGGTTTAAAAGGTTGAGAATTCCTGATCTATCCATTTGGCATTTTATGAAGAACTAGCTAAGTGTCCAGCTTTACCTGGAGAGTTATTTATCTGCCAGGGAGTTATTTATCTGCGGTGCACCACAGCGGGGGCCCAGCCCATTTTTTGGTCCTTGCTTGCCCCAGCCCCGCCGTCCAGCCCCGACGGTATAGTGTGTGGGGGGGTTGAGGGACATCTCCCTGGGATGGCATTGGCGCGTGAGTTGGCCGCGCTGGCAGGGTGCCATGTTTTTGTGTTCTTGGCCAGGTGATGGAAGCGTCCCCGGCTACACGGTCCCTGGCACAGAGTGTATGCGAGGCTGGGGACTTTGTGGCCTTTCCCCCCTCTCCCGCCGCCCTCTCCTGCCACTGTTGCTAGCCAGGCCAAACAGCAGCAGACCCCGCACTCACCCGCTTGGCTGTCCGGCGATGGACGCGACCATGGCCAATGTGGTCCCCACCGAGGAGGCTACGTGAGGCCAGGTTTTTCGTGGCCTGATCTTTTCCCCCTTCTTCCCTTGCCCCCCACCATCGCCATGAGGCCAGGGATTTCATGACCTGTTCTTTCTCCCCCCCGCCCGTTTCTCTCTGCCCTCCCCTGCTGCTGCTGCTAGACAGGCTCAACAGCAGCAGACCCTGCACTCACCTCCTGGGCTGGCCAAGGCCCTGTGGTAAGCTGGAGGGTTTGTGTGTGTGTTGGGCACTGCTGCATCATCCATGCAGCCCTTCTTTTCCGCCACTGGCTCGAATGTAGTTGAGGCTGCCTTGGGCCCAGCGGTGGTGGTGGTGTTGTGTTGGCCCGTATTGCTTGCAGGGTCAAGGGAGGGTCTCCCTCCTCTGTGCCCCTCACCACCCGGGTTTTCAGTGAGGCCTTCCGGGCCCATCCTTGGGCCTGTCGTGCTGTGGAGGAATCTCGGGTGGGCAACGGCTGGGCCGGCATGGTCTCATGTCCGCCGTCCCTGCTGTGGGATCAGCCGCCTCCTGTGTCCACTGCTGCCCTATGGCCCTGTGCCTGCTTGTCCGTCTTGGCCGCCCCCTCTGCTAATGGCGGTTGGCCCTTACTGCATATGCACATGCACGTCACCACCTCAAATGGTTTGTTCTCACCCAAGGCACTATGGGGTTGTAGTTTCCGCTGTTTTTCCCATTTTTGGGGGTGTACAACCTGAAATGGGCCTCCGGACTCCCTCTGTGACCTTCTCTGATGCACCAGGTAAGTGTGTGCAATGTTTTGGTCATGGACAGTACAGGGGTGTGGGTGGTGGGGTGGTTCCAGGGGCCTGTTTTGGGAGTGGCTTAAATGAGAAGAGAGGATTCAATTGAGAAAGCCTTGATGCTGGGGAAGGTTGAGGGCAAAAGAAGACGGGGACGGCCAACGATGAGATAGCTAGATGGTATTGTGGACACAATGGGCACAGGGCTGGACGGGCTGAGGAGGATGGTGCAGGACAGAGGTGCCTGAAGGTCAATGGTCCATAGGGTCGCAAAGAGTCGGAATCAACTGTGCGACTGAACAACAAAAAGTGCTGGGTGGGTCCTGGCGTGGGCTGGGCGGAGTTGTCTTGGCTTGGCATCTTGGAATGGGGTTTTGTCTGGGGTGGTGTATCCCTGGGTAGAAAACAGCCTGCCTGTCACCTTCACTCTCTGCCTTGCTGTTTCAAAGATGGCCTCGAAACAGCGAGGTGGAGAGGGAAGCTGACAGGCTGCTATCCGTCCGGGGTGGTGCATCCCTGGGTGGAAAGCAGCCTGTCTGTCACCTTCCCTCTCCACCTCGCTGTTTCGAAGCCGGCATCAAAACAGCAAGGTGAGGCTCTCGGCCAGGGGAAGGCATTCTTTGTTGTCATGGCAATGGATGACACATCCCAGTACGCAGATGACACACAGTTGTACATCTCGGCCCATGGGGACCCCAGTGATGCAGTCAAAGTCCTTTCCAGCTGTCTGGAGGCTGTTGGGGTCTGGATGGGGGCAAATGGGCTACAGCTGAATCCTAGCAAGACTGAGTGGCTATGGATAGGGGGTCTTGCGTTATCCCAGGAGCTACCATCTTTGGTTTTGGATGGGGCTGTTTGCCCCAGACCAACCCGGTGCGCAACTTGGGGGTCCTCCTGGATTCACGGCTGCTGCTAGAAGAACAGGTGGCGACTGTGGCCAGGAGGGCCTTCGCCCAACTTCGGGTGATTCGCCAGTTGTGCCCGCTCCTGGACCAGGACTCTTTGCTCATGGTCACTCATGCTCTGGTGACATCCAGACTATACTACTGTAATGCGCTCTACATGGGGACCCCAGTGATGCAGTCAAAGTCCTTTCCAGCTGTCTGGAGGCTGTTGGGGTCTGGATGGGGGCAAATGGGCTACAGCTGAATCCTAGCAAGACTGAGTGGCTATGGATAGGGGGTCTTGCGTTATCCCAGGAGCTACCATCTTTGGTTTTGGATGGGGCTGTTTGCCCCAGACCAACCCGGTGCGCAACTTGGGGGTCCTCCTGGATTCACGGCTGCTGCCAGAAGAACAGGTGGCGACTGTGGCCAGGAGGGCCTTCGCCCAACTTCGGGTGATTCGCCAGTTGTGCCCGCTCCTGGACCAGGACTCTTTGCTCATGGTCACTCATGCTCTGGTGACATCCAGACTATACTACTGTAATGCGCTCTACATGGGGCTGCCCTTGATGACCATTCAGAGGCTGCAGCTGGTCCAGAATGCCGCGGCCCGGGTGGTGATGGGGCAGGGACGTTATGCCCATGACTCACCAATGCTTCGGGGGCTGCACTGGTTACCAGTTTGTCTCCGGGTGTAATTCAAGGTGCTGCTTTTGACCTTTAAAGCCCTACATGGTAGTGGGCCAGGGTATCTCAGAGACCGCATCGCCCTAAGGACGTCTGTCCATCCAACCAGAGCGGACCGGAGGGGTTCTCTAATTGTGCCATCAGCCAGGGGGGCTCGCCTCCCTGGCACAAGAAGGAGGGCCTTCTCCGTGTCCGCACCAGCCCTTTCGAACCTCCTGCCTGTGGAACTGCATCTCCAGATGGAGTTGTTGCCCTTTAGGAAGGAACTAAAGACCTGGCTGGCAGGCCAAGTTTGGGGTGTGGGTGGGGATGGTGGTACCGTTGGGTGGTTGGTATAGAGAAGTGTGCCTTCCCTCAAGGTCCCTTCGGTACTTGCACATCTTTTAGGGTTTTTTTTTTTTACTTTTTACTTTTTACTTTGTTTTATCATGTGTCTTTTTATGTATTTGCTGTCTGCTATGTAAACCGCCCTGAGTTGGGTTGTACCTGAGTGGGCGGTATATAAGCATGAAAAATAAATAAATAAAAAACGGAGCCGTTGGCATGTGCGGGCAGCCGGGTTTTTTTTTTTTGGTGTGGCTGTTCGGATTGGTTGGCTGTTGCCACAATGGTTGCTGGGAATGGTAGTTTTTCTATTTTGGCCATTTGGGGGGGGGCGGAGGCCCCACCCTCAGCCTCCGGACCTTCACGTACACATCCTTATAAGTTAAGCTGATGACAAGGCCAGTTAAGGTAGTGTGCTAGCTAAGACAAATCACGTGGTGGTGCTCCTTTTCACATCCACATGCAAAAGATAACTGGATTCACCATTGATTCTTATTTCATTCCTGAGACTATGATGCTAACCATGCCTGAGGGAAAAGATTAATTTCCCAAATAGACTGGTGCTGGAAGATAGGATGTGTGGCAAATTCTACTCTTTGTTTCTTTAACCTCAAATTCCAAAATTTGGGATCCCATCAGAAACAATGCCAATTTTTTGAAATCTTATTACAGCACTAGGGATCCACCTTAAACAAATTCATGCCAATGGCATTTTCCCTGCTTCAGGAAAAAATGTATTCTCGGATACGTTTTGCAGCCGATGATGACATAAGAGAGGTCAGAAAAGTGGCAATGAGGGTTTGAGGTATACAAGATACAAACTACCCTGAAACTGCTTCTCAAAATGTAGAATGAGGAAACCCAAGGAAAACTTTGCATGAAGCTTTGCTGCTATTCTCAAGCTGAATATATGGCCTTCTCTCTTTTTTTCAGTGTCTTTGATAAAGTAAATTGTGTAGTACACTTTCTCAACCTTGGACCTCCAGGTGTTCTTGGACTTTAGTTACCAAAAGTCCAAGTCAGTACACCTGCTGATTAAGGCTGCTGGGAATTGAAGTCAAAGAACCTCTGGGGGCCCAAGGTTGAGAAAACCTGGGTAGTACTTAAATAAATGCCTGCCCTAGATATTGCACTGCCTGAGGAGGAAGAGCAATGTGCTCTCCACAGCATATCCAGTGAAGACTTCAACTATCCTTATCCAAATGTTAGTCTGGCACATGAAGCACAAGCATTTTCACTTTCCCTAGTTGTTAAAAAAACCACACACACCAAGAATCACAAAAGTAAATAATGAACAAAGTGCTGCCCTTTTGAAAAATATGGGCTCTGCCTTCAGGGAAACCGCAGGGTTCCCTCTCCAGGTCCTGCCTTTTTTAAAAAGTAGGAAATTAGGTAATCCTCATGTGGAAGCCATATGAGACCAAGTCACCATAAAATCAAAGCTCTTACAGATGTGTCTGAAGCAAAGCCTGGAAATTTTTCCTTTTGGGACTATAGTGTCCAGAATTCTCCAGCCAGCAATTTATTTCCCCAAACTCTAGTCCGAAAACAGGATATAAACTCTGGAGAATGATAGAGAGAAAATATAAATAAAATCACTAAATAAGGCAAAGGAATCTTTTAATACTCTCTAAATTACTTGACCAAGAACATACTCTGATTGTCTGTCTGTTAACATGTTTTGAGTTGCATCCAAAGCAGTGCTGCTTCTCCACCCCACTGATGCCCCCTGTGTGCCAAGCCCTTGCCTTTCTTGCAGATCAAGCAAACATCATCATCCCTGATGTTTTGCAGCTCTGCATCCTGTTGGGTTGTACCCAACAGCCCCCCTGTTACATGCCAGATCATTCCAGAATGCCTCATAACCTTACGGAGTGGTTACAGCTGGAGAAGAGAGAGAAGCACAGGACCATAATTAGGAGAATCTCCTTATGTGGAAGTCATAGGGCCAGCATTTGCTTTGGAGCCAACTCACGACCTGACATTCTTGACATTATTGCATCTTTATCGAAGCATGCAGTTTCATTTTCTGCTTGTATAATAAAGCATCAGGTTTCACAAATTTTGATTATAGCTTTTGGAACTTTCCCCCCTTCTTTCACTTTGGAAAGTGCAGGTGACAGACCTTATCAGATCACTCCTTCCTCAAACACAGTTCCCTGGTTCTTCTTTACTGTCACAGTAGCCCCGATCAACAAATTACTTAAGTCTCACATGATTTCACATATAACTCCCTGTTATCTCCTGGATGGTAAACCATCCCCCAGCAAAGTACACTTTAATTGTTTTACAACCCTCACATGTATCCAAATCCATGTGCCCTGGCATGAAGGCATACGTAGGTATACATTTCCTTATACTTATGTAAGAAAACCATCTCTTCTTCTTCTCCAAGATACCTCCACTGTTTTCCTGTCAAACTGCTAAAAATGTTAATTACCTGCATTAAGTTTTAGCACTACTGAAATAAATAAATAAAAAATCTCTGCACCTCACAGCTTGACAGCTACACTAGAAACATGTATTGGGTCCATTTCATAATGCCACTGCAACACCAAATCAACCACTACTCAACTTTTCTTCTCCAGAATCACTATATATCATTGCATAACCATTTTCCTTTTAAACTATTACACATTTCAGAAATAGACTTTTAACAGGAATCCACCCCTTGCTCAAGTTTCATCTGATTATTCGTACCCACGTTCTTTGACATTGATGGAAAAACTCCATAAATAGTGAAAACTGGGTCAAAGACAGTAATGCCTCATCATGTTAAGTATTCGCTTAATTATATGTTATCAGAAGCTACTATAGCTCAGTGAGTTGGAGCCCTGGCTGCAAAATGAAGGAATGAGAGTTTTCATCTCCACTGTGACTTCTGAGGAAGAGATTAACATACAGTACAGTAAAATAACCCAAATATTGGAACAGTTAGCTCCACTCTTGCAACATAAGGTGATACTGACCAGCACAAAGAAACATCTCATACAAAGCATCAGGAGCTGCACTGGTTGCCAGTGTGCCTCCTGGTGCAATTCAAGGTGCTGGTTTTGACCTTTAAAGCCCTACATGGCAGTGGACCTGGATACTTAAGAGACCGTGTCACCCCAAGGTATTCTACGCATCCTATGAGGGCAAGAGGCTCAGTGCTGGTCCCTTCTACAAGAGAAGCTCACCTGATGGGGACCAGAAGAAGAGCCTTTTTGGTGGCTGCCCCGGCCCTGTGGAACCTCCTTCCACCTGAAATGCACCTCCAGTCAGAGCTGCTTCCCTTTAGGAAGGCCGTGAAGACCTGGTTATGCCAGCGGGTGTGGGGGCTGGCAGGTGTGTCGGCCCAGTCCCACTGGCTTATAAAATACTTTCAATTGACCTATCTGATTTTATCATACCTGTCAAGCGCAGCTCCAGAGATTACGGGACCTGCACAGAATGTTTCTGTGCAGGTACGTTCTACGCATGCGTAGAAGGCTTTTATGCATGCGTAGAATGGACCTGCACAGAACCGTTCTGCGCAGCTCACTTCTACGCATGCGTAGAAGGCTTCTACGCATCCCCTTCTACACATAAGCCTTCTATGCATGCGTAGAAGGGTTCTATGCATGCGTAGAAGAGTTCTACGCATGCGTAGAAAGGACCTGTGCAGAAAGGATGTGCAGTAACTCCTTTCCCCCGCTGCCAAATTATGGGGTAGCGGCAGCTCCAGGTGGGAAATGGCGAAAATCGGGGCGGAAATACGGGAAATCCCAGCCAATCCGGGATACTTGACAGATATGGATTTTATTCTCCCCCACCTTTTCAAAACCTTTAAATGTCTGTTTTAATTCCTTTTCGTCTTCTTAAGGGGTTAGGGTGGGTATTACAGGGTTTACTTGTTTTATGATTCTTTTTTAGATAGGGGTTTTAATATTGTTTTTAGCTTTGATGTCTTTTAGGGTTTTATTATGATATGGGACTTTCTTTGTAAGCCTCCCTGAGTGGTGTTTACACCAATAGGGCAGGGTATAAATAAACTAAATAAATAAATAAATATTCATTCCCATCTTATGTTACCAGTGCCAGACATGGACATTTACAACAAAACATAAATGAAGTTGGTTACCACAGATGCGAGATGTCTGAGAAAGGCTGCTGGAGTGACTAGAAGGGATAAAATCAGAAATGAAATTAAAAGGGAAAGAATTGAATTAGAACCAATTTTAAACTACACACAGAGACAACGAAGAAAGTGGTTTGTTCTTTTGAAGAGAACATCTTGGAATTCCATATCTTACAAGGCATATGTGGAAAGAGAAGAAGGACAGACAGCACAAGGCAGACGCAGAGGAAGGTGAAGTGATAACATCAAAGAAATATTACAAGAACACCAAATAATGCTGGTGAGGCCACTAGCTGATGGGTGGAGAAGCACCCACTGCATCAGATGGGAAGCAGCTTCTACCACCATGCTCTGTTTTATTCCATCCCATCCCCAATCTGCATGTACACCTGGGACAGGATAAAATATAAAGGGACAATTTAGGTGAGCCCCCTGATGAGATCTCAAAATGGGACTGGTTGCTGTTAGGTTGGAGCAGATTGGCCCAACTGACATGTGTATGCACTTTAGCCACCTGACACATACACACACCCCGCCCACCCTAAAAAACATACTGAAGAGCAGGCTATAAACCCTGGTAGATAATGGCTTAGTTTCCAGCCCTTGCCTTTTTTTTTAATTAAAAAAAGAATATTATCTCAGAATCAGGCCCTCAGTTCTCCTCTGCTCTGTTATGCATCATTTCCTAGACAAACAGCCTTAGCAATAACTGGGGAGGGGGGGAGAGACTAGTACAGTAGTAGTTATTTGGCCCTCTTTATCCTTTGACTGTGAGAGTGATTTTGGTATCCAGACTCATCCAGCAAAACCTAACAATTAAAGAGGAATGTGAAGGAGTCCTGCTTGAGGGGCGGAAAACAAATCTTATTAATTCCTAGGGAGAGATAATAGATAGCTTAAGCCTTGGTTAATAATGACAGGTAACAGCTGGCTAGAAGCAAATCCTTTCTCACTTTGGATAACAACAGATGCATAGGGGCACGTACTCTCCTGAAGTCACAGGTGAGACCTTTGAGAGCACTTATCTTATTTACTCCTGAAGTTTCCCCTGGAAGATATGAATCACTGCCACAAGAACCATTGTGCTGTCAAGTCTTCTGAGTGGTTTGTCTCTGTAAGCCTTGTAAATCCACATCTGTAATAAGTCAGTTTTACCATGCTGCCCTCCCTGAGTTAAACAAAAACTATCTTGCATTGAGTTAGCCTGCAGATACATCCAAACAAAGCACAGTTTCCTTGCATGACCTCATGGTTCCAAGCAAAGATTTTTCTCAGTTTTGAATACTCTGGTTTCTTAAAGAGAAGTTTCCAATTTGAATCCATGAGAATGGTGGTGGTGGTGGACATGATAAAGATGTCCTATTTTAATTAATCTATACTTACCATATTTGCTGGTGTATAAGACCCAAATCCCCCCTCTTAAAATACACTGAAAAAATGGAGCATGTCTTGTACTGTACAGTATATAGTAACCTATGCAGGTCTGGCTGGACATCCCACTACGGTTATGGAGTAGACCGTACAGCCAGTGACTCAACGCTGAGTGTCTGGCAGCGGTTAACTAACCTGACTCCCTAAAGGGGCCAACAGCTATAGGCACATCAGCCCCTTTAGGTGGGGTGATGGTCTCCTCAGTGGAGGAAATGCCACTGGCAACCATCACATTGGGCAAAGAATCCAAAATAAAGCAGTTACTAGTGGTTTATATATGCATGCTATTGCATTTTAAAGCCATTAACTGGATTCTGTATAATGACTACATGCTTTCTTTTATTTTTGTTAAATTTTGAGGCCTTAAAACAATATTTCCCAGCCTTGGATCCTCAGATGTTCTTGGACCACATCTCCAGATCAACTGGAATAGTGTTGCTATGTTATGTGTCATCTTGCAATTTGCATTTGGTCTCCTGATTCCTAATCTGTGAATAGTGTTAGAAAGACAATCAAACAGATAAACTGACCACAGCCTCCTAAACTTGCCAGCGTAGTCTGTCATCTAAAGGGGACACAGAGAGCCTTTGACCTTTCACAAAATGATGAACTACTCCTCTTGTGAAGTCTTATCACTGACCAAATGATTGGGGTGGGGGGTGATAAAACTGGAATTCAGCAACATCTGGAATTCACCATTCTGGGCCTAAGGCACACCCAACAGAGTCAACAAGCAACATGTATTTTGCACATAGCCTGAAGACTGATACTGGTTTCTTACTGAACAAAATATCCTATTGACCTTTGAGAGCCCAACAAATGTGTCCAAAGACAGTTTGGAAACCATTGCTCTCAGGATGAAAACATACCATGGGCTGCTTGAGGTCAGGGACAGAAACAAAATGCTTTGGCACAATACCCACATCCACACAGCATTTTGTTTCTCCAATGGGGCAATAGTGGCCCCAGGTGCCCTGTAGCTGCTGCTTTACAACTGATGGGCAATCAGCTATAAAGCAGCTTTTATCTTCCTGCTCACCCACCTCTGATGAGAACTCAGCAACAGGCGTGAAGATAAAAGTTGCTATAGAACTGATGGCCAACAACTCTACCTCACCCCACCCCAACCTGGCCATGTAGGTCTCCCTTTCATGAAAGCCAGTCATATCCAATTCTAGAGTGTGGTGTTGATCTCTATTTACAGTCAAAGAGTCAGCACTATCTGCATCTGCAGACATTTCCGTGATGATGTGGCAGGCATGACTAGATGCCAAAGTGCATGGAACACTGTTACTTTTCCCACTGAAGCAGTTCCCCTTTATGTGCTTGCAATCTCTTGCTTTCAAACTGCTAGGTTGGCAGGAGCTGGGACAGAGATGAGAGCTCACTCCAACATGCAGTGCTCAGGTCCAGAATTGCTGACCTGCCACTCTTCCGGGTGTCAAATTCAGTGTCTTAACCACTAAGCCACCGCAGTCCCTTTAAATGCCTATATAAGACAGCCTCAAAGTATGCAAAATTAAACTCGGTGAGTACATAACATTAAAATGAGTTCTGAGCGAGTAGCTAGTTGTTTGGTTGATTCTGCATTAATACTTCACAAACAATTGCTTCTCACTCTGAGAGATAATGGATTAATTTTCAGCTGAGGCAAGAAGAATCTTAAGGCAGCTGAAAGCTCTATTTGAATCATATTCACCCTCATGCCTCTGTTGTCCATTTCCTTGATATCAGCCTTCCTCTAGCAAATTAGAATTAAGTAGCAATGATTCCACTGGAACATCCAATATTCTGATCTCCCAGTTATCTAAAGTTGCCTCCTGTTCTTTCCATACATAAGCATTTGGGTGCAGTCCAAATCCTCATAAATCTCATATACTGTTTGTATACCTCATGTTCTGCTTAGGAATTAAGTCGTTTTAATACATATAATTTTTCCAAACCTGGATGTTCATTCTCTTAATGTAGAACACAGTTGACATCCTGTTTGCTCATCCCTCATTACCCAGTAGCCATCCTTGGATAGTATTTATGAGTTTCTGTTAAATGGAAAATCTTGCCAGCATGGCAACACCATTGCTCCTGCACAAGTGGTGATGTCCATGAAGAAAATCCACTCTCCTTTTGTGAACAGAAATGTTTTGCCCTCCTACACTGTCAGGATTTTCTCCTTAGTGGAAATTCATGAAGGTAGGAAAGGAATAAGAAGACAAATATGACACCTAAGTGCACAATATTTTTATCAGTTCAGTCTTATGCATGCCTGAAGGTGCCTCTTTAAGAATCCAGAAACAATGTCTCTCCACAGGACATGATTTAGGCAAGCCTAGAGATGAGAGGAAAACATGCCAGCCAAACACTTAACAAGCACCAGCAAGACAAAGGGTTATTTATAAGCAACCTCAAGCAAGAAAGCTATTAACATAGACATCACTTACACTGTTGTCATATTTTCCTTAAACTTTTGGAGGACTTGCAATTACTCCTTTGGAACACATGCTAATGTGATTAATGGGCTATAAATAATCCCTAAGAGCTCTCCAATTTGACTCTGTGTCCAATGCTCATTTTCTTTCCTTGAAGCACCAGTGGAAAAAGTTGACACCAAGCTAATATTTTGCTGGAAAATTTTAAGGCCAGGAAAGGCAACAAGGAAAACCTTAGTTGCTGATTTCTCTGCAATGAATGGACTGGGCTATGGATATGTTTTGAGTCTGTTGGGGCCACACTTAATTTTTTCACCCAGAGCAAGTAGCAAATGCCAAAGAGATCTGAATTCAGGTATTTTTGCATTATTGAAGTCAGAAGATGTATTTGTGAAATATGACTCTCATTTAGAATTATCATGTTAGGATTGTGTCCTACTTCCTGGTTGCATATCTCATTTAATAATAACAAATAACAATGAAAAAGCTGAAGTGCTCAATTCCTATATCAGCTCAGTCTTTTGTTTTTTTTAAGGTAGTATATGACCGTCTAGGCCAGTATTTCCCAATCATTGGTTTTTGGACTTCAATTTCCAATCAGCCAATGTACTGACTTATGTTTCCGGGAATTGAAGTTCCTCTGTGGGGCCTGAACCCCACAGTGTGAAACACTGCTCTAGGCAAATGTGAGCTACAAGGGAAGGGGACAGGATTACATATTGAGACTGATAAACAAATAGTTAAAGAATAACGTTAATTTGAATGAGTTCAAATCCCCAGAGCCAGATGTTCTTTTTCCATACATTCCATTCAGCTGTACCAGGCCCATCTCTTTCATTCTCCTTCTCCAGTTCTTTCAAAACCTCTCCATCTTCAGTCCTTCAAAACCTCTCTAATCTAGAGAGGGGTGCCCAAACCATGGCTTGTGGGCCAGATCCAGCCCACACCACCTAATAATCCGACTTGTGCCACTCGTGCCACTTCTGGAAGCAGAAGTAAAACATGCCCATGCATGTGCAAAATGCTGCCACAAATGCACCCACAGCTGTCATAAATGTGTGGGCATGTTTTACTTCTGCTTCTGGTAGGAGGAACCACATGACCAGCCCACTCAATCATGTGACCAGGCCACAGCCCGAAAAGGTTGGGGACCCCAGTCTAGAGTATCCTTGTTTGTTTGTTTTTTTACACCTGATTCTGTTTATTCAGAATATTATAGGGCTTCCCTCCTGGCTTGAATTCATCTTCCTTGACTAACCTTTTCATGGTTCCTATGTTTATCTCAACAGCTAGTATGGCATGGTGGATAGAGTGTCAAATGAGAATTAAAGAAATCCTTCAAATCCCTACTCAAGAACACTCTATCCACCATGCCATACTAGCTGTTGAGATAAAAATAGCAATGGTAAACTGCTACTTAAACATCTCACATACTTCAGATATCTTGGGAGGGTCATTGTAAGTAGAAAATGACTTTATGGTACATAACAATAATAATTTTGGTGTGGTCCTGTCAGCACTTGGGTTTTCAAATACCTTTCCTTTCTGTTCCTTGTTCTCCAAAGTGCCCTTTGACATGGCCCTTCCTTGATCTTTTTCAAGAACAAACCCAACTCACTTTTGAGTACAACAAAATCCAGCAACTGGTTTGTTGTCTGTCTAAAAGAATTTCAAAAGAACTAATTCTATAACACTACAATCGTTCTTTTGCCAAAGCCTGGTAAGAATTTGGAAAGAGTGGATTCGTACAGACCAATTTCACTTATAAATCAAGATGCGAAGATCTTCACAGCAATATTGGCTAACCATTTAAATAGTTTCATGGGGGAATATATAAATGTTGATCAAGTTGGGTTTTTAAAAGGACGACACATGGCGGATCTGACTAGAAGGGTATTAGATTTAATAGACAGCGTTAATCAAACAAAGGAAAAGGTGGGATTATTATCATTGGATATTTTTAAGGCTTTTGATTCATTGCAGTGGTCTTCAATTAAGGAAATAGTTAAGAAATATGGATTTGGGGACAAATTCAATAGGGTTATAGATTTACTATATCAAAAAGGAAATGCTAGGGTTAGAGTAAATGAGGAGTTTACGGATGTGGTAAAGCTAGAGGCTGGTACTAGGCAGGGCTGTCCATTATCTCCTATCCTGTTTATTATGGCAATGGAGATTTTAGCTAAAAGCATAAGGGAAGATCTAAACATAGAAGGGATTATGGGTAATAAAGTGAGTATGTATGCAGACGACACACTGCTTATGGTGAAGTGCCCGGAGCTGGTAATGGACAGGATTAAAGATCATTTACAGGTATTTCAAGCTATAACTGGATTAAAGATAAATTGGGATAAATCAGAACTGATGTTATGTAATTTGAAACCAAGTGAGATGGGTAAGATAGTGTCGACACTTAATATACAAATTAAAGACAAACTGAAATATTTGGGGATAATTATTTCAAACAAATTAGAAGAACTTAAACAATTGAACTATGACAGCTTGAAAATGGAATTTAAGAACAAAATACAAGAACTTCAGAAGTTAAAGCTGTCATGGTTCGGAAGGATTGCTATGTGTAAAGTGATATTGTTACCAAAGATTAACTTTTTATTTGATATAATAGCGATCCATCTGAAAGAGAAAGAAATTAATGAGTTTCAAAAGATGTTCAATGGCTTTTGTAATGGAGGCAAAAAATCTAGGCTCCCAAAGAAGCTATGGTACCTGTCTCAAAAGAAAGGGGGTTTGGGTATGCCAAATTTGCTAGCATATTATCGAGCTTTTCAAGTTAAGAATGTTGTGAAGATTTTGGCAAGAGAAAAGACAATCTGGGAGCAATTGGAGATGAAGGAATATAGAAATATTGGAAATATGATTTTTTTGGGAATAAAGGATAGGGTGAAAAGGTCAAATAATACTATGATAAGAGGTCTCATGGAGGTATGGAAGAAGGTAAAAAAGGACATGGTCCCAAATCTCTCTCCAATTGTGGAATTGACTGACATGATGTGTTTCCCAATAAAGTTAGATAAGGAAAAAATGGAAATATTGGATAAAAATGGGATACTTTTATTGAAGGATTGGTTAAAAACTTGTGATTCTGATGTGGAGCGGAAAAAAATATTTGAGATATTAAACCTGAATTGGTTTCAGAAGTTGAAGGTGGACAATTGGAATAAAAAATATAAAAAAGAAGTAGGATTAGATAGAATACACACAGAATTTGAGGAGTTGGTAAGGAAGATTAGAAAAGGGGAAAGTAGTATTAAAGGTCTTGTAAGTAAGCTTTATAACATACTGAATAGAGGTGCAGATCCACAGGAGGATTTGAAACGGAAGTGGGAACAAAATTTGAATATAACAATTGGGGAGATTGAGTGGAAAAACAAATGGAAAAAGAGGATTATGAGAACAATGTCCGTAAGAATTAAAGAACATAATTTCAAAATGTTGTGGCAATGGTACTTGACGCCATTAAGACTTTACCAGATGGATAATAAAAGAGATAAGTTATGCTGGAGATGTAGAGAATCCGACGGAACATATGAACATATGTGGTGGAGCTGTAAAAAAATAAGGGATTTTTGGGGAAGAATAGAAGGTGAGCTAGGTGAAATACTGGGTAAAAGTGTTAAGCTGGTGTCAAGTACCATTCTTTTAACGAATGTGGAATGTTTGGGTTTAAACAAGGAGGAAAAAGAATTATTGGAAATTGTATTGACAACGGGTAGACAATGTATAGCTAGAAATTGGAAAAATGATATTGATATACAGATTGGAGAGTGGTATAAAGAAATGTGGAGTTTAGCACTGAATGATAAATTGACATGGGAGATTAAAGTGAAAAGAGATAACTTAAAAGAGGATAGATTTTGGAATATATGGAAACCATTTGTGGACCATTCTTGTATGGCAAATGATAGTTCAGGACCAGTACCATCTCAAAGAAGTTTCTGGAGATGAGCAGAAAATAAACTCTCCGGGCAATGTATATATTCACAGGGTGATTATTATTTATCCAAAGATTAGTAGTAGCACAGAAAGTCCTTATTATTTTGGATCTGGAAATAATGGTTTTTAATATTTGGTGGTCATATAGTAATTAATGAGTTTAGATATTGTTATGTGCTAACATTTAGTAATGTTTGTTAAGATGATACTATGGATTTGTTTGTGTATTGTATTGTTAGTCATTGTCTTTTTTTCTTTTTTCTGTATGTCTTAAAAAATTCAATAAAAATTATTTAAAAAAGAACTAATTCAATGAATGTTTGTTTGGAGAAGATTGAAAGGGTGGTTTCTGGTCATATTTATAGTTTTAAGGTAGAAAGGCAAGTTATTTTTAAAATGACAAAATAAGGAACTAGCTGGTACCTGCTAAAGGGAGATTTCCTACATTCATTTATTAGTGGATATTGGTCAAATACCTGAATAGAAGGTAGAAGGTAATACCTAAATTTGCTTAAAATGAGCTAATTAATGCAGACAAGGATTAGTTCCACCATGATGGCCAAGGATGTGCTAGAACCTTTTAGAAGAACCTAATCTTGATTTGTATATATTTTTAAATATAACATGTATAATTAGACCAATAACAGATAAACATACACTCCATGAACTCCTTCATCCAAGTCAACAAAAATAGAGGCAGATATTGTCTTCCTGGCATTCTTTCCCTAAATAGGTCCAAAATTATTGTGATTAATCAAACCCAATTTAGTTCGAAGCAATAGAAGATCTGGCAAAATTGGTTGTGTGGCCTTTCTTTTGCTCCTTTAACTTACTATTGTTCCTTTACTTATCCACTGAGATTCAAGGAAATGCAAAACACATTGCCAGTCAGTAAATTTAAAAACTGTTTCTCCATTCTAGAAAATGTGTAGGTTAAGAGACAGAAATGGCAACTATTTATTTTTAATAGCCAGAGGGGGGAAAGGAGACAAAGTCTGAGACAGATAGATACAGTGTGCTTCTCCATCCATTTGTGAGCTTCATCCATCAAGTTTCAGTTGGGTTGAAAACAGAGAAGCATTAACATATACCTTCACACCCAGTTGGCTATTCATACCACCAGTTAATGGAGATCTCACATCACTAGTTGGGCTGAATGTGGACTTTTGAGCTTAGAAAATGCTTGGCTTCCTAGAAGCCCTCTTTCAAATTATACTTGAGGTCCATTACATCAGCAAAGTCAAGAAACTCTAGGCCTGCTGAACTAGAACTCCCATCATCCAAGGCTCTAACCACATTGCCTAGAATGATGGGAGTTGCAGGTAAATGTATTTCAAGAAGAATGCCATGTTGTCTTTCTATTAAATAAGTAAAATGTGTGCCATGGTTCTGTCAGCTATTTTCTAGCAACTCTGTGTGTGTGTGTGTGTGTGTGTGTGTGTGTGTGTGTGTGTGTGTGTGTGTGTGTGTGTGTCCGTGAATATTTGTGTGCATGCACATGTACGTACGCAGATTAGAAGTGTCAATTTCATCATTGGTTACTGTGTTTCTTTCTAATGCACATACATATTGCTACACATGAGGAGATCTAATGCAACAGACCCCCTCCCATGAAATAATGCTACACAGCTATACAAATCTCTCAACCCTATCTCACACAACCCTTGAACATGTGAGTGGAGATTGTCTGAAACTTATTGGCATCATGTTTGTTTGTTTGTTTGTTTGTTTGTTTGTTTAAAATGGTTTTTTTAACCTCCCAAACACACACAACCTGAAATGTGCATTTTGCATAGACCTCTTGATGTCCAATATCTACATCAGGCAAGCTTTTAAACCTGGTTCATTGAATGTGATGTTCCAAATTTGCAGGCCAGGCATTTTCAATGTGTGGTGGGAATATGAAAAGGACTATTCTATTCAAGGAGATCAGCAAGCTGATCCCAATGGAACAGTGAACTCCACGTCAAAAATCAGAATGCTGTTAGAGGCCAAAGTCAAAGGAGAGTTCTTTCCTTGTGGTATAGCTTCCCTCATTTGACCATACTGTCTGGAATTAGTTGCCTTGCTAAAACCATTGTGTGATACCCCTGTATATGGTTAGCTTTGTGTGTATTGCATCTCTTACATCTAAGGTCAAGGAAGGGACCATAGATGTATATTTCTGAATACCAGATGCAGGGATGAGGAGAGTGAGCATAGAGGCATTTGGTCAGCCATGTTGTAAACAGGGGTGGGAGGATATGTCCATTTGGCTTTCCCCAACTTTCAGACTTACATGAAAATTAATACAAAGAAGCATGTGCCTTCGGTAAATTATTCCCAGAGGAAATGAATTGAAATCCCCTATTCAGCTGGTTCAGCTATTTCCAACATGGAAAAGATCATGTTATACCAAGAGTTCTCAACCTTTTAAAGCCAGGGGCCGGGTCATGCTCCCTCAGACAGCTTTGTGGGCCAGATGGCCATTTTGCCCTTCCTCCACCACATGGCACTTCCTGGTGTGGTGGACGAGGTGACTGCAAGTTGAGAATCCCTGTGTTATACTATCTGTTAAAAACCTGAAGAACCTCAGGCAAGATAATGAGTAATCTTGATTCAGCACTAATATGGTTAAACACAGAATAATACAAGCCCAAGAGTTAAACCCCCCTCCGCCCCTAATACAGTTTCTAAAATCACAAATTCTTTCTATCCCAAATAACAAGATATGTGAAAAAGTAAAGTGGTACAGTCTTAGCAAGTTAACACACCAAAGTGTGAGCTGAGTTGATCTTAACTTCTAGAACTGCACGCCGGCATTTAAATAATTTCCATGGTTCACATAGAATTGTTTATTTATGCCAAGAAGATACAGTTCAAGTGCACACAGTGTCCATTCTTCCTCATTCTTTTCTGACATTGTTACAACCCTCTTGTTCACTGATTTTGCATGCACTTAAATCTTGTCTGTCTGTCTGTCTGTCTGTCTGTATGTATGTATGTATGTATGTATGTATGTATGTATGTTTAGCAAGTGAAATAGTGCTGAAATAAGAACATGCAGTAAGGATTTGAATTAACGCTGTAGCAGTTTAGTGCTAGAACATTTAAGAAGGAGAAGAAAAAATATTTTGGAAAACCTTAATTTATGACTCACATTGCAGTTGTAGTGCTTATCTGTGAGGGCAGAAGGTAGACAAAAAACATAGGGTTCACTCCCACTTCATGCACCACTACGTTCACCATCAGTGATATCATGTGGACACAGCCAGCAACTGCCAAAACGGATTGCACCCAACAAAGAGAAACACAATCCTCTCCATTCCTTAACTAGAAATAGAATGAGGAAAGGAAACATAGCTGAGTGACAGAGCATGCTTTTTGCAGACAGAAAGAATGGTAGCTGTTGTGTATGGAATAATATGGAATGTAACTGCTATGCTGTGCCTTTAAGTTAAATGTAACCGGTTCTACAGGAAATGTATACTTAAGCCATTTGTATAGAAACATTGTATCCAGCTGCTATTGGAATGCGAGCTTACTACCAGAGATGGGAGTAGCGAGCATTCAACTCACATGGTACAAATTCCCCAATCATGCATAGCTGCGGGAAACCTTCCCGCCTCGGACACACCTGGACAAGAAAGGCGGGACTCCGGATGACATCATGCCGACAGTAGCCAATAGGCTGCCATGCAACCAGATTCAAATGTATAGTGACTGTATAAAAAGAGTTGTATTGCCACCATTACCTCGTGTTCGAACTGTACTTCATGCAATAAAGATGTGTTAGCCAGAATACAGCTACTTCTATCATCTTGCTTCCCTGAACACCAAAGTAGCACAACATTTTTAACATCTAGTTAGCTGATCTAAAACACACAAAATGCAAGCCATTAAAACAGTATGGACATTGAGTCACTTGAATAAAGGTTAGACAGTAGATTTAAGAATATTGGCAACAGATGCAGCCATTGTGTACAACCATTGTGTTATCTGCCACCTCCCATTAGGCTTTACAGTATTATCCCCTGCCAATTGAACAATAGGTCCGTCGTCCTTCTTTCCCCTTTACAAAAAACAGATTGTAATGGGATATTTTGTCTCCTGATCAGAGATATTCAGTCACTTGTGCAAAATGTGATTCTGAATGTAGTTGTTCATTTTACAGATTCCGTGGATCTGAACATTTACCAACTATGGAAACCAACCGGGAATGCCATCAGAGGCTGGAAAATATTCCTAGCAAGTTTCTTGTAGAGGTTGTCACGACACCTTATGAAGCCTCAGCATTCATGAGAACAGAAGGAGTGAATTTAAACAGCAGGTCTAAAAGCTCCTAAATGGATAGCTCAGTGAATCAGATATTTGGTTTGGGAACCAGAGGTAGGGAGTTTGATTTCTCACTGTGCATCTCTGAAGAGCCAGCCTTCAGGATGCCCCAGAAGAAGGGAATAGCAAATAACTTCTGAGTACTCTCTAACTAGAAAACCCTTAAGAGGTTCATATAAGCCAGAATTGACTTGATGGCATGTTGTTGTTGTTGTTCAGTTGTACAGTTGTACAGTTGAGTCTGACCCTTTGCAGTTAATTATTATTAACTGCAAACAAACACATTACCAAGTATTTCACTCTGTACAAAATAGGAACTGCAGCTGTATTAACCAAGAAGAAGAAGACATACTTGATTACTCCCAGGAAGCCTAGCCTTGCCACCATTTCAATCGTGCCTTTAACAGCTCGCTGAATCCACTCTGGTTTCTGTTCTGGTCGGAGTCCAAACCAAAGAGGCCTCAAGAGACACAGAATGGTTCTGCTCAGGTTTCTTCCTTCATCACAGTCCTCACCTGAACTTTTGAGAATGTGTTATGTAAGAAAGTAGTGCCTAACGATTTATATTCATAAAGAACAACCCAGGTGCCTGTTCACATGTCCAGAGCCTGGAAACATTTTTTAATTGAAAATCCACAGTATAATCCGTTCAAGCTGCAGTGGATAGACACACCTTCAAGCACACATATTCTGTGGAGGAATGGGCCTCCCACACCCCATTTTACAGGCTACTGGTTCATGTCTATTTGCAGATGAAGACATGAGCCCAAATATTCATGCTTAAAGCATGAAAAAAATTAAGGATAAACTTAGTTTTTTTTATTTAAAGAAATGTAATCTCGCTCCTCAAAGTGACAGCAACTCCACAAGTGTTCCTCATTTATACATGTAATTCAACCTAACCAGGATCATGACATCATTAAGATACATTTATTTGGTAGCACAATGCAGGTATGTAGAGTAGTATAGAAACATTAAAACATAACAACATCATGGGGAGAACCTGAAACATTTGTGCATTTCAGTGTTATGTTTGTCCTGCAAAATTTTAAACTAGTGAGAAAGTACAAACATTTAGAGCACTTAGATTTCTGGCCAATAATTCATAGAACTGCAACCATCTGGCCTGAATGACCACTGGACATGTTGGCTGAGAGCTCTAGTTCCCAAAAGTCTTTTTTTTGTGTGTGTGTCTGCAGAGGACTCAACACACATTAGTTTTCCTTGTAAAAGCTGTTGCACAATAGTCTGAACTTCAGACCCTCACCACAGCAATCTCCATTATTATCCTTAAGGTAAGCCCTGAACTGTAGGCCTCTATGTTGATCCATATTGACACATTTGTGTAGACACATGCAAACCAGCTCTTGATTTTCCAGGATTTTTTCCTCAGCAGTTTCCTCCAAGTACTGCAAAGACTGCAGCCATGGGGAGAAAGGAGAATTAAGTCATTATAAAGTGGTAGCATCCAGGGCTGTAGCCAGGGGGCTAGGGGGGCAAAAACCCTCCTGAGCTAACAGCCACCCCCCACCCACCCTGTGGTGCCAATGTTATATACGTGAGTGTGACATTGTTGCCTCTCCTGAATTTTTTTGAGCCCACCTGAAAAAAATCCACCACCCCCAATCTAGAATCCTGTTTACGGCCCTGGTAGCAGCCAATGCTGTTTGCAAATATGCTAATCAGAATGTCTAAAAATTTGATTCCTGTGAGCCATGGCTCCATTACTCTGCTAATGCTAGGAAATAATTTTTTTGTTGTTGTATGGGCAGTTTGTGAACAGCAGTCCTGCGTTTTGGACTTGTCTGGGCTGGGAGAGCAGAACCAAACATCTTCAAGGGAAAATGGGTGTGTGCATTTACAAACAGAAATCCTAGAGCACACAGGATGCTATTTCTCACATCTAGTTCCTAATACATATATTTTGACAAGTATCTGGTTTTACTACCCAATGCCCGCAGTGGTACAACAACCCTTTTTTACTTAGGTGTCGGTGAATAGATAAAGGGGAAATCTGTAATTTCATCATAAAACCACATTGACATTTCTATAACCTTGTTACCACACCCAAAAAGTTGGCTGTTTTAAGTGATTATCTAACATTTATTAATCTGCCTTCTCTCCATGGCCTTCCAAAACTGATCTGCTACAACTTCTTTGGAAATCTCTGATATTGCCTTGTCTTCTTGGAGAGGTGACAAAGACTGAAGAAAAATGGCACCTGAGGCTGCCAGAGAAGAGACTGAAGAAAAAAAGAGATGTAGGAAATGGAAAGGGGAAACTTGAGGAGAGCAAATAGAAAAAGAACGAGGGAACATTGGGGCAGACAATACAGAGGAGGCAAGGAAGAGTCAGTGTAAAAAGTGTTGAAAGAAGAAAGAACAGGGCAAGGGAACTATAGGAGATAAATACAGGGTGGCCTGTAAGTCCCTATTGAATCTTTCTCTAAGTTTGCCACTTATTGTATCCAGGGTGCCACCAGTATTCTTGTGCTCCTATACCCACGTACATGTCACAATTTGCTCTTCAAGTGTAAATGGGCTTAAATCGGCCATATTTCTCTGGGGGGGGGGGGGAGAAATATATATATAATACATATGGATAAGTAGGGACTTATGGGCCACCCTGTAGAGAGGACAGTAGAGGAGGAAAGGAAGCTCAGACAGCAGAAATGGCAGACTCCTTGACCATTCTTATGGGCTTTTTTATTTGTTTTATGTATTGTTTTTAAGTATCAGAACCCCTTGGTAAAGCTTTTCTGATTTAAGATATGCAGATGACACTATCATATTGACAGAAAGAAGCAATGACTTGAAGTGACTTTTGGTGAAAGTGAAAGAAGAAAGGGCCAAAGGAAGGCTGCAGCTGAACATTAAGAAGACCAAAATAATCACTATAGAAAATCTATTAAATTTTAATGTTGGCAATGAAGAAATTGAAGTAGTGGAAGTTATTGTGTACTTTGGTTTAATCGTCAATCCAAATGATTCAAAGCTTTTAAAATGTGGATCTACAGATGGCTGCTAAGGATATCATGGGTTGACCATGTGACTAACGTAGAAGTATTGTGCCAGATGGATAAAGAAAAAACTAACTACAAAGACTCAATTTCTCTATTTGTGGCATTTAGTATTAATATACAAACTTTGAAAGATTTGAAAGCCTGAAAAATGAAAGGTGGTGGTAAGACCTTAGGCAAATTATTGGAAGATGTACCCACATTTAGCTGTCTGAATAGCTCAGTGAGTAAGGTATCTAGTTGTGAAATGGGAGATTTGAAGTTTAATTCCCTACTATGTAACTCAGGAGTTTTGATGTTTGCAGATTGATACACAGTAGGCAGCAGTCAGGGGGCCAAACACATCTTTATTGCAAGGTATGCAATCTGAACATGAGGTAATGGCGGAGATGCAGCTCCTTATATATGCTTACAGTACATTTGATTTTCACCCTGTGGGTGCCTATTGGTTGTGGTCTCAGTAACGACATCGTGACGTAATGAATACCTTACCAAGTTTACCTGTGGCGGGAATGTTTCCCGCACTACTCAGTGATTGGGTGATCTGAACCATGTGGGGTGAGCTCTGCAGCTGCCTCTAGTGGCAGCTGATTCGCTAGCAAGGACAGCTGGGTTACATTGTAATCATTGGGACTCATTCACAGTTCATTCGGATCATAGCTGTCAAGTATCCCATATTGGCCGGGAAAACCCCTTATTTTACCCTCTTTCCCACCGTCATCCCATATTAATTAGACTGCAATGCCCAATTGCCGCCATTGGAGGGCAGCAAAGGATAAGCATAGCTGTCAAGTATCCCATATTTGCTGGGAAATTTCCCTAATTTCCAAATCCAAAACTTGACAGGTATGATTCGGATACAAGGTTACTTAGCATGCAAGGTTACATTTCTTAAAGGCACACGTTTCATACACAACAGGAGGAGAGCTAGGCTGAATAGCCTCCTCCAGAAGCTCTGCAGTTCCTGAACACCCCCAGAAGAAGGAAATAGTAAACCTCTTCTGAGTACTTTGTAACTAGTAACACCTGGAAAGATCAACATACCTCAGAAATTACTTGACAGCATGTAATTATTACTATTACCCTCCTTTGCAGGCGCACCCCCCCAATAACGGACTCAGACAACATTGAAAGTGGATAACAGCATAGGGCCACATTTATTGATTCAATGCCCTAATCCGAATTATAAATTTGTATTGGTAAAACGACCAATCATAATTCTTAAGGCAAGCAGGCTGAAGTAACACTGGTAAGGTACCACCCCAAAATTGCCAACGGCAATTGGTTACAATGTATCAATTTGTATCAATTTGTTTGTTGACAACAAACAAATTGTTGACCGTAGTCAATATCTAACTCATGACCTCACCCTCTGACTCGTATCCGTAAAATCACGGGGTGATGCATGCTGGCTAGCTATCGCCATCACCCCGTCGCCTGGTTCGTCGTTGACCGGACAACGTTTAACTAATTTGTTCCTGTCTAGTGTTGTCCAGTCAATTGCGAACCTGCCGGATACCTGTGGGTCATACTGTTTACCTTACCAGTGCTACCCGCCAATGTGACCGGAGTCAACAGTAGAATTGAAAGGAACCCCTATATCAAACCATAGCAACAGTGTGCGATGGGCAAAAAAGCCAGGACCCGGAAGCCAATGTGGGTCCCAACCAAAAATTCCCACCCGGCCCCGAAGCGACCAAAATATCACACTGTTAACTAGGGAGGGGGTGGAGGGGAAAAACTTCTCCGCTCCGTCGCTTAGGTAAAATGGCAGCGCAGCTGCCTCGTGGCCACCCCTTTTATAAGGGAGCTGGCCACGCCCTAAACTACCCGGATTCTTCGTCCTGTGGGGGGGGGCCCCGCAAAGAGCGCGGCGGCCATTTTGGCGCCGCGCTTGCATTGCAGGCGCACCCCCCCAATAACGGACTCAGACAACATTGAAAGTGGATAACAGCATAGGGCCACATTTATTGATTCAATGCCCTAATCCGAATTATAAATTTGTATTGGTAAAACGACCAATCATAATTCTTAAGGCAAGCAGGCCGAAGTAACACTGGTAAGGTACCACCCCAAAATTGCCAACGGCAATTGGTTACAATGTATCAATTTGTATCAATTTGTTTGTTGACAACAAACAAATTGTTGACCGTAGTCAATATCTAACTCATGACCCCACCCTCTGACTCGTATCCGTAAAATCACGGGGTGATGCATGCTGGCTAGCTATCGCCATCACCCCGTCGCCTGGTTCGTCGTTGACCGGACAACGTTTAACTAATTTGTTCCTGTCTAGTGTTGTCCAGTCAATTGCGAACCTGCCAGATACCTGTGGGTCATACTGTTTACCTTACCAGTGCTACCCGCCACACGGAGGGGCTTCAAAGAAGGCCTGACGCCCCCCCCAGACCGTCAGCTCGGTCAACAGGCCTGCTCGCCAATCACCCAACAGGAGGTCCATACCTCCTCGCGACAGATGGACCCCATCCCCTGCATACAAGTCGTAATTTCGTAGGCTAATAGCGGGGTGACGACTGACCCGTCCCCAAGCCTTGTCGGCAAGGAACCGCGCCACCGCCCCGTTGACCGCGCGCCTAGCGCGGTCAAGGGCCAGGAGGTCAATGCCCCCTCTATAAGAATGTCGCGGAATCATGTCCGACCAAACCAGGGTTGTGGCAGGCCAGACGTAGTGCAAGTAAGCAAGGTCCCCGCAAATCGCATGCTTGAGCGATAAGCCGGTGACCTGACCCAAATCATTGCCCCCAAGGTGTATGATGAGGATGTCAGGCGGGTCAGCACTCCTGCTGGAAAACAGGAAAGGCAGCAGCTCCCGCCACAACATCCCTGGCTTACCATGCCATGTGAGACTGGCGTGTTCACCCAGTCCCAGTCGGGGTCCCCACTCTGTCGCCGCAGCGTAACACGCTGCCCTGTGCACATAGCTGTGGCCCACCAGCCATACTGTCACCGGTGTAACACGACACCCAGGGTCTGTAAGAAAAATTAAGAAAAAAGGAAGGTAAGGTGATAGGATTGGTACTCACGGTGGAAGTGGGCGCACATAAAACTGAAAACATTGCGAGCCCCACCTCCCCATGCTGCGTATGTCAGCCCCGGAGTACCCAAAAGCAGCTGCTGTAGAGGCTGCCCCAATACGAAATGAATGTGTGCCATAACGGGCACCTGGTAGGCCCACCCTGGCGAGGGCTCTGCCTGTCACCTTCCAAAACTGAAATTTAGTAAGGGGAGACCCATCTTGGTGACAGAAAAACGGGCCATGGTGCATGCCACACAGTGCCAGGAACTCCTGTAGGGCACCAACCGGACAGATGTCTGCCAAAGAACACCGTAGCAGTCTTACACCACTGCCTACGCCATGCTGATCTGACTTGGAGGAACGTATCCTCAACTGGGCCCAGTCTTTGGCAACATATACATCTCCGAGTTCCAGTGCCCTACAACTTGCATCCGCCTTAGACAGCATCACAAGTTCGCTGATGCGGAGCGCTCCAAAAAATGCCACCGTTGTGGCTGCATGAAAAAGGGCTGCCTCATAATGATCAAAACAGAGGCTTGGCCAGCCCCGGGCCAACTGGGTAAGAACCCCTGGGGAAATAGGGTGCCGATCGTCCGGGCAACGCCCGTGCTCGCGCACCCACCCCTCCAAAACATGTCTCACACGGAAGTCAGAGGTGCTGTCCACATGACCCCCTACTTTGGCCATAAAAGCCAGCGCCGAGAGCTTGGATGCTATGGTGCGAGGTGCGAGGCCGAGAGCATGCAGGTGGACCATGAACCGCAGAACATGGTCAACCGGGATAGGCCAGGTCTCTGGCAGGTGAAATTGAGCAGCAAATGCCCTGAAAGAATTAAATGCTTGTTGATACGCCTTACGCGTGCGTGGCGCTAGTGACAGGCCAATCGCCCGGTTCACCTCTCCTTGCCAATGGTCCATATCTCGTCCGGGAGTGGCGAGGGAAATTCCTCCGCATCCGGGGCCAAGGCACGGAACCGGGAGATCTGCAGGCGGGACAAAGCGTCAGCAATATCATTATTAATCCCTGGGACATGCCTGGCTCTGAACAAAACGTTGAGGCGCAGGGAGCGCAGCACAAAATGGCGCACTAGGTCCATAACCCTGGGCGATTTGGAAGTCTGTGCATTAACAATGTGGACAACAGCAGCGTTGTCACACCAGAAATGCACGACCGAGTTAGCCCATTCCTCGCCCCATAGCATCAAAGCCCCTAGTATAGGAAAAAATTCAAGGTATGTGAGATCACGCAGGCGATCCGTGCCTGCCCAGGCCGGTGGCCACCCACCATAGGCCCACTTCCCATTGAAGTACATCCCATAACCCAGGGATCCTGAGGCATCAGACTGGATCTGAAAATTGGGGGATGCCAGGAGGTCAGACCTCCAAAATGAGACCCCATTGAACTCCCTCAGGAACTGTAACCAGACAAACATGTCTGCCCTGGTACCCCGGGTAAGTCTAACTCTGTGGTGAGGCCTGGATAACCCTGCCATGGCGTCGCATAAGCGTCGAGCAAAAGCCCTGCCCGGAGCGACCACCCTGCAAGCGAAATTCAGGTGACCATGTAGCACCTGCAGTTCCCTCAGTGATGCCTTGCGCTTGGCCATCAACTCCGAGATAAGGGCCACTATCCTGGACACCTTATCCTCCGGTAACCTAGAAGCCTGCGCTAACGTGTCAATCTCCACCCCCAGGAATACTAACTTGGTAGATGGGCCCTCGGTCTTTTCGGGCGCTAAAGGGACACCGAGTTCCTCCATTAGCGTCTGAAATGTGTTAAGGAGACGTGCGCACGTGTCCCAGCCCCGTTCACCCCCGAATAAAAAATCATCCAGGTAATGGGCTACAGACCGGGACCCTGACCTGCGGACGAAAGCCCACTCTAAGAAGGTACTAAAACGCTCAAAGGCCGAGCATGATATGGAACAGCCAAAAGGCATGGCCTTATCAAAATAATATTCGCCCCGAAATTTGAAACCCAGCAACTCAAAGTCACCCGGGTGCACCGGCAGGAGGCGAAAGGCTGACTTAATGTCGCACTTGGCCAGTAGGGCACCCGGGCCACACGAGCGCACCATGCGCAGCGCGTGGTCAAAAGACGCATATCTGACTGAACAAAGGTCATCAGGGATAGCGTCATTGACCGACCGGCCGGCTGGGTAGGATAAATGATGAATCAGGCGAAACTCGCCTTGAGACTTCTTGGGAACCAAGCCTAGGGGCGACACCTTAAGGTTGGGAAACGGGGGTGAAGGGAAAGGGCCGGCGACCCTGCCCGCATCTAACTCCTTCCTGATACTGGCAGCCGCCACCTCCTCCCTCCCCTTGAGGGACAAAAGATTGGGGGCATCCTGAGGGGACCTATCACCCATGAAAGGGATGCGGAACCCGTACTTAAAGCCTTGAAGGAGATACTCCCCATCCTCTCCCTTCGGGTACACTGTGAGCCAACGCTCCAACATGTCCACCTTAATTGGGGAGGGAGTCTTTCGGTGAACCAGCTCCATCTGTGGCAGCCTTGCCAGCCCACTGTCCGCCCCTTCCTCTGCCCCGTGTCCCCCCAGGCCTGGGACAGGCGGAGGCTGCGTGGGGGCCCGAACATGTGGGACACTCATGCCTGTATTTGCAATTCTTCTTATTGCAGGAACCATTGGACGAGAAAGCCCAGCACAGCAGGCGGGCTGGAAGCCCCTGCCCCGCCACTTGGCGGGTAACCTGTGCTGGGACAGCTCGCTGAACCGCATGTCCACAATGGTATCTGTCCCCTGGCGCGGGGCGCGTGGGCGTCATGTACAGAAGCCAAAGCCTCTGGCACGGCTCGTCCCACCTCATCTCCGGGTGAAGGGGAATCCGCATACGGAATTCCTCGTCATAAGCAAGCCACGAAGGGCCCGGGAAATCAACCATTGCCCTGTATATGTTGTCCAAATATTGGACCATCGGAATAGCCAACTCCGGCCGCGCCCTCAGATACACTGCCATGTAAATTAAATAAGCCGGCAGCCAGTTGGCCCAGGTACGTGGCGGCTTACGACGACGTGCCTGCTCCTTATCCTTCTCATCCTGTCCCTCCCTTTCCTCCTTGGTGGGCTCTCTGTTCAGGAGTGAGAAGATATCTACATACTCCCCCCGCCAAATCTTTTCTTTGGTGGCCTGGGCCAAGTGGTCACCCAGTGGTAAGGAGTACCCCGCAGTTGGTAAGGCCGAAAAAGGCACCACAGACACCGGGAAAGGGGCCTGAGCTAAACCAGCCACCCCCAGTACATTCCCCGCAGTGTGAGAAAAAGTACCCACCCCGGTGCCCTGGGTGGCAGTTACCGTCGCCGAGTGGGTTGCCGGCTGCTGTGCCACCGCACCACCCGAGCGAGGCCAAGGCCATTGAAAAGCTCCCCCCATAGAAGCAATGTGTGCAGGTGTACTGGCTTGGACCGTATACTCACATGCTGCACCCCCGTGGGCCGCCCCCACCGGGGGTTCCGGCCCACTGGGGGCGTCGGAGCTCACGACCGACGTAGAGCTCATCATCGGGGCCTGACCTGCACTCGTCTGCTGTCTGGGGAGCTGCGGGGCAGTGGCCGAAGCCACGCCGCCCGGCTGAGGCAGCTCAACCCTGCCCGCCGCCTGTTGTCCTCCCGCCGACGGCGCCGCAAAAGGGACGCCAAAGGGAGCCCCAGCCTGGCTGGCCCGAGCTAAAGACGCTTCGAGGGCCGCCAGGCGGGCCAGTAGAGCCTGCACGTCGATCTGGGGCCAAGGGCCGGCCGGCCCACCAAGTCCAGGTGCGGGTACAGGTCCCTGTACCCCAGGACCCGAATAGGGCCATTGCCCAACACCGAAGCCCGGTAGGGTCGGTGCAGGAACCTGCCAAGGTAGGGGACCACACCACCCACCCAGGCTAGAAGGCCCAGGAGGAAGAGAGGCAGGCCCAACAGGATGGGCAGAGAGATTAGCGGTGTCCACCGCTCGCGGGCCGCGGGCCGGAGCCCCTGCCGCGCCCGCATTCGGATCCCCCGCGTCCGGCCAAGGGGCGATGGACCCCATTCCGCCGGGCCCGGCGGGGGCCTGGACAGGCGGCTGCTGGGGAGGCGCCACCGTGGTCCTCCGACCCGGGTTGCGCCTCCTCACAGCTCGAGCCGCACTCGAAGCTGCCTTCTTCTTCGAAGGCATCTCAATCACAGGAAAGGGAAGCCAAAAAGAAGATTCGCCGCCAAAAGGCTTCCCGCAAGGTAAGGAGCGACGGAGACACAGGGGAAAAACTTCTCCGCTCCGTCGCTTAGGTAAAATGGCAGCGCGGCTGCCTCGTGGCCACCCCTTTTATAAGGGAGCTGGCCACGCCCTAAACTACCCGGATTCTTCGTCCTGTGGGGGGGGGCCGCAAAGAGCGTGGCGGCCATTTTGGCGCCGCGCTTGCATTGTCATAGCTAAATGAATTCTGCAGATAAAGACAATCTACTGATTAATCCCAGAAGCTGGGAACAAACTGAAGTATTATTACACTTGAGATGTGTGTGTAAAGAGCAAGAGAACTACAACTGTCCATACAACACTATAGTGAATGGGATTTTTCAGATCTTGGAAAAATTTAGGGAATATCCAGACTGAGAACCTGGAACACCTAGAAAAAACATCACTACATGGGGGGGGGCAACAAAAGGGAACCAACAGTTTGAATAATTAAACACCTCTTCTGATAATCTAAGAATGATAAGAGAAAGTGATTTTTAAACCCTTTGGAGATTATTTATTTATTTATTTATTAAACTTATATCCCGCCCACTTGCCCTAAGGCAACCCAGGGCAGCTCACAACACACAAACAGTATACATACACCCCTAAAAATCTAAATTGAAATAATAAAAATACATTAAAGACTCTATAAAAACATCCCAATTAAAATACCCCTCCCTCCCCCACCCATCAGTAGAGGGGCTAATCCACTAATAGAGCCAACGAGGAGGAGCAACCCCCCCGTCGGTCCCCCATATTTGCCCTGCCAGCCAGGTTTTCACCCCTTTCCTAAAGGGCAGCAATTCTGTCTGTAGCTGCAGATCTGCTGGCAAGAGGTTCCATAGGGTTGGGGCGGACACAGAGAAGGCCCTCCTCCTAGCACTAGGGAGGTGAGCCCCTCTAGCCAATGGAACACTGAGGGAGTCCTCCGGTCCACCCTTGTGGGTCAGGCAAACTCTCTTGGGGCAATGTAGTCTCTTAGGTAACCTGGCCCACTACCATGAAGGGCTTTAAAGGTCAAAACCAGCACCTTGAATTGCACCCAGAGACAAACTGGTAACCAGTGCAACTCCCGAAGCAGAGGCGAGGCACGAACATAACGCCTGCACCCCATCACTACCTGGGCCACCACATTCTGGACCAGCTGCAGCCTCCGAATGGTCGTCAAGGACATCCCCATGTAGAGCACATTACAGTAATCAAGTCTGGAGGTAACTAGAGCATGTGTGACCACGAGCAAGGAATCCCTATCCAGGAGCTGGTGCAACTGGCGAATTACACGCAATTGTGCAAAGGCCATCCTGGCCATGGCCACTACCTGCTCTTCTAGCAGCAGATGCACGTACAAGAGGACCCCCAAGTTACGCACTGGGTCTGTCTGGGGGAGAGTAGCCCCATCCAAGACCAAGGATGGCAGCTCCCGGGATAATGTGGGACCCCACACCCACAGCCACTCAGTCTTGCCATGGTTCAGCTGTAACCCGTTTTCCCCCATCCAGACCCTCACAGCCTCCAGACACCTGGACAGGACATTGACAGCATCACCTGGGTCCCCACGGGCCAAGATGTACAGCTGTGTATCATTCATTCACTGATGGTACCGCAGCCCATGGGAATGGATGATCTCACCCAGCTGCTTCATGTAGATGTTAAATAGGAGAGGAGAAAGCACCAAGCCCTGAGAAACCTCATATCGGAGAACCCTAGGGCTGGACCTCTCACTCTCCAACCATACCGACTGGGTTCGGCTCTCCAGGAATGAGGAAAACCAAGACAACACAGTGCCCTGGATCCCCAACCCTTTGAGCCATCCCAGAAGGATACCGTGGTCGGCGATATCAAAAGCTGCTGAGAGGTCAAGGAGAGCAAGGATGGATGGATGACCACTATCCCGCTCTCTCCAGAGATCATCCACAAGTGCTGTTATCACTATTGCTGTTATCACTATCAATTATCACTAACTAGCATATTTCAGGGAGCAGGGAGGTGGGGCCCTGGCACCTTGGAATCTCCCCCTTGCTGTTTCGAGTACAAGAGTGACAGGCATTTCTTTGCAAGTGCCTCCCCTTGTGGAGAACTGCCTGCCGCCTTGGGGAGATGCCTGCCGGAGAAGGTCTCATCTTCTAAGGCAGGCAAGGGACATTTGGAGTGCAGCATTCAGCCCTTGCCTCTTGGAGAAGGGGTCTGCTTTCTCCTGCAGGCCAGCGCGGAATGGAGCGCTGCGTTCGGCCCTAGCCTCCCGGAGAATGGGCCTGCTTTCTCCAGCAGGCAAGGGCTGAACGGAGCATTGTGGGCAGCTGTTGCCTGCCAGAGAATGGGCCTGCTTTCTCCAGCAGGCAACGGCACAGCCTTACCCACCACCATTGCTGGCATGAACAGCAAATGGTGGCGGCATGGCTGCGGTGCACGGCCCTGGCCCCGCCTCTCCTGTGCTTGTGCCGGCTGAGCTGATTGGCTGGTACATGGTGCAGGGGATTGTGGGGCCTGTAGGTTTTTTTTGTGTGTGTGTGTGCGGCCCACAACCCAAATGTGGCCCCAAGATTTTGGCTATGCAATCTGGGAGGCCAAAGGTAGGCATGTGCCAGGGGGCTGTGTCCCAGGGCGTGGAAACGCATTCGGGACAAACGGGCGTACCATTTCACTTTAGTTATATGGAAGCAATGCAGTTTCAATTGGCAACATTACACATACTAATAATTGTTTTTACTTAGATGAAGTAATGCATCACTTTAGCAATGATCTCCAAACTGTAAAAAAAAAAATCGCTTTAACTGACCATTCACAGACAATCAGGGTAATGTTCACTTTCCAATATTCCTTTGATTGCATATCAAAGAGGTTGGAAAGAAAGCTTTCTGGAGAAGGTTGTGACACTCCAGTGTCTACAACCTGTAGACACCATAACTTCAAGCAACACATCATGAGTTCCCACTAGGGGTGGGATATATGCCCTATCTGGACATGCTATTTTTTTTTAAAAAAAATGCAATTTCCAGAAGTCCCCAGCCAGACTGTGAGGATTTTGGAATTTGTGATCCAAGTAGTTTTCCCAAACTCTGATTCCTAGGCTCCAATGAAATTTTCAACGCTCATTTGCAGAGCAGCACTATAAAATACAAGGACTGCAGTGGTTTGTGGTTAAGATGCTGAGATTGACAAATGGAAGGCCAGCAGGTTAACAGTTCGAGACACAATTGCCGCACAATGACGCGAGCTCCCAGCTCCTGCCAAGCTAGCAGTTTGAAAGCAAGAAAGTGTAAGTAGATAAAAAGGTACCACTTTAGCAGGAAAGGTAACAGTGTTCCATGCACAATGTTCCATGCCTGCTACATGACCATGAAAATATCTGCAGATACAGATGAGCACCATACCATATAGTCTGACACAACTGGCATTTGAGCAAGAGAGACCTTGACCTTTACATAATATAAAATACTAAGTATTAAACTGACAGTCAGTGACGTCTTGACCTGATTTTCTTGAATGACTACTGAGCAATCCACCTGTTCTTTCTCCCACTCCCTCCACCCATGTTCTTTTTTGTACCCTCTTGATTATTTTGTAAATATTTCTACAGCGTCTGCAGTTGTTCTGGACACTTACAAGATAACGCCGAGCTGTACACATTATAGACATGCAGATGGCTTTGCCACTGTTTTTTCCCCTCTCTCAGTTTTCTTTTCTTTTTCTTAACTATTTTAATATGATGGTATCCCAGTCGAATTTTTCAAAGCGCTAAAAGATGATGGCGTCAAATTACTACACTCAATATGCCAGCAAATCTGGAAAACAAAACAGTGGCCACAGGATTGGAAAAGATCAGTATACGTCCCAATCCCAAAAAAGGGCAACGCCAAAGAATGCTCAAATTACCGAACAATTGCACTCATCCCACACGCCAGCAAGGTGATGCTCAAGATAATACAGGACAGACTTCAGCAGCATGTGGAGAGAGAACTACCAGAGGTGCAGGCCGGTTTCAGAAGAGGCAGGGGGACTAGAGACCACATTGCCAACATACGTTGGATCATGGAGAAAACAAAGGAATACCAGAAACAAGTTTACTTTTGTTTCATTGATTACACTAAGGCATTTGACTGTGTGGACCACAACAAGATGTGGCAAGTAATTAAAGAGATGGGAATACCAGAGCACATCATATGCCTCCTGAGAAATCTGTACATGAACCAAGAAGCAACAGTTAGGACAGAACATGGAATGACAGAGTGGTTTGGAATAGGAAAAGGAGTAAGACAAGGCTGCATTTTATCACCCTGCTTATTCAATCTATACACAGAGCACATAATGCGAAATGCAGGGATGGAGGAATCACAATATGGGATTAAAATTGCTGGGAGAAACATAAACAATCTGAGATATGCAGACGATACCACCCTAATGGCAGAAAGTGAGGAAGACCTAAAGAACCTCTTGATTGGGCTGAAGGAGGAGAGTGCAAAAGCTGGTTTGAGACTCAATATCAAGAAAACCAAGGTAATGGCAACAGGCCCAATCAGTTCCTGGAAAATAGATGGGGAAGAAGTAGAAGCAGTGACAGATTTTACTTTCCTGGGATCAAAGATCACGGCAGATGGGGATTGCAGCCATGAAATAAAAAGGCGACTGATTCTTGGGAGACAAGCCATGAGAAACCTGGGGAACATAGTGAAAAGCAGAGACATCACATTGCAAACAAAAATTAGAATAGTCAAAGCAATGGTATTCCCAGTGGTAATGTACGGATGTGAGAGCTGGACAATTAGGAAAGCTGAACGCAGAAGAATAGATGCCTTTGAAATGTGGTGTTGGAGGAGAGTTTTGAGAGTACCC
This sequence comes from Bradypodion ventrale, assembly GCA_035047345.1. NCBI lineage: Eukaryota > Metazoa > Chordata > Lepidosauria > Squamata > Chamaeleonidae > Bradypodion > Bradypodion ventrale. The sequence goes on along the minus strand of JAWDJE010000004.1, from coordinate 144,624,785 downwards.
TGGACAGCGAGGAGAACAAATAGGTCAATCTTAGAAGAAATCAACACTGACTGCTCATTGGAAGGGCTAATAGTAAAGACGAAGCTAAAGTATTTTGGACATCAAATGAGAAGGGAGGATTCACTTGAGAAGGCCCTGATGTTGGGAAAGGTGGAGGGCAAAAGAAGAAGGGGGAGGCCAAAGATGAGATGGCTAGATGGTATTGTGGACGCAACGGGCATAGAGCTGGGAGTGCTGAGGGGGATGGTGGAGGACAGAGGTGCCTGGAGAACAATGGTCCATAGGGTCGCAAAGGGTCGGAACCGACTGTGCGACTGAACAACAACAACAACAATTTTAATATTTCTTCGTACTGACGGGAAATGTCACTTTTTGCCTATCTCCCCATCATGGGGTATGTTGCAAGTTATATCAAAATATATTTTCAAAATAAAAATTCATAAGGTCATGTCATTCCACAAGCATAAAATGGGAAGCAATGAATTTATTATTGGTCAGCTATTCTGATCTGATAACATTATTTCGACAAGGAGATATATCATGTGTCAAAACCAGTCTTGGCTCGTTTGTTAAGTCTGGAACACAATGTTCTGCTTTTCTATTGAAGTCCCTTCAGTCATTTTCATTTACTGCTACAGATACCATGGAAATAAGTCTATTTAGGAAACTCTTTCCCATAGTTCAGCCTTTCAAAGATTGTAATATGAAATGCTCCCTGAAATACATAAATATTTAAATACTGTAAACTGGGCATTTGATCCTTATTTAATCTTTCATGAGATTTTATCTCAATATTTGATACTGAAATGCATAATGCCACCGTGTTGCCTTTCCTTACTGAGAAGCTAAGGTTATTTTCCTACTGGAAGGGTGTGCATTAAAATGATGTCCCCCTCTTCACTCCCACGTCTGAGTGCATATGTGGAGAGACATTGTTTCTGGATTCTTAAAGAGGCACCTTCAGGCATGCATAAGACTGAACTGATGAAAATATTGTGCACTTAGGTGTCATATTTGTCTTCTTATTCCTTTCCTACCTTCATGAATTTCCACTAAGGAGAAAATCCTGACAGTGTAGGAGGGCAAAACATTTCTGTTCACAAAAGGAGAGTGGGTTTTCTTCATGGACATCACCACTTGTGCAGGAGCAATGGTGTTGCCATGCTGGCAGGATTTTCCATTTAACAGAAACTCATAAATACTATCCAAGGATGGCTACTGGGTAATGAGGGATGAGCAAACAGGATGTCAACTGTGTTCTACATTAAGAGAATGAACATGCAGGTTTGGAAAAATTATATGTATTAAAACGACTTAATTCCTAAGCAGAACATGAGGTATACAAACAGTATGTGAGATTTATGAGGATTTGGACTGCACCCAAATGCTTATGTATGGAAAGAACAGGAGGTAACTTTAGATAACTGGGAGATCGGAATATTGGATGTTCCAGTGGAATCATTGCTACTTAATTCTAATGTGGGAATTTATCTGGCTTCTGTCTGCCTGCTTCCTACACATTTTGTAAACAATGGCCCCTTTGTTTACATGAGAGACAACGCTTGATTTTGGGCATGCGTAGAAAAGTGAGAAGAATTCTCCTTATTTGGTTCTGACATTCTAATTGGTTGTGTGTGCCTTAGTTTTGTTTTTGATATACTCTGTTTGAAAAAAGAGACGCCATGATTATTCCTTTGTTCAGCTAAGACTGCAGTCGTGTGTATGTTTTCTCTCTATTTCTCTATCTCTTCCTTACTCTGCCTAATGAAGCTGGACTCCGTTAGACTTCTTAACTCTTCCTTTGTTTATCTGGGGCTATAAACTGCTCCTTATGAGGCTGATTAGATCTTTACATGGATCGGATTTCTACAACTGGAGCCCCGTGGGAGGCATTTGAAATTCAAGGAACTCTTTGAAATCTGCTTCAGCAATTAGCGATTAGCACCTCATTATCACCTCATTGCGACCAGGGACAAGGTCTCATTCACCCATGACCAGAGAAAAAGGTCCGACCGGGAAAGGTCAGTCAAGCGCTTGAAAATCATCCAAGTTTAACTTCGGATCCCAACAGGGTGAGTGGAAAGATTTATTACGGGGTGTGTGCTAACTTCGCCAGAGCAGACGTTTTGTCTGAATAAGAATGGGCAAAGAGCAGAAACAAAAGAAGTGCAAGATTTTACTCCAAAGAATATTCTGTTGTCCCAGAGGCTTGCTGGTCCCCTTCCACAGCTTTTGCCCCCAGCCAAGGGAGGGAGTCTGACTGCCCCTCCATCATATGAGAAACAACAGCATGAGCCCCCTGATGGAGGTGGGGGTGGAAATGGAGATGGGACATTATATCCTGCCTTGCAGCAATCAAGCACTTTTAGCCCTACAAAAGACCTGTTCTCTGCTGCTTTAACTGCAGCTGTGCTGGATATGGAAACTGTTGCTGTATATCCAGTGAACAGAGAGGCTCTTGCAAATGGGACTGCTGCAATACTGCCTGCCAAGTCTAAAGAACAACTAGTGCCAGCTGATTGGGAACAAATGGTGGGGACCTCATCACAGATTGAAGTTATTAATGCATGCAAAGTGGCAGGAAGCGAGGAGTGTGATTCCAAGGGAAGCACAGGAGACCTCCGCTCACCCCTGAAGCAGCCCTCATCACAAGAGCAGGAGAAGCTGAGTAGTAAACTTGATTCCTCACGTGTGGCCAGGAAGTGGAAGAATGGCCCAGAGGAGGAATGCAGAAAACCCAAGCCCAGAAAGGGGTCTTCTTGTAAATACAACCTAACAGGTGCAGTTTGTCATAAAGTTGAGATTCAGATGCTGCAAATGAAAGAAGTCCAGAGGGAAAAGGGGTGTGGATCCTTCCTCTATGGACAGCAGGCTTTTGCAAAAATACAAGGAGGGAGAAGACATACTCCAGTTTTTGGCTGATTTTGAATTGCCCAACCCTCAAACAAAGAGATCCAGAGTGGGCTGTCCCAAGTTAATACAGATGGGTGTGGCTGGAGCATGAAGGAATGTGTGTTTGCCTGAAAAGCTGAAAAGGGGGGTTGTCTGGTTGTCTTGTGAATTCAGTGAGAATTAATTTATGGCCTAATTTCAACCTTGCCATGCCAAGAACTGTGCTGGAGAGAAGATAGTGTTTAAGCTCTAATCTGAGAAGAAGAAAGCTTCAATCAACATTTGGACTTTTAATTTGGACATTTTAATTGGACTAAAAAGTTTGTGTGGACTCTAAAGAAGAATTGGCCTTGTTTGCATTATAAAACCTGAAAACCTTTTTTAAGAAAAAAATTGTCTACCTGCTCATGCTATGAGTGTGAAATGCTCTAATGATATTTGTACTGTATTTGATTTACCATGCTATGCTGGTTTTAAGTTATTGAATGCCTCTTTCACTTACACCTAGTGAGAGAAGAAGAAATGTAATGCCTTACTCATGTAATTGGGGAGTGAGAAATGCTTGCTAGAATGCAACAGAGACCTCCTTCATGTAAGGAAGAAGAGAAATGTTCATGTTTTGTTCATGCTTAAATGTTTTGCTTATTCTCTTGCAGGGGAAAGACCTGTCTTTGCTTATGTTATATTTTGCCTTATGTAACTGCATGTCTCAAGGTACCTCCAGAAGTACATCGAAGAGTTTTCAGTACCCTACACATGTAAATGGGTTTGTGATATTGCATTTGTGTTAAATGTCAGGCATGTTTCATGTCTAGTTACATGGTGCTAGTAATAACATAGCACTGGTCATCAAACAGTGCATGCTCCTGTTTCTTAGGGGAGTGTCTTCCTAAGCCATTGGTTGTTTATTGGCAACAAGGGGATCCTGAGTGGAAGGATTCCTGCCCGAGCGATCCGCCCATGGAGAAGAAGGTTACTCAGCTCCAGGACGGTGGTTCACCAGTAAACTAAAATTGCTGACATTTGTTCTTTTCTTTCTTACTGTGCTTCCAGCTGTAAGAACAATGACTCATGGGGGCAACCCCAACTTTTGGCTTCGTCATGCTAACTATATGTTTGAGGTTCATGGTAAGAATGCAACGTTATACTATGAGCATCCACTGGCAATGTCTCAAATGGCCTTTCTTCCAGCATTGTTCAACATGCCTGAGTTGGTTATTGGACACTTGCAACATATTGACAGGTCTACACTCTTCTCCAATCCCCCAGAACAATTTAACAACACCCGCTGGCGAAGCATGACACTCAAGAAATACACTAAAGGGCTTTGTTTCTGCTGTCATAGTTCTGGGGTCTGGAATAGTAAATGGAAGCACTGGACTCAAGCAAAAAGGGTTTTGCGGAATGTAGGCAATTATACGGGTTGTGATGATTATTTTTGGTTATGGGGTAGTTATAACAGTTCTTATAAGCTTAATTTTACCTTGTTTAACACTACTAATGAAGATATATATGATGTGTTTCCTATGTTTACTCCTGATTATTCTGCTATAGATAGTGGTTCAATTTGCAATGGATGGCAAATTAAGGATCCCAACATGTGGTTCTTTTTTAATGGAGTTGCCACGAATTTCCATCCAGGACAATATCAATGTGCAGCATTGGGTTATTTTACCTTACCCGTACAAGTGCAAATGCCGCTTCAGGCAGATGCACGGCGCCGGAGAGCTGTTGCCGGCCCGATGGGTTCTGGTTGCAATGATGAAGTGATAATCGATGTTCAGCTTTCTGATGGTAGCTCCTGGGGGAGAGCTATAGGGAGTGTTATCACTGGAGCACTCACCTTGGGATCATACCCAGGTGTCATTTCCCAGGAGAATAGAAGGTCCATTTTGGGACTCACCTGTAGGCTGGAGAAATCAATCAATGCCACAGGGAGGGTCATACGGGATCTTCAAATGGAAATCACTGAGCTCCATCAAGACCAAATGCAGGACAGACTGGCCATAGATTACCTGTTAGCAAAATCCGGAGGATTTTGTAAACTGGTCGGGAACCAGGGATGTCGGGTAAAATTCCAGGATCTGAATAATACTATTGAGAAAGAACTTCAGAATTTACAGGAGAGCATTACTAACAATGTACGCACTGATGTTAATCTCTTTGATTGGATGACTTCTTGGTTGCCTGATTTGTCTGTCCTTAGACAAGTTTTCTTTTATGGGGTCATTATTATTATTTGCCTTATATCTCTGTGTTTTTGCATTTATTGTATTCCTAATCTTATTTCTATGTGTAACACATGTCCACTGCGTAGAAGGGAGACATCGGGTTTTGCACGATGGCAATTGTATTCAATGAGGTATCATCCTCTGGAACAAGGTACTAGGAGTCAGGAGGGGTACGATGTCCAGGAGGACAGTGATGATGTATATGGAGGAGTAGTTATGGAGTATGATGACATGCAGGGGTATGATTAGCCGTCCCTCTCTCAAATTTAAATGAAAAAGGAGGACATGTGGGAATTTATCTGGCTTCTGTCTGCCTGCTTCCTACACATTTTGTAAACAAAGGCCCCTTTGTTTACATGAGAGACAACGCTTGATTTTGGGCATGCATAGAAAAGTGAGAAGAATTCTCCTTATTTGGTTCTGACATTCTAATTGGTTGTGTGTGCCTTAGTTTTGTTTTTGATATACTCTGTTTGAAAAAAGAGACGCCATGATTATTCCTTTTTTCAGCTAAGACTGCAGTCGTGTGTATGTTTTCTCTCTATTTCTCTATCTCTTCCTTACTCTGCCTAATGAAGCTGGACTCCGTTAGACTTCTTAACTCTTCCTTTGTTTATCTGGTGCTATAAACTGCTCCTTATGAGGCTGATTAGATCTTTACATGGATCGGATTTCTACATTCTAATTTGCTAGAGGAAGGCTGATATCAAGGAAATGGACAACAGAGGCATGAGGGTGAATATGATTCAAATAGAGCTTTTATCTGCCTTAAGATTCTTCTTGCCTCAGCTGAAAATTCATCCATTATCTCTCAGAGTGAGAAGCAATTGTTTGTGAAGTATTAATGCAGAATCAACCAAACAACTAGCTACTCGCTCAGGTTGTGAGGCATGTCTGTGCCAACAGCATTGCTCCCTATGGCTGGCATTAAGAACAACATAGTGTATACAGTAACTAACAATTTGTTATGCTTTGTTGGCAAGTCAAATCTGCTGGCTAAGGCAACTGCTGCACTCTGTATAGTGGTAGGGCTGGCCTTTAGAAATGGGACTAGGTGTTACAAAGACAGAGGTGATAAAGTATCACCATGCAGGGCATTTCCTCACCCTATGTCACATCAGGGGCTGAGAAGTGACCTCCATTACCCTACACTGGTTCTCAGCCAGCTTTAAAAAGGATGAACATAACACCCTTGCATGCCTAAGTCTTCATGGGCTAAACATGAAAGACTTTGAGAATTTGCGGCTGAATGGGCTTATAAATGATCCCTCAATCAAGGTTATAAGCCCAAGGAAAGCTCATTAGTTCAGTGGAACATGCTTAGATATTCTCCCCTATGCACACTATGGTTTTAGCTGAGTAACATTATACAGATATTATATTTGTCATATTTTAAATTTACCTAACACTTATGTTTACCAATGGCTTACATTTACTTACCAGGAATACTTTACATTTAACTAGCACTTCTTTTATTCTTTCATTTTTAGTTTTTTCTAACCAGTCCTTTATTTCAAAAACATATCTCTTTATGAATACCTTCTCAGCCAGTCTTTTTAGATTTTCTGGGAATTTTTCCAGCTCAGTCATCAAGCATAATGGGAAAACTGGCAGAATAAATAATTTTCTGTATTATTCCAAATTGTTAGCATATTTTTAAGAAAGGGGTTTTCTATTTTTTTAACTATAATTTTATTACCTTATATGACGAGAATATTTACTAAATTCAGATGTAGTTCTTGTGTTTCCATATTCAGACAAATTAGTTTGTTGGGTTGAGATATAATATCTGATATATTTCTTAATTAATTTGCAATATAGCATGCCGTTAATTTAGTAAATCCTAAACCTCCAACTTTTTGAGATTCGTACTATCTCCTCTTTTAATCCTTGACTTCTTTTCTTTATTACAGAATTTATGAATCATATTTTGCCAATTCTTTAACTCTCCTTCATTAAGCTTTATTGGTAGCATCATAAATAAAAATAATAATCACAGGCAGTTCCTTCATTTTACGTGCTGCAGATCTAGCAAATCATGAAAGTCCAGTTTTCCTTAAATCGATTAGCTTATCATCTGTTTCAATATTTTAAAATTATCTTCTTTCTATGTTTCCAAATTGCATGGAATATTCATATCTAAATGCTTAATAGTCTTTTGAATATCAACACATTTTCTTTTGAACTGGCATCCTATTATATATCATGTTAAACTAAATCTAGAGTGACCCAACTTCAGAATCTTTCTTTCTCTTGGTGTCACATTCCCCTGCAGGAGGTGCATGCTATGGTGGTAAGTGGGGCCAAGATAGTGGTGGTGACTTGGGCTTTGGTCTACTCCAGTGTTTCCAACCTTTGGTTTTTGGACTTCAATTCCCAGAAGCCTAAGTCAATTCCCCAAAGCACTGATCAACCAATGTACTGACTTAGGCTTCTGGGAATTGAAGTCCCCCTGTGGGGCGTGGGCTCCATGTTAGGAACCACTGGTCTAATCTGAGCACAGAGCATGTACTTTCTCCAGCCACTCCTCCTGGAGCAGAAGGATGTACAAAACAAGTGATCTTAACTTGGAACTATTGCAGTTGTTGCATACTCCACCTTCTCTCAATGTAGGCCAGTCAATGTCCGGCAGGCATGGGTGGAATGGAGCGCTGCGGGCACCCCAGGCCTCCCAGAGAAGGCAAGGCTGAAGCCTCTCCCTGCCCTCTCCAGGAGGCGGCCAAAATGGTGGCCAGTTGGCCAGCCAGTGGATTCTCCCACCCACCCGGGGAGGTGGTAATAGGCATGCACCAGAATCTGCTCAGGCGCAGAAGCCTGCCCGGAGTTCCAGGCAGGCTTCTGCGCCTGAGCAGATTCTGGTGCATGCCTATTACCGCCTTCCTGGCCATTTCATGCTGCCAGGGGGGGGTTCAAGTCCGGTTTTTGGGGTGAAAGAACCCGAAACAGTCTTCCAGGACCCCGCACCGGACACACCTGAGGTCTGAGGTAGGTGGGGCTGGTGTTGTCAGGGCTGGGGGTGCAGGTCTCGTGCTGTGTGTTGGCAACATACAGTGCAACACCTTGATTTTAGTTATATAGAGTATACATTTTCATTCACTAAAGTTGAATGTTTAAAGGCTCCCACTCCAATGAATTTATTAGAACGGCTTTGGTTGAGAACCTTGTCAAAAACATTAAGACCACAATCATCTGTACACTAATACAGATGTTCCACTGAGGGATTAATTCCCACTCATACAATTGTATGGTCATTAAGCTGGGAGTAAACCCTCTGAATTCACTAAGGATTTTTCTTAATAGACAGGCATAGGGTTGTATATATCAAATATTTCCACACACCATGGCTGTTTTAAAAGAGCCCGCAGAGTGTGGGATGATGTGTGTGGTTTTAAACCAATGGCAGGCCCGTGGTGGGGAGAGATTTTAGTGGGACGGACGGGTGCACACTGCTGCTCAAAGCCCATACCTTAAAGGGAAACACCACCTCAGCATTTTCCGCTTTGCTTCCTCTCACCAATCTCCACCCTGCTCCATGGGAGAAAGCCCAAAGCACTTTGGGCAGCTTGGGCAGCTTCTCCTGAAGATCTTTGAGCAGAGCAGAGACTAGTAAGAGGAAGTGAAGTGGGAAAATGCTGAGGTGGTCTTTCCTTTTAAGGTATGGGCTTTGAGCAGCAGCATGCGCCCGTCCATCCCAGTAAAATCTCTCCCCACCATGTGGCTGACCAATGGTAGCCCATCTAAAACATTTGAGGGCTTTTTTTACAATTGCTTTTTTTAAAATAAATGTTGTCCCCTGCTACAGTCTATTGTACTTGACTGGCTTAATATTTAGATTGCATACTAGCTCTGGATAGTTTTGCCTCAAAAGATAACACAGAACTATTATAAATAAATCAATAGACAAATGAGAGCTAGTAGATGCTGTTCTGATGGGCTATCAGTTGTTGTTTTACAACAATATATTCAAACTAAGGCCAGTTTCGTTTAATTGAGTTAATGCTAAAGAAAACAGAGGGCAGGCATACAGTACAGATTGCTAAACTCATGAACACTTAGAAGTCTCCTTCCCATGCAGAATGAGCATGTTATCTGAGATGTTTATATGATGATGTAATTAGAATTAGTAGCTAGAACAGCACAATCCCTTTGATGTTATGAATTTGTACCATTCTCACCCTGGCTTTTGATCTGGCTTGGGAAAAGAGAAATACAGAACTGTACTGGAAAAACCTTTTACGTCCATCCGAGCAGAATTACACATATCTAGCCAATTTCAACAGCCCTTACAACATTAACTTCCATCTGTGTTATGTAAGCATGCATCACAATGGTTTCTAGAGTGGGAAGCAATAACGTCTGTGACAGCAGCTTGGTTGTGAAAACTGTACTGGAGCTCTTTTCTGTTCTAACACTACTTCCGATTGCAGGCCTGGCCTTGGCCAGAGAGAATGAGCTCCATAAATACAACATTATGTCCCTTCATTTCCTTTCTCTCCCCCCACTCTGTAATGTAATCTCCTATAGAGTGGAGATTATTACCTCAGAATAAACCCTTTTTAATAATTTTGGAACTGCAGAGCTGGAAGACACCTTATAGATCAGCCCCTATAAAGGAGAAATGGAAAATCAAACTTCCATCCTCTGCATCCTGCTGAACAGAGGAAGGTAAAGAGTCTAGAACTGTGATGGCAAACCTTGGCACTCCAGGTGTTCTTGAACTTCAATTCCCAGAAGCCCTGATCAGCAGGTATGCTGACCTAGGCTTCTGGTAATTGAAGTCCAAGAACCCCTGGTGTGCCAAGGTTTGCTATCACTAGTCTAGATGTTAAATATGAACTTTGAATAAATTTTCCTCTTCCCTTTCCTCCCTCTCTGACCTTACAAAAAACCTGTACACCTGTTCTATCCACAGTTTACCTCAGAATGAACCTCACTGAACACATTAGGAGTTTCCTCCAAGAAAACAACATTTCTACAGGCCTTGTAGAAACCTTCTCATGTGCAACAAACACATAATTACTCACATTTTTTGGAGGGGGAATGCTTCTGAACATAGTGGGATGCATACCTGTCAAGCACAGCTCTGCAAAATATGGGAAATTACTGTGCATGTGTGGGCAGTAACCCATTTGTGCATGTGTGCAGTAACCCCTTTCCCCGCCATTCAAATACGGGACGGCTGCAGGAAAGGGGAGGAACAAGCACTGAAAAATGGGAAATCCCGGCCAATACGGGATACTTGACAGGTATGGTGGGATGTAATTTCTGAGTTAATATGCACACAATCACAACACTCACATTAAAGGAAGACATGTTGTTGAACTCAGACAATCTAGATTTAAGCTTATACTGTACTTGGACATGATGAAGCATATCTCCTTGAGCTGCTCACTCTTTCAGTCCTAACCTATCTTTCAAGATGGCTGCAGGAATATTTGGTGATGGTGAAGAACTGGATCTACATTATATGGGGAATGTGTGGCTATCCATATTCTGGATTACAATTTACATCAGATCCTGAATACATGCAGTTTGGGGGTAAGGTTACAGCTGGTTGCTAGGGAATGATTATCACTAAGACTGTGCATAGCAGTGGGAAACATTTTGTAAGGTACTGTATCTAGTGGAACAAGGGACTTCTGCGGATTCTGCTAGCATAATTGGCATAATACGGCCCTTGCAGAGGCCACTTCAGTCGAGAAAGCTCCTGGCCCGTGGGCTCTGCGGGCACAGAAATTGGGGGGGCAGATTAATAATCATAGGGTTGATTCACCCACATCTGACCTGACCGGCGATTCTGCTGAGGAAAGCGAATCGCTAACCTCCGTTACGTATTAGGCAATTACTGACTCACAGATCAGCCCAAGCTCTCGTGCAAATAGAGGCCATATTTACCCTGGTGTAAGCCCCGAACAATGGATTTCCCCTGTCAGTGTTTGCCCGAGTTAATTAACTTCCCCAAGAGAGATTCCCCATTAACCCGAGTAAATGGGTGATGTGATTTTCTGTCAGATGACGATTGTATCACACGCTGCCTTGAATTCCTATAAATGATGATGTCTTTTCCTCAATAAACCACTGATCTTCGCTCCATCTTGTCTCATTTCGTTCCTTTGACCAGTCTCCTCCGGGACCCCAAGGGCCGCTTCACGGCCCCAATCCAACAGACTTCAATCAAAGCATGGCTGGGGAAGGAGGCATCATATCCTTTCCAGCCTTAACATTGCAGGCTCTCTGAAACTGCTATCAATTATACTAAACCTTGTTGTGCTCTTTAATTCCACCAGTTTTGCATAAAGGAAGGCAATTTGTTGCTGTTGAGTAATATGGACCTGCTCTTTATCCTGTCCTTTTTAAAAGCAGAACCTCTTGAAAGGGTTGCAAAATAGCACTAGCTGTGACTGATTGAGTTTTTAAATACAAAGTTTCACTCACAGTCAAAGTTTCCCTGTAAGTGTGTGTGTGTGTGTGTGTGTGTGTGTGTGTGTGTGTGTAAAGGTAAGGTATATATATCCTGGGTTCTGGGGGGAAAAGACATTTCATTAAGTATAGCTTTCACACAAACATTCTCTCCTCTAAGCAGCTATTAAAAGAGTAAAATGATTTTCTTTTGCACATGGCAACCTTGGTATATTATCTTGTAATATTGGGTGCTTTTAAAGCAATGAGCACCATTTCAATAACTTGTACAACCTGTGACCTGAACAAGGCAGCTGAAAAAAAAGGTCCTGGTAGAAACAAGTGTGAACAAAATTGCTCAGGATACAATTTAGCAGGAGTGAAATGCTAAAGATTTTGCAAGGAAATTAACTCTTCTTAATAATCCTGCTCTGCCATTCAAATTTTTCAGATTCTTGCTCCCAGAATTCTCCATTCTTAAGAGTTCCACTTGAGAGACCACAACTCATCTGAAGAAAGGGACAGCTTGGTGTCTTCATGGCTTAGATCCCTCTTACTGTATTTTTTTCAGTTCAGCTTCCTTTTTTAAAACAGAAAGCTGATTCTAATGTCTGAGGAAATGGGCTTGATCCACAAAAGGTCAGATTAAACTATAGCAAAGTGAGGTGATGCAATCATGGTATCATGGGAAAAAAAACTGAGTTGGAAGGGCCCCATGAGACCATTGAGTCCAATCCGCTGCTCAATTTAGGGATCCGAATCAAAGCAGATCTGGCAGATGTTTATCCAATTTTCTCTTCAGTGCATCCAGTGTTGGAGTGCTCACAACCTCCTGAGTTAATTGGTTCCACTATCGTACTGCTCTAACATTCTATATATTTTTCTGATACTGAGCCTATATCCGGCTTCCTGTAGTTTCAGCCTTTTATTTTATGTCCTGCACTCTGGAATGGCTGAGAATAGACACTGCCACTCCTTATAACTATCTTTCAAGTATTTGAAAGTGGTATCATGTCCCCCCTCAGTCTCCTCTTCTCAATACTAAACATTTCCAGTTCATTCAGTCTTTCCTAGTAAAGCTTGGTTTCCAGTCTTATAATAATCCTTATTGTTCTCCTCTAACTTGATCCAGTTTGTTGGCATCCTTCCGAAAGTGTGGTTTGTACTGGACACAGTTGTAGGAATCGGGGCCACTGGGGGCCGGAAGGTCCCGGAGGAGGACTGATCAAGTAACGACACGAGACAAGCTGCTGGATCGATCAGACACTTTATTGGTCAAAGGCAGAATCATTTATAGGGAAAAAGTGCAACGGTGGCAAGCTGTCCTCTGGCAAGGCATTACCTCATGCGTTGACACATGTTAATGGGAAAACCTTCAAAGGGGAAGTTAATTAACTCGGGTAAACAGGGAACAAGATTGACCATTGTCTTGGGATTTAGGCAGGGGTAAACATGGCTTATTTGCACCAGGGATTTCCCCAAACCGGGAGATGAGTCATTATGGTTCATGAATCAGCTATCTGCTTACTCGGCAGAGTCGCGGGTCAGGTCACCTTAATTGGGTGAATCAAACCCTATACTTTATTCACCCCCCCTTAATTTGGCGACCGGTGAGCCCACTGGTCGGGAGCCTGTCTCACCGCAGTGGTCTCTGGTCTATTCCGTGTCCTGTGGGGCACGGGGAATCCATATCTCCCCTTTATTTTCTATTTAAGAACCTGACCGGCGACCTTACGCAAGATAGGCATCAGCTGTTGAGCGGGGATGACGTCACGGGATTTCTCTCTGGGGCGGCACTTGGAGATCAGCGAGGGAATACACTGAGCAAAGCAACAGAGCGTAATGCCTAGTATGGCTATTCCCACCACTATCTGAAGCCCCGTCTGTAGCCACCCCCAGGGGATCCATGACCACATCCAATTCCATAGGGAACCCCACCAGGCTCCCCACGCGGAGCCTTCCGTAATGCCTGCAACAATGGAATGCAGGTCCTTGATCTGGTTTTGTATCTTCCGGGAGTTGTCAGTAAGGTTAAAACAGCACATCCCATGGACAGATTCGCACCCCAGGTGGTGCAATAAGAGGAGGTAGTCGATAGCCGCTCGATTATCAAGAACAGCTTGGCGGAGTTCCACTTGCTCTTGATTAAGGAGCGCTATCGCTGAGGAGGTATGATTGATGGTTTTTGCTAAACCGCAGGCCAAATGACCAATTCTCCGTGCGTTGCCGGTGGCCAACCCCGGCACGCCGATCAAACTGACGGATAGGGAAACATACTCAGCGGGACTCATTACTCTGATGCTGCTGTCACAAGAGCTGTCTAACTGGGTTGTGCGTGTGTGCCGAATGAGCGGGGAAACATTCACATGGGATACATTTGTGTCACTAGAACGTGGGGCAATCATGTCCCTGGTAGGGAGTACAAGTGTCAAGCGACTAATGCAACACATTGAGTCCGACAGATTGGCAGGGATGTAGTTCCAGGTGTGCTGGTTGCAGGTAAAGAACCACCCTGAAGGCAGGGTGACATGAGCGTACAATGAGATGAGGGTTTCCGGTTTATTGCAAGTCCAGTTGCCAACGCCAGGGTCAATACAGCGGCGCCTTGCCTGACCGTCTGCGGTGCAACCGGTCATGCGGGTACAGGCGGCGCTCGGGCTGACCGCCACCCGAGGGGTATGGAGGGTGGCTGCATCAGCCGGCAAGGTTGGGGTAAGTTGCTGTCCCCCCCAGCGTGCATATGCCGAGAAGGCGGTAGGAGAGTGAGGGGCAAAGGATGCTTTTCGCAACCAGGCACTGTCCTCGGTGTGCTCGTCCGGAGTATGGCACACCGGGATGAGACAGGTGCTGAGCATGGATGCAGAACCAACGTCCTGTTGTAAGCAAAAATCGGACTGGTTGACGAGACCCGCCAACCTTTCCCACAAGTTGTACTGCATTCGTGTAGACAGGTCTTCACCAGGCGACAAACCGTCGGCCTGGATTGAGGCTGCCTGGGCGCCTCCCCCCAAAAGCAGGGAGAGGGCCAGGACTATGGAGATCGCCACGGTGTTGGCGTGAATCTGGGCAAAGACTGCAGCTGTGAGGTTCTCCGGCGTCGGTTCCTTCTCCTCGCGCTGGACGGCGTCCTGAGCGTCATGGCAAAGATCCTTGACCATCCCCCAGGTGACTTTAGGGATCGGCTGTCGCCTCCTACGACGGATCCTCTCGTGTAGAGTGAGGTCCTTCATCTCCAGTATCGGACTCGGGCTGGTCTGGTTCCACGCCATGCGGTTCCGTGTGGGGTTTGACACACCGAGCTGGGATCCAGACGACACCTGTAGGAGACATAACTGCAGCATACCCTCTCCCCCAGGTGACGAGCGGCACCGGCCCCCTCCAAGTGGGGTCCGGTGGCACTCGGTACCGGACCATTGGTCGCGGGAGAGCTTCCGAACGGCGGAAATGCCTCTCCTGCGGCGTGCAATCCGAAAAAACATTAAGGTGATTATATGTGAACAAAACCTTGTTTAAGCAAAACTGTGCTGCTCCTTGTGACTTGGGGAGGGCAGGAGGTTCCCCCCTTTCTATTTGTTTGTCAAGATAGGACTTTAGCGTCCGATTGACACGCTCTACAATCGCCTGCCCTTGCGGATTGTAGGGAATTCCAAAAGTGTGCTTGATGTCCCAAGTCGCCATGAAGGCAGCCAACTGCCTAGAGCAGTAGGACGGTGCGTTATCCGTTTTCACGTGCCGTGGCTTGCCCATCGCCGCGATGCAGGAAAGGAGGTGCTGCTCCACGTGGGTAGCCGTCTCCCCTTTCTGCGCCGTGGCCCAAACGAACTGGGAAAAGGTATCAATGCAGACGTGCATGTATTGCCACCTGCCAAACTGCGGCACATGCGTGACGTCCATCTGCCATACCTGGTTGGCCTCAGTCCCCCGTGGGTTGACCCCCCACGAGGGCCCCCCCGGCGCCCCTGCGCAATGCTGGCAAGAGCGGACTATACCCTGGGCTTGAGAAAGCGGCAGATTGAACTGTCTGGCGAGTGCCTTGGCATTTTGGTGAAAAAATGCATGACTTTGGATTGGAGTAGTGAAAACTCCCAAGACTGAACGTTGCTGAATTTCCTTTGCGGCCGCGTCCGCTCTGCTATTGCCCACGGAAATCGGACCCGGTAGGTCTTGGTGACTTCGGATGTGGGCAATATAAAGCGGCTCCGTGCGGTTTCGCAAATGAAATTGAGCGGTGAGAAACAGACTTAGTAAATTCTTGTCTATCGCGGGAGTGATGTAAGCTCCCGGTAGACTGTGCAACAAATTCCTTACGTACAGGCTGTCAGTAATAATATTCAAGCGCTCCTGGGCGAAGGTGCGCAAGGCAAGGTTCACGGCTGCCAACTCCGCCCGCTGAGCGGACTTCTGTGGAAGAGTTAGCAGCGTGTGCCAAGCTTCGCCCTCCTGCCAGGTCAAAACACCATAGGTGCGACCTCCGTCTGTGAAAACTGTCCTGGCCCCCTGAAGCGGGACCAGCGAGAGCAACTCGAACAAGCTGACTGTTCCTGTCTGTAGGGAAACGAGTCTAGGGTCCTTGGGCAAGTGGTACGCTAAACTCCCAGTGAAACCTTCCAAGGCTATCGGAAGCGAGTCACCTAGCTGCACTAATTGGTGAACTTGTTCCTTGGTGAAAGGAACCACAATTTTGGCCAAATCATTTCCTGAAATGTCCCTAGCTCTCAGCCTGCCGCGGTAAATCACCGCGGAAACCAACTCTTGGGGCGGAACGATGTTCCGTGATGATGTGTTAGGCAAATAAACCCACTCCACAATTTTCGCTCCCTTCTCTGAGTCTACGCCTAACGCCCCAGTGAACATGGATCCTGACCGTACGATGTACAAATTCAGGATCGGGGCATAAGGCCCCTGGGCGATCCTATCCACCCACCTCTGGCTGAGAACTTGGTTCACTTTCTCGAGCGCCAAGCGCGCGTCTCGAGAGATTTTTATCCGGTCTGCCGGCTGCTTACCTAAAGTTAGCAGCGAGAAGAGCGGCTTTAAGAGATCCGTATCCAATCGGAAATACGGTCTGGCCCAATTAATGTTCCCTAAAATCTGCTGTAACTCTACCAGGGTGACTGAGTCCTGCAAAGCTATCTGGGGTAAAACCGGTGCGGCAAAAGAACGGAGAAGCCGATGACCCAAGTATGAAAAGGGCTCGGTTTTCTGCACCTTCTCTGGGGCTATGAGTAGACCCTTGTCCCCCAGGCTGGCCTGGAGGTCAGAAAACACTGCGCTGCCGAGTTGCGGCAACGCCACTAAGATATCATCCATGAAATGACACACAATAGCTTTAGGGTAAAGGCTTCGAAACTTTGCCAGCGCGTTGTGAACATAAATTTGGCACAGGGTGGGCGAATTGAGCATGCCCTGTGGCAAAAATTTCCACGCGTAACGCTGCGTGGGCTCTCCGTGGTTCACAACCGGCACTGTAAAGGCGAACCTTTCCCGGTCCCGGGGGTCTAAGGGGATTGTATAGAAGCAATCCTTGAGATCTACAACTAGAATCTCCCACCCCTCGGGAATCATATTTGGATTCGGGATGCCGCATTGAAGCGGACCCATGGGCTGAATACATTTATTGATCTCTCTGAGATCGTGGAGGAGTCGCCACTTCCCCGACTTCTTCTTAATTACAAAAACTGGCGAGTTCCAGGGACTGGTGGACTGCTCTATATGTCCTGCGTCTAGCTGTTCCTTCACTAGCTGCTTTAGGGCAACCTGTTTCTCTCCCACAACCGGCCATTGTTCTACCCAGACCGGAGTATCGGTGAGCCATTTAAGTGGCAACGCCATTACCCGAAGGTAAGGGTGGCACCGTACTGCTGGAGAATGTCTCGCCCCCAAAGGTTGACGTGCACGTCAAGAATGTGCGGCCGAACTACCGCCGTGCCGTCAGCCCCTGGGATGGTGACTTCTACCCACTCTCTGCTCCTAAACGCTTCCTGAACGCCACCTACCCCCCACACATCGGAGACCGGCTCAATGGCCCACTCCCTCGGCCACTGGCTCCTGCTTATCACGGATACGTCAGCTCCGGTATCGAGGAGGCCTGAGAACACCCTTCTGTTCAAAAATACCTCGATAACGGGGCGCTGCTTCCACTCAATGTTGGTCTCCACTGTCGCTAAGACCTGGTATCCTTGCACTGCCTCAACCGCGCTCAAGCGGCCTGCTGAGCCGGGCTCTGAGCTGTCACTGAGCCTCCCCTGGCTGCCTGCTGGCGAGTGACAAGGAACCATGATCAGTTGCGCTAAGGAATCTCCCTTGTGAATGGTCTGGGGCAGGTGTGTCCAGAGTTGGACCTGGAGAACGCCTGAAAAATTCGAGTCAACGACTCCTGGAATTATGAAAATTCCGCGTGCTCCAGCTACACTACGGGGCAAAACTAAACCTAAAAAGCCTCTGGGCAGGGGACCCATGTACTGGGAATCGACCAGATAGACTGTGCCTGGCAGATCGCATGTAACGTCTACCTGACAAGTCAATTCTAGCCCTGTGCTACCCTTGGGGCTGGCCTGTGCCCTCGTAGTGCCTGGAATGTGCCTGGAACCTAGTCCAGCTCTGGGAAGTCCGGATTCTGGGGAATGAGAGAAGTCTCTGTTTGGACTGGGGCCAGAGACATGCCCGCGTTCCGGTTTCCCGAACTCGGACAAAACTTGGCCCAATGATAGCCTTTCCTGCACTTTGGACATGGGGTTTTCGGGGCTGTGGACTGGCTGGACCTTTGTCCGCCTCCCTTTGATCGGCATTCTTTAGCGAAGTGCCCGACCTTGCCACAAGTGTAACAAGTTCCCCTGGTCTTTCCCTTGGGGTGAGATCTCTTTCCCCCCTGTACTGCAGCCGCTAGCAGACCCATCTTGTAGGAGTCCGTGCCGACGTCAGAACAGGCTCTAATCATGTCCGACAGTGTCAGGTCAGGACGATTGCCTAGGGACTGCAAAATCCTACGGCAGTCCAAGTTGGCATTGTCCTTGGCTAGCTTGATCATGAGCTCTTGCTGGGCTTGCTCATTGTCAATCTGCCTGGTGATGGCTTCTTCCAGGCGATTGATGAAGTCCATGTAGGGTTCCTGGGCTCCCTGCTTGATAGCGGTATAATTCTTAGCCGCTTTGCCAGATGCTGGGATCTTGAAGTACGCCCTATAGGCGGCTTCAGCGGACATTTCGAGAGTGGCGAGAGGCAAGTTGATTTGGGCGTTAATGGCCTCAAAGGCACCTGAGCCATATAGCTGCTCAGCGATTACCGCGCCTCCCATTCTCGCGGCTCTGGCCTGCGCCTCGAGCCGGTACTCGCTGTCCCAGATCATGTACTGGCTAGGGGTTAGCATCATCCTCATGACGGCTTTCCAGTCGTGAGGAATCCACATGGTGGTCTCGCACGCTTGCTGAAGCGTGCCCCTAGTAAAACGACTTTGGAGCCCTGTCTCTGAGATTGCTTTCCGTAAAGCCATGAGAAGCTTGTACGGGACTGGGGAATGAACTATCTGTTGCGCGCCTGTGAGCGCGTCCATCTCCATTCGGATTGGACAAATCTGTCTAAGCTCAGCTAGTTGTTCTGCTGACAATTCCCCCTTCTTGAGCTCTATCTCTGCTGTGCGCTGAAGGGCACTCTTTACAACTAGGGAAGCTGGCGCTGTCAGAGGAACGCCTGCGCTCCTCATTCCTTGCATTCCTTCGGTGACGTCTGCAGCTGTCACCGGGGGAAGGCTTCCCTCGCTGCTATGCTGATAGCTGAATGACGGACAGAGCGCCGTGGGCGCAGCCGGGTGGACTGGCTGACCTGAGGGCTCTTCTAACGGGGGTTCTAGGGCCTCTGTCCGGGCTGGCTCGATCTGCTCTAAGAGCCTCCTACACTTTTTCCATGTGCTGACTACCCTGCCGGGCGCTTTGGGGGGTTGCTGGATGCAGTCTCCTATCTGATCCCAGAGCTTCAAGGTTAACGTACCTACTTCTGGGTAAAGTAGGCAGTGTCCCCTGAGGTACGCCAAAAGTCTCGCTAGCTCTCCGCTGTGAAATCGCAACTTAAAAACCCTGGCCAGGATTCTGAACTCTTCCTCACGAGTTCTTTGGCTAGCGGACGGACTTGGTCTATGAGAGCAAGTCCCCATATTACCTGTGATGGGTCCCTCGAAGTTTCCTTCTCGGGCCGAGAGTCGACGCGTCCTTTTACAGGTAACAGTTCTGGCGACGAGTGTCTGGGGTAGCTGTCGGAGCGTGGATCTTCCTGTCCCGGGCCCTCGGCGGCCACTGCAATGTCAGGGGCTCACAGCCTGCCCTGACCGGAACGCGTTTTTCCCTTCGCGAACCTCCCCAAAGCCGGGAAAAAGGTAGGTAGGAAAGTCTCTTGGGAATGCCTCGCCGCAGCCACTCCTCTGTCCGGCTGGCTGCCGACCAGAGTGCCGCGCAGTCCTCCGGGACAACGGGTCGCGGTTCAGGCGTTGAACCGGACCGCGTGGATCGTTACTCACGAGTAGACCTCTCCGGGGTCCTCTTACTCACGAGTAGCATCACGTCGCGGGTCACCAGCTGTAGGAATCGGGGCCACTGGGGGCCGGAAGGTCCCGGAGGAGGACTGATCAAGTAACGACACGAGACAAGCTGCTGGATCGATCAGACACTTTATTGGTCAAAGGCAGAATCATTTATAGGGAAAAAGTGCAACGGTGGCAAGCTGTCCTCTGGCAAGGCATTACCTCATGCGTTGACACATGTTAATGGGAAAACCTTCAAAGGGGAAGTTAATTAACTCGGGTAAACAGGGAACAAGATTGACCATTGTCTTGGGATTTAGGCAGGGGTAAACATGGCTTATTTGCACCAGGGATTTCCCCAAACCGGGAGATGAGTCATTATGGTTCATGAATCAGCTATCTGCTTACTCGGCAGAGTCGCGGGTCAGGTCACCTTAATTGGGTGAATCAAACCCTATACTTTATTCACCCCCCTTAATTTGGCGACCGGTGAGCCCACTGGTCGGGAGCCTGTCTCACCGCAGTGGTCTCTGGTCTATTCCGTGTCCTGTGGGGCACGGGGAATCCATACACAGTACTCTAGATGTGGTCTGACTAGTGCTGAATAGATGGGGACTAGTACCTCACATGTTTTGGAGACTATATTTCTGTTACTGAAACCTAAAATAGCCCTCTTTTTTGCCACCACATATGTCTTGCCCAGCCCTAATAAGTAATAGTCCAGGCAACGAACAGAACAACAGCAGGAATTTATTTAACAGTCTTTCAGGTTACACTTACAAGGTGCTCCTGACATAAGATGGCTATACGAATCCCCTGAAATCAGTCCCTCTGGATTCTGTCATAGAAGAGGCAATGCCTAGGCTACACCCTTTGAGTGATAGCATTTAGAGGAGACCCAGGCTTAACACATTACTAGCTACCCTGTGCATGTTGGGAAGTATAAATCCGGTCTGACCCTTGTTTACCAGTGGGGCTTATATAGTGTCTCCCCGGTGGTGGCTCCTTGATACAAAGTAGCAACCCAGCGGACAAGCATGACCAACCAATCATAACAAGATATACAAGTATTAACCAATCAGAAATAGGATCCAAAAGTGTACCCAATCACAGAACTCTAATTAGCATAATGAGCACGCTCAGAGAGGGAGATTTTGCACCAACTTTAGCTCCTAATTTGGATGGCGGGAAACCGCCATTTTCTCTTTGCAAGGATGTTGCTTGAGCAACTTCCAATTCTGCCTTAATACACAACAACATGACACTGTTGACTCATATTCAGCTTGTGATTTAAAATTCCAAGATCCTTTAATACTATGGTATTACTGAACTAAATATCCCCCATCTTTTAACTGTGCATTTGGTCCCCCCTCAGGTGTAGAACTTTACATTTACCCTTGTTAAATTTTGTTCTGTTGTTTCCAGTCTAGCGCTCAAGCCTATGAATAGCTTTTTGAATTTTGTTCCTGTGTTCTAATGTTTCTTTTTCTCTTTATCAGACCCAATCTGATCTAATGATATTTTGACATTCTAAATTACCTCCACTTACTAATATGGAGTCTATCTAGTGAATGCCTGAACTCCACTTAAGAAGGAGCTGTGAGCTTCAAACAGGCCAAAATCCACAGCTGGACTTTATTTTTGTAGCAATAGAGAATCTATATTCTATTCTCTTCTTTGTTCTGAGCCAGAAGAATAGTTAATTCCTGCTGCAAAATATACTGTTTCTCTCCCTCCCATGATGCAAAGATACAACTGGGATAGGATGGGTATATAAAGACCTTAAAATGTGGTCAGTTTTTGCTTTTGTGTGTGTTGCCTTCTCCTTTTTTCCTGTCTCTCTTCCATTCCTTGTTTTTTCTCTCTAATATCATGCCCAATTTAGGAGTAATATAACCCAAAATATATCCTTTTCTGAAAACTTGGCCTGGTGAAAATGTCAACCTAATACAATTTACAGTTTATCCTTAGTTAGGCTCTCTGTTTCTCTGTACGCCAGACTTTACTGGCTTATAGACTAGGCTGTTTCTGTGGCTTCAGTGAACTAAATATTTGATGATCTGACCTTTTGTTGACGCTTCTGTGCAGAGTTTTATTTTCCTGCTCATAACAGTTTCATTTTTCTAACCTAAATCCAGTGATATATGTTTTGAGAAGTTTATATGCCTTCAGAGAATGTGTGCTGTTTTGGATATATTACTGGTTCCCAAAACCCATCTGTCCCAGACAATATAGGGCCAGTAATTAAGGATTACAAGAGCTGTACTCCCACAATACCTGAAGTACCATATGTTTCTCTTGTGAACCATAGCTTAACTTTACATTCAGGCAAAACTCTCAGGATCCCTGTTAGATCACTGATATTCTTGTCAGTTACAAATCTGCTCTGTTATTTATAACCAAAATCCATAGTGTATGAATGGCAGAGCTTTAACGTGAGTTGAGGATAAAATCTGTGTTATTCACACTGAGTATGTTGTATATGTCAAGCACCTCACACACAAATCTGTTCCCACTTTTAATGCATCCCAGTTATCTTGCTGATGATGGGATTCAAATGGCAGCTGTTTTCTCTACTGTCCATCCACTCTCACTGCTGCTGTAGCCATATGGAATAGTTTCATCTGTAATGACTACAAATCCTCTACATCAGGGGTCCTCAAACTTTGCCCTCCAGATGTTCTTGGTCTTCAATTTCCAGAAGCCTGATCAGCAGGTGTACATCATTTCAAACACTCACATTGCCTGAACCAATGCAAAGATCATGGATTCCAAAAAAAGTAGAAGCCCAAGTGGTGGAAGGAAAAAAATACAGATGGGGATGATTCTGAGTTGGTTTGCTTTGAATTGCACATCATGTTGTCAATGGAAAACAAAATGAATCCGCATCCCATTTCCTAAGTATTTCCCACATTATGTCTCAATGTAGTCCTACCTTTAGCTATTGTATAGCTAATTTTATCTGGACTGAAGCATCTGGATGTTTTAGTGATGAAAGATATGAACAGCCTGTCATAAATGGCAATATTGGACTACCAGTACTGGAGAGTGAGGTTGTAAGAGCTTTTCAAACATCCAAAGATGGGAAAGCAAGAGGGCCAGATGGGAAAGCAAGAGGGCCAGTAGAAATTTTGGAACTTCTGTCCAAAGTTAACATCAAAGAACTGATGGACCTTTTTAACACCATTTATGACACAGGGATCCTTCTGAGCGATTAGTTGCTATCAAACTTTGTTATACTGTCTAAGAAACCAAATACAAAGTCCTGTGAGGAGTACAGAATGATTAGCCTCATGAGTCACACTCTTAACATCTTCTTGAAAATAATCCATAGCAGAATTTATAAGAAGTGTGAAGAAAGCACAGGTGAAACACAATTTGGCTTCTGGAATTCTATGGGTACCAGAGAGGCACTGTTTACAATGCAGGTCCTCATACAAAGATGCAGAGACATGAGATGTGATGTCCACGCATGTTTTATAGATTATGCAAAAGCCTTTGATAGATGCCATCATGAGAAGATGATCACAGCACTGAAGAAAATAGGTGTAGATGATAAAGATATCAAAATCATCACCAACCTTTATTTGAATCAGACAGCTCAAGTCAGAGTTGAAGAGCAGCTGATACAGCAGGTTCAAACTCACAGAGGTGTGCGACAAGGCTGTGTGTTTTCCCCGACACTGTTTAATATATATTCTGAGAGTACTTTTTTCAGAAGCACATCTCATACACGGCACGAGGTCTCAGCTTGTCCCAACTCCCGCCAAAATGAGACCCGGCCTTGTGATGAGTGCCACTCCACTTGTCCTCACTGATCGGTTGGAACTGGCCTCTTCATTCCCGTACTAACGGAAAAGTATTCCGACTCAGCAAGAGAAAGCAAAGCGGACTTTTGGTAGTATTGCAAAAGGGTGTCTTCACACAGTTTGCCCAAACAGGGAAAACCGGCAAAGAAAATGGGTATCTAATGGGTAATGGCATTGCCTTATAAAATGTTGCAGATAAAAAGTTTCTGCAAACCCCTCTGGGATTGGTAGCGGCTTCATCCATTAGATCTTTTCCACCCTTATCATGGCTTTCTTATGGGAATTTGGCCTTCAAAGTAGCATTAGGTGAGGGGGAGGCAAGCTCTGTCCTGGGAAGGCGAAGACTCCCGAAATCTCTCCCTCTCTACCTTCCTAGCTGCACTGGCCGAAATAACAAAGAGTCCATGTTGCAAAGTAACAAGGCCTTATCTGAAAATTCCCTTTCAACTCTCTCCTGGCTGAGAAGAGTTATAAAAACCGGACTTGACAAAATAAGTCCATTTAAAGATTTAATGAATAAACAGAAAGTTCCAAAATACAGAATAAAAATCTCTCTAAGCTATGCTAAGAAAAATACATTCTTCTAACAAAGAAAAATAGTGTTTCAAAAAGCAATACATATCTGAAAGTAGGCAGTGCGGCTAAAAGCCGCCCATATGGTTCAGAGTCCAGATCCAGTCTGGAGGCAAACAGACAGCGTATCGAGATGCAATCAAGATAGTTGTTCAGATCTCTATATCTGCGGTGCTCTGAGCCCCAATATTTATACAGATTTTGGTGAGAATGCATGCGGAGATCTTTTAGTGACAGATAACTCTTTTGATGGGACATTTGTTATGCAGTAGAGATCTAACTCTCACTACAAATATCCAAATACAGTAATACCTCATACAAAGTCCGCTTCATACAACATGGAATTCATACAACATTGCTTAATTTCTTGAAAAAAGTTACCTCATACAAAGTCACCTTTGTATGAGGCATTCAGTTTTTCCCAGTTTGCATTGTGCCTGGGCAGTATAAAAGGCAGGACATATGCATGCATTGCTCTTGTGGGTTTTGCACAAGACAAAGAGTGTTTAGGAGTGGTTTTGAGCATGATTTTGGATTTTTTTGGATTTTTCATCAGAATTTTTAGAAACATTCTTGGGATTTTTGCAGCATTCTTCAGGTTCTTGGACAATCAGGGTTATTTGACAGGTTTTCATAATGTATTTAGCCTTTAGACAATGTTTTCTTAAAGTTCTGTCAGTTTCCTGTCTGTTTCCTTGACTTTGCCCTGAAGTCTGTGCGGTTACAGTACAATGTATCTCTATGGAAACGAAGTTGTACGAGGCATCGCAGCAAGAATTTGGACGTTGTATGAGGCAAACATAAATTCTGGCAGAACAAATGCAAGGCAACAATCAGGAAAGCAAAGCAAGACTTTGAGGAGCGTATAGCTAAAAATACTCAGAGAAATAACAAAGACTTCTTTAAGTACATTAGAAGTAAGAACCCAACTAGGAAGGCCATTGGACCATTAGATGACAATGGAAGGCAAGGGGTTATTAAAGAGGAAACAGAGATTGCAGAGAGACTCAATGAATTCTTTGCTTCAGTATTCACTGAAGAAGACAGAGGCCACATGCCCAAAACAGAGCCTATCTTCGTAGGGAGGGAAACCGAAGAATTAAGCCAGATAGAAATAACCAGGGAGGAGGTCCTTGCATGTCTTGTTAAACTAAACACTAACAAATCACCAGGACCAGATGGCATCCATCCACGAGTTCTCAGGGAACTTAAAGATGAAATTGCTGATCTCCTAGCCAAAATATATAATCTTTCCCTCAAATCAGGCTTTGTGCCTGATGACTGGAAGGCAGCGAATGTAACACCAATTTTCAAAAAAGGATCCAGGGGTGATCCAGGGAATTACCGACCTGTCAGTTTGACATGTGTCCCAGGTAAAGTGATGGAAACCATCCTAAAAGATAGAATTAATAGGCACATAGAAGAGAAGGCGCTGCTAAAGGAGAGCCAACATGGCTTTTGCAAGGGCAAATCATGCCTCACTAATCTGTTGGAATTTTTTGAGAGTGTCAATAAGCATGTGGATAAGGGGGATCCAGTTGACATTGTTTATCTGGACTTTCAGAAGGCTTTTGACAAGGTCCCACACCAAAGGCTCTTGAATAAACTTACCAGTCATGGAATAAAGGGACAGGTCTTGTCCTGGATCAGCAACTGGCTAAGGGACAGGAAACAGAGGGTAGCACTAAATGGACACTTCTCCAAGTGGAGGGAAGTAAAGAGTGGGGTCCCCCAAGGTTCAGTACTGGGACCCCTGCTTTTCAACCTCTTCATAAATGATCTAGAGTTAGGAGTAAAAAGCAAGGTAGCCAAATTTGCTGACGACACTAAATTATACAGGGTAGTGAAAACTGTGAGAGATTGTGAGGAGCTCCAGAGGGATCTCTCGACACTGGGGGAGTGGGCAAAACAGTGGCAAATGAGTTTCAACATTAGTAAGTGCAGAGTGATGCATGTTGGGGCAAATAACCCCAATTACATTTATAAACTGATGGGGTCTGAACTCTCTGCGACAAACCAGGAAAGGGACCTTGGTGTCCTGGTGGACAACTCAATGAAGGTGTCAACCCAGTGTGCCTCAGCAGTGAAAAAAGCAAACTCAATGCTAGGGATCATTAGGAAGGGTATAGAAAATAAGTCAGCAAGTGTCATTTTGCCTCTTTATAAATCTATGGTGAGGCCCCATCTGGAATACTGTGTACAGTTCTGGTCGCCATACCTCCAGAAGGATATTATGGAGCTGGAAAAAGTGCAGAGGAGGGCAACCAGAATGATTAGGGGACTGGAACACCTTCCTTACCATCTGAGGCTGCAACGGTTGGGCCTCTTCACTCTTGAACGACGACGTCTAAGAGGTGACCTGATTGAAGTTTATAAAATCATGCATGGTGTGGACAAAGTAGATAAGGAAAAACTGTTTTCCCTATCGCATAACACTAGAACTAGGGGACACTCCATGAAACTTTTGGGTACTAGTTCTCAAACAAATAAGAGAAAGTACTTTTTCACCCAGAGGATTACTGGTCTATGGAACTCCCTGCCAGAAGAAGTGGTGACAGCTGTCAGTCTTGACAGCTTTAAGAAAGGATTAGACAAGTTCATGGAGGACAAGAGTATCAATGGCTATAATTATGGATACTTAAGGACAACCTCCGGGTTGGAGAGATAGGCAGGATATCTCTCAATATCATTTCCAGGGAATCCTAAACAGGCATCTGCTTGGGAATACCCTGAAGGAAATGGTGAGCCACTGTGTGATACAGAATGCTGGACTGGATGGGCTGTGGCCTGTTCCAGCAAGGCTGTTCTTATGTTCTTATATCGCGGCTAGGATTTTGCATGCCTCATACAAATTCCAAATGTGTATAAAGTCCAAATTTGTGGGACCAAGTTTGGATGTTGTATGAGGTATCACTGTAGTGAGATATTGCATATTCCCAGGGTTGGTATATGGAGTTGAAGCTTAGACATTGACTTAAGCATCTGAAAAGAGATTTGAAGCTTTTGAAATGTGGATCTACAGATGACTGCTAAGGATATCATGGGATTACCATGTGACTAATGTAGAACTATTGTGCTGAATGGATAAAGAGCAAGAACTCTTTAAGACCATTAAACAAAGAAAGCTCCAATACTTTGGCCATGTTGTGAGGAACAACATAAAGTATAAATACTCTAACTCACTCTGCAAGGAAAGATCCCTGGGAAGAGAGGCTATGGAAATAGACAGACTTCATGGTTGAGGAACCTGAGAGACTGGTGTGGCATGTCCTCAGAATAATTGTTCCAAGGAGCTAAGAACAGGAAGACTATCGCAATAATGATAGCCAAAATCCGGAATGGATATGGCACCTGAAGAAGAAGAATTTTATATGGATTGAGGCATCGGGGTATTTTCTGGTTTCCCAGACTTCATACGGGACTACAAATCCATGACAAAACAACTGCTTTACTTTCAAATGACAGGGACTCACAAAGACACTGGGTAGGCCCCCTTGAAAGCAGCTCTCAAACAATTGGTGACTAGATGGAGAAAGAATCTGAGCAGGCAGAAAAGGAACATCCTGTGTTCCTAATGCTATTAATCACAGCCCCACATTGAGTAGGTATATGCAGTGGACTTTGACATTTCTGAAGGAAGCACAGAGCTGTGTTAAGGGGAAAGGGCACAAAGAAAACATAAAATAATATACCCTTTGCCGCTATTTAAATAAACACAAGTAACCAGCACCAAAAAGTCAGGGTCAGCACTTTGTGGTTGGCCTTCACACACGTGGCAAAGAAAAGTTCCATTTTATTTTTTAAAATGCCATTCCCATTTTCATGACCAACAACTTGCTACCTTTGATTGGAGTTATCAGAATTTTAGGTCATACCTTTTCATCTCCTGAAATGCTGAGCAAATAGACAAAAAATATAAGCTCCTCCTTTTCCTGAAATACATGTATAACTTTAACAGACTAGCTCTTTTACTTACTGTACAAGATCAAATGCTTACTAATGCCCTTCCATCCCACTTTGCTTTAAAGATTTCAGCAGATAATGCAAATAATATTTACATTCCAACCCTGAACACATTTACCAGAACTAGATTGAAGCAGGGCAATCCTATTGCTATGCACTGCATTGTTGTTGTTGTTGTTGTTGTTGTTGAGTCACACAGTCGATTCCGACCCCCTGTGACCCCATGAACCTTTGCACGCTAGGCACCCCTATCCTCCACCATCCCAATTAATGTACTGTATAGGTAAAGATAAAGGTCACCCTTGCTCGAAAGCCAGTCGTATCCCACTCTAGGGTTCAGTGCTCATCTCTGTTTCATAGCCGAAGACCCAGTGATGTCTGCTTCTGCAGACATTTCCATGGTCATGTGGTAGGCATGACTAGACACTGGAGTGCACGTAATGCTGTTTACCTTCCCACCGAAGTGGTCCCTATTTATCTACTTGCAATTTCATGCTTTCGAACTACTAGGTTGGCAGAAGCTGGGACAAAGACGGGAGCTCACTCCATCCTGCAGTATTCGGGTATTGAACCGCTGACCTTCTGCCTTCCAGTCAGCGTATTAGCCACTTGAGCCACTGCAGTCCCTTAATGTACTGTATATTTATGTGCAAATGGCATTTAAAAATGCTTCACCCACTGATAGGCCAAAGAACTGGGAAGAATTTTCCTTTAAATTTCTCTTGGGGAAGAAGAAATTTTCCAACTATTTTGGAATAGTTGTAATGTAGCTTTCCTGCTTATTTCCCAATGTATTTTGGGTTTTTGCATTGCCACAGCAAGTGATCGTAATGGCATCTGAGTTGGCTGACCAGAGACTATTTGATCTCCTTCACCATGACTTCTATCTAGTATCATTCTAGTACAGGGATTCTTAACCTGCAGCCCATGGGTTGGATTCAGCCTGCCAGCACCATTTCATGCACCCCCCACCCTGCCTTCACCACACCCAGAAGTGCCATGTGGTAGAAGCAGGGCAAAATGTCCATCTGGTCCCTGAAGCTGTCTGAGGGAGCATGACCCAGCCCCCAGCTTAAAAAGGTTGAGAACTCCATTGTGGTGGTTGTCGGGAGGTGGCCACAAAATCGGTGGAGTCTTTTTAGAGCAAAGTGGCTGTTTCTAGGAGAGCAAGAAAAGAGCAAGAAAAAGAGTAGGGGGGAAACCTCACATTTAAGGTCACAAGATGAATCAATTAATAATAAACTACTACTACCTCATATTTCTTAGAAGAATGACCTTTTTATTTGAGAAATTTTGTCTCAGTGCTTGTCATGTTTCTGGGTTCAGACCTCCCAAATATTACATCTGGAAGGTACATTTTATCTCTGCTGCAGATGCTTATAGCATATCTTCTTTCCTGTTAGCCCTGCAGCATGTGTGTGCAAGAACTATCTTTTGTCCAGTTCCAAGAAAAGGTTAGTCCTGTGCCATAGCCTGTCCTCCAATTTCAGCAATGTATTTTTCCCCTAGAAGAGGAGACTGGATGTTTCTACCTTCCAATTTTCTCTCATCCTCCTTGGTTTAGGTAACTGGCTGCAGCTGTTTACTGTATGGGACCAAAGACAACAGAACAGCCGAAGGGTTGGCTTAACACAGGTTTATTGCATGATGTTCCGGTGGAGCATGAGGTAATGGTGGTGATACATCTCAATATATACAGTAGCACTCTACATTTGAATCTTGTAGCACGGTAGCTGTTGTGTTCTAATAGTGTAACCTTATTCATGTGATAACAATGTAACCTTTCCTACAAGTAACAATATAGTCGTCAGCTGTATCACCATAAACCCTGTATTAGGACGCGAGCTAATAACCACCAGTGGGCAGCAGCGAGCGTCCAAGCTCTCTTGGTCCATACTCATCAATAGCCACAGCGCGGAGTTTCCCGCCACTACCTACACCTGGACAAGAAGGGCGTGACCAGCAATGATGTCACGCAGACGATAGCCAACCGGCTATCGTGGAGCCACATTCGAATGTTTATCACTGTATATATAGAGCTTTGCATCCGCCATTACCTCATGTTCCCTCTGTCCACCATGCAATAAACCTGAGTTAAACCAGCCCATGGCTGTTTCCTGTGTCTTGGTTCTCATACACTAAATTGGCGACGAAGGTGGGATGATGGATCCCCAAGGAGCCAGGACACAGAGCGGTTTCAACATTACCAAACCGCAAGACTGGGAACTCTTTGAGATGGATTTCCAGGCGGCACTGGTGGAACTCAAAGTCAAAGACGACGAGGAAAGGAAGAGGGCCATCCTCACCAGAATGCTTGGGATAGAAACCAAGCGAACGCTGGTGAGCATTATTGCACCGAAGAAGATGAGTGACTTCAAAACCGAGGACATTATGAAACTGCTGCGTGACCGGTTCCGACCCTCGAGGGCAATGTTTCCCGCTCGGAGCGCGTTTTGGAGGCGAGTCCAAGCGCCGGATGAGTCGGTTGAGACCTTCGTAACAGCCATGAGAATAGCCGCCGCCCCCTGCAGATGGGACAACCTAGAGATGGCCCTAAGGGACGGCGTTCTTTGTGGCCTGAGGGACAAGGAAGTGCAGCGCAGCCTGATGAACAAGGAGCCGCCACCCACGCTGGCAGAGGTTGTGGAGGCCGCGGAATCCGCGGAATCCACGAATGCTGGGGTAGACGAAATGCACCAGTGGCGTGAGTGGCATCCTAGGGCCGGCAAAGCGGAAAATTCGGTGCACGGCAAGTCCAGACAGTCGGTGCACGCGACCCGACGAACCTCAAAGTCGTCTACGGAAGGCAGCGACGGCGAGGAGGTCAAGAAGGTCCGAAAAGGAGGGCGCCGCTGCGATGGTTGCGGAGCGGCCCATGAGCGCGCGAAGTGCCCATTCAGAAAAGCCGAGTGTTACAACTGCGGTCGTCGGGGGCACATCGCCAAGGCGTGCAGAAATCGGAAAGAGGGCCGGAGGCACTCACAAGACCGTTCGGCCAGACCGGACCGTCCACCGAGGTCCAAAGATGGCGCCCGGACCACGAGGAAGCAGGACGGCGTGGGCCGCATCTCGGACGACAGCGAGGACGACGCCCCCGTGTTCAGTGTGTCCGCAGGACAACCCCATTACTTCGTCGAGGTACTAGTACAAGGGGCCCCTATTAGGATGGAAATTGACTCGGGGTCCTCCTATTCTATAATTCCCCAGAGAGAGTTCTTGAAAATCGACCCCCACGTGCGGCCCAAACTTAAAACGTTGAGGTCCACGCTTCGAGGCGTGCAGGGGAACAGCATTCCGGTGTTAGGGGTCGGGAAATTTCGGGTCCGTTTTAAGAAACATTCTGCGGAACTCCCTCTAGTTGTTCTCAAAGGGGGAAATTGTAGCCTCCTCGGGACCCAGTGGTTTCAGCCTTTGGGTTTGTTCATAGGGGGGGTGCATGCTGTGGGTGCGGATCCAATAAAAGCGGTGTGCGACGCGCACTCCACCGTTTTTAAAAAAGGACTGGGAAAGTTCAAGGGACCCCCTGTAGCCTTCGACCTAGACCCGGAGGTCCGCCCGATAAGACTCAAACCACGCAGGGTGCCGTTCGCACTAAAGGACAAAATAGAGGCGGAACTGGACAAACTGGTGGACCAGGGGATTCTTGTTCCTGTTGATTCCGCGGAGTGGGAAACTCCAATTGTTACAGCACTAAAAGCTAATGGGGAGGTGCGCATTTGCGCTGATTATAAGTGTACAATTAACAAGGCAATCCGCCCTAATGCATACCCGGTGCCGGTGGTCAGCCACCTTCTGGCCAGGCTGAATGGGGGAAAATGTTTCGCTAAGCTCGATTTAGCACAAGCCTACCAGCAACTCCCTGTAACTCCCGCCACGGCAGCGGCACAAACTATAGTTACACATAAAGGGGCGTTCCAGGTGTCGCGTTTACAGTTCGGCGTGAACTCGGCACCCGGCCTTTTTCAGTCGATTGTGGAACGCCTCCTGAAGGGGCTGGAGGGAGTGTTGTGTTATTTTGATGACGTATTGATAACAGGGGGGAGTGAGGCCGAACTGGCAAAGAGATTGGATAAAGTACTGACTGTGTTCGAGAAAGCGGGGCTGCGACTGAGGAAAGACAAATGCGTATTTTTCGAAACAGAGGTTGAGTTTTTAGGGTTCCGTGTCACACCCGAGGGAATTAAGCCGTCCAAATCCAAAGTAGCCGCCATCAAGCAGGCTCCTCGCCCCACATCCAAAACCGAACTACAGTCATTCCTGGGGCTCCTAAATTTTTACCATACCTTCCTTCCACGGAAGGCGTCTGTGGCCGAACCGCTCCATCGGTTGCTTAAAAAGGAGGAAACATGGCTGTGGGGTGACGAGCAAGAGAGGGCTTTTAAAGAGTTAAAGCAACTCCTAACATCCGAGGCAATCCTAACTCATTTCGACCCCAAACGGCCAGTGGTCTTAGTTTGTGATGCGTCCCCGGTGGGGGTGGGGGCGGTGCTTTGCCACGCGTTGGACGACGGAAGGGAGGCCCCGATAGCATTTTATTCAAGGTCCCTGTCGAAAGCAGAACGGAATTACGCACAGACCGACAGGGAGGCATTAGCGATAGTAGCGGGAACCAAAAAATTTCACGATTTTCTGTATGGTCGCCCGTTTACGATCGTGACCGATCACAAGCCTCTGTTAGGAATTTTCACTGCAAATAAGCCCACGCCACAGATCCTGTCCCCGAGAATGCTGAGGTGGGCTATCTTCCTCAATGCATACCAACATGAGTTGGAATACCGGCCCGGAAAGGAGATCAGCCATGCAGACGCACTCTCACGGTCTCCTCTGCCCTTGTCGGGTGACCAAAAGGCAGGGGTAGAGAGAGACCACCAGGTATTGTTGATAGAGGTCCTAGAGTCACCCCCAATAGTACCAGCCGACATTGCCAGGGCGACAGGCAGGGACAGAACGCTAGAGAAAGTAAGCTCATGGGTACAGAAGGGGTGGCCGGCGTCCTCCCCAAGTACGGAATTCGACCCATTTTTTCGGAAGAAAATAGAGTTGTCCATAGAGAGGGGGTGCCTTTTGTGGGGCCAACGGGTGGTAGTCCCTACATCCCTGCGACCGAGGGTACTCAAACTGTTGCACGTCAGCCACCCGGGGATCGTCCGTTCCAAGGCGCTGGCCCGGAGTTACTTCTGGTGGCCCCAGCTGGACACAGACATAGAGCACATGATCGGCACTTGTGAGGCATGCCAGGGCTCCCGACCAGAGGCGGCTCGACTCCCGCATAGGGAATGGGACGCGGCAAGGGGGCCGTGGTCCAGAGTGCACATAGATTTTGCTGGCCCGTTCCGAGGAACCCTTTTTCTCCTGGTAGTGGATGCGTACTCCAAGTGGCTGGAGGTGATGCCGGTAAAGAGCACGTCCTCCACCACTACAATTAACCATCTAAGGAGAGTCTTTTCCACGTTCGGTTTACCCGACACTCTGGTCAGCGATAACGCTAGTTGTTTCACGTCCGCTGAGTTCAGGGCATTCATGGAGGCAAACGCCATTCGGCACGTCACATCCGCGCCGTTTCACCCGGCCACGAATGGCCAAGTGGAGCGGTTGGTGCGGACAACAAAGGATGCGCTGAGGCGCATGTGCTCGGGGGACCTGAATCACCAAGTATGTCAGTTTTTATTAGCGTATAGGGTGACCCCCTTAGCATCCGGATATTCGCCGGCAGAGCTGCTGATGCGGAGAAAGCTGACCACGATTCTGACCAGGTTAGACCCAACGAGGGTCGAGGACAAAGGGAAGAACGTAGGGGTAGCGGTGTCGAAAGGTTTCGCCGCCGGTGATCCTGTGCATTGCAGGAACTACGCCAGCACAGGGCCAGCCTGGGTACCGGGGAGAGTTGTAGAACAGACGGGACCAGTGTCATATCGGGTGGAAACGAGCACCGGTCTACTCTGGAGGCGGCATGCAGATCAGCTCAGGCGCCGGGTTCCCAGGAAGCAATCCACGGACGGCATGGAAAATGCCTCAGCGTTAGGGTTCTCCTCCACCCGCTTAGCCCAAGGAGGAGACAACGAAGGGCAACAGTCCCAAACAAGGGGGGGGAAGCAGCGGTTCCGACTCAGATCCTTTTGACACGCCAGCCCTATCCGATCCCGGGGAAGAGGGAGAGGAGTTTGCGACTGCTGCCCCCGAATTTGATTTTGCGTTGCCGAGCCGGGGGGGTTTTTGGGAGTGTTCCCCCACCCATCCAAGCGAGAAGAGGGGTTTTTCGTTAGCCCCCAGTGCCCCCGGTTCTTCCCAAACAAAGCACACACCTCCCAAAAAAGCCGCAGAACCGCGGCAAGTCACTAACAAGTCTCCCTCTCCAATTACAGGACAGGAAGCCAGGGGACAAGGAGAAGGTAGCAAAACCGGGGCAGGGCAGCCCGCACCGAGACCCCAGCGTGTTCGAAATAAGCCATCTTGGCTGAGAGACTTCGTCTCATCCTAGGGGGGAGGAGTGTTGTGTTCTAATAGTGTAACCTTATTCATGTGATAACAATGTAACCTTTCCTACAAGTAACAATATAGTCGTCAGCTGTATCACCATAAACCCTGTATTAGGACGCGAGCTAATAACCACCAGTGGGCAGCAGCGAGCGTCCAAGCTCTCTTGGTCCATACTCATCAATAGCCACAGCGCGGAGTTTCCCGCCACTACCTACACCTGGACAAGAAGGGCGTGACCAGCAATGATGTCACGCAGACGATAGCCAACCGGCTATCGTGGAGCCACATTCGAATGTTTATCACTGTATATATAGAGCTTTGCATCCGCCATTACCTCATGTTCCCTCTGTCCACCATGCAATAAACCTGAGTTAAACCAGCCCATGGCTGTTTCCTGTGTCTTGGTTCTCATACACTAAAGTAGCTCATTGGCTGCTACCGGCGTGGCCTCGCCCAGGCACGCCTCTCTTCTGTAGATCTTGTCCTGCTGCTGAATGCAGATCTTTCTCCTGCTGCTGAATGCGGGGAAGGTTTTCCCGCGGCTGTCCGTGATTGAGCAATGTGAACCATGTGAGACTGAACGCTCGCAGCTGCCCTCTATGGGCTGCTTGCTCGCGTTCCTTTACAGCTGAGATACCTTGTATTTGGAGTGGTTACATTCTTGCCTTTACAGTCCAGTGAACATGCAAACATACATACATAACAAGCTGGCTATTGGGAGCTTAGTTCTCCACTGATCTTTCCAGGAGAAGAACCAGCCTCTGTAGTCTTGGATAGACTGCACAATCCCAGGGAACCCCCAGAAGAAGAGAATGGTAAACTACCAATAAACTATCAATAAACTAACTACTGACCCCACCCTCTGACGCGTATCCATAAAATAACGGGGTGATGCATGCTGCCTAGCTCGTGCCATCACCCCATTGCCTGGTTCGTCGTTGACCGGACAACGTTAACCAACTTGTGCCTATCTAGTGTTGGCCAGTCAATTGCGAACCTGCCGGATACCTGTGGGTCATAATTATTTACCTTACCAGTGCTACCCGCCACACGGGGAGGCTTCAATAAAGACTCACCGCCCCCCCCCCAACCGTCAGCTCGGTCAACAGGCCTGCTTGCAATTCTTCCAAATAGAGGTCCATACCTCTGGGCGACAGATGGACCCCATCCCCTGCATAAAGATCACAGTTTTGTAGACTAATGGTGGGGTGTCGGATGACGCGCCCCCAACCCTTGTCTATAACGAACCGGGCTCCTGCCCTGTTCACCGAGCGACGAGCACGGTCAAGGGCCTGGAGGTTAATGCCCCCTCTGTAAGCGTGATGCGGTATGATGTCCGACCAAATCAGGGTTGTGGCAAGCCACACATAATGCAAGTAAGCCAGGTCACCGCAGATCGCATGTTTTAGCGACAGACCAGTGACCTGGCCTAAATCATTGCCCCCAAGGTGTATCACCAGGACATCAGGCAGGTCAGCATCCCTGATGGAAAAAAGGAATGGCAACAGTTCCCGCCATAACATCCCACGCTTACCATACCACCTTAGACATGCGGACGCACGTAGTCCCAGCTGGGGTCCCCACTCTGTCGCCAGAGCGTACTGCGCTGCCCAGTGTACGTAGCTGTGGCCCACCAGCCATACTGCCACCGGTGTAATCCGACACCCAGGGTCTGTCAAGGAAAAAAGGAAACAGGACAGTGACTTACTGGTACTCACAGATGAAGCGGGCGAACGTACAACTGGAAACACTGCGATCCCCACCTCCCCATCTGGCGTATCTCAGCCCCAGAGTACCCAAATGCAGCTGCGGTAGAAGCAGCTCCAATTCTAAAAGAATGGGTGCCGTAACGAGCCCCGGGGAGGCCAACACTGGACAGTGCCTTACCGGTCACCTTCCAAAATTGAAATTTAGTAAGGGGAGACCCATCTTGGTGGCAGAAAAACGGGCCAGGGTGCGTACCACGCAGTGCAAGGAACTCTCGTAGGGCACCAACCGGACAGATGTCTGCAATGGAACATCGTAGCAGTCTTACACCACTGCCTACACCGTGCTGATCAACCTTTGAGGAGCGTATCCTCAACTGAGCCCACTCATCGGAAACATAGACATCTTCGAGTTCCAGTGCCCTACGCGTCGCATCCGCCTTAGACAGTAGCACAAGCTCACTGATGCGGAGCGCTCCAAAAAAGGCCACCGTGGTAGCCGCATGAAAGAGAGCTGCCTCATACCTGTCAAAACACAGGTCATGCCAGCCTCGTGCAAGGTGGGTAAGGACCCATGGAGAAATTGGGTGGCGGCTGTCCGGGCAGCACCCACGTTCCCGTGTCCACCCTTCCAAAACGTGTCATATACGGAAGTCAGTCGTGCTGTCAGCATAACCCCCCACCTTGGCCCTGAATGCCAGTGCTGACAGCCTGGATGCTATGGTGCGGGGAGCTAGGCCCTGGTTGTGTAGGTAAACCATGAATTGAAGGACATGTGCCACTGGAATGGGCCAAATCTCAGGCAAATGGAATTGCGCACAGAAAGCCTGAAATTTAGTGAATGCATGGTGATACGCCTTACGCGTGCGGGGCGCCAGCGACATGCCGATCGCCCGGTTCACTTCTCCTTGCCAAACGTCCATATCTCATCTGGGAGCGGCGAGGGAAATTCCTCTGCGTCCGGGGCCAAGGCGCGGAACCGGGGGATCTGCAGGCGGGATAAAGCATCAGCAATTTCGTTGTTAATACCTGGTACATGTCTAGCCCTGAATAGAATATTGAGGTGTAAACTGCGCAAGACGAACTGGCGCACCAACCCCATGACCCTGGGCGATTTAGACGTCTGCGAGTTGACAATGTGCACGACCGCAGCATTGTCACACCAGAAATGAACAACTGAATTGGCCCACTCCGCACCCCATAGCATCAAAGCTCCCAGTATGGGAAAGAACTCAAGGAACGTAAGATCGCGTAAACGATCCATGCCCCTCTAAGCTGGAGGCCATCGGCCGTAGGCCCACCTCCCCTCAAAGTAAATCCCATAACCCATGGACCCCGATGCTTCCGACTGAACCTGGAAGCGAGGGGACACCAGAAGGTCAGATCTCCAAAATGACACCCCATTGAATTCCTTAAGGAACTCAAGCCAAATCAGCATATCCTCCTTCGTGCCCTTGTTCAGTCGGACCCTATGATAGGGCCTGGATAGGCCAGCCATGGCGTCACACAAGCGTCGAGCAAAAGCTCTGCCAGGCGCAACCACCCTGCAGGCAAAGTTAAGGTGACCATGCAGCACCTGGAGCTCACGAAGTGACACCTTGCGTCTGGCCAGTAAGGCCAAAATCAATGCAGTGATCCTTGAAACCTTGTCAATGGGTAACCTGGATGCCTGTAAAATGGTGTCAATTTCAATACCAGGAACGTGAGCTTGGTTGATGGGCCCTCGGTCTTTTCGGGCGCTAAAGGGACACCGAGTTCCTTCATTAGCGTCTGAAATGTGTTGAGGAGACGCGTACACATGTCCCAGCCCCGTTCACCCCCGAACAAAAAATCATCAAGGTAGTGGGCTACAGACCGAGACCCCGACCTACGAACAAAGGCCCCCTGGAGGAAGGTGCTAAAACGTTCAAATGCCGAGCAAGAGATGGAGCAGCCAAAAGGCATGGCTTTATCAACATAATACTTGCCCCGGAATCTGAAGCCTAGTAACTCGAAGTCGCCCGGGTGCACCGGCAGCAGCCGGAATGCAGACTTAATGTCACACTTTGCCAATAGTGCACCCGGGCCACAAGAGCGCACCATGCGCAGGGCCTGGTCGAATGATGTGTACCTGACCGAACAAAGGTCATCAGGGATGGCATCATTGACCGAATGGCCAGCCGGGTACGACAGGTGGTGAATTAGACGAAATTCCCCAGGTGTCTTCTTGGGCACTAACCCCAAAGGGGAAACCTTCAGGTTGGGAAAGGGTGGAGCCTGAAAGGGGCCAGCAACCCTGCCTGCCTTGACCTCCTTAGCAATACTCAGGGCGGCCACCTCCTCCCTTCCCCTAAGAGACAGTAAGTTGGGGGCGTCTTGGGGGCACCTCTCCCCTGTGAACGGAATGCGGAACCCTCGCTGGAAACCCTCGAGGAGGTAACCAGCGTCTTCTCTCCTCGGGTATGTTGCGAGCCAACGCTCCAACATGGCCAAATTAACTGGGGAGGGGGCCTTTTGGGTAACCAGTTCCCTCAGTGGCAGGTCTGCCCGCTCCCTGTCCACCTCTACCTCTGCCCCGAGACCCGCCTGCTCGCGGACACGCAGCGGCGGCATGGGGGCCAGCGCAAGAGGGACACTCGTGCTTATATCGGCACTGCTTTCTGTTGCACGCACCATTGGCCGAGAAGCTCCAACACAGCAGGCGGGTTGGAACCCCCTGCCCCGCCACCTGGCGGGGTGCCTGTGCTGGAGCGGCTCGCTGGACCGCGTGTACACAATGATACCTCTCCCCAGGCACAGGGCGCGTGGGGGTCATGTACAGAAGCCAAAGCTTCTGGCAGGGCTCATCCCACCTCATCTTCGGGTGTAGGGGCACTCTCATTCGAAATTCCTCGTCGTAAGCCAACCACGACGGGCCAGGGAAATCAACCATTGCCCTGTAAATATTGTCCAAATATTGGACCATCGGGATGGCCAGATCGGGCCGGGCCTTGAGGTAGACCGCCATTTATATGAGATATGCGGGCAACCAGTTGGCCCACGTGCGTGGTGGCTTGCGACGGCGGGACTGTTCCTTGTCCTTCTCGTCTTGCCCCTCCCTCTCCTCTTTGGTGGGTTCCCTGTTCAATAGGGAGAAAATGTCTACATATTCTCCCCGCCAAATCTTCTCCCTCATGGCCTGGACTAAATGATCCCCAAGGGGCAAAGAATACCCAGCTGTCGGGAATGCCGATACCGGCACGTTAGCAGTGCGGGGCATCAAGAAAGGGACCTGAACCGCCCCCGTGACCCCCGTTGCCTGCCCTGCGGCGTTAGGCCCCCCACTCACAGTGGGGCCTGTAAGTGGCAAAGCCGCACCTGGGTAAGTCGGGGGCTGCTGTCCCCCCACCCCGACTTGACGGGGCCATGGCCACTGAAGACCCTCACCCGTGGTGAGTGTTGGTGTGGGAGCATTAACTTGAACTGGATACTCACAGGTTGCACCCCCGCGGGCCGCCCCCACTGGGCGTTCCGGCCCACGGTGAGCGTCGGAGCTCGCGACCGCAACCGAGCTCTGAAGACCCATCTGACCACCACCCGCCGGTGGTGCCTGCTGCACGGGGAGCTGCGAGGCCGCGGCGGGCGCCGACCTGCTGAAGACTGTCCACCCCTGTAGTGACCTGTCGGCCAAAAGGTGCCCCGGATGGGTTGGGTATCCCCAGGGATGCCTCCAAGGCCGCTACGCGTGCCGATAGGGCATCCACCGCCACAGAGCCCCCTGCATAAAGGGGGGCAAGTGGGCCGGACGGCCCGCTGGTCACAGGACTCGGGCCAGGTGCCGGAGTACTCGTACCCGGGTAGGGCCATGCCCAAAACCCTGGCCCCTGAGGGGCTTGGGGCATGCCCTGCCAGGGAATTGTGCCCAGCCCTCCCCCCGGTTGAAACCTACGGCCGGGGAATGCGGGCCAGGGGCCGAAGGCCCAGCGGCGCCATGCCCACCCACCTGCCCCAAGCCCATGGCCGGCAATTGCTGGCCGGGGGCCGCAGCCCCCGCAGGGCCGGTCTGGGTCTGTAAAGCCTCGGGCCATGGGCTAATTTGCCCCATCCCACCGGTCCCGGTGGGAGCCTCCGCAATGGGGGCCAGTTGGGTGGGCGCAGCCGTGGTCCTCTGACCCGGCTGGCGCTTCCTGGACAGGCGAACCGAGTTCGCCATAGCCTTCTTCCTTGAAGGCATTGTAGTCGCTGGGGAAGCCTAAGAAGAAGGCGAAGAGCGAAGCTGTTTGCCGCCGAAAGGGCTTCCCTGCAAAGGCTGAGAGCGACGGAGAAAAAACTTCTCCGCTCCGTCGCTTTCGCAAAATGGCAGCTCGGCTGCCTCGTGGCCACCCCTTTTAAAGAGGGCTGGCCACGCCCCCCTAACTACCCGGATGTCCAAGTCCGGTGGGGGGGTGCCCGCAAAGAGCGTGGCGGCCATTTTGGCGCCGCGCTTGCATTCTCTACCTAGAAAATCCTGAAAACAGCCATCATAGGTCAGAATTGGCTTGACTGCATGCAGTTCTTAATATATAGCTTTGTCCTTGTCTTAATACTATCCAATATTATAGTTTTTTCCCCTTTCTGTTTTTCTTCTTTTCATTAACCTGCAGCTTTTCTGGCTGCCTACACTTCCTCATTTGGAAACTTCATTTGGAAAAAGTTACGGTAGGATTTCCCCCCCTTGCACTGAAGTGTGGGAAGTCTAGGAGGCTGCCAGTTTCCTCAAAAATAATTGGAGAATCAAAACCCGCAATCCTCGGTCCCTTCAGAAAAGTAAAGTCAAGAGTCCTGCAAGTCACTTCTCTGAAGTTTCTTCTCTTGGAAAATCTTTTCAAATACCTATCAAATTGAATGAAACAGGCTGCAATTCTTAATAGAAGAATTTTCATGTGCACATCACTACAGAAGGGCAGTCCTCCAAAGCTACACTACTCCAGTCAAGTGGGTCATTTCTTGTTTTCTCCCTTCCCACTAGGTCACAAAACTCACTGACATTTACTTTCTCACTGACTCTAACCAATCTCACAGGGTTGCCTGAAGGAACCCTGCTGCCTTGAGCTCAACAGAGGAAAAACAGGATATGAATATAAGGAACAAGTAAACAATAAACCTGTGTTCATTTCACTGTTGAGTGATGGGAAGAAAACATTCTGAGACAAGCTCAGGTGTTTCCCATTTGGGTTTGTAGTGGAAGGCTGTGATAAGGTCTGATCCATGAAAACTAATATCAAAATACAGCAGTTAGTCACTAAAGTGCCAGATTTTTGATATTTTGTTCTGAGAGAGTGAATGGCTCAGAATTGTTTGGTAAGATCAGTGCTTCAATGGGACTGGAATTCATACCACTACCACCTCATACTACACCAGGGCTTCACAACCTATGGTCCACAGGCTGGACCCAGCCCTTGGCACCATTTCATGTGGCCCACCGTGCCCACCACCACCACTGCTAGAAGTAACGGAAGCAGAGGAAACAACAAAAAACACATTGCAAACGCACCCGTGGCTGTCGTAAACACATTTACTACACCTCAGACACATTTTACAGCAGCATTTATGGAGAAGGAAACCATGTGTCTGGCCTGTTCAGCTGTCTAAAGGGGCATGGTCTGGCCGATGGTGGGAAAATGTTGAGAACCCACTACAACATGCTGATATCCTCAAAGGCTTCCCAATTCACTCTCTTTTTATTTCTCCCAACATTGCAGCTCTAGAGTCTAGTGTTGGGGAGATTTTGTTATCATTTTGCAATTGTTTGGAGTCATGTCTTTCTTCCAAAGCTGGGAGTTAATGCTGGGTGATGGAAAAACCTTTTCTTCTTTCATCTTGGCTATTTTTTTAAAAAAAAATATTTCTGCAACTGATTCAGTGCAATTCCAAATACAGAGGGGATGCTAAGTGTTGGTTTTTTAAATACCTCAATCTGAATTCAGCACTGAAACCATGGGAGTTAAAATACACAAAGACATGCAAATAGAGTGGTCAAATGAATATAAAAAGTGATGTCTTTCAGGTATAAAATAAAAAATAGATATAACTTATTTATTTTAAAAATAATGTTGTTTAATTGTCACTGAGTAGGTTGCACTGAGCATACATATATTGATTGGTGGCATAAGCCATACATACATACATACATACATACATACATACATACATACATACATACATACATACATACATACATACATACATACATACATACATAAAAACCCCATATAATGAAAAAAACTCCATCCCACGGAGCTCTTTGCTATACTTTTTTTCGTTATACGGATCACTATGAGCAATGGACCAAATAACAGGGGGGAAATGTTCATTACAGTATATGGATCGCTATTGGCGATACCCCATACAATGAAAAAAATTCATTGTACTGGGTATCGCCAATAGCGATCCGTATAACGAATTTTTTTTCATTATATGGTACATCACAAATAGCGCACAAACGTGTCGTTGTATGAATTTTTCATTATACGAAGTGTTCGTTATACGGGGTAACATTGTACGTATGTAAATACGTACATACATACATACATACATACATACATACATACATACATACATACATACATACATACATACATACATACATACATACATACATACTGCAAAAGAGACAAATGATACAGCAACCACTGTATGAATGTACTGTATGTAAGTATTTATGTATGTTGGAGGAACAGCGTACTCTAGATATTGAGATAGAGGGGACAAGTATAAAACAAGTCGCATAGTTCAAAAACTTAGCAACAACATTTACTGAAAATAGCAAAATGGACAAAGAGATTAACATATGGTGCAGTAAGGCAAAAAATATTGGGACACCTCTAACAATTAAAGTGTTTTCCCCATTTAGAGAGAATGTCATGGAATCACATACTTTACAAAGGTTAGGTGTAAAGAGGAGAAGGATGAAGACCACAAGGCAGATCCAGAGAAAGATAACATCAAAGAAATATTACAAGAACACCAAATAACACTAGTGGAGACTTGCTAGAAGTGTCAAAACAAGAACCTTGCATCTCCCTCGACACCCAATGGGGTAAAAGTGGAGCAAAGAAGAAGAGAAGAAGAACCACTGTATAATTGAACCCAACCTTCCTATCTCTCTTTTATTTCAAAAACCATGAGCGGTACAACTAAGGTAAGGCAACATTGAGACTAGTGCAAATTGTAGGTTGCTTACATTAATTGGATATTAAACCTCTCCCGGAGTGCACCTGGTGTCCACAGACCCGCATTCCTGTCCCCAAATTAGTTGGGGCCGTGCTTGGCTGGAGAGGAAATTGGGAAGATAAACGGGCAGGCTAGGAATAAACAATGGCTCAGGCTGGGGGCAAATAGAGTTAGGCAAGCTGACAGGGGCAAACAAGGGACAAGACTAGGTGCCGCCCGGGGTCAATCC
This sequence comes from Bradypodion ventrale, assembly GCA_035047345.1. Lineage (NCBI taxonomy): Eukaryota > Metazoa > Chordata > Lepidosauria > Squamata > Chamaeleonidae > Bradypodion > Bradypodion ventrale. Next base: position 144,580,827 of record JAWDJE010000004.1, on the reverse strand, counting down.
ACATGGACCCCAAGATTAGGGCAGGAACAATGGGTTTTGCCAACCCAAGGCAATTAAGTGTGGGTTTTCCATTAACCATGGGGTAGCCTCAGAGCAGCCTTCTGATACGGTTTCATGAGAGTACCATGCACACAAGCCTTCTGTACAGGGATGGCGCGATTATCTTAGATACGCATCTTTGCCCCTAGGCAGGGAATAAATACTTGCTCTCGACTCTGGTTGGGGCTGGACTTCGCCACACGGCTGCCTCCCGCATCTCATTGCAACATATGGTCACCCCGACGTGATCGGAAGCATGATCCGAAGTGAAGGAAAAGTCGAGACGCGATCCTCAGCAGCGAAGGCAGACCCGACGACCCACTGCAGAGAGCCGTCACCACTATCCTGACCAACCAGTACCCAAGGGACATTGTCCTGTGTGCCCGCCCTGACTTACTACCTCCGGTGTGCCAAATCATCCTGTGAAGGCAAGCTTCGAGGGTCCTTTCAGGTAGTGTGGGGGCATATTCATCCATTAGGCAGCAAGCTCATGTAAGGGAATTTAAAGACCTGGCCAGCCAGCATAAAGTAGAGTTGAGGAAAAGGGAGCTAATGGGTCTAATAGTGTACATGGGGGAGCATTGCTTGTTCTACCCAGAGGCAGGTACGATGGATCCTGAGGTATGGGACAGAGTAGGAAGGTGTCTGAAGGAGGAACCCCAAGCCCCACCAAAAATCATAGGGGCTTGGAGCAAGTGTCGGCAAATAATTACGGCCGTGAGTCCAGCGCGGGTAGAGACCAAGAATCCCCCAGCCTATGCAGAACCATCAGCCCCACTGCGTCTCTACCTGACCATCAAATTCAAGCATGGGGGTTTGGAGGACTCCCCCTCCATGGCCACTGCAGGGGCCGCAGGAGTGGGTGGAAGCCTACGAAGTGCAGGCACTTCCAGGGCTGTCAAGAGTCTTTTTCAGCAAATGGTAGAGGCAGAGATACTCAAGGGGGAGTTATCGGCAGCAGAACTGGCTGAACTTCAGTTATTGTGCCCAGTCCGCATAGAGGTGGATGCACTCACAGGTGATCAAGTCACCGTCTACATGCCCATTCCATACAAGCTACTTGCGAAAATCTGCAAAGCCATTACGGACTAAGGCTTAAGAGTAGGTTCACTAGGGGTACGATATAACAGCTGTGGGAATCTATGATGCTCCTTCCTCACAACTGGAAAGTTACGATGAGGATGATGTTCAACCCCAGGCAGTACATATTGTGGGATAGCGAATACAGACTGGAGGCGCAGGCTAGGGCTGCCCGGATGGGAGGCGCAAGTAATTCCTGACCAGCTATATGAGATGGGGCAGTTCGATACCATACAGGCGCAGTCCGTCCTGCCAGCCACCACACTTCAATTGGCTTCAGAGGTTGCCTTCAAGGCATATCTCAAGTGCCCACCACCGGCAAGGGCACAAAAAATTACATGACCATAAAGCAGGCAGCTTAGGAGCCTTATATGGATTTTATCAACTGGCTAGAGGAGGCAATCAGTAAGCAGATAGATAACCTGGAGGCTCAGGAAGAGCTTATGATGAAGCTGGCAAAAGACAACGGCAATCTAGACTGCCGCAAAATACTTCAGGCAATGGGCCACAGAACCAATTTGATGCTCATGGACATGATCTGAGCTTGCGCGGATGTCAGGACAGACTCCTATAAAATGGGCCTGTTAGTGGTGGCCGTGCAAGAAGAGGACAGACCCAAGGGAGCTTGCTTCCAATGCAGGAAGATGGGGCATTTCGCCCGAGAGTGTAGGTCAAAGCAGCGTAGCAAGGGAGGGGGTGGCCCTTCAGAAGGCTGCCCTGTCAAACCATCCACCATGTGCCCAAGGTGCCACAATGGCTATCATTAGGCCAACAAATGCCTGGCTTCAGGAAACCAGACCACGGGCGTGTCTCTGGCCCCAGTCCAAACAGAGACGATTCCTGCTCTGGAAGCCCCAGAGGAGAAGTCCCAATATTCACCCCTAACATTTCCAAGGCAAAGGCAGAAACCAAGAACAGTGCAAGGTTAGACCTAGAGTGCCAGGAGGATGTTACTTGCAATCTCCCAGGCATAGTCAAATTAGTTAACACCCAGTATAAAGGTCCCCTGCCCCAGGGAACAGTAGGGTTAGTCTTGCCTCTCAGTAGCGCAGGGAAAAAAGAGATCTTTGTGATCCTGGGTGTTATAGATTCAGATTACACAAGCATCATCAAGGTGCAGTTATGGACACACCTACCCCAGACAGTCAGCAAAGGGGATTCAGTAGCACAACTGATCATGATTCCATATCATCTGCCAGGTGGGGGTAAGGAGGTAATCAGAGGAGGTTCTGGATTCGGGTCGACAGACCGCTAGGACAAGGAAGGGACAGTAGAAGGATACCAGATCATAGCGGCAGTGGAACAGACCATAGAGTGGAAACAGTGTCTGGTGATTAAGGTATTTTTGAATGGAAAGCCCTTTGAGGGCCTTCTGGACACAGGCTCTCACGTCACTGTGATTAGCAAGAAATTATGGCCCAATGAGTGGGCAATCAAAGTAGTCTCAGAGTAGGAGGAATTCAAGAAGCCAGCAGGAGCAGAGAGTGGGTAGAAGTCACGATCCCAGGGGTGGACGGTGCAGCGGTAATCCACCCTCATGTCCCAGATGTGCTGATAAACCTCTGAGGGAGAGACATTCTACAGCAGTATTGAGCCACCCTAACTTTTGGGTAATGGCCTTACCGCTCAAATGGCTTACAGACGAGCCAGTATGGGTAGAGCAATGTCTGATCGTAGGCAAAAAATTCAAAGCTTTAAAGCGGCTCATTAAAGAGAAGCTAGAACTGAATATTCACACATTGGTAATTTTTAAAGGTTACAGAGCTAAATATAGATGGATTTCCAGTGTTTTCTATGCAGTGGAATTCATCAATTATCTTGTCAGTCAGCTACTATTAAAGGCATGCAGCTCGGGACATGCATTCCTAAGCACAGGAAAATTGATTTATGTGGCTCGTGAGATACATCAATTTGATGTGTTCTTTGAGCATAAAAAGTACAATTAGGGATTGTTGCTGAATATCAGTGGGGCTGGTCTGTCACCACTATCCAACTATTCCAACTGGCCCAGCAGTAGGACAAGCAGTTCCAGCAAAAGAACCCTCCTTAGCCTGACTCTATGGGCACTCATTGAGTGAAATCAAGTAGATGGGGTCAAAACTTGACCTCAACTACAGCCTTTTGATTGACTGCAATTCAGCCTTGATTATGAGTGCAGGGCAATGGAGGGGCTAATGACAGAAATTAAGACACCCTGTGGACTTGAGGGTCAGGGGAACACAGTGTTTGATCTGACAGTGAACCTGCTTCCGGCCACAATATGGATAAGCAGTGACTTATTTGAGTGTCCAGAGTAGAAACCTACCTGGCACCTGGGCCCTGAATGAGGGTAGAAGCAGTCACAATGCCTGAGGCAGAAAATCGCATACATACCTGTTGTGTATGTAACCTAAGCGAACTGTGATTGAAAGGAAACATGTAACCAAATGATTGTGAATAAAGTCGGATCTAGCAATCCTCCATTCCCCCCCTCCCTTTCCCTCCTCGTGAATACTCCTCTTGTGTAGATATCGCGGGACTGTGTTCCCGCCGTAGATGTACCTATTGTTTACTCATTACTCAATCAAGTGTTATCACCAGGCTGTTTACCTGCACTGACCAATCATGTGGCTCCATGCCAGGTTTGAATCGTTACTGTTACATATATAAGGAGCATCGCTCCGCTATTGACCTCATGTTCAGATTGACTACACTGCAATAAAGATGTGTTTGGCCCCCTGACTGCTGCCTACTGTGTATCAATCTGCAAACATCAAATTGGCGATGAAGGTGGGATAATGGCTTCCCACATCATCAAGCTACCTCCGTTTGACCTCAAGGAACCAGAGAAATGGACTCTGTATGAGTGCCAGTTCAGGCAGGCGATGGCCGCTGAGCTGATGGAAGATGAAGAGCAAATGCACTCTTGCCTCCTCGCACAATGCGGCCTCCCCATGCTCGAGCTTGCAACGCACCTCCTGCTGCCCCGGGACATCGATATGGTCCCACTCAAAGAGATCCTGGCTGCGCTGCAGAACCACCTTCAGCCGAAGGTGTCCATCTACCCGGCGAGAGTCACCTTCCATAGGCGAGACCAGCATCCGGGAGAGTCCGTGGCCAATTGCGCTGCCGCCCTCAGGTTAGCCGCTGCCCCTTGCTGGTGGGACAACCTGGAGGAAGCCCTGAGGGACTGCCTGCTGTCCGGGATGTGAGACGAGGAAGCCCAGCGGAGGCTGATAACCAGAGACCATCTCACGTTCAACTCTGTCCTGCAGGAGGCTCTGGCGGCTGAAGCAGCAAGGTTCATCATCTTCTGAGGCCTCGTCATCCCCGGGGTCCGGGTCCAGCAACGACGACGACAACGTCCAGAATGTCCGGAGAAAGTCAGTCAAGAAGTACACCAGCGAGAAGGCCCACCGCCGATGCAACGGCTGTGGAGTGTCCCACGACCAGAAAAAGTGTCCCTTCCGGAAGGCCAAATGCCACCATTGCGGGCACCGGGGCAACATTGCAAAGGTATGCAGGTGTCGTCGGAAACAGGACCAGGAGCCAGCCGAGCACCCTTGAGGGAAAGGAGGGGCCAGCGGGAAGATTTCCATGGAGGAGCTGACCATGGGCCATGAGTCCAACACACCGACGTTTTTTTGTTGAGGTACTGTTGCAGGGGGTCCCAGTTAGGATGGAGGGTGATTCGGGTTCCTCCTACTCCATCGTGTCCCAGAAAGAGTTTCTGCGCATCCCCCCAATGTGTGCCCAAAACTTAAGGCCCTCAAAACCTCATTCCTGTTTTGGGGGTGGGGGACTTCAGGGTCCTAGTTCAAGGGTTTCATGGAGAAGCTGCCCCTAGTGGTCCTTAAGCGGGGTTCAAGCTGCCTCCTGTGGAGCCAGTGGTTTGCTCCCTTGGGAAATGAACTGTCTGGCATCAACGCCATCAAGACTGACCCATTGCGAGACATGTGCAATGCACACCCAGCAGTTTTCGAGAAGGGGCTCGGGAAGTATAGGGGGGGGGGCCCAGTCTCGTTTGACCTGGATCCAGCAATTCATCCCATATGGCTCAAGCCATGAAGAGTACCCTTCGCCCTCAAAGACAAGATTGAGGCAGAACTAGACAAACTAGTGGGTCAGGGGATTTTGGTTCTGGTGGACTCTGCAGAGTGGGAGACACCGATTGTTACTGCTATGAAACAGGAAGGTTAGGATTTGTGCTGATTACAAATGGACAATTAACAAGGCTATTCGCCCCAATGCCTACCCTGTGCCGGTAGTTAGCCATTTACTAGCCACTTTACACGGGGGTAAATACTTTGCAAAATTAGATTTAGTGCAGGCTTATCAGCAGCTAATGGTCACATCTGCTGCAGCAGCTGCCCAGACAATTGTTACGCATAAGGGTGCATTTAAGGTGACACGCCTCCAGTTTGGCGTGAACTCGGCCCCTGGGATATTCCAATCTCTAGTCAAACGCCTTCTCAAGGGTCTCCCCGGGATCCTCCCCTACTTTGATGATGTTTTGATCACAGCTGGGAGTGAGTCAGAACTAACTAAGAGGTTGGACAAAGTCTTAACTGTGTTTGAGAAGGCAGGGTTGAGGCTGAGAAGAAATAAATGTGTGTTCCTTGCGAGGGAAGTAGATTTCCTAGGGTTTAAAATAACCCCCAAAGGAGTTAAGCCCTCCGACTCAAAGGTTGCCGCTGTTCAAAATGTCCCTCGCCCTACTGCGAAACCAGAATTGCAGTCCTTCCTGGGACTTCTCAATTTCTATCATTCCTTCTTGCCAAGGAAGGCTTCAGTGGCAGAACCACTGCATCATCTTTTAAAGAAAGACACGGTTTGGAGGTGGGGAGACAGTCAGGAAAGGGCCTTCAAAGAGTTAAAACAGCTCCTGTCATCAGAGGCAATCTTAACTCACTTCGATCGAAGAAAGACTGTGGTGTTAGTTTGCGATGCTTCACCAGTGGGGGTGGGGGAAGTGCTGTGCCATGTGTTGGAAAACGGGCAAGAAGTCCCGGTTGCCTTTTAGTCAAGGTCCCTTTTGAAAGCAAGTGCAATTATGCGCAAATGGACAGGGAGGCTCTTGCGATAGTCGCTGGAACCAAAAGGTTTCATGATTTCCTCTACGGTCGGGAGTTCACTATTGTAACTGACCACAAGCCACTGTTGGGAATTTTCACCTCATGCAAGCCCACTCCCCAGATTCTGTCCCCTAGAATGCTTCGGTGGGCAATATTCCTAAATGCTTACCAGTTTACACTGGTCCACCACCAGGGCAAGGAGATCAGCCATGCTGATGTGCTTTCCCAGTCTCCCCTACCTGAATTAGGGGAACCCGAGTGCGAGGTTGAGCAGGATCACCAGGTATTGCTGATCGAGTCCCTCGACTCACCCCCAATTATGCCCACAGATCTCGCCAAGGCTACAATGAAGGACAAGGTTCTGTCCCTGGTTGTTTCATGGGTAAAGAAGGGGTGGCCCACGACTCCTCTGGCCGTGGAGTTCAAAGCATATTTCCAAAAGAGGTTTGAGCTTTCGATAGAGAGGGGCTGCTTCCTGTGGGGCCAGAGAGTGGTCATTCCTGAAGTATTGCATTCAAAGGTACTCAGACTGCTACACATTAGCCACCCGGGAATGGTGCGCTCGAAGGTTTTGGCCAGGAGCTATTTCTGGTGGCCCCAGATAAATACAGATATTGAGCAGTTGGTGGGCACTTGCGAGAGTTGCCAGAGTTCTTGACCCAAAGAGTCCCAACTTCCTTCCAGAGAATGGGACACAGCCCGTGGACCATGGTCACAATTACACATCTACTTCACTGGTCTGTTGAGGGGCACGCTCTTTTTGCTAGTGGTCGACTCCTTTTCAAAATGGTTGGAGGTTATTCCAATGGCCAACACCTCCACGGCTGCAACCATTAAGCAATTGTGGAAGCTATTCAGTTGTTTTGGTTTACCCAATGTGCTTGTCTCTGACAATGCCAGTACTTTCACGTCCGTCGAATTCCAGGCATTCCTCAAGAGGAATGCGATTCTACACATCACGTCTGCTCCATTTCACCCCACAACGAACGGCCAGGTTGAGCACCAAGTGCAAACTACCAAAGAGGCACTTTGGCAAATGGGCCATGGGAATTTAGAGTTGCAATTGTGCCAGTTCCTCCTTTGTTACAGGATAACTCCCCTGGCATCTGGACTCTCGCCTGCCGAGCTCCTGATAAGAGATAAGATATAAGATAAGATAAATCTTTATTATCATTGTCCTGCACAGAACAATGAGATTGGGGAGACTGGTCTCGCTCTTCGACCAGTTGGATCTGACCAGGGTGGAGGATAAGGGGAGGAATGTTGAATTTGCACACATCAAGGTATTTGCAGCGGGGGACCCAGTACATTTAAGGAATTATGCAGCTTCCGGCTCAACATGGGTCCCAGGGGTTGTGGTTGAGCAAACAGGACCACTGTCCTACCTAGTAGAGACAAGTACGGGGCTACTGTGGTGGCGACATGCCAACCAGCTCAGGCGTTGGGTCACGGATTTCCAGGGAGATGAAGATATGGACTATTCAACGTTAGGGTCCTCCCCCACCCACTTATCCCAAAGGTGAGACACGGCAGACAGCCCACCAAGGGAATTGAATCCCTGTCTCATTCATCCTTTGCAAACAGGCTGGGAAGAGTATGAAAGCCCAGACCCCGACAGCTTAGATTTTGAGTTACAGGACCGGGGGGGGAGTTTGCAGAGTGTTCCCCCACTCATCCAAGAGAGAAGCGGGGCTTTGATTTCTCCCCAGCAAACCCCCCCACCATCCTCTGGTATTCGAGTCTACCTCTAATCCCATATAAACGAGGCAATTTTCTATTGAGTCGCCCCCTACTCAGAGTAACAGGCGGGAATTTCCTTTAAGCTATTCTCCACCCCTTCCAGGTTTTGATCTAGAGTGATCCCCTGCTCCAGCTGAAACAAAACGGGGCTTTGATTTGAGCTATCCCCTCCTGGGTTCCCTTCCTGTAACGGGCCAGTGCTCCCGACATGCCAATAGTGCTACTCACCTTCCCACTGTGGAACGAGAGCCTGTGGAACCCAACCCCCCCCCCCCCAGTTCCTCTGAGTTCAGCCAAGCAGCTGTGTGGCCCAAATGAACATGCAGGCCACCACAATGGTTGAGGGACTTTGTCCCATCCTGGGGGGAGGGATGTTGTGTATATAACCTAAGCAAACTGTGATTGAAAGCAAACATGTAACCAAGTGAATGTGAATGCAGTCGGATCTAGCGATCCTCCATTTCCCCCCTCCCTTTCCCCCCCTCATGAATACTCCTCATGTGTAGATATCATGGGACTGCATTCCCACCATAGATGTACCTATTGTTTACTCATTACCCAATCAAGTGTTATCACCTGGCTGTTTACCTCCACTGACCAATCATGTGGCTCCGTGCCAGGTTTGAATCGTTACTGTTACATATATAAGGAGCATCGCTCCGCCATTGACCTCATGTTCAGATTGACTACACTGCAATAAAGATGTGTTTGGCCCCCTGACTGCTGCCTACTGCGTATCAATCTGCAAACCTCAAAATACCTATCTCTAACTCAAAAGCAAACAACAATATATCAACATGTAACTTTTTGCCTCCTTTACATGGTATCAAGAATCTGCTGTCTGAAACAACTTCCTCATTCTAATATAACAGCCAGTATTAAACGGAGGAAGTGTGTGTGTGTGAGAGAGAGAGGGGGAGGGAGGGAGGCATGCCACAGACTCCATTGTGTTGTCAGTCATCTTCTCACTGGCTGCCGTATGATGTGAGCATATACAGGTAGTTTCTTCCACCAGGCTTGTGGAGGTTTTTATGCAACAGAGCTGAGGATAAAGCTGCCATCTTGCGATGGGAAAAATGCCGTAACCTTCTCCCATGTCTTTAATAGCAGCTTGAACTGCAAAAATAAGTATGTGACCTCTCTTAGTTTTGGTTCCACAAGGATGGGAGACCTGGAAATAAATCTAACACTAAAAACTGCTAGACCTCGTTTTCCATTTCTTGGATGGGTAATGGGGGGTGGCGGATGCCATCATTTGGGGCCATAGAATATCTTCCTCAAGCTCTCACTCATTAATCAACAATTGTATTAGTGCTTGTTTGTTAGTGAGTCTATATCTATAGATGCCATCATTCTGAAATTTTAGTCAGATGGTGAACCCTGGTCATATTGTTACTCTACATACAACTGGTAACATTATTAATTGTTGTGATTTTTCAGAAATAAATACAGAAGAACCTCGGAAAACGTCCAAACTCCGTTCCACATCTATTTTTGAGCAGTTTTGGACTTTATGTAAGGCATCACATGTGCATAAAAACCGCGATGTTATGTGAATATGATATTACCCGATGTGGACGTTATGGAAGGTATTACTGTAGCTGTAGACCCATCAAAGGTGCTAAATCTCTAATAGAGTTCCCTTCATCTGGAAAAGCTATTGGGCATCATGGAATGAAGAGATGTTTAATTTCTTTAAAAACTGTTGCTCCCAGTATAGTATCCCAGTGTCAGCAATTTCTTGTTCTAGTGATGAGAGTGGACGAGACCTGGTACAGTAAAACCCCTACTTACGAAAAATGTCCATTCCGTAGGCTTTTGCTTAAATCGGTTTTCTATGTAACTCGAAGCAAACCCATAGGAAAAATTAAAAAATTATGCAAATTGAAGCAAACCCACAGGGAAATGATTTTTTACATAACTCAAAGCAAACCCATAGGAAAAAGAATCTTTATGTAACTCGAAGCAAACCCATAGGAAATTATGTAAATCGGGACATGGTTTTAGCACAAAATCATTATGTAAGTCAAATTTTATGTAAATCGAGGCATATGCAAGTCGGGGTTTTACTGTATTTCTTAAATACTGTCTTTAGTTTTCAACAGTACACAATGAATATATGGGAACCAGCAGAACTAGAATTAGCTGCCACCCAGAGTGAGAGAATATCCCAGATGGGTAGGATATAAGTAAAAAAATAAATAAATAGTCCTGTTCCTCAAATAGAACAGAATGCTCTTGAGGTCCTCCCAAGTTTCTTTCCAACAGGTATTGAACGCTAGAAAGTCCCTCCCTTTTTGCCAGCTAAAATCTATTAGCCAAAATGTTTTATTCTGACCTTAACCTAAGTAGCAATAAGCTGAGTTATCATGGTTTGCTTTGAATAAGCAGATTGAAGTAGCATGCTAATAAGTTTTTTTTTACCATAACCATTTCAGCAGAAACAATTGAACAACTCATGGATATTCATTCCACAGTTGGTTTATCATCTGGTAGCAAACATCTTCCCTTTCCTAGCTGTTTCCTTTCCAGCAAACAAGAAAAATAATCCAAGGTTTTCTTCATGGCTAACCTCTAAGCTTGTTGAAAGTAAAAAAAACCATACAAGTGAAGATATTGTCTGCTGGAGGTTACAACTCAATAAACAAACTGTGCAGCACTACGCACCATCACATTGCTTGACCAAGCTAAATCATAATTAACAGGAATCCCTACCACAGTACTATAAAATAATGGTGCGTTCATTTCATTCATTCATTCATTTATTAGATTTATATCCCGCCCTACTCCACAAAAATGTGACTCAGGGTGGCTTACAATAGAGAATATACAATACAATTATAAATTACAAAGTTACGTGTTAATATCAATCACAGTGACAACACAGAAATACAAAATATACAGAAATACAAAAAATCCAGTTACAATTATTTACAAAGTTCCATATTATCACAATGGTTAGCTCTACCGTTAAGCAGGCTCAGGCAGTGGCCTTAGTTGTAAATGTTGTGGTAGCTTTGGCAACCTGGCTGTTTCTCTTTTTTGAAGGACAGTATAGCTTCTGTCATGAAATCTGTCCTTTGCTCTCCTTACTAATCCACTGCTACAGGTATAGTGGAGGAATACTATTAAAAATGCTCAAATAACATTCATTTTCCATTCCAGCTTGGCTTCTGCATATTTGACCTTCTAATGAGCAGTCCAGGTTGATTTCTTCTAAGATTGACCTATTTGTTCTCCTCACTGTCAAGGATACTCTTAAAACTCTCCTCCAACACCACATTTCAAAGGCGTCTATTCTTCTGCTCTCAGCTTTCCTAATGGTCCAGCTCTCACAACCATACATTACCACCAGGAATACCATTGCTTTGACTATGCGAATTTTTGTTTGCAATGTGATGTCTCTGCTTTTCACTATGTTCTCCAGGTTTCTCTTAGCTTGTCTCCCAAGAATCAGTCGCCTTTTTATTTCAAGGCTGCAATCCCCATCTGCAGTGATCTTTGATCCTAAGAATGTAAAATCTGTCACTGCCTCTACTTCTTCCCCATCTATTTTCCAGGAACTGATTGGGCCTGTTGCTATTATCTTGGTTTTCTTGATGTTGAGTCTCAAGCCAGCTTTTGCATTCTCCTCCTTCAGCCCAGTCAAGAGATTCTTTAGGTCTTCCTCACTTTCTACCATTTGGGTGGTATCATCTGCATATCTCAGATTGTTGATGTTTCTCCCCGCAATTTTAATCCCATATTGTGATTCCTCCATCCCTGCATTGTGCATTATGTGCTCTGTGCATAAGTTGAATAAGCAGGGTGATAAAATGCAGCCTTGTCTTACCCTTTTTCCTATTCCAAACCACTCTGTCATTCCGTGTTCTGTCCTAACTGTTGCTTCTTGATTCATGTACAGTTTTCTCAGGAGGCCTGTGAGGTGTTCTGGTATTCCCATCTCTTTAATTACTTGCCACATCTTGTTGTGGTCCACACAGTCAAATGCCTTGGTGTAGTCAATAAAACAAAAGTAAATGTATGTTGGCAATGTGGTCTCTAGTCCCCCTTCCTCTTCTGAAACTAGCCTGAACCTCTGGTAATTCTCTCTCCACATGTTGCTGAAGTCTATCCTGTATTATCTTGAGCATCACCTTGCTAGCTTATGGGATGAGCGCAATTGTTCGATAATTTGAACATTCTTTGGCATTACCCTTTATTGGGATTGGAACGTATACTGATCTTTTCCAATCCTGTGGCCACTGTTTCATTTTCCAAATCTGCTGGTCTATGGTGGATAGACCAGCAGAAAAGGTTAGCTAACAGGAAGTGAGTCAGGACATGAAATAGAGCAGATCAAAAGAAGACAAGAAGGAGCTGAAAGCCAGCTTGTGTTAAATAAAGGATGTTGTTTTATGTTATGTCTGCTTGATTCTCTGGTGGAAGCAAATGGCAACATCTGGACCACTCTGGGGAGATGCAGAGGAAGCAGTCCTGGGCCCCTCCAGCCCAGAAGGTATCTTACCACCACCACCGCCACCACCACCACCACCTCATGCTTAGGTCATCTATCTATCTGTTCAGAGCAGTTTGTTCAGTATGCTAGCCTCTCCATGGAAGATGGCAAGCCATTCGTTTTTATCTGGAGGGCAGTGGTCCATGGGGTTGCAAAAGGTCGGAATCGACTATGCGACTGAACAACAACAGGGAGGGCCAAGAAGCAATCCTTCCTGCAACCTGTTTTCCCAGCAGCAGTGTTCAGCTAAGTAATGGGCTCACTGACAAGTTAAGCAACAAAATCAAGAGGTCATAGTATATCAATAACTTTGGTTAAGCATTGCATACTTACTGGGTCTCACCAATTCTTTGTTGTTCATGAGAGCTGCTCAGTTCTGAGCATATCATAGATATGATTCAGAATGGGCCCATCTTTTCATCTTCTTCAAAAGTAACTGGCAGCTTAGAATGAAAGTTTTTTGCTTATATTATCCAGTTACACAGCTAATGCATCATCTAAACTGTTATGTTTAGAATTACCATGGAGGTTAAAATTAGAAACATAATTTAATATCTATCTACCCTGTTCCAGAGAGTCTGTAGTCATTCAGATAAATGACTCCTCATGGTTGCTGTGATGGGGGCTATAATCCCCAAATAAACATGTTATATATATATATATATATTGTCGAGGTTTGCACCTGGCTTCTGGGATTAACAGCTCACTTAACCTATAGTATCTTTTAGTGGCCTTGCCTTCAAGGGACAGTACAAATATAAGTTTGAATGGAAGCAACAAGCTATCAAACAAAAATGTGTTTCTCAAATTTCAAGGTTGTTATTTAATTTTAACTTGAGACGATGGTGAAAAATAATAATTTCCTGTTGTTGTTCAGTTGCACAGTCGATTCCGACTCTTTGTGACCCCATGGACCATTGCCCTCCAGGCACCTCTATACTCTACCATCCCACCCAGCCTTGTGCCTATTGCAACCATGACGCCATCTAGCCATCTCATCCTTGGCCATCCCCTTCTTCTTTTGCCCTCCAACTTTCCCAGCATCAAGGCCTTCTCAAGTGAATCCTCCCTTCTCATTTGATGTCCAAAGTACTTCATCTTTGTTATTTGTCCTTCTAAGGATCAGTCAGTGCTAATCTCTTCTAATATTGACCTATTTGTTCTCCTCGCTGTCCAGGGGACTCTCAAAACTCTCCTTCAACACCACATCTCAAAGGTCTCTATTCTTCTGCGCTCAGCCTTTCAAATAGTCCAGCTCTCACAACCATACATTACCACTGGGAATACCATTGCTTTGACTATGCGGACTTTTGTTTTCAGTGAGATGTCTGTACTTTTAACTATGTTCCCCAGGTTTTTCATAGCTTGTCACCCAAGAATCAGACTCCTTTTTATTTCATGACTGCAATCCCTATCTGCAGTTATCTTTGCTCCTAGGAAAGTAAAACCTGTCACTGCTTCTACTTCTTCCCCATCTATTTTCCAGGGACTGATAGGGCCTGTTGCTATTATCTCGGTTTTCTTGATATTGAGTCTCAAACCAGCTTTTACACTCTCCTCTTTCAACCTAAGCAGGAGCTTCTTTAGGTCTTCCTTACTTTCTGCTATTAAGGTGCACATCTGCACATCTCAAATTGTTGATGTTTCTCCCTGCAATTTTGATCCCATATTGTGATTCCTCCATCCCTGCATTGTGCATTATGTGCTCTGTATATAAGTTGAACAAGCAGGGTGACAAAATGCAGCTTTGATTACTCCTTTTCCTATTACAAACCACTCCGTCATTCCATACTCTGTCTTAACTGTTGTACATGTTGAAATCATGTACAGATTTCTCATGAGGCAAAATATAAGGTGTTCTGGTACTGTACTCCAAATTCCCTAATCACTTGCCACATCTTGTTGTGGTCCACACAGTCAAAGGCCTTGGTGTAGTCAATGAAGCAGAAATAGACTTGTTTCTGATATTTCTTTGTTTTCTCCATGATCCAGCGTATGTTGGCAATGTGGTCTCTAGTCCCCCTTCCTCTTCTGAAACCAGCCTGCACCTCTGGTAGTTCTCTCTCTACAAGCTGCTTCAGTCTATCCTGTATTATCTTGAGCATCACCTTGCTAGCTTGTGGGATGAGTGCAATTGTTCAATAATTTGAACATTCTTTGGCATTACCCTTTTTTGGGATTGTAATGTATACCGATCTTTTCCAATCCTGTGGCCACTGTTTCATTTTCCAGATCTGCTGGCATGTAGTATGCAGTAGTTTGATTCCATCATCTTTTAGGGCTTTGAAAAATTCAACTGGGATACCATCATCTCCACTGGCTTTGTTGTTTGGAGTGCTTTTTTGGGCCTTTTTTACTTCACTCTCTAGGATGTCTGGTTCAAGATTAAATTCCCCGTCATTTTTATTTTCAGGGGTGTTAAGGTCTTTTTTGTAGAGTTCCTTTTTGTACTCTTTCCATCTTTTCTTGATCTCCTCTGCATCTACTAACTCCTTGCCATCTTTGTCCCTTATCGTGGTCATTTTTGCTTTAAATGTTCCCTTGACTTTCCCAATTTTTTAAAAAGATCTCTAGTTCTGCCTCTTGTGTTGTTTTCCTCTGTTTCTTTCCATTGTTCATTTAGGTATGTTTCCTTATCTCTCCTTGCTTTTCTTTGAAATTCTTTATTCAAGTGATCTTGTTTTTGCCTTTTTCCTTTGCCTTTTGCATTCCTTCTTTCCTCTGCCTCATCAGACAACCACTTCGCTTTTTTATGCTTCTTTTCTTTTGGTATGGTTTTCCTTGCTGCCTCCTGTATGATGTCTCACATCTCTGTCCATAATTCTTCTGGTGCTCTGTCTATCTGGTCCAAACCATTAAATGTGTTCCACACCTCCACCGTGTATTCCTTGGGTATGTTGTCTAGATCATATCTGTCTGGCCTATTTGTTTTCCCTATTTTCTTTAATCTGACCCTGAATTTTTTGATCAGTAGATTGTGATCTGAGCCACAGTCCACTCCAGGTCTTCTTTTTGCTGACTGTATGGAGGTTCTCCATCTTTGGCTGCAGTGTATGTAGTCAATTTGGTTTCGATGTGTTGCTGGGAAAGGGTGTTTGCTATGACTAATGTGTTATCTTGACATAATTCTATTAGTCTTTGCCCTGCTTTGTTCTGTGTTCCGATACCAAACTTGCCTGTTATTCCATCCACTTTTTGATTTCCTAGAATTAGAATAATTTCTCCTGTTTTGGACTCCAAAAATACTCCTTGATTTTTATCATACTATTTATTTAATGCACTTATATATTTATTTAATGCAGTTATATACCGCTTTTCTATGTCTGCAGACAAACTCAAAGCAGTTCACAAAATGATCAAACAAATACAAAGATAAAATAACAGTAATAATAATACCACAACATTCGATAAATACAATAACTAAAGAAGTACAGTTACAAACAGACTATCGTAAAATACAATAGTATTACAGTCCCAAGGGCTAACCTCGAAAGACCAAGACCAGGCAAAGCACAAGGTATGCCTCCCCAGGCGCTGGAGAGGCTCTGGGTGGGCAGGAGGCGACCCTCTGGCATGGCGATGTCAGCTGCGGCTTTTCAGCCCTCCTGAGCAAGAGAGGCTCGGGGGCGAGCAGGCACACGTGCACTCCATCCCGGGCGATGGAGAGGCTCTGGGTGGGTGGGAGGCGACCCTCTGGTGTGGCGGCATCAGCAGTGGCTTTTCAGCCCTCCTGAGCGAAAGAGACTTGGGGGGGGCACGGTGAGGGGAAATAATTACTAAGAGGGGAAATAATTACTAAAAGACAACATTAATGACAAAAGTCAAGGAATGTTTTTGGATTCCAAGACAGGGAAAATTATTCTAATTCTAGGAAAGTGATATTTTTCACCATCGTCTCAAGTTAAAATTTTAAATAACAACCTTGAAATTTGAGAAACACATTGGGAAACAGAAGAACCCACTAATGTTGTGAACCCACACAATTTATCAACACTTCTGGGATGCAAAGCAATGCATCACCTGAAAGAAGCACAGTAATCTATCTGAAATAGGTCCAAGAACATCTTCTCTTCAGAGGTCATAATAGAGGTTCCAAATCTCTTAAGTAAAAAATTCTGCCTACTTGGGAAAAAGTTAGCATAGGCTGCCAGAACTAAAGTCTTCTGGGCTTCCATCTGAAAAGAGCAGTACACAGTGATAACAATTTTAAAGTCTTTAGTTTTTCAAGATCTATTTGTAACTGATAGTATGAACACACACAGGTTGACACAAATCCTGGGTTGACACAAATCTCTCTGTAACACACTCTAGCATAGTGATGGTGAACCTTTTAGAGACTGAGTGCCCAAACTGCAACCCAAAACCCTTTTATTTGTTGCAAAATGCTAACACAGCAATAGGGGAGGAAGGAAATGCTCCCATTGGCTGCTGGGCAGACGGGTAGGGTGATATCTGTGCTAGGAGAGGGAGGAAACACTACCATTTGGCTGCTGGGCAGAGGGGTGGGGCACACTCTGTGCTGGGGTGACTGCATGGGTGCCCACAGAAAGGTTCTGAGTGCCACCTCTGGCACACGTGCCATAGGTTCGCCACCACTGCTCTAGCATGTAAATCACCATTGCAGTTCACACAGAAATGTTTCATTTTCACAGGAAGTTTGTTTCAAAAGTCATCACATCACACACATTCTCCTTTTCTTTTCATCCTTCTCTGCCACTACCACCACCATCATCCATTGGCATTTAAACCTCACCACCACCCCCTTTTTTTAATGTTCAGTGAATGAAACAGTGCTGAAGTGATAAAACATGGTAAATATTTGAATTAGCACTATATGAGTTTGGCACTATGTTTGCAGTGCTAAACCAAGAAAATATTTTTAAAAGATCGAACAAGGTCCAAGATCATCAAACAATGCCCAGCTGCCTTTAGATCTCCAGCTAAGACAGGGGCGAGGGTTACCTTTGTGGGCGGTGGAATGACCCTCAGATGCCACACATTCCCCTCCGGCTGGTTGCCGACAAGCAATGGTGGCAGTAGCTCCTTTTCTGCCCTTCGGGCAGGCCGAGCTCGAGGGGCGGAGGCGGCGGAGGCGGCGGAGGCGGCGGAGGCGGCGGAGGCGGCGGAGGCGGCGGAGGCAGCGGAGGCGGCGGAGGCGGCGGAGGCGGCGGAGGCGGCGGAGGCGGCGGAGGCGGCAGAGGCGGCAGAGGCGGCGGAGGCAGCTCCCACCTGCTCACAATCCCGGGAACTGGTGGCATGGAGAGCAGGGAGCGCTGGCAAGCAACAGTGGCAGTAGCTCCTTTTCTGCCCTTCGGGCAGGCTGAGCCCGAGGGGCGGAGGCAGCGTTGGTGGCTCCCACCTGCTCGCAATCCCGGGTGCTGGTGGTGTGGGCACCGGGAGAGCAGGGAGATGTCGATCATGATCAATGTGTTAACTGCTGGACAACATGAAAGAAGAATGTGGAAAGATTATCAGTAAGTTCTTTCTTTTTAATATCCATGGTGGGCTTCAGCAGGTTCGCACCACTTCACCAGAACCGGTAGCAGAAATTCTGGCTGGTCCCACCCATCCAAGTTTTAAAATAAAGTAGTCCTAATTTGGGTGCAGTGCAAGGCTTTCCCCTGGCCATGCCCGCCATACCACTTCCACAGAGTAAGTAGTAAAAAAATTGAATGCCACCACTGGGCGGACATGACTAGATCGCCCACCCAGTCACATGGCCATGCCCACAGAGTAGGCCACACCCACAAAGTTTGCCACACCAATAGTGTGGTAGTAAAAAATAATTGGAGCCTACCACTGGATAATATGTATTTTCAATTTATTCCAGAGAGCAACCAAGCAATGAGAATGTATTTTTCTCTCATAGACCTGTGAATGATCAAGATTTGACTGCAGATGATTTCCTGGCCATTTTTACAGCCCTGACCTCTGATCTCCATGCTTGGGGAGGCGTATAATCATGCATCCAGAAGCTTCCAGTGGATTCTTCATTGGAAATTCCAGAAAAGGTTCTTTGAAACCTGAGGAAGACAAGCAACCACTAATGCAGTAGGAGGTTGACAGAGATGTGACATATTACAATGTAACAAAAAGAAGCAAAGAGATGCCCTGGAGTGGCAGAGAGCCACTTGGATTCCAGTGTGCTGAGGTGTGGAGCCTCATCAATGCCATGCCTTCTGTTCCATGGCAAAAAAGCTATTGACTGACCTAGGCAACCAAAGCATCTTTATAACTTAGCCCTCCATTATTGGAACTGGTGGGGAGGAATGGAAGACTATCTCTTTCCAAGGAAGGATAGAAACTGTTAAGTATTGATTGCCAGCATGTTCTCACCTTTATAAGATTCTTATCTTACAACGATTAGCTTGTAAGTACAGGATGCAACATATGGCTTCTGGTGTAGGGTGGAGTTGTTTCCCTTCAGGAAGGCCCTAAAGGCATGGTTATGGCAGCAAGTGTGGGGTACTGCCGGTGTCGCAAACCCCCCTCGCTGTCTTATCTAGGGCTGCCAAGGTTCTTAAGGTTAAAGGGGATTGGGAGGTCCTTTTTTATAAAGGGTTTTAGATAGTTTTTATAGTTTTAATCTTTGTATTAGGGTTGTTTATATGTTTGAAACTTGATGTTGCGAGCCGCCCTGGGTCGCCCAGGCAAAAAGGGGCTATATAAATAAAATAAATAAATAATGTATGAAGTGGCTTCTGAAACAAAAGAAAACAAAAAAAATTACACAGGGACTCGTAACATTTTGAGATTGTAAAAAAAGAGGTGAGGAATGGTAAGGTGAGGAATGGCAGAAAGCAGCTTAAAAGTGCTGCATCACTGTGGTAACTAAAGTCTCCTGGTTTTCACACAAATGCTCTTCATACAAAAAGCTGGCACAAAACTGAAGCACAACATCTGTCCAAAATGACTCACATGTGCTTCCACAGTGCTCAAAGTGCTTATGAAATCTAATAAGTTAGTGCATGAGATGTGTTATGTATGCATGTACAATGTTACTTTAAATATTGAATGTAACCAGTAACAATCACAATGTATCTCAGCTGTTAAGGAACGCGAGCAAGCCGCCCATAGAGGGCAGCTGCGAGCGTTCAGTCTCACATGGTTCACATTCCCCAAATCACGAACAGCCGCGGGAACTTCCCCGCATGATCAAGAACTACAGAAGAAGAACTACAGAAGAGAGGCGTGACCTGGGCGAGGTCATGCCGGTAGCAGCCAATGAGCTACTGTGCAGCAAGATTCAAATGTATTGTGTTACTGTATATAATGAGATGTACCTCCGCCATTACCTCATGTTCATACTGACCATCAATGAATAAACCTGTGTTAGTCCTTCCTGCGACTCCTTCTTTGTCTTCCGTGCAAGACACTAAATTGCCGACGAGGATGGGATAGATGGCGAATCCCAAGGTCAAGCCGTACCAGTTCGATGTCAGCGAGCCTGAACAATGGGAGCTCTACGAGTGCCAGTTTCGGCATGCCATGGAAGCTGCAGGCGTCGACGCCGCCGCGAAGATGCGCTCCCACTTCCTGGCTCAGGTGGGGCCGGCCACGCTGCGGATCCTGATGACCCTGGTGGCTCCCCGGAAGGTGGACGAGGTGCCCATCGACCGTATCCTGGAGAGACTGCGTGAGCATTTCCAGCCGCCCATCTCGATTTTCCCAGCCCGGGTCGCGTTCCACAGGCGAGACCAGCGACCGGGCGAATCCGTGTCTGCCTATGTGGCGGCCCTCAGCCTTGCAGCGGTGCATTGCCAATGGGACGACCTCGACCAGGCCCTCCGTGACCGCATGCTGTGCGGTTTGAGGGACAAGGAGCTTCAGAGGAGGCTCATGACCCGCGACCATCGCCTCACATTCAACGAGGTACTGCGGGAGGCCCAAGCAGCCAAGGAGGCCAGGAGCGGGGTCCGGCTGTTCAAGTCCCGAGGGGCCACATCTGAGAGGGCCAAGTCACCAGTGCAGACAGCCCGGCGGACACCAGCGAAGATGGCCTGGCGGGCCCCCAAGCCGCCCGCCGCCGCACCAACGTCATCCGAGGAGTCGCCCACGACAGCGGACCCCTACTCCAGCGAGGACGACGACGTCCAGAGGATCAAGAAGCGAGGTGAGAAGCGGCAGACCCGTGAGCGGCAGGACCGCCGCTGCGACGGTTGTGGGGTGGCCCACGACCGCACGAGGTGCCCGTTCCGGAAGGCCGAGTGCCACAACTGCGGCTGAAAGGGACACATCGCCCGAGTATGCAGGCGCAGGCGAGTCGAGGACAAGGGCAGTTCCAGCCATTCCCAGACGTACCAACGAAAGGCGACCGGCACCAGGAAGGTCTCAGCCGGCCACAGCGAGGAAGACGTGAACCGCGTGGGCCTGGAGCACCGGCGGTTCTTCATAGAGGTACTGTTGCAGGGGGTCCCAGTGAGGATGGAGATAGACTCGGGGTCATCTATTTCCATCCTGTCCCAAAAAGAGTTTGTGCGCATTCCCCCAGAGAAGCGGCCCAAACTGCGGGCCATGAGATCCAATCTACGGGACGTGCAGGGAAATGGGATCCCAGTGTTGGGGGTGGGGAACTTCAAGGTGAAGTTCAAGAACTACTCCGAGAAACTGCCACTAGTAGTCCTCAAGGGGGGAGGTGCTGCCTTTTGGGAACGCAGTGGTTTGCTCCCCTGGGGATCGAACTGTCCGGCATTAACACCATCGAGACTGACCCAATGCGGGACGTGTGCGATGCACACCCGGACGTTTTCAAGAAGGGGCTCGGGAAATACAAGGGGCCCCCGGTTTCCTTTGAGCTGGACCCAGAAATCCGGCCCATCCGCCTCAAGCCAAGGAGAGTGCCCTTTGCCCTCAAGGATAAGATTGAGGCGGAACTGGACAAATTGGTGGGGCAGGGGATTTTGGTTCCAGTTGACTCGGCGGAGTGGGAAACGCCGATTGTTACAGCCCTCAAGTCAAATGGGGAGGTCAGGATTTGTGCGGACTATAAATGTACGATAAATAAGGCCATTCGGCCAAATGCATACCCGGTGCCCGTGGTCAGCCATTTGCTGGCCACACTACATGGGGGAGGTGTTTCGCCAAGCTAGATCTGGCCCAGGCGTACCAGCAGCTCTCTGTAACCCCGGCTGCTGCCGCCGCGCAAACGATCGTAACGCACAAGGGGGCGTTTAAGGTAACACACCTTCAGTTTGGCGTGAATTCGGCCCCCGGAATTTTCCAGTCCCTCGTGGAACGCCTTTTAAAGGGGCTTCCAGGCGTCCTCCCATACTTCGACGACGTGTTGATAACAGCGGGGAACGAATTAGAGTTAGCCAAGAGGCTAGATGGGGTTCTCTCAGTGTTCGAGAGGGCAGGACTTCGATTGAGGAGGGACAAGTGCGTATTCTTCACGAGGGAGGTAGAGTTTCTAGGGTTTAAGGTAACCCCGGACGGAATCAAACCCTCCGAGTCCAAGGTTGCGGCCGTGAGGGACGCCCCTCGCCCCACCGCGAAACCGGAGCTGCAGTCATTTCTAGGGCTCCTAAACTTCTATCACTCCTTCCTGCCTCGAAAGGCATCAGTCGCGGAGCCACTGCACACGTTACTTAAGAAGGATGCGGTTTGGCGGTGGGGGGACAAGCAGGAGAGGGCACTCAAGGAGCTCAAGTCACTTCTATCTTCGGATGCTGTCCTGACCCACTTCAATCCGAAAAAGCCAGTGGTATTAGTCTGTGATGCGTCCCCGGTGGGGGTGGGGGCAGTCCTGTGCCACGTGTTGGAGAGCGGGAGGGAAGCCCCGGTAGCGTACTACTCAAGGTCCCTCTCGAAGGCAGAGCGCAATTACGCGCAAACAGATAGGGAGGCCCTAGCCATAATCGCGGGAACAAAGAAGTTCCACGATTTCCTATACGGCCGCGAGTTTACGGTGGTGACGGATCACAAGCCACTGCTGGGGATCTTCACTACCGGCAAGCCCACCCCGCAAATATTATCCCCCAGGATGCTGCATTGGGCCATTTTCCTCAACGCCTACCAGTATGAGCTGGTCTATCGCCCAGGGAAGGAGATCTCCCATGCGGACGCCCTGTCCCGATCCCCCCTCCCTAGTTCAGGGGACCCTGCATGCGAGGTGGAGCAGGAACACCAAGTCCTGCTGATTGAGTCTCTCGACTCACCCCCAATTGTCCCGGCCGACCTCGCCAAGGCCACGGCGGCCGACAAGATGCTGGCCCAAGTTAGTTCCTGGGTTAGGAAAGGGTGGCCCACTTCTCCCCCCGAGGAACAGTTCAAGCCATTTTTCAGGCGCAGAGTAGAGCTTTCCCTGGAAAGGGGCTGTTTACTCTGGGGCCAGCGGGTAGTTATCCCAGAGAGGCTGAGGGCCAAGGTGCTGAGGCTACTGCATACCAGCCACCCCGGGATCGTGCGCTCCAAGGCTCTGGCCAGGAGTTTCTTTTGGTGGCCCCAGATAGATGGGGACATAGAACGCTTAGTGGGCACGTGCGAGAGCTGCCAGAGCTCTCGGCCCGAGGAGTCCCGGTTACCCCATAGGGAATGGGATACGGCCCGCGGGTCATGATCCCGGATACATGTCGACTTCGCTGGACCTTTCCGCGGGTCCATGTTTCTACTGGTAGTCGACTCCTACTCCAAGTGGTTGGAGGTAATTCCCATGAACAGCACTTCCTCTGCCGCAACCATTAAACAGTTGCGAAAGCTGTTTGCCTGCTTCGGCCTGCCAGACGTCCTTGTGAGCGATAACGCTAGTACCTTCACGTCGGCAGAGTTCAAGACGTTTATGGAGAGGAACGCCGTCAGGCACATAACCGCTGCCCCGTTTCACCCTGCCACAAACGGTTAAGTAGAGCGCCAAGTGCGCACTACGAAAGACGCACTGCGGTGCATGGGTCCTGGTGAGTTGAACCTGCATCTGTGCCAGTTCCTCATCTGCTACAGGACAACCCCCTTAGCGTCAGGCTTTTCCCCAGCCGAACTCCTCATGAGGAGGCGTCCGGTAACACTTTTTGACCGGATGGATCCGTCCAGGGTGGAGGATGAGGGGAGAAATATAAGCATAGGGGGAGAGAGCTCTAAAAGTTTTTCGGTAGGGGACCCGGTTCACTGCAGGAACTACGCGGCCTCGGGGCCAGCGTGGGTACCAGGGACGATTGTTGAGCAAACGGGGCTGGTATTCTACAGGGTCGAGACTAGTTCAGGTCTACTCTGGAGAAGGCACACCGACCAACTCAGAAGGCGAGTCACTGGTGAGGGGGAATCAGCGTTAGGGTCCTCCCCCACCTGCATTACCCAAGGGGGAGACACAGAGGAGGATACTTTCAAAGAGAGGGATCAGTTTGACGATGATTATGAGTTGCAGTACCAGGGGGGTGTAGCGGAGTGGTCCCCCACCCGTCCTAGCGAGAAGAGGGGTTTCAGTTCAGCCCCTGGTACTTCCAGTCCCCCTAGCCCTTTTGTTTTAGAATATACCATAGCTCCTGCTCCCCGGAGACCAACACCCCCAAGACAGGCAACAGGGGCGAGTCCGCCCACCACAGTCTCTAGAATGCCCGGACAGGCAGCGGGGGGTGGCGAGGCCACGAGGGCCTCTTCGTCGGTCCCGAGATTCGTACTGGGGGGGTCCCCAAACTCCTCAAACAGCAGGCAGGGATTCACTTCCCAACTATTCATTCCATTCCCGTCCCCCAATGCAAGGTTACCACAGATGCCACACCGAGCCGCTAATGAGTCCCCCCTTTCCATTGCAGGGCAGGACTCCGCGGAGCCAGGAGCCGTCGGCTCCCCTGTGCTAAGTCAAGCGGCCGCACGCCCAAGGCGCACGTGCGGCAAACCACAATGGTTGAGGGACTTCGTCCCATCCTAGGGGGGAGGGATGTTATGTATGCATGTACAATGTTACTTTAAATATTGAATGTAACCAGTCACAATCACAATGTATCTCAGCTGTTAAGGAACGCGAGCAAGCCGCCCATAGAGGGCAGCTGCGAGCGTTCAGTCTCACATGGTTCACATTCCCCAAATCACGAACAGCCGCGGGAACTTCCCCGCATGATCAAGAACTACAGAAGAAGAACTACAGAAGAGAGGCATGACCTGGGCGAGGTCACGCCGGTAGCAGCCAATGAGCTACCGTGCAGCAAGATTCAAATGTATTGTGTTACTGTATATAATGAGATGTACCTCCGCCATTACCTCATGTTCATACTGACCATCAATGAATAAACCTGTGTTAGTCCTTCCTGCGACTCCTTCTTTGTCTTCCGTGCAAGACACTAAAAGATGTCAATCACGATCAATGTGTTAACTGCTGGACTACATGAAAGAAGAATGTGGAAAGATAAGCTGTAAGTTGTTTCTTTTTCATGACAAAATCAGGAAATTGTCTTTTGGGGGAAGAAAAAAAAACACAGCGAAAGAAAAAGTAACGGAAAAACATCAGCCTCTATACACATTCAGAAAGAGGGAAAATGTTTCCTTTGTATAATTGTCCTGATAGACCTTTCGGGAAACACAAGTCTCTCCCTCACTCCATCCTATGTTTCTGCTCACATTTTATTATTCTTCAAGTATATTCATATTCCTGGATAAAACATCAGTTCTGAATACTGAAGGCCACTAATAGTTGGCTGGCTAACTCAGTGGTTTATGTAGGCTGGGGCTTCAATTCCTCACTGTGCCTACTGAGAGAAGAGCCAGGCTGCATAGCATTGGATGAACCCAGAGATAGGAAGTGGTAAATCTTTTTTATTATTCTCTACCTTGAAAGTCCTGTAAAGTATTGCCATAAGTTGAAACTGACTTGACAGCACATCATTATTATCATTAAGGCCAATAGTAATAATAATAATAATAATAATAATAATAATAATAATAATAATAATAATAATAATAATAATAATAATAATAATAATAATATGCCATCAAATTAAATCCAATTTATAGCTACCTTTTCCAGGTTTCCTAGGGAAAGAGTACAGAGAGGATGTTATGGTTAGCCAGATGAGCAAAATCAATTGGGAACCAGCTTCTTATCTACTGGGTTCTGTTTATGACTTAGGGCACTAGCTAGCTAGCTCCCCCAGCCCCTTTCCATTAAGAAGACATGTAAGAAATGGTATATTGCTGCACTATTGCAGGCGCACCCCCCAAAAAAGGACTCAGACACCGGTATAAGTGGATAACGGCATTGGGCCACATTTATTGATTCATGCCCTAGTCCGAATTATAAATTTCAATTGGTACTCCGCCAATTATAATTCTTAAGGCAAGCAGGCCGCAGTAACACTGGTAAGGTTCCTCCCAAAATTGCCAATGGCAATTGGCTACAATGTATCCATTTGTATCAATTTGTTTGTTTACAACAAACAAATTGTTGACCGTAGTCAATAAACTAACTACTGACCCCACCCTCTGACGCGTATCCGTAAAATAACGGGGTGATGCATGCTGAATAGCTCGTGCCATCACCCCATTGCCTGGTTCGTCGTTGACCGGACAACGTTAACCAACTTGTGCCTATCTAGTGTTGGCCAGTCAATTGCGAACCTGCCGGATACCTGTGGGTCATAAATATTTACCTTACCAGTGCTACCCGCCCATGTGACCAAAGTCAATAGCAAACAAACCCCTATATCAAACCGCAGCAACAGTGTGGGATGGCAAAAAAGCCAGAACCCAAGAGCCAATTGTAGGTTCCAGCCAAAAATTCCCACCCGGCCCCGAAGCGACCAAAATATCACACTGTTCACTAGGGAGGGGGTGGAGGGAAAAACTTCTCCTCTCCGTCGCTTTCGCAAAATGGCTGCCTCGTGGCCACCCCTTTTAAAGAGGGATGGCCACGCCCGCTAACTACCCGGATGTCTGAGTCCGGGGGGGGGGGGGGCACAAAGAGCGTGGCGGCCATTTTGGCGCCGCGCTTTCATTGCAGGCGCACCCCCCAAAAAAGGACTCAGACACCGGTATAAGTGGACAACGGCATTGGGCCACATTTATTGATTCATGCCCTAGTCCGAATTATAAATTTCAATTGGTACTCTGCCAATTATAATTCTTAAGGCAAGCAGGCCGCAGTAACACTGGTAAGGTTCCTCCCAAAATTGCCAATGGCAATTGGCTACAATGTATCCATTTGTATCAATTTGTTTGTTTACAACAAACAAATTGTTGACCGTAGTCAATAAACTAACTACTGACCCCACCCTCTGACGCGTATCCGTAAAATAACGGGGTGATGCATGCTGAATAGCTCGTGCCATCACCCCATTGCCTGGTTCGTCGTTGACCGGACAACGTTAACCAACTTGTGCCTATCTAGTGTTGGCCAGTCAATTGCGAACCTGCCGGATACCTGTGGGTCATAAATATTTACCTTACCAGTGCTACCCGCCACACGGGGAGGCTAATAAAGACTCACCACCACCCCAGACCGTCAGCTCGGTCAACAGGCCTGCTTGCAAATCTTCCAAAAAGAGGTGCATACCTCTGGGCGACAGATGGACCCCATCCCCTGTGTAAAGATCACAATTTTGGGGACTAATGGTGGGGTGTCGGATGACCCGCCCCAAACCCTTGTCAGCAAAGAGCCAGGCTACTGGCCTGTTCACCGAGCGGCGAGCGCGGTCAAGGGCCTGGAGGTTGATACCTCCCCTGTAAGCGTGACGCGGTATTATGTCCAACCATAGGAGGGTTGTGGCAGGCCACACATAATGCAAATAAGCCAGGTCACTGCAGATCGTATGTTTTAACGAAAGGCCCGTGACCTGGCCTAAATCATTGCCCCCAAAGTGCAACACCAGGACAGCAGGCGGTTCAGCATCCCTGATTGAGAAAAGGAATGGCAACAGTTCCCGCCATAACATTCCGCGCTTACCGTACCACCTGAGACATGCGGATGCACTTAGTCCCAGCTGGGGTCCCCACTCTGTCACCGCAGCGTGCTGCGCTGCCCAGTGCACGTAGCTATGGCCCACCAGCCATACTGCCACCGGTGTGCGTCGACACACAGGGTCTGTAAAGGAAAAAAGGAAACAGGACAGTGACTTAACTGGCACTCATAATTGAAGAGGGCGAACGTATAATTCGAAACACTTCGAACCCCACCTCCCCATATGGCGTATATCAGCCTCAGAGTACCCAAATGCAGCTGCAGTAGAAGCAGCTCCTATTCTAAAAGAATGGGTGCCGTAACGAGCCCCGGGGAGGCCAACACTGGACAGTGCCCTACCGGTCACCCTCCAAAATTGAAATTTAGTCAGGGGAGACCCATCTTGGTGGCAGAAAAAGGGGGTAGGGTGTGTGCCATGCAGTGCAAGGAACTCTTGTAGGGCACCAACCGGACAGATGTCTGCAATGGAACAACGTAGCAGTCTTACACCACTGCCTACACCATGCTGATCGACCTTTGAGGAACGTATCCTCAACTGAGCCCATTCATTGGAGACATAGACATCTTCGAGTTCCAGTGCCCTACGCGTCGCATCCGCCTTAGACAGTAGCACCAGCTCACTGATGCGGAACGCTCCAAAAAAGGCCACCATGGTAGCCGCATGAAACAGAGCTGCCTCATAACTGTCAAAACACAGGTCATGCCAGCCTCGTGCAAGGTGGGTAAGGACCCCTGGAGAAATTGGGTGGCGATTGTCCGGGCAGCATCCACGTTCCCGCGTCCACCCCTCCAAAACATGTCGTATACGGAAGTCAGTTGTGCTGTCAGCATAACCCCCCACCTTGGCCATGAATGCCAGTGCTGACAGCCTGGATGCTATGGTGCGGGGAGCTAGGCCCTGATTGTGTAGGTAAACCATAAATTGAAGCACATGTGCCACTGGAATGGGCCAAATCTCGGGCAACCGGAATTGTGCACAAAAAGCCTGGAATTGACTGAATGCATGGTGATACGCCTTACGCGTGCGGGGCGCCAGCGACATGCCGATCGCCCGGTTCACCTCTCCTTGCCAAACGTCCAAATCTTGTCCGGGAGCGGCGAGGGAAATTCCTCTGCGTCCGGAGCCAAGGCGCAGAACCGGGGGATCTGCAGGCGGGATAAAGCATCAGCAATATCGTTATTAATACCTGGTACATGTCTGGCCCTGAATAGGACATTGAGGCGCAGGCTGCGCAAAACGAACTGGCGAACTAACTCCATGACCCGGGGTGATTTAGATGTCTGAGCATTGACAATGTGCACTACCGCAGCATTGTCACACCAGAAATGAACCACTGAATTGGCCCACTCCGCACCCCATAGCATCAAAGCTCCCAGTATCGGAAAGAACTCGAGGAACGTAAGATCGCGTAAACGATCCGTGCCCCTCCAAGTTGGAGGCCATCGGCCGTAGGCCCACCTCCCCTCGAAGTAAATCCCATAACCCAGGGACCTCGATGCATCCGACTGAACCTGGAACCGAGGGGACACCAAAAGGTCAGATCTCCAAAATGACACCCCGTTGAAGTCCTTAAGGAACTTAAGCCAAATTAACATGTCGGCCCTCATGCCCTTGTTCAGTCGGACTCTATGATAGCGCCTGGATAGGCCAGCCATGGTGTCGCACAAGCGTCGAGCAAAAGCTCTGCCAGGTGCGACCATCCTGCAGGTGAAGTTAAGGTGACCATGTAAAACCTGGAGCTCACGAAGTGACACCCTGCGTTTGGCCAGTAAGGCCAAAATCAATGCAGTGATCCGGGAGACCTAATCCATGGGTAACCTGGATGCCTGCGAAACTGTGTCAATTTCAATACCCAGAAATGTGAGCTTGTTTGATGGGCCCTCGGTCTTTTCGGGCGCTAAAGGGACACCAAGTTCCTTCATTAGCGTCTGAAATGTGTCAAGGAGACGCGTGCACGTGTCCGAGCCCCGTTCACCCCCGAACAAGAAATCATCGAGGTAGTGGGCTACAGACTGAGAGCCAGACCTGCGAACAAAGACCCACTGGAGAAAAGTGCTAAAACGTTCAAATGCTGAACAGGAGATGGAGCAGCCGAAAGGCATGGCTTTATCCACATAGAATTTTCCCTGGAATTTAAAGCCCAATAACTCAAAGTCGCCCGGGTGCACCGGCAAGAGCCGGAATGCAGACTTAATGTCACACTTCACCAAAAGTGCACCCGGGCCACAAGAGCGCACCATGCGCAGGGCCTGGTCAAATGATGTATACCTTACCGAACAAAGGTCATCAGGGATGGCATCATTGACCGAATGGCCGCCGGGTATGACAGATGGTGAATTAAGCGAAACTCCCCAGGTGTCTTTTTGGGCACTAACCCTAAAGGGGAAACCTTCAGATTGAGGAAGGGCGGGACATGAAAGGGGCCAGCAACCCTGCCTGCATTAACCTCCTTAGCTATACTTAGGGTGGCCACCTCCTCCCTGCCCTTAAGGGAAAGTAAATTAGGAGCGTCTTGGGGGCACCTCTCCCCTTTGAATGGAATGTGAAAACCCAGCTGGAAACCCTCGAGAAGGTAGCCAGCATCTTCCCTCCTTGGGTACACTGGGAGGGGGCCTTTTGAGTGACCAGCTCCATCAGCGGCAGGCCTGCCCGCTCCTTGTCCACCTCTACCTCTGCCCCGTAACCCACCTGCTCGTGGACACGCAGCGGTGGCATGGGGGCCAGCGCAAGAGGGACACTCATGCTTGTATCGGCACTGTTTCCTATTGCACGCACCATTGGCCGAGAAGCTCCAACACAGCAGGCGTGCTGGAACCCCCTGCCCCGCCACCTGGCGGGGAACCTGCGTTGGGGCGGATCGCTGGACCGCATGTCCACAATGGTACCTCTCCCCAGGCGCGGGGCGCGTGGGGGTCATGTACAGAAGCCACATCTTCTGACAGGGCTCATCCCACCTCATCTCTGGGTGTAGGGGCACTCTCATTCGAAATTCCTCATCGTAAGCCAACCACGATGGGCCCGGGAAATCAACCATTGCCCTGTAGATATTGTCCAAATACTGGACCATAGGAATGGCCAGGTCAGGCCGGGCCCTAAGATACACCGCCATATATATAAGATATGCGAGTAACCAGTTGGCCCATGTGCGTGGTGGCTTGCGACGGCGAGATTGCTCTTTATCCTTCTCATCCTGCCCCTCCCTCTCTTCCTTGGTGGGTTCCCTGTTTAATAGGGAGAATATACCTACATACTCCCCCCGCCAAATCTTCTCCCTCGTGGCCTGCGCCAAATGATCCCCGAGGGGCAAAGAATACCCGGCTGTCGGCAATGCCAACACCGGCACGGTAGCGGTACGGGGCGGCAAGAGAGGGGCCTGTACTGTCCCTGTGACACCTGGTGCAGTCCCCGGGGCGTAGACCCCCCCACCTAATGGACCTGTGTGAGACCAAGCTGCACCCGGGTAAGCCAGGAACTGCTGCCCCCCAGCCCCGACATAATGCGGCCATGGCCACTGGAAACCTTCCCCTGAAGTGGATCGAGGTGTGGGGACATTAGCTTGGACCTGATACTCACAGGGTGCACCCCCATGGGCCACCCCCACTGGGGGTTCCGGCCCATGGTGGGCGTCGGAGCTCGCGACCGAAATCGAGCTCTGAGGACCCATCCGACCACTACCTGACGGTAGTGTCTGCTGCACGGGGAGCTGCGAGGCCGCAGCGGGCACAGGCCTGTGCGCCTCAAGCAGCTCAACCCGACTTGCTGCCTGCTGAAGTGTGGCGGCTGCCACGGTCACCTGTTGGCAAAAAGGGGGCCCAGGTAGCAATGCAGACCCCCCCCTGACGGGTTGATTGGTTATCCCCAGGGATGCCTCTAGCGCCGCCACACGGGCCAGTAGAGCATCCACTGTCACCGAGCCCCCTGCGTACAGGGGGCCAGGCGGGCCGGACGGCCCACTGGGTAATGGTCCAGGGCCCGCTGCCATAGCGCCTGGGCCCGAGTAGGGCCATGCCCAAAAATCCGGCCCATGAGGGGCCGGGGGCAGGCCCTGCTGTGAGACTGCACCCAATCCTCCCCCCTGGTTAAAACCCATGGCCAGGGAATGCGGGCCGGGGGCTGAAGGCCCGGTCGCACCATGCCCACCCCCTTGCTCCAAGCCCATGGCCGGCATTTGTGGGCCGGGGGCCGGAGCCCCTGTAGGGCCTGCCTGGGGCTGGGTAGCCGCGGGCCACGGCCTGATCTGCCCCATCCCACCGGTCCCGGTGGGTGCCTCTGCTAAGGGGGCCTGTTGGGGGGGCGCAGTCGCGGTCCTCCGACCCGACTGCAGCCTCCTAGCAGGGCGAGCCGAAGTCGCCATAGCCTTCTTCTTAGGAGGCATATCGAATCGGATCCCTTGCCGAATCTAAAGATGGGAAGCCGAAGAAAAGAAGCGAAGGGCGCGCTAAGCGTGCCGCAGCCAAAAAGGAGCTTCCCCAACGAGGCGAAGAGCGACGGAGCAAAAAAACTTCTCCTCTCTGTCGCTTTCGCAAAATGGCAGCTCGGCTGCCTCGCGGCCACCCCTTTTAAAGAGGGATGGCCACGCCCCCTAACTACCCGGATGTCTGAGTCCAGGTGGGGGGGGGCGCAAAGAGTGCGGCGGCCATTTTGGCACCGGACTTTCATTTTTTCCATTCCCTGGTATAAGAAGAGCTCATTAGCAGTCATCAGCAGCATCTTAACAGAAAGGGCAAGTGGAGGAGAATGATAAAACAAGCAATATTGAAGGTGGTTGGCCCCAGCCCTAATAAACCAAATTTGCAGTTTGGCATGATGAACCCTTCCTTTGACAAGTACCAAGATGCCATGTAAAGCTGTCCCCAAAGAAACAAAAGGGGCTGTTCCAGATATTTAGAAATCTAATTATTGAGACAAATTTGGCTCTCATTTAAGCCATGGGTGCAGCAGACAATGCCAAGTAGATTTGGTTCCAGTTTGGGTGAGTGCAATCAGAAACTAAACTGCATGAAGGGATTCTGTGCACAGCAGTAATTAAAACTAGTGATGTACAAAAGCCTCTGATCATACTATTAAATTTGCTCAATGTGTTATTAATTTAATACTTTAGAGTCAGATGATATTTCTCTTTTAGACATATTTTAATTGTCTTTGAATTAAGATTGGTTAAATGCGTCAGTAAAGGGTTTTTTAAGAACACAGCCTAAGTAATGTGGCCTTCTTTCCCTCTCTACATGTCATGACCTAATGTGACACAACAGTTCTTTCTCTGATTGGATCTCATCTTTTTGCATTTTATTGTACAGTAAAACCTCGCATAAAGAGTGCTTTGCTTAGAGACTAACTTGCTTAAAGAGCAGAATTTTCTCTGAATGGTCGCCTCGCTTAACAACTAAAACCAACGAAAAACTCACTTAACTAAATTGGGGTTCACAATCCCCACCACCACCAGAAGTGACAATTGGTCATTTACAATGGTGTTTCACTTAAAGAGCAAACTCGCTGAAAGAGCAATCCCGTGTAGGGATGCCATAATTCCTTCCCACAAAACCGGGACAGAAGTAAAGGTCACCCTTGCTCAAAAGCCAGTCGTATCTGACTCTAGGGTTCAGTGCTCATCTCTGTTTCAAAGCCAAAGAGCCATCACTGTCAGCTTCTGCAGATGTATTCCGTGGTCATGTGGCAGGCACGACTAGACACATGAGGGCACGGAACGCTGTTTACCTCCCCCCCCCCCCAAAAAAAAGTGGTCCCTATTTATCTACTTGCAATTTCTTGCCTTCGAACTGCCCTCTCCCCTTTTGTTGTTAGCCGCCCTGAGTGGTGTTCCCACCAGGAGGGCAGGATATAAATGATCTAAATAAATAAATAAATAATGGTCTACTCCTGCATTTGTGTAATCTGATTTACAGTTACCCACATAGGGTTTGCAAGCTATGTGACATTTTCAAGGGGTGGCTTTATCAGTTCCATTCCCCTCCTGTATTTAAAAGTGAGCTTTTGTAGACCAAGTCCTTTGCCAGAAGGAGGTCCATGAAAGCTTTCATTTAAATCAGGGGTGGCCAACCTTTTTGCGCTGTGGGCCTGACCACACCCCTGGAACAGCTGAGCGGGCCAGACCATCCCCCTGGAAGCAGAAGCGGGTGCATTTACAGCTGATGTAAATGTGCCCACTTACACTTTTATGTCAGCTGCTGGCACATTTGCATATGCGTGGGAAAGTTTTACAGCTGACATAAAAACGCCCACTTCTACTTCCAGGTGCGGGGGAAATGGCGACGGGCCAGTTGGAATGGCGTTGCTGGCTGGGGCCAGTCCATGGGCCAGAGGTTGAGAACCCCTGATTTAAATAAAGGAGTTAGTCTATAAAGTGCCACAACTTTTTTGTCTTTTTTTGTTGTTGTTTTGCTTACTCTCTGATATGCTAGCTAGGACAAAGACGAGAGCTCATTCTGCAAGCTGTTGCTGCCGCGACTTCAATAGAGGCTCCACTCTAAGAGCAATAAAATGGCACACAATTTTTTTCCCTCTGTCTTCCTTGGCCACCAAAGCTGTTGCTGGTGTGCCACCTGATGGTGCTTCAATAGAGATTCTGCTCTATTGCAAGCAAAAGGCACAATTTTTTTCTTAAAAACAAGCACGCCCCTTGGTCTGAAAAGAGGGAATTTTCTTTTTTTAAAAAAAGATTTTTTTATTCAAATTAAATATTCTACAAGATAGATAAAAACATAAACAGAGAACAAGGAGAAAAAAGAACAAAAAAGGGAAACATAATCAAACATTAAAAAAATATACATGACAAACTCCAACTTCATAAAAAAAATACAGAAATAATGGTAGAGATGCATACACCCCCTTTAAATTATTCATACAATTAGATAATTGAAATCATCTGTAATCAATTTAACATTTTAAAGTGGGTGAATATTTTTGACACTTCTACTTTATTACTACTATCTTATCCAGCTACAACTAACCGTCCCAAGCTCTAACAGTATTATTTTGCTTATTACCATTTTATATAGACACATAATGCCTTTGTGCTATTTACATTTGTCCATGAGGCTGAAAACACCAATATTTATACATTTGATTTCCAAAAAACTAATTGATCAGTTCCTGGTGCACATCCATTCCTTTTCTCAATTGCATATGTTATAAAGTCCTTCCAAATTGCAAAAAAAAAAAATCTCTTTAATTAATCCTTTTTTAACATTCATTTCCCAAGTTAATTTGTCATTTAGGGCCATTGCCCACATCTCTATACCATTCATTGATTTCAGGAGCTTTTTCATCTTTCCATTTTCGAGCAATACACTGCCTAGCAGTTGATATCATGATTGAAACAAGATCTTTTCTATGCACATCAATATTTAAATCTTCAATATCAGTTAACAATGCCATACGAGCTCCTAAATTAAAATTACCATTAATTACACCCTTGATTTTACTTTCTACTGCTATCCAAAAAATTTTTATCACAATGCAGTCCCACCACATATGTGTGTAGGTACACAACTCTTTTTTACATCTCCAACACTTTAACGAATTTGATTTATCTATTTGATGAAGGCGAATAGGGGTTAAGTACCATTTCCATAGTATTTTGAAATTATGTTCCTTAACCCCCACAGATAATGACTTCATAATTCTTTTACTCCATAATCGTTTCCAATTATCTTTATTTATTTCCATTTTTAGATCCTGTTCCCAAATTGTCCATAGTACATCTTGTGATTTATCATCTGAATTTAGCAGTTTATACAGTTTACCTACTAATCCCTTGAAATTTATTGCTCCAGATCTTAAATTACTCAATAAATCCTCAAATTTTGTATTTTTTCTGTTTGGATCATCATCTGCTATATACCTTTTATTCCAATTATCTACAGAAATAATTTGGAGCCAATTTAGTTTTAATTGCTTATATACCGTATTTTCCGGCGTATAAGGTGACTGGGCATATAAGACGACCCCCAACTTTTCTAGTTAAAATGTAGAGTTTGCAATATACTCGCCGTATGACTACCCCTCTTCCAACGGCGGCGTCTTCGGTTACTCTGGGTTGAAAAGATTTTTGCTGGCAAAACTCCACTCAGGGGATGCCTGAATGAGGCTCCTTTCATGCCTTTGGGTATTGAAACCCAACCTTCCAGTCTCCAAGTTCAGTGCCTTAACCACTAAGTTTTGTCCCCAACATGCTGGTTACATGTGCTCGCGTCATCCCCTCCCCCTTCACCAGCGGGAAAGGTAAAAGGAGCCCTGTCGGGCTCGGAGCCACTGCGAGCCGCACCTCTCCGCCCCTTCACCGGCGGGAAAGGTAAAAGGAGCCCCGTCAGGCTCGGAGATGCCGCGAGCCACACTCCCCGCCCCTTTCACTGGTGGGGAAGGTAAAAGGAAGGTGTGGCTCGTGGCATCTCCGAGCCTGACGGGGCTCCTTTTACCTTTCCCGCCGGTGAAGGGGGCGGGGAGGTGCAGCTCGCGTCATCCCCTCCCCCTTCACCGGCGGGAAAGGTAAAAGGAGCCCTGTCGGGCTCGGAGCCACCATGAGCGGCACCTCTCTGCCCCCTTCACCGGCAGGAAAGGTAAAAGGAGCCCCGTCAGGCTCGGAGATGCCGCGAGCCGCACCTTCCTTTTACCTTCCCCACCGGTGAAAGGGGCGGGGAGTGCGGCTCGCAGCATCTCTGAGCCTGACGGGTTTCCTTTTACCTTCCCCGCCGGTGAAGGGGGTGGGGAGGTGCAGCTCGCGTCATCCACTCCCCCTTCACTGGCAGGAAAGGTAAAAGGAGCCCTGTTGGGTTCGGAGCCACCGCGAGCCGCACCTCCCCGCTCCCTTCACCGGCGGGGATGGTAAAAG
The DNA here is from genome assembly GCA_035047345.1 of Bradypodion ventrale. Lineage (NCBI taxonomy): Eukaryota > Metazoa > Chordata > Lepidosauria > Squamata > Chamaeleonidae > Bradypodion > Bradypodion ventrale. The sequence continues at coordinate 144,544,686 of JAWDJE010000004.1, read as the reverse complement.
GAGCCCCGTTGGGCTCAGAGACACTGCGAGCCGCACCTCCCCGCCCCCTTCACCGGCTCCTTTTACCTTCCCCGCCGGTGAAAGGGGTAGGGAGGCGCAGCTCGCGGTGTCTCCGAGCCCGACAGGGCTCCTTTTACCTTCCCCGCCAGTGAAGGGGGCAGGGAGGCATGGCTTGTGGATACCACCACCCCCCGGGGTTGGGGGGTGAGGAGGAGGAGCAGCAGCTGACCGGCGGGGGGGAGCCAGCCGCAGCCGCGAGGCTGAGGGTGGTGATATTCGGGCGGCCCCTTGCTCCGGAGGTCTTGCACAGTGGCTGCAAATGGCTTTCCCCGCCGGGCGGCCCCTGACTCCAGAGTACCCGGCGTATAAGAGAACCCCCAACTTTGGCATAGATTTTTCAGGGTTAAAAAGTCGTCTTATACGCCGGAAAATACGGTAAGTCTAATTTTTTCTTTCTATCCTTGCAAACCCTAATTCAGTCCTTCAGTTTTGACACACCATTATTATTAATAACTTCTTCTAAACCTCTACTAATTCTTATCAGGAAATGTTTAAAGTCTTTTAGTTCTATAATAGGCAAAATGCTAGAGGCTAACTTCCCTTTCACATCATGCCATATTTTCATTGTTGCCTTTAACAACTTATTTTCAGAGCTGATAATTATTCTATTTTTATCTAAAAAAGATGCTCTACCTATTTCATTTAAGTCATCCATTTCTAAACCTTCCCATATTACTTCTTTTTTGCTATCAATCTTCACATATTTCTTACCTGAAATGCTTTATAATAATTTTGGATGTTAGGGAGTCCCAATCCACCCTCCTTCTGATTCAGATACCATAAACCTTTTGTAATTCTAGACTTCTTACCTCCATTACAATAATTATTAATCAAATTTTGAAATATCTTCATATCCTTTACTTTCAATTGAATCGGTAGGCTATCAAATAAAAAAATAATTTTAGGTACTAATTTCATCTTAGCCAAGGCTACTCTTCCAAACCACGACAAGTTTATTTTATTATATTTTTGTATCAATACTTTAAACTCTTTAACCAATTTATCATAGTTTAATTTTTTAAAATTTTCAAATTTACCCAAAATATTTATCCCTAAGTATCTAACATGCTCTTTTATTTGAATTTTATACTTATTTTTAATCTTTCTTGCATCTTCATTACTAATATTTAACATAATCGCTTCCGATTTTTCCCAATTTATTTCTAACCCAGTAACTTCCTGAAAATCCTTCAAATGGATTTAAATTTTTGGTATTGCTAATATCGGGTTCTTTATTAAAGTATCATCATCATACAAGTTGATTTTAACTCCTTCCACTCCAACTAAATCTAAATCATCCGTTATCGCATTTGCCAATGTTTCCATTGCCATTACGAATAATATCGCAGATAGGGGATCTCCTTAACCGGCTTCCAATTTGATTTCTGGGGTATATTTATCATTAATCCTAACCCTTGCCAAGCTTTGATAGTATAAATTATCTATAACCATTCTAAACTTTACTCCAAATCCATAATGTTCAATCATTTTCTTAATTGATACCCATTGCAAGGAGTCAAAAGCTTTATATATGTCCAGTGCCAATAAACCTACCTTTTCTTTTTTTTGCTTCTGCTTTGTTCAGCACATCAATAACTCTCCTTGTCAAATCCGATAAAAGTCAATCTTTGATAAATCCTGCTTGATCACTATTGATATATTCACCGATAAATTTATTTAATCTGTTAGTTAAAATGGATGTAAAAATTTTGGCATCCTGGTTAATTAATGATATCGGCCAATATGAATCTATCATTTCTAAAAAAATTCTTGGTTTGTGAATTAGGATAATGTTTATCTTATTCCACGAATTTGGAATTACTCCCCCATCAAGTATATTATTAAAAAGTCTGCAAATTTTATATGTTATCATATCTCTAAATTGTTTATAGAATTCAACGTTTAACCCATCCTCACCAGAAGCTTTACCAATTTTCAATTTATCAATTATATCATTAATTTCCTTAACCATGATTTTACTTTCCATACATTCCATGTGTTCCCGATTTATTGTCTTTTTTAGCCATTTTCTTTGGTAATTATCTAATTTTGTTCTATCTATTTTCTTTCCTGAGTATAATTTTTGAAAGAATTCTTTTACAATTTCAATTTTTTGTTCAGATTTATTATACCTTATTCCATCTTTACCTATCAATACTCCTATCAATATCTCCCTTTTATCATTTTTTCTTTCGGCAGCTTTTGCTAACAGTTTTGAGTTCTTATTACCAAATTCAAAGTATTCCCTTTTTAGATAAATTAGATTTCTTTTTATCCGATCAATTTCTTTGCCTTCTACTTCTGCTCTCAATTTTTGTAATTTTTCAAAAATAATCTTATAAGTGAGAATTTTTAATGAGTTTTTTTGGAACCGGGCCGGGACAGGTTCAACCTGTGAAATTCTGAGTTTTCCGGTACATATGGCATCCCTAATCCCATGGGATGCATTATGCTCTTTAAGCAAGGTACCACTGTATTTTGATCAGTGGGTAGACAGCTGAAATTCACATATAGATTAAAACCATGGCTCACAATATGGGGCACATGTCCCACAGGTGGGGTGTTGATTTTTTAAAAGGGGGGCAGTTAAAAAATGAGTTATTAACAGTTAATGGTCTTTTAGGCTTCATCCACATGAATAGGAATTCGTTTTTTAAAATAATAAGAATTATATGGGAGGATCTGGATTTTAGAGATACTGTACTAAGGTGGGGCATAACCATAAAAAGGCTGAGAACCACATTAAAAGTATCTTGATCATTTGGCAGCAGGCATTTAGTGTAGCAAAAGGTGAAATAAGTTTCATTAAACTGTGGTTGTAACTGAAGCAGAGCTTTTGTAAATAGCATATCCTCTTCTGATTTAACATTTATCTTTTTAGAAAAACACAGTTTATTGAAAAAGACAAAATCTTTCATTTTTCCTTTATTCTTTTAAAATGTTTTTCTTTGTATTCCTAAGAACAGGAGAAGTTGTAAGAAATATTCAGAATACTTGTAAACTTTGAGACTAACCTGTTCAAATATTATTTTAGCCTGTCCAATGCCAAAAGCCACGATTAATATTCGAGCTATCTTTGTGCTGTTAAATGTGTGGAATGCATGGTGCCATTTACTATACATAGATGTTATAAAATTTAGATGCAGCAGCCTAAGCCATATTTTATGTCAGAGAATATACAAATATCTGCTGCTTATGGAATATTCCAGCTGTCGCTACTAAACAGATTCACCAGATATTCCATATTAGGAGCCTAAGTTGTACTAACTGTGCTGTTAAACTAAGTGTGAGTATTACCTGGAGAAGAGATATCTGTGAACAGCATCTCATGGAGTTTGATTCTTAATTTAGAAACAGAAATGTGAAACATGATTTGGTTTGCAGCTTTAGCATAGGAAGAGGGGGGGAGTCTTTCCCTTCATGGCCTTTCCCCAATTTAAATCCTCTCTCAGAGCTGTTACTTCCTCCTCAGAGAAAACATGCAGACATCAGAATAAGCCACTTCACAGTAAGGGGTGGCAAACTATAGGTCACTTACAAGATATTTTTGGACTGCAGTTTCCATTTGCCTTTGGCAGTGTTGCCAGGAGTATAGGACAGCAGTCAGAAAATGGTTAAGAGTGCCATATGTTCCCATACCTGTTCTAAACGATTAAATCTTTAGTCACTTTGCTCCAGTTTAAGATCAAGAAAGTGGAAGAAACCATCAGGGAAGTTGGGAGCTGTTATTGGACACGTGTGATTTTGGTTGTACTATATGATTACTAGGTCAGCAGCCAAAATCCGAAATAAGTGGATAGAGCAGTGTTTCCCAACCTTTGGTTTTGGGACTACAATTCCCAGAAGCCTAAGTCAATTCTCCAAAGCACTGATCAGCCAATGTACTAACTTAGGCTTCTGGGAATTGAAGTTTCCCTGTGGTGCCTGGGTCCCACATTGGGTAACAGTGGGATTGACTCTTTGGATGTTATATTGGTGGGTCTTTGGGAGGTCATAGAGGTGAGGCAGATGATGCTGAGGAGAGAGAGCTTGTTTGTTTTCAGGCTCTGTGCCATTGTTGCAGGGTTTGTGCAACAGGAAGTCTCATGAGTTACAGTGCTGATATTCCACTCTCTGTCTTGCTCCAAATGACACAATGACACATGTGCACCCAAAACAAGGAGAAACAAGAGAAATGGACCGAGAAGAGAACAAATGGTTACATATAATTGTACCAATATATAATTTGGAACAGCACACACATCCCTTCACAATGGGCTACTAAACTTTGGCACTAGCAGAGAATGCGTGAAGATGGTTGTTGAAAGTTGCATCACACACAAAAAACAAACTTTCTCCTCCTCCAGCATTGTTTGCTCAGAGATTTGTCCCTGTCCTTGGAGATACAGAAAAATGAAGCAGTTCCTGGATCCTCCAGCAAGTACCCTGAAATCCAGCAAACTTATTTTGCTGTGCTTTTAATTACACATTATAATTTCATGTACAATCCTTTGTAATTCCTCATACATTAAATCCTACTATATTCAACAGGGCATACTCCCTATTAAATGTCTGGCTGGACAGCCCGCTACAGTAATGGAGTAGAGTGTACAGCCAGCAACTCAACAGTGAGTGTTGGGCAGCAGTAAATAACCTGACTCCCTAAAGGGGTCAACAGCTATGGGCAGATCAGCCCCTTCAGAAGGGGTGATGGTCCCCTCAGTGGAGGAAATGCCACTGGAAATCATCACATTGGGCCAAACAGCAAATGAGCAGAAGAAGAACTCTGATTCCCAACAGTCATGGCGGTGGAAAAGGTCATGCCAGATGGACTAGCTAGGAAGGTGCACCTTGATAATATCCTCAAGGCTGCAGTAATCCATTGCAGTCCTGGGGTTGAATCCTGCATGTCTCATTTCATATGTGCCGCAGGAGATGGCTCCATGATCATAGTGTGTGGGTCACTTCATGGCAGGCTGGGATCCACCTTAAACAAATTCATGCCAATGGCATTTTTCTTGCTTCAGGAAAAATGCATTCTTGGATATGAGTTGCAGCTGCCAACAACAACTCCCTATTTCAGTGAGGGGAACTGTAGCCCTTCAGATGTTGTATATTAGCAAATCACAAGCTGTAGTACACAGAGCCAATAGTGAGTAATTATGAGAGCTATACTCCAATAACAAAGAATACCTCAGATTTCCATCTCTTCATTAGATAGTGGTTTATAAAGATTTTTCTTCAATACAGTTGGTAACCTGCTATGAATGCTTCATCAGGAGTGGAATGCCAAGACAATAAGCCCAAGATATAAGCCTCAGGCAGCCCACACCACCAGCCCAGGATGAGAGACAGCTGTGGCCGCCATCGCCACCCTCCTGGCCCCACCTAGCCAGAGGGTTGAAGAGACACCATAGCCGTGGGCTGGAGGACCTCGCTGCTTCTTTCCCGCAGCCCACACCACTGGCCCAGGATGAGAGACAGCTGCAGCTGACATCTCCACCCTCCTGGCTTTGCCTGGCCAGAGGGTTGAAGAGATGCTGTAGCTGCAGGCTGGAGGACCTCACCACTTCTCTCCCACAGCCCACACCACTGGCTCGGGATGAGAGACAGCTGTGGCCACCTTCGTCACCCTCCTGGCCCTGCCTGGCCATGCCTGGACAGAGGATTGAAGGGACACTGGAGCCACCGGGGTGCCCTCCTCCGAACCGCCAGGACCTGGGCAGCCGAAGTCACCGGACGCCGGATGCCCCCTCCAAGCCCTTGTCACCGGCCAGAGTCAGAGGGCTTTAAAAAGCCACCAAAGCTGCAGAGAACGTTGAGCCCCGGGGTCCATTGAAGATGTTGAGCCCCGTGGTCCATCGTGGACATTGAGCCCTAGGCTCCGTCGAGGACATTGAGCCCTGGGCTCCGTTGAGGACGTTGAGCCCCGGGCTCCATTGAGGACATTGAGAGGCAAGGACTTTGTGATTTATTTTTTATTGATATTTTAGTGTTAAACTGTGCTTTATTGTGTATATTGTATTTCACTGTGTTTTATTGTGTTGATTTTTCCCCCCAAGGAATAACGTTGATTTTATTTATTTTTATTTTTATTTTATTGACTTTATTGAAACTTACAAAACACAAAAAAAAGAATGAAGTGAAGAGAATCATAAAGAAATGAAAAGTGCAACTAAACTATAACATTATACAGTGATACCTCATACAACGTCCAAACTTGGTTTCACAAGTTTGGACTTTATACGGATTTGGACTTTGTATGAGGCATGCAAAATTCTAGCTGTGATGCCTCATACAGCGTCCAAATCCTTGCCACGATGCCTCGTACAATGTCATTTCCATAGAGATACATTGTACTGTAACAGCACAGACCTCAGGGCAAAGTCAAGGAAACAGACAGGAAACTAACAGACAAACATAAGAAAAATTATGGAGCATGCAATCTGTTTTTAAAAACCACAGCAGAAAACACCAAACAATCCAAAATCGTGCTCAAGACCACTCCTAAACATTCTTCGTCTCGTGCAAAACCCACAAGAGCAATGCACGCATGCATCCTGCATTTTATATTGCCCAGGCATAATGCAACCTAGGAAAAAAAACCAATGCCTCATACAAAGTCGCAGCTTTATCTCTTTGTCTTCTCTAATTGCATTTGCAAAGAGTTCAATTACCATTATAAAAAGCATTGAAGATAGGGGATCGCCCTGTTTCGTTCCTGCTTTTATCATTATGTTTTGGGTAAGGACATCATTTACTTTTATTTGTGCACTACTTTGCTGGTATAATTTATCAATTGCCCTCATAAATTTAGATCCAAATCCATACTCTTTAATGGTTTCTTTAATTGTCTGCCAGTGTAATGAGTCAAATGCTTTGTATATATCCAATAGTAATAGTCCAATTTTATCTTTACTTTGTTCTGCTATATTCATTATTACAACTATCCTCCTTGTTAAGTCAGCTAGATGTCTTCCCTTCATGAAGCCTGTCTGATCAGGTTTTATATATTTCTCCGTAATGCTATTAAGTCTGATTGCTAATATGGCTGTAAATATTTTTAAATCTTGATTAAGCAGTGATATGGGTCTATAAGACTCAATTCTTTCTTCATCTTTCCCAGGCTTTGGAATCAGTATAATGATTGATTTATACCATGAATCCGGCATTTTTCCCCCTCAAGCACGTAGTTAAATTTTCTTCTAATTTTTGGGATTATAATTTTTTTGAATTCTTTGTAGAATTCAGCTGGGATTCCATCTTCACCTGGTGTCTTTCCCAATTTCAATCGAGGACATTGAGCCCTGGGCTCCGTTGAGGACGTTGAGCCCCGGGCTCCATTGAGGACATTGAGAGGCAAGGACTTTGTGATTTATTTTTTATTTATATTTTAGTGTTAAACTGTGCTTTATTGTGCTTTATCATGTATATTGTATTTCACGGTGTTTTATTGTGTTGATGTGTATTGTTGAGGCAATGATATTTCTGTCAGCTGCCCAGAGTCGTACTTCGTGAGTGGGGCGACATATAAGTAAATAATAAATAAATATAGAAAAATGATGTACTGAGCACTGAAGAGCATTGAAATAAAATGCAGATACATTTATATAATAATAGTTCTTATCACACTGGCTCGTGGCTGTTCACTATAATTCCTGTGGTCATTGACCATTAGCTATGCTGGCTAGGCCACCTTGATGTCCAAGTAAATAATATGAGGGATCTGAAGTCAAGAACAGCTATTCTAAATTCATCCCCTTGCCCAGAGAGTCAGGATGGCTGGTAGTCTCCAACACAATAGAACCAGAGCAGCAATGTGATTTACATTACTACTGCCTCACCATTCAGCAATCAGCCTGACAAATCTACTCTTGCTGGGACAAGTGAAGAGATTTAAGCCTGAGAAGAAGCAATTATCCATCGCAACCATGAACCCCTCCAATATTGGTTCTATGGAGATATCCTTTCCTACATAAATATCAGAGTAAGAACTAGGCCTAGGTTAGGTCTACATATGATAGTCCAAAATGGCCCACTATTAAGAAAGCTCATGTGCAAACACACATAAATACATTCCACACACAAGACACAAATCCTGCAATAGGTGGAGATGATTCATTTATGTAATTATTCAATTGTTCAAAAGATTTCCAATTTATGAATGTGGGCTATTGTGCTTCTGTATCCATAATTCAAAATGGCAGGAAATGGCCTAATACTTCTACCAATACTGTGCTCACATTGCAAGCTGGAAAAAAGAGGACAAAATTTACATAGCAAAAGACAGCTTGAATGTTGATGACACTAACAGTCAAGATAATCTATGTGGGATACCTTCTTGCTTTCACTACCATTCACAAAGAGACACCAAACAGAAAAATCCCAGAACATGATTTCTTTTTTATATATAATTTATATTTGTATTTGTTACTGTACCTTGTATCTTGGCATAACTGTTTAATGAACTGTACTTGGACATTTAGTATTTTGAATTTTGTATTCAGCCCCCAGCCGAGACACAGAGCTCCTTCCCCCCAGTATTTGTTTGCTGGGGGGAGTAGGATTGCCGGTGGCAGCTTGTATTGTATTATTGTATATTTATTATATATTCTGTATATTTATGTTCTTATTGTATTTGATATTTTGTATCTTGTATCTTATTGAATTTACTGTATTGTACTGTGATATACGGTATTTTTTGTGATATTTATTGTGATATTTTTATGCTAAAACTTGTGAACTTGTAAACCGCATTGAGTCACCCCTTGGGCAGAGAATTGCAGTATATAAATTAAATATCAAATCAAATCAAATAACTACTTGCCACTCAAACACTGTCAGAGTCTAGGATTTGGGTGGCTGGCAGAAAACACAAACACCAGGACCCAGGACAATCAGGTAACAGGTATCTCAGTCGAAAGTCCAAAACCACATCTATCCATGGATGTAGAATTAGTTCAGGTGACAAAAGCATAGTCCAAACAAGCCAGAAGTCTGGTGGCCAAAAGAACAGACACAGCAGAAAACCTTCAGGGGCTGGAGCAAGGCAGAATGGAATTCCAGGAGCAAGAGGGTATCTTGTAGACTGCTGCCATCTTGACTGCTGATATTGGTGATGTTAACATTCAAGTTGCCCTTTGATATGTAAAACTTGTCATCCTTTCCCCACAAAAACTCCTCATCCAAACTTCCCCACATTTGGCACAGAGCAAGATCTGACCGTCTGCTACAACTGTGCCAAATTCGGAGCTGATCTGATTTTCCTTCACATCATAGAACTCATTTCTAATTCACAGCTTCCCATTGAGCAACTTTTATGAATAAGCCATTGATGCTGCAACTTAAGAGGCATGTCATGTGGAGTTCCTCCCATATGCTCTCCAGTCATGCATTTCCATTTTCAACTCTGTATCCTCCTCAGTGATTTCAGACTCAAGGCTGCCTTGGGCAAGTATTTAATTTTATGGAAAAGAGAACAAGTCTAAAATTAATTCATAGCTCATGCTGTTGAAGGAAAAGCAAACAGGATTTTGGCCATTGAAACCAATTCACATTTTTGCCCTTTCCGCATCCAGGAAATGAAGTCTACTTTCATTTGCATTGGTGTTATAAAACAAGCCAGAGCTGGCTCTGGATCAGGAGTGGGGAAATCTCTCCCCCTCCCCAATGTTTGAGGGTGATATATTTATTTGCATGGAGCAGCATTCAGACATATGATAAGCTTCACGATGGCCATTTTTTACCTTTTAAATACAAAAGAGATGAGAGCCATTTCAGTAATACCTGTAGTACATCCAATGGCCCAGGGTTGAAGGAAGGTATTAGTAGAATTACTGTAATATTAGCCAAGGAAGCTCTGCCCCCTTTCTAGACTTCCAGCCATAAATGTAAATAAGATGCTTTGGCTTTGGGGAGTAGGGGAGAGGCTGTAGTACCCAGGCAGCACCTTCCAAAATTTGGATTGCAATACCCAGACATCTCCAAGACTTTGATGAACAGTTATCAAAACAGTGTTAGAGTAATTGCAGTCACCTATGTATTTCAGAATCTTTGGCAGATAGTTTTGTAGGAACCTACATCACCTAAGATCTGGGTCAAACATGCAATTCATTTGTTGAAAGGTTTCACCATCATGTGACATGTTGCAAGTTTGAACAAACTATTAGAAATCAATGAAATAATTCTAATGAGGCACAAGATATCTTGTTCCAGAACACAGAAATGAGAGGTCCATCAAAGCGTTGTGTGTGTGTGTGTGTGTGTGTGTGTGTGTGTGTGTGTGTGTGTGTGTGTGTGTGTGTGTGTGTGTGTGTGTGTGTGTGTGTGTGTGTGTGTACTGCCCCCTAGTGCTACAGCTGTGCTGTCACAAGCCTCTTTCCAGCCATCTTAAAGAATGTAAAAGTTATATTACTTATCTGCAACGTTTACAATCCAAATCAGCTGGGCAAGAAAGGTCAAGGAAAAGCAGCCAGTAGCAAGGAAAGGAAATGGTAACTGAGATTAAGGTACTTCTTTGATTAAAGCAGTATTATCTGGGGCAGGTACCAAACACAAATAGTGATTCAGCCAGCTCTGGAGGTGACATTGAATTAATGAACCTAACCTATATCATTCCAATGAGGACAATCAGCCAGCAAATAAGAGGAACAAGAAGAAGAAATTTATTAAATATCTGGGAAACAACTCACTCATCCTTATGATCAGTCATAGGGTGGTCATAGGGTTCTGGCTGGCCACTGTAAGAATCAACATAGACTAGACTGGGCTAGACAGTTCTTTGGTTTAATCTAGCATGGTATTTCTTTTGGCAGGGGATTTTGCATGATACCTCTCTGGGGCATTATGGTACCTCCATTTTAATTCTACTGTTTTGCATAGACAACAAGTGACTGGAATAGAAATCATCATACTGGTCTTGTAACATTACAATGGCCAGGGTTCAGAAGGCCTCCAAAACTCAGGGAGAATGACATTAATAATGGTGGTAAACTAAGTTGACTCCTTTGGACTGAGGAAGGTGTTATGTATGTTAACTGTGTTTTCTGACAGGAGCGGAATGTATCTTTTCTCATGTATCTATTCTTATGCAAATAAGTGGATCGACAATGTGCACACTCTGTTAGCCAATGGGCTTGTTGTATTATTGTTACTGTTACTGTTTATAGTGTATATAAGTCCGAGTTTTGCCCCATCCAAACAGTGTTCAAACCCCACTAATAAAGAGCTGAATTTCACTACTTCACTCGTCTGCTTCTTCATTCCTTGAACACTAAACTGACAACAAGGATGGGATGGTGTCTCCACATGGCAGCAACATCGGCCCATTTGACCCAGCGCAGAGAAATGGGCAACATACGAACGCCGGTTCCACCATGCAATGGCCTCACAGAAGATCACCGACGGAAACCAGAAGCACTCCTGTTTCTTCACTCAGTGCGGTTCTGAGACGCTTGAGCTGGCAACCCACCTCGTTCTCCCAAGGGATGTGGATATGGTGCTGCTTGCAGAAATCATGTCCGCACTGAGGAGGCACCTGCAGCCAGAGGTCTCGATCTTCCCAGCCAGGATGGCCTTCCACAGAAGAGAGCAGCGACCCGGAGAATCCATTGCAGACTACGCCACCGCGCTGCACATTGCTGCCACCCCATCCAAGTGGGACAACATTGAAGAAGCACTCTGGGACCGTCTGCTGGCCGGCATGAGGGACAAAGATGCTCAATGTTGCCTCATGATCAGAAAGATGCTAACATTCACGGATGTCATAGAAGAGGCAGTAGCGTCCGAGGCCGCACGGTCCGGGATAAAGCTTTTCCGGCATCGCCACTCCACCACCAGTGCCACTGACTCAGCTATGCAAGCTCAGCAAAGTTCACCTTCATCCTCCTCAGCATCAGCTGTTTCCACCTCTTCATTGGAGTCCAGCGATGCAGAGGGAAAAGTCCGAGTGGTCTGACGAAAGCACCGTGACGATCAGGAGAAGAAATTGCCAGGAGAAAGCGTTCCTAGAACTTAAAAGGCTGCTATCTTCGGATGCTGTATTAACTAATTTTGATCCTAACAAAGAAGTTGTACTTGTGTGTGATGCATCCCTTGTGGGGGTTGGAGCTGTATTATGCCATGTACTAAGTGACGGGAGGGAAGCCCCTGTAGCATTCTATTCCCGTTCGCTCTCAAAGCCTGAGAAAAATTACGCTCAGACAGACAGGGAGGCATTGGCAATCGTGGCAGGCACTAAGAAATTCCACGATTACCTTTACAGAAGGCCTTTTACCATCATAACTGACCACAAGCCCCTCCTTAGAATCTTTGTGAACGGGAAGCCCATGCCTCAAATTCTGTCCCCAAGGATGTTGCGTTGGGCAATTTTCCTAAATGAATACGATTTTACTTTGGTGCACAGGCCCGGTAAGGACATCAGCCACGCTGATGCCCTGTCACGTTCTCCACTGCCAAGGGTCGGGGAAGCCGATTGCGAGATCGAAAGCAACCACCAGGTCCTCATGATTGAGGCATTCGACTCGCCCCCGGTCGTCCCCTCAGATATAGCCAAAGCTATAGCCAAGGATGTAACATTGACTAAAGTAATGTCTTGGGTACAAAAAGGCTGGCCTGTCTCTCCTCTAGCCGAGGAATTCAGAACATTCCAACGCAAGCGTTTGGAATTGTCAGTGGAACGAGGTTGCCTTCTATGGGGACAGTGGGTGGTCATTCCTGTCACTCTCAGGGAAAAGGGTTTACATTTACTTCACACAAAGTAATTCGGGAATAGTACGTTCCAAAGCCCTTGCCTGTAGCTACTTTTGGTGGCCTCAACTGGACCAAGACATAGAGCAGATGGTCGGCACTTGTGCCAGCTGTCAATCCTCTCGCCCAGAGCAATCCCACCTTCCCTCTCGGGAATGGGATTCTGCTAGGGGCCCGTGGTCCAGGTTGCACATAGATTTTGCAGGTCCATTTAGGGGTGCTCTATTTTTGTTGGTTGTAGACTCATTCTCTAAGTGGCTGGAAGTGATTAGAGTGCCTAATACCACTTCAGCCACCATGATAATGCACCCGAAAAGGCTATTCACAGTATTTGGACTTCCAGATGTGCTGGTATCCGACAACGCATCATTGTTCACATCTGCAGAATTCCAATCCTTCATGGAAAGGAATGCAATTAGGCACATCACTGCCACCCCATTCCATCCAGCCACCAATGACCAGGTGGAGCGGCAGATGCGCACAACTAAGGACGTGCTTCGGCGTATGGGTGAAGGGGATTTAGAGCTCCAGTTATGCCAGTTTCTTTTCACGTATAGGCTCACCCCCCTTGTCTCAGGGCTGTCCCTTGCTGAATTGCTCCAGTGAAGGAAACTGTCATCCTTGCTGGACAGATTGGATCCCTCTAGGATGGACAAAGACACAAATATAGCGATCCAACACCAGAAGGGTTTTTCTCCAGGAGACCCTGTACATTGCCGCAATTATGCAGCTGGTGGTCCTATGTGGGTGCCTGGGTTTGTGATCGATCAGACTGTTTCTTACAGAATCGAAACAGCCACTGGTCTGATCTGGAGGAGGCATGCGGATCAATTGAGACCCAGAATACTGGACCCACAGGATGAATACAGCTACTCAACGTTAGGTTTGGCCCCCACCCATTTAAACCTAGGGGGCAGAGGTAATAGTCAGCAGCAAGCTAACTTAGACCCAGAGGTGTGTTCGAGGGACCCATTTCAAGGGGAAATTGTGGACTGCTCCCCTACTCCAGCCATGTGTACCCCTACACTGTCCCAGCCTATCACTCTGGATTCCTTTATTGATGATGACCAATTTTGTTTACACACAGTACACACAGTACACACAGGAGGGACTCCGAGTTGTCTTATTCATCCACAGAATTAGATTTTTGGTTTTGAGCGATCCCCTGCTCCTCCATCTGACAAACGGGGCTTTAATTTGGGTTTACAATCCTCCCCCTCTAGTCAATCCCTCACTCCAGTCGGGTCGCCCATCCTATGAGCCCCTGAGCCGGCTCAGCCAAGCGTCCAACCCAGAAGGGAAACCAGACCGCCATCCTGGTTAAAGGATTTTGTTTTTACCTAGTTGGGGGGGAGGGGGAGAGAATGTTATGTATGTTAACTGTGTTTTCTGACAGAAGCGGAATGTGTCTTTTCTCATGTATCTTTTCATATGCAAATAAGTGAATCAAAAAATGTGCACACTCTGTTAGCCAATGGGCTTGTTGTATTATTGTTACTGTTACTGTTTATAGTGTATATAAGTCCGAGTTTTGCCCCATCCAAACTGTGTTCAAACCCCACTAATAAAGAGCTGAATTTCACTACTTCATTCGTCTGCTTCTTCATTCCTTGAACACTAAAGAAGGGTAATTAGAACATGCAGAAAGTAAAGTTTCTCAGGTCCAGCTCTACCATTAGATATTATAGAATGAGGTAGTCTCTTTAAGTGACTGTTGTTGGTGGAAGGAGTAAAAGTGTGGCACGTGGCCTCTCTAAACCTTGGATAGAGTGTAGGATCCTAACTTCTTGCCAGCGTTAAAAGAAAGTCAACTGTCACTCAATTCAGCTTTTGAACTTTTCAGTATCAACTGAAACAGAAAAAAGATGCTATTTCATTGTCTATTTTTGGCAGCAAAATGACTTGAGCCAGCCTTGTGGTTTCTCAGTGTATTCCACTTGTAGGTTTCTACTTAAACATCTGAGAGGTCCTTCTGTACAATCTAAGATACAATCTTGTCTCTGTGACAAGCATTTCTTTCTAAACATGCAAGTAAACCTTTCAGGAAGCTAGAGTTGTCTGATATCACAGTAAACTCAGTTTTACTTTGCATACATGACATGTCCACTACCAATTAACTTGCATTAGAGGGAAATGTTTTCAAATATTGAGTTCAAGGAGAAGTTTTACAAAAGAGCAACAGTGATGTGGGGAAGGAGAGAGATTGCCAATATTAAATGGGAACATAATGTAAACTCAGAAATCTGAATAATAGCCTCGCTGCAGTCTATTTCAGATTATGAGAGGCCCTTTATTCCTCTCATCATTAAGCAGAACTTGATATGCCCCTCGCTGCACACCAATCTCAGCTGTCAGGAAAAAACGTACATCAAAGCACTTTCACCCATTCGTGTGTTGGGCGGAAATATGTCCCCGCTGTGTTTTCCTTTCTGATTTTCCACTCAGAACATTGTTGGTTGGCCTCTGTACCTTTTGAGTCAGAGTTTAAATTTGGTGCACATTTACAACGTAGAGCTTGTGCCATTCTTCCTCATCACTGCTTTTCAGCAACTGGGCAAGCAGCTCCCCGGCGGCTCAGTGGGTAAAAGCACTGTGCTTGGAGACCGAAATGATGGGGTTCAATTCCTCGAGAGCTGCATAATAGGAT
Source organism: Bradypodion ventrale (assembly GCA_035047345.1). Classification (NCBI taxonomy): domain Eukaryota; kingdom Metazoa; phylum Chordata; class Lepidosauria; order Squamata; family Chamaeleonidae; genus Bradypodion; species Bradypodion ventrale. The sequence continues at coordinate 144,529,253 of JAWDJE010000004.1, read as the reverse complement.
ACATGAAGGGAGCTTCATTCTGGCATCCCCTACAAAAATCATTTCATCTCAGAGTAATCTCTGACACAAAAACACACACAGCAACTGAGCAGGAAGCATTCCACCAGATCAGAGCTTCCCTTATTAATCAGGTTCCAAAACCAGATCTGGCTGGTGTTTCTCTCTCCCTCCCACCCCCTTCTGTACAATGAAGAGTGCTTGATTCTAAAATTAGATCTACTATTTCCTGCTGCAATGTCAGGCACTAAAAGATTCAAACACATGTTCAACTCTGTCACTGAAGCAACATCCCTCAGTTAATTCCTCCCCAGTATCAAGAGCTGACCTGCACCAGATGTAAGAGAATTGAAGTTGGTTTTCCCATGAAGACAAGTGGAAATGCAGAAGAGCAAAATGAGGTGAAGCTCAATTCAGCCCCAAAGACTGAGAAAAACGGATGCTGATTTGCCAGATTGTGTGTCATTCTGTCAATTCCAGGAACTATTGCTACTGCTCACAAGGTCCAAATGCTCTCCAAAGCTTGTGGATTTGTGTGGGTGATGACAACCCTCCTCTCAACACATACCCTTGTTCCCCCAAACATGACTGCAATCCTCACAGTAGAAGATTTCTCAAGTGACTTTGAATTGTTATGAGTTATTTCTTTTGTGACCAAAGTATGACTGTGTGTGTGTGGGTGGGAGTGTATTGATTTTGAATAAGCAACTAACGCCTGCTTTACAAAAGACCTGCTGCAAGTGGAGATGAAAACTGGTAGAAATGGTTTGCTCATAAGGTACAACTCGAGTGCTAAATTTATGAGCAATCTTTGAAGGCCTGGCTATGGAGCTACACTATAGCACAAAGCTACACTATACTGGTTCAACTTCCTCCATAGCAATTTCTGCCACAAATCCTGAGTACCACTCCATCCATGCAAGACTGCTTTGAGGCTCAGGTTAATTCACTCACTTCATGTCAAGAGCTTGTGCCATTCTTCCTCATCATTGTTCCCTTCTGTGGGTTGCCCAATTCTGTCTTTTCACCTTTGCTGCCTTATGGTAGGGCTTCTTCCAGCTCACAGTTTGCAAAAACTGTGATGGAGAATTCTAGGGGCGAGGGGGACACCAAGCTGTATGCCAGACAAGATTTTCTATCATGGATTTTTTTTCTTCTACATTGGGAAAACTTTACCAAGGGTGCCATTAACTCATCTGTAACTCTTCTGTATTTTCCCACTGCTTCTTCAAACATTTTTGCCCACCAAAAGAAAAAGAACATGAGGGGGAAAAAATGCTGATACTACTCTCTGGTTAACTGGCAGGCTGGATAGCTCCATGTGAAGTCTTTGGTTGCTGCACCAAAGGTTGTGCATCTCTTGCGCTTTCCATGGTAGAACCAGCTGTAGGATCTTGGGCAGGCTACATGTCCAAGATCACCTTCAGAGGAAGGACTGGTAAATCACTTCTGAGTACTCTCTAAAAATTAGGACTCAAACATTGTAAGATGAGATAATTTCAAAAATCACTTATTTTTAGATTTCAGGAAACAAATTAGCAGCTGTTGACAATTGTTTTATCTTGGTAATCAAAGGGTTTAGAAAGTCTTTGGTTGCTGAAATTAGTTCTCAAACTGATAGCCATATTAATCTGTACAAGCATAGTAGACGAGAAACAACACAAAACAAAGTAAAAAAGTAAAAGCAGTTCGACCTAGCTAGCAGTTTGAAAGCAAGAAATTACAAGTAGATAAATAGGGACCACTTTAGTGGGAAGGTAACAGTATTCCGTGCACTCCGGTGTCTAGTCATGCCTGCCACATGACCACAGAAACGTCTGCAGAAGCAGACAGTGCTGGCTCTTTGGCTTTGAAACAGAGATGAGCACTGAACCCTAGAGTCAGATACAACTGGCTTTTTGAACAAGGGAAACCTTTACCTTTACTAAAAACAAACAAAAATATAAAGACCAAAAAAAATTGGCATCTTAAATACTAGCTGCTATATCTGGGATTCTCAACCTGTGGCCCATGGGCTGAATGCAGCCCACGACACTATTTCACATGGTCCCACCACCATCACAACAGGAAGTGCCATGTGGTGGAGAAAGGGCAATATGGCCATCTGGCCCCTGAAGCTGCCTGAGGGAGCGTGACCCAGCCCCCAACTTTAAAAGGTTGAGAACTCCTGAGCTTTCATGGATCAGGTCCACTCCCTCAGACATAAATCTAAGGCACCATAACATTTTTGTCTCATTTGTTTGTTGCCTTTCTTGAAAAATGACTATGCTTCAAAGTTGTTCAGTTCTGTTTTCATAGGCTTTGTTGTCTACTGTGGGGTGAGTGGTGGCAGCATTTTGTACTCATGAAAAACTGGTAGAGAGGGTGCACTATTTGCTATAGGCAGTGGGAGGGAGAACCAGCACAAAATAATCCTGGGATCTCCTTTCTCTTGTACAGTACAATGAAGCAATGGCAAAGAACACTGGACTTAATCATTTGCCACTAAAACAACAGCAAAACAACAAACCATGAGAAAGTTTCCCTTCCTCTGCTTTGTGTGTGACTTTTATCCGGTTCAATTTGTGACATATCAGGGACATGTTTGCTCCTAAATTTAGTCCAAGTCAATCATTGTTCACAAAGTGCTCTGAGATGAAGGTGTGGTTCTGGGCCATTGCAAATGAGGAAATTGCAACATCCTCCTTATCCTGGTGAGGAGGATGTGTGAAAGGCCAGAAGAACAATCCAGAAAAATCTCTTCAGGGCTTTGGTTCCATTGATATCAGTGGTGGAGAGGGGACTCCGGTGGTCAGTGGTTAAGAAGCTCGCCTTGTTAGCTGGAAGGTCATCAAGTCAGCAGTTCAAGCCCCGAGTACTGCCTGATGGAACGAGCACCTGTCTCTGTCCCATCTCCTGCCAACCTAGTAGTTCGAAAGCAAGAAATTGCAAGTATTGTAAATACAAAAGTACCACTTTGGTGGGAAAAGATCTTGGGGACATGAAAGGAGCCGCATTCAGGCATCCCCTGAGCGGATTTCCTCCAGCAAAAATCATTTCAACCCAGAAAGCATCTTTGTGTGCTTCTGATACTATAAAAAAGTGATGGAGAGATGACAGCTCAGAGAATGAAAGAGGTTTTAAAAGAGGGATCCCCACCGTGTGTTGTCTCCAGACAAAGTGTTATTCTGTTGCCTTCACATTTCCATAAGAAACATCTTAGTGAGAAAATTGTTAGGATAATAGGGCTTGTAGTCCCTTTGCCTAGTATTGTATTGGTGTGCAGCTTGTCCCTTTAAGAGCTCCTTTGTGTGATTCCCCAGCTGCAGCAGATCACAGAGTGACTCAGCAGTTCCCTACTATATATGAATGCACTCTGAGCATTCTCTTGGGCTGCATTATCTTGGGTTGTGCTATACTGGGCTGCATCCCCAATACTATACTGAAGGGCTATAATGTTATGCTGCTTAGCTAGCTTGCCGACTGCACTCGTCTCACTCTGCTGACCTGGCTAACATCTATCTCCTGGAAAGAAGCTACTGCATGGAGGTAAACTCTGCAAGGACTGTTTTGCTGTTTTGCTTTGCATTTCCTTGGACTCTTGTTATCTCCTTTGGACTGCTGCCAACTTTGCTGAGAGCCATTTATCTCAAGCATGTGTTTTGTTTCCTCCTGTGTTTGCTGAAGCTGCAAGTAAAGCTTTTTCCTTTCTGCTTTTACTGACTGCTTGTCTGTGTGAGATTTCTCCCACCTATGCTGCGTGCCAAAGCTTTGCTGTTTCACTCTGCTATACACAGTCAAGCCACATTGGAGTACCACAGTGTACCCAATTACCCTATCATAAATGTTGCATGTGATCCTTCCCACTGAAGCTCTTTTAGAGTGAAGATCAGACTATAGCTGTTAGCAGTGTTCTTTTCCTCTGTGTGTGTGTGCTTGTGTTGAATTTGGATCATGTTGCATGGGCAGAAGAATTTAACCAGAGTTTAAGAAGTTGCTTTTTAAAAGAAGGATAAATAAAACAAGATTATCTGTTGAAACCATCCATAAAGAAAACTGTGGTAGGGGATCCCAGAATATCACCCTATCATCGCTCATGATAGATGGCTTCAACTTGTAATTTTCCAAATGATTCATTTTTAAGTCAGAATGTTTTCTTTGCAACTCCCATCAGCCACATCCAGCAAGGCCAATGGTAGTGGATTGTGGGGGTTGTAGTCTAGAAGTATGGATGGCCAATAATATCTTCTCAATTTAACCATTTTACAGCATACCAATGCCCCAGGTCAACTCTCTCCCTCTTCTCTTTCACACAAATCCATGAATATACACATCAAACCCACATTGAATCCTGTTCCCTTGCTCCCTACTTCACACGTTGTGGAGCAGGGTAGGGTAATGACGGCCCATGACTTGCAACCTCCCAAAGCCATTTGAAAATTCCTTTTCAGTGGATGATTCCGTAAAGATTCTTGCACATAACTGAATTTCTGGCTGCTAATCTCTCTTTTTTTTTTTAATAATTTTTATTAAGTTTTTAATAAACATACAAAAAAGAAAAGAAAACATTACAATACATTAACAATACAATACACTAACAAATCCATAATATCTTACTAACAAACATTACTGTATGCTAGCACATAACAATATCTATACTCATTAATTACTATTTAACTACCAAATATTAAGAGCCATTGTTTCAAAGTCCAAAATGATAGGAAAAAATTTTTTTTTCTGTACTACCACAAATCTTTTTAACAAATAATAATCACCCTGTGAATATGTACAATGCCCGGAGAGTTTATTTTCTACTCAACTCCAAAAACTTCTTTGAAATGGTACTGGTCCTGAACTATCATTTGCCATAATAGAGTGATCCACGAACGGTTTCCATATATTCCAAAATCTATTCACTTTTAAATTATCTCTTTTAACTTTAATCTCCCATGTCAATTTATCGTTCAATGCTAAACTCCACATTTCTTTATACCATTCTCCAATCTGTATATCTACATCGTTTTTCCAATTTCTAGCTATACATTGTCTACCCGTTGTCAGTGCGATTTCCAATAATTCTTTTTCCTCCTTGTTTAAACCCAAGCCTTCCACATTCGTTAAAAGAATAGTACCCGACACTAACTTAACACTTTTACCCAATATTTCACCAAACTCATTTTCTATTCTTCCCCAAAAATCCCTTATTTTTTACAGCTCCACCACATATGTTCGTAGGTTCCATCAATTTCTTTACATCTCCAACATAACTTATCTCTTTTATTATCCATCTGGTAAAGTCTTAATGGTGTCAGGTACCATTGCCACAACATTTTAAAATTATGTTCTTTAATTCTTACAGACATTGTTCTCATAATCCTCTTTTTCCATTTATTTTTCCATTCAATCTCCCCGATCTTTATATTCAAATTTTGTTCCCACTTCCGTTTCAAGTCCTCCTGTGGATCTGCACCTCTATTCAGTATATTATAAAGCTTGCTTACAAGACCTTTAATACTGCTTTCCCCTTTTCTAATCTTCCTTACCAATTCCTCAAATTCCGTATGTATTCTATCTATCCCTATTTCTCTTTTATATTTTTTATTCCAATTGTCCACCTTTAACTTCTGAAACCAATTCAGATTTAATATCTCAAACATTTTTTTCCGCTCGGCATCAACATCACACGCTTTTAACCAATCCTTCAATAACAGCGTCCCATTTTTATCCAATATTTCCATTTTTTCTTTGTCTAATTTTATTGGGAAACACATCATATCAGTCAATTCCAAAATTGGAGAGAGATTCGGAACCATATCTTTTTTTACCTTCTTCCACACCTCCATGAGACCTTTCATCATAAAATTATTTGACCTTTTCACCTTATCCTTCATTCCCAAAAAAATCAAGTTTCCAATATTTCTATACTCTTTCATTTCCAATTGTTCCCAAATTACCTTTTCTCTTGCCAAGATCTTCACAACATTCTTAACTTGAAATGCTCGATAATATAATAACAAATTTGGCATACCCAAACCCCCTTTTTTCTGAGACCAATACCATAATTTCTTTGGAAGCCTAGATTTTTTACCTCCATTACAAAAACCATTAAACATTTTTTGAAACTCATTAATTTCTTTCTCTTTTAAGTGGATCGCTAGTGTATCGAATAAAAAGTTAATCTTTGGTAACAATATTATTTTACACATGGCAATCCTTCCGAACCATGACAGTTTTAACTTCTGATGTTCTTGTATTTTATTCTTAAATTCAATTCTCAAGCTGTCATAATTCAATCGTTTGAGTTCTTCTAATTTATTTGAAATGATTATCCCCAAATACTTCAGCTTATCTTTGATTTGTATATTAAGTGTCGACACCGTGCTACCCATCTCGCTCGGTTTCAAATTGCACAACATCAATTCAGATTTGTCCCAATTTATCTTTAATCCAGTTATAGCTTGAAATACTTGTAGATGATCTTTAATCCTATCCATCACCTGCTCCGGGTGCTTCACCATAAGCAATGTATCATCTGCATACATACTCACTTTATTACCCATAATCCCTTCTATATTTGAATCCTCCCTTATATTTTTAGCTAAAATCTCCATTGCCATTATAAACAAGATAGGAGATAATGGGCAACCCTGCCTAGTACCAGCCTCTAGCTTTACCACATCCGTAAGCTCCTCGTTTACTCGAACCTTGGCATTTCCTTTTTGATATAGTAAATCTATAACCCTGTTAAATTTATCCCCGAACCCATATTTTCTAACTATTTCCTTAATTGAAGACCACTGCAATGAATCAAATGCCTTAAAAATATCCAATGATAGTAATCCCACTTTTTCCTTTGTTTGATTAACATTGTCTATTAAATCTAATACCCTTCTAGTCAAATCCGCCATGTGTCGTCCTTTTAGAAACCCAACTTGATCAACATTTATATATTCCCCCATAAAACTATTTAAACGGTTAGCCAATATTGCCGTGAAGATCTTCGCATCTTGATTTATAAGCGAAATTGGTCTGTACGAATCCACTCTTTCCAAATTCTTACCAGGTTTTGGCAAAAGAACAATTGTAGTGTTATACCATGAAGTCGGGATTGATCCTCCATCTAGTATATAATTATATAACTTCACCAATTTCGGGACCACCACCTCTTTAAATTCTTTGTAGAACTCTGTTGATAATCCATCATCCCCCGGGGCTTTCCCTATCTTCAATCCGCTTATTACCCCCTTAACCTCTTTCTCAGTTATCTTTTCCTCCATTTTCTCCCTATGCTCTTGTTTTATCCCATTCCCTAACTGCCTCTCCAATATCCTTTTAAGCTTTTCCATATCTATTTCTTTCTTTGCAAATAACACCTGGTAAAATTCCCTAACTATTTTACATTTATCGCTATTCTTATTGCACCTTGAACCTTGCCTGTCAACTAACACCCCAATTTCTCTTTTTTCCCTTTTAACCTTAGCTGCTCTTGCTAATAGTTTTGAGTTCTTATTACTAAATTCAAAATATTCTCTGTTTAAATAAATCAAATCTCGTTTAACTTTATCAATATCTTTACCCATTACTTCTGCCTTGAGTCCTTGTAATTTCAAGAGAATTTTTTATCTTTACTTTTTGCGTGTTCTTCCTGTAATTGTTTTATTTCCCTTTCTTTTTCTATGTGTTCTGCTTTATACTTTTTATATTTGTGGCTTGCCAATTTTATGCTTTCCCCCCTAAAAACTGACTTCATGGTATCCCATACAATGTTAAAATTAACCTCATTATTATCGTTCCATTGCCAACTTTCTTTCCAGCTTTCCATAATTGCCTCTTTGCTTTTCTGATCTTTAAACAAATTAGGATCGTACCTCCAATTTCTAACTCTTTGAATATTTTTTGTGCTTTCAATTCCAAATATACTTTAGCATGATCTGATTCCTTAATAATCCCAATTTCCGTACCTTCTATGTCCCCAATTAAGTTTTCCGACAGAAAAACGTAATCTATTCTCGAGTAGGTCCCATGTACATGCGAAAAAAAGGAATATGCCCTTTCCAAACCTTTAAACTCTCTCCACGAATCCTTCAAACCCATAACTTTCATCCATTTGTCCATCGCCTTCCCTTTCACACCCATTCCACTTCTAGCTATGTTTGTGCAATCTAATCCTGACCTAATCAAATTAAAATCACCAGCCACAATAGTTTTTGCAACGTTTTCCAACTCCACTATTTTCCGAATTTTTTCAAGAAACACTGCTTGGTGGTCATTCGGAGCATAAATATTTACCAACAATATTTCCTCATCCTCCACTTTTCCTCTTAACAACAAATACCTACCCTCTTGATCAACAATCTTTTTTGTGATTTCAAATCCTAACTTTCTAGAAATCATAGTTGCCACCCCTCTTGCTTTGGATGTTCCAAACGCCATCTCATAATGTTGCATCCAACCCAGATAAAGTTTATTCGTATCTTTTGATTTCTGATGTGTTTCCTGTAAAAATAAAATATCTGGTCTATCTTTTTTCAACGCCGATTCCAACCTCCGTCTCTTAAGAACAGAACCTGTACCTTTCACATTCCATGATATTATTTTAATACTACCCATAACCAAATTCTTCTCCCAACTTTAAACTCTCCATCGGGCGTGCCACCAACAACCCTTCACCATACCAACTACATAAAACACACACTTTCACTCTCCCCACCTTCCAACGAAAAGTCGCCTCTGTCAACCAAAGAGGGGAGAGGGGGGACCTGCAAGATGCGCCCTACTGCCGGCGCTATGCGCTGTTTACCCATTCTACCTCTATTAGGTACTTAAGATTACTACTATCTAATGCTCATTGTTCCTTACCTATCTCCTCCTCCACCATGATCAAGGACGGCTCCTCCTCCTCCTCCCCTCGCTGTGGTGTTCCACCTGTTGCCCCACCAGACTCCTCCCTCCCATATTCCCTCCCCAAAGCTCCAGAATCCGTCATTTCCTTCTTAAGATTTTTCCATTCTTCCGAGTTTACTTGTACCAATCCCAACAAACTCAAATATTCCAATGGATTAGTGCCTTCATCAATAACTTGCATTCTTTTATCATAGAAAAAGCGCAATTGTTGTGGAAATCTCCAGTTATACCTTATGTTTTTACTCATCAATAATTTAGTAACAGGCCTCATCTTATACCTCCATGTTCTTTCTTTTAATGAAATATCATTGTAAACTTCAACATCTGAACCATCAAATTTCAACGCATCAGGACCAACTCGTTTCAGATGAGCCATTACTTTTAATTTATCTGCCCAATTTGCGAATTTAACCAACACATTTCTTTGAACCACTCTCTCTCTTCTTGGACCCACCCGGAATACACTTACAAAATCCTCCTGAACAAATTCCTTCCCCATTTTTAAACCATTTAACCACTGAACCACCCTCTCGCTTAACAAATCCGGAGTGCGTTCCGGCACCTGACGGATCAGAATGTTCTGCTTTCTCATCATATCTTCCACAGCATCTATCTTCCTTTCCTGTTCCTCCAATTTTAGCTTGTTCTCCCGCACCACCTCCTGAGTCCCTTTTACTTCCTTCTTTACAGCATCCACTTCAGTTTGAACCAATTTCAGCATTCCCTCAAATTTATTCAAACTTAGGTCCACCTTTTTTGTATAATCTGCCAATGATGACATCGTCTTGTCTTGCCTTTTAAATATTTCATTTCTGTCTTTCACCCTTGAAGCCTCATTTTTCTCCAATTTTTGCATCAACTTGCCAATTTCCACCATAATTTGAGTCTGATCCAATGGCACTGTGGGCGGGGATGATGACTGAGCAGATTCATCCATTGGTGCTTTTTCATTCTTCTTAGGCTTTACAACTTGTTCTTCTTCCTTCGCTTTCCCTCTTGTACCTTTATCCATAATAATGCAATATATTTCAAACCCACTGCTGCAGATCGCTGTAACAGTTTGTCAATGCAATAGAGCTTACAACACTGCAGCCATTGGTTCCACAGATACAGCAGGAAAGTTCTTATGTCAGCAGAAGATCCAAAAATTACTGCAATCCACAACGATAAAACAGAAGGAAACAATTCTCCCAGCAGGCAGTTTGAGAAAGAGGAAAGAAAAAAAAGAAAAAAGGGGGGGGGAAGAGCAATAAAAAATATTAATCCACAGCGAGTCCGTTTCCCCAAAGCAAATAATCCAATCAGGCGTCTTCCAATCACAGTGAAGGAGCTTCAGGGGAACAGTCAGCCCAAGTTTCTTCTTTAAAAAAAAAAAACCGAGCCAACCGAGAGAGAAAAGAAAAAAAGGGGGGGAGACCAGGAGGAAGGAAAACCCGAATCCAACCAGCTTGGGGACGAGGTGAGGGGCAGTATATTCCACAATAAGCAAACAAATATTTGCAATCCACACGGTGAAGGGAGCAAACAATCAAAACTACCTAATCCTTCCTTTGAAGTGGACAGTCAAAGCGCCATTTTCCAGCAAGTGCTTGAACTTGTGGGGAAAAGAAAAAACCCCTTTCTCCTTCTGAGGAGCAAAGCCGGGAAACTCACAATCTTTCTCCAATAGTCTAGCCCAGACAAAAGTAATTAATCCACTTTGTTGTCAAAACGTGGCACGGTCTTCTGGCGTGTAGAAAAAGAAAAAAACCACCCAAACACAGTCCCTTTCATTTTTCCAGGACCGTCGCCATTACAGAGCAAGTTCTTACTTTCAATCGTTTCTCCCCTCTTCCATTTCAGTGTCCGAGCTCCTTTTTTTAAAAAAAAAAAATCCCAGCCGGCTTTAAGATTTATAGCTCCAGTCAAGCTCCAGTCAAGCACTTACATATAAATTACTTTCACGTCCAGCAGCTCCTTGCCGATTCCAAAGCCAATTCCAAAGCATTTCTCAGCAGTTTCACTGGTCCCGTCCTCGGCTCCTGGCAGAAAAGCCGCGACTACAGTCGCAGCTTCAACCACCAGAAAACCTCCCGAACTTCGACCATCCAGCCTCAAAAGATCAACAAACTTTTCAGGAAGACAGGCAAGGATCTTATCTTTAGAATTTACCACTTTAAAATTTCTCCAATCCACTCAGTCACATTATTTACCACTTTGTTTAGCGCGAGCGTCCGAAACTAGATGTTACTCAGCGGCCATCTTGGCCAGCCCCGCTGCTAATCTCTAACTGGAGTAGTAATCCAACAATGTCATTAGAAGTCAAATAACTAGAGACTTATCTATTGTACTGTATATAGTTCTGTGCTGAAATCTGTAATTTTGCATTGTGAGAACCAGCAGGGTATAGTGGTCAGTGAGGGACTCTAGGACTGGAGAGACCTCAGTTCTAATCTCCACAAAGTTTACTGGGAGACTTTGAGTCAGACTCTACATCTCAGCCTAACTCACCTGGACAACAGAGAGGAAAAGAAGAAATAACTCCTACTTTTCCTTCCTGGTCATCCCCTCACCTCAATATTTTTCTTATATCTCTCTGTGTGTATACATTAATTGATTGTGTGTGCATGTACAGTATATCTACACATACATACTTACAAAATCAATCTTGAATTATCAACCAACAAGTAAAGCAGGCTAATTTGCCTAATCCCAAAGGAGAGAGAATCTCCTGCTGTGGCAAGAACTCATATTAAGTAAGAATTTATCTCTTCTAGTTCCATGCTATATCTAACATCATTTTCTGGTTCCAAATTTAGGAATTAAGATTTTTAGAGTTAGTGTCGCAGAGTCTGCTATGATGAAGCCTTGGTGAATGGGAGTTGCTATACATTTACAGTAGATTCCTCTTTGTTTTCACAGTGTGTGAAATGGCCCATCACATATATTCCTTTTTTGCCCTCACCAGCATTTGCACATTGATCTATTGTCTATCACTTATACAAGAAGAAGCCCTGTTGCTTTGTATGAGGAGAGCTTCAGCTAATAAAACTGCAAGGTGGAGAAAGCATTTTGCTCTACAGTTACATTTCCTTAATAGGGTTAAGCCCTTTGTAAACTACAGCTCAAAAGACAGACATTGTATCTTAGGAGGTACATCTTCAATAGATATCTGACTTTGATTTCCCTTTTCAGTTTTCTAAACATTCTTCTGAATAATACTGACCAGCCTTTATTTCTAATTTTTATATTTTTTTTATCTCTGTCACGCCACGCCACACTACCTCCACTGCAATTGCACGATTGGTCTTCTGGGCCAGATCATCTGTAAATGAAGCTATTGTGACCAATAATCTAGATTCTGTCTGGAATATTGTGACATGATATGACATCGCCATTGTAGAGGTGGATTGACAATCCTTATCTCTGTTATGGAGGATCCCACACAGCTACTTTCCTCCATCCCTTCCTGCCCCAGTCTTAGAGATTCTTTCCACTTTTGGTGCCCAGTTTGAAGAGAAGTTCCAACTCACCTGTAGCTTCTACATGCAAGCAAAAAAGCAGGGAAAATCTTGTTTGCGTGTAGAACCTACCCTTAGAAAACCTGAGCTCTTTCTCAAATATCAATCAGGAACAAACAAGACGAATGTGGCAATGGATGCATGTAGAACTAGCCTCTCTCTTGTAAACATATTCACAACAGAATAAACTTTCCAGTCATGGAATAAAGGGACAGGTCTTGTCCTGGATCAGCAACTGGCTAAGGGACAGGAAACAGAGGGTAGCACTAAATGGATACTTCTCCAAGTGGAGGGAAGTAAAGAGTGGGGTCCCCCAAGGTTCAGTCCTGGGACCCCTGCTTTTCAACCTCTTCATAAATGATCTAGAAGTAGGAGTAAATAGCAAGGTAGCCAAATTTGCTGACGACACTAAATTATACAGGGTAGTGAAAACTGTGAGAGATTGTGAGGAACTCCAGAGGGATCTCTTGACACTGGGCGAGTGGGCAAAGTAGTAGCAAATAAGCTTCAACACTAGTAAGTGCAGAGTGATGCACGTTGGGGCAAAAAAAACCAATTACATTTATAAACTGATGGAGTCTGAACTCTCTGCGACAAACAAGGAAAGGGACCTTGGTGTCCTGGTGGACAGCTCAATGAAGGTGTCAACCCAGTGCGCCTCAGCAGTGAAAAAAGCAAATTCAATGCTAGGGGTCATTGGGAAGGGTATGGAAAATAAGTCAGCAAGTATCATTTTGCCTCTTTATAAATCTATGGTGAGGCCCCATCTGGAATACTGTGTACAGTATTACATACCTCCAGAAGGATATTATGGAGCAGGAAAAAGTGCAGAGGAGGGCAACCAGAATGATTAGGGGACTGGAACACCTTCCTTACCATCTGAGGCTGCAACGGTTGGGCCTTTTCACTCTTGAGCGACGGTGTCTAAGAGGTGACCTGATTGAAGTTTATAAAATCATGCACGGTGTGGACAAAGTAGATAAGGAAAAACTGTTTTCCCTATCGCACAACACTAGAACTAGGGGGCACTCCATGCAACTTTTGGGTACTAGTTCTAAAACAAATAAGAGAAAGTACTTTTTCACGCAGAGGATCACTGGTCTATGGAACTCCCTGCCAGAAGAAGTGGTGACAGCTGTCATTCTTGACAGCTTTAAGAAAGGGTTAGACAAGTTCATGGAGGACAAGGGTATCAATGGCTATAATTATGGATACCTAAGGACAGCCTCCGGGTTGGAGAGAGAGGCAGGATATCTCTCAATGCCATTTCCAGGGAATCCTAAGCAGGTGAAGGCATCTGCTTAGGAATACCCTGAAGTGAATGGTGAGCCACTGTGTGAGACAGAATGCTGGACTGGATGGGCTGTGGCCTATTCCAGCAAGGCTGTTCTTATGTTCTAACAGAGGCTTTAGTAATACCTTGGGCCACAAATAAAGAGCCTCCTTGAAGATTGTGGTGTTTTTGAACCACAATCAGGTATACCCCAGGAAATGGCAACCTTGTAGTGCTGACTAATCTTTCTCACACTAGGTCAGGTGAAATGAACTACAGAATGGATTCACCAAAAGGTGCCTTCATTTTGGCAGTTTCCCGTCAGGCGTAGACACAGAATAAGAAATAATACCTTTCGCGATTATTTGTTGTGCTTTAGTGCTCACTCTTCAAAATATACCATTCTCCAGTATTGCCAGATGGAAACTGCACAAGATAGATGTCTGTATGGCCTAGTTTGTCTTGTGTTGTATTCATCTGTAATTAAACAAGCTGGAATATTTTAGAAAGGAGTTCACCTGGGGGGGCGGGGAGGTATTAGTTAAGAAACAAAGTTTTGGTTGAGTTTTAAACTTGTCACCTGTTGGAATTTGTATGGGTAAAAAGATGTTGAAGCAGAACAGGAAAAACACATTAAGATTAGTTTCACATTTTGTTCTGTTCAGTCACCTTTTGTTGGGTTTCCAAGGGCAAATAATGGCATTAAGGCTATGCCTCTAAACTATAAACACAAACCAGTTATGAACTGGTTTAACAATCTAAGCTCCCCTCCAGGAACAAAATGCAGACTGTTTCAGTGGTAAGGATGCTGAGAATTCCATTTCAGAGAAGCCTGCCTCTTCACAGAATTTAAACTCAAAGACTAAATGAATTTAGATTTTTAATACAGATATGAACTGTTCCAGATCTATCAGGATTAGCACAAAAGGTTTTCCTGCCTAATGTGAACAATAAATTACCTTGTACATATGTACACACACCTCAGTTTAATAAACCAGAGTTGGCTAGATGGGGAGTTGAACTGTACTTTGATATTTGCACATGGTACTTTGTCCTCTCCACCTCATTTGAGGTCCACAAGTTGCTTTAGACAATGATACTTTTTTAAAAATCATAATGTTTTTGGCCATGCTGGTAAGAGAATATTGGGAGCTGTTTTAAAACCTGACCAACCATTTCCACACTTCCCCTGCTTCTAACAGGGCTCACTACAAAGATGTTTGCGTCACAGTCACATTTGCATATTGTTGGGTGTGAATTAAGACCAATGCATGAGGTGTGGGTAGAAAACAACTAGAGGCATGAACTTGGGCCTATTGTCCTATTTAGACCAAACTAAGGAAGGAAATAGCTGTCTGGATAGCTCAGTGTTTTAGGTAGAGATTTGTAGGAATCGGGGCCACTGGGGTGGCCGTTACGTCCCGGAGGAGACTGATCAAGTGACGACACGAGGCAAACGGAGCGAGATCAGATCAGTACTTTATTGAGAAAAGGCAACATCATTTATAGGGAAAAAAGCGCAACGGTGGCAGAACCGTCATCTGACAGGAAAATTACCTCACCCACGTACCTGGGTTAATGGGGAACACCTCAAAGGGAAGTTAATTAACTTGGACAAACACAGGGCAAGGAAGACCATTGTTTAGGGCTTAGGCATGGACAAACATGGCCCTTATTTGCACCGGGCATAACCTTGGGTAGGAGATGAGTCATTACTCTAATGGGTAACTGGGGTCAGCGAAATGCTCTTCCCGCAGAATCGCTGGTCAGGCAATAAGCGGCCGAATTAATCCTTACCTTTAATCCACCTCCCTTGCTCACCGACAAAGGCCAGAGGCCAGGAGTCTGCTCGCTGGTTTAACCTCTGCCAGAGGCCACCGATGCCCAACCGGGCACGCGGAATCCTCATCTCCCCTTTATGTTTAATTTAAGAGCCTGACCGGCGATCCCGCGCAAAAGCGGCATCAGCTGTTGGGCGGGAGTGACGTCACGGAGTTTCTCTTTGGGGCGGCACTTGGAGATCAGCGAGGGAATGCACTGAGCAAAGCAACAGATCGCAATGCCTAGTATGACTATCCCCACTACCACCTTAAGCACCGTCTGGAGCCATCCCCATGGGATCCATGACCACATCCACTTCCACAGGGAGCTCCACCAAGCTCCCCACGCGGAGCCTTCTGTAATGCCTGCAACTATGGTGTGGAGATCCGTGATCTGGCTTTGGATCTTACGGGAGTTATCAGTGAGATTGAAACAACACATTCCATGAAAAGATTCGCAACCCAGGTGGTGCAGCAAGAGGAGGTAGTCGATAGCCGCTCGATTGTCGAGAACGGCATGGCGAAGTTCTGCCTGCTCCTGATTGAGGAGCGCTATCGCTGTGGAGGTATGGTTAATGGCTTTAGCCAAACCGCAAGCCAAGCGGCCAATCCGCCGTGCGTTGCCGACGGCCAAGCCTGGCACGCCGACTAGGCTGACTGCTAGTGATACATACTCAGCGGGACTCATTACCCTAAAGCTGCTGTCACAAGAGCTGTCTAACTGGGTTGCGCGTGTGTGCCGTATGAGTGGGGAAACATCAACATTTGATACATTTGTGTCATTAGCACTTGGGGCAATCATGTCCTTAGTAGGAAGTAACAGTGTCAAGCGACTGATGCAACACATTGAGTCCGACAGATTCGCAGGGATATAGTTCCATGTGAACTGGTTGCAGGTGAAAAACCACCCTAAAGGTAGGGTGACATGAGAGTACAGCGAAATGAGTGTTTCTGGTTTATTACAAGTCCAGTTGCCGCTGCCGGGGTTAATGCAGCGGCGCCGAGTCCGACTGCCTGAGGTGCAGCCGGTCATTCGGGTACAAGCAGCGTCCGGGCTGATCGCCACTCGAGGGGTATGAAGAGTGGCTGCGTCAGCCGGCAAGGTTGATGCAAGTCGCAATCCCCCCCAGCGTGCGTATGCTGAGAAGGTGGTGGGCGTGTGTGGGCCAAAGAACGCCTTCAACAACCAGTCGCCATCCTTGGTGCACACGTCCAGAGTGTGGCACACGGGGATGAGACAGGTGCTGAGGATCGAGGCAGAACCAATGTCCTGCTTCAGGCAAAAATCGGACTGGTTGACGAGACCCGCCAACCTTTCCCACAAGTTGTACTGCATTCATGCAGAAAGATCTTCACCAGGCGGCAAGCCGTCGGCCTGGATTGGAGTAGCCTGAACGCCTCCCCCCAAAAGCAGGAGGAGGGCCAGGAGGATGGTGAAGATCGCGGAATTGACGTGAATCTGGGCAAAGACTGCTGCAATGAAGTTCTCTGGTGTCGGCTCCTTCCCCTCGTGTTGGAGGGCGTCCCGGGCCTCACAGCAAAGGGTCTTGACCATCCCCCAGGTGATCCTCTGTGCCGGGGTCCGCAGCCGCCGCGTCTCCCGGTAGGTCTCCTCGGTCAGAGTGAGGTCCTCCATCTCCGGGATCGGACTCGGGTCGGTCTGGGTCCACGCCATGAGGTTCCAAGTGAGGCTTGACGCACCGAGCGGGGATCCAAACGACACCTGTAGGAGACATAACTGCAGCATACCCTCTTCCCCAGGTTATGAGCGGCACCGGGCCCCTCCAAGAAGGGTCTGGTGGCACTCGGTACCGGACCATAGGTCGCGGGAGAGCTTCCGAACGGCGGAAGTGCCTCTCCTGCGGCGTACAATCCGAAAAAACATTGAGGTGATTGTATGTGAACAATACCTTATTCAGACAAAACTGAGCTTCTCCCTGTGACTTGGGGAGGGCTGGTGGCTCCCCCCTTTCTGTTTGTTTGTCAATATAGGACTTTAGCGTCCGATTGACCCGCTCTACAATCGCTTGCCCTTGCGGATTGTAGGGAATTCCAAAGGTATGCTTGATGTCCCAAGTAGCCATGAAGGCGGCCAACTGTCTAGAGCTGTAGGAAGGGGCGTTATCCGTTTTAACGTGCCGTGGTTTGCCCATGGCAGCTATGCAGGAAAGGAGGTGCTGCTCCACATGGGTCGCAGTTTCCCCTTTCTGCGCCGTAGCCCAAACGAACTGTGAAAAAGTGTCAATGCAGACATGCATGTATTGCCACCTGCCAAACTGCGGCACATGCGTGACATCCATCTGCCACACCTGATTAGCCTCTGTCCCTCGTGGGTTGACCCCCCACGAGGGCCCCCCCGGTGCCCCCGCACAATGCTGGCAAGAGCGAACTATGCCTTGGGCTTGAGAAAGTGGCAAATTGAACTGTCTGGCGAGTGCTTTGGCGTTTTGGTGAAAAAAGGCATGACTCTGAATCGGAGTAGTAAAAACTCCCAAAACTGAACGTTGCTGAATTTCCTTTGCGGCCGCGGCCGCTCTGCTATTGCCTGCGGAAATTGGACCCGGTAGGTCTTGGTGACTTCGAATGTGGGCAATATAGAGCGGCTCCGTGCGGTTTCGCAAGTGAAATTGAGCGGTGAGAAACAGACTAAGCAAATTTTTGTCTATCGCGGGAGTGATGTAAGCTCCCGGGAGACTGTGAAGCAAATTCCTCACATACAGACTGTCAGTTATGATATTTAACCGTTCTTTGGCGAAGGTGCGCAAAGCAAGGTTCACGGCTGCCAACTCTGCCCGCTGCGCGGACTTCTGTGGAAGAGTTAGCAGCGTGTGCCAAGCCTTGCCCTCCTGCCAGGTCAGGACACTATAGGTGCGACCACCATCAGAGAAAACTGTTCTGGCCCCCTGAAGTGGGACCAGCGAGAGCAATTCGAACAAGCTGACTGTTCCTGTTTGCAGCGAGACGAGTCTGGGGTCTTTGGGCAAATGATATGCTAAACTGCCAGTGAAACCTTCCAAGGCTATCGGAAGCGAGTCACCTAGCTGCATCAGCTGATGAATTTGTTCCTTGGTGAACGGAACCACAATTTTGGCCAAATCATTTCCCGAAATGTCCCTAGCTCTCAGCCTGCCGCGGTAAATCACCGCGGAAACCAGCTCCTGGGGCGGAACGATGTTCCGTGAAGAGGTGTTAGGCAAATACACCCACTCCACAATTTTAGCTCCCTTCTCTGAGTCTACCCCTAGCGCCCCAGTGAACATGGATCCTGACCGTGTGATGTATAAATTCAGGATCGGGGCATACGGCCCCTGGGTGATCCTATCCACCCACCTCTGGCTGAGAACTTGGTTCACTTTCTCGAGCGCCAAGCGCGCGTCTCGAGAAATTTTTATCCGGTCTGCCGGCTGCCTACCTAAAGTTAGCAGCGAGAAGAGCGGTTTTAGAAGATCCGTATCCAGTCGGAAATACGGTCTGGCCCAATTAATGTTTCCTAAAATCTGCTGTAATTCTACGAGGGTGACTGAGTCCTGTAGATTTATCTGAGGCAAGACTGGTGCTGCAAAAGAGCGGAGAAGCCGATGGCCCAAGTATGAGAAGGGCTCGGTTCTCTGCACCTTTTCCGGGGCAATGAGTAAACCTTTGGCCCCCAGGCTGGCCTGGAGGTCTGAAAACACTGCGCTGCCAAGTCGCGGCAACGCTACCAAGATATCATCCATAAAATGACAGACTATGGCTTGTGGGTAGAGGTTTCGAAACCTTGCCAGTGCGTCGTGAACGTAAATTTGGCACAGAGTGGGTGAATTGAGCATGCCCCGTGGCAAAAATTTCCACGCGTAACGCTGCGTGGGCTCACTGTGGTTCACGACCGGCACCGTGAAGGCAAACCTCTCCCGGTCCCTGGGGTCTAAGGGGATTGTATAAAAGCAATCCTTGAGATCTAAGACTAGAATCTCCCACCCCTCGGGAATCATATTAGGATTTGGGATGCCGCATTGAAGCGGACCCATTGGCTGAATACATTTGTTGATCTCTCTGAGATCGTGGAGGAGTCGCCACTTCCCCGACTTCTTCTTAATAACAAAAACTGGCGAATTCCAGGGGCTTGTGGACCGTTCTATATGTCCTGCGTCTAGCTGTTCTTTAACTAGCTGCTTGAGGGCAACCAATTTCTCTCCCACTACCGGCCATTGTTCTACCCAGACCGGAGTATCGGTGAGCCATTTAAGTGGCAACGCCATTACCCGAAGGTAAGGGTGGCACCGTACTGTTGGAGGATGTCTCGCCCCCACAGGTTGATGTGCACGTCAAGAATGTGCGGTTGGATCACCGCCGTGCCTTCAGCCCTTGGGATAGTGACTTCTATCCACTCCCGGCTCCTAAACGCTTCCTGAACACCGCCTACCCCCCACACATCGGAGACCGGCTCAATGGCCCAATCTCGCGGCCACTGACTCCTGCTTATCACGCTCACATCTGCTCCGGTATCGAGTAACCCTGAGAACGCTCTTTTGTTCAAAAATACCTCGATAACGGGGCACTGTTTCCACTCAATGTTGGTCTCCACTGTCGCTAAGACCTGGTATCCTTGCACTGCCTCGCTCACGCTCAAGCGGTCAGCTGAACCGGGCTCTGAGCTGTCACTGAGCCCTCCCTGGCTCTCTGCGGGCAAGTGACAAGGGACCATGATCAGTTGCGCTAAGGTGTCTCCCTTGTGAATGGTTTGGGGCAGGTGTGTCCAAAGCTGAACTTGGAGAACGCCTGAAAAATTCGAGTCAATGACTCCTGGAATTATGAAAATTCCACGTGCACCAGCTACACTACGGGGCAAAACTAAACCTAAAAAGCCTCTGGGCAGGGGTCCCATGTACTGGGAATCGACCAGATAGACTGTGCCTGGCAGGTCGCATGTAACGTCCGCCTGGCAAGTCAATTCTAGCCCTGTGCTGCCCCTGGGGCTGGCCTGTGCCCTCGCAATGTCTGGAGTGGGGTTGGAATTTACTCTAGCTCGGGTGAGTTCTGGGTGAGGGAAGCCTCTGTTTGGACTGGGGCCAGAGACATGCCCGCGTTCCGGTTTCCCGAATTCTGGCAATATCTGGCCCAATGGTAGCCTTTCTTGCACTTCGGACAGAGGGTGTTCGGAGCCTTGGAATGGCCGGACTTTTGTCCGCCTCCCTTGGATCGGCACTCCCTAGCGAAGTGACCGATCTTGCCACAATTGTGGCACGCTCCTTTGCTCTTACCATTGGATCTTTTCCCTCCTTGCACCGCTGCCGCTAGCAGACCCATCTTATAGGATTCGGTGCCAACGTCGGCGCAAGCTCTAATCATGTCCGATAGGGTCAAGTCAGGACGATTGCCTAGGGACTGCAAGATTCTACGGCAGTCCAAGTTGGCGTTGTCCTTGGCTAACTTAATCATGAGCTCTTCCTGGGCTTGCTCATTATCAATCTGCCTGCTAATAGCTTTCTCCAGGCGATTGATGAAGTCCATGTAGGGCTCCTGGGCTCCCTGCTTAATGGAGGTGTAATTTTTAGCTGCTTTGCCAGTGGCTGGGATCTTAAAGTAAGCCCTAAAGGCTGCCTCGGCTGACATCTCAAGAGTGGCGAGAGGCAAGTTGATCTGAGCATTGATTGACTCGAAGTTACCCGAGCCATACAGCTGCTCAGGAAGCACTGCGCCTCCCATCCTGGCAGCTCGAGTTTGAGCCTCTAGGCGAAACTCGCTGTCCCAAATCATGTACTGGCTGGGGGTTAGCATCATCCTCATGACGGCTTTCCAGTCGTGAGGAATCCACATGGTGGTCTCGCACACCTGCTGAAGCGTGCCCCTTGTGAAACGGCTTTGGAGCCCTGTTTCTGCAATTGCCTTCCGCATAGCCATGAGAAGCTTATACGGAACTGGGGAATGAACAATCTGCTGTGCGCCCGTGAGCGCGTCCATCTCCATGCGGATTGGACATATCTGCCTGAGCTCTGCTAGCTCCTCTACTGATAAATCCCCCTTTCTAAGTTCCTCCTCAGCTGTGCGCTGAAGGGCACTCTTGGTAACTAGGGAAGCCGAAGCTGTCGGAGAAGCGCCTGCGCTCCTCATTCCTTGCATTCCCTCGGTGACGTCTGCAGCTGTCACCGCGGGAAGGTTCCCTGCGCTACTCTGCTGGTATTTGAATGTCGGATAGAGCGCTGTGGGCGCAGTCGGCTCGACCGGCTGGGCTGATGACTTATCTAATGGGGGTTTCTCTGTCTCTATCCGGACTGGTTCAATCTCAGCTAAGAGTTCCCTACACTTCCTCCATGTGCGAAATATCCTTCCTGGAGCTTTGGGGGGTTGCCGAATGCAGTCTCCTATCTGATCCCAGAGCGGTAGGGTCAACGTACCTGCTTCTGGGTAAAGCAGGCAGTGTTCCCTAAGGTACGCCAAAAGTCTCGCTAGTTCCCTGCTGTGAAAGCGTAACTGAAATACCCTGCCCAGGATTTTAAACTCTTCCTCATGAGTTTTTTGGCTAGCGGACGGACTTGGTCTATGAGAGCAAGTCCCCATATTACCTGCGAGTGGTCCTCTGAAGTTTCCTTCCTCGGGACGGGTCGACGCGTCTGGGGGCAAGGTAACAGGTCTTGGCGACGATCGTCTGGGTAGAGCTCGGAGCGTGGCCTTCTGCCACGGGCCCTTGGCGGCCTCTGCGCTGTCAGGGGCTCACAGCTGCCCTGAGCGGAACGCGTTTTTCCCTTTGGTGCAAGCCTCCCCGAAAGCTGGAAGCAAGCTGTAGGAATGCCTCTTGGAATGCCTCGCCGCTGGCCGTCCCTCTGACCGGCTGGCTGCCGACCAGAGCGCCGCGCTGTCCTCTGGGCTGACAGGTCACGGTTCAAGCGTAGAACTGGACCGCGTGGATCGCTACTCACGAGTAGACCTCTCCTGGGTCCCTTACTCACGAGTAAATCACGTCGGGGTCACCAGATGTAGGAATCGGGGCCACTGGGGTGGCCGTTACGTCCCGGAGGAGACTGATCAAGTGACGACACGAGGCAAACGGAGCGAGATCAGATCAGTACTTTATTGAGAAAAGGCAACATCATTTATAGGGGAAAAAGCGCAACGGTGGCAGAACCGTCATCTGACAGGAAAATTACCTCACCCACGTACCTGGGTTAATGGGGAACACCTCAAAGGGAAGTTAATTAACTTGGACAAACACAGGGCAAGGAAGACCATTGTTTAGGGCTTAGGCATGGACAAACATGGCCCTTATTTGCACCGGGCATAACCTTGGGTAGGAGATGAGTCATTACTCTAATGGGTAACTGGGGTCAGCGAAATGCTCTTCCCGCAGAATCGCTGGTCAGGCAATAAGCGGCCGAATTAATCCTTACCTTTAATCCACCTCCCTTGCTCACCGACAAAGGCCAGAGGCCAGGAGTCTGCTCGCTGGTTTAACCTCTGCCAGAGGCCACCGATGCCCAACCGGGCACGCGGAATCCTCAGAGATTGAGAGTTTGATTTCCAACTGTGCCTCCTGCAAGTAGAGCCAGTCTGTCTGGCCTAGAGCAAACTGCAGTGTTATGGAATTCTGAACTAGACAAAATCGCATTCCACATGCTAAGACAGATTTAGGAGTTTTATTAATATTAATATTAACAGATTCAGGAAAGCTTTACCAAGCTAATATTCCCTGAATGAATATACATTTTCAGAGCCATCCTTTTATAGCATAAAAATGTGGAAATTTCTACACATTACATCACTATGGGTAAAGCCAAAATTATTAATTAATCTTCTGACATTTCATTAAATTCAGGTTAGAACATTCAGTGTTTGTTGTTTAGAACATGTCATATAAGGAACATGTCTCATGTCACATCATGTCATGTCACACAAATATTATTTACAGTTCCCTGTCAGCTGTACAAACTGTGCTGAGCTTGTGGACAAAAAAGGCTTCTATTTACTTAGCCACGTCATCAGATCTACGTGGCAGGTCAATCTGATCTGTTTCAATTCTACAGAGAACTGAGAAAATATTTTTTACTTTTAAAACAGAATTAATATCTTAAAATCTTAATTCTTTCACCCCTATTTCATTCCCAACTGTGCCTCCTGCAAGTAGAGCCAGTCTGTCTGGCCTAGAGCAAACTGCAGTGTCCTAAATTAACATTGGAAGAAGATACTGGTGAACTACTTCTGTGTATTCTCTACCTAGAAATCCATGGAAATGGTCATCATAAATCAGAATTGACTTGACAGCATGCAACAACAAAAAACCAGTTGACCTGGGAGTTCCTCAGATGCCTCTCTCTGATTTGCATGCCCCACTTCTGTGATATCATAAGCAATCCTCCACTACTTCACAACTACCTCAGGTTTTTACCTTAAATGTGATACTGCTGATTTGGTTCTTAGTAGACAACTGTCATGGGTTGTGGATGCTCAGCCCAGCCTCAGAACTTTCCTTATAGAACAGGTATCTGAGTCCATGGCATCTATCTCAGTAATAGGGAAATCATGTGACACTTCTGGATTGGCTACATGTACAGTCAGGACTGGCCCACCATTAGGTAAAGCAACTCTTCCCCTTTGGGTGATAAATACTAGGGGTAGGGGCAACAATGAGGTGTGGCAGACAAAGCTACAACAGATACAAAAGCTATGCTATACCCCTGAGCAAGCTTCTTATCCTTGTATGTGTGGTGGATGATACTGTCCTGTTGACAAATATTAAATCAGAATTTAATTATCACTCTGGTACATTTCTGGAGGTGGAATAAGAGGGGTCATCATGTCATTGTTCCACAGAGATAGCAAAATTGCCTCAGCCAGTCCTGTCTGATCTCAAGATACCTAAATTCTGCTTTGGAGTGATCAGCAGAACAAGAGCTTCAGGCTGCTACTCACTTGCTTTTCTAACTCAAACCCATGATCTAGGACAGGGGTTTCCAATGTGGGGCACACACCCCACAGGGGGATTTCAATTCCCAGAAGCATAAATCCATACATTGGCTGATCAATGCTTTGGGGAATTGACTTAGGCTTCTGGAAATTGAGGTCCAAAAATCAAAGGTTGGGAAAACTGATCTAGGGGGAGCTTTGAGCAGGAGGTTTTGGGAATTATTAATGAACACTTATGTTCCCACCATGACCATGGATTTGAATCACGGGTGGTTCTTTCAGCAGGCATTTGAAAACAGTTGAATAAATTCCTGGACCCCTTTGGCACATGTTTATCTAGATTTTGGTTGGTGAGGTGGAGTGAATGAGATAACAGAGAGTTATCAGACATTAACATACTATGCTCAAGCTAGAAAGTAAAAGGAGGGCTCATAAACCAAGATATTTTCTGCACCCCTCCACCATATATTCAAGGCTGCTGAAGAAATGGATGAACACAAGTCCTTCAGTCTTATGACTTGTGATGTCATATAGCTATTTTTGATGCCAGTCAACTAAATAACACACAGTGCTTTTAACTTACTTGAAAACATTTGAGGAAATGTCCAGATTTCTTTGAAATATGCTCATGCAGAATAAGAACATAAAAAGAAAAAAGGAAATCAATCAGCCTACCAGCTGCTTGTTGTACATAAATACATTATGTACAAACTAAATATTAAGAGACAAAGTTAAAAACTTGCTTTCTTCTGCCCTCACCAGAAAAGCCCATGAACTCTTCAAGACAATTGAAGCATTGACAGAAAGTCTTTAGCCATGATTTGTGATGTCCCATTGCTATTTTTGGTATCAGTGAACTAAACAAAGAGCCTTCTGTGTAAGCAAAAGGTTTTTCTGTAGGTAAATACTCATTATAAAGAAGTAAACAGTGGGGCTGAGAAGTGGACAGGGAATGATGCGCAACAGAAGAGTTATTTTTAAGTATGAAGTTGAGTGAGTGACTCTCAAGATAATTAGTGAATGCAAAAATGTGTTGGGAAAAGGAGCAAACTGCCCATTGAGGCCATTATTGCGAGAAAGGTAGCAGGCAGGCAGGCAGGCAGGCAGGCAGATAGATAACAAAACTTGTTTCTATGCAAATACATTTCTAACTATACAGTACTGAGGGTGAATATGCACCAGTTCATCTGGACACAGAGGGAAAAAATGATACAGTTTAATATGACACAAATATTGGTTTAAAATAAACTGCCCCCCCCCCAAAAAAACTGTTTCAAATTACTTGTGTTAGGGTCATATAATGTGAGATTATATATGTATACAAGTAAATTTAAATTTATTTCTCTAGTGTTAACTTTTAAAGTTTTAGTGTTACTTTTAAAGCATGTAACTAAATGTCTCCATTTCCTCCCTACCCCCAATCCCGTATTTCTCTGTCTAGGAAGGCTGAAAACATTTGACTAATTGTTGGTAAAGGATGAAATTTTCCACAAATGCATTCTTCAAAAAAAAATGTCAGGTTTATGAATGCGAGTTATTGTGCTTCTGTATCGACAGTTCAAAATGGCAGAAAATGGCCTGGTATTGTGCTCATGTTACCAGCAGGACAAAGAATGCCAGACTTTATACAGGAAAGGGCAACCTGAATGTTGATAATACCAAGAGCAATAGTCAAGATGGTCTACACACGATACTCTCTTGTGTGGATTACCATTTATTGTTGGATTGGGGCCGCAAAGCAGCCCTTGGGTCCCTGAGGAGACTGGTCAAGGAGAAGACGCGAGACAAGATGGAGCGAAGACCAGAAGACCAGTGGTTTATTGAGGGAAAATCATCATCATATATAGGAATACAAGGCGGCGTGTGATAGAATCGTCATCTGACAGAAAATCACATCACATGTTTACACGGGTTAATTGGGAACCTCTCCCGGGGAAGTTAATTAACTAAATTAAACACTGGCAGGGGAACTCCATTGTTCCAAGCTTACCCAAGAGTAAACATGGCCGATGTTGACGTTAGGGCTTGGGGTAATTCGCAGGTGCGATATTACCTATTACCTAACCGCTTAGTTAGACATTCAATTTCCTCCTGCTCGGACTGTTTGTCAGGTCAGATATGGGTGAATCAATCTATGACTATTAATCCGCTCCCCAATTTCTCTCCCCTCGGAGCCCAAGGCTCGGAGCGATCTCACAAGACATGGCCTCTGTCAGGGACAGTATGCCAATTGTGCTCGCGGATCCCACACACACCCTTTATTTGTTTGATTGGACCTGACAGACGGCCCTGCGTAGGAGTGGCATCAGCTGGCGTGGGGTGATGACATTTCGGGGTTCCTTCCATGGGGGACATCTCGACATCAGTGAGGGAATACATTGCACGAAACAACACACTGCTGTGCCCAGTATTACCACCCCCACAATCACCTTGAGTGTCGTCTGTAGCCAACCCCATGGGAACCACAACCATAACGAATCCCACCACCCCCACGTAGCATCCTCCTTGATGTTTTTGACCAAGGTGTGGAGGTCCGTGAGCTGACTCTGTACCTTATGCGTGTTGTCTGTAAAATTAAAGCAACACATGCCGTGGACAGACTCGCAACCCAAATGATGTAGCAACAGGAGGTAATCGATAGCTGCTCGATTATCTAGTATGGCATGGCGAAGCTCTGTCTGCTCCTGGTTGAGCAGCGCTATCGCCGAGGAGGTGTGGTTGATGGCTTTTGCCAGAGCGCAAGCCAATTGACCAATTCTCCGAGCGTTGCCGACGGCTAAGCCTGGCACGCCAAGTATGCTGACTGCCAACAAGATGTACTCAGCTTTACTCAAGACCCTAATGTTGCTATCATATGAGCTGTCTAACTGGGTGGCACGAGCGTGCCGTATGCGGGAAGGGACATTCGTGCTTGGTGCAACCATATCCCTAGTGGGGAGCAACAATGTCAAGCGACTGATACAACATGTGGAATCTGATACATTTGCGGGAATGTAATTCCAAGTATACTGATTGCATGTAAAGAACCATCCTGAAGGCAAGATAACATGGACATACATTGAGCTAATTGTCTCTGGGTTATCACAAGTCCAGTTGCCGCTGCCGGGGTCGAGGCAACGGCGCTGAGGCCCGCCGGCCGCGGAGCAGCCGACCATTCGAGCACAAGTAGAGTTCAGGCTGACCGCCACTCGAGGAGTGTAAACAGTGGCTGCATCAGCCGGCAAAACTTTGGTGACTTGGGTTCCCCACTGTGCGTACATTGAGAAACCAGTCTTGTAAAACAGACCGAATATCCACTTCACTAACCAGTCGCCGTTCCTAGTGTGCGTTTCTGGAGAATGACACACCGGGATGAGACATGTACTCAGGATTGAGGCAGAAGCGGTGGTCTGCCTCAGGCAAAAATCGGACTGGTTGACGAGAGTCACCAACCTTTCCCAAATGTTGTAATGCATCCGGGCAGAGAGGTCTCCGCCTGGCATCAGGTTGTTGGTTTCCAGCGAAGCTGCCTGAACACCTCCCCCCGCAAGTAGGGAGAGGATCAGGATGATGGTGGCCGCCACGGAATTAGCTGTGATCAGGGAAAAAGCTGCAACCAAGATGTTCTCCGGTGTCGGCTCCTTGTCATCGCGCCGGACGGCATCCACCGCCTCTTGGCAAAGGGTTTTGGCCATCTCCCAGGTGATCTTCGGCACTGTCATCTGCTGTTGCCGCTTCCTCAGCCTGGTTTCCCCGGTCAGGGTGAGGTTCTCCATCTCCGGAATCGGGTTCGGAACGGCCTGAGTCCACGCCATGTGGCTCCAAGTGGGGTTTGACGCACCGGGCTGGAATCCAGATGACACATGTAGGAGACATAATTGCAGCATACCCTCTTCCCCAGGTTACGAGTGGCACCGGGCCCCTCCAGGAAGGATCCGGTGGCACTCGGTAACGCACCATCGGCCGCAGGAGAGCTTCCGAATGGCAGAAGTGCTTCTCTTGCGGCGTGCAATCCAAAAAAAATTAAGGTGATTGTACGTGAACAACACCTTGTTCAGACAAAGCTGTGCCTGACCCTGAGATTTGGGGAGGGCAGGTGGCTCCCCCCTTTCTGTTTGTTTGTCAATGTAGGACTTGAGTGTCCGATTGACCCGTTCCACAATCGCTTGCCCCTGCGGATTGTATGGAATGCCAAAGGTATGTTTAATGTCCCAGGTGGCCATGAAGTCGGCCAGTTGCCTGGAGCTGTAGGCCGGGCCATTATCGGTTTTAACGTGCTATGGTTTGCCCATTGCTGCAAAACAAGAAAGGAGATGCTGCTCCACATGGGAAGCTGTTTCTCCCTTCTGTGCCATTGCCCAAACGAATTGTGAAAAGGTATCAATGCAGACATGCATGTACTGCCATCTGCCAAACTGCGGGACATGTGTGACATCCATTTGCCACACCTGATTGGCCTCTGTCCCTCATGGGTTGACCCCCCACGAGCCCCCCCCCCCCCGTTGCCCCTGCGCAATGCTGACAAGAACGGACTATGCCTTGGGCTTGAGAAAGTGGCAGGTTAAACTGCCTTGTGAGCGCTTTGGCATTCTGGTGAAAGAATGCATGGCTTTGAATTGGAGTTGTGAAGACTCCCAAAACTGACCGTTGCTGAATTTCCTTTGCGGCCGCATCCGCTCTGCTATTGCCCTCAGAAATCGGACCAGGCAAGTCCTGGTGACTTCTGATGTGGGCGATATAGAGCGCTTCGGTGCGGTTTCGCAAGTGAAATTGAGCTATGAGAAACAAACTCAGCAAATTTTTGTCTATCGCGCGAGTGATGTACGCTCCCGGTAGACTGTGAAGCAAATTCCTAACATACTGGCTGTCAATTATGATGTTGAGGTGTTCTTTGGCAAAGGTGAGCAAAGCGAGGTTCACCGCTGCCAACTCTGCCCGCTGTGCGGACTTCTGTGGAAGAGTTAGAAGTGTGCGCCAAGCTTGGTCCTCTGGCTGTCTGCTGGCGAGTTACAAGGAACCATAATCAGTTGTGCTAACGTGTCTCCCTTGTGAATGGTTTGGGGTAGGTGCATCCAGAGTTGAACTTGGAGAACACCCGAAAAAGCATACCCGCTTCTGGATAAAGCGGACAATTGCCCCCCAAGTACACTAAGAGTTCTGCTAACTTATCGCTGTGAATGCCAGGGCCTTGAATTCCATTAAATGAAATCTCTGGTTAGCAGTCGGACGTTGCCTCTGAGGACAAGTCCCCATATTACCTGCCGGTCCTTCGAAGTTTTCCTCCTCATGACGATGCGACGCGTCTGAGTTCTAGGTAACAGGTCTCAGCGTGACGAACCTCTGGGATGGAGCTCGGAGCGTGGACTGCTGCCACAGGCCCTCGGCAGCCTCTGCGCTGGAGTCAGGGTTTCACAGCCTGCCCCTGAGCAGAACGCATTTCTGCAATGCAAGCCGTAGGATGCCTCTTCTGAAGTGCCTCACCACGTAGCTGTCACTCAGGCCAGATGGCTTTCCGACCAGAGCTGCCGCGCTGTCCTCTGGGACGAGTCGGACACAGTTCTAGCGTAGAACCGGACCGCGTAGATCGCTTACTCACGAGTAGAATCACGTTGCGGGTCACCAGATGTTGGATTGGGGCCACGAAGCGGCCTTTGGGTCCCGGAGGAGACTGGTCAAGGAGAAGACGCGAGACAAGATGGAGCGAAGACCAGAAGACCAGTGGTTTATTGAGGGAAAATCATCATCATATATAGGAATACAAGGCGGCGTGTGATAGAATCGTCATCTGACAGAAAATCACATCACATGTTTACACGGGTTAATTGGGAACCTCTCCCGGGGAAGTTAATTAACTAAATTAAACACTGGCAGGGGAACTCCATTGTTCCAAGCTTACCCAAGAGTAAACATGACCAATGTTGACGTTAGGGCTTGGGGTAATTCGCAGGTGCGATATTACTTATTACCTAACCGCTTAGTTAGACATTCAATTTCCTCCTGCTCGGACTGTTTGTCAGGTCAGATATGGGTGAATCAATCTATGACTATTAATCCGCTCCCCAATTTCTGTCCCCTCGGAGCCCAAGGCTCGGAGCGATCTCACAAGACATGGCCTCTGTCAGGGACAGTATGCCAATTGTGCTCACGGATCCCACAATTTATAAAGAAACACCATGCAGGGGGAAATTCTATAACTTGATTCCTATTTTCATCAGCTAAACACTCCTCATCGAAACTCAAAGCAATTGTCAGCACTGTTTTTCAGTAAGTTTCCAAAGGATAAGGGGGTGCAGGGGAAATCCTATCCCATCCTATTATCTCTGTTGGGGATATGGCTGTGGGCACAGCCAGGAACAGAAGAGGGAAGGACATCTCCCAAGCCTTAAAATGACATACTGTCACAAACCTAGCCTCTTGGACAAGGCCTCTGTTGAAGATTTCTGACTATGGTCAGGAATAAGTAATAAATAATGATAAGAACAATGTAATAATGTACATGAATCAAAATGAATTTCAGATTAAGTTGGGAATCCACAGTTTTAGCCCATTTGTAAAAAAAAAAATAAACCAGCAGTTAGCTGGGCTTCATGAGCATTTCTTTGGAAGCTCTTCCATCCTATATGACAGTGGTGGTGAACCTATAGCATGTGTGTCAAAGGTGGCACTTGGAACCCTCTCTGTGGGCACCCATGCAGTCACCCCAGCACAGAGTTCACTCCATCCCTCTTCCTAGCAGCCCAATGGGAGCATTTCCTTCTTCCCCTGTTTCTGTGTTGGCATTTTGAGATAAATAAGTGGGTTTTAGGTTGCAGTTTGGGTACTCAATCTCTAAAAGGTTTACCATTGCTGCTATATGACCTCTCAATGTATCTATGAGGCATCAGTGTAGTTGCATGTAAAAATGTTGCTGACCTGCAAAGCTTTGACAGCAGGGGTAAAGTCTGACACTCTGGTTGGGAAGAGGAGTAAGAGAAGATACGTGTGAGCATATATGTGTCGAATTGACTATAAAGAAGAGTGTTAATTTTTATGATGGATGAATTTGAATTAGGCTGGCATCACCTTTACTGATCTTTGGAACATACCTGCATATGTATTTCAGCAGTGGTGGGATGCTACTTGGGGTCCCAGGAGATTTGACTAATGCTCAGATGCAAATGGGTTTGGCATGCTGTTATATTGTTATTGTCATGCTTCACAAAAGTAGCTTCACAAACTGATTCTGGGATAGCTTTATTTATGTCTTTCTTATCATCACTATGTTTTATGACCTGCTTGCTCCCCCTGTGTCAGGCCATATTTTGAATGTCGGGAAGCTGGTGAATTGAACCCCACATCCTAAGTCAGGGGTGGCCAACCTTGGTGCCCCATGTGTTCTTGGACTTCAATTTCCAGAAGCCCTGATCAGCAGGTTTGCTTACTTGGGCTTCTGGTAACTGAAGTCCGAGAACACCTGGGGCACCAAGGTTGGCCACCCCTGCCCTAAGTGGTCCAAAAGCAAAATAATAGTAGTAGTAGTAGTAGTAGTAGTAGTAGTAGTAGTAGTAGTAATAATAATAATAATAATAATAATAATAATAATAATAATAATAATAATAATAATAATAATAATAATAATAATAATAATAATAATAATAATAATAATAATAATAAATGTGGCAAAAATGTTGCCCCTACCCCACCACCAAGGGGAGCAGCGGAGGCTGCAAACACAGCCGGGAAAATGGCATGATTGTGTCCACCGCCACTGTGTTTTGGGCACTTCCAGTGGTGACAGGGAGTTTCTGGCGGTGCCTAGGTCCCCACGATGGACCAGATTAGGCCTGTGGGCCATAGGTTGGGAACCCCTGAGTTAAAGAGTGGTTTGAATTATAATATTAGTATAGTTGTAACCCAAAATTTTAGGACGGTGAGCATTTATTTGTGCTAGAGAATAACTCAGAAAGGCTTGGAGTAGGCCAGGGCTCTTCACTTAAACAAAAGTTGGGAACTAACTCTGTATTGGGGATATGGTCAGCTGTGAGCACAACCAGAAGCAAAAGAGAGAAGGGCAACTCCTAAGCCTTAAAATAGTCTTCTGTCAAGTCCCCACCTTCCTCTTTGAGGGTGTCCACTTCATTTGTTCCATATTTTGCCAATTGAGAACGCCTAGTGACATCACTCTGCAAGCCAGACATAGTCAAGTAGGCTTCTACTATGGATTCCTAGTTTTGACAGTGTCAACAGAGTACCATTGTAAACCTTGAGAAAATAAGAGCCTTTACTCTTACAAACATAGAAACCTTCTTGAACTGATTATCTGAAGAAAAAATCTGAGGGGGAAATGATGTTTGTATCCCCTCCCACATTCTCTCAAAGAAGGACAATGGTTATTTCAGTGCTTTCTATCAACAACCCATTTCTTGTTTAAACTGACAAGATGCCTGCTCTGTGCAGCAGTTCTTTGCAGTTATTATTAGTTCTAACTTCACTGTGGAAGAGTAGAGACAAAGGTTATATTGTTATGAAAACAATTACAACAATGCACATACTTTGACGTGAATTCAACTTCCTTTGAGACACTTCTCCACTCTGAGAGCTTTCAAAAATAAATTAAAATTAAGAAATACAGAATTTGTTATGTGCTCTCCAATTATTTTCTGTTCATGGAGACTTCTGAATTAATTACCTCCTTTATCAGCCTTATCTGGGTCTTGTAATCTAAATTCTTTTATTGAGTCAACCGAACTCATATTAGATCTTTTCTCTTTTACTATAATATTTCACTTTTTACAGCGTTATCGATGCTGTAATTCTTGTCTTCTCATAATATGTCCAAAGGATACTGGCCTCAGTTTAGTATTCTAGATGAGGGTGCCCAAACTTTTTGGGCTGTGGGCCTGACCATGCCCCCAGAACAGCAGAGTGGGCCAGACCATGCCCCTGGAACAGGGCATGTTTGCACATGCTTGGCCACTTTACTTCCTGGTTTGGTGCGGACGCTTCTGCGCATGCGCGAGAAGTGGCCATTTTTCTTCCTGGTTTGGCGGGGATGAAATTGCTTTGAGAGCTGTATACTGCCCACAGGCTGTAGTTCGGGTACCACTGTTCTAGATTCTAGTGAGGGTAAAGAGTTGAACTGATCTTGAACTCATTCATTTCTCTTTCTGTTGATTTGTGTACAGTAAAACCCCAGCATACGACTGCCCTGGGTTACATTTGCCGCAGGTTACAACCACACATTTAATTTTTAAAATACCCCGGGTTACGACCGATTTTTGGTTTACAGCCAAAAATTGTGCTACAGTATTTTAAACTCTAAGATGGTAGCGATCTCCCTATCTTTTCCACACCATTTGGGGACCTTATCCAATGACGACAGCACCTCAGCAGCAGTAAGCACTGCATTGTGACTTCAGGTGGAGGTGGTGGTGGCCATTTTAAATTCTAAATGGTTGTAGTGGCCATTTTGGAATTCAAAATGCAGTGCTTACTGCTGCAGAGATGCCATTATCATCGTTGGATAAGGTCCCCAAACAGCGTGGAAAAGGTAGAGTGATCACTCAGTTGCTTTTGTGGGGGTGGGGATGATCTTGTCTGGCATTTTGGGGTGATTTTTTTTTTTTGGGGGGGGGTCATATTTTTTTATTATTTTTGGTCCAGTTGGGATTTTTTTTCCCAATGCATTACTATGGGAAAAGATGCTTTGGGTTACAAATTTTTTGCATTACAACAGAGGTTGTTGGAACGGGCCTCCATCGTAACCCGGGGTTTTACTGTACAGTATCTGTATAACATGAAATAATAACTAATAGTAGATGAAGAACTAGGCTAAAAGAATCTCATTAATCTAAACCAATAATTGAAAGAAATGGCAGGAAACAGATATGAGCATATTGTGTTATTTCTGTAGGTCTGTTGAAATTATTTCCCCCTTCTCAATACAACCTCTCAGATATTAATGCATGATCAGTAATATTCTCTCACACTTGTACCTTTCTGAGATGTAAAGGAAGTTCCCCATGCATTATTCTCCATTTGGAAAATGGGAACTATCTACTCAAATAGCACCTGCCACCCATTCTGTCCCTGAAGAGGGTTCAAAAAACTGAATGTGCATTACCAGTGGCAGACAAGAACCAGGGCCTTTTATTTTAGTAGAGATAATTATGTCATATGCCAGCTCCTCAGTCTTCCCCTTCCTCTCTGTGCTTAGCTGCTATCTTCAGAATAGATTGAGATGACGTGGGAGATGGATTTTTACTGCAACAGCATAATACTGTCCAATTGCAATACAATGATTGTTAGGAATGGCTTGATCTTGAATTAAGGCCATTAGATCTACACAAATTGTGGGCTTTGGATAGGATTAAAGCTGGATAAGGGTCAATATCAATGTTTACTTTTTGGGACTCTAGACATTTTGTTGAACATCTACACCAGGGGGTCCCAACCTAAGGCTTGTGGGTTGGATCTGGCCTGTGATGCCATTTCATGTGCCCTCCCACCCCTCCATTCAAGGAACAAAATGACCACCCCTTTGAAGCTGTTGGGACAAAATGGTCACCCCCATTGTGCAGGCAGGGCAAAATGGTCATCTGGCCCTCAAAGCTGGCTGAGAGAGTGTGATCTGGCTTGAAATGGTTGGGAAACCCAGATCTAAGAGACCGCATCACCCTAAGGACATCTGTCTGTCCAACCAGAATGTACTGGAGGGGCTCCCTAATTGTTCCATCAGCCAGTGGGGCGTACCTCTCTGGCACAAGAAAAAGGCCTTTCTCCGTGTCCACACCAGCCCTCTGGAACCTCCTGCCAATGATTAAGTTTGAAGATGATTTCATTATGAATCCCGTTTTGAATCCATTTTTTGACCACATGCTTACGTACAAGAGGTACATAGATGATTTATTTTTTCTTTTTGATAATTCTGACTGTATTTTACAATTTGTGACTTGGCTTAACAGTGTAAACACTAACTTGAAGTTTTCTCATAATTTCAGTACACATATGGTTTCTTTTTTTGATCTTTCTGTTTACATCTATCAGCACAAATTAAATATGAAATTGTTTAAGAAGACCTCAAATCATAACACCTACCTCCACTTTTCCTCCTTCCACTCATACCATTTAAAGGGGAATATGCCCTTTAGTTTACTGACTAGAACCAGGAGGAATTCTACTTCAGAACAAGATTTCTTTCACTCGGCTAGGGCAGTACAGCGTGATTTGAGGTATAGGGGTTATCCCGAAGAGATTCTTAGATGATTGTTTGAAAAAGCATGTGCCATTCCTAGATCTCAAACGTTAACACAGAAAGAACAGACGTCTAAGGGTTCCCCCTTTAATTGGTCTATCGAGTTTTCTCCCCGGGCATTGGACATTAAAAAGATCATCCATAGGTATTGGAATTTGGTACAGGATATCCCAGGTTGTGAAAATAAGCCTAGGGTAACTTTTCGTAAAACTAGATCATTGAGTAATATCCTTACCCACACTGACATTTCTGTGCATCCTGATGTTTATAACAGAATTATTACAGGACATTTTAAACGTGGGGGTTGTTCCGTGTGCAGGTTCTCAACAGAGACTAAAGAGGTGGCTATTCCGGATAGTACTGTACGACATAGTTTAAATTTCTTCAGTAATTGTAATTCTGTTAACACCTTCTATAGGATTTCTTGCCCTTGTGGCAAGAATTATATTGGTCAATCTTCTCGAGCTCTGAAAACCCGGATATGCGAGCATCGTTCCTGCATACGTACACAGTCTCCTAATGCTCTTCTCATCTCGCATTTTACGCAACAATGCCATACTGAGGATCAGATCCGGTTTGTCGTTCTGTCTGTGGTCAAACCAAAACCCACTGAATTAAGTATCCTTAGTTATCCTTATACAATAAATGAAGATTCAATTCTTGCATTGCCTCAGACGGGACTTTTCTTCATATGCACATGTCTTGCAGCAAATTTCAGTGTTTTACGTCAAAATCCTAGGTGTCCCACTCGAACTACAGCTGTGCATAGGTAAGATGTCCTTTCCATGATCGAATATCATTTTCAAAAGTAATATTTGAAGTACAAGTACTTTAAAGCCACACCTAGTCCATCATGTGTGCTCAGGGCACTCCAAGGTTCTATTGAGCAACCTCCCAGGCACGGTATGATTCACAGAACCACAATGAAGAACTTGCCCACCCATCAATTCAAATTAGCATACCCAAAAATTTTACTAACCTTTTCACCCTTTGTGCCCCTTTTTGGTAATAATAATTGTATGCCATCAAGTCAATTCTGACATATGACAATCTTTCTTGGGGGGTTTCTAGATAGAGAATACATAGAAGAAGCTTACCATTCTCGTATTATTTTTATCTCACCTTACTTCCAAGAAAATAAGAGATAATACACCCCAAGTCTGATGGTTGTCCCTATCCTAGGTAGGCTAGTCAGGTAGCAACCAGTCCTACATCAATTTTATGGGAGAATGGGACTTTTGAACCCGATTCAACTGTCTTCATTTCTAATCTGACACTCTGACCTTCACATGGTGGTTACTAATGCTGGGAAAGTAAATTCCATTGCTAGGCTTGTTTGTTGCATTAAATCATCTGCGTAATTCAAGGAACATTTCTGTTTCATATATAATATCCTCAGTTATTATCCAAATTTAATTTCAGCATGGAGCCTTTTTGTCTGATCTGGATAATCTTTCTCCCTTTCAGCAATAACATTTAATACTGAAGGCATTTTCTGTGCCTACTGCTGGTCATCTGGTGATTATTTTGTTGTAATAACGCAATGTTTTCCAGCATCTGCATAGTTTATTTGAACCTTTAAACAGCATGCCCTGAATATTCACACACACTTCCTTCCAAAAGCAATACAATGGAGTCCAGCTAATGTTTTAACCCAGTGTGATCTATGGACCCAAACACCATTTTCTACCCTACAAGACGTCCTCAGCCCTGGATCTGGTATTTTATCTTTGCAGGGAATGCTAGCTAATACAGTTTTAGGATATGGGTTTGGACTATCTTAACAAATACAATTCCATATATTCATAATTATTTAGCTACAGTGTTCAATACAACAGAAAAGAGAATAGTGATGAATCTGTGGGGAGGGAAGATATTATCTGGCAGGGAAAAGATATTGTCAGAGACCCTGTCTGTTAAGTCAGAAATTTGAGCTCCTAACTGGTTTTTACTATAACCTCCATTATGCCTGTTTCAGCAGCCACTCAACAGTTCACAAGCTATGCATGGATTTGATTAACCTGGCTTTTCTACTGTGTGTCTGCACTGCAGCAAAGAGACATGTATTTCAGGGCTGGAAGGACAACACTCCCTAACTCCTGATGGTGAGAAAAATCTTGCAATATCTATTTGACTGATCTAAACAGCTGTTGTATGTATGTATGTATGTATGTGTGTGTGTGTGTATGTATTTAGATTTGTAGAGCCACCCAATCACCTAAGTGACTCAGGGAGGCTCTATTATTTATTCCATTTATATTTATTCCATTTATACCCTGCCCATCTAAGAGGTTTTCCTACTATGGGCGGCTGACAAGATGAAACTCGCATATTAAAAACTTATCAAAAACACATTTTAAAAATACATGTGCCTGCTTCAAGATGTTTTGGAGATATGCACAACTTATATTAATGTATATGCCTAACCCATAATTATATCCTAAAAATCTTAAGAGTTCTTAGAGACCGCATCGCCCTAAGGACGTCTGTCTGTCCAACCAGAGCGGACCGGAGGGGCTCTCTAATTGTGCCATCAGCCAGGGGGGCTCGCCTCTCTGGCACAAGGAGGAGGGCCTTCTCCATGTCCGCACCGGCCCTTTGGAACCTCCTGCCTGTGGAACTGCGTCTCCAGACAGAGTTGTTGCCCTTTAGGAAGGAACTAAAGACCTGGCTGGCGGGCCAAGTTTGGGGTGCGGGTGGGGATGGGGGTACCGTTGGGTGGCTTTTAACTTTGTTTTATTATGTGTCTTTTATGTATTTACTGTCCGCTATGTAAACCGCCCTGAGTAACCCAACTCAGGTACAACCCAGTACCTGAGTGGGCGGTATATAAGCGTGAAAAATAAATAAATAAATAAATAATTTTTTTTAAAAAAAAACACCCCACCTTTTTTTGTATTCATCTTAAAGATGGTAATGACAATGACCTCCAGCTAACTCAAGTACATGTGAGCCCTATTCAAGTATTATACCTGAAATTAAACGAGTGGCGGAGATGGGGGGCATGCACATAAGCCATGGGTTTCCCTAACTCTCCAAAGTTTCTCTGATTTTTGCAAGATTAGTGCAAAGATCTCAAGCAAGGGGTGTAAGCACCACTTACTGCTGAACATGTTTCAAGCTTTCTTTGCTTGTGAAAGTGTTGCTGACGGCCATGTGGGTTTGGGATAGAGGCGTTGGACTTGTGCATACCCCTATGTCTCCACCATTCATTTAGACTTCCACAAATTCACACTTTGAAACACTTTACTCAGCCTGTGGCTTGGTGGGTCATAACATTTTGTAGGTGTAAAGCATATAAGCAGCGCTGCATTTTAGTAAGCTATGGTGACATTACTGTCCATTCAACCTGTCCTCAACTTCATCTAAATCTAGCTCCATGCCTAGCAACCAGAGGTAAAAGATTGTTCTTCTCACCAAACCTGAACATAGCAATCCTTGCTTGCCTATAAACCCCTTATTCCTGCCCTATTTTCATTTGTATGCAAATTAAGCTTTCTAACAACTTCAGGCTTGAGCCACAAGAACTTTTCTGGTTAATTTCCTGTGCTCTCAATGCCACGTGTCCAAAAGGATTTATGTCTATAGCCTACAACCCACCCTTCCCTTTAATTGTATCATATTGTTATAGTATCTAGGTTGAACACGTGGAAGCTTGTAACACTTAACTCAGTATTTTCCTACTTGCCATATGGCATATGGCCCACCACAGCTCAAAACAAAGTAAACAGAAGGCATTACAGCTTATAGGTCAGTGATGCTGTGCAAGTTAATGACCCTCTCATAACAGCTGTCTAGTAGAGACCTATACTATATTTCCTCTTTTTGATTGCCTGTGTTTATATTTGTGCAGATTGTAGAGATGCAATTTGCCTCTATAAGACTAAAAATAAATGGACAAAGGTCCTTTATCATAGGTAGAAAACAACTAATTCCAAGGTTTTAATTGTGAAAAACTGCTGCACTTTATGGTTTGCAATTTGGTAAGGTAACTCACAATCAGACATTCTCTCTTTCACATGCATACACAAATTCTTATGCACACTTGGGGCTATAGTTGCCCCAGAAGACATATAAAATAGGTAAACTTTTCCTGCTGAATCCATTGCTTCCATATGTGTTGCATGTTAACATACCTCTCCTGATTTCTGTACTTCTGCTAATAGTTTTCAAAATATATCATAAGCTTAAGGAGTTGTTTTACCAGTTCCACCCCATCCTCCAGTGAGTTTCCAC
The DNA here is from genome assembly GCA_035047345.1 of Bradypodion ventrale. NCBI lineage: Eukaryota > Metazoa > Chordata > Lepidosauria > Squamata > Chamaeleonidae > Bradypodion > Bradypodion ventrale. The sequence goes on along the minus strand of JAWDJE010000004.1, from coordinate 144,489,455 downwards.
AGAAGAGGGAGGTTTGAGTGCAGGCCTCTTGAGTTCTCTGACATTCAGCTTGCTACACCACAATGGGTCTCATCCCTTTCCCCCTCTTCTGTGGTGTTTTTATTTCACTTGCATTTTTAAAAACTAGGCTGTCACTAAAAGTATGTTGAGGAGAAAGTTAGGCTTTAGTTAGAGTGAATGGAGAAAATGAGGTGCTCTGTATGATAAATACTGGGGTCTGAAAGGGGTGGGGGGGGGAATCTAATATTCTAATTCAGTGTTTCAGAGCAGCCATGCCCTCTTTCAGGACATTTTATTACATATTGTTTTCACCATCTATTGGCTGCAGTGGCTTGGTGGTTATGAGACTGAGCTTGACGACTGGAAAATAGGTAAGTCAGCAGTTTGAGACCCCCAGTGATGCATGATGCACGGAATGAGCACCTGTCATCTGTCTCAGCTCCTGCCAACCTAGCAATTTGAAATCAAGAAATTGCAAGTAGATAAATAGGTACCGCTTCGGCAGGAAAGGTAACAGTATTCCATATGCTTCGGCCTGCCACATGACCATGGAAATGTCTACAGAGGTAGACAGCGCTGACCCTTTGGCTGTAAATGGAAATGAATGCCGTCCCTAGAGACAGACATGACTGGCCTTCAAGCAAGGGAGACCTTTACCTTTCACCACTTACCCAGAAACATTCACCATTTCATTGCAGGCCTTCTACCAACCTTGTGAATATTTTGATTGACATGGAATTATTATTATTATTATTATTATTATTATTATTATTATTATTATTATTATTATTATCATCATCATCATCATCATCATCATCATCATCATCATCATCATCATCATCACCACCACCACCACCACCACCACCACCACTACTACTACTACTACTACTACAACATAAAAGAGCTCCACTTGGAGACTAAGTTTGCGATTACTCAGTGGCTGAATTCCAGTAGTAAGACTCAACAAGCATAGGCTAACTGAATTAGTGAGGATTTGGTGACTCAGCACCTATATGTTTCACTGTGCCTACCCCATACCTGTCAAGTTTTGGATTTGGAAATAAGGGAAATTTCCTGGCAAATACGGGATACTTGACAGTTATGCTTATCCTGTGCTCCCCTCCAATGGTGGCAATAGGGCATTAATAAGGGGTGATGGCGGGAAAGAGGGTAAAATAAGGGGTTTTCCTGGCCAATAAGGGATACTTGCCAGCTATGGCCTACCCTAGTTGCAACTTACTACTGGATATCAGCCTATGTGTCATAACCAGAAGGAAGAAATTTTACTCTCCTTCCCATCATCATGCCAATGGTAGCCCACTAACTTTCCCATTAGATTTATTGGGATAATTGGTAAATCAAGCATTCTTGTGCATGTAGCCTACTCTTATGCAAGAACTGGGGTGGTTATATATAGTGGGGAAAGAAGGGAGGCATGTAGAAGACAGTTCAAGATGTAGATTTTGTATCTATGGGCACAGAAACAAGAAATCATTCTGTAATTAACTTTCAACACAATTAACAGCATTCACTTGAAAAGGGTTGACCTTGACTTCTATGCCTTCTGAATGTGTCCATGTGCTCACTAGGGGCGCATGACCTTCCTTTAAAAATTGTATCTTTAAATCAGACTGGTGCTGGACAGTTCTTCAAATGGAGGGCATCTTTAAAATGACGACTGTCAACAAGATGCCCTTCAAACAGGGCTGTCTTCTATAAGAGAGGGCGACTGGCCACCATCACTAGAATGTGACAAAAAATAAACTTTCAGAATTGGCTTTTTATAGCTCTCTTGGAGGGGCCCTCTGGAAGTTTAGGATTGATGGATAGGTTTGATTAAAGATATACACCAAAACAAACTATCAGCCAAAAAGATAAAAATCAGAGAAATAAGACCAAAACACTGAATGTCCAAAACCCTTACTGCTCTATGGCATAACTACTCATTTAAGTCTCATGTCTGCACAGATAAACGTGCAAGTATAAATTGGTCCTGAACAAGTTGCCCACATAAGTAAGATTCTTAAAATATATCCAGTTCCAAGGCCTTTTGGCTCATAGTACCTCATACATTTCGATACTCTTTTCTCCCCCTCATATGCAGCTTTAAAATCTATGCCTATAAATGGAGAGGGGGGGAGGAGGAAGGCTGACATTTTCCAAAACCACAAAGGAAAAACTTCCAAAAATCTGAATGGCTGTTGCCTGGTGACTGCTTTTCCTCCAGAAACGTGACAAAAATGCTCATAAAATGATTTTCTGGATCCAATTCTCAGTGATTGCCATTATATCTTTAGTCTAGTGTATGCTGTTTTGGCAGTCTATATGTATTATAGTGTTTTATAACATGTTTGATACGTCTCTGCTACTGTACTGTATTGTGTGGGGATTGGATACTGTATTTCTGGGACCTTTGTTACTATTATTGCCATATTGATATTGAATGTATAGATTATCTTGTAACTATTGTATTGCTATTCTTCTGCTACTTGTTTAGATTTTGTATTTTGTATCATGTATATTATTGCTGTGAACCGCCTTGAGTTGCCTGCTGGGTAAGAAAGGTGGTACAGAAATAAAACTTCAATCAATCAATTATGGACTTGTGTGTGCAGGGCACGTGAAGCCCTTCGGCTGTGCACGTGGCCTGATGGACACAATCAAACGTTTTTTCTGTCTGTGTGGCAGAATAGCCATTATTAAATTACTAGCAAATTGCCTGTCATTTTGACTGGCTGAACATATTTGGAGGTCTATGTACTTCTCACTGGTTGCTCAGTTCAGAGGTTTGGTATCTAGCTGTGGAGCTGGAAGTTGGGAGTTAAGTTCCCCACTGTGCTTCCAGGGAGAAGAGCCAGCCATTCATGGGCAAGCTTCATAGTCCCAGGCTACACCTGGAAGAAGGGAATAATAGATCACTGTGTATTCTCTACTACTAGAAATCTCTGCAAACGTCCAACCTAGGTCACAAGTGATTTGATGGCACTATTATTTATTATATATTGTCCAACACTTCCTCCAACAAGTATTGTTCATCTCTGGGATTGTTGCACACAGACACTTAACTATACGTCCTGAGTTCCATTATTTATTTTCCCCATAGCTTTTGATTCCCAAATACTAAGTGATATAGATAGCATTGGGATGTTGCTGTTTTGGACTAAAACTACCTTTCCCAGAATCTCTCATACTGGCTGAGAGGTTGTGGTAGAAGGGTAGAGTTTTCTTGTCCAAAACAATGGCAATAACAAATAAAAGGTTGTGCTCAAGACAGTCAGGGAGCTGGCTTAACCTCCTCCCTTCCATGGTGACATAAGGAGAGTTCAGCTAGGTCATACCAATGCTCCTCCTAGTCTAGCACCCTCCTTTCTGAAGTAGACAACTAGATCTTTCTGGATAGCACATGAACAGGACTTGGGACAATAGTCCTTGGCCTTCTGTTTGCTTATAGTCTATTTAGACACTGGTCTACACCTGGAAAGGTTCTTGATGGCTTATGTTATCAATACTAAAACTGACACTAACGAATACAAATAGTAATAAATGCTAATACCAACACTGTTGTTGCAGTTTTTGTTGGGCAATGGACCATCTGTGTCTACAAACCAGAGCTGATTAATTCACAAGCTAAACAATAGTTTTTAAGGACCTCTAAATACATCAAAACAATTGTATGTTTATTTCTGTTAAGAGTAAATAAAAAAGAGAAAAAACCTAGGAGATCCTTGTACAAAATCTAAAAACAAGAAGATGGGAAATAACTTTGTCAGACCACTAGGACAGCAGAAACAGACAAGCTTCAGGCTGTGCATGAGAAACAGAAATGGCCCAAACTCTTCCCATGTTCATAGTTTTGGTTTGCAATCAGAAGAAGGCATATTCAGAAGGGCAGAATGTAAGAATTAGAAAAGATTATCAGGTCTACGGCTGTGTCACTGGAAACCAAATGCAAGATCATCCACACTCTTGTATTTCATATACATATGAGAAAGTTGGACAGCAAAGAAAGCTGATAGGGAAAATGTGCACTAGAGGAGATCTCTGTGGATACTCTGGACTGCTGGAAAGATGAACAAGAGGGTCCTTGAACAAATCAAGTCTGAACGATCTCTGGAGGCAAAAATGATGAATCTGAAGAAAAAAGAAAGATGTTAGAGATAATAGGTTTTGGATTAGGTAGGAAAATGAGAAATGAAAATTGCTATATGTAAGTAACTGAAGTCGGAAATTTTATATGAGGAAAATATCCTGGTTTTTTTCATGTAAGCACATTTATTTCTGTTTTTATCCTTTATTGTTTATATGAAAATTTAATAAAAATATTTTTTAAAAGAATCCGAGGATGTCATCCTTTGGCCCTCCATTCCTTTCTGGATGTCAGCTTCCAGAGTTCAAACAAATGCAGTCAATGGTACAGGATGATGGGAATTACAGCCCAGTATTTCAAGGTCCACACGTTGCTCAAAACATCTCTTACCTTTATTAGTTATTCCGCATCATCTGAAAAGCCAACAGTAATAAATCTTGATTTACTTTGTTTCAGAGAAGAACACAAGGCCTGTGCCACAACTTACATATGCAGCTGTATGTATTTGGCAACGGGCTGTTTGTTCAGGGGTTTCAACGTCTAATATTGCAAATGTGGTTGTTTAACAAAAGGACATTTTATTTCAGACTTTTTGGGACTGCCACAAACTTACAAATCTAAACATCTCAGCTCTGCAAGTTAAGATGATCTAGACCCAATTCACACGGAGGACTAAGGCTCTTGTCTTCTCTAAAGGCCCTGGAAAAACCTTCAGGTTCCTGCTTGTCTTTGCACCTCAGGGTTTGAGATGAAGTAATGGAAAATGAGATTCTTTGGAAGCTAGGAGGTGGTGCTTGCAGAAATGAAGACTGCTGCAATATCAAAGCCGTAGGATATCCTCATATTAATCAAATTTCTGTTACTTTGTTGTCAGGACTGGTTGAGGGGCAAGCTTCATGTCTTATTATTGTGAAATCAGTGCCTGAGAACTTGAGCTATATTTACAACTTTGCACAGGGTTATGTTCCCAGGAATTTGAAGTATTTCTGCTAGAGTGGACTATATTGTTTTCTTATCTTGAAAGCAGACTTGAGCATGTGATAAAGTCATCTGCAGGGTTGCATGTTAGGCTAGTTCCTTGGGAAGGCGGAAAAATTGGAGTATAGCAGTGGGTGCTAGATGCTGCCAGGAGTGGTCTCCCTAGCATGCAAAGCTGCACTCTCCATGTGGTTTGTCCTAATTACATGTGACATTTCTCACTCATTATCAACACAGGTGAAATGGGGAAATGCACAATGTGAGGAGGCCACATCATATGGAAGTGTCCCAAAGCACCATAGCAGGACAGGACTTTGCCACAGGGATGTCATTTTCAACAGCACCCCAGGACTGAGTTTAAGCATATTTTATCACGGCAAGGCAACATCTCAATTCATAACAATGTTTTCCTTCATACTCTTACTTTTTAAATTAGGGCATAGTGATGCTTTTGCAGAAAACAATGCCGGTGTGTTTAACTTCCTTGCTCAACATGCCAGCTAGTCTCAATTTACTTCTTCCCTACTAATTAAGAAAATTTATCTTCTTCACTAAGAATGTAACAAATGGCTATTCTCCCACATTTATCGTTCCTGGCAACACCTTATGGAAACAGAATTCTACAGGTTAACTCTTTGATGAAGTAGCATTTCTATTTATATACCCTGACCTTATTGCCAAACTACTGTAACAAGTTCTGCCTGTTATGCTGTCTTGCTGGAGGCCAAGTAAAGCCAATGCTGAAGCAACACACAGCACTTTTCAAGGAATAAACAGATGAAGTTTTTCTAAATGTCTCAAACTCTGGTACAACTACTTATCAATGAATGTTTATACCAAGGAAAAGCAGATCCCTGGAATCAAACAGCTTGTTCCAATGGCCAGTTCAAATGCCTATGGACAAAGGGATTCTACACACTGGTACAAAAGGGAGGGTGTGAAGGTTCCAAGGACAAAACTGGTTTGTGTAGTTTGGCAAGTCGCCATCTCCTTTCTTTGACATAAGAGGTATCCTCACATGGGGATTTGGGGTTTAATGTCTCCTCTGAAAATAATAACTACCTGTAATAAAGGTAAGGGATGTGCGGCAGCGCGAATCAGCTGCTGCGCGCTTTGCCGGCGCCTCCCCCATGGGAGACGGCATGAGCTGGAAGAGGCGGGGCCGGCCTCCTTAAAGGAGAGGCCTGGCTGCCCGTCCGCATTCTTCCGACTGGGCCGGCAGCGTTTGCCCTCCACCCCCGCCCCAGGTCGCAGTGTGATTATTTTGGTCGCTTCGGGGTCGGATGGGAATTTTTGCTTGAACCTAGATTGTCTGTTTGGTTCTTGGCATTTTCGCCCATCCCACACTGTCACTCTTGGGCTAGTTACGGGGTAGTTTTGGTCCTTTTTTTTCTTGGTCGCCTGGCGGCTAGCACTGGTAAGGAGGCACTGGGTGACCCCCCTACGAGTCTGGCAGAAGCACACTCGGTTGGCTACAGGAAGGATAAGATAGAGGTACAGTGGCTGGCCAATCGTGTGTGCTCAGGACCAAGGTGATGCTATGCTAGATACAGCTTGCAAATCCTTCCGGTTCACCGGACACACGTCAGAAGCAGAGGTTCGGTCATTTGCGCTTCTGTTTGGTGTCGATATGATTGGTTATAGCCATTCCTCCTTGCCAGTGCTATGGCGGCCCGCTTGCATTGTTGAAGTACAAATAATAAAGTGGCCCAGTTTTAATCCCAGCACTGTTGTCCATCTCTTTATTGAGGGAGTGGGTCCGGCAAAGATTTCCCTTGTTCGAAAGCCAGTCGTTTCCGACTCTAGAGTTCAGTGCTCATCTCTGTTTCAAAGCCGAAGAGCCAGTGCTGACTGCTTCTGCAGACGTTTCCGTGGTTGTGGGTTGCCAGCAGGAATAATTGGCCAAACCTTTCCCCAGGAGTTCGCTCGGCCTTCAACAGATCCGGGGATCAACCGGGCTTGGCAGGAAAGGCAATTGGGGGGCGGGCTAGTTAGCTAGTTTGGGGGGTGAATCATAAAGCCTTGGCTGATGGCTACAGTAGAAACAGGGTAAAAACCAAGATGATGACTCTAGTGGAAACACACAATCCTTAGCTGCTGGCTACAGATTAAGCTGGGCAAACAAGCCGAGCCAGACAGCAGACAAGCTAGGCACCCGGAGTCAATACACAGGATTTGGTAGCCACAGTCAATAATAAGGGGAGGCTGAGAGCAAGGGACATTTCAGGACATGACTTGGACAAGATAGTCGTGCCATTCAACACAGAGCAGATGCAGCAACTAATGCAGCTGGGAGACACCCTACCCATAGCATTAGAAGGGTTCACGGGGAACCTGGCATACCATTTGCCAAAGGACCCCAGGCTAGTCTCACTTCACACTCAGACAATCAGGTTGCAGGAAATGCTGTCCTTGACTCCCATTCAGGGAGCCAAGACAGTGTTCACCAATGGGGGGGAAAAGTATGGAGGTCTCACTTGGCACGAAGAAAAGGCTTGGAAAACACTGCTGACACTTCTGCAGAAATCAGCACAGAGAGCGGAGCTGGCAGCAGCGAACCTCGCTTTGAAAACGTTCGCCAAGGAGCCATTAAACATCATCACCAATAGTCAGTATGTTAGGAACTTGATCCACAGTCTACCGGGAGCTTACATTACTCCTGCCAGACAAGAATTTGTTGAGCCTATTTTTGACCATGCAGTTTCACCTGCAACATCGCAGAGAAGCGTTGTATGTAGCCCACATTAGGAGCCACCAGGATTTACCTGGTCCCATTTCAGAGGGCAACAGCAGGGCTGATGCGGCCACTAAGGAAACTCACCAGAAATTAGTCTTGGGCATCTTTACGGCCCCGATCCAAAGTCATGCATTTTTCCATCGGAATGCCAAAGCGCTAGCAAGGCAGTTTAACCTGCCATTGTCACAAGCACAAGGAATCGTGCGCTCCTGCCAGCAATGTGCAGGAGCGTTGGGGGGCCCTCGGGGTGGGGGTGGTGGTTAACCCACGAGGGACGGGAGCTAACCAAATTTGGCAGATGGACGTCACGCACGTCCCACAGTTTGGGAGATGGCAGTACATGCACGTCTCCATTGACACTTTTCACAGTTTGCCTGGGCCACGGCCCATGTAGAGCAACACCTTTTGACATGCTTTGCGGCCATAGGCAAACCAGGCCACTTGAAGACCGATAACACACCAGCTTATTTTTATTTATTTATTTATAGCTCAAATTTTCTATGCCGCCCAATCAGGCAAACCTGACTCATGGCGGCTGACAACAGGATTAAAACATACATATTAAAAACAATTAAAACCCCAACATATCCACCAACCTATTAAAAACTAACCACATTAAAAGACTTGGAAATGTGCCCAACCAGAGACAATCAGTTATGTGTATGCTCATATTATTTTGCCTACAGGATGGTTTTTCACTTGTAACCAACGGACTTGGAACTACATACCCGCTAATGTCTGACTCATACTGCTGTGTGAGTAGCTTAACCCTGGTCCTCCCAGAGAGGGAGATGGTCACACCAAACCCAGTCACCCCAAGGCCGGCATGGCCCATACAAATGGTCCAGCTAGATGAGACATGCGACAGTAATATCACCGTACTCAGCAAGGCAGAGTATGTGTCCCTAGCAGTCAGTATTATAGGGGTGCCTGGACTGGCAGTAGGTAATGCATGCAGGATCGGCCAGCTGGCATGCGCGCTAGCAAAAGCCATCAATCACACTTCATCAGCCATTGCCATGTTAAACCGAGAGCAGGCTGAACTGAGACATGCAGTTTTAGACAACCGCGCAGCAATTGACTATTTGCTGCTCTTACACCATTTGGGTTGCGAATCTGTCCGGGACATGTGTTGTTTTAACCTCACGGACAATTCTCGCAAAGTCCAGAGTCAAACCACTGAACTTGACACCATAGTTAAACACATCAAGCAAAACACCAACTGGGGTTGGTGGCTCAAACTTTGGTCCTAGGTGCCGTGGGGTTGGTTGCAGACAGCGCTTAAAGCTATCGTTGGTGTTGTGGTAGTGGGAATCATGTTTTCCTGCTTTGCGCAATGCATTCCTTCACTCTTGTCAATGTGTACCTCATGGCGGAGACCCCGGGAAATAGTTATGCCCAAGCAGATCATGCCTTACATCTACCGTGCCCTCAGCCAGGCTGATTTAAACAATAAAGGGGGGGGGGGGGAATGTGGATTGCCCAAGGGAATAATTGGCCAAACCTTTCCCCAGGGGTTCGCTCGGCCTTCAACAGATCCAGGGATCAACCGGGCTTGACAGGAAAGGCAATTGGGGTGCGGGCTAGTTAGCTAGATTGGGGGGTGAATCATAAAGCCTTGGCTGATGGCTACAGTAGAAACAGGGTAAAAACCAAGATGATGACTCTAGTGGAAACACACAATCCTTAGCTGCTGGCTACAGATTAAGCTGGGCAAACAAGCCGAGCCAGACAGCGGACAAGCTAGGCACCCGGAGTCAATACACATAATGCTCCGAGATAGAGCAGGAACAATGGGTTTCACCAGCCCAAACCTTAGTTAGTTGCAGGCTGTCTATAAACCACAGGGCAATGTCCAAGAGCAGGTATTGTCTTGACCACCGGAAAATGCCACATATGCAAGCCTTCTGTATTAGGGGGTCACGCGCATCCTACGCACCTCTCACCCCAAGGCAGGGCAATAAATACATATCCCCAACTTCGTTCAGGGCTGGACTTCACCGCACGATTGTTTTGCGTGTATTCCTTGCAGCCAGCCACTCCGACATCTAACAGCCAACACGTGGTCATGTGGCAGGCATGACTACACACTGGAGCACACAGAACACTGTTTACCTTCCCACCAAAGTGGTCCCTATTTATCTACTTGCAATTTCTTGCTTTCAAACTGCTAGGTTGGCAGGAACTGGGACAAAGACGGGAGCTCATTCCGTCCTGCAGTACTCGGGAATTGAACTGCTGACCTCCCACCTTCCAATCAGCATCTTAGCCACTTGAGCCACTGCAGTCCCCACAAGTCATAACTATCCTTCTCTTTTTCCTTGCCATTATTTTTCAGGATGAGCTTAGAACACTTTAACCCAGGGATTCTCAACCTGAGGCCCACAGGCCAGATGCAGCCCACAGCACCATTTCATATGGCCCCACCACCACCACCTCTGGACGTGCCATGTGGTGAAGGGCAAAATGGCTGTCCGGCCCCTAAAGCTATCTGAGGGAGCATGACCTGGCCCCCAGCTTTAAAAGTTTGATAACTCCTGCTTTAACCAGTAACTGAGATCACTAATAGACTAGGACATTGAGATGCTGGCAAATTCACTCAATCCAAAAAAGACAGAAGTACCCCTATGCAAGACTGCTGATGTAGCAATAGTGCTCTGGCCTTTTTCTGATGGGGATGAATGCAAGTCAATTTGGGAGTACTTCTAGCCAGAAGTACTGTTGAATAGTTTAGGTTGCTTAGCTTGCATGACCATTGAACTCCATGCACACCCAACTTTTCAGAAATGTTTTTGGACAAAGACACATCCAGGCATGCAGAAACTATGGAATACCTCCACCAGATGGCCTGGCTGATTTGTGTACTTTAATTTCAGACCACTTAAGCTAACCTGTAGAAAATAATTCTTGTCTTCACTTAGAAGCAAGAACAGCCAAATAGCTAAGCCAGAAAAGTTATGGAAAACTAACATTGATGAGTCGATCCTAGGAGCTTCCTCTGTTTATCTAATGGTTTGCTTGATTTTAAAACCAACTAAGTAATGTTGAACTATTGTAAAGCAATTCATGGACTGAACTCAAAACTGGACTCTAGTCTACTCTGAACATTGTCTTCACTTTCTTCCGGCCACAATATGGTTGTTTAAAAAAACACATGAAAAACAGCTGATCCACATAAACATAGGTTCCTGTCATGCTTCCAGCATTATCTGTGAAGACTAAACAAAGGCTGTCTTGCTGCTTGTTCTGTATCAAATTGCTGAAAACACAGACATACCAACAGCACTGACTAGTTCAGAGAGCAAAGCATCAAGTTAGCTTATTTGTAATACCATATCAATATGACTGGATGTGAAGTCTTCAGTTGACATGGAACACAATAGCAAACAATCTGGTTTGTGCTATTTGGAGCTATTACTATACCAAGTCACTGCTGGGCCTGTAAATAGGGAACTAAAAGTGCTGGTTGCTAGATACCTTGGAAACGGGACAGTTAAAATACTTTCCTCCTACATGAGACAATGCATATCACCTTGGAAGGCCCTGCATTCTTCCATCAGCAGAGTCTGTACTATCAAAGCTCCCGAGAGATACAATTTCCTTGGTGCAGTGGGTAATCTGCTGTCCTGTAACCAAAAGTTTGGAAGTTTGCTCCTGACCAGGGCTCAAAGTTGACTCAGCCTTCCATCCTTCCAAGGTCAGTAAAATAAGTACCCAGTGTGTTGGGACAAAATGCTAATTAACTTGTGAACCACCCAGAGAGTGCACTAAGCGCTATAGGGTGGTATATATGTGTGATTGCTTTGTTTTTTGTCCCTTATTTAGACTGACACAAAACACGACTTCTAAAAATCTGTTGCTGCTGTTTCCCTTGCTTTTCTGTAAAACTGTAAAATGTTGATAACATTAAGTCTTCAATATAATAAGCACCATTCAATTTCCTGTTTTAACTTGGTTAAATTCTTTTCTTCTAGGCTGGTCAATTCACCAGCCCAACAAAGGAGTAATGAGTTGAAAACAACCAGAAAGCTTTGTTGCAAATTTCTCCACTAGCAAAAAGGCACTGAAAATCCTGTATGAGGAAGAATGTCATGGAGTGTCCAGTTCTTCCTTCTAAGGGGCATAACTTCAGAGTAGTTCTCTCTTTGTTGTTCATTTTGCCAAATAATATGAGCTCTGCAATTTGGATAATTAAAAGCAGATGCATTTCCCAGTAGAGTTTTGGGATATGGTTGAGAACCCACTGCATTTAGGCATATGGTAGATGGAGAATTAATACAATTACAAGATCAAAGAGCATCGAGAATTATGACTGTGCGTGATGTCAGCACAGATTCTGCCACAGACTGCAAACATTTCCTAACCATAAACTGTCATCTCCAAGTGGTTTCAAGTCCAAAAAAGGGAGTAAGGTAAAGGTCACCCTTGCTCAAAAGCCAGTCATATCTGACTCTAGGGTTCAGTGCTCATCTGTTTATTTTATTACATCTTACATTTTAAAAACCAATATAAAACCCATTCCTGACCAAATCATAGATCAAATCTATGCCGCCAGGTGTTTTAAGAAAGCTGTAGAGATTGTGCAAGATAGTACGCACCCCGGAAATGATCTCTTTCAGCTTCTGCCTTCTAGAAGAAGGTATAGGGTCATAAAGACTGGAGAAATAGTTTCTACCCAAAAGCGGTTCTGGCTTTCAATGCAGTGCAATGCAGTCTATGAGGGAGCTTCTGTATATAGTTTTTAGAGTTTTAGAGCTTTTTAGGGGTTAAATGTGTATATGTGCGGTAGGAGTATGTTGATAATTTTGTATAGTTGTATTTTGTTTAGGTTTTGTTGGGTTGATAAGTGTTTTTTCCCCCAATCTCATTATTCTGTGCAGGACAATGACAATAAAGATTATCTTATCTTAAAACTGCCACCAAAAATTACTCCGACCTGCACCCCATCACCACCTGGGCAGCTGCATTCTGGACCAGTTGCAGCCTCCAAATGGTCATCATGGCAGTCCCATGTAGAGCACATTGCAATAGTCAAGTCTGGAAGTGACCAGAGTATGCGTGACCATGAGCATACTCAGAAATGGGTGTAACTGGCATATAACATGAAGTTGTGCAAAAGCCGTCCTGGCCATGACTGCCACCTGCTCATTGAGCAGGAGTTGTGAGTCCAGGAGGACCCCCAGATTACTCTCCAGGTCTGTTTGGGGCAAAATAGTCCCAACCAGAACCAAAAATGGTAGCTCCCGAGATAACGCAGGGCCCCTGACACATAGCCACTCAGTCTTGCTGGGATTCAGGTGTAGCCCGTTGTCCCCCATCCAGACCCCAACAGCCTCCAGACACCTGCATCACCACAAGCCGAGATGCATAGCTGAGTATCATCAGCATACTAATGATACCTCACCCCATGGGAACGGATGATCTCCCCCAGTGGTTTCATGTAGATGTTAAATATGAGGTGAGAGCACTGAGCCCTGAGGCACCCTATACTGGAGAGGCCTAGGGCTGGACATCTCATCCTCCACCTCCAACCACACCGACTGTGTTCGACCCTTCAGAAATGAGGCAAACAGGACCACACAGTGCTCTGGATCTCCACTTCTCAGAGCCATTCCAGAAGGATACTATGGTCGACGGTATCGAAGGCTGCTGAGAGGTCAAGAAGAGCAAGGACGGAGGGATGACCTCCATCCCACTCCCGCCAGAGATCACCCAACAGCGCGACCAACGCAGTCTCAGTACCAAATCCGGGCCTGTACCCTGACACTAAGGAGTCCAGATAATCCGCTTCATCCGTAACCTCCTGTAACTGCCGCACCACTGCGATTTCCAAAACCTTCTCTAAAAAGGGGAGGTTGGATACAGGGCGATAGTTGGCCATTATTGTTGGGTCGAGCGCTGACTTTTTCAAGAGGGGGCACACCAAAGCATGTTTTAATGGTGCAGGAAACGCCCTCTCCTTCAAGGATGCATTGACTATTGCTCTGACCCAGCTACCTGTCACCGCCTTGGATGCCTTGACTAACCAGGCAGGACATGGGTTTAATAGACAAGCAGTGGCACAAACAGATCCAAGGAGCCTGTCCACTTCCTCAGGGACAACTGGATCAAACTGATCCCAGAAAACATGGCAAGACTGCGATCCGGTCAATTCCAGACCCATAGTGTCCACACTGGGGTCAAACTTCGAGCGAATCTGATCGATTTTCTCCACGAAATAATCAGCAAAGTCCTCAGCTGATCCCTGTCAACCAGGGCCAAGCCCCCCTCTACCGAGGAGGAACCTAATCACCTGAAACAGTCGCTGGGCGATTATCTGCAGAGGCAATAAGGGTGGTGAAATATTGCCATTTCATCACCTCTATCGCCACCAGATAGGCTCTGATAGCGGCTCTAGCCAGTGTTCAGTCGGAATCACCTTGAGTCTTCACCCAGCAGCGCTCTCGGCATCTCTTTGCCTGTTTAACCTCCCTCAAAACCTCCATAAACCACAGGGATGAGCGGGGCCGACTTGCATGGAGAGGCAGTAGTGGCGTGATCGCGTCCAAGGCTGCTATCACACCCTCATGCCAGAGGTCAACAAGATCTGATCCAGAGGAAAACACCCTAGTTCCCTTTAGAATCCTTCAGGATTCATCAGTCGCCGGGGGCGGGACAATTTAACTGGCCCTGCCTCCCTATGATGGAACATCACCCCCAGGAAGTCCAGAGTCACCAGATAGTGATCTGACCATGTCGAAGTCGACAGCTGGGGTGTGCTGAGACAGCAGAAGGCGAAAAACAAAACACTCCCAAAACACGAAGTCGTTGCGGGATAAACTGTGTCTTTAAATTCAAGCACCAATTGTATGCTGGTTCGTATGCCGTTACAATAATAAATGAAAATAAATGATATATAATACTATAGTTCCAGAAAGCATACAGGCTCTACTTTATGTGGTCAAAACATAGCATGAACAGAATATTGATTCCAACAAAATCTGGTGGCCTTAACGCTGAAATACGCGCGGTGACGACCACTGTATAGGTGGTTTCAGCTGTATATCAGTATATCACTTCTGATTCTGTTTTTAGTTAACAACCCAAAGTCCTGGGGAGAGTCACAAAAGCTGTATTAACAGATGGCAGTCATGCGGCGGGCCACATCAAATAGTTGTAGACGGATTTCCGATGTCCATCCGGTAGTGGAACATTTCGAGTAACTTTTTCAAGTATCTACAACATAATACAAACATGAAAGCGTGCTACTATCTAAACAGATATATACATCTAAGAGACAATAAATCACGCAGTATGCAATACTACATCTATTACAAAAATCATTGTGCTGTTATTTGACAAAGAAGAACAAATCAATCACGTACCTCAAAGGGGATTTATTCGCGCGTATAGCACCTCTGTGTTTCTTTCCTATGTGTGCACGCGTTAATTATTTCCATCAGAGTACTCCTTATATCAGCCAAATTAAATGGGAAACATATGTGTCTGATAAATTACAACAGATTGACCTACTTGAAACCCTTTCAATATTACTTACAAAGGTGTATGAACTGCGATCTTTGTTAAAGAGACGGAGCGATACTATAGAAATGCGGATAACTCCCAGTCTGTATTTAACCCATGAGGCGCCAAAGTATTAAAGCGGTGGATGTAGAATGCTTCCCTTTGTAGGAGGAAGCGCTCCACATCCGTAATTTGATGTTTATTTGGCGTAAAAGTTTCCAATACGACCACCTTGATGTCCTTCAATGTGTGTTTTTTGTCAAGAAAATGATTGACCAGAGGAGCAGTGGTAACGCGATTCCTAATGCGGGACAAATGCTCTCCCAAGCGTACTTTCAAAGGTCGTCTCGATTGTCCTACATAAGCTAACTGACAGGAACAGATTATCATATAGATAATATCTTTTGAGTTACAGTTTGAGAACTTGGTGAGATTATGAGTAAATGTGTTATTCGGCAAATTTACATATCTAGTACACCACATATGTTCACAGAATTTACAATGTCCACAGGCAAAGTGTCCAAAGACCCTTGTGGGAGACGTGCTTGCTGGGGTGATAACATCCGCTCTAGAGAGCAGGTTAGCAAAGGTCTCCGTTCTCCTAAAGCCTATAGTAGGTCTTTGGCGGCACCCTGGTATACAGTCCAAAATGTGCCAATGCTTGAGTATGATCCGTTTAATACGGTTGGCCATAGGGGTATAGTCTAATGACCAGAATAACCCTTTTTCCGTCTGTTGCGGTGTGGCCACGGATAGGTTCGCATATTTACAGTATACTTCATTTCATCCACGGCATCTGAAGACTAACATACCGTACAGCCTACTGTTGAGAGCCAAGAGGAATTCTACTCAAAATCAGGATTATAGACAAGCAGCTAGTCAAATTTCCACTACTTTACGTAGGAGAGGATATCCCATGAATATTATTAACACCGCCCGCTCGAAGGTTGATTCACGTGCCAGGAGCACTTTGTTTCAAAATGATACCACACCGCAAAGGGAAGCATTCTACATCCACCGCTTTAATACTTTGGCGCCTCGTGGGTTAAATACAGACTGGGAGTTATCCGCATTTCTATAGTATCGCTCCATCTCTTTAACAAAGATCGCAGTTCATACACCTTTGTAAGTAATATTGAAAGGGTTTCAAGTAGGTCAATCTGTTGTAATTTATCAGACACATATGTTTCCCATTTAATTTGGCTGATATAAGGAGTACTCTGATGGAAATAATTAACGCGTGCACACATAGGAAAGAAACACAGAGGTGCTATACGCGCGAATAAATCCCCTTTGAGGTACGTGATTGATTTGTTCTTCTTTGTCTGTCAAATAACAGCACAATGATTTTTGTAATAGATGTATTGCATACTGCATGATTTATTGTCTCTTAGATAGATGTATATATCTGTTTAGATAGTAGCACACTTTCATGTTTGTATTATGTTGTAGATACTTGAAAAAGTTACTCGAAATGTTCCACTACCGGATGGACATCGGAAATCCGTCTACAACTATTTGATGTGGCCCGCCGCATGACTGCCATCTGTTAATACAGCTTTTGTGACTCTCCCCAGGACTTTGGGTTGTTAACTATAAACAGAATCAGAAGTGATATACTGATATACAGCTGAAACCACCTATACAGTGGTCGTCACCGCGCGTATTTCAGCGTTAAGGCCACCAGATTTTGTTGGAATCAATATTCTGTTCATGCTATGTTTTGACCACATAAAGTAGAGCCTGTATGCTTTCTGGAACTATAGTATTATATATCATTTATTTTCATTTATTATTGTAACGGCATACGAACCAGCATACAATTGGTGCTTGAATTTAAAGACACAGTTTATCCCGCAACGACTTCGTGTTTTGGGAGTGTTTTGTTTTTCGCCTTCAGTGATCTGACCATGGCACAGGTGTTATGTCTAGTCACTCTAATTTCAGATCACTCTGCCACTGCTCCGACAAGAAAACTAGATCTGGTGTATGGCCACTGCTCCTGGTCAGGCCCACTGCTGACATGAAAGCCATTAACGCCCGTGCTACCTCAGACCCAGCCCACAATGAAGGCAAGTTGAAGTCCCCCAGAACCATAAGTCCAAGGAACTCCAACACCAACAATGTGTTGGCTTCAAGGAGCTCAGGCAGGGAATCTGCTACACGGCAAGGAGACAGGTACAGGAGCAAGATTCCCAACTGACTTAAGGCCCAACCGGAGGAGCAGGGCCTCACAACCCGGAACTTGTGGCTCTCACGACTCCCAATGACTCTCTGGCTACAATGGCAACACCACCGCCCCTCCCCTTACCCCTAAACTGTTGCCAAATAATGAACCCAGCTGGACACATGTCTGATAGGGGAAACCCCATCCTCCGGTGCCAGCCAAGTTTCAGTGGATGCATGCCAGGTCGACCTGCTCCCCCAAGATTGAATATAAGAGCAGGAGGGCCTTATTACAAACTGACCTGGCATTCACCACCAGCAGCCTAAGGGAGGGAACATTCTCGATCAGCTGCTCAGGAACCAAGAGATGCAGCTGGGGGGCTGGAATGGGGGACAGATACAAAAGAGCCAGCAGACATTTCCATGGACATGTGGCAAACATGCTTCAACACCAGAGTGCAAGGAACACTGTTTACCTTCCCACCAAAGTGGACCCTATTTATCTACTTGCAATTCCTTGCTTTTGAACTGCTAGGTTGGCAGGAGCCGGGACAGAGACTGGAGCTCACTCCGTCATGCAGTACCCGGGAATCAAACACCAACCTTCCAGTCAGCAAGTTCAGTGTCTTAATCACTTGAGCCACAGCAGGTTTATTTCTGGTAAAAGGTTCAACCATGGTTATCACCCATATAAAACTTCACTGACCATAAAATACACCCTCCTCCCTACCACTCCCCATAATGCTGAAGGATCAAAAATATAGTATTTGTTGAATTCAGATTATAAAGAAAATACACACAGAATGATGTATGTCACAACAATTAAGATGTATATTTTCTCTCTAATTCTTTTTCAAGTATACATCTCCGTCAATATAAAAAAATATTCCAAATCTTTTTTGTTTTGTTACAATTTTGAAATGTTAGCTGTGTTAGACTGTGCAAGCATATCAGAGTTAACAACAAAAAGACAAATAACATTGTGGCACATTAAAGACTAACTGCTGTATTTTGATGTTAGCTTTTGTGGATCAAGTCCACTTCTTCTTACGTCTTATATGTTTTTCTTTGTAATTCTGGTGTCACATACTGTAAATGGCTAAAGCAGATACTGATTTTCTTGCACGAAAGCAGATACTGTTATTCCTTAACAGTACGTAATACAACAACATACAAGAGCTGCCAAAATAAAAATGGGAATCTTTATTATTTTCTTTTTCCTACTAAAAGCAATAAACTCTTAATCTTCTCTGGTTTTTGTAAATGATTCTACCAATTTGTATTTACTTCCAGATCTGTACAAAATTTAGACACAACTGCATATAAACAAGAACACAGACCAAGCCACTGAAAGACTCTTGAGATCAAGACAGCTTGTGGTGATAAGCAAAGCAAGATCAACTTATTCATAAAAATAAACCAAACCATCTTCATATAATTATATGTCCAAGGTTTCACTGCGAGACAAGATATTTAAATATATTCATTACAGTAAAAAGATCTACATTACTTGCACAAACCTGGGTCTATACAAACTGCAGCGGCATTTCCTGATTAAATATAAAGAATCAGTTAGATATCACTGTTAAATACTGGAATTTGACAGAAACTCTAAAAACCATTACTGGGTGCTAGTACATGCACATGATGAAGGGCAAAAGGGAAGATCTGTAGACCCCGTGCAAATGGGACAAACTGGGACAAATTGGTAAATGTGGCTGGACAAATTCAAACTTCACAGGATGTCTGGCAGAGTTACTTTGATGAAGAAGCCTATTCCCCCTTTCCAACAGTAAAGTAACCCTCAAAAGGGAAAGGGTGTCAGTCTTCACTTGGCCTCTTGAGCCTTTTTGACATTCTGTTTTTCTTTTGCCTGGAAGAGAAAGGCAGAGAGAACATATTGCACTGCTTTAGTAGCAACTCCTCCAGTAATTAAAAAATAAACAAACCCTTGTTGCTGCTTGTAATGTTTAATCCACAATTATTGCATTGTATCCATCTGCCAGGATTCCTGATACTCAGTTGTCACCTGATTATGCTAGTGATCCTACTTTTGAAAAGCTGAACAGAAAGGATGGTACTGAGAATGAGCCTCCATTGGAAGCATGCTTCTTTCCATTCATGGGTAGAATCAAGATTCAGCAGAGGATAAATACTAATTGGATTGTACAAAAGAGCAAAGCATAAGAGACACACTCCAGGTGAAACAATGGGGGTTCTATATGGCCTCATTGTTTTTAATTGTCCCAACTCAGAAACTTTCACACTAAAACATGCCTGCTTTCAGTACCTGTAGAAAACCTTTATTTCAGAAGACGTTTCAGGTCTTGGCTTGACATGCAATATGTCAAAAGAAAGGTTCTATTCTACTGTGTACTATCATGAGAGGATATTGGGGTGAGGGGTGGTAGTTAACAGTGGGTTAATTACCGGGATGGCAATGAACAAGTAACAACAAAGGTAGCATATGGCTATCCCTTCTAAATACTATCAGAATTCTCAATCTAAATGACTGAGATTTGTTTTATGTGCCCTCAAATTGGAACAGACTTGCAGTGACCCTAATAGACCTTTCAAGGTGAGCTATTAAGTGGTTTTACCAGTTCTGCTCCCCCCCCCCCAAAAAAAATGTTTGAGTTGGGGATCCATACCCTGGTCTCCAGAGTTCTAGGGAATCATATATCCACTAAATCACACTGGCTACACTCAGAAACTAGTGCAAAATATCTGTCTGTGACAATATACAGTAAAACCTTGGGTTATGACCGCTTCGGGTAATGTTTGCTGCGGTTTACGACAGCAAATCCTATGGAAATACTGTCCCCGGTTATGAATTTTTAATGGAATTGTTTTGGGTTACGACAATCAATTAATTCACAACCATTTATAACATTCTCAATGAATCCCTATGGATGCTTTGGGTTACAATTTTTTCTCGTTATGATGGAGGCTGCTGGAACAGACCTCCAATGTAACCCAAGGTTTTACTGTATACATAAATCAAAGCTTTAAAAATAAAGTTATTTATTAATGCAGTTTATTTCAAACTAGAATATACCTATTATTGCAAATCTCAGCTGGCATTTTGACTTACATTGATCTTGTTAGCATTAGGATCCTATATTTTATCTCTAGAGCACATGGCAAAGACACGTGCAAGGCAATTTCAGGACAACAATCCAAATCAGGTCAGCTAAAGCACCAAACAGTTTAATAGTCTCTGAGCGAGACCGAGCACGTTACTTTCACTAAACGTGCCTGGAATAAAGCCATATTAACCAATCAGTGTAACAAATGGAACTGGAGCACTGAGGAAGCAGCAAAACTCTTAACAAGTCAATATAATCAGCAAAACTCCAACAGAAGCAGAGATCTATTAAATACTGGGAACTGGAAGGATATATCCATGCTGAGAATGTGCCACCTAGTGTTGCCTGTGATACACAGGATTATGTCCTTACAGAGAAGCTTTGAGATATTCACCTCTCTCATTTTATTTTATCCAATATCTTAATTTTCAGCTTGATGCTATTTAATAAAGTCATCCAAATAACAGAACGCACCATACCTTTTCTACAAGTGGGATTAATTGTTGGTGCTCTGCTAAGGTCTTTAGCAATTCCATTATGAATGGCAAGTAGTTATGTTTTCTTCTAATATTTTCTACCTGCAAGCATAGAAAACATATTAAAAGGTTTAACATTAGACTCTACTATCCCACGTAACACCAAGCATTCAGCTTCTTACATAATTAAGTACAATGAAGAAAGTCTGAAAAAGTAAACATTGGAAGAAAATCACTGCCTCCTTTATACAAGGCCCCAAAACTGATTTTTCAGGAATTGGAGGGAGTAGGGAAAAATCATGATTACAAAATACAACACAACATGGCACTTTTGTCTTTTTAAATCTTTCTGGAGATAAAACATTTGAATTGAAAATAATTTTATTTGTTCTTTTAGTTACAATCATAAACAAAGCTAGATGGGAACAGCTAGGCCTACCTTTTCCCTCTATGTTTTGCTCACACAAGCAGGAAAGAGTACGAAGAGGAAAGGCTCCTATTTCTATGTAGAGCCTAAATGCAAGCCAGTATCACTTAACTTCAGATTCAACAATGCTTTATGTTCTGTCAAGTCAGAACTGACTTGTAGTAACCCTAATAGGACTTTCAAGATAAATGAATATTTAAGCAGTGGTTTTACAAGTTCCATACTCCCTGTGAGTTTCCAAGGCTGAATGGGGATTCAAACCCAGGCCTCCTGAGTCTTTGGTCCATCCCTCTAACTACTACACCACACTGGGTATTCTCAACACCGCAAATTTATAAGGTGGAAATATATTAACTGTGTTGATTATTTTGCATTAGAAAATGAATAAGACTAGAGTTGTTGTACCTCTGATCTATTCAGCATGGCTGTAGTACTTTCAAGCTATTGGGACCTAGACGGGGAGCATACTAAATCAATATTTTCACATGAAGTGCCTAGCAATGCAGTTTAGACTATTAAACGTCTAGTCCAAATACTGTATGGTGAAGAACAAACATAGGCTACACATGGAAACCGTAAGTTCTAAGATGGAAGATGAAAGCTTGTAAAGTTCCCTGCTAGGCATATGCATTTGTTTTGCTTTGAATTTTAAATCCCAGAATTTTCCATTCTGGGAATTCCACCTGCATGTCAGACACCTAAATTAAGGTACAGTAAAAACCCTACTTAAGTAAAAAGTCTGTTCCGTTGGTTTTTATGTAAATCAGTTTTTTACTTAACTCGAAGCAAACCCATAGGAACAATGAATTTTTATGTAACTCGAAGCAACCCCATAGGAAAATGATATTTATGTAAATCAAAGCAACTCCATAGGAAAAATGAATTTTTTACCTAACTCAAAGCAAACCCATAGGAAATTACTTCTACTACTTAATTACGGAAATTGTGTTATGTAAACCGGGACATTTATGTAAATCAGGACATGGTTTTAGTGCAAAAATCATTATGTAAGTCGAATTTTATGTAACTTGAGGCATATGTAAGTCAGGATTTTACTGTAATTTGGAAAAAAGGCTCAGCTGGAAGGCCTCTCGGGCTAGTCCTGATCAGCAGGTGTGCTGACTTGGCTTCTGGGAATTGAAGTCCAAGAACACCTGGAGAGTCAAGTTTGAGGAACTCTGGGGTAGGATAAGCAGACCTCAGGCCTTAGTCTGCTGTACGAAAAGGAAGCAGCCCCCAGCAAGTGATGGGAACGCCTAGCAACCACCTGGACTATTTTCCTTTCTTAACAGCATGCTAGACCCAAACTCAGACTTCCTTAGCCCATGAGGCTTCTGAGAGAGCACAATTTAGATGTCAATCTGGCAGGTGGAATTCTGGGATTCAGAATTGAAATAAAAGTGAAGGTAAATGCCTGTTCCCCACCTCTCTGGAGTCTACAGTGTATTTCCTTCTTTACAAGGAAGGCCAGTTATCCTGCTGGCATAACATGGGCAGAGCACTGCACTCCATCTACATTGGTCCATGATATCTAGCTTTCCAATGTACAAGGTAGAGATAGCCCCATTCCAGCAAACTGGATTTATACTAGCACAAAGTAGTCCTGGAAACTACTTTGCATAAAAGCTGAAAATGCCCAACTGTCCTTGCAACAGACCATCACATGAATGTTGGGAGGGAATATGATTCTGTTCAAAGTCATTAATAACTGATAAGCCAAGAAAGCAGACTGGTAGCAACTTTGAAGGTAGATCTTAAGTTATGCTCAATGACATGTGATTAAGTTTATTTACTCTTTGTTTTTGACTGAAAAAAATGTCTTAGTTCAAAGGCATCACAGTGGAATGCATCTATAGAGACTGTCAAAATATGATGAGAGAAGAGAGAAAAAGAGGGAAGGTATATATTAAAAGTTTTACATTATTAAAATCTTGAGTTCAGCCAACAGGAAAAACCATGATTTACAGATGTAAAAGTGTCAAGTTCTCATGGTTGTTGAGCTAAGTTTAAAAGGATAGTACTGCATTCAAGATGCTAAATTACTGTCCTACATCAAACAGATCTTCCAGCTTACTTCATGACTTTCTCAAGTTCTAATGAGCTATAACACAACCAGCTAGGTAAAGGTCATTTGTGCTTATAAATAAATATAACTTGCACAGTTGTGGTTTGGGGGAAGAAATTCCAAGATGCCCACTGTCCTAAGCAATATAATCTTGGATGCTCTACAATTTTACTATTACAGTTGAATGTCTTTTCCTTCTGAGCAGATATATATGTGTGTGTGTTGTGAGTTCAGTTATAACAAAAATGATTCACGGTAACTAGGTCAGAGGGTTATAGCAGGCACTTGCCTAACAAATAAGTGTTGTAAAAAAGGTACAAGCAGTGTTAAAGTAACAGCCACAGCCAATCAAAATCACCAACTGCTTCCCACAAACAGAGAACTGCAAGTTACAATGTTCCTGTTTACCAAATTAATTTTTATATGAATTTGAGTCTTCCCAAGTGAATCCCTGTTAGCATTTAATTGACTGCATTAATACCTGCAATCAATTTTTGTGGCAAGCCATACTGATCCCACAGATCAGAGGCCACAGAGCAGAAGAACAGATACCTTTTCTATAGTGTGTGTATGTGCTTGTATATGTGCATGTAATATGAAAGCCAGCTGAAACACAAGGAATTTTAATAATAGACCAAATGAATCAGGATTACAAGCCATCTGACCTTGCTGGATGGATCAGGTTGAACAGCCCCCTAGAATTAAGGTAGAAAAGAAATTTCAACAAAGCATGGGGGGTGGCAGGGATAAAACCAGCCATGAAATATAAAGACTGCAAGGTTTCTTTCCATTTCCAGTATCATTAGGCCTGGCAGGTCCTAATGATCATACAAACTAATTTAAGTCATTTAATAATGAGAACTGGATGTTGGTTTGTAAAGTCAATTCAGATTGAATGCCATCAGTGTTAGATTTGTTCTGATCTCATCTGTCTTTCAAAACAAACACTTTAACTCTACTAGCTCAATATCATCCAGTAGGAAGGAATATCATATTGTAACTCTTTTCTTTCATTTATGTCTGAATTTTGTCTAAAAGAATCACAAACTGCCTTGAAACATAGGAAAGAAGTGTATGTGGAATGTCTTTGTATAAACAGGGTTGTTATTCCAGTTTTCCAGTAGACATGTTTTTTCCTACGCTCTCTTCCTATTCTAGTGATTTTTAAAACATGCTTTGATGAACCTTGGAGTTCAAGAGTTCCTCAGTGAGGAAGTCAGGTACAATGGAAAGCTTTATTTGAAAGACAGCTTGTCCAACACTACCTACCCACATGCCCCTGAAATGCAGACTCAAGATATTGACAGATACTAGAAAACCTTGTGGCCCAATGATGTAAGGCCACCAGTCTCTGTAAACTGGCTGCATTCTAGATCCTCTGCAACTCTCAAAAGAAAAGCATGCAAGTGTCCCCAAAAAGAAACATTGAACCATTTTTCTGTACATTTTTGGCTATCCATGGTCTTATGCGACAGCTAGATCTTCCTTATCCTTCGTCTAAGATCGTTTATGGTTAATTTTGCTCCCAATACCAAACGAGGAACTAATAATCAATAGCTTATAGTATCTAACTTTCACCTACTTGCCACACTCTGTGGCACCAATATAGCCATGGGGTGCAGCGTTTCAAATGTATGATTAGCCAAAAAAATAACAATTTCCCATTCATTATATAAACTGTACATACCTTGTACCTTTTCAATTTTTGGTTTTCTTCTTCAATCAGCATCTGATATTTTGCAACTTCTGACTGAATAGAACTTAGGATAGTGCTCTGGTCGGTATCCATAGGCTCCTCCTTTTGGTAAAAATACCAACTTGTATTTAGCGTTCTAAACACAGCATCTTTCCTTTAAAATATACATATGTAAAACAGATATTTTATAATGGTGTGAAGCATACTTCAAACCTAAGCTTGTACAGAGTTCAAATGAGCGATGGAATCTCCAATTCTTGATTTTTTTTTTCAACTTTAAAAAACACATAGTAAGAACTGCAGCATGCTGTATTCTAAGGTATGATGCCTATGCTGCCAGCGAGTACTTGGTTTAAATATTTGTTATAATGCCATTATCTACTAATGTAACATTATGTATATTTTTCAAGAAAATGTATGGCTAACTTGTTATGCTATACAGGTAAAGCAGATTTGCCTAATTAGTAACTGTGTGTCATTAAGTCAGTTCTAACCTATGCTACCCTTTCTAGGGTATTCTTGGTAGAGACACTGAAGAACCTAGACATTTAGCTTAGTGAGCTATTCAGCCAGCTTCCCTAAAACTACCAACCGTGAAAAAGCATATTGCTTAAAATGTAGCATAATACAAAGTGTGAAGCTGCACTAACCGTTTCAAGTCTTCTCAATAAGCTTCTTTTTGAGTGAATGGCTTTAGGAATATTGTAATGATCTTACAGATTACATAAACAACTCTTTGAGTCAGCACTTATATTATTTTAGCTTAATGGCACTTTATTAACTAAAATTCCTACAATGGTATCCAAAACCTCTTGTACAAATCAGTTCGCTCCAGACCAACAACACCATTATTTCATATTTGTTTCTCCCTACTGTGCTGTAGGGTTTCATTTTATCATTTTCACAGTAGTTACTAACTCTTACATGACTGGCACAACCCCCAATTGTGCATTGATATAAGGTTATTGGCATTGATATAAGATTCACATAACTTGCATGTGTAACTGGCTAGTTGCCAGAACACTTCTTGCATATATAGGTTCTAGCCAATGATTATAACAAATTCATCACAATTCTATGTCACAAGCTTAAGTCTGTCCTGTAGTAAGAGGAATCAGAAATTATGAAGAACCTGAAGCAATATGAGGCTGGATGCACCCTTCTCCTCTCTGTGGGTTCACTAGATCTGAAAGCTAGACACCAACTTTGAAAACAACAAAAAGCTTAGATTTTCAAGATTTCAATGGAAGTTACACAAATGTTCAGAGAGTATATATATAATAGGAAAGGAGCTATTTGCATTACCAAAGCTAAAATATGCTTGACAGTATCCCACTTCTTCCTTATGTAGGCCTCTTATTTGTTTTACTAGGGAAGAGACTGGTTATATTCACACCTGTTTAGTCTCATAAATGTTATACCACTAGATGCCATGGGATTCATTAGGCTTATGGCTAAGCCATTTTATACTTTTAAAAATGTTGATTTGTAGAATACCTCAGCAATCTGTTTCTGCAGTTCTGCAATTTTTTGCTCATATATCATTTTTCTGTCAGATACAATTGCCATCAAGTTAAACCTTATTTCACCTTCGCTGTATCTGTAAAATAAGAAAAAGATTTGTCACAAAATGCCATCTTTGCAAGGCGAGTTTCATGCTTAAGTCTTTTTCTGATGTTTCCACACGTTATTACAAAAAGAGCCAAAATGCCAATGAAATGCCATCCTCCATTGTTTTGTCTAAAGCAATTCTAGTGATCAAGCAGAACACAGGAAAAATAATGCTACTTCTTCATCTCATGATTGCATCCCATATACTACATTGAGATACTTTAAACCCAGATTCACCTGTCGTTCTCACAACCAGAACTACAAGATAGGTATTCTGAGACATTGTCAGCTAAACTACTGTAAAGAACAACTGCAAGTTCTAGTCTCTTGTCATACACATTTCGCTAGTTTTAACAGATGAAACAGAGCAGAGGGAAAAGGAAACAGACAGCTGGCTTTTTTAGTGGGGTAATTCCTCTGTCTAACCAATGTAATGCAATATCTCTTGGCTAATCATCATGTCAAGTAGTTGAGTGGTAAACTTTGGTTGTCAACAGGTTGGCTCCATTTTAGGGGAAGGATTAGTTCTCAGTGGGCTCAAGCAATACAACATGTGCAAAGTTCATCCAAAGCTTAACTTTCACACCACTAAAAGTCAGTGGCCAAAGTCATGTTCTACAGTTATGCTTTCAGCAGATTCAGCACGCAAATGTCTATAAAGCTTTCTCAATTTGAGGCAATTATTTGTCAAAGGTCATGCCTTTTGTATAACTACACAACTTATTTTCAGCGGTTATATTGAGATTCTCAAAGTTAAGAACTCCCTCAGTGTACTTTTTAACCAAAGTGCATGAGTATTAATATCCCCACATATCTATGTTATATTTAACTGTTATGTTATGATACGATACGATTCTAAGCACCCATCATAATCAGTTCTGGACTACCTTCTGTCTGCCAGATGTTGTGACTATAACGCCCACAATCCCAATTGCCTATGAGCATAATGGCTACGGCTTTTGAAACCGAAGGACAAAATATGAGCCAAAGGTTACCCTACCTTACATCGTTTTCAACCAAACTGAATGTAAATTTAGATAATTTGCACTTTGATCTTTCAATTCCTGTAGCCAGAAGGCAGTTAAATTGAAATATTGTAACACACATAAAAAACCTGATGAATTTTACAAAAGTGGGAGTAAAATGATACTGACTGTGACAACAGGATATATTCTCAATACTCTTTTGTAGGCATAGGTGTTAGCAAGTGGCATCCATAAGTTGGTACAGGGCTTCTGCTAAGATGCCACTGTCCTTAGTGACTGTTTCTGACATTCCAATTAAGTGCTAGACAGCTACTATTTTAACTGTTAAATAAAAATGCTTCCTTATCAGAAGTAGTAGACTAGAAAACAAAAGTGAGTTTCTGAAACTGGCAATGTTTGATTTTAAGATGAAACAAGTAGCAAAAAGCCAAGTCCAACTCTTTTTTCAGGTGGAATTCTAATAATTAAGTATGACATCTATTTATTTTAGTTGCACAATCTAAAAAGTTCAAATCTACAAAGGTATGGATCCTTACTTTTGTATTCTTTTTTCTATTACAGGCCTTACAGCACTGATCCAGTCATCTTGATTGCATACCCCTAATGGGAAGTAAAGCAGTACAACTTTATATCCCTATACAACGTCTGAGCGCATCATATAATTATTACACAATCCCTTCTAAATGTAATCTGTCATAACTTTTGTTACATCAAGTCACTTTAGTATTTCTAATACTGAAATGCATACATTTCTATTTCCGCCCCACAAAGGACAATCTATCTGGCAAACATGGAGGAAGATGAAGCTTTTTAACTAAAACTTTGCATCAAAAAGGAAGAACAGCCAGCCCATTTCCAATATTATATTCAGGTATATTAAAATCTATTTTAGTTTCTTGCACATTTTTTATTGTTGGCTTGATTACCTTTGTTTCTTTTCAGTTCTAAAATAATGTTTTAATGATCAAGTAGCCAGAATCATATAGACATAAGTACCTAGAAATTAAAACATTTTAATTTGAAGCAATGAACTGCTGCTAATGAGATGCTGCTAGTTTCCCTAGTTGCATACTAGGCCACAAACAGAAATGCAACCAGCATTGTGTTAATTAGTAGAACTTCATCACAGTGATTTATACAATTTTACATACATGCATTCATTATCAATAGGAGTTGGACTAGTGTTTTAAGTAGACTACATATACATACTGTTTTAGCATGCAGTCCCACAAAGCTTAAAACTATTTAAAATGTTTAAAAACAGACTTTTTGACCTCTAATAATGGTAATTCTATGGATAAAAAGGATATGGCAACAGATTTTAAAAGTTCAGAAGTTATATTGCATGGGGAGGGGGGGAGGTTGGAATCCCAAGTCTCTGTATTTGTTTGAAACTAAATGACCTTATCTTGCTGCAAATAACTTTTATTATTCTGGATGTCTAAACCCAAAGGTGTTTTGATCTCAGGAAAACATCACACTCTATTTATATTCTACTTTAACCACTGAAGAAAGCAGAATCAAATCCTGCTGGAGCTGCAGAAAGTTTATTACAAGGCTTTACCTAAATCTATTGGGCCTTCCCGGAGACCATCCAATTCATATAACCTTCCATTTACAGGAACATAGCTAACAAAGTGGAAAGCATCTTCTTCTTTTGCTGTTGACTTTGCATCAAACTCAAACATTTGTTGTCTGAAGGTAAACAAAAAAGAAAAATGAAATTTAAAATAAAGAATCTCTAAAGACTGTAGACTATAAACCCACTTAGTTTCTTATTACCTGGCAAAACTGTTGTGGACTTGTCGAATTACTTCGGAGTTACTTAACGCAAGGCCTTTCATCTAAAATCAAATGAGAAATTCATTAACCAGGTGCTTATGCGCCAAGTTTAAAAGAAACAAAAGGACAAAAGAATTGTACATACTGCTGCGTCAAAGCTTTGTGAGAATTCTTTGAATTCAGATAGCGTTTCCCCTAAATGAACATCTTGATGGGTACAATTTAACAGCACACTCACTATGGCTTGAGTTGCACAAGCATTATTTATTACCTGCAAAATAGTGCAAAAGAAATAGTTTAGGACAACTAAAATTATAGAGATTCATTTATTTTACTAGCACCCCTTATTCTAACAAAATAATAGCAGAACTGTTCCATAGTTCTTTGCTCCTCTGTCATCAAACTACAGACACAGTTTGCTTGTATGTACAAACACAATTGACACACAATGGCCAAAATCCTGCTCTTTAGTGTAGCAAGTTGCACTATAAAGTGTTATGAATCAGTGGGAATTTGGTGAGTCAGTTCCTCTATAAGCTCAATTAAATTCAACTAGGCTCTCTGTTGTGATACATTTTAGAATAGTAAGTCAAACCTAGAGTAAATACATTTGAAGAAAAAAAGGAACTTAAAGAAGAGTTGACTTCTTCTTCTTCTTCCATGTTTAGGTCAGACATGAAACTGCCAAAATGAAGGCACCATTTGATGAGTTCATTCTGCAGTTCCTTTTGCAATTACCTAGTGAGAAAGATTAGCCGGCAACACAACTTTGCCACTACGAGAATACACCCAATTGTGGTTAAAAAATACCACAATCTTTGAGGAAGCTTTCTGTGTTCCCCAAAGAGTTGACTTATTAAATCCTATTGATGCAATGGGCTTACTCTAGTGAGTTTTACTACACTGAGCAATGGGATTTTAGCTAATGGTTTAGTTTGGGGTTTTGTTTATTCTACTTATGCCAGATGATCTGAGGTCAGACAACAGAGGAACACTGTGCTGTTATAAAAAGCTTCTCCTCATTCCATATCAGCCAGGGTATCTTTGAGTTTGGGTTGCAGTGTTAATTTTTAACCAGCCCTCTATAGCTGTTCAAGAATAGAAAAAAAATAAGGAAAATAAAATTAGCAAAACATAACGATATGGACCTATATAACATTCAACAGTTCTAAAAATGAGCCACATAGTAGTTGACCAAAATGTATGAACTTGTCTGCAGTTCTATACATACTGTTTATAGCCAAAGAGCCAGTGTTGTCTGCATCAAGAGATGTTTCCATGGTCATGAGTCAGGCATGACTAAACACCGGAGTGCATGGAGTGCTGTTTACCTTCCCACCAAAGTGGTACCTATTTATCTACTTGCAATTTCTTGCTTTCGAAGAGAGGGGATCTCACTTCGTCATGCAGCACTCGGGTCTCGAGCTGCTGACCTACTGATCCTCCAGTCATCCATTTCAACATTTTAACCACTAAGCCAACGTGGTCCCCACAATACCTTACAGCAGCCCAATAGAAGCCACAATTCCCACTGAATAAAGGTTATTTTGTTACCAAGACACCTTCTAAATAAAAAATAGTTCCAATTCAGCATTTTTAAACCTCTAAGCAGTTCTCTCCTGCTCATTCCTACATGAACATTCTGCAGCTCCATAGAAAAATAACTTAAATTTTAACTTCTTCAAAAGACAAAACTGACTGAAAGAGAATATTTCCAAGTGTGCTCAATGCTCAAATGGTATATTTTTACGAAACAAAAAAACAAAAAACAAAAACCTAAGAATGGACAACACTGATTTGTGCTGGTACACTTCACAGCCTGTACGCTTATAAAGAGGTATAGGCAAGAACAGTGGAATACAAAGAAGATCCTCCCTTTATAAGAACAGTTGACAGTGGAAGGTCACAATTATTGTCATTGCCATAATGTGAAAGACATAGCGCCACTTCACCTCATGTTCCAGGGGGAAAAAGAGATCTAAGGTAAAGGTCTCCCTTGCTCGAAAGCCAGTCATTTCCGACTCTAGGAGGTAGTGCTCATCTCAGTTTACAACCAAAGAACCAGTGCTGCCTGTGTCTGCAGATGTTTCTATGGTTATATAACAGCTATGACTAGACGGCAGAATGCAAGGAACACTGTTACCTTTCCCGCCGAGGCGGTACCTATTTATTTACTTTCAATTTCTTACTTTCAAGCTGCTAGGTTGGCAGGAGATGGAACCGAGACAGGAGCTCACTTCATCATGCAACACTTGGGTCTCGAACTGTTGACCTTTCAATCTTATCAAGCTCAGTGTCTTACCCACTAAGCCACCGCAGTCCTAAATGGAAATCTACTCCCCCTCAAAATAAGTGAATACAAGTGCATACTGAAACCACTCATTGCTGAGGAGTCTGAAAACCATTTATACAATCAGACTCTGTCGGCAGCAATTTGATGCCAGCAAAGAAAACCAAAGGAAGATATGAGCTGTTTGACATTGTGTGAGCCCCCACTCTCCCGGTGTCCTTATTTTAGCTTTATGCGAGAATAAAAGCTATTTACTTAGCAAGTACAGTAGTGAATTTGGGGAGTCGTGGATTTCTTTTTTCATAGAACGTCAATGTTTCTTGAACAGATTTGTTTTCTCCCAATTTGAAAAGCTTTCTTACACATTTTTACAAAATCTATGTAAATTTTACTCAGACATAACCGAAATTGTGATCAAGAAGAACCTTTGCTAATAAGCCTGCATGGCTTTGCAAAACAAAGTACCATTCTTGACTAAAATCACAAAATATCAACACCATTTTTAAAGTAATTTCAATATATCAATATATATATATAAAAATGTAAAACGTATATGGTTTTTAAAAATCTGGCGTCCCTGATTTTCCGTTTATACCTTGCCCTAATGTGACAGAACTGTATAACATTTGCATGCTGTTTTTCATTACAAACTATTTTAGAGAATATGTAAAGAATTTACTATACCTGTTTAGCAAAGAATATGTTATCTAATCTAGAATCCTGAACAACAGAGCCTGCTGGTTCTTCCCCTGGTTGCCACTTGAACAGAAAAATCAATCCATGTACTGGTCTACATAGTATGACACAGAAAAATAGTGAAACACCATTTAAAATTCCAACAGTATATATGCTTATTGAAAACAAATTCAATAAAGTTATTTTGTGTATGTATTTTACAGAAAATAATCATGATACCTAAACCAGCTACCATTAGCTGCTTAATAAAACAGTGACTACACAACTGACTGGAAAGAAAATGACTTTCTGAAAAACTTGTAGGATGCCTTAAACTGTTCTTGTTGCCTTAATATAAACAGTTTGACATCAAACACAGATAAACTCCTATTGAGCAACATCACTGCTGGACCAAATAGCTTTTAACAGGTATAGCAACTATTTCAAGTTCATGTTCCTAAGGCATGTTGTAAGTCTAACTATAAAACAAGTGTGCTGACAAAAGAATTTTCTCCTCAGCAGAATTCTGTTCAGAATTTTCCAGGTGTGTTTGTGTTGCAGGGCAGATAAGGAAAAGGGACATGTCTTTCTAATTTGCTCATCCAACTCCAACCACATCTCTCTACTGTTCATCAGGTCTCCCAACATCTGACCAAACTATGAGAAGATTATAAGAGACTGCAAGGAGAGTTGGAACATATAAAAATTGCCGTGAGCACTGTTCCACCAGCAGAAATATTTTTCACAGGAACATCCTTTCTTCTTTTTCTTAAGGAAAGGAAATACATTGAAAGTGCTAGGTATTAGAATTGAGAAAAATAATATTATTGTTCACAAATGATAAACTTACTTTAATTTTTCAAAGTTCTCTGGCTCCAAACTCCATATTTCCTCAACCTGTGCACCCCTACAACCTGAAAAACAAACATGTTTGATTATAATTAGTCTTGTTTAAAAGGTTAACTAAAAGGGGAAAAGAACTAAAACCTGAAACATTTCTCCAATCTAACTCCTTTGGTTTCTGTACAAAGAATTCATATTCTCTTCCTCTTTTACTCCACTGGGTTTCAAGTGAAATGCAAGATTCTTGTTCTGTCACTTCTTGTGGTCTCCACCAGTGTTGTTGTTGTAGAAAGAATTACAACATAGTGGACCCTCAATTAGCGTCATTTCCGCTTAACGACGTGTCGTCACTCGCCACATGACTATCCGCACAACGACGAAAAACCATCGTTGTGCGGATTAATGACTTTTTAAAATGTCGTTGTGCGGATAATGACAGCTTTTTGCCGCTAGATGGCGCAGCTGCCATTGAAAACCGCACAATGACGTTTCCCCTACAGCGATGCTACTTGGGGAACCAAGTAGCGTCGTTATTCAAGGATCTACTGTACAGTAAAACCCCATTTTACAGAAGCCTCATTTTACAGAAGAGGTTTTCCCCCAATTCAATTCAATTTTAATTTGTACCCCACCTTTCTCAGCCAAGGCCGACTCAAGGCGGCAACAATGTATAAATAGAACATAACAGCATAATAAGATAATACACATAAGATAATACACAAGCAAGAATACAAAAATCAATCACTAATTACACTATAATAACCCCAAAATACAATATAACAATACAGAGCAGCAGCAAATATCATTTAACATCAATACACAATGCACAGAGTCCCCAGGTGACGGAGCACAGCTCACATCCCAGAAGGAGCCCCAGCTCAACATCCTCAGCTGAGGAAACATCAACAGCTGCTGGGCCAGTCCATCTCCCTGTTTCTCATCTCTCCACCCGCCCTACTCTCACTAAGGGGAGGAATGGTGAGACCGGGAGCTCTGGGAGCGACAAGATCTTGAGGTCGCACTGGTCACCCCATCACTGAGCCAGTCTCTCACCAGGGGTGGGGGTCCAGCAAGTCCAACAACTTCAAACAATGAAACAGTCCTCAGCCGTGCTCCCAATGCCGTGTCGGGGAAGAAGCTGAATGAGTCCAAGCAGCAACGGTTCCACACCACAGGAGCTCCAGGGACAGCGTCCTTAACAATGTTCTTTTGAGGGGCAGTGGCAAGGCAGCGCTCCACTCCCAGGCTCGTCTGGTTGGGGGGAGTCCATCGGGAGATGCCGCCACAGCTCTCGCCTTTTGTGGGACGAGATCCCCTGCCGCAGGTGATCCTCGTTGGCGGTGGCGGCAAGGCAGCACTCCCCTCCCAGGCTTGTCCGTTCAGGGGGGAAGTCCAGCAGGAGACGCTGCCTTGCCTCTCGCCTTTTGAGGGGCGAGAGCCCCCCACCGTAGGTGGTTCTCA
Source organism: Bradypodion ventrale (assembly GCA_035047345.1). Lineage (NCBI taxonomy): Eukaryota > Metazoa > Chordata > Lepidosauria > Squamata > Chamaeleonidae > Bradypodion > Bradypodion ventrale. The sequence continues at coordinate 144,454,583 of JAWDJE010000004.1, read as the reverse complement.
TTGGCGAGGACAGCAAGGCAGCACTCCTCTCCCAGGTTCGTCCGGTCGGGGGGAGTCTGGCCAGTGCATTTTTGCTGAAAACATGTCCTGTTTTACAGAAAAACACAATTTTACAGAACATGATTTCCCAGAGTGCATTGTGTCTAGCAGGCTACAAAAGACCACCCGTAGCCATTCTGGGCCCTGTGGGTAGCAGTAGTGGTCTGGAGAGGAGTAAGTGGTGTTGTTGTTTTTTTAAAAAAAAATTATTATTATTTAGGTGGGAGGAACATTTATTTTCCCTTATGGGAATGCCTCATTTTACAGAAAAAATCAAGTTAAGGAAAAAGCTATGGAATGGACATTTTCCATAAAATGGGGTTTTACTGTATTTTTATATGCACCAATATAGTACAAAATTTGTTACAATGTTTATTTAAACTACAGTGAAAGTTATATTCTTACCAACTTTAGAGGGAAAAGTGTTACTAAGTCTGTGTTCTGAAATATGCATTTTTATGAATCTGAAATACCAGAAGCTCAGTGAGCGTGGAGAGAGCCTTCCCAAAGACTATGAGGAATATAAACCCACTTGGGCATAGTCTCTAGGCTCCTGATGGATTGATCCTTCTTCTCATGAAGCATTACTGGATTGCTTTTGAAACAACTGAAGAGCAGACACCAAAATCTGAAAACAATCAGATTGGCTTACAGGCATTAGATAATATACTTCTTGATATGAGGGATTAGTTAAAGCAGGCAACATTGTTAAATGCTGTCAAGTTGCATATGACATATGGTGACCCTAAGAAGGTTTTCAAGGTACAGTGGAAACTCGGTTAATAAACGGCCCGGTTAACATAAAAATTGCATAACAAAAGGAAATCCATAGAAAATAGTGGCTCGGCTTACAGAATTTTCCCCCAGAACAGATTAATGGTTTTCAATGCATTCCTATGGGAAACTGCATTGAATGCATTCCTATGGGGAATTTGGTTAAAGTAATTTTCGCTATAAGAAACGTCCCAGAGAATGCATTAATTACGTTAAGCGAGGTACCACTCACTGTACATGAGATCTTTCAAGAGCGGTTTTACCAATGCGTATCATAGTGAGTTTTCATGGCTGAGCAAGGATTTGAAGCCATGTTACCTTTGGAATCCAAGACCCACATTATTGACAGTTTTTAAAATGAAACCCAACCGTTGAAATTGAACTCAGTAAGCAACTGACAGCCAGTGCATATCTTTCAGTTTAAAGAGTTTCATGATCGCAATGTCGTGTGCCAGTTTCTATCCAATTGCTACATATTGCACCAACAGATCGTCTCAGGGGTAGCCTCACATAGTGTGCACTTAACTTAACTTAACTAAGGCAGGGATGGCTTCTGCCAAGGAAATGCAGGGAAGATCTCAGACGATGCACTAAGCAGAGCTACAAAAAGAGCAGGGGTTTGCAACCTGCGGCCCACAGGCCGGATCCAGCCTATGGCACCAAATAAGCCAACCCCACTGCCGGAATCGGCCATGGACTCATTTATGTCCATCATAAACATGTTTACAACAGATGTAAATGAGCCTGCAGCCATCATAAACACATTTACAACAGCCACAGACACGTTTTACAGCATCATTTATGGCAGGGGAACCACCAGTTTGGTCCGCTAATTTGTCTGAGGGGGGCGTGGTCTGGCCCGTGGCTGAAAAACATTGAGAAACCCTGGCCTAGAGGAACAACACACACCAAAGCTCATGAGGTTAAACAGTGCTCCCCCAATACCATCTTTTGACTACATCATGACAAAGGGTTTGAAACATTTTAATGTCCAAAGTAGCTAGACCAGGGGTGCCCAAACTACGGCCCGGGGACGGATCCAGCCCCCAATGTCAATTCATCCAGCCCATGCCATCCTCGTCGTTCCCAAAAGCGGAAGTAAAATGCACCTGTACGGGAGCATTTTACTTGTTTCTGGGAGCGATGAGGGTGGTGCAGGCTGGATGAAAATGGCATTGGGTGCCAGATATGGCCCCCAGGCTATAGTTTGGGCACCCCTGAAACATGTGACCGGCCCACAGTCCTAAATGTTTGGGCACCCCTGAGCTAGACAATCCAAGGTGATACCAGTGTCAATAGTAAAGAAGCCACTGAAAGGTCCAGGAAAATAATATAATGCTTTCTTTACCATCCCATGGTGTGATTAATCTACCAAGGAGAGCAAAACTCATTTTTGCATCAAAGCCCAACGAAAATAGGTAAAGATAATCCATTTTAAAATGTAGGTTGTATTATAACATTTCACAAGGCTCTTTGCAAATTTTGAGCTTTACAGTAAAGGTTTCCCTTGCTCGAAAGCCAGTCGTATCCGACTCTAGGGTGCAGTGCTCATCTCTGTTTCCAAGCCGAAGAGCCAGCGTTGTCTGCTTCTGCAGACGTTTCCATGGTCATGTGGCAGGTGTGACTAGACATCGGAGCACAAGGAATGCTGTTACCTTCCCACCAAAGTGGTCCTTATTTATCTACTTGCAATTTCTTGCTTTCGAACTGCTAGGTTGGCAGGAGCTGGGACAAAGACGGGAGCTCAATCTGTCCTGCAGAACTCAGGAATTGAACTCCTGACTTCCCAGTCAGCGTCTTATCCACTTGAGCCACTGCAGTCCCTAATACAGGTTCTAATACAGGTTAACCTAAATTTTTGAAAACTATTCTGATATATTCCCCCATAGATGAAAACTATTTCACTAAAAAACGGGTGCAGGTAAGTTATCTGCCGTTCTGGCGCGTTTTACTTCTGCTTCCAGGAGCAATGAGGGTGGCGCGGGCCGGATGAATTGGCGGCATGGGCCGGATCCGGCCCATTGGCCGTTTATTTGGCCACCTCTGTTTTAACAGACCAGGGGAGGCGACCAGAGTCTCCAACAGTGGCGCAGTGGTGAAGCTGATGTACTGCAGCCAGAACGTTGTGAGTTCGAGCCTGACCTGGTATTCCAGGGTGACTCAGCCTTCCATCCTTCCGAGGTCGATAAAATGAGTACCCAGTATGTTGGGGGCAAGATACAAATTGACTTGTGAACCACCCAGGGAGTGCACTAAGCGTTATATAAGTGTAATTGCTTTGCTTTCTAAAGGCGAAGTCTCCCCTCCCCGCCCCCTCCCCATTTGTTTCTTTCCCGCCACTTCAGAGGAAGGCGACCTCTTACCGAACCCCTTGATGAGCTCCGTGAAAACGCCCGGGTCGCTCTCCATGAGGCACCACTCGCCGGCGCTGCCGCCTCCCGCCATGACGTTAAAGGGCAGCAGCGGTCTCCCAGCCAGCCCTCTTGAGCCTCTTCGCCACTGCCCGCCTCGCCTCTTTGCACACCCGGGCCGGCCGACGCACGCGAAGCACTTAGCCAAGGCGCGCCGCTTTTTTTCCCGACAGCCTCCGCGACCCGGCGCGGCTCCTCTATGGTGGAGGAGGACTCGGAAGGCGGCGAGAAGAACTAGAAGAAGCCAACCCCAGAGGAGGCGAGAACCCGAGCTGGGTCACGTGGGCTGAGGCCGGACCCCTGCATCTCTCACTTCCTGTTTCCATTTGGGAGGGGAGGAAGACAGGCGGCCGCTCTACCGCGTAAGACTCTATAGTGCCGACTCGTGTGACTTGGCTTTCTTTCTTTTCCGCTTTGTTTCCCCTCAGGTTCAGTTGGGAACCGGAAATGTCTGAGCGGATCAATAAAACGCTTTGGCTCGTTAGACCACCGCACCGATCCCCTTCGCCTCCTCGCTGAGCGGGGTCGGTGGCTGAGACAGGATTTATTTATACATATCTGTACATGCACGATGCTATTTTCATCATCATCATCATCATCATCATCATCATCATCATCATCATCATCATCATTATTATTATTATTATTATTATTATTATTATTATTATTATTATTATTATTATTATTATTATTATTATTATTATTATTATTTAGGACTTGAACTGTTAATTTTATTCCAGTCCTCGAATGTGAACCAAATGGTTGATTCATATTATTTATTTATTTATTTGATTGATTGATTGAATTATACCCCACCCTACTCGGCCCAGGCCAACTCAGGGCGGCTTACAACAGGTAAATCAAATACAGTATAACAAATGAAATACAATATAACAATATGAACAACACACAAAATACAATAAAACAATTGCAAATTACAGGTTACAAAATTACAAATCAGTACAAAATAAATATGCCATAGTACCACAAACATAATGGAGCAAAGCTCAACGTGCTTAGTATCAGCAACGTCTGGCAGCAGCAAAGTCCCTCCAGTTGCGGGCCAGCCAGTTTTACTACCAGTTCTCCTGAACCTGCTGGAACCTACCACTGAGTCTAGCTGAATTCAGCAAAAGTCAATTAGGAGCAAACACAGGATTTATCTCTAAATTGCCATGTCCAATAAACGTAATGCTCACTACACAGAGATTCATAAAACAATGGCTGTTTTATTCGTCAGTGAACGGATCACAAAGACCACTTCCAATTTAATTGGGAGAAAATTTGTGGCGTTCTAATCTTGCCTGGGAATAGCCTGTCAAAGATTCTTTTCACAATTTTTCAACAGCAATAAAAACCTATCTGGTCAGCCGCCATCCTTTGCTCATTTGGGCTATGGCTAGACTGTGTGGAAAGTTTTGGGGGAGAGCTGGTTGTGTTGCAGCAAACTGTTCTCTTTCATAGAATAACAGTTGGAAGTTCCTATGAGGCCATCAGGTCCAATCCACTCCTCAATGTAGAAATCCAAATCAAAGCAGATATGACAGATGATTGTCCAATTCTCTCTTGAATTGAATTGAATTGTTTATTTATACCCCCACTCTTCTAGTGTGTACGCTACTCAGAGTGGCTTCCAACAATAAATAATATACAATAATAACTATACAGTATACCAAAATAAAGTGCAGTGCAATACATAAGCAATATACAATATACAATGCAAAACATAATAAAAATACAATACAAAATACCAGGGATATACAGTTCTAGCAGCATAAATACAAAATTATACAATGAAATAAAATACACTCAATCATCCAATTCAATCATCCAATTGAATTGTTTATTTATACCCCACTCTTCTAGTGTCTACACTACTCAGAGTGGCTTCCAACAATAAATAATATACAATAATAATATCAGTATACCAAAATAAAGTACAGTACAATACATAAGCAATATACAATGCAAAACATAATAAAAATACAATACAAAATACCAGGGATATACAGTTCTAGCAGCATAAATACAAAATTATACAATGAAATAAAATACACTCAATCATCCAATCTCTTGAATGCTTCCACCTCTCAACGCAGTTTGTTTCACTGTTGTACTGCTCTAACTGTTCAGACATTTCCCCTTATATTCAGCCTATATCTGGCTTCCTGTAGTTTCAGCCTGTTATTACGTGTCCTGCACTATGGGATGATGGAAAACAAATCCTTCCCTTCCTTTTTATGATGATCTTTCAGGTATTTTTGAAAAGTACTATCATCTCCTTTCTCAGTCTCCTTTTCTGAAGGAAAAGTTCCCAGTTCCTTCAGTCTTTCCTCATAGAGCTTGATTTCCAGTCCTCTGAACATTGTAACCCGTCTCTGTACCTGCTCTAATTTCTTTGCATCTTTGTTAAAGTGTGGTGCCCAGAATTGGACATAGTTCTCTAGATGTGGTCTAATTTTATGGTATGCTTCTGTTGCCTGTGTGGAGAGCCCACAAAGGGGGAAAGGAAGGAGTCAACTTTTTCATTAATGTCCTGATCAAATCCTTGACTGCCAAAATGAAACCACTTTCTTGGCTTTGTTGTTGAATAACCTTAAGTCCTCATTGCTGCATGTTTCTGGTGGTAATTGGCAGACCAGTAAATGAGCCAGATTTTATATCTCCATATTCACAAAGCGTGTTGTTATCCGTCAGCAGGTTGTTGAGGGTCATTCTTTTGCTTAGTTCTCTTGGTGTCCGCTGCTACTTTGCTCCTGATCTTAGGTGGAGAGATACCAACAAAATGGTATATTTTCTTGACTGGTGTAGGTGTGAGGCATTCTGTCACTATATGCATGCCTTAAACTTACACCAGTTGAGAAGATATACCCCTTTGTTGGTATTGGAGAATTTTGAGAGTACACTGGACAATATTAAAGATGAAGCTAAAGTACTTTGGACATCAAATGAGAAGAGAGGATTCACTTGAGAAAGGCTTGATGCTGGGAAAGGTTGAGGGCAAAAGAAGGGGATGGCAGGGAATGAGATGGCTAGATGGTATTGTTGACGCAATGGGCACAGCGGGTTGAGAATGGTGGATAGAGGTCAGTGGTGGGCTCCCAAAAAATACTATTACACTGTGGGTGTGGCCTGGTGGGCGTGACCAGGAGGAAAGCCCTGCGTTGCACCCGAATTAGGACTACAGTAAAACCCTGACTTACATATGCCTCGGGTTACATAAAATTAGACTTACATAATGATTTTGTGCTAAAACCATGTCTCGATTTAAATGATTTCCTATGGGTTTGCTTCGAGTTACATAAATATTCTTTTTCCTATGGGTTTGCTTCAAGTTACATAGAAATTCATTTCCCTATGGGTTTGCTTCGAGTTACATAAAAATTTCATTTTTACTATGGGTTTGCTTCGAGTAACGTAAAAATAATTTTTCCTATGGGTTTGCTTCGAGTTACATTTAAAAAAAAAACGATTTAAGCAAAAGCCTACGGAACGGACTTTCCCCCCGTAAGTAGGGGTTTTACTGTACTTTATTTCAAAACTTGGATGGGCGGGGCCAGCCAGAATTTCTGCTACCCGTTCTGCCGAACTGTTGCAAACCTGCTGATGCCCACGGATAGAGGTGCCTGGTGTGCGATGGTCTATGTGGTTGCAAAGGGTCGGACTCGACTGTGCGACTGAACAACAACAACAAGATATGGAGAGAAGTAGCAGCAGATGCTGAGAGAACTTAGCAAGAGAATGACCCTTGACACCCTCTGAATGGATATGAGTCTCATGTCCGCTGGCTCAGATCCAGGAAGAACTTTTATGGCAAGAACAAACATTATGAGAGGGTACACAAGAGCAAAACCAAATTAGAAGATGGAGGAAGGAGCTCACTGGGAAAGGTACATCATTAAAGGTGGAGATAGCTGAAGATCTCAATCTCCCCTATGTCACCTGGAGGACCCTGAGGGTTGAAGTCCTTAAGTGCAAGACCAACATGCTCAAGTGGGGACTGTGGTGGGCAACCACACACAGTGTGAATGTGGAGAGACAGAGTCCAGGCCATTTGCTGGTCTGCCGATTGCTGCCAGAAGGCATGCACCGATGAGGACTTGTGTTTGGGCCTGTAATGGCGAAGCTTGGCACTCCAGATGTTCTTGATCTTCAATTCCCAGAAGCCCAAGCCCCCATGAATCCGCACGAATGGGTTTACTGCGATTCATCCGGCCCGTGCCGCCCTCGTCGCTCCTGGAAGTGGTAGTAAAAATGTGCCCGTACGGTTAGGGCTCTTCCGGGTTAACCCTTCCTCCATACAGGCGCATTTTACTTCCGCTTCCAGGAGCAATGAGGGCAGCACAGACCGGATGAATTGCAGTACAGTGATACCTCATACAACATCCAAACTTGGTTCCACAAGTTTGGACTTTATACGGATTTGGACTTTGTATGAGGCATGCAAAATTCTAGCCGCAATGCCTCATACAATGCCCAAATCCTTGCCGCGATGCCTCGTACAACGTCGTTTCCATAGAGATACATTGTACTGTAACAGCACAGACTTCAGGGCAAAGTCAAGGAAACAGACAGGAAACTGACAGAACTTTAAGAAAACATTGTCTAAAGGCTAAAAACATTACAAAAACATGTCAAACAACCCTGATTGTCCAAGAACGTGAAGAATGCTGCAAAAATCCCAGGAATGCTTCTAAAAATTCTGATGAAAAAATTCAAAAAAATCCAAAAGCACGCTCAAAACCACTCCTAAACACTCTTTGCCTCATGCAAAACCCACAAGAGCAATGCACGCATGTGTCCTGCCTTTTATACTGCCCAGGCACAATGCAAACGGGGAAAAACCCCAACGCCTCATACAAAGTCGCAGCAACTTTGTATGAGGCAACTTTTTTCAAGGAATTAGGCGATGTTGTATGAATTCGATGTTGTATGAAGCGGACTTTGTATGAGGTATTACTGTAAACCCATTCGTGCGGATTCATGGGGGCTTGGGCTTCTGGGAATTGAAGTCCAAGAACATTTGGAGTGCCAAGCTTCGCCATCACGAGTATGGGCAAAGCGAAGAAAGTGGCTTCATTTTGGTAGTCCATCCAGGGTTTGATTAGGACACAAGAGAAGAATTAACCGATGGAGCGCGCGACAGAGAGAGAGAGAGAGAGAGATGCGCCTCGCGCCTGACAGATTTATGGATTAGGGGCGGGGCCCCGGTCGCGGGGAGAAAGCTCTCTACATCCGGGTCTTGAGGAGGCCCGTCAGACCGGCGTCGTCGAGCTGCTCGCCATGATCCATCCATCCGGGTCCTTTCCTCTTCGCCTGCGTATGGGAAGCTGAAGAAGCTGTGAGGAAACCTCGGCGGAGCCGGGAGCGAGTCGTGAGGAGAAAGGAAAGAAGGGGGGCGGGGGGAGCCCTAATCCGCGGAAAAGACGCCCAACCCTCGTTGCCGCTGGCCGGCGAAGGCTTGTTTCTTCGGGTGAGGCCCGGACAACGCAAGGTGGGACAAAGGCCCGGACTCCAGGCTAGCCGCCGCCCCCGCTGTGTGGGGCGGGGGAAGGGCCGAGCTTGGGCCTGCGTAGCCGCCTCGCTCTTTCTCTGGGCTTGGACGCGCCCGAGAAGGGATCCCGCAAACCGTTTGCCCCCCCCCCCCCGCTTTCCCACCTGGGTGTTGCCCGTTATCATTACACGGCGGAAAGAGGAAAACGACTCTAGGTCCCATCATGCTCAGCCGGCGGTCCAGGCGCTTAGCGAGGGAGCTCGGGAGCCTGGAAGGAACCAGGGGTGAGTGGGAGTGAGGGTTGTAGAGCAGGGTTACCCAAACTAGGGGCCGGATATGGCCCCCATGGCAATTCATCTGGCCCACGAAGCCCTCATCGCTCCTGGAAGCGGAAGTAAAATGCGCCCTTCCGGGAGCTATGAGGGCTTTGCAGGCCGAATGAATTGGCATGGGGGGGTGTCTCATCCGGCCCCCGAGCCCTATTTGGGCACCCCTGATCTACAACCCTCACTTACACACACACAAAGCCCTCATCGCTCCCAGAAGGGCACATTTTATTTCCACTTCCAGGAGCGATGAGGGCTTCGTGGGCCAGATAAATTGCCATCGGGGGCCACATCCGCCCCCTGGGCCCTAGTTTGGGTACCCCTGATCTACAACACACACACACACACACACACACAGACACACACACGCGCGCGCGCGCGCGCGCGCACACACACACACACACACACACACACACACGGTTTCGTCCAGGCTCTCAAGCTCCCTCGCTAAGCATCTGGACCGCCAGCTGAGGATGATGGGACCTGGAGTCGTTCCCTCTTTCTGCCGTGTAATGATATGGACAACACCCAGGTGGGGAAGGGGGGGGACGCTTTGCGGGATCCCTTCTCGGGCATGTCCAAGGATCCGTATGGGCGCGTTTTGCTTCCTGGAGCGACGAGGGCTTTGCGGGCCGGATGAATTGGCATTGGGGGCCGCATCTGGGCCCTGGGCCATAGTGATCAGCCCCCTGAACCATGTGACTGGCCCGTGGCCTGAAAACTTTGGGCACCCCTGTTGTAGAAGCTCACATGATCTCTGTCTCATCAGGGCTGTTTGTTGAATTAATACATTTATTGGTGTGGGAATATCTTTTCAGTGAGCAAAAGAGCAGCTCTTTGGTTTAGTGATATATTTTGACAATGTCTAATATTTCAGGATGAAATGGATTTCAACCTTATAATAATAATTTCATGTCAGAAATTATTCTGGGTTGAAAGAATTTTTGCTGGAGGAACTCCGCTCAGGGGCCACCTGAATGAGGCTCCTTTCATATCCCCAACATCTTTCCCCTCCAAAGTGGTCTCTATTTATCTACTTGCAATTTTTTGTTTTCGATCTGCTAGGTTGGCAGGAGCTGGGACAGACAGGCGCTCAATCCGTCATGCTGTACCGGGGTCTCAAACTGCCGACTTACTGGCCTTTCAGCTAACAAAGCGTGCTTCTTAACCACTGAGCCACCACAGACCTGTCTTGCTAAAGCTTTATTGTTATAATTTTCTTGTATGCAATTTCAGTTTTACAACTTTAGAATATTGTAAACTTTAGATTCCACATTCTGGATGGTTGCTGCATATCATAAGACAGTTTTTGTCTCGTTATAAGATGTAAGGTAAAGGTAAAGGTTTCCCTTGCTTGAAAGCCAGTCGTATCCGACTATAGGGTTCAGTGCTCATCTCTTTTAAAGCTGACGAGCCAGCGCTATCTGCTTCTGCAGACGTTTCCATGGTTATATGGCAGGCATGAATAGACACCAGAGTGCACGGAATGCTGTTTACCTACCCACCGAAGTGGTTCCTATTTTGTTGCTGTTCAGTTGCACAGTCGATTCCGACCCTTTGCGACCCCATGGACCACTGCCCTCCGGGCACCTCTGTCCTCCACCATCCTCCTGAACCTGCCCAGCTCTGTGCTTAGAAGAAATCAACCCTGACTGCTCCTTAGGTCAAATAGTAAAGATGAAGCTTAAGTACTTTGGACATCAAATGACAAGAGAGGACTTGTTTGAGAAAGCCTTGATACTGGGAAAAGAGGGCAAAAGAAGAAGGAGGTGGCCAAAAACGAGATGGCTGGATGGTCCCTATTTATCTACTTGCACTTTCTTGCTTTCGGACTGCTAGGTTGGCAGGAGCTGGGACAAAGACGGGAGCTCATTCCATCCTGCAGTACTTGGGAATCGAACTGCTGACCTCCCACCTTCCAGTCAGCATCTTAGCCACTTGAGCCACTGCAGTTCCTTGTAAGATAAGATGTTATAAGATGAGGAAGGTCAAAAACATGTTTTGAAACAATTATGTTGTTTTCTTTTCCTTTAGGAGGCCTCTTAACATTGACAAGCAATGGAAGAAGGAGCCAGTCAGATACAACCTTGCAGTGAAAAGCAGATGCAGAATTCAGAAGACGGATATGTATGGCAGGTTACTGACATGACCCGCTTGCGTCGTTTCTTGTGTTTTGGTTCTGAAGGAGGTACTTACTACATCAAGGAACAGAAATTGGTTTTCGAAAATGCTGATGCTCTACTGAGGCTTATTGAAGATGGTAGAGGCTGCGAAGTGGTGCAGGAAATAAAAACATTTAGCCAAGAAGGCAGAGCAGCAAAACAGGAGCCTGTCTTATTTGCACTTGCCATTTGCTCCCAGTGTTCTGATGCAAAGACAAAGCAAGCAGCTTATAAAGCTGTCCCTGAAGTCTGTCGCATACCAACTCATCTCTTCACTTTTATCCAGTTTAAAAAGGATCTGAAGGAAGGAATGAAGTGTGGCATGTGGGGCCGTGCTCTTAGGAAAGCTGTTGCAGATTGGTACAACGAAAAGAATGACATGGCTATTGCTTTAGCAGTGACAAAATACAAGAAAAGAAATGGTTGGTGTCATAAGGATCTTCTTAGATTGTCTCACCTGAAGCCTGCAAATGAAGGTAATGGCAACTAGGAACGTTCTGATATAGTTGGCTGCTGTAAGCATTTTCTGCCTATGTGAAAATTTGAAACGAAGAGAGGAAGTTTACATAAAGTGGGGGGTGGTTGTTGACTGGGTCATTCAGACACTACTGGAATGGGCATACTTTTGGAAGCTACACTGACTTTTAAATATACGTATAGGTATGATGTTTTAATCTCGTTACAGACTTTTTTATTTGGTTTGTAGAAATAAATATGACCTGTGATATAACTTGTAGTCTTGAAGTTTATAAATCTGTCCAGCATTTTCAATGGGAAATTCAGTTTAAGTAATTTTTGCTGTAAGAAACGTCCTGGCAAACGCATTAATTTGTTAACCGAGGTTCCACTTTACTTGTTTCTTTGCTGGGCAAGTTCTTGGAGTGGTGGTCTAGAAAAGTAGCATTTCTGTTTTTCTGTTAAATAAGCATTATGCAAGTATGATATTACAGTCTCAGTGCATCATATAGCTGGATGAGATAATGAGTTTGCAAAAGGTAGTGCAGTACATATACAGTATTGCACTTTATGCATGTCTTTCCCCATTCCTTTTCTCTTTTCTTTTCCCTCTCTTTCTCGCGTGGATTCTCATGTTTTAGTGTGGGTGGTGGTGGTTAGCGACTGTTTTTAGCTATTGTTGTTTTAACTGTTGCTGTATTGTATGCTGTATGTTGTATTGCATGTTGTTTGCCGCCCTGAGTGGTGTTTCCCATCAGGAGGGTAGGATACAAATCCATAAAATAATAATAATAATAATAATAATAATAATAATAATAATAATAATAATAATAATAATAATAATAATAATAATAATAATAATAATAATAATAATACATCACTTACTTCAGCAGAAACATCTTAGAGACTAACATGTTTTATTTGTTATATGTTTTGGTGGATTGTAGTCTACTTCGGATGTATAGCAAACATTCATTTCAGGTATTAGAATTATTCAGTGTTCAGTATAACAGTATACTGTGTACTCTTTTGATACTTTTGTAATGAAATCCAGCTGTCTGTTCTTTTCTTGCATCTTGAAAAAAATGATGCCATAAAAGTCTGATTTCTTACGTGTTGGGGGAAAGCTGATAAATGCGTAAATTGGATTCACACAGTCTGTTTTCTATGGTTAAAAGTACTGTATACCTATGCCTGGTGGGAACTCCATAGCTTCTTTCTAGCTTGCCATAGATCTTAGTTTTCAATGAAAATATATAGAAGTTAGTAGAAGATCATGCTTATTATCTCCTGGCCTTTTGACTGCTACAAAAACTTAAAGTCAGGGATCCTCATTTTTTCCTTATAATTCAGAGATTAATAAGAAATATAATTGTTGCTTGTTTATTTATTTGCAGAATAAAATCAGTGCTCTTTCACTTTTTTGTGAGATACAGTACAGAACTACAATTTATCATATTAAGGGAAAATACATTGTGCAATGAAATGAACCTGTGTAAGTTTCACCAATATTCAGAATCGGTTATGGCACAAGAAGATGAAGAACGTTCTAAAGTTATTATCCATTTTGAGGAATATGCCTTTGATTAAAAATATCCTATTAAGAAGCTGATAAAATATTAATATATACTGTACAATTATTTGTCTTTGAACAGGCCTTGCCATAGTCACTAAGTATGTTATGAAAGGGTGGAAGGAAGTTCAAGAGGCATATAAAGATAAACTATCTCCTGAGATGGAAAAACTGTTGAAATATTTGGAAGCAGTGGAAAGGGTGAAACGTACAAAGGATGAATTGGAAGTGATTCATCTGATAGAAGAATATAATTTAGTTAGGGAGCACCTTCTGACATGTCATTTAAAATCTAAAGAGGTGAGTAAATTATCTGGGCATTAATTCTTTGCAACACATTGTGCTATGCTTTGCCATTTTGTGCACTCTGCTGAATTTTTCTGTTCTTGTCAAACTTTGTTGCATTTAGTTAATCTGATTATGGTATTTCTGTGTAGTTGATTTTTAAAATGTTACATACAATAGATATTCATATTATCACTTCACACCTTTCCTGTTAATCTCACTTTTTATAAGGTGTGGAAAGCCTTGCTGCAGGAGATGCCCATAATAGCAATGCTGAGAAATCTTGGAAAGATGACAGCAAATTCTGTTCTTGAGCCAGGAAGCCCTGAAGTAGCAATAGTCTGTGAAAGACTAAGAAATGAAAAACTTCTTAAAAAGGTAATAATTTGTTCTGTAATTTTTTTGTTGTTCAGTCACACAGTCGATTCTGACCCCCTGCGACCCCCTGCGAGTCTACCAGTGACTCTTTGAGTAGGTCCATTACTAGAAAATCAGTGCTGAAGGTGATGCTTTATTTCAGATTAACAAAGAGTTCTTTGACACTTCTGAATTACATTCTTTGTAAATAGGAAGTGTGTTGGATTTGTAAAAGATATATAGAAGTGGAAGATCCATCCTAGGGTGTTTGGAATTCAGTCACACAGTAGAATAAGTAAATAGAGTTGTGTAGTTTTCTTCATTTGGCCCCAAGTTTTGTTAGAGCTGCCATCTTCTCTGAAAAAATATTGGAGGAGTGAAGGGTTGACAGAATGTTCATCATGTCACAGGAAAAATTGAAAATAAAGAGTAGAAAGAAGCGAAAAGCATACAGTAATCTACAGAAAGTGCAAAATATCAGAGAAGTTTAAAACTCTGAAACAAGTGAAAAACCAGAATGTCTCAAAGCACAAAGTTTCCAGAGATTTTATAAGATGCTTTTATTATTTTTTCAATATAAAATTGCTGTGTAGTGTTTTAGAATATTTATTTACATTTAAAGGTAAAGGTCACCCTTTCTTGAAAGCCAGTCATATCCGACTCTAGGGTTCAGTGCTCATCTCTGTTTATAGCTGAAGAGCCAGCACTGTCTTGCATCTATGGATATTCACACTTCTTCATTGTATCTAGATTCAAGAATATTTAAAGGAATAAAACTGCTATCACAAAAGTTACAGGTCTTCAATATGATCAATGGAAAATTTGACTAAAGCAAAAATATATTTTGTATTATTTTAGGCTCGAATACATCCATTTGATATTTTGGTAGCACTAGAAATGTACAAAGGAGAACATAGTTACCAAAGGAAACTTTGTTGGAAACCTGACAAGGATATTTTGGATGCTCTTGATGCTTCGTTTTACAAAACTTTTAAGGTAACTGTACTAGTTTTAGCAGAATATTGATTCAAAGCTATTGCTAAAATATTTCTGATCTTTATTTTGAAAAACATTGAATGTTGTTAAGAAAGATTCAAAGACAAGATCTTTCAAATTTTGTAAGAACTTTGCAAATTAATGGTGTGATCCAGAGACATGATAGCATTCATGCCTCTTCAGACAAGGTTGCTGCTTCATTTCATCTCTAGTCTTAGAACGAAAAAGTCCTGTTTTGCTGATTACGCGACTGAGGCCGCCTCCTTCTGCTGAGTTTTGTCAGACTGTTTATTTAGTTATGAGAAATGGCTTGCAAAGAATGTATACTGTATCTTTGAAAAGTCTGTTCTGCATTGAGTATTTAGTTTTGCTTCTCCATGCTAGCAATTTTAGTAATTAGCACTCTTAGTGCTATGTAAAACTAATGGTAGTTAAAAACAAAACGTGGGTCTGCTGACTTTTCCCCTCCCATTTTTTTAGACGGTGGAGCCAACAGAAAAGCGTTTCTTGCTTGCGGTCGATGTCAGTGATTCTATGTTTCAAAAGGTTTCAGGCAGTGTGCTGAATGCTAGCACAGTTGCTGCGGCAATGTGTATGGTAAGAAATGCCACAGTCTTCCCACAGATTCCTTGTGCCTAAATTGTAAATGCTGAGATGCCATTTCATGCCCACACATGACTCTTTCTTTCAACCTAATCAAGTCACACCTGAACATTATGTCAGTGATGAGGTGAAGGTGGAAATTATGTCACCTTATAGGAGGTTTTAGCTGGTAGTTTAAAAAGATGCGTTCAGTAGATCTGGAAAATACAAAGCTTAATGGAAAAGATGGTAAACATTTCATTATATTATGTTGAAATAAAAGCCCTTTGTGTAAACAATATGTTTTCAAGGAGACATTGGTCTCTCAAACACAGTTGTCTATTTTTTTAAAAAAAGGTTTTTAAAAATACAGTGACAAGCAAAAGTCCTGCTGTATCCTCAGGTGTCTAAGGTGTACATATGTTCTAGACCCAGCTTTCTAAGACATTAATGTTTTGCTACATGGGAGTATTTGGGCGTTCCCTTTCACTCCTTTTCTCAATTCCTCTACCTGCTAGCTTTGGCACTATTGAAATATAATATATAATGCCTATACTAGGGAGCCAAGTTAATGATATTTAATGATTATATGGTTTTTAATGTTATGCTGTTTTTATACCTGTTTTAAGAGAGAAATAAGGCACAGCGGGGGCAGCATTGTTACATTGAAAGGGTTTGTAACTGTTTTTATATTGTTTTTTAATTGATGCTGAGCGGCCAGTGAGGTGCTCGCTGGACTGTGTACCCTGCCCAGAGTCCAAGGGATTGGGGCGGTATATAAATCTACTGTAAATAAATAAATGAAATAAGTTCCTTCATAGTTGACTCATTCCTTGCTTAGAGCAGATATAGTGGCCAAAATAGTGACAAAGTTAAAAGGAGCCATCTTAAAGGCAATTTCTCTTTAAACTACAGGAGCAACAAAAGAGTAACAGTAGAACAAAGGGCTTGGGGAGAGAGCAGATTTTTGGATGGCTCAAGGAGGAGCGGACAAAAAGAAAGAAGAAGGTTTAAAGGACAACATTGTATAATTCTGGGAACACTGAAAAACCTATGACATAATTCTTGATCTTCCAGCATACTGTAGTCCAAGAAGCAGGAAGAAATGGAAATAACTATTTTCTCTCTTTCTTTACATAACTGTTCCTTCAGGTTGTTGCGCGTACTGAAAAAGATTCTCATATTGTTGCCTTTTCTCAAGAAATCATTCCTTGTCCAGTGACTGAGGACATGACTTTACCTCAAGTGTTACAGAAAATGGCTGAGGTATCTAAACCTTTTGTTTTAGTCTCTCTGGCCAAACTACTGTTGTGAAATACAATGTGTAGTAGTGTTGTCAAGAAGGGTAGACAATACTGGTGTAGATGGTTGAAAATATTTTGACATGGAATTAAATATCTTTGTAGGAAAGTAGTTGTTAATGACAGAAAATGTGACAAAGTCCAAGGAAACACTGTTGCACTGTATTTAGATTTCCATTCGTTTTTCCATTGTTGTCTCTCACTTTAGAATCACACACTTTTTGGAATGCTGATTGGAATGCCAGAACATCTAGATTTTTTTAAAAAATATCTTTTTAACCCTAGATTCCAATGGGTGCCACCGATTGTTCTCTTCCAGTGTTGTGGGCTGGAAAGGCAGGAGTAGCAGTTGATGTTTTTATTGTGTTCACGGATAATGAGACCTACGCTGGAGATATTCATCCTGCCACAGCCTTGAGGCAGTATAGGGAGGTAAAGTCTCTTTATGTAATGCCATATTTCCCCCTAATTACTTGACTTTTATTCCAACTTTCTGCATATGAACATTATATTGCAGGAAGGATAAAAATGCTCAAATGGTTGTGCACAGCCATAGTCACTGCAATGCTGGTGACTAGCAGGTTATTTGGAAAGTTTTCCTTTCTGTTAACAGCTCAAATACAAAATAGTTTAACCTTTTTGCTTTACTGTCCCATTCATCTGGACGTATTCTCAGAGAGCATTAATTGCCCATTATTTACTATGTTGATCTTTATGTTCTGGGTGTGAAGATTATCATGTCACCCATAGATTACCTGGGTTGATTTGAGCATGCCATGTGTCCCCTTCCTCACTGCTCCCTGTGTGTTCCAAAGCTGCATGCTTGGTGGAATAGGATAACTATCCTCGATAGAAGGAATGTACAGATCTCTGATCAAGGATATACTTTTTCATATCATGATCTGAGCAAACTATATTTCAAATTTGCTATAAAAAACTGGATAAAAATTACAAACATAAATTCATCCATTTATCATTTGATTTTAATAAAATGTTAACAGAGTAGCAATATTTGCAGTGGCTGCCAAAAAAGCTGAGTAGATTTTTTAAAAAAATAATATTGTTAACCATAAAGACTTGATTTAAACTTTTTGAAATTATGCGTATTTTTAATTTGAATGCACTGTTTATAATGTAGTGTTTTGTGGTTGCATTTGCAATTTGTTAGCACTGTCTTTAAGTAGACATTCTGCAGGTGGATGTATTTGCATTTATATTTACTGTATATTTTAATTCTAACTAGTTGTGATTAAGCAAACAAATTGTTCAGTCATCCATAAAGATAACAAGTTAGTGGTCTGTAAAAGTCTCTCCCAGTGTAAGGAGGCAAGCAAAAGGAAAAAAGGACTATCATGCATAGAATAGAGATAGTGAAGCGATAACAGAAAAGACAATGTATCTCCTATCAGTTTAGGGCAGTGTTGGCCAAACTTTTCTAGCCATGGGCCGGTCATGTGGTTTCTCCCTCTGGAAGCAGAAGATAAACGTGCCTGTGCATGCGCAAAACGCTGCCATAAAGCACCCATGGCTGTCAAAAATGTGTTTACGTCAGCCATGGGTGCTTTACAGCAGTGTTTTGCGCATGCATGGGCATGTTTAACTTCCATTTCTGGGAGTAGCAAGGGCACCATGGGCTGGATTGTTAGGTGGTGTGGGCCATATCCCGCCTGTGGGGCCATAGTTTGGGAAGCCCTGGTTTAGCGCATAACTTCTGAGTCAGAAATGTGGACATTCAAGCAAGCCCTTGTTTGTGGACTTTATTGTATTTGATGTTTATGCGATACTTTGTTAGTCGCCCTGAGTCGCGTAGCGACTGGGCGGGATACAAGTGTAAACAACAACAACATTGCTCTGAAGCAAAGATGCTGACCACTGTTAGTGCCCTCCAAGGTCTGGGGGCTGAAGAATAAGCAATGGCTAGATCCCTGTACTTGTTCCAATGAGGTTTGCAAGATTTGGCTTCTATGGACTGCTTGCATGTTTTTTAGCCATGTAAGAAGGGAGCGGTAAACCATTTCTAAGACCTGTACTCTGTAACTATAAAGCAGGGGTCACAACCTACGACCCATGGGCCGGACCCAGCCCCTGTCGCCATTCTACCCAGCCCACGGCAAAGACCCCAGAAGCGGACACACATGCACAAACATGCCCATTGGCAGGGAGAAACCACGTGTCTGGCCCATTCAGCTGTCTGAGGGGGAGTTGTCTAGCCCATAGCGCATAAACATTGAGAACCCCTGCAGTAAAGAGTCACCATAATTTCTACTCTACTTGGGTGCAGGTCTCTGTCAGGTGGAATGTTTTTATCCATAGTATCCTTTCTTTCTGGTGGCAACCCAGATTGAACATGGCCAGCAGTTTGTCCACTATTCTCAGGCATAGGGGAAGTAGGTTCATTCAAGGGTAACACATTATCAGCTTTTCAAAGTTCCTGACAATCCAAAGCCTTAGAACTTTCCTTCTTCGCTAGGCGGGCTTGGTAAAGCAAATCCGAGCCTATCAGGAATTGAATATTTCTTGTAAATTTATTATGAACTAGAAGAATTCATTTCCCCCTCCCATCCTTGAGATTTCAAGTAGACCTTTGCAAGAGTACAGTGCTGCGTCTCTGCTTCTCTGGGGCTATAATTTATAACAGGCTATTTGACACCAGTCAAAATCTTGTCGTCCCAAATTAAATGCCTAGTTCCGCCAAGAGCACTTCCTCTGCACCTCCCTTCTGATCTAATATACTGTATACCTTTTTCATTGTTCAGCAACCCAGTCAGCTTCATGATGAGAAATCATGTTGAAAGGATTCAAAACAGTAAAATCATCTATAATTACAGATGACACATAATTATTGTTATTATACTGGATAAAAGTGCAGACTTGTTTCTTTTTTCTCTCCTTAGAGAATGGGTATTCCATCCAAACTCATAGTTTGTGGAATGACATCCAGTGGCTTTACCGTTGCAGACCCAGATGACAGAGGCATGTTAGATATATGTGGCTTTGATGCAGGAGCACCAGATGTCATTCAAAGCTTCACTTTGGATTTGATTTAAAACTGTGAGCACCTTTTACTGAAGCTGGTACCACCTGAAGACTTAGACCTGCGACCTACCAGTTGGATTGACTTTGTATTAACTCATGGCCAAGTTTGCTGCATCAGTTGGAATGTTTATTATTTTTTAAGGAGATATAAGCAGAGTCAAAATCACTTCTAGGGAGATTGTTTACACCTGTTGCACATAGTTTAAAAATAGCACTTGGTTGCCTTTTAGAAATAGCTATGGAAAACATTGTATGCTAATTTTTTTATAATAGTGAGTCCACTGCTGTAGACTTTATTTTCAAATACTGTAATAATTTTACTTTTTATTCCAGGATTGGGCAGTATTCTGTTGGGATTATCACTGTTTCCTTGATTAGTTCATTGTATTGAAAAGAAAAAGTGAGGCCAGGTCTGCACTACAGTTACCTCACTTCTGTTATTGCACATTGCTTTGTATTGCTAACACCACATTTATATTTGACAACCTGCTGCTTTCAGTGTTCCTTGTATTAGTTGGGGATTCTGTACGTATCAGTATTGCAATGATTTGAGACAACTGGTTTGTCTGAAAAGATGGAGTTGGTGTTCAGTCTCCTCCTAAATTCTTTCTTGTTTCATAATAATTCTAGGAACAATTGTATCATTTTGTAGCCAAATATTATCATTTATGATTAAGCATCTTTTAAATGTGTGCTGTTTTCTGGCATTGTTGACTATGAGAGCTCCTCAAGGAAGTTTGGGTATGTCTGCACATTTTCATAAAGGAGAAGCATTCAGGTTCTTTACAGCAAAGAGCTAAACAAGTATGGGGTTGCTAACAGACAAGAGTATGACACAGTTCCTAGGGGTGCTATCTGCATGCTTATTTATAATATGGTAAACAGAAGCAGTATAAGTAAAGCTACTCATGTATTATTTGTTTGCCAGATAATTCTAGGGTGGAGCAGGATAGGGCTAGTCTGGAAGTGTGATATTAGGAACTTAAACAGGAACACTGTCTTAGTCCTTTTTTGTGGGACTGTACTAAATATAGGTGACTCATAAAAAGGTTATATGACAATTGTGATCCTGTACAGAATCCCAGGTACTTTAAGTGCAGTTTAAGCTAGTGAAAAGGATGTTACAGGGACCTCGAAGCAGTAGTAAAGTAATAGTATGCAAAACTGAAGTACCAGTCTTGGTGTTTTATGTTTAGTGTACAGTGAGAAAATCTTACCGGAAGGTTTTAGATCATATAATCTTGATGAAAAATTGCATATCATATTTTAAGAGGGAAATTATAGTAAAATTGTAACAGATTGGTCAAATCCAATGGTAGCATGGGTAGAAAGCTGCTGGTGTAACATGTCTTTCTGTCTGGAATATGGAAATCCAGGGTAGTGGGAATTTCTTAGGTCCAGGCAAAGACATATTGTTCTAGAGCAGTGGTTCCCATGCTCCACAGGGGGACCTCAATTTCCAGAAGCCTAAGTCAGAACATTGGCTACGGGGAATTGAAGTCCAAAAACCAAAGGTTGGGAAACACTGGTGTAGACTCAAATAGTGTTTTAAAAGCTTGTAGCTAAAAATAAAGCAGCTCTGTCCAGTAGGTCAGCCCCACCCCCACCCCATTTTGTTATATCTAGAGGGACCCTTCACTACTGCAATTGCATTATTAGTTCAGTTTGACATTTATTTCAAGTGTATTTGGGAAAGTACTTCTCAGTTTAGTGATCTTTTTTTTTTTTGAAAACTAGGAATAAATGTAACCAGATAAGTACAAAATACTAGTACTGTCCATTCTGTAGCTGTCGGTAGCCATTTGATTAGAAGGGATTACCAAGATTACAGAAGCTGTTGACTTCTTATCTCAGTCAAATGTTTTTGCATTGCGGCCTGCAAGAAGTATCTACTGTAGATGCTTTCATCCCCACCTTCTAGAACATTGTTTGCATTTTTAAAGAAACATACTGTATTTAAATGTCTAGAGAAATTACTCTTAATTTCTTTTTTTTTTACTAGTACCTAAATAATACAAATCTAGAATATGTTGTTGCAGGGTATGCATTTTAGTATCAAACACTGTAAATAGTATAATGTGTAATATAGCTTACAGATTGGGAGATTAGTGAAACTTGGATCAAAAAGGCACCCAGTTAATTAAGAAACATGTTTAAAAGTAATAATGTGTGATGAAATTCAGTGAATATCCCACTGTCAACAGACCACTTCCATAAGTTAAGCAGGGAGAGGGCAGTTTCGCCTATTTGTTCTTCTGTCTTCACCAGTACATGAACAGAACTCATAATAAACTCGTAAAGAAGACAGACACTCTCTTAGAAAGGTTTAGCTCAATCTCTTCAAAACTGGTTAAATTTTGGTACAATTCACATAGGTGGGGTTGTGTCTGTAAGTGCTGAGGTGTGTAGCTACCTTCCTGCCCTCCAGATAAGACATAAGTGAGTAAGAGCAGCTCTATTGAGAACTTGCTATTTGAAAAACCTCTAGCTGCATGAATTCTGTTTATAAGCAATCTTTATTCATCAATTATTTAGTCTGAAAATGTTTCTAAAGTGTTGGGCTGCTTTTCTGTTACCTTGGATTATATTTATTATGAGTTAGCTCTTATTTTTGAAAGGGAGTTTTGAGGTATTTATTTAATTAATAGAAAATTGCTGCTAACCCTCTAAAGTTGCTACAATAAACAAATAAGCTAATTGTTTTACTAAAGTCTAAATTGATCTTATGTAGCTTTCACACAGATTTAGTTTTCAAAAATGAAAATGAATACAATTGTACCTGTAGTTAGTTAGTTATTTTCTTTCTAGAAACAAAGAGTTCTGACTATTATACAAGTACAGATTTGGCTGAGTCCTGAAATGCAACAAGAGGGGTTTATCCTGGCTTCTCACTTCTGCATGTTAATTCAGATGATGCCAAAGATGTGGATATGTCATTTGGTTGTTTCTGTACTCTACCAAACGTACCCCCTGTACCCTCCTGTATTTCTCTTGAGACTTCCTTTGGCTTCAAAAGGTCTTTCTCGCAATACTTCAGCAAAAGGTAATCAAAAGAAGTCAAAGTTCCCTGAGTGTGCAGAATTAGTCAAGAGGTTCTTTAAATCAGTACCCTTTGGCAAAAGCAGTGTTATGTTATGAGGTTGGTTTTTCATGAATGAAACCAACACAATTAGCTTTCAGTGGACAAAATCTGCTGCATAACGTTTTGCTGGTGTAACCTGGATTTGGTTCCAGAAGCATTTAATTTACCGGTAAAATAAGAAAAATCTTCCCATTTATCTCGTTTTAGGTTCCAAGGCTCCCTGGGCTTCCTTTTCCTTTGGAGTGTCAGGGTGGGGATGGGCTTTAATAGTTAAAAATCACCACTGGATCACCACTAGCAGGTTTAGGACTACCAGCAGTGATCTTTTTATTACTAAAGGCTTCGCCAGAATGAAAGGAACCCTTAAGAACCTTAAAAAGAGATTATAAGCTTTTAATTATTTTAAATTAAATTCTCCTGGTGACCAATCCAGATTATGGCATGCAAAGTAATAGCAATAAGATTTTGGCCAGTAATTTATAATGCAGAACAGTGGTTCTAGGGCTGTTATTTTACATAGTGTATATTTCCCTTGGATCACTTTACTGTTAGATGCTGATTGTATGTCATGTTCTCACAGTTAAAAATACAGATAACAGTTATTACTGGACTGATAAACTAAGTTCAGAGTTTCATTTGTGTATATAAATACAGTGGAACCTTGGTTAGCAAATTTAATGCATTCTCCAGGACCTTTTGTACTACGGAAAATTTGCAAAGCACATTTCCTATAGGAATGCATTGAATACAATTTCCCTTAGGAATGCATTGAAAACCAAAATCTGTTAACCGAAACACGGTTTTCCATAGGAATGCATTGAAAACCAATTAATCCCTTCTGAATTTTTTTTGTGCTAAATGAGCCACTATTTTCTATGGATTTCCTTTTGTTATGCAAGGTTCCACTGTATCATAAATTGCCTTTTTACAAAATAATATTAGTGACTCAAGTTATTTAGAAATTGAATTTGTGTTGATAATTCTTCTTCAGTGTCTAGGCCAGACATGAAACTGACAGAATGAAGCTACCTTTTGGTGAATTCATTCTGTAGTTTCCTTCGCCTGACCTAGTGTGAGAAAGATTAGCCAGCACAACAAAGTGGCCATTGCCCAGGGTACACCCGATTGAGGCTCAATACCACAATTTTTGAGAAGGCTCTTTTTGTGAACCTTTGTTGAAAATTTATGAAAAGGCAAAATATCAAATTAGTTAAACTCAGTTTTGCACACCCTTGTGTGTAAAAGTCCTCATATATTGCTAGTTGTTCAGATTTTGTTGTCAAAATGCAATGAAAGTACATTGCAGAAGCAACAGTGTAGTAGAGAGGAAGGAAGGTATCAGAACAGGATATCATTGCTTCATAGCCTAAACGTTTCTCATTCCTGTGTAAGCTACATATGTTAAAGAGATCTGTCATTTGGTAGAGATGGGTGGAAACAGACCATACCAGGCTCAAAAGCCTCACTCCCAAATGGGAACTCTTCTGAGTGGAATAGAGTGGACCTCAGGAGGCCAAAGTGTTCTCTGGAAATTGGGTGAAGGAACCTTATGAGTGAAGCTCTGGGAAGAAAAGGCAGGGGAGAAGTAGGTTTCTTCCATTATCCACCTAGGTGTTTTTCTTTTTGCTACATAAATTGTCTTTTTGTATTTTTCACTAATATGTCTAGTTTCACTCCACAGATCTTCTGGTTCAGTTAATTCAGTTTAGCAATGCAGATTTGTCTTTTTATTTGGTCTTGAAATTCATCAGAAATGTTTAAATTATATTTTGGCAATAGGATTTAGTACTCTTCAGCTTTACTCAGGTGTTGGGTATTAAAAATTATTGATTATTAGCATAATCTGCTCATAATCTTGTTTGATTTCTATATTTGCCATTTGTTCATGTCCACATTTACAGTCATCTGTTCAGTTGCTTGAAGCTTGTGTTTGTGATAAACAGATAGTTGGCTTTACAGAACTCCATAAATCATTATCCTTTGTTTCCAACTCAGACCAAACTTTCCAGCATTTGGTTGTTTCCTAATTTTGTGTTCTAGTCACCTATGATTATAAGCATGTCTTGTTTTGGTATGTGATGAGTTTCCTCCTGAATACTTACATAAAAACTTTCAATTTCATCTTCAATATCTGTAGTTGGAACATAGACTTGATCATGGTTGTATTGATTGGGTTTTCTAGAAGTCTGATTAATATTATTGCCTGTACAACATCTTACTGCAATATTAGAGCCACTCTATTTTCTTTGTGTTTTTCATTTCCAGAATACAAGAGTTCATAGTTCTCTGACAGCAAATGGTCCGTTCTAGTCCACTTTGGTTCACTGACCAAGTATTGCAATGTTTAAGTGGTCCACTTCTTGCTTTATGGTTTCCAGTTTACCTTGGTTAATACTTCTCACATTCCGTTTCCTTGTAATACATCTTATGCAGTGTATGGCTGTGCATGTCAGCCACTAGACATCCTTTTTGGCTTCAGTTTCATCATTAGTGATAGTGCTATTCATACTTAAATGACAGTCTCATGTTCCAGCACTATCTCTTGTTTTATTGTGGACTGCCTCATAGGGTTTTCAAGATAATAGAGGTTTAGCTACAGGAAGACTATCGCCATGATGATAGCCAATATCTGGAACAGATACAGCACCTGAAGAAGTTCAGCAGTGGTTTACCATTGCCACCTTCGAACAGAAGTTAGCGTGAAGTCACCACTGTGAACTGTGAAAGATCCACTGCCAGCAGCATCTTCAGCTAGTAGCTGTCAATTCATCACCATTGAAACAGTCCATTCTTCCCTGAAGAGGATGGAGGCATCTTGGTCTGGTATCTTGGCTGTGAAGTCCATCTTTGGTGGCCCTTCTGGGAGTACAGACTTGTAGTAGAGTCTTGCCTTTTTTTGGCAGGGGTGGGGGTTAAGTATAAATGAATGTAGTTACCTAGATGTTTTCAAATGGAAAAATCAGAAGGAAAAAATCTATTTCTCAAAATTAGTTTTGATTCCTTAAAATATTTTTGTTCAATTTTTGGGATATACATGCAAAACAGTCGAGGAACAATCCAATTTGGAAAATGAAGACCTATTTCTATGCCAGGAATGCTGAATTTATGGAGAAAGATGAATGTGATCAGTTTGAATATTGATATGGTTAGCATTTAACAAGATCCCGAGGATATAAAATTTGAACTGAAATTGTTATATTTTATATACCTTTTAAAATTTACATACTATTTTAAAACAACTGAGAGATATACATCTGGCTCACCATGTGAACCACATGGTTTTTCTGCCGCCGCTGCCACCTCCACCCCCCACCCCCCTCTGCCCCATCCATGTTACTTCTCATGCCTCCCTTCAGCCTCCTGTAAGCATTAGGGTGCTTCCAAGAAGGAATCTAACACAAGTCTTGTGTAAGAGAGCAGAAAATCTTTTTTTACACAAGTGGGTGAGATCACAGAACTTTGTATGCAAACTGTGGAAAACATGAACTGATTAATGCTGGTAATTGCCATTTTTTGAATGTATTTATGTGTGCTAGATAATTAATATACCAGCCTGTCTTTATTAATAAATGCTACTAGTTCATATATGATAGAAAAACACAGCTGTTGCTTATCTTTCACCAATTTTCTCTGTGTAGGACATATAGATATGAACCTGCTGCATGGATTGGTCACTCACAGCTGCTTCCTCCTCTGGGACCACATTAACCCTCCTCTAAAGATGTCCAGTAATTGTGTGGGGCAATTATGTCCTTTTTTGAGGACCTTCCTGCAAGCACCCGGTTCAAATAATTGAAAGGTCGCTGGAGGTCACAAGGAGGGTTCTTAGCTGGAGGTGGGGGTGGAAACTGACACAATTTTTGTATGAAGTTTTTGGGAAGAGTGTGCATTTCTGGAGCAGCACTCTGAAAACTAGGAGCTGGAGAAGATTGATGGGCAGAGCCCTCTGACTTTTAGTGACTATCCATCATTAGTTTAACCCTGTGCCTTTCCCTTAAACCAGGGATTCTCAACCTCTGGCTCTTGGGCTAGATGCGGCCCATGACACCATTTCATGTGGCCCTCCACCACAACAGGAAGTGCCATGTGGTGGAGGAAGGACAAAATGGCCATCCAGCACCCGAAGCTGTCTGAGGGCATGTGACCAGGCCCCTGGCTTTAAAAGGTCGAGAACTCCCACCCTAAACAATGATTTAAAAAGTCAACTTAATTCTCCCCTTACTCCCACCTTTTGATCACTTGTTCTTTTTTAGTCTGGCCATGTCCAGATAAGGATTTTGCCTTTAATTGGACCATTATTCATTTTCCATTATGAATATTCTGTTCGATTTAGAACCTATCATCTCATTCCCTTCAGTTGCATAGCATGCTTTTTTTAGTGTGCTTACATTCACACTTACATTTCGGTGAAGGAAGAGGGCTATGAAGCTTTCTGTGACTCTTAGCAGTCCTCCCTGCCCTCTCTCATTACCACAAATCAAATTTGAGGGCCACTGGGACCATCAACCATGGTTAATGTTGATAACAATTCATCAGAATTTTAAATTTGCTGCTCATTGCACATTTTGCTTACAAATAAGTGCTTCTTACTCCATCCTATGATTGTGCTAACAGAACTCTAAATCATGGAATCTAAATATGACGCTAATATGGCATAATACATTATACTAAGGAAGAAGCGAATGATAAACTACTTCTGAATACCCAGAAAAAGTTTTTATTAAGAATAAGCACAATAGTTACAAACAACCTTTCTCTCAGGCCTTATTTTTACCAGAGTAACAGATTATCAAAATCATTTGACTAAATGCCTTCCTCATCTCTTCCTGGACAATTAGCACAACAGGAAACCTTGGCTAAAATTTTATGTAATTGTATATGTGGAGGAAATATTGTATATAGAATAGCATTCAATGTTGTGAGCTTCCATCCGCCATCTGAAATGCTATAGTTCAGCCTTATGTTACCACTGGAGAGAATTTAGGTTGGTAGCCATACCTTGAACTGAACAGTTCTTCTAACAGGCAGGTAACAAATGCAAACTCAAGGGATACAGCCAGCATGATGATTAAGTTTGCTAGAAGTACATTCACTAGATTCTGCTCTGAAAAATGTGGCTGCCTAATTTAGCTCCAATACCTGGATTTATCAGGATGCCATCTGGCTAAAACTGCAGTGCTACTTAATTTTTCAATCCAAACTACAGTCCTAACACAGAAAGTGGGCTGTGTTCTTTGAATAGTTAATAAAGAGACTTTTGATGTTTACTTTCTGCAAAATGAAACTCAATCCACGAGAGCCTTAATTTGATGTGTGTCATCACTAATGTTCAGAAAGCCATAAGAAATGAGCACTCCTTTAAATCCATTGGTGTAGTTGTCCTAAACCTGGGATTCTCAACCTGCGGCCCGTGGAAGTGCCATGTGGTAGAGAAAGGGCAAAATGGCCATCCGGCCCCTGAAGCTGTCTGAGGGAGTGTGACCCAGCCCCCGGCTTTAAAAGGTTGAGAACTGTCCTAAACCATCCAGATTTGAGTTTATTTCTTAACCAGCTGGGAAAGAGGGGTGGAGGAATGAGGATAATTCTGTGTGTAACAGGACCAAGATATAAATATAATTTACACATTGCTGTAGTTTTATTAAGATAATCTAGACATGCCAATGGCTTCGTTTACTTGCATTTTTGCATTTATTTAATTGCATTATGTAACACTTCGTAAACACTACTGAAAAACAAACTTGTTTTATCACACCACCCATAGAGTTTATTATTCAGCTTTCAACTGAGGACTCAATGTTGTTCTTTCAGAAATGCTTAAAGGAATATTGACCAGCATTTGTGCAAGGCATGTATTTTAAAAATGTGACATATTTAATGTGAAATGTATATTTGTATGTCAGATTTGGTAGGTAAAAATTACTTAACAGGGTCCTAAGGAATTTTCGCAAAATATGGTAACTTCTACACCAGCAGAAAAAAATAGTTACCTAAATATTTCCTTTGTATTTTTAAATCACACTCTATCATTTATATTCTGTATTTTTTTAAGGTGCACTGCACTTTTCAAAACAGGGAAGGCTACTAGTAAGTGAATGAAAATGCCTTTGAAAATTTATGTGATGAAAAATGTGTAACTTTCAGTATTTGGCTTAACTAGAAATTACTGCCTGTCTTCTGAAAAGGGCAAAATCTGCCTTCTGCTAGAGCTAATGATGTTACAAATCCAGTTCATCATTTCCCTTAAAACCTATCAAAGAGGCCTGCTTCTAATTGAACAAATTGTGTTTATGCCACAATACTTTTTAAAGGGTCCATCCTCTCCTCCCCTTATTTTTTTTCCACCAAGACTAAACATAGGAAGATACTGTGGATAGTCTGTTCCTCTACTTACACTCTGCCAGGTGAGGGGGGAGGTGTGTGTGTGCGCGCGCGCGCTCATATGTGCGTGTGTGTGCACTCTTAACTTGATCCTGGGTCCTCGTAAGAAAGGTAGATATTGCTCTGTCAGAGGGCAGGAGTTTTTCCTTCATCATACAGCTCATCTTTGAATAACTACAAGACTGTTTTTACACATGTACTGAAAATGAGATGTCCCTAACCTGATTTATGATTTGTAGAACACAAGTACAAAATAAATTCTATGCATATCATTTGTGTAACTCCTTAATTCTTTCTTTATCTGTGCCAGATGCACCCCCAGCATATAATGACATACAAAGCTAAAATTAACACATCTAAAAACAAAACAGAATTTAAAAGGGCTAGATGACGTCTGCCCAATATCGGGCCACGACGCAGTGAAGTGGCTGGGGTGTAAAGACAAAATAGGCGAGGCAACACACCCAGAACAACAGATTGAAAATAGCAGAGTGTATTTTTAATATAACTGTGAATATACTCCAATAAATATTCCTAATTACTACTAAATTCTAAGCTTCTGAGCTATGTTGCTGGACATGTAACATAAGCAATATCATGTATATATACATACATATACACAACACCTCACTGCGAACCCGCAGTAAATGCTGAAATATTTCCCAATATTTATTGGGAAATATTTCAGCATTTACTGCGGGTTCGCAGTGAGGTGTTGTGTACATGTATGTATATATACATGATATTGCTTATGTTAAATATTGGGCTACATCAACCGCATTTTCTCTTTCCAACATAAGGTCCTCCTCAGTAAATGTTGAGGGGCATTGTGTGCATTGTATCATAGGGGAGATAGTTTGTACTTCTCTGCATTCACACAGACTGTCATCTAGAGGAAAACTCCTTTCTCAGATTAGCCCTTGATCTTGATACCCCTGCAAGCAGTCTATTTAAAGCTTTCAACACAGGCCATGGTTGTTCTTGGCCAGGCGGTAGAGAGTCATGTGGTTCTGCCCAGATATCTGGTAGCTTCTTGCTTGCCTTCCATAGTTCTAGGGCAGTCTGTGGGGTTTGGTTGTTCGGAAGGGCAGAAGTTGTGAGGAAGCTGTGCCTTGATTTCAGTCTCTGCTTTGGTGGTTGGTGATCAAATTGCAGATGTATTTCCAAGGAACTTGCTTTGACCCACTCTGAGCAGCACTTTCTTGACAGAATTTTGGTGGAGGGATGCCAGTTAAGTAATGCACTTTGTGTAGCAGGGTTGGTTTTAGGCATCCTGTGACCAATCTTGCTGTTTCATTTAGGGCCACATCCACCTGCCCTGCATGCTTTGACCTGCACCACACTGGACTAGCATCTTCTCCTGCAAAGTAACATAAAGCTAGCACAGAAGTTCTTAATGTGTGTGGTTGGGCACCCTAAGTTGTGCCTGTTATTTTCCTCAGAATATTGTTCCTGGCAAAAACCTTCTCTTTGGTATTAAGGCAGTGGTTCTTGAAAGTGAGAGTTCGATCTAGGGTAACTCCCAAGTATTTGGAGGTGATGCAGTGTTTGAGCCTGATGCCATTCCAAGTCACCTGCAGGCTTCTTGAGTTTTTAGGCAGTTTGTCTTCAGTTGATTATCCCTGTGATGTAACCATTAAATTCAAAGCTTCAGTCAAATTTTTTCCTCAACAGCCTCAAAGGTTGTGCACTGTGATCATCTTAATAACTCTCAATAACTTATGCACTGCCTGGTTACTTCTAACTTGTGCACAGGTAGGTAATCTTCATGGACAAATTTTATCAGAATGTCAACCAAACAGAAAAAGGTAGATACATGTGGCCATATATATCAGTTGGGGATATTACTAGATGAGTGCTTGAAGTTGTTCATTTTTGCTTGCTCCATTTGCCCTTGACTCTGTTTATTAATGTCTAAGCTTTTTAAGCACGGTGCTTTTTTGCTAGATATGAAGGCAAATAGGGAGATGAAAATTAGGAAGTTGATACCATCCAGGTTCTGATGGCTCTGAAAACAACATTCTATGTAGATATGACCAAAAGTACATTGTTACTCTTCTCTTAGGAAGTGTTTCAGAGACTTTTTTTAAGTTGACAAGAAATTGAATTTTAATGTAATCTTCAGTTTCTCTTTTTACAAGACATTTTGTTACTTTAAGAGTACTTTACTAAAATACAGTCCTATGATTCCTTTGGAGCCATGATAGTTCAAGTACTGTAATATAAAATTAAGTAACTGCAATTCAGAAATCATTGTTGTTGTTTTTTGTTTGCTGAAACCTGGAAAACAAGGCCAGCTCAATAGGCATCAGCTGGCATAGCTTGAGTTTAAGATACAGTACACCCATCAAGGCAGCAACTGCACTTGACTGAACAGTCTCCATTAGTCAGAATGGAAAGCTTCAGAAGGCTTGGTCTAGCTCACCTGTGACAAGCTCAAAGCTCCCTGTTGTTCAGACACTTTTGTTTTGTTTTTTTAAAAAAAACTCCAAACAGCCTATCATCAGTACCACACAATGACAACATGGTGCTGAAGCTGAGTTTTTGATTAAAACAAACCCTGAGATGCACATTTTTAGTGTGCTTTTAGTATGCCTGCTAAGTTTCATGTAGAGAAATTTCATAATCTGGCTGTCTCTTCCATGTCCAAGATACTAGGGGGAAAGCTGACACAGACAAGGCTACCTTCTGCAATGTGGGTCAGGTACGGGTGCGTTGACTCCAACATAGTTGTGACTCTGGAGGAGGAAGTGCCAGGAATACCAACAAGGACAGCAGCAGCTGCTACTAACCCAAGCTTGTACCCAGTTGGGGGTTCAACTGAGAGTTGTTTCCAGACCTCACTGTGGATGTATCAGTTCTCACTTCTCTTGGGCTCCAGCTTTGGCATTAGTGGTGCTTGCTCATAAGAGACAAGAGACTCCCAAATCCCAGAAAAGCAACGTGGAGTGTGGGGTAGAATAAGATTGAAATAGGGCTAGTGAAGCCAGTTAGCCCTTATGTAAAACAGTCTCCTAAACCCCCAATTAAAGATGTTGTTGAAACCATGTAGCCCTTCTGTAGAACAGTCTCCCCAAACTCCAATTAAAGATGTTGTTGAGACCACTGTCCAAGTTTTAATCCTTCTTTGTTAAGACCATCATGTTTTAAATCTATGGCTCAGGGAATGGAGGGGCTGCCCATACATTGACAGGGCTCATATTGAACTGGATGTATCTCCTTTTCTGTCTTGAACTTTCTTTCCTTCCAGTGGAAGACCCTGCAAGGGTTGGCACCTGCCCTGTCAATAAGTTCAGATACCCAAGATGGAGGAAGAAGGGGACTGGAAATAGGCTTTCACCTGCCACAAGAGCAGCAGGGATACCATATGGTTGGCAATCTTCATGGTTGGCATGAAGGACTTGGCAGGTTTCATAGCATCCCATCAGAACTGCTATAGTACCTATGCACATCACTTTTGGGATCCCAGTGTACTAAATTCAGCCCAGTCTACTCAGTCTCCCCAAGCATTATGGCTTCAGCTACCCACTCGAAAGGCGACCTGAAAGTCTATGATTAGGAATCAGGCCTTTTCGGTGGTGACCCCAACAATCTGGAATGCCTTTCTGGCATATATTCACCTGGCCTCTTCCCTCCAGAAGCTTTGGAAAGCTCTGAAGTCTGAGCAATTTACAGAGGCATTTTGTGCTATCTTGCTCCCCCTGTCCACTTATGATGTTCAAAGTGTGGAATTTTCTTGTTATAATGTTGATATTTTAAGTCATATTGTAACTGTTTTATATATGTATACTTTTTTCCCTTTCATCATGCATGATAATTTTCCTGAGTGGCCTTTTGGCCAGAAGGGAGGTATACTACTACTACTACTACTACTACTACTACTACTACTACTACTACTACTACTACTACTACTTTTAAAAGCTCTCCTTATATCAGACTAGTTTATGACAAAGTAGCTAATCCTGTAACAAAAAAATAACTTCTCTAGCTATCCACATGGCTCTTAGCAAATTAGTAAATACAGTACTGCTCTCAGAACTGACACCTTTTATAAATACTATGTTACAGAAAGTTCCAATACAAAAGTAGGGATTCAAAATAACTTAGTTGCATTTAATTCTAACTTATATAAACAGGACCTAAACAGTAATTAATGTTTTACATTGTTTCCCAAGCAACCTAAGTACTGTACAGCTAAAACCTATAGCCAAACTAGCATGAATTGCTGAAGCTGAGGATTGTATCAAAGTAGAACCTGTAATTGCACAACAATGTGAGATATGTTCTTTGAACTCCTGTACATGCATACTCAGAAACTCACTCTTTACAATGAATTTACTCCCTTCTTACCTTGCCTGAATGCAAGATATTTAAGATTAACCATCCCCAATTGGATATCCTTCACATCTCCCATCAAACTCCAACAGCATGATTGTGTTGCTGGGGAAAGGATTTGAATTGTAACCCAACACATCTGGTGAGCACCTAGTTGAGGGACACTACTAGACCATGGTTCAGCTAAATCAGGGGTGCCCAAACTACGGCCTGTAGGATGGATATGGCCCGTGCCGCCTAATAATCCAGCCGGCACTGCTCCCAGAAGCAGAGGTTAAATGCACCCGCGACTGTCACAAACACATTTATGACAGCTGTGGGTGCCTTTAAGGCAACATTTTGCGCATGCGAGGGCGTGTTTTATTTCAGGAAGGAACCATGTCACTGGCCCACGGCCTGAAATGTTTGGGCAGCCCTGAACTAAATAGACTACTAACACTACATTATAGGCACAGTAATAATTGTAGCAGTACTAATCTTAAATACTAATTTTATCACTTCTTTAACTCTGCTCCTCTTGTATCCTCATCTTAACATCTATCTATTGCAGAAATGTGCTGTCTTGGAGCATAATAACATTGATTTGGTCTGATACTTGACAAAAATAAATTATATGGTTTTTAAAAAGGTGTTAACACACATTGGAACACACACTGAAACCAAAATATCTGTAACAATTAAATACATGGTCTTAATGATCTATTGTGATGGGAAACTATCAAAATAGCTAATGAAGACTATATGGCTATCTAGAGTTCCCTTCTTGGGATCTGACACTGAGAAACTAATGGAAGCAGCTTGCCCTCCCGGTGAAGTCTTTGAGTGTCTGTAGCACCTCCAACAAAAGTCCCATTGATAAATATTCTGGGAACCTGCCAAACACAAGGGAAATCAAAGTTATCTCCTGGGTAGATATGACAAGAAAATTCACACTGCATACACTACAATCTTACCACTCAAGTATAAGTAATATTATTTGCACTGCTATTCTATTGTGGCGGCTGAAGGTATATAGCACACACACAGTTTGATGCCTTGAGTACCAAAGGCAGAATAACAAAGGTTTCCCTTAATAAGCAATATCTTACATCACACAGTCTGAATTCCATTATCATAGATTATTCTA
The DNA here is from genome assembly GCA_035047345.1 of Bradypodion ventrale. Classification (NCBI taxonomy): domain Eukaryota; kingdom Metazoa; phylum Chordata; class Lepidosauria; order Squamata; family Chamaeleonidae; genus Bradypodion; species Bradypodion ventrale. Next base: position 144,419,870 of record JAWDJE010000004.1, on the reverse strand, counting down.
ATTAATTAGACAAATTAACTCATGAAAAGGACAAAATAGAAGATAAAGTCAAACAATTTGTAAGCTTTAGCATGAACTTGACATTTCAGTTTTACTTATTTAGATCTAGTTTTGCCATTTTAAAACTGAATAATAACTGAAGAACAGCTTGTGATCAATCAGGGGAGTAAACAAGGATTGAAGACTATGACTCAAGGATCAATCTTCTGCAAAGGATTGTCAGTGATATTTGTACTGCTCAACCCCTTTCAATATTTTTTTTGCAGATAAAGCCGGGATTCCCATCCTTTTCAAGCCAGGGGCTGGATCACGCTCTCTCAGTCAGCTTTGAGGGCTAGATAGCCATTTTGCACTGCCTGCATGACTGAGGGGGTGGGGGAGAGAAAGGATTTTGTCCCAACAGCTTCAAAGGGATGGTAATTTTGTTTCTTGAATGCCTTTGGAAGGGTGGGGGGCCACAAGAAATGGTGCCATGGGCTGGATCTGGCCCACAGGCTTTAGGTTGGGAACCCTTGAGATAAAGAGTAGAAATGCTAAGTTTATAAAGATGGGGAGGCTAGCTGTTGGGCTGAAGACTCCAAAATCAATAGTCATGTAAATCAGTGTTCCCCAGCCTTTGGATTTTAGACTTCAATTCCCAGAAGTCTAAGTCGATCAGTACTTTGGGGAACACTGATATAAATGACCATAGGAGTTCCAATTGTTCTGGAGCTCCCCACCTTTATTCAAAGTGACTACAATTGGGAAGAAAGTACTCACAGTCCTGCTCCCTGTCATCTTATGAAGAATATCTTGAAACTGACTTCCATTTTCATACATATCCAATTCAACAGCTGTGTAATTCACATTCATATCTCGAAATAGGTTCTTGGCCATCTTACAATAAGAACAATTTGTTTTTGAGAAGATCACTACACAATTGTCTGAGATAGTTTCCTGTGGATAAAAAAAGTTTGTGTCACATATTTTTTATTTTAAAAGACAAAGATTACTTGGTGTTTTAAAAACTAGTACTAGTGCCGAACATTTTTAACCAATAACAGAATATTCACATTTCAACTTTAATTTAGAAACACAGAATGATGGGACTTAACTCTGTGTGTGTGTGTGTGTGTGTGTGTGTGTGTGTGTGTATCTATCTATCTATCTATCTATCTATCTATCTATCTATATATATATATATATATATATATATATATATATATATATATATATATATATATATATATATATATATATATATATATATATTGAATGTTCAATAACTCAAAAACAAACTCCACTTATACTTTTAAGTCTTCTTTTGGCCCTTAATAAGCTTAGAAAAATACTTAATTGAGGTTTAATCTGGAAGAGACTGCCCTACAATCCAAATTGCATAAATAAACCTTCAGATTTACATATCTCATCTCAAACCTTCCTACCTTAAACAGTATGTAGAATGTAAAATGAGTTTTGCAAATTCAGGAGAGAAGGTTTATGTTTCCTGGTTGGGAAATTGTAGTCCAATAACATCTGGAAGACTGAACTCCACCCACTTTATCTTAGATGTAAGCTACACCAAGTTCAAAGAATCTTTCTTCTAACTAAAGGAGATGAGGTAAAAGAAAAAGAATAGATATTTTCCATGTCCCAAAGGGGAACACATAATGTGTATTAAAACTTATTATTATGTGCTTATTATTATGTGCCTATCAGGTTTATGTTAAATTAAAATGAAAATAAATTTAAAAAGCACAATTGCAAAGGGCTGCAAAATGCATATATAGAGAAGAAGATGCCAAATATGAATTGATGCACTTTCTCCTCACTTAAAACCGTGTGGTTTATTTGTATCAAATATAGCCTAGTTTTGCCCAAAGATAAAGCACAGCAAACACTACACATTACATATTAAAATTAATAATAAAAGAGAAAGACAAATGACATATAAAACACAGAGAAGATAATAACAGTGATATTTAAGAGACTCACATTTATATGACTAGCTGCAATAGTACTGGATAAATCTGTGGTAGAGGATGCACTGTTTCCCATTCTAAAAGATATAAATATACTGTATGTTACAATCATATTTTGCAAAACAGTCAGCTATTTTAATAGATCACCAAACAGCAACAATTATGTGTTCGTTTTTGTGGGAATAAAACTCCATGAACTCAATAGAATTTAGTTCTAATTTGATAGCCTGATGAATCTTCCCTTTCTTAAACTCTCCATGTATTTATGTTTCTATAACTAACTAGAAGAGATTTGTATGAAAATAACATAGTTTGGTAGAACAATGGATATGCATTGGTGGAGCGGTAGTGTGATTAGCTGCAGTATCATCGAATGCTGCTTTTGGGAAGGAGTCTGGTCTGTCTGTGGCAGCTGAGTGTGAGAAAGATTTGGAGGTTAGATTTGACAGTTTGATAAAGAAAAAAATTGGAGAGATAGGCAGGATATATCTCAATGCCATTTCCAGGGAATCCTAAGCAGGTGAAGGCACCTCCTTGGGAATACCCTGAAGGAAATGGTGAGCCACTGTGTGAGACAGAATGCTGGACTGGATGGGCTGTGGCCTGTTCCAGCAAGGCTGTTCTTATGTTCTTATGAGTTAGTGAGAAGTAGCAATCTGTGCTAGAGTGATTCACAGAAGTCTGTCTAGGGAGCTTAGAGCATGTGTGGCAGAAAGATTGAGAGCCTAAAAAGAAGCTATTTGGGTCTTTAAATATAAAACAAATATGTACATTTTACTGTTGCTTTCATCTTCACCATTCACACTCCAGAATCTACATTTCCTTTCACACATATCTGTGGTTCCTCAAAAAATATTTTATTCCTTTCTTTGAATCAAACTCTCTTCAAGGTTTATTTTATCTGGAACTGAAAGTTTCCCAAAAGTCTGTATTCCAAACATGGTTTAGTTAGGGGTTGGTTTGAATCCTCTTCACAGATACTCAGTTCTAGTCACCTCAGGTCAAGCGTCACTGCAAACATTCTCCTGGCTAAATAACCTTATGGTGAGAATGTTGTTAACGAGATTAATCATCCCTTTGTCTGAAATCATTAGCATGGGATGTGCACATTTCCCTTGTTGGTAAGGTCGCCAAGGTAAAGGTTGCCCTTTCTCAAAAGCCAGTCGTATCCAACTCTAGGGTACGGTGCTCATCTCTGTTTACAGCCAAAGAGCCAGCACTGTCTGCACCTGCAGACGTTTCCATGGACACATGGCAGGCATGGCTAGACACAGAACTCTGTTTACCTTCCCACCAAAGTGGTCCCTATTTATCTACCTGCAATTCCTACAGTCTGGCCAGGTTATCCTGCTATGGTAAAAGAGTAGATCATACTGCCAGTGACTCAACACTGAGTCTCAGGCAGCAGTTAACTAACCTGACATCCCTGAGGACTAGCGGCGTTGGTGAAGTCCACAGGTAAGGGTGATGGTCCCTAAGTGGATTAAATCCCACTTGACTCCATCTTAATGGAGGGCAGCAGCTTTAACAATACTAGTAAAGGTAAAGGCCACCCTTGCTCGAAAGCCTGTCGTATTTGACTCTAGGGTTCAGTGTTCATCTCTGTTTCAAAGCCGAAGAGCCAACGCAGTCTGCTTCTGCAGACATTTCCGTGGTCATGTGGCAGGCACGGAACGCTGTGTACCTTCCCACCGAAGTGGTCCCTATTTATCTACTTGCAATTTTTTGCTTTCAGGAGCTGGGACAAAGACGGGAGCTCATTCCGTCCTGCAGTATTCGGGTATCGAACTGCTGACCTGCCTGCCGCCTTCCAGTTCGCGTCTTCGCCACTTGAGCTACTGGCCTGGGGCTAATGAGGACTTTGCGTGCCAAACAAAGGGCTCAGGACCAGAAAAAGTGACTCGTGGAACTGGTCCGGGTGTCACGCTGCGATGCGGAAGGCAAATGAAAGGCCACACACAGCGTTATGGACTCTCAGGACAGTCTTCAGGGCTGAACGCCATGATGATGGCCAATATTCGGATTTGGATACAGCAGCAGCAGCAGCAGCAATTTCTTGCTTTCCAACTGCTAGGTTGGCAGGAGGCTGGGACAGAGACGGGAGCTCATCCCGTCGTTGAGCACTTGGGTTTCGAATTGCCGACCTTTCAGTCCTTCAGTGTCTTAACCACCCGGTCCCTATCCACCCCAAGAGGTGTTAGAACAGGGGTTGCCCAGGGCCATAGTTTGGGGGCACCCCTGTGTTAGAAGAACATCGCACCCACCGCTGCCCTCCACCCCTCGCCTTGGGCCCTCCCTTCGCAGCCAACAGCCCATGCTTTTCTATGCATCCAAAGCCCCGAGCCATCCTCGAGAGACGCCACCGACTGACCTGAGCCCGGATCCAAACCTCTTGGCTCTCCACAGCGCCCTCCGCGCCATTGGGGGGGGGGGGGGGGGGGGGGGCGGAGACTGAAAGCACGGCTTCCTGCGCATGCGCCCCACCTGCAGGAAAGGGGCTTACTCTCCGTATTCCACATGGAAGTATATATAAAAAAAGGAGATGACATGACGTCACCAACTTGAAGCCGACTAATCTGACAGTACGCCATGTTAGTTGGCCCAAAATATTGCCTTATGGTGCTTTGATTGTGTGGAGTCGTGAAAGTAGATCGGGGTTTCCCCTTTAATATCAGTGTGTGTGTGTGGGGGGGGGGAGGGTTGCGATCCACCTCTCCGCTGGCTCCCCTGGGTCCAGAAGGGTTGGGGGGACAGACCCCTTTTATCCCCCCCCACCCAGGAGAGGGGATCGAATTCACCCCACCCCATATTAAAAGGGAAAACCCGATCTGAGTTTCCCCTTTAATATGGGGGGGGGGGGTTGCGATCACCTTCTCCGCTGGCTCCCCTGGGGTTGGAAGGTTTGGGGGGACAAAAGGGGTCTGTCCCCCAACCCTTCTGGACCCAGCGGAGAGGGGATCGATTCCACCCCCTCCCAAACACTCCATTTTTAAAGAGAAGAAACCAAATAATGGGGCATCCTGTGGGGGGTGGGAATCCCCTGTCTGCCGGGTCCCCTGGCTCTGGAAGGGTTGGGGGGGACAGACCCAGGGGACCCGGGAGAGGAGATCAATCCAACCCCCCTCCCTCCAAAACACAAGAAGCAATCGTAAACGGTAGTCTGCTAATGTTTTGGTCCATCTAATATGGCGGCAGGCCACGCCCACTGGCTTCAAAAAACTTACAGCATGAAGCCTGTAGTGCCATCTCGTTTTTTATACCTCCATGCTGAAAGCACGGCTTCCTGCGCGTGCGCCCCACCTGCAGGAAGGCTTACTCTCCGTATTCCACCACCCTCTCTCAAGGACCCCACGTCGTCCCTTTGCGCGCGCCGTGGCTAACTATCACATTGCCTGCTGTTCGTTCTTTTCCTTTTAAATAAAGTCGTTGCTTGGGGATCAGGGCGGCGGGGGGGCGGAAACCTCTAGGCGCTCCTCGCGCTCTCTCTGAGGGGCTTCTCCGGCTGTCAGTCACGTTGACCACGCCTCTCCCTCCTCCTCCCAAAGGCGGAGGGAGGGCGGAGCCAGGCCAGGAAGGAAGCTTCCCTCGCGAGCGCTGACGAAGAGCGCGAGAGCCGAGGTGGGTGGGTGTTTCCCTCTCGCGCGCAGGCGCAGACGCAGGGCCAGTCAGGGCAGCGGGCGGTGCTAGTCGAGTAGAGGTCCGTGTTCTGCGCGTGCGCGCGGCGGTCGTCCGTCTCTGGGCCAGGCGGTGGTGGGCGAGCGAGCGAAGAGAGGGTCCCGTTCTTCGTCGTGTCTCTGAGGAGAAGAAGGAGAGTCGGCGAGGAGCGAGCAGGGGAGGGAGGGAGGGCTCGAGGCGAGGTCCCAAGGCCAGCGCGGCTGCAGTGAGGCGTCGAGGGCTGTGTGAGGCGATGGCGGACGTCCTGAGCGTGCTACGCCAGTACAACACGCAGAAGAAGGAGATCGTGGTCAAAGGGGACGAAGTGATCTTCGGCGAGTTCTCCTGGCCCAAGAACGTCAAGACCAACTATGTCATCTGGGGGTGAGTCCGTGCCGGGGGAGGGAGGGAGAGAGGGAGGGCGGGCGAGTGGGTAGGTGGGCCAGCCTTGAACCAAGAAAGGGGGACTTCCTCCTCCCCTGGTTGCCCGGAGAGACAAGAAAGGGGGCGTGCGGGGTGCGTGTCTGTGGGAGAAGACAGGAAGGCCACACCGTGGTGGTGGTAGTGATGGGGGGGGGGCAGAAGGGGGCCGGTGCCCCTCCGGAAAAGGCGAACAAAATCGCCCTGGTTACAGTGATTGGCTAACCTTGGCACTCCAGCTGCTCTTGAACTACAGTTCACAGAAGCCCTGGTCAGCAGGAGGGCTGACTTGGGCTGCTGGGAATTGGAAGTCCAAGAACACTTGGAGTGCCAAGGTTCGCCATCATGGCCGGCCTGGGAGGTCAGGCCAAAGGCCGCACTGGTCTCGGGCCTTCCGGTAGCTCCATGGCTTTGGAGAGGAGGGCTTGAATGGACACCTGTTCCTTGCCCCTTTCTCAGTTGGGGTCCCTCCGATCGTATGGGATGCCAAATACCTCCAGGGTTTGTGTGGCTGTGTATTAAAGGGGGAGATATTATAATTTTACACACACACACACACACACACACACACACACACACACACACACACACACACACACACACACACACACACACACACACACACACACACACACACACACACACACACACGTCTAGGCCAGAGGGTTTGCGTGGCTGTGTATTAAAGGGGGAGATATAATTTTACACACACACATACACGCGCGCGCGCGCCTAGGCCAGACCTGAAACTGCCACAATGAAGCCACCTTTGGGTGAGTTCATTCTGCAGTTCCTTTCCCTGACCTAGGCGCATGACAAAAATTAGCCGACACAAGTTGGTCCTTGCCAGGGTACTCCTGATTTCTGTTCAACAATACCACAATTGGGGTATTTGTTGAATCTCACCTTTAAAATTATGAACCACAGGGGAGGGGGCCCTGTAAAAAGGTATTTTAAAACAAAAGCTGCTGAGCTTCTTTACCTTTTGTCCTGAATGCTGGGAGAAGTGTGCCAAGTGACCTCTTTTACAGATGAGACGCTGACTGGGAAGTGGAAGGTCAGCAGTTCGATTCCCGAGTACTGCAGGACGGAATGAGCTCCCGTCTTTGTCTCAGCTCCTGCCAACCTAGCAGTTTGAAAGCAAGAAATTGCAAGTAGATAAATAGGGACCACTTTGGTGGGAAGGTAACAGCGCTCCGTGCGCTCCGGTGTCTAGTCATGCCTGCCACATGATCACGGAAACGTCTGCAGAAGCAGACAGCGCTGGCTGTTCGGCTTGGAAACAGATGAGCACTGCACCCTAGAGTCGGATACGTCTGGCTTTCGAGCAAGGGAAACCTTTACTTTAAAGAGAGAGAGTGATTGTAGTTGTGCTTATTTGAAAGTGAGGTCCACTTGTACACAGGTGGTTGAGCTGTCTGGAGGGGAGGGGGTCCTGTAAATGGGGATTTAAAAAAAGTTGAGTTTCTCAACCCTTTGTCTTGAATGCTTCTCCTCCTTCTGTGCCAAGGGACCTCTTATGGAGTGATTGTAGTTGTGCTTATTTGAAAGTGAGGTCCACACACTGAACTTTGCTGTGCTTTTGGTTCTGAGTACATACGAAAGGGTCCTGAGCCAGGGAGTCATAGGCCTGCGTGTCTGGGAGTTGTATGTCTTTAGCAGGAAGCAAATATGGAAGCGTTAGGATCCGTGGCAATTCTTTTGTCATTTTGAAACTCCATTTTAAGAGGTTGGATTCTGTTTTTAAGCTGTCATTAAGAGGTAAAGGAAATGGACTACAGTGGCTGGAAAAGGAGATGAGATTAAGTACATGTCCTTTGGGTAAATACAGAGCCCAGAAAAATATTTCACTGGAAATGGGAATGAATATTTCACAGATCGTGTCGCTGGGATATAAGAATTGCTCTTTTAAAAAATTTGATTATGTACTCTAGGTTAATGTTAGAGAGGAAAAAAACATGCACTACTTTGTTTGTATAGCCTTCCACCTCTGTAGAATATAGACCCCCCACCCCACCCAACCCCGGCAGAATATAGTGAAAGACTCAAAAGTTGCTACCCAGCACTTAGTTATCTTTGTTTGTGGCTGCAGAAGTTTATAAGGAGGAATGACTTAGTTCTTTGTTGCAAAACCTGGGATAGATGACTTATAGGGATCATTCTGAATGATTGAATTTATATAGACCTGTGCTTGTTTTGTGGTGGGGAAGGAGGTAGAAAATAATGAATTTGCCATATTTTACGGAATTGAATAGAGAAAGATACAGTGATACCTCATACAATGTCCAAACTTGGTTCCACAAGTTTGGACTTTATACGGATTTGGACTTTGTATGAGGCATGCAAAATCCTAGCCAGGATGCCTCATACAACGTCGTTTCCATAGAGATACATTATACTGTAACAGCACAGACTTCAGGGCAAAGTCAAGGAAACAGACAGGAAACTGACAGAGCTTTAAGAAATCATTGTCTAAAGGCTAAAAACATTACAAAAACATGTCAAACAACCCTGATTGTCCAAGAACCTGAAGAATGCTGCAAAAATTCCAGGAATGCTTCTAAAAATTCTGATGAAAAAATTCAAAAAAATCCAAATTCACGCTCAAAACCACTCCTAAACACTCTTTGCCTTGTGCAAAACCCACAAGAGCAATGCACGCATGTGTCCTGCCTTTTATACTGCCCAGGCACAATGCAACCTAGGGAAAACCCCAATGCCTCATACAAAGTCGGGCGGCTTTGTATGAGGTAACTTTTTTCAAGAAATTAGGCGATGTTGTATGAATTCGACGTTGTACGAAGCGGACTTTGTATGAGGTTATTACTGTACATGACATTCTATGTGTGCTTCCTTCCCTTTGTTAAATGTCACCGTTGTGCATCTTTTGTGATGGGAACTAGGTGCTACTTCTAAGTCCTGTATGGGAAAGTAAAGGGAACAGCAGCAGGAAGATGATTTCCCCCCAGTTCTTACCCCAGCTTTTCTTCTGTGGAATCTTGATTGGACCAAGTAGAAAGATGGGCTTGAAAGAGTCATTGGCATAACTTTCTAAATATAAAACGATGGAGAAATAGATGTGAAAATCTTTGTTACAGAGCTTCTTGTTGAGGTGTGACTTTGTGTCTTTCTGATTGGGACCAAAGCTTGCAACATGGATTCTGTTGTAGAGGCATAATATGCTGAGATTGGGTACCCTGTTCCTGTTCTTCAATTCCTTGCATAGCTGCTAATAAAAACACATTGCTGGGAGTGCATTTATTTATGCTGACTAACTATAAATATTGTTTGTTTGGCCTTTTGTTGTATCCGTGATTAAGTGTAATACTATCAAAAGGGCGGGGTACAGATGTGAATTAATAATAATAATAATTAACGGTTGGATTGAATGGGATCTATCTCCTTTGGGTTGATGAAATCTGAGTTTACTGTATAACTTCATTCTGCAATGAACCTATTGGGTGATCTTAGACCAGGAGTTCTCAACCTTTTTATGTTGGGGCCGGGTCACATTCTCTTAAACAGTTGAGGGGGACAGACTGGTTGTCCCCCCACCATTTACGGCTGTCATAAACATGTTTATGATGGTCGCAGACTCATTTACGGCTGTTGTAAATGTATTTACGATGGCTGCAAATGAGTCCACGGCCGATTCCCGTGGCGGTGGCTGGAGTCAGGGCCAGATTATTTGGCCCCGTGGGCTGGATCCGACCCATGGGCTGCAGGTTCATAACCCTTGTCTTAAGACAATTCACTACCACCTCAAGTCCATTTTGTCTATGAAGTTGGTGTAATAACCCGGACTTTCATTTACAGAACTGTTTTAAGGCAGAGGAAGTACTTGAGTGGTTTGCACTATGTAAACATGATGTATTATTGTTCTTTGTTTTTCCTCCCAAAAGGCTGATCTCTTTTATCCTTCTAGCACTCTAATGGCTGGTTAGTTACAAAGATGGTGTCTGTGCCAGGACTTGAGTCTATTCAGTTCATGACTGAATATGATTCTGAAGGAAGCTCCCCAAAGGTGGGATTGAAGACTCTGAGTACAGTACTTAAATGCCTGTAACATTTTTAAAGTAAATGTAAGTGAAACTAAGAGTGTAAGGTTATCATGTTCACTCAAGGACTGTACTGACACAATGGATGAGGAGGGTTGGTGGTAGAACATAGAGTTTGAATAAGGAAGATCAGGTTCTGTCTGTAGCAACTCAACAAGGAAAGTATCCTGCCTGAAACCTCAGAGAGCTGCTGATGGATACTTCAGTTGCTTGAGTTAATATCCAACAGAGCAATTCCAGCAGTAAGTATCTGTTAAAGTACTGTATTCAATTTATTTATTGTTGAGCATCTCTGATTAAGGAAGATGTTTGTTAGCACCCCTGACAAAACAAACAGATCTGAAAAGAATAGAAATAGTAAAGAGGAAAAAAGAAGAAAAAGTAAAGAGGGAATGATTTTGGGTTTTTTATACCGATTGTATTCCCATGGCCAGAAGGATAAACCATTGGACTATGTCCTGTACCTGTTCCTGGATAGGTTTTTTTTTGTTATTTCAAGAAGTAAGCCAAATCAGAATCTGGGGGAACTCATACTGAGTGAAACAACACTGAAAGAACACTAAACACAATTGCATTGTATAGACTGGTTACAGTACTCTACCATATCAAAGAGTAAACAAAACAAAAGGACAAAAAACATTGTGGCACCTTAAATACTAACTTCTCTACAGTGTTTTAATGTTAGCTTTTGTGGATCCACAAAAGCTAGCATTAAAATACAGGAGTTAGTTTTTAAGGTGCCACAATGTTTTTTTGGTCATTTTTTTGTTTTGTTTACTCTCTGATATGCTTGCACAGACTAACACGGTTATCACTTCAAAAAAAATTTACTATGAAGAATACCAGTTTTTTGACAGTGTACCGCTCTGCCTCGGCATGGCTTTTCCTTTGTCTACAAATGCATATGATGCTCTACTTACATGTTACAGTCTGAGCTCTTCGAAAACAAGCATGGTGTGCAAGTTCACATTAAAGTTTGTCAAAGTTTTTAGAGCACTCTCATTTAGATGAAAATAGAGAAACTATGTAGAAATATCTTGGAAAAGCAAACAATTCCTCCCACTCACATAATACAAGGATGATTATTTAAAAATTATCATTGTGACTGAGGCTCAACAGTGATGTTACAAGTATACCTAAGGTTTTGCTGTCAAAATTAATGACTTCTCCAGTATTTTTTTAAAGTCAATGTTTCTTATGTGTTTGTTAGATTGTTGTAATATTTCTTGAAGCAGTGAGAGTGATCTTCATAATTCATCTTCAGAATGTAATGGTCATACAAATAGTAATTTCTCCTCAATAATATATTTCTGAAGCCATTTTACAGTAAACAGAGGAAACCCCTGTTGAACTGCATGGGCTAGATCAGTGATGGCGAATCTTTTAGAGTCTGAGTGCCCAAACTGCAATCTAAAACCCACTTATTTATTGCAAAGTATCAACACAGCAACAGGGAAGGAAGTAAACACTCCCATTGGGCTGCTGGGCAGAGGGGCAGGATGAATTCTGTGTTGGGTGAAGGGAGGAAGCACTCCCATTGGGCTGCTGGGCAGAGGAGTGGGGCAAACTGTGTGCTGGGTTGACTGCACAGGTGCCCAAAGAGAGGGCTCCGAGTGCCAACTCTGACATGTGTGCCATAGGTTTACCACCACTGGGCTAGATACAGGTTAAGATTGTAATGTTATGAACATTTATTTGAGAATATGTTCCATTAGAAATTGCTTTGCTTATTTGTTACCAACAAGTGCAGTGCTACTTTGCATGCACTGTAAGTGCAGAGGCCCTACATTTGCACTAGTGGAGGCATGGGTAGCAGGAGCCAGAAAATAACTTTGGGCAGAAGTAGTGGCTCAATCTTAATTTTGTTTGTGTCCTAATTTTGAAGCATGTGGCTCATCCTATTTGTGGTTTCAGGATTATGAAAGGCAAGTTTGTAGTATAGAATATGGTCAGGAAGAAAACACTAAGGATGAATAATAGGACTTGGATAATCTTATATTAAAGTTGCAAAGCTTTAACAGATCCTAGACAACTCTTGTGAACTTGATATTGTAGAGAGTTCTGTGAATAATATGGGCTACTTCAAAAAGGTTGGCAAATATATTTATGCATAAAAGTAATACATCCCATAATGTAGTCCTATACAGTATAGTGCTGTTTCAATATATAGTAGAACCTCAGATAAAGTCCAAACTCCGTTCCACAAGTTTGGACTTTATCCGAATCAAATGCACTTTCTTGGAGTGCATCCTGAACACAGAGCAGAGCATTACTGTATTAGGTCTATGAGTAGCTGTTCCAAAATAACATATTACGAAATATATTTTGGTTTATGCAAACATTGGCGGTCAAATTGATAACATTAGACAGGCACACCTGATTATTTTCTTACACATTCTTGCTTTTAGGGATGTTTCATTGAGGTCCCAGCTGTGGCTCCATAATCCCTTTTTATTTTCTGTGCAAATTAGTGATAGCAATTACACTTACATACTGTCCCATAGTACTTGTGCACTCTGGGTGGTTCACAAGGTAATTAGCAGGCAAAGGACTCACCAGATAGTTCTTGGATTCCGTAGCTTTGCTCTTTTCTCTCTTCTCAGGAAAGAGATCTGAAAGGCGTGAGGCTGGGGAAGACTGAACCCAGTTTCCTTACTGTGACCAATAAGTGTGTCTGTCAGCATTTTTAAACCTCTATTAACATTTCAGCCCCATTTTTCTTTTGTAGTCCATGCACGCAGTATGCTTCTAAGAAAGCCTTCTTCAATCTGATGCTTTCAAAATATTTTGGGTTTGAGTGTCCATGATCCCTGGCACTCTTACCCTTGCTAGAAGAGACTGGTGAGTTATAGTGCACAGTATATGGAGGGCACTAACTACATTAAAGATAGGACTTCTTGTTTGCTCCTTAGCTCATGCAGGGGTTAATAGCTCTGGAGAAGTAAATGTTGCTTCTTTGGCTTTCAGTTTTTTCAGTCAAAATATGGAAGGGTTGGTTAAGAGCTAATTTCGCTGGATGCTTTTACTACCAATTTCCAGTTTCCTCAATGTTTGCATTGACAGCTGTCTTTTTCTCATACCAAATAGACCATCTTGAATTGTAACTTACATGTGGAAGAGAGTGCTTGAATTCTTGAAAAGACTGCCTTTAATAGAATTGGTCTAACATGAAAGTAATAATGGTAAAGCCTTGTTGTTGTTGTTGTTCAGTCGCACAGTCGGTTCCGACCCTTTGCGACCCTATGGACCATTGTTCTCCAGGCACCTCTGTCCTCCACCATCCCCCTCAGCACTCCCAGCTCTGTGCCCGTTGCGTCCACAATACCATCTAGCCATCTCATCTTTGGCCTCCCCCTTCTTCTTTTGCCCTCCACCTTTCCCAACATCAGGGCCTTCTCAAGTGAATCCTCCCTTCTCATTTGATGTCCAAAATACTTTAGCTTCGTCTTTACTATTAGCCCTTCCAATGAGCAGTCAGTGTTGATTTCTTCTAAGATTGACCTATTTGTTCTCCTCGCTAGGCTTTGTGTATGATGGAGGGAGATAATTTAAGATGAAAATATTGTCTTACTATCCTTTTATCCTGGATTTTCATGGTTATACCAGTTGTCTTGTGAACTCTGGGAAATTACTTTGGTGCAGGTAAGTTGCAGGGAAAGGAAGAACAAGCAGCTGTGGTGGATGAGGAAACAACTAGGCAAGCTGATGGTCGGCTATTGTGAAACCATTTCCAGAGTAGTTTTGTTGTACAGTATATGTAGCTTGTTTTTGTCGTCACTTCAACGGTGCAATTTTTTCTTTTGGATCGTAACCGTTAGCCCCATAATTCTTGTGTCACTTCAACAATGTCAGGGTGGAGGATTTGTATTTGTTGCAGTAAGAAATAACATAATCTTTTGGAACCTTGAAGACTTATCAGTTTTGTATGTGTATGTTTGGTGCAAGCCTTCCACAAAAACATGCCATATTAAATATCCTAGACTGAATCTTGCTGCATAGGTTTGTTGTCATTAGTTTATTGTGGCAGTTTTTTTGCAAATTGAACCATAGATGGTATATACCAGGGGGTTCTCAACATTTTCACATTGTGAGCTGAACCATGCCCCCTCAGACAGCTGAGCGGGTCGGACATGTGGTTCCCCCTGCTGTAAACACTGCCATAAACTGCATCCACAGCTGTCGTAAACAAATTTGCGACAGCAGCGGCTGCTTTTACAGTGTGTTTTCACCTGGTTTTGCTGCTTCTGCTGCATCCGGTGGTGGCAGCAAGTGTGACGGCGGCACATTTTCGGCTGTTTTCACTGATTCCGCCATTTCTGGTGGTGGGAGCGAGGGCAGTGGGCCACATGAAATAGTGCCACAGGTCGGGACCTGCCCACGGGCTGTAGGTTGCGAACTCCTGGTATATGCTGTTTCCAGATCTAAATCATCCTTGCTTTTTATTCTTTACAGGACGGGGAAAGAAGGTCAGCCAAGAGAATACTACACTTTGGATTCAATTTTGTTTCTTTTGAATAATGTACATCTCTCACATCCTGTCTATGTCCGTCGTGCTGCAGTAAGTATATTTCCCAAATGTGCACTCTAGTATTGGTTGTGGAAGTTTCTAAATTGTCTGATTGTCAATTGAACATTCCAATAATTTGGGAATGTATCCTGAGAAATTCCAAATTCAGCAAGTGTACATCATGATTCTGCAGCATCTAGTTCAGTTGAAAACATTTGCATCAGTGCATTTAAACAACTATACCTAGTAATAGTTTGTTTTGTGGAAGGGTCTGCTTAGCTTTTAATAAGAAATAAAAAAATAAGAATTGGGTGGAAAAAGATTAATGATTAGGCAACACTAGTGGTAGCTGGTGACTGAAATGCAGACCCTTACCAGAGAAACTGGTGAGTGCTTGATGCAATTAACCATTCAAAACACTTGTACAAGAAGTATGTGATTTTCTGTTTTTTATATATACCAGTATCTTGTAGTTGGATATTATAGACTTAACTCTTATTCTCTGCTAATGGCATTTAGAAGTTGAGGAACAGTGTTTCCAGGGAATCCTAAGCAGGTGAAGGCATCTGCTTGGGAATACCCTGAAGCAAATGATGAACCACTGTGTGAGACAGAATGCTGGACTTGATGGGCTGTGGCCTGTTCCAGCAAGGCTGTTCTTATGTTCTTATGTACACTCTTCTCCCTACCGCTTAACTCCTTGAAATACTATATATCAGCCCTTTTGAGATTGTTAGAACTATATTAGCTGTAGTTAATGCTGTCTCTTGATCTGAAACTAGTTGGAAGTGGGATTGAGCTCCTATGCTAAGGACAAACTTTGGTAGCTTTAATTATTATTCATGTTTGCTGATAAACTTTCTTGCACCTGTAAGCAAAGGATGCCAGTCCTAGGAGCCACAAGTATAAATGCACTACCATGTACACAGTTCAATAGTATAATAGAACTTAACTGGTTTCAGTTTTCCCTCTTACAGTAATATTGGATTTAGATTTTTGATCTAGTGTACTAGCAATACATGTTTAAAAATCAAATGTTGCAACATTCTGATTTGAGCATAGATCAGGGATTCTTAACCTGTGGCCCGTGGGCCCTTCACCAGCTCTACCAGACCAGGAAGTACCATGTGGCGAAGGGCTAAATGGCCATCCGGCTGCTAAAGCTGTCTGAGGGAGCGTGACCCGGCCCCCATCTTAAAAGGTTGAGAACTCCTAGCATAGATAAAGAGACAAAACAATCTCAATGTCAATGTTGGCAGATCCAGTGGTGAATCTAATTACATTCAGCCAATACTGTCAGTTTTCTGAGAAAAAATTAAATTGGAAAATTTTCTGGAAATTTTAGTACATCCAATGAACTTAAAAACAAGATGCTGAACTTTGAATCAGATAAAAAATGAAATAGATGAGAAGACAAACTAGAATAGTCAAAGCAGTGAGAAAGAAACTAACACTTCTATCATAAGCTGTGGTTGTCTGTTCATGTGCTTTGAGCACAGTTTTAAGTATCTTCCACTGAGGCCATGGGGCTACCTGTGGTTTTGTCTTCACTGTTTGCTGAATCACTTGTCCTGTTTAGTTAACACACTATTTTTTGCTTATTATACTTTGTTATCATTGCTTAGTTTAAAGTAACCAATGATTAAAATTGAATCAAAGGCATGTTCAACTTTTCAAGTTGATGAAAAGAAATGATTGTTTGGTGTGTTTATTAAAAATGGGGCTGCGGTGGCTCAGTAATTAAGAAGCTCACCTTGTTAGCTGGAAGGCTGGCAAGTCAGGAGTTTGAAACCTGGGTACGGCATGACGGATTGAGCACCCGTCTTTGTCCCAACTCTTGGAGACATGAAAGGAGCCTCATTTGGGAGTTTCCTGAGTGGAGTTTCTTCTTCAAAAATACTTTCAACCCAGAATATTATTATTATTATTAAAAATGAAACAAAAATTAATCACAGTTTAAAATTTCACTTTAGTTGCCTAGCTGAAAGGTAAATTCATACCTTATTAGTTCATGATTTTACTTTAAATGCTCATTAACCCTAATGATTAAAACATATTTCAGTCTCATGCGAGCTTCTATGGATGCCAGCTGAAAAATGTTAATAACAGCTTTAAAACTGCCAACTCTAATGTATTGATACGTATTTGTTATTGTTAATATACTGCTCAAAAAAATAAAGGGCACACAAAAATAAGGCATCCCACGATCCGAATGACTGAAATATTGTATTCCTATTGTTGTTCACATACTGTAGTCGAATGTGCTGACAACAAAATCACACAAAACTTAACAATGGGAAACAAATTCATCAACCCATGGAGGTCTGGATTTGGAGTTACACTCAGAGTGACAGTGGAAGAAAACACTACAGGCTGATCCAACTGTGATGTAATGTCCTTAAATCAAGTCAAAATGAGGCTCAGTAGTGTGTGTGGCCTCCACGTGCCTGTATGACCTCCCTACAATGCCTGGGCATGCTCCTGATGAAGTGGCAGATGGTCTCCTGTGGATCTCTTCCCACACCTGGACTAAAGCAACCCCCAACTCCTGGACAGTCTGTGGTGCAGCGTGGCGTCGGTGGATGGAGCGAGACATGATGTCCCAGATGTGCTCAGTTGGATTCAGGTCTGGGGAACGGGCGGGCCAGTCCATAGCATCAATGCCTTCATCTTGCAGGAACCGCTGACACACTCCAGCCACATGAGGTCTAGCATTGTTGTGCATTAGGAGGAACCCAGGGCCAACCGCACCAGCATATGGTCTCACAAGGGGTCTGAGGATTTCATCTCGGTACCTAATGGCAGTCAGGCTACCTCCGGTGAGCACATGGAGGGCTGTGCGGCCCTCCAGGGAAATGTCACCCCACACCATTACTGACCCACCACTAAACTGGTCATGCTAGAGGATGTTGCAGGCGTCTCCAGACCCTGACACGTCTGTCACATGTGCTCAGTGTGAACCTACTTTCATCTGTGAACAGCACAGATGGCGAACCTGCCAATCTTGGTGCTCTCTGACAAATGCCAAATGTCTTGCACAGTGTTGGGCTGTAAGCACAACCCCCACCTGTGATCGTCGGGCCCTCATACCACCCTCATGGAGTCTGTTCCTGACCGTTTGAGCAGACATAAGCACATTGTTGGCCTGCTGGAGGTCATTTTGCAGGTCTCTGGCAGTGCTCCACCTGTTCCTCCTCGCACAAAGGCAGAAGTAGCGGTGCTACTTCTGGGTTGTTGCCCTCCTACGGCCTACTCCATGTCTCGTGATGTACTGGCCTGTCTCCTGGTTGTGCCTCCATGCTCTGGACACAACACTGGCAGACACAGCAAACCTTCGTGCCACAGCTCTCATTGATGGGCCATCCTGGATGAGCTGCACTACCTGAGCCACGTGTCTGTCTTGTAGGCTCCGTCTCATGCTACCACTAGAGTGAAGGCACTGCCAGCATTCAACAGTGACCAAACCATCAGCCAGAAAGAAAAGGAACTGAGAAGTGATCTGTGGTCATCTCCTGCTGAACCACACCTTTATTGGGGATGTCATGCTAATTGCCTCTGATGTCCACCTGTTGTCTCTTCCATTTGCACAACAGCATGTGAAATTGATTGTCAATCGGTGTTGCTACCAGGGTGACAGTTTGATTTCACAGACGTGTGATTGACTTGGGGTTGTTGTTTAGGTGTTCCCTTCATTTTTTGGAGCAGCATATATTTTATGTAACAGTTATGTAGAGAGGAGAAGAAAAGGAAGATTTTATGTGGAAAAATTAAGCATGTGAATACACCCACATCACTGCATTTAGTTTATCCTTCTGACAAAATAACTTTATCAAGTGTGTGATAACATAATTATGAACACACACTTAAAATCTTGAAAAATGTTTTGTATTCTTTGTGACAATTCATTGATAATATTTATGAAATATCCATATGAGAAAGTTTAACATCAAACTTCATATGTGCTGCTATTACGGGTTTACAGCGTTTTTATAGCCCTTTCTGTGTTACTTTGTGTTTATGACCTTTCATTTTATTTTATTTTAGACTGAGAACATTCCTGTTGTGAGAAGACCTGATCGAAAAGATCTCCTTGCCTATTTAAATGGGGAAAATTGTGAGTAGAGGGTTTGTTTGTTTTTTGCACTGGGAAAGATGTTGGTGATCTGTGTATGGAGGAACTCTCTTCAGATAATGGACAGACCATTATATGGTGGGTGGGTATTTTTCTGATGTCACTTGTGGAGTTTCTGTTGAAGCTTTGGGTGATCTGTGGAATGGGCAAATGGCTAGACCAGTTGACATGCATCCTCCCACAATGTAAAATCAAACTGCCCTGGTTTACTAGGGAGCTTGTGTTGATGAAATGAATGAGATGGATACTAGATGGTCAAAAACTCAGAATGAATCCAACCAAACATGGTTAGAGCACATTGAACAGCCTACTCTGTGGTAGTGGCAGTGAGTTCATTCTTCTTTGCCACTTTTATATCTATGCAGAGTTGTCCAGTGAAGTTCTTTTGAGCAGTCCAGGGCCTATTATAGGCTGGCCTGCGGCAAGCGAATGCAAAATGCATTGCAGCCTGCTGTCAAGAATTTCCATGCTCTCTATCATTCCGTACTGGGATTTGGAAGCACTGTTTTACAGTGGATTTGGTCCTTCCTGGTGGGGAGAGAACTTGGAAGGTACTGCCGGCGGATTCTGTTTCAGCTCTCTGACTACATGAAACAGGGAGATAGTCTGGAATTTGGGGTTTTACTTTCACTATTCTGTGAATAACATCCAATTCTAAGTCTCCTTTCCCTTTAATTCCAAGGAAGCTATTTTGGTTCTAAATTGGTCCCCAGTGTCAATAATAGACTGGAGGATGGTGAATAAACTGAAACTTAATCCAGATAAGACAGAGGTACTCTGGATCAATTGAAAGGCAGAAACACAGATCAGAGAAAAGGGATTCAGCATGTGCTGGATGGGGTTACGCTCCCTCTGAAAATACAGTGCTCAGCTTGGATATATGCTCTTGGATGTGTTTCTGAGCTTGGATGCCTAGGTTTAGGTGGTGGCCAGGAGTGCTTTTACACAGCTAAAACTAGTGTGCAAGGTGCCACAGAGATATGTGCCTTATTTACATCCTGGCTGAATTACTGTAATGCAGTCTTGCATGGGACTGCTTTTGGAAGGTGTTTGAAAACTACAGAAAGATCAAAATTATGTAGCCAGGTTATTAACGGGGGCTGGTTAGAGGGATCGCATAAACCCACCATTTCCTGGTAGTTTGTTCATTCTCGTTTGGTTCAGTACTGGCTCCAGCCACTGATTTAAAACTAAAGCAGCTTTCTCTGATTTAAATGGAAGGGGAGAGAGAATCGGGTATAATTAGCATAATGGTATCACTGACCTCCCCATCTCTATATATATAGTCTCTCCATCAGTTTCACATATATATTTAATTACAATAGGGGACAGGGCAGATCATTGAGAGACATTGCAGGCTAATGGCTAGTCCCCCTGTACCACATTCTGGAATTGAAGAACTGGAGACTGTAAGAGAGGATCTCCCAAGCCTTCTTCCACAAAAGTGACTTAGAATGCTGTCCTGATTGATGACATTAAATTAGAAATATTTCTCCTATCTGGTTCCTTTTTACACCACAGGCCTGACCACGTCCTCTTGACAGCTGAGTGGGCTGGACCATGCCCCTAGGAAGTAGAAGTAAATACGCCTGCTTTCATGTTTACGACAGCCGCAGGTGCATGTACAGCTGATGTAACCGCATTTACATATGTGTGGGTGCATTTTACGGCTGTCATAAATGCACCCACTTCCTGGTGCGCTGCCACCGGGACACATTAAATGTTGCTGTGGGCTGAGGCTGGTCTGTGGGAACTCCTGGTATAGATCATCCACCTAGACAACTAAAATGGTATGTGCCCCATGCCCAGGTTTGCAACCAGATTGAAGTCTACCTAGGTAATCTGTTTCGTCTAGGAATTTCTGGAGCTGGGAGGCCACCATAATTTTCAAGCTTGTTGCCCCAAAAGAAATACTGTAGACTGGCCAATAAATATCCACCATGGTGGGTTCACATGACTTTTTTTTTCTAGCAATGGTCTTCCTTGGTTTCTTTAAGAAAGATACTTGGTTGTCCGTTTGCCTACCTGGCCATAACTTTTGTAGCTGCTTTTGTAAGTTCAGAGGGGCAAGAGTCCTACTTGTTTATTTTTGTTTTACTTTTATGTCTATCCTTGGGCTGGGGTGGGGGGGCGGGGGGGTGACACAAAACCAATAATAGAATTAATGGCTGTTGATTTTCCTTTCACTGACATAGGGTTTAGCCCAGGGATCTGCTGTCAAGGTTGTCCAGCCCATGTGAAATGGAACACTGCTTCAGGACAACTAAAACCTCTTTCCCTTAATACCAGTAGTACACCCCTATTCCATTTTCCCCCTCTTGTACAGCATAGCTTTAATGCCATCTCCCTAGGTTACTCCATTCTTTTCTGTCTTCTGATAACATATTCTTCCAGTAGCAAGCAGGGATATGGAATTGCAAAAAAATTGTAAGATTCTTTTTTCAGAGTAGAAACTAATCCTCATTGTTCCACTGAGGTTTCCCACAAAAGAGAGGATGCTATCCCTTTGATGGTGTTCCCATTAGCACTGTCCATGCCCAAGGAGTTCACTTATATATGTCTGAAGCCCTTGTGCAGGTTGCCGATAGGAGTGGGTTGATCCTTTCTGGCACTGAAATGCTATATCACATACTCTTAAGTACCTGGTTGTATAAGGAGGTAAAATGGCAACTTACAGTTTTCAAACCCTACGTCCATGATGGCTAACCTTGTCACTCCAGATGTTCTTGGACTTCAATTCCCAGAAGGCCAATCACCCTGTGAATCCACATGAATGGGTTTACTAAGATTCATCCGGCCCGTGCTGCCCTCGTCGCTCCCGGAAGCAGAAGTAAAACACGCCCATAAACAAGGTGCTTGGGTTTCTGGGAATTGAAGTCCAAGAACTTCTGGAATGCCAAGGTTAGCCATCATGGACCTAGGAGGCAACAGGAAATAGAAACAGCAAAGTTCAGTGACATTCTTCCCTGCTAGATGTTCCTTTGGAACATTTCCTCCTTGCAGGGTATATTGGATGATAAAACAGATAGCTAGGAACAGCTTCATAAAATGAATGCTAACTTAAGTCACTGACTGAGAACATATCAGTGGAGTTCATGTGAAGTTTACCATTGTCATTTTATTGCTGTAAACATAGGATGATTAGTTGAGAAGGGGGCATGGTTGTAAACTACTTTAGCATGGAGAAAATACCTTGATGGTCCCCCTCTTCTTTTGACTGCTTTGTGTTTGTTAACTTTTTAAACAAGTTATTCATATTTTATTTTTATTTCTCTTTTTTTAGCCACATCGGCCAGTATAGACAGAAGCGCACCACTTGAAATAGGCCTTCAGAGGTCCACTCAAGGTATAGTTTAATTATTAAATATTTTAACCTATCACTTTGTAGAAGGATGCCCATTCTTGAATGTTAATTTCTTTTTCTCCTCATAGTTAAAAGAGCAGCTGATGAAATATTAGCAGAAGCAAAGAAACCAAGAATAGAGGTATGCTAGTGATGTTTTCGTAATCTTTTGTGGACTGGTGTAGGTTTGTTTTCTTTCTCTTGGAAGATTAAGATACATTTTATTACTATTTGTGGTCTCATAATGCTTTTCATAGCTATTTATAGCACATACACAGTATATCCAATTGATACAGCTATTTTGCACTTTGAGTTAATGACTATAATCAACAATATTTAAGATCCATATAATCATTCAGGCTTGTATGTGGAGTTATTTGTATGACATATCCATGGCATGGTGTAACATTTGGAATTTTCTACAAAGTAGTTTGCCAGATGGGATTCTATAATAGTTTGCCAGGTGGGATT
This sequence comes from Bradypodion ventrale, assembly GCA_035047345.1. NCBI lineage: Eukaryota > Metazoa > Chordata > Lepidosauria > Squamata > Chamaeleonidae > Bradypodion > Bradypodion ventrale. The sequence continues at coordinate 144,397,324 of JAWDJE010000004.1, read as the reverse complement.
GCCCCAGCCCTGTGGAACCTCTTATCACCGGACCTGCGCCTCCAGACGGAACTGCTCCCCTTTAGAAAGGCACTCAAGACCTGGCTGTGCCAGTGAGTGTGGGATCCATCTTGTTGAACAGTCCAGGTCCGCTGGCTAGTCTAGTTGCCCAAAGTTACAGGTCATTGCTGGGAGTTGTCAGATGTTATATGTAGCTGTTTTTATGCACTTTTTGTATGGTCTTATCTTGTTAGCTTTTTACTGTTTTTATTTTCTTAAGGGGTTAGGGAGGGTCTGGGCTGGGTTTTTAGATGTTTTTATGACTATGTGTTTCTATGTATATGTTGTTAGCCACTCTGGGTGGCGCTTGCACCAGAAAAGCGGGATACAAATGAATACATAATAATAATAGGAGGCTGCATCTGATTAAGAATGAGAAAACAGGAAAACTCCATTTGAGGCAAAGACAAGGGCCAAATGGATTATATAAATGAGAAAACAGGAAAACTCCATTTGCAAGAGTCTTATTTAGAACACCAAAGATTTAGATAAAGGTCAAGAATTGTTATGTGTCATTCCAAGGATAGATCAAGTAGATTAAGAACTATCTTAGCAGCATTTTGGCATGGTTATAACTTAGACTAGGGATCGGCAACCTATGGCCTGTTGCACCAAATCATCTGGGCACCACCCTCGCTTTGGCCGCTGCCGCTGCAAGCAGCAGCAGATGCAGATGTGTTTATGGCAGCATTTACTGTCTGAGGGGTTGTGACCCAACCCCTGACTTTAAAAGGTTGCCAACCCCTGCCTTAGACGCTAAACTGAATGTTTATTATCAATTGGTTCAAGTAAGTTTATATGGTTCTTCTTTCGTGTCCCAATCAAATTGTGGACTGCCAAAATGAAGCCACTTTCTTGACTTTGTTGTTAGCCAAACCTCATCGGTGCATGTTTTTGGCAGTAATTGGCAGACTAGTAAATGAGCTGGATTATATGGTTAGAATGCCAATTGGCAGGTATAGTGCTCAGACACATGAAAGGCAACTTGTGCTTAGACTTTTGTCCACATAACTTAGTTTCACTGAATCTTGGACTTTAATTATATCCCTATAGGAAACAGAAGTATAGTTGCTGCAATATAGTTTTTCTAGCCTAAATATCTATATAATATGGTCCATGCTCTGGACTATCTATGGAGGAAGTATCTAGTGCAAATAAAAATTACTGCTATATATATATATTAGCATAGTTGGGTTCACTGTACTCTTTGGCTAATATGGATTCAAGGCAAAGTCTTCTAAACGTTCTCATTAGGATGAAGAGTGTGTACGTCTTGACAAAGAGCGGCTGGCAGCTCGGCTGGAGGGTCATAAGGAAGGCATTGTACAGACGGAGCAAATCAGGTAAGTCTAGGACAGTGTTTCCCAACCTTTGGTTTTTGGACTTCAATTCCCAGAAGCCTAAGTCAATTCTTCAAAGTGCTGATCAGCCAATGTATTGACTTAGGCTTTGGGGAATTGGGCCACCACTTTGGGAACCACTGGTCTAGGGTTCCCAATGAATCTTTTCAGTGGCAAGGTCTTTCTAGAATTTATCTTGGCAAAAATGACAATTTGGTAAACATTCTTTATCCCTGTAGTGATGGTGGAGATATAGTATGAAATTCATTTGCAGACATTTCATGAAAATATTGAAATAGGGATTTTTAATATGTACATGACTGTTGCTAGGGCAAGCCAGTTAGGGAGCATATAAAAGTTTTAAATAATAAAATAGTTTTTGAGTTTCATCAAAAAGTCATGTGAATGTTAGATAAAATGCATGGGGAAAAAACAGCTTGATGTTTTCATAATGGATGTGCTGGAACTTCTTTTTCTTGTTGCTCAGGTGTGTTCACAAAAAATAACGTATCATTATACCCTGTTGCTACGTAATTGCTGCATGACAGCTACTGTTGGCTGTTTTGTACAAGTCACCTTCTCAACTTTAGTTATAAACCTATTTTTCTAAACAGACGAGATGAAGAAAAAGAACTTAAAATATACTCTGTAGTAATAATAGTTTTGGTTAAAGCAGCAATAGATATCTTGAGATTAGAAAGAGATACCATATATACTCAAGTATAAACCGATCCGAATATAAGCCAAGGTACTTAATTTTGACCTGAATACCCAGGAAAAAAATGACCTGAGTATAAGCCAAAGGTGGGAAATGCAGCAGCATGTAGTGAGTTTCTATAATCAAAATACATGAAAATATGGTAAAACTAATTAAAATGTTGGCACATCTTAATCTGGCATGGATCTATGACCATCCTGGATATTGACCTGAGTATAAGCCGAGTCCCCTTTTGGGGGCTCATTTTTGGGGCTAAAAACTCAGCTTATACTTGAGTATATACAGTAGTTGCAGGTTGCTGATCAAAGTATGAATTAGAGCTTGACTGCAAGACAGAATCCTTACATGTTACTTTACTTCCAATTTCCCAAGAGCCACTGCACATGTGGCAATAGGGTAGGAATGGGCCAGTGTTGGTCTTTTGGGCAGGCTGCCACCTGTGGTGAGGGGGAATGAGTAGCTGCTGCCTTGGCAAAAGCAAACTACCTGCAGCAAACTACCTCTGAGAACCTAGCTACCCATCAAATGTATGAAATGCCACCCAGGCTTTCTCTTTATTCTTAAAATTATGTAAATGGCAATTATGGCAAAATTTGGCAAATGCTCAGTGCCACTGAAATGCCATCTGGATAGAATGAAGGTATCAGGTGCTTTACCATAGAGGCCTTTTGAAAAATAAAGAATGTATAAATAAAATCAGAACTTTTCTGCCTGTTAATAGATATATGAAATCCAAATGTTTAACTTTTATTTGGGAATACAAACCAGTGGCAGAATTGTCTTGCCTTTTTGACCTTGGATACATTGGGCATTCCTTATTCTTTTCCAGATAAAGAAATAACATTATGGTATATTTAGTGATCGGTTAACGTAATAAATGCGTTCTCTGGGACGTTTCTTACAGCAAAAATTACTTTAACCGAATTTTCCATAGGAATGCATTGAAAACCAATTAATCCATTCCAAAAATAAATAAATCTGTAAACAGAGCCACTATTTTCTATAAAATTAATTCTGTACAGTGAAACCTCAGTTAACAAACAAATTAATGAAAACTAATTGACCCTATAACTGTCTGGCCGGACATCTCACTACAGTAATGGAGTAGACCGTACAGCCAGCGACTCACTGTTGGGTGGCAGTAAATAACCTGACTCCCTAAAGGGGCTAAGGGCAGAGGACATGCCACTGGAAACCATCATATTGGGCCCAATGACAAAATGAGCGGAGGAGGAACCACTTCACTATTGTGATTCCCAGTGGTCATGGAGGTGGAAGAGGCCATGCCAGATGGACTGGCTGTGAAGGCACTCCTAGTTAATATCCTCAAAGCTGCGGCAGACCATTACAGTCCTGGTGTTAAATCCTGCATTACTCATTTCACATGTGCTGCAGGAGATGGCTCCATGGTCACAGTGTGTGGGTCACTTCATTGCAAGCTAGGAGCCACCTTAAACAAATTCACGTCAATGGCATTTCCCCCCTATGTCACTGAAAATGATTTCCAGGAAAAATATATACAGTACTCGGATACGAGTAGCAGCCGATGCCTGTCTCTGTCTTAATCCCTCAGCTCCCTCCACTTCCAGCAAGCTATTGCTGATTACATAGATTACCCAGTGTGATCATCTATAGCAGAGCTTGATATAATGTTATAGGTGTTTTTGTGTTCCAGGGAAATGGGGTCAGGGAGAAGAGTGGGCAGAAAGTCATACTTGGTCAGTTTGTATGCATGCCGACTATTGCCTGAAGGCAGGAAAAGCTAATATCTTTCTCTTAGTTCTGTGATTTTGATTCTGCTGGGTTCAGAGGTAATAAAAATAATGCTTCAGTTTAACTGTATTTTTTAAACCACAGTTAAAGCTCTACACTGTAGCTTGTGCTGTCAAATGTCCAGCCTTGATTCTATGGTTGTAATCTAGATTTCTGATTAAATTAGATTTATTGGATAACTAAGGTACATGGTTTATTCCCCCAGATTTGCCGGTTCCCTGTGGTTTACTTTAGAAACATTCATTCTGTATTGTTGTATGGCAAATATTGGTTTGTAACAGTGGTCAAATCTTTTAATATATTTCCCCCCTAGATCCTTGTCTGAAGCCATGTCTGTGGAAAAGATTGCTGCTATCAAAGCCAAAATCATGGCCAAGAAAAGGTCTACTATTAAAACTGATTTGGATGATGACATTACTGCCCTTAAACAACGAAGTTTTGTTGATGCAGAGGTTGACGTAACTAGAGACATTGTCAGCAGGGAAAGGGTGTGGAGGACGAGAACTACTATTTTACAAAGCACAGGCAAGGTAAGACCTTGTTTTACCCAGTTTTGGTTCAAAAAACAATTTAGTGCAATATTGTATCTACATTAATTGCTCATTTAGAACAATGAACATTGTGCTAAGGTATGTAATATAACACACCTTAATCTTTGTATATTTCCTTAAAAATAGGTGCCCCCATGTTCAGTTCAACTTATCCTAGAAAATGCGTGTAGGATTGCAACCTAGTGACTTTCAGTATTTTCTCTTGCATCATGTATGTTTGTAACTGGCTTATTTTTCCAGCTGTAACTTTTCATAGCACTTTTGTTTTATTTATTAATGAAAGTACTCAGCTTTTCATTGGTTGGATATACACTCTTGTTTCCTACATTAAAGCCCAGAATTGCATAAATCAAGTGCACCCTGTCAACGTTAATTAACAACTACTTGGGTCTGTAGCTACATCTCCTATCATGGTGCACCTGTCACTTCCCTGAAGAAGGTGTGTGCCCGTTTTGTGTTTTAAGGAGAGCTGTATTTGAAACTTCCAGGTTAGATGTCATTGAGGCGTTATAACTATTATTGCCTTTATTGCCTCTCCAGACAATCACTCAGCAGCCCTTTTCCGGGTGATTGGGTCCCTCCTCGGTAGAGGGGGGGGCGAGCCTGGGTGGCAGGGGTACACTGACGATTTTGCTGATTATCTGACAGAGAAAATTGCTCAAATTTGCTTGCAGTTTGACTCAGGAGTTAATACTGAGATGCGGGCGTTGACCGGAGCACAGACTAGCCATGTTACCTGGGATTGATTCAATCCGGTTGTCCCTGAGGAAATGGACAGGATCCTGGGATCTGTTCATGCTACTGCCTGTGTGTTAGATCCCTGTCCTTCCTGGTTGGTTAAGGCAGCCAGGGGAGTGACAGGCAGTTGGGTCAGAGTGGTGATTAACGCCTCTCTTAAGAAGTCATCACTTGACCCTACAATACTGGTGAACTTTTATCTGGTATCCAACCTCCCCTTTTTGGGGAAGGTTGTGGGGAAGGCAGTGGCGTGGCAGCTCCAGGGTGTCCTGGATGAAGCAAATTATCTGGACCCTTTTCAGTTAGGATTCAGGCCCGGATATGGTACCAAGACTGGCGGGAGCGGGACGGAGGTAACCTGTCTGTCCTTGCTCTTCTTGACCTCTCAGCAGCATTCAATACCGTTGACCAAGGTATCCTGGGCCGGCTCCGAGGGTTGGGAATACAGAGCACGGTGTCGTCATGGTTTTCCTCCTTCCTGAGTGGCCAAACCCAGTTGGTGTAGTTGGGGAGCTAGAGGTCCAGCCCGAGGCCCCTCGCATATGGGGTGCTGCAGGGCTTATATTATATTATTTTTATTTTATGTTCATATTTATATAACCGCCCAATTCACGAAGACTCTGGGCGGCATACAATCTTAAAAACCCTAAAAACAAGAACAACTCCATTAAAACAAATTACCCCGCTAAAACCCACACACATATTAAAAAGAGGAAAATTACTTTGATATTAAACCAACCAGCAGGTGGGGGTCACGACATCTTTAGGACCCCACACCTGCCCCGCCAGCCATGTTTTCAGATCTTTCCTGAAGGGCAGCAATTCTGTCTGCTTGGTACTCTCACCCCTTCTGTTCAACATCTACATGAAGCCACTGGGTATGATCATCCTTTTCCACGGGGTGAAGTATCATCAGTACGCGGATGATACTCAATTATATATCTTAGCCCGTGGTGATCCAAGTGATGCGGTCAAAGTCCTATCCAGGTGGCAATCATGGCCAGGAACAGGTGGCAGTGGTGGCCAGGAGGGCTTTTGCTCAAGTTGGAGTGATACGCCAGTTACACCCATTCCTGGACTGGGACTCCTTGCTCATGGTCACTCATGCACTGGTCACCTAGTTAGATTATTGTAACACACTCTACATGGGGCTGCCCTTGATGACCATTCGGAGGTTGCTGCTCATGCAGAATGGCGGTCCACATGGTAATGGCGTGTAGTCACCATGGCTCGCCCTTGCTACGGGGGCTGCATTGGCTACTGGTATGCCTCTGGGTGCAATTCAAAGTGCTGGTCATTACTGTACCTTTAAAGCCCTACATGGCAGTGGGCCAGGTTACTTAAGAGACTGCATCACCCTGAGGACATCAGCCTGTCCCATTAGAGCAGACCGGAGTAAGGGTCTCAACTGCTAGAGAGGCGCACCTCTCTAGCATTAGATGGAGGACCTTTTTGGTGGCTGTCCTAGCCCTTTGGAACCTCCTGCTTACTGACCTCTGTCTACAATTAGATCTCCCAGCATTTAGGAAGGGCCTGAAGACCTGGTTGGCTTAGCAAGTGTGGGGTGGCATTACAGGAGCTCACACACACACTGGCTTATATAGGTTGCTTAAAGTTGTTTTAAATTATGTTATATTTAACAGTAAAGCCCCAGGTTACAACTGCCTCGATTTAACTTTGCTCTGGTCTACAATGGCAAATCCTATGGAAATGCTGTCCTGGTTTACAAATTTTTAATGTATTTGTTTTGGTTTACAACAATCAATTCAGGACCACTTTTTTTATTTTCCAATGCATACCTGTGGATGTTTTGGGTTACAGTTTTTTCGGGTTACAACAGAGGCTGTTGGAATGGACCTCCATCGTAACCCGGGCTTTTACTGTATTTGTCTGCAAGCCGCCCTGAGTTGCTACGGTGAGCGGGCTGCGATATAAAATAAAATAAAATAAAAATAAAACAACTGTCTAATTGGTAACCACAGCTCCCCCGGTGGCTTATTGGTTAAGATGCTAATCTTGAAGACTGGAAGATCGAGTTTTGATACCCGAGGGTTTCACTAGGGGACATGAAAGGAGCCTCATTCGGGCATCCCCTAAGTGGAGCTTCTCCAGCAAAAATCATTTCAATCCAGAGTAATCTCTGAGATGAAATTATTATTATTGACAACCAAATGTATTCTTGGAGAGGGCAGTATTGTACTATTTTCAGGTTTTTTGACTTCAGCCCACAGGAGCTTGAAATACTGATTGGGAGATCCTGATATATCAGTTGAGATATCCACATTTTAATATTCAACAGGGGTGTTGTAAAGCCCCTAATGTAATTGTCAGTGTTGCCTACTTAAATAGTTGCAGCGCATAACAGCATGCCACAAGTTGATTATGTGAGCCTGTTTGCTGACTTTTATTTAAACTATTCACCAAATAAGCAGCTTTTAATATTAGATTTGGATGTCAGTTTCTGAAAATAGTGTAGAAGGATGGCTGCAGGTCAGCGATCTGCAGGTCCCTGAAGCAGCATAGAGCAAAAGTATAGCGAAAACACAGTCCTTACAGACAGTAAACAAATTTGGAAGTTAAATTTCAGGTCCATGTGGGAACAAGTCAGTTGAGTCTGGCTTGTAAAATTATCTAGTGGTTAGAAGGGAAATGCGCAGTGCATTTCTTCTTCAGAGGGTAGAAAATCTTCTGGTGGAAGATTCATCCCTGAACCCTGCAGTATTTTTCACAGCAACTATAAAGAAAGACAGGTAAGCAAAAAAATGAACATCCATAGGCAAACAATATCTTGCAACGGACCAGCTAAAAATGCACAAGTGCTTGAGTTCTACAGTACACAACATTAAAACCGGATAACATTGGGAAATTTCAGGAAAACCTTTGCACCGCACAATGTTAAGTTGTGCAGGGGTTTTCCACAAGTTTCCTTGACGTTGATCTCTGCCCCAGGACCCGCAGGGCTGGTCTCCAGCCCTGCGGGCTTTGGGGCAGAGATCTCGAGGCCAGGGATCGGATGCTGTGATCTGCGGCTTGCTTTGGGGAAAGCCGGGCGCACGCATTTGCCTGCTTTCCTCCACGGCAGGCCGGGAATTGGATGCTGTGATCCGGGGCTTGCTTTGGGGGAAGGCGGGCAGGTGCGCTCGTCCGAAGCTTCCCCCGAAGGAAGCTGGTTTTTAAAAACATTGTGCGATAAATGTATCACACAATGTTAAAAACCGCATAACATTGAAGATCGTGGAACCAATCTTTAACATTATGTGGGGTATTACTGTACTTTATAAAAATATAGAAGAAGGGAAAAGAATAGTAAGTTCCAAACTTATGGCCTAGATATTATGATGGCCATGAGGTCTTGTACTGAAATAATTGGAGAGTGGTCTGAGGATTTTAGACAATTACTAGAACTGTTGTTGCTGACTTCGCCGACTTTACTAACTTTGGCCCCCTGGCCCCGTCAGCCGGGAGGGATGGAAAGAAGCCGGGGCTTTTTCATTCAGTTATGTTCTGCTATTACTGCATTTTTACATTATTGTTGTAATGTGATGTATTGATGTGTAATTTTGTATTTTGTACGTGTAAATTAAATTCTTGCCTTGTAATCCTATATTATTGGATTTTTGTGTATTTCTGAATATTGTGAACCGCTTTGGGTCGTCCACAAAACGAGGAAAGCGATATATAAAAATAAATTCAAATTCAATATTGTTAACCAAGGTTTTCAAAGCAAGGCAGGTTGTTTGGAAGAAAATTATTGAAGATGAATCTCTTTTCAACATGTCCCTGAATTTCTGAGGAAGTGTCCATCAAATAATAGAAATGTGTGTTAAAATATGGCTATAAAAGATGTAGTAAAACTGGGATGAATGGCTGCAAATTGTAGCTTCTGTATATACCACATGGTAGTTTCCCCCCTGTTTTTAGGTATATAAATATGTGATGGCGGAATAGATATAACAATAGCAATTACACTTATACACCGCCTCCATAAGCACTTAGTATACTCTCTGGGCGATTCACAAATTAATTAGCATTTTGTCCCAAACATGCTAGGTACTCATTTTGCCAACTATGGAAGGATAGAAGGCTGAGTCAGCTTTGAATTCAATCAGGATTGAATTCACAACATTTTGGTTGCAGTACAGCGCACCGCCAGGGTTCTGCACCCCCATCTGTTGATATCACAAAGACAATTTCATATGATTTTTTTATGTAATCCTAGGGGAAGGGACATGTCTCTTACACAAAAGATACAGGCAGCCAATGCAAAGAGGAATGATATTATGAACAAGAGAAAGGGAAATAGCGTAATCTAGCATAAAACAGTAAAACATTGTTGCAGCCCTTGTATGTTTTTCTATTGTAGCAGAGGTGTATTCCCTAAATATCATTGGCCATTTTGACTTCATGGAAGTGAATTGACATTTAAAACATATAGGTAAAGTTTGCCCTTGCTCGAAAGCCAGTTGTATTCGACTCTAGGGTTCAGTGCTCATCTCTGTTTATAGCCAAAGAGCCATTGCTGTCTGCATCTGCAGACGTTTCCGTGGACATGTGGCAGACATGCCTTGACACCAGAGTGCACAGAATGCTGTTTTCATTCCCACCAAAGTGGCACCTATTTATCTACTTGCAATTTCTTGCTTTCGAACTGCTAGGTTGGCAGGAGCTGGGACAGAGATGGCAGCTCAGTCTGTCATGCAGTACTGGAGTCTTGAACTGCTGACCTGTCAGTTAAGTTCTGCATCTTAACCACTAAGCCACTTACATTCCCTCTAAAAACATAGCAGGCACCAAATTGCAGGAGAACTGCAATATTATGTGAACTCCATACGCAGTCAAGAACAATTGTTAACTTTCTGGGTTTTTAATTCATCTTCCCCTAGTGCAGTGTTTCTTTTTCTTCCTAGTTTTTGCACACAATCCCAATGTTGAATATTGCTCTTGGGGAGCTGGGATTAAGACTGCCTCTTTGCAGTGTAGTTTCCGATATCTTTGAAAATGGCTACTTGCTCTTTATAACTAATTTCCAAAGTTTCTTCTACATTATTTTTTTTTATTCTTGCTTACCTTGATTTACTCAAATGAGACTAGGTCTCTATCTACACACACACACACACACACTCCCTGCCTTATGATTTACACCTCACTTCTGATAAATGCAGGGGGAGGGTGATACCTTTATTGGATCACTTTTAAAAAATCAAACATGTTTATAGGATCACTTTAAAAAATCAAATCATAATGATTGATTTTTAAAGTGATCCTATAAAGGTGTTGCCAATAATATACAAAGAGGAAGTTCTCCTTTGCACTGTTCTTATTACTCTTCTATTTTCAAACTAAAATATATGAAATGACCTTCAGTAGATTAACAATATTTTAAATGTATGTTAGTATAACTTTGATTCCTCGTAGTACTTGACAGTGGTAGGTTGTTCAAAAAGACCTTCATTCTGAAAACATTCTCTGTTACAGCTAATGGAAGAAACCCGAGTTTTCAGAAGGTCATGCTTTATGGTAAAGGCACTGATAGATAGAATGCCTTTTGCAACTCAGAAGGTTATGCTTTATAATAAAAGTACCAGGTTGCTATTATCTTTTTGAGCACTAGATGGTGGTCGTCTTCTGTGAAAATTTTAGCCTGATGAATGGTATGAGAACTATATGAATGGAGGATGTTAAAACAGTTGCTTTTGGGTCATTCAAACTTCACTGGCAATGATTATGAATCACGAGTTTCATAAATACTTATACCAAGGAAGTTTGGAACACTAGGGAAATAGCACTTTAAATAACTGATTTAAAATTCAGAACAAGGTAATCAGTTTCTAAATGACTGTGAACAACCAATTGAAATTGAAATCCCCCATTACCTGGCTGGTGTGAAGGCAGTGGAGCATTTTAATTCCAATTTTTTTGTTCACAGTGATATAATTACACATTTTCTGTGTCTAATTTATATATGGCCATATCAAAACTGTTTATTAGTTTGTTGCTGAAACGATGAGAACATATATTATAACTGTATATAACCACTGTTCTACTGCCTGTGGCAGTGAACTCCCTCCCCCTACCCCACTGAAGCTGGCTCCCTTCAAAAGGGGTCATAACCTGTGTAGTTTTCATATGGGCTGTAGTAGCAGCAGAAGCCCAGCTATAGGGAATTCTACTTTCCACTGACCTTGTTGTATGTGTCTACCCATCATACCCTTTGTTACTATAAAAGGAAGAAAATCTGCTGTGTTCCAATCATGACAGCATCCAACTGTGCGAGAAACTAAGTCTGTGTAGACCTGGAGTTCTCAACCTTTTAAAGCTGGGGGCCGGATCACGCTCCCTCAGACAACTTTGCGGGGCCGGACAGCCATTTTGCCATGCCTCCACCACATGGCACTTTCTGGTGTGGTGGAGGCAGCAGGGGGCCACATGAAATGGTGCCATGGACCGCTCCGGCCCACGATCTGCAGGTTGAGAATCCCTGGTGTAGACGTTGCTTACATTCATGAGGATAGAAGTCCACGAACTCTCAGGGAGTTATTTCTGCTTCTGTATGCAAAGGCTTAGACTACAAAACAAATTGAGCAGTTGCTTAACAAAAAATCTCTTCTGGTAGCTGTAATACAGCATTCTGCATTTTTGACAACTTCATGGTCTTATATAAAAGTGTTGCAGGCTAAATTTTAATAGTAAATATCAATTATGGCCAGCCCCATTGAACCTGTGAAACTTACATAGGCTTTGACTCACTAAATTCCCAGTTTCAGTGGGCCAGGTCAAGTTGCAACTCATTGCCAATTTTTGGGCACTATTTCACTATTTGCTATTTAAGATGATAAATCTGTACAAGAAAGAAGAACACTGCTAATCCCACCGTAAATAACTTCTCTCTAAATTTTTGTTTCACTTTTCTTATTACTTGAGAATACAAAATACAGTACAGTAAAAAAAATGACTAGTATTGTGTAATAGAAAAAAGTTTTAACCCCAAATCTATCAGTTAAATATCAGTGTAGTGTATATGTTGTTCCTAGAACATAAGAACATAAGAACAGCCTTGCTGGAACAGGCCACAGCCCATCCAGTCCAGCATTCTGTCTCACACAGTGGCTCACCATTTCCTTCAGGGTATTCCCAAGCAAATGCCTGCTTAGGATTCCCTGGAAATGATATTGAGAGATATCCTGCCTATCTCTCCAACCCGGAGGTTGTCCTTAAGTATCCATAATTATAGCCATTGATACTCTTGTCCTCCATGAACTTGTCTACTCCTTTCTTAAAGCTGTCAAGACTGACAGCTGTCACCACTTCTTCTGGCAGGGAGTTCCATAGACCAGTAATCCTCTCGGTGAAAAAGTACTTTCTCTTATTTGTTTGAGAACTAGTACCCAAAAGTTTCATCGAGTGTCCCCTAGTTCTAGTGTTATGCGATAGGGAAAACAGTTTTTCCTTATCTACTTTGTCCACACCGTGCATGATTTTATAAACTTCAATCAGGTCACCTCTTAGACGTCGTCGTTCAAGAGTGAAGAGGCCCAACCGTTGCAGCCTCAGATGGTAAGGAAGGTGTTCCAGTCCCCTAATCATTCTGGTTGCCCTCCTCTGCACTTTTTCCAGCTCCATAATATCCTTCTGGAGGTATGGCGACCAGAACTGTACACAGTATTCCAGGTGGGGCCTCACCATAGATTTATAAAGAGGCAAAATGACACTTGCTGACTTATTTTCTATACCCTTCCTAATGATCCCTAGCATTGAGTTTGCTTTTTTCACTGCTGAGGCACACTGGGTTGACACCTTCATTGAGTTGTCCACCAGGACACCAAGGTCCCTTTCCTGGTTTGTCGCAGAGAGTTCAGACCCCATCAGTTTATAAATGTAATTGGGGTTCTTTGCCCCAACATGCATCACTCTGCACTTACTAATGTTGAAACTCATTTGCCACTGTTTTGCCCACTCCCCCAGTGTCAAGAGATCCCTCTGGAGCTCCTCACAATCTCTCACAGTTTTCACTACCCTGTATAATTTAGTGTCGTCAGCAAATTTGGCTACCTTGCTTTTTACTCCTACCTCTAGATCATTTATGAAGAGGTTGAAAAGCAGGGGTCCCAGTACTGAACCTTGGGGGACCCCACTCTTTACTTCCCTCCACTTGGAAAAGTGTCCATTTAGTGCTACCCTCTGTTTCCTGTCCCTTAGCCAGTTGCTGATCCAGGACAAGACCTGTCCCTTTATTCCGTGACTGGTAAGTTTATTCAAGAGCCTTTGGTGTGGGACCTTGTCAAAAGCCTTCTGAAAGTCCAGATAAACAATGTCAACTGGATCCCCCTTATCCACTTGCTTGTTGACACTCTCAAAAAATTCCAATAGATTAGTGAGGCATGATTTGCCCTTGCAAAAGCCATGTTGGCTCTCCTTTAGCAGCGCATTCTCTTCTATGTGCCTATTAATTCTATCTTTTAGGATGGTTTCCATCACTTTACCTGGGACACATGTCAAACTGACAGGTCGGTAATTCCCTGGATCACCCCTGGATCCTTTTTTGAAAATTGGTGTTACATTCGCTACCTTCCAGTCATCAGGCACAAAGCCTGATTTGAGGGAAAGATTATATATTTTGGCTAGGAGATCAGCAATTTCATCTTTAAGTTCCCTGAGAACTCGTGGATGGATGCCATCTGGTCCTGGTGATTTGTTAGTGTTTAGTTTAACAAGACATGCAAGGACCTCCTCCCTGGTTATTTCTATCTGGCTTAATTCTTCGGTTTCCCTCCCTACGAAGATAGGCTCTGTTTTGGGCATGTGGCCTCTGTCTTCTTCAGTGAATACTGAAGCAAAGAATTCATTGAGTCTCTCTGCAATCTCTGTTTCCTCTTTAATAACCCCTTGCCTTCTATTGTCATCTAATGGTCCAATGGCCTTCCTAGTTGGGTTCTTACTTCTAATGTACTTAAAGAAGTCTTTGTTATTTCTCTGAGTATTTTTAGCTATACGCTCCTCAAAGTCTTGCTTTGCTTTCCTGATTGTTGCCTTGCATTTGTTCTGCCAGAATTTATGTTTTTGCCTGCTGTCCTCATTCGGACAAGCCTTCCATCTTCTAAATGAGCTTCTCTTGCTCTTGATCACTTCCCGAACAGCTCCTGTAAGCCACATTGGAGTCCTCTTGGACTTGGCAGTGCCCTTTTTCCTTTTGGGTATGCATTCCAATTGAGCCTCTGTTATTGCTGTTTATTGCAGCTGTTTATTGCAGCTGTTAATATTGCTGTTTATTGCAGCTCTGCTGGTGTTATTTTATAAATCTGTAGTTGATTATAATTCTGTATATTACAAAAATCTGCAACCCCAATGATGATGATTTAGGGTGGCTCTTATAAAAAGATAGTTGTTTGTAACTTTTTAAATTGAGGTGTCTAGACTCAAATAGTGTTTTGAAGGCTTGTAGCTAAAAATAAAGCAGCTCTGTCTCTCCCCCACCCCATTTTGTAATATCTTCCAGTCATCATAAATAATAACTGATTCCCTCCTTATTCCCAGTGATCTTTCAAACTGGTCTGCTTAGCTTTGCCACACAAATGATAGGTTTTAAGTAGGAGAAAAACTTTATTTAACCAATTGAATTTATCTTCTTACCCTACCCCCTGCAGCAGAATCTCCCGTAATTTGGAGACTTAAGTCAGGAGCAAGGGTTTGATGTCACCTTTTCTGACCTATCACGGCAAGCCCTGAGCCCCAAAGTCCTGCTATCAGTTGACATCCCAACTCTAACCCATTTCCCCCAACCCATATTATGCCTGTTAGGTCATAGCTCACATTGATCCTTACATGCATTCCACACCCCACCCTGTGAACTCTTGAGATCTGAGGTCTGAATTGGTAAGTGTACCTGAAAGTGCTAACCAGGAATGCATTAGCATAACTCCTTTTTTGTGCTACCTGATATAGGATCAGAACTATCTGTATTCAGCCCTTTTCTCTAAGTGATGTTAAATTATTTCCTTAACAAGGAGCTGTGCTCACCAGCAAAAGGAACAGCAAAAGCAAAACTAAAGCTGAACAAATACCCAATATATTATTGCCATGGATGACTCCTAAGTCAGTTAGTTAATGTTGTTGCCTCTGACTTATGGTGACACTGTGATTGAGAGATCTCCAAAATGTCTTGTCTTCAACAACCCTACTCAGTTCTTATAAATCAAAGGCCATGGCTTCCTGATGAAATATCTAATTTTGGTCTTTTTTCTCTGTTGCCTTCTATGGTTTTCTAGTGTTACTGTATTTTCCTGAGAATTGTGCCTTCTCATGATGTGTCTGAAGTATGACAGCCGCAGTTCTGTCATTTTTGCCTTCAGAGAAAGTTTGGGCTTAATTTGTTCAAGTATGAGCAGTAGATCTTTGGGAGAATCTCTCTGAAAGCTAATAAGGTTTAAAAACGTTTAGGGCTTTTTTTTTGTTAAAACTAATTCTTTGTACATGACACAGTAAATAGAAAACTAGTGTTGCTCAAACATATTCACTCCATATATCATTCAAGCTGTAGTATTCTGAATTTGTTGCAATCTCTGTATCAGGTGGAAGGGCAGCTCCAAGTAGGGAGCATCACACTAGTCAGTTCTTGAGACTACCAATGTATGGGCCAACATTGTCATGTATCTCCTGTCCAGGTAAGGGTGCAACTGGGCAGTCTGCCAAAAGTAGGAGGCAGATCATGTCTTGATGGCAATTTGCAGTTCTATGGAAAGTGCCAGCGCTAAAGTAGTGCACTTCATCATTAATTATTGACAGTAATAAAATGACAATAAAAACAAGAAATAAGCTTATTACAATAATTTATTGGAAATCGAATTAATCTGTGTTAAGAGTCAGAACAATCTCTGACACAAGCAAACAAAAATGGATATTAAACCTGTTTGTTGACTACTTTCATTCTCCAGGCACTTCCCCCCAGACCCACACTGTTCTTGCTTCTCCTGTTCCTGTCTTAGGTCTTGTCCCTGTCACAAGAACAACATTATTTCCGCTTGTATCCATGGTTCCTTCTGTCAGCCATCTTAATCCTCCATACTAGCATTTTGACCATTCTGGGTAGTTTGCTAGCCATCAGAGCTCTGGTCATGGTAGCACTCAGCTTTTCATTCCTCCTCTCCACATATATTTTAAGACTGTATGTTTGTGAGGAAGAAAACCCACCTGTGAAGATGGATACAAGAGGTGTCTAGCCTGCTTTTGCAGAAAAGACGGGGAGAGGCTTTTTTTGCAACAGGGATACAAAGTGTGTTGCAGATTGAACATTTCTAAAGGTTCTGCCCATCAAGGTAGATGGAATTTCAGACGTGATTCACCAATTACCATAAGCACGGAAAGGAAATGAGAATATTTCAGAATCCCTTTGAAGTAGTACGAAAGTAACTTTTTTCAGATTGAAGTAATTGATTTGTGAGTCAGTGATCATCTCAGAGACATGTATAAAGAAAAAAAACTGTTAGATGTCTCTTCTGGTCCTCTTGATATATTCATCAACCTAAAGAAATTTGCTGCAGGCATGCTCTGGTTTTGGCACCACTTACATCTGTGTATACCTTTTTCCAAAATGAAAATTGTAAAATGCAACTTTAGGTCAAGACTTACAGATGAACATTTATATGACATATTAAGGGTGTCCGTCACAAATCTTGACTGGGACAAGCCTTGGCTAACCAAAGACAACCACAAAAATTACACTGGCTAGTTAAGCTTGTGTAGCTAAATAAAAGGATTCCACCATACAATAATGTTCCAAAATGGATTGCATTCAAGTTTCCATTTCTTCATGACCACTGAATGTTACTTTTGTTCTAAATTGGTTGGTTAATAATTTTGTTATATTTTGATTTAAGATGTGGCCCTCTTTAAGCGTTAAGCATGCTAATGTGGCCTTTGTGTCTCTGCAGGTTGGCGACCACTGTTTAGAGTTTTAGAGGAACATTAGATTACAGTCTTGATGATATTTCATAGAAAGTAAATTCTATTGAACCTAACGAGAATCACTTTTTGTAAATAAGTTTAGAATATGTTGTTACAGTAAACAGCATGATGCATCTTTTATTTTATACATTGAACTGTAATAACTGGGGGAAAACACATTCACATCTTTCATACAGCATTGTTTTTCCTGATCTTCTTAAAGTATTTATAGTCATTTGGAACAGCTCACGTAATTGGCCTTCCGTTCCTTACTGAGGACTTCAAATGACTTACATAAATGTAATATTCTTTTAATATAAAAATACTAGTACAGTAAAATGTGATAATGCAGAATAAATGAGGCATGAAATTTGTTCTGAGAATCCAACAATTTAGTGCCAGCCCCTGTGTGTAGTGACTGTAGTCCTGCTGAAATCAATTATGGAGATTTTTTTTTTGCAAGAAAGATTGAATCACAAATTCTGTTGATAAAATTTGCTAACACATGAAAACTATATCAAATGGAATTCTTCCTTTGTGCTTTTGATCAGCTTCTTTGAATCTAATTTTTTTAACCAAAGTTGTTAAAGCAGTTTTTCTGAATGTGCTGGATATGAGGATAGCTATGTGCACATGATTTTATAAGGCAAATGAAGCTTACATTAATTCCTTTTCAACTTCTTTCTCACTGTGTAGTGAATGACTTAAAGATGTTTTGACTTTGAGAGTTGGGAACCTCTACTAATGTAATTGTAAAAATAGATTGCAGCCATCACTTGTTGTACCTTATCATGATCACAATAGCCACAATGGCTGAAATCCAGTAATTAACAATAAAGTTATGCCATATAACTCTGATGTTTTCATCAGTTATGACTGTCTTTTGGTCATTACACACACACACCCCAAAATATATTCCTAAACTACCTTCAGATATAGCAGGGCAGAGTAGGAATTCATAAATTTCTGAAAATTGCTGCTGCTAGTCTCAACAGTGGAGGCAGCAATATTCTTACATTTAAGACTGCACCTTGTTTTGTTGTCTCAAGAGGCTTACCCAGGACCACAGGGATCCTAATAGAGCCCGGGAATGTTGAGACTTTTAATTACCGAAAATATGGCTGTGGCTGAGTATGTCATCAAACTTAAACTATGGATTTGTACATTATTGGATTTCTGCCATTGTGTGTCTGTGTGATAATGTAGGAGGAGAAGGAAGAAGACAATGCCTTTATTGGATCACTAAAAAAAATAATTGCAAGCTTTCATGATTCAAGATCACTTTTTCAGGCATGCATTGGTCTCTTATGGATAAAGACAGGGAAAATATCAATGACAGTCTCAAACGTTCATGGCATGATGGCCTGTCTGCTTCCACCTCTGGTGGGAGGAACCATGTGACCGGCCTGCTGTACCACATGACCGGCCCACTGAACCACATGAACGTGAAAAAGCTGCAAGCTGTTTGATACCCTCCCCGATTCAACAAACACAGGAAACCAGGTATCTGCTTATTGCTCTCTCCCAAATGGCCTATTGAAGCTGTAGCTTCCTTTTGTGGCCGGACAAAAACAATGCAAACCCCAGGGTCTTCCATCAGGGAATTGTGGGTGTAATTTGGTTTACACAAATGCCTGCTGAGTTTTCACAATCACAATGCATACCTGAAGAAGTGATCTTAAATCACAAATGCTCACAATGAGGTTTTTTTTTTTTTTTTGAGTGATCCAATAAAGGCATCATCTTCCTACTACTACTACATTTGTTTTGTGTATGGATCACGTGGCTATCTCTGTCTGTGTGATAATGTTATTTGTTCCCCCAAACCTTATATCACATGAAGTTTACACTGGGAAAAAACATACATTTTTATGTCCTGTCAAGTTGTTTTCAACTTAAAGTATAATGAACCTAGTAGGCTTTCCAAAATGTGTGTGATATCTTTAAAGAATGTTTTTTTACTATTGCTACCTCTTGGTGAGTTTCTGCGGCTAAACAGGGATTTGAGTCTGGGTCTCCTTACTCTTAGTCTGGCACTCTGTCCACTACTCTTAGGTTTCACTGTTACATTTGCACTGAAATATCATATAATACAGTAAAACCTCACATAAAGAGTGCCTCGCTTAGAGACTAACTCACTTAAAGAGCAGAATTTTCTCTGAATGGTCACCCTTGCTTAACAACTAAAAACAATCAAAAACACACTTAACAACTAAATCAGGGTTTGCAATCCCCCCGCTGCTGCCAGAAGTCACAATCGTTCACTTACAATGGCAGTGGCGGCACTTTTCCAGGTGTTTTGCTTAAAGACCAACTCACTTAAAGAGCAATCCCGTGGAACACATTGCACTCTTTAAGCGAGGTGCCACTGTAGCCCGTATTTATAGCAACCCAACACAGGTCTCATAAGAACAGGTGTACATATCATTACTAAATTCAAGTTTAAATAGTCCAAATTGATGCAAATTGTTTTGAAGCCATTCTAATGGATTAGCAATGCTGCATGACAAATAAATGGTTGCTGCTACAGTAAAAAAAAAGGATCTATGATTATATCATTTTATTTCCAAAATGAATAAAATGAGTTGCAAAATGACTGATTTGCATATCACAGCATGCATATCATTTCTTTTAATTAGATCGTTAAGTCTCCAGTTAAAAGACATATTTGAGGTGCTTGCCTTCTGAACCTGAAAGTTAATACAAGGGATATTTGGAATTTTTTGTATTGTTCTGTATGTTTTATTCTGTTTTTGACATTTATTGTATAGTGGGCAGCGTATTGAACTAAAACCTAGGAGGTCTGGGTTACATTCTTCTCTCATTTATGAAATCTCTCTTTTTCTCTCAGAGAGAGAATGAAAATGGTAAACCACTCCTTGAACTTCCCACATATCTCATAGTCTGTGTTAAGTCGCTACAGCTTTTTATGTGAACCTACATAGCGGGTCACAGATCTGATGATCCTGCAACATGATATAAAAAGTATGTGTTGTAGTTCACCAAAAGGACACACACACACACACACACACACACACGCGCGCGCGCGCACACACACGCACACACACACGCACACACACACACAAAGCTGAAAAATGCTGTTTTGGATACAAAAATCAGTTTCTTAGAAGCCTTTATTTCCAAAGGTTTGGAGGGAGAGCTTAAACATGGTGCTTTCTGCTTTTGAATGAGGTGTGTAGGACAACAGACTATGCATCTTCGTGTCATGAAAGTGATATAGTGCAAAGTACATATTTGGGATTGTACCTACTAAAGTCCCCGTTCTCCCCCCCACCCAGCCACCCCCACCCCGGTCAGCTTGATCAGCAGGAGGGAAAATCTATGAGCTTTAGCTCAAAGAAGTGCATTTTCCAAGTTCTAGAGAATCCATAATACTTGAGTAATAGGCTGTGCTTACCTCAGTAGATCATAGGTTGCATAGGTCTACAATTTAGATATTTGCACTTGTATACTTACTAGCTGTATGTGTGTTTGATTTTTCCCAACAACATTATGCAGAAATGATTTTCTGCAGAAGTGTAATTAGTATTTTGACCTCCAGTGATAAATGAAACTAGTCTCCTCAATATTCTTTCCTTCATGAAATCAGGCTTGTATGGAATATCAAACCAGGAATTGATTTTCTGAAGATAGATTATGAATACTACAGCCAATCTGCGCACATACACCATTTTTTTTATTGCTGGGTCGTGGAAATGGGATTGTACAGATAGTAGAGTGCATGGAAGAATAAAAATGATCCACCTCGAAGCAATTTCCCTGACAAAGAATATCTGATACTGTTAATAAGAAAACACAGAATCTTTAGATGTTTATGCTTTGACCTTAAAGTGATTGGTTCCTTAGCACTGTTTATGAAGTGCAAAGATTATCACCCAGATTTGGAATCTTGTTTATGGACTTCGTTGTTGATGTGTACAAATATCTAAACTTCAAAGATGCAAGCTCTCAGATTAAAAGAGATTGCTTTGAGGCAGAACTCATACTTTCTTTTCTTAAATCAAGTCTTCCTTCTGATTAACTTTTGCATTCCCCCCCCCCCCCCCCCCAGTTGCAGATGCACTTATGCCATCGTATGGCTTTCCCTTTCATTGCGTTTTAAATGGATGCCCATGAGAGCCACAAGTTTTATCTTCTGAAAAGACATCTATTAAAAGCCAGTTTACCATTATTAGGGGACTGTGGTGGCTTAGTGGTTAAGATGCTGAACTTGATGATTGGATGGTCGGCAGTTCGATACCCAAGTACTTCAGGATGGAATGAGCTCCCGTCTCTGTCCCAGCTCCTGCCAGCCTAGCAGTTCGAAAGCAAGACATTGCAAGTAGACAAATGGGTACCACTTTGGTGGGAAGATAACACCGCTCAGTGTACTCTGTTGTCTAGTCATGTCTGCCACATGATCACAGAAACATCTGCAGATGCAGACAGCTATAAACAGAGATGAGCACCGTACCCTAGAGTCAGATACAACTGGCTTTCCAGCAAGGGCAATTTTTACTAGGAGACAAGTAGAGTGAGGAGTTTTTCTGGATTCACTAATGATTACCTATGGTCGTTAGTGAGGAAATCACTTAACAAAAGAATCCAAAAAATCTGAATCCAAATGTCTTGGATGTTAAATACCTTCTCCCCTTCACTTGAGCCTCACACATTAACATTTGCCTCTAAGAAGGTGAAATACACAGCTGATAAAGTATTATTGAATGGTATTCCTGGAAAATCATTTGTTTACAGAAAGAGAAATTCAATTGTAGTGTGTATTTGTGTCCAGGTCTAGATCTGTACATAGCTGGTTTGCTGATTAAACTTTGCACATGTCTTTTTATCTACATATGTTAGCTACCAAAAAAATGCCATCAACTATTATTTCTTATGGGTGATGAAGTGCAAGAAGATCCTGGTGGAATGTGTATTCTGTCTGAACCATGATGTGTAGTCAACAAATAATTAAGGTTACTGTATTTAACATGCAAATTATTCAGTCTTGGTTTGTAAAAGTATGAGGGGAAACGACTAACAATGCAAATAGACAGGATCGGTAGAAAATGCTATATGTTTTTAAGAGATGCATAATTGGTCATTCAGTCTCCAAAATGTAATATACTATAGTTCTATTACACAGTGTCTGGAATCCTTTTGTTCATGTGGATTTATGTAATTGCAACTAATTGATGAGATCCCAGAGAGTATTTTGGTTGTGTGGTTAGGCACAGATATGCAACCAAGATTTGTCCAGCCACCTTGTTGAGTAGAAAAATTAATTAGCTGTAGCCAGTAACCAGGCTATACATGAATGCAAATGATGCCGAATACAATGTTAATAAAAAAATTAAAAGTAACCTTTTCCTGTTTTCTAGAACTTTGCCAAGAATATATTTGCAATCCTTCAGTCAGTGAAAGCTAGAGAAGAGGGACGTGCCCCTGAACAAAGACCAGCACCTAATACTGCACTAGTGGTAAGATTAATTCTGCAATTATGAGACAAGCCATTTTTGATTGGAAGAGAAAATAATGAGAATTCTTTCCTTTTGTGTTTGATTAAAATGAAAAGTTTCCAATATTGAATGTTTTATTTGTGATTGAAGTGTTATTGCTGCTCTTCCAGACATTTTGATGTGGTAGTAAGAGTTTAAATGTTATATTACACAAACAGGGTTCCTATATGCCCTGGAAGAAATTTGGTTCCTCAGAAAATATCTGGTTATTAACATGGGATATTGTATTTCTGTATCCATGATTCAAAATGCCATAAAATGGCCTGATACTGCTGCACAATATTGTGTCCATGTAGCAAATAGGAAAAAAAGCTTTATATAGTAAAGGACAGCCTGAATGCAGACAATACCAATGGCAGCATTAAAGATGGTCTACTACAGGATAACCGCTTGTACTCACTATCATTCATAAAGACACCAAGCAAGGGGAAAAGGACTTATTTTTTAAATCAGATAATAACTTCTCACCCCAAACACAAAGCAAATAACTGAATGTTGCCTGCTTTTCAACAAGTACGAACAGTAGTGAGCACAAGAGACTATTCCTGAGACCATCTTGACTGCTGTCATTCATGTTGTTTATTTATTTGTTTGTTGGATACCACACCCCAATTGGTGCAAATGACTGGGTGGCTTACATTAGCGAAATAGACAATCCACAAATGATGACATCAAACAAAATAATTTAAACAATATAAAATCAATAATAAACATTAGTAAAATACATTCCTAGATGGCATCAAACAAATTTGAAATCTTGCACTAATTAACATCCAACATTCTCTATTTGCAGCCAAAATGTAACTCAATCAGCAAAAAACAAATCAGAATTAGATTAAAAATTAATTGAAAATTGTTGCCAATATTTAGGCGGATCTTTTCTATGTATAGCTTGGCATCGGGAGCAGGGGGTTCTGCTCGCAATGCAGGCAGGATACTGTACAATTGTTTCATATTTTTAAAAATGCTTCAGAGATGGTATATGCCATCAAATCACTTTTGTTATGTGGTGACCTCCAAAATGTCCTGTTGTTAATAGCTCTACTTAGATCTTGCAAATCAGCAGCATCTCATATTAGTTGTTCTCTTTTCCTACTGCCAACCCCCCTTCTAGCAATGTTGTATTTTCCAGGTCTTGCAAACTAACAGCTGTAGCTTCCACTTTTAAGACAATCTGTCATGTTAGGGCTTCTTCTCTACTTACTGCCCTTCCCCCATTTCTTCATGGTCCCTGTGATTCACAGAAATGGGTTAATTTTCTGTGCATGTGTGCACTATTTGGAATGTTCCAGAGCTTTGAAAGAGCCTCAGCCTCTACCTACCCTCCTCAGCACACAATGATTCCCACCCAGTGGTCCCTCAGTATTTTTTCTGCCACCACAGCGTTAGGATGACTTACCATTTTGGAGCACCTTTCTCAGCATTCTTTACTATCATATGAATGTTTCCTTCTATACAGTTGTTGCTTCTCTAACTTGTTAAAAATATAGTTAGGTTTTCCCTTGTTTTTGCTGTTTAATGCTTCTTCAGTCCCATTTAAGAAGAAGGAGGACTGCAACAATAAAGTGCCGCTAAAACATCACAGAAGGGAAGGAGTTTGGTTTTCCCCTCATCTGTATTTTGCTTATGTGCCAGCCTTTTTTCCTGGTGTGTTGGAATCTGATTCATGTAAAGATAATCAATCAGCCAGCCTCATTAGCAGCAGTTTATATCCTCACATCTTTTGAGGTAGAAACTTACGAGTCCACGAAGTCCAGCTTCATTAGGCTCAGAGTAAGGCAAGGAACAGAGAGAGACAGAAAAAACACGACTCCAGTCCTTGGCTGACAAACGATACTAATGCCTTCCCTTTATTCAAGCAGAGAGTCTCAGAAACGAAACTTATTCTAGCAGAGTATACCAGAAACGAAACTTAACAGAGACAAAACTGAGGGCCCACAGCCAATCAGAAGTGTCAGAGCCCAAAATCTAACGTTGTCTCTCAGTAGGCAAAGAGGCTTTTGTTTACAAAATGTGTCAGAGGCAGCCTGACAGAATCCACATGCATTCCTACACTGGTGCCAAATGGCAACAATTGGTACTGTTGCTGCTGGAATGCTATGGCAGATTTGGGATGCAGTCGTTTGGCTCCTCCATGGACATACTAGACTTGAAACATAAAAGGTGAGCTACAACATCTGAGTGCTTCTAGAAACTGAAACACATTAAACACACTTTGATGTACAACATTGATGTATCCTCTGTATCATTAGACTCATTCACAACCTATACCACCAAGCAGGAAAACCTCAAAGCACAAGAAACATTTGATTCTAGTAACCTCTCAGTCTGAGGAGATTTCTGCTTTCACTTCAACATCTAAGACATCTAGAAAAAGTTCAAGGTCATTGCCTGTTGACACCAACTCAGAAACTCCCTTACCATCTCTTCACATGGTATCAACATTGAGAACCTCAAGACAACCAAATCTGGCCAAAATACATCAACGCTCTACCAGGTCAATATCTAGTAACTGATTCAAAGAAACACCCACACCACCACGATTCTCAACATCTGTCCCACAAGACTTTGACTTTGAATCAACCTCAACCCCATGTCTCCTCTAAGCATGTCAACAAAAGCTATCTGTGCAATCGACTCTATGTCGGTTTCTGTGGTATTTTGACACTGAAGAAAAGATGTAGGAAAACATCAAATCATACATCAAGGCAGACCATTGCCTTGTTGCCCTTTAGGAAAGAACTAAAAACCTGGCTGGCGGGCCAAGTTTGGGGTGCAGGTAGAGGGGTGGCTTCTGTTGGGTGGTTGATATAGAGGAGTATGCCTTCCGCCACAGTTCCATCGGTATCTGCACCCCTTTTTAGGGGGTGGGTTTTTAATTCTGTATGTTTTTATCTGTTTTATCTATGATTGTGAACCTCCCTGAGTTGGCCTTGGTCGAGTGGGCGGTATAGAAATTTAACAAAATAAATGAATAAATAAATAATTGCACAAGACAAACTTACCTTGAAGTCTTCCTCTGCATCCAAGCATTCTACTTACTCATCCTCTAAGTTAACCTCAGCATAGATCACTTCTCAGTCATCAGTCACTTCGATTTGTAGTGCTGAAGATATGCATTCATCACTCTCACCTTCACCACCAATGTTGACTCTGGCCTTCGATTTGGGGGAAATTAATCCACCTTCCCCAAAGGAAGAATTTCACTTACATTCCGATCTTATGGTCCGTACGGTGAAATCTCTGAACCTGAACGTACAAAAAAGGAAGAACAACATCAAAAAAGGACAGGTAAACTCTATATGATGCAATAACCAAGGAGTCTTTTACTCTGATACACATATCAATGCTGCCGTCTAGGGGTCAGAAAACTTGGCTCTCCAGATGTTCTTGGCCTTCAGTTCCCAGAAGCCCTGATCAGCAGGTGTACTGACTTGGGCTTCTGGTAATGGAAGTCCAAGAATAGCTGGAGAGCCAAATTTATTGACCCCTGCTGCCATCTTTACTCAAGTGTCTTAAGCAGCCATGGAAGAAACCGTATTCTTCCCACCTACTGTCCAGGCAAATCGAAACTCTTTTAACATCTGCTAGAAAAATGCTGGAAGTTTGCGCATTTTATGAAATCCATAGGGAAATCACCTCTTCCACCTTCTGCATCTGGTACTACACTCCTGCTCTATTTGAAGGAATCTGGACATAGTCATTTTCCCTTAAAAGTATACCTCTCTGCCATTATTATACATAAGAACAGCCCATCCAGTCCAGCATTCTGTCTCACACAGTGGCTCACAATTTCCTTCAGGGTATTCCCAAGGAGATGCCTTCACCTGCTTAGGATTCCCTGGAAATGGCATTGAGAGATATCCTGCCTTTCTCTCTAACCCGGAGGTTGTCCTTAAGTATCCATAATTATAGCCATTGATACCCTTGTCCTCCATGAACTTGTCTAATCCTTTCTTAAAGCTGTCAAGACTGACAGCTGTCACCACTTCTTCTGGCAGGGAGTTCCATACACCAGTAATCCTCTGGGTGAAAAAGTACTTTCTCTTATTTGTTTGAGAACTAGTACCCAAAAGTTTCATCGAGTGTCCCCTAGTTCTAGTGTTATGCGATAGGGAAAACAGTTTTTCCTTATCTACTTTGTCCACACCGTGCATGATTTTATAAACTTCAATCAGGTCACCTCTTAGACGCCGTCGTTCAAGAGTGAAGAGGCCCAACCGTTGCAGCCTCAGATGGTAAGGAAGGTGTTCCAGTCCCCTAAACATTTTGGTTGCCCTCCTCTGCACTTTTCCCATCTCCATAATATCCTTCTGGAGGTATGGCGACCAGAACTGTACACAGTATTCCAGATGGGGCCTCACCATAGATTTATAAAGAGGCAAAATGACACTTGCTGACTTATTTTCTATACCCTTCCTAATGATCCCTAGCATTGAGTTTGCTTTTTTCACTGCTGAGGCACACTGGGTTGACACCTTCATTGAGCTGTCCACCAGGACACCAAGGTCCCTTTCCTGGTTTGTCGCCAAGAGTTCAGACCCCATCAGTTTATAAATGTAATAGGGTTTTTTTTGCCCCAACATGCATCGCTCTGCACTTACTAATGTTGAAACTCATTTGCCACTGTTTTGCCCACTCCCCCAGAGTCAAGAGATCCCTCGGGAGCTCCTCACAACCTCTCACAGTTTTCACTATCCTGTATAATTTAGTGTCGTCAGCAAATTTGGCTACCTTGCTTTTTACTCCTACCTCTAGATCATTTATGAAGAGGTTGAAAAGCAGGGGTCCCAGTACTGAACATTGGGGGACCCCACTCTTTACTTCCCTCCACTTGGAGAAGTGTCCATCTAGTGCTACCCTCTGTTTCCTGTCCCTTAGCCAGTTGCTGATCCAGGACAAGACCTGTCCCTTTATTCCATGACTGGTAAGTTTATTCAAGAGCCTTTGGTGTGGGACCTTGTCAAAAGCCTTCTGAAAGTCCAGATAAACAATGTCAACTGGATCCCCCTTATCCACATGCTTGTTGACACTCTCAAAAAATTCCAACAGATTAGTGAGGCATGATTTGCCCTTGTAAAAGCCATGTTGGCTCTCCTTTAGCAGCGCCTTCTCTTCTATGTGCCTATTAATTCTATCTTTTAGGATGGTTTCCATCACTTTACCTGGGACACATGTCAAACTGACAGGTCAGTAATTTCCTGGATCACCCCTGGATCCTTTTTTGAAAATTGGTGTTACATTCGCTACCTTCCAGTCATCAGGCACAAAGCCTGATTTGAGGGAAATATTATATATTTTGGCTAGGAGATCAGCAATTTCATCTTTAAGTTCCCTGAGAACTCGTGGATGGATGCCATCTGGTCCTAGTGATTTGTTAGTGTTTAGTTTAACAAGACATGCAAGGACCTCCTCCCTGGTTATTTCTATCTGGCTTAATTCTTCGGTTTCCCTCCCTATGAAGATAGGCTCTGTTTTGGGCATGTGTTCTCTGTCTTCTTCAGTGAATACTGAAGCAAAGAATTCATTGAGTCTCTCTGCAATCTCTGTTTCCTCTTTAATAACCCCTTGCCTTCCATTGTCATCTAATGGTCCAATGGCCTTCCTAGTTGGGTTCTTACTTCTAATGTACTTAAAGAAGTCTTTGTTATTTCTCTGAGTATTTTTAGCTATACGCTCCTCAAAGTCTTGCTTTTCTTTTCTGATTGTTGCCTTGCATTTGTTCTGCCAGAATTTATGTTTCTGCCTGCTGTCCTCATTCGGACAAGCCTTCCATCTTCTAAATAAGCTTTTTTTTGCTTTTGATCACTTCCCGAACAGCTCCTGTGAGCCACATTGGAGTCCTCTTGGACCTGGCAGTGCCCTTTTTCCTTTTGGGTATGCATTCCAATTGGGCCTCTGTTATTGTTTTTGTAAACAGCCTCCATGCCTCTTGGAGTGTTTGGATTTTCTCAATTTTCCCTTTCAGCTTTTTTTTTACTAGTTTCCTCATCTTTGGGAAATTTCCTTTTTGAAAATTTAAGGTCTCTGTGTTAGATTTTATCAGTGACTTGCGGTCTATGATCAAGTTAAACGTAATTGAGTTGTGGTCACTGTTCCCTATTGGATCAGTCACATTAACATCTTACTACTCAGGATCAAGTCAAGGATTCTTGTACCTCTAGTTGGGTTTTCAACCATCTGTCCCAGTTAACAATCATTTAGCATATCTAGGAACTTTATCTCTTTATCATGTACTGAACAACAGTTCACCCAGTCTATGTGAGGGTAATTGAAGTCCCCCATTATAACCAGGCTTCCCTTCTTGGATGCCTCCTTTACAACATTCTCCAACTGCCAGTCTCCCTCAAGAGTTTGGGTTGGAGGCCGATAGTATATGCCTACTGTTCGACCATCCTTGTGGCCTGGTACTCTTACCCAAATCTTACCCAGATTTTATCACTTCTTTGACATACAAGGCTACTCCACCTCCTGTTTGCCCCTTCCTATCTTTCCTGTACAGTTTGTAGCCTGGGATAACTGTATCCCATTGGTTATCATCCGTCCACCAGGTTTCAGTGATACCAATAATATCAATATTCTTATCTATTGCTAAGTATTCCAGCTCCCCTATTTTGTTCCAGAGGCTTCTGGCATTTGTATACAAGCATTTATATATGCTTTCCTGATACAGTCTTTTAAGTCCAGTTGCATTGTTAGACTGCCTCTTGCATCCTTCTGCTAGAGTGCTGGTGACTAGCTCCTTGCTCTGCTCAGTAATTTTTGCATCCTCCTCACTACTCAAGTACACACTTTCCCGAACTGGATGCTGCCCAGCTCCTGTCAGCTTTCCCCCAGTTATCAGTTTAAAAAGCTGCTCTGCAGCCTTTTTGATGTTGAGTGCCAGCAATCTGGTCCCATCATGATTCAAATGCAACCCATCCCTCCTGAACAGATTTGGCTTGTCCCAAAATATTTTCCAGTTCCTGACAAATCTGACGCCCTCCTCTCGACACCACCGCCTCATCCACGCATTGAGGCTTCTGAGCTATGCCTGCCTGGTAGGTCCTGCGCAAGGGACAGGCAGCACTTCTGAAAATGCTACCTTGGAAGTCCGGGGCTTCAATCTTCTTCATAACAACCTGAATTTGGCTTCCAGAACAGACCGCTTGGCCTTCCCAACATCATTGGTACCAACGTGTACCATGACCACTGGCTTGTTCCCAGTTCTCTCTAACAATCTATCCAGATTTCTTGTGATGTCTGCAACTTTTGCACCTGGCAGGCAAGTCATCATACGGTTATCATGTGCATCACAAATCAATTTCTCTGTATTTCTAATTATTGAATCGCCTACAAGGAGCCTCTCTTCTGCAAGGAGCCTCTCTTCTGCAATCTGTTCATCTACATGCACCTCATCAACCATATTAAGGGAGAGAACCTCAGTTTGTTCTTGTTGTTTATCTTCCTGGATCTCATCAAGTGTGATGAAGGAGAGATCATTACGTGGAACCAGTTGTTCCTCTGTGTGTTCCTCATCAGGTGTGATGAGGGAAAGAGCCTCAAATTTATTTTGTAATTTCAGACTCTCAGAGTGATCCCCTACTCTTCTCCTCCTTTGAGTCACATTTCTCCAAACATCTCCCTCCTGAGTTAAAGGCCCTTCTCCCTCAGAACTGTGCCCTGTCTCTTCTTTGTCCAGCATAGTCTGCTCCGCTCTGTCCAAGAACAGCTCAAGCTCCTTAATTTGTTGATGGTTAGATATGCGGGCCTCTAGCTGCTGGACCTTCTCTTCTAGTAGTGCAACCAGCTTGCACTTGCTGCAAGTGTAGTTCTCCATATGCTTGGGCAAGAACACAAACATGGCACAAGTATTGTGCATCAACATGAGGATTGAACTGGGAAAGAAGAAAAAAACACACACACTTTTCCAAAATACAGGTCTAAAACGATTCCTAAAATGTCTTATAAACTTGTTTCTGGATGTTAAGAGGCATTGTCCTCAGTGGTCCTTACTGTTGGTTTTGCAACAATTAACTAAACCACCTTTCAAACTTCTGGCTAATACCAGACTTCACTTGTTTACTTTTAAAACTATTCCTGGTTGTAATCACATCAGCAAGATGAGTGAGCGTGCTAACTGCCCTGTGTATGATCCTCCATATCTTCAATATTTTTTAAAAAGAAAAAGTGGTCATTCACACAGACATTTCCCTTCTCTCCAAAGTTGTTTCTATCTTCCACATGAGTGTAATTTTGGTCCTTCCAACTTTCCCCCCAAATCCATCTTCCTCATTGGAATGACTAATGCATACCTCTGATGTGTGAAGAGCTTTAGCCTTCTATGTCACACATACTAACACTTTCTGAAGAACATCTTGACTTTCAGTAGCCTATAGTGGTCCCAAATAAGGACTCCATGTAACTTCTCAATGGATCTCTAAGTGAATAATGTCAACTTTTAACCTGGCTTATCAGTTAGCCAAGAAATCTACCTGCTGGCTTGACAGCCCATTCAGTCAGAACAGAGTCAACATCATCAGCCTTTCTCTGAGGTCTAGACTTCAATAACATCTGGAAAATGGCTACTTGGTCTTAGCTGTCTACCATCATCAGACATCACAGGTTGGATGTCAGAGAGAGATCTACTGCATTTTTGGCAGATAAATGTTATCTTCTGCTATGCAATGACACCCACCAGCTAGTAAGTGAGCTTGTTGCTCACACATTTATGTGATCACAAAGAAGGACAGGTGGCTTTTCCAACTGGTTCTTTGAGTGGTCAGCTGTGAATTCACACATCACACCCATCCTCTCCCTCTCTCACACATGCATTGCTCTTTTATGCAGCAATGGCAATTGAAATGAGGGAATGTTGTGTGGGAATCACATGCACTCAAGAGGGTAGGCAGAGCTTGAGGCTCTTTCAAAGTTCTGGAACGTTCCAGGTAGTCTGAGTATGGACACAATTTAACCCATTTGTGTGAATTCACAGGAGACCACTTGAAGAACCATAGTTACAGGTAAGCAAAATCCTTTTCCCCAGCAGTAATGTCTTTTCTAGTCAGTTCTACATTCTCATTATATACTAGCATAGATTGCCCGGCGGTGCCGGGCTTTTTAAAATTGTGTTGGATAGTAAGGGTTTAATTTTTTTTCCTTGCACCAATGATTCTGGGCTGTTATGAAGTTATTTTAATTTTTTTATAGAATTTTTTTTATTAATGTGTGAATTTTTGTTTTTTTGGATTTTTTGAATGTATTTGGAATTGATTTTCCAAATATTTTGAATTTATTGAATTTTTGGAAATATTGTGTAGTTTGAAAGCAAGAAATTGCAAGTAGATAAATAGGTACCACTTTGGTTGGAAGGTAACAGCGTTCCGTGCGCTACGGGGTCTAGTGATGCCTGCCACATGACCTCGGAAACGTCTGCAGGAGCAGACAGCGCTGGCTCTTTGGCTTTGGAACAGAGATGAGCACTGAACCCTAGAGTTGGATACGACTGGCTTTTGATCAAGGGAATCCTTTACCTTCTTCTCCTTTGGCCATTTGGCCACTGGGTGGTGGTGTTGAGCAAATATTTGTGTTTTGCGTCTTCATTTCAGTTTCGGTTTTCATTGAGTCAAGACAACTAATGGTAAGCTCTCTCCATTTTTTTTAGGGGGGTTTGTTTTGGGTTGGTGGGCGTTCTGTGTCTGTTTAGGGTTTTGGGGGGGGTGTTTCTGTGTGTGTTTTTTTGATTGTTTTTGGTTTTGAGGTGGTGGTTTCTGTTGTGTTTTGGGTATTTTCGTGGGCCAGTCTTGATGGCTGGCCTGCGGAAATACCATTGCCGCTTCATGTGGCTGTTGTGGGGTGGGGGGGTGTTTTACCGTGGCCCGTGCTGGGTTGCGGTGTGTGTGTTTGCTTGGTGGGTGTTTGCCTTGCCCCTTCATGCTGCTTTTTGGGAGGGTATTGCTTTTTCCCTGGCTGTTTTTGGGTTTGTGTGTTTGGGGTGGGGGTGGGGGTTTGCTTGCTGTCCTTCTCGGCGTGGCCGTATTTGTTGGGGGTGGGGGGGTGTTTTTCGTTGGGTTTTTTGTTTGTTTTTTGGAGGTTGTCTGTGTGGCCCATTGAAATAACATGTGGTGTTATGTTTGGTTTTTTTTCGCAAGGCAGACTCGTTGTGATATGTACGCTGCCGGCCCGTGTTGGGGAGGGGGGCATGGTCATTGGGGGTTAGGAAGGGTGGGCTACGTGGTGGGGAGGGGAAAAAGGTGTGATTTGCCCCTACACTTCTGTAAACAGAGGAACAGGCAGAGAGGTTCGATTCCCCCCCCCCCTCCTTAAAACAGCTCCGTTTTTAAAGAGAAGAAAAGACGGAGTTGTTTTAAGGAGGAGGGGTGGGTGATCGATCCTTTGTGCCTGATCTTTTGTTTCCAGTTGGTTTGGATGTGAAAGGGGAAAGTGCATTCGGGAGCTTCAGGCGCCGCGGGCGGCTGCTGTTTGCTTTCCTGTGAATTGTTTTTCTTTTTAATTTCCCGGGGCGCCGTTTTCCTCAGCGTTCTGCGTTGGCGCGCAGGACGCTGGGGCTTGTAGTAATGGGTTCGTGCTTTGTGTTTGTCCTGCGTTTTTTTAACATGCTTTTTGTTTGATTGGCTGCGGCGCGTCTCCGAACGCTGCGGCGTGCGTGTGCCTCTCAGCCTGATTGGCTGTGGCGCGCCGCGGCGCAAAGACTGTTGGGACGTGAAGTTTTTTTCCTTTATTGCCGTTTGTGGGGCTGATGCCCCCGTGCCGGATTTTTAAATCTTTCGTTGACCTGCGTAGGGAATTCAGCCGTGCTGTCGAAGGGAGGGTGCAGGTCAGTCGGGCGACGCACAGCAGCCAATAGCAAATTCCAACGGTGAACACTTGGTTTTATAGGTTAAGATGTGTAGTGAAAGTTCAGGCTTGTCTTGAATGAGCACCACATCTTTTCTAGTTATTTGTGATATTAGTCACTTCTTCAACTTTAGAGTTGGGAAGCTTTTAGTGGTCACTCAACATACTCACCTAGAGTAGTGTAGTCCTTTTTTGGGTACACATATTTATTGGCCCTTGTTGTCATAGCTTATCCAGAAAGTAGTGAATAGACCCATGTAACAAGTGAAGGTATAACATGAAGTTAACCTGAATGTTTACAAATACATAAACAGCTTATGTTGCTAGCTAAAATAAACTGTCATCCAAAATCTAGATGTAAACATTTTATTGACAAATATAAGTGTGCTACAAACGTCTTCTTTCCCACCCACCCAGGATCCCACTTCAAGGAACAAACAACCTATTCCAGCTGCATACAACAGATACGATCAGGAAAGGTTTAGAGTAACAGAAGGTGAGTATAGATACATCAGCTATTGCATTAATATAAACCCTGCTGGTTAGATAGAAGTCACAAGAAAGACAAATTTACAGATTTGTGGAGTTGACAATCAAGGGAATACAGAAAAATTATAAACTGTAGTTGTAAATTAATTAAAGGGAAATAATATGAAATTTAAAAGGTGACTATTGAGAAGCAAATAATATTTAAGCTATTTTGCTCATGTTGCAAATTTGTTCTGTTTCCTTTATACAAATAATAGCCAACCTTAGGAATTTGTACATTTCTTACTCCCAAGTTTTATTTCTTAGCATGCACCAAAAGCTTTTCATACAAAATACTTAAATTTCCACATTCTTGTTCTTAATGAGTCATCTGCATAATTGGTATTTGCTGAGGGCACTTACTTGCTAGTTGACTGTTGTAGTCAGTACCTAACCATGTTTTTTTTATACCAACCAACTTGAAAAATTGCACAAATTACTTTGCTCCTTTCCTTTAAAAATTTGTGGTGACCTCCAAAATCCTTTCTCATAAATGGTATCCCAAGAGTAATTTCATTAACTAACATTCTTCTGGGAAGAGTTGTTTCTTTTTTGGAAAGGGTAAAACACCAGCACAGCTTTTTATTCTATCTTATGACCATTGTTTGGAAAACGCCCTTAGAGAAACTTAGAAAGTGGGAAAAGTTCGTTGTTTGAGAACAATCTCCCTAAAAGTTATGAAAGGAAAAGCTAGTTGGTTTCAAAACTGAGCTGCATGTATTTATAGACTGCTTCTTAAAATTTAATTTTGATGCCTACTGTTATGATAAAAATGTGTTAGATTCCTTGCTTGCTATTTCAACATTTCATCACAGAACATTAGTGTTTTATTTTTCATAGTTTGTTCTACAGCGAAGTGAGGCTTTAAATAGAAGAGGAGGATATAAATATAATAAGTGTACAGGAAAGAACTCCAGTCCAACTGAGCTTGTGTAAACATGGAATTACACTGTCAGTATTTATTCCAAAATGATTTGCATGCTTCACAGGTGGTTTAGTTCTCCTTCGTATAGTTTGTGAATCCCCACTATTGGGTTATTGTCTGAGAGTAATTTGTATCAGTATTGTGTTTTGAACTGCAGCTTTTGGAGAGTGCTTTATACATTGGGTCCAGAAACCAGTGCAGTTGTAGGAGGGGGACTTTATGCTCCCTATAACAAGCCACAGTCACTATAATGGCAGCTGCATTTAGAACCAGCTGAGATTTCTGAACCATCTTCAAAGTCTTTCCCTCCTCCACAACTCTGTTTATAATGGGTTTTTCTATTTTAATCTTTTATTCGTTTTACGTATTACTTCTGTGAAGTTCAATTTTATTGCCAGTTGATCCAGAATTTTACTTGACCAAATAGACAGATAGACAGAAACATGAGCAGGGTTGTAGTCTAACCAGAACCTGAAAAAAGCATCATGTAGATTCCTCCCCGCATGTTTAAGTTGCCTTCAGGCCCCTTCCTTCCTTTGATAATCCTACAAGGTTACAGAGCAGAAAAAGTAAAGGCTTTCTGTTTTGGTTATCTGCAAAAGAGCAGATGAACAGGAGAGATCATGATTCCCCTTTGAACCTGATGGGGAGAGATGAATGATATACATAATGCAGCCATAGCCTGCTAGCAACTCAATGCTGAGTGTCAGGCGGTGGTTAAGTAACCTGACAACCCTGAGGACTAACAGACTTGGGTGCCAAAGTCCACAGGGAAGGGTGATGATCCCCAAATGGATTAAATCCCACTTGAATCCATCTTGATGAAGGGCAACAGCTGCATCAATACTGGCGTGGGACTAAGGAGAACTTTGTGTGCCAAAAGGGTTCAGGACCAGAAAGTGACTTGCATTGTGGAAGGCAGATGAAAGGCTACTGCATTATATTCTCAGGACAGTCTTCATAGTATGGGTACACAGAAAGAGCCTCCTCAAAGATTGTGTTATTTTTAAGCCACAGTCGGGTGTACCCTGGTAATGGTAACCTTGTGTTGCCAATTTTTCTCACACTAGGTCAGGCCAAAGGAACTGCAGAATGAACTCACTAAAAGGTTGCTTCATTTTGGCAGTTTCACGTCTGGCCTAAACGTGGAAGAAGAAGAAGGATCTGTAACTAATAGAGAATGCTGGTTGGCCCTGCTGTGCCGAGTAGATCCCTGAAGGTGATGGGGATTGTAATGATGCTGTGAAAGGGCTTGTGCAAAGCTTATGGATAGGATTTGATTCACAATCCACCAAGGCTTAACAATGTCACTTTTGTTCTTTCTGCAGCTCCCAGCATCTGGGAGTTATTCTTTCTCTCCTCTCCCAAAAATAATAATACTAAGAACTGTTTCAAGCTCTTGACACCTCTTTCCAGTATACTGCTTTTTCTTCTGAAATTTAGTGGAAGTGGATTTTCCACCTGTCAAAGGCCCATGAGAATAGGCCTATGATCTTTTAAAAATCCTTACTTCAGTAATTTTAGATTGTGAGGCCTTTTTCAGGGAGGTTTCCCTCAACCTTGAAAAACATTTCATTTATCTTATCTGTTTTAATACCGTATTTGCTGGCTCATAAGATGTGCTTCCCCCCTTTAAATATGGCTGAAAACCAGAGTGTGTGTTATGAAACGGTATAAGCCTCCTCCCCCTCCCATGCTGGTGCGGATTGGCAGCCAATGGTCACTGCCGCAAAGCCTGATCCCTACCTTTGCCACTGCATGACCGCAACGGACACTGGTTGGGGGTTGGGGTGTGTGAAAGAGCTTCTCTCATAGCCTGATCCCTGCCGCGTGCATATACACCAGGCAGGGGTTGGGGCAAGTGAGAGTCTCACATGACCCGCCACCCGCCCGGTGTGCATGTGTGTGGCAGGGATTGGGCTATGAGAGAAGCTCTCTCAAACATCCCGCCCCCAAAACGATGTGTGTCCGCTTCAGCTCGTAACGCCAGGTGCCTGAGCCAAGGAAGGACTGTCCTCCCCCTTGCCTTACCTGCAGGGTCTCCATTGCCATGGTTTTGCCCTAACTTGGCTGGGGGCGATGAAGATGTCAGGAGGCCTGGCCGAGGGACGGAGGCAGAGAAGAAAGTTGGTCACTTCTGGGTGCCTGCTGGGGCTATTAAGTGGTGGGCACCTGCTGGGGCTATTAGGTTGTGCTGTTTGGTTTCCCAGTAGATAAAAGTAACTCATTCTCTGACACACCAAACATTGAAGTGGAAAATGGGATTAAACTCCAAAAAAGATAAAGGCCGAGGATTATCCTCGCTAGACATCTTCTGTCTTTAGTCTTTTTGTTTGGGAGGGGCATTTCAAAATATTATGCAGGTCTTGTAGCTTTTCTGCATCTTAAAGCTTTTTAAAAGTTATGATTCTCAGATTTCATGCAACCTAATTCTGATAGTTTATTTTTTAAGCCTGCTTTAAAATTTATTTTCATGTTCAAAGCCAATTTGAGTATTCATTTATATTTTTATTGAATTATTCATTTTTATGGATGAAGTTGCGAGATGAAACTGAGGTATTAAATATTTTAATGAATGCAAAGAAAGAAAAGGCTGAAGTGAAATTCCATATTGCTCTCAATCAGAAATTGAATCTCAATCTCATGTCACCTGGATGCGTGTTTGCAGGTGTTGCCTAAATTTCCTTTGCATACATTATGCCTTCTTAAGAGTGACAGTGTTACTGGCAGAGGAAATTGACAATAATGAATGAGCACCTTCTGTCCTATGGCTTGTCCAACTTGTGTGCAATCAGCCTTACTGAAGGCGAGCTGTGAGAACCCCGGGACAGAATCTCCCCCACTGGTTAACATTATCGTGTTTACACAAGTATAGTTTATTAAACAGGATTTTGGCCATTGGTGGAATAGAGCACTGTATTTTAAAATTTACTGTATAAATTCATATGAAGTAATAGAGTTGTGTATGGCTAAGTGGGTATGAAAGGAGAGATAATGTCCTGCAAGAGCTTGTGTGTCTATGTGATTTTGCATGTTTGTGCCCTCATACACTTACATATATGTATGCATGATGGGAGTATTGCTTGTCAGCAGTGTTTAGTTCTTTGCAAGATATTTGTTAGCAGGGTCAGATCCCACTGTTTCAGGTGTGAATTGTGCAGAAGGTTTGTACTTATTCCAGCAGATTTCCATCATGCAGAGCTTTTAGGTTTCTCTGTAGCACATACTATTCTTGTATGTAGGACAGGGGTTCTCAATGTTTCCGCACCACAGGCTGGACCATGCCCGCTCATACAGCTGAGCGGGCCAGACACGTGGGTTCCCCTCGTGTAAATGTGGCTGTAAGCCACATGTTTGTGCATGCACAAGGCGTTTACAGCTGTTGTAAATGTGTCCCTTCTGCTTCTGGGGATCGTTGTCTGGATGGAACGGGGGCCGAGGTCAGCCTGCGGACCGTAGGTTGCTAATCCCTGATGTAGGAGAAAGCAAATGTATGCAATTGTTCCATCATCATAGAGGGGTTAGACCTGCTTTCTGTTCCAAGTAACCTCGGTCAAGGATCAAACCTGCTCCTTTTGTCGCTTTATTCTATATATTTTTTTTTAATTTCATGGAACATTGCAAACTGATTTACATCCAGAGATCATTTATAATGTAGGGTGCTATTTCTATTGTCTGAGAAAAACAGTAAACTCTTTAAAAAATCAGGAGAAGGGAAGGTACGGAGTAGATATGTATTCAGGTTTTTATTGAGAGTTTACAGTAGTCCTAAGATTTCAAGATTGCTTTATTTCTTTTCTGCCTTGAGGACAAGAGTTAAAGTCTTGAGAACCCCCTTTCACAAATGGGTTATTGAGAATATTTATCCGACATATACAGGTAGGCAAACACTCCAGGAAAGCATCACTGTATATTTAGTTGGAACATATAACCCTAATGTGCCTCCAGAAGGTTCTGTCTTGTGGATCTCACCCTTTTTTTCATAAGCCAGTCCAAAATTTATTTCTGGCAGAAAGGAAGGGTGTCATTAAAAATTTCTACCGAAAGTTGCATATGAAAGGCTGCATAGAGCTATCAGGAAACTGCTATGGCTTTTCTCCTTTATGCTGAAATGTACTAATGGCTTTTGAAAACATCCTTCTGCTCATGCTCCTGCAACCACAGAAAGAATGGAAAGCTAGGTTTAAAGTAACATTTCTCATGGAAATTACCACCCATAATCATGGCTTCTAGACGGTCTATGCTTCTGAATAGGTACTGGCCTCCTTGATACAATCAGAGGCTCGATATCTGTAGATCTTGCCTGTTGCTGATTTCTTCTCTGACAGTCATAGATTCATTCAATTATTGCCGGAATTCATTGTTTAATAAGTTTGTATATTGTATGTTCCCCCCCCAACACACACACCCTTTGGATGTACTGTATATTGAAATGTGGTAAGGGGGTTTGTGTGTGTCAGACAGTGAGTTAGGACAAAACAACAGCAGCACAGAGAAACATGGAGAGATCAGGGTAGCTGGAAACACACACACACTTGGATTATTTGCACACAAATTAGCACTTTGTATGATATATCTCTCAAGAAATATTGAACGTAGAAAATGTTATCTTTACTTATATTTACCATCTGATCAGAAGGAAGAAGGGTAAAAATAGAGTCTGCAGCATGTTGAATTCCTCCATGCTTGTTGTTAAAGGAAGGTCAGAGGAAAAAGAGCTATGAACAAAGAAAAATGAAAGCAAGAAAATATACAGGAAGGTTGAGAAGAAACTTACCTCAAATGCCAGAGGTTGGAAAAGAACTTTACCAAACAAATTAGTGGCAAAGAGCAGTCACATTAGGTGTGTTTGGAAATTTTTGTTTTTGTTTACTTTGTAATGTTTTTTGGTGTTTTTTTGTTGTTTTTGTGTATTTTTGGATGTTTTTGATTTTTTTTTGTTTTAAGGATTTTTTATTTAAATAATTTATTTATTTGTAAAAGTTTTTTTGTTGTTGTGGCTTTGGGGGGGATCGGAGAGGGGGGTTCCTCCCCCAAACACTCCGTTTTTAAAGAGAAGTAACCGCTTGGTTTCTTCTCTTTAATAACGAGGTGTCCTACGGGGGGATCCCCTCTCTGCCATGTCCCCTGGCTCTGGAAGAGTTGGGGGGGGCAAACCCCTTTTGTCCCCCCCCAAACCTTCCAGACTCATGGGACCCAGGAGAGGGAATCGAATCCAGCCCACCCTCTGATATTAAAAGGGAAATCTCAATTGAGGTTTCCCCTTTAATATCAGGGGGGGGGTTGTGATCCCCCTCTCCGCTGGCTTCCTTGGGTTTGGGAGGGTTGGGGGGACAAAAGGGGCCTGTCTCCCCAACCCTTCCGGACTCAGGAGAGCCATCGGAGAGGGGGATTCCCCCCAAAAAAACTCCGTTTTTAAAGAGAAGTAACTGCTTGGTTTCTTCTCTTTAATATGGTGTGTGTGTGTGTGGGGGGGGAATCCCCTCTCTGTCGGGTCCCCTGGGGTCAGGAGGGTTGGGGAGACAGACCCCTTTTGTCCCCCCAACACTCCCAACCCCAGGGGACCCAGTAGAGAGGGGGAGTGCAACCCCCCCCACCCAGTGATATTAAAGGGGAAACTCCGATCGGGAACTTCAGGTGCCGTTGGGGAGGGGGGGTTTGGTTCCCGCGGCTTGGCCTCGCTGAAAGCGAAACCCTTTGCAGTAAGTAAAGTCAGTGGATGGAGTGCTGTCCGATGGCTTTGGTTACCTGGGAATGGGTTCACTTTCAGGGGGGCAGTGCCTTTTCCCCCCTTGACCCCCCTTGGTTTTTTCTGTGAGGTGCTGTGTCCGGCTGCGGCGGACTTGGGCTCCTGGTGTGTGTTTTTCCCCGCTCACCAGCTTCCTCAGTGTTCTGCACGCTCATGGCGTGCAGGATGCTGGGGCTTGTAGTTTGGCGTTTGCGTTTTCGACTTGTGCGTCATTTTTTCCTGCGGTTTTCTTTTGATTGGCCGCGGTGCAATTCCGAACGTTCTTTTTGCTCATGCCTCTCAGCCTGATTGGCTCTGATGTGACGCAAGGAACGTTGGGAAATGAAATTGTTTCCCTTTTTTCACGTTTGTGGGGCTCTTGCCCCACTGGCGCATTTCTCAATCCTTTGTTGACCTGCGGACCCAGTTCGGGCGTGTGGGGTAGTAGGGCCTGGCTTAGGATCCTATGTGAAGTTCCAACTGTTAACCCTTGATTTTATTTTATAGGTAAAGATATAGATGACAATGCTGTCAAAGAAGCTCAACTCCATCAATAGTCTGAACTCTTAGCAGGGTTCACTGGAGATGGAGTGAACATCGCTGAAACACCAAACTAAGGTGTATCCACCCTCTTCTGGATTAACATTCACATTAGCAAGAGAATGGACAATTCCAGTGAGGATGGAGGTCCTGGGGTACAGCTACTGGACAGCAGCAAGTAGCTAAGAGACTGGCAGCAGGTTTTTCTTAGGAAACAGCAGTGGCACGCAAGATAATTTTTGTTAGTACAGCACAGAAGAATGCACTGGTAAAGAATTACTGATTATTTCTTACTTTGAAAATGTTGTAATGAAACAGTCCAGAATAAAACAAGAGGCAATGCTGGAAAATTAAACTCCTAAATCATTAGTCACTCAGTCTGCTACTGAGGAAAAACAAAGGACAAGTATGAATAGTGCTGTTGCTAATGGCTCAGCTAGAGTAAAGCTGAAAGACGATCTAGTGCAGGAGTTGCCATCCTTTTTAAGTCAGGGGGCGGGTCATGCTCCCTCAGACAGTTGAGGGAGCCGGACTGATGGTCCATTTAAGGCAGTCATAAACACATTTATGACAGCCGTAAACAAGTCTGCAGCCGATTCTGGCTACGGCGGCTGGAGCAAGGGCAGGGCCCGGATTATTTGGCTTTGCAGGCCAAATAATTCCAATGAGGTGTAGGTTGCCTATCCCTAATCGTGGGTGGCATGCAAAGAGGTGAGAACAAAGTCTGATGCTGTACAACACACAGGGTCTCGCTGTAAAGCGAGAAATGGAATATGTAAACTTTGCAGTTCTTATTGTCTGTGAACCAAAAGTGTACTGAACTGAGACATTTTAGTAATACAACCACAGAGTTTTATACTCCAGAAACGACAAATTCAAAAGAAACAATCATTTTCAGAGCAAGATTTAACTGGCAATTTGTGGTTTTAATGCAATGTTGGGCCGAATAATATCAATCAGATGTCTGAGGAAACCTATAACCATCATTCAGATACATGCTCCAACTACAGACACCAAATAAGATGAAATTAAAATATTTTATGCAAGCACCCAGGAGGAAACAGATCATACTCCTAAACAAGATACAGTAATACCTCATACAAAGTCCGCTTCATACAACATCGCCTAATTTCTTGAAAAAAGTTACCTCATACAAAGTCGCTTGACTTTGTATGAGGCATTCAGTTTTCCCAGGTTGCATTGTGCCTGGGCAGTATAAAAGACAGGACACATGTGTGCATTGCTCTTGTGGGTTTCACACAAGGCAAAGAGTGTTTAGGAGTGGTTTTGAGCGAGATTTTGGATTTTTTAAAAAATTTCATCAGAATTTCTAGAAGCATTCCTGGGATTTTTGCTGCATTCTCCAGGTTCTTGGTCAATCAGGGTTGTTTGACATGTTTTTGTAATGCATTTAGCATTTAGACAATGATTTCTTAAAGTTCTGTCAGTTTCCTGTCTGTTTCCTTGACTTTGCCCTGAAGTCTGTGCTGTTACAGTACAATGTATCGCTATGGAAATGACATTGTACGAGGCATCGCAGCAAGGATTTGGACGTTGTATGAGGCATCGCAGCTAGGATTTTGCATGCCTCATAAAAAGTCCAAATCCGTATAAAGTCCAAACTTGTGGAACCAAGTTTGGACGTATGAGGTATCACTGTATTTACAATCATACATGACTTAGAACACAAAAGTAGGAAATAAAGCAGAACCACATGTTGTTGGATAATTTGGTGTAGGAGTCAGAGTCAAAACTGGAAAACAGTGCATAGAATTCTGAGACACCAGCAATTTGTTTATTGTGAAGACATGTTATGGGCAGATTACAGTACACTTGAGCATCATCAGATGGTGAATATAGAAATAAAGTACAGTACATAATTTAGATGAAGTAGCTATATTTTTTCCACCAGAACAAGACCAGGAACTGATTGTGACACTGGCAATGAAATA
The DNA here is from genome assembly GCA_035047345.1 of Bradypodion ventrale. Lineage (NCBI taxonomy): Eukaryota > Metazoa > Chordata > Lepidosauria > Squamata > Chamaeleonidae > Bradypodion > Bradypodion ventrale. Next base: position 144,354,203 of record JAWDJE010000004.1, on the reverse strand, counting down.
TAACTATCAACAATTGAAGTAAAGCTGTAAAAAAGCACTAAGTCAATTGTAGTCCATAAATATATTTTAATTAGTATTGTTGATAAATATAATGTCCACATTAAGAACAGATTTGTGCTAGTACACTCAGTTCACTGTGAAGCAAAAGAACTAGATTGAAAGTTTATCAGGGAAGATTGCAAAAATACTATTTCTGTAGTTAAAAGAAAAGAAACACGTAGATGAATGATGAAACATTTGATATTATAAAGGTCAGGGGAGAAGCAAAAGTAAATGCTAATAGAAGTGAGATGATTCTGATCACTCCTGATCACTCCTGCTGATCAGGGCTTCTGGGAATTGAAGCTCAAGAACATCTTGAGTGCCAAGGTTAGCCATCCCTGTCATATATAGACATAACTATTACTACCTGCTTTCCTATATGTTAAAGAGAAAGGAACTTCACAATAACTCCACCTGTCCTGCTGATAGGGTGTGTTAGGTAAGGGTAAAGGTCACTGTGCTTGGAAGCCAGTCATATCCGACTCTAGGGTTTGGTTTTCGTCTCCATTTATAGCCAAAGAACCAGTACTGTCTGCGTCTGCAGACATTTCCATGAACATGTGGCAGGCATGACTAGAAATCAGAGTGCATGGAATGCCGTTTACCCTCCAACTGAAGTGGTACCTATTTATCTACATGCAATTTCTTGTTTTTGAACTGCAAGGTTGGCAGGAATCGGGACAGAGATGGGAGCTCACTCCATTTTGTAGCACTCGGGTTCCATCTTAGAGGAAATGAAAAAAAGGAGGGGGATTCTCCATGTTGCCCCCAGTGATAGAAAAGATGTATATAGCTAGAAAAAGTTTTAAGTTTGTAGGGAGGAAAAGAAATACACACAATAGATGAAGAAAGAATGCAGAATAATAAGAATCTTTACTATTGACACTGATTAATTTCTTATAAAGAATACTGTACAAACTGTTCAGTTGTCACTTCTGTACAAAAAAAGCAAGGAAAAAATAATCAGTGAATCAATTTGAAATGGAAAAATTGTGTGGTTCTGATATTTGTTTATCACCAGAGCTTAAAAACAGCTTTCCTCATTGCTTAATTTGTATGCATAGAGGCACTGGGATAGTACAGCCAAATGAAAAAGCAAATTGCAGATACATGCAACACATTGATTATATATGCACAGAGTAATCTCATTACTGTAAAAACAAATAGACTGAGCTCTAATGAAACTGATAAAAGCTCTTTTTAAATATACTACACTATGGCGCAGAACTTCTTTGAAACCAATTGAAAACAATTGTTTGTTTCCCTGTTGCTTCAGCTTAAAGCAAAGAGAATACCTAGTAGAGTTGAAATAGCACAGTGCCCTGGGAATGAGTAGTTAAACTGTAATGTTGCATACGCCATGCTGAAAGAGTTTCCGTTCAAATTGGTTGAGCTGGATGGTGTTTTAGATAAACTAGGAGATATTAATGTGACTAGAATGTTTTAAAATGGGATCTATTCCAGTGACGCTTCACTAATAAAATCTTCTGAATCCAAGGAGAGTGTGTTCCTGGTGTGGCGGTGGCAGTGGGGGGCACATGGAATTGTGCTGTGGGCCACAGGTTGAGAATCCCTGGTTTACATGCTGTACCATTGACCAAGTATTCTGATTTCCTCTTTAATACTAGAGTTTTCAACACATCATCATTTGTTACAACATCAGAATTTGGCAATGTATAGTTCATGAAAGTTGTAATATGTCTGTGAACCAGAATGGGAAATTGTTAAAATTATGTTTCCTAATTGTTTAGTTTAGTCAACATTATGGCCAGCATTATAATGGAAGTCAGTATTGAGGTTGAGAGATGAAGATTAGGTGCTAGAGATGTACAGTGGAACCTTGACATATGAGCGGTTCTACTTACGAAAAGCTCACAATATGAATGGAAATCTTGGGAGAAAATCCCGTTTGAGATATGAGTTTTTTAATGTAATGTTTTTTTGAGATATGACAATTTTTTTGGGTCTTCTGATGCTTCCTGCAGTGGCAGGAGGGTGTTTGGAGCATGTTCACTTCATTTTTGCAGTTTTTCGTTGCATTTTGGCACCATCAGGAGCCCTCCCTGCAAACAGGAAGTGCCAAAATGTTCACCGTCCTCTGAAGAGCTGTTCAGCGGGCACTTTCCCTACAATTACCAATTACAATTACTAGATAGCACTGTCAGATATGCATTACAAACCAATAAAAGTTTTTTAAAAACATATTTTTCTGTTCAATGCTTTAAAGTGCATTTATGAAAACTTTTGAACAGAAAACCCTTTTTTTTTTACATTTTCAGACCTCCAAAAGCAATTATTTGGTTTTCAATGCATTCCTATGGGAAATCGCACTTTGGGATATGAATTTTTTGAGATACGAATAACCTCATAGAACGGATTAATTTTGTATCTTGAGGTTTTACTATAGATACATGCAACACATTGATTATATATGCACAGAGTAATCTCATTACTGTAAAAACAAATAGACTGAGCTCTAATGAAACTGATAAAAGCTCTTTTTAAATATACTACACTATGGCGCAGAACTTCTTTGAAACCAATTGAAAACAATTGTTTGTTTCCCTGTTGCTTCAGCTTAAAGCAAAGAGAATACCTAGTAGAGTTGAAATAGCACAGTGCCCTGGGAATGAGTAGTTAAACTGTAATGTTGCATACGCCATGCTGAAAGAGTTTCCGTTCAAATTGGTTGAGCTGGATGGTGTTTTAGATAAACTAGGAGATATTAATGTGACTAGAATGTTTTAAAATGGGATCTATTCCAGTGACGCTTCACTAATAAAATCTTCTGAATCCAAGGAGAGTGTGTTCCTGGTGTGGCGGTGGCAGTGGGGGGCACATGGAATTGTGCTGTGGGCCACAGGTTGAGAATCCCTGGTTTACATGCTGTACCATTGACCAAGTATTCTGATTTCCTCTTTAATACTAGAGTTTTCAACACATCATCATTTGTTACAACATCAGAATTTGGCAATGTATAGTTCATGAAAGTTGTAATATGTCTGTGAACCAGAATGGGAAATTGTTAAAATTATGTTTCCTAATTGTTTAGTTTAGTCAACATTATGGCCAGCATTATAATGGAAGTCAGTATTGAGGTTGAGAGATGAAGATTAGGTGCTAGAGATGTACAGTGGAACCTTGACATATGAGCGGTTCTACTTACGAAAAGCTCACAATATGAATGGAAATCTTGGGAGAAAATCCCGTTTGAGATATGAGTTTTTTAATGTAATGTTTTTTTGAGATATGACAATTTTTTTGGGTCTTCTGATGCTTCCTGCAGTGGCAGGAGGGTGTTTGGAGCATGTTCACTTCATTTTTGCAGTTTTTCGTTGCATTTTGGCACCATCAGGAGCCCTCCCTGCAAACAGGAAGTGCCAAAATGTTCACCGTCCTCTGAAGAGCTGTTCAGCGGGCACTTTCCCTACAATTACCAATTACAATTACTAGATAGCACTGTCAGATATGCATTACAAACCAATAAAAGTTTTTTAAAAACATATTTTTCTGTTCAATGCTTTAAAGTGCATTTATGAAAACTTTTGAACAGAAAACCCTTTTTTTTTTACATTTTCAGACCTCCAAAAGCAATTATTTGGTTTTCAATGCATTCCTATGGGAAATCGCACTTTGGGATATGAATTTTTTGAGATACGAATAACCTCATAGAACGGATTAATTTTGTATCTTGAGGTTTTACTATAGGTTCCTTCTATTCCTATCAGTTGCTGCATTCTGAAAGCAAGAGATGAATACATTTTTTTGTTATTTATAATTTATTTAGTGTGTCTGTTATTTATGTCTAATTTTCTGTTGTACACATTTTTTGATAACTTGTAAGCTGCCCAGAGTAGGAAAATATCCCAGATGGTTGGGATGTAATAAATAAAATATTCAGCTTCTCTATTTTTTCTAATCATACTGTATTATGCATCCATAGGTCAACTAAGGTTTTTGCAAGTACTGTACTGTATTAAAATATAAATAGGAAAATATTTTCTGAATATTTATTCATTGATGTGTTAAAAGTATGAAGAATATCCGCTGCTCTTGAAGAGAGTTTCAGAATTTTAATATAGTTCATTTTCAGAGTCCATTTTGCACTATGACTGCTCCAAGATATAGTGTGTCCTACTCTGTAACTGCTTCAGGAAAAAAGATGAGTAGTTGAATTATAATGTTTTCCAAATTCTGTGGAATAGTGAACTATCTCAAGTGACTTCTAGACAACAATCATTTTGGGTGTCTGTTTCAGTATTACAGAAACCTTCTATCTATTTAGGCTAACTATGAATAATGCCAGAGAATCGTGTTTATCCTCATTATAGGTGCAATTTTAAAAACTAATAATCAAATTCTGTCCTGTAAATGTCACAATTAACTTTTTCCTGTTGATATTTTAAAGTTTGTAAATGTGAATTTAGTTAGAATTTTATTTACTGTAACATCTAAATCTTTATTTTAATGGTTGCCTGCTTTATGTCTGTGGTATTTTTATTTCAGTGTTTTCCTAGTTTTTGCCTGTTCTCAAGTATACTGAAAGAGGCTACCTGTTGGATGCATTTCATTCTTCTCTTGCTTATAGGATGCAGCAACTGGTAGGGCTTTTAGTCAAGGTGAAGTATGAACATAAGCTGCCTTTCTGCCAAGCTAAACCAGCAATTATTTTGTCCTGTCAACTGACACTGGTTTTCTGTGGCAAATAGTTCCTCCACCCCAGCCTTTTTTCCTGGAAATTTCAGGATTTGAGTCAGTCCTTCTGCATGTGCTGTAATGAAGCTATAACAAATTAAATGTGCAGAATCTCTGTTAACAACAACAATACCACCCCCGCGCACTGATAATCTGTGTTTAGCAAAGGAAATGTTAATTTGTAATTTTGATGCTCATAAAGCAAGATCTTCTTAGTTCATATCCTATCAGAAGCTGAATGTATCATGCAGACTACAGAATGATGTTATTTAGAACTAAATAAGTCTCTCAGTTATTCAGTTGAAATGTTCTTATATTTCTGCTTCTGTTTCTATCTTTGAATGATCAGTTGTAACAGTCTGTACTTTTCATCTTAACACATAACCAATGTCTCCTAGCTTGCTTCATTTTGTGTTTTATCATGTTTTGGGATTTATTTGTTTGTTCTCTATTGGTTACCCTTTTGGTCCATATAAATTATCAACATTCTATAATAAACACACAAATCATGCATCTATGTTTTTACAGTAGCCTCTTATTATCAAAAATTCTATGCCATATGGTAAAATTAAGAATGTGTAGAGTGGTTGCATACTATGTGCATTCTCAAAGCCAGTTTTAATTTTTTGTTGCCGATTACATTATTCATGTTTGTGTCTCTGTCCTGACTTTTATTTGCATAGCTTTCATGTTCCTACTTTTAATCATTGAGAGCACAAGGAACTATTCAGAACAATGGGAATTCTAATTATTTCCCTCCTCCCAGTTTCAGTTTATAATTCCAGGTCCTACAAATACTTATATGGTTGTTAGGATATTAATTTTTCACCTGTGACCTGCAATCTAAGAAAACTTTCAGTAATATAATTTTCATATTTATCATTGTGCTATTAAAGCCTGTCACCAAGATTCTGCTTTGCATTTGTCATGGCTGCCAGTCTTATAAAACTCACACATTTTATTCCCTAAGTTTTAAAGGTGAAAATGCATATCAACCTAGTATATTTCAGTCCATACAGCTAATAGATATGGAGCAGAAATATGCTTCAGGTGGAAATTAGAGCATTCTGAGCTCTTCTACAGTTAATTCTTCTTTTTCTGCCATATCTGAATCTGAATATAGGTGATCATCATGGCAATCAGCTATGCAGACTGTCCTGAGAATATAAAGCAGTGGCTTTTCATCTGCTTCCCATATCACAGCATGACCCCCGTACCACTGATCCAGTTCCGCAAAGTCACTTTCTGGTCCTGAGCCTTTTGGCATGCTAAGTTCCATGAAAAATCACCATAATATGAAATTCTGTCGCAGCAGAGAATGTGAAAAGAAATTTAAATAGAATTATTACAGTAAGGCTGCCCTGTAGGGGCTGGCCTGATGCCTTATTCCCTGCGAGGGATAGAGGGGAGTGCCTAGTGGGTGTTTCTTCCTCCACCGGGGGGGGGGGGGGAGCCCAACACTCCTCCCTGGCTCTGGTGGCTCCTCTTCTAGGCTCTTGGATATGCCTGGATATTGGGGAGGAGGGTTGTGGCCTTGCGGGTGGGGGCGTGGCCTGGTGGGGAGAGGGGTGTGGCCCAAATTTTCCAAAACTTGACAGGTATGATCTAGAACCACAGTTCCCAATATGGGGCAAATGCCCCACCCGGGGGGGGGAGCATTTTTTTTTTGGGGGGACTGGTATTTGGAAGCTTGTTTAGACTAAGTTAATGGCCTTTTAGGCTTCATCCACGTGACTATGAGTTCACTTTTTCAATAATAAGAACTCCCCCAGCCCGGTCAAGGCTCAGAGGAGCCAAGAAACACCTGGGAGCAGCCGGCGTGGCTTTAAAACGCCAGCGCTGGGACTGCCCCCCCACCGGACTGCTTCTCCGCCTGCCGGTTTGCTCCCCAGCCCGGTCGAAGCTCAGAGGAGCCAAAAATCACCTGGGAACAGCCAGCGTGGCTTTAAAATGCCAGCGCTGGGACTGCCCCCCCCCACCGGACTGCTTCTCCACCTGCCGGTTCGCTCCCCAGCCCGGTCGAGGCTCAGAGGAGCCAAGAAACACCTGGGAACAGCCGGCGTGGCTTTAAAATGCCAGCGCTGGGACTGCCCCCCCCCCCCCCCCCACCGGACTGCTTCTCCACCTGCCGGTTCGCTCCCCAGCCCGGTCGAGGCTCAGAGGAGCCAAGAAACACCTGGGAGCAGCCGGCGTGGCTTTAAAACGCCAGCGCTGGGACTGCCCCCTCCACCGGACTGCTTCTCCGCCTGCCGGTTCGCTCCACAGCTGTTCCCGGGGCTGCCTCCCCCACTCAGTCTGGAAGGGAAGAAGATACCGACGGGTTGTGGATAGCTGAAGACCTGCCATCCCAGCTGTGCCTGGGCTGGGGTTGCCTTTACTCCTATCAGGGGCATTGATTTGGGCCCTGTGGAGCATAGAACATGGGCTCCGACAGGTACGTGGAGCCTTGGGTTTCGTTCATGGTTGTTGGGCCCTGGTTTCCGCTCTCTGGACCCTATGGACTGGCGAGGGTGTTTTGTTCTGTTCTGTGGTCTATTTGTAATTACTCTATTATGGTATTTTATTATGTATAATTTTATTGTATTTGATGTTTTGATATTTTGTTTAAAACCTTTACCTTTACCGTATAGTATTTTGGTGTATTTATTATGTATAATGCTATTGTATTTTTGAATTGTATTTCTTGGACTTTTGGTATTTTATTATCTATTTATTTATTTTGTATATTGATATGGGGTATTGGTATATTGGTATGGATTGTATTGATTTGTAATTGTATACTATTGTGTTTTGTGTGTTTATATTGTTTTCTCTTGTTATATTGTATTTAATTTACTTGTTGTAAGCCGCCCTGAGTTGGCCCTGGCCAAGTAGGGCGGAAAATAAATTGAATAAATGAAATGAATAACAGCTGTGCAGCCTGTACTACTGGTGGAGCAGTAGTATAGCCTCAGTAGGTCACTGTGATAGTGGTGATGCTCCAGAAAGCATGATGTGCTCTCATTTGTTGGCCCTAGTAGAATTTCTGGTATTTCTTCTAATCTGTTATTCCGGCTGCTTTCTGGTGAATGTCAGTGATGTACTTTTTCCCACCACGGCTTAACCATTGGTGCTTCTGCTCCATTTATTTATAATGTAAATGCTAAATAACAGAATGCTTAACAACTTGTACTTGTGCTTCTTAGGAAAGGGGTGTTCTTTTTTAATTTAAGGTAGAACAGATAATATGGAAGACCTATAGTGGCTAAAATCAAGTACCATGTTGTAACTATAATAGATCCATTGGTCTACACTGAATGGTGAAAATAGGCTGGAATGAACATAAATTATTAGAAACACCCGGTATTATGGTGGTGAACTCATGTAGTTCCAGGACTGTTTTATGTAAAGAAATGTGGCATAATGCAGTAGCTTAAAGGTTGTCTAATAACTGAGAAACTGCATCTTCTAAATATTATATATAAAATTTTGCTTTTTTTATCTGAATTCATTTTTATGCAAGCAGTTCTCAAGTTAAGTGTGGCTTATAACAGATGGCACTCTACTAGCATATTTTGTTGGTTTGACTATCTGTCCTAAACTTCAGATATGGGATTACTTACATGAGACATGAATATATATTTTTTAATTCCATAGAGACGGAAGGTTTCAAGATTGACACAACAGGCACCTATCATGGAATGACTTTGAAGTCTGTAACGGTAAGTTGTGGAAAGATTTGTTGCAATACTGTACGTGATCATCTTTGAAATGTACACTCCTTTCTTCTTTATTTGTTTCCTACACTGAGAATTAGTTCTATTGTTTTGTCTTTAATATATTTTATACGGTGATATTTTAAGTTTTGTGTGCAGTTGGGTTGGTGGGTGGAGGTTTTCTTTCTTTCCCTTTTCTTTTTTTCTTACTGCTTGTTGTTAGCCACCCAGGGTAATGACTCATCATTAATGGAATCAGATTGGATTGATTGATTTCTGTTGTGTTACACAAAAGTAGTTTCCAGCCAATGTCAGGCATGTGTGCTGAATTTCTCTTCCTTTGCTACTGTTTCTGTTTCTAGCTCCTTTGAATACTGCTGTTTCTCGAGTTTGATTGTTATGTATGCCTTTTTCTATGGCAAAGTTCAGGTTGAATAGTACGTACACTTGTGTATAAAGGATAGGAGGAGGACCATCCCTTCCAAATGTCTTGGTAGCTCATTTTCATGCAGATAGTTTTCCAGGTAGCTGAAAAGCAGAGCAACTCTGAAATAGTTTCAGTCTGTGCTTGTTTTAAATTATCTGTTTTTATGGAAGTGGGTTGAGCATTCGCAAACAAATGCTGTTTTGATTTGCCTGCAAGTTGGACAGATGCTATAGAACTGGTATACAAGCCTCATTAAAGACTTTTGCCATCTGTATGCCTGTATAAATCTGATGAATAGGTGGCACTAAACAGTCTCCAAAATCTGTGCACCTACTTCTAGTTTGCTCTCCTAATTTGAACATAAAATAATGCCTGGAATGTAAAAGTCTTAAAGCCAATTAGAGCTAAGTTGTTTAAACTTCCCCCATTTAATAAAATCGTTCTTGAAGTTTTTAATATCACTTTCCTGTTTTTACTATCACTTCCCAAATTTTGATGCTCTGCTTCATTTGGTACACTTAATTTTAAAACACCTAGTCATTTTCTGATTAAATGTGTATTGTTAGAGATACCAGTTGAAAGCAGTTGTGTCACAAATAAGCAACCACCAAAAGGCTATTTTTCTTAATGGTATTGGTTGCTGCAAAATAATTGCATCAATATTCCAGGGATCAGGGTAGGCTTAATACATTCCTAGGTCACCCAGAATATATTTTTTATATTCTGTCAGTACAAAACAGAACCCTTGGGTTAAAAGAATTTTACTTTGTTTTCAGATAAAACTCAAAGTATTTTTGGGAAATCTTTAAGCTACCATTACACACTATAAACCCTTCTTTCCAGAGAAACATTTCTTAGTACAGTAAATCCCCGACTTACATAAAAAGTCGGTTCCATAGGCTTTTATGTAAATCATTTTTTTTATGTAACTTGGAGCAAACCCATAGGAAAAATGAGTTTTTTTAACGTAAATCAAAGCGAACCCATAGGAAAAATGAATTTTTTACGTACATCAAAGCAAACCCATAAGAAAATTGCATTATGTAAATTGGGACATTTACATAAATTGGAACATGGGTTTAGCACAAAATCATTACGTAAGTCAAATTTTACATAACTCGAGGTGTACGTAAGTCGGGGTTTTACTGTACATTAGTTACCATATATTGAAATTTTAGTTATTTGTTATTGTTGTTGATCCTGAATGATATCTTTCATCAATTCTAGAAAGTGATTTATACCTCTTCTTGTGGTAAAGGAAACTCCTTTCATTCTTTTATTTCTGGAGGAAACTCAATTGTTGTGGTGTTGTTGTTTTGCTCTATGGTGCCAGGTAATTATCTGTGTGTTACATATCGAAAGTTGTTGTCCTCATATTCTTCCAATTCCTACTATTTTATTTTTTTATTTTTTTGATGATCTGTGGCTAAGTTACACCTCATACCTCATCCTTGTACATTTTTTTGTTTCTTGAAGTATAGATTTAGTGATTCTAATAGGTAAAGAGAAAATGGCTCCCAATATTTCCTCACCTGCCCTAACAGTAGCGTTGTTTTCCTTGAGCTATACTTCAGTATCTTTTGGACTGTGCCATTTCCACATATCTGTTTCCTGCACTGGGTAGCTTATTTTCCTGCCTCCAGTCAGTGCCATGATTCTTCTTCTTCTGCCATATCTGATTCCAAATATTGGCGATACTCATGTCAGTCAGCCATGAAGACTGTTCTGAGAATATTACACAGTGACCTTCCACCTGCCATCTACATTGCAGCATGACATCCATACCACTGATCCAGTTCTGTGAATCACTTTCTGGTCCCGAGCCCTTTTTGCATGCATAGTCCTCCTCAGCCCCAGGCCAGTATTGATTTAGCTGCTGCCCTTCATCAAGATGGATTCAAATGGGATTTAATATTTTGGACCATCACCCTTCCCTGTGGACTTCGGCACCCAAGGCCGTTAGTCCTCAGTGTGGTCAGGTTACCCTAGTTAACCGCTGCCTGACACTTGGCATTGAGTCACTGGTCTCTGTTTGCTGCAACTTGGACATGTTCATACTTAAACCATGCAGAGCTTCTTTGGCAAACTCAAGATTTCAGGAAGATCCTCCTCCTCTCACTTTATTCTTCAGCTTCTGCCACTTTGAAAATGTTTTCATTTAGCACTCTGGGGATGTGGGAACAATTGTGGGGTGTCAAAATAGCCTGCCCCTCACTATTTTTCATCTCTGTCCTCCCCTTTTTTCTAATTCTTTTCACTTATTTAGTAGGGATGTTGGAATATCTCTGGAACATGTGCACAGTGCTCTAAAAAATTACAGAATTAAAAGGGTGGGAGGGGGCTTGAAAATGGAAGCCAGAGTGGGATATCACCCAAATGTGTGATATAGAAATGTAAAAATAAATAAATAAATAAAGCAATTTTTAAACTGCCACCTAGATGGTTGTCTAGTTATCATTGAGAGGAAACAGAAATATGAAGCAAAAATACCTAATCTTTTGTTTTTGCTTTTTCATGATTTACTATAAGCTGAAGAGCAAATATAAACCAATGAATGATGTAACAAAGCAAACAATATATACGAGAAAGAAAGTTCCCTCATTATTGTTATTATATATTGATTATTTCTAATAGCACCACTTTGTGAGTGTAGTTGTTGACTGCATGGGGAAGCATAATGCCGGTGAGGTGGGGTGTAACAGTGTGGGTAGCAGAGCTCAGCATCAGCTTGAATCCGAAACAATATGAGATCATATGAGACCACATCAAACAAAAGGAGAAATAGCAGCAGAAGCCACAACAGCAGCTTCAAGGACAGTTATCCTGCTAACGCTGACACCATGTAGTGGCCAGAGCATTGGTTTCCTTCCAGAAGCCATCATAATAATGTCATCATCATAAAATTATCCTTAGATAAAACAAGCAAGGAGTTGATAAGCATTTAAAATGAAATTTTCTCTGGGTGTTTTTTAAATCATGCTTTAAAAGGCTTAGAAATGCTTTCTGTTCTTTGACTTTTTACTTTTAAGAAGTTTTATATCTTAAGAAGTGTTCTTAATTATTATAAAGGTATAACTTTTGATTAGATTTATGATGCTGTTTAAATTGCATGCTGTAGCATTTTATAATGCAATTGAGTCTGCATTTTAAGCACTTATTTCAAGAACCTTAGGTGTTACATTTTGGATTCCTATTTTTTGTTCCTGTGTGCAATGGTCATATTTTAGTACATATCTACATTTACCGTGGAGATTTTTGAACTCAAATAATGATATATCATAAGTACTCTGGATATTTTTATTTAGAATCAATGTACTGAATAAAGCCTGTAGAATAGGACAAGGTGGATTGTTTGTCATTGCTCATTATTGACACCTAGATAAACTAAACAATACTGAAATGAGATGGCACACTCTTCAGGGCGTAAACCCCATTGATAACATTCCTTGTCATCAAGTTTTGAATCTAGATTTCTGAATTGTTCTTGGTGATCACATTGCACAGGAAACCTGTTGAATTAATGTATAGGGTCTCAACAAAAACCTGGCAAGTGATAATCTTTGGGTCTACTTCATTATGAAAAAAAATATGAACCTAGAATTAAAACCTTCAAAATAGAAATTTCACAACTGCCGAACTGGGAATCCTAAACATTACACAGATTGCTATTTACATATAAGGGAAAAAATCAATTCTTGAAAAGAAAGTTTGATTTCGCTTTCTGGTTCAGCTTCCATGTGGTGGGTTGCTGTTGGAGCAGAAAAATGTGATTCAAATGATTCATTTTCCTATTTTGTGGATCAGAATCATGCTTTGATTATATGATCTGCACCCAAACTTGTTTCCACTGTTATGATCCCTACAGGGTGAATGTGATTTAAATCTGTAGATCAAAATTTTAATCACTAGTAAAAACATCTTTTTAAAACTTTATTCATATGCCATTTGACTCCTCATAGGGAACCTAAGGCAACTCACAATCAATTAAAACTATACAATAATCATACTTAAAAAGAACATAAAAACTGTACTAAAAATAAACATCTGTCCATATTAAAGCCACCATTAAAACAATGTAAAAAGCATTTTAAAAAACATTTACAAATCTCTAAAAGCTAGTAAATACAGCATTCCGAAAACATCCACTTAGATGGTTGAAAGACTGCCTGGAAAGGAAAGTCTTTTGTCCACCTTTTTGTCTTTCTGCCATCAAATCAGGCAGTCTAGCTTCATGGGAAAGATCCTTTTTAATCATGTGATTAAGGAAAGATTAAAGGAACTGGGCATGTTTAGCCTTGAGAAAAAAAAGAGAGGATGTGATAGTACTTTTTATATACCTGAAATATAATCATAAAGAGGAAGGGAAGGATCTGTTCTCCATCTGTCAGATCTGCTTTGCTTTGGATTCCTGCATTGAGGAGGGGTTGGACTCGATGGCCTAAAAGGTCCCTTCCAACTCAATTACTCTCAAAAGTGTTATAAAAGCTGCACAAAAGTTTCCTATAAGAAAACAGGATCCATGCATTTAGGTTGAACTATTGAGCTAAGCATGGATTTTGAAAAATTATAGCCTTGGTGAATAGTGGCTTTAGTGTTTTAAGTTTAATTACTATATTTGTGTTGTTTCATTTGTCTGAAGTAGTGGCATTTCTTCTTCTGCTGCTGCTGTATCCGAATCCATTGGCGATCAGTCATGAAGCTGCTGCCCTCCATCAAGATTGATTCAAGTGGGATTTAATGCACTTGGGGACCATCACACTTCCCTGTGTGTAGAAATCCGATCCATGTAAAGATTTAATCAATCAGCCTCATAAGGAGCAGTTTATAGCCCCAGATAAACAAAGGAAGAGTTAAGAAGCCTAACGGAGTCCAGCTTCATTAGGCAGAGTAAGGAAGAAACAGAGATAGAGAGAAGCATACACACGACTGCAGTCTTGGCTGAACAAAGGAATAATCATGGCATCTCTTTATTTAAACAGAGTATATCAGAAACAAAACTAAGGCACACACAGCCAATCAGAATGTCAGAACCAAATAAGGAGAAATAAGGAGAATTCTTCTCACTTTTCTACGCATGCCCAAAATTAAGCGTTGTCTCTCATGTAAACAAAGAGGCCTATGTTTACAAAATGTGTAGGAAGACAGGCAGACAGAAACCAGATACATTCCCACACCTGTGGACTTTGCCACCCAAGCCATTAGTCCTCTGGGTTGTCAGGTTAGTTAACCACAGCCTGACACTCGGTGTTGAGTCACTGGCAGTATGGTCTACTCTATTACCATAGCAGGATAACCTGGCCAGACAGTTAGTAGTAGCATTTACTTCTAGTGAATTCACCTGTGATGCTGGCTGAGAGATTCTGGGAGGATTCTAGGAATTAAGCATTCCAAGACTCAAAGAGGATGCAGTAAGAGATACAACGTTCAGAATGATTCCTTCAGAAACAATATTTTCTCTGGCAAAATGATGGATTTCACTTATCTCTGCTCAACTGCCAGTTTAGCCCTTACACTTCTTCACCAAGATTAAATTTAAAAAAATAATAACAAGCTGAATGTTTGTATATATTTTTTACCTGTCCTTGAAACCATGAATTGACTTATCTTAGTGATTCAATGTACATATGGCACATGATAGAACCCAGTGAATAAAAAATCATGTTGTGTCACCATAGCCTGCGCTGGACTGGAAGTAATGAATTTAAACTAATAGAAATCTTCCTTTCTCCCCTCCCTGTTTAGCTTCTGGGGCTCATTCCAGATCTTCTTTGCCCTGGGGAAGCCTTTGGGAGCCTTGTGATGTGTCTTAGGGGATCCTTTAAAAGTAAATAATTGCCACAAAATCACTGCTGATAATCCTGATCTTAGTGGTGGAGATCCAACAACATTTTTAACCATTAAATCCTATGTTCCCCATGTCTCCCAGTTCTCAAAGATTCCCCTAGCAAAAGGGAGCCCTGGGAAGCCTTGATACTTAAAAGAGGAGGAATAGAAATATTTCCATTAGTTTAAACTAAATATCTCCAATTCCCAATATAGGTTACACTGGCATAAATTTGTGCAACTAAAATATTCCTGTACCATAAATGGCAGTGAGTTGAGTGGTAGTTTCTTAGTAACTGCTTCTGGAGTGGATTGAAGTGGAATGGAGCTACCATAAAACCATGCCTCCAATTTGTAGTCCAGACAGCCTGTCAGGAAGAATGTCACAGTTGAAAAGCATCTCTTTTTCCGTTCTTTCTCCTGGCCTTAGTCTTTTGTGAAGCATAAAAGTCATTAACTTAATTTATCCATTCTTGCTTGACACAAAAAGGGTACAAATAACAGAGCTCTTTTGCAAACTAGAACAAAAAGTTACTGGTGGGAATGTGTGCTAGGTTAGTAATTCTGAGTTTAATCAGCAATGAACTTGGCATGATCAGTGGACTCCCCCCTCTCCTTTTAGGAGGGGTAGGAATGTGCTATATGTGAAGGAGTATGAGTTGTAATATGGCAAAATCTAATACAAAGGTTTCTATAAAAGAATGCAAAGCTATAATAAAAGAGAGGGGCAGCTGCCATTCTTTTCTGAAAGAAAATACCTTAGTTATAACTTTCTCTTTCATTTTATGTAAATGATTTTATTATGAAACCAGCTGTTGCTTTGTCAGATAAATATAAAGCTGTACAAAAATATACTGAGAGGTAGGGTTGCAAACTGGTTGGAATTATCTTATTGAGAGAAATATTGGTGAAATTGCATTCCTTTCATTTAACCTGTGGCATCATTTTGACCTTGTTCTTTTGGAATTGTTATGTTCACCTATCTGATGAAGGAGGTCCTATATGACTTTGCAGTTTGGGAGTCAACATGTCATTTGTTTCTTCACATCCAAGGTGTTATGTACTCACAAGAAACTGTACAGAGATCTAGTTTTAATGAAGATAATTTAGGACCAACAGAAACTATTGGCTTTAAGGTTTTCTCTTTTCATTTCCCTTTAAGTGCTTTTTTTTTTGGAAGGCATTCATGATTGCTATGTTGCTATATCCTGGGGGAATGGTTAACATCAGCAGTTTTGAGTTACAGATCAGTTATCTCCTAAAGTCAACTATGGCTTTACCATTCAGATGGTGTTATGGTGAAACTGACAGCTTTTAAATACTTTGGAGAGGGCCTTTACAACTGTTGCCATGGTGACAGCATGAAGACAAGTAGTAGTTTCATTTAACTATGAAAATATGACACTTTCTACAACTAGGTTTATTTGCTTCAGTTGGATCACAATAAACTACTAAGCAGTAGCAAACATTTACCCCATAAATGGAAGTGTACTTGAACATTAAATATAACAAGCCCATTTTTGTCTTTCTTTTTGTTTAATATGACTGATTTCTATATAGATTTGCTTTGAAAATCTCAACTTATTTTTATGCTTTCATGTCACTTTCATCTACTAAGATTAACTGTGCAATGGTAGACTCAAGTATTCCTGTAATCAGGATAATTGCAAAGCTTTTGAGATTTTGATAAGGTAGTGGGCTTCCATCTTTCTTTCTCCTGCGCTTCTTTATATTCTTTGCCTAATTGGAAAAATACATAAACCTTTTGAAACATCTTCTCAAGTTAAGAAAATATGAATGTTAGAAAAATTGTTTAAGCTATTGTAGGATACATTTCTGTAGTTTAATTAATCCTAATAAACAGCACTGTACTTTACAGGTTTTATCTTTTTCTTCAAAATTAAGAAAGAAGTAAGGCACTTTCTCCCCTTCTTACTTAGAGAAAGTTGCCCAAAATCAGGACCACTGTGGGTTGCCCGCCTCCCTGATTGGACAGCAACCCTTCCAGAATGGTTCGTCTGGCTAGAACACAGGCTGGAAACCAACCGAGCCAGGATCGGAAAGGAAATTGGGTACAGGCCAATTATATAGGTAGCAAGAGTGACTCCATGTTGCCTTGGCTGGGGTCACTGAGAGGGGTAGGCATAATCTTATAATAGTGGAAACTTCCAGGAGAGACACAAGCCTGTAACAGCACATCTTGCTCATGTAGCTGGCAAGGCAAACGTCAGCTAGACAGGAAGTCTTCAAGGTTGCTTAGATTGTGCAATCCTTTAGCAGGTGCAAATGTATACAGTAACTTCTTAGAGCTGGCAAATGTAACTTAGCCAGCAGAATGCCACGTATGCAATGTATTCTGTCATGAGGTCTCACGCAAGCTCTGTGCGGGGGAGACCTCTATATAATCCAATAAATACAGCCCTTCCAAGCGATTGAGGTCGGCTGCTTTCCTTCAGCACACTGGACTCCGAGAGCCATTCCTTCAGCACTCCTGTCTCCTGTGCCATCGTTCGCCTTCAGCACCACAGCCTCAATGGACCATTACAACAGACCACTGAGTGGTAAGGTGGCATTTGTACTAGTGGATCCATTGATGAAGGAGCCCACCAGAGTCTCGCACAGATGTATAGGACCACTTGAATGTCATCCAGTTGTAGGACTGAGTGCTTTTCCCAAGTGATACATCCACCTAATGGCACTCTACCTGCCATACTTTGTACTTCAACTTGCAAGCTTTTTTCATTTCCCTGCATTTTTCATATATGTGTGAATATGTATCTTGTTCTTTTCTACAAACACAAGGAGATGAGAAAGAAAGTAGAGCAAGGGTTCTCAACCTATGGACCACAGGTCGGATGTGGCCCATGTTGCCATTCCATCCAGCCCTCACTCCTGCTACTGCTGCTGTCCTTTCCCCCTCCACCTGGCTTGGCATGTCCCTAACACTGCTCCATAGCAGTTTGCAGGTTGTAAGGTGGCGGCAGCGGAAGCAGCAGATGCCTGCGGCCGCCCGTTTCTTTCCTGGGTGGATATTAGTCCAGCCCACCAACAGTCTGAGGGGTGTGATCCAGCCCCTGGCTTTGAAAGGTTGAGAAACACTGAACTAGAGTATGGATGGCAGCTAAACATTAGTCATAGGAGCTATATCATTTAAAGATCTAAAGATGTTCAAGTTGTTGTGCTGCACAGCACAATTACAGTCTCACCCCTGTTCTTCATTGTTGGCTGCACTTGCTCAACTTCCATTCAACATCTCTTTCTCCCCAGAAAGACAGGTGGGGTGCAGGTAGATAAGAGACAGGTGTGGCACAACTACAAAATGCTGCTGCTGAATTATCTTTAGAGGTCACCTTCCTGAGCACCCATGTTAGTTTATCTCTCTGGTAAACTTGTGTACATTGTGTGAATCTTTTGAAATTTTATCTGGCCTTGCCCTCTGCTGGAATGGCCAACATGTTCATATCAATATAGTAAAATCATGGCAGAAAACAAGATAACGCACTATAGCCTTAACACTCTGCCAATCATACTATATTAAACTTCATAGTTCAACGATACATTAAACATATAATGTGCAGTTGCATTTTGTTTTGTTATGTTTACTTCTGTAAAAGTTTTCCAAAAATCCATCCTAAATATTTACAGAGTGGTATAGGCAATAGACAAAGTGACAACACTTGTTAGCACAGGAATGAGGGTACAATTCCAAGTAATTAATACCTTGACAGTTTCATTTCTGAGTTAGTGATGCATTATATTGTACAGTAATACCTCATACAAAGTCCGCTTCATACAACATCGGATTCATACAACATCACCTAATTCCTTGAAAAAAGTTGCCTCATACAAAGTTGTGCGACTTTGTATGAGGCATTGGAGTTTTCCCAGGTTGCATTGTGCCTGGGCAGTATAAAAGGCAGGACACATGCGTGCATTGCTCTTGTGGGTTTTGCATGTGGTGAAGAGTGTTTAGGAGTGATTTTGAGCACGATTTTGGATTTTTTTATTTTTTTTGTCAGAATTTTTAGAAGCATTCCTGGGATTTTTGCAGCATTCTTCAGGTTCTTGGACAATCAGGGTTGTTTGACATGTTTTTGTAATGTTTTTAGCCTTTAGACAATGATTTCTTAAAGTTCTGTCAGTTTCGTGTCTGTTTCCTTGACTTTGCCCTGAAGTCTGTGCTGTTACAGTGCAATGTATCTCTATGGAAATGACATTATACGAGGCATCGCGGCAAAGATTTGGACGTTGTATGAGGCATCGTGGCTAGGATTTTGCATGCCTCATATAAAGTCCAAATCCGTATAAAGTCCAAACTTGTGAAACCAAGTTTGGACGTTGTATGAGGTATCACTGTATCTTGGTCAAAACACGGTTATATTGAAAAGGAAGCAGCTTCTATGGAAGAGTTTTGGACTTGATAACTCTAGGCTCTTCATGCTCTACTACATTCTATGATTGTCTCTGCAGTATTCTTATGTGCAACCTGATGCTTATTAAAGAGACAGCAAATGTTCTTAAGTCCAATGATATATTAACAAATGGTGTTTTGCAGGTTTTTTGGCCAATGTTTTCTATTACAGTATAGGAAAATCAATAGTCCTTGGCATACAAATAGTATATATCTTGTCAGAACACATATGTCCTTTAGACACAGAAAGCTCTACCTATCTTTGTAGATCATATGATCACTGCAACTATATTATACCTTTCATATATGCATGATGGCAGTGGTCAGTGTTGTTCCAAGTGTTGGGCTTTATTTTCCTTTCAGTGAAGATTTGTTTAAAAATAGGTTTATACATAATTATTTTAAGTGTATACAGAAAGCAGGGAAAATAATCTGGGAGTCCTCCTGCTCGATGAGCAGTTGGCAGTCATGGCCAGGAGGGCTTTTTCACAACTTTGTGTTATACGCCAGTTACACCCGCTCCTAGATCGGCACTCCTTGCTCATGATCACGCACACTCTGGTCACCTCCAGACTTGACTATTGCAATGTGCTCTGCATGAGGCTGCTCTTGATGAACATTTGGAGGCTGCAACTGGTCCAGAATGTGGCTGCTCGGGTGGTGATGAGGTGCGGGCGTTATGCCCATGCCTTACCGCTGCTTTGGGAGCTGCACTGGTTGCCACTGTGCCTCCAGGTGCAATTCAAGGTGCTGGTAATTACCTTTAAAGCCCTACATGGTAGTGGGCCAAGATATTTAAGAGATCACATCACCCCAAGAACATCTGTCTGTCCCACCAGAGCAGACCGGAGAGGCTCTCTCACTTTGCCATCCACTAGAGAGGCTCATCTCTCTAGCACCAGATGGAGGGCCTTCTCTGTGTCTGCTCCGGCCCTATGGAACCTCCTGGCAATTGAGCTGCGTCTCCAGACAGAGTTGCTGCCCTTCAGGAAAGGGCTAAAAACCTGGCTGGCAAAGCAGGTTTAGGGCACCAGCAATGTGGTGACCCCTGCCTGCTTGCTGATTTAGTAAGAACACTCTCTCCTTTTAATCTCTTTTAATCTGTAGGGGTTGGGGTAATTTTTGTAGCAGTTTTAATGGGTTTTTATTGGTTTTAAAATGTGATATTGGTTTTATTTTCACTGAGCTGCCCAGAGTCTTCATAGTTGGGCAGCAGTATAAATCAGAAAAATAAATAAATGATGGATGAATGTCTTATTGTAATTTTTAATGTTTGGATGTTCCATTATTTTTAAAATAACTTACATTTTTGGAAAAAAAATCATATAAACTGGATTAGGCTGAAATAGCTAACTGGGTGAGCAGGAATTTCACTGTCTCTGTAGTCTTAGTCCAGTTCTCTGATAGTTGTAAAACATTGCACTTAAACATGTAAGTGCTATCAGAGAATTGTCAGAGACATAAATTGAGTCATTGCAGAGCTGCAATTGAATTGGAAATGTACTTTTTCTTTCTTTTTTAAAAAGTATGTTTCTTCCCCTTTTATGGAAGGACCAATGCTGAATAGGATTCATACGGCACATAATAATTACAATGACGACAACATGCCACCAGGTTGATTTTAACCTATGGTAAGTTTTTTAAAAGTACAGTATGAAGTGTTCAGAAACGGTTTATCAGTCCTTCCTTCAGATGGATGTGTGGAGCCATGCAGCTTGATCAAGGATTCACAAGTTTTGCTGTTCTCCCTGGAGGCACAGCAGAGAATCAAACTTCTGGCTCTACAGCCAGGTGTTCCAATGATTAAATTGTCCCATTAATTTCAGTAGGACCTAACTCCAGTCTTCGACTTAACCTACTGTAACCAAAGAGAACAGTGCTTTCTTTAGGCCTTTCTTCTGTTTGTAAGTATCCAAGAGATGTTCCATGTTTTCTTCATAATTTTTCCAATTTCCCATTTAGGAAATTTAATGTTAGAATGAAAACACTGTTGCTACCAAAATGTTATGGGAATTTTTGCTGTTGAAAAAAGTCTTGTTGGCTAAATTAGTGTTGACTACTACACATACATTCATTTAGTTTTTAATTACATTTCATTTTTTTATTTTGTGAAATTCAGTTTTGCTGTAACTTCAAAATGCAGTTTTGTTCACTGTGAAGTTACATCTTTGAATAGAAGTCTACTTGCAAAGAGAAACAGACTGCTTTTTCAAATGGAAACCTCCAACGTGATGGCTAGGCATCTTTTGTGACATAATTTGCATGTTCGAAGGAAAGTCGCTATAATTTGGATATTGAAGGAAAGAGAAATTATGTTTCAGATTGCTTCTTACCGAAGAATTATGCAATTATGCAATTGTAGCACCAGGCCTTATTTCCAAGTGCCTCAATACAAACGTATATTTGTTTTAAAAAAAAATTCAAAGGAGAAAACAATTCTGAGTCCTTTAAAAAAAAATTAGGAGCATCATTCAAAATCAGAAATATTCACCTCAAACTGGGGAAGCATGTACCTCCAAAAGTGGGTGCAAAATTTGGACGTCCCCTGGCATCAAGAAATCTGTAGGCATATGTAACTAGATTTGATCATCTGTAGAAACAAAGTAATTGACTGTACCAAGCCCTGTATGGTAGTGGGCCGGGTTACCTAAGAGACCGCATCGCCCTGAGGACGTCTGTCCGTCCAACCAGAGCGGACCGGAGGGGCTCTCTAATTGTTCCATCAGCCAGGGGGGCTCGCCTCTCTGGCACAAGGAGGAGAGCCTTCTCTGTGTCTGCACCGGCCCTCTGGAACCTCCTGCCAACAGAGCTACGTCTCCGGACGGAATTGCTGCCTTTCAGAAAAGAACTTAAAACCTGGCTGGCGGGTCAAGTGTGGAGTGCAGGTGGAAGGGTAACCTCCATTGGGTGGTTGGTGTAGAAGAACTCCTCCCCATGGTGCCTTTGGATCCTGCACCCCTTGTTTTTAGGGGGTGGGTAGTTTTAACTGTTTTTAACATGTGTTTTTTTAATTTTTACTGTGAACCGCCCTGAGTTGGCTTTGGCCGAGTGAGCGGTATATAAATGTGACAATTAAATTAAAATTAAATTAAATTTCCTAAAAAGAATGATGGATATATTTCAATTACTCTGAAAGGCTTCTACATACAACAACTTTTAGTTTTTCTGTATTATGATTATTAGCTGTATTGTGATATGCATCTTCTAAATTATGAGATGCTAATGTAAAAATAATACTCTAGGGCTCTATGCTGAAAAACAGAATTTGAAAAATGCATTTAACCTAATCTGGTGACAGTTAGAAAGAAAAGTCTTTTCTTAAAATCTTTGAAAGACAAATACCTTCTTTCCAGTCTGTTAAGTGGTAACTTATGCAAATTTAATGTACAGCTGATTTGTGACATATGAGCTCTGACACAGATGGTACAATACAAGCATATGAGCTGTATGTGCCAACATGACCATTTCTGTTCAGTGATGGAATTCCAGCGCTGGATGTGCAGGCTCTTCTTTACTACTTTTGTTCTAATAAGATGTTTCTACACTTTCTGATGGACACTCAGCAAATTTGCACATGCAGGTTTTTTTTAACTCAGTGTTTGTGTTCAAACCATATTCTAAGAAAGCATGATTTTGACTCGTGTGTGTGTGTGTGTGTGTGTGTGTGTGTGTGTGTGTGTGTGTGTGTGTGTGTGTGTGTGTGTGTGTGTGTGAGTGAGAGAGAGAGAGAGAGAGAGAGAGAGAGAAATGTTTTGCACATTTTGAGAAAGGTTATACTACTGTGATACATAGACAGTTGTATTGATTTGATTAAAGGTTAGTTTCATACTTTGGCTTCATCCCATGTATGAATAATGGAGCGTAATGGAAGGAATTTTGAGCATGTTTATAATGAGTCCTGCAGATATCACCCGAATAACACTTTTTATTATGTCTTCTGACCTGTTAGATAGAATTTCTTGAAATCCTAGTTAGACTCAGAAAGGAGCTTTTTGCTGCATTCCCTCAGTTAAGGCTTAACAACAACCAAAGGTTTAGAGACTCCTTGTCTGGTAAGTCCAGTGATTTGACAGCCGCTGAGGCCAGATTTGCGTGGAGATCAACCTGTATACGCAAAAACAGGGTGAATATGTCCAAAAGTAAGGCCTCAGGCTTTTAGGTAGGTACTACATTTTGCCCTGTATCTTTGTGTTTTATTAACCCGGATACGTACAGGTTATCACTCTGGGCTAATATCACCGCACAGTTATTTTTAAATTAAAGGACTGTTTTATTCAGTATTTATACAGTATTCAGTATTTGGTACTAAGTAACTCTCCTTAGGATGTTTATAATTTCAGAGTTTTAAACTGATTGTAATAATTCAATTCTGGAGTTACATGTTAATATATAATTGGAATCATACTGTAATGAGACGAAATGGGGACTTTGAGCGAACTATATATAATCACTATCTGTTTGGTTCTTGAATGTGTATCTGGCCATCGGCTGTAATAATAAAGATTTGAGATTTCCTAGCTAGACAAAAAAAACTTTTTAAAAATTAGTATCTTGAATGATACATAGATTCATAGTACAGTACCTATAACAGCAAAGTGTGAAAATGAGATAGAAGACTTAATATTAAGAGGGCTTTTTACCAACCTAAATTTGAGGGGGCATCTTACATTGTAAAATAATTATGTTATATAATAGGCGTTCTCAACCTTTTAAAGCCGGAGGCTGGGTCATGTTCCCTTGGACAGCTTTGAGGGCTAGACTGCAATTTTTATTTATTTATTTATTTGGATCATTTATATACCGCCCTTCTGGCACAAGCGCCACCCAGAGCAGCAAACAAAATCAGTAAAGAATGCTCCCTGCAACTAGGAGAGCAATCTTAACACAATACAAAGTTTTAAAACTTAAAAAAAAATCTAAACAACCCTCCAATACCCTCCTTAACCCCTTAAGAGAATAAAACAACGAGAGAAGATATAACATTTAAGCAACAAGCATAAAACAGACATTATTTCAAATACCAACATATCACAGGAGGCAGGCTTGCCCTTCCTCCACCACATGACACTTCTTTCCTCCATTTTGCCCTTCCTCCACAACATGGCACTTCCTGGTGTGGTGGGGGGTCACATGAAATGGTGTTGAGGGGCGCATCTGGCCATCAGGCCCCTGGTTGAGAACCCCTATTTTATACTCTTCCATATATGCTCTTGACAAATCGTCAAAAGCCTTTACTCATGAAAAATGAAGGTTCAAAGTTTTGCTGACATAAGAATCACTCTGATAACCACCAGATGTGGAATAAATGGTGATTCAGGATTATGTCTTGCAGCTGGGGATTTCTGTTGTTGAAAAACAGCACAAAATCACTGGTAGCTATTTCCGTCCACTTGAAAAATCGGTACAGAGACCCTGAGTTGCTGATGGAACTGTTACGAGGTTACTTGTTGGAGTGTATGATCAGGTGGTCGTATCTTTTATTAGATTGCTAGAGTAATCATTAGTGAGTGAATATTGTCTATAGTTTGTGAACTACGTAGATGGCATTAGATAAATAGTATGTACAGTATATATAATGAGTTGCCTTAGGGCAAGTGGGCAGGATATAAATTTAAATAAAATAAATAAATAAATAAAGTTTTTAAAATTACACACATTGTGTTTATTGCATGTCTATTATCTGTAAGTGGGTCATGTGTGCTCAGAGTGAATTTCCTCACAGTTTTCTTCCCATTATTTTGACAGTCGCATAGTACATTAGTAAATCAGTTGGTAAAAAGGCAACATGACAATATGCTATAATGCAGTAATGATGGGTTTTATGCTCAAGTGTAGCTCTCAAATGCAACTAAGAACATTTTAATGAGCCAAATTAAGATCAGTGTGAAGTTTTGCTTTCCAGTCTGAATGTTTCTTACATCACCTCTAAAATGGGGAACTTCTTTAAAACCTGTATTATCATTGATCCCATAAATGCAGATGGGAAAATGATTTGTACTTAGTTTGCTAAAGTCCATAAGAAGAGTCTAATTTGTGCATATGATATTTTTGAGAGTGAAATGTATGTTTCATTACATTACATTATGAATACTAAAAGACGAGTTCATTGTTGAAAAACTGAAAGTAAGTTTGTTTTTAAAAAACAATTTAGCATGGAACATTTGTGCAGTTAATTTTATTGGCACATAAAATAGCAGTTGTACCACCAAACTGTGCATGCTTATTATTGCACATTAACACCAAATATCTTGATACTATCTTTCTCTTTCCTCCCCCAGTTTTGAAAATCTTTTGGCTAATACTTTCCATCATATTTTCAAGAATTATTTTTTCTTTTAAATTAAAAAAATAATTTTCAAACATCAGTATGTACTTGGTCTTATATATTGTCCTGCTTAAGCACAGCATTTCCCCCACTGTACATGCTTTCAGCCATTTTATTTTTTTCAAATTGCACATGGAATATTTCTAGAAGGACAGCTCCTTCTAGTGTAGTTTACGATGACGATACTTGCCTGATTTTTCTTTTGCTGTGTTTGCACAGGCATTGTGCTTATTCTGTTGTAAATGATTCCAGTATTTGATCAGTTCACTAGGCTGGAACTGATGGGAGGTAATTAGGTGACTGTATTTACAGCTGGAGTAAGAAACTCGCCAGTGATTGAAGACAAACTCATTGGGTGGGGGCATTGGGTCAATTCGTAACTTAGCGAGACAGATGCCCACATATACATCCTCTAAGTGCAAACGTTTGATACTCAATGAGACCTTAAAGATTTTTTCTGCTAAATCTCCAGAAAACACATAACCAGTACCAGAACAGAAGACAGGGTAACGTTCACTTGGATAAAGATCAGGTGGCATATACCATTTGCTGTCTTTGTTCCGGTTGGGAGCATACCCCCTCATTAGATAGCCTGTAAAGAATTTGTGCCGGGGTGGCAATTCTGGTTTCAAAAGCTTATGTATTAAATACTCAGTATTGACAAACATGTCACTGTCAGTTTTCATCACATATGGAACATTTGGGCAGTACGTGGCAACCCAATTCATCCCCATAAGCGTCTTGATTGTTAAGTTGTAATACGTATCCAAGTACTCTTGTTGGATAATATCATGGTATTGTCGGCTTTCCTCTAGGATAGCTCTCTGACGGTATCCATTTAATTTAATACTTAAACCAAGCAAAAAAATCCGAACAATTTGGATCCCAGGTGCCAGGCTCTCATTCCCCCATGTTTGCCTGATAGCTTGTCGAGCTTCCACTTGGCCTGGTTCTGCAGCTATAAGTAGTATTAAAAATGGGCTTTTTTCCTGGCATTTTTCAGGCTCATTGATGATATACTTAAAATGATATAAAGTCGGATGTCCAGTACCTCTTGCAGTATAAATACTCCCATTGGCACTTAAAGTGTTCTCCAAACCAGTAACTCCTTGAGGTGACAATTCTGTATTGTTAGAATTAGTAATAGTTGGTGGTCTGAGGGTCTGAGGGATTGCATCCTTCCAAATGGTCCTCAGAGAGCTGTGGTTAGTTTCACTCCTTGTCATCCTAAATCCTCGTGTTGTGTAAGCCACAGGGTTTTCTTTGAATCCAGCTCTGCCAGGAAGCCAGTCATGGTGATTACAAAACAGAAATATAGCAAAAAGGAACACAAGAGAGAGGAGGCCAAGGAAGTGGGTGCGAAATAGAGACCGTTTAGTATTCCAGGTCATCTTGGCAAAGCAGCAATGCCTCCTCCTCCACTGAAGCATGTTGTAGTTATCCAGGAATGGGATGTAAGGATGATTGAAGGAAATGTGTTCTTGGTTTCATAAAAATCCAACTGCTATATCTTGAAATTCATCTTCTGTTGTAGGCAGACGGTTAACAAATGACCAGCTCTGCAAAAGTCAGAAGAAGTTTAGTGGAGAAATTTTTAAAGTTTACCTTTCCTTTTACAATGTGCAATTTTAGAAAAACTGCTTTTATAAGAGGCACTTTTTAGAAATGGTAATTGTTAAAGCATTTAAGTTCCAAAACACTTTGCAATCAGTCACATAGCAATTCTGGATATTTATTCACTTTAAAAATATAGAAAAGATCCATCGTCCTGAGCCAATTGATAGCTTCCTAGCAGAAAAAGATATTAACTCAGGTTCCACATCTCAAATTATTATGAAGTTTGCTATTTTGACAGTTCTATTTGTCAGTGCAAAGAAAAAAGCTCTACAAGTAAGGGGAAAGATCATACTGTAAAATGAAATTCTCTAACTTTGGTTTTTCAAGGGGGGGGGGGTTGGACTTGAGAAAACCTCTCTATATTTACTGTTAAATCTGCACAAATGTTACCACTTAGAAAGTTCTTTTTAATAGTTTACAGTTCCAAAATGTTTAAATAAAATCCCATTTTCTAAACTTGCTTAGCTTACGAAGATGAGAATTGCCTTCATCATACCCATATAAAGCAAATGCAAGATTCTTGGGAAAGGTAAAGTGTAAAGGTCTTAGTACCATATGGAAGGCTTATTGGTATTAATTAAAACTGATTTGATATGTAGTAGGTAATATGGCTCACAGTTGGAGGCCATTTTTTGTAATGGGACAGACGGTAGAAGGTTGATTGTAGCAGAGTTCTGTTAGTCACAGTACACTGCTTGGCTTGTTTCCATTGGCCCCTGCTGTGTTCAGAAAGTCAATGAGAAGATGCACCTGTCAAAATTAATTTCCAGGTTATAGTTACCTCAATGAAGCGTCATTTCACATTAACAGATACTAAACACTTTAATTCACCCTGAGTACTTTTTGACTTTCTCTCTAGCATAGGAAGTTGTTTTATTTAGCTGATTTTGTGTTCAAGTATAATAGCATTTATTTTTAATAACTTTAGAAATGGATCTATAGCTATTGCAGTTTGGTTGGAATTTCAAAAACGTGCATCGAAATAATCAACCTTTCTCTCACTACCCCCACTCACTTAGAAGCTGTTGTTGTAAGCATGTTGAAAGTACATTCATAACTTTATAATGCATTTTTTTCTATCCTATTCCCTCTTGGCAGAATCAGTGTGGTAGTTTCGTGATATTGCATATTACAACACAATCACATTATCTTTCAAGTAAGCTCAATTTCATGTTATGCATTCATTTGTGATCCTCTCCCTGACACACATACATTTGTACTAATTTATTTCAAAATTCTAGCATTTTGAACAGGTGTACTAGGCCATAAAAATCCCCTTTAAATGTAGGTAAGTACTTTAACTACTTTGCTATCTCTCAGAGTCAATATTTGCAAGGTTATTCTATTTTTTAAAAGATTTATGATTTATTTGCTATCAACCTCTCAGTTTGAGAGAGGGAAAAGTGACACAACTAAATAAATTAAAATTTATTTTTAATAAAGTAAGGCAGCACAAATCTGTCAATTCACAAATGACAACTCGAAGGGCTGCAGTTACAGTTGAATAACCTGTTTAAATTATAAAGATGAATGCTGGCTCAAACGTTTATTCATGTATGAAGTTAAAAAATATACATATAACACAATGCCTAGATTAAAATAAGTGGTGAGAGAAATTAAGATCTCTACACTTTCAAGTAGATCTAGTTAAGGAGATTGCAATACAGTATAGGGTTCACTGCAAATACTGTACTGTATTTGAGTATCCGGAAGGTAACATCTGTCATTCAGAACAAAAGCTCTAATAGTTCATCTTATTAACTACCACTAGGAGGAGCAAGTGGAGGGTTAGTCTTAATTTCTGACATTCAGTATATCCTGGTACACTGTTTCTGTACTATGCATTTAGGTCTTCAGTGTCCTTATCACTAAACCTATAAATAAGCTTTATTGGGCTTTAAAATACAACTTAATATAACATGTACTTTTAAAGCAAGCTGACACCTTGGACAAATACAGTTTCTGATTTTTTACTATATTATGCTGGTTTTGGACTAATAAAGATTGATTGATTGCAGTTTCTGAATAATAGATAAAATTTAATTCTGTTAGTCGTATATCTTACTAGCTTTTTTTGCCCGGCCGAGGCCGGGGGGACATAAATGGGCCTGAGGAGGCTCATAGGCGCCATGAGTTGCTGGTGCAGTTTCTATGTCTCTCTCACTCACTCTGACACACACACACACACACACACCAGTGGCTTATGCTGCAGCCACTCTCCCAGGTACTTTCTCTCATATACACAGACAATTTCTATTTCTCTCTCTCCCCATACACACACACACACACACACACACACACACACACACACACACACACACACACACAATCTCTCTCTCTCTCTCTCACACACACACACACACACACACACACACACACACACACACACACACACACACACACACCAGTGGCTTATGCTGCAGCCACTCTCCCAGGTACTTTCTCTCATACACACAGACAATTTCTATTCCCCCCCCCCACACACACACACACACACACACACAATCACACAGTTAAAGACACATACCCTGTATTGTCTCTGTCATGCATTCCCTTTCAGACACACAGACACAGTCACTTGTTGTGGTCTCCAGGCTGGGGCTTCTTGGGGGAGGGGGGATTTCTCTGTTTCATTTCCTCTTGTTGACGCATCATCAGCCTCCTCATCCGGGGTGGGTGGGTGGGTGGTGTTCCTTCCAGGGCGGAAGGCATGGCGAGGCAATGTCCTGGAGGGAAGTGGAGAAGGTAGGAGGAAGGGATGGAAAGAAGGAGGGAGGGAAGGAAGGAATTCAGGGGGGATGAAAGAAGGAAGGGTGAGAAGGAGGGAAGGAATGTAAGAAGGATGAGGAGAAGGATGGAAGGAGTTAAGGAAGGAAGGAGGGTAGGAGAAAAGTGGGGAGGGTGAAGGGAGAGTAAGGAAGGAGGGGAGGGATGGAGTGAAGGAGTGATGGTAGGAAGGATGGTTTCTGGGCATCCAGTAATTCCTCCCAGGGCCGTTTCTGTGTCTTGGCCATTGTGCCCGTTCGACCGCGGACTGGGCTGGCCCGGGCTGGGGCAGGGAAGCGTCCTGGGTTGTCTGGTCCTTGGCCCCTGTTCTTCCTCCTCTGGCTATTTTGTTTTCCCGGAGTGTGATGGATTTTTTGTGTTGTATGTGCGCGGAACAGCGAGTGGGAGTGGCAAGGGCAGCAGGCAGTTATCCGCAAGGGAAGGCACCTTCCCTTGCAGATAAGTGTTTGCTGCCTTTGCATTCCCCCTTGCTGTTTCGATGTCAGTGTAGTTTGAGGCCGGGGGATTGCGGTGCTGGGTGGGAGGCTGTGCTGGCAGCAGTGTTGTGAGTCTCCCGGCGCCTACCTCCTGCGGCCTTGCCTCCCCGTCATCACTGGGGTTGCAGGTTGGAGGCTGGGTGGGCCGCAGTGTAGTGAGAGGCATGGCAGTCACCTCTGGCAAACTCGCCTCCCTGTCCATTGTTGGGGTTGGTGGTTGCGGGTGGGAGGCCAGGTGGGCCGCAGTGTAGTGAGGGGTGTGTCAGTCACCTCCAGCGGCCTCGCGTCCCACTTCAGTGTGGGGGATTGCTGGCCACGGGTGGGAGGCCAGGCTGGCGGCAGTGTTGAGAGTATCTCGGCAGCTGCTTTCCGTGTTCTCGTGCCTGGCTGTGATGTGTGCGTGCTTGTGCGCGCACGCTCATCAGCCGCTGAGTCAGGCACCATGGTGTGAAGAAAGCGCCCCGGCTGGCAGTGCCAGCGCTACCCTCGTTTGGGGTGGGTGGGATGCTTGCAAGGGTGTGTCCCCCCTCCCCCTCACAAGGAAGGCGGCTGGGTTTAGGGGCTTCTCAGCCCGGCTTCCTGCCTTGCTATGGGGAGGGTGGGGATGTGAGGGTTTTTCTCCCCTCCCCCACCCCCTTGCAAGGAAGTCATCATGTTGTCGCGCACAGCTGTTTTTCTCATCTGGCTTCGGCGTGTCACTCTGGGGTTTCTGATTGGCACTTGGGCTCCTGGGAGTTGTAGGCGTTTTGTTCCCGTTGGTGGGGCACACACATACCCCATGACCCCGGGTCTCCCCCTCCTTAGGATTAGGATGCCCATGATAGGCAAGCTGAGGGGTTTTTTGTTGCTGGGTGTTGGAACGCATTAGACACATACTAACATACATTTCTGCTTTATAGATAAAGATTATATATTGGTTATGTATGTAGGCAGCTGCAAAAAAATAGATTAAACATGTATGCAGAGTAGTTAGCAGTGTGTTGAGATGAAGTAATAGGACATAGAAGTGAATGGTATGTTGTAGATAGTATTTTTAAAATGTAGTATTAAAATGTAGTATTAATCTCAATATGTTTTGTCTCCAGTCAGGAGTCTATTTGTAAGAAGTATTTTACTACTTGAACAACCTAGCTGCATTGTTCTCAACAGAGTTAGAATTACACAAAAGACTAACATTGTGTTCTTAACAATCATTGTTGACTTAATTGTGTCATCCAGTTATGTTCTAGTGAGTTGCTTTCATGTTTAACCATTTTAAACTGCATATTTTAAGCCGCAGACTTAAAGTACTCAAGATTATTCTTGTAAACCTTTGCTACTGTTTATAAAACAGCAAGAGCAATAATTTTGTATCTTGACTGTTACACTACGACTCCAAGTCAATGATAGATTGGACCTTATTTTATCATAATATTTCATGTATCCATCACGTGTTTCTAATGTTGTACAGTGAGATATAGTTTGCCATAAGTAAATTCAATGTCTTGTTCTCTCAGCATAATTCAGAACTACTATGCCTTCAGATTCAAAGGACTGTGTATCTGAAATAGGCCTTTTTGAATCGTGGCATATATTTAAAAAGGTAAACTTGCATACCAAATGCTTTCATGAGTTTCAGTTTTCATATTAACATTGACACTCCTTGATTTGGGGGGGGCGAGTTTCCATATTCTAAGAAGTCTATTTTCTTCAATGTTTTGAGATTTAAATTCCGAAGAGAAAAAATAAGAAGGAAAGCTATTGTAGCATGCTGAGTGGGACAAATAATGAGTATAATTGTATGATGCTGGGCCTGCTGCTATTCTTGACGTATCTGCCTTTAAGTACTTTACCATAAAGGAAACAAATATCTGTTTTATCTGTTCTAAAAATGTATGGAATGCAAAAATTGTATTTTTGAGTGATATTTTAAAAATAATTACAAACATTTTGCTGTAATGTTTCAGCAAGCATATTTAGGTACTATTTTTCATAAAACTAAAATGCATCTCTGTTATATTTTGTTTTCGGAGCAGTCTTTGGGCATCGTGGGTTTTTTTTAAAAAAATAGTTACTTACATTGCATGTTAGTTTTGCCTTTGGCAAAGAAAGCACATTTATGTTTAACAGTCTAATGATTTAATATTGTTTGTTTGAAAATTTTGAAGAGGAGCACTCTGGTGGTTAAAGGACTATCAAACTGCTATAGATTGAGACCTTTGCTGTTAAGCAAGCTGATTTTCCCTGTCAGATTTTCATTGCTAAGTGATCCAAACAAAGCTTCCAGCCTTAAATTATTGGAAATAAGGATAATTTACTTGTGGTAACCGCTTTTCACTGGTTAAACAATGCAAACATCACATGCTAGGGAGAACTTTGGGTGGTGCAATAGATACCCGATCTTAAAGGAAATTGTCTATTGAAGCTCTGTTCAGAGATTCTGATGGATATCAATACTATAATAATAGCTGGATGATTATGATGCTCATAGCCCAAATCATTATAATTCTTTTGGATCGCTTTTGGGGGACAAAATTTTTGTGTGAAGCCAGCTGTGGCTGATAATAGTAATCAGATGATAGTTTGCTGATGTGTTATGGGTTAAGGGAATAAAGAAAATACTGAAAGGTTTGAAGGTGGTACTGAACTGGCTGGTTTTTGTTGAAGATTCCCAGTAACCATGATCCCCAGTAACCCAATAACCATGGGTATGTTATTGTGGGGTTATTGGGTTTTTTTTTTTTTAAGATTACACTAGAAAAGGATTAAATTGACCTAGTCTGATGAGCATAATTAATTTTTAAAAGAGACTACAAAGTTAAATTTCTCAAGACTTTACGATTTCTACTAATAGCTGCATAATCTGTCTTTATCCTTCTTTTTTTCCATTCCCTCTAGCCTTCATATTTGAGTATAAATGACAGATTTATTAAAAGAGTTTAAAGGCAACAGCATTCCTCTTAGTTGAGCACAAAGACGAGCCTTCCTATTTTTTCCCCTTTTCTTTCGTCGTATACAGAAGCAAGCAATAGCTCCAGCGTCTATAGATGGGGGAAGAAGGTGGTGTCAATACTCTTTGTATTCCTAGCAACACATGCAGTCTAAAGAAATATCATGCAATGATCTGACATACCTTCCTTTGTTAAGCTATTTGTGGTGAGAGGATTATGCTCACCACAGTAGTAGTTTTGGCACACCATCTCTTCAGCCAAAAAGATGCTATCGGCCATGCGCACATCTTTCCCCCAGTAGTCTGCTGCCTGCGACTGCTTTTCCAAGGTATCCAGTGTGTCCATCTGTACGCTTCCTTCTCTGCTTACCGGCATCCTCATCTTGCTTTTTCTCTGGCCATCTTTCAAGAGACAGAAGCAGCACTTTTTGCTTCCATTCCGGCTGGCATTGTCTGCTGTTGACAATGGAAGCATTGAAGCTTTTACGGTTGGTATTTCCCTTGTTGGACAATGCAGTGCTCTGTTCTCTCTTCAGTATCCATATTTCTAGTGGCGATGCCAGGCGAAGCGGCAAAAGCTAGAATCTGGAGCTGTTCGCTTGCATTTGACAAAAGGATTTACCCTTCTTCCTTCATTGTTGCTAGGCAGTAACCAAAAGGGATGACTTAAAAACCGGCAAATAGAGGGATTTTAGTTGAAGATTTTCTTCTGCAAAATCCAGACCGCAGTTCCTCAGCTGCTGCACAAGCAAGCAGCAGTTTAGATGTGGACTTTGACAGATGCTGTCTTCTGACAGAGCAGAATTCCACGTCACTGCTTGACTGGGTCCCACGTGATGGTGTGCATTCATTTGGACTAAATCTGAAGGCAACCAGAGAGCTTAGTGCTTTTTTCTTCTCTTTGATAGAGAATACACATTCAGTACCAGTATAAAACTAGAGGAGTTAAAAGAGGGAAGATGTTCATAATGGTGATCAGATTGATGAATATTTTACCCCATATTCTGTCCTTTAATTGGTACAGCAGTTTAGTACTCACTAAACATATTTCATCATTGGATTTTAGTTTACCATAATTCAAGCACATATCTGCACTGGTAAGTGCTTCAAGCCATTTATTACAGTAGGTTGTAGCATTCCCAAGAAGAACTTGGCTTTTTTTAAAAAAAATAGTGGATAATCTTGTGTGATGTAAAATAAAATTTCTAGTTCCGATGCTCTCTTCATTCTTAATTGCTGATGTAGAAGTTTGTGGGGTTTGATGTGTCCAGGTAGTTCCTGGTAGTTTGATGTCATTCATTTTGATTTAAATTATCTGTTTATATCTTCAGAAGAGTATTACTGCTTTCTTTGTTTAACAGAAAAGCAAAATAGATATCACAAAATTCAGCACTACAAGATAGAACATTGTCTAGTTTCTCATACTTTTCTTCCTTAATAAGCATTACAGTTTACTTTTGTTTTCAAGCATCTTATTTTATATGACCTCTGCCCATGAAATGCCTCCCTTTATGTCAATGCTCATGAAAGCCATACCAAAAAAGCATATATTGTATAACATACTGCACCGTATATGAGCCTTTTCAATTGAATACAAAATATGTATCTCTTAGAAAAGGGACTAAAATGTATGTTACAAATGAATTTCACAATTTGCCTAGGTTGTAATTTGTACAATTTATGTACAAAATAGTGGCAGATTTTGTGCTATCTGATTTTTAAAAGGGTTGCTGGGTGTGTGAACTCTTTAATAATATAGTGCCCAGCAAAAGTATCACAGCTTTAGAAAAGTTCTCTAGCGTACAAGTCAGAATCGACTGTGCGACTGAATAACAACAAACAAAAATAGTGAAAACAAAGATCCTTGTTTAGTACCTGGTATTTGCATTAACATCCATTGTCAATTTCTGTATGTTTTCATGGATCTGAGCTGACCTTTTCTCATTTATTTTTATTAAGCAGACAAAACAAAAACACACTTTTGAAAATATGAATAAATAATAACTGGATAATTTACATTGCCTTGCATTTGTTCAACATGGAAAAATTAGTGCCCCTCTGTTCAATTGAATTGGATGATAATGGACTCCATTAGCCTTCAGCTGTAGGAGAATACTGAGTCTTGTAAAACGCCAGGTGCTGGGAAAGTTTTCTGTGTTTTTAATCACTGTGGAAGGCAGGTCTTCTGACACTATGTAATGTGTGTGATTTAAGAATAGAATCTTGTTTCCACTCAAGTAATTGAGCTCATAGAAAATATAACAGTACTTCTTTCAGATGCTTTTACATAAAATGGGAAACACATGATCCTTCCACTATCATATCTTAGAATCTAAGAACTGGAGGGGATTCTATATAGTTCATCAAGTTCATGGTTTGCCAATAATTAATAACTTCATGAAAACCTTGACAAATGGATAGATTAGATCAGGGGTGCCCAAATTTTTCCTGCCAGGGGCCTGACTACGCCCACTCAAACAGTTGAGTGGTTCCTCCGGCCACCGGCACATGAATTCACCACATGTTTTCAGGCATTTTCCCTACCCCCACCACTTCCCATGGAGGAGAGAGTGAGGGCTGAACATTTTTGTGCCACTTTTTGAATTTTTGGCGCATTTTTGCTGCAATTTTGGCGCTTGTGGTGGTGGTGGGTCACTTCCACCACTGCCGGCAGTCAGTTTGGGCACCCCTGGATTAGTTAGTTTCTCAAAGAGATAGTAGAAAAAGAAGGAAGGAGAGGTGGCTAACTGGTCCTTGGAGGAAAGAGAGGGTGAGTTCTTGGGCTTCAATCAGCTGTTGGGCCCCAGAGGCAGCAGCAAGTCCTCATGTGGACAGATGGGCTATATATACTGTACTATACTGTACTATAATTCAAAGACTACTCAAAGTACCAGTTATAACTGCAGCCCACTAATCTCATATGTGAAAATTCCTAAATTGATTGAATCATGAAAGTGCAAAATTTTCAGTTTCTTATTAATCACCCATACAATTTCATGTTAAGGTTCCATGTCACTGCATCATACTCCTAAGAAAAGGCAGAGCTAACAATCTGAGCACAGACAGATATCCATAAATCCAGTGCCTGGAAAAAGATTCATACTGACACTTGAAGGTTTAGTGGTGGCTGTTCAATACCCATCAAGGCTTAGAATTACAGTGGAACCTCACTTAACAAACAGCTCGGTTAACAAAAAACGCATAACAAAAAGAAATCAATAGAAAATAGTGCTCAGTTAACAAAAAAATTTCAGAATGGATTAATTGGTTTTCAATGCATTCCTATGGGAAATTGCATTCAATGCATTCCTATGGGAAATTTGCTTTACATTTTTTTTTTGTAGTACAAAAGGTCCCAGATAATGCATTAAATTTCTTAAGCAAGGTTCCACTGTATATCTTAACACCTCCATTTTTGTCATAATGCTAACAGATCCTCTTGGTTCCTCAGTGATTGAACTGTGTTTATAAGTCTTCTTTGTCTCATTGTTTGCCAGTGCTCCTGTATGGTTTGTCTAGGGAATCTTTTCTTGTAAAGTGTGACCAGCCTGCAACACCTTTCCCCCCTCTAGAATTCTGAGAAACTGCATTTTGTTTTGATCAAAAACAAATTCTTCCTCACAAAATCAGGTCTATCTTTCTGTTCCTTGTGAAGCATTTTCTTTCAGTCACTTTTTTCCAGTAGCAGCCAAGCAGTAAAGTTATACCATCTGTTTATTAAGAGAATCCTCTGAAATGTTAATAGAATGCAGTACATTTGACAAGCTAGGGCAGATTTTTTTTCCCCTTAAGGAGCAGGAAGATGGGAGAAATTCCCTTCCATTGCAGAAGTTAGGTAATAGTTATGGTGAATTTGTTTTAAATCAAATCAATTTAATTTACAATTTAAGTAATTAGTAAGTAAATTCAAATAATAGTTTTCTATATAAAGACTCATAAAGGCTTAAAAGGTTTCACATTCATGTTTATTGCTTATTCCTTCATCAACACACTTAAGTTTCTTTTGCAGATCTATTCCACTCCCAACAATCATTGAGTTCTTTTAAATCTGGTTTTTTAAGGTTAAAGGCTGATTCTGCATATATAAATTGTAAAGGAATAATGGGATCAAAGTATTTCTCTCTCTCTCTCTCTCTCTCTCTCTCTCTCTCTCTCTCTATATATATATATATATATACACACACACACACACACACACACACACACACACACACACACACACACACACACACACACACACACACACACACACACATTTGTGAAAATATATTCTAGATAGAAAAATTGACCAATCATCTTACTGAAACCTCTGTGAGAGCATGGCTTTGTAAATGAGTTGATGGAATTCATTTGCCAAAAATTGTAAACATTGCATGAATGTATAGCTTCAAGCTACATAATTAAAAAGTAATCTATTCTTAGCCTCCCAGAGTAAGAAAATCTCCTAGATGGGTAGGGTATCACCACTACCACCACTTCATGATGAATAATGTTTGGACTATGATGTATCTTACAGAGAAAACTATTAGATAGATTCTTCCTCAAAAAGCATTTTATTTAAAAATCGGATTTAAATTTTTAAAAATCCAATTTGAATTTTTTAAAATCCAATTCTTAATTTTAAAAAATCATTAACGATTTCAACTGATACTCTTGAGCTAGATCAGTTATAAAAATCTCTGGCACAAAGCAGTAGATACAAATTCAGTGTAGGAGAAGGAAGTTTGGCATGCAACTGTATTCCAAGAACTAAGGTGAACACTCTGACTTCTCAAGAATAGACCTTCATAGCATGAGATTTAAAATGTGCAGAAATGCCCCTGCTTGAACAGAATAATTCTAAAAATATGAAAGAGACTGTAACTTAGATAGTAAACTGTTTGGGCAAGGACCACTTGTTTTTGTCATGAGCTCACAAAATTGACCCGTAAGACCAGTGGCCAACCACTACTTGTGATATTTATAGTTGAGCTTTGACTTTAAGTGATTTGTGTGTTTGTGTGTGCCAAAGAATCACTTCCAAGTAAACTCACTTTTAAATCACAGATGCATGGTACTTGTGTCGAAATAGCAAAGTACAAAGCCAGCAGTATTAGTTGCAACCACAGTAAGCATGAAATTAGCGGTTTGGAAAAATATTAAGATATGTGGCTGTGTGTTTATTGCAGTGAAACCCAATCACATCAAAGTCATGTGAGCCATTCAAAAACAGTGATGCCCTCTGTGTATCATTTGCATTTGGTACTGTTTATATGTGAATTTTTAAAAGTGTTCAGATTTTAAAACCACTATGGTGGGAAGATAAACAGCATTCCGTGCACTCTGGTGTCTAGACATGCCTGCCACATGTCCATGGAAATGTCTGAAAATGCAGACAGTGCTGGCTCTTTGGCTATAAACAGAGATGAGCACTGGACCCTAGAGTCAGATACGACTGGCTTTCGAGCAAGGGCTAACTTTACCTTTAAAAGTGAAGCAGTACTCAGCATTTAAACTAACTTTCCTATTCCATCGAGTGTATTTATTTCAATAGCTGTGATAGTTTAGCAGAGTTATAGGTGTGTGTATTGCATGTTTAATATTTGCAAGAGCTGCCTTTATTATTGTTTTAGGAATTTTCTGAAAAACTGTCAGTAAGAAACGCCACCACACAATGGTAATTTAAAGATTGCCACACGTGTCGCTGTTGCCTTCCTTAATCACCTTCTCAGCAAACTGAATCGCTTTAATGTATTGTTCACGTTTGCAGTTGTAAAGAAATGCCACAGAAATAAATTATTATTTACCATGAGGTTTAGTGTTTTAAGATTGAGCAGTAAAGGATCAAAGATCAGCTGTGACTTTTGTTTTCACATCTTCAAGTCTTTCCCCCTCTCATTGGGAGTCTCCTTGTTCTATCATTATTTGCTATACTAAATAAAACAAGACATATTTAAAGGGGGAAAGAATGAGAACAAAAAGCCTTGCTTTTAAGCCACAACGAGTACCATTTCTTCCACTCCAAGTGGGGTTGAGAGATTCATCATGTTTGTAACAATAAAGATGTTACATAGCTCTGTGTGCACATGCGCATGAGTGTGCGTACGCACACAACAGAGTGAGAGTGAGAGATTATTTTGAAAACATTTTGAAATTTCACATTCATCAGATAATATTATTTTGAAAATGTGTCTCTGTGTTTTAAAGCCGAAGATAAATTCTTCTGCTGTTTCCATGCTCAGGAGGCTTTTAAATACAGGTAGTGACCTTTGTGGCAGAATCATCTCCATATTGTTCTCCGACCTCTACTTTTTAAAAGCCACAAACAGTTGATAACTAAAGAGTACTAGAATTATTTTCATTTATTTGTGGATTAGCTATAACAAAATTTTATAAATTCTGTTTTGCATAATTATCCTTTCAGTTTCTTTCTCTAGTAGTTTATGTCAATTAATGGTTACAATAGGGAAGGGAGATTCTGCAACATTGTAATTTGAATGCTCCTTTCCCACCAAATGGATACCACAAGTCCTAGTAAAAGTGCTTCATGCTTGTCTCGAATGCTTCTGCCACATTTTAAAAGGAACTGTGACTTTATGAAGCTTTGATTCAGCACAGCAGGGGAGACAAAGTTAACCTGTAGCGGCATTGAACATTTCAGACTGAGAGAAAATTAAACTCTTATTCAGCAGTGTAATGGTTTATATCCCGTACTTGCATGTATTGTCTGATAACATAAGGGGATAGAGACATGGGCGAGATTTTTTTTAAAAAAAATGATCTGGTGACCAAAAACATCAAAGTGGGGGTTGATTTATGAAGTTATTAATTATTGGCAAACCATGAACTTGATGAACTATATAGAATCCCCTCCAGTTCTTAGATTCTAAGATATGATAGTGGAAGGATCATGTGTTTCCCATTTTATGTAAAAGCATCTGAAAGAAGTACTGTTATATTTTCTTTGAATAAACTGCATAACCTTTCATTGGTTATTATGATTCCATGTGCTATTCTTCCTCCCCCCTTTTTTTGATGCCTTTAAAAATGTTCATCTGGATTAAACACAGCATTCAGAACTATAATTTGCTCCTCCCTGGTGGAGTTCCTTTGCGCTATCTTTAATGAGGTATGAAGTTCCAATCATTGAATGATCTTTTATTTTTCTCTTTAAATCCTCAGCGCATGCTTTAAAGCAGCTTGTGAAAGAATTGATTTGCCTCTATCAGGATGTCATCAGTTCTAATTATAGCAATTGATTCCATTTGAGGTTTCAAATTGCCATGTATCCCTGTTTCATGGCACAACACAGAAGGACAGATAGAATTATTTTGAAACCTCAGATGACAGGAGTCATTACCTCCAAGGAATCCCTCATAGTTTTAATTCAGATTAAATATTTTGTGATCTTTTTAAACTTTTGGTAAGATAACACAGGATGTCTATTGGCTTCTGCAGTTCTGTTTACCATCATAGACAGTTTTGTCTTTCTTAGGCTAACAAATATCCTGTGTTAATCCTAAATATGATTGACTACAGTGTGTGTGTGTGTCAATTGGCCAACTTGAAATTGAAACTGTTACCTGAGCATTGTATGGCTGATGTTAGCATTTGTATGAAGGCAGTGCTGTTTAGTTGTTAGCTTTGAAAAGTGAAGAGATGGACTTATTTATGCTGAGCTACATGGTATATTATACCTTTGAGTGCTATATCTATGCCAATAGTTTTTGAAATGGTAACCATGTTAGTCTGTGCAGATATACCAGACAAGAAACAAATCAAAAGTGTATGTGTATGAGGATGACACTAAAATTTTGTGCAACTTTAAAGGCTAACTGCTATATTTCAGTGTGAGCTTTTGTGGTTCAAGTCCACTACCTC
The DNA here is from genome assembly GCA_035047345.1 of Bradypodion ventrale. Lineage (NCBI taxonomy): Eukaryota > Metazoa > Chordata > Lepidosauria > Squamata > Chamaeleonidae > Bradypodion > Bradypodion ventrale. The sequence continues at coordinate 144,313,116 of JAWDJE010000004.1, read as the reverse complement.
TGGGATGAATTGGTCATGATACAGACTTAAAATAGACAAGGGAAATAATAATAATAAAGATGACAAAAATATCTAATTGCTTTTTTTAAATGTGAGAGTAACTGCTGTATTTTAATGTGAGTTTTCATGGCTCAAGTTCACTTCAAAAGAGGACTTGATGGACAAAAGCCTACATTAAAATATAGTAGCCTTAAGATGCCCTCTTTATTGTCCTCTGCAAGTTGGAATCAACTTAATGACATGCAGTTATTTTTATTAGAAGGATGCAAGTAGTATCCAAAACCTGCACTCTCTAATTATTTATCTCTCCATTTATTCTGGCTGGTGCAACATGTATGATAAAATATTTTCTGGATCCTGTGCATGTGCTTGGGTTTCCTATGTGGCTTCTTGGGTCAAGGAGCAGAGTGTTAAGATGATGAGTTTATGTCTCAGATGCACTATCAAGGATAGCAGTGGTTTGTTGGGTAACTAAGAACCAGCTAATCTTCAGGGACTATCCATTTGTGCTCCATGGTATTTATCTCTAATAAATGTTTTAAGCTTGTGTATTGGAAGGAAGAAGAACTTTTACAGCTTCTTGTGCTTGAGTGTGAATTAATCCCCCCCCCCCCGATAGATGAATCAGTCTCAGGAAGACAAGACAGTATACGTTGAAGGTCTGTTTTAAAAGTGTTAATTTTATTCTGAGTGATCCTTTCCTTACCCCTTCTGCACTTAACTTTTGAAATGATGTGCAGCCCTCATGTGTTGGACTAGAGATCTCATTATAAACAGTTTGTCAATGATAAGAGTTGTTCTTCTTCAGCTGCTGTATCTGTTCTGGTTATTGGCTTTCATCATGGCGATAGTCTTCCTGTTTTTAACTCCTTGGAAAAGTTTTTCCGAGGACATACCACACCAGCCTCTCAGGTTCTTTAGCCATGAAGTCTGTCTACGTCCAGGGCCTCTCTGCCCAGGGATCTTTCCTTGCAGAGCGAGTTGAAGTACAGTGTATTCTATATTTTATGTTGTTCCTCATGATATGGCCAAGGTATTGGAGCTTTTTTTGCTTGTTGGTCTTAAAGAGTTCTTTTTCTTTATCCACCCAGCGCAATACTTCTACATTAGTCACATGATCAACCCATTATATCCTTAGTAGCCGTCTGTAGATCCACATTTCAAAACTTCTATTCTCTTTTCAGATGCAATGTCCAAGCTTCAACTTCATATAGCAACACTGAGAACACGTAACACCACACTATTCGGATCTTTGTAGCTAGAGTTATCAGCATTTAGAATAAGTATAAATTTAACTCCAAACAGAATTAATCATCTGCAGTAGGTTAAGGAGTAGGCTTGTTTAATGCACATTGATTGTTAAGGAAGCTAAACTTCAGGAACTGTTAAAAATTAATAACTTTCCCCCCTTAATAACTTTTTTCCTTGACAATGCTTTTTCCTGAAGCCCAAACATATGTCCAGTAACTTGTGCCATGTCATTTTTAAAACTCTGATTTTTAGATTTAGATATTTTTAAAACTTTAAATTTTCATTTTTGTCTCTTTAGGATGAAATTACAGTACAGTGGAACCTCATACAACAATCGCCCCGTATAGCAATGAAATCACATAACAATTAGGTTTTGGGGGGAAATAGCATGCCGCATAACAATTTACCCTATGGAAAAAACCATACAACAATTTTTCAATAGGAAAAACCACTTAGCAAATAAATCGTTGCACGATGCATCCCATAGGGAAAATTGCTATATAATGCATGCATCATATAGCACTTGCTTCATACAACAACGAGCCCCGTGGAATGGATTAAAATCGTTGTATGAGGTACCATTGTATGTACCAAGGGGAAATGAATGTTCTTTGATCATGTTCTATGGAAAAAAGATATGAAATAGGAAAAGTAAACTGTGACACATATGCACATACATCCCAGTTCCATGGGTATTCCACCAACAAGGATGGGTTGTTGCCATCAGATGGTTAAGAAAAGAGCTTTTTAAAAAAAATCCTTCCTTGGCACATTCTAAAAGTAGAAATTCTTCTGTGCCTATACTGCTTTCCCTCACAAATGTTCAACAACAACAATGTGCTCTCTACAACATTCACTGTCTCCCTGGGATTTGAATCTTGTCTGTCTTTTCAGTGTACACATCTTACCTTGCACATCCATTCAAACAAGAAATAATAGAGCCTTGAACAGAGCCATGTGTTTAAGTGGTGCTAAAGAGATATTCTGTCCTGCAACAAAATATTTTGAAAAGTTCACTGAGCATTCTGTTTTCATTGGGTGGGCAGTCTTTAGGGCAGGGATTCACAAGCTACAGCCTGCAGGCTATCTGAATCATAAAATGTCCTTTCTACATCTGTCTTTTCTGTCTTTTCCATTCCATTCTACCCTTTACCCAGTGTCAACTCCTCCCACCCTACCCTAACTCTAACCTAGTCCTACTGACTGTTGGACTGGGTTAGGGTTAATAAATACAATGCTTATGTAGAGATACCATATTTGTGCTACATTTCACCATGGAGCAGGAAAAAGGCTATCTAGAATGGAAATACCCTGCCCTATCCATCCCTGGCTGAAAAAACATCATCATCACTTGTCTTGCTATAGGCATTCTTACCATTTATACCAGGCCAAGATGATTCAAAACAAAAATAGGAATGATAAACTCTTACTAGCGGGGATTGGTGAGCTGGTGGAGCAGGGGATGCTAGGGCTCTGTCAATTTTTTATCCTGCTGAGAGTAATAATGCATGTTTTTCTTGTCAGTCATTGTTGTAGCAGCATGACTATTGAGTTATATGAAAGGTAGATCACTGATGTCTAGTGAATAGCTTATTTATACAGAAGTACCGTAATTTGATCTTTAGATATGCCTTGCATTTCTGCATTTACTCCACATCCCTCTGTGTTCATGACCATGATTCTCTTCTTTGTTGCTGGCAGAAGTTTCTGTGTAGCTTGAAAACACTCAGTTTATCAGTAATGACCAAGAAAATAGCCTCATACTCTATTTTCTCTGCCTTGCTCTTCACCCACCCTTCCCATAGTCTGCTGGTGCCAAAGAAGGACAAGGAAGATAAGAGCTAGACTGTTGTAAGTAGTGACTGACAGCCTAATGGCAGCAGTGAATAGTATACTGCATTCTTCTTCGTGGTCCCCTGTGAAGCCACACAAATGGGTTTTACCCGCGCATGTGCAATAGCATCGGAATCTTCCAGAGCTCTTTCAGAGTCAAAGACTCCACCTCCGCACCTCTCCACCAGCGGTCCCGCCCCCAACCTTCCCCAGTTCTCTTTTTACCGCCGCAGAGATTGGTTGTCTTTTTCAGAGCTCCCTTCGCGCCTTTTTAACGGTTACTGCATTTGAAAGTTTTCCCCCTTTCTCTTACTTCTATCTCTTTTTCTCTTACTTCTACTCTTATAGATAGTTTTTTGTGTCCCCCCTCGCTTGTTGCGATTATAGTTGAAATAGTTTATTATTACAGTTCTTTATTGCTCCGCAATCATCCAACTCTCACGTCTACGCATGAGACCCCTACAAATCTGGTTTCTTCACAGCTTCAACCACCAAACAGACTCCATGTCAATGCCCTTATACATTCCAAAACAGTTGCGTTTACAACTGAGATGGTGGACCCACCCACAGAACCTGACCACAGGCAGATACTTTGTGCCACTGACTCCGACCAGCCAAGTAACCACAGATGCCAGCACCTCAGGATGGGGTGCACACTGCCAGGGACTTCAAATCAATGGCCACTGGTCAATTCAGGAACGTCGACTGCACATCAACAATCTAGAGCTCCTTGCAATTTGGAAAGCATTGAAAGCATTCGAACCAGTCATAACCAACCAAATTGTCCAAATTCTCACAGACAACACAACTGCAATGTTTTACATAAACAAACAGGGAGGAACTCACTCAATACCTCTCCTCCACATGACCATAGCATTCTGGGATTGGTGTGTTCAACGCAATGTACTCCCCAAAGCGGTACATCTGGCTGGGGTCAACAATGCGGAAGCAGGTCACCTGAGCAGGTCGTCGAGCCAGCTACACGAATGGGAACTCAACCCCACCGTCTATCTTTCTCTGACACAGTGCTAGGGCCAACCATCACTGGACCTCTTTGCAACGCATCTCAACAAGAAATGCGCCCGTTATTGCTCCAGGACCGGAATCGGGCCAGGTCACTCGGAGATGCCTTCATGATGGACTGGACTCGGGAGTTTCTCTACATGTTCCCTCCGTTTCCACTTCTGTATCATGTTGTGTCTCTCCTGCAACATCGCCACACCACATGCCATTCTAATAACTCCATGGTGGCCGAGACAAGCCTGGCTCACGTCCCTCATGAACATTTCCGCTCAGTATCGCCTTCTTCCTCTGCAACCAGACATCATCTCGAGGAACCACGCTCAGGTTCTCCATCCGGAGGTCTGCACTCTCAAAACTGACTGCGTGGTTGATTCTCCCACACTAAGGAGAGTGCTGCTGTCGTCAAGGAAACCTTCGACTATTGCTAGCTATAACAACAATTGGAGAAAATTCATCTCCTTCGCTGCTGATGCAAAACTCCCATCCACACCAACAACCTTGCCCACTGTGTTTAAGTTTTTGTTGCACTTAACGCAATCTGGCCTTTCAATCTCCTCCCTTAAAGTCTATTTGGCTGCAATTGTGGCTCATCAGCCCATTGACTCTGAAGCTAGACACGTTTTTCGGAATGACACCTTAAAATCTTTTCTGAAAGGCCTCTCAAATCTGTACCCGGACAGAGTCACCCCAGTATCTCAGTGGTCACTCCCCCTGGTACTACAAAAACTGACAGAAGGGCCGTTTGAGCCACTCGCTTCAGCGCCCCTGCACCTTCTCTCTTATAAGACAGCATTTCTTCTTGCTATTACATCTGCTCGCAGGGTAGGTGAGTTGGCGGCCCTCCGTTCTGACCCACCTTATACCCTATTCTACCCTGAATAGGTAACTCTACATACTGATGTCTCTTTCCTTCCTAAGGTTGTCTCTCCTTTCCACATGAATCAACCTATTATCCTTCCCACCTTTTCCCCTAACCCTTCCACGGCTGTTGAAAGAACGATGCACACCCTGGATGTGCGTAGGACCCTAGCTTTCTACATTGACAGGACTAGGGAGTTCAGACTTACTCAGAGACTTTTTGTTGCCCACGCAGGCCCTAGGAAGGGCAAGGCGTTATCCTCCCAACGTCTCTCTCACTGGATAGTGGAGACAATTTCCCTAGCGTATCGGCTTGCACGGAAGCCTGTTCCAGAACACCTGCGGGCACACTCCACCAGGGCTTCTTCGACCTCCACTGCCTTTGCAGGTGGAGTATCTTTACCATTGATTTGTCAAGCTGCAACTTGGAAGCAGCCCACAACCTTCATCAGACACTACCGGATTGATGTCCGTCAAAAGCAGGAGGCACAGTTTGGGAGACGTATTCTCTCAGCAGTTCTCCAGTGACACCCCTCCAGCCGGGTAAGTCAGCTTTTCAATCACCCATTTGTGTGGCTTCACAGGGGACCACAAAGAAGAAGAGCAGGTTGCTTATCTGTAATTGTTGTTGTTCGAGTGGTCACCTGTGAAGCCACACCTTTCCCACCCATCCTCCCCTCTGCTGTCACTGTCGCAATTTTAACATTCCTACTGCGGCGGCACCTTGGAACTGGGGAAGGTTGGGGGCGGGACCACTGGTGGGGAGGTGCGGAGGTGGAGTCTTTGACTCTGAAAGAGCTCTGGAAGATTCCGATGCTATTGCGCATGCGCGGGTAAAACCCATTTGTGTGGCTTCACAGGTGACCACTCGAAGAACAACAATTACAGGTAAGCAACCTGCTCTTTTTGTGGGTCATTTTATATGTGAGCCCTTGGGCACAGAAGTGAGACTGAAGTTTGGATGCCTTTCATTCTCCTTCGTATAGTTTGTGAATCCCCACTATTAGGTTATGCGCCTGCACAGAACGCCGATCGGAGGCTTGAAAAGCTATTGGTCAAAAGTTTTGGTGGTAAGACCGCCCACCGTACCGCCCACCCTGAGGCGCCCGCGCACCATTTTACCTCAGTTCTCTTCTTTCCGCTGTAGCAGCAGGACGATCGTTGAGAGCTTCCTCAATTTTTTCGCCCTTCTGAGGGAAAGTCTTTGGCTAATTTTCAATAATTTTTTCGGCGATCTTGTCCTTCGGACAGGATTGCCACCCCGGTGCTGTTTCTTCCTCCTGGTGGACTCAGTTACCTACTCGCTCCGGTCACCGTTTCCCCCCTCAAGGGGGTGGCGGCTGGCCTGCCCTTCGGGGTGCTCACCTTCTCGAACCTTCCGTTGGAAGAATTTTTTTGATGGCTGCAGCCTTCAAGCAGTGTTCTGCCTGCCTCAAGAAGTTCCCTGCCTCCGACGGGCATAGCCTCTGTCTTTTTTGCCTGGGAGAATCTCACCAGAGCCAGTCCTGCACTCACTGCAAGAACTTTACCCGACTTGCAGTGCAGAACCGGAGCAACCGGCTGAAAGCGCACCTTATGGAGCTCGCTTTGGCTCCCGCCGTGGCTGCCTCTACCTCTGCTGGTGCCTCTCAGCCCCCTCCGCTTCCCGCTTCTTCTTCAACTCTCTCCATCAGGAAGAAGAAGGATAAAAATGGGGAGAAGAAGAAGAAACATGGGTCGGAGAAAAGGCGATCTCTCCTGCCTACGCCTCGCCCTCCCATCTCTCCGGGGCCTTCGCCTCCCTTTTCGGTCGCGAGATGTCCTTCACCCGGATCTTCGATTTGGGGTGGACGGTCCTCTTCGGGATCTCCTGAAAAAGGTCGCAGGGCTGGGGCTCCAGCTCGCCCACTGCAGGTACTCCCGTCTCCTCCTCGTGGGAGGGGCCATTCACCCACGAGGCAGGCGTCCGTCTCCCCGAGGCCTAGGACTCCAACAATCAATGAACCGGAGGCCACCATGCCGGCCACCGTTTCGTCTCCGATCGTCCAAACCACCGTTTTGTCCCAACCATCGGCGGTGGATGCATTCCAGATGGAGTTCTTCAAGGGGATGTTCGAGGCCATGGCAAAATCGTTTGCCCAACAGTTCAAGGCCTCCATGCCTGCGGCCTCTGCGGCTCCGGTGCCGACCACCGCAAGCCCCAGGGATGTTGGTCCTACTGTGGCTCCACCGACCTCATGAGGGTTGAGTGTCCGCTCCGCTGGCCCACCCATATCGTCTTGGTGTGGTCCAGACGTCGATGCGGTGGACTCCCATCCCGTCGACTCGCCCAGGCCGTACTGGCGCGGTCCCGACGTGGATACCAGGGTTCCTCCCTCGTCTTCGGATGATTCCAGCGCGTCTTCGGAGGAGGACGAGGGGGACGTCGACACCGACAAGACGCCGGACCAGGCCATCGGCGCGGTTGACCCACCGCGTGGTGAGGATCAACGGTCGCTCACGGCAATGCTGACACGCTTGGGGACCGCCCTGAACCTGAAGGTGGACCAGCCACCACTGGAGGGCGAGGACCAAATGACCGCCAAACTGGACAGACGGGCGATTCGACCGGTCCACATCACCATGCTTCCATCCATGTTGACGTCAGCGAAGGCAACATGGAAGAAGCCAGTGTCATCGCACTCCGTTTCGTCCAGGCTCGACGGGATGTACAGAGTCCTGGACGAAAACGTTGAGTTCCTCCAGGCGCACCCCTTGCCGAACTCGTTGGTGGTCAAGGCCTTCCAGCATAGAACGGCCACCAGCGGTTTTCCGGTACCTTCGACTCCGGAAGGGAAGAAGCTGGACGCGGTGGGCCGTAAGTTTTACGCCACCGGTTCCCTCTTCGAGCCGCCAATTATTCGGCTGCCATGGGCCTCTATCAGTCCCACCTCTGGGAGCAGGTGAAGGTCCTGGCGGCTAAGCTACCCGCCGAGGCTCAGAAGGGGTTCGACACGCTGGCAACCGAAGGGGACTTTCTGTCGGAGCAGCAGATGAGGATGGCCAGGCACATCAATGATTACGCGGCTAAGGACATGGCTTCCGCTATTTTGCTCCGTCGTCATGCCTGGCTCAGGGGCACCTCCCTCGATGATGCAATGAAAAAGCTCATCGAGGAGTTCCCGTTCGATGGACAGGGCCTATTCGGGCAGGACACCGATAAGGTCCTGAACGAAATGCGGCAAACGAACTCTACGGCCAAGTTCCTGGGACTTACCACGCTGGTTCCGCCTGCCAGGCCGAGATTCCAACCTTTCACGCGTCAGTATCAGGGAAACCCGCAGCAACAAGGTGGCTCTACGGAGCAGCCCAGGCCTGGCCCCTACAAGCAACGGCGCCAACACAAGTCCCGTTACCAGCCTTATGGGCAGGGCAAGCGTTCCGACACGAAATCCAAGTCCCGAGTTTGAAGCTGCGACGGCCGAGTCTCTCTCGCTCCACATCCCGTACCTTCCCCTCCGGAATTTCCTCCAGGTGTGGTCAGACATCACGGACGACCGGTGGGTCTTAAAGATCTTGTCCTCTGGTTACGCCATCGAATTCGTGCGGGTGCCTCGGGTAGGAAAATATCGTTTCACCACCTCGTCCCCCCATTTGGAGGAAGAAATATCAACTCTTCTTTCCAAGGGAGCCATCGAGCGGGTAATGCCTCCCGACTGGGACAACGGCTTCTACTCGAGGTACTTCGTGGTTCAGAAGAAGGACGGAGGACTTCGCCCAATTCTGGACCTACGTCGCCTCAACAAGTGCATCCACACCAGGAAGTTCCGGATGGTGACCCTGCAGACTGTCCTGCCCCTCATCAACAAAGGGGACTGGTTCACAGACATAGACCTCAAGGATGCTTACTTCCATGTCTCCATCCTCGAGGATCACAGAAGGTTCCTCCGATTCCGCATCGGCAATTCCGTGTACCAGTACCTGTGTCTACCGTTCGGTCTGGCCACGGCACCGAGGGTCTTCACCAAGTGCATGGCTCCGGTGGCTGCTTTCCTTCGTCAGCGGGGAATCAGGGTCTTCCCGTACATCAACGACTGGCTGATTGTCTCCCCCACCAGCTCGTCATCCATTCGGGACACACAATTCACGGTCCACCTCATGGAGAGTCTCGGCCTCAGGATCAACTTCGCCAAATCGAAGTTGATTCCCTCTCAACGCGTCGAGTACATTGGAGCGGTACTCGACCCGCTTGCTACCAGAGCCTTCGCCCCCCAGAAACGCTTGCAGGACATTGCGCAAGGGGTGAGCGACTTTCGCACCAAACCGTTCATCCGGGCGAAAAAGGCACAGAGACTTCTAGGCCTCATGGCCTCAACGACGGCGGTAATCCCTCACGCCAAGTTGAAGTTCCGGTCCCTGCAGTCGTGGCTCCTTCACGAATTCGACGCGCTCCGGGAGAGCCAGTCCAAACGGTTGACTCCGTCTCCGGAACTGATGGACCAGCTGCTGTGGTGGACGACACCGATCAACGTGGCCATGGGGAAGAGCTTTTACCCCCCGCAACTCTCGTTGCAGGTATTGACTGACGCAAGCAACCTCGGCTGGGGGGCTGCTTGCGGGACTCTCATGGTCAACAACGCTTGGTCGCCTCACGAGATGGTGCACCATATCAACTACTTGGAGCTCTTGGCCGTTTGGAAGGCCCTACGTTCCTTCGAGACCCTACTCACCGGCAAGGTGGTTCAAGTGGCCTCGGACAATACCACGGCAGTGGCATACCTGAACAAGCAGGGAGGAACGCGATCCACCACCCTTCTTTACCTTGCTGTGCAACTCTGGGAATGGTGCCTGGAAAGACACATCTTTCCGATTGGAGTGCACATTCAGGGCAAACTGAATGTCTTGGCCGACCACCTCAGCCGTCTCACCTCGACGACCCACGAATGGGAGCTGGACGACGAGGTATTTCGGCCGCTTTGCGAGGCCTGGGGGACGCCGAGCATCGACCTCTTTGCGTCGGAGTCCAACAGGAAATGCCACAGGTACTGTTCCAGAGCAGGCATCGGACTGAACTCCGAGGGCGATGCCTTCATGAAACGGTGGGATCAGGACTATCTCTACGCCTTTCCTCCGTTTCCTCTGGTCCAGAAGGTCCTCACCAGGATGTACCAACACAGGACCAACGCAATTCTTGTGGCCCCAGCATGGCCTCGCCAGCCCTGGTTTCCGCTGCTGTTACGCATGTCGTCACAGTATCGCACACTGCCGGAATCACCAACGCTTCTCCAAATGGAGCACGGCCAGCTTCACCATTCGGATCTACCCAGCTTCCACCTCACCACGTGGAGGATAACCCCAGACTATCTAGGATCTTGGAGCTAGCACAGCGCCCTTCCACAAAGAAGTCTTATGCTTCCAAATACAGACGCTTTTGTGCTTTTCTGGCATTCCAGCAGACGTCCCCTCCACAGGTGGGACTGCAGGAAGTCTTGACCTACCTCCTCCATCTGGCGGAGTCTGGCCTTAGCATTACCTCCATCCGAGTCCACCTCGCAGCGGTGGTGGCTCACTCTCCGGCTGGCTTGCCCGCTTCTGATGCCTTTCGCGACCAAACGGTGAAGCGTTTCCTCAAGGGGCTGCGGAACGCCTTCCCTCCGGTCAGGACTCCAACGGCACAATGGTCACTGTCTGCCGTTCTCAACGCGCTTACCAGGACTCCTTTCAAGCCCATGGCTACCGCGGATGTTCGTCTCCTCACGTGGAAGACGGCGTTTCTGGTGGCTATCACGTCTGCTCGACGAGCTGGTGAACTGGTTGCTCTGCGGGCAGACGCACCGTTTCTTCAGTTTTTCAATGACCGCGTGGTTCTCCAAGCGGATATCACCTTCCTTCCCAAGGTAGTCTCCCAGTTTCATATGGCACAGACTATCTCCTTGCCAACCTTCTTCCAGAACCCCACCAACACCCAAGAGCGGACTTGGCACACGCTGGATGTGAAACGAGCTTTATTGTTTTACACCAGCAGGACAAGGGAGTTCAGTAAGTTGCAACGCCTTTTTGTGGCTTATGGAGGAATGTCCAAGGGTGAACCCATCTCTGCCCAGAGGTTCTCCAAATGGATCACGTCTACCATCTACCTGGCCTACGAGTCGGCCTCGCTGCCACCTCCACCGCATGTCAGGGCGCATTCTACGAGGGCGGTTGCCACATCCACTGCCTTTTTGGAGGGCACACCGCTTGAGGACATCTGTAAGGCTGCCACTTGGTCCAGACCTTCTACATTTGTCCAGCATTACAGGGTGGACACCAGAGCCACTGCGGACGCCAGGCTTGGCCGTGTCGTCCTCACCAGGGGGCTCCGGACTCAACGCCCTTGACGTTTCAATCTACCTGACCATCATACCCATCGTGGGATCAGCTCATCCGACTGCCCACTGACCAAGTGAGTGTGAGCTTGCTAATCTCCCAATAGTGGGGATTCACAAACTATACGAAGGAGAAAGTTCAGTTTCACTTACCAGTGATAACTTTCATTCTTTGAGTATATAGTTTGTGAATACACACTACCCACCCTGCCTCCCCTCTTGAGCTGCACGGATGAGATCAATTGGTTTATCCTGTGCTTGGCTTAAGTATGGAACTGAGGTAAAATGGCGCGCGGGCGCCTCAGGGTGGGCGGTCTTACCGCCAAAACTTTTGACCAATAGCTTTTCAAGCCTCCGATCGGCGTTCTGTGCAGGCGCATAACCCAAAAGTGTGTATTCACAAACTATATACTCGAAGAACGAAAGTTATCACTGGTAAGTGAAACTGAACTTAACTTGTATTGTTCACTGGGTTCCCACTGCTTACATAACACTTCTTAAGCTAGAATTAGTCTTGGACAATACTATTTTATAGTAATTGGTTTTAATTAGTATTGGGTATGGGTTTTAACTGATGTTGTGAGCCGCCTTGGGTCGCTTAGGCGAAAAAGGTGGTTATATAAATCCAATAAATAAATATTTATTTATAGCATTTGCAGCCTTGTTCCTTAAATAAGCTGTTTGTAATGCCAATATTGCCACTTAAACATACACTGCTTTTTATTTTTATTTTATTAATTTGATCAGGGACACATCACTGTAACACTTCTAGGAGTGTGGGAAATGCTTTTGTTGGAGTTCATTGCTTTTTGTGCCTCAGAGAGTTTACACAGGAGAGAAACCACACAAATGTCATGAGTCTGGGAAAAGTTTTCATGTGAAATTAAGCCTTGTGAGGTACGAGGGCATCCTTTCAGAAGAGAAGCAATTCAATTGCCAGGAATGTGGGAAAACCTTTGCTCAGAAATCTTGCCTTATGAAACAAAAGAGAAACAATGCCAAGTTCAGAAATGTGGGGAATGCTTTGTTCACAAGGCACAGCTTACGAAACATTAAAGAATTTACACAGGATTGAAAACCTATAAATACAGAGATTTTGGAAAACAGTTAGCTGAGTCTCCAGGCCTTTTGTATCATCACAGTATCTGTAAAAGAGAGTTATCATACCACTACCAGGATGTGGAAAATACTGTTCTCAATCCATTCCTGCTGAAATATCACACAGTTCACCATTAGAGGAACCATATAAATGTCAGGAGTGTGGGAAATACACTGATTATGGTTTCTTCAAAAAAATTGCCAACAGTTTTATGAGCATTCTCAACATTATTGTAAGAAACTATGTTTATTTTGATGCATCATTTTGTTGTTGTTGCTTAACGTTTAAGCCCTTGAATGGTTTATTTATGACTCAGTTGTTTATATCTTTATGAGCTTATTAGCGTATAACGTCTTTGGGCAGGGCATTTATTGGTTTATATCCTTTTTTTTGTATTGATGCTGTCCAGAGTAACTACATAGTTAGATGGGTGAGATATAAATTGTAATAATAAATAATTGATAGCAGGGTTCAATTTGTAGATTCACTAAATCAGACTGAGAAATCAAAGAATCCAGACTTGAGATGTATCTTTGGGAGAACTGTTTTCAAGTAGCAGTCTTGACAGGTAATGAAAAGCTGCTTTACACTGCTTTGTATTCCTTTTGTGAAGCTCCCTTCAACCAGCTTCTGGAAGCTGTCATCAACAAACCATCAGGGTCATTGTCAGTTCTTTTGACCCTATCAGTATCAGTTGTCTCAGAACTAAAGGCATCTTTGGTTCTCCTTCGTGTAGTCTGTGAATGCACACTCTGGGTTCTGCGCCTGCACGAGAGCCATTTCGGAGCTTCAGAGCTAATTGGATAAAAACTTCAAATTAGGGACCTCCCACCATCTCCACCTGCGTTCGGCGCTATTTCACTCTTTTCCCCTCAGTTCTCTTTTTTCCGCTGCCTTAGCAGGAGCCTTTTGAAAGAACTCGCAATTTTTGTGGTCTTCTAATTTGGATAGCCAGTTCTTTACAATTTTTCTGTGGCCCAGAGGGTTGCCTCCCCTTGGACCATTTAGCTAATTTTTCAGCGGACAATTTTTCCATCGTTTGGGGGATTCTGGTCTCCCAAACACCAACAATATTTTATTCGCCCCAGGAGAGTCTCCCTTCTTGGGCATTTTCATCATTCCTTCGCCATTTCATGGCCTCTTCAGCAGCGTTCAAGCGGTGCCCATCTTGCAATACAAAGTTCCCGAACACCGACGGCCACGAGAAATGCCTTCTTTGCCTTGGTGAAAGCCATCAGGTTCACTCGTGCTCTGTCTGTCAAGGGTTCACCAAACTAGCATTGAAGAATCGCCTCAGTCGCTTGAAGGTGCACCTCATGGTGTTGGCTTTGTTACCGCATCCTATGCACTCTCAACCTGAAGAACCTTGGGTCTCTCATCAAAAATCTATGACTGCAGAGCTCTTCTGCAAGAAAAAGAAAGCTCCGAAAGGGGAGAAGAACAAGACAAAATCCCATCTCTTTTCCCCCTACACCTCGCCCACAAAGATCACCTCCACCATCTCCCACAGCTTCGACAATCTTTGTTCGTACAACCTCTTCAGAAGGACCATTCTCTTCTCCAGCTCCAACTCCAACAATTTCTCCGGAGAAGCCACCTTCTGCACCGTGTTGAGAGTGCCTTCCGCCTCCTCCGTCTTGTGGAGCCTCACTGTGTCCGCCTCGTGGCAGTCCACACCGTCATGGCCCAAACCCTGAAGCACCATTACCACCTCCTCAATTTCAGGTGAGCATGTTCGCTACCCTGTTTGAGAATCTTGCTCAACAAATTGGAGACCATATTTTGGGAACTGTGCCGACCCTCACCCAGGTGCCGCAGGAGCTAACCACCAGAAACCATGCCAGCCGCCTTTCCTCTGAACTGTCCACAAAAAGACTAAGACCAGAAATGGCTAGTGGTAGCCAAAGACCTCTACTTCAGTCTCCAACCTCCACCCTGGAGACCATGTCAAGGACAGCCAGGCAGTACTGCTCTGACTCGGACGCAGAGGCATACGTTCCACCTCCCACGGTATCGGAGGGGTCTGAACGGTCGGCAGACTCCTCTGATGAGGAAGATGAAGTGGTCGTTCAGGCCAAAAAGACCCCAGAAGACCAAATCGGCAACAAGCAGGAGAAGCAGCCGGAGGCCCAAAGAAATTTCATGGCTCTTCTCACCAGACTGGGCTCAGCACTTAACATAAAAGCAGAACACCCACCACTTCCATTTGTGGACGAAGTCTGTGGGGTCGCGGATGAACAGCAGATTAGGCTGGTGCCTTTGGCTCTCCTACCAACTTTCTCCCATTCCGCAAAAGCTGTCTGGAAGAAGCCTGTTTCGGCCCACACTATTTCGACCTGAGTAGATGGGTTAAACAAGATTTTGGGAGAGGAGGCGGACTTGCTCCAAATCCACCCCATGCCAAATTCCAGAGTAGTCAAGGCCTCCCATGGGAAGACCCCAGCTTCTGGGTTTATAATTCCTGCAGTCAAAATTTTTCACCCAGAGCATCACTGGTCTATGGAACTCCCTGCCAGAAGAAGTGGTGACAGCTGTCAGTCTTGACAGCTTTAAGAAAGGATTAGACACGTTCATGGAGGACAAGGATATCAATGGCTATAATTATGGATACCTAAGGACAACCCTCTGGGTTGGAGAGATAGGCAGGATATCTCTCAATGCCATTTCCAGGCATCTGCTTGGGAATACCCTGAAGCAAATGGTGAGCCACTGTGTGAGACAGAATGCTGGACTGGATGGGCTGTGGCCTGTCCCTGCAAGGCTGTTCTTATGCATCCAAAGAAGGGAAAAGGCTGGACACCCTTTTAGATACCAGAGAGAGAAACTTTTATGCCAATGCATCTCTCTCTTCGAGCTGCTAATTACTCTGCTGCTATGGGTTTGTATACCTATAAGCTATGGTCAAAGGCACCGGACTTTTCCACTAAACTCCTGGCTGAACTACGCACTAAGTTTGAGAAGCTCTGCAATGAGGGAACCCAGGTGGGCCAGCAGCAGATTAGAACTGCAAGACACATCTGTGTTTCCACGGCAAAAAAATATTGCATTGGGTATTCATCTGTGCAGACATTCCTGGCTTAGATCCATGAATCTACAGGATGAAGTTAAGAAGTTGGTAGAAGAAATGCCTTTTGATGGTCAACGACTCTTTTCTTCTGAGATGACAATGTCTTAAATGAACTTCACCACGACAAGATGACAGCCAACAAGCTCAGGCTGGGGCTTAACTCTGCTTATCAACAAGCACTTAAGTACAGACAGAATTATCAGGCAAATTTCCCTCAACGTCCCTATGGAAAACAACAAGATTACCAAAGGAAACTATTACAAGCCAGGATGTCAGCAGTCTCGCCCACCATATCAACAGCAGCAGTCTACCAAACACACCGATAAAAAGTCAAGACAGCATGTGTGAATTTTCCCACACCACAAATCCTCACACTAGTCTCTCTTATACTCCGTTACGAACTTTCTTTGCAACTTGGCAAAACATCACCACTGACAAGTGGGTTTTAGAGATCTTAAGATCTGGTTACAACGTCAAATTCAAAAGACAACCACCTGTCAGCCACGTTTGGACCACCTCCCCCTTGCCTTCTCTCCAGACAAAGTTGCAACTCTTCTTGAGAAAGGAGCCATCAAACCTGTTGAGTCTACCAACTCATCCGACGGTTTCTACTCAAGATACTTCGTTGTCAACAAGAAGGAAATTCCGGATGGTGACACTACAAACCATTCTCCCATTTATCAACAAGGGAGATTGGAGATTGGTTTACTGTGATCAATCTGAAGGATGCATACCTTCATATCTCTATTCACAAGTCACATCAAAAGTTCCTGCGGTTCAAGATCCAGGACCAGATATACCAATACCTAAAGTGGTGTCAGATTTTCATATGACCCAATCCATCACTCTACCAGCCCTTTTCCCTGCACCAACTTCAGAACAAGAGAGAGCATGGCATTCCTTAGATGTCAAAAGAGCATTGTTTTTTTACACAAAATGGACAACTGAGTTTAAGAAATCAAATCATTTATTTATACAGTATGGAGGGAAGTCCAAAGGAAATGCACTCTCATCACAAAGGTTCTCGAAATGGATTTCAAGCACCATCTATTTGGTCTATGATATTTCATCGGCTAGACCTCCACCACATGTGAGAGCTCATTCCACCAGGGTTAGTGCCACTTCAATGGCTTTTCTAGAGGGCATACCCATGGAAGATATCTGCAAGGCAGCCACTTGGTCTAGACCAATGACTTTCACCAAACATTACAGATTGGACACTCGGGCTACCCCTGATACCAGACTGGGCAGAGTGGCCCTGACGGCTGGCCTTCGCTCTTCCTTTTCAATAATGACATCTCACCTGTGACACACTCTTTGGCTTCATCTCCTCCACGAGCACCCACCGTCCAAGTAAGTGAGCTTGCTAATCTCCCAGAGTGTGCATTCACAGACTACATGAAGGAGGACAGGTTTCACTTACCAGTAATTGTCGTTCTTCGAGTATGTAGTCTGTGAATTCACACTACCCACCCGTTCTTCCCCTCTAGCTGCGTGGAAGAGATGTTTCTCTTTTCCTTCATACAGTTTAAGTATTAACTGAGGGAAAGAGTGTGAAATGGTGCCGAAGGTAGGTGGAGATGGTGGGCGGTCCCTAATTTCAAGTTTTTATCCAATTAGCTTTGAAGCTCCAAAATGGCTCCCGCGCAGGTGCAGAACCCAGAGTGTAAATTCATAGACTACATACTTGAACAACAGTTACTGGTAAGTGAAACCTGTCCTTCTAGCTGTAGTTTTGTCATTGACCATGGAGGCTACTAAGGAGAGAACAGATTCTAAGACTTCTATATTGAAGGCTGTTTTTAAAAAGATTAGTAGTAGTCCAAATTAAAAGAGAGACAACATGCAATTTCTTCGGTCTCAAACCCAACTGATGAGGCTAGATCTCCTTTCTTCAACCAACTACAGTACAGCTACAATGCTCTGAACCAGGGATTCTCAACATGCGTCCCACAGACTGGATGCGGCCCGCAGCAACATTTCATGTGGTCCCCCACCGCCTCCACCACACCAGGGCCATGTGGTGGAGGAAGAGCAAAATGGCTGTCTGGCCCCCAAAGCTGTCTGAGGGAGCATGACCCGGCCCCCGGATTTAAAAGGTTGAGAAGTCCTGAACAAAACTTTTCCACCCAGGTGAACTTGCAGGCTCCCACTCAACAGTCCTCATCCAGTGACATGATATGCAGCGTTTTGTTTTGAGAATGTTTGTTCAGTCTGTCAGCCACATTCTCGGTACAATTTGTATTCTCATCACCATTGGCCGTCAAAATCACTTTCCTGTTGTTTTCCTATATTTTCTAACTCAGTGCTGAAAGTCCATGGATTACTCTAAGACTCTGCAACTGGCCATTCTTCACTTCTGTTTTTTTAGTACAGTAATACCCCGGTTAATGTGTGCACCGCACAACGTTAAAACCAGATAACGTTGGGAAATTTGAGGGAAACTTGTACCGCACAACATTAAGTTAACATTGTGTGATGCAAAAGTTTTCCTCAAATTTCCCGACATTGATCTTTGGATCATTAACAGGCTTAGCAATCCAGGCCCCGGGGGGGGGGTGTTCTGAAGAGAGGCTGGGGAAAAGGATCCCCAGCCTCTCTTCAGAAACACCCCCCCCCCAATCTGGATCGCTAAGCCCCTTAGCGATCCAGGTGGGTTTTTTTGAAGAGATTTCCTCTTCGGAAAGGGAACCAGGCTTTTTTTAAACATTGTGCGATAAATGTATCGCATAACGTTAAGACTTGTGGAACCAAGTTTTAATGTTATCCGGGGTATTACTATTACTGATATTCCCCATTGTGACATAACAGATAGTACAGTGAAATCAAATCTCTATTATGGTCCATGACCAGCATAGAACAGCAAAGGGAACAGAAGTTAAAATGGGGATACTGTACTTGAAATATATCAAGAGACAGAAGTTGAAAGGAGAGTGCTTAAAAAGGAGCATTTTGCTCAGAGTTAAGGAGTAGTAAAATTAGTACATAGATAATCAAGTTACAGCTATTATTAAGCCTGTGCTGTGGCACTAGTAGTTTAATTGGCTGAAGGTCCTGCCAGGATTGTTCTTCGGATTGCTTCTCAGCCTTTTCGCTAAGATCAAGTGTAGATAGTAAAGTGATCACCAACAATGATGCTATATCAGGAGCACTCCACTTGTATGTATGTTCACAGCTGTCAGTGTTGACCATCTGCTGTGATTTCTTAGCTTATGTTATCCATTTTTTACATTGCCTTTCACCAGAAGACTATCTTGTTATTCACACCAGCACTCCAAGCTAACTGTCCCTTGTCCTTTTGTCCAGCTGAAGTTCTGATTTCATGTGCTGGAACCTTCCTCTCTGCTGCTCTGGCTTCTGTACTAGTCTTTTCAGTTTCACTATCTGCCATAATCTTTGCTCCATTTCCAGCATGAGCTAAATTGACCCCCATATAAGTGTTGGAAATAGTCACTCCTTTTGATTCTGACTACTGTGGCATTTTAGGAACCAGAGAGAGAAACTTTTATGATTCATATGTGGGTCTGTACCCCAGATCCTAGTGGAAGGGTATGTTTTCTCTTCACCATTCTTGTCTGTCCTACATCTAATAGTTAAGAGTAGTATGCCTATATCCTCTTCTGAGGATGCTGATCAAAAATTTTATATGGCCAAATTATTGTACTTGAAGGTTAAGGAGCCACCTTCCTTGTTGGATCATGTCTTCAACCGAGTTTTTAAAATCCTCAGATTTTTTAAAAAAATGGTTTTAAAAATTGCGATGTTTAGCATCAAGACTTATTAAATACATGTATAGAATACAAGAGGAAGAGGCTGGTTGTCTTTTCCATTACTTGACCCCAAATTCTATTGCTGTGGAAGCCACCAGAGTAAGGGAAAGGAGAATATCTACTCTATACCAGCTAATAAGGGAGTAAACTAGTTTTGATGAATAGACACTTTATTAATCTTCAGATGCTGTTGTCAAAATCCGCAACTGTCAAACAGTTTTGGCCTCTTATCAACAATTTCTGTGAAAAAAAGCTGAAGCCTTTCACTGCAGCTATTCCAGACAACTATAAAATCATTGCTGCACTGTTATAGCAAGAGACCTCTTTGCTGTGCAACAGATCTATTTTCCTGACAGGTAATGGCCTGGCTCCATTGCCTTCAGAAGATAACATCTGACTTCCTTTACTGAGATAATGGAGGATACCAGGATAAGAATACATCTCCTAGTTGATGGAAATGGTTTTTTTTTTAAAAAAAAATCATTGACCAATGAGAGCTATAAATCATCATTCAGAATGAGGTTTGGGGGATGGACTTGGTGCTTAGACATCTCAAGCTATTTAAATTTGTCTAGAAGAGGCAATCCTCTTATGCAAAGCAAAAATTCGATTTGCATTAGTCACAGTCTTCTGGCCAGAAGTAGCAACCAAGATTTCTAAGTATCAATCATAATTAACTTCTACCAAGAAGGTTTCTGGGAATACTAAGCATCATCTTTAACTCTCCACATGATGGTCCAGGCCACATCTCCTTTGTTCCAGTGAGAACAGAGTCATATAACAGATCTTGATCCCTACCAAAATACATTCACCGCCAATTTCTCCTGTAAAGGGGAAGGATAAAAAATTATCAGCTTCTTGGAATTAACTGCCGATTTTTCAAAATAAAATGAAAATTAAGTTCAGCTTGCTAGAAGCAAAGTGCAGAGAGTTTGTTCATTATATAATTCATACTTTCTCTTACCTGTTTTTATTTGGGGTGGTGGTGTTCCAAATAGGAAGAACCCCTACTTTTAGCTTTCATTGTTTCAGCTACTTCGCACATTGGCTGTATTTTCAAGTTATGTTGAATGAGCCACAGGGAACCTCAAACTACTTTTTTACTTCCCTCCTCTTGGACCTCCAGGGCGAGTTGCTTATAAGCTTTAATGGTTAGCTAACTGTGGTTTACCAAGCCGACATGCTAATAAGGTTTGAAACAAAGCCAATTTCAGACAACAATTATAGATACTGGCTTCTTTTAATTAATCATAGTTAACATTAACTATTCCATGGTTAAGATTAACCATGGAAGCAATGGGGATAGAAAGCTATTATTCTTTACAAGGCAAAAACATTTACAACGCAAAAACATTTACAAGGAACTGGAGAAGGGAGTGGAATGTGTGAGCCAAAGGCTTGTTGAGATTTACTCTAGCTCTTGATAGTACATGTGAACATTGCCATCATTTTTGAAACAAACCTGCACTTAAAAATGTTTTCCATGTTCTGAAATTGAATTCTCTTTCTGCTGTAATGGGTAGTAGCCATTTTTCCTTACAACATGAAGTTTTATCAGTCATCTCAGAACTTCAGATTCTTTGCATGCACCTCTCAGGTACATGACTGAAAATCTTTTCCCAACCAATAGATGGCAAGAAAGACCACTTCCTGCAAATGAATTGAAACTTTATTTATAAACTCAATTATTGACAGACTTCAATAATTTTTTTCTTCACCCATATTTTGAGTGTATGAAGCTAGGGTATTGTTACCTGTTTCTTTAACACAAAAGTATTACAGTCATTTTTGCTTTTCTACCATTCCATTACTGTAAACTTGTAATTGCCTGTTGTATTGCACGCACTTTATTAATAAGTGGTGCCAGTCACTAAAATATATATTGAATTCCAGAAGGACACAGTAGTCTGATTTTAATTTTAGTTTGCTGTATTTTTAATGATAGTTTTGTTAGGTATAATATTTGAGGTAAAATGATAGAAATTGGTTACAGAATATATTGAACTTATTGCTCTTTTTGAGAGAGATGTATACTTGATAGATGTAGAAATCTGCTTGAAATTTCTACTTGTTGAAATTCATAGGCACTACTATAAGTAAAATGTTTGTGCCACAGATGCAATTATTTCAGTTTTGGCAGTTTATTACATGGATTTACAATTAAAATGAAGCATAGAAATCCTGTGCAGTTGTATAGTTTATTTATTTATTTATTTATTTTTCACGCTTATATAACCCCCACTCAGGTACAACCCAACTCTGGGCGGTTTACATAGCGGACAGTAAATGCATAAAATACACATAATAAAACAAAGTTAAAAGTTAAAAAACCATAATAGTTCTTTTGTTTATTGCAGATCATGTATGTTCTTGATTATTTCTGTTTAATGAGATAATTATCAGGTGGAAGAGCTACCAGAAGAACGTTTTGTGAAACATCTCTAATATTTGCATCTGATAGCTTTTGTGCCACCAATGTGTGTATCATTGTTTTGGCATAGCTTCCCAAGAGAAGTAGAAAACCAAAGTCTTTGGGCCAGTCTTACTTGCTGTAAGTCTGAGGTAGGAGTGGCCAGCTCCATAGTGTTTCTTAAGCCAATAGCACCCCACTCACTCCCCCCACAGGTCAGTGGATAAGGTGTTCTTGTATGAAAATATTTTTCTAAATCCATTTAATTTAGGTCTAGGTCTGGATTTGCCATTAAAACTGCCTTATTGGCTTTTAGAATGACTTTTGCCAAATATAGACAAAGGGAGTCTGACTTGAGTTGTTGCTCCAGCAAAATGTTAGAAGATTATTATTGGGTTGATTTGAACAATGTTGAATGGCAGTGTTTATCATTTCCTATCCAGCGACTCTGACGGATAATGTCCTTAATGGCTGGTGAGCAGGTATTTTCACATTTGTTCACTGTTTTATTGTGGGTGTTTATTGTGTTTACCCTTGTTAGAGAACAGTATTATGTAATATACCAGTGGTTTAAGTATTTTAAAGTAGAATAAAATTAATCCTGGATTGATGAAATCAGTAATGAAATTACTATTTCATCTGGTAAATTTATACTCATGAACACCTAGGATAAAAATACAAATATATGTGCTTGTATACTTGGGCCCATTGACTTGATCTACATGGTAGTCTTTTTCATTGTCATTCACTTAGAAACATTCTCGTTAACAAAGCCTGTCTGAAAGTGTACCACCTAGTTTTCATCCCATGTCTGTGATAATGAAGTTGGCTAAGTTATTGCACATACTTTTGCCACAATACTGCAGTTGATGCTTCTGATTCCATCTGTAATAGGATCTGGTTGGTCCATGGAGCTGTGGAATTTTTTTTGAAAGGAATATATGTTTCAACATTCTGTAATTTTCAAAGTTGGTCACAAGTATTCTGATTGACCTACAAGTTGATTTGTTTCAAATGAGCAATGTGAAAGAGCATCTTCCATTAAGTATGCAAACATCATAATAGATAAAAATTTGTACCTGCAGTGTATATTTGGTACACGGAAATATATCGAGTTGAATATTTTAAAAGCAACTCAGTGTACAAAAATTGGGAAATAAGTTATTTAGCTTCCCCTATCACTTCTTCTATCTTGTTCAAAGTACAGTATATTGGTGACATTATTTGTTAGAGCAGTTGTTAATATGATTTTTAGGAACAGATACAGTCAGACACTCATGATTTCTGAGCTATATATGTGTGCTGGGCACATTTTCTATATTGATTTAAGAAAGTGATAGAGCACTGCATTTTTGTTGTCTTTATCCAACCATGCCACCATTGCTTAATGCATTTTTTTTCATGCTGTGGAGGAGATGCAGTAGCTATAATGTTCTTCTGTATCTCTCAATCAAGTATACAAAGGGTCTTCCTCTCTTAGGGTCATCCACATAGCACATCCCATGATTTCTCATAACTTCTTACTTAAAAACTAATGACTTAATAACTCACGATAGCATGTGGCAGTTTTCTTTGAATGTGAATATCTTTTGTACATCTTTGGGGAGTTCGTCCTGAAGTTCCTTTCGCTTGACCTAGTGTGAGAAAGTTTAGCCAGCAACACCCTGTTTTCCAGGGTTCACCCAGTGATGGTCACCAAAAAAATTACTACCACACCGTGGGTGTGGCCTAACTGATGGGCGTGGGCTAACTGGTGGGTGTGCCCTAATCATGGGTGTGGCCTAATTGGTGGCATGTGACTGGGTGGCCAATCTAGTCATGCCTGCCACATAGCCCATGAAAACATCTGCAAACAGACAGCACTGGCTCTTTGGCTGTAAATGGAGATGAGCACTGCACCCTAGAGTCAGATACGACTGGCTGTTGAGCAAGGGCAACCTTTACCTATTGTTAGATCCAAAGCTGTCAGTCGTATCTGACTCTAGGGTTCAGTGCTCATCTGTTTATAGCCAAAGAGTCAGCACTGTCTGTTTGTACATGTTTCTGTGGACATGTGGCAGGCATGACTAGACACCAGAATGTTGTTACCTTACCCACCGAAGTGGTTCCTATTTATCAACTTACGGTTGCCAGGAGCTGGTACAGAGACGGTCATGTCAGCCTTCCAGCTAACAAGGCAAGCTTCTTAACCACTGAGCTCAAGTGGCTAAGGCTCTGACTGGAAGGTGGCAGGTCAGCAGTTGGAGACCCAAGTACTGGACATTGGAGTGAGCTCTCGTCTCTGTCCTTCCTTCTCCTCCTCCAAAGCAGCTGCTGCTGCCTCCTTAATAGGCTGCGGGTGCCCCTCGGGTGGTGGTGGAGGTGGTGGCGTGTGCGTGCCTGGGGGAAGGGGAGGGGGAGCTGACATCATGCCACACAGAGCAGCTCGCCCACCCCCACCGCCGCTCCTTGCTTCCTTCTAGCAGCAGCAGCAGCAACTTTTGCGATGCCTAGACCTAGACCTGCAGGAAGAGAACTTCCTGCAGGATGTCTGTCTGACTCTGGGCATTGCGAGAGTTGCCCTGCTTGCACCATGCTGCCTGGACACCTCTCGCAATGCCCAGACAGACATCCTTCAGGAAGTTCTCTTCCTGCAGGACTAGGTCCAGGCATTGCGAAAGTTGCTGCTATTGCTAGAAGGAGGCAAGGAGCGGCGGGGGCAGGCAAGCTGCTCTGGGTGGCGTGACGTCAGCTCCCCTTCCCCTTCCCCCTGGGCCAGGCGTGCACACGCCGCCACCTCCACCACCACCCGAGCGGCACCCGCAGCCTATTAAGGAGGCAGCAGCAGCCACTCTGGAGGAGAATGAAGGAAGAGACGAAGCCGATGCCGTCGGGTCACCTGCTCTCCCGGGAAGAGTTGGGTGGGGTGGGGAGGGGGCATGGCCAGTCAGGTCTACTACTGATCCGCTCGGACCGGGGCGGACCGGCTGATGCCCAGCACTGGGTACACCCAATGTGGTTCAGAAATACCATAATCTTTAAGGAGACTCTTTCTGTGTACCCAATTAATACCCAATTAATGTGCACAATTAATGGGGATAAAATAGTTTTCTTTTTCTGCTAGAACTCCATTCTTCTTTTGTGGGACAGCTCTATTGTACTTTTGTTGACAAAGGTGCTTGCATAACTTTGAGTTATAGATTGGTGCTTATTGTATTCTTCTTCCGTGTCTAGGCTAGACATGAAACTGCCAAAATGAAAGCGCCTTTTGGTGAGTCCAATCTGCTGTTCCTTTCACCTGACCTAATGTGTGAAAGATTGTAAAGCTCAGAATTGATGTTGCGATGCTGGGAACTCTGTTCTGATTTTTACTTGTGTATAGTATCTAAAATCTTCTTGTTGCATTTTTGTAGAAGAAAACTACAGTGGTACCTCGGATAAAGTCCGATCCGGATGAAGTCGGGGTTTTTATGCACATGTGATGCATCACATAAAAGTCCAAAACCGCTAAAAATGGACGTTATCTGACGTATTTAGTATAGGAACCTCGGATAAAGTCCATTTGTGGACGTTATCCGATGCATCGCCCATTTCATTTGATTCGGATAAAGTCCAAAATCGGATAAAGTCCAAACTTGTGGAATGGAGTTTGGACTATATCCGAGGTTCTACTGCACCTAGAAAGAGTTTGGTAGGCATCTGTGAGTGTACTCGTTCTTTTCCCTCTCTTCTGGTTTCTGTAGTTGCACTGTCTGGTAATGTCCTTGACATGAAACCATGGATTTGTTGTGCTGTTATGTTAGCATAAGTTTCTCATTCCAAAATGAAAAAGCAATTAGCTATGTTTTGTGGGTAATAAATAATGGTTGAGTATGTGGCAGGAATAGCCAGGCCTGGCCCAATTTGCCTGTCAAAAGTTGAGGGAAGTTAAGTCCTAACATTGGTTGTCTTTGTCTATAAGGTTTGCAGAGGCTTGAAGTATACTTTCCTTCAGGGCTCTGAGATCATTAAAAAGAACACAATTTATTTATTTATTTTTTGTAAGGAGCCTCCATCAGATCGCAAAAGTGTTTATCCAACAAAATTGGCTGTAGCACAAAAAAAACATAGAGAGGACTATACAGCTACATGGGGACTGCAGTGGCTTAGTGATTATGACGATGAGCTTGATGACTGGAAAGTCAGCAGTTCAAGACCAGAGTGTTGCATGACAGAGTGAGCTCATATCTCTGTTCCAGCTCCTTCCAACGTAGCAGTTCGAAAGCAAGAAATCACAGGTAGATAAACAGGTACCACTTCGGAGAGAAAGGTTCCGTGCACTTGGGTATCTAGTCATGCCTGCTACATGACCACAGAAACGTATGCAGATGCAGACAGCGCTGGCTCTTTGGCTATAAACAGAGATGATCACCAAACCCTAGAGTTGAATACAACTGGCTTTCAAGCAAGGACAACCTTTACCTTTACTTATACAGCTACATCATTGGGATGAGTTATGTGTATGCCTTCCTTTGGAGCTGGTCTGGAGAGACAGGAACTCTTGGAAGGCGTAATCAGAGAGTAAACAAAACAAAAAGACAGTCTTTAAGGTGCCACATTGTTTATTGTCTGCTTTGTTTATTCTTTGATATGCTTGCATATACTAATGTGGTGTCTACATTACTTCATAAATTTCAATCTTGGAAGGTGTCCTTGTGAAGCAAAAAGGGGAGATTGTAGAAGTCCCAAATGTACGGCAACTCCAGGTGCTCGGGTTTGTTTTTCTCCCCCTGGCCACCTCCTGGCAACTCTTCTTTCTCCTTCCCTCCCCCATTTCTTTCTTTTCTGTTTTGTTTTGGTTTGTCCTTTACGTTTGTCTTTGGAAGCACCTATGTCTGTGAACAGACTTTTCCTGAATGAAACATCTGAAATCTCCAATCACATCCAGACTAACTGATGCACACTTGCATCACCTGGCAGTGACAAACATGGAACCGGACATTGACTATCTCATCAGCCAAAAGCAGGCTCAAACTTCCCATTCAGGCTCACACATTCCATTCAAAAATATTTGCGAGTAAATAGAACAGTAAAAAAAAAGACAAAAAAATGTTGTGGCACCTTAAAGACTAACTCCTGTATTTAACTATGATCTTTCGTGGATCAAGTCCACTTCATGGGACATAAGAGTGAAGCCTCATGGCACCAATTTATACACACATCAGGTACACAGGCACACAATAATTGGCCAGTCTAACAGAATAGTAACATTGTGTCTTTTAACATTGTACCCTCATCTCCATTTTAAAAAATAGTTTGCCCCCCTCAACAGTCTGAGGGAGCGTGAACTGGCCTCAGCCTTAAAAAGTTTGAGGACTCCTGGATTAAAGAAACAAAGACTGGATTATGGCAGTATGCAAAAAGGGAGAGTCTGCATGGGATATCAGTAGTGCTTATTTTGTTGCTTATACAAGTGCAATTATGATCTAGGCATATCCTTTTAATAGAGACATTTCTAGAATGGAAGGGTAGAGAACGTTTAGATTCTTCACAGTGTCACATCTTCTAAATTACATAACGTTAATACAGTTAATACTGTGGTCCAGGCTAGTGACTTTGGTAAGGTTGTTGTTACCATGGGAGAAGTTATCCTTTCCCCCCAGTGGTGTTTTAAAACTACTGTATACTATAATTGGAGGCTTCCAATAATTAAAGGATTATTTGATTTAACACATCCCCTTCTATTCTCCGCTACCCACAACTCCACTGGTATGTCTTCACCAAAAGATTATCCAGCTACTGTAATCAGGCAGTTCAATATAACTACAACAACAACAGCACATCTGCCGTTGTTCCAACATTAAAAAATAGAGTTCTATTTTCTACTAAAGACTTTAATCTGGCAGATTAGTGTATGACTTTACCATACAACCATTGTTTTATTTTTATTTATTTTATTTTTTTATTTTATATGCCACCTATCTGGGTGTTATCCCACTCTGGGCAGTGAGCAAACAGAAAATAAATGACAACAATAACCAATTCAAATCAAAACCCACCACCAACAAATACATCATTGACTTAAACTAAACTAAAATAATTGGGGACAGAGGACATTGAAACTGAGCCTAACTGGCTAATCTATTGACAAGGAAACAATGCCCTGAAAGGCCTCCTTAAACAGGAATGTTTTTAATTGTCATTTAAAGGTAATTGTTATTTAGTCCACACATTTCCAGTAGAGGTCTATGTGGAGAGTTGGAGTAGTAGGCATTTCACTTCTTTGGTAATTTTTAGGCATTTTGTTTATTTTAACAACTTCTAACTATCTTATTACAGTAGAGCAGGGGTGGCCAACCTATGGCCCGCAGGCCTAATCTGGCCCATGGCACCAATTAATCCAGCCCATGGTGAAGATCCTGGTGCTGCCACCAGAAGCAGTGAAAGCGCAAAAAATGGGCAAAAACACGGTGCCCTCACTCCCACTGCCACGGGAAGTGGTGCAAGCAGCAGAAACGTACCAAGAATGCACCTGCCACTGCCACCACCAAAAGTGGCAGGAGGAACCATGACTCCGGTCTGCACATCTGTCTGTAGACACATGGTTTGGCCTGCGGTGCAAAAAAGTTGCCTACCCCTGCAGTAGAGAATTAAATCAGCAGACTGGCTGGAGAGGTTCATGCAACATGGATCTTGCCTTCTCTGTGTAAAAGAAAACTTGTTTTTCCACTTTCTCTTTGGAATGATAGGAGCTGGAATCCAGCAGAATCCAGCAGGTTGGAGAAGCCTGTTGTAGACAAATGTGCTAAGAAAAGTAAAATCTATGTTCTATTAAAGGCTGGTTTTATCTTCTCTTTCTAAAGGAAGGAGCTTCAGCACGGAAAACTCAAACCCCAGCAGCACAGCCCGTGTCAAGGCCAGGTATAAAATGTTTTAATCATTATTGCATCATAGTATGGATTAGGGATTAACCTTTTGTTTTTAAGCATTATTTTAAACATATATAAATGTCCTTCTAATATGCTGCATTGGCTCAAGTGGCTAAGACACTGACTGGAAGGTGGGAGGTCAGCAGTTCGATTCCCGAATATTGCAGGACAGAATGAGCAACCATCTTTGTCCCAGCTCCTGCCAACCTAGCAGGTCGAAAGCAAGAAATTGCAAGTAGATAAGTAGGGACCATTTCAGTGGGAAGGTAAACAGTTTTCCATGTGATCTGGTGTCTACTCATGCCTGCCACATGACCACGGAAACATCTGCAGAAGCAGACAGCGCTGGATTTTTGGCTTTGAACCAGAGATGAGCACTGAACCCTAGAGTCAGAGACGACTGGCTTTCGAGCAAGGGAAACATAATATTGTGGAAACTATTTTGCCTCAACTTTACACATTCCTATATAAAATCAAAGCAATGCAGGATTGATGATTGACTGATTGGCAGCTTGTCTATAAAAAATTTGGAAAATTTAAATATTTAGTTGGCAAAATTAAAGGGGAAGGAAAAGCAAAAAAGAGAAGTAAACAATGGCAAAATATTCCAGTACAGTAAGTAATTTAAAGATCAATAAATGTGTTTCAGTGTGGGCTTCTGAGGATCAAAATCCCCTTCTATAAGATAGAAAGTTGTGGTAAATACCTCTCTACACATTAAGTATTGTAGTTCTACAAAAGGAGGCTTGGGGTCTCTGTCAAGGCTCAATACCCCAACAAAATTGTAATGCCTAAGTTACATTAGGATAAATAATATTTCAGCTAATCCAAGTTGATAGTGTTGAGGTCCCCTTAACCAGACTTGGTGATCACTCACGCCTGAAAAATACTTAAAGGCATCAATTGTTAATGGTACACATTTTGTCAACAAAACACTCAACATATGAGTTAGAACAGCTACTGTCCTCTGAATGTTATGTAGACACTGCTGGAACTCGTAAAGATCTCCAGGCCCTAAATAGCCACAAGGCTATTGAAAACTTACAATGACTAGTACTAGTGCTTTGTCTAGTAATAATTATTATTTCATGTCATAAATTATTCTGGGTTGAAAGAATTTTTGCGGGAGAAACTCTGTTCAGGGAACGCCCAGATGAGGCTCCTTTGTCTAGTTATGCTAATGTAGTGAGATGCAAATTTTCCTAAATTAAGAAATCACATTATTTTCTGTTGCACACAGTTGTGCAACTTCAAAACTTGAGACAGTTTACTTCTAAAAGGTATATCATTTGCATAGCAACGCAAGAGAATTTTGACTAAAGAGCAGTATGGAACAAGAGAACCTTGAAGAAAATAAATTGATAAAGGGCCATTCCATCGATACATGTGGGACAATCTGATACCATAATTTCACAAAAATGTTATTACAGAACTAATAATTTTTCACAAATAGGACTAAGCATGGTTTTTCTAATTCACATTTGGTACAAAGAGGTTTCAGGCACAGAAACATGGTTCCTGAATTTTTTGTTTTGTTTAAAATATTAATTAATTTGCAAATGTTACATGTGGGACAGTCAAAGTTGACTTGAGTGTTAAATAACCTGGATTCTTAGCTGAAACAATGCTCTAGACCAGTGGTTCCCCCACCCCATGGGGGACTTAGCCTAAGCCAGTACAGTCAAACCTCTATGTATGAATTTAATTCGTTCATCGAGGTTGGTTGTATCTTGAAAAATTCTTATCTTGAATTTCCCATAAGAATGCATTGAATGCAATTTTCCATAGGAATGCATTACATTTCTTATCTCAAAAAAATCTTATTAAAAATTCTTATCTCAAACCTGATTTTTTTCTGAGATTTCCGGATGTATCTCGAGTTTTTCTTAAATTGAGCCGTTCTTATCTCGAGGTTTGTCTGTACATTGGCTGATCAGTGCCTTGGGGAATTGACTTAGGCTTCTGGGAATTGAAGTTCAAAAACCAAAGGCTGAGAAACACTGCTCTAGACACAATTAGCACTATATATCCTTCACCAACTTCAGATCAGAGTTGAGTTAATATATTTTTTAAAAAATAAACTATTAAACTGGATCACTTCTGTTTAGTCATATGCAGTATCATATATGACTACAGAGATGCATGTCTCCAGCTTACCCTCTTCTAGAAAAAAAGATCTAGAACAAATAACCATCTATGCTGCTTGCTCTCAAACCTGCCTTGCTTTATCCTTAATAAGTATGTGCAGATATCAAAGTACCTTGGGCACTGTAGAAACAAGGCTTGCCTTTGGTAATTGGGAGGCTCCTTACACACCCACGTAGGCACAGTAAAGTAACAGGACAATGTAAGAGAAAAATAGACAATTTCAGTTTTTTTCGAAATGCAGAAACTAGAGGGTTTCAGAATTTCTATTTGTTTTTAACATACATTTAATCATGGTATATTGAAGGCCATAATTATCTAGTGGGCTTTTCTATGTACACATATTTATGTTTCTGATTAGTGGTGTAGCCACATAAATAAAATAGTGGCATTTAGCAATTCTAAAGATACAAAGTGCTTTATATAGACAATTGTCTTGCAAACATTACAGTAACTATGCAATATAAGTCAGTATTTTTTCCATTTTGCAATTTGGGGTCTGAGGCTGAAAAGGCGTGGCTTGTCTAAGAATATCTAGTAATTTTTTGAGAGAAGCAAAATTCAGACTAGAGGTTTGTTGATTTGTAGTTCTTTTGTTAGCCACTGTTTTTTTTAATAGTTCCTACGTAAATGTGACTGATCTCTTTCAGAAACAAATTTGCTTCATGAAGCAGTTATTTTGTGATATCATTTTTCTCCCACAGTCTCTCAAGCAAGGCCACCTCCAAATCAGAAAAAAGGTGAGTTGCTACTAACTTCCTAGACTAATCATAGAACTATAAAATTCACATCTTATGTATCAAATCCTAAATATGTAATTGGGAGTTTTGATGGTCAGTAGGGCAAAAGATAATAATGATAATTGCAATTTGTTAAATTTAATCTACTACTTATTAAAAAAATCTCTCTGCAGGATCTCGAACACCCATAATCATTATTCCAGCAGCCACCACCTCTTTAATAACTATGCTTAACGCAAAAGATCTTCTGCAGGATCTGAAGTAAGTAACTGACTGAAAGGTAATCCATGAAATATTGGTTTTGGTAAAGAGATATAACTGAAGCGGTTAATTTATTCTTGAAATAAGCCATAGTCTTTTGTAACAACTGCATTTTGGTTTTGTAGATGAAAATTCTTCACAGAATTATAGTCTAGTTAGTAAGAAAAACAAAACCCAACATCAAAGTGATTGTGTGCTTTATAAGAACTTGTTAAACAGGATGTAACAAGTACTCACACTTTTTTTTATCTAAAAACAAAAAACCTCAGCAAATTGTGACATCTCATCAAAGACATGGTCAACTGCTTTAAGATTTTTTTTTCTGTTGTGAGAGCTGAATAAGCAAAAAGTGCCATGTTTTATACATTAGTTAGGCAAGGTTATGAACATGAAAGATGCACTCAGTTCTGGGGGGAAAACTTGTGAAATGCTAATTACAATTTGTTATAGTTCTTCACAGTGGATGTTTTCCTATCGTGCCCTCTCACAACTCTGGACCACCCACTGGGGAAGCATGGGGACCTTGGTGCTACAGAGCTAGATATAATTTATTCAGATTTATACCTGAATTTGTGTAACAGAGCATTGGAAAAATAAAGACTCTACAGACCTATGTATATTATATAATTAATAAATTAGGAATGTTTTAAAAGATTTAAACAGATTTTAATTATCCATTCTACAGTAATTTATAAGTAGAAAGTTTTATTATGCGTAACAATCCTTATTTTTACAGTAGTCTTTTAATCATATATGCAAAAATGTTCACCTAGATTTAACCAATTTGTCTACAAATTCATGTAGCCATCTGCATAAACATATTGTAATCTCTGAATATCTGATCTTTGTGGGGAATCTTTGGTTTCTTTCCATGTAAAACCTTATTTAGCTAATAATAATAATTCAGAGTTTAAATAATTTAGTTATGATTAAATATCAGAAATAAGGGCAGAAAAATAACAAAATAATGAGTCAAAATGCATTATTTTAAAAGATTTCTAAAGCACAGTAGCACCAACCACAGACAGCTTTAGCTAGGGTTTGCAAACTCTAGCCCTAGGCTGAGATTTATACTCCTTTGAGAAGGTATTTTTTTTCATAGAAGGAGAAACTAACAGGTACACATTAGTGCAGCTGTAGATCATAGTACTGTAAAATTCATAATGCTGGTAAGGACAAGAAGGAGGAATCTGCATTGGTTATATTACGGAGAACAGAACTACAACAAAACCTTGCATAAAGAGCGCCTCACTTAGAGATTAACTTGCTTAAAGAGCAGGATTTTCTCCAAATGGTAGTCTCGTAAAACAACAAAAAACTCGCTTAACAACTAAATCGGGGTTCGCAATCCCGTCAGAAGTCACGATCGGTCACTTACCATGGCGGCAACACTTTTTCCAAGCGTTTCGCTTAAAGAGCAATCCTGTGGAATGCATTATGCTCTTTAAGCAAGGTACCACTGTAAATAAGAGGTCATGGCTTGATTCTCTAATTAGTAGATGTAAGCTCCCAGATGAAATACAACAAAACAATCTTGATAGTTGCTTTGTGTTTCGGTAAGAAGCGGTGAACTGACTTTTTTTTTTAAAGGGGGTGGGAGTCATGTTC
The DNA here is from genome assembly GCA_035047345.1 of Bradypodion ventrale. NCBI lineage: Eukaryota > Metazoa > Chordata > Lepidosauria > Squamata > Chamaeleonidae > Bradypodion > Bradypodion ventrale. Next base: position 144,279,841 of record JAWDJE010000004.1, on the reverse strand, counting down.
TGCTTGGTGTCTTTTCATGAATGGTAGTGAGCACAAGATGATATCCTGTAGTGTAGACCATTTTGACTGATGATACTGGTGTTGTCTACATTCAGGCTACTAGGTAAAGTTTGGTGTCCTTTGTCCTGCTGGCAATGTGGTCACAATATTGTACAGCAATATCAGGCCATTTCCTGGCATTTGAAATTGTGAATACAGAAGCAAAGTATCGCTCATTCATAAAATTGAGGTGTTTTGAAGGATTGAATCATTTCTGTTTCTGTTGCAAGAGCCTATACTGTTTGGATTATATCTGTTCTCTTACAATAAAATAAAACTCAATGATAAATTATAATAGTAATATTTTTAGGGTGTATGGGCAAACAGAACTTAATTTGATTGAGGTATGAAAGTTACTATTGTATTGCCATTTTGTAATATTTATGATTACTGTATTTTGGTTTGTGGTTGCATTTTGTTGTACTTATAGTTTACTTTGTATTTATATAACTGTTGTGAACCACTTAGAGTTGTTTTTAGACAAATGAAGCAGTATATAAGCACAAATATAAATAAATAAATAAATAATGAAAAATATTAACTAATTGGCGATATCTGTCATTTTAATAGGCAAAAAAGTCATTTCTCCATTTATTTCCCTGAGTCAGGAGATAAAAATATTCTCATTTAGCCTGATCATTTTTTGATCTAGGAGATCTATAGGTGATAGTTTCTAATCTTAACATGTCTTTATCCAGCCAACTCATCAAATAACCAAAGTTATGATACTTAAGTATTAATCTCTTGTAGGACACTTGGTGCCTTTAGTCAAACTGATCTTCAAAATTATGTTAATACAGCAAAGATTTCTTTATTAATAGGAACAGTTTCTTAATTCAGTTTAAAGAGAGAAATGTCTTGATCACTAGTACAGATGGGAACTCATTGGTCCTTCATTGGGAAGGGCAGATGTAATTTTGCTATTCATCATCCAATAATAATAATAATAATAATAATAATAATAATAATAATAATAATAATAATAATAATAATAATAATAATAATAATAATAATAATAATGTCAGAAATTATTCTGGGTTGAGAGGATTTTTGCTGGCGGAACTAGGCTCAGGGGATGCCTGAATGAGATTCCTTCATGTCCCCAAGAACTTTTCCCACTGAAGTGGTCCCTTTTTACCTACTTCCAATTTCTTGCTTTCGCTCTGCTAAGTTGGTAGAGAAGCTGTTCATTACTTCAAAACAATTCAATAAATTCATTTTTAAAAATAGTGCTTTGATTTAGATGCTTACATTGTAACTTGTATGTATTGTATATATTGGATGTTTAGCAATGATTTATCTAGCCATTTTTATTTAAGCTCACAACACAATCCTAATAATTTATTGATATGGCTGTAAATCGTAGTAAATTAAACTTCAGTCTGGATTTTTTGAATCCAGTTTTCTTCTTTCTTCTTTTTATTTTCCTTGCTACTATTAATATCTGTAATCTATGCTTTTCTCCAGACTGAATTTCAAATCTAAACATAGGGTCCAAATGCAGGCACTCACTTGACCTGTTGTTACTAATTTGAATACTGTATATCTAAATTGACTAATACATATTCTTCCTATCTGGGAAAGATGCAGCACTTACTACAAGCCATCCTGACAATTTGCAGCCAATATGATTCCTAAAATTAGGCTTCTAGATATATATTACAGTGATACCTCATATAACATCTAAACTTGGTTCCACAAGTTTGGACTTTATACGGATTTGGACTTTGTATGAGGCATGCGAAATCCTAGCCGCGATGTACAACGTCCAAATCCTTGTCGCGATGCCTCGTACAACATCATTTCCATAGAGATACATTGTACTGTAACAGCACAGACTTCACGGTAAGGTCAAGGAAACAGACAGGAAACTGACAGAACTTTAAGAAATCATTGTCTAAAGGCTAAATACATTACAAAAACATGTCAAACAACCCTGATTGTCCAAGGACCTGAAGATTGCTGCAAAAATCCCAGGAATGCTTCTAAAAATTCAGACGAAAAAATCCAAAATCTTGCTCAAAACCACTCCTAAACACTCTTTGCCTCGTGCAAAACCCACAAGAGCAATGCACGCATGTGTCCTGCCTTTTATACTGCCCAGGCATAATGCAACCTGGGAAAAACCCCAATGCCTCATACCAAGTCGCACATCCACAACACTTTCTATATCTGGGTCACAAAAGATAATGCCACAATAAATGCTAGTCCATAAGGACTTCCTTCCTAGTGCTTGAAACAGACTAATAGTCCTACCCGTCTGGGATTTATTACTAATAACACTGTTTTTCATGTAAATATTCATTTTAAATTATATACTTCTTCGTAGTGGCCTAGGGATTATCTGAAATGGATGCGATCAATTTAGAAGCAGCATTAAATTTTATTGTTCAACACTTCATTGTGATTTTGTCCAGTTTCTGATTAAACTGCATAATGCCTGTTTTTACCTTGACTGTACAAAATCAGTTAGTATTGGTCTATTAATTCTCTCACCATCTATGCATTTAAGGTTTGTTCCATCTGATGAGAAGAAAAAACAAGGCTGTCAGCGAGAAAATGAAACTTTAATACAAAGAAGGAAAGACCAAATGCAGCCTGGTGGAACTACAGTCAGTGTTACAGTGCCATATCGTGTGGTTGACCAGCCCCTAAAACTTATGCCTCAAGACTGGTAAGTGAAGATGGTTTGCTGCTCTTGATGTTGCCTTTACTAAGACATAGTGAAATTCAAGGTAGCAGAATAAAATCTATTCATAAATACTTCCAGATCTGGGATTAATTTCAGAGGCCAAATCTAATGCATCTGAATTAGTTTAATGTACAGTATTTTCCGGCGTATAAGACGACTTTTTAACCCCGAAAAATCTGTGTCAAAGTCGGGGGTCGTCTTATACGGCGGGTACTCCAGAGCCAGGGTCCGCCTAGCAGGGAAATCCATCTGCCGCGAGGCCTCCGGAACAAGGGGCCACCCGGATATCACCACCCTCAGCCTTGCGGCGGCAGCGGTGGATGGATTTCCCCGCCGGTCAGCTGCTGCTGCTGCTGCTCCTCTTCACACACACCCCAGGTGGTGAGGAGGAGGACCAGCTGACCGGCGGGGAAAGCAATCTGTCGCTGCCGCCGCAAGGCCTCCAGAACAAGGGGCCACCCGGATATCACCACCCTCAGCCTCGCGGCAGTGGCTGGATTTCCCTGCCGGTCAGCTGCTGCTGCTGCTGCTCCTCCTCACTCCCCCCCCCCAGGTGGTGAGGAGGACCAGCTGACGGGCGGGGAAAGCTATTGCCGCCGCCGCCAGGCTGAGGGTGGTGATATCTGGGCGGCCCCTTGTTACGGAGGCCTCGCGGTGGCGGCGGCAAATGGCTTTCCCCGCCGGTCAGCTGGTCCTCCTCCTCACCTCCGGGGGGGGGGAGGAGGAGGAGCTGACCGGCGGGGAAATCCAGCTGCCACCGTGAGGCCTCCGGAACAAGGGGCCGCCCGGATATCACCACCCTCAGCCTCGTGGCGGCGGAGGATTTCCCCGCTGGTCAGCTGCTGCTGCTCCTCCTCACCATCTCTGGGGGCACCTGGATCAGCAAAGTGCTTGCTGATCCAGGCGCCTCAACATCTCCCCCATGTGGGTGGGTGAGGCAGCCCCACGCTCTTCAGGGAAGGCGTCTACAAAGCTCCGCTTGCCTGGGGAATGTGTTTCTAGACAAGCAGAGCTTTGTAGATGCCTTTCCTAAAGAGCGCGGGGCTGCCTCACCCCCACCCACCCCCATGGGGGAGGTATTGGGGCGCCTGGATCAGCAAGCACTTTGCGACCCAGCCAGTTGGTTTGCGGAGGGCTGGGAAAGAGCCCCTGTCTCCTTGCAAGCAGGCCACCTGGATTGGCAAGTGCTTTGCGACTCAGGCGGCTGGCTTACGAGGAGACAAAGCGCTTGCCGACCCAGCAGCTTCCCAGGCAGAAGGCAGCCCCACGCTCTTCAGGGAAGGCATCTACGAAGCTCTGCTTGCCTGGGGAATGTGTTTCTAGACAAGCAGAGCTTTGTAGATGCCTTTCCTAAAGAGCGTGGGGCTGCCTCACCACCCACCCACCCCATGGGGGAGGTGTTGGGGCGCCTGGATCAGCAAGCACTTTGTGACCCAGCCAGTTGGTTTGCGGAGGGCTGGGAAAGAGCCCCTGTCTCCTCGCAAGTAAGTCACCTGGATTAGCAAGTGCTTTGCGATTCAGGTGGCTGGCTTATGAGGAGGCAAAACGCTTGCCGACCCAGCAGCTTCCCAGGCAGAAGGCAGCCCCACGCTCTTCAGGGAAGGCGTCTACAAAGCTCTGCTTGTCTAGAAACACATTCCCCAGGCAAGCAGAGCTTCGTAGATGCCTTTCCTTACAACTGCTGCTGCTGCTCCTCCTCAAACCCCCCTCCCCCCAGGTAGTGAGGCGGAGGACCAGCTGACCGGCGGGAAAAGCTATCCGCCGCCGCCACGAGGCCTCCGGAACAAGGGGCCGCCCGAATATCACCACCCTCAGCCTCGTGGCAGCAGCAGGTGGCTTTCCCCGCCGGTCAGCTGTTAAACAAAAGCTTGCTTCTCCCTGCTTCATATGGTGACTATATGAAGCAGGCTGCAGCCATCCGGTAGCATGGATGGATAAAGGATAGATAAAGCCTGGATAAAGGATGGATAAAGCCATCCTTTATCCCTCCTCCAATTACTGTACTGTTCCTTCTGCCTCTCAGATCTCGCTATTGAGCATGTGCGAGATCTGAGAGGCAGACCACTCTAACCAATCAAAGAGGTTGTAAGGCACATCACTTGCTGTGATTGGCTGGTTGTTTTATACTAGGTACCAGATACAGTAAAGCACCAGTATCTGTATCTGTACCTGTTCATACAGTAAAATACCTTATATAAAAATGTCCAACAGTCAAAACCCCATCATGGCCGCACCAGAAAGAAGAAAGAAATATGAAGCCAGTTTCAAACTCAAAGTTGTAAACTTTGCCATGGAACATAATAACTGCTAGCTGCAAGACAATATGGAGTAACAGAAAAGATGGTTCGTGACTGGAAAGCAAATGAAAAATCATTAAAGAGTATGCCAAGGGGTAAGTGTGCATTAAGAAGAGGCACCCCACATTGGCCAGAACTCGAAAAACAAGGTGCAGACATGGTGAATGAGCATCACCAAAATGGTTATATAGTGACACGAAATCAAATACATTTGTTTGCACTTCAGTGGGCCAAATCTAATCCAGATCACAGCAACAGATTTAAGGCCACTGTATTCTGGTGTACTAGATTCATGGGGAGGCATAATATGATACTGAGGCAAAAGACAAAAATTGCCCAAAAATTACCTGCAGATCTTGATAGCAAAGTAAATAGTTTCCATCAATACATAATACAACAGCGCACTAAACATGGCTATGTGTTAAGTAGTATTAGAAATATGGATGAAACTCCAATGAATTTTGATATGGTTGGAAATAAAACTGTCCATCAAAAAGGTGAAAAAACAATTTTAATTAAAACAACAGGACATGAGAAGTCCAGTTTTACAGTGGTACTGGGATGCACAGCTGATGGTGCCAAACTGAGACCAATGATTATTTTTAAAAGAAAAACAATGCCGAAACTCAAGTTCCCTGTTGGTTGTTTTGTACACGTAAATGAAAAAGGCTGGATGGATGAAGATGGGATAAAGCTATGGCTTGATAATGTATGGAGCAGGCGACCAGGTGGACTTATTCAAAAACGTAGTCTACTGGTGTGGGATATGTTCAGGGCTCATTTAACTCCCAGCACCAAGGAAAGTCTTGCAAGACTAAAGACAGATGCAGCAGTTATTCCTGCAGGATTGACATCATTGGTACAGCCACTGGATGTGTGCCTAAACAAGCCATTTAAAGACCACATTCGAGAACAGTGGAATGAATGGATGGTTAGCGGCGAAAAGTCATTCACAAAAGGAGGAAACATGCATGCGCCACAGTTGGATGTTTTGTGCAAGTTTGTCATAAAAGCCTGGAATGATATTGATGCAGAAACAGTAATCAAGTCTTTCAAGAAGTGTGGAATATCAAATTCATTAGATGGTATGGAGGATGACTACTTGTGGCAAGATGAAGATGAAGCTGAGACCACACCATCTGATACAGAATTCAATCCATACGATGGCTGCCTTACAAAGGTTTCACAAGATATCATTGATGTACTTATGGTATCAGATGATGAACAGGAAGATTTTGAAGGCTTTTAAAGGGAAACTGTCATGCTAGCAAAACCTGTAAAAATACCGTAGCTTGCAGTTATGATGGGCGTTGCTTACTCACCAGGGACTTGCCAGGCACTTGTTCTCTCTCTGTTTTTTCCCCCTTCTATCATCATCAGTTCCAGTGGGTTGACAGCTTAGAAAACAAACAGCATGGCAGCTCCCATGGGTTTATTGTCTTATCCTTCCATTCAGCTTTAGAGTGAATTAGGAAAAGTTTAATGGACTGGTTTACGTTTACACGTTTGATGAATAACAGCCTTATGTTTATACGTGACAATTTTTCTGCTAAGTACATGCATGCCATAAGCATTTGAATTAAAATTACCATATTGAAATCAAATCTGATGATGTTGTTTAATTTTTATTTGGTGTGCGTTGGAAGAGGGGTAGTCTTATACAGCAAGTATATTCCAAACTCTATATTTTAACTGGAAATGTTGTGGGTCGTCTTATACGCCCAGTCTTATACGCCGGAAAATATGGTAATTTACTTGCTTTATGTATATAATAGCAGACCCCTGTGCTTAAAACTTTATTATTTCCTCAACAGCAATTGTAAGTTGAACCTTATACTGATCAATGTTGTAGTGAGGTGGCTTGCTGCTTCTGTCTCTTCTGTTGTCTTTCCTTCCTCTCTTTTGTTTGCTGTTTGCTTGCTCTCGTTCTCTGCCTTCTATTTTTTGAGTTCTGGTATTTCCTGACATCTGTGTGCCAACCAAAAAACCCCCATAAAACTGACTTTTGGACAATATTGAGTAATCCTGGGCTAATTTTAAAGATGGGTTGGAAAGCAAGTCGGTTCTACTGTAATGTTAAATATGATATGTAGAGGCATCAACCCTCACCCTGAATATCCTCATTGCCTATAAAGATTGTAGTCTGGATCCAACTAATGTCCCTTTACTTCTATAACTTGAAATTCCATTTCAGAGAGTAAACAAAACAAAACAAAAAAGAAAAATAATGCTGTGGCACCTTAAAGACTAACTCGTGTATTTTAATGTTAGCTTTCATGGAGCATTTTTCATTCTGTACACTCTTATGTCTGAATAAGTGGACTTGGTCCATGAAAACTAACATTAAAATACAGGAGTTAGTCTTTAAGGTGCCACAGCATTTTTCTCTGCTTTGTTTTGTTTTGTTTACTCTCTGAAATGCTTGTACAGACTAACACAGCTACCACTTCAAAAAGTTCTTAAAATTCCATTGTGGCCTTCATCAGGTATTTTGTGAGTACGGTATTACTATGCATGTATCAGTAGGGCTCTGATATCTGAATTATTTGGCAACTACTTGTATTGCCAACCTGCTAAACACCACTAGATTTTAGACCTCTCATTATACTGTGATTGTTTCAAATATGAGGAATTCAGTGCTTGTCTCTCTTTCTGTTTTCTAGGGATCGTGTTGTGGCTGTGTTTGTGCAGGGTCCTGCTTGGCAATTCAAGGGCTGGCCATGGTTGCTACCTGATGGATCACCTGTTGATATTTTTGCAAAAAGTGAGGTCCCCCCCCCCATTGGAGCTAATTTTCTGTCATGTGTATACAATATAGTAAATTATCTGTAATGTACTGTGGTTATGGGGATAAAGCCTCTGAAATGAGCAAGCTAGTGTAGTGGCTTAGATTGTTCAGTTGCTCAGGATGCTAAATGGTTTGTAGTCCAGCCTCTGTAAGAGAGTATTTACTTGTCAGTTTCAGTGAGATTGAAAACAGGCTAAGTACTAGCAAGAATACCAAGATTTAAGGAAGCCAGGTTACAAGCAACCAGATGTAGGGATCTGAATGAACTGTGGGTAACACATATAATTTATTTAGTGTGTTTGCTATTTATGCCTAATTTTCTAACGTAAAGAGTTTTTAAATATTTTGTAAGCCACCCAAGAGTGGGAAAATATCCCAGATGGGAGGGATATAAATGTAACAGATAGATAGATAGATAGGTTGTGGAAAGAAACTGAAAAGACACATACTCCCCCCCTCCAATTCCTGGTGTAGTCAGTGAACTAAAGAATTTTTAGAGAACATATAAGGAAAATAAAAAGGATTGAGACCAGAAGGGGCTTTAGTTGGCTGCTACTTTTATGTGGTTATTTGCTGTCAAATCGGAACCAACATATAGGAGCCCTAATAAGAATTTCAAGGTAAGTGAGTTATTTAAGGATTGGTTTTACCAGTTCCATATTTCCAGTGAACTTCTATAGCTGAGGGGTGGATTTGAATCTAGACCTTTATGTCCAAGTCCATCATTCTATCCACTACATCACATTTGGTATCACACTTTTATGCTGGACTTTTTTTTCAATATTTTCACTTAATTAGTTGTTTAAGCGACAATTTAAAGAGGATGTTTTGGACCCTAATTCCAATCAGCCACAGACAACATGGCCAATTACTAGGTGTCTAAGAATACGTAAAGGGCCACATTTTCTCTACCTTTTGTTTAAGGCTTGAATCAGGTGTCACTGTGACTTTTCAGTCCTAAGGGTATATTAGGGCATAAAATAACCTGTGAGGAATGAATCTCCTATATCAGTTTGAATTAATTAGCTATTTCTTGGGCTGCATCTGTCTACTGTTCTTTCAATTTTGTAGGAGTGTCGTCTTAAAAGGTATACATAGCACATTCTTCTGCTAATCTCTTCCCTTTGTGCATACAGGGAAACTAACCAGAAAACTGTAGTTAACCACAGCTACTTGTGACATGCAGACCAAGAATGATGATGCCAAACAAGCCAGGATTTGTAAGCCAACTTCAAGATGTCATTTAAAGCTAGTTTACAGAGTCTTGGTTTGTTTGTAAACCATTACCATAGTCCTGATAGACTTGTAGTGAAACGGTGTGGATAATTTGCAGCTTTGTATTTAATTTCCATGCTTGTGTGAAGGGAGGAATAAAGAATAGAATTGGGTACAGTAATGTATGCACCCACCTATAGTTTATGCATATCCTGGCTTTTTAAAAGCAGCTTTGCATTAGCAGTAAGTACAAATATTTAAATATCTTCTGGAGTCACTCTCAAACCCTAATTAGACATAGATTCCATTCATCGCTTTCAACTGGGTTTCCCTGCATTGCATATTTCATTTGTTCCAGAAAACAGCACTTTTAGTAACATAATCTCTTTGTTAGAAGGCTGGTCATGCCAAATCTTGATAAAGCTGAGAAGGAAGAGAAGTAATTTAAAGTAGAACGTGAGCAAGTGGTTGAAGGAAATAGATGCTACTTCCCAGCAGTTTTTGTCTGAACAGGCTTCTTTTTTTCTTCAATAATTTTTATTAACTTTTTTTTCAAAAATATAGAAACATACACAAAACAATACAACGTAAAAAGAAAGAAAATACATGAGTTTCATAAAAAATAACCACATACATGATAATTGAACTATTATCTGTTATAGCTTTCTATAACGTTGAACATCCACTGGAAAAACATCTAACCTATTTCAGAAGATCTTCACAGAAATTCTTTATTTAACACTACAACTATAGCCAAGTCATAAAACATTTCAGTGGTACTATAATTTAGAAACAACTATCAAAATCCAATTTTCACTTACATTTCACCCAATGTTTATTTACATTGCCCTGGAGAGCTCTGTCCCAATATTTATCTCCAGAAACCACTTTGAGATGGTACAGATCTACTACTTTCTCCACCTGTGAGAGAGTGATCAACAAAAGGCTTCCAAATACTCCAAAATCTATTTTCTTTCCCTTTTTACTTTTATCTCCCATGTCAATTTATCATTCAATGCTAAATTCCACATTTCTTTATACCACTCTCCCGTCTGTATGATTACATCATTTTTCCAATGTCTAGCAATACATTGTCTACCCGTTGTTAGCATTATTTCTAGTAACTCTTTTTCCTCCTTGTTTAGACACATACCATCCACATCTGTTAGCATAATGGTACCTGACGCCAGTTTAATTTTCTTACCCATTATTTCCCCAGCCTCTTTTTCTATTCTTCTCCAAAAATCATTTATCATTTTACAGCTCCACCACATATGTTCATAGGTTCCAATGGTGTCTTTACATCTCCAACATAAGTTGTCCTTTTTATTATCGATCTGATGTAACCTCAGTGGTGTCAGATACCATTGCCACAACATTTTATAATTATGCTCCTTAATTCTTACTGACATGGTTCTCATTATCCTCTTTTTCCACCATTCATCTTTTCCTAGCTTTATATTCAAATCCTGTTCCCACTTCAATTTCAAATCTTCCTGTGGTTCGCTTCTCCCCCCCCCCCCTATTTATTAAAGCATAGTTTACTTACTAGACCCTTAATGCTTTTATCTCCTTTTCGAATTTTTAAAACCAGTTCTTCAAATTCCGTCTTTTCTCTATCTATATCTAATTCTCTTCTATATTTGTTATTCCAATTATTAACCTTCATTATCTGAAACCAATCCAATTTTAACTGCTCAAACAATTTTTTTCTTCTTATTTTCATCACCACAAATCCTTAACCAGTCTTTCACCAGGAAAACTTCATTTTTATCCAATATTTCCTTTATTTTTTTATCTATTTTTATCGGAAAACATGCCATATCTGCCAATTCCAAAATTGGAGAGACATCTGGGGCCAAGTCCTTCTTTAATCTTTTCCACACGTTCACGAGTCCCCTCATCATTGTATTACTGGTAATTGTCATTTTAGCCTTATCTCCCCAAAAAATCATTTTGACAATATTCCTATAATCTTTCATCTCAATCTCCTCCCAAATTACTTTTTCTCTTGCCAAAATCTTCACAACATTCTTAATTTGAAAAGCACGATAATATGCTAATAAATTTGGCATTCCTAAACCCCCTTCTTTCTGAGGCAGATACCATAGTTTCTTTAGTAATCTAGGTTTTTTACCTCCATTACAAAAATTATTGAACATCTTTTGAAACTCATTAATTTCCTTTTCATTCATTTGAATTGCAAGTGCATCAAATAAGAAGTTAATTCTCGGTAACAACATCATTTTGCAGATTGCAATCCTTCCAAACCATGACAACTTCAACTTTAGGAGACTTTCTATTCTAGTCTTAAGTTCCGTTTTCAAGCTATCATAATTCAATCCCGCCATCTTTTCCTTCTCTCCTACCCCCATGTTATACAACATCATTTCCGATTTATCCCAAATTATCATCAACCCCGTTATATCCTCAAAGTCCTCAATTTGTATTTTAATCCTATCCATAACCCTCTCCGGATGCTTAGCCATTATCAATGTATCATCTGCGTACATACTTATCTTATTACCCATTATCCCTTCTATATTTGAATCTTCTCTTATACTTTTAGCCAAAATTTCCATTGCCATAATAAACAGAATAGGGGACAGAGGACAACCCTGTCTAGTACCTGCCTCAATCTTTACCTCATCTGTGACTTCATCATTTACTCTGATTTTAGCAATCCCTTTCTGATATAACAGATCAATTACCCTTCTAAATCTGTCCCCAAATCCATAGCTTTTAACTATTTCCATGATCGAAGACCACTGTAAGGAGTCAAATGCCTTAAAAATCTCCAAAGATATTAACCCCACCATTTCCTTCGTTTGATTTACGTTATCAATTAAATCCAACACCCTCCTAGTCAGGTCAGCCATGTGTCTCCCTTTTAAAAAAACCTACTTGATCAACATTTATATATTCACCCATAAATTTGTTTAAATGGTTAGCCAATATTGTTGTGAAGATTTTAGCATCTTGGTTTATAAGAGAAATTGGTCTATAAGACTCCACTTTTTCCAAATTCTTTCCCAATTTTGGCAGCAGAATGATCGTAGTCCTATACCATGAAGTCGGAATTTGTCCACCATCTAAAATATAGTTGTATAACTGCCAGTTTGGGTACCACAACATCTTTAAATTTCTTGTAAAACTCAGTCGGTAATCCATCATCTCCTGGGGCTTTCCCCGACTTCAAATCATTAATTACCTCCTTTACCTCCTTCTCCGAAACTTGTTCTTCCATTTTATCCTGGTGTTCCTGTTTTATTCCACTCACTAATTGCCTCTCCAAGATCCTTTTAAGCTTCCCCACATCTATCTCTTTTTTTGTATATAGTGCTTGATAAAATTCCCTCACAATTTTACATTTGTCACAAACTTTGTTACACCTTATCCCTTGTTTATTAACCAAAACTCCAATTTCCCTTTTATCCCTTTTAGCTTTTGCCGCTCTTGCCAATAATCTTGAATTTTTATTACTAAATTCAAAATATTCTCTATTTAAGTATATCAAGTCTCTTTTTTCTTTTTCTATATCCTTACCCATCAATTCTGCCTTCAATCTTTGTAATTTGGCGAAAAAATTTTTTATCCTGCTTTTTTGAATGTTCTTCCTGTAATTGCTATTTCCTTTTTCATCCTGTGCCAACTTATACTTTTTATACCTATTACTTGCCAACTTTATACTTTCCCCTCTAAAAACCGACTTCATGGAGTCCCAAACCACATTAAAATATACCTCCTCATTATCGTTCCACTGCCAACTTTCCATCCAGCTTTCTGTAATTTGTTCTTTACATCTTTGATCCTTAAATAAATTGGGATCGTATCTCCAATTTCTTCCTCTTCTAATATCCTTTTGTATCCTCAGTTCCAAAATTACTTTAGCATGATCTGATTACTTAAAAGTTCCTATTTCAATCTCTTCAATATTTTTGACCATATTTTCAGTTAGGAACACATAATCTATTCTAGAGTAGGACCCGTGAACGTGTGAAAAATAAGAATACGCCCTTTCCGATCCCTTAATCTATCTCCAAGAGTCTTTCAACCCTAATGCAACCATCCAATTATCCAAAATATTCCCTTTAATACTTGCTCCACACCTTGTTAAATTCGTGCAATCTAAATTTGACCTTATCAAATTAAAATCCCCAGCGACTATCATCTTTACCACTTTTTCTATCACCACGATTTTGCAAACTTTTTCTAGAAATTCAGCTTGATGTTCATTCGGAGCATAAATATTCACCAAAGTTATTTCCTCATCATCTATTTTCCCTTTCATTATCAAGTATCTGCCTTCCTGGTCCGCAGTACTTTTTGTTATCTCAAATCCTAATCTTTTAGAAATCATAATTGCAACTCCTCTTGCTTTTGAAGTACCAAACGCCATTTCATAATGTTGTATCCACCCTAAAAAAAATTTGTTTGTATCTTGTGATTTTTGATGGGTTTCCTGTAAAAAGACAATATCGGGTCTATCCTTCTTCAAAGCCAATTCTAACCTCCTCTTCTTAAGAACAGAACCTGTACCTTTTACATTCCATGTTAAAACTTTAATACTTCTCATAATTTATTTCAATTTCACCCTCTCTTACTTCCAAGCTCTCCATTAGGCGTGCTGTCACAAACCCCTCACCGCTAAAAAAAAACAACAACATACAGAACACACACAATACCACTCTCCCCACTTTCTTTGAAAAAAAACCCCACCTTCGATCTCCAAAGAGGGGAGGGGGGACATGCAAGATGCGCGTATAAGTTAGTGCACCGCGCATCTTCCCCTTTCTAATACCTTAATTATATAAAAATTGTTACATCATAATCCATTACTCACTATTCCTTACTTGCCTCTTCCTCCACCATAATCAATGACAACTCCTCCTCTTCTCGTCCCTGCGGCCCTCCACCCGTGGCACCTCCAGCATCTGCCCCCTCATAGTCTCTTCTTATGGCACCCGATTCCAACAGATCTTTTCTAAGGGTTACCCACTCCTCAGATCCTGCCTTAAAGATCAAGCAAACTCAAATACTCCAGTGGATCGGTCCTCTCATCAATAACCTGCATTTTTTTTTCCGAAAAAAAATCTCAACTGCTGTGGGAATCTCCAATTGTACCTTACGCCTTTTTTCATCAACAATTTAGTTACCGGTTTCATCTTATATCTCCAGGCCCTTTCCTTAATAGAGATATCATTGTATACTTCCACATCAGAACCATCAATTTTCAGAGCGCCAGAACAGGCTTGTTTTAAAAAGGCCATTACTCTAAGTTTATCTCCCCAATTTGCAAATTTAACCAAAACATTTCTTTGAACCACTTTTCCTCTTCTTGGACCCACCCTATATGCACTTACAATATCTTCCTGTACAAATTCCTTTCCCATTTTCAAATCATTTAACCACTGGGCCACTCTATCTCTTAGCTGGTCTGGCGTCCTTTCAGTCACATGACGTATCACAATATTCTGCTTTCTCATCATATCTTCCATAGCATCAATCTTTTTTTCCTGCTCATCAATTTTCACCTTATTCTCCCTCACCCCTTCCTGAGTCCCTTTTATTTCGCCTTTCATAGCCTTCACCTCATTTTGAACCAATTTCACATTTCCTTCTATTTTTGCAAACTTAATTCTACTTTTTTAGAGAAATCCACAACAGTTGTAACCACCTTATCCTGTTTTTTCAACATTTGATTTTTGTCCTTCACTCTTGCCTCTTCCATCTTCTCAATCTTCTGAAACAATTTGCCAAGTTCAACCATAATTTGAGTTTGATCATAAGGTTCAGGTGGTGGTGATGATGATGGAGGAACCTCCTCCGTTGGTGCTTTTTCCTTTCTCTTAGATTTCACCACCGGCTCTTCCTCTTTGCTTTTCCTCTTTTAGAGGAAAAGCAAAAGATTTAATGCTCCAATGCACTAAACTCGTTAAACCCTCCACTTAGGCCTATTCCAGTGCAGCCAAGATTGACAATAATCCTTTGAGCGTGGCGTAACTTGAGTAGGAGAGGGGAACCGATGAAAAATTAGTTATTGTAATCCATGAGGAGACGGAAACCAAAAGCAGCCAATAAGTTTTATAATCCACAGGAAACTCGCCACCAAAATCAACCAGCACAGCCCGGATGACAAACGCTTATAAAATTTGCCTTTAAAGAAAAAAAAGAAAAAAACTTCAGATCTTGCATAGAACTCCCTCCTTGAAAAAAAGGAAAAATAATCCCATCGGCATATAGCTGAATTTCCAACGAGGCAAATGTCCAAATATATCCACTTGTATCCAAATCCACAGGGAAGGAAAAAAATAAAAATTCACAACTTCCAGTTTTTAATAAAAAAGAAGAAAAAGGAGGAATAAAAACTTAATCTACAAGGCGAAGGAGTAAGAGCACAGGAACCCAACTTTTAGAGCGATCGTATCTCCCTTTTCCCAGCGGCTGTGGCGGCTTCAGGGGGGAACCCCTCCTCCTTCTTCCCCAAACCAGCAAACTTTTAAAATCCACTCTTCCTTTCTTCCACTTCACAGACTCCTGAGACGACCAATGCCTTAAATCCAGACTCTTTCCTTCTTCTATCCACTTTCAAGCCCTCCAAATCACTCCATATCACTCCACAATTCCACAGTTCCCCGGGGCCACTCAAAAGCCATTGACCATAACACAGTCTCCACTTTCGAATTCCAGGGTCGCCGCCATTATCGTCCCGTCCACCACCCTTCAATCCTCTTCTACTTACTCTTGCAACCTCCGATTTCTTCAAAACGATCCACTGTTCCCTCTAACCACCATTGCTGTATCCATTACTTAACTCACTTTCTTGCTGATTTTCCCACTTTCTCGATTCACCGCTGTTTCGCTGGTCCCGTTCTCGGCTCCTCGGCCGGAGAAGCCGCGACTTCCGTTGCGCACCTCTCCCGCGGAGAATACCTCCCGAACTTCGACCGCCCTGAAACAACTTTTCCAAACAGGCAAGCAAGAAGGAGTCTTTTCACAACAAAAAGTCTCAGAAATGTGCTCAATTTGCTCAATTTTCTCATTAATTATCACTTTGATAGGCGCGAGCACACAAATCTGCGTGTTACTTGCTGGCCATCTTAGCCACGCCCCCCTGAACAGGCTTCTGAAACTGAAAGAAACAAAGTAATGCCAGCTGGGAAATGTTAGGGTTGCAAGGAAACCATAAGGTCCATGTGGAGGTTCAAATTCTACCATCACCTTCCCTTCTTTATTGGAACTCATCAGCAGTCCATTCTGACACCGTTTAGTGCAATCTTCCTTAAAGTTTTGACATTGTAATTTTATTTCAGGCTGACCTCTTGACACCTTTGTTTAGACATTAGAAGACAAATTACATTTATGTCCTCTCCATTATGTACATGACCTAAACTCTTTTTCAAGCTTCAGCCTTCCCATTCAATTTCACTGCTGTGAGTTAAAATGATGTCAAGTATATTGATGTTTATCTGTCACTTATAAGACCAGAATGGAAAGTATGGACAGAGATCTTGTGTACAAGTGGAAAAATTTAGGGATAAAAATATCATTTTTTTATTGAATGCTCATGTTCAGTATTAAATCTAAAGTGCTCAACAATTTTAACAGTTCTGAATAAGGAATTAGATAGTTATCCTATGTTGTTGGAAATATAGATGAGTTGCCTATACATCTAGAAGGTCAAGGTTAAAATGCAGACTCAGAGGACTGGCAAAGGACCTTGGTTCTGCATATCTTAAGAAATAATAGTGAATCCTAGCCAGGTGACTTTAGCATTGATTGTATTGACTGCAAAACATTACTAACAGTGCTGTAAAAAGTTATTAAGAAGGTCAGCTGCTTTCTCTCTTATATTTAGCTCTCATTCTGCAATATGAGAATAATATACTGACCTATCTTGGCAAGACTGTCCGAGAAACTGCACCAACATAATGTATATAAAGTATTCTCAATATGCAAAAAAAAAAAACCTAGATAAATCCTCCTAGAATATAAAGGGGGCAGCCTAGCATAGTCAGATAGTTAAAATAATGACATGAAGTGTAAAACACAGGAAAAATCAATCCTCTTGAATGTACATTCTTTCACTCTTTGTCATACAATTCAAGAGGAAATGTTTATAACCTCATGCCTACATTTGAAAGATGATATACGTTACAGATCTGTATGTTAGATTCTGACAAAAGTATGTAGCTCCTGACCTTCAAACATGAGCAGAAGTTAGCACAGGCAACCTAACATTATGCAGCAATGAAGATTAACAAAGATTTAAAGCTGATTATTATAGATTGAAATTTCTGAAAGGAAAAAAGCCGATTGCAATAAAATCCAAAAAGAAGTCTAAATGTATCATGCAAATCCTGGATTAGATTCCATCGAGAGCACATCAGACTATTTCTCAGTATCTCACAATATCTATGCTGGCTAAAATCCTATAAAATGTCACTTGAACAAAGCTTAAAATAGTGCTCTCTTTATCCTCTTTTCCCAATCTACAGCTCTTGACCTCCTGTGAAATAATTTGTTTATCTGTGGTCTTTGTGCCAGTAGCTTCTGTAAAGAATAATTTCTTTTATCCCTTCCTTTCAGAGCTGTCTGTAAGAAAGCAGATACTTTCAATGGAGAATTTTGTATTTTGGCATTTTAACAATATGAATATTTTATCTGAATGCCATTTTAAAGGTCTACTTGCAATTGCATGTTAATGCAAGTCTATTGAACTTGAAGGTCATTTTAGTGAATTGATTCTGGTTCAATATTTTTTGCTCCTAATTCAAAGGATCTGTTTGACATTCATAGATTTCTTCATAAATGTATACATCCTTGATAGATATACTTCTTGTGTTTTCTTTAAAAGGAAAAATTGGTTCAACATACTCTGAGATTAGTATTTTATTAGAAATGTTTGGAATGTCCTTCATGCATACAGTTGGTATTCTCAACAGATAGAAATCTTGTCAATATAAAAAAGTTTTAAATAAAACTTTTACCTGTAGGCAATTTAAAATACCAGTTGTCAATCCTGTATATTCAAATTATTGTCTGTACTTTCAGATGAGCTAAGATTTAATAGAAGCTTTATAAGGAATAGAATGATGGGCAAATCATCAAGAAAAAGTGCAAACAAGTAGCCAAGACAAAATGGCCTTGTCGTTATAAGGACAAAAGCTGAGACTTGCAAGAGGAGTTAACAAAAAGGGAGATTTTCAACTGTGCTCAAAGCAAGATAAGGAACAAGGAAGTGGTATATTCACTGCGTAGAGATGATTGAAATTAATTAAAACTTCAAAGGGTTAAACTGCTGTACTGAAGCCAAAACATTGTGAGTTCAATCCTGATGAGATTCAAGGTTGACTCAGCCTTCCATTCTTCTGAGGTCTGTAAAATGAGTACCCAGCATGTTGGGGGCAAAATACTAAACTTGTCAAACTCCCAGAGAGTGCACGTAGCACTTTGGGGAGGTATATAAGTCCACTTGCTAATTTTAGAAAATGAATTGGAAGAATATCTTGATAGAGCTGTTTGATAGTGGAATGCAGTGCCTTAGTAAGTGGTGAACTCCTTCACTGGAGATTTTTAAACAGAGGTTAAATGGGCATTCTCTCAAGAAAGTTTTAGCTGTGGATTTCCTGTTTCCTTAGAAGGTCGTACCTGATGATATCTGGGGTCCCTCCAGTTCTACAGTTATGTTGTATTCTGTATGCATTGAGTCTGAGCCTCCCAATCTAAGGTTAAAAAATGAATCCAAAGCTTTCTTAAGATTATGTATTTGTGATGCATATTTGAAGCAATTTGAAAAGTAGACCTGGATGAACATAAAACTCTCATAACATGAAAAGAAACATGACAAACTACCTTCTAAGATAATTACATTGTTCACCTTGTTATCAATCTGTTTAAGAGGCCACAAAATACATTGGTGTAGTATTTTTCATTTCAATAACTTACTTGATCTCCACAGCACTTGCAGAGCTAATGTCTTTAGCTTAATTTTTTTTAAAAAATCCTCCAACAACAAGACTATGTAATCAGAAACACATAAAAGCTAGTACAAACATTTCCTTAGTCTTTCCAAGTTGATAGTGGTCAAGTGTACTGGGGATGTGACTCCATTTGTCTGAATATTTGGAGACATTTGTTCAGTTCCCCACAAAGATCTTGAGGTTTCAATGGAAGCTCTTTTGTTGTGCAGAAGTCATTGGGGACCGCAGGATGAGGGTGAGAAGTTAACAGCCAGGATGATTTTATGGCAACACCATTGTTTGGAGGATTTCACCCCAACGTTTATGACCCCAGTATTTTTTCCAGAACCATAAGATATCACAAGATATCTTGTGACAAGCCTTGGGATCTTCAGGAGAAAAATAGACAGTTTTAATTTTCAAAAAATTGCCACAGCTGATGGCTTCATCAGTCTTGTATGGCAGAACTATGTGAAAATAATTTCAGCCAGGGTTTAAATATCTCAAAGTATTCAGACAAGAGGGGGGGAATTGGATATTTTTACTTCCACAAAATCAATGCAAGTCATAAGACTTAAATGGTATAGTGACTAGTGTAGGATTTCAGCCACTGTCACCCAGAAATTTGGAATGGAGGTTGATTATTTTTAGCAATAGCAATTAAGGCAAAAAGCAAATCAATCACACTTGTATTCCACCCTATAGCACCTAGTGCAATCTCTGGGTGGTTCACAAGTTAATTAGCTGGCTTGTCTAAAAGATCATCCACTGATCTTAATGTCAAGACTTGAGCCTGTCTCTCTCCAGTCTGTGATTAATACTTTACCTATTACACCATGTTCTTAAACTATGAAAGTTGTGAAGCTGTCACAAAGCTTACATTTGGCCTTATGTGAACATTTCATTTGTTTGAATAGCTGTAACATCTGTAGTTGGTAAATGCAGAAGAGCCACGTGTCTTGCCAACAGACAAAGGGTCTGTTTTATGAGAATTGGTACACAAGCTAATAGAAAACTAAAGAGTCTATTAGCAAGCCACAAATGTTTGTTCTCATTCTGTTATTGTGCAACTCTTAGCAAGAACAGATGGATCCCTGAAACAGGCAATTCCATAGCCCCGTGATGGCAAACCTTGGCATTCCAGGTGTTATTGGACTTCAATTACCAGAAACCCAAGTCAGCACTCCTGCTGATCAAAGCAAGAGAAGGGAATTGTAGTTCAAGGTTCTCCATAACTGCATAGCCTGATTCATGGATCCATCTTCCATAGTCAGCCAACATTCAGTTTTATTCATTGATGTTTTCAGAGGGGTTCTGGAAAGCATCAGGGCTGTCAGCATCAAAATCTTCCTTTGTTGTTTGTTAATAAAATATTTAGCCTTCCTTCATCCCATTAGTGTACTTATTGCCTCTAAAATCACCCGTGGCATTGGGATAGCCAGAGGTTTATCAATTCATGGGTTCTCTGTTCAATCATGGCTTGTATGCCTTTCTGATATCCACACAACATTTTAGGAGTCACCATGTGAGGATGGGTTTTTTGTCCTAACAATTTTTGTCCATAATGCATTTGGATTTTAGAAGTTATAGTTTAATTGTTGTGTCACTTCTCTCCACCTTACAGTTAAAGCTTTCCATCTTAAATATGATGAAGTTCGTCTAGATCCAAATGTTCAAAAATGGGATGTAACAGTGTTAGAACTCAGTTATCACAAGAGGCACTTGGACAGACCCGTTTTCCTACGCTTCTGGGAAACATTGGACAGGTAAATACCAAACTGAACAGGAAAGTTACTTGTATGTTTTATACAAGGTTCAAGAGTGACTTGTTGCATCTTGTAAGCAAACTCTACAGCTTAAATATCTAGATTATATACAGTTGAAACTCAGAAAATTAGAATATCATGCAAATGTTCATTCAGTTCAGTAATTCAACTTAAAAGGTGAAACAAATATATGAGATAGACTCATTGCATTCAAAGCAAGATAGTTCAAGCCTTACTTTGTTATAATATTGATGCTTATGGCTTACAGTTTATGAAAACCCCAACCCCCCAATCTCATGTACCCCATAATCATCACATAATCTCATGTATGCTGTACACCATGATCATCACAATTATAACGAATTAAGACATGACATATCTCGCTTTGCATATAGTGAGTCTATCTCATATATTTGTTTCACCATTTAAGTGAAATGAATAGACATTTCCACGATATTCTAATTTTCTGAGTTTTACCTGTACAGTATTGGAATCAAGTATTACTTTCTGTTCTACATTTTTTTAAAAATGTTTGGTCAGTCCTTTTCTTGGCTGCTGACTACCGTATTTTTTGGACCATAAGACACACCCAGTTTTCAGAGAGCAGGAAAACAAAAAAAAATAATACTGTATTTTGCACCAGCAACCAGTGGTGGCGCTGCAGGGGAAATGGGCAGGCCAAGCCAATTGCACTGAGGAAGGAAGTGATTCTCTAGCCTAGCCTCTTGCTCTCCTTTCAACCAGGAAGCATGTTTCCCCCCTCCATTTTGTCCACGTGGAGTAGAGACAAAAGCATCAAGGTAAGTGAAACCCTTTCTTTTTAAGCACAGGTTTGGTTTCCCACTTAAATGCATTGGGAACATACAAACAGAAAACCTTTGAATACAAGAAATTTATTTCCAATGCATTTAAATGGGAAATTGTGATTTTCACCCTCTAGTGGCCACTTTTTTCATATGTTTTTCCCCTCTGCCCCGAACAGCTGAGATATCTCATAAAATATCCTTTTACAACAGCCACAGCTGGCCGAAGACCAGCACTTGGACTATAAGACACACCCTCATTTTCTCCCCACTTTGGGGGGAGAAAAAGTGCGTCTTATGGTCCAAAAAATACTTCATTTTAAGGGGATGCAACCCCCAACTGGAAGATCTTGTCTTTTTTTCCTTCTCTGTTTATGTTGGTTCAAAACTCCATATAACAGAGCACAAATAATGTTGCTCTATAAACTTTGGCCTGTAAAATCCAAAAACCCTGTTGCATGATGGCAAACACAGAGTTACTGCAGATGCATTAGGTAATTAGATGCCTCTCTGCACAGTTTTTAGGACAGTAGTTCTGGTGTGACTTGTGTTAGCCCAAAGGTAAGATACAGGAATAGGGTAGCTTTGCACCCTTTTGTACTGAATAGTCTAAAATAGATTGTCTCTGCTAAATCAAGGTTTATGGTTTTAGTAGGGGTTTGTTTTGAAAACTTAAGTGAGGCCTTTAATAACCATAACTGAGTCCTTGGATACTGTTTTTTAGCTAATCCGTTTGCTTTTAAAGTTTTAAATGCTTTAAATCACTTACTGTATTTTAATTATTATAGCTTAATTGCTTTTTGTAATTTATTGTGTTTTAATGTAACTTATGTTAACAATGTAAGCTGCCTTGAGTCCCCTCATCAGGAGAACAGCAGTCTACAAATGATATAAAATAAATGATACAAATAAATAAGAATAGCCTATTCACATCTGTGCTCTTTTTAAAAGATATTATTATAAAATTACTGTATTTATAGCAAACCCAGCCTGGCCAGGAGTCACCTCAGCGAGAGGGCGGCAACACAAAGATAGATAGATAAATAAATAAATAAATAACCCTGCTATGATAATAGAGTAGACGATACTGCCAGCAACTTAACACTAGGTTTCAAGTGGCAGTTAACTAACCTAACAACCCTGAGGACTTAACGGCCTTAGGTGCCGAAGTCCACAGAGAAAGATGATGGTCCCCAAGTAAATTAAATCCCACTTGAATCCATTTTGATGGCGGGCAGCAGCTTCATCAATACTGGCCTGGGGCTGATGAGGACTTTGCGCACCAAAAGGACTCAGGACCAGAAAGTGACTCACAGAATGGGATCAGTGGTACAGGGGTCATGCTGTGATGCAGAAGGCAAATGAAAGGCTACTGCATTATATTCTCTAGACAGTCCTCATGGCTGATCACTATGATGATTGCCTATATTCAGATTTGGATATGGGAGGAGGAGAAGATGAATTTATTGCAAAATGCAGTGGCATGGATGTTACTTTGATCTAGTTATAACAAGCTTTTTAAACCTCTTTTAGGGGAAAAAAGTCTTAACTACTAAATCCCTTTCACACATGTATTAACCCAAAAGTGCTGCCTTCAGAATCAATCTGCTTTGCCAGTAAGACTATATCAGAGATTCTCCTGCCGTCTGAAGTGGTAGTGTTGGTGACCAAAGGCAGCCTTTTTTTGTGGTATTTTGTTTATTGAGATCCCATTGTAGAAGGCTTGTCTCACACAATTTCTTATTTGCTAATATATTTTATATTTGTGTTTTTTCAGGCTGAACCTTTAGTGGACTGTTATCTGCTATCTCAAATTTCAGTTATAAGCTACTGTGCTGGTTTATGAATTGCTAATATATTCTAAATAAATAAACAGCCCAGTAGAGCTACCACTGCAATTTATGTTGTCTGTCCTCTTCTGAGATTGATTTTAATGTATTGATTTATTGCATTCATACCGCACCTTTTCACTAAAATATTGCACTCCATGCTGTCTCCACTGGAAAAGTTCCTCTACCTTTTCTTCCTCTGAAAAATTTACGCTTAAGAACTCTTTGATGAAAAATTCATTGACCGGTTATATTCTGTCATGATTTAATTGACATACCATTTATAGATAATCGGCAAAGGACAAAAGCAAACAACTGTATCTGGTTGTAGACACAATGAAGAACTGCTTAATCTTGCTTTATCTGAATTCTGGCCTCTCTGACTATTCATGTCACTTTTTTGCCCATATTAGGATTTGTGTCTCAGTGTGCAAATTTAGATGCTACAATAACGTTTATTTCCTTTACATTGCAGGTATATGGTAAAGCACAAATCCCACTTGAGATTTTGAATGCTTGGCTGCCATTTTGTTTTCACAAAACTTGGATTGAGGACTTTGGAAACTACTCCGGTCTAGAGAGGAAAGCCCTCCCTGTCTACATTTGCCAAGAACATTATACAGATAAAGAAGGGAGTCATTGTTCCATCTTTTACTAAACCTTTTGGATCACCATGTTGCAGTGACTGACCTGATGAGTAGTGATCGTTCTAAGTAAAGGATTTTGCTTAAAACTATTTTTAAGAACATAAGCCTTCTAGCCTGCAATTCAAATTGTATATTTTGATAGCAGCCATTTCTTCCTCATTTTGTTAAATTAGAAACATTTTTACAATAAGTTTTTTGTTCTTCAATTGGTTGGTTTTTATGGAAGGTTACGAATGTGTGTGTGTGTGTGTGTATGTATATAATGAGATAGATGTTCTAAACCACTTTGCTTTTGAAGATAGTTCTTTGCTTTGTTTTATTGTCTTCCTTGTGAAAACTCTTTTGTTTCAGTTGGTATTATCTTTTAGTCTAAAGAACTGTATGAACTGAGCAAAGTAAAGACTGCTTTAGATAAAACAAATTGTCAACCTGTATATGTACTGTATATTCTTTCAGTCTTTGGAAAAGGGATGAACATTAATATCTAAAATTGTTTCTTTTGGTATGATGATAGCTTACCAAAACTGTAAAAAAAAGTCATTATGAATACATCTGAAGTATAACATTCTTCATGGAAAGTTTAATTTAAAATGTGTGCATATGTCCCCACACTCAGGTGTGTATGTAACTATAAACACAAAATTATAACTGAAGTTTTTGAGGCATCCAGAGTTTTGTAAAATCAGAATTGGCAAGTTGCAGTAATAGAAATCAGTTATTCTGTTCCCAATAGACTTAGATCATTGTATTCCTTGCTGTGTTCTTACTTTACCTTGGCAGTTTGGGAACCAGAGCTGCTTGTAGGTGGGAGTCTTTTTTACAAACTCATAACCCTGATTTCCAAGATGGAAGCTGATGCTCTGTCTGTGATAATGTGGGAAAGAAGTGTTATTGCACACCGACAAGATAGCAAGAACCCAGTTTCTGAAGTATAAAAAACTGAAACACATTCAGGTTCCTATTGTGACTGTTGAGGTCAATTTTTCTGCATTCCCATGAAATACAAACCTTTTGGTAACCAAAGAACATGTTTACTTTATTGGGAGTGGTCATACACGGGGCAAGAAAGTGTTGGTATTTCTATGAAATTTTTATTTTAGAATAACGCAGCTGAATGCTACAAATCAGTAGTTAAAAAAATGATCCTAAGCATCCACTTTCATAAGAAGATTTTTTGAGATTAAGAAATTGTTTTTTTCCTGTTTATCAAATCTCGAACCATGTTTTTATGCTGAACATCTGCAATCTTCAGAAGTAAAATATTCTGTATATTCTTCCTTAGTTTTGCTTTTATTCATTTCCTACCTGTTTTATCATGAAATGTGAAGGGTTATCTTACTGTTTCTTAAGATTTTACTGAGATCTAATTCACATTCAGGATATTTCTTTTCATTCTCCTTTCAAATGCACAGATACTGTCATTTTTGTTTGTTGTCATTTCTGGTAGTATTTTTTTAAACAAAGAACCACAATAGAACTATATAATAGATGATCTAAATCAGGAATGGAACTTGTTTTTAAAATAAAAGGGATTTCAGAACTCTCTCTTAACACCTTCAGCATTTTTATTTAGTATTATGAAGAGCCATAGTTGCTGTGAGTCTTCTGTGGTATAGTATAGTTAAAACACGTATTTTCCACTAATAGAATAATTCTACACAATTTGAAGGTTTAAATATTTTTCAGAACTGTGATTAATAATGCTGCAATATTTGTATAACAAATATTTTGAATAGCAATGTGTAAATTTATAAACAGCAATATCATACTTAGTGCTCTGGATGTTTCAACAAAATGGAATGCTGACCTAATCAATACTAAATTGTTTAATTTTAAGAAGCTAGTGTGGAGCAAGTAGACTAGGCCTCATGTCTCCCAAGGAGACAATATACTTTCTTTAAGTGGATTGGGCCCATGTTGAGCATCACAAAATGGCCAGTGGCAGCACACATGCTATACCAGGGGTCCCCAAACATTTTAGGCTGGGGGCCGATTCATGCTCCCTTAGACTGTTGAGGGGCTGGACTGGCGGTCGTCCCCCCCCCCACCTCTGCCGCTGCCTTTGTTTCCAGCTTTTGCAGTACTGCACAAGAGTTGTAGACCATCACTAGCTTTTTTAAAAGCAAAGTTTCAATGACCACCCATAATTACAGAAAATACGTACACAAAATTCAAACCAACACAACTTTCAGAACAAAATGGTTTCTTCAGGCAAACATTAGTATTTAGTGTGACCTCCTTTGGCTCTAAGCAGACCTCAAAATCATCTAGTGAGATTGTCTTGGAAGTTTTCTGAAATAATAATCTGGTATATTATACCAGGCTTCCTTCAGCACTTCCTGTACAAGTGAAACTTGGAAAATTAAAATATTATGCAAATGTTCATTCAGTTCAGTAATGCAACTTAAAAGGCAAAACAAATATATGAGATAGACTCATTACATGCAAAGCCTTTGTTATAACATTGATCCTTATGGCTTACAGCTTATGAACCCCCCCCATCTCATGTACTCTGTACGCCATTATCATCACAATTATAACAAATTAAGGCCTGACATCTCTTGCTTTGCAGGTAGTGAGTCTATCTCATATATTTGCTTCACCTTTTAAGTGAAATGAATGGACATTTGCACAATATTCTAATTTTCTGAGTTTCACCTGTAGTTCTTTAGATTTAGGTTGGCTTTTATTTATTTCTCTGTCCAGGTGATCCCATATTGCCTCTTGCATTAGCAGTATGCTTGGGATCATACAGTGTACAGGATGCTGAAAAAAGGCAAGAAGTCTTCAGGAGCCAGGACAAAGACCAAGCAACTACAAATCCACTAACCTTCATTACTGCGGCAACTTCTGGGAAGACAGGCCTGTTCTTATAGCTAAGCCATCCAGAATCTGAGGTGAAGCTTATGATGGTCCATAGCCTTCCCCAGGGCTCTCAGGTGTGGCTTAGCAGCTGCAGCAGGATGAGGATCCAACCCTACAAGCATTAGGGCTGCTCTCCAGGCTCTGGGACTAATCATGTAGGCATCAGGTTACCTCTGGGGAACTCATCCTGCGAATACTGGAGTGGTCTCAGATCCTGGCAGCTGTAGACATCTTGCCATGCAACTGTAGTTAGGACTGTTACTATTATTTATGGTTAGCCAGTTGTTTTAAGTGATCACAGAGTCAAGCATATATTCAAGCTACTACAAATCCACAACTGCTCAAGTGGAGCTCTGGGCATGGGGATGATCTGAAACCAGACTGAAATGGATCAAGGGGACTTGTCTCATCCTTGAATGCCTGCAGCTGGTCAATCACCACCTCTTGACTACCTTGTCTAATAATGGAATGTTTGTGACCTACCTATAGTTGCTTAGATTCTTAGCCACCAAACTCATTTTTTAATAAATGGCCAAATGATTGAATCATTCAAATGGGAGGGTAGATAGTCCTCCAGAAGAGAAGAGTTGACAATTGTGGTCCATTCCCTCACTAACCTCTTTAGTCAGCCAGAAGGGGCAAGGACTAAGAGGGGAAGTAGACACTTTACAGACTGCAAGTGCACTGGATAAGGTTTCTGACATGTCAGGCTGGAACTGATCCCACAAACAGGCCTAGTGTGTTGGGTGTCATTCATGGGAGTGAACGTCCCTATTGATGGCCTCTACCTAAGCTTTAACATGTGTCACAAACCAATTACAGTTTATGACATCGGGTTGAGGCAAATCTGGCTGCTCAGTCTCAGAGTATGAAATATGTTCAAAAGCTCTGCTTCTGTATTGGAGCACTCCAAAATAATCTGAAGGTTATATAAGCCTTCCTAGCAGACATTGTTGTGTTCACATATTTACAGGAGCACTTCTTTATGGCAGCCAGACTGGCATCTGAAGGAGCCTTCTTCCAGTTGCTCTCCAGTCTTTTTCTCTGTTGTTTTAACTTCCTAAATCCTTCAGTAAACCAAGGAGAGGGATGGGGGCTAAACCAGAGAAGGCATTTAGGAGTGATCATCAAGGCTCTAGTGACTCTCGTTTACCATTTATCGACCAGGGCCTCAACAGGAGCACTAACTTCTTCAGATGAGAGCCCTCCCAAGGCTGTATGGAAACCGATAGGATTAATTCACCTATGAAGGCAGACCATCCTAATCTTATTCCCCAGAATGCCCAATCTTAAAGCAAATTTGAGCAGGTAATGATTTGACTATGACAAGGCAATGGTAGATAAATCCACTACTTTCAAATTATCTTCCTGGCCTGCCAACAACACCAGATCCAGAATATATATGTGGGTGTGATAGAAAGTTGAAACAGGTTCACAGAGGTCATGAACTCCACAGCCACACCACACAAGTTTAACTCCATGTGGATGTTGAAGTCCTTTGGAAGCAATAGTTTGGGAGACTTCAGCACCATTGCCAAAACAAATTTTGCCAGCTGTGGTAGGGATAGCACTGGGTTTGAGGGAGAGTGATGCACCAGTATACCAAATCTGGCTTTGGTTCCCTCTTCTACACGGAGACACTCAAGACCTTGGCTCTATAAGGCAGAAAATCTGCTAACCTTGAAGTTCCTGAAGATAATGGCAATACCCACCCATTCCTAACCCTCTGATCTACCCTGATGCATGATGGAGTAGAAGCAGTAATAGATTTTACTTTCTTGGGATCCAAGATCTCTGCAGATGGAGATTGCAGCCATGAAATAAAAAGACGACTGATTCTTGGGAGACAAGCTATGAAAAACCTGGGGAACATAGTGAAAAGTAGAGAGATCTCACTGCAAACAAAGGTCTGCATAGTCAAAGCAATGGTATTTCTGGTGGTAATGTATGGCTGTGAGAGCTGGACCATTAGAAAGGCTGAGCGAAGAAAAATAGATGCCTTTGAGATGTGGTGCTGGAGGAGAGTTCTGAGAGTCCCCTGGACAGCGAGGAGAACAAATAGGTCAATATTAAAGGGATTAGCCCAGAGTGCTCCTTAGAAGGACAAATAACAAAGATGAAGTTGAAGTATTTTAGACATCAAATGAGAAGAGAGGATTCACTTGAGAAGGCCTTGATGCTGGGGAAGGTGGAGGGCAAAAGAAGAAGGGGACGGCCAAAGATGAGATGGCTAGATGGTATTGTAGACACAATGGGCACGGGGCTGTGTGGACTAAGGAGGATGGTGGAGGACAGAGGGGCCTGGAGAGCGATGGTCCATGGGGTCGCAAAGAGTCGAAATCGACTGTGCAACTGAGCAACAAATGATGGAGTAAAGGGGAGATATGGAGAAGAAAACCTCTCCCTCCACTCCCACTCAGGTCTCTGTTATGCATGCCAGATTGACCTTTTCATCCAAGATAAGATCTTGAGATGAGATGAGGTTTATTTTGCATCAATCTGACATTTAGGAGCAAAAGAGACAGATTAGAGCAGGAGTTCCCAAACCTTTTGGGCCATGGGCCGGTCACGTGGTTCTGGGAGCTGGTTACTATGGCCTGGGGGCCAGATGTGGACCCCAACGCCTATTCATCTGGCCCACAAAGCCCTCGTCGCTCTTGGAAGCAGAAGTAAAATGCGGCCGTAGTTTGGGCATCCCTGGATTAGAGAGTAAAAGGGTGAGAAGGTTACGTTGCATATGATGGATGGAGGAAGAGCTGGGGCACAGGGTAGATACAAACCGTCTAACTTGGGATCATCTAGAATGAGAAGCAGTTTCACTGGTGACAGACCTCACCTTTCCAGTTATTATTGAGATCCCAGGATTGTTATAGTCTCTTTATAGATAAAGGTCTCTTAAAATCCACCCCACGGAAAATAGGGGGAGAACCTGCCCCACAACACACAACACAATGCTATAATATATCTAGCAAATAAAAAGAAGTAATAATAAATGTAAGGCTAAAACTTTTATCAAGATGGAAACAAATTATACAAAGGGAATAAACTATGGCAAATAACAGTTGAACTGAACATAAATAAGTTAAATTAAAGTAACTTTCCGAACTTTGGAAAAGCTACAGAATGTGTGCATGGGCATTTTGTGTCCTCCAGATATTCTTAGACAGCAAATTCCCTAGCTAGTGGTAAGAAACAATGGGAGATGCTGTCCAGGAACATTTGAAAGACCACACATTGCCTGTCCCTGCATTAGACCATTGGTGTCATCTGCAATTCTTTATCTCTGGAGTACCAAAACCAGATGACATGAAAAGGCAAAAATTGAGATAACAGTCATTAAAGGTTACTTAATTTTCATAAAAATATATCCAGCTTTTGTCATGGCGAAATTTTGTGGGATTTAATACAGAAAAAAATAGTTGTGTACTATCTACTTACAATGTTAGTTACGTCCACTATATAAAACACAAGACAGTGTTAATCTCAAGACACATCACAATTCCATCAAACAGTAGAAATCAGCTTGGTGCCTTCAATTTAAAAAATGCCCTGGAGGGATATAATAATCTTAAAATAATTTTAACTATTTCCAGCCAGTTCCATGCTTGATATTTGTCATCACAGAACACTACTTTAAAATTAGAAACACTAGTTTTGATTTCCCCGTAGAGTATGCTTCTCAAACAACAGAATAATGCATGTTATTGACCAGAGAGTTGAAATCAGGGATATAGACCCATGTTACACATCCAGCATGTTAAAAGCTCTGATGTTGGGCAATTACATGGCCCAATTTAAAAATAATTGGGAGAATCATGATCCCACACTTTCTGAGAGCATTTACCTCCATTTTTCTTTAATGTTGATCTACAAACTTTATTAAGGGTGAAATAACAGGTTCTCCAGATGTTCAAGACTAGAACTGACATGTTCCTTTGTCATTGCCCATGCTGCATGAGAAAATGGGAGTAGAGGCTAAAACGTCTGGATAGCTAAAGATTCTCTAAACTTCGTAGGAAGAAATTGCCCTGAACTGGAATTTAAATCCTTCTTATGTTCAAAGGGCCTGTAAAAGGAAACCAGCACTACAAGTCTCAGGAGAACTCTAGTTAATTTAGGTTGGTAAATCTACTAAGGATGTGGAGATGTATGTGATGAATATTTTGCAAGTCCACAAGCAGTATTAACGTGTTCTTGAAAGCTGTCACCACTGATGCTAGACAGATGGTTTATGTGAATGTCAGCTTTGTTTTTGACATTTGTTTTCAGTTCAATCTATGCATAAAACACTCTACTTATTCTCTATAGAGTCTGTGAAACTATTTTATTGGTACTGCTTCTCGGGTCTCCGGCCCAGTGAAATATGCCTTCACTTGATAATGTGTGCTAACATTTTCTGCACAAAACAGAAGCTAGCCAGAATTAATGGCTTTAGATGGTGACTTTAAAATTTAATGTTGCAAGGCTGTACTTGTGTTAATGTAGTAGCTATAACTAATATCAAGCACTTTATTAAAGCAATGTGTTCATGAAAAATTTAACATTACCGCCTGGAGGAATTGTTGGCCTAGAAGGTTAAAGTTCACTCAGCATGTTAGCCAGTGGTGGGCATCAGCAGGTTCGCACCAGTTTGCCAGAACCGGTAGCAGAAATTCTGGCTGGCCCCGCCCATCCAAGTTTCGAAATAAAGTTGTCCTAATTCAGGTGCAACGCAGGGCTTTCCCTCTGGCCACGCCAACCATACCATGCCCACAGTGTGCTATTAAATTTTTTGATCAAGTAGTAATATCAGACACACCCGGAACAATAACAAGTGAGCAAAATTTAATATTAAAAGTTAAAGTAGTAAGATATATAACTGGTGTCACACTGAACTACTGCTTGAGGGGTCAAAACACCATTATGATGTAAACCTATACATGTGAAATACTATATTTCGGGATGCAACATCGAATCTATAACATGCAATACAGGGAACAGTATAAAAAGGAGTGACCCTCCCTTCTCCTTCAAGACGAAACTGAGTGAGCCGAAAAAGTGCAAGTTCCAAGTAGCAAATGTACGGTTCAAAAGCAACAGCGCGTTCATGTAGGCAAAGTCAATATGTAGTAGCAAAATCTTTTTCTACGTTGCTGAACGGCACGGAACGTGACATGGCAGGTCGAAGACACATCGGCTCAACCCAGAGAAGGAGGATGCAAAGACTGTTAAATACTGATGTCCCTCCGGTATGGCGACATTTCGGAGACTTCCTCAGAGTCTACAGTAAATAGCAGGAAAATGTGCATCTATATATATATATCTCTATATCCGCACGATTTATAACCGCATAATTTATAAACAAACACCTCTACAAGTGTTAAAAACAATCAATTGGCTTGTTGCCTGATACAACTATTCGTACAAATACTAACTTAGATGTAACACAGATATAAACACCATCAACAGTACGAAAGAACACGGAAAGGGAAACAGACAGAAACATACCTATCAGAATCATCTTCCTGGCGCGTGAACCTCATGGGTTTATTCTTATTGTGTTCTCGCGTTACAATAGGTAGTCGAAATCTGGCTTAAATAGTCTGGGTGAGAGGTTATGCTACTGAATTGTCTACAGCTGAATGTCTACTACCATGTTCGTTTTGAGGGTGTGAATCATGAAAAACAGTACTGAAAGTAGAAGGGAATGAATGGTAAATTGTTAAAGTGAAATCGGAAAGCTATAGGAAGGCTGAGAGGTCCCAATCCGTATTCAACCCAGATGGAGACAAGGTATTGAAATGGTGAATGTAGAACGCCTCCCTCTGGAGTAGGAAGCGTTCTACGTCAATAGTCTCATGTTTGGTCGGTTTATATGTCTCCAAGATTACCAATTTCAAGTTTTTATAACTATGCTTATTTTCTATAAAGTGGCTAACCATGGGTGCGTTTGGGGTGCGATTTTTAATACGTGATATATGTTCGCCCAAGCGCACCCTGATTGGCCTCCTGGACTGCCCGATGTAAGCCAACTGACAGGTACACTTTAACATATATATTGATTCCTTCGTGCTGCAACTGGAGAATGATTTTAGATCTAAGGTGAAGTTGCTTGAAGGTAGCTGTACATGCTGGGTCTGCCACATGTATGAGCAATACTTGCAATGCCCACATGCAAAGTGTCCAGATGGCAAACTAGAGGGTACATGTCGGGGCGAGATGTCCGCCCGGGAAACATAATTGGCAATCGCGTTGGTTTTACGGAAGCCGATCGTAGGGGGAAGTAGGCAGCCCGGGGTACTGTCTAACACGTGCCAATGCCTGAGGATGATCTTCTTAATTTTATTGGCGAGTGGAGTATAATCGAGCGACCAGAACAGCCTAGAATTGTTCTGTGGAGTTCTCTTAACCTCCTCCAGCAAGGTGTATCTTGGTCGACTATTAGCCTTGTTTCGTGCTTCTCTGATGATATTTTTGGGGTAACCTCTGTGCCTTAAAATGCCTGAAATTTTGTCAGCTGCGATAAGGAAGTCTCGTGTGTTGGTGGAGTTCCTTTTTGCTCTGATAAATAAGCTGTATGGAATGTTGGCTTTCAGGTGTTTGGGATGAAATGACTTAAACTGAAGGTAAGGAAATCTATCTGTAGATTTATGAAATAATTTAGTTTGAATTTTCCCATCAGCAATAAAAACTGTGAGATCCAAAAAGGATAACGACCTAAGTTGTAAATTATGAGTGAATTTTAACTGCGGATGCAGAAGATTAATCCAATTACAGAAGCCATGAATGGAATCCTGATTTTTAAAGATAAAAAATAAATCGTCAATATATCTTCTATAACATAGGATGTCTGTAAAGTAGGGGTTGACAGTGGGGTTACAAATAAAAGTTGAATCAAAATTACACATAAAGATGTTCGCAACTGATGGTGCGAAATTACAGCCCATCGAGACTCCCTGAATTTGTACATAATATTGGTTGTCAAATCTAAAGAAATTGTGCTCGAAACAAATGTCCAACAAATCCAACAGAAAATCCGTGGGTGGAAAATTGTTAGGTCTGGAGTCTAAATGGTGGGCTATAAGTATTCTGGCTTCTGGGAGGGGTATGTTTGTATATAACGAGCTGACATCCATCGTGAGTAAGACTGCGTCCGTAGGGACTGCAAAGTTCTCCACTGATCTAATGAAATGGGTGGTGTCTTTCACATAAGCCGGTGTGTTGATTGAAAACGGGAAAATGTAATGATCAATGTATTTCGCAATAGGTTCCAAAAGAGAATTATTGGCACTGATGATGGGTCTGCATGGAAAAACATCCAGCCCTGGGGAGTATTTGTGCACTTTTGGTAAAAGGTAAAAAATAGGTGTCCTGGGGAATTTGTTCAAAAGAAATCGAAATGTGCTCTCCTCGATGTAGTCCATTGCTAAGCCCCCTTGTAGGACTACTGTAATTATGTTGGAAACATGGGTGGTCGGGTTATGGTCCAATTCCATGTAGTAATTTATATCGGCTAATTGATGTCGTGCAGCTTTCAAATAGTCCGTTTTATCAAGAAGCACAATACCTCCTCCCTTGTCTGCAGACTTAATCACTATATCAGGATCGTGACCTAGATTATTAAGAAGAGTCATATCCTCCTGTTTGAGATTATAAGACTTTTTGGATGTACCTTCTAACTTGCCTATGTCTCTTAAGATGAGTCTTCTAAAGACATCAATGGACGGGTTGTCTATGTTAGGGGTGAAGGTGGATCTAGGAGCGAACGGTTTGGATTGTAAGGTGTTATCCTTAAAGAATGTTTTAAGTTTCAGGAGTCTAATTAACTTAAAAACGTCAATTTTAGTTTTGAAGGGGGAATATCTTGGTGTGGGGACAAACCCCATGCCAAGATTAAGTAACTCCATTTCCCTTACCGTAAGGGCTCTGCTGGAGAAATTGAAGACCAAGGAGGGCAAGGGAGAAGTAAGACTTCTGGTCATTTCCTCTTCGTCTTCTTTGGCGGTCTTTTGTCTAAAAAATCCGCTCTATTGCGTTGTCTTGAGCCGGTCGAAGTGGAGGCACCTCCCCTGTATCTGTTAGTCCTGAAATTGTATGGATCACGGGTAATTTCATCGGCGGAGGATTCTGCTATATCTGAATCCGTGGTTTCATATTCTGACGTCTCCACGGGCCTTCTCCAAGTCACCTGTTTTTGGGTGTATTTTTGGTAGACTGCCATCTATACACTTGCTCGTTATGGTAATCGCTCCTGTCTCTATTGAGTTTTTTATTTTTGAAGGCTAACAACTCATCTTTGAAACTTTTTAACCGCTTTTCCAAATCTGCCATCCCCCCCGGGGCCAGGCTATCCGGAATCACGGTGAGTTGTTCTTTCACGGTGTCGATGTCCTTTCCAATGGTTTCCGATTCTTGGTGACATTGATCAATGATAAGTAAAATTAGATCAAATGAACATCGATCCAAAATCGCCGTCCATTTGTCAAGGAACTCTTTCTTATTTGAAAACAAAGTCGGTCCCTTGGCCATTCTTAGCCCCCGAGGTATTATGGAGGAGTTATAATATTCCAGGAGGAATGATGCGTGTAGGTTAATTCTGGTTCGCTTCTTTTCTAAGTATTCCAGTTTGTTAATATTATCATCCTGAGTATAGTTATCGTGCTGTAGTGGGGTGGCATTTTTCAGAATCCTGTTTCTGTCTGCCTCAGAAAAGGCAAATCCCTTGTCCGTCATGCCGTGGGCGTTAGAGCAAGAACAAAAGACACGGGCGGGGTGTAATACAATCAAGTAGTAATATCAGACACACCCGGAACAATAACAAGTGAGCAACCATACCATGCCCACAGTGTGCTATTAAATTTTTTGAAGCCCACCTCTGATGTTAACAGGAATCTATATAACTAAAACCAAGGTCCGGTGCTGTATGTTTCTTATACAAATCCACACCCCTGCACCAATCGTGCTGAAACTCGGCATATATGTACCTTGGGCCAAAGAGACGGTCACTGCGGGGGTGTCAAGTCCCATGGGGAGGGGTACACCCCCTAAATCTATCCGCAAAGGGGATGCCCCCACCAATAGGAGAAAAAGCAAGGGAAAAAAACCCAACCAGGGGGATTGTGATGTCATTGCCACAGCTCAACCAATTCCCAGCTGACAAGATCTGGGGCTCCGTGACATCACAGGGCTTCCTCATACAAAGCGACACCCCTGCACTGATTGCGCTGGAAACTGTGTGCACGCCTACCTTCAACATCTGGGGTGGCCGGCTTGGGTAACCAGCAGCCCGCCTTGGGGTCCTTGCCCGTGGAAAGAGGCTGCAACGCCCGCCCGCCCCGGCTGGCAGAAATGACCAGGGGAGGTGACTGCACATGCGTGAGAATTCACTCATGCAGCTAACCCTGCCTGGCATTCCAGACTGTGGCACATGCATGAAATCCCATGCATGTGCCGCATTCCAGGTGGTGCACGGCCTAGCCGCCAGTACAGACGGTGGCAATTATGGCCACCCTGCCCCAGTGACTACTGTCGGCAGGCAGCCACTGTGGCATGGCTCCTCTGCACTCCTGAGGCACACCTTGGGGGTGGGGGGTGGGCTCCATGCATTTTTATTTTATTTTTCGACTTCTATGCTGCGAAATGCGACTCTGGGTGGCTCACAGACATATCAATACACATCAACACAATAAAATATGCAATAAAGACAGTTTAACACTAAAATATCAATAAAAATAAATTGCAAAGTCATTGCCTCTCATCGTCCTCAATGGAGCCCAAGGCTCAACATCCTCAACGGATCCCGGGGCTCAACGTGCTCGACAGAGCCCGGG
Source organism: Bradypodion ventrale (assembly GCA_035047345.1). NCBI lineage: Eukaryota > Metazoa > Chordata > Lepidosauria > Squamata > Chamaeleonidae > Bradypodion > Bradypodion ventrale. The sequence goes on along the minus strand of JAWDJE010000004.1, from coordinate 144,243,129 downwards.
GCTCAACATCCTCAGTGGAGCCTGGGGCTCAATGTCCTCGGTGGAGCCCGGGGCTCAATGTCCTCTGCTGCTTTGGTGGCCCTTCAAAGCCCCCTGACTCTGGCCAGTGGTGAGGGCTCAGAGGGGGCATCCAGCAACCTCAGACACCCAAGCCCTGGCAGCTCAGAAGAGAGCACCCCGGTAACCCCAGCATCCCTTCAACCTGTCTCTCATCCCGGGCCGGTGAAGTAGGCTACGGGACAGAAGCAACGAGGTCCTCCAGTCTGCATCTCCAGTATCTCTTCAACCCTCCAGCCAGGCAGACCCAGGAGGGCAGCGGCCACAGCTGTCTCTCATCCTGGGCCAGTGGTGTGGGCTGTGGGAGAGAAGCGGTGAGGTCCTCCAGCCCGCGGCTCCAGCGTCTCTGTTGTCTTCAACCCTGTGGCCAGCCAGCGCCAGGAGGACGGCAGTGGCCGCAGCTGTTTCTCATCCAGGGCAGGTGGTGTGGGCTGCGGGAGAGAAGCAGCGAAGTCCTGCTTCTCTCCCGCAGGTTTTAGCGTTATGTGGTGGAAACGTTATCCGAGGTATTACTGTACTGTAAGAAGTAATGAGATACACAGAGCTGGGATGGGGAGTCCCAAACTGACTCAGAATCTTATCAATTCACAATTGCACTTTAGCTTTTTCAAATACAAGGTAGGCTGAAGAATTAAGCATGCAGTTCATACAAAATGTCTGCTTTGAAGTCCTGTTGATTGCAGTGGGAGAAAGTTGAATGATTTCCTGACTGCTCCTCCTGATGTTAAATGTGCATAATATAGGGTGGATGGTACTGATACAGTAGCTGATTCTCAGTAGCCAGCATTCTTCAGCTCCAGCTTTGATGTTCTGCTGGAACATTGAACACAATTGGCAACATAAAGAGTGACTTAGACAGAAGCCTTGAAGACTCCTTTGAAATCAGTGGTAACTGAAAGCACAGCCAACCAGAGATGAAGTGCCTTCCCACTGAGCTATAAAAAGAAAAAAGAATAAAGGGGTGTTGGGAGCATCAAAGCGGCCATGTATGTTCAAAATTGCTTGAGGCAACTGATTTTATAGGGCTTTGTAGTTGCGTTTATAGTTCTTTGGGATCTGAAGACTTTGGAATATGTAGATAGAATTTCCCATTACTGTATCTCACACACCAAGACAGACTGAATTCACCTACAGAGATCCCTCATCATGCTGTTTTCTCCTGGTGCCATTTCACTTGATGTTATACACAGATATTATCAAAAGAAGCAAATCAAAGGAACCCATCTTCTTTTGAAATGTCTAGCAATGTCATATCAGTTGCAGAAATGACCATTCACCTTTGAAATGTGCCACAGCCCTTCCTCTTCACATTTTAATGCCCCCAAAGTAATCTCTCTTCAAAAGTCCAGGAGTAAACTTTGCTCACTTCCAGGTTTATTTGAAGCTGTATTTTTGGCACGCTGTGCATCCACTCACAGAAGGGGGGCGGGGGAGACAGGGCATTTTAGAAATTCAAAATGGCAATTCAACTTTCTTTTAAAACAAAGGATTTGTGGAGGCTAAAAACAGCCTTAAGGGACACTGCCCAGCTTTGACCTAAAAGGAGAGAGATCCCTTCAAATGGCTTGGGGAAGCACTGAACATGATCATGGGTCAGGAAGGCTGAAAAACAAGAGAAAGGGAGGGCTGAGAAATGAAGTAGCTGGAATACTGATCAATCAGCACTCCACACTGCATTTTGTTGAGGATCACAGTTGTTTTACTATGCGAAGCCATGTTTGGAGGCCTACCTGAGTGGTGATTGATGTCACTATATAATGTGTGTTGTTTTTTTCCAAAGAAAGAGAGGGGCTGCTAGAATTTCTTTGTTGTTGTTTTTTGCTAATAATCTGCACATGACACCCAGGGATGTAATGCCAGGAGAAAGATAATGGTATTATCACAGGCAGCTTTAATTAGCTTTTTTGATGCTCCCCAAACTACTTTTAGTAGCTCAGAGTGATGGAATTTCATCTCCGTTCCATTCTGCTTTAGTGTCCACATTCTTTTAAATGCATCTCCCAGGTTTCCAGAAACCCTGTCAAAGTTGCTTATCCCTAGCTTTGGTGTGTTTGCTGCTTAGGGTTTTCTGGATATTTCTGCTGATACATCCCCCTTGTGCATTATTGGTGGTAATGTTGGCTACTGAAGCAACACTACTCTTAGCAAGAACAACATAGAAAGTGAATGATTTCCCCACCAACAAACACTGCTTCTAGCTGAACCCATCAAATGGCCTTAACAGGCTACCTAAAAGAGAGAGGGAGCACTGCAGACCAAATGTCAATATGCTTTTTGAATGAAGCAGTCCCAGGCAGTTCTTATAAATGTCATCTGAGAATAATTCTATTCCTTGTCCAGCTCCTGGCATGAGGTAGAAAGAGGAGGAACATAATCTGGAAGGAAATCTCTATTATCTCTGCATATTATGGAAATTCTGTTAAAGGTATCGCTGGTGGTTGGCAATTAGAGGAGGAGAGGGACCCAGAAGTTTCTCTCCCTTACAGCATGACATACCAAGGTCTATTCATGATTGGTGGCAAACCAACTCCAATGCAGCTAGGCACTATGGCAAGATCTGCAACTGTCCAGGTGAGCCTTGTTTTGTACCTGCCAGATGGTTTGAGTAAGCTGTTCCCTATGTCTGATTTCTGTGACCTAGAGGAACAAGAGATGTCTGGAATGTACATAAGATCTATGGCTGGATAGTTAATATTGCCATGGATGCAATGGTGGGTTTCTGGTGCTGAAATACCAAGGGCTCCATTTGTTTAGCCGCCAAAGCTTGGTTCTTGCATGGTAGAACACGGTTTTTGCCACTAGCTCCAGTAAGCTGCCCAATGGAGTGCAATGAACAATGGAGAACACTGACCCATTGGTATCATCAAGATGTATCAACTTGTATCATTAGTATCATCAACTTGTATCACAAGACTTTTGAGGATAAAGTGGCACAGTGATTAATGGTGAGATATTTTGTAATCATAGTTTTCACATATCCCTCCGTTACTCCCTGTGGCACTTTATACTCAAAACAGACTTATGTCATTAATTTAAGATCAGAAAAGAGTTTGATGTCCAACCAGGAATGTGAACTTGTATCCCTGCATTCCAAAGTAGTGGCTTTGAGCATGATTAATATCCTTAACTAGCACTCTGTGATCGAAATTATATAGAATTTTTGATTTGCATAGTATCATAAATACAACTGTTTTTAAGGAACCATTTGTTGTTACACGCTGTCAAGTCATCTCTGACCTATGGCAACTCTGAATGAGCAATCTCTAAAATGTCTTGTACTCAAAAGACCTGTTCAGGCCTTGTAGGAAGTCAATCCATCTATTTGGTCTTCCACCTTTTCTTGCTGCCTTTGACCTCTCTCTCAGCAATATTCTCTTCTCTAGAAAATCCTGCTTTCTCATGATGTACCCAAAGTAGGATAGCCTCAATTTAATCATTTTTGCTCAGGGTTGATTTGCTGTAAGATCCACTTCTTCACCTTTCTGGAAATCCCAGGAATCCACAAAACTCTCCTCCAGCACCATAGTTCAAACAAATCATCCACCCCTATTAACCTTCTTTTCTATCCAGTTTTCACACCTGTAAATAATGATCAGGAACACAAGAGTGTAGATCAGTGGTTCCCAACCTTATTTTGTCCATGCCCCATCTAAGCTCTCTAAAAGCTCTCTTGGCTCCCCACCCCATGACATATCATTCTTATTATTAAAAAGTGAACACCTATTCATGTGGAGCAAGCCTAAAAGGCCATTAACTTGGTCTAATTCATTCTCAAATTGCCCCCCAAATTAAATTGCCTCCCTGTGGAGCATGTGCCCCATGTTGGGAACCACGGGTGTAGATCTTGATTTTGGTGTGCAGTTACACATCCCTACATTTGATTATTTTTTCTAATTTCTTTATTGCTGGAGCCAAAGTGAAACATTACCTGTAGTTTCTTAGGAATAGAATATATTGCTGTAGTTTGAACTTTATTGCTGTCATATATGCTTTATTTATTAGCTATCCCATTAATCCTGATTATCAAGAGGTAGTGGAGATACTTTAAATAAAGAAATAATGCAATAAAAGGAATTATTGGGCGGTGGGGGTGTGTGTGTTATGAGAACTCTAATACCATCCTAGCTATTGAGGCTAGACACAGCCTATAATGGTGAGACTCATGGTTAATTCAATGTAAATCTGGCATGGAGATACTTATGAACAACTCCTGCCATCATATTTTACCATTAGCGAGGCTATCTGTGGCTGCACCAAAATATGGTCAGTGGCAGATTCCTCTTTCCTGTACTAGCAGAAGTCCACAGTTTAGTTATCTTAGCACAGTCTGGGAGAAAGGGGCCATTTCTTTAAGACACAATGGAATGACATCAGATTACTCTATGCCTGTCACATGAGATTTTAAGGAGGACAGTTATTTTCCCTCTTATTTGTTTTCTGTTATTCTAAAACAATAAGCAGCTTTTCGAGCAGATGATTAACCTGAATTACTTTAGCTCTGGGCTAAAATACAAATCCTGCTGTCACTCCACATGACCAGTAGATCTAAGCTGATTTGACTCTAATTTTCCACAGATGTTTCATGAATGGGCTGTAATGTTTACAAGGAGACAGCGCTTAACAGAGTCAATTTAGATAGGATCAAATGCAAGGCAGGTAAGGGAGCTGTTTTTTTTCCATCCAGCATGTAAGGCAAAAAAAAAAAAAAGAACAGGTGCTAGTTTAGAAGGTTTACAGAGCAGGAAACGTGGGCAACTTCACGGTTCTCCAGATATTGTTAGACTGCAGCTCCAAACATCTTTCACTATTGCTCATGGTAATTAGGGCTGTTGGATATTGTAGGCTGTATGATGCTCACCTGTTACATTGGATACCATGTAAAAATGTAACAGATCACCCAACCCAAGATGCTGAAGGCCAATCATCGCAAGCAATGTCCATACCCTATTTTTGAGTATCCAGGAGCATCTAGTTGGCTGCTGTTGGAAAATGGTACTGGATGATTTATCTATTCCCCTTCCACTACATTTAGATTTGCCTCAGACTGCTGATGCTGTATTATGTAGTTGTTCTCTTCATTACATTCTTACCAGAAGCCTATATAGTAATAGCAATAGCAATTACACTTCTATACCACCCCATAGCGCTTAGTGCATTCTTTGGGAGGTTAACAAGGTAATTAGCATATTGCTCCCAGCACACTAGGTAATCATTTTATTTACCTCATAAGGATGGAAAGCTGAGTCAACCTTGATCCCAGTCAGGACTGAACTCAAAATGTCAGCAGGCTCAGATCCAGGAAGAGCTTTACGGCAAAACAACATTCTTGAGGGTACACAAGAGCAAAACCAAATTAGAAGATGGAGGAAGGAGCTCACTGGACGGGGTTGTACTGTATGTGCTTCTTTTGTTCTTCTCCATGGTGATAAATGTCTAATTTTTCATTAATGCATAAATGGCCATCTTACTCCATTATGGAAGGACCCAAGTTCAATCCTTTGCATCTCCAGGTTAAAAGAATGCATTTATCAGAATGAGTGGGTTGAAGTGCTGGAGACTTTGCTGTCAAGAATCTACAATGATGAGCTCCAGAAACCATTGTTTGATCTCAGTGTACCAAACTTTTTAATGTCTTGCAGGAGATTAACATTCTATGCAGCACATCGACTTTGAAGAAACATGGGCTGCAATGGCCTTGGGAGGATTTCTGCTTCAGAACATGATCATGATCTAAAATAATCTAGATGAGCTGGATCAGGGTAGTCTTAGCATAAGTCAGTTTCATTCCACCAAATCATGCAGAATGGTAAACAAAACAATTATTGGGTACATGTGACATCATATGCAATAATATTACTCAAAACTCCAACCAATTTCTTTTTTTGACTAATAGAATACCATAGTCAGTGTGGCCAGTAATCATTCTAGCTGGGGTATCTGGAGAGCTGTAATCCAATAAATATAACTTTTCCAAGCTCTGATGTTACTTTCAAGTTATAAACATTGTAGTGTGCAGTTTTCTCTTTATATACATTTGGGATATGCTCAGTCTTGGACAAATTTGTAAATACAAAATGAATCAGTAGGATTTGTGCATTTCCTGAACAGCTACAGGGTGGAGCAGAGAGGCATTAACTGGGCACAGTTGCATTTGCAGGCGCACCCCCCCCAATAACGGACACAGACAACATTGAAAGTGGATAACAGCAAAGGGCCACATTTATTGATTCAATGCCCTAGTCCGAATTATAAATTTGTATTGGTAAAACGACCAATCATAATTCCTAAGGCAAGCAGGCCGAAGTAACACTGGTAAGGTACCACCCAAAAATTGCCAACGGCAATTGGTTACAATGTATCAATTTGTATCAATTTGTTTGTTGACAACAAACAAATTGTTGACCGTAGTCAATAACTAACTCATGACCCCACCCTCTGACGCGTATCCGTGAAATCACAGGGGTGATGCATGCTGGTTAGCAATCATCATCACCCCATCGCCTGGTTCGTCGTTGACCGGACAACGTTTAACTACTTTATTCCTGTCTAGTGTTGTCCAGTCAATTGCGAACCTGCCGGATACTTGTGGGTCATACTGTTTACCTTACCAGTGCTACCCGCCAATGTGACCAAAGTCAACAGTAGGAACACAGAAAGACCCCTATATCAAACCATAGCAACAGTGTGGGATGGGCAAAAAAGCCAGGACCCGGAAGCCAATATGGGTCCCAACCAAAAATTCCCACCCGGCCCCGAAGCGACCAAAATATCACACTGTTAACTAGGGAGGGGGTGGAGGGGAAAAGACTTCTCCGCTCCGTCGCTGAGGTAAAATGGCAGCTCGGCTGCCTCGTGGCCACCCCTTTTATAAGGGAGCTGGCCACGCCCCTAACTACCCGGATTCTCTGTCCTGGGGGGGGGGGCCCGCAAAGGGCGCGGCGGCCATTTTGGCGCCGCGCTTGCATTGCAGGCGCACCCCCCCAATAACGGACACAGACAACATTGAAAGTGGATAACAGCAAAGGGCCACATTTATTGATTCAATGCCCTAGTCCGAATTATAAATTTGTATTGGTAAAACGACCAATCATAATTCCTAAGGCAAGCAGGCCGAAGTAACACTGGTAAGGTACCACCCAAAAATTGCCAACGGCAATTGGTTACAATGTATCAATTTGTATCAATTTGTTTGTTGACAACAAACAAATTGTTGACCGTAGTCAATAACTAACTCATGACCCCACCCTCTGACGCGTATCCGTGAAATCACAGGGGTGATGCATGCTGGTTAGCAATCATCATCACCCCATCGCCTGGTTCGTCGTTGACCGGACAACGTTTAACTACTTTATTCCTGTCTAGTGTTGTCCAGTCAATTGCGAACCTGCCGGATACTTGTGGGTCATACTGTTTACCTTACCAGTGCTACCCGCCACACGGAGGGGCTTCAAAGAAGACCTGACGCCCCACCCCCAGACCGTCAGCTCGGTCAACAGGCCTGCTCGCCAATCACCCAACAGGAGGTCCATACCCCCTCGCGACAGATGGACCCCATCCCCTGCGTACAAGTCATAATTTTGTAGGCTAATATCGGGGTGATGACTGACCCGTCCCAAGCCCTGTCGGCAAGAAACCGCGCCACCGCCCTATCGACCGCGCGCCTAGCGCGGTCAAGGGCCAGGAGGTTAACGCCCCCTCTGTAAGAATGGCGCGGGACAATGTCCGACCAAACCAGGGTTGTGGCAGGCCAGACATAATGCAAGTAGGCGAGTTCCTCGCAAATCGCATGCTTGAGCGATAAGCCGGTGACCTGGCCCAAATCATTGCCCCCCAGGTGGATGATGAGAATGTCAGGCGGGTCAGCACCCAGGCCAGAAAAAAGAAAGGCCGCAGCTCCCGCCATAACATCCCAGGCTTACCATGGCATGTGAGACTGGCGTGTTCACCCAGTCCCAGTCGGGGTCCACTCTGTCGCCGCAGCGTAACGCGCTGCCCTGTGCACCTATCTGTGGCCCACCAGCCATACTGTCACCGGTGTAATACGACACCCAGGGTCTGTAAGAAAATTGAGAAAAATTGAGAAAAAGGCGGTAAGGTGACTGGATTGGTACTCGTGGCGGAAGTGGGCGCACATAAAACTGAAAACATTGCGAGCCCCACCTCCCCATGCTGCGTATGTCAGCCCCAGAGTACCCAAAAGCAGCTGCTGTAGATGCTGCACCAATACGGAATGAATGTGTGCCATAACGGGCACCTGGTAGGCCCACCCTGGTGAGGGCTCTGGCTGTCACCTTCCAAAACTGAAATTTAGTAAGGGGAGACCCATCTTGGTGACAGAAAAACGGGCTGTGGTGCATGCCACGCAGTGCCAGGAATTCCTGTAGGGCACCAACCGGACAGATGTCTGCCAAAGAACACCGTAGCAGTCTTACACCACTGCCTACGCCATGCTGATCTGTCTTAGAGGAGCGTATCCTCAACTGGGCCCAGTCTTTGGCAACATAGACATCCTCGAGTTCCAGTGCCCTACAACTTGCATCCGCCTTATACAGCATCTCAAGCTCGCTGTCGCGGAGCGCTCCAAAAAGGCCACCGTTGTAGCTGCATGAAGTGGGCTGCCTCATTTCCAAAACAGAGGCCAGGCCAGCCCCGAGCCAATTGGGTAAAAAACCCTGGGAAATCTTGCATCCGCCTTACTCAGCATCTCAAGCTCGCCGATGCGGAGGGCTCCAAAAAAGGCCACCGTTGTAGCCGCATGAAGTGGGCTGCCTCATTTATCAAAACTGAGGCCAGGCCAGCCCCGGGCCAATTGGGTAAAAACCCTGGGAAAATCTTGCATCCGCCTTACTCAGCATCTCAAGCTCGCCGACGCGGAGGGCTCCAAAAAGGCCACCGTTGTAGCCGCATGAAGTGGGCTGCCTCATCTATCAAAACAGAGGCCAGGCCAGCCCCGGGCCAACTGGGTCAAAAACCCCCTGGGTAAATGGGGTGGCGGTCGCCCGGGAAACGCCCGGGCACGCGCACCCACCCTTCCCAACATGTCTCACCCGGAAGTCATTGGTGCTGTCCACACGACCTCCCACTTTGGCCATAAAAGCCAACCCAACAGCTGAGATGCTATGGTGCGTGGTGTGAGGCCCTGGGCATACAGGTAAACCATGAACCGCAGAACATGGGCTACTGGAATCGGCCAGGTTCCTGGCAGTCGGAATCGGGTACATAATACTCTAAAGGAACTAAATGTGTGGTGATACGCCTTACTCATGCATAGCGCTAGTGACAGGCCAATCGCCCGGTTCACCTCTCCTTGCCAACGGTCCCTCTCTCATCCGGTAGTGGCGAGGGAAATTCCTCCGCATCCGGGGGCCGAGGCACGGAACCGGGAGATCTGCAGGCGGGACAAAGCAGCAGCAATATCATTATCAACCCTTGGTACTTGCCTGGCCCTGAAAGGAACGTTGGGGCACAGGTTGCATAACACAAACCCACGCACTAGCTCCATAACCCCGGGCAATTTGGAAATCTGTGCAGTGACGATGCGGATAACAGCCGCGTTGCCATTCCAAAATTGCACAACCGAGTTGGCCCACCCCTTGCCCCATAGCATCAAAGCACCCAGGATAGGGAAATATTCCAGATACGTGAGACCATGCAGGCGACCCTTGCCTGCCCCAGATGGTGGCCACCCACCATAGGCCGACTTCCAATTGAAGTACATCCCAGAAACCCAGGAATCCTGAGGCATCGGACTGCATCTGAAAGCCAGGGGGAGCCATGAAATCAAACCCCAAAATGACACCCCGTTGAACTACCTCTGGGCCTATGGCCAGACAAGCACGTCTGCCCCAATACCCCGGGTAAATCTGAGCCTGTGGCGGTGCCTGGATAATCCCGCTATGGCGTCGCACCAGCGCAGAGCAATTGCCCTGCCCGGTGCGACGACCCTGCCAGCGAAATTGGGGTGACCATGTAGCACCAGAAATTCCCTCCATGATGCCATGCACTCAGCCAGCAAGACCGAGACAAGGGCCACTAGCCTTGACACCTTATCCCGCTGCAACCTAGAATCCTGCGCTATTGTGTTACTCTCCACCCCAGGAATACTAGCTGTGGAGATGGGCCCTCGGTCTTTTCGGGCGCTAAAGGGACACCAAGTTCCTCCATTAGCGTCTGAAATGTGTTGAGGAGACGTGGGTACGTGTCCCAGCCCCGTTCAGCCCCGAATAAAACCATCCAGGGATTGGGCTACAGACCGGGACCCTGACCTGCGAACAAAAGCGCAATCTAGGAAAGTGGTGAAACGCTCGAACACCGAGCCCCAATGGGATAGCCAAAAGGCATGGCATCATTGAAATAATGTGCTCCCCGGGACGGGGGTGCAGGGACAGTGCCAACGACCCTGCCCGCATAAACCCCTTTTGTGAAAGCTGGCAGCAGCCACCTCCTCCCTCCCCTCAAGGGATAAAAGATTGGGGGGGAGCCCTTCGGTGAACTAAATCCCTCTGCGACAGTCTTGCGAGCCCCCTTGTCTGCCCCACCCTCTGCCTATTTCGCATTCTTCTAGGCCTGGAACAGGCAGAGGCCGCATGGGAGCCAACACAGGTGGGACACTCCTGTCTGTCTATACAAGTCCTCCCATTAGAGGAGCCATTGGACAAGAAAGTCCAGCACGGCAGGCGGGCCGGAACCCCCCGCCCCGCCCCATGGCAGGTGACCTATGTTGGGGCCGCCCGCTGAACCGCATGCTCACAATGGTATATCTCCCCGGGCACAGGGCACGTGGGCGTTAAGTACAAAAGCCGCAGTCTCTGGCCTGGCTCATCCCGTCTAACCCCAAGGTGTGTGGGAATCCGCCTACGGCATTCCTCGTCACAAGCCAACCACGCTGAGCCCGTAAAGTAAACCATTGCCCGGCAGATGTTGTCCAAATACTGGACCATCGGAATCGCCATATCCGGCCGGGCCCTGAGGTACACCGCCATGCCTATGATGCAGGCCGGCAACCATTTGGCCCACATACTTGGTGGCTTGTGACAACGTGCCTGCCACTATCCTTCTTATTCCGCCCCTCCATCTATCCTTGGAGGGCGCCTTGTCTAAGGTGAGCAGACATCCACATATTCCCCTCGTCCAACTTACTCCCTGGCGGCCTGTGCCAAGTGGTCATTCAGCGTTAAGGAATAGGAGCTTAGACTGAAGCAAAGGGAAGCCCACGAGGAAAAATCGCTACCAAAAGGCTTCCCGGTAAGGTAAAGAGCGACGGAGACACAGGGGAAAAGACTTCTCCGCTCCGTCGCTGAGGTAAAATGGCAGCTCGGCTGCCTCGTGGCCACCCCTTTTATAAGGGAGCTGGCCACGCCCCTAACTACCCGGATTCTCTGTCCTGTGGGGGGGGGGGGCCCGCAAAGGGCGCGGCGGCCATTTTGGCGCCGCGCTTGCATTCTAATGTCAGGAAAGAGGAAGGATGGAGGAGTGGGGAAAGATGGAAAGTGTAGAGAACAGCAGGCTATCTGCATGTCCTTTTAAGAGGAGATAAAATATTTCTGTACCCATTTCCTTTTTGAAGTTGGTCACTCACTCTCTATCCCATGACAGCCTTAGGAAGTTCCTTTTCTCACAAGTTAGATAGGGGCTTTCTCCTGGTGGCTGGAAAACACTACAGCTACTCTGCAGATTGCCTCTGCCTCAGCATAAAGCTCACCTGTTCACTGTACAAAATTCAGTTAATGAACTGATCTTGCCATTTTCATTCCCCTATTCTCAGGTATGGATTTTTTTGTGTAGAAGAAGAAATGCACAAATATTAACATAAATCTAGGCAAGGATCAGATCTGAGTGTGCCCAGAAGGGCACTGGACAGGTTGGGCAACAATCTTTGTGGCCTTCAGGGCCGTAGCCAGGGAGTCCAGGGGATGAAAACCCTCCTGAGCTAACAGCCCGCCCCCAACCCATGTGCCATGGTGCCAATGTTATATATGTGAGTATGGCATTGTTACCCCTCCTGGAAATTTTTTGCTCCTCCTGAATATCCCCCCCCCCCAATCTAGAATCCTGGCTACGGGCCTGGTGGCTTTTCAGGAGATAAGGATTGGGATGGTGGTAATATACATCCCTAATATAGATCTTATTTTTGCTGTGGTTGTTAGCCTTTGACCAACCCTTCGCAAGCAGTCTTTGGTCTTTCAACCTCTTCCCACAGTTGGCTATTGTTTTTCTTAATGGCAGAATTCTATTATGGGCAAGCTGATCTCCCTTGACAGCAATCAGCAATCATATTTATTAGCTGACTGCATCCACTAATTGCCATTTAGCAAAGTCAGACAGATCTATGATTAAATAAAAAAATACACACTTGAAAGGATTCTTTTATAGTCTGTTTCCTGCCCACCCCATCCCAGTCAGCTAAATTGTTTTTGTAATTAATTTAAAGTGTACGAATTGTCCCACACAATAGCATTTTTTAAAAAGTAGGTTATTTGCTGTATTTTGGAGCGTACTTATTATAATTGCCTTACATTTGTGATAGTAGAAGTCATAAAGTGTTTTATTGATATTTCTGTGGTATTTAGAATATCACTCTCTTTGTAGTCATTGCATTCTGCTAAGATTTCTTTTTCTGTTAATTCTTTTATTGAGCCAATTAATGCAAGTGATAGTTGTACATCTGGTGATAATAATCCTGCTTCTGTTGGGAGCATATTTCCGTCTTTGTTTCCTAGATATTGAAGTATATTAAGACCATAATCCACAAAATGTTTACTCAAGGGCAATTTAATTGAAATCCAATTTTGTTTGAGGGGTTTCCTCCAGTAACGCATAGTAAATCATTTGTAGGTTGCCAATAGATCTGCAACAAACTGTCTGTTTACAATGCTAGCCAATCTATTACATTTCTTATCTCCTTTCCCAACATCTAGTTTTCTTTTTTATTTCTCCAATAGCCAACATTTTCTGCTCATTAAATTCTCATTTGGCTGTGTTGTTGTTTTTTGCTCCTCTCCAGCATATGTCTCTGTGCAAAAGCATTGAATAGGCATTACAAGAATTGATTTTCACTAAATAGTATCTGGCTGTGGAGCCAAAGGTTGGGAGTTCAATTCCCCACAGTGCCTCCTGGGAGATGAGCCAGCCTGTGTAGTCATCACAGTTCAATGATGCTCACAGAAGAAGGGTAAACCCTTTGGTGTATTCTCTCTCTAGAAAACCCTAGAAAGGGATTTCATAAATCAGAACTGATGTGATGGTATAAAATTAACAGTTCAAGCCCTAACCAAGGACCTAAGAACTGTTAAGGTAATGTCTGTGTATGCATGAAGTTCCTAGTAGTTTTTTTTTTTTGAGAGTAAGGATATTCAAGTCTGATAAGTCAAACATTTTCAGATGTCTAGGATAGTGGTGGCCAACCTTGGCACTCAAGATGTTTTTGAACTTCAATTCCCAGAAGCCCTGATCAGCTGGTGTGCTAACTTGGGCTTCTGGAAAATGAAATCCAAGTACACCTGGAGTGCCAAGATTGGCCCCCACTGATCTAGGGAGTCCTTTAGGTTTTGCTCCAAGGGCTCTGCTCACTATGGGAACAGCAACAGATTTCTTCCTCCATAGACGCTTGACTTCAATGTGCAAATCACAATATTTTGTGATTTTCTCCAGTTGTTTGTCTTCAATTCATGCATCTCCTGGTATAGCAATGTCAATAAACCAGACCTTCTTCTTTTCCACAACAGGTGTGTTGTGAGTAGAGATGTAAAGGGAAAATTGGGGTTTTCCCTCAGGAAAATTGGGAAGGGAAAATTGACTAGGGGAGGGGGAATGGGGAAACTGGAGGAAAACGCAATCAATGCTTCTACAGTTCATGGGCATGAGTTATTTTGAAAGAAAAGTCTTTAACAGCCTGGGAGCATACAATTCCACCTGATACAGAGCACCATAAACTCGCATAAGTCATGCACTAGAGATGTAAACCTTCTGGGAATTTTGAAAGGAAGAAAGTTTGCACAAGTAAAGCATGTCAAGTGTGCAGGGAAAAATAAATGCATTTAAAAAAACAATAGATTTTTCCAAAAATGTCCTCCTTTTTATTCCTTTGAATTTTATTTCAGATAGTACTTCGCAAAATCATTCCACGGCTTACGTTACAAAATGAAGTTTGCATATACCATTAATGAAGTAAAATATTTCTTTTACCAACAAAGAAATACAATAATCAATTTAACTGAACTAATGGATTAATTATAATTGGAAATTTTACACTAACAAAATTCAGTGAGTAAGTAGAGGATAACAAAGTAATGAGTTTTTTACATTTACTTTACGTTCCCAAAAACTTCTACAATTTTAATTACTTCCACACTAATCAGATGAGTCAAAACTTGCACTTTCTTCAGCTTCAGTTGTAATGACACTACTGTATTCTATTGAACACCCATCACTTTTCTTTTCCTCCAGAAGCAGGTGGGAATGGATAGTCACTAATTTATTGACTTTTGTATTCATCAAATGATTTTGAGCCGTAGTGTGTTTTCCCATAGGCAGACCAGATGCGTTCAGAAGACACTGACATTGGAGGAGTGGATAACAGTTTTGTGGCCACACCACCACTAAGAATCTGAATTTTGCAGAGCCCCTTCCACCATGCAAGTGGTGAAGTTCTCTCTACACTTTCCCACAAAAACTGCTTGCTCCAAAAACCCATCTTTGCCTTGTATTTGCTATGTTTGCAATGACTTTGCCCCAACCATGTCCCATTTCTTCAGAATTATTTGTTACGAATTCCATTGCCCTAGAGACCTCATCATCTGATAAGTGTATTCCTTGGAAAATGGATCAACTAGATTAGCTGCAAAATGAATATCTCCAGAACAAAAGTTCTTTCTTTCCCTTATTATTTCCAAAAATCTCTGCTCCTCATTCTTTAGTCTGGGTGTTTTTACTAACAGTCCTTCGGTCCTGTTATTTTCCTTGTTATTTCAGAAAACATTTCAGGTACCTGAAATAAATGTGTGTTATCAAAGTCTATTCTTGCTATACCAGTAGTTATGGGTTTCAGAAAAGCAGCTGTAGATTCTACACGAACCCAGAATACATCATTCTCTAAAACAATCTTTCTTATTTGTTTATCAAGTGGTAAACCATCTTGAATAAAAGTTGCTTGTAGAGATTCCTTTATATCCAGGAGACTTTTCAGCATTATCGTTATTCCTCCCCATCTGGTAACAGATGGCAGTTTCAGTGTTCTTGCAGAATTTTTCTGAGAACCCTTTACTTTTCTCCTTTTGAATGCTCATGAATGTTGTTGAATGATGTGATGTTTCTTAACAAATTTGAAAATTTTCTTAGCATCTGACTGAAGATCTTCCATTGCCTTTAACTTCATTATGTCATGAAATAGCAAAATTAAACTATGTGCTGCACAACCAAATGTTTTCACTTGCAGAAATTTTTCATGAATGATGTTTCATGGGTGCTAAAAGTATTTTTTAGTTTCTTATATATGAAAAACGTATTTTATTACATATTAATCTTAACCAAATATGCATTTTTGTACTGTTTATACACATATAAAATACAAAATCTGAATGTAATTTGCAGAAATTACAAAAAAATAGTATTTTCCCAATTTCCCCCAATTTTTCCGGATTTATTACTCAAAATTCCTGGGTTTCCCCCCTCCTCTCCTCTAGTTGTGAGTGTGATGTCTATCTGTTTGAATTTTAAAGTCTCACAGGATCTTGACAATCTCATTTTTAAAAACTTTCTCTGCTTAATGTTCCCAATGATTTTTATTGCATTCAAATCCAAACTTCTGGCAAAGTTTCCAATGAATAATTTGTGCAACCCTGGAGCCAACCAGGCCTCTGCGGTGGCTGGGAGTACTATAACATCAGGACCAATGGCAGCAAAGTCTTCAATAGACAAAGAGATCCTCACCACCACTGCTATACTGTCCAGTGATCAGCCAGGTTAAAGAGTTTACTGTTGATTAGCAGCAGCGGCAGCCAAGCAGCACAATAGAAGCGGCGATCAGGTTTTTATACAAAGAATATACAAAGAACCAGTTGTGGGCATCAGCAGGTTCGCACCAGTTCACCAGAGCTGGTAGCAGAAATTCTGGCTGGCCCCGTCCATCCAGGTTTTGAAATAAAGTAGTCCTAATTCAGGTGCAATGCAGGGCTTTCCCCTTGGCCACGCCCACCATACAACACCCACAGAGTAGGTAGTAAAAAAAATTACAGCCTACTGTTGGATCGGGGCTCGATGTGGGCTGGAGGGTCCCGGAGGAGACTGGTCAAGCAAGACATGTGAGGCAAGATGGAACGAAGACCAGTGTTTATTCATCAGAAAGCAAAAGACTTTATACCTGCCTGGCTTGGCTGCGTGCATACGTTACACGCGTCCGTTTACAGGAAAGCCCTGAGTCTGCACATCATGATTACACAAGTTACTAATTAGGGATGACTTTACCGGGGGAAGTTTCTTATCTAGCTAATTAACTACCGGGGACATGCATTGTTAGTTGTTATCGGGAGCAAACAAGTGGCTGAAGTTGACTCTAAGGCTTAGAGCTTCTGCAGATGCGAGATTACTCATTACGTGCCTATCGAGCTAACCATCTGGCAATCTTTGGCCCTCTATTGTCCTAGCTGCCTGTCAGGTCAGCAATCGGTGAATCAAACTATATCTAATATTCCGCTCCCCAATTTCTGTCCCCTCGAAACCAACAGCTTTAAGGAGTGCTCTCCCATAACTGCGGTTCTGTCAGGGACAGCTGTGCCAATTGTGTATGCGGAATCCACACTCCCCCTTTATTTGTTTAATTGGACCTGACAGACAGCTCAGTGCAAGAGTGGCATCAGGTGACGTGGAGTGAGGACATCCTGGGGTTTCCTCCATGGGGGACACATTGACATCAGTGAGGGAATACATTGTGCGAAACAACAGACCGCTATCCCCAATATTGTCACACCAACAATCACCTTGAGAGTTGTTTGTAGCCATTCCCATGGAAACCACGACCATAATGAATTCCACCACCCCCACGCAGCATCTTCCTTGATATTCTTAACCAGGGTATGGAGATCTGTGATCTGGCTCTGTACCTTGTGAGAGTTATCCATGAGGTTAAAGCAACACATGCCATGGACTGTCTCGCAACCCAAATGGTGTAAGAGCAGGAGGTAATCAATGGCTGCTCGATCATCCAATATGGCATGGCGAAGCTCCGTCTGCTCTTGATTGAGCAGCGCTATTGCCGAGGAGGTATGGTTAATGGCTTTTGCCAAAGCGCAAGCCAATTGACCAATCCTGTGTGCATTGCCTACGGCTAAGCCTGGCATGCCGAACAAGCTGACTGCCAATGAGACATACTCAGCTTTGCTCAGAACCCTGATATTGCTGTCACATGAACTGTCTAACTGGGTGGCACGAACATGCCGTGTGTGAGCAGATACATCGGTGCTTGGGACAACCATATCCTTAGTGGGAAGCAACAGTGTCAAACGACTGATACAACAGAAGAAATCAGATACATTTGCAGGAATATAGTTCCAAGTATGTTGGTTACATGTAAAAAACCAGCCTGAAGGCAAAGTGACGTGAACAAACATTGAGTTAATAGCCTCTGGGTTATTACAAGACCAAGTGCTGTTGCCGGGGTCGAGGCAATGGTGATGTGGCCCTTTGACCGTGGAACAGCCGGTCATGCGAGCACAAGTTGAGTTCGGGCTGATCACCACTCGGGGAGTGTACAGAGTGGCCGCATCAGCCGGTAGGATTTTGGTGACTTGGGTTCCCCAGTGCGCATATGTCGAGTATGTGGTCTTGTGAAATGGGCCAAATATCCGCTTCACTAACCAGTCACCGTTCCTGATGCGCGCATCTGGGGAGTGACACACTGGGATGAGACAAGTACTAAGAAGAGAGGCAGAATCGGTGGTCTGCCTCAGGCAAAAATCAGACTGATTGACGAGGTTCGTCAATCTTTCCCAGATGTTGTAGTGCAGCCGGGCAGAGAGATCTCCACCTGGCATCAGGTTTTCCGCTTCCAATGAAGCGGCTTGAACCCCTCCCCCCATAAGCAAGGAAAGGATCAAGATGATCGTCAAGGAATTGAAGGTGATCTGGGACCAAACTGCAACCATGATGTTCTCCGGCGTTGGTTCCACATTCTGCTGCTGCACGATGTCAGTCGCCTCCTGGCACAGGGACTTGACCATCCCCTAGGTGATCTTCGGCACTGGCATCTGCTGTCGTTGCCTCCTCCGCTTGGTTTTCCCCATCAGGGTCAATCCCTTCACCTCCGGCAGCGGATCCGGGAATGCCTGGCTCCACGCCATTGGACTCAAGATGAGGCTTGACACAGTGAGCTGGAACCCAGATGACACCTGTAGGAGACATAATTGCAGCATACCCTCTTCCCTATGTTATGAGTGGTGCCGGGCCCCTCCAAGAAGGATCTGATGGCACTCAGTAATGCACCAGAGGACACGGGAGAGCCTCAGTGCGATGGAAGTGCTTCTCCTGCGTAGTGTAATCTGAGAAAACATTGAGGTGATTGTACGTGAACATCTTGTTCAGACAATGCTGTGCCTGACCCTGATTTTTGGGGAGGGCTAGTTCCCCCCTTTCTGTTTGTTTGTCAATGAAGGACTTAAGCGTCCAATCCACCCGCTCCACAATCACCTGCCCTTGCGGATTGTATGGAATGCCAAAAGTGTGCTTAATGTCCCAGGTGGCCATAAACGTGGCCAGCTGCCTGGAGCTATAAGCCGGACCATTATTGGTTTTCACATGCCGTGTTTTGCCCATGGCCGCGAAGCAGGAGAGGAGATGCTGCTCCACATGGGAAGCCGTTTCTCCCTTCTGAGCAGTAGCCCAAACAAACTGTGAGAATGTGTCAATGTAAACGTGCATGTACAGCCATCTCCCAAACTGCAGAATGTGTGTGACATCCATCTGCCACACCTGGTTGGCCTCTGTCCCTTGTGGGTTGACCCCCCACAAGGGCCACCCCTGTGCAATGCGGGCAGGAACGGACTATGCCCTGGACTTGGGAAAGTGGCAGGTTGAACTGCCGTGCAAGTACTTTGGCATTTTGGTGAAAAAATGCATGACTTTGAATCGGAGTCGTGAGGACTCCCAAAACTGACCTCTGCTGAATGTCCTTTGCGGCCGCATCCACTCTACTATTGGCCACAGAAATCGGGCCAGGTAAATCCTGGTGACTTCTAATGTGGGCAATATAGAGCGCTTCGGTGCGGTTCCCCAAATGAAATTGAGTCGTGAGGAAAAGACCTAACAAACTTTTGTCTATCGCGGGAGTGATGTAGGCTCCCGGTAGACTGTGAAGCAAATTCCGGACATACTGGCTGTTAGTAATGATGTTCAAGCATTCTTTGGCAAAGGTGCGCAAGGCAAGATTCACTGTTGCCAATTCCACCCGCCGCGCGGATTTCTGCAGAAGAGTCAGAAGCGTATGCCAAGCCTGGCCCTCCTGCCAAGTAAGAACACCATGTGTTCGACCCCCATCTGTGAACACCGTCCTGGCACCCTAAAGTAGAACCAGGGACAATAACTCACACAAACTGACTGTCTGCGTTTGAAGCGAGACAAGTCTGGGGTCTTTTGGCAAATGGTATGCCAAACATCCTGTGAATCCTTTCAATGCAATCAGGAGTGAGTCACCGAGCTACATCAGCTGCTGGATCTGATCCTTGGTGAATGGAACAACGATTTTTGCTAAATCGTCCCATGAGATATCCCTTGCTCTCAACCTTCCTCAGTAAATCACTGTGGAGACCAGTTCCTATGGAGGAACGATGTTTTGGGAAGAGGTGTGTGGTAAATACACGCATTCCACGATATTCGCCCCTCGCTTGGAGTCTACCCCTAGACCTCCGGTGAACATGGCTCCAGCTCGGACTATGTACAGGTTCAGAACAGGAGCGTATGCCGCCTGACTAATCCTGTCCACCCATCTCTGGCTGAGGACTTGGTTGACCTTCTCGAGAGTCAAGCGAGCCTCTCGAGGAATGTGTATCTGATCTGCTGGCTGCTTACCTAGCGTTAGCAGCGAGAAGAACGGCTTCAGGAGTTCTGTTGTTGTTCAGTCGCACAGTCGACTCCGACTCTTTGCGACCCTATGGACCATTGTTCTCCAGGCGCCTCTGTCCTCCACCATCCCCCTCAGCCCTCCCAGCTCTGTGCCCATTGTGTCTACAATGCCATCTAGCCATCTCATCCTTGGCCTCCCCCTTCTTCTTTTGCCCTCCACCTTTCCCAACATCAATGCCTTCTCAAGTGAATCCTCCCTTCTCATTTGATGTCCAAAGTACTTTAGTTTCATCTTTACTATTTGGCCTTCCAGTGAGCAATCCAGGTTAATTTCTTCTAAGATTGACCTATTTGTTCTCCTCGCTGTCCAGGGGACTCTCAAAACCCTCCTCCAACACCACATTTCAAAGGCATCTATTCTTCTACGTTCAGCCTTCCTAATTGTCCAGCTCTCACATCCGTACATCACTACTGGGAAAACCATTGCTTTGACTATTCTAATTTTTGTTTGCAATGTGATGTCTCTGCTTTTCACTATGTTCCCCAGGTTTCTCATCGCTTGTCTCCCAAGGATCAGTCGCCTTTTTATTTCATGGCTACAATCCCCATCTGCAGTGATCTTTGATCCTAAGAATGTAAAATCTGTCACTGCTTCTACTTCTTCCCCGTCTATTTTCCAGGAACTGATGGGGCCTGTTGCCATTATCTTGGTTTTCTTGATATTGAGTCTCAAGCCAGCTTTTGCACTTTCCTCCTTCAGCCCAATCAAGAGATTCTTTAGGTCTTCCTCACTTTCTGCCATTAGGGTGGTATCGTCTGCATATCTCAGATTGTTGATGTTTCTCCCAGCGATTTTAATCCCATATTGTGATTCCTCCATCCCTGCACTGCGCATTATGTGCTCTGTGTATAGGTTGAATAAGCATGGTGACAAAATGCAGCCTTGTCTTACTCCTTTTCCTATTCCAAACCATTCTGTCATTCCGTGTTCTGTCCTAACTGTTGCTTCTTGGTTCATGTACAGATTTCTCAGGAGGCATATGAGGTGCTCTGGTATTCCCATCTCTTTAATTACTTGCCACATCTTGTTGTGGTCCACACAGTCAAATGCCTTAGTGTAATCAATAAAACAAAAGTAAACTTGTTTCTGGTATTCCTTTGTTTTCTCCATGATCCAGCGTATGTTGGCAATGTGGTCTCTAGTCCCCCTGCCTCTTCTAAAACCAGCCTGCACCTCTGGTAATTCTCTCTCCACATGTTGCTGAAGTCTATCCTGTATTATCTTGAGCATCACCTTGCTGGCATGTGGGATGAGCGCGATTGTTCGATAATTTGAACATTCTTTGGCATTGCCCTTTTTTGGGATTGGGACGTATACTGATCTTTTCCAATCCTGTGGCCACTGTTTTGTTTTCCAAATCTGCTGGCATATTGAATGCAGTAGTTTGACGCCATCATCTTTTAGCGCTTTGAAGAATTCAACTGGGATACCATCATCTCCACTAGCTTTGTTGTTTGCAGTGCTTTTTAGGGCCTTTATGATTTCGCTCTCCAGGATGTCTGGCTCAGGTTCTACTTCTTCATCATTGTGATTGTCAGGAGTGTTGAGGTCCTTTTTGTAGAGTTCCTCTGTGTACTCTTTCCATCTTTTCTTAATCTCTTCTGCATCAGCTAGCTCCTTTCCTTCTTTGTCCCTTATCATGGTCATTTTTGCTTTAAATGTTCCCTTAATTTCCCCGATTTTTTTGAAAAGATCTCTGGTTCTGCCTCTTTTGTTGTTTTCCTCCATTTCTCTGCACTGTTCTTTTAGGTAGTTTTCCTTATCTCTCCTTGCTTTTCTTTGAAATTCTGTGTTCAAATGATTGTATTTTTTCCTTTCTCCTTTGACTTTTGCGTTCCTTCTTTCCTCTGCTATTTTAAGAGCCTCATCAGACAACCACTTTGCTTTCTTACTCTTCTTTTCTTTTGGTATGGTTTTCTTTGCTGCTTCCTGCATGATGTCCCTCATCTCTGTCCATAATTCTTCTGTCACTCTATCTATTGAGTCTAAGCCATTGAATCTGTTCATCACCTCCACTGCGTATTCTTTAGGGATGCTGTCTAGGTGATATCTTTCTGGTCTCCGTGTTTTCCCTATTTTCTTTAGCCTAAGCCTGAATTTCGCGATCAGTAGGTTGTGATCTGAGCCGCAGTCTGCTCCAGGTCTTGTTTTTGCTGACTGTATAGAGGTTCTCCATCTTTGGCTGCAGAGTATGTAGTCAATCTGGTTTCGGTGTTGGCCATCTGGTGATGTCCATGTGTAAAGTCGCCTCTTGTGTTGCTGGAAGAGAGTGTTTGCTATGACCAGTGTGTTCTCTTGGCAGAACTCTATCAATCTTTGCCCTGCTTCATTCTGTGTTCCAAGACCGAACTTGCCTGTTATTCCTTCCACTTTTTGATTGCCTACTTTGGCATTCCAGTCTCCTAAAATAATTTGGACATCATTTCTTGGTGTCTGTTCTATGAGGTGTTGTAAGTCTTCATAGAACTGGTCCATTGTGGCTTCATCTGCACCAGTGGTTGGTGCGTATATTTGGATCACAGTGACATTGAAAGGTTTGCCTTGAAATCTGACTGACATCATTCTGTCATTTTTGATGTTGTATCCCATTACTGCTTTTCTCACTCTTTTATTGACAATTATGGCTACTCCATTTCTTCTAAGGTTTTCTTGCCCACAGTAGTAGATATGATGGTTTCCAGAGCTGAATTCACCCATCCCTGTCCATTTGAGCTCACTGATGCCCAAGATGTCAATGCTTATTCTTTCCATCTCATTTTTTACCACTTCCAGTTTACCTTGGTTCATTGATCTCACATTCCATGTCCCTATGCAGTATTGCTCCTTACAACATTGCATTTCCCCTCCCCCTTTCCTGTCCCTCCCCTTTCTCCCCTCTGAGGTGTAAAGCATCCTGTATCACCTAGCCTGCCCTTTTGTTTTGCCTTTTGTTTTGGTCAATAGGGTTCTCTTGGCAAGGTTTATGGCGTGGTTGCCGGTGTCTGCGCCATTTTTCTCTCCTCATACATTTTATCACAGTTTTTTAAAAGTTTAAAAACATTTAAGACAACATATTATCATGCATATTATCACACTTTAAAACACAGTCTCTATGTCAGTTTCTGTATTTAGTTAGTATAAAGTCTCTATGTCAGTTTCTATATTAAGTCTTCTACATCTGCATATCAGATACTTATCCTTTGCCAGGGAATCTGAGTCTCGCCCCCTGCTTTTCCTCCTCTGCCCTCTTCCCGTCTTTCAGTTGGTCTTTTCTTGGCCTTTCTGCTGCTCAACCGGCTCTCCTCCTCCTCCTCTTCCTCACCCCCCCCGGCTGGGGGTGGTTGCCCGGCGGCCGCGCGGCTGGCCCTTCTGCCACTCGCTCTCCCAGCTGGCTGGCTGGCTCTCCTCCCCACCCCTCGGCTGGGGGTGGTTGCCCGGCGGCCGCGCGGCTGGCCCTTCCGCCGCTCGCTCTCCCGGCTGGCTCTCCTCCCCACCCCCCGGCTGGGGGTGGTTGCCCGGCGGCCGCGCGGCTGGCCCTTCCGCCGCTCGCTCTCCCGGCTGGCTCTCCTCCCCACCCCCCGGCTGGGGGTGGTTGCCCGGTGGCCGCGCGGCTGGCCCTCCCGCCGCTCGCTCTCCCGGCTGGCTCTCCTCCCCACCCCCCGGCTGGGGGTGGTTGCCCGGTGGCCGCGCGGCTGGCCCTTCCGCCGCTCGCTCTCCCAGCTGGCTGGCTGGCTCTCCTCCCCACCCCTCGGCTGGGGGTGGTTGCCCGGCGGCCGCGCGGCTGGCCCTTCCGCCGCTCGCTCTCCCGGCTGGCTCTCCTCCCCACCCCCCGGCTGGGGGTGGTTGCCCGGTGGCCGCACGGCTGGCCCTTCCGCCGCTCGCTCTCCCGGCTGGCTCTCCTCCCCACCCCCCGGCTGGGGGTGGTTGCCCGGTGGCCGCGCGGCTGGCCCTTCCGCCGCTCGCTCTCCCAGCTGGCTGGCTGGCTCTCCTCCCCACCCCTCGGCTGGGGGTGGTTGCCCGGCGGCCGCGCGGCTGGCCCTTCCGCCGCTCGCTCTCCCGGCTGGCTCTCCTCCCCACCCCCCGGCTGGGGGTGGTTGCCCGGTGGCCGCGCGGCTGGCCCTTCCGCCGCTCGCTCTCCTGTATCTAGCCTGTATCTAGCCTGAAATACGGCTGGCCCTTCCGCCGCTCGCTCTCCTGTATCTAGCCTGTATCTAGCCTGAAATCTTCTGTATCTAGCCTGAAATACGGTCTAGCCCAATTGATATTCCCCAGAATCTGCTGCAATTCTACAAGTGTGACTGAGTCTTTGAGGTTAATATGTGGCAAAACTGGTGCCGCAAAAGAACAGAGAAGCCGATGGCCCAAGTATGAAAAGGGCTTGGTCCTCTGAACTTTCTCCGGGGCAATGAGTAACCACTTTTCCCCCAGAGTGGTCTGGAGGTCCTTAAACATTTCACTGCCGAGTTGCGGCACTGCGACCAAAATATCATCCATAAAATGACACAGCAAAAGTGTAGGGTGAAGGTTTCAAAACTTTTCCAGTGCGTCGTGAACATAAATTTGGCACAGGGTGGGCGAACTGAGCATCCCCTGTGGCAAAAATTTCCATGTGTAATTTTGCGTAGGCTTTCTGTGGTTCACAACTGGCACCGTAAAAGCGAACCTTTCCCAATCCCTTACATCTAAAGGAATGGTGTAAAAACAGTCTTTCAAGTCTATGACCAGGATCTCCCAACCCTCAGGGTTCATGTTCGGATTTGGGATGCCGCATTGAAGCGGACCCATTGGCTGAATACTCTTATTGATCTCTCTTAGATTATGAAGGAATCGCCACTTCCCTGACTTTTTCTTAATGACGAATATGGGCAAATTCCAGGGGCTGGTGGACTGTTCTATATGTCTTGCATCTAGGTGTTCTTTAACCAGCTGTTTTAAGGCAACTAATTTCTCCCCTACAACCAGCCATTGCTCTACCCAGACTGGTGTGTTGGTAAGCCATTTGAGAGGTAAAGCCATTACCCGAAGGTAAGAGTGGCATGGTACTGCTGCAAGATGTCTCGCCCCCAGAGATTGACGTGCACATCCAAGATGTGCGGCCGAATGACCACTGTGCTGCCAGCTTCGGGGATCGTGACTTCTACCCAATCTTGGCTTATAAACGCTTCCTGGACACCGCCTACCTCACACATATTGGAGACCGGCTCGAGAGCACACTCGCGTGGCCACTGACTCTGGCTGACCACGCTGACGTCAGCTCCCGTATCTAATAGCTCATCAAAAGGTTTTTTTATTCAAAAATACCTTTATGACTAGACGCCGCTTCCACTCTATGTTGGTTTCCACTGTCGCTAAGACCTGGTATCCTTGTGCTGCCCCTTCTGCGCTTGAGCGGTCTGCCAACCCGGACTCTGAGCTGTCCCTGAGCCTTTCCTGGCTGCCTGCTTGCGGGCAACAAGGAACCATGATCAGTTGCGCTAATGTGTCTCCTCTGTAAATGGTTTGTGGTAGGTGTGTCCAAAGTTGAACCTGGAGTACACCTGAAAAATTGGAGTCAATGACTCCTAGAATCACTAGGATTCCTCTCGTTCCTGCGATACTACGGGGCAAAACTAAACCTATATAGCCCTTAGGCAGGGGTCCCATGTATTGGGAATCGACCAGATAGACTGTGCCTGGCAAGTCACATGTGACTTCTGACTGGCAAGTCAAATCTAGTCCCACATTGCCCTTAGGTCTGGCCCGCGCCTCCGGAATGCAGGGTGGAATGTGCTGAGAATCTAATCCAGCTCTGGCTCTCCCAGAGCAGCTATGGTCTCTGTTTGGACCGGGACCAGTGCTCGTGCTCCGGTTTCCTGAATTCAGACAGTTCCTGGCCCAGTGGAAGCCATTGTGACTTCGTCGACATGGGGTGGTCGGAGCCTTGGGATGACCCGTGTTTTGGCCGTTGCCCTTTTTGGATCGGCATTTTCTAGCAAAATGACCGATCTTGCCACAATTGTGACATGCTCCTTTGGTCTTGCCTTTGAGTCCCTTACCACCTTGCACTGCCGCTGCCAACAGACCCATTTTGTAGGAATCTGTACCAACGTCGGCACAAGCCCTAATCATGTCAGTAAGCGTCAGATCAGGACGATTGCCCAGTGACTGCAAGATTTTACGGCAGTCAAGGTTGGCGTTGTCTTTTGCCAGCTTCATCATAAGCTCCTGTTGGGCTTGTTCGTTGTCTATCTGCCTACTGACTGCTTCCTCCAATCTGTTGATAAAGTCCATATAGGACTCCTGGGCACCCTGTTTGACTGCTGTGTAATTTTTGGCTACTTTGCCAGCTGCCGGGAACTTGAGATATGCCCTAAAGGCTGTCTCAGCCGCCATGTGAAGCGTGGCAAGTGGCAAGGTAATCTTCACATCGATGGGTTCGAACTGACCTGACCCATACAGCTGGTCAGGAAGTACTGCTCCTCCCATCCTGGCAGCCTTGCCTGTGCTTTGAGTCGGTACTCACTGTCCCATAGCAAATACTGGCTAGGGTTGAGCATCATTCTCATGACGGCCTTCCAGTCGTATGGAATGAGCATCATTGTCTCATACACCTGCTGAAGTGTGCCCCTAGTGAAGCGACTCTGGAGTCCTGTTTTTATGATTGCCTTCCATATTGCCATGAGCAATTTGTACAGAACTGGCGAATGGATCGTCTGCTGTTGACCCGTGAGGGCATCCACCTCTATGTGGACTGGGCATAACTGCCTAAGTTCAGCTAGTTCTTCTGCTGACAACTCCCCCTTGCTGGTTTCTTCCTCTACCATGTGCTGGATGGCACTTTTGGCTATCTGGGAACTTTTAACTGTTTGGGAACCGCCAGCGTTTCCCATACCTTGCATTCCTTCAGTGACGTCTGCAGCTGTCACTGAGGGAAAGCTCCCTAAGCCTCCCTGCTTAAGCTAAAGTGACGGATAGATGGCTCTGACTGTGCTGGGGGCTTCTCGGTCTCTATCTGGACTGGGTCTACCTCTGCAATGAGCTTCCTACACTTGCTCCATGTGCTAATCACCTTAGCTGGGGCTCTTGGCTCTTGCTTAATGCAGGTCCCTATCCTAAAGTTGGAGACTTAACATGCCCGTTTCTGGATAAAACAGACAGTGTTCCCCCAAGTACACCAAAAGATCTGCTAACTGGGCACTGTGAATGCGTGTAAGATTTACCCTGGCCAGGGACTTGAGTTCCATTAAGTGAACTCTCTAGTTAGCAGTCGGACGTTGCCGCTGCGGACAAGTCCCCATATTACCTGCCGGTCCTTTGAAGTTGCCTCCGCGGAATGAGTCGACGCGTCTGGGTTAGGTAAGTGGATTCAGTGTGACGGAAGTCTGGGAAGGACTTGGAATGCGGGCTGCTGCCACAGGCCCACAGTGGCCTCTGCGATGGCGTCAGGGTTCACAGCTGACCCTGAGCATTCGGAATGCGTTTCCGATGCACAAGATGCCTCAGAGCTTTGGAGCGCGCTCTGCCTCTGGAATGCCTCTTAGCATAGCTGTCACCCAGATTGGATGGCTTTCCAACCTGAACTGCTGCGCTGCCTCCGGGAGAACTTGGACATGGCTCTGGCGTAGAACCAGACCAAGGGTATCGCTACTCACGAGTAGGATCATGTCGGGGTCACCATATGTTGGATCGGGGCCCGATGTGGGCCAGAGGGTCCTGGAGGAGACTGGTCAAGCAAGACATGTGAGGCAAGATGGAGCGAAGACCAGTGTTTATTCATCAGAAAGCAAAAGACTTTATACCTGCCTGGCTTGGCTGCGTGCATACATTGCGCGCATCTGTTTACAGGAAAGCCCTGAGTCTGCACATCATGATTACACAAGTTACTAATTAGGGATGACTTTACCAGGGGAAGTTTCTTATCTTGCTAATTAACTACCGAGGACATGCATTGTTCGTTGTTATCGGGAGCAAACAAGTGACTGAAGTTGACTCTGAGGCTTAGAGCTTCTGCGGATGTGAGATTACTCATTACGTGCCTATTGAGTTAACCATCTGGCGATCTTTGGCCCTCTATTGTCCTAGCTGCCTGTCAGGTCAGCAATCGGTGAATCAAACTATATCTAATATTCCGCTCCCCAATTTCTGTCTCCTCGAAACCAACGGTTCGAAGGAGTGTTCTCCCATAACTGCGGTTCTGTCAGGGACAACTGTGCCAATTGTGTACGCAGAATCCACAGCCTACCACTGCAAAGAACCCTGGTTTTCAAGAATTTTGCTTTTCATTTCAAGATTGTGATCTATTTGTATAAGATTCAGCATTTGGAGGGGAGATTCTGTCAGTTTTAGTTTCTCCTGCATTCAAAATTCACAAACCTCAAATTCTTTCTGTCTAGGGAATGCAATTTGTATATTTTGGTAAATTGTTCAAAAATGAATTGAAATGAAACTGTCTTCTAACAAAATAAGTACAACTATTCCCAGCATGGAGGGGAGCCATGTTGTGCCTCTTGCCCTATAGCTGTTCCAGATGATTTTAAAAAGAACAAAATAAGGCAGCAGACCTAATGCACCACTAGCAAATTTAAAAACACCAGACTTTAAACTCAGTTAAGCACGCTCAGCCCTGGGGCTGGATAAACAAATCTTTCACTTTTGGTTTTGGCCACATTTAAATTATTCTAACTGTACATTCTTTCTATTCTGACATCTTTGCAAATTTGTGAAATGGTCAAGGTAAAAGGGGACAATATGGATGATGATATCATGTGACTGATGATGCATTCTCTATTGCAGGTGACAATTCCAGAGTAGGCACCCCATGTTTTATCCTATTCCACATAACTCATTCATTTTGAGATTGGAACATGAAGATAATCCTGTTCTTCTGTAAACCATGAGAGAAAGAATGTTCATCTTCTTTGGTATCAGAAAATGATAGCAAGGCATCTATGTTGTAAACTTGTGCAAATGACCTGGGAACATGTTTGGGCTTTTTCCTGTTGGACACTCAGCCTTTCTAATAAATGTATGTGGAGGGTATATGGCAGGAGAAGAGCCACATGACATTATATCGACACCAGTTTTCAGCAGTTGCTAGGTAACGGTATCTTATGCACAGATAGAAACAGCAGAGACATTTTATGATGTTTTGTTTTTGTTGTCACTTGTGTGTGTGTGTGTGTGTTTCCATCACTGGCTGGTTGCCATGATTTACCTCAGTCAGAAGAAGCAAGGTTATTTGTTAAACAATAAAGCTATGGATGAAATGGCTCTCATTCAGTCTTGCAAGACTAGTGAGTGGCAAATTATTCTTATTTTTGGTTGTGCAGCTGAATATTACAGGCTGAAAGATAACATTTTCCTCAAATCCAGATTAGACTGAGCAAGGATTTGGATGTTGTTTGCTAACTTCTAGGTCAAACAAACACGGCATTCTCTCCTTACTTCCTTAAAAACACACTGATCACATAGTTCATCTTTAAATGAATGCATTTTTAACAGCTGGAATTATTTAAATACTGTTGTCCAGCTGTGTAGGGATTCTAAGTAAAAAACAAGTGTTATTTGTATTGATTTTTCAGTGTATTAAACTAGATGTGTTTTTTTATAAAAATAAACAACAACCAGGGGTGTAGGTAGACAGGGATTTTGTTTAAAAATCACTTGGCTGACTTAATGTTCACTACAAACACTTGTTTTGAACTTGGAACTCAACACAGCTGGACAGCAGTATTCAAGCTTTCCAGGCATTTAAAAAAGGGGAAACAACTTAGTTCCTCTTTAGAAACAAAAAGAAACAGCCATTCCTAAAGGAGGTAAACAGATGGATTACATTAGACTGAAAGTCAGCTCCCCCTCTCACTCATTTAGGACAGAAAGTAAGAAATAAATGAATTTTGTTTTAGTTCTTTCACAAATATCAGTCCTGAGCTACTAGAATATTGCTAGTTTGTCCCTTAGTAAAATACAAGGTTGTTCCCATCTGCTGAGCAGAACAACACCACATATCTGACATTGTTCAGAGCATCCCTCATTAATTATTTTGGTATTCTCCCTGACACCTTTGTTTTCTTAGCCTTATTTAGCAAAGTGTTTTTGACTAAAAATGAGGCATCAGTAAATCATCATAATTAACAGCAGCAGCAGCAGCAGCACAACCACCACCACCAACAACAACAACAACAATGCCGTAATCTCTGATTTGGAGCCCGGAGTGTGGTAGATATTGATAACATGCTGCCTGCTTCATGATAGCATGTACATTACATGGTTGCCACAAGAAGCAACAAACAAGCTGGTCAAAAACATAGACCAAACAACAGGGGGGAAATGCCCATTTGATCATCTCCTGTGTTTCATCATGCATTCCAGGTCAGATCCCTTTATTTTCTCTATTTTCAGGGTTTCTTTCATAGTTCAGACAAATACAAATATTTCAAAATACTCAGCTACAAAATAGAATCAGATGAGCTACAAATTAGCTCAAAGTGAACAAGTTATGACTGAAAGACAAACAATTCAAACTAAATTGAACTGGATAGTGTGAGCACACTGCTAAATGTTTTGCATTCTTCTCTCTCCCCTTAGTTGTTGAATCCTCAAAATGCTAAGAGAGGAAAAGACCATGGCTTTTTTCTGACGTTATCATTAGTAGGATAGTAATGCAATAAAGTACTGCTGGAACAGAAGACACATGCAACAAGCTTGCATAAATGTCTGTGAGTCACAAAGGTTAATTAATAAAGGTAGAGATGGGGAAGCATTTAATGACAATATCAAAAAAACAAAAACAAAAACTAGCATTAGCTCCCCCAGCATAGCAGATGTTGACACTGGAAGCAGCCTTTGACAGTTGAAAGGCTCCCATACAGGCTGTTCCCACTGTTCAAACTTGCTGAGAACAGCATATATGGGATCATGGCAAAAAAGTAGAACTCCCTGATGGGGGTTCACAAAAGACTTTTCAGGAGAAGTTTGGGATGCTCCAGTTCTGTGATATGTTGACACTGGAGGCAAGATTGACCCCTGAGAGCTCTAACAAGCAGGCTAAATGCCCTATTTGGTCATACCCTTTCACTTCACTAAGCTAATTAATTGAAACACGTACCTGATATGTTGACCTCCCCTGATAATTTAATATAGGCAGATTTGGAAATGCAGGAGATATAAGACAATATTTAATAATAATAGACTGCACTTTGTCACAGCTATATCACCATTTCCAAAAACTCATGTGATCTGATACTGGTTTATCGCCTTTATTTTTCACCAGGGTATACAGTGGTACCTCGGATAAAGTCCAATTCGGATAAAGTCGCAGTTTTCATGCACACATGATGCATCGCATAAAGTCCAAAACCGCTAAAATAATGGACACTATCTGAGGCATTTGGTATAGGAACCTTGGATAAAGTCCATTTTTCAGACGTTATCCGATGCATCGCCCATTTGATTCGGATAAAGTCCAAAAAGGATAAAGTCCAAACATGTGGAACGGAGTTTGGACTTTATCCAAGGTTCTACTGTATTCCAAGGTTCTACTGTATTCTGGGAAATATGGTCTCCATATTTCCCAGAACTTATTTTCTTTAATTATACCTTTCTTTTTATTCAACTTCCAAGCTAATTTGACATTTAACACAATCTCCCACATCTCTTTATACCATTCCTCTAATTTTAACACAGAATCATTTTCCAAATTTCTTGCAATACATTGTCTTGCCACCGTTAACATTATAGACAACAAATCTTTTTTCAGATGTGACTCTTTAGACATTGGGCAAGAGAATGACCCTCAACATCCTCTGAATGGATATGAGCCTCAGGTCCGCCAGCCAGGGCCACCACCAGAAATTTTTGGGCTCCATACAGAGCAATCCTATTGCCCCCCCCCCACCCATTTTGGTCATGCCCCTCTGTGAGCATGGCCAAATCTGTGGGTGTGGCCAAATCTGTGGGTGTGGCCAAATTTGGCCATGTAACTTGCTCTTTACTTTCAATTTTTTAGGGGGGAGGGGGAGAGATGAAACTGGTTGAACACATATCCTTCTTTTCCTTTCTGAAAGTCTAATACTGAAATGCATTATATCTACCACACTGCTGCATACAAAAATTAAGATCTGGCCAGTTAGAAAATATTCAGCAAGAAACCAGCAAAGGAAAATAAACTAACAAACAAACAAACACATGCCAGTCTATTTTGCATCTATCTACTAACCATTTATAACTCAACAGAGTCAAACTTCACAGCAAATCTGAACACCAATCATGGTGCACAATCTGTCGAAGCTGCAAACTCGCTTATCGGCTGAGGTGATCATGGCACCGGTGGGTGCTGGTGCCAGGCAGACTTCCGCTGCTCTTCTCCTCATGCATGGGGATGGCCAGCAGCACCTATCCTGCCACCCCACCTCACCCTGGAGAGAGGGAGGGAGGGAGGGAGATAGAGGGCGGCCAGGAGAGGGGGTGGCAGCTCTTCTGCAGCTTAGGTTGGGAGAAAGGATAGGCATCCTGCCTATGACCCTGCTTGTAGGACGCACAGACAGACTCATCCACTCTCCCTGGCGTGGAGTTGTAGCAGAGGGTGTTGGGGACGGAAGGAGGGGGGTGGAGGAAGGCGAGAACATGAAAGCACTTTCTGCCTTACTTCTCTTCCTCTTTCTCCATCGGAAGCTCGGGATCCATCCCTCACTGTCTCCAATACGTGGGAGAGGCGAGTTTTCTGAAGAGTCCAGTAAGTTCACTAAAACTCTAAACCAGAGATGCTCATTTCCATGGGGATGCGCTCCTCCTCCACCACACCCGCAGTGCCACCTGCAGGCTGGAGGTCACTCTTGCAACCTCTTCACCCGGCAGGAGGAGGAGGAGGACTTCTTGGCCCTTGTGGCCTCTTACGGTGGGTGACAAAGTAAAAAAAAGCTGAGCTATGGCTGCCCACCACTGGGCCCCCTGCAAGCTTCGGGGCTGGGAGGGGAGTCCTGCTTGAGTCCCCCCCCCCCCCCGATTGCGGCCCTGCCGCCAGCTCAGATTCAGGAAGAGCTTTTTGGCAAGAACAAACATTCTTGAGGATACACAAGAGCAAAACCAAATTAAAAGATGGAGGAAGGAGCTCACTGGACAAGGAACAACATTAAAGAAGGGTATAGCTGAGGAACTCAACCTCCCCTACGTCACTTGGAGGACCCTGAATAGGCTGAGTGTCACAGTCCCTAAATACCAACATGCTCAAGTGGGGGCTGCTGATGGACACCAACACACTGTGTGAATGTGGAGAGATACAGAATCCTGCTCATTTACTGGTCTGCTGAATACTGCCAGAAATATGCATCAATGAGAACTTATGTTTGGCCAACGACAAAGCCAAGAATGTGGCTTCATTTTGGCAGTCCAGGATTTGATCAGGACATGAAAAAAGAGGGAATTCTTTGTCCTAGAAGATTGGGGGTCACAGTTCTAGATGTGTTGGTAAAAAGACTGAATGCCGACAAAAGATATAAGGTCTTTTTGGAAGAGATATGGAACCATCTACAAACCAAAGTAAAAATGGAAAATGATATCTCTAATGGCCTTGGTGGAAGGTGCACTTTTTAATTAAGTTTTAGATTTAACTTTGCATTTTATCTTATGTTTTTGTTTTTGTTAATGTGTTTTTCTTTTCTTGGGTGTGTGTGGATATTAGTTCCACTCTTAATATTTTAAAAATAAAAAAGGAAAATATTTTTATTCTCTTCGCTAAAGGTGGTCTTTTGCTGATGATTCCAAATAGCAGCTTCCAAATAAACTCATATGAGAGTATCTTCCTTCCACAGGGTATAATTTCTGAGACTTCAAAACACACAAGGCTTTCTTGTAATCTTCATAGCAGAGGATTAATATAACAAAGCACATTGTATGCTAAGAACTGTAAACACAGAGATTCCTTCCCCCCTAATTAGTTACCCTGTTTTTACCATTGTTTTCCTCCATCTTTATTAGCTATATGTCCTTCAATGTGAAATGCCATGTGAAGAACAAAATGAGTATGCTGCCTATATTTTTATTTGAAAGTAAAATTCCATGTGAGGGGGAAAAGAAAAGAGAATGTGCAGGTAAGATTGAATTGAACTTTTGAAAAGAACAAATTACAGACGCTTAAGAACTCAGACTCCCATGTAATGGCACCTGTCAGGGCCTTGGCACCTCCACCTCCAATTTTTCTAGGGGCCAGGTCATGCTCTCTTAGTCAGCTTCGAGGGCCAGATGGCCATTTTGCATTGCCTGCATGATGGGGGTGGTCGTGGCCATTTTATCCTAACAGCTTCAAAGGGGCAGCCATTTTGTTTCTCAAATGCCCTTAGAAGGGGAGGGGGCTACATGAAATGGCACCAGGGGCCAGATCCCACCCATGAGCCTTAGGTTGGGAACCCCTGGCTTAGGACATCAAGGGAAGGGGGCACCACAGAAATTTTCCATAGCCGAATTTACCATGGTCCATGGGCCCACATGGTGCAATACTGCAAATGGTGCAACTGAACCAGGATCCGCAAAAGGGCCCATATTAAATGAAAAAATTGCATACAGATATATACAATAATAACAAGAGCACTCAGAGAGTGCGGGTTATTCACGAAACCTGGTAGGCTGAAGTGCTGTTGACTGCTGTCAAGAAGCAGTTAATTTCTTCTCTACAGTGCAGTTACTCTATACCATTTTTTTAGCAGCTGGTGGAAAATTCTTAAAGGTTGTATTGGAAATGAAAGCATCTTGAAATCCTTCTCTGATACCAAATGGGAAGCACATGCTATGGCAACAGCAACATTTTTGAAATATTTCCTTAAAATTTTAGAAGCATTAGAATATATAGCCGAAGACCAGTCACAAAAGGGAGATGCTAAAAGACAAGCAAATAATATTGCAGATAAAATACAAGAACTAGAATTCTTTTTTATGTTGAATTTTTGGAATGAGATTTTGTAGAATTTTCAGAGTAAGCCAAGTTCTACAAAATGAGGATGTGACCTCAAAAACATGTGCAGATCTGTA
This sequence comes from Bradypodion ventrale, assembly GCA_035047345.1. Lineage (NCBI taxonomy): Eukaryota > Metazoa > Chordata > Lepidosauria > Squamata > Chamaeleonidae > Bradypodion > Bradypodion ventrale. The sequence goes on along the minus strand of JAWDJE010000004.1, from coordinate 144,207,983 downwards.
TGTATCATTAGCTGACCAACTGTTCCCACAGATTTGGCCATGCCCACAAAGTTAGCCCTGCCCACAGAGTTAACCCCTCCCACAGTGTGGTAGTAAATTTTTTGGATGCCCATCACTGGACCTGGTGCAGCTCCACCAATAGTGTACTCCACAGTGTTGGTGCCACCACTGAGAAGGCTCTATTTCTAGGTAAAGACATTCAAGCCATACTCAGGGTTGGCACCTGGAGCTGCATGGAGCATGATGACTGCGTGATGCAGGGAGTTGCTCTGAGGGAGAGACGCTCTGACAGATAGCAGAGGGCAGTAAAGGTGAACCTTAGCACTCCAGCTGTTCTTGAACTTCAATTCCCAGAAGCCCTGATCAGCAGAAGTGGTGACTTGGGCTCCTGGTAACTGAAGTCCAAAAAAACCTGGAGTGCCAAGGTTTGCCATTATGGGTATAAGGCCTTGTATGATAACATTAACACCTTGTATCTGATATGGTAGGCAACAGGTAACCAGTGCAGACCTGCCAAGACTGGGGAAATATGATCAAATTTCTTTAAACCTGTCACCAGTCTGGCAGTTGCATTCTGGACCCATTGTAATCTCCATATCAGACACCAGGGCAGCCCCACATAGAGAACATTACAGAAGTCAATCTGCAAGATTACCAATGAATGGGTCAGTGTCATGAGAGAACACCTGTCCAAGTGGGAGCATTACTGCACAATCTGTCAAAGCTGGAAAAAAGTAGCTTTGGACACCACCACTATCTGTGGTTCAAATGAGAGCAATGGGTCCATAATGACCACCAGATTGCGGACCTGGCCCCTTGGGGTTAGAGTAGTTCCATACAGAGTAGGGACCAGGCCTTCCAGTAAGGCAGATGGCCTCTCAAACACCAAAACCTCTGTCTTGTCAGGGTTCAGTTTCAGCCTGTTAGCTTTGGTCCATACCATTCTTGTGTTCAGGCATTCGTCAAGATGTCAGACTGCAACCACTGCAGACAATGAGAAGAAGAGATAGAGTTGGGTGTCATCCGCATATTGGAGACACAAAATCCCAAATCTCCTAATGACCTCTCCCAACGGCTTCATGTAGATATTAAACAACAATGGGGAGATGCTCGACTCCTATGATTGATCCCTGTGGAACACCCCATTGGAGGGTCCATGGGGTTGAAACAAACTCCCTGAGTTGAACTCTCTGGGTCCATTCATCAAGATAAGAGTGGAACCACCGTAATACAGTGCCCCATATTTCCAGCCCCAGTAGGATACCGTGGTTGATGGTATCAAAAGCCACTGAGAGGTCCAGGAGGACCAGGAGAGATGAAGCTCCCCTGTCTGCTTCCCAGAGAAGGTCATCTTGCAGTATGACCAATGCGGTCTTGGTACCATGACAAGGTCTAAAACCTAACTGGGATGGGTCCAAGCAGTTGGTTACATCCAAGAACACCTGCAGCTGATCCGCCACTATCCTCTCAATGACCTTGCCCAAAAAGGGGATATTTGTTACAGGTCTAAAGTTGTCTAAGATCTCTTTAGATAGACTTGGTTTCTTGAGAAGTGGGCAAACAACAGTGTTCTTCAGACAGGAGGACAACTTGCCCTCCCACAGTAAAGAACTAACAATCTGAACCCACTCCCTAGCAACCCCCATAGCTTTTACTAGCCATGATGGACAAGGATCAAATCGAGAAGTCATGGGTTTATAGCATGCCAGTGCCTTGTCCACATCCTCAGATGACACAGGCTGAAACTGATCCCAAGAATCAGGACCAGACAGTTCATTGGACATCCCAATCTGATCTACTGTATTAAAAGTGGAGTCAAAGTCCTGTTGGATTGCCTCAAATTTAGCTCAAAATCTTCACAGCTTTGAAGAATATGGTGAGGACCACTTGAGAAACCTCTTGCAGTGAGGCCATGGACTATCCTATACAACTCCGCCTGTTGGTTTGAGGCCTCTTGGATCTGTCAGGCGTAAAAGGTCTTTCTAGCCCTCTTTATATGCTGCAGGTATACTGAGGATGCTTGTTTCACTAGTCTCAAGTTCTCATCTGAGGGAGCTCATCTCCACTTGCTCTCTAGCCTTCTCCTTCTCTGCTTCATCCCAGGTGACTTGGGAATCCTATAAAAATTTTATACATAGCAGAATTGTTGTCCATGTTCCTTGTAAAAAGAGGTTCAGAATACAGAAGGAATGCATCTTGAAAGATACACTAAAATTTTATAGATGCCAACCTGTGACTGTTCCTTCCTGATCTTTATCAGGATCTGCAAAGGACTAAATATGGGCTGGATAAGTATTAGCAGAAGGCTGAAATTTGACATTACTTGATTGTGCTAGATATATTAGTAAAGTGGTGAAACACTAGCTAATATTTTACCAGAGCATCCTACATATCAGAAGACCATAAATTATATTCCATTGATCAAGGATGATCAATGTAATGCATACAACACGGCAGTTCATCTACAAATTAACAAATCTTATTCTGAATTTGCTGATTTCCCGGCATTTCTGGGAATGTATTGATTTTATTTTTATTGTTGGATGGTATATATGGCTCCTTGCCTTGCGATGGGGAGTGGGGGATGATTCCCCCCTCCTCACAAGGATCGTTCCTCCCCAGGGAGGGAGGGCAGTGTGTGGTGTGTTGTTTTCCCATCCCTCCCTTCCTTCCCCCGGGCAGTTGGGCAATCTGCACGGTCTCTCCCACACCCCACTCACACCCACCCCGGCAGGCCATGTGAGTGCGGCGGGGCAGACACTCACCACTCGAGCAGGCGGAGAAGCCTTGTCCTCCTCCTCCTCCTCCTTTTAATTGGAGAGGATTTGGAGCCAGACCGTTTCCTCAGCTCTGTCTGCCTCAGTTAGCTGTATTTTGTGTGTGTCATCCATTTTTTATTTGCACATGTGCCAGCTGTCCCGCCTCCTCTATGCTGATTGGCTGAGGCATACCGCAGTGCGGAGGACACTGGGAAGTGTAGTTCTTTTTTTCATGTTCGTGAGGCGATGGCCCCACTCTCGGCTTTCAGATCCTTGTGGCGGTGTTATCAGGGAATTAAGGTAAGTGTTAATGGTGCATTATGGGAAAAGTGTGTGTGTGTGGGAGCACATTCCGGGACACGCATGGCCACATCCCTTCTTTATAGGTACAGATTATATTATATTCTAAGATAGACAGATTTGAAAGGCAGAGTGTAGAGGAAGAATTAGAAAAACGTTTTGAATTTTCTCATTTAGATACCCCATAAAAACATCTACTTACTCCTGCTTTATGCATGGAGGAAGATGATATAGTGATTAAATGAATGAAAATGGATAAATCACTAGAAGACAATGTGTTTCCAATGGAATGGCACAAACCCTCTGCAAATCTGTTAACTCACAAATTTGTATTTGTGTAAGGAAGTTTATAAGAATTATTCTTTGTCATCTATTTTATATTATGCTTGCATTACTGGGATTTATAAACCTGGCAAATCCCATTCTCACTGTGTAAACTTTAGACCAGTTTCTATGTTCACTATTAATGCTAAGATATGGTATTTATATTCTTCCAAATAGTTTTCAAACACTTGTTTGGTTCATGTAAACCAGGTTGAGATTTGCTCCATTTTACCAAGTCAGTGGTAACTGTAGGCTGATAGCTACTTGAATTACTTTAAACCATGAGAAACATAGTCAGGTTGTCAGACAGAAAATGAGATGGCTAGATGGTATTTTTTATGCAATGGGCACATAGTTGGGCAGATTGAGAGGGATGGTGGAGGATAAGGGTGTCTGGCGTGCAATGGTCCATGGGGTTGCAAAGGGTCAGAACTGACTGTGCGACTGAACAACAACAACATACTTTCAATAGTCATTGACAAAATATATTGGAATTATATGTTTATTGGATTGCTAAATTTGGATTTCTCGTTAGATAACTAGCACAATACAAGCACACAGTGAATACTAACACAATTAGTCTTATGACAGGAAAAAGTTCCCTTTTAGGCAAAACTAACTTTTTTATCTAGAGTATAGGTAACCAATCAGCAGTCTTTTTGCCTTTCACGCCACTTGACCGCAAATAGCATGCTTCGTGACCTCTTTTCTGATCAATTGTTTGCTTCTCTACAAGGACAAACATTTCCATGAGCATCTGCATCCATTCAGCCACATGGCTGAGAACAGTGGTGGGCTTCTAATTTTCCTTTAAAGAGTAACTGCAGCAGAGTAACTGCTGGCTCAGCCTCACCCCACTCCAGGCACCTGGATCCAGCAGCAAGGATGTTAGAGTCACATCCGGTGTGGGGTGAGACGAGGAGGAGGAGATGGGCGGGGCAGGGTGGGGCAGTGGGCGGGGCCAGCCAGTTTTGCTACCGGTTCTCCCGAACCTGTCCGAACCTGCTGGAGCCCACCACTGGCTGAGTAGAACACATATTTCTTTTACCATTTATTAGCTCATTTGAATTCCCTTTCCTGTACTAACAGCTCAATGCAGCTCTGTCAATACTTTTGTGCACTCATGAGGTGAATAAGCATTCCCCCCCCTTTTTTTAAACTAAGCCTTTGTCTGAGTGGTTATTAACTTGGATATTTAGCTGGGAGGAATTTTTTGGAGTACTTGCTTTAATGCTGCTCTGCTTTTGTTGTGCAAATGAAAAATACAATGATTCCTACAGAAGTTCTGATATGTGGGTTATTTTTCCTTTTCTAAAATCTCAGGTTAGTCCAATTCAGATAAAGTCACATGTGATGCATTGCATAAAGTCCAAAATCGCTAAAAGATGGACGTTATCCGAGGTATTTGGTATAGGAACCTCGGATAAAGTCATTTTTGACGTTATTTGATGCATCGCCCATTTGATTCAGATAAAGTCCAAAATCAGATAAAGTCCAAACTTGTGGAACGGAGTTTGGACTTTATCTGAGGTTCTACTGTATTCATTTATATTTGCTTTATTACAGAGAATACATATCTACAGCATGTGATTAATCATCCACAATTCTTTTATAAGTTAAAATAGCACAGATTATTTTTTTGCTGCTTATTTCTGAATTCCCATTTTTTGTTCTGGCATCAGTGAAGGCTATCTATCTATCTATCTATCTATCAGGCAGACACTAAGGGAAGATTTCAAAAGAAATTCCAGAGTGTGACAGCACTATCCTCACTAAACACATCAGTGAGAGTGGTGGGAGTGAGAGAAAGGTCTCCTTGGAGGATTTTGAAACCCAGGCAGTTAAAAAAAAAAGATGTGGACTGAGATAGCTTGGAACCAAGCCATTTAGATCTTTATAATTTAAAGCCAGTACTTTGAATTGTGCACAGAAATGGATTAGCAGCCAATAGCGCTGCTGTTATAGGGTGCGTATGTGGACATGTGATCTCTATAGCCAAACCATGTTAACAATCTGGCTGCTGCGTTTTGGACCTGCTGAAGTTTCCAAACACCTTTCAAAGGCAGCTCCACATACATCACATTACAGCAATCCAGCTAAGATATAACTAAGACATATGTCACTATGGCTAGATCAAACATCTCCTCCTCCTCCTTCAAGTGCCATATCAAATTCTGAATATTGGCTCTCATCACGGTGATCAGTGATGAAGATAGTCCTGGGAACAATATAATGCAGTGGCCTTTCATTTGCCTTCTGCATTGCAGTGTGACACCCTATATCACTGACCCAGTTCTGCGATTTACTTTTTGGTCCTGAGCCCTTTTGGCACACAAAGTCCTCATCAGCACTGATGAAGCTGCTGCTCTCTGTCAAGATGTATTCAAGTGGAATGTAATCTACTTGAAGGCCATCACCCTTCCCTGTGGACTTTGCCACCTAAGGCTTTTAGTCCTCAGGGTTGTCAGGTTAGTTAACTGCCGCCTAATGATCAGCATTGGATTGCTGGCAGTATGGTCTACTTTATTACCATAGCAGGAAACCTGGCCACACACTCAAACATTTCCAGAAACAATAATTTTAACTGTGCAAATATATTTCTTGCCACCACTGAAACCTGTGTGAATCCGACATTGCCAAAACCTTCCAGAAACATGCACTGATGAGGACTCAAATTTGGCCAACAACAAAGCCAAGAAAGTTGCTTCATTTTGGGGTTGATTGGGGCATGAAAGAAGAAGAACCACTGAAACCTGGACATCAAGGTTCACAGATGATTCTAGACCATACCCAAGCTACAGACCTTTGCTTTCAGAGGAGTGTAACCCCACCCAGCGCAGGCTGGATCTCTATTCCTTAATCTGTCTTTCAAATGATCAGAAACACATGTCTTTTCTGGATTAAGTGTCAGTTTTCCCCCCTGATCCAGTCCATTACTGATATTAGATATCAATCTAGAGCCAAAACAACTTCCTCAGATTTAGATAGATGTGAGGAAGACTAGAGTCTGTGCCATGCACCAACTGATGACTGTAAACCCCAAAACTCTGGATAAATTCTCCTTGCTATTTCATGCAGATGTTAAATATCATGGAAGACAAAACATAATCCCAAGGGATACCAAACGCCAAAGTCTCAAACAAGAGTCCCTCATTTTTTGAATAACTGTCTCTAGGAAGGATTATAGAACAGTGCCTCCAAGTCCCAGCCAAGAGAGGCAGCCCAGAAGGCTATTATGGTCAATTCTACTGAGAGCTGCTGAGATATCCAACAGAATCAACAGGGATGAACTCCCCCTATCCAGTTCCTAGCATAGGTAAACTATCAAGGTGACCAAAGAAGTTTCCATCCCCTTAACCAAGCATGAAGCCAGATTGGAATGACTCTAGATAATCTGTCTCATCCAAGGTCCCTTGGAGCGGAGAAGTGATGATTCCAGGAATGGAACATTAGAAACTTTCTGGCAACTATCCTATAGCACAGGATCCAAGTATTGAGTATTTTAGAGCAACCCCAGCATGCAATGGATTATTTATGTTAATTCTATCCCTTATCAACCAATAGAAAAGTCTTCTGTCTTCCTGCCTGTAGGGTCACCTGACATGGTTTTAATGTATTAAGCCTTCTTGTTCGGGTCTCTTACTCTCCTATCATTTCTCTCCTTCCTCTCCTTGCTATTTTTGCCTTACAAGCAAAAGCATGTATATTTATGATCACCATTTTTATTTGAGCATAGGGCAACCTTTATGAAAGTAACTTTTTACAAAGCAAAGCACATGTTTATCTCTCTGAATCAACTGTAAGTAAAGAACACTTTTGTTATGTTTCTAAAACATTTGGCCAATTCCTCTCTGGAAGCTTTTATTAAGGAAGGCAAGGACACAAGAGATATCTGGTAGTCTTCATCTCTCCAAGGGTCCTATCCTCATCACCAGGCTGCAATAACTAAAACTTATCCATTAGCACAGTACAAGCAGGGGCTGAAGTTACATTCATATGACCTGTATTACTTACAGTATTCAAGTCACAGAAGATCTATATGATTCTTTATTATTACTAACAGTCCCAGTCTGCAGAGAGAATTAGCATATGCAAGCAAGCTGGAGAACTGAAAGAAAGACAAGCTAGTAAGTGTGTGTACATGAGAGAGAGAAATTATAAAAGAATTATACATCTTCTGGTAGCTTCTTTATGGTGATAAACAAGTTTTAGTGCACAAATGAACATATGAAGAAACTAAGAAAGAAGAAATTGAAGCTATTTGGGTATTTTTGGCCACCAGGAAGATAAAATGGAGTATTAGTAGCTAACTCACAGCAAAATATGAGTTCCTTGTTCTTGCTCTCAGATAATACACAATAAACAAAGTTTGAATTTTATGACTTGCTATTTGCTCCTGAAAGTAATGTTGTGCTCAGATGACATTAGGCATGGAAGTAGTATGTTCTTCTAGTTGATCTAGCTCATCAATGTGAAACTGCAACTTACTCGGAAAACACAATTTTAAACAAACATATGACAAATTACCCTATAGTTTTATTAATAATTGGAGGAAGATGGAGAAATAACATCAAAGACATACTACAACACCACGAAATAACACTGGTTGAGAATGGAGACCTTGCAAGAGGGGTAGCTATGTTTCTTTATTTTATTATATAGTGGTTAAATGGGACCTTGGAAAGGGAGTCTTCAGCAGGAGACACCAGAATGGCCTCATTAACAGATAAAGGCATATGCATAGTGACAGAGGCTTTCCTCAAAGGTTTAGTTAAAACACGAGGAGCCTTTTTCCCTTAGGAAAAAACATCAGTAGGATAAGATCATCTATATCATCTATATCAGTAGGATAAGATCATCTATAAAAATGTCTTTGAATGTTTGCCAGAGTGCTCTGTTGCTTTGGCCAGCTGCAAAAGAAAGGAAATCTGTTTCCATTGGCAAGTGTTCCTGTGGTGAGGACTCAGCAACAAAGTCCAACTGTTTGACACTTCCCAAATGGAGGCATAACAAGTACACACATGCTCAAAGAGCAGGAGAAGCAGAGAGCTGCCAAGTGACCTAGTGAGACAAGAACCATAGGCATTGCAAATAGGCAGATTTAATTTGAGATTTCCCACCCCCTTTTGTTCAGCTGCTTCCCATTACACCCATCTGCCCACACATGATAAAATAAAATCCCCAAAATACAGAGTTTCAGCACTCAGAACAGCATGACGGTCACGGAATCTATGACAGCTGTGGCAGAATAGAGTTTTTATTCACAACTTTCTAGATAATCCATCCAGGCAGGGCCAATTTTGATGTGATTCTAAAGTCTCTCATGCCTGTTTGCATGTCCTTAAATAAACACACACAACAACAGCAACCATGCTGAACCATCTGGTGCACCAGCAACATTGACTTTTGGCAGGCAGGAATTCTTCGCATTTTGAAGAAATATTTTGCAGTTGTCTGATCTGACAACTATAATTTCTGAGTTGGTGGTTTAGTATTGAGATAGAAGGAGCCAACTGTTTAAAAAGAGCACAGCTAAGCATTAATATAATAAGTTAAGGATTAACCTGGGAAAACTGGAGTTCATTCTGAAAATAGTACATCTGAACTCTATGGGATCATTACTCATTTTACTGAATATGGTATATGTTGAAACAGATGAAAGATAAAACCTGCATGGCATCCACCTCATTAAACAAGGGAATGTTATCATTATCCAGCACTTCCCCTCTCAAAAAATACTTTTAAGAGTACCATTCTTAGAAAACCTTTATCTGTGTGAAACTGATCCACAATGGAACTCTTTCAAATTGGGCTTGGCTGAGATGGATAAAATGACAATGAAGCTATGAGCTCAAGAAGATGATTCCTTTTTTCAGGTGTGGCAGAAGTTGGTGGACTTTGTAAATAAGTACTATATGGAGGAGCATCAAAAGAAATGTACTACAGTAATTAAAATCAATTGGCTTTAGAGGATATGAAGGCAGCGGAGTAACCAGTAAACACCACAATGCTTAAAATAAGTGCAGGAGAAGTAGTTGTTGGAAGTCATTGGGGGGGAAGGAGATATGAAATGTTTTTGTACTGGGTTAAAATTTGATGTTAATATGTTTTTTATGTGACAATTACTAATAAAGTATTCATAAAAAAAGAAAGATAAAACCTGCATGGCATCCACCTCATCAAACAAGGGAATGCTATCATTATCCAGCACTTCCAATCTCAAAAAATACTTTCAAGAGTACCATTCTTAGAAAACCTTTATCTGTGTGAAACTGATCCACAATGGAACTCTTTCAAATTCTGTTATTGAGGAACTGTGCAAAATTTAACACCCACCCCCAGCTGTAAGGTCCCCATATATCCCATTCCCAGTGTCCATGGGTGCTTGGAACAACATACACACACACACACACACACACACACACACACACACACACACACACACACACGGTTTGATTCAGATGAAGGAGCAATGAAAATTGATGGAAGGAACATCACTAATTTAGGAAATTCAAATGCAGTGGCCTTCCATCTGCCTTCTGCATCACAGCATGACCCCCATACCACTGATCCAGCTCCGTGAGTCACTTTCTGGTCCTGAGCCCTTTTGACATGCAAAGTCCTCCTCTGTCCCAGGCCAATATAGATGAAGCTGCTGCCCTCCATCAAGATGGATTCAAGAGGGATTTAATCCAGTTGGGGACCATCACCCTTCCCTGTGGACTTCACCAAGGCCACTAGTCCTTAGGGTTGTCAGGTTAATTTACCACTGCCTGATGCTCGACATTGAGTCGCTGGCAGTATGGTCTAATCTATTGCCATAGCAGGATAACCTGGCCAGACACCATTGGGAACCCTGTTGGCCCAGAATGTTACATACAGATTGGCTCTTAAAATCAAAAGTATTCAAAACACTGAAAACAATACAAAGAAAGGATTAGTGGATTTGATTAGTGGATTCAAGAAACACCTTTTCTTAAAAAACAAAGCAACCCAAAGATACATTGGATACATCCTTCTCATGGGAAAATCTTTTCCATGAAAGTTGTGAATCTAACAATAAATGATACATTTCAGTTGTTGTGGATTCCCATCCAGCATCTCTGAAGTATGACAAGATATGTAAGGAAATCTATCAATTACTAGCACATAGTGTTTTATTCTGTGATTCTAGGCAGGCCTTCTGTGGTAGCTTTTTGCAAAGCTCCCAGTCTATGGAGATGATGTGTAAGAGCTACCTTCTGACCACTCACCAGTAATCCTAAAACATACCCTATTGTTCCTAAGTGCTGCATTACCTGTATATATTTTAGGAAAAGAGTCTTTTAAGAACATTTTGACTGGCAGGACATAGTGTTTTAAACAGAATATGACAATCAAAACAACACAAGCGACCTAATTACCTCTATCATGAAATGGCTGATGAGCCTGCTTCACAACATAGAAAAATTAAATTGTTTTTCCCTTGCTCTTCTGAGGAGAGGTAGGGAAAGTGAAATTATATATCCCACCCCCTGCTATTTGATCACTGTTGCACTGTATCACTTAGGTGATAGTAATTCTTTTCTCCCTGTGCTCCCCCCCATGCCTGAAATAATGAATCAGACATGGTGTTTGAGTAAACTAGAGCCACAACCTTATTGATTCTTAACTGGAAAACACTCACTCCTGTAGAGGGCCTAATGTAGCATGGATGCACACTTCCAAACCCTGGGAGTGTGCTGTCCAGCAAACACCCACTTCCAGCCAGCTTACACACATGTGTCAGTGCCGTGCTACCAGCCACTCAAGCCTTATGACCTTAGGTTTCCAATACCCACAGCCTGCCAACTATGCATCCTGTGTCTTGCCAGCAGAATCTCATGAGCTGGGCTGTTGAAATGAAGGCCACATTACTACTGCTGAAGGCCCTTGGAACTCACCACAACTTGCTTCTATTCCACACTACTCTCTTGGTGTGACCTATTTATGGACAACCTACTCTTGATCTGCCCATCCAGCTCTGAGCATAACCAGTATAGGATAGGCAAAAAAGAGTCTCACCACTTTTTAAATACCACCTTTTGATGTGAGCTACAAATTCTTCTCTGGCCACAAAGTGACCAGCTAAACTCATACTGGACACACAGGGCGGGTGGGCCATTGTAGCTTGGACAAGAGGCTTTCTTCCTTCACTCATTCCCAGCTGTGTGGAGAATCCTGATTGGCTCTCCACTCCACTCCTGGAGTGGCAGATAACTCCCACTAAAAGCTCCATGCTTGGTTGGAGGTAAGCCAAACCTTAACTTTGGCCAGTTCTTTGATGAGCTGTAAACAGAAAAAAGAATCCACACACACCCATACTTAAGCATTCAAATAACAGAAAACAATAAATTCCACTTTCCCTACCCTTCCACAGAAAAGTAGGTGAAGATTTCAATTTCCAGTTTTCTGAATTGGCTCATGTGCTCCTTCATGATGCCAGACATTGCCAGCTGTAAGGTTCCCATATATCCCATTCCCAGTGTCCATATGTGCTTGGAACAACATACATAGGGGTGTGCTGAAACATGGGAACCTCCTTGCAGGGGCTCAAAAACATGCATTTTGGTTGTGGGGATGGGACATGTTTCACATATGTGGATACCAGTCCACCTCCAGATCACCCTGGACTATACCTGTCAACCTTCGCGGATTGGCCAGGATTTCCCAGTTTTCAGCGTCGATTTTTGCCCTTTCCCGCTCCGCGCTGCTGAAACCCCGGATTTCGGCAGCTGGGGAAAGGAGGCACTGCACAGCCCATCTGCGCAGGTCGCGTTGCAGACATGCGTGGAAGGGCTCCACACTTCTGTAGCTCCCTTCCACGCATGCGCAGAAGGCTATGCCGTGTGTATAGAAGGCTACACAAGCGGCGTAGCCCTCCACGCGCAAACCCAGTCCGCACAGGACCCAGATTAGCCAGAGCTGCGGTTGACAGGTATGCCCTGGACAGAAGACTTAATGCCCATCTGGATGACCACTTATTTTATTAAACTAAGCAATCACCAGTACACTTTATTGTGATGTTATTGTACCATTAAAATTGAGAGTGTAAGTGACTGTGAAAGTGTGACTGCTGTTTGGTCATTCATTGAATCTGTCACACACTTAGAACCTTAGGACTTGTTTCTTCCTAGCCAGTTTATCATTTGGGAGGAGGGAACCAAACGTTTATGTCAGGGATACAGGATGTTTGTGAATAACCAACTTTTGCTTACCTATTGCATTTTTGTGTTCAAGGAATGAAGAAGCAGACAAGTGAAGTAGTGAAATTCAGCTCTTTATTAGTGGGGTTTGAACACAGTTTGGATGGGGCAAAACTTGGACGTATATACACTATAAACAGTAACAGTAACAATAATACAACAAGCCCATTGGCTAACAGAGTGTGCACATCTTTCGATCCACTTATTTGCATAAGAATAGATACATGAGAAAAGATACATTCCGCTCCTGTCAGAAAACACAGTTAACATACATAACATCCCCCCCCAGGTAAAAACAAAATCCTTTAACCAGGATGGCGGTCTAGTTTCCCTTCTGGGTCGGACGCTTGGCTGAGCCAGCTCAGGGGCTCGTAGGATGGGTGACCCGACTGGAGTGAGGGAATGACTAGAGGGGGAGGATTGTAAACCCAAATTAAAGCCCCGTTTGTCAGATGGAGGAGCAGGGGATCACTCAAAACCAAAATCTAATTCTGTGGATGAATAAGACAACTCAGGGTCCCTCCTGTGTGTACTAAGAGTGGAGGGCGACTCCAAACAAAATTGGTCATCGTCAATAAAGGAATCCAGAGTGCTTGACTAGGACAGTGTAGGGGTACACCAGGCCAGAGTAGGGGATCATTCCACTAACTCCCCTTGAAGTCGATCCCTAAAACGCACTTCTGGGTCAATGTTGGCTGGCTGCTGACTATTACCTCTGCCCCCTGGGATTAAACAGGTGGGGGCCAACCCTAGCATTGAGTGTCGGTATTCGTCTTGTGGGTCCAGTATTCTGGGTCTCAATTGATCTGCGTGCCTCCTCCAGATCAGACCAGTGGCTGTTTCGATTCTGTAAGAAACAGGACCAGTCTGATCGATCACAAACCCAGGCACCAATGTAGGACCACCAGCTGCATAAATGCGGCAATGTACAGGGTCTCCCGGAGAAAAACCCTTCTGGTGTTGGATCGCTATATTTGTGCCTTTGTCCTCCACCGTAGAGGGATCCAATCTGTCCAGCAAAGATGACAGTTTCCTTTACCGGAGCAATTCAGCAGGCGACAGCCCTGAGGTAAGGGGGGTGAGCCTATACGTGAAAAGAAACTGGCATAACTGGAGCTCCAAATCCCCTTCACCCATACGCCGAAGTGCATCTTTAGTTGTGCGCACCTGCCGCTCCGCCTGGCCATTGGTGGCTGGGTGGAATGGGTGACAGTGATGTGCCTAATTGCATTCCTTTCCATGAAGGATTGGAATTCTGCAGATGTGAACGTGGACGCGTTGTCGGACACCAGCATATCTGGAAGTCCAAATGCTGCAAACAGCCTTCTCAGGTGCAGTATCGTGGTGGCTGAAGTGGTATTAGGCACTCTAATCACTTCCAGCCACTTAGAGAATGAGTCTACAACCAACAAAAATAGGGCACCCCTAAATGGACCTGCAAAATCTATGTGCAACCTGGACCATGGGCCCCTAGCAGAATCCCATTCCCGAGAGGGAAGGTGGGATTGCTCTGGGCAAGAGGATTGACAGCTGGCACAAGTGCTGACCATCTGCTCTATGTCTTGGTCCAGTTGAGGCCACCAAAAGTAGCTACAGGCAAGGGCTTTGGAACGTACAATTCCTGGATGACTTGTGTGAAGTAACTGTAAAATCTTTTTCCTGAGAGTAACAGGAATGACCAGACGCTAGCCCCATAGAAGGCAACCTCATTCCACTGACAATTCCAAATGCTTGCGGTGGAATGTTCTGGATTCGTCGGCTAGAGGAGAGACAGGCCAGCCTTTTTGTACCCAAGATATTACTTTAGTCAATGTTACATCCTTGACCATAGCTTTGGCTATATCAATCATAAGGACCTGGTGGTCGCTTTCGATCTTGCAATTGGCGAGAACATGACAGGGCATCAGCGTGGCTGATGTCCTTGCCGAGCCTGTGCACCAAAGTAAAATCGTATGCATTCAGGAAAATTGCCCAACGCAACATCCTTGGGGACAGAATTTGAGGCGTGGGCTTCCCGTTCAGAAAGATTCCAAGGAGGGGCTTGTGGTCAGTTACGATGGTAAAAGGCCTTCCATAAAGGTAATCGTGGAATTTCTTAGTGCCTGCCACAATTGCCAACGCCTCCCTGTCTGTCTGAGTGTGATTTTTCTCAGGCTTTGAGAGTCAACAGGAATAGAATGCTACGGGGGCTTCCCTCCCCTCACTTAGTACATGGCATAAGACAGCTCCCACCCCCACAGGGGATGCATCACACACAAGTATAACTTCCTTGTTAGGATCAAAATGAGTTAAAAACAGCATCTGAAGATAGCAGCCTTTTAAGTTCTAGGAACACTTTCTCCTGGCAATGGGCCCAGTGCCAAACAGCATCTTTCTTAATAAGCCGATGGCAACTGAGGCTTTGCAATGGAGAAAAGCATGATAGAAGTTTAACAATCCTAGAAATGATGGCAATTCGGCTTTACATTTTTGCCTGGGTGCATTCTGCATGGCCGTCACCTTGGAGTCAGAGGGCATGATACCTTGGGGTGTAATGCGGTACCCCAGGAACTCCACTTCCCATGCCAAAAACACACATTTGTCTCTTCTGAGACGTAGACCGTCCCTCTCGAAACGTGACAGGACTTGATCGAGCATGGCCGCTAGTTCGATGGTGTCCTTAGCGGTGATCAGGACATCGTCAAAATATGGCAGGACACCAGGCAACCCTTTCAAAATATGTTCTACAAGAGATTAAAATATTCCGGTGGCTGCATTCACCCTGAATTGTAATCTAGTTACCTTAAATGCTCCCCCATGCCTTACTATGGTCTGGGCTATGGCAGCAGCAGGAGACACAGTCAATTGTTGGTAAGCCTGGGCAAGGTTAAGTTTTGCAAAGCAATTTCCTCCATGCAAGGAGGCAAGAAGGTGACTTACCACGGGCACAGGATATGCGTTCAGACAAATAGCTTTATTGATGGTACACTTGTAGTCAGCATTATCCTGACATCCCCATTACTTTTCAAAGCAGTCACAATGGTGTCTCCCACTCTGCGGAGTCCACTGGCACTAGGATGTCCTGCCCCACCAGTTTGTCCAGCTTGGCTTCCATCTTCTCCTTTAAAGCAAAGGGTACCCGGTGTGGCTTCATCCAGATGTGCTGGATGATGGGGTCAAGCTCAAAATCCAAAGGGGGTCCTTTGTATAAACCTAAACCCTTTTTGAACACCTCAGGATGTGCAACACATACGTTCTGGATTGGGTCAGCGTCTATTGCGTGAACGCCAGAAAACCAGATTCCCAGGGGCCTAAACCATTGGGTCCCAATAAGACAGTTAGTGCCCTGTTTAATTACAACCAATGGCAAGGAGGTGCAAATGTTTTTGAATTTGACCAAAACATTTCCCATCCCCAGGACTGGAATCTGGCAACCTTGTACATCCCGGAGGGAAGTTTTAAAAGATTTTAGCTTGAGCTGAGAGGCAGGGGGAATTCTCAAATCTCTCGCTGTGGGATTATGGAAAAGGTAGTACCTGAATCCACCTCCATCTTGAAGGGGACATCCTGCAGGCTCAGGTCTGAGAAGAAACGCTTGCTGACGATGCCCACTTGGTACGGCTCAGGCTCTGGTGACACTTTGGCGATGGATGTTTTGTGGTGATGACTCATCTTGGACTCAGGTGCTGGAGTTCTTTGCTTTCTCTGTTGGCATACTTTAGCAATGTGCCCTCTTCGCCCGCAGTTGTGGCATTCTGCGGTGCGGAAGGGGCACTTCCTGCGGTCATGCTGGGCTCCGCAGCCATCACACTTGTGAAGGACTTTCTTCTCCCGATTGTCATGGTGCTCTCAGTGCTTTCGTCGGACCGCTCAGACTTCTCCCTCTGCGTTGCTGGACTCCGATGAAGAGGTGGAACCAGGCGATGCTGATGAGGATGAAGATGAATTTTGCTGAGCTTGCACAGCTGAGTCGGTGGCACTGGTGGTGGAGTGGCGATGCTGGAAAAGCTTGATGCCGGACCCTGCAGCCTCAGACGCTACTGCCTCTTCTAGGACAGCCTTGAAAGTTTGTGTCTTCCTGATCATGAGGCGACACTGAACATCTTCATTCCTCATGCCGGCCAGCAGACGGTCCTGCTTCTTCGATGTTGCCCCCACTTGCACGGGGCGTCAGCAACGCGCAGAGTGGCGGCGTAGTCTGCAATGGACTCCCCGGGTCGCTGCTCCCTTCTGTGGAAGGCGACCCTAGCCAGGAAAATCGAGACCTCTGGCTGCAGGTGTTTCCTCAGTGCGGACATGATTTCTGCGAGCGGCACCACAAACACATCCCTTGGGAGAATGAGGTGGGTTGCCAGCTCAAGTGTCTCAGAACCACACTGAGCAAGGAAACAGGAGCGCTTCTGGTCTTCATCTGTGATTTTCTGCAAACCCATTGCGTGGCGGAATCGCCGTTCATATGTTGCCCATTTCTCTGGATGCGCTGGGTCGAATGGGCCGATGTTGCTGCCATGTGGGGATGCCATCCCAACTTTGTCGCCAGTTTCATGTTCAAGGAATGAAGAAGCAGACGAGTGAAGTAGTGAAATTCAACTCTTCATTAGTGGGGTTTGAACACAGTTTGGATGGGGCAAAACTTGGACTTATATACACTATAAACAGTAACAGTAACAATAATACAACAAGCCCATTGGCTAACAGAGTGTGCACATCTTTCGATCCACTTATTTGCATAAGAATAGATACATGAGAAAAGATACATTCCGCTCCTGTCAGAAGACACAGTTAACATACATAACATGCATGGAGTGTTTAGTTTTATCTGGAAACATGATTGTTCTGTGCCTGTGGGCATGGCTGGTGCTGTATTTAATTGCAGATGGCTGGGCAACTGGCTCATGAACTCTAAAAAATGGGGGTCAGACTTCACAGAGCTGCTGACAGGGCATTTATGGGAACCCTTCCAAGGAAGCTGAAAATGGAGTCTTCCTTGTTTTATTGTCATTTTGCATCATTCTCCCAGATGTGTTGAAATTGTGCCGTTTTGAGGCAATGCCCTCTTCAGCCTCCTTTAAACGGCTTAAAATTGCTAAATTATCCCCTCAAAGAGGCAGCGATACAATCACTGTTCATTCACCTCAAGAAAATTTGGGGCAGTACACAAGCTGTCTAATAAGAATGTTGCTAATATAAAGAGAGGTTCTTTTTTATATACATATAAATAAAAATGACAGCCCACTTAGATCCTTTGCATGGAGTGTCAGCTTCAATTCATGTCTTTAACTTAAATCTTTTCATATGCAAAAATTTGCTTTGAACAGCACACAGAATTTTGGTTTCTGCTCTGTGAATTAAAAAGCAAATGTTCTCTCGTGTTCTCTCTCTCTCTCTCTCTCACACACACACACACACAAACACACACAAACTTATCTGCCATACTACAGCAACCAACTAGATCAGTAAATTCCAATAAAGCTACACTGAGGAAGAGGTCGTCTATTCCTTCAGTATATTTGCATTTCACAGAAAGTGACTGAATTCTCTCTCTGTGTGTGTGTGGAGGGGAGGGGATAGGATAGGAGAAAACTGTGTAATATGTCTTTTAATTCATCAGACTGGAGTGAAAGAGCTACTTTCTGCCCTCAGTTTAACATTCTTCAGCCATGAGGACCCAAAATCTTGTTTAGGAGTAACAGAGATAGATGTTCTCAACACTTCCCTTCTGAATGCCACTGTTCCTGCTTCCTACAGTGGTGGGCCATAGGCCATGCAAAGAGCACCTTCAAATGCTGTAAAGGAATGATGTAACACTCCTGCTTGGACCACAGACTGCTGGTGTCTCTTTCCCAATTTCTGTGCATTTAACATGTGCATTTTAAGGAGATTCCAAGTACAGCTAACACTTACATTTCTATCATAAACAGGTCCATTGATTAGCCAGTGTTTAGAGACATGGAGAAAATTCTAAGCTTATTCAGTTGAATGCACTTGTAACCCCTCTTCAGGCCTTCAAGATCAACATGTAAAGGTCAGCAGTAGAATGGTTGGAGCCAGGGATATATGGCTAAGACTTTGGGGCCAGGATGGATTTCTTAATGGATTTCTGTGACTCTAATGAGAGCTAAAAGCATAAAAATGTAACATTCTTTTCTTTTATGTAATCATGCAACCATTCCCAATTAAAAGTTGGAAGTACCAGATGCTGTTAACAATGACACTTTCAAGTGTATCTTTTATACAGCTAAGAGTGTTACCTAAATTTATGTTCTAGGGGTTTACTCTAACATGAAAGTGGAGACAAGACACAGCCAGTTGTACAAAGCAAAAGTAATTTTGTTTTGTTGCCAGAAAAAGACAACGGGAAGCCTTCTCTAAAAATGAGAAAAACTCCAAGCCACTGCAAGGCAGATATATTTAAATACAGTGATACCTCATACAATGTCCAAACTTGGTTCCACAAGTTTGGACTTTATACGGATTTGGACTTTGTACGAGGCATGCAAAATCCTAGCCATTGCTTGCTGCGATGCCTCGTACAACGTCCAAATGCTTGCTGCGATGCCTCGTCCATAGAGATACATTGTACTGTAACAGCACAGACTTCAAGGCAAAGTCAAGGAAACAGACAGGAAACTGACAGAACTTTAAGAAATCATTGTCTAAAGGCTAAATACATTTAAAAAAACATGTCAAGCAACCCTGATTGTCCAAGAATCTGAAGAATGCTGCAAAAATTCCAAGAATGCTTCTAAAAAATCTGACAAAAAAATTAAAAAAAAATCCAAAGTTACACTTAAAACCCCTCCTAAACACTCTTCGCTTCGTGCAAAACCCACAATGCAGGCACAATGCAACTTGGGGAAAACCCCAATGCTTCATACAAAGTCGCAGCAACTTTGTATGAGGCAACTTTTCCCAAGGAATTAGGTGATGTTGTATGAATTTGATGTTGTACGAAGTGGACTTTGTATGAGGTATTCCTGTACTTCAATTCCCACAGCTGGTTCAATTGGTCCACTGGGACTATGCAAGATACCTAAAAACATAAGCAAAGTACTGGGGCCCTCAGTCTTTTCCTCTGCCAATGGCACTCCCAAATCCTCTGTTAGCTGGAAAAAAATGCCTCCAAAAGATGCCTACAATCACCAGAACCATTTTCTCCTATCAATAAAAAATCATCTAGCCAGTGCACAGTACTGTATAGACCAGAAACCTCTTTCAGTGTCCACTCAAGGAATGAACTAAACTTCTCAAAAGTGGCACATGAAATAGTACAAATCATTGGTAAATCTCTGTCTACATAAAATGTATTCTCAAAATAAAATCCCAACAAATCAAAATCAGTAGTAAGTGAAATGCTGATCTTATGTCACATTTAGCCAATTCCGCTCCCCTACTCTTGATGGTTTCTTCTGGGATTGCATCATTGACTGAGCCACTGTTCAGACAAGAAAAATGGTGAAACAACCCAAATTCACCTGAAACATTCTTAGTGGCTATCTCCAAAGGAGAAATTCTAAGGTTAGCTAAAGGGTAATCATCAAAAGGCCTGATTATTCTAAACACCATTATTGTCCTTCCTTATTTTACCTCTCTTCACTCATTCTAATCCATTAACTGACTTCAAATTCTTAGCAACTGTGAACCTCTCACCTTGAAAAATAATATGAAAAACCCACATAAACCCTTCTTCCAAAAATTTTGCATCACCCTTGTTCAGGTAATCCTTAAACCACATGACTAGCCTATTTAACTTAATTGGTCTGGGGGCCATTTTGAGAGGTCTCCTCCACTCCCTGGCTTCTTAAGATGACCAGCCTTTTTAACTGTCCTACCACTGAGGCAGACAGTAAAGCAAAGCAATCACACTTATATACCACTCCATAGCACTTCGTGAACTCCCTGGGTGGTTCACAAGTTATTTAGCATTTTGCCCCCAACATGTTGGGTACTCATTTTACAGACTTTAGAAGGATGGAAGGCTGAGTCAGCCTTGATCCCTGGTCGGGACTGAACTCACACTTTTTTGGTTGCAGTACAGCATTTTAACTACTGTGCCACCAGGGCTCCTGGCATATGAAATAGAACAAACTATGAGGGCCTTCACAGATTGGACATTTATGCTCAAACCTGCATTGCTGTCTTGAACATACATTCCTCATTCTGAACTCCCAACACATCAGAGGGGATTGAACTCCCAACATATTGGACGGGGTACCCAACCTGATTATTTTTTCTGACCAAGTGTGCTAATCCATCCGGGCAAGCACGGTCACTGCATGATGGCGCTACACACCGAGTCTTGTTCAAGGATAGTCCAGATACCAAAGTCCAAAAGGCAAGCCAAGGTCTGTTTACCAGTAGTCCGAGTCAGTAGTCAAATTCAAAGGGTGTCAAGGGGCATCATCAGGGATGGCAGAGTAGTGAGGGTCACGGCAGGCAGGTCAGGGTCACAACAGGCAGTCTGGGATCAGGCAGGACATCAGTCTTCGCACAAGAGTTGTACCGACACTGGCAAGCTGCAAGAGGCTTGCTTATAAGCCTCCTAGCTAAGCGGTATCAGCTGGGAGCCTTCTTTGGTGTCTCATCCTGGCCTGCCTGTATCTCAGGTGTATCTGTTTTCTAGCCCTCTCCATGACTGAGGGCTGATCACTGTCAGAGCTAGACTCCTGATCTGACAGGTCAGCTGCTGGGGAGAACAGACTTGGGCTAGGCGCAGCTGAGACCCCTGGCTCAGGGCATCCTCATGCTCCGTTGCAGGCAGAACTGGACTGGGCATAGGGAGTGCCCCCTGATCCAGCTCATTTTCAGAGTCAGAGGAGGGCTGGATCACAACACCAAGTGATTGCTATTCATTATCTCCCTTTGGAGAGGCTGAGCTAGTTTCATAAATTGGAGCCATACCTGTAACTCCTGATGTCTCCTTCCTGTCCCAGGACAGGGCTGGCATTTCAGCTACCCTGTACCTAACTGTTTTGTCATATTGAATCTAAGTTTTACCTGAAATCCATATGCCCTAAAAATTAAATAGAATACGGTGAGGCGGCTGGGGTGTAAAGGCAAAAGGCGAGGCAACACACCCAAAGGAACAAATTGGAAATAGCAAAGTGTATATTTAATATCAAGAAGGTGCTCGAATAAATAATCTATACTCAAATTTCTTAGTTGTCGATTGCTAAACCGTATTGTAGTACATCTCACAAAAATTGTATCAAATGTATCTCTCTCTCTCTCTCTCGATACACACACACACACACACACACACACACACACACACACACACACACACACACACACACACACACACACGTGCATATATGCACATATGCAATCCCTTACGAGGAGCCCACAAAAGATATGGGTTATTTCCCGAAGAAAAATCCCCAAGTTCATGACCACAATATTTGCACAACTTGATGGAATGAGTAGGTCCACTAATTCTAGAATAAACAGTAAAAGATCTGCGGGATTTCTGAGAGTGTGTGTCAGCTGCAAGAACCGTCCACGATGTTAACGTCGGGAAGGATATAAATCAAATCCAGCTGCATGTCTCCATCATCTGGGATGCACTCATGTAGTAAATGACGGTTTCTCGATGCCCCTCCGGTAAGCGGACATTTTGAACGACTTTCTCAAGAGTCTAAAGGATGTTCATAGCGCGTATACAACCTCCATGGTACTTTTTCCTAATGTGTTTTTAAAATTAAATAAGCATAATGGAAGAACATGGTAGCCCTCCATGGCTGTGAAGTCATGACAACTGTTGCATATATATAGAAACCAGGAAGCCAGTAAAGCCATGTCCTATCCCTTCTTCTCTTTTTAATTTTCTCCTTCTCCCTGTCATCAACCAGATCCTTATCCTTTATTTTTAATTTCATATACAGCAAAGAAAAGACACTCACATAATCTCCTCTTAAAATAATTTCCATAACCTTAACAGTATCTGCAAGCTGATCACCAAACAGTGCTCCTTCTTCCCTATTTTGCTTGCACAATGAACTGTGTTGCACATTGCCATACCCTTAGCTCCACTGGTAGTCATGCTGACTGAAGAAGGTTGGAAAACCCCAGGCCTACGCTCCTTGCCACCACAGTTGACCTCCCTGAGGAATACTAGTGAACCCAGGTTGTGACACCATTGCAGCTGTCAAGTGAGAACTAACAGCTGTATTTGCAACTAGCATTTATGCCCGGGATTCACCACGGGATGTGCGGTGCCATGCCTGTGAGGCGGAGAAGGAAGCTGACAGGCTGCCATGTGTCCAGGGTGGCATGTTCCCAGGTAGAAAGCAACCTGCCTGTTACCTTCCCACTCCGCTTCGCTGTTTCAAAGCCGGCATCGAAACAGCAAGGTGGAGAGGGAAGCTGCGAGGCTGCTATGCATCCGGGGTGGTGGGTCACCGGGCAGAAAGTGGCCTGGCTGTCAGCTTCCCTCTCCACCTACCTCGTTGTTTTGAAGCCGGCATCGAAACAGCGAGGCGGAGTGGGAAGCTGACAGCCTGCTATTCGTCTGTGATGGTGCGTCCCTGGGTGGAAAGCAGCCAGGCTGTCACCTTCCCTCTCCACCTCTCTGGGAGGGCGGGTGGCTCCCTCCGGTGGCCTTGTGGCTCCATGCATTGCTGGGGATGGGTGTGTGCTGGGGATGGGGGTGGTGGGTGGGCCCGGCGAGCAGCCATTTGTGTGTGTGTGTGGGTGCAGCAGCCACCTCTGGCAGCCTTGCATCCCCGTCCTTCACGGTGATTTGTGGTGATAGGTGTAGGCCAGGCAGGCTGCATTGGTGTGAGGGGCACTGCAGCCGCCTTCGGTGGCCTCACGTCCCCATTGAGCATGGGGGATTTCTGGGCTGGGTGGGAGGCCAGACTGGTGTCAGTGTCAGGAGTCTCCCGGGACCTGCCTCCTGCAGCCTTGGCTCTCTCACCGGGGTTGGCGGTGGTGGGTGGGAGGCCTGGCAGGCCGTAGTGTGGTGAGGGGCATGGTGGCCACCTCTGGTGGCCTCACGTCCCCATTGAGCATGGGGGATTGCTGGGCTGGGTAGTAGGCCATGCTGGTGGCAGCATCAGGACTCTCCCAGCAGCCGCTTCTTGTTGACGCATTTGGGCATGCACAGTCAGTTATGCCTGTGGAGTTTTTTCTCAGCACACGTGTTTCAACTGATCTCCGCACCCCCCTCAAGTTTGCGTGTGCACAGTTGTTTTTCAGCTTCGTGAGGCTTAGGCCCCAGTCTCGGTCCCCGGACCCTCACCACTCTGATATCTGTTTCAAATGGTAGGTGTGCACGGAAAATTACGGGATAGGCTTGAGGGATGTGAGTACACATGCCCACCATGTACCTTACATCCCTTCCTTATTGGTATTGATGGTAGACACCACTGCAGTTGTGCGGGGGGGGGGGGAGAAGGGAGGGGCAAATCCCCATGTCCCCAGTACTCCTGCTTTTTCCATTAAAGGTGGGGTGTATGTGTGAGCAAACTCACCATTCCTGGGCCTTAGCCCTTGTGGTGAAATCTCCTCCCTCGGGCTAATGACAGCATTTCAAGCTGATTCTCCCACCACCACCCGCTGCCATCTCCCAGCATCAGTGCTATATTGACAATGAACGTCAATGGATTCTACGATGACACCGTCCTGTCTATGTTCCTGTCTATAGAAGAAACTTCACAAGCTTCCAGTGCATCTAGGCAAGAAAATATCTGCTGTCAACTGTTTAAACTTGTCTGTCCTAACTTTCTTGGTTTCCTTTAGTGTTTGGGAATCAAGACAATGGAAACGGCTGTAAGCTAGCCTAGCACATCTTTATTGCATGGAGTACAGTACGAACATGTGGTAATGGCGGACAAACAGCTCCTTTTATACCGTGGTTATACAATTGAATATGGCTCTTCGACAGGCATTGGCCACTGTCCAAGTGACGTCATCCTTGGTCACGCCTTTCTTGTCCAGGTGAGGTGAGCGCGGGAATCTTTCCCGCGCAACTGAGGGTATTTGAGTAATGTGTACCATGTGAGCTGGGCGCTCGCTACTGCCCCCGGTGGCCACTAGCTCGCGTCCTCATACAGAAGGTTACAGTGTTACATGAACCCAATCGTGTGGTTACAAGTACATTACATTCAATACACAACATCCCTCCCCCCTAAGATGGGACAAAGTCCCTCAACCAAACTGGTTTCCCGCATGTGCGTTTTGGCCGTGCGGCCGTTATGCTTGACTCGGCCGTGCCCCCTCGTCTGTGTCCTCCTGGCTCTTGTCCTGCAATTGGAGAGGATGACTCGTTAGTGACTCGCCGCGGGCTTGCAGCTTTGGAATGGGCAGGAGAAGGGGAGGAAGGGTTTCTGATGTGGATGTGGGAAAACCGGGGGCACTAGGGGCTAAAGAAAAACCCCGCTCTTCGCTTGGACGGGTGGGGGAACACTCCGAAACCCCCCCCCCCGGTTTGGTAACTCAAAATCTAATTCGGGGGCAACAGTGGCAAACTCATTCCCCTCTTTCGAGGGACTGGGTAAAACTGGCGTATGAAAAGGATACGAGCTTGAGCCTATGCTTCCCCCCCTTGTTTGGGACTGTTGCCCTTCGTTTTCTCCCCCTTGGGATAAGCGGGTGGAGGAGAACCCTAACACTGAATTTTGCTGCTGAGCCCCTCTGTCCGGCCCCCCAAGCACTCGATGCCTAAGTTGGTCAGCGTGCCTTCTCCAGAGGAGACCCGTGTTGGTCTCGACACAGTATGAGACTGGTCCTGTTTGATTGATGACTACCCCCGGCACCAAGGTTGGTCCTGTGGTAGCGTAGTTTCTGCAATGAACAGGCTCTCCTATCTTGAAGTTTTTGGTGGGGCTGTGTTCAATGTTTCTTCCTCTATCCTCGACCCTAGTGGGATCCAATCTAGTTAATAATGAGTGCAACTTCCTTTTCATGAGGAGTTCTGCGGGGGAGAATCCCGACGCCAATGGCGTCACCCGGTATGCCAACAGAAACTGGCAGAGCTGCCGGTCCAGATCCCCTGGACCCATGCGCCGCAGCCCTTCTTTCATTGTGCGCACCAGACGTTCCGCCTGGCCATTTGTTGCAGGGTGAAAGGGGGCTGAGGTAATGTGCCGAATGGCATTGGACTCTAAGAACGCCTGGAACTCGGCTGACGTGAAGGAACTCGCATTGTCACTAATAATGACGTCAGGTATTCCGAAGGTGCTTATCAGCCTGCGCAGTTGTTTTATGGTTGCAGCTGATGAGGTGTTGCGCATTGGAATTACCTCTAACCACTTGGAGTATGCATCCACCACCAGCAGAAAGAATGAACCCCTGAATGGCCCTGCGAAGTCTATGTGGAGGCGGGACCACGGCCCCCTAGCTGTGTCCCATTCTCTGTGTGGGAGGCGGGACTCCTCAGGTCGAGAGCTCTGGCAGCTTTCGCAGGTGTTCACCATGTATTCAATGTCTGCGTCTAGCTGGGGCCACCAGAAGTAGCTTCGGGCCAGAGCCTTAGAGCGCACAATCCCTGGGTGGCTGACATGTAAAAGCCGTAGCACCCTCGCTCTTAATGCTTGTGGGACCACCACCCTCTCCCCCCACAAAAGACACCCCCTTTCTGTGGACAACTCAACCCTCTTCCTGAAAAATGCAGCAAACTCGTCTGCGGGGGGAGCTGTGGGCCACCCCTTCTGTACCCAGGATCTCACAAGGGCTAAAGTTTTATCCTTGGCCGTGGCGGCAGCAATTTCCTTGGGCAGTATTGGGGGTGCATCTAGGGCTTCTATGAGGAGGACTTGGCTATCTTGCTCTACCTCACACTTTGGGTCCCCCAGGTGGGGAAGAGGAGACCTTGAGAGGGCGTCCGCGTGGCTTATCTCTTTCCTGGGGCGGTACTCTAACGAACCCTTGTATGCATTTAGGAAAATCGCCCACCTAAGCATCCTGTGGGAGAGGATCTGTGGAGTGGGCTTGTCTGAGGTGAAGATACCCAACAGCGGCTTGTGATCGGTTACAATAGTGAATGGGCGACCGTACAAAAAATCATGGAACTTCTTTGTACCTGCCACAATGGCAAGGGCCTCCCTATCTGTTTGGGCATAATTTCATTCTGCCTTGGACAATGATCTCGAGTAGAATGCAACTGGGGCTTCTCGCCCCCCCCTTAACACGTGGCACAGGACCGCCCCCACCCCCACTGGTGAGGCGTCGCAGACCAAGACTACCGGCTTCTTTGGGTCGAAATGGGTTAGAATAGCCTCCGAGGAGAGGAGCTGCTTGAGTTCCCTGAAAGCCCGCTCCTGCTTCTCCCCCCACCGCCAAACCGCATCCTTCTTCAGCAGCCCATGCAGGGGCTCTGCAACCGTCGCTTTCCTGGGCAGGAAGGAATGGTAAAAATTCAGCAGCCCCAGGAAAGACTGCAGCTCCGGTTTCGCGGTGGGGCGAGGAGCGTTTTGAATGGCTGAGACTTTGGACTCAGCGGGTTTCATCCCCTCAGAGGTTATACGGAACCCCAGAAACTCCACCTCCCTGGCCAGAAACACACATTTGTCCCTCCGCAGCCTCAACCCCGCAGATCCGAAAGCTGTAAGGACCTTATCTAGTCTCTGGGCCAGTTCTGCTTCGCTCTCCCCAGATATCAATATGTCATCGGAAAATGGCAAGACCCCCGGTAATTTCTTTAACAAACGTTCCACAAGAGACTGAAATATTCCCGGCGCCGAGTTCACGCCAAACTGTAGCCGTGTTACCTTGAATGCCCCCTTGTGAGTTACAATGGTCTGCGCAGCAGCTGTGGCTGGGGTTACTGGAAGCTGCTGGTACGCCTGCGCCAGGTCTAGTTTGGCGAAAAATTTCCCCCCATGTAAAGTAGCTAGCAGATGGCTAACTACCGGCACCGGATAGGCATTAGGGCGGATCGCCTTGTTAATTGTACACTTGTAGTCAGCGCAAATTCGCACCTCCCCATTTGCTTTCAACACTGTAACAATAGGAGTCTCCCACTCTGCAGAGTCCACAGGCACTAGAATCCCTTGCCCCACTAGTTTGTCCAGTTCCGCCTCAATTTTGTCCTTTAGGGCGAATGGGACCCGACGTGGCTTGAGTCTAATTGGGCGGACCTCCGGGTCCAGGTCAAAAAAAACTGGGGCCCCCTTGTACTTCCCGAGCCCCTTCTTGAATACCTCTGCGTGTGTGTCGCACACTGCCTGAATCTCATTCCCCCCGATGGCATGGACTCCGCCTATGAAGATGTCCAGGGGTTTGAACCATTGTGTTCCCAGGAGATTACACCCCCCTTCCCTTAGAACTACCAGGGGGAGTTTCCTTCGGAGTCCCTTGTACCATGTCTCGAAGTCCCCAATTCCCAGCACTGGAATTACATTTCCCTGCACGTCTCTTAAGTTCGCCCCCATCTCTTTGAGTTTGGGTCGCTCCTTGGGGGGAATCCGCAAAAACTCCTTATGGGAAATGAGGGAGTATACAGACCCCGAGTCTATCTCCATCTTAACAGGAACCCCTTGCAACAGTACCTCAGCATAAAAACGTGGTTGCCCTAGAGGCACGCTGTGGACGGCCAAGTCGTCTTCCGCATGTACCCCTCGGCACACGTGGTCCCCCTCTGGGTCGTCGCCGCCATCGCAGACTCTGCCGACGCCATCCCGGCTCCTCGGGGAGCGCTTACTCTCGTTCCGGCGTTGCTTGCAGACCCTGGCGATGTGTCCCTTCCGTCCACAGTTGTGGCACTCAGCCTTCCTGAATGGGCACTTGCTCCTCTCGTGGGACACCCCGCAACCATCACAGCGCCGACCCCCTTTCCCTTCTTCTCGCTCAGCCCCTTCCTGACCTTCCGGACCCCCTCATCTTTACTGGAGCCTGGGGTGGCAGAAGCCTCTGAGGATGTGGGCGAGCGTGGGGCAGGGGCCGCCCTCCAGGCCGCCTGGACTGCGGATGCAGCTGCCTCGACTGGTGGGGGCTTTGCCTTGAGAAGCTTGTACCCGGCCCTCGTGGATTCAGCAGCTAGGGCCTCTTGTAGTACCTCTTTAAAAGTGAGGTCGTGGCCGCGGTTCATGAGCTTCCTCTGGGTTTCCCCGTCTCTCATCCCGCAGAGCATCCTGTCCCTTAGGGCCACGTCTAGAATCTCCTGCCATTCGCATGGGGTTGCCAACAAATGGAGGGCCGCTGCATACTCGGATACTGACTCACCCGGCTTTTGGTCCCTCCTCGCAAAGGCTGCCCTGGCGGAGAAGAAGGACACCTTGGGCTTGAAGTGGTTCCACAGAACTGCCAGTATTTCAGTTACCGAAACCTGGTCCACCTCTCGTGGTGCCACCAGATCCATCAGCGCTTGCACGGCGTGGAAACCGAGCATCGTGATGAGAAGACCTTTCTTCTTTCCTGCGCCGGTGATGCCGGCATACGCTACCGCACTCTTGAATTGCATTTCAAACCAGTCCCATCGCTCGGGATGGGTCACGTCGAAAACTGGTTGCTGTGAAGTTGTCTTGTCCTCGTGGGAATCCATTATCCCACCTTCGTCGCCAATTTAGTGTTTGGGAATCAAGACAATGGAAACGGCTGTAAGCTAGCCTAGCACATCTTTATTGCATGGAGTACAGTACGAACATGTGGTAATGGCGGACAAACAGCTCCTTTTATACCGTGGTTATACAATTGAATATGGCTCTTCGACAGGCATTGGCCACTGTCCAAGTGACGTCATCCTTGGTCACGCCTTTCTTGTCCAGGTGAGGTGAGCGCGGGAATCTTTCCCGCGCAGCTGAGGGTATTTGAGTAATGTGTACCATGTGAGCTGGGCGCTCGCTACTGCCCCCGGTGGCCACTAGCTCGCGTCCTCATACAGAAGGTTACAGTGTTACATGAACCCAATCGTGTGGTTACAAATACATTACATTCAATACACAACATTTCCCTTTTGGGCCCAGTTGCTGGTGTCTCCTGAGTAGCAGCCTCAATTTGAAAGCACCGGGACACACTAAAATATTCTCCAAATCTTTCTTTGATTTATCCTTGGATGAAGATGAAAACACAGGTGGGGTTGCCCTTGCAGGTCTTTTAACAGGCTGCTTACCCCCGGGTTGTCTGAACTCTTTTTAGGTCTCCTAACCCACTTGAACAATAACAAATAGGACCAGAGACCTAACAAGTCCCTCTATGATTTATGCTACTTATGGGTTATTGCATAAACATTAACTAATTAAATATTTTTATTGTTATTTTTTTGTAATTTTGTTTTAATAATCAGGGCACAGCTAAATTAATTTAAACCAAACTCTATTATAGGCAGTGCTGCCCAAATGTGATTCTTAACTAATATTAATTATGCAATATTCATATATTGTTGCGACAGAGCAAACTCAGAGCATCAACTGTAATGCCTCAAATTGTAAATAATGAAGCAATAAATGGAACTATAACAAAGGAGAACAGGTAAAAACAAAAATCCACCCTTTAAATAACCATTAATTAAATAACCGCAAACCAAAATGGCAGGCCAAATTGCAGTCGACACCAAATGAATTAACGAATGGAACTGCAAAAGCCAAACAATATTTTTAATACAACAACTTAAACTGAATGTAAAGTATAAAGGCAAGACTGCAAAACAAAATGGTGGCTGTGATCGTGGACCAGTAAAATTGCAACCACGATCCTGCCTCCTCCTTTCTGCAATATAAACCTCAAAAATAATGAAAGTCTGCTAAAATGAATGTCTCCTCTGCAAGCATTCTGTGCACCAGTGGATCTGGTTGGTCACAGATCAGGGCATTTCTCTCTTATTGGAATTTGTTGTTGGTTGCTTAAGTGAGTGTATGTTGCTACTGTATTTACAAGGCAGCAAGTAGGTACCTGTCTGTCTGCTTCCTTACTTTTTTTATTGTGTTGCCCAGCCACAGAGGATCTTTGTTGTCTTGAGGGGTGTGTGACACTGAACTCTTAGTGTTTTCTACTCTTTTTCAATTTTGAGTGACACTTTTTAAATTGGTTGGTGGATGAGGGAGTAAAGTAATTTTTTTATTCTAAATATAGGACTGGTGGTGGTTGTGGGATATTTTTGCTGTCTTTGGTATTTTGAATGTGATAAGTAGTACCAGATTTTTTAAAATGCATTTTTGCTTACTTTTAAAATAGATTGAGTCTATGTTGCCTTGTCTTTGCCTTCTAGCAGAAGTTTTTAAGGGTCCTTTACAGCACTTGGAGTGTCAGAAAACACAAATGAGAAAACAAGGATGAGAAACAAAATATTAAATCTACAGAGACTGAAGCTATCAAAATCCCAAGAAGTATATTTCAACAAATATGGAACAGAAAACAATGGCCCATTAAATAAAAATGTTCAATATACAGTAAAACCCTGGGTTATGGAATCAATCTGTTCTGGGATTTTTTCCCTTAAATAGTTTTTTCCTTAAGTCAAAACACATTTCCCCATAGGAATGCATTGAAAATTTAAAAAACGCTCTTCACCCACTCACCCCCATATATATAAATTTTTAAAATGCAGAACATACAATAAAAGGGAATGGAAAAGATGCAGCTAGGCTCCCTACCTTTTCCACCACTTGAGAAATGCTCCACCAGCACCGCTTTCTTGAGCTCTGGTGCTTCTTTCTGAGGTTCGGTGCTGGGCATGCCTTCCTTTCCAATGTCCACGTCCTGGGCTCTCTTGCTAAAGAAGCCTCTGGCAGGCAAGAAGAGCTGCTCCTCCTTCCACCAGCTCAACTTCGGGGCACAGAACTTGACAGAAGTCCAGCTGTATCATTGCTGTCCATCTGTCCATGCCGAAAGCTACTTGAGGAATCACCCCTCCTTCTGCCATTAACTGTTGGACAGTCAGGGCTGTTGACCCTGTCCATGTTGACCAAGCGATGATGACTCGTTAGAACAGGAGAGCTGAGTCCTCAGGCAGGCTTTGGCATGGATGGACAGCAGTGTTGCGGCCCAACTTCCATCCAGCCCAGTGGTTAAGTTCACCCAGCAGAAGGAGGAGCGGGTCCCCTCACCCACCAGTGCTTCCTCACCAAAAACCCCACTCACATCTTCAAGAGACAACTCTTTGCACCACCCACAGACTTTAAAATGGTGCAGGGCTGGCACTATAAACCCTCCAGACACAACATGCTCTGGGGAAACCCGTTCTGCAACACAATTTTTTTCTTTAACTCGAGACATCATTTCCTCAGGATTGGTAGTTTTTGAGTGAGTGTTGTAGCAGTCTGAGTTGCAATAGGTCCAAGAAAGAAGACTATACACCAGATTTAGTTTAAATCAAACTGGTATATTAACATTTACAGACAAAGTAAATTAGCATTACATTCAGCACTGTTCAGCTCAGCTCTGTTCTGCGCAGTCTGTGCCTCTGTGAGATGTCTCGCAAGCAAGCAACCTTACCTCTATATCTACAGCCTGCAAAAACACTTAAGGTTACAATGTATCTTATTAACAGTCAATCACAGCAGAGATGAGCTATGATGATTGATCGCACCTGTTCCTTGTTAACTGACCTCAGCCTTGTCCTTGACATTATCTCTGCACTTTGCCTCACTATATATATATCAGCAATTTAAAAATGACAATGTCTCCATTTTACTGGCAGAAAACAGCTGTCAAAATTGCTAATTTTAAGAACAAATGTAGACATGATTTTAAATGTTGAAATACTTAAGGGGATAATATAGGTGCATGATAGTGCAGTTATGTTATTGTTGTTTAGCAAAGCAAAATGTTCTACAAAGCAATAGGAACAATGGGCACCCCAAACAAAAATTTGTAACTTTAAAATTGATTTGACACAGAAGTGGAAGACAGTCCGATGTTGTTCAGTGCCAAATGTTCAGTGCCAAGTTTTAAAGTTATGATTTTTTAAAAGTATAAACATTATTAACACCCCTCTGCAGATACTGGGAATAGGAAAGTGTAAAATATATATTTCCAAACATTTAACTTTTATCTAAAAAGAATAGTAAGTTCATTCAGTGGTTGTAGAAATATTCAAAAGTTAAAGCATTCATTTTAAACACAAAATCAGCCATTTTATAACTGAGGTTCTGAAAATTGCTTTATGTTTGGTTAGATAGTGGTTAACTGATGGGAAAAAAGCTATCTTTTGGGATGTTTCCCTCCTTGATGTCTCTTTCTGAATAGTAGTGAGCACAAGAGGGAATCATGTAGATCATCTTGAATACTGTCAACATTTAGGTTGCCTTTTGCTTCTAGTAATCCAGGCAAGTTATTGGACCATTTCCTGACATTTTGAATCATAGATACTAGAAACACAGTAATCCATATTCATAAAAGAATTTAATAAGAGTTTTGACAAAATAGAAAAGAAACCTACATTAGAGGTCAGTGCAGAGTATTTACAAACCTCCTGTACAATCCAGTTCATTCTTCTAAAGAAGCAGAAGTCTATTGTTTTTCTAGTCAATCTGTTGGTCTTGCGAACACCAATGGTGACTGAATAGATTTTTGAACAACGTGTACCCTATATCAAAACTCATTAATTCTGCTAAGTTAGAAGGAAAAAACCAGGTCACTTATATTGTTTATTTAGCCCTATCAGCTATTTTTCTGCTTAAGTAGCAGAGGCTATGGGAATTTGAGTTTGTCTTATGACTAATAAAATTTGCAAGTACAGCAGATGAAACATAAATAAACAAAATCAAACATAAATATCCTATCCTTATAAATAAGGTAATAAATTGGAGGTTCAATCAGGAAGGAAAATCTATGGGGAGATATTTTGCTTCAGTAAGCATGATAGTTAAACTGAATGTGACTATGTAATTGCTTATGTTGTAAACCTTAAGGTACTTATATATTTAAAGCTATTCATTTTTGAAGATAATATTAAATTCTTAAGACTTCATTTATTAGAATGCTTCTATTTCATTATTAAGATGTTTATGCTTGTTTATATCTATATCTATATCTATATATCTATATATCTATAGATATATCTATAGAGATAGAGATAGAGATAGAGATAGATATAGATATAGATATAGATATAGATATAGATATAGATATAGATATAGATATAGATATAGATATAGATATAGATATAGATATAGATATATACTAGCATAGGTTGCCTGCCATTGCTGGGCTGTTATGAATTGTGTTTTGCTTTTTTTGGGGGGGGGGGTGAGTTAAAAATCAACAAAGGATGCTATAAATCTTTTTATTTTATTTATTTAACATATGTTTGTTATTTGTGTAAACTTGATTTATTGTTATTTTTTGACTTGTTTTTACACTTGTGGCCTCTAGGTGGGGCTGTTTTGTTTTGGACTTGTTTTTAATATTCCGGCCTGCAGGTGGGGCTATTAGTAATAGTGTTGGTTTTGTTTTCGTTTCACGTGTATTTCCTCTCCTGGCCTCTAGGTGGGGCTTCTTCCAGTAAGTAGTCTTTGTTTCTTCATTTCTGTTCTGGTCTCGTGGAGGGAGGATGTGCTGATGAGTTCTCTGGTTTTCTTTCTTCTGGGTTTTTTCTTTGTTTTGTTTTTGTGGTGGTGGGCTGGGAGGTGTTTCTGTTTTTTCTTTGTGGTTTGGTTGGGTTTTAGGTTTGTTTAATTGGTTTATTTATTTTTGGTTTGTTTAATTTTTGTGATTTGTTTGGTGTTTATTTCTGTAATTTGTGATAGTTGTGTTGTTAGAGTTAGGTGTCCTTGTGTTGTAGTTAGGTGTTTTTTCTGTGCTTTTCTGGTATTGTGGATGTTTTTGTTTGTGGATTTTGTTGTTTACTTTTTTGTTTATTAATGGGTTTTCTTATTTATTTATTTGTGTTTTATTATTTTTTATTAATTTTGGTGTTTGTTATTGGTGTGTACTTTTGCGTGAAGAACGGGCTGCCTGTCGGTTCCTCTTTTCCCCATTGCTGCTTCGAATTTTGGTTTTGATGCATCAATGGGGAAAAGGAGGAGCCGGCAGTCAGCCCGTTCTTCCACTGGTAAGGTTGGTTAGGTAGGTTGGGGGACAAGGAGGCAGAGAACAGCTATCTGCCTGATGATGGTTCTCTCCTCTCTGTCTCCTTTTTCTCCTGGCTTACCTAACCAGAGATCGGCAGGTAGCGATCCATAAGGAGTGGTGCTCTTCCTCTTCCTTGCGGATTGCTGGCTGCTGCTTTTGTATTACCTCCACTGCTGTTTCATGTTAGTTCTCGAAACAGTGGTGTCAGAAGTACAAAAAAAAGCAGCCAGTCATTCACCATCGAGGGTGCTTCCCCTGACGAACTGCTGCTTGCTGTTGGTTTTTTCCACCCCGGCTCAACTTTCCTTGAAGCTGGCGGTGGTCTCGCCATGTCTTCGGCAGGGTAGCATGGAGGAGAGGGAATCCCTCTTCTCCCCATTGCTCCGGGAAAGAAGGCCTGCGGGTGTATCACTGTGGCTTTTTGTGGGTGTTTGTTTTGCAAGGCTGTGAGGTGCTGCATCCGCCTGCGGTGGACTTGCACTCCCGTTGCGGGATTATTATGTATGTTAACTGTGTTTTCTGACAGGAGCGGAATATATCTTTTCTCATATATCTATTCTCATGCAAATAAGTGGATCGAAAAATGTGCACACTCTGTTAGCCAATAGGCTTGTTGTATTATTGTTACTGTTACTATTTATAGGAGCAGAATGTATCTTTTCTCATGTATCTATTCTTATGCAAATAAGTGGATCAAAAAATGTGCACATTCTGTTAGCCAATGGGCTTGTTATATTATTGTTACTGTTATTGTTTATAGTGTATGTAAGTCTGAGTTTTGCCCCATCCAAACAGTGTTCAAACCCCACTAATTAAGAGCTGAATTTCACTACTTCATTCGTACTACTCCTTGCCATTGGTTGTAGT
Source organism: Bradypodion ventrale (assembly GCA_035047345.1). Taxonomy (NCBI): domain Eukaryota; kingdom Metazoa; phylum Chordata; class Lepidosauria; order Squamata; family Chamaeleonidae; genus Bradypodion; species Bradypodion ventrale. The sequence continues at coordinate 144,172,579 of JAWDJE010000004.1, read as the reverse complement.
TAAGCAGGGCACTAACTTTCTTATTGGGACCCAATGGTTTAGGCCCCTGGGAATCCGGCTTTCTGGCATCCACGCAATAGACTCTGACCCAATCTGGGACATTTGTGCTGCACTTCCTTTTTTTAAAAAAATAAAAAATGTTTTTATTAAATTTTAACATAGATACAGTATATAAAGACATACATCAAATTCACATCCAATAATAACACTATATTTCAGTTGTGACGCGATATTATATTACTTCCCCCTTCCATTTCTCTCCTTGGTACTAAATTTGTATCAATGTCATTTATAATTTTTCCAAATCTAAATTTTCAAATTTTCACCATCTATTTGTACAATCTCTAATATATCATATATCCACCAAGTCACCCTTCTACTTTGCAATATCAATACAGAAATGACATGGATGCTGCACATCCTGAGGTATTCAAAATGGTTTTAGGTTTATACAAAGGACCCCCTGTTTACTCTGAGCTTGACCCAACCATCTGGCCCATCCGGATGAAGCCACGCCGGGTACCCTTTGCTTTAAAGGAGAAGATAGAAGCTGAGCTGAACAAACTGGTGGGGCAGGGCATCCTAGTGCCGGTGGACTCCACAGAGTGGGAGACACCAATTGTGACTGCCCAGGCCTACCAACAATTAATTGTGTTTCCTGCTGCTGCCATAGCCCAGACCATAGTAACGCATAGGGGGGCATTGAAGGTAACTAGACTACAATTCAGGGTGAATGCGGCCCCTAGAATATTTCAATCTCTTGTAGAACATATTTTGAAACGGTTGCCTAGTGTCCTGCCATATTTTGACGATGTCCTGATCACTGCTAAGGACAACGCCGAACTAGCGGCCAGGCTCGATCGAGTCCTGTCACATTTCAAGAGGGCTGGTCTACGTCTCAGAAGAGACAAATGTGTGTTTTTGGCATGGGAAGTGGAGTTCCTGGGGAATACAAGATTCTATTCAGGAGGGGCTGGCCGACCTGGCATGCATCACCGAAACCTGGCTGAGACCAGAGGATGGTGTACCTCTGTCAGAAATGTGTCCAGCTGGTTTCGGTATCTGGCACCAGCCAAGGGATGAGGGAAGGGGTGGTGGCATCGCCATTGTAGCCAGGGAGTCCTTGGGAGTCGACAGGGCCATGGCTCCACAAGTCCCGGGTTGTGAGGCCCTGCTCCTGCGGTTGGGCCCTAAGGGTCAGCTGGGAGTCTTACTCCTGTACCTGCCTCCTCGAGGCCATCTCTGCGTTGGCGTTGGATTTCCCTAGGCTGATGGTTCTGGGGGACTTCAATTTGCCTTCGCTGGGGACTGGTTCAGAGGTTGCTCAGGAGTTCATGGCTTCCATGACAGCCATGGACCTGACTCAGGTAATTCATGGCCCAACCAGGGGCAGTGGTCACACACCGGACCTAGTTTTTTTTCCGGAGCGGTGGCAGAGTGATCTGAGACTACAGAAATTAGACACTATACCTATGCCATGGTCACATCACTATCTGGTGACTCTGGACTTCCTGGGGGCGGCGGTTCACCGCAGGGAGGCAGGGCCTATTAAATTGGCCCGCCCCCGGTGACTGATGGATTCTGATGAATTCCAGAGGGAACTGGGGGATTTTCCTCTAGATCGGCTACACGATTCATCCGAGGCACTCCTGAAGAAACAATCTCTCGACCCAGCGGTTCCAGCTAATTATAGGCCAGTCTCCAACCTCCGTTTCTTAGGGAAGGTACTGGAGAAGGTGTGATGCGGCAGTTGCAGGGGGTCCTGGATGAAGCGAATTATCTGGACCCCTATCAACCGGGTTTCAGGCCTGGATATGGTACTGAAACTGCATTGGTCGCACTGGTTGATGACCTCTTGCGGGAGCGGGATGGGGGTCATCCATCCATACTGGCTCTTCTGGATCTCTCAGCGGCTTTCGATACCGTTGACCATGGTATCCTTCTGGAATGGCTCAAAGGTTTGGGAATCCAGGGCACTGTGCTGTCCTGGTTTTCCTCATTTCTGGAGGGTCGTACCCAGTCGGTGTGGTTGGAGAGTGAGAGGTCCAGCGCTAGGCCCCTACAGTATGGGTTGCCTCAGGGTTCAGTGCTCTCTCCTCTCCTATTTAAAATATACATGAAGCCATTGGGTGGGATAAGGTATCATCAGTATGCTGATGATACCCAGTTATATATCTCGGCCCATGGGGACCCCAGTGATGCAGTCAATGTCCTATCCAGATGTCTGGAAGCAGTTGGGGTCTGGATGGGGACAACGGGCTACAATTGAATCCCTCCAAGACTGAGTGGCTTTGGATAGGGGGTCCCGCATTATGCAGGGAGCTGCCAACTTTGGTCTTGGATGGGGCTGTTTTGCCCCAGACAGACCCGGTATGCAACTTAGGGGTCCTCCTGGATTCGGGGCTGCTACTAGCAAGTCAGGTGGCAGCTGTGGTCAGGAGGGCTTTCTCACAGATTCGCGTCATCCATCAGTTGCGTTCGCTCCTGGACCGGGATTCCCTGCTCAGGGTCACACATGCTCTGGTCACCTCCAGGCTAGATTATTGCAATGCGCTCTACATGGAGCTGCCCTTGTCAACCATTCGGAGGCTGCAGTTGGTCCAGAATGCGGCAGCCCGGGTGGTGATGGGGTGCGGGCGTTTTGCTCATGCCTCACAATTACTTCGGGAGCTGCACTGGCTACCAGTTTGCCTCCGGGTGCAGTTCAAGGTGCTGGTTTTGACCTTTAAAGCCCTTCATGGTAGTGGGCCAGGATACCTTAGAGACCGCATCATCCCAAGAGTGTCCGCCCATCCAACCAAAGCAGATCGGAGGGGCCCCCTAATTGTTCCATCTGCCAGAGGGGCCCGTCTCTCTGGTACACGAAGGAGGGCCTTTTCCATGTCCGCACCAGCCTTGTGGAACTTCCTGCCTGTAGAGTTGCGGGAGCAGATGGAGCTGCTACCTTTCAGAAAAGACCTAGAAACCTGGTTGGCAGGGCAGGTGTGGGGCCCAGATGGAAGAGTGGCCCCCGCCTGTTGGCTTATAAATCAAACCCCCATTTCTTTTAATTGTCAATGAAGGCAGTTTTTTAATGTGGGTTTTTAAGAGGAATCGCGTAGGTGGGAGGGTATGTTGGGTTTTAATTGGTTGTATTGTTTTATGTGTGTTTTAACTTGTTGTGAGCCGGCCAGAGTCGGGTTTACCTGATTGGGCGGCATATAAATTTGAATATAAATAAATAAAATAAAAGTACCGCATTACACCCCAAGGTATCATGCCCTCTGACTCCAAGGTGACACCCATGGGGAATGCACGCAGGCCAAAATGTAAAGCCGAATTGCAATCATTTCTAGGATTGTTAAACTTCTATCACGCTTTTCTCCATCACAAAGCTTCAGCTGCCGAACCATTACATCGGCTTCTTAAGAAAGATACTGTTTGGCACTGAGGCCATTGCCAGGAGAAAGCGTTCCTAGAACTTAAAAGGCTGCTATCTTCGGATGCTATATTAACTCATTTTGATCCTAACAAGGAAGTTGTACTTGTGTGTGATGCATCCCCTGTGGGGGTGGGAGCTGTGTTATGCCATGTACTAAGTGACGGGAGGGAAGCCCCCGTAGCATTCTATTCCCGCTCGCTCTCAAAGCCTGAGAAAAATTATGCTCAGACAGATAGGGAGGCGTTGGCAATCGTGGCAGGCACTAAGAAATTCCACGATCACCTTTACAGAAGGCCTTTTACCATCGTAACTGACCACAAGCCCCTCCTTGGAATCTTTCTGAAAGGGAAGTACACGCCTCAAATTCTGTCCCCAAGGATGTTGCGTTGGGCAATTTTCCTAAATGCATATGATTTTACTTTGGTGCACAGGCTCAGCAAGGACATCAGCCATGCTGATGGCCTGTCACGTTCTCCACTGCCAGAGGTCAGGGAACCCAATTGCGAGATCGAAAGTGACCACCAGGTCCTCATGATTGAGGCATTCGACTCGCCACCGGTCATCCCCTCAGATATAGCCAAAGCTATGGCCAAGGATGTAACATTGACTAATGTAATGTCTTGGGTACAAAAAGGCTGGCCTGTCTCTCCTCTAGCTGAGGAATTCAGAACATTCCACCGCAAGCGTTTGCAATTGTCAGTGGAATGAGGTTGCCTTCTATGGGCCAAGCAGGTGGTCATTCCTGTCACTCTCGGGAAAATGTTTTACATTTACTTCACACAAGTAATCCGGGAATTGTACATTCCAAAGCCCTTGCCTGTAGCTACTTTTGGTGGCCTCAACTGGACCAAGACATAGAGCAGATGGTCGTATGCATTTATCATATGCATTTAGGAAAATTGCCCAACGCAACATCCTTGGGGACAGAATTTGAGGCGTGTACTTCCCTTTCAGAAAGATTCCAAGGAGGGGCTTGTGGTCAGTTACGATGGTAAAAGGCCTTCTGTAAAGGTGATCGTGGAATTTCTTAGTGCCTGCCACGATTGCCAACGCCTCCCTATCTGTCTGAGCATAATTTTTCTCAGGCTTTGAGAGCGAGCGGGAATAGAATGCTACGGGGGCTTCCCTCCTGTCACTTAGTACATGGCATAACACAGCTCCCACCCCCACAGGGGATGCATCACAGGGGATGCATAGAGCAGATGGTCGGCACTTGTGCCAGCTGTCAATCCTCTCTCCCTGAGCAATCCCACTTTCCCTCTCGGGAATGGGATTCTGCTAGGGGCCTGTGGTCCAGGTTGCACATAGATTTTGCAGGTCCATTTAGGGGTGCTCTATTTTTGTTGGTTGTAGACTCATTCTCTAAGTGGCTGGAAGTGATTAGAGTGCCTAATACCACTTTAGCCACAATGATAATGCACCTGAGAAGGTTGTTAGCAGCATTTGGACTTCTAGATGTGCTGGTGTCTGACAACGCATCCACGTTCACATCTGCTGAATTCCAATCCTTCATGGAAAGGAATGCAATTAGGCACATCACTGCTGCCCCATTCCACCCAGCCACCAATGGCCAGGTGGAGCGGCCAGTGCACACAACTAAAGATGTGCTTCGGCGTATGGGTGAAGGGGATTTGGAGCTCCAGCTATGCCTGTTTCTTTTCATGTATAGACTCACCCCCTTTGCCTCAGGGCTGTTCCCTGCTGAATTGCTCCAGCGAAGGAAACTGTCATCCTTGCTGGACGGATTGGATCCCTCTAGGGTGAAGGACAAAGGCACAAATATAGTGATCCAACACCAGAAGGGTTTTTCTCTGGGAGACCCTGTACATTGCCCCATTTATGCAGCTTGTGGTCCTACATGGGTGCATGGGTTTGTGGTCGATCAGACTGGTCCTGTTTCTTACAGAATCGAAACAGCCACTGGTCTGATCTGGAGGAGGCACACGGATCAATTGAGACCCAGAATACTGGACCCACAGGATGAATACAGACACTCAACGTTAGGTTTGGCCCCCACCCGTTTAAACCCAGGGGGCAGAGGTAATAGTCAGCAGCAAGCTAACTTAGACCCAGAGGTGTGTTCTAGGGACCGATTTAAATGGGAAATTGTGGAATGCTCCCCTACTCCAGCCATGTGTACCCCTACACTGTCCCAGCCTAGCACTCTGGATTCTTTTATTGATGATGACCAATTTTGTTTGGGATTGCCCTCCACTTTTGGTACACACAGGAGGGACCCTGAGTTGTCTTATTCATCCACAGAATTAGATTTTGGTTTTGAGCGATCCCTTGCTCCTCCATCTGACAAATGGGGCTTTAATTTGGATTTACAATCCTCCCCCTCTAGTCAATCCCTCACTCCAGTCGGGTCACCCATCCTATGAGCCCCTGAGCCAGCTCAGCCAAGCGTCCGACCCAGAAGGGAAACTAGACCACCATCCTGGTTAAAGGATTTTGTTGTTACCTAGGGGGGGAAGAATGTTATGTATGTTAACTGTGTTTTCTGACAGGAGCAGAATGTATCTTTTCTCATGTATCTATTCTTATGCAAATAAGTGGATCGAAAAATGTGCACACTCTGTTAGCCAATGAGCTTGTTGTATTATTGTTACTGTTACTGTTTATAGTGTATGTAAGTCTGAATTTTGCCCCATCCAAACAGTGTTCAAACCCCACTAATAAAGAGCTGAATTTTACTACTTCAATCGTCTGCTTCTTCATTCCTTGAACACTAAAGGGATGCCTGCGTTTTTTAATTTTATTTTTCACGTGCCGGCTTTCTCAGCGTTCTGCGTGCTCACGGCACGTAGGATGCTGGGACTTGGAGTTCTTTGTTTACTTTTGTGCGCCTTCCCCCCCCTGCGGCTCGATTTCAATTGGCCGTGCCGTGTTTCCCAATGTTCTTTTTGCTCGCGCCTCTTAGTCTGATTGGCTGTGGCGCAGCACGGCGCAGAGGACATTGTGAATTGAAGTTGTTTTCCTTTGTTCGCATTCGTGGGGCTCTTGCCCCACTGGCGGCTTTGGCAAACCTGCACTAACCTGCCAGCCGGGTTACATGTAATCCTGTTTACATCTTCAGTAAAAGAAAAAAAGAATAATTCTTCTTGATATTTTGTGTGCTTCTTGGGCAAAATATTTAAAGGATATTCAGAGTGAGTAGGTTATTTCTGCATAATAAATAATCTGGTTCACACTGCATGCAAAATCCTACACAGAGATTGTGAGCAGTGAGGGACTTCATCGGCTGAATGGCCAAGGAGTGTTATAAATTATAGAGTGCTCTGAGCGCTTAATTCTAGAAACTTGACACAGCAATGACCTGACACAACAATTAAGAAAGTTTAAAGAGAAAAAAGTACAAAAACAAGGAGTATAACTGAACAGTAAGGAGAGAGAAAAAAATCACGACTATAGAAGAATTACATAATTTAATGTCAGTTGTGAAGAAATAAAAATTCTTAAAGTATAGCTTGATTAAATCATCAATCCAGATAGAGATTGCAGCCAATAAATGAAGAAGAATGAAACTTGTGGGGTCAGCTGTAAAGAACTAGAAGATGGCCTAAAAGGCCCCTTCCAACTCAGTTATTCTATGACTCTATGAAGAGATCCTCAAATGTAAATTTGGTGTATTATTAGTGCTGCTCATTCTTTACTGTTTGGGTAGGAGAATGAATTAGGACTGAGAAAATCATAACATTCAATTTTTAAAAATACCGTATTTTCCGGCGTATAAGACGACTGGGGGTATAAGACGACCCCCAACTTTTCCAGTTAAAATATAGACTACCCCTCTTCCAATGCACACCAAATAAAAATTAACCCACACTCAACCAAGACGCACAGCCCTCCGAGTCGAATGGGCAGGTTCTGGTGGAGAGCCAATCCACGCTCACGTTCTCCTCGAGGTAAAGGAAGATGTGTGCAGCTTGCTTCCCCTTGCTTCATACTCCCCACACAGAGCAGGGACTCGGCCGCGGAATCCCCCACCATATGCGCCGGACATATGAAGCAAGGGGAAACAAGCTGCAGTTAAGTACCTGTCCTATAAGACGACCCCCAACTTTGGCACAGATTTTTCGGGGTTAAAAAGTAGTCTTATACGCCAGAAAATACAGTATATATCTCAAAATGTCTTAAAATAACTTGTTAAGGTAAAAAAGTTACAAGAAAACAGTATTTGCAGCACGACTGATTCTTGGGAGACAAGCTATGAGAAACCTGGGGAACATATTTAAAAGTAAAGACATCACTTTGCAAACAAAAATTCGCATAGTCAAAGCAATGGTATTCCTGATGGTAATGTATGATTGTGAGAGTCAGACCATAAGGAAAGCTGAGCACAGAAGAATAGATGCCTTTGTGATGTGGTGTTGGAGAAGAGTTTTGAGAGTACCCTGAACAGCGAGGAGAACAAATAGGTCGATCTTAGAAGAAATCAACCCTGACTGCTCCTTAGAAGGTCAAATAGTAAAGATGAAGCTAAAGTACATTGGACATCAAATGAGAAGAGAGGATTCACTTGAGAAAGCCTTGATGCTGGGAAAGGTGGAGGGCAAAAGAAGAAAGGTGCGGCAGATAATGAGATGGTTAGAAGGTATTGTAGATACAATGGGCACAGAGCTGGGTGGGTTGAGGAGGATGGTGGAGGACAGAGGTGCCTGGCTGGCAATGGTCCATGGGGTCTCAAAGGGTCGGAGTTGACTGTGCGACTAAACAGCAACAAACTGAAGAAAACTAAATTAATTTTTAAATTGATGTCATTGTATTTTGTTGTCCCAAAGGGGAATGAATTACAGGCCACTTCACTACTTGCTATTTCTACATCATTCATACACTTCCAACCAAGTAGTCATGTCTAAGAATTGTGGAAGCATATCTTCATTTTTTCTTTTTGTTTCTGCTGTAAGTCAAGTACTGGAAGAGGCTAAGTGACTGAGTATAGGGCGGTAGAACAGCAAGCAGGAGAAGGCTTGGAAGGGGGCTCTCTATACGGCCAGCTTCTGGACAAGCATTATGCTCAGCCTGGGGGCACTTTGCTGCCCTCCCTCTGTGCCAAAGGGAGTTGGACCATGGCTGTTCAGCCAATGGTGCCTTTCCATGGCGACTGAAGGTGGGGAGCCCTGGTGGTCTTTACATGAGGTAGGTTCCCTACCCATGGGGTCCATTAGGCATTGCGGCAACCCACCTTTGGGTTTGGTGTGAGACTAGCTGGTTGCTTTGGGGTCAGAATTTTAGGCACACCTGATGATTGGCCCTTTTGGGCAAGACTTTTTTGCCTATTGCAAACTGTCTTCCAGGGGGATTAGGGCCCATTTGGTGGTTGGCATTTATTAAATAGGTCACAACTGGCAGGTAGTGTGGATTGTAACCAGGTCTCGGTGAGTCCACAGTGGATGTTAGTTAGTCTCCTCCAATCTACCAGCAGAGAGAGAGAGTTATTGGCTGGTGGGTGGGGCATGAAAGTAAGGGGCATCACTACTTTAACACATTGGGTGGCTGGGAAGGTGACACCTCAATAACTGGTTGGCTGAATGAGGGTGGAAGTCAGTGGGCAGCATTACCTGGTGCCTTGGACTTGCCTGAATATGATGGTGCAGGAATATATTACAATCCCCCGGATTCAGAGGTTTTCATCCACATTATGCTAGTCCCCCTGCCCCTGTGGATCAGAGAGGGAAGTTTTGCTGTACTTGGTTGAATAATAAAGTTGTGATCCAAGTTTTCTTTAGTTCTGTGTCCAACTCATTATTTCTTGGGGTGGTTGTGGTTGGGTTTAAAGGCCTGTAGTTACTGCTTTGAACAGCAGCTGCTACAATCACTAGGGGACTTTTAAGCAGATGGTGGTGGATTGAAAAACTTCTTCTTCTACTACTACTACTGCTGCTGCTGCTGCTGCTGCTGCTGCTGCTGCTGCTACTACTACTACTACTACTACTACTACTATGTCTAGGCCAGAATGAAACTGCTAAAATGAAGGCACTTTTTGGAGAGTTCATTCTGCAGTTCCTTTCTCCATTACTAGGGTACATCCAATTATGGTTCAAAAAATGGTAGTGCTCTCTCCGATCCAGACAGAGGAGGGCCTGGTACCCAAGGGCAGGGAAAACTGCATGATTCCCATCTATCTGAAGTTCTGGAATGTGGCCATCAAAAGCAGAGAAAAATGAACTCTTTCATTGATATGTGGTTTGATTTTTATCTCCAAGAACATCAATAATGGGACGAGTTTCTGAGTAGGAAAAGCATACTGAGTGTTCAGGTTAAAACCACAAAGGATGACAAGCATACATAGCTGACAATTCACACAGCAGTTGGCAAGCAATGAAAACGACATGAACTCCTGTTGTTTATAGAAAAGCAAAAGAAAGAAAGCCAACGGTTTAGCTCATAAAGGGCTGGGGTGATTTGTTGGCAGCCTGACAGCCTTGTCCACTAGGATTTCATTCTTCAGAACAATTAAAGATTTTTCTACTCCCATTATAATGTTGGAGTCTTGACATTTTCATTTTTCATTTGCACCTTGTAATTAGTTCACATTTTGCTGGCTCCCCACCCCCCCTTTCTGTGCAGTTTGTGTTCAGAAGAGGTATCCCAGTACAACAAACCCTAGATGTCACCAAAACTACACCTTACTGCCAACCCCCACTCTGATTTGTGTGCCTCTCTGATAAATGTGATTTTCTACCCCCACTCTCACCATTTAATGCCTTGTGTATCTTCTTTCTTTTCCTCTTGCAGGTATTTATTTGAACTACCCTGCCAGAGGTACCATCTCAGTGTGGCGTTTAGTACAATCCTAAGAGTGCTTTGGTGGGAAGGTAACAGCATTCCGTGCACTCCGGTGTCTAGTTATGCCTGCCACATGACCACGGAAACGTCTGCAGAAGCAGACAGCGCTGGCTCTTCGGCTTAGAAACAGAGATGAGCACTGCACCCTAGAGTCGGATATGACTGGCTTTCGAGCAAGGGAAACCTTTAAGGGCGCATTTAGCATTGCACTTGGAGTCACATGAAGAGTCACACAACTAGAGAGTTGTGTGCCAAGTATCCTCGGAAGACCTAATTAAAAGAAGACTCTAAATAGTCCTCTGCACCCACCTTATTTTATTTTATTACTTTCTTTTACTTTATAACCTAGGGACTTTGTCTGCTTGCAGAGGGATCTATTTTCATGAGAAGGAGAGTCATGTGGAGAATCATAAGAACTGTACAGAGCAGGAGGAGATTTGGTGATGGGGTGGCAGCTATGGCATTATTGAATGGGGAGAATAACTCAGGATGATGTTTGTCCCCCAAGCAGTCCATGAATTAAAATAGTTTCAGGAGTTAGTCTTTAAGGTGCCACAGCTTTTTTTGTCTTTTGTTTAGTTTTGTTTACTCTCTGATATGCTTGCACTGACTAACATGGCTACCACTTCAAAAAATTTCAAATACTGTAGTTTTGATTGCCTTGCCTTTGGCTCCTTGAGCTGAGAATACTGCTCCTCAAATTCTAGGTCAGCAAATGGGAAAACAATAGTCATACAGGATTTGATCCTTGGATAAGCACATTGACCTCACTTCTTTACTGAGACCTGGTTGGTGGAAGCTGGGGTCTTTTGTCCACAAGGGTTCTCTACATTTCAGCAGGCAAGATCTGGGGGTAGAGAGGTAGACTTGCAGGGGTCTATCAAGATTCTTTCTTCAGCACTGTCTGCGTCTGCAGATGTTTCCGTGGTCATGTAATACGAGTGAGGTCATTTGCATAAATGATATACAAAACAATTTAAACCAAGAATAGACAAAACAAAGCAATTTAAATCAATTTGCTTGGCTTCTTGATTCCTTGGAGGAGCTGTTTGTGCTAGGAAGTCTTTGTGACATACTGTGATCTAGCCTGCTGCTAGAAAGCATTTCCTTTTCCACTATGACTTCTTAAATTGCCTATCTTTCTTTGCCTTGTTCCCGTTTTTTAAAGTTTCATCAGAAGATGTGAAATTAATGACTTGTGTAGCCAGAACAAATGTATCTGAATGCTGTGTTTTCAGAGAGTTGCAAACAGTTCCAATCTCTCCTCTTTCAAAATGCCCTTCTTATATCCTGCATGAAGTTAGATATTCCATTGCCAGCTCAATCTGTAATGGCAGGTTAAGAGGAAAGCTTGGCTGTCAGAATCTATGGCAGACCAAGTAAAAGTACACCATACTCGCTTTGAAACTCTGCCAGTAATTTCTCAGCTACTTATTTTATTTTATCACAGAGCTGTCTCTGAAACATTTACCACTTCTTGACTAGTTTGATGAAGTAAATATGCAGTTGCTTAGTCTAGTTTTTGCTTTTGTTTTACAGTAAAAGAATTATTCAAAAGAAGAGAAACCAAATCTACAGATATCATGATTCTAGCTTCGTAACTGTGATTAAACCTAACTAGTTTTAATGGAAGCTGTAGGTTGGGCCACAGTTGGCAAGTATTCATATTTCTCTTTCTCCTTCAGACAGACAGTGTAACAATACAGTGCCTTACCCTCAAGTAGGCCCTATTGTTCTTCCGAGTTGCAGCTCCCTGGCAGGGCAACCCAAGCATCAGATGTGTGTGCACGTGAGTCTCTGGGTTATATCTCCTCCCATAGGGTCCACCTTTGGCCCTCCCCCTTAGGGATTCCAACCAATGATCTTACAGCAAGACATGTCAATCACGCATTAGGTTTCATTTCACTAAAGCCATGAGGTAACTCATGAAGCAAGGATGTTTACATATTTTCTCTCTCCCCCTGATTTGAAATCACTATTTTGAAAGAGGCTAAAGCACAGGGTATACTTCATTATGTGACAGACAGACAGACAGGCTAAAAACAACATAAATAGCAACATTTCTTAGTGACAGTATAGACTCAAGAAGTGAACAGTATGGTTATGCAAACCTGCATTAACCAGTGTAATACAGTGGAACAACAAGAACACATATGGGACTGGGAGGATAAATAATACAAATCCCTAAGGTCAGAATTTTGGGGATCATCTAATCTACAGCTGTCAGGCCATTAAGTGCCATTCTGGCATTATCCCAATATTTTAAAAAACTAGCACAGCCATGAGAAGATTAAATGATTATTGCATGTGACAGATGAAGAATTGAAGAAAGCTAAACCAGCCATTTCCAAAGAGCCACATGAGATAATTTAGTAGAAGAAACACAAGCAATCAAAGAAAGCTTCATTCATTAGTATAAACAAACCCTGGGCAAGCCATGAATTTAACCTCAACTCTATACAGATGCCCATTTACCCCATGATAACATAGCAAAGCATTTGAATAAGCTGGTTATTTGGAATCATAGCCTTTCAGACTTCAACACCCAGAGCAGTAAGATAGCTAGCTCAAATATAGAATTTTGCGTGTCAAAAGCCAGAAAATTGTTATTTGTGTAGTGTTTTGTTGGAGATTGAGATGATGCCTTGCGTGGCATAATAACTTGGGTGCACTTTTACTTGGGTCAGTTCTTTGTAGAATTGCCACAAAAATGTTCCATAAAGAGAAAATTGAAAAATGAAACTGTGCTAGGTGCTCTTCTTCAGGAGAGCAAACTGAATGCACTTTCAAGAAAAGATGTGGGCGCTACTATATAACTAACAAAATAATTCAAAAGACATTAGGTGTACTGTATCTTTGTTCCTTCATTTCTGATTATTCCTCTGCATCCTCCCTCTATATGCATTTGTTTCAACTGTTCTGAGTGCTTCCTCCTTCAGCAGCATAAATGACTTCCTAGGTCTGTCTCATAATCAAAGAAACAACAAACTGCCACAGGTAGTTCCTTTACCATCTGAGATTAGAGCAGCCTCTATTTTGTTTGTGTTTTGTAAAACATTAAACACTTTTAAAATTATGTAAGAATTCCAAAAATAAAACTTTATAATTAATAATAATCTGGTGATGCCCAGTAAAGTTAAAGGTTTCCCTTGCTGGAAAGCCAGTCGTATCCGACTCTAGGGTGCAGAGCTCATCTCTGTTTCAAAGCCGAAGAGCCAGCCCTGTCTGCTTCTGCAGATGTTTCTGTGGTCATGTGGCAGGCATGACTAGACACCGGAGTACACAGAATGCTGTTACCTTCCCACCAAAGTGGTCCCTATTTATCTACCTGCAATTTCTTCCTTTTGAACTGCTAGGTTGGCAGGAGCTGGGACAAAGACAGGAGCTCATTCCATCCTGCAGTACTCGGGAATCGAACTGCTGACCTTCCGCCTCCCAGTCAGCATCTTAGTCAGTGATCCCTAATTTGAACTAATTGATTATTGAATTGATTCTTATGATTTCTTGCCGTGATACTGGTGCAATTAAGGTTAGTATTCATTCACTAGGCTAGGTGGGTTTTGTGTTATGTATGGATTGTTTTGTTATGATAATATTTGTATTATTATTGGATGCTTTTATTGCGATCAGCCAGGGACTTTTTCCACCCAGGGTCCATCGATTCCCACCGCTGCCCCCCGCCCCAAGAGAAACATTTCTGGTCATTTTAGCACTTTTGCCTCTAATTCAATAATCCTTTAATTTAATATATTCTGGATGTGCCAACCAGTTGGCCCTGTAAAATCACACCTCTCTTGATATTTAGACTGTTATAAGCTTCTAGAGGTAGCATTATGTCTCCACTAAGTGCACAAAATGGAGCTTTAACCCTCTCCTGTTGACCCGAGGGACTAATGATGTGATAGAAACATAATTAACATTGACATCTCTTGGTTCTGGAACTTTGGTTGTTAAGTGCTAATGCATTTGAACTTGCTCTGACTGTAATACTGAGCAAACTAAATTCTCAGCCATTATATGTAATTCACCAATGGATCTTTCCTTCTTCCTCCTCATCTGTTGGTTCAATTTTAATGGGGGCTTAAGAAGAAACATTATAGGCCACACGCATACCTATCAGAATTGAAGTTAACTGCCTGAGGTCCCATTACTATAGGAGCTATAAAAGAAAATAAAGCCAGTATTTTCAGTCTTCTGGGGTTCTTGTTTTTGTTTTACAGCAAGTCTTACTATCTTAATAGCTGACAGATGTATACAGCTGTGCTCTTGTATTTCTTTTGTAGGAAGTGAGACAAGGTTTCAGCAGGATGCACTACCTGTGGTGCAGTGGTTAAGTGGCAGCACTGCAGTCAGAACTCTGTTCATGATCTGAGTTTGATTCTAATAGGCTTGAGGTTGACTCATCGTTCCATCTTTCCCAAGTTGGTAAAATGTCCACTTTGTTGGGGGGAAAATACTAATTACCTTGTGAACCACCAATAGAGTGTTCCAAGCACTATGTGGCAATATATAGGTGTACAGTAATTGATATTGCTATTATCAGCCTAGCACTGGAATGTAGAATTGTAAAACACACAGGATTATTTTTGAAAAATCAACCTAAGTTTCTGAAATTTTATTAGCCCAACACAGTGGTCCTTTGTTAGCCTTTTTCTTTCTAGAGATGACATTGGAAAATTTCCCTTTTTTATAGCTAGAATGGATTAAATACAGACAGGCAGTTTGGTCAGAGTTACATACTTTTTAACTTATCCAAAATGTTTGTTTGATCCATTCATTCATCCACTCACTGACAAAAAGCCTGTCTGAAGAGATCTGTCCTGGCATGGAAGGACAGCAAAGAGGTGACCAACCTAGCCTCCTGTGGGAGGGAGTTCCACGGCTGGGGAGCAGCAATAGAGAAGGCCTTGCCCGTGTCATGGAGTGTTTTGTGATGGTCATGAGAAAGAGAGAAAGGCCTCCCCTGATGATTTGAAAACCTGGACAGGCTCATAAGTGGAAACATGGTATTTCAATGTGCTTGGATCTGAATTGCTTAGTGCTTTTAAAGTCAACAGCATCACTTTGAATTGTCCCTGAAAATGGACCATTTGGTTTATTGGCTCAGATTAGTTCATGATGGATATAAATTTATCATTATCAGAGAAATATTATCTGGCAACCAAATCCTTTCCTAAATATGTATTTATCTCCCTCCCCCCAGGAAACATCTGTTAACTTATTGTAACAAGAGTTCATAATCTCCGCTGGCTGCTTGTGGCACCCTGATATCTTTGTTCTCATCTTAAGGTAAGCAGTCTTATTTTGGCATTCCAATATTATCCTTAGCTGACCTATAAAGACTGGTCCTTGAGCCTTCTATTACCTCACCAGGGGTTTAATTTTGTCAGTCTAAGATTTGGCCTTCATGCTAGGCTAAAGAGAAAAACTAGCCCCTAGCTAATGCTAGCTTACTTAAGTAAAATTGATTTTTAAGGTCATTTCCATTCCCAGAACTCCCTGCTTTAAACTGCTAGAAAGTGCATTTGATTGAAGATTTATCTCTCTTTTTAAATTTCCTCCTTAAGGTTCTCTGCTTATTGACTCCCCTGCTGCATCTTTTAGAATGACCCGACTAGTTTTAAGAAACTTACTAGAAGCAAAGGGGAACAGCTGTTTCTTGAACCCTATGATTTCGTCTTTGTCAGCTGCTACTTGTATCTGAGTTCTGTATACATTTTTTTCCTGAAAATGCTTTCAGGAAAAATACCATTGGCAAGAATTTGTTTAAGGTGGATCCTAGCTTGCCGTGAAGTGACCCACACACTATGACCATGAAGCCTTCTCCTGCGGCACATATGAAATGAGACATGCAGGATTTGACACTGGGACTGCAATGGACTGCCGTAGCTTTGAAGATATTGACAAGGTGTGCCATCACAGCAAGTTCATCTGGCATGGCCTCGCCTGCCTCCATGACCGTTGGGAATCAGAATAGTGAAGTTGTTCCTCCTCCACTCATTTCACTGTTGGGCCCAATATGATGGTTTCCATTGACATTTTCTCCACCGAGGGGGCCATCACCCCACCTAAAGGGGCTCATCCATCCATAGCCATTGGCCCCTTTAGGGAGGCAGGTTATTTACCACTGCCCAACACTCGGTGTTGAGTCGCTGGCTGTATGGTCTACTCCATTACAGTAGTGGGATGTCCAGCCAGACACCCTATGACTTATGCCATAAATAAAGACTACCTCTTATTCCTTAAAAGAGATTGACCAACAAATTTATGGGGACAACCCTTTGGAACTATGACTTGATGCTTCTTTAGATCTATCAGCAAATTATGTTCCTTTTCCCATTCTTTTTTTACATGAAGTGTCTTTATGAGTGTTTTAGTTCAGTGATCCTCAACTGTTGGACCTTATCCACAAAGGTAGTTCAGGATTTCAGGGGAGCTCTGTGCAGTCTGGACTGCAGTGGCTCAAGTGGCTAAGACGCTGCCTGGAAGATGGCAGATCAGCAATTCGATTCCCAAGTACTGCAGGACAAAGTTTGCTCCTGTCTCTGTCCCAGCTCCTGCCAACCTAGCAGTTTGAAAGCAAGAAATTGCAAGTAGATAAATAGAGACCATTTCGGTGGGAAGGTAAACAGCGTTCCATGCACTCTGGTGTCTAGTCATGCTTGCCACATGACCACAGAAATGTTTGCAAACACAGCACTGGCACTTTGGCTATGAAACAGAGGTGAGAACTGAACCCTAGAGTCGGATATGACTGGCTTTCAACCTTTACCTTACCTGTACAGTCTGAAAAGAAAAAACATCTTCAGTGGTGTTGTTTTTTGAAAATAAAAACAAAAAGAAACCTAATAATACTCCTCCATAAATTCCACAGATTTAATGAATTTACTCTACTTGTGACTTATTGTGCTTATGCAACAGGATTGCAGCCAATGTATATTTAAACATATATATTCCACATGCTTAGGTACAATAGGTAACAGCTTTAAACCCTTAAGCTCAGTTGACAGAGCCATCCAGATCAACATCTCCTGTAATGTATGGCATAGACAGGAAGGTACACGTGGAAGGAGGTAGTATTCCATCAGGTGCCAAGATTTGTCAGATGTTAAAAATTTATTTATTTATTTATCACATTTGTATCACCGCCCCCTGGCGACTCTGGGTGGCTGACAGATAAAATATAAAAACAAATACAGAGAACAACACAATAAAAACATGTAAAACCATCCCCGAATAAAATCATTAAAAACCATCCCTCATTACAAAACCTACCCACCACGTCCATAAAGAGAGGGAGAATCCAGATTATTTATCTATACAAGCCAGCAGGCGGGGGTCACTCCTCCATCAGTGCCCCACACCTGCCCCGCCAGCCAGGTTTTAAGTTCTTTCCTAAAGGGCAGCAATTCTGTCTGCAGCCATAACTCTATCAGCAGGAGGTTCCATAGGGCTGGTGCGGACACAGAGAAGGCCCTCCTTCTCGTGCTAGAGAGACAAGCCCTTCTAGCTGATGGTACGATTAGAGAGCCCCTCCACCATCGTAAATGGAACCTGGAAATGACAGACAACTAACACAAGTTGAACAATATTGGAGTATATTTGGAGTGCTTTGGATCCTTACAAGAGTCAGCCAACAGCATTTTATACCATTCTGTATTTCTGGTACCTCTTTAAGGATAGCCCTATAAAGGACATCAGACGAATCCTGATGATTCTGAATGAAGGACTATGTGTGAATGAGTTTGTGAAACCAACCTCAGGTAAAATTTGCAAGAGTTGCTCTTGAGGTGGAAATAGCTCTTTAACGGAACTAAAAGCAGGATAGTGTTAAGTGGGCATGACAAACTGAGAAATCAGACTTCAAAGGATTTCTTTAAGACCTGACATAAAACAGGGGTGAGAGATGCTCTTTTTGTGACACATATAATCAACCTATAAGGACCTTCCTCTTCTATAAATGAGTTATATCTAAGTTTTATTTCTGTCTCAAATCCATGATCAGTTATTTATTTATTTTCTGTTCAATTTAGCTTTTCCTAATCAAAAGCATGAAAAACAAAGAAATACGTAGTTACCATAAACTGTTCCAGAAGTAACAAAACAACATTGAACCTGTTTTATGGTTATACTGTATCTGTTTGTGTGTGAATTTTAAACTTAAAAAAATTAATATTTATGAACCGAATTTTGTCTAACTTCAGTAGATCCTAGTGTTTGTAGAATAATAATTAGTTTATTTGGAAAAACTATTAGATAATGCTTAACCATTGCTTATTATTACATATTTGTTTATCTCCTTTCTTATATGTTTATTTTCTAGCATTTTAATGGCCTTTTAAAAGCCCAGTAACCCACAAGGTTTATAGACCACAGTAACAGCCCAAGAATACACCATTAAATTGTCCCCATTAACACTTTTTATGTTGGTTCTCTTTTAATTGCATTGTAGCTATAATTCGGTCAACTTACATTCACAACTGTAATTAAAATGATGCTGATGGATCCCTTATACCTCCCCTCCTCCACAATTTAATTAATGCTAAAATTAGGTCTTCAATATTAGTGCAACATTTGAGACCTTAAGATAGATGATAGAAGTAACTGTTTGGGAGATGAGTGAGAGTTACTTGTTAACTGCTTACTTTCTAGTGCTTATTGTTTTGTTTTCTAAAGCAGGGGTGCCCAAACTACAGCCTGTGGGCTGGATCCAGCCCACAGTGCCAAATCATCCAGCCCACATTGCCCTCACTGCTCCCAGAAGTGGAAGTAAAATTTGCATATACATAACGTGCCCACATATGTGCATAATGCTGTTGTAAATGACCCATGGCTGTCGTAAACATGTTTACAACAGCCCCAGATCATTTACAGCAGCGTTATGTGCATGCGTGTTTTACTTCTGCTTCCGGTGGGAGGGACAACGTGAATGGCATGCTCAACTGCATGACTGGCTCATGGTCTGAAAGGTTTGGGCACCCTTGAGCTTAAGTCTTAGCCTATATTCATTTTGCAGGCTGAAAATGGTTTCAGATAGCACAGGGAACTCTGGGGAGTGTAGTTCTTTGCAGAGAGCTAGGGCAAACATTATCAAGAATACAGTCAGAGTATATATAAGAACGACCTTTTTTTGTCCAGCAAGCCGGGCATGTTTAATGTGTGTGTTGGTGGTTAGGGGTGGTTTTGGTGTGTGCGCACACAAGTACACACACACACACACACACACACACACACACACACACACACACACACACACACACACACACACACACACACACACAGGGCTGGTTTGAAATGTGCAGCCCAGTAGGTGTGTGTATGTGTGTGTGTGTGTGTGTGTGTGTGTGTGAGAGAGAGAGAGAGAGAGAGAGAGAGAGAGAGAGAGAGAGAGAGAGAGAAGCAGTCCACTAGGTGTGTATGTGTGTGTGTGTGTGTGTGTGTGTGTGTGTGTGTGTGTGTGTGAGAGAGAGAGAGAGAGAGAGAGAGAGAGAGAGAGAGAGGAGGCTGCAGTTGTGGAGGCTGTGCCTGGGTGAGTAGGGAGTGAAGGGGGAGGTGAACCTTCCCCCCTTTTCCCTGCCTGGGGTGCGGGTGAGGGAAGCAGGGAAGGTTCGCTTTCTCCATCTCTCTCTCTCCCCCTCTCTGTCTTCCGCCCCCTATTTCTCTCTTCCACCCTCCTCTCTCTCTCTTTCCCCCTCCCCCTCTTTTTCTGGCATGTGCTTTCCCGTCTCTCTCTTTTACTTCCCTTTTTTATCTCTCTTTCCCCCCACTTTCTCTTTCTCCCCCTCTTCCTCCTTTCTCTCTCTCTTTTCCCCCTTTCTTTCTCTCACATGCTTTCCCCATCTCTCTCTCCCCCTTCCCCCTCTCTATCTTTCTCTCTATTCCACCCCTCCTATCTCTCTCTCTTTCCCCACCCTCTCTTCCACCTCTATTTCTTTTCTTTCCTCTCTCTCCACCTCTATTTTCTCTCCCCCCAGCAGTGTAGGTGGTCTCACTCGCCAGGGCTGCTTCCTGCAACCCCACCAAAGGTGGGGCAAGGACGGCGTCAGCCTCGCTCACCAGGATGGTGGGGATGGCTTCCCTCCAGGAGACTAAGTGTCTTCTGGAGGGAAGTGTTTTGCAGCACTTTGGCGCTGTGGTGTTTTTTTAGTGCATGCGCCGGCTTTCCAAGCCTCCTCTGCACTCGCATCCCTCAGTCTGATTGGCTGATGGGTCACGGCATGGAGGACGCTGGGACTTGTAGTTGTTTTTTTGTTTGTCTTCGTGGGGTGATTGCCCCACTCTCGACGACCAGACCCTTGCGGTGATGCTCGCAGGGTCTAAAGGTAACTGTTGGCGGCTCAATATGGGATAGTAGGGATGGGTGTGGACGTGCATGTCGGACACGCACGATGCATCCACCTTCTTATAGGTAAAGATGTATAAATCAGGCATTTGCAACCTACAGCCCACAGAACAGACCCAGTCCCCAAAGCCATTTCATCCGGCCCTCAATCTCCTCGCCGCTCCTGGGAATGGAAGTAAAATGTGCACCACACATATACAGAATGTTGCTACATGTGTTCTGCATATGCGTGGCACACGTTTTATTTCTGCTTCCAGGTAGGAGGAGCCACGTGACAGGCCCAATAAGCTCCCAGGAGGTGTGGTCAGGCCAGCAACCTGAAAACATTGAGAATCGCTGGTATAAATGGTCTGAGACACACTTGAAAGGGATCTCTGAACCTTGCCTTAACATAGATTAGTAGTCTGACTAAATCACATTCACACAGAACTATTCTACAGGCAGTTTTACTGGACACAGTAGCAACTGAAATATACCCTATAATTGTGTTGTGAAACAGCAAAGTTTACATTAGAACCAGTGGTGGGATTCAGTTTTTTTAACTACCTACTCTGTGGGCATGGTATGGTGGTTGTGGCCAGAGGGAAAGCCTTGCGTTATTTCAAAACTTGGATGGGTGGGGTCAGCCAGAATTTCTGTTACCAGTTCTGCCAAACTGGGGTGAACCTGCTGAATCCCACCACTGATCAGAGCTAAATAAAGAGTAATAAAATATATTTGCTTCAGAAACATTATGGCAGAATGACAACTCAGAGAATGTTTAGAGGGCTAATACCTGGAGGAAAGAGAACCAAAAGAGGGAGAAATAAAGGTTACACACACACAGGTCATACACATAAATGCAGGAAAAAAGAAGGAATAGATGGGAGAGCTTCTATTGCATAGACTGCAGGTGTGGCCAACCTTGGTGCCCCAGGGGTTTTTGGACTTCAATTACCAGAAGCCCAAGTAAGCACACCTGCTGATCAGAGCTTCTGGGAATTGAAGTCCAAGGTTGGCCACTGGCATAGAGAATGAAAGTGCAGTGCCAAAATGGCCGCCGCGCTCTTTGCGCCCCCCCCCACCCAGACTCAGACATCCGGGTGAGTTAGGGGGCATGGCCACCCCTCTATAAAAGGGGTGGCCACGAGGCAGACGAGCTGCCATTTTAGAAATAGCGACGGAGAGGAGAAGTTTTCTCCGTCGCTGTTTATCGTAGTCTTCAGCTGTTTAGCCCTTGATACCTTCCCGGCTGGGAAGGGAGGATTAGCGCGCACAGAGCCTTTTGCTTGCTGGTTGCTGCGCGCTTTCGGCACTTGGTTTTGATCCCTGGCAAGGGATCCTACTCTTTCTTTTCTACGATGCCTCCCAAACGGAAGGTCCCGGCGATGAAGCTGCGGCCAAAGGGGAGGACTTTTTCAAGCCCTGCGCAGGACGGGGGGCAGCTATCAGGTTGGAGGACCAGGGCTGTGCCCCCGCGGCAGGGCACTAACCCAGCCTTGCCCACCGATACTGGTGGGGTGATTCAGGCTGGCACTTGGCAGCAGGCCTTGGCTGGCCAGCCTCAGGCCGGCCCCTCAGGGGCTTCGGCCCTTGGCCCGCAATTGCCAGCCATGGGTCAAGACAGTGGGGGAGGGCCTGGTGCGGGTGCGCAACCCGTTCCTCCTCCGGCCCCTCATGGGCCGGAGTTTTGGGCATGGCCCTATGCTGGCCAAGGCTCTCACTTGGGTGTCCCTTTCCAAATTCCTAGTGGGCCTTCCGGCCAACCCGGCCCACCTCATGCTGGGGGATCTGTGGCAGTGGATGCTTTACTAGCACGTGTAGCTGTGCTGGAGGCATCATTGGGGATTGCACAGCCTCCTATGGGAGGGGGCCCTTCTCTCTCTGCCGGGGGCCCTTCATGTCCACCGGCTACCTCGACGGCTGCCACACTGCATCAGGCGGCCAGCCGGGTTGAGCTGCTTGAGACGCTCCGGCCTGTGCCGGCCTGTGTCTCGCAGCTCCCTGTTCGTCCAGAGCTGCAGACAGGGACCAGTCAGGTGTGGCCACAGAGCTCGATTCCGGTCGCGAGCTCCGATGCCCGCCGTGGGCCGGAACCCCCAGTGGGGGCGGCTCACTAGTGAGTATCAGGTTCAAATTAGTGCACCTACATCACAGCCCACTTCCAGTGGTGGGGTTCAGTGGCCCTGGCCTCGTCAAGTTGAGGCGAGTGGGCATCAGTTACCAGTCTATCCCAGTGCCCCTTGGTTTCAAAATGGCACCTCATTGAGGGCGGGGGTTTCCGCCCCCGGGGCAGTGCCGGGCATTGCAGGGGCTGTACAGGTCCCACTGTGTATGCCCCAGATACCTAATGTGCCAGTGACGGCTTTGCCGACAGCTGGTTATTCTTTGCCCCTTGGTGATCATTTGTCCCAGATCACGAGGGAAAAGATTTGGTGGGGGGAGTACGTGGATATATTCTCCCTATTGAACCATGAGCCCACTAAGGAGGAGAGAGAGGGACAGGACGACAGAGACAAAGAGCTGTCCCGCCGTCTTAAGCCACTGCGCACGTGGGCCAACTGGTTGCCGGCATATCTTATTTATATGGCGGTATACCTTAGGGCCCGGCCTGACCTGGCCATTCCTAGGGTCCAATATTTGGACAATATTAACAGGGTGATGGTGGATTTCCCTGGCCCATCGTGGTTGGCTTACGATGAGGAATTTAGAATGAGGGTGCCCCTACACCCGGAGATGAGATGGGATGAGCCCTGTCAAAAATTGTGGCTATTGTACATGACCCCCATGCATCCGGCACCTGGGGATAGGTACTATTGTGGCCATGCCGTGCAGCGAGCTGCTCCAACACAGGCTCCCCGCCAGCCGGCGGGGCAGGGGGTTCCAGCCCGCTTGCTGTGTTGGAGCTTCTCGGCTAACGGCGTGTGCAATAAGGGGCAGTGCTGATATAAACATGAGTGTCCCTCTTGTGCTGGCCCCCACGCCGCCGCCGCGTGCCCGCGGGCCGGTGGGTCACGGGGCAGAGGTAGAGGTGGACAGGGAGCGGGCAGAGCTTCTGCTGATGGAGCTAGCCAGTCAAAAGGCCCCCTCCCCAGTTAATGTGTATATGTTGGAGCGATGGCTCTCAACTTATCCAAGGAGGGAGGACGCTAGGTACCTCCTGGAGGGTTTCCAGTGGGGCTTCCGTATCCCATTCAAAGGAGTGCGGGGACCCCAAGATGCCCCCAATTTACTTTCTCTGAAGTGTAAGGAGGAGGTGGCTGCCTTGAGTATTGCCAAAGAGGTAGAGGCCAAGAGGGTGGCGGGCCCCTTTTCTGTACCACCCTTCCCTAACCTGAAGGTCTCCCCTCTGGGGTTAGTACCTAAAAAGGCCCCGGGGGAATTTTGTTTAATCCACCATCTATCGTACCCGGCGGGTTACTCTGTCAATGATGCTATTCCTGATGACCTTTGTTCGGTCAGGTATACGTCGTTTGACCAAGCCCTATGGATGGTGCGCTCTTGTGGTCCCGGTGCCCTCCTGGCTAAATGTGACATTAAATCGGCATTCCGATTACTGCCAGTGCACCCGGGGGACTTTGAGCTATTGGGTTTTAGATTCCAAGGGAAGTTTTATGTAGATAAGGCCATGCCTTTTGGCTGCTCTATTTCATGTTCAGCATTCGAACATTTTAGCACTTTCCTCCAGTGGGCCTTTGTTCGCAGGTCCGGGTCTCGGTCTGTAGCCCATTACCTCAATGACTTTTTGTTCGGGGGTGAACGGGGCTCGGACACGTGCACACGTCTCCTCACTACATTTCAGACGTTAATGCAGGAACTGGGTGTCCCTTTAGCGCCTGAAAGACCGAGGGCCCATCCACTACGCTCACATTTCTGGGTATTGAAATTGACACGGTCACACAGGCATCCCGGTTACCCATTGACAAGGTCACCCGGATCTCCGCGATGATTTTGGCCTTGCTGGCCAAGCGTAAAGTGTCACTTCGTGAGCTTCAGGTAGTTCATGGCCATCTTAACTTTGCCTGCAGGGTGGTTACGCCTGGCAGAGCATTTGCGCGGCGCCTATGTGACGCCATGTCTGGCCTGTCAAAGCGCCATCATAGGGTCCAACTGACCAGGGGCATGCAGGCTGACCTTTTGGTTTGGCTTAAATTCCTGCGGGAATTCAATGGGGTCTCCTTTTGGAGATCCGACCTTTTAGTTTCCCCTAGATTCCAAGTACAGTCGGATGCCTCCAGCTCCCGGGGATATGGGATTTACTTTGAGGGGAAGTGGGCTTACGGCCAATGGCCTCTAGCATGGCGGGGCACGGATCGCCTCCGCGATCTTACATTCCTTGAGTTCTTTCCAATCCTGGGAGCTTTGATGCTATGGGGCGAGGAGTGGGCCGATTCAGTGGTCCATTTTTGGTGTGACAAGGCTGCGGTAGTGCACATTGTCAACGCTCAGACGTCTAAGTCACCTAGGGTGATGGCGTTGGTCCGTCAATTTGTGCTACGTAGCCTACGCCTGAATGTGCTTTTTAAAGCCAGACATGTACCAGGTATTAATAATGATATTGCTGATGCTTTATCCCGTCTCCAGATTCCCCAGTTCCGCGCCTTGGCTCCGGAAGCAGAGGAATTCCCCTCGCCACTCCCGGCCGAGATTTGGACATTTGGCAAGGAGCAGTGAACCGGGCGATCGGCATGTCTTTGGCACCCCGCACGCGTAAGGTGTATCACCATGCTTTTGTTCAATTTAGAACCTTTTGTGTGCAACTTCAGTTGCCCGAAGTGTGGCCCATTCCAGTCGAACAAGTTTTACAATTTATGGTTTATTTACACAGTCAGGGTCTGGCTCCTCGCACTATAGCATCCAGGCTGTCGGCACTGGCATTTATGGCCAAGGTGAGGGGTTTTGCTGACTGCGTGAATGATTTCCGCATATGACATGTTTTGGAGGGGTGAACACGGGAACGTGGCCGCCACCCGGACACTCGCCACCCAATTTCACCAGGGGTGCTTACCCACCTTGCACGAGGATGGCACGATCTGTGTTTTGATAAGTATGAGGCGGCTCTTTTTCATGCGGCTACCACGGTGGCCTTCTTTGGAGCGCTCCGCATCAGTGAGTTGGTACTACTGTCTAAGGCGGATGCTACTCGTAGGGCACTGGAACTCGAGGATGTCTATGTCTCTCATGAGTGGGCTCAGTTGAGGATACGGTCCTCAAAAGTTGATCAGTACGGCGTAGGCAGTGGAGTTAGACTGCTACGATGTTCCATTTCAGACATCTGTCTGGTTGGTGCCCTACAGGAGTTCTTGGCAGAGCGTGGCACGCACCCTGGCCCGTTTTTCTGCCACCAGGATGGGTCTCCCCTTACTAAATTTCAATTTTGGAAGGTGACCGGTATGGCACTATCCAGTGTTGGCCTCCCCAGGGCTTGTTACGGCACCCATTTGTTTAGGATAGGTGCTGCGTCCACTGCAGCTGCATTTGAGTACTCTGAGGCTGATATACGCCGTATGGGAAGATGGAAATCTATGCGTTTTGCATTATATGTTTGCCCTCTTCAGGTATGAGTACCAGTTAAGTCATTGTTCTCTTTTCTTCTTTTACAGACCCTGTGTGTCCCCGCACACCGGTGGCAGTATGGCTGGTGGGCCACAGTTACGTGCACTGGGCAGCGCAGTACGCTGCGGCGACAGAGTGGGGACCCCAGCTTGGACTGCGTGCAACCGCACGCATACGGTGGTACGGTAAGCGCGGAATGAGATGGCGGGAACTGTTGCCATTCCTGTTCTCCATCAGGGATGCTGAACCGCCTGATGTCCTTGTACTGCATCTCGGGGGCAATGACCTCACCCAGGTCACTGGCCTTTCTTTAAAATTCACGATTTGCAGTGACCTAGCTTATTTGCATTATGTGTGGCCATCCACACGGCTGCTGTGGTCGGACATCATACCGCGTCATGCTTACAGGGGAGGTATTGACCTCCGTGCCCTTGACCGCGCTCGCCGCTCGGTGAACAGGGCTGTTGCCCGGTTCTTGGCAGACAAGGGTTTGGGGATGGTCATCCGACACCCCACCATTAGTCTCCAAAATTATGATCTTTATGCAGGGGATGGGGTCCACCTGTCGGCTAGAGGTATGAACCTCTTTTTGGAAGATTTGCAAGCAGGCCTGTTGAGCTGATGGTCTGGGGGGGCGGGGCGGTGAGTCTTCATTGAAGCCTCCCCGTGTGGCTGGTAGCACTGGTAAGGTAAAGATTTATGACCCATAGGTATCCGGCAGGTTCGCAATTGACTGGCCAACACTTAGACAGGTACAGGTGTAATAACTTTGACCGGTCAACGATGAACCAGGCAAGGGGTGATGGCAGGAGCTTTTCAGCATGCATCACCTCGTGATTTGATGGATACACGTCAGAGGGTGGGGTCAGTAGATAGTTTATTGACTTCGGTCAACAATTTGTTTGTGTCAACAAACAAATTGATACAAAATGGATACATTGTAGCCAATTGCCATTGGCAATTTTGGGAGGAACCTTACCAGTGTTGCTGCGGCCTGCTTGCCTTAAGAATTACAATTGGATGAGTACACCAATTGAAAGTTATAATTCGGACTAGGGCATTATTCAATAAAAGTGGCCCAATGCCTTTATCCATCTGAGTCTTTATTTGGGGGGTGCGCCTGCAAAGTATTTCTTAAGTTAGATTAATAACTAGCAAATACTATCTCTTTAGTTTTGTTTGAATGTCTTTAAGCTGGGGCGTACTGTAATTCTAGTGCAAAGGGAAAGGACATAAATCCCAAGAAAGGACAGGCTAGCAAAGGAAATAGAGCAAAACAGATTAATTTAGGAGAGAAAGGTCAACTAGGGATGCAACTCATAGTGAGAGAAGTATAAGTTTAATATTGTTTGATTTAAACACAGGAAGGGAGAAAAGTCTTGCTTGCTGCTTGTTTGCAGATTTATTGAAACCCTGTAGGAGGTATAGTTATAAGGATCCACCTTAGCAAGCTGTAACAAGGTTTCCTTTCCTATATTTCCTTTTTTTTGTCAGCTTTTCTTAAAAAAAAGAAAATAAAACTTTTCTCAATGGAGAGATGCTCCATTCTTAAACTGTAAAAAAAAGGAAAAAGTGGGGCAAGATTAAAACATCAGGTAGACCCACACCACTAGAATTGCCTTATAGAATCTTGATTTGCTCTACCACCCAATATCAGAAGCACAAGTCTCATGTGCCTCTAATACAAGAACTAATGTCCTTGTTTTATTAGCTATAACAGTAAGGTAACAGGTGTAGCTTTGCTACTGCAGAATGAAGCCACATGCACTTAATTGCTTACCTAACTGGTTAGCTACTACTTGAGGAAGAGAAGAACTACTGAAGTGTTGCTACTCATGCCTCAGTTTACCTTGTCCTTGTCTTTGGCTGGCAGTGAGGCCATTAAACTTAGAAAACTAGCACACAGTAAGGGAATGTGTGTTCTTTGTAGCATTTCTGGGTTTCAATTTCTGACAGTTTAGCTAGCTTGCTGATGCCAAGAGAACTAAGCAAGCGAATGACCCTTAACATTCTCTGAATGGATATGAGCAGTGGTGGGCTCAAAAAAATTTACTACCATGCTGTAGGCATGGTATGGTAGACATGGCCAGGGGGAAAGCCCTGCATTGCACCTGAATTAGGACTACTTTATTGCAAAACTTGGATGGGCGGGGCCAGCCAGAATTTCTGTTACCATTTCTGGTGAACTGGTGCGAACCTGCTGATGCCCACCACTGGATATGAGCCTCAAGTCCATTGATTCAGATCCAGGAAGAGCTTTATGGCAAAAACAAATATTCTTGAGGATACACAAGAGCAAAACTAAATTAGAAGATGGAGGAAGGAGCTCAATGAACAAGGAATAACATTAAAGGAGGATATTGTGGAGAAACTCAGCCTTCCGTATGTTACTTGGAGGATCCTGAATAGGCTGAGGGTCAGAGTCCCTAAATGTAAGACCACATGCTTAAATAAGGGCTGCTGGCAGAAAACAACATGCTGTGTGAATGTGGAGAGATACAGAATCTGGCTCATTTGCTTGTCTGCTGATTACTGCCGGAAACATGTACTGATAAGAATTTATATTTGGCCAACAATGAAGTCAAGAAGGTGGCTTCATTTTGGAATTTTAAACCTTGTCCTAGACATGAAAGAAGAAGAACTAGCTAGTCTAATAGTTAGAGGTGGGTTTGCAGTCCAACAACATCTGGAGAGCCAGAAATGTCTCTTTGCAATAGAAATTTTTGGGAGTGATTTTTCTTCTATGCCATCAAAAAAGGAGTCACTCCAAGTAATGAGAGAAAAGACCAGATATATTTGGCTTCTCCAGGGATTTCTATAGAACTACATCCAAAAGTGATTGGCCAAGTTCATTTTCTTAAAGCTTAAATATATTGCCACTCTGTTGGCCTGTAGCTTGGTTTGCCTTGAGCAGGTTACCTAGGATGTTCCCTCAGAGAAACTGCAATTTACTTCTGAATCTCCAGAAAATACTATATAAGTTATTTTAGATTCAATTGCTATAATTACACCCACTCAGTTCATTTGAATGAAATGTTATTCCTATCAATATGAGGCTAGTCATCATTCCTTAATACAATAAAATGAACTCTATATTACATATATCATATATTTATGTTTTATTCAATTTATACCCCATCCTATTCAGCAAAGGCTGACTCAGGGTGGCAAACAACATATAAATAGCCCCAAGGCAATCCAAGGGGTTTACATACATGATAAGATCCAGAATGATTTACATACAAGATAAAAAATAAAAAATTTAAAATACGATAAGGCACATAAATATACAAAATATACCATATACAATAATACAATACAGGCCGGCACAGGTGCTCCGACTCCCCGCAGCAAACAGGACAGGTGGAAGGAGCTCCATGTCTCGGCTGGGGGCAAAGCTAAATACAAATTCAAAATACTAAAAATCCAAGTGCAGTTCATTACAAAGTTACGCCAAAATGCAAGATACAATATTAAATACAGGTGGCAAACAAAATACAAAATACACCATATAGCAGAAACAAAACACAATATAACAAAGAGCAATGTCAAGAATACAATAGTAGACAGTAACAATAACAACTCAATAATCATATTGTTCACTCAATTCTTTCTCCCCTCCTTTCGTGATATCAGTCAAGCTGTCATAATGAAGATCATGAAAAAACTTACAAAAAAATATTTCACAGCCTCTGTTGTCAAGAATTGCAGATGACTTATCCTAGCTCTGGTCTTCCAATTAGACAGAGTGAGATAGTTGCCTCAGCCAGCAGAGGTGAGGTGGTGTGGAGGGAACAGCAGAGACAGCCCTTCCAGTTGTTCCTTTCTGCTGGAGAGCAGAGCTGTTTATTTGGGCAACCAGCTGTCCTCGGGTCATTTTTATGTTGTTGTCCCCAGATCAGAGTTGAAGTAAGACTCTGCTGGTTTAGTCATAGTATGGGTTGGGTGGATGGGAGGCATAGGGAGAACATCATCTTTTATTTTGAGCTGCAAAAATGTTATGGTTCAGCCTTGCCTATGCATGCTCTTTTCAACATGCATGGCACAAGGGAAATTTTCTAAAACACAGCATATCTCTCTATGTCAGTGTTTCCCACCCTTTGGTGTTTGGACTTCGATTCCCAGAAGCCTAAGTCAGTTTCCCAAAACACTGATCAGCTAATGTTCTGACTTTGGCTTCAGGGAATTGAAGTCCCCCTGTGGGGTGTGGGCCCAGGCCCGTGCTGACCAGTGGGATACCAGTGGGATACCCCTACTTATAATTATAACTTAAAGGGCCATGCCACCTAGGCAGTTTCCACTCCTGCTACGGCTCCTCTCACCGGGCTCCCCTCCGCCCTGTGGGAGAAAGTCCAAAGCACTTCAGCAGCAGCACAGAGATAATAATAAGGCTTGGATTGAAAACAACAACACAAAATTAATATTGTTATTATCTCTGTGCCACTGCTGAAGCACTTTGGACTTTCTCCCACAGGGCAGAGGGGAGCCCGGCAAGAGGAGCTGAAGCAGGAGCAGAAACTGCTGAGGTGGTGTGGCACTTTAAGTTATAAGTAGGGGTGCATGGCGACACATCCTGGTATCCTGCCAGACCAGCATGGGCCTGCGTGGGCCCCACATTGGGAACCACTGGTATGCTATACAATTAAATTCCTCTCTCCAACTTCTCCCAGATAGCCTGGGAACTGTAATCTAGTGCAACTCAGCAGATTCCCTTAGCAGATAATTCTGAGTGCCTCCCCAATCTACAGACCCCAGGCTTCCTTAAGAAGGAGTAGTGACACTTTAGGGTTATCAGACTGAGGGAAGGGATCAAGTAATAATCTTCTGTTTGCCAGTAATTTGCTAAAGGAGTTCACTCTGAGCAAATCCAGGCATGACTGTCCCTTCAATAAAACCATTCCTCATGGATGCCTCATCCTGGTGGGAACAGAAGACTCATTTTGTGATGATGTCATCTTGTGCGCTGTTATGCTGGGATGTAGCTATTAATTCGGCTGCCAGTTTCTCCAAGTGAGCAGACTTGAACTGACAAACCTTCTTGTAAGGTCTTTGTGAAATTTACCAGAAATTTCAGATTGATACCAGGTTAGTCTGTCATCTATTTTAGGAAAAACAGTACAGTCTTATGTTGCTTGTGTATGACTGTACTCTGTTTATGTACAGAAGTACATTAAAGGTTATGCCAAATAAAACCTGCATGACTTTAAAGTGCCATATGACTGCTTAGCTTTGTTTTATTGTTAAAAACTAAGTAATAGAGTATTATTTTCTTGCAGGATGAGAATGGCAGTGAGATTCTGAGACATACAACTAAAATGAGATGGGCAGATTCTTACACCCCTAATAAAAGGAACTTTCCTCACTTGTTTGAACAAGTCTACATAATCACACGAAAGAGAAATGTGAAGTTATTTGCTCTTACCGTGTTCTTTTAGCAGGAGAAACACTTCAGTTGTGGCAAACCATTTTATTTTCTGTTGAGGACACAATAATAAGACAATTCATTTCTTGAGCTGTAAAAGCTACAGCAAAGGGAAAAAGTGCTACATTACATGAAAAGAGAGTGGCTTTCTGTCTGTATTTTCTATGCCGTGACTCTGATAGGTTGACTTCACAGGGTGCTGCTTGCTGCATGAGATGGAAAACCGGAAAGATATGGAGTGTTGTGCAAAGATGAAACACGAAAGCAGGAAGTTAAATATGGAGGTGATTGAGTTAAGTGGCATATTATAGCCATATCTCAGTTGATGCAGAACTTCAGAGCAGCGAACCCAGAGCAGTGTGTAGGTAGTTTCCTCTTTGTAATTTAAAAGTTAAAAAACAAAAAACACCACCCTATTTTTTGAAGTCACTTCAAAAGTCACATCACTCTTCTAGTGATAAGCTGAGCCAGGGAAATCTGGCTCTGTTTGCACTGCAAGTCACAGTGTCCCCAGCCAGCATGGCTGAGAAATTGTGGGAACTGGCTGTCCGACGACGGCGGCGGCGGCGGCGGCGGCGGCAGCGGCGGCGGCGGCGGCGACGGCGGCGGCGACGGCGACGGCGGCGGCGACGGTGATGCCGCCGCCGACGCCGACGCCGACGACAACAACAACAGTCTTTCCCAGGCTTTTTTGTGAGGCATCTCTCCTGGATGAAAGATAAACTCCTCTGTCATCTTAGGGGCTCTTGAAGAATTCAGTCAGAATGAATTATGTCATGCCCTGATTTCCATGTCTGGAATAGTTATACAGACAATGTTGCTGACCTTTGCTTCTGATCTCACAGGTGTGCATTTTCTAATATCATTCTCAGCTGGGGGAGGGGGATTATACTTAAAATTTCTGGTTTTAAGAAAAATGCCTTTAGAGATGCACAGTTTGAGCAAAAGTATATCTATAAATGTGTATTTTGTGAGTAAAATATAGCCCAATCCAATTTTTAATGCAAATTTTTAAAATGACATGTTAATATGGAGAATAAGTATTAATGAATGAACTCAGGTAATTGAGACAGACCAAAAGTAAGTGGCTGCAGCCATCCTTATCACAGACATTTGCAAGATAGGAAAAAATGATACTCAGAACAATTGTCAGTTATGATGAATGGGTTCAGTGCCCATTGTTGGAGGTTCTAGATGTTAAAGTAATTTGTTCTACAAATCTGCTTGAACTATCTTGGGGCGTTGAGGTATATGAGATGCTGAATGAATGGCTTTCTGTTGCTACCTCTGGTTAACTCCCATGGCGAAGTGGGGATCTGAACCCATATCACCTGTGTCCTAGTTTGAAACTCTCTCCATTACATCACAGTGGATCTCTCTTTATAGCTATCAATGGATAACTGGTCGTAAAGTGATGCTTTATTCTAAATTTAAGGGATGTAACTTGAGTTAAACATACCTGCCTTAGTGGCTGAAACTAATTTATACATAATCTGCATAGTTAAAAGGTTATTCAGCCCGGACTTTCCCTTTAGCAGTTTTCAGCATTGTATCAATGTGTATATGAATGAAGCCCACACTATATATCATAGATACCCTGTCATTAGAGAAGGACATTCCTCATGTGCTGATTGTGAATGATTGTCACAGAAAACAAACTTTTCTAATAGGGCAATCACACATTTTTCAGTTTCTCAGAGAAGAAAATCTACCCATTGTTGCTGGAAAAATAATATGATTTCAGCTCTAGTGATGGACGTCGCTATTGTAGATATAGTATGGCCTGAGTTTCCCTCTGTCTTCCAGCAATGGCTGGTAATTCGTAACAGAGATAGGTAAGTGAGTTGCTTGCAATATGTTTATTTTCCCCTTTACTGCTGTTTATCTACAATCCTGACCTAAGGTATACTTCAACTCTCAGAAGGATGGGCTCATACATTTTGAAGAGGTACAGGAAGCAGGTCAGAAGAAAAACCACAGCAATCCCAGTTTGGAATACAAGTGCTTTATGCCATGGCAGACATTTTCCATCAGCTCTGGTGTAAAATATTATTTTAATGTTCCTGTGAAATGGACCACCTGTTGTTCATCTCCAGGGATTGCTAACCATTAACAAAGTTAGCTGTCCAGCTTCATTAAGCTGCTGTTCTTTCTTGTCTTCCCAATCAGTCCCAGGTAGATTAGATGCTTCTAAATTTATCCTGGCTTCCCGCATCTGAGAGCATCTCCCTGTGGTTACTCTGATGGAGATAATTGCAATGAATTTGCTTATCTCTCATTACAAGATAAATTTGCACAGAGGAATGCAGAATGAAAGGAATACTTGTGGCAAAATTATCATTATTACTGGCAGCCTAATGAGGAGCAATGAAAGACAAATTAAAAAACAAACAAACTACTGATGCACTTTTAGCACCTTTCATGACTCCTGGTGGTCTTAATTACATAAGACAGTGAGCAGTAGTAGTGTTTGGAGGTTGAGAGGCTACTGGGTCAAAGTTACCCCATCCTTCCTCCTGAAATTTAAATTAATTAAATTAAATTAAATCTTTCAAGGGATTTTCCTTCCATAAGAACATAACAACATAAGAACAGCCTTGCTGGAACAGGCCACAGCCCATCCAGTCCAGCATTCTGTCTCACACAGTGGCTCACCATTTCCATAGGTCAATGCTGACGAGGGTCCCTTCACTTGGTGCAATGAGTTGTTTTGAGACCAACTAATATACTGGAGCAACCAGGAGGGAGATAAGGAAACAACGGAATGCTGGAGTTTTGCCTTGATAGATCACTGCCAGCCACAGAGATATTCCTACTGCCAGGCAAATTGAGGCAGGTGCCCTCCAGTGTCTAGTCATGCCTGTTACATGACCGTGGAAACTTCTGCAGAAGAAGACAGCACTGGCTGTTCAGCTATGAAACAGAGATGAGCACTGAACCCTAGAGTCAGATATGATTGCTTTCGAGCAAGGGTGACCTTTACCTTTACCTTACCTTAGGTTGCAGAAATGTGCAGCTTGACTGTGGTGGGCACCATTTGCTGTTCGATTTCAAGGAGTTTATGAAATAGGAAACGTGTGTTTCATGTAACATAAACAAGCTGAAATCCTGTTGTGGCCAATTATATCATCATCAACAACAGCAAATCAACACTGATCAAACACTTCATTTGGTGATTTCTACACTATGTAAGGGGACTGTGGTGGCTTAGTGGTTATGATGCTAAAATTAATGACTGGAAGGTTGGCAAGTCAGCAGTTTGAGACACGGGTGCTGCATAATGAAGTTCACCATCCTTTTTTTAAAAAATTTTTTTTTTAAAATTCAAACTAAATATTCAACAACACAGATAAAAACATGAACAGAGAACAAGAAGAAAGAAGAACAAAAAAAGGAAACATAATCAAACATTAAAAAAATACATAACAAGCTCCAACACTCCTAAAAATAAAAAAAATAGTAGAGATGTATATATCTCCTTTATATTATTAATTCAATTAGATAATATTAAATCATCTTTGATCAATTTAACATTTTAAAGTATGTACATATTTTTGATACTTCTGCTTTATTACTACTATCTTATCCAACTACAACTAACCGTCCCAAGCTCTACCAGTATTATTTTGCTTATTGCCATTTTATAAAGACACATAATACCTTTGTGCTATTTACATTTGTCCATGAGGCTGAAAACAACAATATTTATACATTTGGTTTCCAAAAAACTAATTGATTGGTTTCTGGTGCAAGTCCATTCCTTTTCTCAATTGCATATGTCATAAAGTCCTTCCAAACTGCAAAAAAAATATTCTCTTTAACTAATCCTTTTTTGACATTCTTTTCCCAAGTTAATTTGTCATTTAGGGCCATTTTCTCTTTATACCATTCCTTGATTTCAGAAGCAATTTCACCTTTCCATTTTCGAGCAATACACTGCCTTGCAGTTGATATCATAATTGAAACAAGATCTTTTCTATGCACGTCAATATTTAAATCTTCAATTTCAGTTAACACTGCCATACGAGCTCCTAAATTAAAATTACCATCAATTATACCTTGATTTCACTTTCTACTGCTATCCAAATTTTTTTTATCACATTGCAATCCCACCACATATGTGTGTAGGTAACCAACTCTTTTTTTACATCTCCAACACTTTAACAAATTTGATTTATCTATTTGATGAAGGTGAATAAGGGTTAAGTACCATTTCCATAGTATTTTGAAATTATGTTCCTTAACCCTCACAGATAATGTCTTCATAATTCTTTTACTCCATAATCTTTCCCAATTATCTTTATTTATTTCCATTTTTAGATCCTGTTCCCAAATTGTCTGTAATACTTCTTGTGATTTATCATCTGAATTTAGCAGTTTATACATTTTACCTACTAATCCCTTGAAATTTATTGCTCCAGATCTTAAATTACTCAATAAATCCTCAAATTTTGTATTTTTTTCTGTTCGGATCATCATCTGCTATATACCTTTTATTCCAATTATCTACAGAAATAATTTGGATCCAATTTAATTTTAATTGCTTATATAAGTCTATTTTTTTCTTTCTATCTTTGCAAACCCTATCTAGTCCTTCAGTTTTGACACACCATTATTATTAATAATTTCTTCTAAACTTCTACAAATTCTTATCGGGAAATGTTTAAAGTCTTTTAGTTCTATAATAGGCGAAATACTAGGGGCTAATTTCCCTTTTACACCATGCCATGTTTTCATTGTTGCCTTTAACAACTTATTTTCAGAGCTAATAACTACTCTATTTTTATCTAAAAAAGCTGCTCTACCTATTTCTTTTAATTCATCCATTTCTAAACCTTCCCACATTACTTCTTTTTTTTGCTATCAATTTACTCATATTTCTTACCTGAAATGCTTTATTATAATTTTGGATGTTAGGGAGTCCCATTCCCCCCTCCTTCTGATTCAGATACTATAAACCTTTTGTAATTCTAGATTTCTTACCTCCATTACAATATTTATTAATCAAATTTTGAAATATCTTCATATCCTTTACTTTCAATTGAATCGGTAGGCTATCAAATAAAAAATTAATTTGAGGTAGTAGTTTCATCTTAGCCAAGGCTACTCTTCCAAACCACGACAAGTTTATTTTATTATATTTTTGTATCAATACTTTAAACTCTTTAACCAATTCATCATAGTTTAATTTTTTAAAATTTTCAAATTTACCCAAAATATTTATTTCTAAGTATCTAACATGCTCTTTTATTTGAATTTTATACTTATTTTTAATCTTTATTGCATCTTCATTACTAATATTTAACATAACCGCTTCCAATTTTTCCTAATTTATTTATAACCCAGTAATTTCCTGAAAATCCTTCAAATGGGTTTTAATTTTTGATACTGCTAATATTGGGTTCTTTACTATTATTAAAGTATCATCAGCGTACAAGTTGATTTTAACTCCTTCCACTCCAACTAAATCCAAATCATCCCTTATTGCATTTGCCAATGTTTCAATTGACATTACGAATAATGTCGCATATAGAGGAGCTCCTTGACGAGTACCGGCTTCCAATTTGATTTCTGGGGTATATTTATCATTAATCCTAACCCTTGCCAAGCTTTGATAGTATAAATTATCTATAACCCTTCTAAACTTTACTCCAAATCCATAATGTTCAATCATTTTCTTAATTGATACCCCTTGCAAAGAGTCGAAAGCTTTATATATGTCCAGTGCCAATAAACCTACCTTTTTTTGCTTCTGCTTTGTTCATCACATCAATAACTCTCCTTGTCAAATCCATTAAATGTCGATCTTTGATAAATCCTGCTTGATCACTATTGATATATTCGCCGATAAATTTGTTTAATCTGTTAGTGAAAATGGATGCAAATTTTTTTGCATCCTGGTTAATTAATGATATGAATCTATAATTTCTAAAAAAAAATCCTTGGTTTGGGAATTAGGATAATGTTTATTTTATTCCACGAATTTCGAATTATTCCGCCATCAAGTATATTATTAAAAAGTCTGCAAATTTTATATATGATCATATCTCTAAATTGTTTATAGAATTCAACATTTAACCCATCCTCGCCAGAAGCTTTACCAATTTTCAATTTATCAATTATATCATTAATTTCTTTAACCATGATTTTACTTTCCATACATTCCATGTGTTCCCAATTTATTGTCTTTTTAAGCCGTTTTCTTAGGTAATTATCTAATTTTGTTCTATCTATTTTGCTTTCTGAGTATAATTTTTGAAAGAATTCTTTTAAAATTTCATTTTTTTGCTCAGATTTATTATACCTTATTCCATCTTTACCTATCAAAACTCCTATCTCTCTTTTATCCTTTTCTTCCGGCAGCTTTTTCTAACAGTTTTGAGTTCTTATTACCAAATTCAAAATATTCCCTTTTTAGATGAATTAAGGAGCCCACACGGGTGCAAATGAATTTGCATTGGGGCCGGATCTGGCCCATGGGCCGTAGTTTGGGCACCCCTGGTTTAAACAGAGAAAATGGCAGCCTAAAATCTATCTCAACTGACCAGCTACCATCCAGAGGCCTTGGGGGGAGGTGAGTGAAGAATCGGCCCCTCCCCCCCACCCCATCCTAAAACCTGGGTGCAGGGAAGGAAAAGGCAGAGAAAGACCTAGGCCTCAACTGACCAGCTACCATCCAGAGGCCTTGGGGGGAGGTGAGTGAAGAATCGGCCACTCCCCCCACCCCATCCTAAAACCTGGGTGCAGGGAAGGAAAAGACAGAAAAAGACCTAGGCCTCAACTGACCAGTTACCATCCAGAGGCCTTGGGGGGAGGTGAGTGAAGAATCAGCCCCTCCCCCCATCCTAAAACCTGGGTGCAAGGAAGGAATTATGCATGATATTATGCATGATAATATATTGTTTAAACTGTTTTAAACTTTTAAAACTGTGATATGATGTATGATGCGGGAGAAAAAATGGCGTAGAAACCGGCAAACCACGCCACAAAGCTTGCCAAGAGAACCCTATGGACCAAAACAAAAGGCAAAACAAAGTGGCAGGCAAGGTGATACAGGATGCTTAACACCACAGAGTGGAGGAAGGGGAGGGACAGGAAGGAGGGAGGAGGAATGCAATGTTGTAAGGAGCAATACTGCATAGGGACATGGAATGTGAGATCAATGAACCAAGGTAAACTAGAAGTGGTAAAAAATGAGATGGAAAGAATAAGCATTGACATCTTGGGAATCAGCGAGCTAAAATGGACAGGGATGGGCGAATTCAGCTCTGGAAACCATCACATCTACTACTGTGGACAAGAAAACCTTAGAAGGCATGGAGTAGCCATAATTGTCAATAAAAGAGTGAGAAGAGCAGTAATGGGATACAACCTCAAAAATGACAGAATGATGTCAGTAAGATTTCAGGGCAAACCCTTCAATGTCACTGTGATCCAAATATACGCACCAACCACGGGTGCAGATGAAGCCACAGTGGACCAGTTCTATGAAGACTTACAACACCTCATAGAACAAACACCAAGAAATAATAATAATAATAATAATAATAATAATAATAATAATAATAATAAAGTTTAATTTCTATCCCGCTTTCCTGACACAAGTGCCACTCAAAGCGGCTTACAACATATATAAATACAACAGAGCAAAATATACAATAAACTACAAAAGGCAATACACAATTAATACAATCAAAACATCAGAATATGCAAAAATACAATACAAAATATAAATAATTAAGCAATATCACAATGAGAAATTACACGAAAAAATCAACCTCAACCACTCAGCAGCCACAAAGTTCAACGTCTGTGAGGCAGCTGCGTTGGCGGCGGCAATGGCTCCCACCTGTCTCTGCCCAACGGGGCCAGTGGCGTGGGCTCCCGGGGCGAGACAGGGAGCTCCTCGAGGCGGCGGGTGTCGTCCTTTTCTGCTCTCCGGGCGGGCTGTCCCGGAGAGCGAGGGCAGCTGCATCGGCGGCGGCAATTGCTCCCACCTGTCTCTCCCCAACGGGGCCGGTGGCATGGGCTCCCGGGGCGAGACAGGGAGCTGCTCGAGGCGACGGGCGTCGTCATCCTTTTTCTGCTCTCCGGGCGGGCCGTCCTGGAGAGCGAGGGCAGCTGTGTCGGCGGCGGCAATGGCTCCCACCTGTCTCTCCCCAACGGGGCCGGTGGCGTGGGCTCCCGGGGAGAGACAAAAACTTAGAAGCTTCTTCATCATCATGTGCCATATCCAGTTCTGGATATTTGCAATCATCATGGGGATCAGTCATGAGGACTGTCTTGAGATGATGTCCAAATTATTTTAGGAGACTGGAATGCCAAAGTAGGCAATCAAAAAGTGGAGGGAATAACAGGCAAGTTCGGTCTTGGAACACAGAATGAAGCAGGGCAAAGATTGATAGAGTTCTGCCAAGAGAACGCACTGGTCAAAGCAAACACCCTCTTCCAGCAACACAAGAGGCGACTTTACACATGGACATCACCAGATGGCCAACACCGAAACCAGATTGACTACATACTCTGCAGTCAAAGATGGAGAACCTCCATACAGTCAGCGAAAACAAGACCTGGAGCAGACTGTGGCTCAGATCACAACCTACTGATTGCAAAATTCAGGCTTAGACTAAAAAAAATAGGGAAAACAAAGAGACCAGACAGATATCACCTAGACAGCATCCCTAAAGAATACACGGTGGAGGTGATGAACAGATTCAATGGCTTAGACTCAATAGATAGAGTGCCAGAAGAATTATGGACAGAGATGAGGGACATCATGCAGGAAGCAGCAAAGAAAACCATACCAAAAGAAAAGAAGAGTAAGAAAGCAAAGTGGTTGTCTAATGAGGCTCTTAAAATAGCAGAGGAAAGAAGGAACGCAAAAGTCAAAGGAGAAAGGAAAAAATACAATCTTTTGAACACAGAATTTCAAAGAAAAGCAAGGAGAGATAAGGAAAACTACCTAAAAGAACAGTGCAAAGAGATGGAGGAAAACAACAAAAGAGGCAGAACCAGAGACCTTGTCAAAAAAATCCAGGAAATCAAGGGAACATTTAAAGCAAAAATGAACATGATAAGGGACAAAGACGGAAAGGAGCTAGCTGATGCAGAAGAAATTAAGAAAAGATGGAAAGCGTACACAGAGGAACTCTACAAAAAGGAACTCAACACTCCTGATAGTCACAATGATGAAGAATTTGAACCTGAGCCAGACATCCTGGAGAGTGAAGTCAGAAAGGCCCTAAAGAGCACTGCAAACAACAAAGCTAGTGGAGATGATGGTATCCCAGTTGAATTTTTCAAAGCTCTAAAAGATGATGGCATCAAATTACTGCATTCAATATGCCAGCAGATTTGGAAAACAAAACAGTGGCCACAGGACTGGAAAAGATCAGTATATGTTCCAATCCCAAAAAAGGGCAATGCCAAAGAATGCTCAAATTATCGAACAATTGCGCTCATCCCACACGCCAGCAAGGTGATGCTCAAGATAATACAGGATAGACTTCAGCAGCATGTGGAGAGAGAATTACCAGAGGTGCAGGCTGGTTTCAGAAGAGGCAGGGGGGCTAGAGACCACATTGCCAACATACGTTGGATCATGGAGAAAACAAAGGAATACCAGAAACAAGTATACTTTTGCTTTATTGACTACACTAAGGCATTTGATTGTGTGGATCACAACAAGATGTGGCAAGTGATTAAAGAGATGGGAATACCAGAGCATCTCATATGCCTCCTGAGAAATCTGTACATGAACCAAGAAGCAACAGTTAGGACAGAACACTGAATGACAGAGTGGTTTGGAATAGGAAAAGGAGTAAGACAAGGCTGCATTTTGTCACCCTGCCTATTCAACTTATACACAGAGCACATAATGCGCAATGCAGGGATGGAGGAATCACAATATGGGATCAAAATTGCTGGGAGAAACATCAACAATCTGAGATATGCAGACGACACCACCTTAATGGCAGAAAGTGAGGAAGACCTAAAGAATCTCTTGATCGGTTTGAAGGAGGAGAGTGCAAAAGCTGGCTTGAGACTCAATATCAAGAAAACCAAGATAATGGCAACAGGCCCGATCAGTTCCTGGAAAATAGATGGGGAAGAAGTAG
Organism: Bradypodion ventrale; assembly: GCA_035047345.1. NCBI lineage: Eukaryota > Metazoa > Chordata > Lepidosauria > Squamata > Chamaeleonidae > Bradypodion > Bradypodion ventrale. The sequence continues at coordinate 144,130,949 of JAWDJE010000004.1, read as the reverse complement.
AAGCAGTGACAGATTTTACATTCCTAGGATCTAAGATCACTGCAGATGGGGATTGCAGCCATGAAATAAAAAGGCGACTGATTCTTGGGAGACAAGCAATGAGAAACCTGGGGAACATAGTGAAAAGCAGAGACATCACCTTGAAAACAAAAATTAGAATAGTCAAAGCAATGGTATTCCCAGTGGTAATGTACGGATGTGAGAGCTGGACAATTAGGAAAGCTGAACGCAGAAGAATAGATGCCTTTAAAATGTGGTGTTGGAGGAGAGTTTTGAGGGTACCCTGGACAGCGAGGAGAACAAATAGGTCAATCTTAGAAGAAATCAACACTGACTGCTCATTGGAAGGTCAAATAGTAAAGATGAGGCTAAAGTACTTTGGGCATCAAATGAGAAGGGAGGACTCACTTGAGAAGGCCGTGATGTTGGGAAAGGTGGAGGGCAAAAGAAGAAGGGGGAGGCCAAGGATGAGATGGATAGATGGTATTGTAGACACAATGGGCACAGAACTGGGAGGACTGAGGGGGATGGTGGAGGACAGAGGCGCCTGGAGAATGATGGTCCATAGGGTCGCAAAGGGTCGGAATCGACTGTGCGACTGAACAACAACAAGATGAATTAGATTTCTTTTTATCCGCTCAATTTCTTTGCCTTCTACTTCTGCTTTCAATTTTTGTAATTTTCCAAAAATAATCTTATACTTTGTTCTAGCATGCTTGGCCTGTAAATAATTTATTTCATCTTCTAATTTCTTTTGGTGTTCTTTTTGTAATTTATTCTTGATCACTGAAAGTCTAATACATTCACCCCTAAATATTGATTTCATCGTATCCAATAGTATATCATCAGGAACATCATTCATGTCATTTAACTCCCATAGTTGCTCCCAATTCTTAATTGTCTCTTTTTATCTTTTTGGCTGTTAAATAATTTTGCGTCAAATGTCCAATTTCCGTAGTCTTTTTTCTTAATACCCCCTATATTAATACCTAGTATTATTTTGGCATTTTGGCGATTCCTTAATCACATCAATTTCTATATTTTCCAAGGCATTACATAAATTCTCAGTTACGAATATATAATCTGGAGTAAGTGTCATGGACACCTGAATAAAATGTATATTTTCTTTCTTGTCCTCTTAATGCTCTCCAGACATCACATAAGCTTAAACTTTTCATCCATTTGTCTAACATTCCTTGGTGATTACCTTTGCATCTAGTAATATTAGTTGTGTCAATGTTTGATCTTGTCTGATTAAAATCTCCTCCAATTATTATTTTCAATATGTTCTCTTTAACTATTTCTTGGTGAATATTTTCTACTTCCTGATTTTCATTGGAGGCATATATGTTGACCAACAAGATTTCTTCATCTTCAATTTGACCTCTTATAATTAAATATCTACCTTCAGGATCTACAATACTTTTTGTAATAATAAAACCTAATCTCTTTGAAAGGTTAATAGCCACTCCCCTTGATTTCAATGTTCCACAGGCTACCTCATAATTCTGAATCCAACTTAATTTCAAAGAGTTGTCATTAGCAATTTTTTGGTGTGTTTCTTGAAGCAAAATTATGTCAGTTTTGCATTTCCTTATAGCAGATTCTAATCTTTTCCTCTTAATTGGGTTGCCAGTACCGTTAACATTCAAAGATAAAACTTGTAAATCTTTCATATCAGTAACACATTTTTATTTTATTAGTTATTTCCAGCTTCCTATGGACAAGTGCAGTTAGACTTATAAGAAAAACCCAGAATCCCAAATACAACACACACACACACACACACACACACACACACACACACACACACACACACACACACAACAATATTAAATAGACAACATACAAAATATTTCTTCATACTCCCCATCTTTCCTGCACAAAAAAAAACCCCTTGGTTGCCAAGGATGGGGAGGGGGGAAAGGTGATGAAATTATAGTTTATTTGTCGCTACTAACACTTTAAGCATAATTTTCCATACCAGTTTGAAAATATTGCACCCATACTTATTTTATTACTCATGCAGTCCTAACACATATAGGGCTTCCTTAAATTCCTTCCACTCCTGTGAGCCTTGCTCAATTAATTTAATTTCTGTAATAAGTTCTAACAGTGGTGAACCTTCTTTAATAACGTATCTTTTTTCCTGATAAGTGAACACTAATTGCTTTGCAGGCGCACCCACCCAAAGAAAGACTCAGACACCGCTATTGGATTAAAGGCACCGGGCCACTTTTATTGAACAATGCCCTAGTCCGAATTATCACTTTCAATTGGTGTATCATCCAATTGTAATTCTTTAAGGCAAGCAGGCCGCAGTAGCACTGGTAAGGTTCCACCCTAAATGCCAATGGAAATTGGCTACATGTATCAATTTGTATCAATTTGTTTGTGTCACAAACAAATTGTTGACCGGAGTCAATATACTATCTACTGCCCCCGCCCTATGACGTGCATCCGTTCAAATATCAAGGTGATGCAGGCTGTGAAGCTCCTGACATCACCCCTTTCATAGTTCGCCCTTGACCGGCCAAACCTGCTTCCCCTGTACCTATCTATGTGTTGGCCAGTCAATTGCGAACCTGCCAGATACCTATGTGTCATAAATCTTTACCTTACCCAGTGCTACCCGCCAAAAGTGACCAAAGTCAACTTAACCCGTATCTCAAACACTAGCGACAGTGTGGGATGGGCGAAAAGGCCAAGAACCAAAGAGCCAATTTTAGGTTCAAGCAAAAATTCCCACCCGACCCTGAAGCGACCAGAAAATCACACTGTCCACTAGGGAGGGGGTGAAGGGAAAAACTTCTCCGCTCCGTTGCTCCGTTGCTTCTAAAATGGCAACCAGGCTGCCTCGTGGCCACCCCTTTTAAAGAGGGTGGCCATGCCCCCTAACTATCCTGGATGTCAGAGTCCGGGTGGGTGGGGCCCCCGCATAGAGTGTGGCGGCCATTTTGGCACCACGCTTGCATTGGCAACCTCCAATTGTATCTCACTCCTTTATCTAAAACATTTTGGTAACTGGTTTAATTTGCTTTTGCCAGATTCTCTCTTCTATTGGTAAATCATGATAGATTTCAATGTTATTATTTTCCAGTTTGGTACATGACCCAGTTCTTTAATGTGTAACAACACACTAGATTTCACTCCTTCATTCGCAAACTTCAGCAACACATTCCTACTTGTTGACCTGTTCTTTTTTTCATGATGCTTGCTGTCTGTGCCTTAGAAATTTCTGCCATGTCTTCAGTCATCAATATCATTTTTGTTGAAATACTTCCAGACTCTCCTGTTGTAACTTTAGAAAGTTTTGATTGAGAATTACTCTTTGATTTTCCATTGCTTGAAATTTTACATTTAAGAATTCTTCCAGTCTGTCTAATCCTATTTCAATATTGTTTATATTGTCATCTTCTATATCTGATTCTATCTCCTCTATTCCCTTTTGCTGTTTATGCTTTCCCTTTACTTCCTGCAAAAGTAGGACAAAAGTCAGCCAAATGTCACAATGCCTAGTAAACAGCATACAGTATCTGGCTCACGTCCATGGACTGAGCTGGGCAAAAGCAAACCACAGCTAGACAAAACAAGCTATGCATAGATAACACAGAGTCTTCTAGGACTGAGATAAGGCAGGAACAGTGAGTCTTGCTACATCTGCTGCTTATTCTGCCTATGTCAAACCTAGGCATGCAGTACTTTCTTAGGCTGGCAAATGTACCTTAGCCAGCAACATGCTACATAAGCAAAGCCTTCTGTAATACGGGTCATGTGCAGTCTGTGCGCAAGTGATCCAGAATGCAAGCTAATAAATATAGACCACCCGAGGACTCAGGACTGGCTTTTACCATCATACTTCAGTCTCATGTGCCTTCTTTGAGTTCAGCACCTTGACTCCCATGGACCATTACAACAATCCAATATCCACTGCAAAGTTTCAAAAGAAAGTCCGATAAATGAAAAAAGAGAAAGAGAGAGAAAGAATAAAGTATTCCAACAAAATCCTATTTAAATCCCACTTCTGTGAAAATCAGCTTCTGTGAAGGCTCAAACCAAATCCAAAACGGTGTAACTTAACTCAGATCTGCGTGTCTCGGCATGGCTTCACATGGCTCCTTGTAGTTCTGCTTGACTCTACACTTGGCTCTGATTCCGCTTGACTGTATACAGCTCTGCTCAGCTCCGCATGGCTCTTTGTAGCTCTTTATTCCTTTGGCTTCGTGAGGCTCCGCTGAGGTTAATTCGGTGCCGACCAGTCTAAAAGAGGCTTGCCTTCGCTCCCTCCTCTTGACTGTATATCGGACTTACCCTTTTCTCCTCTTTGCCAATTCACAATTCGCCTGCTTGCTGCTTGTCAATTTGTCTCCTTGCATCAAGCTCCAGCTCACTGGCACTCCAACAAATGAGACTGCGCCTCCACGTTAACAATGGCAGTCTCAGCTTCTTCCCTTTCACTTGTAAAACGGAGTATTAGTAATTAGCTTCTGTCTCCATCTACAGTATCATCAGCATTTTCAAAGAGCAGTAGGTGATATATAAACAATGCCGCTGTGCTTACAAAGCTCTGCTCTCAAACACACTCTCATAGCCCGCTGTCAAATCGCAGACCGCAGACTGAAGACTGGAGACTTATTCTCCCACTATCTCAGCATATTATCAGATAATGTCCAACTTTATTTCAGCAATTTCTACCTCCGACACTATCTGTCCTTCCAATTGACATGAATCACAAGAGTTTTAAGGACTTTAATACTGATTTTTCCCCACTTTCCAGTGGCTCACTTTTCAGAGCGAGAAACAACCCGGTCCACCTCGCCATCTTAGCTCCTCCTCCGTGAGCACCCATCTCTGTCCCAGCTCCTGCCAACCTAGCAGTGTGTAACCCAGGGATTCTCAACCTCTGACCCACAGCACCATTTCATGTGGCCCTCCACCACCTCCACCACACCAGGAAATGTCATGTGGTGGAGGAAGGGCAAAATGGCCGTCCGGCCCCCAAAGCTGTCTGAGAGAGTGTGACCTGACCCCTGGCTTTAAAAGGTTGGGAACTCCTGGTGTAACACCATTCCTCCAGTTGCCACCCACTGACTTTCTTAGTACATTCACCTCTAGTAGGATGAGAATGGTAAATGTTGTCAGGCTGTCCTACTCAGAAGTTACCGTTCCAAGCAGTTTTCTGCAATATTCATTTTCTGCCTGGAATGGATAGAACATAAGAATAGCCTTGCTGGAACAGGCCACAGTCCATCCAGTCCAGCATTCTGTCTCACACAATGGCTCACCATTTGCTTCAGGGTATTCCCAAACAGATGCCTTCACCTGCTTAGGATTCCCTGGAAATGGCATTGAGAGATATTCTGCCTATCTCTCCAACCCGGAGGTTGTCCTTAGGTATCCATAATTATAGCCATTGTCCTCCGTGAACTTGTCTAACCCTTTCTTGAAGCTGTCAAGACTGACAGCTGTCACCACTTCTTCTGGAAGGGAGTTCCATAGACCAGTGATCCTCTGGGTGAAAAAGTACTTTCTCTTATTTGTTTGAGTACTAGTAACCAAAAGTTTCATGGAGTGCCCCCTAGTTCTAGTGTTGTGCGATAGGGAAAACGGTTTTTCCTTATCTACTTTGTCCACACCATGCATGATTTTATAAACTTCTATCAGGTCACCTCTTAGACACCGTCATTCAAGAGTGAAAAGGCCCAACCATTGCAGCCTCAGATGGTAAGGAAGGTGTTCCAGTCCCCTAATCATTTTGGTTGCCCTCCTCTGCACATTTTCCAGCTTCATAATATCCTTCTGGAGGTATGGCAACCAGAACTGTACACAGTATTCCAGATGGGGCCTCGCCATAGATTTATAAGGAGGCAAAATGACACTTGCTGACTTATTGTCTATACCCTTCCTAATGATCCCTAGCATTGAGTTTTCTTTTTTCACTGCTGAGGCACACTGGGTTGACACCTTCATTGAGCTGTCCACCAGGACACCAAGGTCCCTTTCCTGGTTTGTCGCAGAGAGTTCAGAACCCATCAGTTTACTGGTGTGAGAAATATTGATACTGAAATATTGTTCTTGGAGGTGTTTTTGGGCTGGTAGCATCAGTCGCTCTAGGCAGATGGGATGAATGAATTTGGTTGGGGTGTCCTATTCAGAAGTCACAGTCTTAGGTTAGCTTTTTTTCTTTTCAATGTTGATTTTCTACCTAGAACAGGTACTGGAATGATGTTTACATAGGCATTTTGTGTAGACTGGTTGGCCTAGTCTAGTCAAATGGGATAGATGAATTTCATTGGGCTGTTCTACTTGGAAGGCACTATTCTGGGCTCTTTTCACAATACTGCATCAATTTTCTGTCAGGAATGTTGTGTCTATGAATAGTTTTTGACTCACTGCCTCTGTCAGATTTAGTTACATATATGGCATGAATTTGGTTTGAAGTTGCCAATACAATAGTATTCTGATCCGGAGGGTTTTGGGGCAATAAAAGGCTAATAAAACAGTACAGGTTTTGGCAAGAGTGTTTGAGGCCTAAAATATAATTCTAATTTTTGTCTATTGTATCCCACTATATTTGATAACTCCAGTCTGACTTTTATTGAGACCATGAATTGAGTGCTTTTTGTGTGTGTGACCTTTTCTCAGAGTAAGGCACTAGGAATTGCAGCAGTGGAGGCTTGCAATATCACTCCTTTATTTTAATAACCCCAATGACATCTTAGTTTCTCTTAGGGAAATCCGTGCCTATTTCCAATTCTGGAAATTATTAGTTACATTCAACTATTTACTTACAAATAATTCCTTTCTTCCACTGTGTACAAAAATGTCATGATTGCAACTTAATGAAGGATGACTTGTTTTGCAATCAACCAGTAACTTTTTAGTCACTTTTAGAGCAACAGAGTATCACCTCATTAAATTAAAGAGAAAGAGCCTCCTCTAAGATTGTGGATACCTTTTACATTTTTGAACCACAATCGGACACACCCAGGGCAAGAAGAACCTTGTTTCACCAGCTAATCTTTCTCACACCAGATCAATATTGGACATGAAGAAAGGCTTCATTAAATAGTGAAGGAATATGGTTCACTTGTATTGTTCCTCATTTTCTGTTATGGAGATTCAGATATCAATGAAATAGATCAGAAGTAAAGAGTATGTTATTCCATAGGACAACAGCTCATGGTAAGTCCAAATAATTTTGTCTTAATGGTAGCTAATTCTGCTTCTTTGAGCTTTGGAATTTAACTGAAGCCAGTTAGTGTTTTTTAAAAAGTACCCACTCACCCCAGGTCCTCGTGGATCACAATAAACTGTGGCAAGCTCTTAAAGACATGGGAGTACCAGACCACCTCATCTGTCTTCTGAGAAACCTGTATGTAGGTCAAGAAGCAACAGTTAGGACCAGATACGGAACATAAGAACATAAGAACAGCCTTGCTGGAACAGGCCACAGCCCATCCAGTCCAGCATTCTGTCTCACACAGTGGCTCACCATTTCCTTCAGGGGATTCTTCCCAAGGAGATGCCTTCACCTGCTTAGGATTCCCTGGAAATGGCATTGAGAGATATCCTGCCTATCTCTCCAACCCGGAGATTGTCCTTAAGTATCCATAATTATAGCCATTGATAGCCTTGTCCTCCATGAACTTGTCTAATCCTTTCTTAAAGCTGTCAAGACTGACAGCTGTCACCACTTCTTCTGGCAGGGAGTTCCATAGACGAGGGATCCTCTGGGTGAAAAAGTACTTTCTCTTATTTGTTTGAGAACTAGTACCCAAAAGTTTCATGGAGTGTCCCCTAGTTCTAGTGTTGTGCGATAGGGAAAACAGTTTTTCCTTATCCACTTTGTCCACACCGTGCATGATTTTATAAACTTCAATCAGGTCACCTCTTAGACGCCGTCGTTCAAGAGTGAAAAGGCCCAACTGTTGCAGCCTCAGATGGTAAGGAAGGTGTTCCAGTCCCCTAATCATTCTGGTTGCCCTCCTCTGTACTTTCTCCAACTCCATAATATCCTTCTGGAGGTATGGCGACCAGAACTGTACACAGTATTCCAGATGGGGCCTCACCATAGATTTATAAAGAGGCAAAATGACACTTGCTGACTTATTTTCTATACCCTTCCTAATGATCCCTAACATTGAGTTTGCTTTTTTCACTGCTGAGGCACACTGGGTTGACACCTTCATTGAGCTGTCCACCAGGACACCAAGGTCCCTTTCCTGGTTTGTCGCAGAGAGTTCAGACCCCATCAGTTTATAAATGTAATTGGGGTTTTTTGCCCCAACATGCATCACTCTGCACTTACTGATGTTGAAGCTCATTTGCCACTGTTTTGCCCACTCCCCCAGTGTCGAGAGATCCCTCTGGAGCTCCTCACAGTCTCTCACAGTTTTCACTACCCTGTATAATTTAGTGTCGTCAGCAAATTTGGCTACCTTGCTTTTTACTCCTACCTCTAGATCATTTATGAAGAGGTTGAAAAGCAGGGGTCCCAGTACTGAACCTTGGGGGACCCCACTCTTTACTTCCCTCCACTTGGAGAAGTGTCCATTTAGTGCTACCCTCTGTTTCCTGTCCCTTAGCCAGTTGCTGATCCAGGACAAGACCTGTCCCTTTATTCCATGACTGGTAAGTTTATTCAAGAGCCTTTGGTATGGGACCTTGTCAAAAGCCTTCTGAAAGTCCAGATAAACAATGTCAACTGGATCCCCCTTATCCACATGCTTGTTGACACTCTCAAAAAATTCCAACAGATTAGTGAGGCATGATTTGCCCTTGCAAAAGCCATGTTGGCTCTCCTTTAGCAGCGCCTCCTCTTCTATGTACCTATTAATTCTATCTTTTAGGATGGTTTCCATCACTTTACCTGGGACACATGTCAAACTGACAGGCCGGTAATTTCCTGGATCACCCCTGGATCCTTTTTTGAAAATTGGTGTTACATTCGCTACCTTCCAGTCATCAAGCACAAAGCCTGATTTGAGGGAAAGATTATATATTTTGGCTAGGATATCAGCAATTTCATCTTTAAGTTCCCAGAGAACTCGTGGATGGATGCCATCTGGTCCTGGGGATTTGTTAGTGTTTAGCTTAACAAGACATGCAAGGACCTCCTCCCTGGTTATTTCTATCTGGCTTAATTCTTCGGTTTCCCTCCCTACGAAGATAGGCTCTGTTTTGGGCACAACTGATTGGTTTAGAATAGGAAAAGGAGAATGACACTGTTGTATAATGTCACCCTGCTTATTTAACTCTAATGCAGAGTACATCAGGTGTAATACAGGCTGGAGGAAACACAAGCCAGAATTAAGATTTCTGGGAGAAATATCAATAACCTGAGATATGCAGATGACACTACCTTAATGGCAGAAAGTGAAGAAGACCTAAAGAGCCTCTTGATGAGGGTGAAAGAGGAGAGTGCAAAAGCTGGCCTGAAACTCAACATAAACAAACAAACAAGGTCATGGCTTCTGGCCCCAACACTCCTTGGCAAATAGTAGGGGAAGAAAAGGAAGCAGTGATAGACTTTACCTTCTTGGGATCTAAGATCACTGCATATGGTGACTGCAGCCATGAAATAAACAGACACTTACTCCTTGGGAGTTATTACTACTGAGTCATGATTTTTTTAAAAACCACCTTCCTTTGCTACTCTCCTATGCCTCCTTCCTTCAGGAAGTTGTTCAAGATGCACGGGAATAATTAGCAAGACATGACATCATTTTCTCAATAGTGCCATTACCAATTTCTGTTAATAGCACAGTACTGGGCAGCAGTGCTTAGAATACAATGTACTACGTGGATTCTATCCATTACTGCATGTAATGGTCTTGGTTAAGCAACTGTTGAGTGACTAATCATGGTAAATAGCTAATTCTGCATGATGGTGAATGTCTGTATCTTTCATGAAGAACACGCTGCTCTTTCCTGCTACTTACCTCATTTTCAGAGCAAGTTCTTGTTTGATTCTTGTATTTTACAAAGGAATTGGTAACCCCTAATTCAATGTCTAACCCAGCATACTCTGATGGTTAGTTCTAATTGTGAAGGAAAAATAGTTGCCAAGCCTTTAATCCAGAGCATGTTGTCAGACTGGTTTAGAACCCTGCATGGGTTTTCTATGTTAGTGTGTGGAATCCTTTAAGCTACCTATCTCCAAAAATATTGTTTTATACAAACAGTCAAGGCAATAATTAGGGTGGGAAAATGGGGCCTTTGTCCCAGGGCACTACATTTAGATAACATGTTCCTTCCTCAACTGACCATGGGGAAAACATCCCTGTCTAGTTGATTATCCTAATGGCTTTCTCTGCTGCCAAAAGAAAAGATAGGAACAGATTACGTTTGGGTCACGTTTCAGCAACCCACTAGAGGAGTAGAGTAAATGTAGTAAGTATTCCACATAGAATCATAGAATAACTAAGTTGGAAGGGGCCTATTAGGCCATCGAGTCCAACCCCTCCTGCTTAATTCAGGAATCTGAATCAAAGCAAATATGACAGATGGCTGTCCAATTCTCTCTTGAATGTTTCCAGTGTCAGAGCACTCTCCACCTCTTGAGACAGTTAGGAGTAGCATACCTTTGTATGAGGCATGCAAAATCCTATCCGCGATGCCTCATACAACATCCAAATTATTGCCACCGATGCTTTGTATAATGTCGTTCACATTGCACAAACTGCAGGGCAAAGTCAAAGAAACACAGGAAACTGACAGAACTTTAAAAGGGGCCTTCGGCTCAACAACTTAAACAGGATTTAGCAAGGAGCAGGCTCAACAACCACGTCGGAGCCCAACTCCAAGTCCTCAGGATCATCGCCAGAGCAGGGCAACAAATAATAATAATACCCAGCTCCGGCGTCGGTGGGGTCCGTTGGAGGCGGGGAAAGAAAGAACTTGCTGCACTTGGGGCTCACCTCTCCGTGGCCCCAAAAGCGGCTCCCCGCCTCCAACGGACAGAGATCCCTGGAGGACGATGTTCTGAACAACAACAACAAAACTGCAAAAACCCTAATGCCTCATACAACGTCCGGCGACGTTGTATGAGGCACCTTTTTGGCAAGAATTGGGCGACGTTGTATGGATCCGACGTTGTATGACGCGGACATTGTATGAGGTATTACTGTATAGTACAAATGATGAGATACCAATAGAACATCTTAGATATATTATAGCCCATTTGATACTCTTTTTTATCCCATCTAATTAAAATCTAATCTTATTTATATTCTTTATTGTCTGTCCTATTCAGAACCATCTTAATATATTCTAAACAAAAAATACTATTACACCCTGTGTAACTGTACATTGCCCTGGAGGATGTGGTGTCTTTTATACATCTCTATTTCCAGAAGCTATTATGTTCCTGTACTGGCTTGTTTCGGTCATCCTTGGCCACAGAGGATTCCACAAATAAATGCCAAATTGACCAAAATCTATTCTCTTTTACCATACCCTTTTTTATGTTCAGCTCCCAGGTTAATTTATCATTTAAAACTATCTCCCACATTTCCCTATACCAGTCTTCTATCTTCAATGCCTGATCACTCTTCCACTTTCTCGCTATATATTGTCTTGCGATTGTTAAACATATTGAGAGCAACTCTTTTTTATCCTTTCCTAAACTCATATTTTCTGTATCAGTCAGCAAAGCTATGGCAGGCCCCAGTTTTATTTTCTCCCCCAAAATTCTAGAAATCGCATTTTCTATTTTCCCCTAAAATTCATTAACCACCTTGCAACTCCACCACATATGTTCATATAATCCCAGTCTATTTTGACATCTCCAACACATTGGACTTTTATTTTTATCTATCTGGTGTAGTTGAACAGGAGTCAAATACCATCTCCAAAGCATTTTGAAATTATGTTATTTTACTCTGGCTGACATTGGTCTCATAATCCTTTCCCCCTACTTATTTTTCCAATCCAATTCTGTAATACTAACATTAAGATCTTGCTCCCATATTTTCCTCACGGTTTCTTGTGAATTAGTCTCTTTATTTAACAATCTATATATTTTACTCACCAATCCCTTTATATCCATTTCTCCTTTTCTAACTCTTAATAATATTGCCTCAAAGTCTGTCTTGTCTCTTTCCAAACTTAAATTTCCCAAGTACTTACTATTCCACCTATTTAACAATATTATCTGAAACCAATTCAATTTCAGCTGAGAGTAAACATCCATTTTTTTATTATCCTTACATACATTTAACCAATCCTTCAACAGGATGATATTATTTTTAACCAAAATTTCCTTCACTTTGCTATCTATTTTTATCGGAAATTTTTAAAAATCCTCTAATTGTATAATTGGAGAAATATCAGGCACTAAATCTTTTTTAACCTTTCCCCATATATCCAATGTTGTCTTCATTATTTTATTTTTGATCTCTAACTTATTCCTTTCTCCATCCAGGAAAACCGCTTTACCAATTTGATTTAATTCCTTCATCTCGAGCTCTTCCCAGATTAATTTTCCCTTCCTCAACATCTTTACTATATTTTTAATGTGGAAGGATCTATAATAATTCTTAAGATTTGGTATACCCAACCCCCCCTTCTTTTTGAGATAAATACCACAAACTCTTAGTGATTCTAGCTCTAATTCCACCATTACAGTAGGCATTAAATATATTTTGAAACTCTGATTTCTTTTTCTTTTAATTCAATTGGCAAGGTGTCAAACAAGAAGCTCAACTTTGGAAGTAACATCATCTTGCACAACGCAACTCTACTAAACCACGACAATTTTAGTCTATTATATTGCAAAATCTTTTATTTTATTTCTTTTTTTTGTTTTCCATAATTGAGCCTCTTGAGATCATCCCATTTGTAAGATATATTTATCCCCAGATATTTCAAACTACTTCTAACCTGTATTTTATATTTATCCTTGATTTTATTTTGTTCTTCCTTGTCCATATTACACACAATCACTTCAGATTTATCCCAATTTATCCTCAATCCGGTCATTTCTTCAAAATCTATGGCTAAGATGGCGAGGTGAGAGGAGCGTTTTCTTCAGCACTGCTGGAAAGGCGAGCCACTTTTGTGGATTAATGTGACTTAAACTACTCAAATTACTTTAAAAAACATTACAAAGAGATCTTCTCTCGGGGCTTTGGCGGCTTTGGATGGGCCATTAACCTCAGCGTGCCGTGGCCTCGGGGCACTCTCGAAATAAATGTTGTTGGATTGTATGGAGTGGTTTACAGCAGAGTAGACCCAGAGCCAAATGGAGGACTCTACAGGGTGAGACATGGATTGTTAAGATTGGTGTGGACGGCTTGATGAGAGCAAAACTCTGGTGAGAGGTGAGACTGAAGCTTTTGGGGTGGGGTGGGTGAAAGGCAAACAGATTGTGCTTTGGCAGAGTGACTGAGTGGATCAGCTAGGTGGTGAAAACTCAGTGAGAGTGTGCATTTGGAGCTGAAGAGATCGGGGCTGGGAGGGATCACACGGGGCAAGCGGAAGCGAGTCTCGTTCATTCCTGGGCAGCTATAGATCTAAAGTGATCATCAGAGATTTGTGGAAGCAGCGTTCTTGCCCCCCCCACTCTCCTTTTTGCTTTGTTGCATCTGTTCATCCGTCAAGATTTTATGAGTTTGAATCAAGTCTGTCCATAGTTTTGGATAATTAATTTTTGGATTGCTTTGCAGAGCTAATTTGGACTGAGTACGAGGTGGATATACAAGACTTATGTATTATTAATATTTTTAATTAAAATAAGATGGTGCTTGGTCTCTGAGGCTTGGAGAGTTCCGGAAAAGAACGGTTGTTTTGTCTAGTGCACATTTCTACTTTCTCTGCTATGAGGATTCTCGTTGCTAGTCAAGGTCATATATTGAAGATAAGGCTTTAAACACAGAACTGGTTTTGTAAAGCATTGGCAGTAAAGTGGAATCTGCTGCACTTTGTTTATATTATTTCTCTACTCCCCTCTAATGTTACTTTTAAGTTTGGATTTTATAAAGTTTTCCCAAAGTCATAAAATATTAAAAATTCCAGAAGATTTAGAGACATAATTTTCTTCTTTCATTTGGACAAGGACATATATTGGATACAGTTTCATGGCTATTGGATTGGACTATTACAAAGTAACAGACCTGCCAAGACTGTAAGGAAGAAAAACTTTTATTCACCTTTTTTGATTAGGACACATTGGAGACTGTCTATTGAACATATTTTCAAAAATAAACCGCAACATTGGACTCAGATATAATTGAATAATATCTTGTTGGATAATAAATTGAACTACATGATTTTTTATTTTTGAAAGAAAATGAAACAGTGGATGAACTTTGGAACTTATAACACCCTTCAATGTTATATTAATGTTTTGATTATCATCACTTACAAATTCTATCTATTACTGAATTATATGACTGGGAAAGTTTAAATCTATGATTTGACTTGTTGAATACAAATTGGATGATTTTGGGGAATATTTAGAATAATTGTAACTGTATAATTTGTTGGAGTGAATGAGTCGTCATGGGCGGGGGCGGAAAAGGATAAAAAGCCACTTTGGATAAGGGTAGACTTGAGACATCTTCAGATAGAAGTTATAAAAGGCTAATTAGGATGGAAGACGAGAGTAAGGGCCCCCCGAAGGACTTGCAACAAGAGTTAAAAGAAGCTAAGGAACAGGAGAGGGTGAGAAAGATATTAGAACAACAACAGCAACAGAAGCAGCAGCAGCAACTGCAACAACAATACCCACAGCAACAACAGCAGAAATCACAGAAATCTAAAGATGAGAAAGGAACAGGGGCACCTAAGACTGAATATGAAAAAATTAAAGAAAAATTAGATTATATGGAGATGAATTTACAGAAAGATTTACACAGTTGACAGCTCAGTTTGCAAAAAGATGTTCAAAAATTAGAAGAGGAGTGGGTCAAGGACAAGACAGAAATAATGAAAGGGCAATTGAATCTTCAAACAATGATGGCTGACCTCATTAAAACAGTACATTCAGGACATGATAAATTGGAGAAAGGGCAAGACATAATTAAAAAAAGAACAGGAAGTGATGAAAAAAGAACAGGAAGTGATGAAAAAAGAACAGACAAAAGTAACTAAAGAATTAGAAAAATAAAAGAAAAAGACAAGGAGAGAGATCTTAAATTGGGAAGTCAGGAGTTGAGATTAGAAATGGTGTAAGAACACATGACACGAGCTAATATAGTAATCTGAAAGATCCCTGAATAACCCCAGACCAGCTGAGGTCCAGAATAATGGTAAGGTTGAATGGGTTAGGATTGGGAATTAATGTTGGCTCTGAACATATTGCGAGTGTTTTTCAATTGGGTTCTAAAAAAGGAAGAACAGGGCCCAGAAATGTGTTGAAATTTGCAAATGTTTCGGATAAATTGAATGTGATGGCACGTGTTAAAAAAACGGGAATACAGGCCTTAAAAATGGATGGAGTTGACATTGAGTTATATAGTGACATATCGTTAGAGGAAAGGATTTGGAAACAATCGATGAAACCAATAACTAAAAGATTGATTGATAAAGCTGTAAAGTATAATTGGAAATTTCCAAAGCAATTAACTTTTTTTCATTTGGGCTGATGGTTTGTGATTGCTCAAGGGTTGGATGCTATGTATATTATGGAACAAGCAAAACTGGTTGAAACTGGTACTAAGGAATGGGATGCTCTCAAAGAAGAACTAGCATAGTTTGCCCGACATTGCCGGGTTGTTTTAAATTGTGTTGGAAGGTGTGTTTTTTTTGTTAATGTTTGTAAAAAAGAGGTTAGTGTATAATTGAACTTTTTAAAATGTTTATTTATACACAATTTGTTTTTGCCGGGCTATTATAAACTGTGATCAGTTTTTTGGTGGTTTGTTTTTGTGGATTAAAAAAAGAACAAAGGTTTATATAATTTTTTCAATTGTTTTAATTTAACCAAATAATGTTTTAGTATGTGACTTTTTTAAATAGTTGTACTGTAGGTAATAACTTTAGGAATGTGAAAGTAGATGTTTTTTACATTCAATGTTTTTAACCTGTGTTTTGATGTTTTTGGTTTACATTTGAGTTGAAACTCAACACATGATTTTAGAAATCTTTTTATTTTATTTTTTTACATATGTTTGTGATTTGTGTAAAAGTGTGATGTATTGTTATGGTTTTGACTTTTTTTAACTTTTGTGGCCTTTTGTTTGGGGCTGCTGTGTATTTTTGACTTGTTTTTACATTTCTGCCCTACAGGTGGGGCTGCTAGTGGTTCTCTTTTACTTTGACTGTTTTTTCTCTCTTGGTCTCTGGGTGGAGCTTCTTCTGGTATGTAGTCTCTTGGTTTGTTCATTTGTGTTCTGGTCGTCGAGGAGGAAGGAGGTGCTTGTGAGTTGTCTGATTTTCTTTATTTTGGGTTTTTTCTTTGTTTTGCTTTTGTGGTGGTGGGCTGGGCGGTGTTTCTGTTTGTTCTTTTTTGTTTTGGTTTATTTTTTGGTTTGTTTAATTGGTTTGTTTATTTCTAGTTTTGTTTACTTTTTCTTGTTTGTGTAATTTGTGGATTTTTCGTTTTGTAAGTGGTTTTGTGTGTTTGTGGATGTTTTTGTTTGTGTTTTTTGTTTTAATTGTTTATTTATTTATTATTATTATTGAATAATTTTGGTGTTTGGTTTTTTGGTTAGTGTTTTTAGCCCCAGCAGCGCTTCAGGTGGCATTGTTGGGGGGAGGGCTTTTCTTCCCGTAGACTGGCCTCACTGGCTGGGCCAAGGGAACCTCAGTGGAAGGGGGGATTTCCTTCCCACGGCTTGGCCTTTGTGGCTGGGCCACGGGAACCCCAGCAGCGGAGGGGGGCTTTCCTTCCCGTGGCCTGGCCTCACTGGCCGGGCCACGGAAACCCCAGCAGTGCTTCAGACAGTGTTGGGGATGGGGGGCTTTCCTTCCCACAGCCTGGCCTCCCTGGCCAGGCCACGGGAACCCCAGCGGCAGGGGGGGCTTTCCTTCCCGTGGTCTAGCCTCACTGGCCAGGTCACGGGAACCCCAGCAATGCTTCAGGCGGCATTGGGAAGGTGGGCTTTCTTTCCCATGGCCTGGCCTCACTGGCCAGGCCACAGGAACCCCAGTGTTGGGGGGGGGGCTTTCCCAGCGGTGCTTTGTATTTTTATTTTCTGCGCACCGGCTTCCTCAGCGTTCTGCATGCTCATGGTGCGCAGCACACTGGGGCTTGTAGTTTTGTGCTTGTGGTTTCTGTTTGTGCAGTGTTTTTTATTCTGTGGCTTGTTTTTGATTGGCCACGGCGCATTTCCCAATGTTCTTTTTGCTTGCGCCTCTCAGCCTGATTGGCTGTGGTGCGGTGTGGCACAAAGAACCTTGGGAATAGAAGTCTTTTCTTTTTGTTTGTGTTCGTGGGTCTCCTGCCCCACTGGTGCATTTCTCAACCCGACAGTTACCTGTGAACCCGGTTTGGCCAAGTGCATGAATGCTCAGTACGGGCTAGTATGGCCAGGTGCAGGATCCTTTGTCACATTCCAACGGTTAACACTCAGATTTATAGGTAAAGGTTGATTGTTTCAGGGGGATATAAATCAGGAAACCATGATGATGATGATGATTTGGAATCTCAGAGAGCGGCAGGTGGTAGTTAAAAGAGAAAGAACAGTGCTGGGGTAGATAATAACATCAATGAATACCTCGCATCAACAACATGCCCTCCCCCCTTTGGAGAACAAAGATGACCTTTTTGGGGGGAAAGTGGGGAGGGTTGAAATTTTTTGTTTGTTTAATGTCACTTTGTTTTTATTTGTATTTTTGTTGTGTATGTAGGGTGAAGGGAAATTCCTGGCTAAAGGAATGCATGCCCATACGAGGATGCGGTGGATACAATTATTTTTTGAGTGAATTATGAAGAATATTAAGGTGTTAAGTGTAATGTGAAAAGTACTGGCTGTCAGGTCAAGCGTAGAAGATTAGAATCAGCTCTCAGGAAATATATGCCGGATATAATCTTTCTTCAGGAAATGCATCAAAAGTCAAGTGATTCAAATAGAATGTTTTTAGGATGGACACAAATATATGAAAAAGCTTATGGTTCTTCTAAATCGAGAGGAGTAGCAACATTAATATCAGATAGATTGGGCTTTGATATGACTAAGAGTATAGCGGACCCGGAAGGCAGGTATTTAATTGTTCAAGGTAAAATAGATAATGAGGAAGTTACTTTGGTTAATATTTATGTACCCAATGAAGGTCAAGAGAAATTTTTGGATAAGATCTATCAAATTTTGAAAAAGGAAGGAACTACAAAGATGACAGTAGCAGGGGATTTCAATTTGATAAGATCAACTATAGATAGTACAAACTTAATATGGGGGGGTTGGGGGATACAAACTGAAAATATTGGATAGGTGGATGAAATTGTTAGCTTTAAAGGATACATGGAGAGAAATAGAAGGTACAGAAAGGGCATATATTTTCTTCTCTCAGGCTTATAATACTTATTCAAGGATAGATTATATATTTGTCACGGAAAATTTGGTTAAAAATTTGGAGGACATAGAAACAGGGATAATTAAAGCATCTGATCATGCAAAACCTTTGATGGTATTAAACTTAGAAAGTACAAAGAAGAGTAGATTTAATTGGAGATATGATCCTAAACTTTATTGAGATATTGAGGTCAAGACACAAATAATTCAAAATTGGGAAGAGTATTGGTTGTGGAATGATATGGGGGAAATAGGATATAATATAGTTTGGGACACTATGAAGTCAATTTTTAGAGGAGAAAGTATTAAATTGACAAAGATTAAAAATAGACAATTTAAGATAAATTTTGATAAAAATGAAAAAGATATTTAAAAACTGCAGGAGGAACATGCAAGAACTAAGGATATTAAAATATTTGACAAGATGCAGAAATTAAAAATGGAAATAGTGGGAAAGGATATAGAAAAGGTCCAACGGGATTTAGTTTATTTGAAGAGGGAATATTTTGAATTTGGTAATAAAAATTCAAAAATGTTGGGAAGAGCGGCAAAAGAAAAAAAGATTAAAAGGGAAATTGGAGTATTGAATAAGGATGGTACTAGATATAATAAACTAAATGATAAAATTAAGATAATTAAAGATTTTTATCAGGAACTATACACTGAAAAAAAGATAGATATAGGGAAATTAAGATATCAATTGGAAAAACAGGTGGTTGGAATAACTCAAAATCATAAGTTTAGAATGGAAGAATTAGTAACAGAGAAAGAAATAAAGGAAGTGATAGATAAATTGAAGACAGGAAAGTCCCCAGGAGAGGATGGATTACCAGAAGAGTTTTATAAAGAGTTTAAAGATATTGTAGTTCCAAGATTATTAAAATTATTTAATTATATTATGGAGGGGGGGACCAATCCCGACCTCCTGGAATCGGAAATAATTGTTTTAATACCTAAACTAGGTAAAGATCTTGAAAAAATAGAATCATATAGGCCCATTTCTTTAATAAATCAGGATACAAAAATATTTATAACAATACTGGCTAAAAGACTTAATGAAGTTATGAATAAATATATAAATAAGGATCAGGCAGGTTTTTTTTAAAAGGAAGGCATATGGCAGATCTGACAAGGAGGGTACTGAACATAATTGATATTTCGATAAAAGATAGAGAAAAATGGGGTTGATATCTTTGGATATATTTAAGGCGTTTGATTCTCTTCAATGGGTAACAATAAATGAAATAGTTAAGTCATATGGATTTGGAGATAGATTTAAGAAGGTTATAGATCAATTATATCAACAAGGTTCTGCCAATATTAAAGTTAATGAAGCCAGTACGGATGAGGTAAAATTAGAAGCAGGAACACGACAGGGATGTCCGCTTTCTCCAATACTATTTATTATGGCAATGGAGATGTTAGCAAACGCCATAAGACAGGATACTAAAATTGAAAGGATTGCAGAAAATAAGATAAGTTTATATTCGGATGATACCTTAGTAATTTTAAAACATCCTATGAAGGCATTAGATATGAACATTGATGCTATTCTGGAGACTTGGCTAGGTGTGTGTGCTTACTACAGCCAGACACAACAACCTGCCACTGATGGGATTCAGCAGTTGGCTCAGGGATAAAAGCCAAACAGCATTTGTAGCTGGGCAGGTGCAAAGCACTCTTTTGCCTCAGTGGTTGGACTCTTGTTATTAGTGGGAGAGAACATCTTTTTGCAACATATCCCTGTAACAATAGGGACCTTACCATCGAGTAGGCCCTATTGTCCTTCTGATTTGCAGCCCCCCCTGGTTGGACAACCCAGGCATCAGAGTCAGGTAGTGTTGAGCCAATAAATTACTCAAAGCCTCTTCAGGCATTTTATAAGTGTAATGAAAGCATATCAAGATACAGGATACAATCCAGCAAAAGATAAGGAAGCAAGGAAATAAAACAAGCTGCTTCTCTAAGGGATAGCTCATATGGCCCTCCTTTCCTCTCAAGCTACTACATTTTGGCTGCTTGCAAAAGCACAGCATTCCAGAGAGTGTCTGAGTGAGTGTGTGTCTGCATCTGTGGACTATATCTCCTCCCCCCAGGGTCCACCTTCAGCCCTCCCCCCTAGGGTTTCCAACCAATGATCTTAAAGCAAGTCATGTCAATCACACATTAGGTTTCATTTCTTCTACACCACGAGGCAACTATTGAGGTAAAAATGTTTACATTCTTTCACTCTCCCCCGGATTTGAAATCGCCATTTTGAAAAAGACACAGGGTATACCTAGTTTTGTCACAATCCCCATCAATTTTAAAACCCTTCCCTTCCCTGACCATATTCACCTACCCCACTCCTCCTTCTGCAGCTGGTGGAGAAATTTCCCCTGTCAGCTGCAAAGCAGTTGCTATGGGGCTGCTACAACCCCATTGAAGAAACACTGCACCAAACAATATCTTGCTCCTCCTCATGACTCAAGTGGCTTTCTAAAATCTGCTCTTCACTGCAGACAGTGTAGACAAAGACAAGCTCTGAGATGGTGCTGATATGGAAAGCCCTGCTCATTAAGCCATGTTGCTATTGTAAGAAAGACATCTTCCTATTATTCTGAACACAAGTAGCCATAATTTATTGGTAGAATATGTGTTTTAAAACTAAATTTCGCAGATTCAGTTTCTGGTTGGCGTTGCTTATTTAGTCACAAATTATTAAATAATTACTTGATTGAACAGAGTGTGGTAATTATCCTAACTCTTTTTAAAACCTGTTTCCTGATAGGAAATAAAGGTTTATCAGAAGACTGGTGTAAACAAGTGAAAGCATACAAGGAAAAAAAAGGAAGAGATTCAGTTGGGGCAGCGTGGAGGCATAGAATCTAACGAAGCATGCATAATGTGTTTGAGATTAGAGATAATTTTATTAAATTAACACAGTGTATCTGAAAATGATAGAAATACACTGGAATGGTTTCATGAAAGGCAAGGAGAGTGTTTCATATTAATGCCATCTTAATGGAAAACCACTTACAGCAAATAATAGTAATTTGCTCTGTGATCCCTGCACTGAAGTGACTTATCTAAAAGCAATATTCTATTATTTTTCTACAAAAGTTCCAATTTTGTATTATTAAAAAGAGTCTTTTCAGGTGGATCATTAACATGAATTCCAGCCCTCATCCACCCCAGCATGTTTGGTCTGTATCTTACTATTGTTCAATTCACTGAGCATACATTTTTAACAGCTTTGTTCTAAATGTGACAGTCTAATTTCTCCATTCAGTACTAATTATTAAGACTCTTAAGTTTTTTTGTATATATTTCTTACCTTCGCCTCCAAAAATCTGCCTGAATGGCTGGTGGTCAGGGTCCCTGCGTTATCCCAGGAATTACCATCCTTGATACTGGATGGGGCTCTTTTGCCTCAGACAGACCCGGTGTGTAATTTGGGGGTCCTCCTGGACTCATGACTCCTGCTCGATGAGTAGGTGGCAGTCGTGGCCAGGAGGACTTTCACAAAACATTGCATTATACACCAATTATGCCCGCTCCTGGACCGAGACTCCTTGCTTATGGTCACACACACTCTGGTCACCTCCAGACTAGATTACTGCAATGTGCTCTGCATGGGGCTGCCCTTGATGACCATTCAGAGGCTGCAACTGGTTCAAAATATAGCTGCCCACGTGATGATGGGTTGTGAGCATTATGCCCATGCCTCACCCCTGTTGTGGGAGCTGCATCAGCTGCCAATGTGCCTCCGGGTGCAATTCAAGGTGCTGGTGATGCTCTTTAAATCCCTACATGGTAGTGGGCCAGGGTACTTAAGAGACTGCATCACCCCAAGGACATCTGCCCGTCCCACCAGACAGACTGAAGAGGCTCCCTAATGGTTCCTTTTGGCTTTTGAGGCTTGCCTCTCTAGCACTAGAAGGAGGGCCTTCTCGGTCTCTGCTCTGGCCCTATGAACCTCCTGCTGACCGAGCTGCACCTCCAGGCAGAGCTGCTGACCTTCAGGAAAGATCTGAAATCCTGGCTTGCACAGCAGGTGTGGGATGCTGCCAGTGCAGTAGCCCCCCCCCCTTTGCTGGCTTATATGAGGGTGGTCTGGGCTTTTAGTTCAATTTTAATTTGTGGTTGTTGGGAGGGTATTTTAATGGTTTTAATGTTTTTTTAAAAGTTTTGAGATCCCTGTTTTATTATTATGTGATGTTTATATTTGTGAGCTGCCCAGAGTCGCCTTGGCAAGGGGGCGGCAATATAAATCCAAATAAATAAATGAAAGGCAAAAAATCACCTAACACTGTGCAAATCTAAGCTGTGTAGTATACATAGGTTACACATTTCACTTTTTCTTCATCCATTGTTTCAGTTAATTTTGGTATAGGGCTTTAAGTGGCTTTCTTGTGATTCTTCCATAGAATTGATTGGACATCCTCTTTCAAGGTCTTAGGTTAAGACTACGAAACCTTACAAAACCATATCCAATGTCAAAAATGTTCTTGCTGGGTATTTGTGGACATTTGTGGTCAGCACAAAAATGTTAGGCTCAAAATGTGTATTATAGAAAGAGGGCTTTGGAGGTAGATGATATATTTAAGGAACTGTTTTACCACTTCTTCCCAGGTGAGGTTCCATAGCTGAGCAGGGCTTTAAACTCAGGTCTCCTTGGGGTCTCCCAAGTCCATCACTTTATCCACCAAACTACAATAGGTAAAATAAATGCCAAAGCAGGATTGCAGCTGAACATTAAGAAAACAACAATTATTTATAGTTGCAAATGAAGAAATTGAGATAGTGAAAGCTTTTGTATGACTTGGTTCGATCATCAATCCAAATGATGACTGCAGCCAAGACATCAGAAGGGGACTGAGACTCAGAAGGACAGCAATGAAGATATAGTATAGAGATGTGTCACTGGAGACCAAGACTGTCATCATCAGCACTGTTGTGTTCCTGGTCCTCATGTAGGTATACATAGACTGTACAATAAGGAAAGTGACAGGAAGAATAATGCTTCATTAGAAATATAGCACCGGATGAGAACTCTGCTGATTTCTTGAACTGTCCAAAAGACAAACAAGTGGGTCCTAGCTAGATCAAATCAAGCCTGAACTGTCTCTGGAGGCAAAAATGATGAAAAGTAGCTGAGCCTGTCCTAATTTGGAAAAGACAATAATGCTGGGAAAGGTGGAAAGAAACAGTAAAAGGTGAGATGGATTATTTCATGAGAGAAGCCTTAGGTTTGTGTTTGCAAGAGATGAACAGGTTTCTTGAGAACAGGACATGTTGGAAATCTCTCATTCATAGGGTTGCCATGAGTTGGAGATGACTTGGTGGCAAATAACAACAAAAATGAAGTAAAGCTAAGCTTCCAGGATATGGGGGAAATGATACAATTGTGGTTTTGTTAAACCTGGATTAATGGTGGTAAAGCCTGGATTAATGGTTATAATTTGAAGCCTAAATTGATTTGGGAAAATTTGAGACAATTTCATGTGATTCCTTTCCCTTCTGTTTTAAATTTTCTTTTACATCTCCCCCCCCCCCAAAAAAAAAACCAAACAAAAAAAAAACCCAAACAAGCAGTGAAGAAATAATGACCAACTTGGATCACATAGAATTTAAGACTAAGCAAAGAGTGCCTTGTGATCCATACACAATAAAAATGCAGGAGGAAGGCAAGCTTTCATGATTCAAGATTACTTCTTCAGGCAGGCACCAATTTCTTGTGGACAGTGCAGGAAAATAATAAATAAGAGTTCCAAAAGTTCACAGCAGTTGTTGTTGTGCTGTGTTGTTGTGTTTCTTAGAGGCGAGAAAGGGGGAAAAAGCAGACTGCATCACATAGCTGTGGGCTGGATGTCATCTCACTCTCTACAAACACAGGATGCCAGGTAAATGCATAATAGAATCTTCTTTTGAAACTGCAAGTTTCTGTTTTGGCATGGAAAGGCCAACACAAGGGCCTAGAGCAGAAGTTGACAACTTTTTAAAGTTGGGGCTGGGTCACACTCCCTCAGACAGTTGAGGGGGCCAGACTGGTGGCCCCTGCCTTAAACACTGCCATAAACATGTCCACAGCTGCTTCTGGCAGCAGCAGCAGTGCTGGTCAGAGCGAGAGCAGGAGCCAGATTATTTGGTGCCATGGGCTGGATTTGGCCAACCCCTGACCTAGAGCCTTCTGCCTGGGATTTGTGGTTAAAATTTGGTTTATTCACTACGTGATTATAGTCAAATAAAAGTCAACTAGGAGTATTACCTAGTGGTTGGAAGTAGCTTTTCCCGTCCAGTTTGTAGTTCTGCTGGGCTGATAGAAAAAGTCCATAAAGACTTCTTGGTAGTGCTGAGGAGTGGGTTTTTTCTGGTTTCCTCATAATCTGGTTTCCTCATAATCTGAGAGTGACAGTAATGGTTATAGGGCGGGGCTACCATGAGTCATGTAATTAGTTACTTTTCAAAAGTCAGTTTACAGGCTATGTATACAGAAGATGTATGTCTAGCAGGACAGGAAGGCTCAGTGTGTTAGATGGAAATAATCTTGTTCTCCCTTTTGCAATAAAATATTATTTATTATTTATTCATATTTATACCCCACCCTTTTGGTGCAAGCACCACTCAGGGCAGCTTACAATGTATATATACATTATCTATATATTTATGTATCTCTCTCTCTGTCTCTCTAAAATCATCCTGTGATAGCCAATAAAAACACAAAAAAACCCCATAAGAAACAAAGCCAGATGGTATTTAAAAAAATCTTAATCTACCTGTCATGAATTTTTCTGAAACTCCTCTAATTCTGATTGCCACAATAGCCTATTTCCAGACAAAGCCCATCACTTTTTGAGCTGGAGTTCAGACATGTAGGTGAAAGCCTCACTAAAAACCATGGTCCCATTATTATCAGAAGGGAGTTAATGAGATTGCTCCTCATTTTCCTTTTGAAATCTATAAGAAGACTATTGTCCATTTGCACGCACCAAGTCAACCATAGTTATGACACAACAAATTTTTATATACTGTACCCAAACCAAAACATAATTTAGCCAACCTAATGAACAGTTTTAAAAAGGTCTATGCTTTATTTATGGCCCAATGGTATGGTATAATTATTGTTTATATTGTATTATTGTGTTTGCTAATGTGTTGTTTTTTGTAGATTGAATTTTGTATATTGTATTATTGGTTATTTGCTTTGTATATTGTTGATTTATGTTGTGATTTTTGTGAGCCACCCTGAGTCGGTGTATGCTGAGTGGGCGGCATACAAATCGAATAAATCAAATCAAATCAAATCAATGGTAAGGTTGAAAATTTATTTATTAATAGTGTTATTGAGCACAATCACAGAGTGTCTGAGTAACAGCAGTTGTCTTTAAAGTGCAGATGCACAAACCAAGCTCTCTGCATAGTTTACTTTCCCCCATCTTGCCTGAGAATGGTTAGGATTTCAACAGCTTTCTTGCGAGACTCAGCCCTTTCAAACCTTTCAGTTCCTCGCAGAAGATGATATAGGTGTAACTTGTTCTGAGGACGAGGATTTTGACAAAATGGGAACTAGACAAGGGCTTCTATATGAGCATGCAGTGCAATGTCTTACCTAAATGTCAGTTCCGGACTTTAGTAAGTGCATGATTTAAGGGAAAAGACATACACAACATTTGAAGAGTATTGAAAATGGTGGGCAAGTGCTGCCACTGTGCTCTGAATAAATATATCTTAACCTTTCTTTAAGTGACTGCCACAAAATTGATCTGCAAATTTGTAGCAGAGATAAGTTAGTGTGAATTGGGCAAATGCCAGGTTGAGAGGGTGCTGATTGAATAGAAATTAGAGCCATAAAGTTGTCAGCTCTGTTCACACACAATCTCCAAAGTGGCTTTGCAACTGTTTCCTATTTATTAATAATATTATTTTTATTTGGGAGTTAGTCAGCTATGAGTGCATTCATGTAATCAATTTTATGGAAGATAAATCTGACTCTTGAATGCTTTGCGGGCAGATATCTCCAACTCAAAGGATTTCTCAAAGACTCATGGGGAGATTTGTCTGTGAGAAAGAGACTGGAATCCAGTTGCTTACTTTAATAAATTGCACTGGAACAAGGCCATTGAATCATTTGGGGCTTGGGGAGTCACCTCCTTCATAAACTCCATTGATTCAAATGGGCCAACTGTAATTGTGACCTACTTTAGCATAGTAATTTGCACCTAGAGATTAGCTCCAATATAGAGTGGTGATTTTTTTAAAAAAAGATGCTAAAGTATTTAATCATAACTTCAGCAGAGGTTTTTGAAGAGGGCAGATTAAACCAGAAAAGTAAAAGACAATCAAGAGGCCTTATCAGAGACAAAACTCCTTTATATGAATCAACCTAGAATCCTAAACCCAGCAGGATAGAAAAAGCAATTTTTTAATCTGCTTGGTACAAATCATGAGATAACTAATTTAGTCTTCTTTTTCAGAAAGTCTATATGCAATCTAAGTAACAAAAAGAAAAAGCCTTGCCTTAATTCTGCTAATTTTGCTAAGAGATGCATTAACCATCTCAGTTCACATTCTTATTCTTATTTATCCTTCTTTGGGGCAAAAATATTAATGCATTCAGATTCCCCTGATTCTGACCTGCCTTCCTTTACCTGTCAAGATGATAAGCCTCTAATATAGTTGTCAACCAATAGCCCATTAATTTAACTACAA
This sequence comes from Bradypodion ventrale, assembly GCA_035047345.1. Taxonomy (NCBI): domain Eukaryota; kingdom Metazoa; phylum Chordata; class Lepidosauria; order Squamata; family Chamaeleonidae; genus Bradypodion; species Bradypodion ventrale. Next base: position 144,103,800 of record JAWDJE010000004.1, on the reverse strand, counting down.
TCTTGTTTGTTGTTCAGTCGCACAGTCGATTCCGATCCTTTGCAACCCTATAGACCATCGTCCTCCAGGTACCTCTGTCCTCCACCATCCTCCTCAGCCTGCCCAGCTCTGTGCCCACTGCATCCACGATGCCATCTAGCTATCTCATCTTTGGTCGCCCTCTTTTTCTTTTGCCCCCCACCCTTCCCAGCATCAAGGCCTTCTCAAGTGAATCCTCTCTTCTCATTTGATGTCCAAAGTACTTTAGCTTTACTATTTGACCTTCTAAGGAGCAGTCAGGGTTGATTTCTTCTACGATTGACCTATTTGTTCTTCTCGCTGTCCAGGGGACTCTCAAAACTCTCCTCTAACACCACGTTTCAAAGGCACCACATTCTTCTGCACTCAGCTTTCCTAATGGTTCAGTTCTCACACCCATACATTAGCACCGGGAATACCATTGTTTGACTATGCGGATTTTTGTTTTCAAGGTGATATCTTTACTTTTCACTATGTTCCCCAGTTTTCTCATAGCTTGTCTCCCCAGAATCAGTCGCTTTTTATTTCATGGCTGCAGTCACCATCTGCAGTGATCTTAGATCCTAAGAAAGTAAAATCTGTCACTGCTTCTACTTCTTCCCCATCTATTTTCCAGGAACTGATGGGACCTGTTGCCATTATCTTGGTTTTCTTGATATTGAGTCTCAAGCCAGCTTTTGCACTCTCCTCCTTCAGCCCAGTCAAAAGATAATTTAAGTCTTTCTCACGTTCTGCGATTAAGGTGGTATCGTCTGCATATCTCAAATTGTTGATGTTTCTCCCAGCAATTTTGATCCCATATTGTGATTCCTCCATCCATGCATTGTGCATTATGTGCTCTGTATATAAGTTGAATAAGCAGGGTGACAAAATGCAGCCTTGTCTTACTCCTTTTCCTATTCCAAACCACTCTGTCATTCCGTGTTCTGTCCTAACTGTTGCTTCTTGACTCATGTACAAATTACTCATGAGGCATATGAGGTGTTCTGGTATTCCCATCTCTTTAATTACTTGCCACATTTTGTTGTGGTCCACACAGTCAAATGCCTTGGTGTAGTCAATAAAGCAGAAGTAGACCTGTTCCTGGTATTCCTTTGTTTTCTCCATGATCCAACGTATGTTGTTTAGTGTATGGGACCAAAGACAATGAAACAGCCGAAGGATTGGCTTAACACAGGTTTATTGCATGATGATCCAGAGGAACATGTGGTAATGGCGGACGGGTAGCTCAATATATACAGCTAGCTATACATTTGAATGTGGCTCGTTGACAGTCCATTGGTTGCTGCCTGCGTGACGTCGTAGACGGTCACGCCCATCTTGTCCAGGTGAAGAGGTGGCGGGGAATCTTCCCGTGCTGCTGATCCAGGTGAATCTGAGCCATGAGAGCTGGACGCTCGCCATTGCCATCTAGTGGTCACTAGCTCGCGTCCTCTTATAAGGGTTACAGTGATACAGCTGAAGGTTATAATGTTGCACACAGAAAGGTTACATTGTTACCACATGGCTAGGTACATTGTTAAAGGCACAGCTTTACAGAACACAACATCCCTCCCCCCTAGGATGAGACGAAGTCTCTCAGCCAAGATGGCTTATTGCACGTGCGTTTGGGCTGTGATGTGGGCTGACCTGCCCCGGGGGCGCTACTGCTTCTTTGTTCCCTGGTCCCTTGTCCTGAAACGGGAGAGGGAGATTTGTTAGCGGCTTGCCGCGGTTTGGCGACCTTAGGGGAAGGGAAAAACTCCATTGTAGGCAGACCGGGGGCGCTCGGGGCTAACGAAAAACCCCTCTTCTCGCTTGGACGGGTGGGGGACCACTCCGAAAAACTCCCCCGGTTCTGAAAATCAAATTCTAACTCCGTTGGGGTATCCGTATTTGTGGGGGAATTCCGCGAGATATGTATGGGGTCGGGTTCCTCCTCCTCCGAAAGATCCCCCAAGATATCTATGAGAACATCCTCCCTTTCTTCCTCCCCCCTTGGTGGGGACCCGCGGCCCCCTTCTCCTCCCCCTTGGGCTGAACGGGTGGGGGAGAACCCTAACGCTGATTTTTGTTCCTTTCGGTCTGTGCCCTGCTCATCGGGGACCCTGCGCCGGAGCTGGTCCGCGTGCCGCCTCCACAGTAGACCTGTGCTGGTCTCCACGTGGTACGAAACGGGGCCAGTTTGCTCCACGACAACGCCCGGCACCCAGGCTGGGCCCGCGCTGGCGTAGTTTCTGCAATGCACCGGGGCGCCTACGCTGAAACTCTTTGTGGCCTCTAGCCCAATGTTCCTTCCCTTGTCTTCTACTCTCATGGGGTCTAGCCTAGTGAAGATTGTGGTCAGTTTCCTGCGCATTAAGAGCTCTGCGGGGGAGTATCCTGACGCCAACGGGGTCACCCTGTATCCTAGCAGAAACTGACACAATTGTAGGTTGAGGTCCCCGGGGCCCATGCGCCGCAGCGCGTCCTTCGTGGTGTGGACGAGGCGCTCTACTTGGCCATTGGTGGCCGGATGGAAAGGGGCGGAGGTGATGTGCCGAACGGCGTTGATCTCCATGAATGCCCTAAACTCGGAGGACGTAAAACAACTTGCGTTGTCGCTAATTAATGTGTCGGGTATGCCGAACGTGGAAAAAAGCCTCCGCAATTGTTTAATGGTCTGGGCCGAGGAGGTGCTCGTGACTGGGATGACCTCCAACCACTTGGAGAAGGCGTCCACAACAAGGAGAAACAGGGTACCTCGGAACGGGCCCGCGAAATCTATGTGCACCCGGGACCACGGCCCCTTAGCCGCGTCCCATTCCCTGTGGGGAAGGCGGGCCTCCTCAGGTCTGGAGCATTGGCAGCTCTCACAAGTGCCGACCATGTGCTCGATGTCGGCGTCTAACTGGGGCCACCAAAAATAACTACGGGCCAGCGCTTTGGAGCGCACGATTCCGGGGTGGCTGACGTGCAGCTGTTTGAGCACCCGTGGTCGTAGGGACGTGGGGATCACCACCCATTGGCCCCACAGAAGGCACCCCCTCTCTAGGGACAACTCTAGTTTTTTCCAGAAGAACGGGTCGAATTCCGCTGCCGGGGAAGACGCAGGCCACCCTTTCTGTACCCATGAGCTAACCTTCGCCAAGGTATTGTCCTTGCCGGTCACTTTGGCGATGTCGGCGGGCAATATTGGGAGTGAGTCTAGGACCTCTATCATCAGTACCTGGTGGTCTGGCTCCTCCCCGCCCACGTGGCAGCTATCCTGGGGAAGGGGGGATCTCGACAGGGCGTCCGCATGGCTAATTTCCCTCCCAGGCCTGTACACCAACGTGTGCTGATACGCGTTGAGGAAAATGGCCCACCTAAGCATCCTCGGGGACAGGATCTGTGGCGTGGGCTTATCTGCGGTGAAAATGCCTAGCAGGGGTTTGTGGTCCGTTACGATGGTGAACGGGCGGCCATACAAAAAATCGTGAAATTTTTTCGTCCCCGCAATTATTGCTAGCGCTTCTCTGTCTGTCTGTGCGTAATTTCTCTCCGCTTGGGACAGGGACCTGGAGTAGAATGCTATCGGGGCCTCCCTTCCGTTTTCCAGCACGTGGCACAGTACCGCCCCCACCCCCACCGGGGATGCATCACATATCAGGACCACCGGGCATTTGGGGTTGAAGTGAGTCAGTATGGCATCAGACGCCAGGAGATGTTTCAGTTCACTAAATGCCCTCTCTTGGTCATCGCCCCACTTCCATGCCTCATCCTTTTTAAGCCGTTTGTGTAGCGGTTCAGCCACTGCTGCCTTCCGGGGGAGGAAGGAGTGGTAGAAGTTGAGCAGCCCAAGGAATGACTGCAGCTCGGGCTTGGAGGTGGGGCGAGGGGCCTTCTTGATGGCGGCCACCTTAGATTTGGAAGGTTTTATCCCCTCAGGAGTTACACGAAACCCTAGGAACTCAACCTCGGTCGCGAAGAAGACGCATTTGTCTTTTCGCAGCCTCAACCCCGCCTTTTCGAATATTGCCAGGACCTTTCCCAATCTCTTGGCCAGTTCAGCCCGACTCCCCCCCGTTATCAACACGTCATCAAAATAAGGCAACACCCCCTCTAGCCCCTTCAGGAGGCGTTCCACAAGTGACTGGAAAATTCCAGGCGCCGAATTTACGCTGAATTGAAGGCGCGTCACCTGGAATGCCCCCTTATGGGTGACTATGGTCTGCGCAGCAGCTGCGGCAGGGGACACCGAAAGCTGCTGGTAGGCCTGTGCTAAGTCGAGCTTAGCGAAACACTTTCCCCCGTGCAACCTGGCAAGCAGATGGCTGACTACCGGCACCGGATACGCATTAGGGCGGATCGCCTTATTGATGGTGCACTTGTAATCAGCGCATATGCGGACCTCCCCATTGGCCTTTAGTGCTGTTACAATTGGAGTTTCCCACTCCGCAGAATCAACAGGAACAAGGATCCCCTGGCCCACCAACTTATCCAGTTCCACCTCTATTTTGTCCTTGAGTGCAAACGGCACCCGGCGCGGTTTGAGTCGTATTGGGCGGACCTCCGGGTCTAGGTCGAATGTCACTGGGGGCCCCTTGAATTTCCCCAGTCCTTTTTTGAAAACTTCGGGGTGCGCGTCGCACACCTCCTGTATCGGGTCAGTCCCAACGGCGTGCACCCCAGCCCCAACGGCGTGCACCCCCCCAATAAACAGACCCAGGGGCTGAAACCATTGAGTTCCGAGGAGGCTGCAACTCCCCCCTTTAAGCACGACTAGGGAGAGAGTCGCAGCGTGCTTTTTAAATTTGACCTGAAATTCTCCAACCCCCAACACTGGAATACTGTTCCCTTGCACGTCCCGTAGCGTAGACCTCAACGCTTTGAGCTTGGGTCGCCTGTGGGGGGCAATCCTCAAAAACTCCCTCTGGGAAATAATTGAAAATGTGGAACCCGAGTCAATTTCCATTCTAATGGGGACCCCTTGCACTGTACCTCAACAAAGTAACGGGGGTGTCCCGTGGACACGCTGAACACTGGGGTGTCGTCCTCGCTGCCGTCGGAGATGCGGCCCACGCCGTCCTGCTTTCTCGTGGCCTGGGCGCCGTCCTTGGGTCTCGTCGAGCGGTCTTGTCCCGCTGCACGGTCTGTCGAGCTCCTCCGGGCCTCGTGCCTCTTCCTGCATACTTTGGCAATGTGCCCGCGGCGGCCGCAGTTGTGACACTCGGCCTTCCTGAACAGGCATTTGGCGCGGTCGTGGGCCGCTCCACAGCCGTCGCACCGCCGGCCTTCTTTCCGGACCCTCCGGACGTCCTCGTCGTCGCTGCTCTCTGCGGACGATTTCAAAGTTTGCCTGGCTGCGTGCACCGATGACTCTGCCTTGCTCGTCTTCGGCCGCCAGTCCTGGAGCTCTTGCACCCCAGCCCTTGTGGCTTCCGTGGCCTGCGCCGCTTTCAGGACCTCCTGCAACGTGGGGGGTGGCTCTTGGTTCATCAACGTGCGCTGAGTTTCGGCGTCGTTCAGGCCGCATAGCATGCAGTCCCTGAGGGTGATTTCGGCGTTCTCCCATTTACACGGGCCGGCAGCCAGTCGCAGGGCCGCCACGAAGGCGGCGCCCGTCTCCCTGGGCGCTTGGACTCGCCTCCAGAACGCGCTCCGAGCGGGAAACATTGCCGTTGAGGGCCGGAAATACTCGCGCAGCATCTGTAGGAGCTCTTTGGCCTTGAAATCGCTCACCCTCTTCGGTGCGATCAGGTCCACCAAGGTTCTTTTGGTATCTGGTCCGAGCATCCTGGTGAAGATGGCCCTTTTCTTTGCCTCATCCGTGACTTCGGATTCAACCAGTGCTCCCTGGAAGTCCATTTCGAAGATCTCCCAGTCTCCCGGTTTCCTGATTTCGAAACCGGCGCATGTCTTGGTCCCGTGGGCAGCCATGATCCCACCTTCGTCGCCAGTTTAGTGTATGGGACCAAAGACAATGAAACAGCCGAAGGATTGGCTTAACACAGGTTTATTGCATGATGATCCAGAGGAACATGTGGTAATGGCGGACGGGTAGCTCAATATATACAGCTGGCTATACATTTGAATGTGGCTCGTTGACAGTCCATTGGTTGCTGCCTGCGTGACGTCGTAGACGGTCACGCCCATCTTGTCCAGATGAAGAGGTGGCGGGGAATCTTCCCGCGCTGCTGATCCAGGTGAATCTGAGCCATGAGAGCTGGACGCTCGCCATTGCCATCTAGTGGTCACTAGCTCGCGTCCTCTTATAAGGGTTACAGTGATACAGCTGAAGGTTATAATGTTGCACACAGAAAGGTTACATTGTTACCACATGGCTAGGTACATTGTTAAAGGCACAGCTTTACAGAACACAACATGTTGGCAATGTGGTCTCTGATCCCCCTGCCTCTTCTGAACCAGCCTGTACCTCTGGTAGTTCTCTCTCCACATGTTGCTGAAGTCTATCCTGTATTATCTTGAGCATCACCTTGCTGGCATGTGGGATGAGTGCAATTGTTCGATAATTTGAACATTCTTTGGCATTGCCCTTTTTGGGATTGGAACATATACAGTGATACCTCATAGAACGTCCAAACTTGGTTCCACAAGTTTGGACTTTATACGGATTTGGACTTTGTATAAGGCATGCAAAATCCTAGCTGTGCTGCCTCATACAATGTCCAAATCCATGCCACGATGCCTCATACAACGTCATTTCCATAGAGATACATTGTACTGTAACAGCACAGACTTCAGGGCAAAGTCAAGGAAACAGACAGGAAACTGACAGAACTTTAAGAAATCATTGTCTAAAGGCAAAATACATTACAAAAACATGTCAAACAACCCTGATTTTAGGGGACAAACTATCCTGGGGGAAAACCCCAATGTCTCATATAAAGTCGCAGTGACTTTGTATGAGGCAACTTTTTTCAAGGAATTAGGCGATGTTGTATGAATTTGATGTTGTACGAAGCGGACTTTGTATGAGGTATTACTGTACTGATCTTTTCCAATCCTGTGGCCACTGTTTTGTTTTCCAAATCTGCTGGCATATCAAATACAATAATTTGATTCAATTATCTTTTAGGGCTTTGAAAAGTTGGGCCAATGTTACACAAAGTCAAGGCTTAGAGTAAGAAAAAAAAGCAGGTATAGATAATTAAAAGGACAATGATGTCTTAGAGCATGGTTTAAATGGCATCTGTTTATGATCCTTGTCGTTATGAAAGTGATTTATAAATAATTCAGTTAAAAAACAACAATAGAGCTATGAGAAGAAGAAAGAATGCATCAACTAGAAACTTCTCACCAGGTGACAGAACAAGTTGCCCCCTTCCCTCCAGGACTGGCTGCGTGTGAGTGTGGGTGCACCCGCAGTTCGTCATGGAAGGGATTGGGCCAAGTGCTTGGCCCTCTCTGTCCCTCCCAGGATGGGCTGCGGGTGAGTGCGCACACATCTGCAACTTGTCCCAAAAGGGATCGGGCCAAGCACTTGGCCCCCTCCCTCCATGGCAGTTGGAAGTGGGGGGGAGGGAGGGCCGACCAATCCCACCCCCCAGAAATTGACATGCAGCGACGGGCACTTTTGGAGGAACTAGGAAGTCTCCTCCTCTCACCACCCATCTCAGTCCGGGCCTTTTGGAAGGCTCCTCTTCACCCCTGCTCCCCATCCAATTGCAGTCTGGGCCTTTTGGAAGGCTCCGCATCACCCCTCCTCCCCATCCAATCTCAGTCCAGGGCATTTGGAAGGCTCTGCCTCACCCCTCCTCCCCATCCAATCATAGTCTGAGTCTTTGGTGCCAGAAGGAAAAGGGCCATGCACTTGGCTCCTTCTCCTTCAGGACGGGCTGTGGGTGTGTGCAGACACACACCCGCAGCTTGCCCCCGAAAGGAAAGGGCCAGGTGCTTGGCTCCTTCTTCTTTAGGACAGGCTGCAGGTGTGTGCACACACATACACAGCTCATCCTGGAAGGGAATGGGCCAAGCGCTTGGCTCCTTCCCCGCCAGGACAGGGCAGCTCCAATTCCCGGCTTCCTTTGGGGGAAGGCAGGCCCCTTTCCCCGAAAGAAATCCGGCATTCGGAGCATCCCAATGCTGGCTTCCTTTTGGAGAATCCAATGCTTGCCAGAGAGCCAAACTCCAAAGTCAGGAGGGCTGGTCTCGCCTGGGAAGGCACTTCTCAGGTGGAGACCAGTCCTGCCGAATTTGGGCTTGGCTCAATCCACCTGCCTCTTTGGAATGGGTAGCAGGGATTCCATACATCGAACCCCCACTGCACTTTCCAAAGAGGCAGGTGTGGTCATTAGCTCGCGTCCTAATTGCAACGGGTTACATTGATACATAGGTTAAAGGCATAGCATTGAGAACACAAGGCATAGTATTGAGAACACAACATCTCCCCAGTTCCCTTTCCTCTTTGGAAAGGGAACTGGGCTTTTTCTTAACCTTGTGCGATAAATGTATCACATAACGTTAAAAACCGGATAGTGCTAAGATTTGTAGAACCAAGTTTTAGCGTTATCCGGGGTATTACTGTATTTGAAAAGTTACAGCTTTCCAGTTTTTCTTTCCCTTTGATCAATATGAAGTGAGTACTATCCATTGGGATTCTCAGGAAGGAAACAGGTGGCAGTTTTTGCTGGTGTCTCAGAGATTTTTATGTATGTCGATGTCATTCTAGTTGCTGCATAATGCGTAGATCCCTTTCAAGTTGTAGACATCAAAAATGACACCTAATTAAAAGAGATTTTTAAATGCTTTTTGAATTCATGCTTTCCTTTGGAGATGAGAGAGAGAGAAACATTGCTGTCTCTGATGTTTCTTTAACTGTTTACTCTTTAAGAATGCTGGAAACAGGTTGATCTCTGTTAACTTTGGTGAAAAGCAAACAAAACAAGGCAAAACTCTTTAGCTTTTGAGAAGAAAAACATTATTTCATCAACCTGACTGGATTTGGTAACCATGGTATTAGCTGTGTGGCTGCAACATATAAACAAAACCAAAACAAAATGAAACCAGGTTGTTGGTTTTCCCTCCCATTGGAATCATACAAGAAAATCTCTGTTTAATTCAAACTGCAACACATCTTTATACCTAAAACCAAGGTGTCATCACGTTTGGGACTGCAATGCCATGACACCTTGCCCCCCACCCCAGAAACGTGCCACCCACCTAACTTGGGTACTTTGCTGGGCTGGCGCGGGGTACTGACAGCATTCCTCGTGGTCCTTCACTGCAAAAACCTGCCTCAAAAGCCCCCCCCCCCAGCAGTATGCAGTTGTCAGGGAGGTGGCACTACGCATGTGCATGGCACTGCACAGGCACAGAAGCCTGCCCAGAGTTGCAGCCAGCACCGCCGCAAGGAACTCCAGGCAGGCTTCTGCGCCTGTTCTGATTCCTGTGCATATGTGTTGCCGCCTCCCAGGTTGGAAGCCTCCTCCACTGGCTCGCCACCAATTCGGAAGGAGAATGCAGCCGCACCCCCCAGGCTTGCGTCAGGTGGCGGCACAGATGGCCATTGCCCTGACCACCTGCCCCGTCCTGTCTTGACTCCCTCACGCTCCTGGGGGATGCCTCGGGGAGCAAGGGAAACCCACATGGGGGCCCGCCATGCCACCTTAAAAGGAACTGCATGGGCATGGCCCACTCTCCCCCCCAGCAGAGCCTCCTGTCCACCTGAGATGCCCTTCCAGGGGCGAAGAGGTGCCAACCAGAGGGGGGAAGGCTGGTCAGCCAAAAGCACGCCTTTCTGATGCACGTCTCTCCATGCACAGCCAGCAATGGGGGTAGCGGAGAGGCCGGCCAGGTGGCTGCATCTTGCGGTGGGAGGTGCAAGGGCAGCACTAGTTGTTTGGTGTGGCGGCCCTCACCCTGCTGAACAACCTGTGCCACCATTGCTCCTCCCGCCACAAGACGGGACCGCCGCAACACGCTACTGCCTGGCTGGCTTCATCCACTGCCCCCCTTGCTGACCACGTGAAGAGACGCAACTGGCCTGGCGGTCGCGTCTTGCAATGGGGGGGAGCAATGGCAGTGCGGATTGTTCGGCGGGGTGAGGGCCGACAACCAAACAACCAGGGCTGCCCTTGCGCCTCCCGCCACAAGATGCAGCCACCCACCCAGCTTCGGCCACTACTCCCATTGCTGGGCATGCGCAGAGAGACACACACCAGAAGGGGAGCTTTTGGGTGCCCCCTCTCTGGCACATGGACACTGCCAGGTAAGGTGGGCCCACCTTTGCTGCCTAGGAATGGGTTGTGTGTAGGTTGTGTCTGTTGTGAGTGTGTATTGGATGTGGGAGTGTATTGTGTGGGAATGTCATGTGTGGATGTGTGTTGTGTGGGTGTGTTGTCCACCCATGACACACCCACACAAGACAACACCCCCCAAAACACACTCACTACACACACACAGGACACGCACAACCCACTAAGTCACAGAGGGGCCTGCCTGGATCACTCCTTGCCCCGGGTTATTTCCCTCACCCAGGCAATGCCGGGAACCCCTGCTAGTTTTTTTTAAAAGAGAAAATCTCAGAATGATTTGACATAAATGGCAGGGGCACAATGAATAGGAAATGTCATGGATCATAGACTGACACACTAAGACTTGTTCATCTGCTTGGAGAATGTTATTGTTAGAGAGTAAGGTAACAGTAACAGAAAAGTGATGCTAACTTGTGGAATCAACTCTCTGAAACTTGGAATGCCTACCAGAACACACTTTCCCTTTGTGAAGGAATCTATCCACATTACTAATAAGAATACCGTATTGTTGTTGTTCAGTCGCACAGTCAATTCCGACCATTCATGAGCCTATGGATCATTGCTCTCTAGGCACCTCTGTCCTCCACCATCCTCCTCAACCTGCCCAGCTCTGTGCCCATTGTGTCTACAATACCATCTAGCCATCTCATTTTGGCAACCCCCTTCTTCTTTTGCCCTCCACCTTTCCCAGCATGAAGGCTTTCTCGAGTGAATCCTCTCTTCTCATTTGATGTCCAAAGTACTTTAGCTTCATCTTTACTATTTGACCTTCTAAGGAGCAGTCAGGGTTGATTTCTTCTAAGATTGACCTATTTGTTCTCCTCGCTGTCCTGGGGACTCTCAAAACTCTCCTCCAACACCACATTTCAAAGGCGTCTATTCTTCTGCGCTCAGTTTTCCTAATGGTCCAGCTCTCACAACCATACATTACCACTGGGAATACCATTGCTTTGACTATGCGAATTTTGGTTTGCAAGGTTATGTCTCTACTTTTCACTATGTTTCCCAGGTTTCTCATAGCTTGTCTCCTCATAATCAGTCGTATTTTTATTTCAAGTCTGCAATCTCCATCTGCGGTCATCCTGGATCCTAAGAAAGTAAAATCTGTCACTGCTTCTACTTCTTCCCCATCTATTTTCCAGGGACTGATAGGGCCTGTTGCCATTATCTTGGTTTTCTTGACATTGAGTCTCAAGCAGCTTTATTTATTTATTTTATTTATTTATTGGATTTATACCCCACTCTACTCACGCCAAAGGCTGACTCAGAGCAGCTACAACATGATTAATATACATATAAGTTACAATGATAAATAATCACCAGATCCAACCCAACAACAAAATGTCCAAATCAATCATTACAATATAGATTACAAGTCAATACACAACAGGATAAGAAACATCATGGTAGGCAATATCAAAAAAACATTTCAAAATTACAAGGGAAACCTCATCCAGAAGCTCCAACAAAGACAGTGCTTTTGCACTCTCTTCTTTCAACCTAATCAGGAGCTTCTTTAGGTCTTCCTCACTTTCTGCCAGTAGGGTGGTGTCATCTGTGTATCTCAAATTGTTGATGTTTCTCCCAGCAATTTTGATCCCAATTTGTGATTCCTCCATTCCTGCATTGCGCATTATGTGCTCTGTGTATAAGTTGAAGATGTTGGCACCGCCCCGCCCATGCCATCCCACATGGTGTGACCATGTGCTGGCACTCAAACCTGATTTACCCTTGATTTATTTTCTGCTAGCCACCCCGGGTCTCATCAGTTAGGGGAACGGTGGAACTTTCAAAATGCCGAGTGCATTGACCTTGCCTTGGTAGCTTCTGCCTTGGCCTGTAGTAGATTATTGAGTGAGAGAAGTGGCTCCCCTGCTTTCTCAGTTATAGGTGGGTAAAGGGTGGCCCTATAAATGAAGTCAGTTTCCTTTGACTCCTATAAATAAATGCCGCCTTCCCTATCACTTTGCTGCACTGGGAAGAATAGAAGGTGAATGAGTATGTCCTTCTGAGATACTTGGGTGCCAAGTTATGGGCCTGTGCCTTCTTTGAAGTTTCCCCCTTCACTTTGTCCCCTTTCTTCTTAAAGGGTGAAGGCTTGCCTGCTACCCTGCTTCTCAGGACTTCTGGTTTCCAAGTCTTTGGAGATTAAAGGAATATTCTCTTTGTTTAGAGATGGTTAAATTTCTTATCTCACCTTCCACTCTCAATTTCCTATTTGCTTTGACGAAACACACTGTTCCATCAGCAAAGGATCTCTTTATTAGCAAAAGAGCTATTTTCTATAAAATAGGCATTTGAACAACATTTAAAAACTTGCTTCTTAAAATCCTGTCTCTCTCCTCTGAGCATTTAATTAGTGCAAGGAAGAAACATAATAAATTCAGCTTTCATAGCTACCTGTTTTCTCTGGCTAATTAGCTTCTTGGATTGGGCCTGACGCCCCCATGAAATTTTCATTGGCATCAAGTCATTGGCATCTTGATAAGGTTTCCTCCCTCATCGGAGCTGTGAGCTTCTCAGCTGTCAGCTGCTTGTGTATTTTATAAGATTCTGAGCCAGACCAAGTATGTCATTAACTCAGTTAATGTACTCAACAATCTATAGAAATTTGGCATTTGGGCCAAATATGGTACATATCAATGCATGGATATCCTAAGGCAAATTTACATTGAACTCCCCCTCCCATCTAGTGGATGAGGTCAGACATACATTGCTTCTCACTTCCCCCCTCCTAATTGTGAGTCTGAGGTGAAGAGTTCGACTAATTAAATTCTTTCAGGTTACTTGCCAAGTACAGTGTGTGTAGACTTATGCCAACTATGAGAACATGCTTGGATTCTCAGCCTTTAAGCAAAATGATTTCTATAAACTGCAACTAGGCCCTTAATACACATTGTCTAGGTCCTAACATAAACGATTATTTATGACAGAATATACCGTATATACTTGAGTATAAGTTGAGTTTTTTAGCCCCCCAAATGAGGTCCAAAAAGTTGACTTGGCTTATACACGGGTCAACAACCACGAGAGTCCAAAACTGTGCTGGATTCTCCAGCTTCAGGAGAGTGGAAAGAAAAACATATGTTTGGCAGGCCATTACCACAGGTGGCCACAAGAGGGTGCAAATTGCAATTTCCTATTTAAATGCATTGGAAATCAATATCTTGTATAGTATTCTAAAGCTTTTCTGTTTGTATGTTCCCAATGCATTTCAGTGGGAAACCAAACCTGTGCATAGAAAGAAAGGATTTTACATACCTTTCTTGCCTTCGTCCCTGCTCTATGTGGTCAAAATGGAGGAAAAAGCCATGCTTCCTTGTTGCAGGGAGAGCAAGACACTAGGCTAGAGCATCGATTCCTGCCTCAGTGCAATTGGCCTCCCTGCCCATTTCCCCTGCAGCACCACTACTGGTTGGTGGTGCAAATACAGTTTAGAAAAAAGAAGTAACTACCGTAAACACTCAAAAACATGCCCACATAAATGTTTAAATTAATTATTTTACTGTATTTTCATGTTTTTTTAATTATTAAAACTCACTATCTGCTGCTGTATTTTCCACCCAACTTATACTTGGGTCAATCTATTTTCCTAGTTTTAGAGGTCCAAATTAGGTATCTCGACTTATATTCAGATTGACTTATCCTCAAGTATATATGGTAAGATAAAAAAGCATATGTTTATTAAAGAAGTATACTTGATATAGAAAGGTGATAGAAGTCCTAGTTCTAGCTAATGAAGTAGGAGATGTTAGGAGCCATGGCTGCCCCTTTCAATTCAAGAGAACAAAAGAAATACGTCTCTTCTTTGGAGGGAAGAAAAATGTGTGAAAAAGAAGGAAGTGATGTCAGCAGCCCTAAGAATAACAATCAAAGCTCAATGGAAGGGCAGCACAGATCATAGCAGGTAAAATACATTTTAGGGTACCTGATGTCCTCTTCTATTTTATTCTATTCTATTTCATTATTTTCTGTTTGTTCCCTTTCTTGAGTGTAAGCTGAGTTGCACTCTGTCACTTCCAATAGTTATCACCTGCTATCACCTCCGTACCTGATGTCTGGCTGGAGATCTTGCTATGGTAATGGAGTAGACTGCACAGCCAGTGATGCAATGCTGAGTGTTAGGCTGTGGTAAATAACCTGACTCCCTAAAGGGGCCAATGGCTATGGGTGGATGAGCCCCTTTAGGTGGGATGATTTCCCCCTCAGTGGAGGAAATGCCACTGGAAACCATCATATAGAGGCCAATGGCAAAATGAGCTCTCCTAGCATCGTGGATTTTGAAACAGCGCGATCGCTGCCACCACCGCTGCTAACGTTAAAACTGTCAGCAGCGTGAGCAGTCCACCTCTGGCTCCCACAGCTGTGTGTCAGGGGTGGGACTGGCCCACGAAAAAAGGGTTGGGTACCACTGTCTTACACCTTGTGAACAATCACAACATTTCTGTTTCTTTCTTTCTATATGGTATCTGAAAGAAAATAAAGAAGCCCAGCACATCAAGATTCACCTAATAATGTTTTAAAAGTTAGGCTGCTGTTAAAGGAAGAAGAATAAGAGTAGGAAAAACTTTGTGTTCTTTTGGACTTCAATTACCTTCATGTCATTTTCAACTAGAATGAATGTCAAACATACAGCCCTAGCATAGAAGATGTTATTTATTTTGGGTTTGTTCAGGGTTCTTTCTGCATTCTGCTTGTTCAAGAGCTGGAAAACAGCAGGTAAAGTGGAGACCTGCTGCTTTAAGCCTGCAATCGACTGTAGCAGACTGGGAAGATAAATAGCCCAGAGGAGATATGAGGAAAGGATAGATTTCTTGAGGTAGAGAACTCAAAGAGATGTGAGAGGAAAATAATATCTGGCAGATGGCATGAGAGGGAGCAAGGATATGGAGGCATTTATTATTCTTTTAAAATGTAAACATCAGGTAATCTTCACTCTGACTAGTAATAGTGATGCTCAGTGAGGAAATTGAACCAGAGGTCAGAAGAAATGCCTTACCACAGAAATAAATGAATGATTGAGCTTCAAGAAATGAAAGTGCGTTTGTGTTTTATGTAAACTGAGATACAAAATACCAAACATGGTCTCCTCATGGAGCAGCACCAGAGCTAAACCGTTCTCTCTTCCAATTTAACCGCTTCAGATTGTAGGAGCGTCATAATTCTACTGAAATGAAATATGTAGTGCAATCATTTTTACTTCAGTTTTAAAGGAAATAATGCCCATCAAGTTTCCCCATCAATTATTCCCCCCACCCCCCCACCCCTTTCAAATTGTACCTAGGAATACGAGTCAAGATCTGGTTTGTTTTTCTGTGATAAAGAAGAAGGCATAAAATGTTGTTGTTGTTGTTGTTGTTGTTGTTGTTCTTCTTCTTCTTCTTCTTCTTGTTGTTGTTGTTGTTGTTGTTGTTATTATTATTATTATTATTATTATTATTATCGTAATTAGCTTCTTTTTTATTATTATTATTATTATTATTATTATTATTATTATTATTATTAATAATAATAATAATAATAATAATAATAATAATAATAATAATAATAATAATAATAATAATAATAATAATAATAATAATAATAATAATAAAGCTAATTACGATTTTTGCTAAGTTGCATGGACTAAAGCTAGAAATATTTGTTGGGTTCTTTTGTATTTTTGTTGGAAATGTGTGTGTGTGGGTTTAAATTTTAAAAAAGGAGAATTACTGGAGATATTTTCCACAAATTGCAGAAACCATGATGAGCGGAGAAGCACTTTTTTTTTGGTTTTGTTTTGGGGAAAACAACGCTTGGGGAGTCCTTGACATGATGTCTTGTGGTATTGCTGTAGTATCTCTGGACCATAAATACGGTGTTGCGATATTTTCTGGTCCTCAATAGCACTATACGAAGGCAGCAATCTTAGGAGAGAAATGTAACCTCCATAACTTAATGTCTGTTAAAATTCTGTCTCTCATGCCGCTGTCAGAGTCTATATCAGAAAGAAAAGCTAGTAACTCTTAATATTGTAAGGGAGGCATTGGCAATTGACATTTTTATAAGAACCACCAACTGCCGACAATAAGGAGCTCTCTTTACAAAATTTGACACTCTCATAACATGAAAGAACTGCTTCAGAAGTACTTTTTGCCGAACATAAAATCTGCTCTCCTATTGAGATTGTGGCTGCTTTGAGTACCTGGGTCTGTATGTAAAGGGGCATCATGTAATACTGTCACATATTTTCTAGTTAGATAACTGCAAGCTAAACTACCACTCACTTCAACTACATTTGTGACAGCAATTTCAAGTAATGTGGTTTTAAAACCGAAAACAGAGCACAGGGTACATGATGCAAATCAAGATAATTGTATATGAATAAGTATCTCTCTCTCTCTTAAGGCAGTCCTGGGATAGATTGTCAATTCTTTTGTGCAATAGCAAAAAGGCTTCCCTTAGCTAAGAATGCAATTTGTTTAAAATGTACAAATACAGAAGCAGTCATTATCATTTGTAAACAAATATCAGTCACTGCATTATAATGGGAAACACTGTAGTGCTATTCAGGCAGTATACATTTTGGCTTCCTAAATATGTGTAGAGAACAATGGGGAGGCTCTTCCTCTGTCATAACTTTCTTTTTATTAGGACTGGTGAACTATTCAATGAGATGAGTGGTCTCTAACAGCTCATCAAGTGAAGGACTGTTCTTTGTCAAACATGACCACTGGTTCTAGTTCAGATCAGAAACCACGCACTTGGTTTCACCCAAAATAATTTCAAGTGACACATATTAAAGTAATGCATAGTGAGGTCCTAAGATAGCTGTAGAGATCAGTAAAGACAACACTTAAACAACTATGTTAAAAATGTAGGGTTCAGGAAAGGTACTGTTTGTAATAAACTTCAGCTGTTTTTTTAATCCAGTCTAGCTTTGATTATTGTGTTTACTAAAACTACAGTGCAGTCCAATGGTAATCAATAATTATGTGCCAGTGTCTAGTCATGCCTGCCACATGACCACGGAAACGTCTGCAGAAGCAGACAGCGCTGGCTCTTCGGCTTTGAAACTGAGATAAGCACTGAACCCTAGAGTCAGAGGCTTTGGAGGAAGGGAAACCTTTACCTTTACCTAAAGTTCCAAAAGTGATCTATAGTAATTGATGTAGAAATAAAACACAAACATATTCTGAAAACATTTTCCTTAAATTTTAGTTTAATGAGATAATTACCAGCCAAGTCAGACTAGGTAAGGTAAAGGTTTCCCTTGCTTGAAAGCCAGTCGCATCTGACTCTAGGGTGCGGTGCTTATCTCCATTTACAGCCAAAGAGCCAGCGCTGTCTGCTTCTGCAGACTTGTCCATGGTCATGTGGAAGGCATGATTAGCTGCTGGAGTACACGGAATGCTGTTACCTTTCCTGATGAAATGGTACCAATTTCTTGCTTTTGAAATGCTAGGTTGGTGGGAGCTGGGACAGATGAGATTGCAGCCTCGTTGGGAGGTTAAAGCAAGAGATTAGAAGATTTTGTTTATGCTGGAGAAAATGAGGGATACAACTATAACAATGAATAATTACCTCTGAACTGTTAATTATTCTGAATTGATGGTGTTTTTCAGAAGCCTGGATTAGGCTCATCAACAGCCAGGTACAGAACTCCATGCTAATTCTTTATCTCTTTTCTTCTTTACCTACTCTTTTAGCCCTTTGGGTGTCGAGGGAGATACAAGGTTCTTGCTCTGGCACTTCTAGTGGCCTCCACCAGTGTGGAGGGGCTCTCTAGTTGTACCATCATCCAGAGGGGCCCATCTCTCTAGCACACGAAGGAGGGCCTTCTCCATGTCCGCACCGGCCCTCTGGAACCTCCTGCCAATAGAGCTAAGATGACAGACAGAATTGCTGCCCTTTAGAAAAGGCTTGAAGACCTGGCTGGCAGGGCAGGTGTGGGGTCCTAATGGAAATACATTCCCTGCCTGTTGGCTCACACCAAGATAATAATCAGGAGCCCCTTTCTCTCTCTCTTTTTATGTATAGGGTGGGGTGGGTGGGTGGGATAATTGGTTTTTTTAAATCTGCTTTACATGTTTTTAGTATTGATGTAAGCCGCCCTGAGTTGCGTTCACCTGAATGGGCGGCATAGAAGTTTGAAAATTAAATTAAATTAGATATTATGACTCCATCTTCCTCTAGGTCTGCCTCGTGGTCTTTGTCCTTCTCCTCTTTCCACATATGCCTTGTATGGTACGGTGTTCCAAGACAGTCTCTCCAAATGGGCAAACCACTTTAATTGTTGTCTCTTTGTGTTGTTTAAGATTGATTCTATTCCCTTATAATCTGATTCCTGATTTTATCCCTTCTAGTCACTCTAGCAGCCTTCCTCAGACATCTCATTTCCATGACCAATGTTCATTTATGTTTTGTTGTAAGTGTCCATGTTTGGCACTGGTAACATAAGGTGGGAATGAATATGGTTTGTATGAGGTGTTTCTTTGTGCTGGTCAGTACTGCCTTATGTTGTGAGAGTAGAGTGATATTCTCTATATACACACCAGAAAATAGGGAAAAGAAGGAAAATGCACTTTTTGTAGGAAACATCTTAAACAGGAGTCATCTAATGCCGCCACAGCCTCTTGTCTTCCCTCCCCAAACTTTCCATTTGGTTTAAAACAAATTTTATCCAGGTCTGGCACCAACTGTAATGAGCCAGTTGACACTGCTAACATCTCTGTGAGCTTAGCAATAGCATCAAGAACTACTAATACTACCATCTTCCATGGATAGTTGCAGGTTACCTCTCTTTGAAACTATCTGAAATGCCTTAATGGATTTGGGAAGAAACTGAAGTGGTAGTTTTCCCATTGCCCACCACTGCTGCTTTGGAAAAACAGTCTCTTAGGACTGCAAGGGTGCATAAGAAAGGGGCCTAGTGGGGCCTGTTCAGCTGCTGGGCTTTGGCAGCTTCCCAAGACTGAACAGTAGAAGAGGAACAACACGGTCAAAAAGACAGTGTTCATGTTCCCCCATCGCTGTCTCCTCATGCATATTACACTGTCAAGCACAGCAGGTTCATTATTGTTGAATGAGGTTTGAAACATTTTAAAAATAAGGCCTTTTAGATAGGTGGGGTGTGTTCATTTCTCTTCTCACAATGTCTCTCCAGATGAGAAGAAGCCTGTGTTTTAATAAAGCATCTATTGATTAAAGTTTCCCAAGCATTTGACTGTTGTCAGCTGAAACGAGACTGAGCAGAAGGGAGACGTATATCTAGTAATGGCTTCTCATGTTTCAAATCATTTAAATTAGTTGGGGGGCGGAAAGTCTGGAAAGCAGAGGCTGCCAATGTAAATGTATTTCTAATTACATGCCTTCGAATCTTTGGCAGAACTTGCTGACCTCCCTGTCAGAGTCTTTCACCACGCGTGCCAGTCAGGAAAACCCTGTAAACCAGGATGCTGCACTGGCAGTGTTTATATAGTTGCAGTTTGTGATACTAAATAATGTTTCCCTAATACACTGATTCTGTATAACTCAAGGAGTTTGGAAGATTGATCATAATCTCTACCGCATGCAGCACCTTCACTCAGATAGGTTCACTTTCTAGCACTTTGCCACTATCTGTTTTTGAAGCAGAAAATCAGTAACATCTTTATGTCTGTAGATCATTATATGTGGCTAGCAAAATTATCATATGATATGTCTTCAGGTCTTTTATATTTCAAGGTTCACTCTGTATGTGTCCTTACCAAGGGCATCCTTCTATCCCTTCTTTGTAATATCAATATGCATAAGGACCAGACCACATGGTTTGGTGTTAGTAGCAAAGGATAGGTTTCCCTCTACTACACTGGAATACTGAACAGCAAAGTGTTAGTGTTTTTTTTAAAACTTCATACACAAGTGAATAGAAGGTTTATTTTCAAAAAACTTGCTCTTTGCCCTAAGTATGTCAGTGAGGGAGAGTGTCTTGGGACTGTAGCAGACAAAAGAAAAAAGATTAAATATTCTCACCACCACCACCACCAAGCTATGCTAGGGTGGAAACCGAGGTAATGACAATGTGGGGAAAGAGGAAATGCAGTCATTAAAAAAGATAGAGGAGGATTCAGATTTGTATAACTTTTGCATAGTCTGATTTATGTATTCAAGTCTGGCCAGGTTATCCTGCTATGATAATAGAGTAGACCATACTGCCAGTGACTCAATGCCGAGTGTCAGGTGGCGGTTAGCTAACCTGACAACCCTGAGGAATAGTGGTCTTGGTGAAGTCCACAGGGTAGGTGATGGTCCCCAAGTGGATTAAATCCCACTTTAATCCATCTTGATGGAGGGCAGCAGCTTCATCAAGACTGGCCTGGGGTTGAGGAGGACTTTGTGTGCCAAAAGGGCTCAGGATCAGAAAGCGACTCGTGGAGCTGGATCAGTTGTACAGAGGTCATGCTGCGATGCAGAAGGCAGATGAAAGGCCATGGCATTATATTTGCAGGGCAGTATTCATGGCTAATAGTCATGAGGATCGCCAATATTTGGAATTGGATATGGCACAAGAAGAAGAAGCTTTATGTATAGATGTGAATTTAGAAATACTGGCCAGAATTTCATGGTTTGACAACAGCCTAAATGCAATGACATAAAAAACAGTAGCAAGTTACTACTTAAATACCCTTGTCATGTACAAGTTGCACCTGTTAGTGTGCAATGCGGGCTACTAAAAGCAACTCATTAACTAGCAGACATTTGTCTACTGCAGTCTATGGCACTGCGCATAACACCAGTGTAACAAATCAAGAAGATTCTGAAAAATTCGGTTAAAATCATTATGTCATAGCAAGTAGAGGGCCTAACAAGAAAGTGTGAAAATATCTTCCCCTGGATCTCTGTAGGGGCCTGACATAGTGTGGAAAATCAGGAGCCTGAGGTCAATTGGAACCCCTACCCAACAGGGCCGGGAGATTCCAAGGCCTCAAGGAATGGCACTGTCAGGCTACCACTCTTTGAGTCTTCATGAAGATCAAAGCATTCCCCATCTGATGCACAGCATAGGTGAAGCTGGAACCAATTGCCTAAATCTGAAACCTCCCAGCCCTGGATTTAACTCCAAACCAGCTGGAAGGCATATCATCCCCACCCTGGACTCCCTGATAGTCCAATTACTCCACACTACCAGCCAGTGGTGACATAACCAATGCTCCCTCCTACATCAAATTACCCAAAGCCTTCTCAATACGTTATGGGATAGGCAGAAAAGTCCCACACAACCAGCCAATTGCTGTGTGGGCCAAAAATACCTGTCCGGTCCTGATGCAAGCAGTTAATCTCATACTGCACTTAAGGGACAGGCTGGAGGTTAGCCACTTTCTATCCCAATGTACAAGGCAGGGGGATGGGAAACCTGACTAAATACCCAAAGCCTAGGTTCCCACCCCCTGATACCATGCAGAATCAGATTGTCCCAAAAAAATGGTCCGGCTTCATTTGACATGGGAGAGCATGGCAAAGGGTACCCATCTGGCTTAATCTGGAAGTGTATACCTGCCTTCTTCTATCTGCTTAGTTTTCTCCTTCCTCTCTGGCCAGGAACAGGAAGTGTACACCTTACTCATTGTCCAGGACCTACCCTACATTCCTTGATCTTTAGAAAGAAAACCTATTAATGCGTCAAGTTGACTGTGCACACCTTGGTTGGGCATTGTCTCTCAGAGGACAGTCATCCTGTGTCCTTGAAAGGAAACCTGCTGATGGGCCACCCATTGTGATTCAGACTCATTCAAGGAAGGAAATGAGCGACTGTGGGTGTCTTCAGTGATCCCTGGGCATGAAGCCAAACCCAAAGGAGGCAAAGGCTGTTCTCCTAATCATCCAGCAGGGCAGTGTAGAATAGTGTAGGATGAAATCCTCTTCCAGACAGAGCATTTGTTCTTATTCCTGCACCGGTGTTACCAGTAATTTTCCTGTTTCTAATCTAACTTTGCAACATGTTTTTTTCCTTTTCATTTCTTTCCTGAAAATATGTTTTATTTTAAATGCTGCTTTGTGTTGAGATGGAGTTTATTATTCACAGTTTCCAGTTGATACCTGTGGTATGATTCTTTGATAGGGAGCTTTCAGTCAACCCTCAATTGTGATTATATGTCATCCAGTCATTTCTGACTTATGGTGACTCTGAATATTGAACTCCAAAACTCAAGCCTGTGGCTCCTCTCATTGAGTAAATAATCTCATTTCAAGTTTTCATCTTTTCCTATTGCCTTCCACATTTCCTAGTATGACTGTTTCCCCCACCAGTAAATCTTCTCAGGATGTGGACAAAGTGCAACACCTTCATTTTAGCTTCTAAAGAGAGTTTACACCTGGATTGACTTTGAACCCATTTATTTGTCTTTCTGGTGGTCCACAGTGTCAATTTCATTTTGAAGAGCCAGCCTTCTGAAGAAAAAGAGGACACAGTCATTTGTTTTAAATAAGCACTGATAATATGACTGGCAAAGACAATTTGGTGTCTAACTGAAGTTGTTTGTGTAACTCAGTGGTTTGGTATCTGGCTCCGGAACCAGATGTTGGGTGTTTGATTCCCTGCTGTACCACCAGGAGAAGCACCAGGTTGTGTACCCTTGAACAAGCTACACAGTCTGAGGGTGCCCCCAGAACAAAGAAATAGTAACCTGTTTCTATGTACGTATTCTCTACCTAGAACACCCTGGAAAGAGTTGTTATCAGTCAGAATTGACTTGATGGCACACAATTATTATCTAGTTCTCCTGGAGTTAAATCACATGATAAAGTATATCAGAGTATATCACATGATAAAGTATATCAGAGACATTAGACATACAAACTACCAGTTACAACTGACCAATTATAAACAAATGAAAGCTAATCTGCAAGACATGAAGCAGTCATGTTATATTTAACAGTTTCCCCTCATAATGGTGCACAGCACCTATATGTGGAATGACTATATTGTTTTACACATTGATGATCTTGGTACACATTGATGATCTGCAGTTCTGTGTACATTTACCTGTGAGTAAGGCCCTTAAAACAGAATGAAACTTCAGTGTAAGTATGACAAGAATATCATTATAAATGGACAAAAGTTTAGTAGAACTGCAGTCAGTTGTTATGCTTAGCATGAAAGAGGAATTTCGTGCACATGGAGGGTGAAGGGGAATTCTGCTTTTTGATGACATCGGAGCTTCAAATGTGAATAGAAATTATACAACTGCTATAAACTTTAATAACTTGAGAATTAGATGGAATCACTGTCGGTGATGTCTTGACTAAATGGCATTTATTCCATGTTAATAAGATTTTTGTAAAAACACCTGGAAGATATCTGCCATTTGATCCTGGGCTGTCTTGCCCGTTAGGATGGCCTCGTTTCAAATGGCTTTGAGCTGCAATGATATTTTTCATACCTCAATAAAAAGTCACCTCTCCTTAACTGCTTGTGAAATAAGAAAGGATTGTATTTTTATTCTGTCCATGATACGATGCAAAGGAGCTACTGAAAGAAAAATTGTATGCACTCTTGTACTAACTGAATATAAAGCAGTCAACAGTGAAGTGGGCTATGTGGATGTAAGTCTCTGAGAGTATTGGAAGGCAAGTGTCTGTCTGGGGATGTTTGTGTGTTAACATGTATTACCTAACTTGTTAGACTTCTCCTATACTGGGAGAGCCATATAGAGGTATTCAACAATTAGCACATTTCTGCTCAATGTAAGGAATAAGTTATTTACTAATCAGAGAAGAGAGCCTGCTGAAAATCTTGTTTGAGAGGCAGTGTAGCTCAATGAAAGAAGGCATGTGTTGCATGATGTACATGTCTGAGTCTGGCCAGGTTATCCTCCTATGGTAATAGAGTAGACCATATGGCGGTTAACTAACCTGACAACCCGGAGGACTAACTGCCTTGTCAAAGTCCACAGGGAAGGGTGATGATCCCCAAGTGGATTAAATCCCACTTGAATCCATCTTGATGGAGGAAAACAGCTTCATCAATACTGGCCTGGGGCTTAGGAGGACTTTGTGTGCCAAAAGGGCTCAGGACCAGAAAGTGACTTGCAGAGCTGGATCAGTGGTACGGGTGTCACACTGTGATGCAGAAGGCAAATGAAAGGCCATGGCATTATATTTGCAGGGCAGTCTTCATTGCTGATTACCATGATGATTGTCAATATTCAGAATAGGATCAGGCACAAGAAGAGGAAAAATCAGAGAAGAGAGCCTCCTGAAAATCATGGTTGAGAAGGAGTGTAGCTCAATGAAAGAACACATGCTTTGCATGATGAACATATCTGGTTCAAGCCCCAGCAGCTCCAGGTTTTCTTGTTATGTGCCATCAACTCAATTCAGGTTTAGGGCAACCTTATTTTCCTGGTGCATCAACCTTTCCCAGTTCTGCTATTATCTTCAGCCCAATGAATCTTGTCTTCTCATTATATGTTCAATATATACAGTAATACCTCATACAAAGTCCGCTTCATACAACATCGAATTCATACAACATCACCTAATTCCTTGAAAAAAGTTGCCTCATACAAAGTCACAGCGACTTTGTATGAGGCATTGGGGTTTTTCCCCAGGATGGTTTGTCCCCTAAAATCAGGGTTGTTTGACATGTTTTTGTAATGTACTTAGCCTTTAGACAATGAGTTCTTAAAGTTCTGTCAGTTTCTTTGACTTTGCCCTGAAGTTTGTGCTGTTACAGTACAATGTATCTCTATGGAAACGACGTTGGATGAGGCATCGCGGCAAGAATTTGGATGTTGTATCAGGCATCGCAGCTAGGATTTTGCATGCCTCATACAAAGTCCAAATCTGTATAAAGTCCAAACTTGTGGAACCAAGTTTAGACGTTGTATGAGGTATCACTGTAATAGCCTTGTTTAATCATTATTGTTTTTGAGACAGTTCAGGTTGATTTGATCTAGCACACACTAATTTGTATTTCTGGCGATCCATGGCATCAGTAAAGTTCAATGCCACATTTCCTTCATACTTACGAGAAGTAGCCAGATATAAAATGTGAACAGAGGCTTTCATCCATACAGTTTTCCTCCAACACCACATTTCCAATGGACTGATTTTTTCCTGCCATCAGTTTTGCTTACTGATCAGAAATAACCTATCCTGACTGAATCAAGGAACAGAAAATATTTTGACTTTTTTTCATTTTTTCAGTGTTGGCTAGTGCAATTTATCAACAAATTTCAAAAGAAAATAACTTTTTGTTGTTGTTCAGTCGCATAGTCGAGTCTGACCCTTTGCAACCCCATGGACCATTGCATGTCAGGCATCCCTTCCCTTCACCATCTGCCTCAACCTGCCCAGTTCTGTGCCCATTGCATTCGCAATACCATCTAGCCATCTCATTATCTGCCACCTCCTTCTTCTTTTGCCCTCAAGCTTTTCCTATTTATCTACTTGCAATTTCTTGCTTGTGAACTGCTAGGTTGGCAGGAGCTAGGACAGAGACGGGCACTCACTCCATCATGCAGCACTTGGGTCTCAAACTGCTTGTTAGGTCCTAAGTATCTGCCTAGTCAAATGGGTAGCATATTATGCCTTGTTCACTTTCTCTTTAAGAACACTGTATGTATGCTGTAACAGCTTTACTGCATTAGCTCATCAGCCCTTGTACAATGTGTTTAAAGCCAAGGCTTTAGCCACCCTTTGGTAAGAAGTTACATTTGGAGGATATCACTCTTGATGTTGGACAGAGGAAAGCAGTATGCCGTTGGACTGTCTGCATGTCTAACTGCTTGAAGGGCTACTAGCACTTACACTGGAAAGTTGTCAAAAAGGATTGCCAAGGAACTACTTAACTGGAGACTACAAACTGAAGCCTGTAAGCTAAACTGCTAACAACTGTTGCTTTGCAAGCTTACAAACTGTTATCTTTGTTTTACTTCACTAACGGACTTTTGCATACTTGAACTGTAAATACCTTGATACCAAACTGAACAGTACCAATGGATAAGTTATCCTATTCACTTTTGTGACTTTTGCTGTAAATACCTTTGAAACATTGAACTTTATTTTGCACATACACCTAAAACAACTATTTGCACCAAAACTTATCTGATTTCCTTTGACTACTGTGTTTGTCAGTGTGTACTCAGACTCCTCCTGTGGCCTTCTACCCAAAGGTTCCTCTGCAAAAACTTAACACTGCTGCCCACTCGTCAAGTTCAGCTTTTTAACTAGTAAGCCACTGTAATCTCTGGATTTTAATTAGGGCCACCTTTAATAAAACAGTGCAACCTAACAACAAACTATGAAAATGTCTTCCCCTGGATCTCCGTAGGGGTCTGACAAAGTGCGGAATACCAGGGGCCTGAGGAGAATTGGGACCCTTCCCCAACAGAGCTGGGAGATTCCAAGGTCTCAAGGAATGGCACCTTCATGAAGACTGAAGCATTCCCATCTGATGCATGGCACGGGTGAAGCTGGAACCAATTGCCTAAAGCTGAAACCTCCCAGACCTGGATTTAACTGCAAACCAGTTGGAAGGCCTATCACCTCCACCCTGGACTCCCTGATAGTCTGATTACTCTGCACTACCTGCCAGTGGTGATCTCTCTCTCTCTCTCTCTCTCTCTCTCTCTCTCACACACACACACACACACACACACACACACACACACACACACACACACACACACACACACACACACACACACACACACACACACACACATCGAATTGCCTTATGTGTTGGCACCACCTCAGACTTTGGCTTTTCAGTCATGGGGAAGAGTCCAAGTGAGTTAAAGGTAAATGTTCCCCTTGCTTGAAGGCCTGTTTATCTCTGTTTACAATCAAAGAGGCAGGGCTGTCTGCATCTGCAGACATTTCTGTGGTCATATGGCAGACATGACTAGACACTGGAGTGCATAGAACACTGTTACCTTTCCCATTGAAGTGGTACCTATTTATCTACTTGCAATT
This sequence comes from Bradypodion ventrale, assembly GCA_035047345.1. Taxonomy (NCBI): domain Eukaryota; kingdom Metazoa; phylum Chordata; class Lepidosauria; order Squamata; family Chamaeleonidae; genus Bradypodion; species Bradypodion ventrale. The sequence continues at coordinate 144,076,627 of JAWDJE010000004.1, read as the reverse complement.
TCTTGCTTTTGAACTGCTAGGTTGGCAGAAACTGGGACAGACAACAGGAGCTATTTCCGTTGTACAGCACTCAGGTCTCAAACTGCTGGCCGACCAGCCTTCCGGCCATCAAGCTCAACATCTGATCCACTAAGCCACTGTGGCCCTAGAGTCTAAGTACATTCAACCAAAACACATTAGGCCTTTCAAACAAATACTGAAATATAGGAAGATGTCTAAATACTGGGTCAAATCAATTTGTCCCATTAGCTCAGGATTATCAACTAGTAGCTGTCTAGTGTTTGAGATATGATTTTTCCTAGTCTTACCTGGAATTATCTGATATGTTCTGGTGGCCTCCCATTGAATTACTAACAAGACCTGGCTCTTCTTGACTTCTGAAATTACATGAGATTGGATGTGTTCGGAATGGTACAAGAGTGCCATACAACTCTGAAGACTGCATATGTTGGCAGAGAGCTAGGGTACATAGACCCACTTAATTTAAGGTGAAGCATTAAATATAGGATTTGTGCTGTGCACTTCTTCCCACATCTAAAGCCAGCCTGTTTTGGGATGAGGAATGCCTTGTTGTCACGAGATAACTTAGAATCATTCTTTCCAGAACTATGTATATTGGTGAAATCAGTCTATGATTTTTTAAATCAAATTACAAAATAACAATCACATGCGACATACATATTTAAAATGTACTATGGAACTTTTGATATTCTGCACTGGCTTTTCCAAGCTTTGGAAATATTACAATTTAATTTGCCATTACAGTTGATCAATCAAAGCAACTTTATTGGTATGTAGAAAACTGATATATTACCTTGTATATTTACTTTGGCTACAGAATCTAGAATTTTCCAGCAAAATGGTAAAGCTCCAAGTTTAAAATTATCTCATTCTTGTCAGCACTCAATATTTCATTGATCAAACAAATAGTCTATTTTGTATTGAAGCACAATTGCAAAGTAGCGCAGAGGCGCTCTTGCAAAAGGGAAATGGTGGTTTTCCGCCATTATAGCAAGAAGCCCAAAGTGGTGTGAAGCACTTACAAAAGAGCATGTCTAGTAGTCTAAACCAAGCCCTATGATTGGTTACACTTTTGGATCCTGTTCTCCATTGGTTAATTACATACATCCCCGGTTATGATTAGTTAGTTATGTCCGTCTGGTGGGTTGCTACCTTGTATCCAGGAGCTACTGTCAGAGAGACACTATATAAGCCCCACGGGTAGACCAGGGTGGGGCCGGACCGGATCTATACTTCCCACATACCAGTCGGGTAGTGCTATGCCCTGGGTCCTTCCACTGCTGTGATTCATGGTAGCACATATATTGCCCGAAGACAGGTAAGAATCCAGAGGGACTGAATACACTGTGATTGTATAGCCATCTCGGGATCCGGGAACACCTTGTAAGCTCATCTCTATTTGACTGTTAATAAAGCCTGTTGCTGTTTGTTACATCGTTGTTCTGGACTAGTGCTTATAAGGGCCGGATCCAACCTAGTCTTAGTGAGTTTCATGAATTATTTCTCTTTCAGGAGGGAAACTCATAAAAGTAACCACCACATAAAAGCTTGTGACTTGGTATACATCTTTAAAAGGAAGGGGAGGTATTCTATAAATTAAGTTATCTTGATCCATATGTAGGCCTGTATAGGAATGCTAGAATCTTTCACTTTTTCCTTTCTCAGTATCCAAATGTCGATAACCTAAATTTCTTTCTTGTAAAAGCTAAGATATATGAATGCTGGTAAATTTTTCAAATACAAACTGAATTAAAATTCACTACTTTCTGTTCATGATTCCAAGAATAGAAGGACTGTGTTTGCCATGTAGGAGACTCTCAGAAAATAGATACAGTCCTAATTCAGCATTATCATAGTTGAGTACACAGATATTCAAGCCTAGACTCAATGCACTTGGTCTATCTGAATATCTGTATTTGTTTCAATTTCTCCTACCAGTGATTTCCCCCCTTTTAAGTCAGGTCCTTTTCATGTTAAGATGTTTGTGAATTTGTGGAAATGTTTACTAAAAGACATTGAAGCAAAATTTTCAGCCATCCCTACTTGTGTGCTAACATATTTTCTGAGAAAATTGATGGATGAGAATGCACCCTCAGGAAAACCAGAATGTCAGAATAGGATTCAGAAGACCTTGGTTTTAATCCATGCTTGAGGATGAAATCTCCCTGGAAGAGGCAAAGGTAAACACTCTTTGAACATCTCACATACCTTGAAAGCTCTATTAGGGTCACTGTAACTTGACAGCACAGAACAACATTCACCGTCATGAACAATGGATGGCTCACATCTAAATGTGGATTGTGATGTAGATTTTTACCCAATTACATGTGTGATCTGCTCATGTGGGCTTGACTCCGCGGAAGCAGAATTCCTTCTTGTGCATGTGAATCTTCCTTCTCTATTGGCAGACCAACATACCTAAAGCAGTACTGCTAGATGTAAATATTATCTCCCACACCTTGAAAATATCCCTAAATCCCAGCAATGGTTCAGCATTACTTGACTGTCTGTATGACTCTGCCTGATTTTTGTACCTTTTCCTTTTCTGTTTTCATGTTGGATTGTCACTGTATCAAATTTTATCCTGCAATTTCAAAGAAAATCCAGGCCACCGAAGATCCTGATCAATGGAGGTTAGTACAGCTCCCCCGCTGGCTTTGTGGTTAAAATGGTGAGCCTGGAGACTGGAAGGTCAGGTTTCGATAACTGAGGGCTGCACTTGAGGGAAAAGAAAGTAGCCTCATTCAGGCGTCCACTGAGTGGAGTTTCTCCAGCAAAAATCCTTTCAACCCAGAGTAATCTCTGACACAAAATTATTATTATAATGGAGTTTAGTGTTAGATGGTAAAAGCATGCTACTGCATGGTGGGCAAAATGCCAAGGCAGTCTTTTTTCTTAAATGTCTAATTGGCATGCAGGACTAAGTGCACTGGTGTGCACCTCCAGATTTATGCAATATCCCTTCCTTAGCAAAGCAGTTTAGTACTTACTAATATGGTGCTAATTACAGATTTTACCACACACAAAAAAAATACCTTTGCTAATGTAGTTAGTAACAAATTTGTAAGCACATTAATGAAACTCACTGACCTTTTCTTCTTGACATTTCACCATCAAACAAGTCATTAACCATCACTGATTACTTAGTAATTTTTCAGAAATTATAACTCTACTTACAGAGGTTGGATAGCTTTCCATTTACTCTTCACTGGATAAACAATGAGTGAAAAAATGCTCCATTTTAAGAAGTTTATTTTTAACAAAACACATTAGGGTACATTAATTATCTGTATATCTGGAACATCGAAAAAGTTTAGTTTTCAGTGTGAAAAACAAATTAAGTTTAATAGACAATAGAAAGATGGGTTGGTAGACAGTGTGAATGATCACTTCCTGACAGGGATGAAGGTGAAGTTCTTTTTACGATGTGACTAGGCAGCCAATTGATGTGGGATTAGCCTGACTAAAATGGGGTGCTTTGAGTCATGGCATGCCATTTAAGGCATTACTAGCAGCCACACACAATGTTCATGTGGTCTGGGGGCAGGGAACCACACTGTGTCTCAAGTACCCCTATGTATCCTGTTCCTTCCTTTAAAGCCATGGTTCCCAATGTGGGACAATTTGATTATTAAGGGGGGGGGCAATTGGAAGCTTGTTTAGACCACATTAATGGCCTTTTAGGCTTCTTCCATGTGAATAGGAGTTCACTTTTTGAATAATAAGAAATATATGTCACCAGCGGCGGTAGGGGGGGAAATATTGGGAACCACTGCTTTAAAGAAAAAGTGGAGAAAGGGACAATCAAAAGATCCTTTTCAATTTCTCCTTCTCTTGAAAGTGATGTTGAGTTAACAGCAGCCTAGTACCTGTCAGAGACCCCAAAAGGTGTGAATAAGATCATGTGGTCTCTGGAAAATGGATCAGACTGAAGTGGATGAAATCACAGGGTAAAGTGCTGCCTGACTGTACCCTTAGTTTTTTAAAAATGATTTTTTTCAAAAATTGCAAATTTCATTGGAATGGAAGGAATATGAAATAAAGCAAACACACATGCAAATCTGGAAAGAGCCAAAACTGACTGAGTCATATAGCCGGGACTAGATTTCTTATAATTACTCTGGATATGAATTCCTGTATTCCGGGAATTTCAATTTCCTAATGTGCCTCCCGGTAGAAGAGCCAACCTGTGCAACCTTGGGCAAGCTGGATAGTCCCATAGTAACCCCAAAAGAAAATGAATTTCAGGGGTGAAGAGATTTATCAGTGGTAAACATCAGGTATGGTCTACACAGACTTTTACTGTTCAAGTTCTACAGCATGAGCCCAGGTTTCTGAACATCTGCACAGGTACTTTAAGGTCTCCACTCAGAACAAAATAGAAATACGTTGTTTAAACATGTAATCAAACATTTGCAATGCAATGAAACTACTTGATGTTAAGAGCATTTACATACCCATGTTCAGTGGATTAGATGAACAGATCACCTATAGATACCCCTACTAGGGAGGTGGGGATTAATCAACTAATAATGGAAGAATATTTCAATTGCTTTCCCATGCTATCAGGGAACCCAAACACTGTATTTATATTATGCCATTTATTAGTATACTCAGAACAACTGCCTTGCCTTCAGGCTTTATTTGCACCAATAGCTACAAGGTGGCTCATATTTGCAAAGGTAATTGAACAATTTCTTGGGGAAATAGTGGTGATTGCTAAGTACATATTGGTTACAGATGAGGACTCATAACACAGTCATGAGTGACTGTCTAGTAAAAAAATGAATACTAAATTTTTACACTTTTATAAATATATTCCACTTTCTATTGTAGATCAAAATTTTTAACTATTCAAAAACTGTACAGCAGTCTAATATCAAAAAGCTGTTGCATTTGCTCCCAGGATCTGCTACATGATAAAATATGACAGAGCACACATTTGCATAAAGTGGAGTCCTAATGTAGGAATTTGTCAATGCAAACAGCTCTAAGTTTACCTATAATATGTCTCTGGGATGTCCTGAATCAGGCCCTACCAATGGCAATACCTCTGATATTTGTGTGGATTAACTGGATTCGTTGGGAGTAGAAATACCTCTTTCATATTTTCCCTTCTTGTGATGGTTTCTTCAGAGTAACATGCCCTGATACATCAGACTTACAAAAGAATCTCATGATTACCTTTCAGTGACCAATAAAAAACCATAAACAAATCATGGGTATATGCAAAGACAGAAGTGAGGACTAATACAATCCCTCAGTAGAGGAACAACTGTTTGAATATGTTGACAGTATTGTCTAGTTTGATTCAGGGACCCATCATAACCCACATCTAACCTACAGGGTGGATTAGGACTGCTGTTTTAGTGTGGACTGACAGAAGTCCTATGATTTCAACTATTCTAGGATGATAGAATGGATCCAATCTACAGAATTTTGTATCATAGTGCCAAAAGCACAATTTTCTGGAAGAGCAGTCAAGAAATTCCAGAAGATAAACAGAAAGGTAATCCAAGGAGCAGTGGATTTAACAGCCCATCACATACAAATACTTGTTTTAATACCTATCTTCTCCTGTTTCAGTGAAAAGGGAACAACAGAAAACAGGTAATTTTTTTCAAATAACTTAGAAAGACAGTTGCAGGGATTTGAATTATTTTTCTTCTTTATTCTGAAGTCTGAAGTGGAAAATACATAGAAAGAGGAGACTTGAAGAGGTTATTTGTTTAAAAAAAAATCTTGAATTCAGAAGTTGTTTTTTTTATTTTGAAACCCATTTTATGATGATTGTGTAGCTGTATATGCTCTTTCATTTACCTATTTCAAGGAACTTTTGTAATACTCAAACACTTGGGCAAATCAATAGTAGCTCAATAGAATATAAGATTATTACTATATGTATGAGAGTAGTTTTCTTACCCTTCCAAAGTAAGAATGCTGAAATTGAGATGGAAGTTATTTTAATAGTTCCCTTCCCTTCCCATGGTGTAGTATATGCATTCAAAAGTTGCTGGGTATGTTATGGTAACAGAATAAGTTTGCTGTGGGGTCTTTTCCTTAAATAAATAAGAAGAGGGGGGAAAACAATTTATCAGAACATCTGGGGTACTGCCAAGTATACTTGAATTGCTAAACATGTAAGTCTGTTGGAGTATGGTGGGGGCATGTGGGAATCTGATAGGGATGAACCATAAGCCAAGTTCATGAGAGTGCAAACACTCCTGTTTGGCTTCTGAGTTTCCCCCGAGAGATGTCCTGCATCCCTTTGCAATGTTTCAATCTTTCCTTGAAAGAATGTCAGTACGCATGTAATCAAGGTCTAAGCTTCTACTATGGAGAGACTGATCACATAGGTTTCACAAGGCTGTCTTAGCTGCTCTAACCAATCAGGTCTCTAATCACATACTATAGCTTGCATGATTCTCACACAGTACCCTAATGTTAGAAACAATGTATACCGAATGTAACCTATGGCTGAATAGTCTCTATTGTTCATTATGTAATCCATTTTGCCCCCTTTCTACTGAATGCACTTTGTTCCTGTATTCTTATCTGCTGTTGAATTTTGGCAATAAAAGATACTGGTTGGGGTTGAATTGAATTGAATTGAAATTTATTCTTATATACCGCTTTCCTCGTCCAGCAGACAACCCAAAGTGGTTCACAATGCATAATGTACAGAAATACAATATAGCACCAATACAAAGCAAAATACAATGTTGTTTGAGAGAGCTCTCCCCAGGCAGGCAGCTGGACCGTATCTCTGTCTGGACATTTCATGGTATCAGGATTTCCTCCCGCAACGTAAGTCCACTGCTTCATTTTGTTTCTACACATAGACAAATTGTGAGATTATTACTGAAAGAAATGAAGCAGCTGCACTCTTTGTTGTGGCTGTGGCCATCCATCTATTAGTTCATTTAAAAAAATCCCACTATCTTAGATGCTACTGGGTGTTTGTTCTGGCATCTAATAGAACATATAGGTAGGAGATGCAGCTTAGTGACAGAACACATGGTTTGCATGGAAAAAGTCACAAATTCAGTCATGAGTGTTATAACAATTTTGTGTCAGAAATTATTCTGGGTTGAAAGGATTTTTGTGGAAGAAACTCGGCTCAGGGAATGCCCAAATGAGGCTCCTTTCATGTCCCTAAGAGCTGAGACAGAGACAGGTGCTCAATCCATCATGCAGTACTTGAACTGCCACCTTGCCAGCTAACAAGGCGAGCTTCTTAACCACTGAGCTACCACAGCCTGTCTAAAAGAATAAGATTATAGAAAAGACCTATGCTTGAACCAGTTATAAGTGTATCAGCTGTAAGATAGCAGCCTACTTTCATACAGCAGCTACCTTGAATCCTTTCTGTTTGTTTTGAAAACTTGAGGCTTCGATATCATACTTGATTATTTGACTCTAAGCACAAACATTTGTTGACGCAGTGAGTTTGGCTGCCATGAAGTGTTCAGATTTCTCTACCAAGATTCATCCATCACCATAGTCACTCACCTATCCTTCTGAGTCTCAAATGATTATTTTGCTTTAGAACACCAATTCATTAGTCACTGAACAAATTCTTAAATGTGGGCATTCTTACTAGACCACATAAGATTGTCCGACCTTTTGAAAGTGAATAGCTTTAAAGATATATGGGGAGATTTTATAGAATTTGTCCTTGTGAAAGCACAAAAAACACAATGTATTTTTGGAGAGAAATGGGGTTCAATAACTAAAACAAAATGAAGAAATAAGAGAAATACATATTGCAGGCGCACCCCCCAATAAAGGACTCAGACACTGATGAAAGTGGATAACGGCATTGGGCCACATTTATTGATTCATGCCCTAGTCCGAATTATAAATTTCTATTGGTAATTGACCAATCATAATTCTTAAGGCAAGCAGGCCGAAGTAACACTGGTAAGGTACCACCCAAAATTGCCAACGGCAATTGTTACAATGTATCTATTTGTATCAATTTGTTTGTTGACAACAAACAAATTGTTGACCGTAGTCAATATCTAACTAATGACCCCACCCTCTGACGCGTATCCGTAAAATCATGGGGTGATGCATGCTGTCTAGCTGTAGCCATCACCCCGTCGCCTGGTTCGTCATTGACCGGACAACGTTTAACCAACTTATGCCTGTCTAGTGTTGTCCAGTCAATTGCGAACCTGCCGGATACCTGTGGGTCATAAATGTTTACCTTACCAGTGCTACCCGCCCATGTGACCAAAGTCAACAGCAGCAACAGAAACCCCTATATCAAACCATAGCAACAGTGTGGGATGGGCGAAAAAACCAGGACCCGAGAGCCAATTGTGAGTCCCAGCCAAAAATTCCCACCCGGCCCCGAAGCAACCAAAATATCACACTGTTAACTAGGGAGGGGGTGGAGGGAAAAAACTTCTCCGCTCCGTTGCCTCGCAAAATGGCAGCTTGGCTGCCTCGTGGCCACCCCTTTTATAAGGGTGCTGGCCACGCCCCCTAACTACCCGGATGCCTTCGTCCAGTAGGGGCCGCCCCGCAAAGAGCGCGGCGGCCATTTTGGCGCCGCGCTTGCATTGAAGGCGCACCCCCCAATAAAGGACTCAGACACTGATGAAAGTGGATAACGGCATTGGGCCACATTTATTGATTCATGCCCTAGTCCGAATTATAAATTTCTATTGGTAATTGACCAATTATAATTCTTAAGGCAAGCAGACCGAAGTAACACTGGTAAGGTACCACCCAAAATTGCCGACGGCAATTGTTACAATGTATCTATTTGTATCAATTTGTTTGTTGACAACAAACAAATTGTTGACCGTAGTCAATATCTAACTAATGACCCCACCCTCTGACGCGTATCCGTAAAATCACGGGGTGATGCATGCTGTCTAGCTGTAGCCATCACCCCGTCGCCTGGTTCGTCGTTGACCAGACAACGTTTAACCAACTTATGCCTGTCTAGTGTTGTCCAGTCAATTGCGAACCTGCCGGATACCTGTGGGTCATAAATGTTTACCTTACCAGTGCTACCCGCCACATGGAGAGGCTTCAATGAAGGCTCGACGCCCCCCCCCCAGACCGTCAGCTCGGTCAACAGGCCTGCTCGCCAATCACCTAACAGGAGGTCCATGCCTCCTCGCGACAGATGGACCCCATCCCCTGCGTAAAGTTCATAATTTTGCAGACTAATGGCGGGGTGATGACTGACCCGCCCCCAACCCCTGTCGACAAGGAACCGGGCAACAGCCCTGTTTACCATGCGTCTAGCACGGTCAAGGGCCTGGAGGTCGAACCCTCCCCTATAAGTGTGCCGCGGCACCATGTCTGACCAAACGAGGGTTGTGGCGGGCCACACGTAATGTAGGTAGGCGAGGTCGCCGCAAATCGCATGCTTCAGCGATAGGCCGGTGACCCGACCTAAATCATTGCCCCCAAGGTGTATGATCAGAATGTCAGGCGAGTCAGCATTCCGGCCTGAGAAACGGAATGGCAACAGTTCCCGCCATAACATCCCGGGCTTACCATACCATGTGAGACTTGCGTATGCACCCAGTCCCAGTCGGGGTCCCCACTCTGTCGCCGCAGCGTAACACGCTGCCCTGTGCACGTAGCTATGGCCCACCAGCCATACTGTCACCGGTGTAATACGACACCCAGGGTCTGTCAAGGAAAAAACAAGGGGAAGAGAAAAGGTGCGGTGACTCAACTGGTACTCACGGTGAAAGAGGGCGGACATAAAACTGAAAACATTGCGATCCCCACCTCCCCATGCGGCGTATTTCAGCCCCGGAGTACCCAAAAGCAGCCGCAGTGGAAGCCGCCCCTATCCTGAATGAATGGGTGTCGTAACGGGCCCCTGGGAGGCCAACACTGGCCAGCGCTTTGCCGGTCACCTTCCAAAATTGAAATTTAGTAAGGGGAGACCCATCTTGGTGACAGAAAAACGGGCCATGGTGCGTGCCACGCAGTGCAAGGAACTCCTGTAGGGCACCAACCGGACAGATGTCTGCCAAAGAATATCGTAGCAGTCTTACTCCACTGCCTACGCCGTGCTGATCCGTTTTAGAGGAGCGTATCATCAACTGAGCCCAATCATTGCCAACATAGACATCTTCGAGTTCCAGTGCCCTACGACTTGCATTCACCTTAGACAACATCACAGGCTCGCTGATGCGGAGCGCTCCAAAAAAGGCCACCGTTGTAGCCGCATGAAACACGGCTGCCTCATACCTATCAAAACATAGGTCATGCCAGCCCTGCGCCAGTTGGGTAAGAACCCCTGGGGAAATTGGGTGGCGGTCGTCCGGGCTACGCCCACGCTCCCGCACCCACCCCTCCAAAACGTGTCTCACACGGAAGTCAGCGGTACTGTCCGCATGACCGCCTACTTTGGCCATAAAAGCCAGCGCTGACAGCCTGGATGCTATGGTGCGAGGTGCGAGGCCCTGGGCATGTAGGCAAACCATGAATCGAAGGATGTGGGCTACTGGGATCGGCCAGGTGTCTGGCAGCCGAAATTGGGCACAGAATGCTCGGAAAGAAATGAATGCGTGGTGATACGCCTTACGCGTGCGTGGCGCTAGCGACATGCCGATCGCCCGGTTCACCTCTCCTTGCCAAGGGTCCATATCTCGTCCGGGAGTGGCGAGGGAAATTCCTCCGCATCCGGGGCCAAGGCGCGGAACCGGGAGATCTGCAGGCGGGACAAAGCGTCAGCGATATCATTATTGACACCCAGGACATGCCTGGCCCTGAACAGCACATTGAGGTGCAGGCTGCACAATACAAACTGGCGCACCAGGTCCATGACCCTGGGTGATTTAGAAGTCTGTGAGTTGACAATGTGGACAACGGCCGCATTGTCACACCAGAAATGAACCACCGAGTTGGCCCACTCCTCACCCCATAGCATCAAAGCCCCAGGATGGGGAAAAATTCCAGATACGTAAGATCACGCAGGCGACCCGTGCCCGACCAGGCTGGCGGCCACCCACCATAGGCCCACTTCCCATTGAAGTACATCCCATAACCCAGGGATCCAGAGGCATCGGACTGTATCTGGAAACGAGGTGAAGCCAGAAGGTCGGACCTCCAAAATGACACCCCATTGAACTCCCTCAGGAACTGGAGCCAGATAAGCATATCTGCCCTGATACCCCGGGTCAGTCTCACCCTATGGTGGGGCCTGGATAAGCCTGTCATGGTGTCGCACAAGCGCCGAGCAAATGCCCTGCCCGGTGCGACCACCCTGCAAGCGAAATTGAGGTGACCATGTAGCACCTGCAGTTCCCGCAGTGATGCCTTGCATTTAGCAAGCAAGTCCGAGATGAGGGTCACTATCCTTGACACCTTATCCCCTGGTAACCTAGAAGCCTGCGCTACCGTGTCAATCTCCACTCCCAGGAAGACTAGCTGAGTAGATGGGCCCTCGGTCTTTTCGGGCACTAAAGGGACACCAAGTTCCTCCATTAGCGTCTGAAATGTGTTGAGGAGACGTGTGCACGTGTCCCAACCCCGTTCACCCCCGAATAAAAAATCGTCGAGGTAATGGGCTACAGACCGAGACCCTGACCTGCGGACAAAAGCCCACTGTAGGAAGGTGCTGAAACGCTCGAAGGCCGAGCATGATATGGAACAGCCAAAAGGCATGACCTTATCGAAATAATATTCACCCCGGAACTTGAAACCCAGCAACTCAAAGTCACCCGGGTGGACCGGCAGGAGACGAAAGGCAGACTTAATGTCGCACTTAGCTAACAGCGCACCCGGGCCACATGAGCGCACCATGCGCAGCGCTTGGTCAAAAGATGTATACCTGACCGAGCAAAGGTCATCAGGGATAGCATCATTGACCGATCGGCCGGCTGGGTAGGACAAGTGATGAATCAGGCGGAACTCGCCCGGTGACTTCTTGGGCACTAAGCCCAAGGGGGACACTTTAAGGTTGGGAAACGGGGGTGCAGGGAAAGGGCCGGCGACCCTGCCCGCATCAACCTCCTTAGTAATGCTGGCAGCAGCCACCTCCTCCCTTCCCCTAAGGGACAAAAGGTTGGGGGCGTCTTGGGGGGACCTATCCCCCGTGAAAGGAATACGAAACCCCAGTCGAAAACCCTGAAGCAGGTAAGCCACGTCTGCCTTCCTTGGGTACAATGCGAGCCAACGCTCCAACATGTCCACATTAATTGGGGAGGGGGCCTTTCGGTGGACCAGCTCCCTCTGCGGCAGTCTTGCCAGCCCCTTGTCCACCCCTACCTCTGCCCCGCATCCCTCCAGGCCTGGGGCAGGCGGAGGCAGCATGGGGGTCAGCACAAGAGGGACACTCATGCCTGTACCGGCAATTCTTCCTATTGCAGGAACCATTGGACGAGAAGGTCCAGCACAGCAGGCGGGCTGGAACCCCCTGCCCCGCCACCTGGCGGGGTGTCTGTGCTGGGGCAGCTCACTGGACCGCATGTCCACAATGGTATCTTTCCCCAGGCGCAGGGCGCGTGGGAGTCATGTACAGAAGCCACAGCTTCTGGCAGGGCTCGTCCCACCTCATCTCTGGGTGCAGGGGAATTCGCATACGGAATTCTTCATCGTAAGCCAACCACGACGGGCCCGGGAAGTCAACCATCGCCCGGTAGATGTTGTCCAAATACTGGACCATCGGGATTGCCAGATCCGGCCTGGCCCTGAGGTAAACCGCCATGTATATGAGGTACGCTGGCAACCAGTTGGCCCACGTGCGTGGCGGCTTACGGCGACGTGCCTGTTCCTTATCCTTCTCATCCTGCCCCTCCCTCTCCTCCTTGGTGGGCTCTCTGTTAAGAAGGGAGAAGATGTCCACATACTCCCCACGCCAGATCTTCTCTTTGGTAGATTGGGCCAGATGATCCCCAAGGGGCAAGGAATACCCCGCTGTCGGCAATGCCGACACCGGCACGGTGGGAACTGCGGGCATTGTAAAAGGAGCCTGGACCAACCCCGTCACCCCTAACACGTTCCCAACTGAGTAGGAGGCACCACCCCAAACAGGGCCCTGGCTGGGAGGTGAAGTCGCCGGGTGGGCCGTCGGCGACTGAACCGTCGCGCCACCCGTGCGAGGCCACGGCCACTGAAATGCTCCCCCCAATGTAGTTAGGTGTGTGGGTGCACTAGATTGAACCGCATACTCACATGCTGCACCCCCGTGGGCCGCCCCCACTGGGGGTTCCGGCCCACTGGGGGTGTCGGAGTTCACGATCGCGATTGAGCTCGTTGATGGGGCCTGATCAGCACCAGCCTGTTGAGTGGGGAGCTGCGAGGCAGTGGCCGACGCCGGCCCACGCGCCTCGGGCAGCTCGACCCGTCCCGCCGCCTGCTGCTGCCCGGCAGACAAAGCATCAACCTGCACCCCAAAAGGCACCCCTGGGTGGTTGACCCTCGCGAGGGATGCCTCGAGGGCCGCAACGCGGGCCAGAAGGGCCTCAACATTGACATAGCCCCCGAAGCCAAGGGGGGCAAAGGGCTGGCCGGCCCACAGGTTGCAGGCGCCGGTCCAGGTCCCTGGACCCCGGGGCCCGGATACGGCCACGAGCCCAGGCCCGGCCCCTGCGGGGCCGGGGGCATGCCCTGCCAGGGGAGGGAACCCAACCACCCCCCATGGCTGAAACCCCCCGCAGGAAGCTGCGTACTAAGAGGAGAAGGCCCCGAAGAATGGACCATGCCAGGTGCAGTGCCCATTGCTTGCGGGCCAGGGGACGCCCCGCCTCAGGCCAAGGGGCTATCAACCCCATCCCACCGGTCCCGGTGGGCTCTGGCAAGGGAGGCTGCTGGGGAGGCGCAGTCGCGGTCCTCCGACCCGGCTGGCGCCTCCGCGCAGAGCGAACCGCATTCGCAGTTGCCTTCTTCTTAGAGGGCATAGCTGCTATCTGCTGGGAAGCTGGATAAAGATGAGGAAAAATTGCGTCCAAAGAGGCTTCCCGGCGAAAGGCAAGAGTGACGGAGGTAAGAGAAAAAGAAAAACTTCTCCGCTCCGTCGCTTCGCAAAATGGCAGCTCGGCTGCCTCGTGGCCACCCCTTTTATAAGGGTGCTGGCCACGCCCCCTAACTACCCGGATGCCTTCGTCCGGTGGGGGGGGGCGCAAAGAGTGCGGCGGCCATTTTGGCGCCGCGCTTGCATTCTCAAGGTCCCAAAGGGTGGTGTTGGGCACTATATTATGTGATACAATTTGCTATTATGTTTGATTTTTGTGTACATTGATTTAAGTTTTATTTCTTTAAAAATAAATTAAGATTTTTTTTGACCTTTCGATATATCCAATGTTTAACAGTGTCAGTTTCTCATCTTCAGTGTATTCATGGGTGTTTCTCTTATATAAGTGTCCATTGACTGTAAACAAGAAAGACTGATAGCTGACTCACACAACAATGCTGGTGGATCTCTAAAAAACACAATGAAGGACAAAATGACAGACTGTCATGTGCTTCTTCAAATGTAATTATAATCACACAAATCCCTAAATAGCCAGCGTACATTCAACAATATTTCATCCTTGCAACATACAGAGAGACCCTATCTGTAAGAAAGATGCTGCTGGTAGAAAACAGTGGAACCTCTGTTAACAAATGGCTCAGTTAACATAAAAATCACATAACAAAAGAAAATCCATAGAAAATAGTGGCTCGGTTTACAGATTTTTTTTTGAATGGAGTAATTGGTTTTCAATGCATTCCTATGGGAAACCACATTTCAGTTTTCAATGCATTTCTATGTGAAATTGCATTCAATGCATTCCTGTGGGAAATTCGTTTTAACTAATTTTTGCTGTAAAAAACGTCCCAGAGAATGCATTAATTACGTTAACTGAGGGTCCAATGTACTTTTGAAAATCCTTGTGAAATTTATCTTGCTCTCTTGCAGAGGGAGAACAATAAATTTAACAAGATATTTCTTTGGACTGCAGTCTCTTAGCATGTTCTATCTAAAAACTTCCTTCTGGAACTGTAGCTGAGAGAATTTGCACCCAGAATGTCCAGACAAAACACAATTTTTGCCCCTGCACTCTCACAAAAAAAGTCAAGCAAAATGTCTTGTAATTCTAAATGCTGCATTTGACCAGGATTGTTTCATATTGCTGCAAGACTTTGCCCATGGAGTACTGGTTGCAGAGGAATGCTGTTTTGACTTTGTCAGTACAGTATATATGTTTAGGGCTTTTTATAAAGGAAAGTAAGAGGGGTTTTTTTTTTTAGATTAAACTATCTCTGAGAAGACTGGAAAAATACAAATGAATGTTGTGCAAGGAGTCAATGATGCTGCAGAACTGAAAGGGTAACCTTCAAAATTAGATCAATGTGTCATGCTCTTGTTATATATGTGGTTGTCATTGCTCTGCTTGTTTCTAAAGAGCCTGAAATGAAACTTATATCCATCAATAATAGTAGGGGAAAGAGTGTTTCCTTTTAGCACCACAAAAGTCTTGTGAAGGCGTTGTGTTTGTTCTGTAGGGCACTTTGGTTTGCTATGAGGAGAAGCAACCAAATCCTGATGTTAGATGGTATCTATTTTGAAATGTCAAGGAGTCTGCCTTTGCTACACTGAGATTGCCATTTTGCCTAGCACAGACTGTCAGCATGGTATATTTTTTTAATTTCCACTGCCAGGTTCAGTGGCACAAGGTTCAGAGTAGCCTGGAGACTCTCATATTATGCCACTCATTTTATGTGTCATACATATAATGCATGTTATCACACACATCTCTCTTTCTGCAGAATGAACAAATGAAACAAGCCCCCCCCCTCCCAAATATGTACTATTTGAACATGATCTACACAAGCAAGGAAATGGCAGAGATGTGACATCTGGTGGCACAATATCTCCCAAGATCAGAGATATAGTTTCAGACAGTTCTTAGGAACCCCATTCCAAACCAAGTTATTACATTAGGGAAAATGACAGAAATCCCCAAATACCAAACAGCTAAATAGTCTGGATTGATCAGAGAATCAAGGAGGCACATACTCCCGCCCCTCCCCCCCAAAGGCTTCATAGCAGCAAATGCACAACATTTCAGATAATTAATATTTCTTTTTGCTTCTTTGGCTCCAGTAAAGCTATTGTTCCTTCTACCTTATTGAAAGAATGACATTTTATTTCCAATGAAGTCTTATTGAAAGAAACATTAAGCCACAGCAGGAGGAGGGAGCATGCCTTCTCTTCCCTAAATTGTCTGGTGCCCTCTCACTTTATCCCTAGACCTTGCTCTAAGCATGCCCCAAAGCCTTTCTTTACACCGACCATGGCACTTCTTATCAATTTTCTACATACCTATACTTTGGACAGTCAGGAATGGTCTGAATCCTGTTAGCAGTATACTCATGCCTAATTGAAATTTTGTAAGCTATTGTGGCAAATTACCATTAACGAGGCATTTTTGGTTGCAAGATGGCCATGTTCAGGACACCGAAGCTGAGAGGACTCTGAGAAGGCTCTGATGCTAGGAAAGATCAGAGGCAAAAGGAAAAGGGGGCAGCAGAGGATGAGATGGCTAGATGGCATTGTGGGTGTAGATCTGGCCAGGCTCCAGAGGATGGCGGATGACATAGGAGCCTAGCGTTCTGTGGTCCATGAGGTCAAAAGGGGTCGGATTTGACTATATGACTGAACAACAACAAGTAGCTGTTGGGATTCTGGTCCACATGTTACAAATCCCCCCCCCCCCCCAACACACATATACTGGCTAAAATCTTGTGTAAATATGCAGGTTTAATTGGTGATGATATCATTAACCCACAGAGTTACTCTTTAATTTACTAATAAAGCTTCCTATACTCAGCTTTCAGATCCTTCTCTTGGCAGTGATGATTCAGCAATGATTTGAGACTATTGAAGGCTTCTCCTATTTTTCGTCCTGAGACCCCAAAAGGTTTCACCAGGGTCAAAAGGTATCCATAGTGAGCCTCAGAAGCTGAAAGGAAGGGAATAGGCAGTTTTAAATTAAATTAAATTAAATTAAATTAAATTGTAATGACATAATTAAAATTTATACCATGTAGTTATGCCAGCAGGATTCCAGCACCTGACACTTAGAAAAGAAGGGAGAGTAATTGAAAAAGATGTATTTCTAAATTTACATTTCAAGGGATCCAAAGAAAAACAGACTGTTCAAAATTACATATGTATGTAACTATGTTGTTTTCAAAAATAAACATTTAAGCAATAAGAAATTACCAACAAGTTATCTCTGTGTGGTTTGAGAACCACTTATGCAGAAGTTGTTTGAGAAGAAAGAATATTTCAGGGGAAGAAAGAAAACAAATTTTCCATTCCATCAGACTGTATCCTCTGTCCTTAATGGTAACTGCCATTGAATGTGGTGAGTTTTATTTCTGAATCAACATACTTAATATTGCACTGCTATGATTATGTGGTGATTACAATAATGCTGTCCTGTAGTCCTATAGAAAGATGATTTCTAGAAGTGGTCAACAGATTGGATGCTGTAGGGCATGTTCATCCTTTTTGGAAAACTACTTTGCATGTAAGTATGTCTTGACAGATGTAGTGTTCTTTAATTTTTTTTAAAAAAATACATGACACATAAGCTGTGCATTCATTATGGCTTCAGAACACCCATCCACTGATGCTTGCAAGAAATTTAAATTTTGCCACCCTCTATTTGAACACCTCCAGTTTTTCTGTTGTTTCCTTCCTATGTATTTATGATTGCAAGGAAACAAGTAAAAAGTTAAAAAACAGAACAACAAAATAGCAGTAAAGGTCTCCCTTCCTCAAAAGTCAGTCATATCCAACTCTAAGGGGGGTGCTCATCTCTGTTTACAACTAAAGAGCCAGTGCTGTATGCATATGCAGACATTTCTGTGGTCGTATGGCATGCAAGGAATGCTGTTACCTTTCCCGCCGAAGCTTTACGTGTTTATCTACTTGCAAATTACTATGACTTTAAACTGTGAACAGTAGGCAACCTCTTTCTAGAAGCACCCAGTAGGCAAAGGAGTGAGAAACCCTATAGGTGAAGAAGTGGGCTGAGTGCTAATTTTCAGAGAGTAGATAGCCAGAAAAGAAAATGTCAAGATGAAGAAGCATATCATGAAGCTGGAATGTGTCCAGAGGAGGATAACCAGGATGGTAAAACATCTGGACACCAAGCTTTATGAGAGAATGAACAAAAACAAAAACACTGTAGCACTTTAAAGACTAATTGTTATATTTTAATGTAAGCTTTTGTGGATCAAGTCCATTTCATCTTGATCCATGAAAGCTCACGTTAAAATATAACAGTTAGTCTAAAAGTGCTACAGCACTTTTGTTTTGTTTATTCTCTGATATGCCTGAAACACAGATTAACACAGCAACTATTCAAAAATATATATCAAGCTTTATGAGACATAGTTGAGGGAGCTGAATATGTTTAAGTCTGAAAACTAGGAGACGGAGATGTGTTATAATAGCCATGTTCAAATATTTGAACAACTGTCTTGTGGAAGGTGGAACAAGTTTATCTTCCATAGTTCCTAGTGGGTAGGACCTGAAGTTATGGGTTCAAATGACTTTAAAGGAGATTTTTACTTAAATATTAGGAAGAACCTCTGGACAGTAAGAGCTGTTCCACAATGGAACAGACTACATCAAAGGACAATCCTTCACTGGATGTTTTGAAACAAGTTAGGAGGTTGCATCTCAGAGATCTTTCAGTTGTGAATTTCCTGCTTCAGAAGTGGGTTAAATGTGATGACCCATGAAGTCTTTCTAGTTCTTTCAGCTCTGATTCCTTTCCCCTCTGATCACCAACCTCCTGAGGCTGATTTTTCGCTATCTTATAAACACACTTTCCCATGTAAGATGCCATTTGCTCATAGAGCAATTTTCACGTGGGAGGAAAAAGTATCTGATGAATCAAGATAGTTGAAAAATGTGTGTTGCGATAGAGCTGAGCATGTGTGTCATGGTTTTCTGTGTTCAGCAGTGATAGTATAAATGTCAATATTCCCACAACTGTCAGAAATCCTGCTTCTGTTACCTCAGAGAGCACAGCCAGGCAGATCCTGAAAGCCCCTTAACCGCACAAATGGGTTTTGTTAGCTGAGGGCCGACTTATGACATTTAGTTGCCAGAGGTGGAACAGCAAATAATGCTCCCTACAACCTACACTAGCTCGGATGCATAACAGCCAAAACCAGTCAAGTTATTTTGGCACATTAAGGAGAAGATCCTACAAGTGCTTCTTTCTGTCCTTAGCAATAAATTACAATTAAATAGCTAACAATTTTGCCACCTATTTTTGTGACACCACAAATCTTTAGGCAGCTACTTCACTCTACTTGATATCAGGGACTGGGTAAAAGCTTGCCCTTGCTCAAAAGCCAGTCGTATTCGACTATAGGGTTCGGTGCTCATCTCTGTTTACAGCCAACGAGCCAGGGCTGTCTGCAACTGCAGACATTTCCATGGACATGTGGCAGCCATGACTAGACACGGAATGCTGTTTACCTCCCCACCAAAGTGTTACCTATTTCTCTACTTGCAATTTCTTGCTTTCAAACTGTTAGGTTGGCAGGAGCTGGGACAGAGGTGGGAGCTCACTCTATCGTGCTGCACTCAGGACTGAAACTGCTGACCTGCTGACCTTCCAGTTGTCAAGTTCAGCATCTTAACCACTAAGCCACCACAATCCTGATATTAGGTACAGTCCTAAATTAATCGAGGAAGTAGGTCCACTCTGGAAGGAAAGGTCTTGACTTCCTCAGCCCTGAAATTGTAGCATGCTTTATTACTGTGCTTATGCTCTCTTCAGCAGCCTTTCATTTGCTCCCTCCAGTTTCCCAGAGTTGCTTCCTATTTTCTTTCCTTTCAATGCCACCTGGAAAGTTATTTTTTTTTTTACTTAAAAGTTACAATAAAACATTTCAACACAAATACATAGATGAAAAATACAAACAACTCATATCACCTGTGCTGTACAAAGGAATCTGTACCAATTTTTATTGAGTCATACTAGTTATCTTCTAATTTATCCAAAATTTACATGCTATAGGGTCGGGTTTTGTGCCTTCATTAGCCAGTGAGAATTCAACAAATGGTTTCCATATATCCCAAAATCCCAATTTGCATATTAGACCTTTTTTTATTTAGTTCTATGGTAAATTTCTCATTCAGTGCCAGTTGCCAAACCTCATTGTACCAGTAATTTATAGTTGGGGGTAATTCACTCTTCCAATTTCTGGCAATTATTTTCCTGGCCACCACTAACAATGTAAGCAGTAAATCATTCAAATTCTTATCCAATTTTAATTCTTTGGTTTCTCCGAGTAATACTATTTTAGGGCTGAAAGCCAATACCTTATCCATAATTTTATTCACCTCCCCTTCAACCCTGTTCCAAAATTGTTTAATTCGTGGGAATCCCCACCACATGTGCAGGTAGGTGAACCTCTCTGCTTTACATCTCCAACGAAGGTCAGATTGTAATTTATTCATTTGATGTAGTCTGACTGGCATGAAATACCATCGCCAGAGGATTTTACTGTTGTGTTCTTTGACTCTGCATGTGCTCTTAAGCAGAGCTGCTGCTGAGGAGAGCCAAACAAAGGAAGTGAGCACTGGTAAGTTTTGCAGTTGGAGTAGAGCTGCTTTAGAGGCCCGCGCACCTAACGGCGTGCGAGATTGCAAACTAGTAACAAAGGAAGAATATAGTCTTACTAGGTAGAAAGGTAGTAAACGTGTACATTTTTGAGGCCCGGAATACTGCACTTGTTAAAATGGATTCTGAGGGAACAGTTTTAGTTACCTGCAATACTTGTGCCATGTTTGTGTTCTTGCCAAAGAATATGGAGAACTACAGTTGCAGCAAGTGCAAGCTGGTTGCACTACTAGAAGAGAAGGTCCAGCAGCTAGAGGCCCGCATATCTAACCATGAACAAATTAAGGAGCTTGAGCTGTTCTTGGACAGAGCGGAACAGACTATGCTGGACAAAGTAGAGACAGGGCACAGTTCTGAGGGAGAAGGCCCTTCACTAACTCAGGAGGGAGATGTTTGGAGGAATGTGACTCAAAGGAGGAAAAGAGTAGGGGATCACTCTGAGAGTCTGAAATTACAGAATAAATTTGAGGCTCTTTCCCTCATCACACCTGATGAGGAACACACAGAGGAACAACTGGTTCCACCTGATGATCTCTCCTTGATGAGTTCCAGGAAGATAAACAACAGGAACAAACTGAGTTTCTCTCCCTTAATATGGTTGATGAGGTGCATGTAGATGAACAGATTGCAGGAGAGAGGCTTCTTGTACTAGGCGATTCAATAATTAGAAATACAGAGAAATGGATTTGTGATGCACATGATAACCGTATGGTGACTTGCCTGCCAGGTGCAAAAGTTGCAGACATCACAAGAAATCTAGATAGACTGTTAGAGAGAACTGGGAACGAGCCAGTTGTCATGGTACACGTTGGTACCAATGATGTTGGGAAGGCCAAGCGGTCTGTCCTGGAAGCCAAATTCAGGTTGTTAGGAAGAAGATTGAAGTCCCGGACTTCCAAGGTAGCATTTTCAGAAGTGCTGCCTGTCCCTCGCGCAGGACCTACCAGGCAGGCAGAGCTCAGAAGCCTCAATGCGTGGATGAGGCGGTGGTGTCGAGAGGAGGGTTTCAGATTTGTCAGGAACTGGAGAACATTTTGGGACAAGCCAAATCTGTTCAGGAGGGATGGGTTGCATTTGAACCATGATGGGACCAGATTGCTGGCACTCAACATCAAAAAGGCTGCAGAGCAGCTTTTAAACTGATAACTGGGGGAAAGCCGACAGGAGCTGGGCAGCATCCGGTTCGGGAAAGTGTGTACTTGAGTAGTGAGGAGGATGCAAAAATTACTGAACAGAGAGAGGAGCTAGTCACTAGCATTCTAGCAGAAGGATGCAAGAGGCAGTCTAACAATGCAACTGGACACAAAAGACTGTGTCAGAAAAGCATATATAAATGCTTGTATACAAATGCCAGAAGCCTCCGGAACAAAATAGGGGAGCTGGAATACTTAGCAATAGATAACAATATTGATATTATTGGTATCACTGAAACCTGGTGGACGGATGATAACCAATGGGATACAGTTATCCCAGGCTACAAACTGTACAGGAAGGATAGGAAGGGGCAAACAGGAGGTGGTGTAGCCTTGTATGTCAAAGAAGTGATAAAATCATATGAATTGGAATATCTAGGTGATTTAGAGTCACCATTAGAAGCTCTGTGGGTAAGAGTACCAGGCCACAAGGATGGTCTAACAGTAGGCATATACTATCGGCCTCTGACCCAAACTCTTGAGGGAGACTGGCAGTTGGAGAATGTTGTAAAGGAGGCATCCAGGAAGGGAAGCCTGGTTATAATGGGGGACTTCAATTACCCTCACATAGACTGGGTGAACTGTTGTTCAGCACATGATAAAGAGATAAAGTTCCTAGATATGCTCAATGATTGTTCCCTGGGACAGATGGTTGAAGACCCAACTAGAGATACAAGAATCCTTGACTTGATCCTGAGTAATACTCAGGATCTGGTGCAAGATGTTCATGTGACTGATCCAATAGGGAACAGTGACCACAACTCAATTATGTTTAACTTGATCATAGACCGCAAGTCACTGATAAAATCTAACACAGAGACCTTAAATTTTCAAAAAGGAAATTTCCCAAAGTTGAGGAAACTAGTAAAAAAGAAGCTGAAAGGGAAAATTGAGAGAGTCCAAACACTCCAAGAGGCATGGAGGCTGTTTACAAAAACAATAACAGCGGCTCAATTGGAATGCATACCCAAAAGGAAAAAGGGCACTGCCAGGTCCAAGAGGACTCCGATGTGGCTTACAGGAGCTGTTCGGGAAGTGATCAAGAGCAAGAAAAGCTCATTTAGAAGATGGAAGGCTTGTCCGAATGAGGACAGCAGGCAAAAACATAAATTCTGGCAGAACAAATGCAAGGCAACAATCAGGAAAGCAAAGCAAGACTTTGAGGAGCGTATAGCTAAAAATACTCAGAGAAATAACAAAGACTTCTTTAAGTACATTAGAAGTAAGAACCCAACTAGGAAGGCCATTGGACCATTAGATGACAATGGAAGGCAAGGGGTTATTAAAGAAGAAACAGAGATTGCAGAGAGACTCAATGAATTCTTTGCTTCAGTATTCACTGAAGAAGACAGAGGCCACATGCCCAAAACAGAGCCTATCTTCGTAGGGAGGGAAACCGAAGAATTAAGCCAGATAGAAATAACCAGGGAGGAGGTCCTTGCATGTCTTGTTAAACTAAACACTAACAAATCACCAGGACCAGATGGCATCCATCCACGAGTTCTCAGGGAACTTAAAGATGAAATTGCTGATCTCCTAGCCAAAATATATAATCTTTCCCTCAAATCAGGCTTTGTGCCTGATGACTGGAAGGTAGCGAATGTAACACCAATTTTCAAAAAAGGATCCAGGGGTGATCCAGGGAATTACCGACCTGTCAGTTTGACATGTGTCCCAGGTAAAGTGATGGAAACCATCCTAAAAGATAGAATTAATAGGCACATAGAAGAGAAGGCGCTGCTAAAGGAGAGCCAACATGGCTTTTGCAAGGGCAAATCATGCCTCACTAATCTGTTGGAATTTTTTGAGAGTGTCAACAAGCATGTGGATAAGGGGGATCCAGTTGACATTGTTTATCTGGACTTTCAGAAGGCTTTTGACAAGGTCCCACACCAAAGGCTCTTGAATAAACTTACCAGTCATGGAATAAAGGGACAGGTCTTGTCCTGGATCAGCAACTGGCTAAGGGACAGGAAACAGAGGGTAGCACTAAATGGACACTTCTCCAAGTGGAGGGAAGTAAAGAGTGGGGTCCCCCAAGGTTCAGTACTGGGACCCCTGCTTTTCAACCTCTTCATAAATGATCTAGAGGTAGGAGTAAAAAGCAAGGTAGCCAAATTTGCTGACGACACTAAATTATACAGGGTAGTGAAAACTGTGAGAGATTGTGAGGAGCTCCAGAGGGATCTCTCGACACTGGGGGAGTGGGCAAAACAGTGGCAAATGAGCTTCAACATTAGTAAGTGCAGAGTGATGCATGTTGGGGCAAAGAATCCCAATTACATTTATAAACTGATGGGGTCTGAACTCTCTGCGACAAACCAGGAAAGGGACCTTGGTGTCCTGGTGGACAACTCAATGAAGGTGTCAACCCAGTGTGCCTCAGCAGTGAAAAAAGCAAACTCAATGCTAGGGATCATTAGGAAGGGTATAGAAAATAAGTCAGCAAGTGTCATTTTGCCTCTTTATAAATCTATGGTGAGGCCCCATCTGGAATACTGTGTACAGTTCTGGTCGCCATACCTCCAGAAGGATATTATGGAGCTGGAAAAAGTGCAGAGGAGGGCAACCAGAATGATTAGGGGACTGGAACACCTTCCTTACCATCTGAGGCTGCAACGGTTGGGCCTCTTCACTCTTGAACGACGACGTCTAAGAGGTGACCTGATTGAAGTTTATAAAATCATGCACGGTGTGGACAAAGTAGATAAGGAAAAACTGTTTTCCCTATCGCATAACACTAGAACTAGGGGACACTCCATGAAACCTTTGGGTACTAGTTCTCAAACAAATAAGAGAAAGTACTTTTTCACCCAGAGGATTATTGGTCTATGGAACTCCCTGCCAGAAGAAGTGGTGACAGCTGTCAGTCTTGACAGCTTTAAGAAAGGATTAGACAAGTTCATGGAGGACAAGGGTATCAATGGCTATAATTATGGATACCTAAGGACAACCTCCAGGTTGGAGAGATAGGCAGGATATCTCTCAATATCATTTCCAGGGAATCCTAAGCAGGCATCTGCTTGGGAATACCCTGAAGGAAATGGTGAGCCACTGTGTGAGACAGAATGCTGGACTGGATGGGCTGTGGCCTGTTCCAGCAAGGCTGTTCTTATGTTCTTATGTTCTTTAATGGATAGCGATTTATTTATTCTTTGTGACTACTTCCTGTTCCAGTTTTCCTCCTTAATTTTAATTCCTAAATCATTTCTCCATATTTCTCTTAGAACTTGCTGAGAGCTTTTTTCTAAGTTTAACCGGTGATATATTATACCTACAATACCTTGTATTTTTTTCTCCCCCTGCTAATTTCAAATATTAAATCCTTGAACAATGTTGGTGCTCTACTTATCACTGGTAGTTTCCTGGAGTTCTTGTCCCACTCGTCCATTTGTATCCTTTGAAACCGGTTAAGCCCAAGTTTACTATATATTTCCTTTTTAATACAATTGTTGCTACAATTCCTGATCCATTCATCAAATAATAACAAATTATTATTTAATAAAATTTCCCTTGTTTCTTCTGAGGATCTCAACGGGCAACTTCTGACATCTAATATTTCTAGGATAGGGGAATGGTTTGGGGCCATGTTTGGCTTTAACCTTTTCCAAAAATTATAGAGTGTCTTCAATGTATCATTATTGATCTTAATTTTATTTGAGATTTCACTTAGAAACATTTCTTCCTTCAAACCTTTGAATTCCAAACAATCAGGTTCTAAACTGTTCACATTCCCATACATAAGGTATTTTAAAGTTAATTTTAAAAAAGGAATTTGTTATAGTCATAGTTGGCTCATGGCAAACATGTTGCCCCAAAATTTTGAAACGAGGACTCACTCTCAGACCATTAGCCACCCCAACCTGCCTTTTCATAGTTCAGTATTATTATCTTTTAATTTTTTACCATAACATTTTACTTTCCATAAAGTAAGCAAAAAACTTCTCTGCTTACTTTAAAAAGCCCCTGAATAGCCATAGCATTTACATCTATATACCGCCCCATAGCGTTTAGTGTACTCACTGGGTGGTTCACAAGCCAGCTAGCATTTTACCCCAACATGTTGGGTACTCATTTTACTGACCTCAGAAGGATGGTAGACTGAGTCAGCCTCAATCCCCATCAAACTCACAATGCTAGCAGATTTGGCTATAGTACAGTAGTTAAACCACTCTATCACCAGGGTTGAATACCAAAACTTCTGACTTGTGGCATGAAATAGATGTTCCTCTTGTTCACCTTGTGACTGCTTTAGCAACTGCAATAGAGCAAGACACACAGTGTTATTTCTTCTCTACACACTTGTACCTGTAAGAGCAACTAAAAGGTTACAGTTACAGTATAGATTCAGTGATGTTATACTTCGTTCAGTTATGATCAAAATATAACTGGGTTCCACTTTCATTACTGGGATTGTAAAGAAACTACTACAAGTAACTCATCTGAACTTCTACTTTCATTATTTGGAAAAGGAATGAATTATAATTAATATGTTGCTTCCGAGTGGAAGGAGCAGGGACTGGTAGCCAAGAGGCAGGATGATACCCTGAAGGGATGTATCAGTCTTCATTGACCTGTGCAAGTAATCCTCTGACAGGAGCTGGAAAACTGTTTTTTTTGCTTGATTTCTGACAATACATTTCAGTACTGCAGTATTAGTCTATTAGTCATTACATTGAGTTGGTTTTAAAAAACTACATCCAATTAAAAAACTGCCACTGATGAATCAGGTAGCTATTTTTCTAAGATCACTGCTTTCAGTGCAAACATGCACAAAAAACCTGAGGGAGCCATTTTCTCAGATGACATTTCTTTGATGTGTGCATTCATAAGAACAAGATTGTTTTCCCCCCAAATATTTTTAATTATATGTGAATTTAAGCAATTCCCACTGTGATTGACAGCCATAATTTCAAGATTTCAGGCATTTAATGTTCTGGAAGTGCTTTGGGGGTAGGTGTTTTGGTCATAGGTTTGATTACTTGGCATTTTAGCCAAGAATGTAATTGTGCATCTGAAAGATTACAGCCTGGATCCCCCATACCCATATTCCACATGTACAACATGATGGAGACAGAAATACTTGCAAATCCAGGTGTCCTAAATATTAGAGATGCCATTGCTTTGAGCTGTTTGCTTTTGTAGGCTTTCCAGGTGGAAAAAGCTACATTATTAGGTGGATTTGGGATCTTGAGGAATGAAACTATTTCACCATTAAACTCTATTGCTCCTTCAAATGTCTTGGCTTTAGGAGGATTGTGCTTTCAGTAATATCAACAAGATGGAAATGAATCCATTTATGTTTTGAAGTACCTGGTATCGCTTTCTGTTTTATAACTGTTCTACAAATGCTGGTTTGTTGCATTGACATCATTAGGAAAAAACTCTTGTCTGAGTAAACACTTAATGCTCTACTTCAATGATGCTTAACTAGAGCTCATACGTTCAGGCCCATGTGTGTATCAATGACATGCCAACAGCACATCTTCCAATGCTACTGATATGATACATGTTGCTGCACATGTATGGGATAGCACATACAGTTAGGATGTTTAAAGATAGGCTTTCTTTGTGGAGGGCTTATTCAGCAATGCATTTATCCCCGTGGCTTCCTTCAAGTATAAATGTAGAACTGCTGATAGAATGAGGTGGTATAATTCTTCAACAGGCATTCTTCTTACCGCAGGGGAAGATTACAGAAGTAATGGCAATACCTTTACTACCAATGTGGGCAAATCTGGAAGATGAAGGGATATTTTTCTGCTTCTCTGAGCCTCAGGGTTGGAGGAATACATTCCATGTGAGATACAAGATGGGAGAAAAGCAAAAATTGTTCAGAAGTGTCTAGAAGTCAATTACCAGTTTTGAAAAATGGTTATTTGGGATTTTTATATAGTGTAGCATAAGATTTGGATTACTACTTGAATTACATCAGTAAGTCACAACCAAAGTAAGATGATTGGATCAGTAGACTTTGGTGAAACTTCACCTGTGTAACTCCCACTAATTCAATGGGCTTTCTCTAAGCTCAACATATTTGAGTAGAATAAGGAATAGTGACAAAATAATTCTACCACCTCATTTCACCTCAGTTCTTCATTTATACGTGAAGGAAGCCATGGTGGTAAGTGCTATGGGGAACAAACCTTCCAGAAAGAAAGCTTGCTTTGAATCAGTACATACTACTGGATTTCAGCCATCTAAAAGCTTAATTGTGTTCATGGAACTTCCAGGAGCAACAGCACATGTTCTTATGCCAGAAAATAAGGGAGAAGCTAGAAAGCAACCTTGGTGGTGTGGTCTACAGATGATTCCAGGACCATGCATGACCCATCGCTGTTGTATTAAAACCATCCAAAATACCACACAATTGCACAACTTGCACAGCTATCAAATTCCTTCTTCCCACAAACCAATGCAAGTGTTTTGCTGCTTTGATATTCGGTCATGTGAGGTGTACCCACCCCTCCAAACTAAACATTCTTATATGTAGAAAACATTAAGGAGGCAATACCCGCTCCTTGAAATACCAGATTGTTACATGCAGATAGTTGCTTACACAGGAAAGCATTTTTAAACATTCAGTCATGAAGATGGCTGAGGACCACTTAGTGATGTCCTACATCAGGAGGGTGGGATATAAATCCACAAATAAATAAATAAATAAATAAATATAAATAAGATCATCTGCAAAATAAAGTGGTTTACCTGGTACTCTGCCAACTCATGCTGTATGATACATAGACTTGCTACTGAACGGTGGATACCCTGTGTTGCCGTTACTCAAATAGTGTAACTTTTACAGGCAAATTGCTGAACATTAAGAAATCTCTGTAGTCCTCATCTGTTGCACCCCAAGTCATGTGACTCAGTATGCAACAGATAATGCCTATGGGGATTTCCCATCTTATAAGAATTCATGGCCAATTTTTATGCCATTTGCATCACTGTGAAATAGGATTTCAGCCAATATTGCAAAATTTGGTGAGAATTTTGACCAGATTTTGAAATTTTATTCTCTTGTGAGAAGGGATTTATCTACATTATTTGTTTTTCTCAGAACTCACACTAAAGAATGTCAATCGCAGCTCTTTTTCAGAGATTCAGTGGTCCTCAGCCATCTCCATTTATAGGAATCCATTTAAACAATTTGAACAACTATCTCCTTGAATGCACAATTAGATATACTCAGATGACCATATAGTGTTACTGTCAGGACATTCACACCAGAATGTTTAAAACAAATCTGTTTCAGTAGCAATGGTGGTTCACACTAAATGTTGATTCTTTGTGACACATATTCATTGTTTAGAGATATACACTACCATTGTTAAACACATGTATATGCATTAAGGTAAAGGTAAAGGTTTCCCTTGCTCGAAAGCCAGTCGTATCCAACTCTAGGGTGCAGTGCTCATCTCTGTTTCTAAACCAAAGAGCCAGCGCTGTCTGCTTCTGCAGACGTTTCCGTGGTCATGTGGCAGGCATGACTAGACACACCGGAGCGCACGGAATTCTGTTACCTTCCCACTGAAGTGGTCCCTATTTATCTACTTGCAATTTCTTGCTTTCGAACTGCTAGGTTGTCAGGAGATGGGACGAAGATGGGAGCTCATTTCCGTCCTGCAGTACTCAGGAATCGAACTGCTGACCTTCCGCTTCGCAGTCAGCATCTTAGCCACTTGAGCCACTGCAGTCCAATATGCATTGGAAAGTGTTTTTCTTTAATAAAAAAATATAACCCTGCTTAATATACAGCTCTCATGACAGTTTATCATTATTAGTATACATGGCAGTTTTAGAGTAACACACACCACTCACACATAATCCTACTTAACCACCACCACCACCACCCACTCAACCACATACACACCGAATAAAGACTGAACATTAATGTCTGGGCAATTCTGGTGTTGATCTTTTTACAATACATACCTTTCCCACCATTTTGGTCCTGGTGTGGCCTGCAAAAAATACTAATTTCTAAACTTTGGCCTGATAAAATTACTCCCTCCTTTGTTACAGGATATTATTAAGGAAATATGTTCATTCATTATGTAAAAATTGCCTTTATATAGTATCTACATCAGCCCAATTGTTAGTGTTACTTTACAGTGTGAATCCATGCAAAGATGTCTATCAAAGTGGCCTATATTGACAGTAAGTTGACACAATATATTAATCGATATTCAGAAACCAGGGAGATATATCATGGTGCTTTGTCATGAAATAAAATATCAGACATACAAGCCTTAACAGGCACTCAGATCAATATGGAACAGCCATGAAAGTAGCAAGAACCACACCACTGTCAGAGGTGGTAATTTGGTCAGGCTTATTTTTTACAGAATATCATCAATAAATAACTTGGACAAACAACTTTCTTATAATTTGTTGAACAAAAATAAGATCTGGTGCACTGGTGTTTTTATCACTAGATATGTGGAGTACAAAAAGGGAAATTAAAAAATTAATTACTTGCACAGCTGATTTCAATAGCTCTTCATGCTGAAGTATGCTGTATATACTGGGGCTTCTGTTATAAATTTGTTTAGCAGTGGGCCTCTCAATAAAAAAGCTATATTTGTTGAGTAAGATATTATATAAATGTTTTTCCCCACAATGTCATAATTTAGCTATTCCATAGGTGTGCATTAATGTGCCTCCCTCACCAGTTTAGAGGGGTACTCAGTATAAAAGTGTTTGAGACTGAAAAGCTTCACTCAAAATTGAAAGCAGACCAAGAAACATTTACACAATAACTCAGAGTAATGTAGTACACAGGACACAAAAGTGGCTGACCTATGGAAAGTAAGAACATGTTGCATATGAAAAAAGTAGCTTTATCTTTCATGTTTTATGTTTTCCCCACATAAAATAAGTATTTATTTATGAATCATACAGTACTTGAGAAAGTAAAGACAATATATCACTGAATTTTCAAGAAAGTGTTGTTTAGGTCTATTTATCATCATCAAGCAGAAGTGACAAAGAGAGGATAAACTCAGTGTTCAATTTATGCTGACATCTTATCTTTGTTTGTTGCATTTGGCAATGGAGCTACCAAAAAAAAAAAAAAATGTAACTGGTGGTCCTTTCCCTCCACATCAAAGAGATAGTCTCCTTAGCATTTTTTAATGGATATAAACTGAGGTACACAGAAAGAGCCTCCTCAAAGATTGTGGTGGTTTGAAACCACAATTGGGAATACCCTGGTAATGGCAACCTTGCATTGCTGGCTAATCTTTCTCACACTAGGTCAGGCGAAAGGAACTGCAGAATGAACTCATCAAAAGGTGCCTTCATTTTGGTAATTTCACATCTGGCCTAGACACGGAAGAAGAAGATTAATATAAACTGGGCCTCATTTAATAAGATAGCTAGTCTCCAGTAATTGGTTAGATCAGGGCGCACGTTGACTTTAAAGCCTCTCTCCTGTGCTCCAAGATGCCAAATATCAAATGCCACTGGAAAAAAGTTATGGAAATTCACCTCAGAGATCTTCAGTGATGGGGAGATTGAATCTTAAATCACAACTCCTGGGTGAAAGGCCACAGAAATTTCAGTATTGGTTGTCCTTCCTGAGTAAGAATTCTACCTATGAAGGACAGAGTGGTATGCTAGAGGCATGATGGTTGGTGGGCAATGAAAGAGGAGACAGGCTTCCTCTTTTATTCCATTTTATGAATTTACAGTGATTTAATTGCATGAAAGGTCTCGTTCAGAGGGTTGTTAAAGTCATATGGCTCATTCCACCATACCTACTGGCTATTATGTGAGTTCCTTTGATAATCAAACATGAAAGGAATGTTATGTTTCTGCCTGCAAATTAGCAGTAATAAGACATATTGACCCTAAAGTGCAGTGGTGAAGTTAAGAATCCTGTTTGGAGCAGATTAGTCCTTTACAACAAATGTTCTTGAAAATGTGTGCTCCTGTTAGCAGCCAGCAATCTCAGTAAGTAAGAAGAGCAAAATAATAAGGTTGATGTCAAAGTTTGAAAGACTAAAAAGAGAGTTTGCTGCATTTTCTTCCTTTCTAATGAAAGAAATAAGCAATAAAACAATCCCACGTTTATGATGAAACATTTACCGTAGCTGGTTTCTTCTATTTTTTCTTTTTTACTCAATTACTTCAATCTTTTAAAAGCTGTAAATATGCAATTGCTGTAAGTACACTGCAGCCCACTTCTTAAAGAATTTGTTTAAGGTATGCCAGGTTTTAAAGAAGTTCTATCAAGAACAGACAACATGCTCAGCCATAAATGCTGCTACTTCATCATGTTTCTGAGGATCTGCATAAGAAACTAAGAGTAGTTTCTTATTCAGATCAAGATCCTTCTTGATCATAGTCAAGTATCCCCTATCTTAAATTTATTCTGTTATTTTCAGCTTAGTGTTTGAGCCTATCAAGATATTTTTTTATTTTTTCTGTCTTCCAGGATATTGGCTATTCCACTTAATCTTGAATCATCTACAAATTTGATAAGCATTCCCTGCACCCCTCATCCAAGTCATTAATAAGAATGTTGAAAGTACTGGACCCAGGACTGAACCTTGTTATACCCCACTTGGTACCTCCTCCCAGCTTCAGAAGGAGCCATTGATAAGCACCCTCTGACCATGATTCTATAACTAACAGTTGATCCATCCAATCAACACTTAGTTACTCTGCTAATCAGAATATCATGGGACATTTTGTAAACAGCTTGGTTGAAGTAGAAATATATTACATTTGCAGCATTTCCAGTCTTCCAGTTTGGCAGGATTTGTTCCTGAGAAATCCCTGTTTTGACTGTTAATGGAAGGCTGACAGAGTTTTGTTCATTAGACAGGATCAGCTTTATCAATGGGAAGAAAGATTGCATATTAAGCAAACAGACCAGGTACATACAGTGGTACCTCATACAACAATTTTAATCTGTTCCATGGGGCTCGTTGTTGCACAAAACAATTGCTATATTATACATGCATCGTATAGCGATTTTCCCTATGGGATGAATCGTACAATTTTTTATTTTTTTTGCTAAGTGGTTTTTTCCATTGAAAAATTGTTGTACAATTTTTTCCATAGGGAAAATTGTTATGTGAGATGCCATTTCCCCCCAAACCTAATTGTTATACGATTTCGTTGCTATACGGGGTGATTGTTGTATGAGGTTCCACTGTACTTCTCTGCCAAATGCCAAGTCCCACCAGCAACATGGCTGGCTGTTAACGCTATTACAGCCTACAATATGATAGAGCCAGTTTTACCATTAAGCAAACAATTAATGAAAGTTAATATTTACAAATATTTTTTTAACTTATTGTTCCAAATTCCCCATGTAGCTAGATGCTATTACAGTTTTTAAAGTAACTATTTTCCAGCTTCGTAGAAGTATCTAAATTATGTCTTTTTCATTCAACTTTTTTGAAAAATGAATGCCACACACAGGCTTGTAACACAGAATATCCACTTTCCACCCAGTTCATCATCACTTTGATATCCATGACAGACACAAGGTAACTGTATAGTGCAGATGTGTTGTGTTTATCCCAGAAGTGTTATATTTACACACCACAGTAGTTTTTATTGGAAAAATATAACCAGGCATGATTCTCCTTTTAATGTCATTTGTTTCAGTACTCAGATACTTTCATTAACTTAACTACATACCCCACCAACCACCACATACCTCAGCATTCCTGAAGCTGCCTTTTTCTTCCAGTGGTTTTCTTTGTTTGACTGATTACATTTTTTATACTATGAGCAAAAGGATGAATTCCGTTGGTTGTAGCAGCAAAACTGTAATCAAAACATATCTAACTGTATTTCCAGGAAGTTATATATTTCTTCATCTAAAGATAAACTTGATAAGACAATATACTGTACTATGAATTCATAAAGTTGTCAGAAGAAACCATAATGAATTATCTATTGCTTCCATGAGGACTAGAAATGCCTTTTAAAAATGAAAACCTAAAGATCCTATTATGGTAATACAATGTCTCAAGAGTTACTATAGTCTGATTAGCTCTGCACTTGCAGTAAAATGACCAACTACAAGTTACTAATTATTACATTAGTAATTAGGATAATTGAATTGCTTAAATTATGGAATTTCTGTCTAGGGAGGTGTTTTTATTTTTTGCATTAAATTACCTAATAATATAGAGTCACTATCTCTACTTCTGGAATATAATCTATAAATAAAATTAATTAATTGTTTAATTAACTAGTTTAACTAGCCTAATTGTAAACCTCTTCTAAATAATAATATAACATAATGAAAAGTTTGTACTCCATCCATTATTGAGGGTTTGCCTTCATGAGAAAAATAATGTCTAACATAACAGATCTTTTGATGCACATTTTAGACGATGTAACTTTAAACACAAATAATTTAAACTTCACATTTCTAATTGATTTTTCTTCTCGTTTTCCAGTTCAAAACATTCCTATGATAATTTCCACCTTTCTACCAACAAAATAGTTAATGTATATAACAAAAGCAAAGATGCATAAATAGATGGACTGCTTCCACCTCCTCTCAGAGTTACTGACCAGTAAGCTTTTGTTATTAGGTAAGAATTTTGCACAGAGTAGTAGAGATGGATATTCAAGAGGGATTTTTGAAAACTATTTTTCCGATATCTAAAATTTTCTTCCTATTAAGCTGCTTCTGACTTATGCTGACCCTATGTTTGAGTGATCTCCAATATGTTGTCCCCAACAGCCCTCATAAACCTAAGCTTGTGACTTCCTTTAGGGAGTCAGTCCATCTCAGTTTTCCTCTTTTTCTATTTCCTTCAATCTTTCCCAACATTATTGTCTTTTCCAGAGAATCTTGCTTTCTGATGATATACCCATAGTAGGAGATCCTCCTCATTTTTGTCTTCAGAGACCATTCAGGCTTGATTTGCTCAAGGACCCACCATTTTGTCTTCCTGGCAGTCCAAGGTATCTACAAAGCTTTCTTCAGCTACAAATAAGTCCATTTTTGTCAGCTTTCTCTACTGTCCAGCTTTCATACCTATACAGGTACATTGTGATTAGGAATTCCAGAATGTGGGTGGTCCTGAACTTGGTCTCTAGTGACATATCCTTACCCTTGATGATAATGTTCAATCCCTTCATTACTGCCCTTCCCAGTCTAAGTCTTCTTCATATTTCTTGGCTTCTGTCTCCATATGAACCTACAATTGTAACAATGTTTCAAAATCTTTCACTATTTTTATTTCTTCATTGTCAACACTAAAGTTATGCAGTTCTTCTGTAGTCATGATTTTTGTCTCCTTAATGTTTACATGCATTCCTGATTTAGCACTTTCTTCATTAACTTTCATTAAAAGTCAATTCAAGTTATTGCTGTCTTCTACTAGTAAGAGGCTGTCATCTATATATACTGTATAAAAGTATTGATGTTCCTTCCATCAATTTTCACACCTCCTTCATTTGAATCTAGTCTGACATTCTGTATGATATGTTCTGCGTACAGCTTGAACAGATAAGCCAATAAACAGACATATATAGAGAGAAATAGAGATTTATATAACACAGAGAACAGTACCTCACTACTTGATAAAAGGTTACCACTTGTCAATATTCCCCTAGTGGATCTATTTGAGCTTTCCTCCCACTAATAGTCTCTGAAATTAGGTGGTGGAGGAGGTAGTCTGGAGTATTGTTGTAAGGATCACAGGAGAGGAAACAAAGATTGAACCTTAATTCCTGCTCCAAGCTGGAATTATCACTTCCATGGGGAGTGGAGGGAATAGAGAAAATTCATCACCAGAAGAAAGGGTGAAAGAGAGAACAAAGTAATACACGATACAGATTTATCTATATGTGCATATAATAATTTATAGAGAAAGTATTATCATTTACATGGAAATATAGGACATTTTAGCTGTGGGGAGGACTGTGATCCAATGAGCTGCAGGCCTGCTCAGATGGCTGTCCAAGTGCTTCCTCTAAATGGGCAACTTCAAGACCCTGGACTCTTTCTTAGGTTCTTTTATTCATAATCTTCCTGAGAAAGACCACAATAATTTTAACAGTCCACAACAAACTAAAACAATACTTTTTTTCTGCCCCTCCTTTTTCTCTCCCCCACCCCCAGGCTAGTTTATATTGTTAAATTCTGAAGACAGAATTAAAGATAAAGTTGTCTCTGAATAAAGTTGTCTGGTGAGT
Organism: Bradypodion ventrale; assembly: GCA_035047345.1. Taxonomy (NCBI): domain Eukaryota; kingdom Metazoa; phylum Chordata; class Lepidosauria; order Squamata; family Chamaeleonidae; genus Bradypodion; species Bradypodion ventrale. The sequence goes on along the minus strand of JAWDJE010000004.1, from coordinate 144,040,611 downwards.
TAGGCATCTGATTGCAAAGCCAGAGATTGGGAATTAGTTTCATCACTGTGCATCCCAGAAGAGCCAGTTTGTGTGTCCTTGGGCAAGCTGCAACGCTCCCTTCTAACTACTTAGAAAACCCAGGAAAGAGTCACCATATGTCAAAATTGATCTGATGGCAGCAAGTCAGAATTGACATGATGGCACACAATTATTAGAGAAGGCAGAGAAATTACCCAGGTCAATAGCCTTTGCTTTTGGATTTCCTGTGATGTCACAGCACAAAGAGACCAAGGAGAACTGTTGAGCCAAGAAAGTCTTTTATCTTCAAACCTTACCAGATTCCAGCCCTTGAAAGAAAGGAACACCGCCTGAGGGAGCATCCCAAAGGGCAGTGATTTGTCCCCCCCCCCCAGGGAGGAGGACATGATTTCATGTGCTTTCGGCATGTGGTGAGGAGGGAGGGGCCATGCCCTGTTTAAGGGACAGCCCTTCTCTACCTCACCCTTCCTAAACTAGGCAGGACGAGGTTCATTGCTGCCTACCGCTGCTGCTCCCTTTTGCTTTTGCTTTCTGCCTCATGGAGCAGTCCCTTGCCCTGTTGGGGGTGCTGAGGCTTTTGGTGAACTGCTGGTCCCTGCTGGTCTGCTGGTGACAGACAGTGTGCTCCACCACTGCACCATGGGTGGGCAAGGGTTTTCCCCCAACAGTTTTCTGACAACTCCGGCTAGCACTTCTCACCACCGCACTCAGTGCGGGTGTCGGATGTGATCTCGACTGGGTCAGCATCTGTCCATCCCTCTCCCATTGGGGGTGGGTGGGTCAGGGGACCCTGCACACCTCTCCTTGCTGGGAGGGTTCTCCTCTGGGACCATGTAAAAAGGAATCCAGTCGTTCGATCCCTTCAGGACAGCCTTTCATCTTTCTTTGCATTTCTGGGTGAGTATGCTGTTTAATACCAGCACATGGACACAATTTCTATTCCCTCCATGGCCCTAGGTTACTCTGTCCCTGCATTTTACCACACCCTGTGTTCTACAAGTCTTTTTCTGGGTGGATACCATGGGGCAGGGCTTGTGACGACACTGCCTGTTGGTAGTGAGCCTATGTGTGGGTGCCAGGGGATGCTGGGGCATTTTTGGCACCCTCTTCTTGCTGTACCAGTTCAGCCAGTGAACCTCCCTGTGCCATGCAGGCTGGGTTGCTACCCAGTGGCTGGAATGGGGCTTATTCAGGCTCATCATGCTAATATGCCTTTCAACCATAGTTCTCTCTCATGAATTCCCAGGTGCATGCCGGGGTGGGCCCCCATGGTGCTGGGCTCACATGCGTTTCTCTGCCCTGAACATTTGTGCCCACACAGATGCTGGGTGACCCCCACCTCCACCGTTCCCAAGTCTGACGCTCTCCCCCGCCCCTGGTTGGGCATCTTCAGGCATTGGTATGCCACCTGTAGGATGATAAGAATTATGTGGGATTCATGTGAGTGTTTCGTGGTGAGCACTGTCGTCACGGGGTCTGACCATGGTCTGGTGTCCGTAGGGCTGCAAGTTCTTCTTTCTGAGGTATCAGGGTTCATCTTCCTTCCCCCTACTGCTGCTGGCTAAACAAAGTCTTGGTTCACTCCTTCCATCCTTATGTGTGGGACAAACATGTACCCAGCATGTTTGAAAGCACATCTACCTATTCCTCCAACTCCCCAGTTCCTGCACTTACCCCATGGGGTGGTTTCTTTGTGATATTTTAAAGCTCAGTGGTGCTGGTTTTACACTACCTTACCACAGCCGGGGGGTCCAGTATTGGGCAGCCTGCATGGCCTGGTCGTGTCTTAGTTTAGCACAGTCCACTTTGTTGAGTCACACTCCGGGCAGTTTAAAATTAAAATAAATAAATAAATAAACTTCTTCCCTATTGACTGCCAGCTCTCCTTGGTTGCTCCCCCCCCCCAGTTATCGTCTTTCTTCCTCTTTTAGGCTTGCACTGATCGGCGTGTGGTCTACCTGGCAGTGGCCTGTCTGTTTGCCGAAGGTTGGGGGATGGTGATCATGCACCCAATATCTGTATGGACTGGCCAGGATTTACTGCCTGATGGTTTCCACCTCATGGAGTTGGGGCTGGATATGCTGTTGGTGGACTGCAGGGCCAAAGTCTTTGGTCTGGGTGGGTTGGGTGGCCTGTAAGGTATGGGTCGCCCGTGTGGCAGGTAGCACTTATTGACAGGTGCATGCCCATCCATGGGTCAGAATCATCAAGGGGTAACCCACAGCTGGGACGCACAAATGGTATGCTTGGCCTCCTGGCTGGGGGGGGGGGTAACCCAATGGCTGGCAATGAGTGATGGCTGCTGCAGTCCGGGCCGGCTGTGGAGCCTTGCTTGTCAGTTATCTGAACATGGGGCTGGGTGCGAGTGCTGTGTAATACGCATCTGGTTGGGGCATGCGTTGAGTGGTATCCATCAATGCCGCTGGACCATTTTGTTTCTGATCCACGCTACGCTGGCCCCTGCTGCAGTATGTTGATGATATATGTCAATAAAGTTCCCTGTTTGTGAGAGCTATAGTAAAAAAAAAAGTTTCTTTTAAACTCTGTGTAGAATGTTCCTGAAAAGAGTAGAAGAAGAGGGGTGGTAATGATGTGAAAGAACTGTACAAGCAACTTGAAATATACTTAGAAATCAAAGCAAAAATAATAAAAGAAAGAATGATAGACATATTTGAAGAAATGTGAAGCAAAAAGAGCACAATTCTCTTTTCCTGAGCTCAACATCTCCCATATCTGTGTTTCAAGTTCTGGTACTTCAGAAAGACCAAAAGTGGGTCTTTGAGGTCTACTGCAATCTACAATATGACTTTATCTATTTATTAAAAAGGAGAAATAAATGAAGTGCAGATAAAACTGATAACTGCAGGTGACAACATATTAAATCAACTATACACTTCAGGGCAGCACATTATATGCGGAAAAAGCAACAACATTTTACAATAACCATTCCAATGCTGAAAAAAAAATCAAGCTACCAGACTTGCTTTATTCCTGGATATTTCATCCCATCACCAGACTAAGGGCTCTGAATACTGGAGGCATGCTGAATATAAAGGTCACCCAGAAATAGCCCCCCCCCCCCACTGGGGCCTCATTTTAAATCAGAAAAATACTAAGAGGTGTCATTCAGGCAAACAACATTGGGAAGAAAAGCACTGATTGGAGGAATGGAAATCAGAATACAAAATTGATCCACAGTTAAGCTGCTGCTTGAAATATGCAGACTCAAAATAGCAAAAGTCATTTTTGTCTAGCATTGCAGATACCGATAAACACAGAGTAAAAATAATATAAAATGAGAGTGCAGTCATAGTCACAATTTAAGTGATAGCAAATGCATGATAGGCTTATCTCCCATGGTTAAGTAATTTCCTGATGAGATAAGGGAGATTGACCCATCATAATGTATCCACAGGAGGAGTTCCATGTAGCTTCAATTATTGCAAGAAAACCATAGCAAAAGAGTGGGCTACAAAATACTTGATTCAATCTCTCCTTCTCTCTTTGTCAATGTTCCTTCTTTTTAATTTTAATCCACATATGTATAGGTTATGTGGTTAAACCTATTTTGTATCTTAGAAAAATGAGTCCATGTATATTTAAATAGGATAAGTAACAGATTACATAACATGTTTATTAATCTGAGTAATTCTGTTGTGAAATTATCACTATTACTGCAGTATAATTAATTACTAGGATAACATTTTTCCGTGTCTCAATTTAGCAAATGAACTCAGTACTTATACTGAGCATATAAGCAATCAATTAAAAAACTATTGCCAGTGTGCTTAAACTTTAGTATATATTCATTCTACTACAATTCTCAATCACAAATTAAAGTATGGAACAGTGGCATTGATACTCATATTCCTAACTCCTCTTCCACTTGTCCTAATCTTAGATGTTTGGTGTAATGCCCTGCTCACTGGCTTGGCCAAATCATTATTCATCCAGAAACCAGGACACAGAAATATAATATGTTACCTTATTACTCCCCCACCCAACTGGTTTACAGCAGGAAAAAGCCTTCCCATTAGTTTTACATTCTCCAGAAAGTCCAGTGAACAACAGGGAATAAGAGAAATAGAAAATAACCAGCAGAAAAGAGAGGGAATGGGTGAGTTACCCCACCTTCCTGTAGCCCTTGACAGATGAATCTGAGAGAAAGTGACTCTTAGCAGAGCAGAGACATTTCTCCACCACAATTTAGAGAATCAGAAATGCTAGGCCAAATAGAGCCATCATGCTCTAGACCAGTGGTTCCCTGTGGGATCCGCACACACAATTGGCATACTGTCCCTGACAGAACCCCGGTAATGGGTGATCACCTCATTGCCAAGGGTTCCTGAAGGGACAGAAATTGGGGGAGCGGAATATTAGATAGAGTTTAATTCATCAATAGCTGATCTGACAAACTGCTCAGACAATGGGAAGCTAATGACTAACTCGCTAGGTGCGTAATAGGCAATCTCGCGCCTGCGGATTACCTTTAAGCCCTAGAACCAATACCAGCCACATGTTTACCCCGGATAACACGGAACAATGTATTTCCCCTGCCGTTGATTAAGTTAGTTAATTAACTTCCTGTGTAGACTTCCCCAATTAACTTGTGTAAACACGGAGTGTGAGTTCTGCAGATCGCAATGCTTTTCCATGCATCCTGTACATGATAAATACTAATGATTTGCCTTCCTTAAATCACTGGTCTTCGCTCCATCTTGCCTCGTGTCTCATTGCTTGACCAGTCTCCTCCGGGACCCAACAGCCGCTTCGCGGTTCCGATCCAGCTTGCGCAACCCGCTTCGCGGCCCAGATCCAGCAGTTCCCAACATGGAGTCCATGCCCCACAGGTGGATTTCAATTCCCAGAAGCCTAAGTCAATACATTGGCTGATCAGTGCTTTGGGGAAATGACTTAGCGGAAGTCCAAAAACCAAAGGATGGGAAACACTTCTTTAGACAGTCATGATAAAAAAAAATGTTTCGAAACATTGGGATTTAATTATTTAATAAAACAATTATCACCCTCCCTCATTTTATTTATAATAGTAGATGGCTACTTAAGGGCTATTCAATTAATCATGATGAATTGATTCACAATTCAAGATAGTCTAATGTTTGGAGGTAATCCAAAACAAGGCTATTCAGAAGTAAATTGAATTAATTTCAATAACACTTGTTTGTTAGTCTGTGCATTTAGGGGTGGATTTCATACAATATGCTAAACTTCATCTAGCACTAGTAAGATCAGGAATTTGACCAGGAGTGGGAAATGACCTCTTTAGATTCCAGACTGAGATTTATATGTCATAATAATAAATATGCCTCTATATCTCTTTGCTTCTCATAGTAATTGTTCTAGTTTTGTTTTCTTTGTTCTTTTCGGCATTTTAATGTTGTCTCCACTTTTATATTATGCTAGCTAGTCAACCTTTAACTTATTTTACCTAAGTAATTTCGTTATGAGAAAAGTTTGTATCATAGTCTTACAACCTCATTTGGCCACTTCTAAAAAGCTGGATAGAGAACACAGGAAATAATAAAAGTCAATAAAAGCAATAGAGAAGGAAGACAATCTATAGGACATACTGAGGGAAATGTTAAGAGTGTCATAACATGTCCACTGGCATAGTATGCAAATCTTGTTAGGTGGTGCTGAGTGGCTTCTGAACTTTTCACTGGGAACAGACAAGTAATCAAAAAATACCATGAGCACATCTCAGTTAACCATCCAAAAAATTAGGCGCCAGAGAGGGGAAGTTCCACAATGATCAACTGGCATAATTTTGAGAATGGACAGCCAAAGAAAAGAAGACACACCATCTTTCACATACAAGGAATTGATTTTCTATGCATTTTTATTCTCACAGACTTATACTAGGAGGAAAAAAATAAGGGAGAAGAGCACCATGGTCCCAATAGATGAATCCTGCTCTGAAAATAACCTCAAACATCTTGGGCTACAGGTGGCTGAAGGGTAGGCCATGTTTGTTGAGTCTGGATCATTGAGGGAAAGGGTAGAAGGAACCTCAGGCTGAGAGAGCAGATGAACTGTGTCCTTGAGTCAGATTACAAGGCAGGCCCTAACATTTAAAAACAACAACATGGTTAGGCTCAATAGATCTAACACCTATTGCTATCTGCACTGAAATACTCTTTGCAAGCAAAAGTATCCTTGTGAGCAGAGCCCTTCTCCTGAGAAGGGTTTTTGACAAAACAGCTGAGTCTAGGGATATGAGGCAGAGGTTAGAGAGATCAGTTTAATTATTGCCATTCCATCTTTAATTGTATTGCCCCAACCACAGGCGGGGAGATAAAGGGAGTCTCCCAAGGACCGGGAGACTCCAAAAACGCTGCCACCATGAGCACCGCGTTCTCCCCACCCCAACCACCGGCGGGGAGATAAAGGGAGTCTCTCAAGGACTGGGAGACTCCGAAAATGCCGCCACCACGAGCGCCGCATTCTCCCCATCCCAACCACCGGCAGGGAAGATAAAGGGAGTCTCCTAAGGACCAGGAGACTCCGAAGACGCCGCCACCATGAGCGCCGCATTCTCCCCGCCCCAACCACTGGCGAGGAGATAAAGGGAGTCTCCCGAGGACCGGGAGACTCCGAAAACGCTGCCAGCATGAGCGCCACGTTCTCCCCGCCCTTATCACTGGCGGGGAGATAAAGGGAGTCTCCCAAGGACCGGGAGACTCCGAAAATGCCGCCACCGTGAGCGCCGCATTCTCCCCGCCCTTATCACTGGCGGGGAGATAAAGGGAGTCTCCCAAGGACCGGGAGACTCCGAAAACACCGCCACCATGAGCGCCCCTCCCCAATCATTTCCCTGGAGGAGAGGACCCTCTCCTTTGGCCCTGGGGCCAGCCACACCCCACTTCCCTTGCTGGCCCAGATTTGGAGCCAAGGAGGGGCAGATCCTGCCCAACGGTGTGCATGTAGAGCACCCACCATTTCCTAACGAGCCCCTCCCCCACCTTCATTTACCTGACTGGAGGAGGGGCAAGCTCTGCTCAAAAGGGGTGGGGTGGGCAATCACCTGAAGGAAGCATGTCCTGTATCCAAGGGCATCCCTGGTCTGCAGGGAGGAAGATAGGGGGACACAGACACCCCCTCGCCAGGCTGGTCCCTGCCCCTCCCCAGTTTAGGAGAATGCGAGCGCCGCATTCTCCCCACCCCAACCACCGGCGGGGAGATAAAGGGAGTCTCCCAAGGACCGGGAGATTCCGAAGACGCCGCCACCGCGAGCGCCGTGTTCTCCCCGCCCCAACCACTGGCCGGGAGATGGCAGGACATTGTGCCTCCTAGTTCCTTTGTTGTCCAGGAGGTTGGCAAGGGAGCGTGTAACTGTGACATTTTTGTGGCGGTTTTCTACTTCATCGGGACATTTGGGGGATTATGAGTATTGGGATACTGCTGCTTTGTGACTGTATCGTTTCTAGGATGTATTTATTTTATATTATTGTAATTGTATTTCTATCATCTTGTTGTTCAATGATATTGTATTTTTTATATATGTTGTAAGCCGCTTTGAGTGGCACTTGTGCTAGGAAAGCGGGATAGAAATTAAACATAGTAATAATAATAATAATAATAATAATAATAATAATAATAATAATAATAATAATAATAATAATAATAATTTATACTTTATATTGTGATTAATTCATGTTTATTACTGAGTATTGATTATTGTATTGAATTTACTTTTCATGTTTCTTTATTACTGTATTATTATATTGTATGGTATTTACATGTTGTAAGGCCGCCTTGAGTCAGCTTCGGCCAAGAAAGTGCAGGATATAAATTTATTATTATTATTATAAGCCTCAATCCTGGGCAGGGAGGTTTGCTGGAAACAAGGTCTTCTTCTGGCTGTAGGTATTGTTAGACCCTTCCATGGAGATAGATCATGTTTCTGCTTGATGCTGGCCTGCTTTTGAGTATGCCTTCCGATCAATACCTGTCAAGTATCCTGTTTTCCCAGGAAAACCCCTTATTTTTACCCCTCTTCCTGCCCCTCCCATTTTATTAATTTCCCCGTAATATCCCTCATATTTTTTTTTAAAAAAAAATCCTGACAGGAGCCCTCACAGGTGAAGCTGCAGTATGTTTTTCTGGCCACCAGAGGTCACTGTGTGGCTTTTTGCTGGTGGAAGGGGAGAGCGAGAAGGTGGTGGGGGTGTTCTGTAGTTTCTCTTTCATTTCCCTTCCCTGCCACATGGTCATGGAGGCTTCATTTTTGCTGCTGCTGCTGTTCGGAGCCATCATGGGACGGGAGTCTACTCTAGAGGTGAGCGATATTTCATATATGCAGGGGCAAATCAGTGAGAGACTTCTCTCTCTCATGCTTTATTGAGCTGTTTCTGCATTGTTTCCATTTCTTTTCTAGAGTTAACTTGGGAGGGGGGCGTGGGGGATGTTGCTTGATCACTATGTGTGTGTGTGTGTGTGTGTGTGTGTGTGTGTGTGTGTGTGTGTGTGTGAGAGAGAGAGAGAGAGAGAGAGAGAGCACCCCACCTTTTAACAAACCATCTGGAGGGATATTAACTCCTCAGCTGCTGGGAGGCTTGGAAACTACAGAGGTTGCTTTTTACTTCTTTACCAATTCCCTTCCTTAAGCTGGATCCGACATTCTCAGGTGCTGGTGCTTCAACTGGTTGCAGTGAGGAACAAATAGATTGGTTAATTTGGGGGAATTAATCCCTTGCTCCTCCACCCTAATTGGGGGGGGGGGAGTGTCTAGTCATGTGCAGGGCTAGTGCATTAAAGCCAAGCTGCTTACAAGCAGTTGGTAACCCTAGGGGGCTGGTTTACTATTCTGCATTTTCTTTGCTTCCTAGGAAAAAAATAATTAAAAATTTGTAAGGTAAAGGTAAAGGTAAAGGTTTCCCTTGCTCGAAAGCCAGTCGTATCCAACTCTAGGGTTCAGTGCTCATGTCTGTTTCAAAGCCAAAGAGCCAGCGTTGTCTGCGTCTGCAGACATTTCCGTGGTCATGTGGCAGGCATGACTAGACACCAGAGTGCACGGAATGCTGTTACCTTCCCACCGAAGTGGTCTCTATTTATCTACTTGCAATTTCTTGCTTTCGAACTGCTAGGATGGCAGGAGCTGGGACAAAGATGGGAGCTCATTCCATCCTGCAGTACTCGGGAATCGAACTGCTGACCTTCTGCCTCCCAGTCAGCATCTTAGTCACTTAAGTCACTGAGTAAACAAGAAAGAAAACAAAACATAAGTCCCCCAAGAAGATGGGAAAAGGGTTCTTTGGCCCACACAGCTTTGTGCCCATTGCATCTACAATAGCATGTAGCCATCTTATTTTTGGCCACCCCCTTCTTTTGTCCTCCACCTTTCCCAGCATCAAGGCCTTCTCATTTGATGTCCAAAGTACTTTAGCGTCATTTTTACTATTTGACCTTTAATGAGCAGTCGTGATTGATTTCTTCTAGGATCGACCTATTTCTAACACCACATTTCAAAGGCATCTATTTTTCTGCGCTCAGCTTTCCTAATGGTCCAGCTCTCACACCCATACATTACCACTGGGAATACCATTGCTTTGACTATGCAATTTTTTGTTTGCAAGGTGATTCCTCTACTTTTAACTATGTTCCCCAGGTTTCTCATAGCTTGTTTCCCAAGCATCAGTCGCCTTTTTATTTCATGGCTGCAATCACCATCTGCAGAGATCTTTGATCCTAAGAAAGTAAAATCTGCCAGTCATATCCAACTCTAGGGTGCAGTGCTCATCTCCATTTACAGCCAAAGAGCCAGTGCTGTCTATGTTTGCAGACATTTTCATGGCCATGTGGGAGGCATGACTAGAGCCCAGCAAGTCACATTGCTATATTTGGCCAAGCCCACAGATTTGGCCATACCAACAGAGGGCTGTGGCAAAAATTTCCCTTATTTTCAAATCCAAAACTTGACAGGTATGTTCCGATCAACTTTGCCCAGAATGCTTGCATTTTTCATGGGCCTATTGGCTTAGATTTTGGATTGAGTTGGCTTGACTGAAATCTGAACAGCCTAAACGAGGAAAGAGAGGCTTTGCAGAGATAGGGCCTTGAGAGTGGCTGCTTTTACTATCATTCTTTCTGTGTTTATTTGCATCTCGATAAAAAGCCACACACATTTTAACAATTGTTTTTAAAAAGTAGACTCATAAATCAGAGAGGAAACATTCCAACTAATCCCAGCTAAAATAGACCAGTTTATTTATACAAGTGTCAGTTTAAAAAATCCAGTTAATTCATTGAGTGTATGTTATGTATGTTAACTGTGTTTTCTGACTGGAGCGGAATGTATCTTTTCTCATGTATCTATTCTTATGCAAATAAGTGGATCGAAAAATGTGTACACTATGTGGGCCAATGGGCTTGTTGTATTATTGTTACTGTTACTGTTTATAGGAGCGGAATGTATCTTTTCTCATGTATCTATTCTTATGCAAATAAGTGGATCGAAAAATGTGCACACTCTGTTAGCCAATGGGCTTGTTGTATTATTGTTACTGTTACTGTTTATAGTGTATATAAGTCCAAGTTTTGCCCCGTCCAAACTGTGTTCAAACCCCACTAATAAAGAGCTGAATTTCACTACTTCACTCATCTGCTTCTTCATTCCCTGAACACTAAACTGGCAACGAAGGTGGGATGGCATCCCTACACATCAGCAACATTGGCCCATTCGACCCAGCACATCTGTCTGCTGGCTGGCATGAGGGATGAAGATGCTCAATGACGCCTTATGCTCAGAAAGACGCTAACTTTCATGGATGTCCTAGAAGAGGCAGTAGCATCTGAGGCTGCATGGTCCGGGGTAAAGCTTTTCCGGCATCGCCACTCCACCACCAGTGCCACCAACTCAGCTGTGAAAGCTCAGCAAAGTTCACCTTCATCCTCCTCAGCATCGCCTGGTTCCACCTCTTCATCGGAGTCCAGCAACGCATAGGGAGAAGTCCGAATGGTCCAACGAAAGCACCGAAAGCACCGTGACGATCGGGAGAAGAAATTCCTTTGCAAGTGTGATGGCTGCGGAGCCCGGCATGACTGCAAGAAGTGCCCCTTCCGCACCACAGAATGCCACAACTGCGGGTGAAGCGGGCAGATTGCTAAGGTATGCCGACAGCGGAAGCAAAGACTTCCAGTGCCAGTGCCCAAAAAGAGTCATCACCACAACACGTCCATCACCAAAGTGTCACCCGAGCCTGAGCCGTGCCAAGTGGGCATTGTTGGTGAGTGTTTTTTCATGGACCTGAGCCTGCAGGATGTCCCCTTCAAGATGGAGGTGTATTCAGGTACTACCTTTTCCATAATCCCACAGCGGGAGTTTTTGAGAATTCCCCCTGCCTCTTGGCCCAAGATTAAATCCTTTAAAATTTCCCTCCAGGATGTGCAAGTTTGTCCTGGGGGTTGGTAATTTCTTGGTTAAATTCAAAAACATCTGCACCTCCTTGCCATTGGTTGTAGTTAAGCAGGGCACTAAATGTCTTACTGGGACCCAGTGGTTTATGCCCCTGGGAATCTGGCCTTCTGGCATCCACGCAATAGACGCTGACCCAATCCAGGATGTTTGTGATGCACATCCTGAGGTATTCAAAAAGGGTTTAGGTTTATACAAAGGACCCACTGTTGACTTTGAGCTTTACTCAACCATCCGGCCCATCCAGATGAAGCCACGCTGGGTACCCTTTGCTTTAAAGAAGATAGAAGCCGAGCTGGACAAACTGTTGGGGCAGGGTATCCTAGTGCCAGTGGACTCCGCAGAGTGGGAGACACCAATTGTGACTGCTTTGAAAAGTAATGAGGAGGTCAGGATATGCGCTAAGTACAAGTGTACCATCAATAAAGCTATTCGCCCGAACACATATCTTGTGCCCATGGTAAGCCACCTTCTTGCCTCCTTGCATGGAGGAAATTGCTTCGCAAAACTTGACCTTGCCCAGGCTTACCAACAATTAACTGTGTCTCCTGCTACTGCCATAGCCCAGATCATAGTAACACATAGGGGGGCATTTAAGTTAACTACACTACAATTCGGGGTCAATGCGGCCCCGGAATATTTCAATCTCTTGTAGAACGTATTTTGAAAGGGTTGCCTGGTGTCCTGCCATATTTTTTCAATGTCCTGATCACCGCTGTGGACACCGTCAAACTAGCGGCCAGGCTCGATCGAGTCCTTTCACGTTTCGAGAGGGCTGGTCTATGTCTCAGAAGAGACAAATGTGTGTTTTTGGCATGGGAAGTGGAGTTCCTGGGGTACTGCATTACACCCCAAGGTATCATGCCCTCTGACTCCAAGGTGACGACCGTGCGGAATGCACCCAGGCCGAAATGTAAAGCCGAATTGCAATCATTTCTAGGATTGTTAAGCTTCTATCACGCTTTTCTCCATCGCAATGCCTCAGTTGCTGAACCATTACATCTGCTTCTTAAGAAAGATACTGTTTGGCACTGGGGCCATTGCCAGGAGAAAGCGTTCCTAGAACTGAAAAGGCTGCTATCTTCGGATGTTGTATTAACTCATTTTGATCCTAACAAGGAAGTTGTACTTGTGTGTGATGCATCCCCTGTGGGGGTGGGAGCTGTGTCATGCCATGTACTAAGTGACAGGAGGGAAGCCCATATAGCATTCTATTCCCGTTCGCTCTTAAAGCCTGAAAAAAATTACGCTCAGACAGACAGGGAGGCATTGGCAATCGTGGCAGGCACTAAGAAATTCCACGATTACCTTTATGGAAGGCCTTTTACCATCGTAACTGACCACCAGCTGCTCCTTGGAATCTTTGTGAACGGGAAGTCCACGCCTCAAATTCTGTCCCCAAGGATGTTGCATTGGGCAATTTTTCTGAATGCATACAATTTTACTTTGGTGCACATGCCCGGCAAGAACATCAGCCCCGCTGATGCCCTGTCACGTTCTCCACTGCCAGGGGTCGGGGAAGCCGATTGTGAGATCGAAAGTGACCACCAGGTCCTCATGATTGAGGCATTCGACTCACCCCCAGTCGTCCCCTCAGATATAGCCAAAGCTATGGCCAAGGATGTAACATTGACTAAAGTAATGTCTTGGGTACAAAATGGCTGGCCTGTCTCTCCTCTAGCTGAGGAATTCAGAACATTCCACTGCAAGCGTTTGGAATTGTCAGTGGAATGAGATTGCCTTCTATGGGGCCAGTGGGTGGTCATTCCTGTCACTCCCATGAAAAAGGTTTTACATTTACTTCACACAAGTAATCTGGGAATTGTCCGTTCCAAAGCTCTTGCCCGTAGCTACTTTTGGTGACCTCAACTGGACCAAGAAATAGAGCAGATGGTCGGCACTTGTGCCAGCTGTCAATCCTCTCACCCAGAGCAATCACACCTTCCCTCTCGGGAATGGGATTCTGCTAGTGCAACCATGGTCCAGGGTGCACATAGATTTTGCAGGTCCATTTAGGGGTGCCCTATTTTTGTTGGTTGTAGACTCATTCTCTAAGTGGTTGGAAGTGATTAGAGTGCCTAATATCACTTCAGCCACCACGATAATGCACCTGAGAAGGCTGTTTGCAGCATTTGGACTTCCAGATGTGCTGGTGTCCGACAACGTGTCTGCAGAATTCCAATCCTTCATGGAAAGGAATGCAATTAGGCACATCACTGCCACCCCATTCCACCCAGCCACCAATGGCCAGGTGGAGCAGCAGGTGTGCACAACTAAGGACGCACTTCAGTGTATGGGTGAAGGGGATTTAGAGCTCCAGTTATTCCAGTTTCTTTTCACCCCCCTTGCCTCAGGGCTGTCCCCTGCTGAATTGTTCCAGCGAAGGAAACTGTCATCCTTGCTGGACAGATTGGATCCCTCTAGGGTGGAGGACAAAGGCACAAATACAGTGATCCAACACCAGAAGGGTTTTTCTCTGCAAACAGCCTGTACAATGCCGCAATTATGCAGCTGGTGGTCCTACGTGGGTGCCTGGGTTTGTGATCGATCAGACTGGTCCTGTTTTTTACAGAATCGAAACAGCCACTGGTCTGATCTGGAGGAGGCACACGGATCATTTGAGACCCAGAATACTGGACCCACAGGACGAATACATACACTCAACGTTAGGTTTGGCCCCCACCCGTTTAAACCCAGGGGGCAGAGGTAATAGTCAGCAGCAAGCTAACTTCGACCCAGAGGTGTGTTCTAGGGACTGATTTCAAGGGGAAATTGTGGAATGCTCCCCTACTCCGGCCATGTGTACCCCTACACTGTACCAGCCTAGCACTCTGGATTCCTTTATTGACAATGACCAATTTAGTTTGGAGTCGCCCTGCACTCTTAGTACACTCTTAGTACTCTTAGGGATCCTGAGTTGTCTTATTCATCCACAGAATTAGATTTTGGTTTTGAGTGATCCCCTGCTCCTCCATCTGACAAACGCGGCTTTAATTTGGGTTTACAATTCTCCCCCTCTAGTCAATCCCTCAATCCAGTTGGGTCGCCCATCCTACGAGCCCCTGAGCCGGCTCAGCCAAGCGTTCGACCCAGAAGGGAAACTAGACTGCCATCCTGGTTAAAGGATTTTGTTTTTACCTGGGGGGGGGGGAGAATGTTATATATGTTAACTGTCCCCAACCACAAGTAAGTTTGGGGGTGGGGTGGGGTAGCTGTGAAAGTCCTATCACCCTTTTGAGCTCCGGTTCAGGACGCCGGTGGTGGAAAGGTCCTGGCGCCTGTTGCCATGGCGGCCTCTCTGCCTTGGTTGCAAGTGTCCAAGGGCAGTGGCAAAGTCCTGCAGCCACAGCGTCCTTTTCAGCTTCGGTCTGGGGCGGGGCCCGGGGCACCGGTGGTGGAATTTTAAGCTATTACAGCAATTGTGTATTTCAAAGCACATGGTACTGTTGTATCCCATTTATTATAGAACACTACTGCTTCCTTTTAAAATTGGATTGCCCACAACTCTCTTTGTAGAAGGCTGAGAGAATGAGTTGAAAAGCTTGGAGCCAACGCCCTTCCATCTGGCTCGGCCATTAGAAATTCCATTCAAAGAATTTACTTCTGCATTTGTCTACAACCTTGTTTTAAATGGCTGAAACACATTCAACTCATGGCTTTTTGCCATGGGCTTATTTTGCTCGGGAACATCAGCAACATTTGTTATCAATAGCAATCCCAAGCCAGTGTGTCTGGAAAGCTTTTTAATAATGCATCATTTCCTAATGATTTTAAAGAACAAGACAGGCATTGATGAATTTCAGTCCAGCCTGCAACAGCCTGGTCTACAAGCAGATATTGAACAGCATGCTGTGGTATGGCTTTACTCATTAAGCCTCTCCAAAAAAGTCACTTGTTAGGTAAAGAGCCTGGATAGCATTTTAAAGGCAGACTGGAAATATCATTTTGAAAGAAAAATAAGCATTCTTGGCAAGGTAGTAGCTAGTTTGCTAGTGATATTGATTCCTGTTAGAAATAATGATCCAGGGAAACAGTCTCTTATCTCAGATATTGTGTAGCTATTATTTTTGACCATGGGTATTAGGCTTCTGGGAACAGGTAAATAGCTTCTTATTGTGATGACCACTACAGAAAGTTCTAGCAGCAACATAAGTCATATTTATTAATTTTCTCCAATAACCCTTGAAATATGTCAGATAGAATGACAGAACAAGACAAATACACAAACAACATAGGAGCTGTCTCAGTTTTTCCAGAAATAGTAAGTCACCCAGAAGGCTGAGGTATCTCAAAGTCAAACCCTCTCTCAGTTAAGCAACTCTGTGGGTTACCTTGAGTGACTAGTAGATGACTTCATGTTTTCTCAGTCTAACATACCTTGCAAATTTGTTGGGAGCATATTACGTGGAAGAACAAACAATTTACACCATCTTAGGATCCTTGGATGAAAGGCAGGATGTATAAACACCACAAGGATGAATTCAAAGGTCTGTCTACAAAAATCAGTTCAAAATTCCTTCCTTCTTCCCAAGGTTCTTGCAGAATTACATTTCTTCAAGTGGAGCTAAAAATTTGACAGAGAACAAATTGCAATAATCTCAATTTCTCTTTGAGGAAATCTCTGATTTTCCAAGCAGAGTTAAAAATGTAGATACATTTGTTGAGGAAATATGCTGAATTGAGAGTTCCCACCTCAATAGCATCATATTCCTTGAGATTTCAGAGCTCAAACCTGAGAATGGGGAGCAGGGCATTTTAGATCTTTGGTGGGCTCATATGAGGTCACAGAGGTGGACCTTTGTGGTGGTACAGGTAATGCAACATAAAATCTGATGAGTCACAATTATAGTGGCTCAACCTATGTCATGCTCCCAATAACACATGCAGTCCAAGTACATGTTCCCACTAGTTCTTTGCCTAGTTTCTTCCTCTCACTCCTCTCATTTTAGTTTATTGAGGTTGCACAACCACAGTGCATATAAAGATACATTTATGCAGAACAGGTAAGATCTTGTCCCACTAAAATGGATAATAATAATAATGATTTCCTGTCAGAAATTATTCTGGGTTGAAAGGATTTTTGCTGGAGAAACTTTGCTCAGGAGACACCCAACTGAGGCTCCTTTCATGTCCCCAAGATCATTTCCCACCAAAGTGGTCCCTATTTTTCTACTCACAATTTCTTGCTTTCAATCTACTAGGTTGGCAGGAGCTGGGACAGAGATGGGCACTCATTCCATTGTACAATACTTGGGTTTCAAACTGCTAACTTGCCAGACTTCCAGCTAACAAGGCGAGCTTCCTAACCACTGAGCCACTGCAGTCCCAACTAAAAATGGATGAGGATTTGATGGATGAAGACCCCCTCACAAATAGCAATTTAACTTCAACTCCTAGTGCCATCACTCTGAGATTCATCTCCCCATCTGGAGACCAATAGAAGAATAGCAATTTCTTGGAACCTTCGACAGAGCCCTGAGACTGGCTACCCTTCACAGTACCTCTATCGCTCTTCTGGCTGCATTAAAATTGGTCCTCAGATGCAATGCTTTTTTTTTAATGTAAATGTAACATTTACTAACAATGTAACATTTACTAACAACTTCTTTCGGCTTTTGACAAAACTGTCTCTGTGTAAAAGGATGAATAGGGAGCTCAGATGTTTAAAAGGGGATCAAACTAAAAAGAATTTCACTCCTCTCTGAGACAGGATTTTAATGTCTATATCTAAGACTGACAGGACTGTCAAGTGATCAAGGTAAGTTGTTCTTACAGAAAATAGGAATGCCAAAAGAAGTACACCAATAACTCAGTTGGAAAAGGTACAGAGGGGAAACCTTCACTGCCATAGTATAAAATATTAAAACATTGACTATAGCACCAAGTGGAAGGATGTTATTTTTTGCAATGAGAAAACCAATCATTATCCCTGCTTAAGAGCTGAAAACCAAGAAGCTTTAGCCTGCTCCACACGTACAGCCTGAAATCTGATAGTAAGTTACACCTAGACTTAATATTGATGATTGATGGATCAGCTGTAATTCTGTTGATTCAATGGGCCTTCTCTAAATGCAAATTACTTTTGAATTTCAACCACTGAGTGAGATCAGGTCAGAAAAAGCATGAAAGAAACTCCAATTTTTTTTAAAAAGCTGGACTTTTGTGGAACAGTAAAGACTAGCAAGCTTTGGAAAGACTAGATGCATTCATGAAAACTTAAGCCAGATAATTCTTCTTATTCTTTAAAACAGGGGTCCCCAACCTTTTTGAGCTGTGGGCTGGTCACGTAGTTGAGTGGGTTGGGCACATGGTTTCTTCCATCGGGAAGCGGAAGTAAAACACACCCGTGCATGTGCAGAATGCTGTGCAGGTCATTTGCAACAGCATTTTGTGCAAGCATGGGCATGTTTTACTTTTGCTTCCGGGAGCAGCGTGGGCCGTGCAGGCCAGATGAATTGGCATGAGGGGCCGGATCCAGCCTGTGGACCATAGGTTGAGAACCCCTGCTTTAAAATGACACAAGACTAGTTGTTGTTTTTACTGCAACAGGTTCATGTGGCTACTTCCCTACTATATGCAGAAATAAAATCTGAGAGAACAAAAAGATGACTTTATATAGATATAGTTTATATCTCTTTTTAAACTTATGCCACATTAATTGCATTAACACTTCCCTTCTTTTTATTTACAAAAAGCAGTAACTATGGTATGGCGATTGCTTCCAACACTTTCCCACTGAATATTTTTTCTCATGAGAATCACCTCTTCAAAAGCCATTGTGTTGCCCAAATATAATTGCTTCAAATCACAGTTTCAGAGTAAATAGTTGAAGAGGGATTTTCTATCAGAAATATGTAGAAAAAATGTGATTTCTCCTCGCCTCACCATCTTGATCCAATGTACAGCATCCGTTTTTGTCTTGTTATTCTTCAGAAACACCTAGGTGACCATTGGCTGACAGAGGCTGTTGGGCTATGTGACAATTTGAGGTGATGATTTTTGTCCGTAAAGCCTTAAATATTTAGGAACTGAACTGGCAGAGAGACTGCCTACAATCTTGCAAGCCTGCCTATATGCCAAGATCAATGTCAGCCCTTAGGGCCATCTTTAAAATAATGCTAAATTGATGGAACATGGCATTTTCAGCAGTGACTCCATATTTGAAAATTCAATTATTCTTCATGGTTCATGCAGCTCCATCAATACCAGGTTTCTTTTTTTCAAAAACTTGAAAACTTTAAAATTTTCAGTTTGTATTTTGTTTAATTGTTACACTGAAGATTATTTGTAACATTCATTTCATATATCTTGTGGATATATTTTAAGAGTGTGGTTTCATAGTTGGATTATTATGTTATAATTATGTCTTAGTCATTCTTTGACTGTTGCTTCATGAAGAGATCAGTCCTGAAGTTCGCATGAAAGTTGCTAATAAATAAGCAAAGAATACAAGAGAAATTCTAAACTCCTCATTTTCCAACATATTTGGTTGGACTACAGGTTCCATGTGTCCTTGATAGCATGCCATTCTAACATCACTATATTAGCACCTATCACTGTGCTGGATAGGTGGTCTGCCTTCAGTTTCATGAACTAGAAGTTGAACCAGGTGTGTCTTAAAGTCAATGTATGTAATTTCTTTCTTAACACAAGGTGAGGGACGGCACTTAGTTGTAAAAATCTGTGTGGGACCTACTTTCTGACCAGTTTCAACATGTAACATAACTTTTATACTGTAATTTAAGATAGATGGGATGTGGGGCTCTTGCAATGAGTAGTCATTGGACAAAATTACTGCATAAATTATAATGGTGATGGGGGTTCAAGTAATTAGTAAGTCAGCAGAATGTTTGGTAGTGAATTATGCAAGCCATGGGATTGAAGCAAGGACTATTTAATTAGAGGCAGTCACCCTCATGATGGAATAATTTATAGATTTTGGTCAGTGTACTGAACTAGATCAGAGTGTTTGGTAGGAGCTCATTTGTGATATTCAAGAAACACTTTTATCACAGAGATATGTGAAATCATATTTAACATCTAGGGTCAGGTGCTTCATGAAGCAATACAACACATGATACAGGTAGGCATCTTTGACGACACTCTGTTCTCCTCATCAGGATTTGTGCTTGAAATTTCAAAAATTTACGATATTGCACACAATAATTCAGGATCACAGGTCATGCCTGCCAAGGCCTTTTTTTTAATTTCTAGCACCCTGGCTTTGCAGTACTAGAATCAACTTGGCCCATCTTAAATCAGCCTTTTCTTTCTTTCTTTTTAAATAAAAAATCACTGAATATATTCTAAATATGCAGAATCAGAGCTCATTTTATTAGGACTGTTTCCATTAGCTCTGCATAAAGTATTAGAGAATGTATGAAAAATTCCAGAGCTTTCTATTATTATTATAGAATAAAAATCTATCATTAGATTCTCAGTCAAAGATAAGGTATAAAGTTAACAGTTCAAAACCTAACCAAAGACCTAAGAATTATTAAGATAATGTTTAAGTATATATGCAGTTCCTAGTAGTTTTTTTTCTGAGAGCTAGGATGTTCAAGTTAAATAGATCCAAAATTTCTAAATATTTAGGGAGTCCTTTAGGTATTGTCCCAAGGTCTCCAGTCACTATGGATACAACAGATTTCCCCCTCCATAGATGATCAACTTCAACTTGCAAATCACAACATTTTGTGATTTTCTCCAGTTGTTTGTCTTCAATTTGTGCATCTCCTGGTATAGCAATGTTAATAAACCAGACCTTCTTCTTTGCAACAACAGTTATATCAGGTGTTTTATGAGGCAGATATTTCTCATTTTCTAAATCTTTCTCTGCTTGATGTTCCCAATGGTTTTTACTGCATTCAAATCCAAACTTCTGGCAAAGATTCCAAAGAATAATTTATGCAACCCTGTGATGGTGTTGCAAATAATCAGTTTGTGAAATTTTGCTGCATCTGCCGATCAGATGATCTACTGTTTCATCTTTTTTGTTACAAAGCCGGCATTTGCTATTATTGGATATGTGCTTATTTTTGTTTACATGCAATTTGTTGGTAAAACTTGTTCCTGGGCAGCCAAGATAAATCTTTCCATTTCCTTTTTCAAAAATCCTGCTCTTAACCATCCCCATGTCAGCTTTTGCTCAGCCTTCCATCTATGTTTTTCAAGTAATGACCATGCATAGGCTTGTTTTTCCAGCTTGGAAAAGCTGTATTCAGCTTTCTCCTTCACTGTTTTCAAAAGTCCTCCATTACTAACTTACTGAAACATAGGCTCTTCATTTTATAAAATGTAGTCATTCAAGTTATGCTTTTCTTCCTCTACTGTCTGTTTCACCTGTAGGAGTCCTCTGCCACCCTCAGCTCTTGGTAAGCAGAAGTGATCAATATCAGTTTTTGGGTGCAGGATAGTCATTAACTTCCTTGTTTTTCAGTCTAGGTTGTATAATGCAAGCGCGGTGCCAAAATGGCCGCCGCGCTCTTTGTGGGCCCCCCCCACCGGACGAAGGCATCCGGGTAGTTAGGGGGCGTGGCCAGCTCCCTTATAAAAGGGGTGGCCACGAGGCAGCCGCGCTGCCATTTTGCGAAGCGACAGAGCGGAGAAGTTTTTTCCTCTTACCTCCGTCGCTCGTGCCTTTCACCGGGAAGCCTCTTGGCTGCTGATTTTCTTTTTCGGCTTCCCATCGGTTGGCTGCGATGCCCTCAAAGAAGAAGGCAACTGCGAACGCAGTTCGCTCCGCGCGGAGGCGCCAGCCAGGTCGGAGGACCGCGACTGCGCCTCCTCAGCAGCCCCCCTTGCCAGAGCCCACTGGGACCGGTGGGATGGGGTTGATAGCCCCATTGGCCTGGGGCGGGCCGTCCGCATACCGGCCCGGCAGGGGCCACGGCCCCCGGCCCGCAAGCAATGGCCACTGCCCCTGGCATGGCCCATTCTTCGGGGCCTTCTTATATTAACCACCCGGGGGTCCCTTTTGGGGCGCAGGTTGATGCTTCGTCCACCGGGCTCCAGCAGGCGGCGGGACGGGTCGAGCTGCCCGAGGCGCGTGGGCCGGCGTCGGCCACTGCCTCGCAGCTCCCCTATCAACAGGCTGGTGCGGAGCAGGCCCCATCGGCGAGCTCAGTCGCGGTTGTGAGCTCCAACGCCCCCAGTGGGCCGGAACCCCCGGTGGGGGCGGCCCACGGGGGTGCAGCATGTGAGTATGCGGTTCAATCTAGTACACCCACACACTTGGCTACCTTGGGGGGAACATTTCAGTGGCCGTGGCTTCGCACGGGTGGCGCGACGGTTCGGTTGCCAACGTCCCACCCGGCGACTTCACTTCCCACCCAGGGCCCTGTTTGGGGTGGCACCTCCTGCTCAGTGGGGAACGTGTTAGGGGTGACCGGGTTGGTCCAGGCTCCTTTCGCAATGCCCACAGTTCCCACCGTGCCGATCTCGGCATTGCCGACAGCGGGGTATTCCTTGCCCCTTGGGGATCATCTGGCCCAGTCTACCAAAGAGAAGATCTGGCGTGGGGAGTATGTGGACATCTTCTCCCTTCTTAACAGAGAGCCCACCAAGGAGGAGAAGGAGGGGCAGGATGAGAAGGATAAGGAACAGGCACGTCGTCGTAAGCCGCCACGCACGTGGGCCAACTGGTTGCCAGCGTACCTCATATACATGGTGGTTTACCTCAGGGCCAGGCCGGATCTGGCAATCCCGATGGTCCAGTATTTGGACAACATCTACCGGGTGATGGTTGACTTCCCGGGCCCGTCGTGGTTGGCTTACGATGAAGAATTCCGTATGTGAATTCCCCTGCACCCAGAGATGAGGTGGGACGAGCCCTGCCAGAAGCTGTGGCTTCTGTACATGACTCCCACGCGCCCTGCGCCTGGGGAAAGATACCATTGTGGACATGCGGTCCAGCGAGCTGCCCCAGCACAGACACCCCGCCAGGTGGCGGGGCAGGGGGTTCCAGCCCGCCTGCTGTGCTGGACCTTCTCGTCCAATGGTTCCTGCAATAGGAAGAATTGCCGGTACAGGCAGTTTACCTGCTTCAGGGTTTTCGACTGGGGTTCCATATTCGTTTCACGGGTGATAGGTCCCCCCAAGATGCACCCAACCTTTTGTCCCTTAGGGGAAGGGAGGAGGTGGCTGCTGCCAGCATTGCTAAGGAGATTGAGGTGGGCAGGGTCGCTGGCCCTTTCCCTGCACCCCCGTTCCCCAACCTTAAAGTGTCACCCTTGGGCTTAGTGCCCAAGAAATCACAGGGTGAGTTCCGCCTGATTCATCACTTGTCCTACCCAGCCGGCAGAGCGGTCAATGATGCTATCCCTGATGACCTTTGCTCGGTCAGGTATACATCTTTTGACCAAGAGCTGCGCATGGTGCGCTCATGTGCCCCGGGTGCACTGTTAGCTAAGTGCGACATTAAGTTTGCCTTTCGACTCCTGCCGGTCCACCCGGGTGACTTTGAGTTGCTGGGTTTCAAGTTTCAGGGAGAATATTATTTCGATAAGGCCATGCCTTTTGGCTGTTCCATATCATGCTCGGCATTCGAGCGTTTCAGCACCTTCCTGGAGTGGGCTTTTGTCCGCAGGTCAGGGTCCCGGTCTGTAGCCCATTACCTGGATGATTTATTCGGGGGTGAACGGGGCTGGGACACATGCACACGTCTCCTCAACAGATTTCAGACGCTAATGGAGGAACTTGGTGTCCCTTTAGCGCCCGAAAAGACCGAGGGCCCATCTACCCAGTTAGTGTTCCTGGGGGTGGAGATTGACATGGTAGCGCAGGCTTCTAGGTTACCAGGGGATAAGGTGTCAAGGATAGTGGCCCTTATCTCGGACTTGCTTGCTAAACGCAAGGCATCCCTGCGGGAACTGCAGGTGCTACATGGTCACCTCAATTTCGCTTGCAGGGTGGTCGCACCGGGCAGGGCATTTGCTCGGCGCTTGTGCGACGCCATGACAGGCTTATCCAGGCCCCACCATAGGGTGAGACTGACCCAAGGTATTAAGGCAGATATGCTTATCTGGCTCCAGTTTCTGAGGGAGTTCAATGGGGTGTCATTTTGGAGGTCTGACCTTCTGGCTTCCCCTCGTTTCCAGATACAGTTCGATGCCTCAGGATCCCTGGGTTACGTGATGTACTTCAATGGGAAGTAGGCCTATGGTGGGTGGCCACCAGCCTGGTCTGGCACGGGTCGCCTGCGTGATCTTACTTATCTGGAATTTTTCCCATTCTGGGGGCCTTGATGCTATGGGGTGAGGAGTGGGCCAACTCGGTTGTTCATTTCTGGTGTGACAATGCGGCCGTTGTCCACATTGTCAACTCACAAACCTCTAAATCACCCAGGGTCATGGACCTGGTGCGCCAGTTTGTATTGCGCTGCCTGCGCCTCAATGTGCTGTTCAGGGCCAGGCATGTCCCGGGTGTCAATAATGATATCGCTGACGCTTTGTCCCGCCTGCAGATCTCCCGGTTCCGCGCCTTGGCCCCGGATGCGGAGGAATTTCCCTCGCCACTCCCGGACGGGATATGGACCATTGGCAAGGAGAGGTGAACTGGGCGATCGGCATGTTGCTAGTGCCACGCACGCGTAAGGCGTATCACCACGCATTCAATTCTTTCCGAGCATTCTGTGCCCAATTCCGGCTGCCAGACACCTGGCCGATCCCAGTGGCCCACATCCTTCGATTTATGGTTCACCCACATGCCCAGGGCCTCGCGCCTCGTACCATAGCATCCAGGCTGTCAGCACTGGCTTTCCTGGCCAAAGTAGGCGGTCATGCGGACAATACCGCTGACTTTCCTGTGAGACACGTTTTGGAGGGGTGGGTGTGGGAGCGTGGGCGTAGCCTGGACGACCGCCACCCAATTTCCCCAGGGGTTCTTACCCAACTAGCTCGGGGCTATGTTTTGATAGGTATGAGGCAGCCCTGTTTCATGCGGCTACAACGGTAGCCTTTTTTGGAGCGCTCCGCATCAGCGAGCTTGTGATGCTGTCTAAGGCGGATGCGAGTCGTAGGGCACTGGAACTCGAAGATGTCTATGTGGCCAATGATTGGGCTCAGTTGAGGATACGCTCCTCTAAAACGGATCAGCACGGCGTAGGCAGTGGAGTAGGACTGCTACGATGTTCTTGGCAGACATCTGTCCGGTTGGTGCCCTACAGGATTTCCTTGCACTGCGTGGCACGCACCATGGCCCGTTTTTCTGTCACCAAGGTGGGTCTCCCCTTACTAAATTTCAATTTTAGAGGGTGCCGGGAAGGCACTAGCCAGTGTTGGCCTCCCTGGGGCTCGTTGCGGCACCCATTCATTCAGGATGGGGGCGGCTTCTACTGCAGCTGTTTTTGGGTACTCCGGGGCTGAAATACGCCGCATGGGAGGGTTGGGACCACGATGTTTTCAGTTTTGTGTTCGCCCTCTTCAGCCGTGAGTACCAGTTTAGTCACTGCACTGTTTCTCCCCCCCCTTTTTTTTTCCTTGACAGACCCTGGGTGTCGTATTACACCGGTGACAGTATGGCTGGTGGGCCATAGCCTCGTGCACAGGGCAGTGCGTTACGCTGCACAGGGCAGCGCGTTACGCTGCACAGGGCAGCGCGTTACGCTGCACAGGGCAGCGCGTTACGCTGCACAGGGCAGCGCGTTACGCTGCACAGGGCAGCGCGTTACGCTGCGGCGACAGAGTGGGGACCCCGACTGGGACTGGGTGCATCCGCACGTCTCAGGTGGTATGGTAAGCGCGGCATGTTATGGCGGGAACTGTTGCCATTCCTTTTATACATCAGGGATGCTGACTCGCCTGATGTCCTGGTTATGTACCTTGGGGGCAATGGCTTGGGACAGGTCACTGGCCTAGCGCGGAAGCTTGCGATTGGCAGTGACCTGCCCTACTCACATTATCTGTGGCCTGCCACAACCCTCAATTGGTCGGACACGATACCGCAGTACGCTTACAAGGGAGCGTTCAGCCTCGAGGCTCTTGACTGAGCCGACGCTCCGTGAACGGGGCTATTGCCCGGTTCCTTTTCGACAAGGGTGGGGGACGCGTCATTCGCCTCCCCGCCATCAGTCTGCAAAATTACGAGCTTTACTCAGGGGATGGGGCCCATCTGTTGCGGGGAGGTATGGACCTCTTGTTAGTGGACTGGCGAGCAGGCCTGTTGACCGAGCTGACGGTCTTGGGGGGGCGGGGGGGCGGTGAGCCTTTTGGGAAGCCTCCCCGTGTGGCGGGTAGCACTGGTAAGGTAAACATTTATGACCCACAGGTATCCGGCAGGTTCGCAATTGACTGGACAACACTAGACAGGCATAAGTTGGTTAAACGTTGTCCGGTCAACAACGAACCAGGCGATGGGGTGATGGCTACAGCTAGACAGCATGCATCACCCCGTGATTTCACGGATACGCGTCAGAGGGTGGGGTCATTAGTTAGATATTGACTACGGTCAACAATTTGTTTGTTGTCAACAAACAAATTGATACAAATAGATACATTGTAACAATTGCCGTTGGCAATTTTGGGTGGTACCTTACCAGTGTTACTTCGGCCTGCTTGCCTTAAGAATTATAATTGGTCAATTACCAATAGAAATTTATAATTCGGACTAGGGCATGAATCAATAAATGTGGCCCAATGCCGTTATCCACTTTCATCAGTGTCTGAGTCCTTTATTGGGGGGTGCGCCTGCAATTCCATTTGGGTCCAATCAATTATTCCAGCTGAATATCGTACAACAGGCACTGCCCAGATATTAATTGCCTTTATGATGTTGCTTCCACTCAGTTTTGACCTCAAGATTTTCTGGACCTGCTGTATGCATTTTATAAAGTTAGCTCTTTTGACTTGGTTGTGTAGGAGGTCAGAAGCTTCCAGAACTCCCAAGTGCATGTATCCCTCTTCTGATGTTACTGCTTTGATACATTTTTCATTACCTAACTCAAGCCTTTGACAATTTTGCTTGCCTTAACATTAATTGCTGAGCACTTGTCAATTCAAAATTGCATTCCAATGCCTTTACTAGATTTCTTTGTTCTTTCGAGCAGGGTATTTAATTCAGCTCTTGTCTTTCCAAACAAGTTTAAATCATCCATATAGAGCAAATGTAAAAACTTCAGTCCTTTCTTAGCCAATTCATATCTAGTTTGTTCTATTTAAATAGTTGTCATTGATAACACAAATAGCAAAGTTGATAACGAATCACCTTGAAAAATTCCATTCTTAATTTCAGCTTCACCAATTTCTTCTTCACAGGCTATTGACTTTACTCTCCATAGCTTCATTGAAATCTTCATGAATCGATGATGATGACAATGACGACGACGACGACAATGATGATCACCACCACCACCACCACCACCACCACCACCACACTCACACTGAACTTTATCCTTTTCTAGCAAGGGCATCCCCCTCCCAAAGCTGAGGCTCTTTGGATAACAGCAATCTTGCACTTACATTGGTTATC
Source organism: Bradypodion ventrale (assembly GCA_035047345.1). Classification (NCBI taxonomy): domain Eukaryota; kingdom Metazoa; phylum Chordata; class Lepidosauria; order Squamata; family Chamaeleonidae; genus Bradypodion; species Bradypodion ventrale. The sequence goes on along the minus strand of JAWDJE010000004.1, from coordinate 144,013,694 downwards.
ATCAGGAGGGGGCCTTGCATTCTAATATGATTGTCCTTTGCCATGAACTTGATTGTAAAGTTCTTTTCCTACCGCTAGCATTTGAGGCAAGCTCCATCCTCTCTTCCTGTTTGTTTTTGGTAACCCCTCTTCTCCCTCAGACCTCTGACCAAGAGTAAAGCAGAGAATTTTTTTTCCAGGTGGGGAGGAGTTGACAGTGAGATGATCTCCCCAAATTTCTGTATTGCTGTTATTTTTCCTACCTTATACTTTGCAAACTAAGAAGCAACATTTGTATGGAATACATCTTCTACCACAGGGTCTTCATTTCATAGATTTCCATTATCTCAGTCCCTTCTCCTGACTGCCTAGAAAGTTGCATAGAATTGAGTAAAATGAATTCAAATGGGATTCTTTTCAGCCTGAAAAGTAAGGCCTTGCAACCAAATGAGTCATATATTTTTCTCTGCTTCCATATTCAGCGAACTTAGATTTGGACTGCTTGGTGTATACAAGGGATGGCACTGTCAGAGGAAGCTGTAATATAGTTTGTCATTTAGGACAAAGTATCTCCAGGCAGAAATTACATCAAAATTCAAGAGTGTAGATCGTTAAAGTTTATCTTTAATCTTTCATATGCCTTTCCCACTCTGCTTTATTGCAAAAAGGGCAAAGAGTGCTTATCTCTAAGACATCTACGAAAGACCTTGAGGAAACCAATATTATAAATTTTCCACGCATTAATATAATTCAAATATTTTCCCCCTCAATCTATGTAGAAACTAGGGGGAAATTAAATTTACTACCAAAATGAGCATGAAACACTGTGGTTTTAATCTGTCTCCATAATTAAAACATCTGTGCCATAATTTAATTTCCATTTTAATGATAGTATTTAGAGATGTCCTGCCAACTGAAGATTAAGTATGCCACATAATTATTGATTAGTAATAAGCCATTTGTGTTTTATGTTTATTTTGCTTGAGGATCATGATTGCACATTTGCACTAATTAATCGATCACTATTTATTACAGTCTATATGGAAGGTAAATAAAGTATAAGCACTTAGGAGGTTACATAGAAGAAAAAGCAAAATGCTTGGGAAGTCCCATAGAGATACTCAAGATTCAATGATAGCTTTTATAAATTATCAAGCATATGTTAATTAAACATCCAGAGTTTGGCAAAGGGGACACAAGACAAGACATAATACATGTTTATTTGTGTCTGCGTATGAACCCACACGTGTGGTAAAATTTTCAGTTAAATTTGATCAATGCTAAATAAATACATGTTCTCTCTCTTATGAAACATGAACAATTGTAGATTTTTCATATTCACATTTCCCAGCTGCTACAGTCTACACTAGGGTTTCTTAACCTTGGCTCTCCAGATGTTCTTGAACTTCAATTCCCAGAAGCCCTGATCAGCAGATGTGCTGACTTGGGCTTCATGTAATTGAAGTCCAAGAACACCTTGAGGTCCAAAGTTGGGACACCTTGGTCTGTGCCATCTTTTTGTTGTTCAGTTGCACAGTCAAGTCCAACCCTTTGTGACCCCATGGACCATCGCACACCAGGATCCTCTGTCCTCTGCCATCCTCTGCAGTCTGGCCTCATACATGTCAAGTTTTGGGAAATTCTGTCAAATAAGGGAAATTTCCTGTCCAAAATGGGAAACTGGACAGCTATGCTTATCCTGTGCTGGCCTCCAGTCTAACTCCAGTCAAATTGCACTCTAACTAAATATGGGATGACAGCGGGAGTGTAAAATACAGGGATTTGACAGAAATTTCCCGAAACTTGACAGGTATGGGCCAGATCTATGCCCATTGCATCAATTATTCCATCCATCCACCTCATCTTCTGCCACCCCTTTTCCTTTTGCCTTTGATCTTTTCCAGCATCAAGGCCTTCTCAAATGAATCCTCTCTTCTCATTTGGTGAGTAAAGCACTTGAGCTTTATCTTCAGTATTTGTACTTCCAATGAGCAGTCAGGGTTGATTTCCTTCAGGATTTACTGATTTGATCTCTCTGCAGTTCAGGGGATTCTCAAGCGTCTCCTCCAGCACCACAGTTCAAAGGTGTGTGCTCAGCCTTCCTTATGGTCCAGCTCTCACAACCATACATTATGGTCCAGCTCTCACAACCATACATTATGGTCCAGCTCTCACAACCATACATTACTACTGGGAATACCATTGCTTTGTGCCACTATGTGGACTTTTGTTGGCAGGGTGATGTTTCTACTTTTTATTATGCTGCCTAGGTTTCTCTTAGCTTTCCTCCCAAGAAGTGTATTTTTATTGAAATAAAATAAATAAATAAATAAATAAATATTACATGGTTGCAGTCACCATCTGCAATGATTTTATATCCCAAGAAGGTAAAGTCTATCACTCCTTCCATTTCCTCCCCTTCTATTTGCTAGGGAGTGATGGGGCCAGATGCTATGATCTTGGTTTTTTTGTTTTTTTTCATGCTGAGTTTCAGGCCCGCTTTTGCACTCTCCTTTTTTTCTTTTTCTTTCAAGAAGCTTTTTAGGTCTTCTTCACTTTCTGCCATTAGGGTAGTGTCATCTGCATATCTCAGGTTGTTGATGTTCTGCACTGGCCCTTTTAGTGCAGGATGATATGTTGTAAACAGGGTTGCAATGATTGGTGGGGAGGAACATATACCGTCCCTGGCAAAATACTCTTCTTTCCCAGCTATTGTGAACATTACAACTGAAGCCAGAAGTAAGTGGCATAAGATGTCATAGGCCTTGATGCTTTGACTCTGTGAGACCTGGCTGCTTCTGTCTTTGGCATACCTGTCAAGTATCCCGTATTGGCTGGGATTTCCCATAATTCAGCACCACTTTTTCTACTTTCCCCTCCCAGACCCGCCACCATCCCGTAATTTGAAGATGGGGGAAAGTAGTTACTGCACATCCCCTTTTACGCAGAACCCTTTGGCACATGCATAGAACCCTTCTACACATGCACAGAAGGGTTCTGCGCAGAAGGGGATGCACAGAACCCTTCTCTGCATGCATAGAAGGGTCCTGCGCATGCACAGAAGGGTTTTGCTCAGAAACCTTCTGCACAGGTCCCATATTGTACGGAGCCACGCTTGACAGGTATGATCTTTGGTGCTATATGAAATCTGGTTTTGTAGAGAGTCCCCTGCTCTATACAGCAGACTTTGGAGATGTCTGGGGTAGGGGAGATGACCCAACCCCCAATCCCATTGGCAGAGAGTTCAGTTGGTAGCTGCACTCTGGTGATTTAGGCTTTGATGGAATTCCAGTAGTAAAAATAAAATAAAATCATATTGCTACATTATATTAGCAGTCTAAAATATACAAAGATGTAACCAATCCTTCTTCATAGATTCTGGAAGAGTGGAGAAAGCCAGGATACCCACCCACCCCAAGTACAAAAATGCAAGCCCTTGTAAGATCCATGTGTGAATAGTTTTATATAATAAAACTATAAAGCTGTAAGATATTCAAAAGCATGGTGCTAATTAGTAAATGTTAGTATGGGTCACTAGTTTATTATCCCAAATAGAATTACAAAGAATTGTTTCATGGGTGATCATCCAGGATAACACACCTCTTTGGGTTATTATGCTGTCATCTGATATATCACACTTCTACGTCCCTCCCATCCATAAAAAAAGAATTTCCACACACTGCTTTTACCTTCTGTAATGACATTTGAGAAACCAATGGTCTCAGCCTACAGCAACTTCAAATGAGTTTTAGAAATAGATGAGTACTGTTTGGAAGATGCTCCCAAATACAGTGACAAATTTATGATGAACTATTCTATCAATATATTCCCACTAAAGCACCTCCCAGAAGTCCTATCATCTTGCTGGAGATGATAACAAAAAATCCAATCTTGTTGTTGTTGTTCGAAGAGCTACAGTTCAGAGTGGAATTATATATCAGCAGTATAGGAGATTCTTTATAGGCACTAGGATCCCTCCAAGTGCAATCCTTTGCATCCCCAAAGAAAAATCTCTCCCAATGACAAACAGTCTGACCTATTTGTTCCTAACAAAGGCATACAAAAAAGTCAAGCCAGTTTCTGTTACAATTCACTAATATCCTTGCCTCGGAAACTCATCAAATCCTGATGTTCAAGTGCATGTTCAAGTGCAGTTGTTGTTTTTTGTTTGTTTTTGAAATTTGATGACAAGCAGAAAAACATGCTGCTTCCAATGGGAAAATACATGACATTTGATCTGACATTTCATGGAAAGGACAGGAATGTTTTTATTTTATTGTATTTTTGTATTTTGTATTTGTATAGTGCATTTTATTGTATTGTTATATTTTATTGTACTGTAATGTTTGATATTTTGTGTTTTTTGTGAGCCGCCCTGAGTCGGCGTATGCTGAGTGGGCGGCATACAAATCAAATAAATCAAATCAAATCAAATCAAATCAAATCAAATCAAATCAAACGTTCTATCTAGAACAGCCTTTCTCTTTCCGCTATGGAATCCTAAGCGGAATCCTGGGCGTTGAGTTTTGGCTTTGATATTGTGTATTGTATATATTTTGATACTATGTTAATTTTCTTTTTCATGTTGTAAGCCACTCTGAGTGCTAGCACCAGGAGGGCAGGGTATAAATAAAATTTCCATTCCATTCCAACAATGCCCAACACATGGTTGTCTGCTGTTTGCAATAAAAAATAAACTGACTAAAATATCACCCCTTGTCCCAACTACAATTCAGAACTAGTCAACAAATCAATTTCTACCATCACAGTGTGTCTCTATGGCAGCCTCCAGGGAAAGGGGCATACAAATTCACCAATCAGTGATGTTGAGCAAAGGAGCAAATGGCTCTTGATTCTATGTTGGCACAACAATGATTCAGTGAGAGGAGAGCAGTTCTAGTGTTATCTCCATAATTATCCTATATTATACACCCTTCTTTATGCACATGAGGGTTTATTTCTTTTTTTTTTGCATGCTCTACAAAGATTATTTTCAGTTTTGTGTGAGATTATACAGGCCATAAAATACAATTTATAAAAAAGAATCTTCCCATACATACACAGTAGAATCAGTTTGTTGTAAAGTATGAGCATAAGATGACAGTGATATTTCCATGTGACTAGGTGGCAGAATCAGAGGCGCATTTACCAGTCTTACAGAAAATAAGATTATTACAATTATTTCTTGTATTTTGATTTTGCCACCCAAAATGACAGAGATGGTGTTTACATATTTTCTACTCATTCTACCAAGCCCTGTTTATATGTTTAGTTGGAATACCCAGTGTGGTATAGCGGACAGAACAATGGCGCTACATTAGCTTGTGTTGAGTTAGACTGGAGCCATTACCAAAATATTTCTATTTTCTGATGACATTTTGTTTCTGTTTGCATTATCTCTGTCAAGGATAATGATCATCAAGGGTTCATCATATCTTCATGTTGGTTTGCAGGAGTTTTTTTAAAATGAAAAAATAATTAGGAGATGGCCACAATTTCAACTTATACAGAAGAAGGGAGCAATTTTTTTTGGGGTGTATATAACTTTGGAACCACATTCCAAGCACTTACCTGTATACTGTTTTCTTATTCCATCTCACATCTCTATCCTATATGGATTTAGAATGTGTTTCTAAATGGTTATAAGATTTTGGCCTAAAGAAACTATGTGAGTGTCAGGTTTTGACTGTATAGAAAATAGTTGCTGAATCAGAGTTTGAAAAAATGGCAGAATCAAATTAGATTTTAAATTAACTAGATGGTGATAGCTCCACCAGAAGAGAATACCAAATTGAGAACATGTTTTTCCACATTCATGTGGCCAGCTGCTAATGCTGACAGGCACAGAAGTGTCACGGCAGAGATGAAATCCTGGCCCACTCCAGACTGAATGAACATGAACATTCAAGTCACATAGAACAATAACCACTCAGTAGTCAAAGACATGCCAGAGTTAGCCATGCATAACTCAGGAATTGGGACTGTACGCTAACAAAATCTGAAGATTATCAAGATCACACAGTCAGAGGAAATACATTCAAAATTGGTGAAATGTTGGGAGAAGCATACTGTTCATAAGATCACATCTTTACAGACTGCAGCCATTTCACCTCCCTACTTTCTAGCCTTTACTTACTGTATCATGGAGTAGCTCAAAGGCAAATCCATCTAGCCAATCTGCAGCTTTATAACACAGGCTACGTTGATGTCATCATACTGAACTGAATCTCGCAACACTGTTGCTTTCCAGCAAAAGACCTGGTGTTTAAAAAACCTACCTTTGTTGTCACCTTTGGTTATATTGGAATCTGAAAGGAGGGAAGGTCTGCCAACATATTGCCTTCTTTCCCCTTCTAACAGCTAGACTAGAATTTCTGACCATATTTTCTTCAGTTGGGGATGGCTTGAAGAGTGGTTGCTATATTCCTCCAGAGTACCTGCTCTCTCAGACACACATTTGGAGCCCCACAAAAATAAAGATCCCAATCCTTAGTTACATGCTAAATAGACCAAGTGCAGCCTTTGCTGTAGAATTTAAGACAAAGCAGAATGTCCTTAGCTTCCAGCATTCCTAAGGGAACTCCCCAAATGGTGACTTCTGTTGGACACATGACATCAACAACTTCATGATCTCAGAACCATAGCTGCATTTCTAGTTCCTAACTTACCACTGGACCAGTCAAACTGACTTTTGGGCTGGGATGGGAAAAAAGCTGTCTGTGGTGGCTGTAGCTACTTGTGATTAAGAGAACTGGCTGACAGACAGAAGTTCAACTGGAATGTTGAAGGAAGGAATCTACTCTATGCCAGTTTCTTCTAAATTTCCAATAACTGCTATATGAGATTAATTGTTAAGGAGTACAGTATGTGTATCAGTAACAAATCACGAACAGTTAACAATTACAATTTTTCTTCTCACCTTTTTGTCTTTGGCTAAATCTGAAGCTTTCTCTTCCCCTTTTCCGGTCAGGTCATCCTGCTATGGTAATAGAGTAGACCATACTGCCAGTGATTCAATGCTGATCAACTAACCTGACAACCCTAAATGCTAAAGGCCTTGGGTGGCAAAGTCCAAAGGGAAGGGTGAGGGTCCTCAAGTAAATTAAAGCCAACCTCAATCCATCTTGATGGAAGGTAGCAGCTTCATCAATACTGGCCTGGGGCTGATGAGGCCTTTGTGTGCCAAAAGGGCTCAGGACAAGAAAGTGACTTGTGGAACTTGATCAGTTTTATGGGTGTCATGCTGTGATGTGGAAGGCAAATGGAAAACTACTGCATTATAATGTTCCTAGGACAATCTTCATGGCTGATTGACATGGGGATAGCCTATATTTGAAATTGGATATGGCAGTTGAAGGAGGAGGAGGAGGGAATCTTTCCTTCTGTTCCCTGGTAGGAAAGGGTCAGGTGAAGCTTGCAAGAGGTGCTGTGAGATATTAATAATTGCTGTACCTGGAGACAGCATTCTTTTTATCAAGTGCCACTTGTGCAGCCCTCAAGAGCCACTGATCCATCTAGTGCAGATCTGTCAAGTATCCCTTATTGGCCGGGATTTCCCATTTTTCTGTGCTCGTTCCTCCCCTTTCCCATATTTGAATGGCAGAGAAAGGGCTTTCTATCCACATGCACAAACTGGTTACTGCACATGTGCAGACATGATGTGCATGCACAAATGGGTTACTGCACATGCACATCCACGCATGCACAGTAATTTCCCATATTTTGTGAACCTGCGCTTGATGGGTATGATCTAGTGGGCACATCTACATAACCTTTCAGAGCTACAGGTTTTTTGCTCAGTGGTTTCACTGAATACCTGGACCAAAATCAGAGCAGGTTCTGTGTAGCTATGAAGCCTTCCTCTTTTGCTGCTCAGGTTTTCATTTGCTAGAATATTCTTGTAGAATGTGCAGAAAGTCAAAATATGTGGGATAATGGATTGTATAAATACAGAAAGAAAGGATAGAATCAAGCAATTTAGAACAATATATATCATGTTCTGAAATGGCTGGTGCACATTTGTTTCAGGAAATCACTCAGCTTCACTTCAGTAACTGAATTTTGACATAGTACACTGTTGTCTGTCTCAGAAAGAGCATATGCTTGGTTCTGCTGTTTTTAATCTATACCTAATCTCTGTCTGAATGTAATTACAGCTGAAATGAGATCCTGTCAAATATGTTTTACATTCAAGACTTTTTGCAATAATATTTCCAATGAATAAATGCAACAAATCCTTCCAATGCAAGCTTTCACATATCTAGTAGATGCTTTCATGGAGAGTGGGGGAGCGGGCGAGGAGACTGAAGAGAAGTCTGTCATTTGTAGAATCTTTGCTGTAAAGAGGACTTGTCAATAATTCATTTAATTTGCTATTTATTTTAATATTATTTTTATTTTTATTTTTAGACTTGTATGGCCACCTTTCTCACCTAGGCTACCCAAGACAGCTCACAGTGTCAGTTAAAAGAAACCCGACCTCCCATACAGTTGAAATTGACTATTAAAACTATCTAAAACATTTAAAAACATCCCTAAAACAGCCCTGATCCCCTGAAAAAGAGTGGCACCTAAACAGGGGAAAAGAAACCCCGGGGAGGGCTAAATAAGCCAGCAGGGTTGAGTTGTGGTGCCAGATATATATTTATCCATTGTTTTCTGAGATACATATCAAATATTGTTATTCCTTAACAGGGGTTCAAACTTCCTTCTTTCACAATAATTCCTGCCTTTTAAGAACTGACACACAACAGCTAATAGTAAAACTGGGAGATGCTTCAGTTGGAGATAATTTGGCCCAAGAAATAACAAGCGATGGGTGGGGATTTCATCCTTTCCCCTGCCATTAGAGAAGGGGAGGTAGGTTAATGAGGTCACTCTATCAGAAAGTTGGTCTGTGCTGAATTTGGGCCTCCAAAGGAAATATAGATCTGAATTTTATCTCTGCTGGAAGTTCTTCAATATCATGTATAGAAGGTGACAAAGTTATTCATTTCCCTTCTCCCTCCTCTCTGATTTTTTTTACATCTCAATTTGCATATCCCATTTAACCAATGGGAAAATTTGTACAGTTTTGAAGGTCCTTATTTTTTAAAAATGAAATGAATAGACTTATTCTCCCTACCTTCTATTGTTCCCACTAAAATTCTGGTGATGAATCCCTCCTGTCAGAGTGTTGATTCCACCTTGATTTTATCCTTAGCTTGTATGGGTGTGTAAATAGCACAGAAAACCTGAAGTTTCTGGTGATTCTTCTCACCACACAGACATGGAGTGCATGTGCAGAACACTCTACCTTGACAACTTGGATAGGTATTGCAGTGTAATTGTTTCCTTACTATTGATGGAAGAGGCAGAAGCCAAGTCTGAGGTATAGTGGTATCCTGGAGGTTGTATAGGTTATTTGTTGGAGCACCAGTTTGAATATGAGACTTCCTGGTTATTAGCCAACCACAAAAAAAAATCTCTGAGCTGGGGTTGTAACTCTCTAGGTGTTGCTGGACTATAAAGCCCAACATAGCTAAGGTTGTTATGAGCTGCAATTAAGTAACAACTGAACAGCCGCAGTTTGCTTTATGTTTTAACCAGCACATTATCCAGATACCTTTGGTTTAGCTCTTAAGCCAACCAACAATCTGTTGGATCAATAGCAATTTTAAGTGCAGTAACACTGGCTATCAGTGGGAGATGGCTTTACAGCCTAATATGATTGTCTATGCCACTAATTTGGTTGGTAGGCTTATTTTCCCACCTCTGGCATTAGAAGCAAGCCCCTGCCCCCTCTTCTCATTGGTTTGTTTGTTTATATCATCTTTGTTTACTGCCAGAAATATGCACTGATGAGGACTTAAGCTTGGCCAACAACAAAGCCAAGAAAGTGGCTTCATTTTGGCAGTCTAAAGTTGGATTGGTACATGAAAGAATAATGATAATTGTCTTTGCTATTTATAGTTTTCTTCTTTTTCTTACCTCCAATCCACCAACAAGTACAGAGGTCCTCTCCGCATGTTGGAGACACAATTTCTCCTATTTTTTTCTTTTCTCTCTAGTTACAAATGGTAACTGTAAGTAAAGATCCTTTTTTTGTAAATTTAAATGCTTCTAAAGTGACTTTATCATACAAAGTACTAGTACTAGTTTGTGAGGAAAACCAGGGATTGTGTTGATGAGACTAGGTTGCTCCCTCCATGTTTCTCTGTTGTTCTTTTCTCCCCTCCTCATCTTATATTTTGCTACTCAATTCTAAAAATAACTTCAACCTTCTGGTTCATGAATGAGGCATACAGTACTTCTTCATCCACACTATTCATAATACCACAAAAGGATTGATATTGCTGCACAATACCAATCCTTTATTGTGAGTAGGAAAAAGGATGCTAAACTTTACCAGGCAAAGGATAGCCTAATATTAATGACACCAATGCAAGCGCGGCACCAAAATGGCCGCCGCGCTCTTTGCGGGCCCCCCCACCGGACGAAGGCATCCGGGTAGTTAGGGGCATGGCCAGCACCCTTATAAAAGGGGTGGCCACGAGGCAGCCGAGCTGCCATTTTGTGAAGCGACGGAGCGGAGAAGTTTTTCCCCTCTTACCTCCGTCGCTCTTGTCTTTCGCCGGGAAGCCTCTTTGGTTGCGGTTTTTCTTTCTCTTTATCCGGCTTCCCAGCAGATAGCAGCTATGCCCTCTAAGAAGAAGGCAACTGCGAACGCGGTTCGCTCTGCGCGGAGGCGCCAGCCGGGTCGGAGGACCGCGACTGCGCCTCCCCAGCAGCCTCCCTTGCCAGAGCCCACCGGGACCGGTGGGATGGGGTTAATAGCCCCTTGGCCCGAGGCGGGGCGTTCGCATCCCGGCCCGGCAGGGGCCGCGGCCCCCGGCCCGCAAGCAATGGCCACTGCACCTGGCATGGTCCATTCTTCGTGGCCTTCTTCTCTTAGTACGCAGCTTCCTGCAGGGGGTTTCAGCCATGGGGGGTGGTTGGGTTCCCTCCCCTGGCAGGGCATGCCCCCGGCCCCACAGGGGCCGGGCCTGGGCTCGTGGCCGTATTCGGGCCCCAGGGTCCAGGGACCTGGACCGGCGCCTGCAACCTGTGGGCTGGCCAGCCCTTTGCCCCCCCTTGGCTTAGGGGGCTATGTTAATGTTGAGGCCCTTCTGGCCCGCGTTGCGGCCCTCGAGGCATCCCTCGTGAGGGTCAACCACCCGGGGGTGCCTTTTGGGGCGCAGGTTGATGCTTCGTCTGCCGGGCAGCGGCAGGCGGCGGGACGGGTCGAGCTGCCCGAGGTGCGTGGGCCGGCATCGGCCACTGCCTCGCAGCTCCCCAATCAACAGGCTGGTGCTGAGCAGGCCCCATCGACGAGCTCAATCGCGATCGTGAGCTCCGACGCCCCCAGTGGGCCAGAACCCCCGGTGGGGGCGGCCCACGGGGGTGCAGCATGTGAGTATGCGGTTCAATCTAGTGCACCCACACACCTAACTACTTTGGGGGGAGCATTTCAGTGGCCATGGCCTCGCACGGGTGGCGCGATGGTTCAGTCGCCCACGTCCCACCCGGTGACTTCACTTCCCACCCAGGGCCCTGTTTGGGGTGGTGCCTCCTACTCAGTCGGGAACGTGTTAGGGGTGACCGGGTTGGTCCAGGCTCCTTTTACAATGCCCGCAGTTCCCACCGTGCCGGTGTCGGCATTGCCGACAGCGGGGTATTCCTTGCCCCTTGGGGATCATCTGGCCCAGGCTACCAAAGAAAAGATCTGGCGTGGGGAGTATGTGGACATCTTCTCCCTTCTTAACAGAGAGCCCACCAAGGAGGAGAGGGAGGGGCAGGATGAGAAGGATAAGGAACAGGCATGTCGTCGTAAGCCGCCACGCATGTGGGCCAACTGGTTGCCAGCGTACCTCATATACATGGCGGTTTACCTCAGGGCCAGGCCGGATCTGGCAATCCCGATGGTCCAGTATTTGGACAACATCTACCGGGCGATGGTTGACTTCCCGGGCCCGTCGTGGTTGGCTTACGACGAGGAATTCCGTATGCGAATTCCCCTGCACCCAGAGATGAGGTGGGACGAGCCCTGCCAGAAGCTGTGGCTTCTGTACATGACTCCCACGCGCCCTGCGCCTGGGGAAAGATACCATTGTGGACACGCGGTCCAGCGAGCGGCCCCAGCACAGACACCCCGCCAGGTGGCAGGGCAGGGGGTTCCAGCCCGCCTGCTGTGCTGGACTTTCTCGTCCAATGGTTCCTGCAATAGGAAGAATTGCCGGTACAGGCATGAGTGTCCCTCTTGTGCTGGCCCCCATGCTGCCTCCGCCTGCCCCAGGCCTGGAGGGATGCGGGGCAGAGGTAGGGGTGGACAAGGGGCTGGCAAGACTGCCGCAGAGGGAGCTGGTCCACCGAAAGGCCCCCTCCCCAATTAATGTGGACATGTTGGAGCGTTGGCTCGCATTGTACCCGAGGAAGGCAGACGCGGTTTACCTGCTTCAGGGTTTTCGACTGGGGTTTCGTATTCCTTTCACGGGTGATAGGTCCCCCCAAGACGCCCCCAACCTTTTGTCCCTTAGGGGAAGGGAGGAGGTGGCTGCTGCCAGCATTACTAAGGAGGTTGATGCGGGCAGGGTCGCTGGCCCTTTCCCTGCACCACCGTTTCCCAACCTTAAAGTGTCCCGCTTGGGCTTAGTGCCCAAGAAGTCACCGGGCGAGTTCTGCCTGATTCACCACTTGTCCTACCCAGCCGGCCGATCGGTCAATGATGCTATCCCTGATGACCTTTGCTCGGTCAGGTATACATCTTTTGACCGAGCGCTGAGCATGGTGCGCTCATGTGGCCCGGGTGCGCTGTTAGCTAAGTGCAACATTAAGTCTGCCTTTCGTCTCCTGCCGGTCCACCCGGGCGACTTTGAGTTGCTGGGTTTCAAGTTCCGGGGTGAATATTACTTCGATAAGGCCATGCCTTTTGGCTGTTCCATATCTTGCTCGGCCTTCGAGCGTTTCAGTACCTTTCTACAGTGGGCTTTTGTCCGCAGGTCAGGGTCCCGGTCTGTAGCCCATTACCTGGATGATTTTTTATTCGGGGGTGAACGGGGCTGGGACACGTGCACACGTCTCCTCAACACATTTCAGTCGCTAATGGAGGAACTTGGTGTCCCTTTAGCGCCCGAAAAGACCGAGGGCCCATCTACCCAGCTAGTCTTCCTGGGGGTGGAGATTGACACGGTAGCGCAGGCTTCTAGGTTACCGGGGGATAAGGTGTCAAGGATAGTGGCCCTTATCTCGGACTTGCTTGCTAAACGCAAGGCATCACTGTGGGAACTGCAGGTGCCACATGGTCACCTCAATTTCGCTTGCAGGGTGGTCGCACCGGGCAGGGCATTTGCTCGGCGCTTGTGCGACGCCATGACAGGCTTATCCAGGCCCCACCATAGGGTGAGACTGACCCGGGGTATCAGGGCAGATATGCTTATCTGGCTCCAGTTTCTGAGGGAGTTCAATGGGGTGTCATTTTGGAGGTCTGACCTTCTGGCTTCACCTCGTTTCCAGATACAGTCCGATGCCTCTGGATCCCTGAGTTATGGGATGTACTTCAATTGGAAGTGGGCCTATGGTGGGTGGCTGCCAGCCTTGTCGGGCACGGGTCGCCTGCGTGATCTTACGTATCTGGAATTTTTCCCCATCCTGGGGGCTTTGATGCTATGGGGTAAGGAGTGGGCCAACTCGGTTGTTCATTTCTGGTGTGACAATGCGGCCGTTGTCCACATTGTCAACTCACAGACTTCTAAATCACCCAGGGTCATGGACCTGGTGCGCCAGTTTGTATTGCGCAGCCTGCGCCTCAATGTGCTGTTCAGGGCCAGGCATGTCCCGGGTGTCAATAATGATATCGCTGACGCTTTGTCCCGCCTGCAGATCTCCCGGTTCCGTGCCTTGGCCCTGGATGCGGAGGAATTTCCCTCGCCACTCCCGGATGAGATATGGACCCTTGGCAAGGAGAGGTGAACCGGGCGATCGGCATGTCACTAGCGCCACGCACGCGTAAGGCGTATCACCACGCATTCAATTCTTTCCAAGCATTCTGTGCCCAATTTCAGCTGCCTGACACCTGGCCGATCCCGGTGGCCCACATCCTTCGATTCATGGTTAACCTACATTCCCAGGGCCTCGCACCTCGCACCATAGCATCCAGGCTGTCAGCGCTGGCTTTTATGGCCAAAGTAGGCGGTCATGCGGACAGCACCGTTGACTTCCGTGTGAGACACGTTTTGGAGGGGTGGGTGCGGGAGCGTGGGCGTAGCCCGGATGACCGCCACCCAATTTCCCCAGGGGTTCTTACCCAACTGGCACGGGGCTGGCATGACCTATGTTTTGATAGGTATGAGGCAGCCCTGTTTCATGCGGCTACAACGGTGGCCTTTTTTGGAGCGCTCCGCATCAGCGAGCTTGTGATGCTGTCTAAGGCGGATGCAAGTCGTAGGGCACTGGAACTCGAAGATGTCTATGTTGGCATTGATTGGGCTCAGTTGAGGATACGCTCCTCTAAAACGGATCAGCACGGCGTAGGCAGTGGAGTAAGACTGCTACGGTGTTCTTTGGCAGACATCTGTCCGGTTGGTGCCCTACGAGAGTTCCTTGCACTGCGTGGCACGCACCATGGCCCATTTTTCTGTCACCAAGATGGGTCTCCCCTTACTAAATTTCAATTTTGGAAGGTGACCGGCAAAGCGCTCGCCAGTGTTGGCCTCCCAGGGGCCCGTTACGGCACCCATTCATTCAGGATAGGGGCGGCTTCCACTGCGGCTGCTTTTGGGTACTCCGGGGCTGAAATACGCCGCATGGGGAGGTGGGGATCGCAGTGTTTTCAGTTTTATGTCCGCCCTCTTTCACCGTGAGTACCAGTTGAGTCACTGCACATTTTCTCTTCCACTTGTTTTTTCCTTGACAGACCCTGGGTGTCGTATTACACCGGTGACAGTATGGCTGGTGGGCCATAGCTATGTGCACAGGGCAGCGCGTTACGCTGCGGCGACAGAGTGGGGACCCCGACTGGTTCTGGGTGCATACGCAAGTCTCACATGGTATGGTAAGCCCGGGATGTTATGGCGGGAACTGTTGCCATTCCTTTTCTCGGGCCGGAATGCTGACCTGCCTGACATTCTGATCATACACCTTGGGGGCAATGATTTAGGTCGGGTCACCGGCCTATCGCTGAAGCACGCGATTTGCGGCGACCTCGCCTACCTACATTATGTGTGGCCCGCCACAACCCTCGTTTGGTCAGACATAGTGCCGCGGCACACTTATAGGGGAGGGTTCGACCTCCAGGCCCTTGACCGTGCTAGACGCATGGTAAACAGGGCTGTTGCCCGGTTCCTTGTCCACAGGGGTTGGGGGCGGGTCAGTCGTCACCCCGCCATTAGTCTGCAAAATTATGAACTTTATGCAGGGGATGGGGTCCATCTGTCGTGAGGAGGTATGGACCTCCTGTTGGGCGATTGGCGAGCAGGCCTGTTGACCGAGCTGACGGTCTGGGGGGGACGTCGAGCCTTTATTGAAGCCTCTCTGTGTGGCGGGTAGCACTGGTAAGGTAAACATTTATGACCCACAGGTATCCGGCAGGTTCGCAATTGACTGGACAACACTAGACAGGCATAAGTTGGTTAAACGTTGTCCGGTCAACGACGAACCAGGCGACGGGGTGATGGCTACAGCTAGACAGCATGCATCGCCCCGTGATTTTACGGATACGCGTCAGAGGGTGGGGTCATTAGTTAGATATTGACTACGGTCAACAATTTGTTTGTTGTCAACAAACAAATTGATACAAATAGATACATTGTAACAATTGCCGTCGGCAATTTTGGGTGGTACCTTACCAGTGTTACTTCGGCCTGTTTGCCTTAAGAATTATAATTGGTCAATTACCAATAGAAATTTATAATTCGGACTAGGGCATGAATCAATAAATGTGGCCCAATGCCGTTATCCACTTTCATCAGTGTCTGAGTCCTTTATTGGGGGGTGCGCCTGCAATGCAAGCGCGGCGCCAAAATGGCCGCCGCGCTCTTTGTGGGGGCCCCCCACCGGACGAAGGCATCCGGGTAGTTAGGGGCATGGCCAGCACCCTTATAAAAAGGGGTGGCCACGAGGCAGCCGAGCTGCCATTTTGCGAAGCGACGGAGCGGAGAAGTTTTTCCCCTCCACCCCCTCCCTAGTTAACAGTGTGATATTTTGGTCGCTTCGGGGCCGGGTGGGAATTTTTGGCTGGGACTCACAATTGGCTCTCGGGTCCTGGTTTTTTCGCCCATCCCACACTGTTGCTATGGTTTGATATAGGGGTTTCTGTTGCTGCTGTTGACTTTGGTCACATGGGCGGGTAGCACTGGTAAGGTAAACATTTATGACCCACAGGTATCCGGCAGGTTCGCAATTGACTGGACAACACTAGACAGGCATAAGTTGGTTAAACGTTGTCCGGTCAACGACGAACCAGGCGATGGGGTGATGGCTACAGCTAGACAGCATGCATCACCCCGTGATTTTACGGATACGCGTCAGAGGGTGGGGTCATTAGTTAGATATTGACTACGGTCAACAATTTGTTTGTTGCCAACAAACAAATTGATACAAATAGATACATTGTAACAATTGCCGTCGGCAATTTTGGGTGGTACCTTACCAGTGTTACTTCGGCCTGCTTGCCTTAAGAATTATAATTGGTCAATTACCAATAGAAATTTATAATTCGGACTAGGGCATGAATAAATAAATGTGGCCCAATGCCGTTATCCACTTTCATCAGTGTCTGAGTCCTTTATTGGGGGGTGCGCCTGCAATGTCAGCACTTAAGAAGGTCTACAGGACCTCCTATTGTGTTCACTACCATTCACAAAGAGACACCAAACAGAGGAAAATCCAGAACCTGATAGATTTTTTTCATCAGTCAACTACTTTGTCAAACAACCACAAAAAGTGATTGTCATGGCTGCTTTTTTATCAAGTTCCATGGAGCTGAAATCTTCAAACTACTTTGGTACAGAAGGAGTGCAGCCATATCTGAGATGTTCTTGCTTCTCTTCCCCCTGCCAATCCAGAAACAGCGTACAAATCATGTTATCATCTTCTGTGATCCTCTAGTACTTCTACATGTAACTGAAATTGTTGTTGAAATTTGTGTAGTGTATTAATATTTAAACTTCCCTTTCAAAAAGCCACAGAATTCAATTCTCAACCCCCCCCAAAAATAAAAATAAAATAAAATATAAATATCTGTGGTATATGAATGCAGGCTCCTGTGTTTCTCTATCCATGATTCAAAACACCAGTAAGCTAGCAGAGAAAAATAATTCATTTGAAATATTGTGCTGAAGGAATGTTTTGCAGCTACTCAGGGCTGCCAGAAAGACAAAATAGTGTGTCCTTGGGCACATCATGGCCAAACTGTCTCTGGAGGCAAAAATGATAAAACTGAGGCTTTCAATCTTTGTGGTCTTCATAAGAAAGTAATGGAGCATGTTTCCATCCACATAAGTTTAGCTTTGAAAAAAGAGACATACCTCATCTCTGTTATACCTGTGAAACTGTTGAATGTTTTTAACATATACCTGGTTGACCGGATTCCTGATTTGACCCTGACTACCTTTTCAAAAGGACTGGAGTGGCTTAGTGGTTAAGATGCTGAGTTTGACAACTGAAAGATCAGCAGGCCAGCAGTTTGAGACCCAAGTGCTGCACAACAGAGTGAGCTCCTGTCATCTGTCCCAACTCCTGCCAACCTAGCAGTTGGAAAGACATTGTAAATAGATAAATAAGTACCGCTTTGGTAGGAAGGCAACAGCATTCCATGCACTTCAGGGTCTATTTATTTATTTATTTATTTAGATTTATATACCACTCTATCTCAGCCCAACGGGTGACTCAACGCCTGCCACATGACCACGGAAACTGGCTCTTGGGCTGTAAACAGAGATCAGCACCATACCCTATAGCCAGATATGAAAGGCTTTTGAGCAAAGATGACCTTGGATACCTTGGAGTAATTATTCCCTGAGGAGTCCCTGCATGAGTAGACATCTCCGTGATGACATTCTGCAGAACTTGCAGTGTTTTAGCCATTTGGATATCACATCACTCTCTGGATAGGCAGACCATGATGTGTGTCCGACAGAGGGTGTTTTTGTGAGTTTTAGTCCTGATCTAACATCATTGATGAGAGACAGGCCTAGTTAGATCGCTTGAGCTCCCGCACCCTGACAAGTTATTCACTTAGTGTACCTTTTTTTAAAAAATGCATTCTTTTGGTATCAAAACCAGCACACATTCTGAAATATTTAATTTTATTATAGGCACATCCTAAGAGCAAAGCTAAAAATACATTTAAGTGACCATTCATTTAAATAAATCACCATATGCAAAGAACCATGTGGTTCCTCCTTCCCTCCCAGCACAAATCCAAAGGATGGAGGAATGTTAAGGTCTCAAGAGCACCCAGTTCTTGTACAGTTACCTGGGAAGTATTTTAAGTAGTGTGACTTATAAGAGATCAGTGGTAAAAGCTGACCCTGCTGAGATTTCCTCTCCTCTGTAAAGAAGACCAGAAGCTGATCCTTTTTTTTGCAACGGCTCTGCCTATTATCCAAGGCTCCACTAAGTCTTCAAAAGAAAAAGGGAATGAACAAACTCATGCAGATAATGTGGAAATGGGTAGGGGGAAAACGAGCCAAGCATTGAAAACCAGTACAGTGCAACTAATAAGCACTTATCCAGTGGGCCTTATGAATGTCAGCTGTGCCCCCATTTAAAATCTAATAGCAATGATGGCACATTTCATTAGGAAACATAATGACCAATTTAGTCTTTCTTAATGTACCAAATATATATTCTTACGAGCTAAAACTCTGGCTTGACATTTACAAGGTAAATAGGAAATTTTAGGACAAGCCATTGTAACTGCTAGGAATTGTGTTTTTGCAAGCACCCTTAAAACCAAAAGCTGGAACCCCACTGGCTCATACCAAAGACCTGTTTTGTTGAGCATCCTGTTTTATCATTGGCCAACTAGATGCCCGAGGGAATCCAATAAGGAGGCCATGATCAGAAGGGAATATTCTTTTACACACTTCTGGCTAATGCTATACAAAGGTATACAAGGATATCAGTATAAATATGGGGACGCCACAGGGGTGTGTGTTGAGCCCGCTTTTGTACATGCTTTACACAAATGATTGTGTTCCCAGTTACCCCAGCAATAAGATCATTAAGTTTACAGACGACACAACGGTGGTTGGTCTGATTACCGCTGGGGAGGGGGAGTTGGCTCACAGGAAGGAGGTTGAGATGCTGATGGAGTGGTGTAGGGAAAATAATTTATTCCTCAATGTAAAAACAAAAACAAAAAACAGATCATTGTGGACTTCAGGAAATGCAAATTGAACATTCAGCCACTTGAAGGAAATTGTGTGGAACAGGTCTCAGTGTTTCAATTTCTGGGAATGGAGCTGAGAGATGATCTGACATGGGGAGAAAACACCAAAGATCTGATGAAGAGAGCACAGCAGAGGTGCTCAGGAAGAACAATCTTTCAAAGGACCTGCTGTTGGCATTCTGCCACTGTACCATAGAGAGTGTGTTAACTTATGGTCTGTGTGTATGGTTTGGGAGTTGTACAGCTAGGGAAAGAAAAATGCTGTCCAGGGTCGTAAAGACTGCGGAGGGAATAATCAGCTGTACTCTTCCCACTCTAGATCAAATCTATGCCTCCAGGTGTTATAAGAAAGCTGTAGAGATTGCGCAGGATAGTACACACCCCGGAAATGATCTCTTTCAGCTTCTGCCTTCTAGAAGAAGGTATAGGGTCATAAAGACCAGGACCAGTCACTTGAGAAATAGTTTCTACCCAGAAGCAGTTCTGGCTTTGAATACAGCAAAATGCAGTTTATGATGGAGCTTCTGTATTTTAGTTTTTAGAGTTTTAGAGCTTTTCAGGGGTTAAATGTGTATATGTGGGGTGGGAGTATGTCGATAATTTTGTACAGTTGTATTTTGTTAGGTTTTGTAAAGTCGATAAGTGGATTTTCAATGTTGTTGTTCTGTACAGGACAATGACAATAAAGATTTATCGTATCGTATTGTACAACATGTGGCATGGGACATTGCCAGAGTCTATGCCTAGTTCATTGGGCAGGCCAGAGGTTGGCTATCAAGGGCAGCATTTCAGGATTCTGGAAGATGAAGGAGTTCTTCAAGGATAATATTATTCTCAAAGAGGGACATTGCATCTTTGTCCAGGGTTCCCTGATGGTTTCTTTATTTCGTTTCCCAATGAAAATGTTGGGAAAGAAGTTGCCTATTCATTTGGGCCATGTCAGTGAAAGCAGTTGTATCATGGAATAGCCTCCAAGAAAATACATCCTTCACCTCAATGATTTTCCAGATTGCAGCTCATTTCCCTTTGTTCTATTAAGTTTTACAGAAAAGGAACAACATTGTTATTTAAATGCCACCTACGTGCAAAGTGTCATGGCAGCCTAAGGTCACCCTTGCTCGAAAGCCAGTCGTATCTGACTCTAGGGTTCAGTACTCATATCTGTTTCATAGCCAAGAGCCAGTGCTGTCTGCTTCTGCAGACGTTTCCATGGTCATGTGGTAGGCATGACTAGACACTGGAGCACACAGAATGCTGTTTACCTTCCCACCACAGTGGTCCATATTTATCTACTTGCAATTTCTTGCTTTCAAACTGCTAGGTTGGCAGGAGCAGGGACAAAGACAGGAGCTCAGTCCTGCAGTATTCAGGTATCAAACTGTTGACCTGCCGCCTTTCAGCCAGTGTCTTAGCCACTTGAGCCACTGCATGGCAGCCTAGATCATCACTATTACTTTTACAATTTTGTTAAATCAAGTTCACTATGTGGTATAGTATCTATAATACAGTGAAACCCCTACTTATGAAAAAAGTCCATTCCGTAGGCTTTTGCTTAAATCGTTTTTTTAATGTAACTTGAAGCAAACTCATAGGAAATTTTTTTTACGTAACTCAAAACAAACCCATAGGAAAAATGAATGTTTTATGTAAAGTGAAGCAAACCCATAGGGAAATGAGTCTTTATGTGACTCGAAGCAAGCCCATAGGAAATCATGTAAATCAGGACATGGTTTTAGCACAAAAACATTATGTAAGTCAAATTTTATGTAACTCGAGGCATATGTAAGTCAGATTTTTACTGTAATTATAGTGATTGCTAGCATGAGAGAGAGAGAGAGAGAGAGAAACAAGGACAATTTATAGTTTGGAAAGGGGATGTGCCTCACCCCCAAATTTTGGGCATGTGACCTCCTGCCACATTCCTGAGCCATCACTATCCAGAAACAGTATTTATCAATCTTGGGTCTCCAGGTGTTCTTGGACTTTATTCCCAGAAGCCCAAGTCAGTAAAACTCTTGATCAGGGTTCCTGGGAACTGAAGTCCAAGGACTTCTGGGGAACCAAGGTTGAGAAACACTGGTCTAGAACAAATCAAAATGAGCACAAAAAAGAATAACCTACTTCAAAGCTAACAGATGTATTGTTCAAAGTGAGCTTTACATGGGATACATATAGGCAGTAAATTCATACTTACGTGATTTTTATGCACCAGTTCCTCTTCCAGGCATTATGATGGCTACCTACAGAGACTGTAAAGATGAAAGGTGGCACCTGTACTGTGTCTGATGTTGTTCCATATTTTTTGTTCATTGATTTGGATGTGTGACAGTTGTCCAAAAGGATAAAGCACATGTTGTTGGGTGGTGTATGCTGAAACAATGAATTAAAGACCATTTGGCTGACAACAGTTTTTAGATCTCTGGAGTCATCGGATACATGTTTCAAAATTTTGATGTAGCAGTGGTGGAGGAGGGATTTTGATTTAGATGTCAAAAACTAAGGAAGAGAGACAATTTCCATAACAAAAGTATTAAACAGTCTACTTTTAGCAATTCTCATGTAAGGGACTGCATATGTTCTATGGATTTATGCTTAAGAGGAGAGTTTTCTTTACTGAAAGCTGCACAGGACTTGCCTCTGAATAAGCAGTGATGGCAAAAACTGACATTCATTGAGTTGCTCAAGATGGTGAATATCATTCTCTCAGCCATCTTGGTACAGATTGACAGACATCCAAAGGGAATGAATAAAATGTTGGAATGAGGGAAGTGTGACCTTGAAAAACAGAATTTCCCCCATCATTATCACTACTATGCATATAGAAATGTTTTTCTCTCTTCCCCCACCCACTGAGCTAGACTTCCTTGCTTTTAAAAAAAGATGTGATGTGAAAATGAAGTAGAATGGAACAAGTAGTGAATTACATATGTGACCTGGCTTTGTAATTCTTGTTGGCTGTAACTATAACCCTCCCCTCTCCCTGAAATGACTCCAGACTGAGGAATCGAAGCTCAAATCCTTTCTGAGCAGGATGGATTCTTTAATTAAGGCTACAGTGTTTCTCAAGAGGATGTGTGGAAGATACATGTGGAAGCCGTCTGCCAAATTATTTTCTCTTTCCATAACTCAGTTAGTGATGAGCTGATGCAGAAGACTGAACGACAGTAGCAGACAGATATTATAAGTACCCAACTGAGTAAAATTGGCATAGGAACCACTGAACATGTCATACTCCTGGGCTGGTGTAAAAATGGAACAGAAAATAAATTGCTTCAGAGTCCTCCCAAATCTTGGAGGCTCCCCATCACAAACCTGTTCTTAGACCAGTTGTGGGATTGGTCTCAAACTTGGTCATACACCAAAGAGACTGCTAGAAACCTGCCTGCTTCTATCTCCAGTACGATACATAAGGGGATATATATGGCAAATCTTAAATTAGTCATCTTCTTTCCAAAAAAACATTTGAATAAAGGGAGCAAGGGACCTTTAAGAGAAAAATCTCAATGTCTTTATGAACTGGTACTTCCCTAGTTTCTTTGGGAAGTATAGACAATTAAACTAGTATAAAACCAATATAAATGTATGGTTTAGATAAGCCCCTGGTGTGACTTGGGTTTCTTTTACAGTTAGATAAACATCACCTAAAACCAGTGGTGGGCATCAGCAGGTTCGCACCAGTTCACCAGAACCGGTAGCAGAAATTCTGGCTGGCTGCACCTATCCAAGTTTTGAAATAAAGTAGTCCTAATCTGGGTGCAATGCAGGGCTTTTCCACTGGCCATGCCAACCATACCATGCCCATAGTGTGGTAGTGAATTTTTTGGGAGCCCACCACTGCCTAAAACTAGAATTCATGTCTAGGGTGAATAGATTCAAAAGACTATACAGTTTTTACATCTTTCATAGCAGAAGGGAATTTAACCAGATGCTGCCTCCTTTCTTATATTACAAGCTACAATTATTTAAATGTCCTTCTCTATTCCTTATTCAAAGTAAGGAGCCCTGTTCATGTTTCTCTCTATCTTTGCCATTTGTACTATCCTGTATGGAATATACTTGGATCCCAAAGAAGGACATGTGAAGCATTTGCTCTGGTGAAAGTTAAAATAGATTTCCTCAGCCTTTGCACATTCCTGGATGATTGAGAAACAGAGTTTGCAAGTAATTAGCAGCACAAATATTAATCCCTCTGCCACAATTAACATTGATATTGGCAGTCATTTACTTTTTGATATCAAAGGGTACAAACAAGTAAATGGGGCTACAGGACAATGTTTCTGCGAAGGTAGAAAAATTCAATCATTGTAGCATTTATGTGCATGCAATTTGTGTCCTGTCACATTTACCACACATGTATAGTAAACACCCAATACTATGGAAGTCTGTTTCTGGTCAAAAACAGTCTAATCATTTGACCATTTTTGTTTGTTTGAATGTTACTTATATTTAATATATTTCCATAATTTTAAATTGTGCAATGTTCTGACATGAAGAAACAAAGAAACATTATCTTAGCAAGACTGGAATTAATGGCTACCCTTAGGTAAAATGGCAATAAATTAGTGGTAAAGATAGCTATAAATCAAGACACTGTAGCTTCAAATATAACAACCCTTATTATATTAAACTAGGAATCAATGTTGGTGCTTCTCCTTCTGTTGTTTGTGTAACACTAAGATTCTTTCAATATAATTTCTGGCTTCCTTCAGAAAAGGAATAATAAAGTTGTAATGGAAGTTAGATTTTCTCATCCTAAAATTTTAGTATGCAGGAGAATAATCAGGCATTTACAAGACCGTTCAGTACAGATAAGCATCTTTCTTTTAAGTAGGGTTTAAATATTAAATGCACTATGGTATATTTAGTAGTTCTGCCTGCAGAATCTCAAATAGTAACCTGATGGTGCTTGCATAGTAAATTTGAAGCACTTGTTGCTCATATTTTGTGGACAGCAATCATTTTCACTTCGGCATGTTACAACCATGAAGGCTTCCAAACAGCAAGAAGCACAGAAAAGATAGGATAGGATTGCACATTTTGGTAGAAAATAAATCTTAAATCATACACTGGGCTAATTTACACTTATGGTCTCATTGTAACACTACATCTTTCAGAACAAAGAAGCTCTGTTCAAACAGCAACCTTTTCAAATCTACTCTATACAAGAGGTTCTGAACACTGTAGTCCTGTCCCCTTTGCTGCCTTGCAAAAGTGACCATCTTAAAAATCAAAACACCCTGTTATATCTCCTACTGCCAACTTATTCTTCTTCAAGTGCTGTATCCATTTCTGAATATTGGTTATCATCATGTTGATCATGGAACATTATAATGCAGTAGTCTTCCATTTGCCTTCCACATCGCAGCATGAAACTCATACCACTGATCCAGTTCCATGAGTTACTTTCTGGTCTTCAGCTCTTTTGGTATACAAAGTCCTCATCAGCCCAAGGCCAGTATTGATGAAGCTTTTGCCTTTCATCAAGATGATTTCAAGTGGGATTTAATCCACTTGGGGTCCATCAACAATCCCTGCAAACTTTGCCACCCAAGGCTGTTAGTCCTCAGTTTTGTCAAGTTAGTTAACCGCCACCAGACGATTGGCCTTGAGTTGCTGGCAGTATGGTCTACTCTATTACCATAGCAGGATAACCTGGCCAGACTGGGATAGCCTGGCCAACAGATTATGCAAATGAGCAAGAACATAATATAGATCAATGGACCTAGCATTTGGGTATAACCAGTGGTGGGTATCAGCAGGTTCACCCCAGTTTGCCAGAACTGGTAGCAGAAATTCTGGCTAGCCCCGCCCATCCAAGTTTTGAAATAAAGTAGTCCTTCAATTGGGGTGCAATGCAGGGCTTTCCTCCTTGCCATGCCCACCATACCACACCCACAGTGGTAAAAACAATTTAAATTTTAAAACATTGTAAGTCCAATCTTTGTGAAATGTGGCACACAGCAAGAGTAGTCTTTCTGCTACACTTGTGCCAAATGTGGTCAAGATTCAAAGCCCATTTTCAAAGATTTTCTGTTTTGTTTGAGCTGCCCATATTTTAAAAATTCTTTTGTATAATTTTAATTTGCTCTGTTGCACAATGACATACTTGCACTATCATAAAGTTATAACGGCTGGATGGGAACCATTGATTATACAGTATCGATTAGCTTAAATCTTGTGTGTGTTCCCTGGCTATAGAATCAATACACAAAATGCTTTTAAAGGCCTGTAAAATGTTTAGCTGGGTAGCAACATATGGCATACAAACTTCCTGGCAGTTTTAAACTGTGTAGACAAAGTATTGTTTTTGAAAAGAAACTTGCTCTCCATCTGGGAATTTATTTTTGATCTATAGCACTGCAAAGCTGTGCATATTGAAGATTAAATTAACTATTAAATTAACACAGGCAGAAGCAATATCCTTTCTATTTAAGAAGATTAAATGAAATTTTTTCACTATTTTAAGAAAAAAACTTCCCTTTGTGTCAGGACTGCCATTGTAGCTCAGTGAAATTATTCTATAATTCAAAAGTCTTCCCAGCTTCCTATTAAATAATTCTTCAGATCTCATGTTAAACAAGGATCTGCTGGGCTGTGGGGGAAATCAGATTGTTAAAAAGCTAGATTCTTGCCTTGTGAAAATCAGACCATTTTTATACTTTTTAGATATATTACCTCTCCCTCCAGGAAATCACATCTTTCTTCATATTGGTAAAGCTGAACATAGAAAAGGATATATACATATACTTCTTAATGAAGGCTTCATATCATTTCAAAACAACCAATTATAAATTTCCATCTGTCACAGGATGTATTTCAGAGACCAGTACCTGAATTGAGCTACATATAATATCATCTAGGGCAGGGGTGCACAAACTTTTTGGGCCGTGGGCCCATCACGTGGTTCAGGGAGATGGTCACTATGGCCTGGGGGCTGGATCTGGATGCTAATTCATTTGGCCCACAAAGCCTTCATTGCTCCTGGGGACGTTTTACTTCCGCTTCCAGGAGTGACAAGGGCTTCACGGGCTGGATAAATTGGTGTTGGGGGCCGGCTCTTTCTCCCTGGCCATAATTTAGGCACTCCGATCTAGGGCCAGTAATTTCAACATTTTTCAGGTAGGGGAAAGTGGATTAGTAGACCCGATGACAGATTCCAGCCTTTCCTCCAATATTTTTATCAAACCTTACCTTAGTTTCTCTGATGAAGGATTTAAAAAGTAACTTTCCTAAATTCCTGACATTTCTTCAGAGAGATTGAGAGGCAAAGGCTTGCATTTATTTATTGTTCTGGAAACAATAGGCAGCAGCCAGCAATACGGGCCAAACACACAACTTTATTTGGAATAAGAATAGGTGGCCAGAGCTAACAACACACCCTCACATTCCTCAGCTATCTCTGATCAGAACCGATAGTTGGAAAAAACCGATAAAACTGTTGCCAGCTCTATTCTCATTCAGAACCCTCCCGAAGTCTCACGAGACTTTGGACCATAGTAAAGCAAATACATATGAAGCTCTTTCACAACAAGACAAAATGGCAAACACATTTCCTTAAATACACAACACCCCTCCCCCCTATGATTGAACAAAATCCCGCAAACATTTAGGAGGACCACAACATCTTTTGTGGTACACTGGCGCTTGGTCAGCCAGTGAAACCTGTTGGGATTTGATTCATGTAAAGATCTATTCTCAATCAGCCAGCCTCATTAGCAGCAGTTTATATTCTCAGATCTTTTGAGGTAGAGACAGAAAAACGACTCCAGTCCTTGGCTGGTCAAACGCTACTCAAGCCTTCTCTTTATTCAGGCAGAGAGACTCAGAAACGAAACTTAGCAAGCATTGTATACCAGAAACGAAACTTAGCAGAGACAAAACTGAGTGCTTACAGCCAATCAGAAGTGTCAGAACCCAAAGAAAAAGAGATAAGGAGAATAGCAAGCAAAGAGGCTTTTGTTTACAAAATGTGTCAGAGACAGGCAAGACAGAAACCAGATGCATTCCTACATGTCCTCCTTTTTCATTTAAATTTGAGAGAGGGACGGCTAATCATACCCCTGCATGTCATCATATTCCATAACTACTCCTCCATATACATCATCACTGTCCTCCTGGACATCGTACCCCTCCTGACTCCTGGTACTTTGTTCCGGAGGATGATACCTCATTGAGTACAATTGCCGTCGTGCAAAACTCGATGTCTCCCTTCTACGCAGTGGACATGTGTTACACATAGAAATAAGATTAGGAATACAAGTAATGCAAAAATACAAAGGTATAAAGCAGATAATAATAATAAACCCATAAAAGAAAACTTGTCTAAGGACAGATAAATCAGGCAACCAAGAAGTCACCCAATCAAAGAGATTAACATCAGTGCGTACATTGTTAGTAATACTCTCCTGTAAATGCTGAAGTTCTTTCTCAATAGTATTATTCAGATCCTGGAATTTTACCCGACATCCCTGGTTCCCGACCAGTTTACAAAATCCTCCGGATTTTGCTAACAGGTAATCTATGGCCAGTCTGTCCTGCATTTGGTCTTGATGAAGCTCAGTGATTTCCATTTGAAGATCTCGTATGACCCTCCCTGTGGCATTGATTGATTTCTCCAGCCTACAGGTGAGTCCCAAAATGGACCTTCTATTCTCCTGGGAAATGACACCTGGGTATGATCCCAATGTGAGTGTTCCAGTGATAGCACTCCCTATAGCTCTCCCCCAGGAGCTACCATCAGACAGCTGAACATCGATTATCACTTCATCATTGCAACCAGAACCCATCGGGCCGGCAGCAGCTCTCCGGCGCCGTGCATGTGCCTGAGGCGGCATTTGCACTTGTACGGGTAAGGTAAAATAACCCAATGCTGCACATTGATATTGACCTGGATGGAAATTCGTGGCAACTCCATTAAAAAAGAACCACATGTTAGGATCCTTGATTTGCCATCCATTGCAAATTGAACCACTATCTATAGCAGAATAATCAGGAGTAAACATAGGAAACACATCATATATATCTTCAATAGTAGTGTTAAACAAGGTATAATTAAGCTTATAAGAACTGTTATAACTACCCCATAACCAAAAATAATCATCACAACCCGTATAATTGCCTACATTCCGCAAAACCCTTTGTGCTTGAGTCCAGTACTTCCATTTACTATTCCAGACTCCAGAACTATGACAGCAGAAACAAAGTCCTTTAGTGTATTTCTTGAATGTCATGCTTCGCCAACGGGTGTTGTTAAATTGTTCTGGAGGATTAGAGAAGAGTGTAGACCTATCAAGATGTTGCAAATGTCCAATAACCAGCTCAGGTGTGTTGAACAATGCCGGAAGAAAGGCCATTTGCGACACTGCCAGTGGATGCTCATAGTATAACGTTGCATTCTTACCATGAACCTCAAACATATAGTTAGCATGACGAATCCAAAAGTTGGGGTTGCCCCCATGAGGCATTGTTCTTACAGCTGGAAGCACAGTAAGAAAGAAAAGAACAAATGTCAGCACATTTAGTTTACTGGTGAACCACCATCCTGGAGCTGAGTAACCTTCTTCTCTCTCCATGGGCGGATCGCTCGAGCAGGAATCCACACAGGTCCTGAGGTTGTAGAAACCGCTGCGTATCCTTGTCCCCAGGTGATTAGAGGTACAGGACCCTTCCACTCAGGATCGGGTTGCTGCCGATAAACGACCAATGGCTTAGGAAGACACTCCTCGGTCCTGAAATGCAATTCGACTGGAGAGTGTGACCTGTTATGGGGAGCAAGAAGAAAATTAAGAGTATACAGTACTTTAGCAACAGCTGTAGGTATTTCAGCCACAGGAACCCCTCTATCTCCCACTTGCTTGTGTAACAAATTTTTGAATGTCAGGTGGGCTCTTTCAACAATCGCCTGTCCAGTCGAGTTATAGGGTATTCCATGGGTTAGCTTAATGTCCCACTGACGGCAAAAGTCCTGAAAGGCAGAAGAAACATATGATGACCCATTGTCTGTCTTAAGGCTTTTAGGTTTACCCATTGCCGCAAACGAACGAATGCAATGTTGTATAACATGTCTGGATGTTTCACCCCGTAAGGGTGTAGCCCATATAAATCCAGAGAAGGTATCAACAGTCACATGTAACTTAGAAAGCGGAGCCAAAGCAGGTACTTGCGTGACATCCATCTGCCATAGCTGATTAGCTTCTGTTCCTCGAGGATTAACAGCATCAAATGGCAGGAATATAGGAGACTTCGTACAGGAAGCACAGGACGACACAATGTCTCTAGCCTGTGACATAGGAATGGAAAATCGTTTATGCAAAACCTTAGCAGATTGATGAAACATTGCATGACTGTCAATGGGGTTGTCAAAGAGAGAAAAAACCTCAGCAGAGTCTCGGAGAGCAGAATCTGCTCATGCATTGCCCTCCGTCAAATAACCTGGGATCCTTGTGTGAGAGCGTATGTGGGCAATAAAGAATGGGACCGTACGGTTGGAAAGAAAACCTTGAAGCTGTTGGAATAAAGCAAAAAGATCCCTATCCATCGATGGAGACAAATAAGCTTGAGCTAAAGTAAAAACAAGGCGGTAAACATATTGAGTATCCACAATCAGGTTAAAAGGCACATCAGAAAACGTAGAGAAAGCAAGTATGACCGCTGCCAGTTCCGACCGCTGGGCCGATGCTTGAGGTCCTGTAAAAACAACCTCCCATTCCCCAGTAGGACCCTGCCATGTAAGGACTCCACGGGAGGGGGAGCCATCTGAGAAAAGAGTAATGGCATGAAAGATAGGTTGCATGCAAAGCGGGGATGACAGGGAGTAAGAAGTGAGATTCAGCAAGGTAAACCGCTTATCCTTGGGGGGGTTAAATTTAACTTGTCCCACAAAGTCCGCCATGGCCACCTGAAATGCCTCAGAATGCTGTAGCAAGGCGGTTAGCTGATCCTGTGAAAAAGGAAAACAAACAAAGTCAGCGTCATAACCAGTCAAATGCTTTGCCCTAGTACGGCATTTGAGGAAAAGATCAGCAATCGCATCAGGCAGGCGATAACAGTTTTTCGAGGGAGTGTGCGCCAAGTGTAGCCATTCCACGATGGCCACCTTCTGAGCGTTGACAGGCGCGAACAAAACAGCAGTGGGCAGCCTCGGTGTAGGAAGAAGAGCGCATGCCAGCGCAATGGTGCCTGAGGGCACCCGATCCACAGCGATGGTATGCAGCTTTTCGTTGAGGCGTTGAAGAGCTGTACGCATCTCCGTTGTGCAGGGAATGATGTCCGCTGGAGAAGTGTGTCCAGAAAGAGCAGCAAAGAGTGGTGATAGTTCCTCCGTGCTCAGGGCCAAGAAAGGACGAGCCCAATTTATGTTCCCTAGCAATTGTTGCAATTGTACAAGAGTGAACTGCTCCGGAATAGCTATTGTTGGCAATAGCGGAGTTGAAGCTGTAGCTGAGAGCCTATGTCCCAGATATTGGAATGGATACATCCGCTGCACTTTTTCAGGAGCTATGATCAAGCCCGCTTGTTGCAAAATGTCTGCTAGGTCCTGCAGGTGTTTCTCCGTGACTTGTGGACCATGCAATAAAATGTCATCTGTGTAATGATAGACTTTAACCTCTGGATGGCGTTGCCTGAAAGGTTCCAAAGCCTTGTTCACAAAATGTTGGCATAGAGTCGGCGAGTTGGCCATACCCATAGGCAAGACACACCATTCAAACCGTTGAGTAGGATGTTCATTATTGTATACTGGCAATGTAAATGCAAATTTTTCTCTGTCTTGTGGCGCTAGCAAGATTGTATAAAAACAGTCCTTCAAATCTATAACCATGAGTTGATGATCTTCCGGAATCATGTTCGGATTAGGAAGTCCAGATTGTAGAGGTCCCATTGGCAAGATGTGCTCATTAACTTTCCTCAAATCATGTAACAATCGCCATTTTCCAGACTTCTTTTTCACCACAAAAATCGGAGAGTTCCAAGGACTAGTGGTTGTTTGAATATGTCCCAGATTTAATTGCTCCTGTACAAGGGGCTCCGCCGCTTGGAGCTTTTCTCTTGAGAGCGGCCATTGATCCATCCACACTGGCGGGGTGTTTTTCCATTGTAGTGGAAGTGCATGCAACGGCGCTGCAGGGGAGGCCCGTATCAAACATTTGTCTGCAAGGTACACCCTGTTTTAGCCAGGAGATCCCGGCCCCACAGAGTAATAGGAATATGCATAATCAGGGGGTGAAGAGAAACTTTTGTTCCCCCTGAGGTCTCAAAGACGATTGGATGAACACTTTGCTGTGCTGGCTCGTACCCGCCCACCCCATAAACTTCCCTACAGGGGCGGACGGCCCATCCAGTCGGCCAATCTTTTTTTGCCACCACTGAAATATCGGCTCCTGTATCGACCAATCCAGACACTGAACGTCCACCCATAAGCAGCGAGCGGGTCGGTCTATCCTCGGTGATTTGTATCACCGCCATAGCCGCTGTTGCAGTCCCCTCCTGGGATGGAGTTGCAGTGGTCCCTAGTGGGAGCAGATGAAGGCGTCCTACAGGTTGTCCCTTAGGCAGGGTGAGATGTTGCGTGGCTGAAGCAGGGATGACAATTTCTTGGTGACCCAATGTAACTGACCCTGCTGCAATGTGTACAGAAGCGGGTAAGGCGTCTGGGCAAGGAAGAACGATGCCTATCATGCCCTGGGGATTGACATCATCAACCAGTGTGGGAAGAGCCTCCACACACCCTGGCATAGTAAAAGTACAGTCCTTAGATAACCTCAATAAAAGTCCTTCTTTTAGAGGATGGTTTTTTCTATATCGTGAAATCATTTCTTGGGCAAGTTCCATATCTTCTGCCATCTCTTGCAAAACCTCCTCTATTGCCTCTTCACTGACCTCTGGTAGCCCTATTATTTTGCCTGGGCCCGAGCCTGGCCCGCACTCCCATTTCCCTGCTGCTGTAGAGAAAAGTCAGAGTCTTTGTGCTGAGCAGCTGAGGGGTTGGCATTAGGATTTGAGCGGCACTGATTGGCCCAATGGTACCCTTTCTGGCAAATGGGACACTTCCTTGAAGGGCGTGCTGCCTGCTTTTGAGAGGAGCGACATTGTGCTTTAAAATGCCCTTCCTTCCCACAGCCAAAACACCGTTTATTTTGAGCCTGAGTTGTGGGCAATTGAACTGCAGCTGCCAGAAGTTGAGCCTTGTATCTGTGAGTCCCCACATTTTGACAAACTTTCATCATGTCTGCTATAGATGTTCCTGGCCTAGCATAAACAGCTGTCAGAGCCCCTTTACAATCCTCATTGGCATTTTCAAAAGCCAGTTGTTTCATGAGCATTTCCCGTGCCGGCACATTTTCCACCTGGCGGCTGAGAGCAGTCATGAGTCTGTTAATGAACTCAGTGTAATCCTTTTTAGGGCCCTGCCTAATTGCTGCAAATCCAGCAACGGAGCTATCCCCTTTGGAAGGAATCTTACTCCAGGCACGCATGACTATCTGAGCAATCTCTCCCAGCTGGGCATCAGTGAGTGCCAACTGCTGTGTGGGGTTGGCAAAATTTCCCTCCCCACATAACATATCCATTGTGAGTGCAGGGCGTGTATGGTGTACCTCCCAAGCCACATCCCTCCACTCCTGCAAGCAGAGCATGGCTTCTGCCGGAGGCAAAAGCGCTTTGATCATCTGTTTCCAATCCACTGGTAGCAATTTTTGAGAAGCAATGGCTTCCAACAAAGCTTTTGTAAAAGGTGCATTAAATCCATAGTCACGTATGCTGACTCTTAGTTCCTTCAGATATTTGTAATGGAGGGTTTCATATCTATCTGGGACTGCCAGTGCGTTGCCCACAGCCGGAGCCCCCCTTATCACTGGGTATATCTCAGGAGATTGCACGTCCAGCACAGCTGCCATTAAAGCAGCAGAAAAATGTGTCTTTGTAGGGCTATAAGTGCTTGATTGTTGCAAGGCAGGATCTAATGTCCCATCTCCATTTCCACCTCCACCCCCATCAGGAGGCTGTTGTTTCTCATATGATGGAGGGGCAGTTGCCATGGCCCCCCCTTTATCTGGAGGCAAAAGCTGTGGGAGGGGGCGGCCATCAAGTCTTTGAGACAATAAAATATTTTTTGGAGTAAGTCTCTGAAGGCAGTCCCTAACTTCCTCCCATGTAAATAATATTGATCTAGAAATTCCATTATGCTTCTGCATTTCTCTCCCGATCTGTTTCCACTGTTTTAAGTCCAGACCTTCATATTTAAACCAAGGACAGATTTTTGCTATAGCTTTAGCTAGCTTTTGTATCTCCTGCTCATCAACCTTTCGCCCATTGTCATGCAAAAGATCTGAGATATCTTTACAAAGTTCCTGCATTTGCGAAGAAAGCAAACACCCCATTTTCCACTCACCCTGTTGTAATTCTCAAGCGCTCGATTGGACCTTTCCTCTGGTCGGACCTGTCTGGTCGGAGGTGAATGAGACCTTCCCCGGTCGATTATGAGGTGTTAATTGCTGAAGCAGAGTTCAAAGCAGGCTCTCTCATTGTAGTTCAAAGCGTCACACGGAGCGCCACTTGTTGGGATTTGATTCATGTAAAGATCTATTCTCAATCAGCCAGCCTCATTAGCAGCAGTTTATATTCTCAGATCTTTTGAGGTAGAGACAGAAAAACGACTCCAGTCCTTGGCTGGTCAAACGCTACTCAAGCCTTCTCTTTATTCAGGCAGAGAGACTCAGAAACGAAACTTAGCAAGCATTGTATACCAGAAACGAAACTTAGCAGAGACAAAACTGAGTGCTTACAGCCAATCAGAAGTGTCAGAACCCAAAGAAAAAGAGATAAGGAGAATAGCAAGCAAAGAGGCTTTTGTTTACAAAATGTGTCAGAGACAGGCAAGACAGAAACCAGATGCATTCCTACAGAAACCCTGGAGCTAGTTGACGTAGCTGGCAAAGTCCCCACAGTGGGGGTAGTCTAGAACTCATAGCATGGTGCGGACAATTACCCGTTTCAAGTTCAGCACCACTGCCCATTTCAGTAGGGGATGACTCAACACAAAAGTCCCTCCTTTGGTTATGAGTGGGGGTAGACTGGGTAAACTCTAACACATGAGGATGAGGGGTCCCAGGGGAAAATTCAAAAAACTTCCCTGATCCTCCAACTGACTGGAGGAAATATCAGACTGCTGTGAGCCCTGTGCAAGGGGCAAAGATGCTCGCTCAGAGTTTGAAAACAGGGCTGAGCCTTCTTCAACTTCCCCTTGGAATAAATACACAACAATTTCTCAAACTATTTTTCTGCTCCCCCCCCCCCCCCCGCAGTACTTTGCATATTACTGCCAATATGGAAGTTGCATACTGACCTATTTGGCTATTCATACTTATGGGTTCACTTTCCCCTTTGCTGAAGAATGGGGCTGTGTTTGGTTCTCCTTTTCTTTTATATGCCCAAGTCCTAGACCAACTGGTCTCCCTGTACAGATGAAAGGTCTGAAAGAGTTTAGACTGGCTTAGGCCAAGAAGATGCCACGTACTACCACTACTACTTTTTAATTTTCTCCACTGTCATTGTTTGAGGTCACTTTAAATAAGTGGAAATTTCAGGTTGCTGCAAGGGTTTTGCAGGACAAGGTTCTAACTGCTGGCTGCTCAGAATCTCAGAGTTCCAAGTTTGGGCCTGACTAAGTGTTCAGGGGTCCCAAGGGGAACAAGGAGAGATCTGAGGCAGAGTGGGCTAGCTGGTTGAGAGCTTACAGCAAATTGCACAGAATTCTAAATAAAAATCTAAGGAGCTCTGCTGGATTAGACCACAATTTTATTTAGTCCAATTTTCTGTTCAAACTGTGGCCATTCTGTTGGCTATAGGGAGCCCTTTAACAGATCATGACTGCAAGTGTACCATCTGCCTCCAGCAGCTGACATGTAGTATATTGAAAGTGACATGTAGTCACCCTGACAAGCAGCTATTGATGACCTTATTCTTCATAATTATGCATGCTCTCTACTCTGGAATGTCCTTCTCTGGTAGGTGGATTATGTGTTTCCAAGCAGTGGAAACACAATGGAAATAGAGGGACCAGTGTTTGGGTGCTGCTCTTCCATCACCCTAGAGAGATATATGAATCAGCATGAGGAGAGCTCAAGGATGGGAAGAGGAAATGCTCATGCTGCTTTTGCATTCTTGCTTTAAAAAACCTAGTCCATCATTTTTTATTTTTTATGTTTTGGAGCTGAGGAGCAGGATGTCAGAGTATGAGCTCTCCTCATACTGATGCATACTGAGTAGAAAAATATAACTCCCACCCTGGTGATGCTTTCAAATGAAAAACTTCCATATTTATTTTTTGCCACTCATGACTCTTTTCCTCTGTCTTAGTCTGTCCTGTGATCTCTTCATCAGTCAGAATTTAAACTACTGCATAAGCTCCTGAAGATACAGACTTGTTTTTACTTACTTACTCACTTACCTACTGAACATTCAGGATAGTAAACATATAAATAAAGCAGTAATGTTTTATGTCAGCCTGTACAGCATTGAGTACATGGATGCCACTACAGAAACAAATAGCAACCTGTTATATTCAGCAAGGGGGACTGTGGTGGCTCAAGTGGTAAAGATGCTGAACTTGCTGACTGGAAGGTAAGAGTTCAATTCCTGGGTACTGCATGATGGAGTGAGCTCCTGTCTCTGTCCCAGTTCCTGCCAACCTAGCAGTTCAAAAGCAAGAAATTACAAGTAGATAAATAGGGACCACTTTGGTGGAAAGGTAAACAGCATTCTGTGTGCTGGCTATAAACACAGCACTGTACCCTAGAGTCAGATATGACTGGTTTTCGAGCAAGGGCAACCTTTGTCTTTACATATTCAGCAGACATTTGTCACTTGTATATGAGCTTATCTCTAAATATGGTTTAATTTAAGTAAATTCTAATCAATCTAGTTTACCCTGCCTATATTGTAAGTTTAAATTAATTAACTGTAATAATTCATCTCTTATGACAATCCTTAACTTTCTAAAAGTTGTGTTTCAAAGACTATTTAGGAAATGTCAGTGAGATACTTTGGCAATGCTATACTCTATGTGTCTACTCAAAAGTAAGATCCAATGATTTCAACAGGATTTCTTCACTGGTAAATGAGTGGCACCATCAGATTACAGTTAATAACAATGTGTCCAAACTAAATAAGCTTAATTTTTCCAAATGAAACAAGCCTGTTTAATTCATCTAACTAACCTTGATTGAATCCAGTGAAATTAATGTTAAAGGTGTTAGGCTGAAAATTGCTAAGGAAGATTAATTTGCTCATGCAGCAGCATTCTGTCACCTGAAAGAGGATAGCTGGAAAATGTGCTTCTGATCTATGTCAGTAATATCCATGATTAATTAGCATAAATGAAGATGCTGATTTCAAGGTAAATTTGGATTATTATTTTAAAAATGAATACAAAACTGTTGAACATTTTTGAGAGAGAAACTAAAATTCCTTAAGGTACATATCTCCTTGTATTCCCTAAATTGACACGTTGTCTTGTCAAAAAGAAATCTTCAAGTTCCTGATTGCCTGTTTCATCCAATGCCTTGAAAATTTGAAAATTTTATTGAGGAAAAGAAGGCTTGAGAACATGGAAAAAAGTTTTCACTTTCATTTTTTGGTGGCATCCCTAATTTTGATTTTACGATGATACACAGACAATTTATATCCAGCTGTTTCTGTAGTTATTTGCACTCATTATTACAATAGTTATCTTTGTCTCTATGCATCAGGTACTGAAAAACAGTTTTAAGGGTTCTGATCCTATTTCTGTCACTTTTATTTTTTCTTCTCGCCTTTCTCTACAAGTTGAAGTATTTCTTCCATCATCCATCTGAGTTTTTCTTTTCTTTTTAGTACAGAAATTATCTTTGCAGGCGCACCCACCCAAAAAAATACACAGACACCGGTATTGGATTTAAAGTATTGGGCCACTTTTATTGAATAATGCCCTAGTCCGAATTATAACTTTCAATTGGTGTTTCATCCAATTGTAATTATTTAAGGAAAGCAGGCTGCAGTAGCACTGGTAAGGTCCCACACAAAATGCCAATGGCAATTGGCTATCATACATCAATTTGTATCAATTTGTTTGTTGTCACAAACAAATTGTTGACCGAAGTCAATATGCTATCTCTTGACCCCACCCTCTGACGTGTATCCGTTAAAATATCAAGGTGATGCAGGCTGTCAAGCTCCTAGCATCACCCCGTTCATTGGTCGCCCTTGACTGGCCAAGCCTGTTTCCCCTGTACCTATCTTCGTGTTGGCCAATCAATTGTGAACCTGCTGGATACCTATGGGTCATCAATTTTACCTTACCAGTGCTACCCACCAAAAGTGACCAGACTCAAACTTACCCCACATCTCAAACACTAGCAACAGTGTGGGATGGGCAAAAAAGCCAAGAACCAAGTGTGCCAATTGTAGGTTCAAGCAAAAATTCCCACCTGGCCCCAAAGCAACCAGAATAAATCACACTGTCCACTAGGGAGGGGGTGGAGGGAAAAACTTCTCTGCTCTGTCGCTCTTGTAAAATGGCGGCGAGCCGCCTCGTGGCCACCCCAGGCATTGGCCACGGGAGAAGTGGGAGCAGGTGGAGGGACGGCGGGGACTTTAAAAACTGCCACGAACATGGATGCCGCCACGGCTCCTTCTCCCGGTCAGGCATTGGCCGTGGGAGTAGTGGGAGCAGGTGGAGGGGTGGCGGGGACTTTAAAAACTGCCCCGAATGCGGACGCTGCCACAGCTCCTTCTCCCGGTCAGGCATTGGCCGCGGGAGAAGTGGGAGCAGGTGGAGGGGTGGCGGGGACTTTAAAAACTGCCCCAAATGTGGACGCTGCCACGGCTCCTTCTCCCAGTCAGGCATTGGCCGTGGAAGAAGTGGGAGCAGGTGGAGGGGCGGCAGGGACTTTAAAAACTGCCCCGAATGCGGACGCCGCCACGGCTCCTTCTCCCGGTCAGGCATTGGCCGTGGGAGAAGTGGGAGCAGGTGGAGGGGCGGCGGGGACTTTAAAAACTGCCCCGAACACGGACGCCACCACGGCTCCTTCTCCCGGTCAGGCATTGGCTGCGGGAGAAGTGGGAAGACGCCGATGTTTCTGCTCCTTGGGACTTACTATGGTTGAGAGGGGGCTATATTGTTCTGTGTAACTTTGTAATTGTTGTGCATTTGGATACATTGTATTTTAGATATTTCTATGTAGCCTTGCCTCCAGCTGAGACACATTGTATTATTGTATACTTCTGTATTTTACTTGTATATTTTTTCTATATATTTTGTACTTTATATGTATTTGTTTTGCATTCCATATTTTGTATGTAAACCCTTTGGAGGTATGTATATTTTGTTAGCCGCCCTGAGTCAGCCTGTGCTGAATAGAGCAGGGTATAAATCGAATAAACTAAACTAACTAACTAACTAATTTCAATCTCCCCTTCTTCTGCCTCTGTGGTTAGAGCATAGACTTGAATTATGTTTATGTTGATAGATTTCCTTGGAGCCTGATTGATATTGTTTGGTCTGACCTTGTATTATAGTTCTTTACTGTCTGTGTTACATTTTACCTCAATATTACAGCCATTCTATTTCTTCTGAGTTGGTCATTTTTAGAGCAAAAAAAAAACTTTGTAGTTTTATGACTGAAGAGGACATCATCATCATCATCATCATCTGACAATTTAGGGTGAAACTTTCTTAAGTTTTCTAGGTACAGAGTACTCAGAAGTGGCTTCCTGGTTTTTCTAGGTAGGGAGTACTTCTTCTCTGGGCACCCTGGGACTGTGCAGCTTGACCATGGCTATACCTGAATGAATCAGAACAGCTAGGCTAGTCCTGATCATTGCTGTTACAATAGGCTATTGAGGTCACCTAAGTTTCTAGTGACAAAGACAGATTCAAAAGTACTCCCCAAATTATCCCTTCCCTCCAAAGAGACTAAACCCCACCCAAAAGAAGTAAATAAGAGGCTGACAATAGAATCTCTAGCTTTATTCAGCCTTTAGAGAATCTGGCACTGCCAAAACTGCGAGAGCATATAGGACTGCCTCTTCGGTCATGAATAAATGCACATAAGAAATGATCAATCTGAAAGGGAGAGGTTCCTGCTTCTATGCAGGCACTATACATGAGCAAAGACCCTGGAAAATTTGTCAGTTTTCTAATATTTTTGGCTCATAAGGCTGTTTACTCTTGCATTATCTGTTTGTTGACTAGTGTGTCTGGATTATGACAACATCTGCTGGTGAATCTTTTTAAAAACTGCAATTGGTACTGTAGCTATGAAGTCAGATTGGTGGTTGTTTAAGTCCTGTATAAATATTTTTTTTACTAATTATTTCCAGGCTTGCTGTACAGCTTCTGTCACAAATATTCTATCATTTATGTTGAGTGCCAAATTGAAATAAAAATCTTAACTATTTGCCTTAGAGGATTTCACTATTATTTCTTTTGCAGTTCCTTGTTCTGTTTGCTACCTTAACTGTCTTTGCCTTTTGAAGTCTTGATGACTGTCTGTGAAGTATGTGGCCTGTCACAATTAAAATGGAAATAAAAGGCTTGTGACCAACAGCTGATGAAATAAATGAAACCTCTATGAGTGCTTGATTTATGATTGATACTTCAGATACACAAGCCGTCAAACAAACTGCAAGAATACAAGTATGAGTGAAGGGTTGCTGTTGGCTTTCTCACTAGTATACCAAAAGGTGCAGTTTTGAGAAAAAACATGTAATCTTATTGTAAGCTTTTCATTTGGTTCCAAAAAGTGCAGAAATCTCTTTATTTCACCATTCTCCAGCAAAAATCAAACAAATCCTTTCTAAAAGCTTTTTCTAGGGGAAGAGGTATTTGTTATGATACATTGTGGAAAATGGAGAACAAAGCCTCCCTGAAGTCCCAATCTTTTGATGTCTAGTGCCTTCTTTCTAGGGGAGACAATTTCAATCTTGTCGTAGGCAGAGTTTTACTTGCCTGAATGAGCCACCTTCATAGGAGGTTTCCCATTTAGCTGATTGCAAGAACTAGTCTTCTGTTTTTTCTTACCGTGATTAAAGTCTGTTCAATTGGTGCCTTTCTCCATCCTTCCGTTATCTCTGCAGTTATGTTCAGTGTACTTGGAGGAATCTTCTTAAAGTCCATGCACGTTTCTATAGAACTAGGTCCCAAGTGAGATAGACTCAACTTATTCACAAGCAGAGCTGAGAAAGGTTATCTCCCCGCCCCCATGATAATGCCTAGGAATCTCCAGTCAAGGTTGCCATTTGCAGTTTTTCCAACTTGTAAGCTCTTACTGTATAAAATTTCCTGTCCCTCAGTGTAGCCTAGCTTCACCTCTCCCTTCTTTTTCTGAGTAATAGCTTGCTTGTCCCATTTCTAGACTTCCCTGATGGTTTTGCTTGTTTGTCAGTCCTTTGCCATCTGTGGATTTAACTCTGCCTGGATCCCGAGAGTTACCTTCCTGGGGGTAATTCTGCTTATTTCAGTATTGCCTGGAGGTCCAGGATTTCTATTTAATTGGAGAAGTTGTTTCCGATGTACTGTGTGTGACAGGAAAAGTCTCATTAATTAGATGATATCTGGTAAGAAATAGTTAATATTGTATTCAATAACCACCAGTTCAAATGTGCTAGGTATTATTTTCATTTTTGAAGACATTCTTTTTTTGATAGCATGAAGTAAGGATGTGTCTGTCTGCATATGTGTATGCACAAATTTGGAGAAAAGTGCAGGAATACAACAAAAATTAGAATTAATGATTAATGTTCCTGTGAACCTAGAGCACTCACCCATAATCATAATCACATGCTGTCCACCCAGTTCTGATTTATGGCAACCCTTTCCAGAGTTTTCAAGGTATAGAAAACTCAGAAGTGATATATCATCCCCTTCTTTTTTTGGGATATATCAAAACTGTGCACCTTACTCAAGGCTACAAAGGCTGGCTTTGCTCCAAGAAATTATTGCATTTCCATCTTCTGGCTTCACATTTGGACGCAGTTGGACACCTAAGACCCTAAGCAACCTAGGTAGCTACACTGACCGATGATAATCCACTATTTTGGTCTTTCTTCTTTCAACCAGTTTCTGCAATGCAGAATTAGATAGAGACGTAATACTGCTGTACTGTACTTGCAGAATGTATAAGCATATTGTTATCAGCAATCTCCATCTACTCAGAGCAAGCCTCACTGATATCAGTGAAACCTTTTCTGGTTATCCCTATAATTACACTATATTTCTTCCCAGCACATAAATGCTGTGGGCCCTAAATACAGAAAACCTGACTCATTGCTCTGGCATTTTCTCCTTCTAGTAACCCTATAGCAGGTGTGCAGTGAAATTCTGCTGCACTTCTGAGTTGGGTAATGAGATTCTTTAAAAAGGTACTGCAACACCACCTACTTTTAAAGGAGGCTGTGCGGTACCGTTGGTGCACGAGTCATTGCTTTGGGCTTTCCCCTTCCATCTGGGAGGCATATGCAGATCAGAGACAAAGAAAGGAGGCTGTAAACCTTATTTTTGTGCAAATAAAAGGTAAAACTAAAACGTGTTTCTAACTTTAATTCACAAAAACTCTCCCTCTCCTGTCAGAAATGTTGACAATGCTGTTGAAGCTAAAGAATGGTAGCAAAAAGATGGAAATAAAGTGTGAATATATATTGCTAGAATGAAAATGAACACTTCAGATCTTCCTTGGGAGAGAATAATCCTATGTGGGATTTTCTCTCTTCTTTTTCTCTTCCTCTGAAGTTTCCTGATGATGCTTCCAAGCATATCCAACAAGCTGGCTCTTTGCAAACTTCATTTGCTGCATCATAAACCTCATTCAGCTGTGCTAAACAAGGACAGATGAGTTACTGGAAAGAAAATGTTAGTGTGAGATATCTAAAATTTATGGAGACCATAATGGCTTGAAGCTGCAGACGATTTTAGCCTGGGTTTAAATGAAGTGCAGTGGTTAACTGCTATCCGTAGCTATTCAGTATATTATTCAACTTAGCTTTCCTGGGCTAAAAAGCTGTTTTCAATTTGAATGAATTAAAGCAAATGAAATAAATGCAAGCAGAGAAGTAATCCCTGTTGCTTCTAAACAATTACAGTGTGTTGACTTCTCAAATAAATCCAAATGGGGGCCTTATATAGGTTCAGCTTATCAAATGAAGAGTCAGGGGGCACATTAGTGTCACAAGAATGGATAGCAACAAAGAAGGATGGTTATTGTAGATGGGATGGTACTGAATGAACTCCAGAACTCAGTTGTACAGCATGTACTTTGTATTCTGAAGGTGCCAGATTTAATTATTATCATTTTCAGTTGTAAAATTAGATTATGGAGAAGGTCTCTGCTTGAGGAAAGCTATTGCATCAAAGACAGTTCTAGACTAAATTGACATATAGCCTGGTTTGGTATAAGACAACATCCATGTCAGAGCTTTGTTTATGTTTGGTTTATCCAATTATGGATTGCACAAAATGTTTTAGTGCTTGAGGTAGGAAAACCAAACTGGCATTTCCTCTTTGCTCCTAGCAGCCTCTGTAGTTTTGAAAATATAGTAAATAAATTAATTGGCATTTTGGTGCTCTTCAAAAATATCCCCATGCAGCTAGACTATTATGCCTTTCAAACAATTCTCAGACATTATCTTGTACAGGTGGTCATGGTGTGTTGAGGAGAGAGTGAAGATGAAAGATGAAGGTTTTCCTGGAGCAACATAGCAATTGAGATCTAAAATTACATATCTAGTTAAATATGAACAAGGGACCGTGCAGCCACAGTAATTTAGTTCATATATATTTTCTTTGTTCCAACTAGATTGTTGCTGTGGAGAAAAAAATGGAATGATAAAAGAATAATTTATTTTGAGTCCCTTGGCTATAATACAGGACATCCCACATCATAACCCATATATGTTCTACTGGCTTGAGTAGTCCTAAGAGCATTGATCTGTGGGCAAGTGTTAAATCTCAGCTAGGAGTTTACCAGTATTTGCTGATTGTGGTTTGTTGTAATGGCGGGCCGGAAGGAAGATGCGTGGAGGCAGCCGTGTGGTGAAGTCCAGCCCCGACCAGAGTCGGGGGTACGTATTTATTACCCTGCCTAGGGGTTGGGACATGTGCCTAGGGCACTCGTGCCGTCCCTGTACAGAAGGCTTGCATACGTGGCATTTCCACATGGTCCAGCTACAATGGTGGCTCTCGAGACTGCCTTAAGGTTAATGGACAGCCCGCAGTTAATTGCCTTGGGCTGGCAAAGCCCATTGTTCCTGCCCTAATCTCAGAGTCTATGTGTATTGACCCGGGCACCTAATCTTTGTCCCCTGTTTGCTCCTGCTTGCTTGCCCAGCTCTATTTGCCCTCAGCCTGGGCTATGGTTCATCTTTAACTAGCCCGCTTATCTTCCCAATTTCCTCTCCAGCCGAGCCCAGTTGGTACCCGGGTCTGTTGCCGCCGAGTGAACCCCTGGGGAGAGGCTTAATTGCCAATTATTCCTGCGGGCAACCCACAGTGGTTCCCTCAACTTTGGGTTGAAAATTGGCATTTAAGTATACAGAACAAATGCTGTAGGTGGAAATATAAGCTGTACACATGCAAATGGAGTCTATGAGATCAATTCTGGCAACTTATGAAACAATAACATGATCAAAACTACCTCTTGGCT
This sequence comes from Bradypodion ventrale, assembly GCA_035047345.1. NCBI lineage: Eukaryota > Metazoa > Chordata > Lepidosauria > Squamata > Chamaeleonidae > Bradypodion > Bradypodion ventrale. The sequence continues at coordinate 143,969,636 of JAWDJE010000004.1, read as the reverse complement.
TCATGGGCTTATTACTAATACTTAAAAATAGGTTTTAGACCCATGACATTGGGGTAAATATATTCAGCCATTTGTTCTATAAATTTCATTTTGATGTATGGAAGATTTCTTTTTTACTCTGTAGCTAGGATAAGATAAGTGATCTCTCTGTTTCACATTCAAAAGGTTCATGCTGGAGTAGTTTTCTTACCTGTAAAGGCTCTTTGATGCATCTCAGTCTGAAATTTAGTTCTTCTGTTGTTGGAGCCAGGACAATTGAACAGCAAACTTCTACTGAACAAAGTTGGGATCACTGATGGAGAGGCTTTATACAGTAATTTGTATATCAGAGAAGGAAGGGACGATGAATAAGGTCTTTTTTTGGTCACATTTTCCCCTTACCCCAGAATGTATTGTGGGTTTATGTATCTGACTGCAGAGCCAGAGGTTGGGAGTTCAATTTCCCACCATGATTCCTTGGAGAAGCGCCACAGTCCCAGGAGGCTCCCAGAAGAAAAGAATGGTCAACCACTTCTAAGTACTATCTACTTATAAAATCTTGGAAAGGGTTACCATAAATTATAATAGACATGATGGCATGCAGTTATTATCATTTAGTCCAAATAGGATTTTCCTCCTGTTTGGCCAGGTTACCCTGCTATGGTAATAGAGTACTGCAAATGACTCAACAGTGATCGTCAGGTGGTGGTTACCCAACCTGACAACCCTGAGAACTAATGGTCTTGAATGATGAAGTCCACAGGGAAGGGTGATGGTGCACAAGTGGATTAAATCCTACTTGAAACCATTGTGATGGAGGGCAGTAGCTTCATCAAAACTGGCCTGGGACTGATGAGGACTTTGCGTGCCAAAAAAGGACTCAGGACCCTCCCCCTCTCTCTCTCTCACACACACACACACACGCACGCGCACACGCACACGCACACGCACGCACACACACACACACACACACACACACACACACACACACACAGAGGTATGTGTATGTGCATGTGTATGTGCATGTGTATGTATATATGTATCTTCGCCATAAAGGTGCAATGAATGCCTGCCAATCGTATGCTTCGACAGGATTTCTGCACAAGCCTGCTATCAGAGGCTGTTTCCAATCAAATTAACCTTCAGTCAACATTAAGAACATACTAAATGACTAACCCAAATGAACATGTCTGTCTGTCCATCCATCCATATATTCACCATAAAGGTGCAGTGAGTGCCTGCCAATCCTATGCTTCGACAGGAAGCATGTGGTCATGCTGATCATGTGGCAGGCTGTTTACCTTCCCACCGAAGTGGTCCCTATTTATCTACTTGCAATTTCTTGCTTTCGAACTGCTAGGTTGGCAGGAGCTGGGACAAAGACGGGAGCTCATTCCGTCCTGCAGTACTCGGGAATCGAACTGCTGACCTTCAGCCTCCCAGTCAGTGTTTTCATGCAGATTTTTGTAAAAAAGAAGAAGAAGAAAGAGAGAGAGAGAAATATTCAGAAACAGGACTGCACGCTCTTCCAAAGAATGTTGGCATCTAACATTGTTCTTTTTTATTTTTTATTAAGTTTTCAAAAAAATATATAACAAAGTCAAAACAAAAAGAAAAAATAACAATACAAATACAAAGGAATCATAAAGACAATAAACAATACAAATACAAAAAAATCATAAGACAGTAAAAATAATAACAATAACACTAATAATAATAACTTTACCAATGTAATACATCCCCATCCTTCACTAACTCTCTGTTATTATACTCCTATTCATTATTTACAACATAAAACTTACATTTGCAATATCCTCCATTTCTTGTAACATTGAATCTCCAAATCATCCTAATTTATATATAGCTATTTGTATTTACCTTATTTAATCTACCCAAAACTTATTAAGTATTGCAGTATTACCATACTTCTAACCAAGCAAAGCACAATGAAAATACAATAATAAAAATAAAATGGACACAAAATCACACTACAATGCCCTGGAGGATGCAAGATATCACAGCGGTCTTCACTATTTCCAAAAACTCAATTGATCTGGTACTGGCCCAACCACCACACCTCCAACCAATTTAGACTCCACAAATAATTGCCAAACTTTCCGAAATCTATTTTCTTTAATTATACCTTTTCTTTGTTCAATTCCCATGTTAACTTATCATTTGGTGCAAGATCCCATATTTCCTTATAGAGTGATACCTCATACAATGTCCAAACTTGGTTCCACAAGTTTGGACTTTATACGGATTTGGACTTTGTATAAGGCATGCAAAATCCTAGCTGCGATGCCTCATACAACGTCCAAATCCTTGCCGCGATGCCTCATACAATGTCGTTTCCATAGAGATACATTGTACTGTAACAGCACAGTCTTCGGGGCAAAGTCAAGGAAACAGACAGGAAACTGACAGAACTTTAAGAAATCATTGTCTAAAGGCTAAAAACATTACAAAAACATGTCAAACAACCCTGATTGTCCAAGAACCTGAAGAATGCTGCAAAAATCCCAGGAATGCTTCTAAAAATTCTGACGAAAAATTTCAAAAAAATCCAAAGTTGTGCTCAAAACCACTCCTAAACACTCTTCACCTCATGCAAAACCCACAAGAGCAATGCACGCATGTGCCCTGCCTTTTATACTGCCCAGGCACAATGCAACCTGGGAAAACCTCAATGCCTCATATAAAGTCGCATGACTTTGTATGAGGCAACTTTTTTCAAGGAATTAGGCGATGTTGTATGAATCTGATGTTGTATGAAGCGTACTTTGTATGAGGTATTACTGTACCAATCTTCAATTTTCAAAGTTACATTACTTTTCCAATTTCTTGCAATGCATTGTCTACCCGTTGTCAGCATTATAGCCAATAACTCTTTTTTATCCACATCTAAATTTATATTATCCATGCCCGTCAACAAAGTGGTACTTGCCCCCAGTTTAATTCTTATTCCCAAAATACTACAAATCCTACAAATTTCCTTCTCAATTCTTCCCCAAAAATCTTTTACCACATTACATCTCCACCACATATGTTCATACGTTCCCAATGTATTGATGCATCTCCAACACATTTTATTTTTATTATTATCCATCTGATGCAACCTCAATGGGGTCAAGTACCATCTTCATAACATTTTATAATTATGTTCTTTTATTCTGACAGACTTAGTTCTCATAATCCTTTTCTCCATTTGTTTCTCCATTCCATTTCTGTAATTTTGACATTCAAATCCTGCTGCCAAATATTTTTTAATATATCTTGTGAATTGCCTTCTTTATTTAATATCTTATAAATCCTAGCCACAATGCCCTTAATTCCCATTTCCCCTTTTCCTATCTTTAATATCAAATCCTCAAATTCAGTCCAACTCCTTTCCAAACTGGTTTCCCTCAAATACTTACCATTCCACTTGTTCACTAATACAATCTGAAACTAATTCAACCTCAATTGCATATATATTTCTAATTTCCTCTCTCTATAGTCACAAACCTATATCCAGTCTTTCTACAAGGAAACATCATTTCTAAGGAAAACTTCCTTCACCCTCTTATCTATTTTTATTGGAAAGTTTTTCATATCTTCCATTTCTAAGATCGGAGATATATCTGGAGCTAATTCTTTCTTTACCTTATTCCATACTTCCATCATTGTTTTTACCATTCTATTTTTAATTGTTATTTTACTTACATCTTTGTAACATTGTTCTATAAAATTGTATTCAATCTATTTTGAAAGGCTATTTTTATCTTTTTGTTGTTGTACACTGCTTTGGGTGAAAAGCAATAAATCAACACTACAAATGTTGTTGTTGTTTTGTTTCGTTAAGTTGCTTCCAACATATAGTGATCCTAATAGGATTTTCAAGGTGGATGAGATGTCCAAAGGGCAGTTTATTATTGCCAGTTTCCAGTGAGTTTATACTGTTGCATGGACTCTGGTTAATGACACAAATCAAAGATAGACTGATTTACTCTTTTAAAGCTTTTATCTTGTATGTTTTAAGAATATGCCATCCATGCTTTCTAATTGTGCAAGCGATCTACCTTTCATCTATGGCAATTCATTTTGGATCAGCATGACACCATAGCTGACTGGACAGCTTAGTGGTTTCATTGTCTGGCTGAAAATCCAGAGGTTGGTAGTTAAACTCCCCACTGTGCCTTCCAGAAAAATAGACAGTCTGTGTGGCTTTTGACAAGCTGTACAGTTCCAGGATGTTCTAGTAGAAGGAAATGGTTAACCACTTTGAAGTACTTTCTTCCTACCAAACCCTGGAAAGGGTCTCTGCAAATCAGAATTGACTAGATGGTACATTGCCACCGCCACTGCCACTGCCATTTAATTTAATTTTAAAATTTTTATGCCGCCCACTCAGGCGAACCCGACTCAGGGCGTCTTACAGCAGATTACAAACATATAAAAACAGATTACAAACCCCAATTCACCCACCCACCTACCCACCCTCCTACCCCCACCCAATTCATAAAAGAATGAAAGGGATACAAACAACACAGAGGGAGGGACACTAACTTGAAATGAGCCAACAGGCTGGGGCCGTATTCCCATTAAGGCCATCTTCAATCACATTCTATTTTTGACTGACTAAATAAAGAAATGCATACATTTATTCTTTCTTTTTTTATCCATCAGTTGAGACAAATTTCTGCTTAAGATTTCTGTTTGTTCATGCCATCAGCTTGCTTTTGACACATGTTGACACTAAGTGGGGTTTTCAAAGTAAGTGACATATCTGAGGAGTATTTTATTAGTTTTGCTTCTCTGCTCCCATGAATTTGTATGACTGAAGAGTTGAACCCAGGTCTCCAGAGTCTTAATTCTAGTCCATCTCTCTGTCTGATATACTGCATGGGTGGTCTACACCATGTGGGCTCTACCTCCATCTATTTGACAATGACTTCTTAATGCAAATAAAGTTATTAGACAACAAACAATAAATTGGAATATGGATACTGCAGGTTCCTCCTTTTTAAAAAAGACCCCAGAGATGTTAATATCAAAATATTACCAAGATAGGGATATATTTCCATGGCAACTTCTTTTTAGCTTCTTATAACGAAATACGGATAAATGGGCTTCCTTAGAATGTGCAAAGTAAGCCTTAGGGCATGATAAGTATATATAATTATTTTCACGGGGAGTAGCCTCAGTCTAGGATTTGTCATTCTCATTTTGCCAAGGGCTCTCTTCATTGTGTAAATGCTGTGTGAAAATGTAATCCCTGCCCCTAGATAATTTCTCTGTCTATAAAATTACATTTTGAAACAAGTTTGGATTATTGCCACACACTGCATTGGTGGTCAAGGTATTGGGTTCATAAGTAAGCATATTGCTGTATTATCTCAATCTTTTAGAAGACAGTCTAAACTTCAGTGGTAGTGCATAGGTACAGAAGAAGATTTTAGCATTTCTGTTAGGGGATAATTCCAAAACTCAGCTATAAAGGTGTTATGTCTGGTCATTATAAGCACCAGTCCAGACAACAATGAACAAAACAGCAACAAGTCTTTATTCAACAGTCTTTTAGAGATGAGCTTACAAGATGTTCCGGACACAGAGATGCCTCTACAAAGGAATCAGTCCCTTCGGACTCTTGCCATAGCTGGCAAATACTCACTACCCTAGAAGCCTAGCATAGTGGAGGGACCCAGGCTTAGCGTGTATCTTGCTACCTGTACGGAGTGGGAAGTGTAGTCCGGTCCGGCCCCACCCTTGTTTACTCATAGGGCTTGTATAGTGTCTCCTCGGTGGTGGCTCCTTGATACAAAGTAGCGACCTGCCCGATAACTGTAACTGACCAATCATAACAGGGAATATATGTACTTAACCAATGACGAACAGGAACCAAAACTGTATCCAATCACAGGGCTTAGATGAGCATAATTAGCGTGCCCTGTGCAGGGGGTTTTCACGCCACTTTAAGCTCCTAATTTGTATGGTGGGAAACTGCTGTTTTCCTCTTGCAAGGTGCTGCCCGTGCTACTTGCAAATATGCCTCAATACACAACAAAAGGCTATAGTGAGAGAGCTGGATTTGAAATCTGTCTGAATGTATCAATAGAAGACATACCTGTCAACCCGCGGCTCCGGAAAAACGGGACCTGCGCACATCGCTTGTGCGCAGGTCGCGTTCCATGCATGCGTGGAAAGGTTTTACCCCTTCCACGCATGCGCGGAAGCGCTACACCGCTTGTGCAGCCCTTACGCAAGCGATGTAGCACTTCCGTGCATGCGTGGAAGGGGTAAAACCCTTCCGCGCACGCGCGGAAAGCATTTCCCCCGCTGCCAAATTACGGGGTTTTGGCAGCAGGGGCTGGGTTATGACGTCAATCGACGTCAATTTACGGGGTAATCCCGGCCAAATCGGGAAGGTTGACAGTTATGATAGAAGATGTGGAAAAGTTGTGGTCCTTTGAATGTTTTTGGATAGCAATTTATATAATCCCTGATCATGGAGTATGCTGACTAAATCTGATAGGTGTTTTAGTCCAGAAACATCTGGGGGCCCATAGTAGCCCACTTTTGCCAGTTCTTCAACATAGGATTCTTCTTCGTCCTTTTATCTCTTCTGTATAGGTTTCCACCTTCTGTTTATTTTGTCATGGTCAGATAGAGTTCATTCCTGTTGGTCATTCAGCATCACTAATCTAGGTTTGAATTGCTCTGTAATTTCCCTTTGATGAGACAAATTTGAATAGAGTAGGTAATATCTTGGAAGACAGGAACAAAATTCTGAAAATCTTGATAGGTTTAAACACTGTTTTGGAAACAACAGAATGAAATTTAACAGGAGTGAGTTCAAAGTTGTACACTAGAGGTAAAAAAAAACCCCCAACATCACAACTACGAGATGGGGGATAGTTGGTACGGTAATACTATGAGTGAGAAAGATCTTGGAATTGTTGCAAATCACAAGCTGAATATGAACCAATAGTGAGATGTGGGTGCGAAAAAGGCAAATGTTATTTTAGGCTGCATTAACAGAAGTAGCTAATGTTAGCACAGTGGTTAATCTGCTGTACTGAAGCCAAAACTGCTGATGTTGCGAGTTTGATCCTAACAGGGATCAATGTTTACTCAGACTTCCATCCTCCCGAGGCTGGTAAAATGAGTACACAGCACATTGGGGGCAAAATGCTAATTACCTTGTGAAGCACTCAGAGAGTGCACTAAGTGCTATGGGGTGGTATATAAATATAATTGCTATTGTTATAATCTCTAAAACCTGTGAGATACTAATAATCCTGTATTTGGAACTAGTTAGGCCTCGCCTAGAATACTTCTTCATGAGGATGCTAACAAGTTCAGAGGAGGGCAACAAGTATGATCAGGGGTCTGCAAACCCAGCCTTAGGAGGAAAGACGGAAGGAACCAGACTGGTTAAGTGTTGAAAAAATGAGAATAAGAGGGGATATGATAGCACTTTTCAAATACTTTAAATATATTCATAAAGAGAAGGCCAGGATCTGTTCTTGACACATAATAATGAGCTTAAGTTATAGGACTCCAAATGTAAGCTGAATATCAGAAAAAAATCTGAACTGTTAGAACAGTACAAAAATAGAACCAGTTACCTTGAGCCTTTCAACACTGGAAGCATTCAAGAGAAAATTAGACAATGATCTGTCAGATCAGATTTGATTTGCATTACTGTACTGAGCAGTTGGACTCAGTGGTGCCATAGGCCCATTTCAACTGAATTATTCTATGATTCTTGGTTCTTCTAAAAAAGATCCCCTTTGTTATTCTCCTCAATTTATTAGCACTGGTTGTTTGAACAGTTTAAATAATGTTGTTTCAGGAATTTGGTAATAGATTGACCCATTAAAACTACAGATATAACATAAATTTATTTCAGGACCTTTCGAAATGTAAATGTAACTGTTGAATGTTTAAAACTGAATTTCCAAACTCTAGAAACAATTCTCTTCAGAAACAATTATGCTACACCAGTTATTTCCCCTAATATTATGGGTGACAGCTAATTGGAATAACAGTCAAACAACAAATGGAGGATGGTCCCCTTGCTTTATGAAACACTGTGACTGTTATACTACCTGCTAGCTTTTTATAGGTTTTCTTGGGAATTTGGCTGGTTTCCATGTAATTTTCACTTTTGGTCAGAGCTGAGTGGTAACATTCAAATTGAATCCATTCCTTTCTTCCCTTAAATGGCACAGCCAGCTGTAGCCTTAATTCCTGCAAGGCACTTTGCTTTTCTCAATTATTTTTTCTAATGAAACAAAGAGATTTACCATGTGTTGTAATCACAGAAATAGTGTTCCTAGAACATAGTATAGCTACCAAGCTGGTAAAGCTTTTAAAAAAGCTTGAGCAAGTAGATGTCAGCTGCTGGCTTGAAGATGGCAGAGTCTGGAAAAGTTACTTTCTCTTGTTTATAGCTACCACAACATCCCATGCACAATGTTTTATTGTGGAAGATATGTACAAAACAGTAATTTATGCAAATTTTACAAATGGCACTACACTGTAGACAGATTTGTTGCTGGCCTGCCATGGCTAAATTAGTAAAGGAAGACGGCAAGGGTGTAAGCACAGGGGAGGGAAGGTATCACCCTAAGGATAGGAGTCAAAGGAATAAAAGTAGCAAAAAAAATTAATATGACTAATCAAGTGCAGCAACCGGGTAAAATAGACAGAAAGGAGAAAACAATAGGGATAAGATTCATAATTTCATACCATATAGACTAATCAAAAGTCACATACATACAAAAAATCATACAATATCCCTAAAGTGAATCCCGAGAACTTACGGAGAAAAGGATCTGAGGTAACCAATGGATCTACTGAAATTATACCACAAAGCTAATATCGAACAGTCATAAAGATGAAATAGTGGTAAATAACAGGTACAAGTCCGGTAAGTAACAAGTACAAGTCCGGTATGAAGTAAAGCTCGAAGATCCTGCTGAGAGGTCCAAGGAGGAGAGGAGAATCCAAAATAGGTCTGACCTCGTAGGAATACACTATTGAAGGCAGCTGAGCGGGTTTATTGATGATCTAGAGTCTTGATAAAGGACTACGATATATCCATTTTACCGGAAGGATATGGACGATTGATTGATCATTCACCTCCCGCAACGACACCATTATACTCTTGGCGTGGCTCCCGGATTTGTGACTATTTTGGATTCTCCTCTCCTCCTTGGACCTCTCGGCAATCTTTTTTAAGCCGCCCATCTTTTTTAATTGTTCAATGCAGGCAGTTTTAATGTGGATAGTTTTTTAAAATGTGAACGGGGTAGGTGGGTGGATATGTTGGAGTTTTAATGGTTTAATTGTTTTTATGTACGTTTACCTAATTGGGCGGCATAGAAATCTGAATTTAAAATAAAAATAAATAATGAAAAATAATGAAAACAGGGATTCTCAACCTGCAGCCTGTGGAGCAGATACAGCCTGTGGCAGCATTTTATGTGCCCCCACCACTGCCTCCACCACACCAGGAAGTGCCACATGGTGGGGGAAGGGCAAAATGGCCATCCAGCCACTGAAGCTGTCTGAGGGAGCGTGACCTGGCCCCTGGCTTAAAAAGGTTGAGAACTCCTGAATTAGGTGATACAAATTTGCAAATTTAGGTGCTGTACACAGATTTCTTGACACTGGACTGGGCTGCCATTTTAGGATGCATCTCTCTGGCAATACTGTGTTCTGAAATGATGTTACTAATAATCTCTTCTTCTCTTCTACATCATCGTAATGTATTTTTAAAAATTGAATGGGTGGTGCCTGCACCAAAAGGACATGGTATGTATGTATGTATGTATGTATGTATGTATGTATGTATGTAAGAATTAATTATGTGTTAATTATTAATGTTAATCAATTAATTAATTAAATCAAGTAACACACCAACTAATTAACAGATTGATTAATTAATACAGTGAATTAATTAATTAATTAATTAATTTGTTGATGTGAATCAATTAACATGGTAATTAATTAACACAATCAATGTGCTAATGAATTGTGTTATTTAATTAATTTTGGGGGACTGGCCTTTGGCTTAATAGTAAAACCTCTATGTGTAGACAGACCGAAGCTGTCTCAAAACTTGTCAGAGACCTGGAAAGGACTGAAATTTAGACCATGTCTTCTCCTCACAATACACAGTAGTACACAAGATGGATTAGAAGCCTGACTCCATAATGACAGCTTTGTATATTCAGTTTTGGAATCCCATTAAGATAATTTTCATCTTTGCAGCTTTTCTCATGCAAGCTTTTGAAAAAGCTCTGTTGACTGAGAGTTAGTTAGCCCAAGAAGTGCAGTTGCTCAGTTATGTGTCGTGTATATTGCTTTTCCTACTTACCTTCTCCTTTGTGTTTATTAATGCTGCAGAAACCACCTTCAGACAACAGCATTCCCAGCTTGCTTTAATCAGTCCCACATGTTTGGCAATCTTACAGGTTCTGTTTTCCTCTGTGTTTTACTGCTGCTCCTATTCCAGCAAAGTCACCAAATTAAAGTCTATTTTTTTAGATCTAATCTCTCCCTTGCAAAAAAAAGGTAGCAAGGAAGGATGGTAGCAATTAAAGTACAGTATCTGAGAAATCAAATGTTGTTGAAAAAATGTCAGAATGGTAACTATGTGACAAGTAAGTCTCATCTTCCTTTTGTATTTTCCCATTCAGCTTACAGATACAAGTGTGCAATCTGTCTGTCTGTCTGTCACATCAAAATCTCAAAGCCAGGGGACAACAGAAGGAGTTTGCAGGCGCACCCCCCCAATAATGGACTCAGACACAAATGAAAGTGGATAACGGCATTGGGCCACATTTATTGATTCATGCCCTAGTCCGAATTATAAATTTCTATTGGTAAAACGACCAATCATAATTCTTAAGGCAAGCAGGCCGAAGTAACACTGGTAAGGTACCACCCAAAATTGCCAACGGCAATTGTTACAATGTATCTATTTGTATCAATTTGTTTGTTGACAACAAACAAATTGTTGACCGTAGTCAATATCTAACTATTGACCCCACCCTCTGACGTGTATCCGTAAAATCAGGGGGTGATTCCAGCTGTCTAGTGGTAACCATCACCCCCTCGCCTGGTTCGTCGTTGACCGGACAACGTTTAAACAACTTATGCCTATCTAGTGTTGTCCAGTCAATTGCGAACCTGCCGGATACCTGTGGGTCATAAATGTTTACCTTACCAGTGCTACCCGCCACCCGGAGAGGCTTCAATAAAGGCTCGACGCCCCCCCCAAGACCGTCAGCTCGGTCGACAGGCCTGCTCGCCAATCACTCAGCAGGAGGTCCATACCTCCTCGCGACAGATGGGCCCCCTCCCCTGAATAAAGCTCATAATTTTGCAGACTGATGGCGGGGAGGCGAATGACGCGTCCCCAACCCATGTCAAAAAGGAACCGGGCAATAGCCCTGGAGCGACGAGCCCGATCAAGCGCCTGGAGGCCAAACGCTCCCCTGTAAGCGTACTGCGGTATCATGTCCGACCAAATGAGGGGTGTGGCAGGCCACACATAATGTGAGTAGGCCAGGTGACTGCAAATCGCAAGCTTCCGCGATAGGCCAGTGACCTGTCCGAAACCATTGCCCCCAAGGTGAATAACCAGGACATCAGGCGAGTCAGCATCCCTGATGTAGAAAAGGAATGGCAACAGTTCCCGCCATAACATGCCGCGCTTACCACACCACCTGAGATGTGCGGGTGCACCCAGTCCCAGTCGGGGTCCCACTCTGTCGCCGCAGCGTAACGCGCTGCCCTGTGCAGCGTAACGCGCTGCCCTGTGCAGCGTAACGCGCTGCCCTGTGCACGTGGCAACGGCCCACCAGCCCTACTGTCACCGGTGTAAAACGACACCCAGGGTCTGTCAAGGAAAAAAGGGGGGGTGAGAAACACTGCAGTGACTAAACTGGTACTCACGGTTGAAGAGGGTGAACACAAAAACTGAAAACAATGTGATCCCCACCTTCCCGTGCGGCGTATTTCAGCCCCAGAGTACCCAAAAGTAGCCGCAGTAGAAACCGCCCCCATCCTGCAGGAATGGTTGAGTGAGGGGAGACCCACCCTGGTGACAGAAAAACGGGGCATGGTGCGTGCCACACAGTGCAAGAAACTCCTGTAGGGCACCAACCGGACAGATGTCTTTCAAGGAACATCGTAGCAGTATTACTCAACTGCCTACGCCGTGCTGATCTGTTTTAGAGGAGCGTATCCTCAACTGAGCCCAATCATTGCAACATAGACATCTTCGAGTTCCAGTGCCCTATGACTTGCATCCGCCTTAGACAGCATCACAAGCTCGCTGATGCGGAGCGCTCCAAAAAAGGCCACCGTTGTAGCCACATGAAACAGGGGTGCCTCATACCTATCGAAACATAGGTCATGCCAGCCCCGTGCCAGTTGGGTAAGAACCCCAGGGGAAATTGGGTGGCGGTCGTCCAGGCTACGCCCACGTTCCCGCACCCACCCCTCCAAAAAGTGTCTCACATGGAAATCAGTGGTACTATCCGCATGACCTCCCACCTTGGCCATAAAAGCCAGCGCTGACAGCCTGGATGCTATGGTGCGGGGTGCAAGGCCCTGGGCATGCAGGTAAACCATAAACGGAGGATGTGAGCCACCGGGATCGGCCAGGTATCTGGCAGCTGAAATTGTGTACAAAATGTCTGACAAGAAACTAATGCATGCGTGCGTGCGTGGCGCTAGTGACAAGCCAATCGCCCGGTTCACCTCTCCTTGCCAAAAGTCCATATCTCCTCCGGGAGGGCGAGGGAAATTCCTCCGCATCCGGGGCCAAGGCACGGAACCGGGAGATCTGCAGGCGGGACAAAGCGTCAGCAATATCATTATTCACCCCCGGGACATGCCTGGCCCTGAACAGTACATTGAGGCGCAGGCTGCGCAATACAAACTGGCACACGAGGACCATGACCCTGGGAGATTTATAGGTCTGTGAGTTGACAATGCGGACAACGGCCGCATTGTCACACCAGAAATGCACCACAGAGTTGGCCCACTCCTCACCCCATAGCATCAAAGCCCCCAGTATGGGAAAAATTCCCAATATGTGAGATCCCTCAGGCGACCCGTGCCTGACCAGGCTGGTGGCCATCCACCATAGGCCCACTTCCCATTGAAGTACATCCCATAACCAAGGGATCCCGAGGCATCAGACTGAAACTGAAATTGAGGTGAAGCCAGGAGGTCGGACCTCCAAAATGAGACCCCATTGAACTCCCTCAGGAACTGGAGCCATATGTGCATATCTGCCCTGATGCCCCGTGTCAATCTCGCCCTATGATGGGGCCTGGATAAGCCTGCCCTGGCGTCGCACAAGCGCCGAGCAAATGCCCTGCCAGGTGCGACCACCCTGCAAGCGAAATTAAGGTGTCCATGTAGCACCTGCAGTTCCCGAAGGGATGCCTTGCGCTTAGCCAGCAAGTCCGATATAAGGGCCACTATCCTTGACACCTTGTCTCCCGGCAACCTAGACGCCTGCGCTACCGTGTCTATCCCCACCCCCAGGAATACTAACTTATTAGACGGGCCTTCGGTCTTTTCGGGCGCTAAAGGGACACCAAGTTCCTCCATTAGCGTCTGAAATGTGTTGAGGAGACGTGTGCACATGTCCCAGCCCCGTTCACCCCCGAACAAAAGTCATCCAGGGAATGGGCTACAGACCGAGACCCTGACCTACGGACGAATGCCCACTGCAGGAATGTACTGAAACGCTCGAAAGCCGAGCAGGATATGGAACAGCCGAATGGCATGGCTTTGTCAAAATAATATTCACCCCGTAATTTAAAACCCAGCAACTCAAAGTCACCCGGGTGTACCGGCAGGAGACGAAAAGCCGACTTAATGTCACACTTAGCCAACAGTGCACCCGGGTCACATGAGCGCACCATGCGCAATGCCTGGTCAAATGATGTATACCTGACAGAACAAAGGTCCTCAGGGATAGCATCACTGACCGAATGACCGGCTGGGTAGGACAAGTGATGAATCAGGCGGAACTCGCCTGGGGACTTCTTGGGCACTAGTCCTAGAGGGGACACTTTAAGGTTGGGGAAAGGGGGCGCGGGGAAAGGGCCAGCGACCCTGCCCGCAGCGACCTCCTTATTAACGCTGGCGGCAGCCACCTCCTCCCTTCCTCTAAGTGACAAAAGGTTGGGTGCGTCTTGCTGTGACCTATCCCCCGTGAAAGGAATACGGAAACCCAGTTGAAAACCCTGAAGGAGGTACACAGCGTCTGCTTTCTTCGGGTACAATGCGAGCCAACGCTCCAGCATGTCGACAATAATTGGGGAGGGGGCCTTTCGGTGAACCCGCTCCTTCCTTGGCAGTCCTACCTGCCCCTTGTCCACCCCTACCCCTGCCCCCGTATCCTCCCGGCCTGGGACAGGCGGAGGCAGCATGGGGGCCAGAACAAGAGGGGCACTCGTGCTCGTACTTGCAATTTTTCTGTTGCAAAAACCATTGGACGAGAAGGTCCAGCACAGCAGGCGGGCTGGAACCCCCTGCCCCGCCACTTGGCGGGGAACCTGTACCGGGGCTGCTCATTGGACCACATGTCCACAATGGTATCTCTCCCCAGGCGCCGGGCGCGTGGGGGTCATATACAGAAGCCACAGCTTCTGGCAGGGCTCATCCCACCTCATCTCTGGGTGCAGTGGAATCCTCATACGGAATTCTTCGTCGTAAGCCAGCCACGACGGACCCGGGAAGTCAACCATGGCCCGGTAGATGTTGTCCAGATACTGGACCATAGGGATGGCCAAATCCGGCCTAGCCCTGAGGTAAACGGCCATGTAAATCGGGTACGCTGGCAACCAGTTTGCCCACGTGCGTGGCGGCTTACAACGACGTGCCTGCTCCTTATCCTTCTCGTCCAGCCCTTCCCTCTCCTCCTTGGTCGGCTCCCTATTAAGAAGGGAGAAGATATCTACATACTCTCCCCTCCAGATCTTTTCCCTGGTGGACTGGGCCAGATGGTCCCCCAGGGGCAAGGAATACCCTGCCGTTGGCAGTGCCGACACCGGCACAGAGGGAACCGTGGGCAAAGCAAAGGGTGCCTGTACCAGCCCGGGGATCCCCAACACATTCCCCACCACACAGGGGGCGCCACCTGGACCCGGGCCCTGTGTCAGGGGTGAAGTCGCCGGGTGGGCCGAGGGCAATTGGACCGCCGGGCCACCCGTGCGAGGCCATGGCCATTGGAAAGCCCCCCGCAGGGAAGTCAGTTGTGTGGGTGCACTAGCTTGAACTGCATACTCACCTGATGCACCCCCACGGGCCGCCTCCACCGGGGGTTCCGGCCCGCTGGGGGCGTCTGAGCTCACAACCGAAGCTGAGCTCGTCGACGGGGCCAGACCCTCACCAGACTGCTGCACCTGTTGAGTGGGGAGCTGCGAGGCAGTGGCCGCCACCGGCCCGCGCGCCTCAGGCGGCTCAACCCAACCTGTCGCCGGCCACTATTCGGCAGCCAAAGGTGCCGCCTGGAATCCTAAAGGCACCCCTGTTTGATTGGCCCTCGCCAAGGATGCTTCAAGGGCCGCAACACGGGCCAGAAGGGCCTCAACGTTGACAAAGGCCCCAGCCCCAGCAGGGGGCAAATGGGCAACCGGCCCATAGGTAACGGGTACCTGTCCAGGCCCCTGAGTCCCAGGGGCCAGATAAGGCCAAGAGCCCATGCCCGGCCCTTGTGGAGCCGCGGGCACACCCTGCAAAGGCAGGGAACCCAACCACCCCCCATGGCTCGCTCCCCCCATGGGGAACCGTGCACCCGGGCAAGAGGGCCCAGCCGCACGGACCCTGGCGGGGGCGGTGGTCATCGCTTGCGGGCCAAGGGCCGAGGCCCCGTCCGGGGCAACCTGCACGCACTGCGGATCGGGCCAAGGGGGCTCCATTAAAGGTGGCTGCTGGGCGGGCGCAGTCACGGTCCTCCGACCCGGCTGGCGCCTCCGCGCCGATCGAGCCACGTTGCCAGCCGCCTTCTTCTCAGAGGGCATAGCTGAGTTAGCTAGGAAGCCTAGAAGAGAAAAAGCTGCCCAAAAGAGGCTTCCCCTGGAAGGATACGAGCGACGGAGGTAAGAGGGAAAAACTTCTCCGCTCCGTCGCTTCGCCAAAATGGCAGCATGGCTGCCTCATGGCCAGCCCTTTTATTAGGGTGCTGGCCACGCCCCTAACTACCCGGATGGCTTCGTCCAGTGGGGGAGGGGCCCGCAAAGAGCGCGGCGGCCATTTTGGCGCCACGCTTCCATTCTACCTGCTCCAAGAGTTGTCTTGTGTTGTCTTGGTGTATAAGTGAAGTCACAAGGAAGCCTGTACAATAGACCATTCCCTCCTTATCATGGCTTTTGATGGGGATATACCACTTTTGCCCCCGTTCCCATTCCAGCCATCCAGAATGTTCTGTCCCTTACAGATATCTCATTCTTCTAAACAGTCATTGCCCCTTTAAAAACATGCAACTACATGTTATTTCACATGCATACCAAAGTGTGTTTCTGAGCAGAGATCGGCATTTGCAGTCTCCTGTTCCAAACTTAGTTTTGAAAGTCTTTCTTTTTTAAAAAGGAATATGTTACATGTACTGTCCCATAACTCAGGAATAATTAATTATTCTTATAATTGTGTAGGTTTTTTTTGGAAAAAAACCTCTTTCAGTTTCCTCTTCCTCCAGAACTGACACTTTTAGCTTATTGTAAATATTACCTCTAAATTCTACAAGCTGATGCCCTGTGGTAGAAAACACTATGTTCTGCCCACTACACCATCATGTCATGTTCTCAACATCTCTAACAGATCATGAAGGAGCAACATAAGTTGGAATTCAAAATGTTTGCAATTCAGTTTTCAGTGTTTAGTGAGGCTGTGCCCTTATAACTATAAAGCTGGCAAAAAAGTCACACTAGAAAACACTAGTGAAGGTATTGCTTGCTATCTTATGTAATTTAATATAATTATACCTTTGTTACTGGTGGGGGGCGCAGAATTACAAGTAGCTAGGCATTTTAAAAGGGTTATTACTTTGATCAAATTTCTATGTTTTTACCATATGGGTAATGGGCTGCTGAGGCTTGGTTACCCGTTTCATAACCTTTGCACAGGAATATTCAATTGTGGAAGTCTGTTTGCCTTTACTAGTCCAATCCTGAACAACTGGAAACTGAATACTGTATTGTGCAGTACTTTATGCCTGTGGGTCTGTTATGCAGCTCATTTCCAAACACAGTCTGCCCAGTGTATGTAATTTCTTTCAAGTTCTCTCTTTCTGGCGAAAATCTTAACTCCATGTTAAGGATGACTGAGGTGAGTTTGGATAGGACATAAGCCTTATGTCTGCTCAGCCAGTCTAAAATTGATCTAGCTGCCTAGGTTGGTGCCCTCTGTCTAATTTGCAAATTTCAGGCTGTGCACACTGTTCTCTTTTGCTGAATTACAGGAAGAAGCCCTGTTCAATCATTATTGCTGCACCAGAGTACACAAATTATATTACGTGGTAGTGCAGATTGGCATTCTAGAAGGCAATTCTTAAAATAGGGGTACCCCAAATTATAAATATATCTTTTAACCTAGACTTCAGATAAGCACCAACATTGGTACAATAGGATGAATCTGTCTATCATCGTTCTATTCCAAATTTGGCAATGTTTAATCAATTAGTTTTAAAGATATGCTTTTTAAATGATTTATTTCCCTGTACAGACACATTTTTTTCTGCACAACAAAAACTCCTTTAATGCAGGAAAATAGTGCCTCACTGGCTGAGAGAAAACGAAGCTCTCCGGTTTACAGCTTTTCGAAAATCTTCCACTGGTTTTCTACAATGATACAATAAGTGATATTTTACACTGGTATAAAGATTAATAGTATATACATATTTACAAGCATGTTACACTCAAAAATTGTACAGTATGTTACAATCAATAGATATGCTTACCTCCGGTATAGTTTTTTCAAGAAGTGTATAATATATTCTTAATTTTATTTGCGTCACGTTTTATGGTGGAGTCTTATTCACCCTAGACGTTACTTAAAGTAGTCAAAATGACTGCTTATATTCTTATTCCACCATACCCAGGTGTAATCATGCTAGAGAACACTGAAAGTTCTTAAAGAAACAATGAGGATATTTACATATAAGATGTAACAATTATTATAGGAAACAGCTGAGATCATGCTGCCTTCAATCCATTTGGGTTCTATCTACTTACAACTGAATAGGGCAAAGGTCTGGTACGAATTGAAACAAACCTACATAAGCATGTGGAGGGAGTTAATAAAGCATCGACAAACACATGTTAGTCCTTTCATAATGTCCATCAATATTTAATATGCATTTCATTTTGCCTTTACAACATATTATAAATGATGAGTAGGTGTCAGTGGATGCCTTGGCAAAATAGTTATTAAGTGCTGTGGTTATTCTTATAACCAATTCAGGACCCATTATTGAAAGTGAAGGGGGAGTTATATCAAGTTCAGCATGTGCAATATTTAATGAATAGTGTGTCCCTCAAATTAAATGTTGTAAATGATGAAACCTGAGTGACAAATAGCAAGTCTGTAATAAACCATACTCAGCAATGGATTGGCCCCATAAAATCCCCCATCTCCTTTTTAATGAAGGTGCATGAAGAGCCCTCTACCAAAATTTATATGGTGGTAGAAGATGTTATAGAGTTTTGAATTTTGGTAAATTCCTTTTTCAGTTAAGCAGCAGAAGTACAGCAATCATGAGGAAATAAAATCCCCTCATCCCCCTGATATAGAAGAATCACTCTACAAAGTGATACTTTCATTCTACTTGAAGCTACGTGAAAAGAATAAAGAAAATAAAAATAGAGTCTCAGTCCATCTTAGTAGATCAGAGAGAGATGTGCACACATGCAGCATGCTCAGGAGTTGGGAGGAAAGAGGGAGATAATAAAGACAGGAACCATGTGGCAAAGGAAGGGAGTGAGAGCCATGATTTTCTTTCAAATTCAAAAGTGGGTAGAGTCTAATTGGATAGTGATGAAAGATAGAGGGTCTTGATTGCCCAGGAAAGTCTCTCCCAGTAATATCCATTGCCAGGAGCATGTGAAATTGTTAAAATCCAGCAGAAGAAAATGACTTAACTGCATTCCAGGTATGACTATATTAATTACAGTACATGTTCAAAGTGCAGTTTAGAAATAATCTATGTTGCTAATGTGGCTCTTAATTTAGCAATACTTTAACAATGGCAATAATATAACAATCCCCTCTCCCCCCTCTCCCACCTCTCCCCAAATTTACATGTATTTCATGGTTTCCTATTGCATACAATGGAGGGTGCTGAAACTTGAAGAGCTGAATCTTCCAGTCCTGGAACTTTCTGATTGCCAGTAATAATAATAGTATACAGTGGAAACCCATATAACAAATGCTTCGTATAATGAAAAATTCATACAGCGAAGCATTTTTGCACTATTGTCGATGCATCACATAATGGGGGAAAATTGTTATACGAATCGCTATTGACAATAACCCATACAACAACAAAAAATTCCTTTGCATGGGGTATCGCCAATAGCGATTTGTATAATGAACATTTTCTTTTCATTATACGGTGCATCGCCAATAGCGCTTCATATAACACAAAAAAAACATATAGCAAAGAGCTCCATGGAATGGAGTTTTTTTCATTATACGGGGTTCTACTGTAGCGCTCAAAGGGAGATAGTGTGAATGGTCTCATGGTGCAACTTGAGATTGGTCCTTACTGGCCCTCATGGGTGAGAGAGTTCCCTCCTACTTGATCCACAGGCTGCTTATGTTGGAATAGAAAATTTATGATTGCCATTTAGAGAGGCCAGGATGGTAATTTCTGCCTTTATTTTCTGACTGCAGGCCACATGCTTGGTCAAGATGCTACCATTGATGCAGAGCTGTCATTTCATTTTGGCTCCTAAGCAGGATCAGGTCTATATGGGAAACCACCAGAAAATATCGCGAATCTTTGCATAGGCCTAGGAGAAAATCCTGACCAAAACAACAGCTTCTATTTATTTTGAGGCTTTGTATAGCCGCCCAACTCCAAAGACTCTGGGCAGCGTACAGATTTAAAACCATCACGATTTTAAAAATAACAATTAAAACCCCATTAAAAACTACCACAAAACATTCCCCTACCCTTCCACCAGTTTAAAAAGAGGGAGAGGGTGTTCTTAAATCAGCCAGCAGGCTGGGGCCACAGCATTGCCGGTGCCCCATACCTGCTCTGCTAGCCATGTTTTTAAGCCTTTCCTGAAGGGCAGCAACTCTGTCTGGAGTCGTAGCTCGATTGGCAGGAGTTTCCATAGGGTGGGAGTGGACACTGAGAAGGCCCTCCTTCTAGTGCTACACCATATGTTAACCTCTTTGTCCATTTTTCCTCTTCAGTAAATGTTGTTCCTAGGTATCTGGACTCTTCCACCTGTTTATTTTCTTGTTCTCTCTATTATGATGTTAAAGATATACTGTACCTTCCAATTGCCATTACCTCACTCTTCCTTTTACTGATTTTCATATTATTTACTCCATATTAGGTCAATGTTTGCCATAGCAATTTCCTGTCAACTCTATAAAATGCCTTCTCTTTGAGGTTTTTTATATAGTTACTCCTTTTGTTTTTCCACAGTGATATTATTATTGCTTGTTGCCAATCAGTGGATGTAGTTAGTTGTGTCCATGCTGCATTGAAGAGTCTGTGTAGCCATCTGATGTCTTTAGTCTCATGTTTCAACTTTGCCCATTCCATCTTGGATGACCCTCCTAGGTCTTGCTCAAACCCTTCCATATACTGTACATCCATGAAAGGGAAACTACTAGGATACTGTTGATTTTAAAAAAAAATCAAATTTAAAACTCCTTGCCTGCAGCTACTGGTGCCAAGAGAGCTATGACAAATAATTACATGCTTTATTGTCTTGCATTCAGAGCATGGAGCAGTTGCTGTTCTCAGAATCACCATGCTAACATGGCTTTTCCAAAATTCTGTTTGTATTTATAATGTTCCACTGAGCATCCCGATCCTCACAAAATGCTGGGCCTTTGTCCCAGTAATCTAGCAGAACATCTTCTGATCATCTTTTTGTAGACTGATTAGTAATTTCTCTGGTCCAAAAAACCTACAATCTAGCTTGGACTTGCCAGAATGTGGAACTGCCACAGAGCATTCTTTCAGCCGACAGCTGAAACCAGGGCTTTATCTTCTCCATGTTAGTTTTGTTCATTGCTGATAATGGCAGTGTTTTGATTTTTGTCCCAGCTTAATGAAAACAGCCATGGCTCAGATCCTCAGCTGATAGGAATTCGTATGGTTTCTTTGCCTGAAATGGACTTTGGCTGACAAGCTTCAGTGGCAAAAATCTTGCTCAGTGACATGAGCAAAAAAGAATCCCTTTGGTTTTCTATGTGAGATATATGGAAGGATGCTCCCCCTTTTCTTCACCTGCCAGGTGGTGATGAATGGATGAGCTTTTAAAAGACTTTTTAAAAGAGTCAGGAAGTTGCCAGTTTCTCTTTTAGCTTTGTAAATCATCGGATGTGTGGAACTGTTTCAGCTTCCAGTCAGTTTCAAAATTCCTGTGTGTTATCATTCTTTCATATGAGTAAGATTTCCATATTTCAGTTCTCCAAAATTGAGGAACCTGATGAGTACATTATGTTAAACAGGTAGCCTTATTTCTACAGCATGCAACTCTCTGTATTATGCAAACTGTGTTTCAGTCTTTGATTAATTTACAAATACCGGCCTCGGACTGAATGTGTAATGAATTTAGAAGGAATGCTGGACTTCAGAAGCAAAAACTTCCAGTCTCTAATTAATGACCAAGCTGACTTGTGCCAATCAGTACCTTTCAGCAAGCTTAGTTGAGAAGGTGGCATTTCTGAGGCTTTCAGATGATACTTTTATCTTGCATTTTTGACTGCTTTTGGCATTATCAAGTTTAATCTGTTTCCCAGTGACTATGTGATGTACTGGTAATTGTGAACCAGTTTCCTGGATAACGCAGTGAGTTAGGAATTTGGCGGTGCAGCCAGAGGTTTAGAGTTTGATTCCCCACTGTGCATCCCAGAAGAGCCAGCCAATGTGGCTCTGAGCAACCTTCATTATCCCAGGGTACCTATAGAAGAATGGGGAAAAAGAATTCTGAGTACTGTCTATCTGGAAAACCTTGGCAAGGGTTTCCATAAGTCAGAACTGACTTGACAGCACACTATTATTATTCATTGTGAACCAACCCAACTCTTTCCTTTTAAAAAAAATAATTTTAATTTTAAAATTTATACATAATACAACACACTACAATACATCAAAAAACACACAGCAAAATACAAAATACAAAACATTCACCATGTGATATTTACATTGACATGGAGACAGGGTTACCTCATTTCTACTTGGTTCATTTCCAAAATGCATGCTGATCAGCCCAACTCTTTCCAACGGCTGTCTTTTAGGTCTCTGGCAGGGACTGGTTTCTTTTTGTGCAGGTAGATTTGTCCCTGTTTTGTTTTGTTTCTGACACACATGGCTACTGGTATTTCAGTAAAGTGGCACTGGTATATGTTTCCAGTGAACAGTTCAATACTATGACACTTGTGTGGGAAGACAATGAAGTGATATGAATCTTAACAATAAATGGGGGGGGGGGGGGAATCCAGCTTTTCCACCTCCTCACCAAAGGCGTGATTGGAGAGGGAGAGGAGGGCAATTTCCCCACTTTCACCTTCCTTTCTTCTTTTTTAGTTTTTCTTTACAATCTAGCACTCACTCACTTTGGTGGTGAGGCAATGCAGTGATATGTAATTTATCAATGATTTTTATTAAACACCTCCCTCTCCATGGAGAGAGAGATGGGAAAATATGTTGGGACAGAGAGGCTAAGAGAAGGGGAAGAGATAAGTAGGATTGTTTTGTGGGATGGGATGGTTTCATGTCTCAAAATCACCAGATCCTTGAGTATGGATGCAAAGGTTAATCTAAATGTCAAATTGCACTTTCATGCAATCTTGTTTAGCCCTATTCCTCTTGGGATAGCCTCAATATCTAATCACACTCTTAGTTTACAGGATTGTTTGGAGGAATATATGTGGAATGGGCAACAATTAGAGATGTAAAGGTGGGGGGAAAACCTGGGGAAATTGGGAAGGGAAAAATGACTGGGGGGAAATAGGGAAAAAATGCAATCAATGCTTCTACAGTTCATGGGTGTGAGTTATTTTGAAAGAAATAACAGGCTGGGAGCATACAATTCCACATGGTGCAGAGCACCATAAACTCCCGTAAATCATGCACTAGAGATGTAAACCTTCTGGGAATTTTGAAAGGAGGGAAGTTCGCACAAGTAAAGCATGTCGAGTGTGCAGGGAAAAATAAATACATTTCAGAAACCAATAGATTTTTCCAAAAATGTCATAATTTTTATTCCTTTTAATTTTATTTCAGATAGTAGTTCCCAAAATCATTTTACGACTTATGTTACAAAATGAGGTTTACATATACCATTAATGAAGTAAAAATATTTCTTTTACTAACAAAAATACAATAATCCATGTAACTGAACTAATGGAATAATTATAATTGGAAATTTTAGACTAACAAAATTCAGTGAGTAGGTAGAGGATAACAAAGTAATGAGTTTTTTTTACATTTCCTTTGCTCCCAAAAACTTCTACAATTTTAATTACTTCCACACTCATCAGATGAGTCAAAACTTGTACTTTCTTCAGTTTCAGTTGTAACGGCATTACTGTATTCTTTCAAGCACCCACCATTTTTCTTTTCCTCCAGAAGCAGATGGGAAAGGATAGCCACTAATTTATTGACTCTTGTATTCATCAAAGGATTTTGAGCCGTAGTGTGTGTGTTCCCATAGGCAGACCAGATGCGTTCAGAAGAAGCTGATGTTGGGGGAATGGATAACAGTTTTATGGCCACACCACTAAGGATCTGACTTTTGCAGAGCACCTTCCACTATGCAAGTGGTGACGTCTGCTCTACACTTTCCCACAAAAACTACTTGCTCCAAAAACCCATCTTTGCCTTGTATTCTGCAATGTTTGCAATGACTTTGCCCCAATCATGTCCCATTTCTTTTGAATTGTTTGTTACGAATTCCATTGCTGGTGAGACCTTAGCAGCTGATAAGTGTTTTCCTTGGAAACACGGATCAACTAGATTTGCATCAAAATGAATATCTCCGCAACAAAAGTTCTTTCTTTTCCTTATTATTTCCAAAAATCTCTGCTCCTCATTCTTCAGTCAGGGTGTTTTTACTAACAATACTTCAGGTCCTGTTATTTTCCTTGTTATTTCAGAAAACACTTCAGGTACCTGAGACAAATGTGCGTTATCAGATTCTATTCTTGCTATAGCAGTAGTTATGGGATTCAGAAGAGCAGCTGTAGATTCCACATGAGCCCAAAATACATCATTGTCCAAAACAATCTTCCTTACTTGTTTATTGAGTAGTAAACCATCTTGAATAAAGCTGCTTGTAGAGCTTCCTTTCTGTCCAGGAGACTTTTCAGCATTATCATTATTCCTTCCCATCTGGTAACAGATGGCAGTTTCAATGTTCTTGTAGAATTCTTCTGAGACCCTTTACTTTTCTCTTTTTGAATGCTCATTATATTTTTGTTGAACGATGTGATGTTTCTTAACAAATTTGATAATTTTCTTGGCATCTGACAGAAGAGCTTCCATTGCCTTTAACTTCATTATGTCATGAAATAGCTATACACTGCTATTAGATTTAAATACCTTGCATCCCTATTGGAAAAAACAACTTTTTGGGACTCTAATTACAAATTGTCCTATCTCCTCCTGGGTTTTAACATGCACATTGTATGTAGAACTGCCAAGTTTATAATTAAAGATAAGACTAAAAGAATCCAATATATCAATCAAATTGGGTATCCTGCAAGGGAGATTCACTTATCTGAATATGGATACGCATGTATTAATTGTATTAAGGCACCTTCTCCAGTCTACATTCTTTTTAAAAGTAGCTCAGGTATGTACAGTGTATGTATTGTATTTTTATTGTATTTTATTGTATTTTTATTGTATTTCATCGCACTCCATTGTATTGCACAGATTTTAATTCTTCTGCTATGTTATTGATAAGGTTGTAAGACTAATCAATTAATAAACATTCATTCATGAAACAGCAAATTTAAATCATGTGCTGCACAACAAAATGTTTACACTTGCAAAAAAAAATCATGAATGATGTTCCATGCACGTTTTATGGCAGCTAAAAGTATTTTTTAGTTTCTTATATATGAAAAACTCATTTTATTACATTTTATCTTTACCAAATATGCATTTCTTGTACTGTTTATACACATATAAAATAAAAAATCTGAATGTAACTTGCAGAAATTACAAAGAAATAGTATTTCCCCAATTTCCCCCAATTTTCTGGGTCCCCCCCCAAATTCCTGGGTTTTCCCCCTCCTTTCAAAATTCCCAGGAATTTTACATCTCTAGGAAAAATATAAAATAGGGATTCTCAACCTGTGGCCCATGGGCTGGATGCAGCCCATGACACCATTTCATGTGGCCCACCACCACCTCCAACACACCAGGAAGTGCCATGTGGTGGAGGAAGGGAAAAATGGCTGTCTGGCCCCTGAAGCTCATGTAGATAAATAAATGAGGACATTTTGCCACACATGAAAGCCTCTTGTGATATTCTGTTGAAATGGCTATTGCCTTTGCTCTCAGTTTTTAACTGGGGGCAAAACAAAACTCATTAGAATAATGGAATCATAAAACTGGAAGGGATCCTAAATCCCAGAATTTATTCACTATTTGGTAAGTGATACCACCCCCAGATTTGCCCATTGTGGCTGCAAGAATCACAATGGGATAAACCATAATCCACCTGGGTGTCCTTTTTTCAATACAACAGTCAGGAGGAAGCCCAGGTCCAAAATTTCTATCTACAGACCAGAAGCATCCCTATGTTTGCAGAGTGGATGAGTGGATGATGTTCCAAGTAGGTCATCTTTGGGGCAGGCCAGCCCTATAATTACTTCTTTTCCTCCACCCTAGCTATTGTGCTAAACAAAATATTACACTTGCGTGTAGTCCTGCAGAAGAAAGCCCCATGTCTTTGCTCAGTATGGAGACTTGTTTCCAATATACATGAAGAGATCTGGTATGTTAATTTTTTGAGCGAGATGTTTTTTATAGAAAACCTCATGTTCATTTCCCTGTTTTTGTTTCGTATTTTAAAGAGAGAAAGGGCAAGATTGAAGTTCTGTGATAAATGCACTAGAAGGAGTAAGTCACAAAGCACACAAGCTAAATTCTAACTGTTTTCCCCCCCTTCCCCACAGGGCAAACTTCAACTTTTCAGGACAACATGGTATCAATATTTTACCTTCCACTTTATTGTTTATGTACTACCATGACCTTCACCCAACACCATTTTCCTGCCACTCTCCCTAAATAAAGAGGTCAACAAAAGACTGCATGTCAAATATTTCAAAGAGCAGATTTATTGTACTAGTAAAACCTTGTGAAATAAGGTCTCCTTTCTCTTCATCCCCCATCTATTCTGTTTTGCCTCAGGGTTTGGTGAAATAAACTGTTATGTTTCTTGTTCTAAAAAAAATAAAATACATTAATGGACTAAAGATGGTGTTTTTGTGATCTGGAAAATTATATGTGATTAATATGGATTCACCTCTCTCTCTCTCTCTCTCTCTCTCTCTCTCTCTCTCTCTCTCTCTCTCTTTAGTGTATGGGACCAAAGACACCAGGACAGCCGAAGGGCTGGCTTAACACAACTTTATTACATGCTGGTCAGAGGGAACATGTGGTAATGGCGGACGAACAGCTCAATATATACAGTGGCTATACATTTGGATGTGGCTCCTTGACAGTCTATTGGCTACTGTCCGCGTGACCTCATTTCAGGTCACGCCCTTCTTGTCCAGGTGAAGGTGGTGGCGGGAATCTTCCCGCGCTGTTGCTCTTAGGTGAGTCTTGGACCAATGAGCTTGGACGCTCGCTATTGCCATCTAGTGGTCACTAGCTCGCGTCCTATTAGGGTTATAGCGATGCAGCTGAGGTTACAATGTTACACATGGAAAAGGTTACATTGGATACACATGGATAGATACATTGTTTAAAGGCACATGCTTTAGAACACAACATCCCTCCCCCCTAGGATGAGACGAAGTCTCTTAACCAAGATGGTTTCTTGCACTCGCGTTTGGGCCGCGATGTGGGTTGGCCCCCCCGGGGGCCGCTCCCGTTTCCTTGTTCCCTGGACCCTTGTCCTGTAATGGGAGAGGGAGACTCGTTAGTGGCTTGCTGCGGTTTTGCAGCTTTAGGGGAAAGGGTAGATTCTGTTGTGGGTGAACCGGGGGCACCAGGGGCTAACGTAAAACCCCTCTTCTCACTTGGATGGGTGGGGGACCACTCTGAAACCCCCCCCGGTTCTGTAACTCAAAATTAAACTCTGCTGGGGGATCCCGCGGGATATCTATGAGGACAAATTCCTTCTCCTCCCCCCTTGGTGGGGACTCTGGGCCCCCCTCTCCTCCCCCTTGGGCTAAACGGGTGGAGGAGAACCCTAATGCTGAATTCGGCTCCGCGCTTTCAGTGCCCTGCTTTCCCGGGACCCGGTTCCGTAGCTGGTCCGCGTGCCGCCGCCAGAGTAGACCTGTGTTGGTCTCCACGCGGTACGACACGGGACCGGTCTGCTCCACTACCACCCCCGGTACCCAGGCTGGCCCCGCGTTGGCGTAGTTCCTGCAGTGCACGGGGGCGCCTACACTAAAACTCTTTGTGGCCTCTAGCCCGATGTTCCTTCCCTTGTCTTCTACTCTTGTGGGGTCTAGCCTAGTGAGAATGGTGGTCAGTTTCCTGCGCATTAAGAGCTCCGCGGGGGAGTAACCTGACGCCAACGGGGTCACCCTGTACCCTAGCAGAAACTGGCACACTTGCAGGTTGAGGTCCCCGGGGCCCATGCGCCGCAGCGCGTCCTTCGTGGTGCGGACGAGGCGCTCCACTTGGCCATTGGTGGCCGGATGGAAAGGGGCGGAGGTGATGTGCCGGATGGCGTTAATCTCTGTGAACGCCCTGAACTCAGCGGACGTGAAGCAACTAGCGTTATCGCTAATTAGAGTGTCGGGTATGCCGAACGTGGAAAAAATTCTCCGCAAATGCTTAATTGTCGCGGCCGAGGAGGTGCTCGTGACTGGGATGACCTCCAACCACTTGGAGAAAGCGTCCACAACAAGGAGAAACAGAGTTCCTCGGAACGGGCCGGCGAAATCTATGTGTATCCGGGACCACGGCCCCTTAGCCGCGTCCCACTCCCTGTGGGGAAGACGGGCCTCTTCCGGCCTGGAGCATTGGCAACTCTCACAAGTGCTGACCATGTGCTCGATGTCGTCGTCTAACTGGGGCCACCAAAAGTAGCTCCGGGCCAGCGCTTTGGATCGCACAATTCCGGGGTGGCTGACGTGCAGCAGTTTAAGCACCCGCGGCCGGAGGGATGTGGGGATCACTACCCGCTGCCCCCACAAGAGACACCCCCTCTCTAGGGACAGCTCCAACTTTTTCCTGAAAAACGGAGCGAATTCTTCCGCTGGGGAAGACGCTGGCCAACCTTTCTGTACCCAGGAGCTAACCGCCACCAACGTCTTGTCTCTACTTGTCGCTTTAGTGATATTGGCGGGTACTATGGGGGGCGAATCTAAGACTTCAATCATGAGCACCTGGCGGTCCGGCTCCTCCTCGCCCACTTGGCTGTGTGTCTGGGGGAGGGGGGACCTCGACAGGGCGTCCGCAAGGCTGATTTCCCTCCCTGGCCGGTACACCAACGCGTGCTGGTAGGCGTTGAGGAAAATGGCCCACCTAAGCATCCTTGGGGACAGGATCTGTGGCGTGGGCTTATCTGCGGTGAAAATGCCTAGTAGGGGCTTGTGGTCGGTCACGATGGTGAAGGGGCGGCCATATAGAAAATCGTGAAATTTTTTGGTCCCTGCAATTATCGCCAGCGCTTCCCTGTCTGTCTGGGTGTAATTCCTCTCCGCTTGGGACAGGGACCTGGAGTAAAATGCTATTGGGGCCTCCCTCCCGTTTTCCAACACGTGGCATAACACTGCCCCCACCCCCACCGGCGATGCATCACAGATCAGTACCACCGGCCGTTTGGGGTTGAAATGGGTCAGGATGGCGTCTGACGCCAGGAGTTGTTTCAGTTCCGTGAATGCTCTTTCCTGGTCATCGCCCCACTTCCATGCCGCATCTTTCTTGAGCAACTTGTGAAGCGGCTCAGCCACCGCAGCCTTCCGAAGAAGGAAGGAGTGGTAGAAATTTAAGAGCCCTAGGAACGACTGCAACTCGGGCTTGGAGGTGGGGCGAGGGGCTTTCTTGATGGGGGCCACCTTGGATTTGGACGGTTTGATCCCCTCGGGTGTTACTCGGAACCCTAAGAACTCAACCTCCTTCACGAAGAAGACGCATTTGTCTTTTCGCAACCTCAACCCCGCTTGTTCGAATGCCTCCAAGACCTTGTTCAGCCTTTCAGCCAACTCAACCTCATTCCCCCCCGTTATCAAAACATCATCAAAATATGGCAATACGCCGTCCAGCCCTTTGAGGAGGCATTCCACGAGCGACTGGAAAATTCCAGGCGCCGAGTTCACGCCGAATTGGAGGCGCGTCACCTGGAACGCCCCCTTATGCGTGACTATGGTCTGTGCAGCAGCAGCGGCAGGGGTTACCATGAGTTGCTGATAAGCCTGTGCCAGGTCGAGCTTAGCGAAACACTTCCCCCCATTTAACCTGGCCAGCAAATGGCTGACCACCGGCACCGGATACGCGTTAGGGCGGAGTGCCTTATTAATGGTGCATTTATAATCGGCGCAAATGCGAATCTCCCCATTTGCCTTCAATGCCGTGACAATTGGAGTTTCCCACTCCGCAGAATCAACAGGAACAAGAATCCCCTGGCCCACTAATTTGTCCAGTTCCGCCTCTATTTTGTCCTTTAGTGCAAAAGGCACTCTGCGCGGTTTGAGTCTTATTGGGCGGACCTCCGGGTCCAGGTCGAAAGTTACTGGGGGTCCATTGAATTTCCCAAGTCCCTTTTTGAAGACTTCAGGGTGCGCGTCGCACACCCTCTGTATTGGGTCAGTCCCAACGGCGTGCACCCCCCCAATGAATAAACCCAGGGGCTGAAACCATTGAGTCCCGAGGAGGCTGCAATTTCCCCCCTTAAGAACGACTAGGGGGAGTTCTGCGGCGTGCCGCTTATACTGGACCTGGAATTTCCCAACCCCCAACACCGGGATACTGTTCCCTTGTACATCCCGAAGCGTGGACCTCAACGCTTTGAGCTTGGGCCATACGTGGGGGGCAATTCTCAAAAACTCCCTCTGGGAAATGATGGAATATGAGGAGCCAGAGTCAATCTCCATCCTAACAGGGGTCCCTTGCACCAGTACCTCAACAAAGTAGCGGGGGTGCCCCAAGGACACGCTGAAAACTGGAGCGTCGTCGCCGCTGTCGTTGGAGATGCGGCCCACGCGTCCTGCTTCCTCGTGGGCCGGGCGCCATCCTTGATTCTCGTCGAGCGGTCTGGCCTTGCCGCGCGGTCGGGCGAGCTCCCCCGGTCCTTGCGCCGTTGTCTGCATACTTTGGCGATGTGCCCGCGTCGTCCACAGTTGTGGCACTCGGCTTTTCTGAAAGGACACCTGGCGCGGTCGTGAGCCGCTCCGCAGCCGTCGCAGCGCCGGCCCTCCTTCCGGACCCTCCGGACGTCCTCGTCGTTGCTGTTTTCGGCGGACGATTTCGAAATTCGCCGGGCTGCGTGCACCGAACCCTCTGTTTTGTCGGCCTTCGGACGCCAGTCCTGGAGCTCCTGTACCCCGGCCTTCGTGGCTTCCGCGGCCTGTGCCACTTTCAGGACCTCCTGCAATGTGGGGGGCGGCTCCTGATTCATCAGCGTGCGCTGGATTTCGGCATCCTTCAGGCCGCATAGCACGCAGTCCCTGAGTGTGACTTCCAAGTTCTCCCATTTGCATGGGCCGGCAGCCAGACGCAGGGCCGCTACGAGGGCGGCAACCGACTCACCAGGCGCTTGGACTCGCCTCCGAAACGCGCTCCGAGCGGGAAACATCGCTACCGAGGGCCGGAAATGGTCTCGCAACACCTTCAGGAGCTCTTTCGCCTTGAACTCAGCCGCCTTTTTGGGTGCGATGAGGTCAATCAATACCCTCTTGGCGTCGTGCCCGAGCATTCTGGTGAGGATGGCTCTCTTCTTTGCCTCGTCCGTCACCTCGGACTCCACCAGCGCGCCTTGGAAGTCCATTTCGAAAAGTTCCCAGTCTTGCGGTTTCGTGATGTCGAAACCGGCGTATGTCTTGGTCCCATGGGCAGCCATGATCCCATCCTCGTCGCCAATTTAGTGTATGGGACCAAAGACACCAGGACAGCCGAAGGGCTGGCTTAACACAACTTTATTACATGCAGGTCAGAGGGAACATGTGGTAATGGCGGACGAACAGCTCAATATATACAGTGGCTATACATTTGGATGTGGCTCCTTGACAGTCTATTGGCTACTGTCCGCGTGACCTCATTTCAGGTCACGCCCTTCTTGTCCAGGTGAAGGTGGTGGTGGGAATCTTCCCGCGCTGTTGCTCTTAGGTGAGTCTTGGACCAGTGAGCTTGGACGCTCGCTATTGCCATCTAGTGGTCACTAGCTCGCGTCCTATTAGGGTTATAGTGATGCAGCTGAGGTTACAATGTTACACATGGAAAAGGTTACATTGGATACACATGGATAGATACATTGTTTAAAGGCACATGCTTTAGAACACAACACACTCTCTCTCTCTCTCTCTCTCTCTCTCTCTCTCTCACACACACACACACACACACACACACACACACACACACACACACACACAGATTCTCAGTTTAACTTCTAAGTATAGGGTTTTAAGTTAATTAGTGAAAGAAGAAGAACAGTTTGTGCTCAAGGTCTGCATGCTTTTTTCTTTTTCAAAACCTTATTGAACAGCTTGTTTTATAACTCATCTCTGCAAGCTTTAGTGCCCAATGAGATTGAGAAATTGGAGTGTGAATGACTAAGAGAAGGGAACCAAGTTTTGTAAACAAGCAGTATTTATTAGAGTACTGAAACTTTAAAAATAGGCTGAGATTTTTAGTGGCCTCTCCTGTTTTTATTTTTTTGTACAAGAATCACACAAACTTTCCCCTTTCCATTCAAGTTCTGAAATTGTATTTAACATTGTCCCACCCCCATCCCCCCCCAAAAAGTTCCAGGTAAGAGAGTATTACTTTTACTGGTACCTTATAAGACAAAGGACTCCTGTCTATTCCAGCTCCTGCCAACCTAGCAGTTCAAAGGCAAGAAATTGCAAGTAGATAAATAGTACCACTTTGGTGGGAAGGTAAACAGAGTTTCATGCACTCCTGTGTTGAGGCATGCCTGCCATGTGTCCATGGAAATGTCTGCAAATGCAGACAGCACTGGCTCTTTGGCTGTAAACAGAGATGATCACTGAACCCTAGAGTCAGATACAACTGGCTTTCGAGCAAGGGCAACCTTTACCTACAAGACAGAATATCTTGATACTTATGAAGACTGGAAGGCTACTTACTGTAACAATCAAAATACAACTCTTCTGGCATGCTAGCTGAAGTAAAAGTTTGTAAAATTATTGGATTGTATAGTAGGATTCAACTCCACCAAGCTTGGATGAGAAAGAAGAAGGATTGTGCACCGGGTTAGCACCCTGGTCCCTTAAAATTTCATTGCTGCAGAAGCAGTGAGGAGCACTGTAGCCTGATATGCTATCTAGCATCTAAGTAAGCAAGTAAGCAAATAAATGGTAGGGTTGTATTTGCAAAATTTATATTATTTATAACTTGGAGAACTGATTTTTATATGCTACCTTTAGGGGTAGTTTTCTGGATTGAAACTGTTACAACAGGTGGCTCATCCATCTCTTTTAGAAATAAGGGGCTTTGGGAACAGATTGCTCCAGTGAACCTAATAGTGGCTTTGGTTTCTTCCAACCTCCTGCCCAAACTTAAAGGTGCTCACTTCATAACATTGTAAACATCTTGACTGTTTCCTCTTGTGGATAATACGACAATTTTTAAAGACTGGATTCAGTCTGTGGAAAAAAGGTTGAAGAGCAAGAGAAACCGCAAGCACAAATAATCCAAAACATTGTTAATATAGAGAGAAATGGAAAATAAATGGAAAATAAATTAATTTTTTTTAAGTTAAAGATGAGCATAAATGTAATGCAGAGGAATTCTTGGCGGCTGCTTTGGTGGCCAGATTTCAGGATGTCATCTAAAATTTCAGAGGCTTGCTATGTTTCTCCCAGAAAGGCTGACACATCTCAGGATGAGAGATGGTAGGGGAGGAGGAGATGGCTAGATTTCCTCAAACCAATCTTGGAGCTTCCCTAGAAGATGGCTTGCATAAAGTTTACTAAGGATGCTCAGGAGTCTGCCTATAGTTAGCAGGATTGCCGCGACTCCCCTTTTTGTGGATTGGGCAGATGATACCTCCCAGCTTTAAGGGAACTGTCCTGTGTTGTCAATTATAGTAAACAGTCTTGCAAGGACTGGGGCCCACCACTCCAAATTCGATTTAATCAGGTCTGGGGGTATTTGATTGAGGCCGGCAGCTTTCCCAGGTCTTAGTCTGCTTATTAATGATTTTACTTCACAGATCAATACTGCATTCCATGGGTGGAGGTCATTGCTACTGGCTATATACCCACTGGATGTATCACTTGTACCCAAAGCCAAATATAGTTCACAAAAATGTTTCTCCCAAATTTCTGCATGTAAGATAGTTCAAAAACCAGGACACCCATCTCCATCAATTCCTAGTTATTGTTAGGGCTCATGGTTTCTGTGCCAAAGTGTTGGTATGTTGTGCTTGCCCAGGGTTGACCCACAAAACAGCCAGGAGTGGAATAAGTAGAGTGAGGAGAGAACCAGTGAGTGCATGTGTTTGGGCCCATCATGATACTAGGAACAAGGCTTGCATTCTGAGTAATCAGCCTTTTTTTGTCTTTTTGGATGGACTCTGGCTCGAGTGGTGCAAGGGCTAGAGAAAAGAAAGCCACTATCTGTAGCCTGGTGGTGAAGCTTCCATAAGTTTGAGTAACCGTCTAGGACCTCAAAAAGTCTCACATGGTTCATGGATGTAGTTGGAAGGTAAAGGTAAATGTCGCCCTTGCTCAAAAGCCAGTTGTATCTGACTCTAGAGTTCAGTGCTCATCTCTGTTTATAGCCAAACAGCCAGCGCTGTCTGCATTTGCAGGTGTTTCCGGGAACATTTGGCAGGTATGCCTCAACACCGGAGTGTATGGAATGCTGTTTACCTTCCCACCGAAGTGGTCCCTATTTATCTACTTGCAATTTCTTGCTCTCGAACTGCTAGGTTGGCAGGAGCTGGAACAGAGACGGGAGCTTACTCTGTCATGCAGTACCCGGGAATTGAACCCCGACCCTCCAGTCCGCAAGTTCAGCATCTTAACCTCTTGAGCCACCACAGTCCCTATGTAATTGATAAGGAGGCACAATCAGAATGGGAACCACTGTAGTTGCTGGGTAAGCTTTGCTACCTGCACAGTCTCTCTTCCCATCTCTCTCTTATTCACTCACTGAATACCAGTCTTCTCCTGGGTCTAGCTTACCATACTACTTGGCTGCCATGGTTTTACACTGATTCTTGCACCCATTTACAGGTACATCAATTCCCCCTTGTTCTCTTTCCTGGAATCAATTTATTCAAAAGTATTTTGTGTTCCTTTCCCATCTGTTCCTTCTCTGCTCCATGTAGTCTTGGATGCTGGTCTTACTGTAGTTTTTTTTAATTTAAAAAAATAGGATACAGTTGATCCAGCAACATCAATAGTGGCTCACCAGCATCATAGCTTTCCTTCCTGCAGTGGAACTAATGCAAGATGCTTTCATTCTCAAAGAATGTAGACATTGAGAGCATGTGCACTGCTTATCTGAATACCAGAAAGTTCCAGGAAATAGGCTCAGTTTTCTTGTGTGGACAGCACATTGCCCTGGGCCAGCATATTAAAATTAAATATTGCCAGTGACCCGAAGCAGCTTTGGAGTAGTATTTCTTCAGCAATGCTAAGCACCATTTTAAAAAAAGAAATTCACAGTTGAGCTTAAACTAGCTATCTGGACAGCAGCCATCATGCTTTGCTTTTTTTAAAAAAATAAAATAGTTTTCTCTGTTAGAACCAGTATGGGTGTAGCAGGTAATGTGTTGCACTAGGACTCAAGTGGTAAAATTAAAGGTCACCCTTTGCTCAAAAGCCAGTCATATCCGACTCTAGGGTTCAGTGCTCATCTCTGTTTCATAGCCGAAGAACCAGCTTCTGCAGACATTTCCATGGTCATGTGGCAGGCATGACTAGACACTGGAGGACATGGCATGCTGTTTACCTTCCCACTGAAGTGATCCTATTTATCTACTGTACTTGCAATTTTATTGTGTATGCAAGTAACTTCCCCGATTCTGCACGCAACTCAGCTGCCACAGTAGCGCAGCTGAGGAAGCTCAGCCCATGCAACTCCAATTAACCAATCAGCAGCTAGCACAGGAAACCGCCCGGTTTCAGGTGTACTTTAGTAGCTACGCAGTATGCCACCAATGACGTCACTGCCACCACAGCCAATGAGTATCCATGGCTGGGAATTCAAATACAGTATATAATGAGCTGCGCCTCCTACATGTGCCCATGTACAGATTGACCATGCTGCAATAAAGAAGTGTTTGGCCCACCTGCTGGCTCCATGTGCAATCAATCTGCCTAAATCAAATTGGTGATGAAGGTGGGATAATGGCTTCCCACAGAGTAACCCTTGCACCGTTCGACACCTTGAAGCGTGAGTCATGGGACCAGTACGAGGAGCAGTTCCTGTATGCCATGGACGTCAAGGGCATCGAAGACGAAGTCCAGAGACAAGCCTGCCTACTGGCTCAGTGTGGGTTGCCAACCCTGGAGCTGGCACAGAACCTCCTAATGCCGAGGGCCTTAAGGTCGGTCCCCCTCGGCGAGATCCTGAACACGTTGCGGGCACACTTCCGGCCGAAGGTGTCCATGTTCCCGGCATGACTGGCCTTTCACCAGCACGATCAACGGCCAGGAGAGAGTGTTGTGGAGTATGTCACCGCGCTGAGACTGGTGGCCGTCCCTTGCCACTTTGGAGCCTTCCTGAGTGAAGCCCTGCAAGACCGCCTCCTCCTCGGCATGTGGGACGAGGAGGCCCAACAGAGGACATCACCTTTGATGTCCATCACCTTTGATGTTCTTGTGTGGTCAGCACATTGCCCTGGGCCAGCATATGCCCACACCCCGTCTTTGACCACCTCTGCAGCCTGGGCAGCCCTGGGTCCTCAGGGCTGCCCAGGCTGCAGAGGTGGTCAAAGACGGGGTGTGGGCATGTCGGGTGAGAACCGGTGCCTCAGGGAACCCATCTTCCGCCGTGCAGGCCCACAGCCGCTCATCTCACAGGGAGCGCGAGCCGAGAGCCGTGGCAGCCGTTGCCGCATCCTCATCTGACCTCAGCAAGAGTGAAAGTGAACCCGAGGTCCAGAAGGTGAGGAAACGACCTTCCGAGAGGAGAGACACGCCGAAGCAAGCAGACGCTGCGAGGGGTGCGGGGGCACACATGACCAGAGGAAGTGCCCCTTCAAGAAAGCCGAGTGCCAGAACTGCAGGCATTTGGGCCACATCGCCAAGGTATACAGACAACGCAGAGACCGAGATCCTGACCGGACCAGCCGCCGGAAGGACCAGAATGTCGGGAAGGTGCATGTGGGAGACATGTGTCGGACTGGCGCACCCGTTTCTTTGTTAAGGTACTGTTGCAGGGGGTCCAGGGGAAGATGGACGTGGACTCAGGGACTGCCTACTCCATAATCTCGCAGACCGAGTTTCTGCATATACCCCCTAAGGACCGCCCCAAACTTAGAGCCCTCAAAATGAACTTGTGGGATGTTCAGGGAAGTTACATCCCAGTCCTGGGGGTGGGGGACTTTACTGTCCATTTTAAGAACTTCACCAGGAAGTTGCCCTTAGTGGTCCTTAAGGGGGGGTGTTTCTAGTTGCCTCCTGGGGACCCAGTGGTTTGAACCGCTGGGAATTGCATTGACTGGAATCAATGCTGTCCGAGGCAACTCCATCCAAGACGTGTGCAACACACACCTGGCAGTCTTCAGAAAAGCACTTGGGGAATACAAGGGGCCTCCTGTGGACTTTGATATGAACCCTTCCATCCACCCTGTGCGCCTCAAGCCGCGCAGAGTGCCTTTCGCACTAAAGGACAAAATAGAGGCGGAGTTGGACAAACTGGTGGGTCAGGGGAATTTGGTTCCAGTGGACTCCGCAGAGTGGGAGACTCTGATTGTAGCGGCCATGAAATCTAACGGGGAGGTTAGGATTTGTGCTAATTACAAGTGTACTATCAATAAGGCAGTCCACCCCAATGCCTACCCACTGCCGGTAGTTAGCCACTTGCTGCCCAAGTTACATGGGGGGAGGTGTTTTGCGAAGCTCGACCTAGGGCAGGCTTACCAGCAGTTAACAGTCACACCTGCGGCCGCAGCTGCCCAGATGAAAGTGATGCACAAGTGTGCTTTTAAAGTAACACGCCTCCAGTTCGGTGTGAATTCAGCTCCCGGTATATTTCAGGCACTTGTGGAATGCCTGCTTAAGGGACTCCCCGGGGTATTGCCATACTTCGATGATGTATTGATAATTTCCGGGGATGACTCAGAGTTAGCACAGAGGTTAGACCAGGTTCTGTCTGTGTTCGAGAGGGCTGGGTTATGCCTGAGAAGGGACAAGTTCATCTTTTACGCAAACGAGGTAGAGTTCCTGGGGTTTCAAATCACCCCCGATGGGGTAAAGCCCTCAAAGTCAAAGGGTCATTCAGGATGCCCCCACACCAGCTACTAAGTCAGAGCTGCAGTCGTTCTTGGGGCTCCTGAATTTCTACCACTCCTTCCTCTCACGGAAGGCATTTGTGGCAGAGCCACTGCACTGCCTACTGAAAAAGGACGCTGTCTGGCAGTGGGGGGAGGCTCAAGATCGAGCATTCAGCGAGTCAAAGCAGCTCCTCTTTTCCGAGGCAATATTAACTCACTTCGACCCCCAAAAGCCCATAGTGCTAGTGTGTGATGCCTCACAGGTGGGGGTCGGGGCTGTCCTATGCCATGTGTTTGAGAATGGGAGGGAGGCACCAATTGCATTCTATTCGAGATCCCTTTCGAAAGCAGAGCGCAATTACGCCTAGACAGACAGGGAGGCCCTCGCAATCATCGCAGGGACAAAGAAATTCCATGACTTCATGTACGGGAGGGAATTCACCGTTGTTACGGATCACAAGCCCCTCCTAGGTATCTTTGTCACGACCAAGCCCACCCCACAGATCTTGTCCCCTAGAATGTTAAGGTGGGTGATCTTCCTAAACACATACCAGTTCTCACTGGTGCATCACCCAGGGAAAGACATCGCACACGCGGATGCACTTTCCAGGTCTCTCCTACCAGAGCTGGGAGAACCCGAGTGTGAGGTTGACCAATTGTGCCTGCAGATATCGCCAAGGCAACCGCCAAAGACAGGGTTTTGTCCCAAGCGCTGGCTTGGGTAAGGAAAGGCTGGCCCTTAATGTCTCCTTCCGAAGAACTTGCATCGTTCTTCAGGAAGCGTTCTGAGCTTTCGCTCGAGAGAGGATGCCTCCTCTGGGGCCAGAGAGTAGTAATTCCAGAGGTCTTGCGAGCTAAGGTGCTCCGTCTGCTCCACATAAGCCACCCAGGAATCATGAAGTCAAAAGCCTTAGCAAGGAGCTACTTCTGGTGGCCCAATATAGATGATGATTTAGAGAAATTGGTGGGCTGGTGTGAGAGTTGCCAGCAATCATGGCCCGAGGAGCATAGGCTACCCCCCAGGGAGTGGGACACAGCATGCGACCCATGGTCCAGACTCCACGTGGACTTCGCGGGGCCCTTCAGGGGCACAATGTTCCTACTCGTGGTCGACACATTCTTGAAATGGCTCGAGGTCATTCCAATGCATAACACATCCTCCGCAGCCACAATCAAACACCTGAGAAGGATGTTTGTTTGTTTCAGCATTCCCGATGTGCTAATTTTGGATAACACATCCATTTTCAAGTGTTCCTCGAGCAGAACGCGGTCAGGCACATCACCTCTGCCCCTTTTCACCAGGCCACAAATGGCCAAGTAGAGCACATGGTCCGCACCACAAAAGAGGCCCTAAGGAGGATGGGTCCAGGGGACCTGGAGCTACAGCTCTGTCAATTCCTCATAACCTACAGGGTCACCCCACTAGCGTCGGGGCAATCCCCCTCGGAACTCCAAATGTGGAGGAGAATCCCAAAGTTGTGTGACCACCTCGATCCTTCTAGGGTGGAGGATAGGAGTACAAACGTGTCAGTAGAGTGGGAAAAGGTGTTTGGGGCAGGCGACCCAGTTTACTGCAGGAACTATGTGAGCTCAGGACCAGCGTGAGTACCTGGGGAGGTGGTAGAACAAACCGGGCCAGTTTCGTACAAAGTGATAATAGAGTCAGGGTTGCTGTGGCGCCGACACACTGACCAGCTTAGGAGAAGGGTCATGGAAGCCACCCGGGGACTGATCCAGAGGAACCCGCTGAAAGGAGTGACAGTGAGGGTTCAACGTTAGGGTTGCCCCCTTTTGTGTCTCGCAGGGAAGACAAAGAACGAGTCGCAATAAGGACTAACACAGGTTTATTCTTTGATGGTCAGGGTGAACATGTGGTAATGGCGGAGGTACATCACATTATATACAGTAACGAAACATATTTGAATCTGGTTGCACGGTGGCTCATTGGCTGCCACCGTTGGGGGCGTCGACTTGAGGCACGCCCCCCTCTTCTGTAGTAGTTCTTCATGCGGAGAAGTTCCCGCGGCTGTCCGTGATTTGGGGGATTGAACCATGTGAGTATGAACGCTCGCAGCCGCCCTTTATTGGCGGCTCACTCGCGTTCCTTTAGCAGCTGTGATACATTGTGATATGGGGCTGGTTACATTCATTTACTTAAAGCAACAGTGTCCATGCATACACAACATCCCTCCCCCCTAGGATGGGACGAAGTCCCTTAACCATTGTGGCTTCCCGCACGTGCGCCTGGGGTGTGTGGCCGCTTGCCCTAACACAGGGGAGCCCGTGGCTCCTGGTTCCGCGCGGTCTTGTCCTGCAATGCAAGGTGGGGACCCGTTAGTGGTTCTGTGATGAGACTGCGATGACCTTGCATGCGG
Organism: Bradypodion ventrale; assembly: GCA_035047345.1. Taxonomy (NCBI): domain Eukaryota; kingdom Metazoa; phylum Chordata; class Lepidosauria; order Squamata; family Chamaeleonidae; genus Bradypodion; species Bradypodion ventrale. Next base: position 143,929,249 of record JAWDJE010000004.1, on the reverse strand, counting down.
GGACGGGAAAGGAATGAACAGTTGGGAAGTGAACCCTTGCCTACCGCCTGCGGAGCCCGGGGACCCACCTAGCACGAACTTCGGAACTGACGATGAGACCCTTGTGGACCCGCTGTCTCCCACTGCCTGTTCGGGGGTTTGGGGATTTGAGGCTGGCGAGGTTCCGCTGGCTGCCTGTCTTTGTGGCGCTTGTCTCCTGGGGGCCAGGACTATGGTGTACTCTAGCATGCCCGCGTTGTGGGGACTGGAGGTACCAGGGGCTGAACTGAAACCCCTCTTCTCGCTAGGACGGGTGGGGGACCACTCCGCTAACTCCCCCTGGTACGGAAAATCATAGTCAAACTCATGGTCCTGGTCGTAGTCGGGGACAAACTGATTCCTCTCTTTAATTTCGCCCTCGTGCGCCTCCGTGTCTCCCCCTTGGGTAATGCGGGTGGGGGAGGACCCTAACGCTGATTTCCCCTCACTGGTGACCCTTTTTCGGAGCTGGTCGGCGTGCCGTCTCCACAGTAGCCCTGAGCTAGTCTCTACCCTGTAGGACACTGGTCCTGTCTGCTCGATGACCGACCCCGGTACCCACGCTGGCCCCGAGGCCGCGTAGTTCCTACAGTAAACCGGGTCCCCTGTGGAAAAGTTCTTGGAGTTCCCCCCCCCTAAATTTATATTTCTCCCCTCATCCTCCACCCTGGACGGATCCATCCGGTCAAACAGCGTTGCCGGGCGTCTCTTCATAAGCAGCTCGGCTGGGGAGAATCCTGAAGCTAAGGGGGTGGTCCTGTAGCTGATTAGGAACTGGCACAGGTGTAGGTTCAGATCGCCGGGGCCCATGCGCCGCAGTGCGTCTTTCGTAGTGCGCACTTGGCGCTCTACCTGACCGTTTGTGGCGGGGTGGAATGGGGCAGCCGTGATGTGCCTGATTGCGTTCCTCTCCATGAAGGTTTGGAACTCGGTCGACGTGAAGCAACTTGCGTTGTCGCTCACGAGGACGTCTGGCAGGCCGAAGCAAGCAAAGAGTTTACGCAACTGCTTTATGGTTGTCGCGGAGGAGGTGCTGCTCACGGGGATTACCTCCAACCACTTGGAGTAGGAGTCGACAACCAGTAGGAACGTTGCCCCACGGAAGGGCCCCGCGAAGTCGACATGAATACGGGACCACGGTCCGCGGGCCGTGTCCCACTCTCTATGGGGTAACCGGGGCTCCTCGGGCCGGGAGCTCTGGCAGCTCTCGCACGTGCCCACTAGGCGCTCTATGTCCGCGTCTATCTGTGGCCACCAAAAGAAACTTCTCGCTAGGGCTTTGGACCGCACGATTCCTGGGTGACTGGTGTGCAGTAGCTTCAGTACCCTTGCCCTTAACTTTTCTGGAATAACCACCCGCTGGCCCCAGAGTAGACAGCCCCTTTCCAGGGAAAGTTCCACCCTGCGCCTACAGAACGGCTTGAATGGCTCCTCTGGGGAAGTAGTGGGCCACCCTTTCCTCACCCATGAGCTAACTTGGGCTAGGATCTTGTCGGTCGCCGTGGCTTTGGCGAGGTCGGCCGGAACAATGGGGGGTGAGTCGAGGGACTCGATTAACATGACCTGATGGTCTTGCTCTACCTCGCATGCGGGATCCCCCGTGCTGGGGAGGGGGGATCGGGACAGTGCGTCCGCGTGGGAGATCTCCTTCCCTGGCGTTGAGGAATATGGCCCAACACAACATCCTGGGGGACAGTATTTGGGGAGTGGGTTTGCCGGTAGTGAAGATTCCCAGAAGCGGCTTGTGATCCGTCACTACCGTAAACTCGCGGCCGTATAGAAAATCATGAAACTTTTTGGTCCCTGCAATTATGGCCAGGGCCTCCCTATCCGTTTGCGCGTAGTTGCGCTCAGCCTTTGAAAGGGACCTGGAGTAATATGCCACCGGGGCCTCCCGCCCGCTCTCTAACACGTGGCACAGGACCGCCCCCACCCCCACCGGGGACGCATCACATACTAGAACCACTGGCTTCCTCGGGTCAAAGTGTGTTAGGACCGCATCTGAGGAGAGGAGTGATTTCAGGTCTCGGAAAGCTTTCTCTTGTTTGTCCCCCCACTGCCAAACCGCGTCCTTTTTTAGTAAGGCGTGCAGTGGCTCCGCAACCGATGCTTTCCTCGGCAGGAACGAGTGATAGAAGTTAAGGAGCCCCAGAAACGACTGCAGCTCCGGTTTTGCGGTGGGGCGAGGGGCGTTCTGTACAGCTGCAACCTTGGACTCTGAGGGTCTGATCCCTTCTGGGGTTACTTTGAAACCTAGGAAATCAACCTCCCTCGCAAAAAACACACACTTGTCCTTCCTTAGGCGAAGCCCCGCTTTCTCGAAAACCGAGAGAACCCCATCTAGTCTTTTAGCTAGTTCTACCTCGCTCCCCGCTGTTATCAGCACATCGTCGAAGTATGGTAGAACTCCTGGAAGCCCCTTTAAAAGGCGTTCCACAAGGGACTGAAAGATCCCGGGGGCCGAGTTCACGCCGAACTGGAGGCGCGTTACCTTAAATGCCCCCTTGTGTGTCACGATGGTCTGCGCAGCGGCAGCGGCTGGGGTCACTGAGAGTTGCTGGTAGGCCTGGGCCAGGTCTAACTTGGCAAAACACCTCCCCCCATGAAGTGTGGCCAGCAGATGGCTGACCACGGGTACCGGGTATGCATTTGGCCGAATGGCCTTATTAATCGTACATTTATAGTCTGCACAAATCCTGACCTCCCCGTTTGATTTAAGGGCCGGTACAATCGGCGTCTCCCACTCTGCCGAATCAACTGGAACCAAAATCCCTTGCCCCACCAATTTGTCCAGTTCCGCCTCGATTTTGTCCTTGAGTGCGAAGGGCACCCTCCTTGGCTTAAGGCGGATGGGCCGGATTTCTGGGTCCAACTCGAATGAAACTGGGGGCCCCCTGTAAGTACCGAGCCCCTTTTTGAAAACGTCCGGGTGCGCATTGCAAACGTCCTGCATTGGGTCAGTCTCAATGGCATGGATGCCGGACAGTTCTATTCCCAGGGGAGCAAACCACTGCGTTCCTAGGAGGCAACACTTCCCCCCCTTGAGGACCACTAGGGGCAGTCTTTCGGAGAAATTCTTGAACTTCACCTTGAATTTCCCCACCCCCAACACCGGGATCCCGTTTCCCTGTACGTCCCGCAAGTGGGACCGCATGGCCCGCAGCTTGGGCCGAGCCTCTGGGGGAATGCGCATGTACTCCCTCTGGGACAGTATAGAGTAGGACGACCCTGAGTCTATCTCCATTTTTACGGGGCGCCCCTGCAACTGTACCTCCACGTAGAATCGCCGGTGCTCCAGGGCCACGCGGCGTACGCCGTCCTCGCCGTGGACGGTGGAAACCTTCCTGGAACCGACCGCCTTCCGCTGGTGGTGCTGGGGATGACTGGAGCCGCCTTTGTCCTCGGTTCGCCCGCGCCTGCATACTCGGGCGATGTGTCCCTTTCGACCGCAGTTGTGGCACTCGGCCTTGCGGAAAGGACACCTCGTGCGGTCGTGGGCCGCGCCACTGCCGTCGCAGTGGCGGTCTTGCCGCTCTCAGTGTTGCCGCCGCTCCCCACGCTTCCGCACTCTCTGGACGCCGTCGTCATCGCTGGTGTAGGAGTCCGCCGTTACGGAGGAGTCGTCGGAGGTCTCTGGAGTGCCGGCGGGCGACTTCGGTGCCCGCCAGGCTGCCCTCGCCGGAGTCCGCCGGGCCGCTTGGACAGGGGACTTGGCCCGCTCGGACGTTGTGCCGCGGGCCTTGAACACCTTGACCCCGCTCCTGGCCGCCTCAGCCGCTTGCGCCTCTCGCAACACCTCATTGAACGAGAGGTGCTCGTCGCGGGTCATGAGCTTCCGTTGCAGCTCTTCGTCCCGCAGGCCGCACAGCAGGCGGTCTCGCAGGGCCTGGTTCAGGTCGTCCCACTTGCAGTGCACGGCCGCCAGTCTGAGGGCCGCTGCGTAGTCGGACACGGACTCGCCTGGGCGCTGGTCTCGCCGGTGGAACGCGACCCGGGCCGGAAAAATCGACACGGGGGGCTGGAAATGTGCCCTCAGCAGCTCCAGGAGTTGGTCGATAGGCACTGCTTCAACCTTCTTTGGCGCCACCAAGTTCATGAGGATGCGCAGCGTGGCCGGTCCCACCTGGGCCAGGAAATGGGAGCGTATCAACGCGTCGTCGTCGACGCCGGCTGCCTCCATTGCGTGCCGAAACTGGCACTCGTAGAGCTCCCACTGCTCAGGCTCGCTGACGTCGAACTGGTACGTCTTGACTCTGGGATTCGCCATTATCCCACCTTCGTCGCCAATTTTGTGTCTCGCAGGGAAGACAAAGAACGAGTCGCAATAAGGACTAACACAGGTTTATTCTTTGATGGTCAGGGTGAACATGTGGTAATGGCGGAGGTACATCACATTATATACAGTAACGAAACACATTTGAATCTGGTTGCACGGTGGCTCATTGGCTGCCACCGTTGGGGGCGTCGACTTGAGGCACGCCCCCCTCTTCTGTAGTAGTTCTTCATGCGGAGAAGTTCCCGTGGCTGTCCGTGATTTGGGGGATTGAACCATGTGAGTATGAACGCTCGCAGCCGCCCTTTATTGGCGGCTTGCTCGCGTTCCTTTAGCAGCTGTGATACATTGTGATATGGGGCTGGTTACATTCATTTACTTAAAGCAACAGTGTCCATGCATACACAACACCCCCCACCCCTGTAACCCAAGGGGGGGGGAAATACAGGATTGAGCATTACAGGCTGCATGGAATCACCGGAGTCAGCCTTTCAGCCCAAGGAAGCGGACCCCCAGTTTGATTTTTTGTTTCCGGATGAGGGGAGTTTTCGCGAGTGTTCCCCCACTCGTCCCAGTGAGCAGCGGTGCTTTGAGTTCTCCCAACGGTCCCCTCATCCCCCCCCCCCAAGCCAGGAATACTCCTTCCTTTCCCCTGCCAGGATTCGATGGGTCCCTTTAGTTTTCTCAAGGGTAATAGCCCAAGCACTGCAGGTGCCCTAGGGAGCGCCTCTGAACCAGTGGGCCAGCCATAGCAAAATCTCCAGCCCCCACAATGGATAAGGGACTTTGTCCCATCCTGGGGGGGGGGGATATTGTGTATGCAAATAACTTTCCCGATTCCACATGCAACTCAGCTGCCACAGTAGCACAACTGAGGAAGCTCAGCCCATGCAACTCCAATTAACCAATCAGCAGCTAGCATGGGAAACCGCCCGGTTTCAGGTGTACCTTAGTAGCTACGCAGTACGCCCCCAATGACGTCACTGCCACCACAGTCAATGAGTATCCATGGTGGGGAATTCAAATACAGTATATAAGGAGCTGCGTCTCCTACATGTGCCCATGTACAGATTGACCATGCTGCAATAAAGAAGTGTTTGGCCCGCCTGCTGGCTCCATGTGCAATCAATCTACCTACATCAAAAATTTCTTGCTCTCGAACTGCAGGAACTGGGACAAAGACGGGAGCTTGAACTGCTGACCTGCCACCTTCCAGTTGGTGTCTTAGCCACTTGAGCCACTGAATTCCCCTGGACTCAAGTGACATAGGTTCAAATCTCCACTCAACCTTGGAAACTGGAAATGGTAATCTACTCATGAAACATTTCACACAAGTCGGAAACTCTGCAACGGTGAATCTTAATCAAGGTAACTTGACAACACATACAATAGATAGAGCATTATTGCCATGGGTGGAGTTGGGAGGCAAAGAAAAAGCCATGAAATGGAACACCAAGGAAAAGGAAGAAAAGTCAAATGGGGGAAGCGACAGAATTCAACGTCTCAGGAGCCTGGTTTGTTTCCCACAAGCAGTGCACCCACTGCTCTCTCATTCTTGCTTTTAACTGCAGCTAATAATTTATCCTGTTGTCTGGCAGCTGATTCCTTCCCAAGAAACCATAGAAAGAAGCTGAAGCAAGCCACTAATTCCACTTCTGAGTTGTTGGAAAGGAACAGAATAGAGGAGGGCACCAGCTGGTTCTTCCTTGTTGCACTGTACAAATCCACTCGCAGAAAATAAGTTTTTATTTTTAAGGCTGAGTCAGTTCTCATCCCTCCATCCCCAAACAATCATCTAATCAAACAACACTCCAAGCTTGTACTGACCTTACAGCCTTTGACTAGTGACATTTCAGACTGCCAAGTTTTTTCTTGTGGTACTTCCATCTTGGCAGATAAGAATAATCCACATTCCTAGCTCTGGGAACATCCACCAGCTGTCATTGCCCATTCAGTAGAGCCCTTTAAGAAACAAGCCTTCTAAACAAGAGCTTTCTTTGAGGGTAAGCTTTTCACATTACATGAGTATTCCTACCACATATTTTCAGTTCAGTTTCCAGTGTTGCTTTTTTTTTAATCACCCCTTTAAAAACAGCTTTGTAAAACAAATGATGTCATTTCCTCCTGTAACAGCAGTTGAATTAGCAAAACCAAAGGTCCTTTCAATCTGACTACATGTTTCTGTTCTTGGATTCAGCTTTTCTTTGCCATCCATTATTGCTTAATAAGTTGCAACAGAATGACTGGAATGGATGTAAACAAGGAAAACACAGGCTCCCACTTCAAGATAAAAGTGAATTAATGACATTGTCCATCTTACAAGAATAGATTATGTTGAACAGCAACTCTGGATACTTTGTCTTGAGCAAATCATAGCTATCTATGGTTTAATTTGGAGTTGGAGAGACAGAACATGTGGTAAATGTCTGCAGGGTCATGAGTGAATTCAAATCTATTATCATGCCTGCCAAGTAGTCAGTGATAGGTAGATTTGGTTAATAATTATTTGGAAAATTGAAATACAGGCTTGCAAAAATGGACACCAAAATAGGTTTGCAAAGCTTCCAAGAATAATATGGTGTAATTATCTTTTTTTCTCCCAGACCTCGGGACTGAATCTCTTCTTTGCCCCTCCTTCAATCTTCTCACTAATCTATTTCACTTCATATTTTGGGCTGCTATTTATGATGTGACTGTCCCATAATATTAAATGTAATTTTGAACAAATTCTAAATCTGGACTAAACATTTTTGATTCTCCTTACCTTTTAAATTGAGGTCATAGGAAGACAAGTATTCTGTGAAATCTAATTATATTTATTTTGGTTATTAACCATTATAGAAGGGGTGAGGAACATTCTCCTGGGCCTTGAAGCTGAATCATAATTTGGAATTATAGTTCAGAGGGCTGTATTCCAATATTGGTTAAATTGAATGTCAGAGAATAGAACCAAGGGCTGACACAAAGTAAGCAGTATTCCTGAAAAATCACCATAATTTATGCCATCATCACATTACACAGTATGAATAATACATACTTTGGCCTTCAGATCATCTATATGGTATGAATCCTTATTCCTTGAAACCACTCCTTTCAAGTCACCTTTCTCAGGAAACCTCCGACTTAATGAGAATGGACCTCATACATAACTCAAATTAACCGTATGTATATAGGATTCACTTTGTTAACATGCATTCCTTGACTCTCTTATTACTATAAGAAATAGTTGAGTAACTAAGGGTCCCAGGGTATGCCTGATTGTATTCACAATCTTCGTAGAGGCTCTTTCTGTGTACAGTAATACCTCATACAAAGTCTGCTTCATACAAAATCGAATTCATACAACATTGCCTAATTCCTTGAAAAAAGTTGCCTCACACAATGTATGAGGCATTGGGGTTTTTCCCAGGTTGCATTGTGCCTGGGCAGTATAAAAGGCAGGACACATGCGTGCATTGCTCTTGTGGGTTTTGTGTGAGGCAAAGAGTGTTTAGGAGTGGTTTTGAGCACAATTTTGGATTTTTTCAAAAAAAAAATTCATCAGAATTTTTAGAAGCATTCCTCGGATTTTTGCAGCATTCTTCAAGTTCTTGGACAATCAGGGTTATTTGACATGTTTTTGTAATGTTTTTAGCCTTTAGACAATGATTTCTTAAAGTTCTGTCAGTTTCCTGTCTGTTTCCTTGACTTTGCTCTGAAGTCTGTGCTGTTACAGTACAATGTATCTCTATGGAAACAACATTGTACGAGGCATCCCGGCAAGGATTTGGACGTTGTATCAGGCATCGTGGCTAGGATTTTGCATGCCTCATACAAAGTCCAAATCCGTATAAAGTCCAAACTTGTGGAACCAAGTTTGGACGTTGTATGAGGTATCACTGTACTCTCCAAAATGCTGAAGATACTGCAAGAGAAGCCGAGAAGCCAAAACAGAAGAATGAAAATTCAAGGTCCAATGAAAAGCCCAAGCTGTCCTGGGAGGCTCAATCAATGAGCCCCTGTGAGAGCTCAGATTAACCAAATAAATTATGTTGTCCCCACGAGTGGCAGACATTTCACAACTAAGAAGTGCAAGTGAAATGTGTTTGTAGTTTGTCAGAGGTTGCTATTATTATCACTTTCATTTTCAATAGGATGGCTATTTTCAATAGGATGGCCGCCTTGAGTCGGCTTCGGCTGAGAAAGTGCGGGATATAAATTTAAATTTATTATTATTATTATTATTATTATTATTATTATTATTATTATTATTATTATTATTATTATTATTATTATTATTATTATTATTATTATTATTATTATTATTATTATTATTATTATTATTATTATTATGGCTATGTAAGCTTTGGAAATGATTTTTCTTCTTTTCTTTTAGCCAGCTGCACATCTCAGTTAAATTGACAGAGTTCCTGTGTGGTAAAAATTACAACAAATTGTGATGAGCATGGGATACCTAGTTGATTTCTGCTGCAGTTCTCATACTCTCTATATGTTTTGGATGACTTGTGGAAGATATTATCCTTACAGATTGTAGCGGTAGCATTGTAAATGGAACCTTATCTTTCTCCCCTGTCTCTCAGTTTTGTACTTTCCTTTTCTGTGTTTCCTACTGACTTATTTTTGTAGCACTTCATTTTTGTGTGTGTGTTCATGTCTATATTTCAGATGCCATAGATGACAAATGTGATTCGCAACTCTGAATTGGATCTGATGAAATGAATAATAATGCAAGCATGACAATAAAACACATTTTCTCATTCAGTGGTAGATCTAGCCCTTTGTCTCTGGACCTAGAAGGGAATGAGCAGGACAAGGAATAAATTGTGCAGTTCCTATCAGAAGAAAGTAAAGAAAGAAACTAATTGGTAAGAACTTTGCAGGCATGCTGAAGTTTGAATAGCAAAGGTAAAGGTAAAAGTTGCCCCTGCTTGAAAACCAGTTGTATCCGAATAGTAGTTGGCCTCATATCCATTCCAAGTTATAGTTCCCCCTTCCTATTTCCATGTTTTCCCTCACTATTTGGACATATACAATTACTGTATATACTTATATTATAATTATAGCGGTTGTTATGGCAGTGGCGGCTTCCACCTCCTGCTCGGGCCACGACAGTGGGCTTTTCATGTGGGAACTCCTGGGGAGGAGGAGGAGGAGGAGGTGGTGGAAGAAGGGGCTGGCAGGGAGAACTACAGTGCCCAGCATCCCTGGCCAGCCACGGGTCAGGGTCTGTAGTCGGGAAGTGGAGCAAAAAACCCCCCTCCCCGTGGAGTCCAGACTACAGAATCCGGATCTCCCTTGGTGGAACCTTCTGCCACTTGAGAGATGGAAGCAAAGAAGGCAGCCATGCTTGGTGACATCCCCGGGATGTCCCATTTCCAGCCAGACCCAAGGGTCCCACAGACACAGGCCACTCCCCCACCACCACTGAGACCAGTGGGGTTTCGACCGGCGGGCAGCTGGAGGGAATGAGCAGCACCTGAGGGCCTCTCCATTGCCCTCAAAAGCCGCTCCCCCCCCACCACTGAGACCAGCGCGGCTTCGACCGGTGGCTGGCCGGAGGGAACGTGCGGCACTTGAGAGTGGGCTCTGCCCTTCAAAAGACGAGAGCCATGGCAGTGTCTCTCGCCAGACTTCCCTCGACCGGACTAGCCAGGAAAGAGAAGCGCTAGCTCCACCATTGCTGCCACCAATGAGGACCACCTTAGCTGAGCTCCTTCCCCAGTCCGGCATTGGCTGCGGGGAAGTGAAGCACCTGGGCTATGCAGTAATGTCCTGCTGCCTCACTTTGTTGCTGCTGTTGAGGTCTTTGAGCCGGGTCCCATTGTGGACATCAAGCCCAGGCTCTGCTAAGGATATTGTTCAGGACGCTGTTACTGGGTCTTGCCAAGGTCCGTTAAGGTTGTGAGTCTTGGGCTTTTCCCCCGTGATTTGTAATTTTATACTAGATTCTCGTAATAGTAATTGTATTATATTGTTGCATTTGTGGTTGATATATTGTATTATTGTATTTTTGCTGTATTTTTGCTGTATTGCATCAGCTACCAAATAAAATGAAATAATCTGCACAGACAAGCATGTGAAAGAAGTGAATTATATTTACCCATTCAGGGACTGATATGGAAGGAGAAATTAAGGCTAAATTGTGTTGAGTATTCACTGAGCTCTTGAAAACCATAATGTATTTTCAGGGATAGCAATGGTGTGCTCATACATCTGTACTTGCTTTCTGTCTCTCTGTTATCTTTACATTGACAAACTGAAAGTTCCTTGGGGCAGAAACTATCTGTTTTGTTTATTAGACTGAAAAATATTAACACACATTGATAGCAGTGTATAAATAATAACCTGAGGACTTGAAAATAACAAGCAGGGTATTCCTGGTGCCAGTCAAACATTGCTTGTGTTAAGATAAGAAATAATTTTGTTCAACCTTGCCTTTAGACTCTCAATTTAGAGGGCAAAAAGTATTTCATGATGGCTTCTATGATGAGCCATCTTGCCAGCCACAATCTCTAACCTGCTGCATTAAACATAATCTGCACTGAATGTGGTATTTAAAATATATGTTACTAACACCAGGGATTACATTTGTGGAAGCCTAATCTTGAGAAGCTAGGTGAAGTCTGTTCTACTACTTATGTTTCTGAAACATCCAGTTCTAAGGTAACTAATATGTCCATTACCAAATGAAGGATGAAATTGGTTAGAAATAATAAGATCTATTCATGGGCAGCTCCGACATGAGGCAGTGAGGCAAACACCTTAGGTGACAGATGCTAGGAAGGGGCAGCAGTGGCCATTCCTGAGACATTTCTCCTGAACCCCTCAGCAGTCTTAGAAGACATGGCCTGTTATGTATGCTCTCAGCCTGCTACTTTCAGGATAGGTTCTGGCCAAAGACCCTTCCTTGTTTTCAGTGTTGAAGTAAGCTTCAAATTCCAGTCCATGTTGCTTCTATATGTGGAATGGAAATAGCTATTTTGTCCTTTCTCTGAGGAAACAAAAATACTGAGGGGTAGATCTGGAACCACCTGAGGCATAATCATAAATTAGTGTGAGAATGGGAATAATTTGCTAATGGCATGAAATGATCTGTTTGAATACTCTCTTCTCTTATGTCTGGCATAATCTGCTGATACAAAATGGATTGGAATAGCATGCTTTACATTTCCATCTGCTCTCTTTGAAAAAATTTCTTCCCAATTGAAGCAGCTCACTGGGGTGAGTTGCAGGGTCATGGTCATTTGTCATTGTTCCCCACCCCTTGAGCAATGACACAACAGATGGAAAGTCTGTGGGCTAATTAATCTGTTTTTCTGTGACATATATTTTGGCAAAAGGTGCAGGAAATGCATAATATCTAGATAAATGTTATCACTCCCCACCCCACCCACCCTGGCCACTGTAAAAGAGCTGACTAACTTACTCCCCTACTGAAGACAGGCAAATAGGTTACATTATATGAAGAGAATAGAATTGTAGAGAGAAATGAGTATTTATGTGATGTTAATTTAGTATTGGCTAATGGCTGTTGATGGGAATTATTGATGCTTTTGGAAATGGCAGCCAAACGTTCTGTTCCTGCATGACTCCAAAGACTGGGGGAAAAGACATTTTATGGTGGTGGTGGTGGTGATATTTCACAATCAATAAAAGGCCTCTATATTATAAGAATAAGTATGACACTATAGCTGAGGTAGACTTCAACTCACCTTTTCCAATTATATAGTTTTCCCCTTTGCTTTTAAACCTTCTTGTCCCTGTTTTGTCTAGTAAAGGTTTTCCTTGCTCAAAAGCCAGTCGTATCCGACTCTAGGGTGCAGTGCTCATCTCTGTTTCAAAGCCGAAGAGCCAGCACTGTCTGCTTCTGCAGACGTTTCTGTAGTCATGTGGCAGGCATGACTAGACACCGGAGTGCACGGAACACTGTTACCTTCCCACCAAAGTGGTCCCTATTTACCTACTTGCAATTTCTTGCTTTCGAACTGCTAGGTTGGCAGGAGCTGGGATGAAGATGGGAGCTCATTTCCATCCTGCAGTACTAGAGTGTCTAGTACTGCACTCTAGAATGGCCATTTTTATCTATCAGGTCACTAAGGCTTTTCAAAGCTGCTTGATGGGAACTCCAACTGGTAACTTGGGATTTTTGGCTATGCACATAGGTACAGGGAAGATAAAGTGAGCTGCCAAAGGAAGTGGTGATGTCACAACTGTTATAGGACATAATTTTCTTTCTTCTTAACCCCCTGGAATTCATATAAGTGGTGACAGGGGTCTGGGTCTGGACAATAATTAATGCATCCTTACGGGAGGTTTTTTCCCCCCTGCATCTTTAAAACATGCTTTGATGTGCCCCTTCTTAAAGAAATCATCCCTCGACCCAGCAGTTTTATCCAACTATAGGCCTGTCTCCAACCTCCCATTTTTGGGGAAGGTTTTGGAGAAAGCAGTGGCACATCAGTTGCAGGGGGTCCTGGATGAAGCGGATTATCTGGACCCTTTCCAGTCAGGATTCAGGCCCAGATATGGTACTGAGATGGCATTGGCCGCGCTGATGGATGATCTCTGGTGGGAGCGGGACAGTGGTCATCCGTCCATCCTTGATCTTTGTGACCTCTCAGTGGCCTTCAATACCGTCGACCACAGTATCCTTCTGGCCTTGGCCGAGTGGGTGGTGTAGAAACCGAACAAAAAATAAAAATAAATACTATGCAGAAAGGGTCTTTGAGATCTCACCATGACTTGGGTGATCATACTTTTAGCCCTATCTCTATGTCATGCAACTTCCCCTAGTCTAGTCATTACATATACACTGTTATGTACAATAGCTTCTGAAGGCCCACAAAACATGAACACAAGCAGAAGGCTTTGCAGTTGTAGTTAGGAATACACATGGGTTGATGCTGTCTCAATAGTCTGAAAATTTGGTAAATTACTCTTTCTCGTATTACCCTACTATAGCAACTTCTGCTGCTTAGTTTTAACAAAATTATGCTCCACCATACTTTACATAACGTTAGAGAAGATGTTGCTGTCCCAGGGACTCTGCAATTTGAGAATTAAAAATTACTGGAGAGACAGGATGTCTTTACACAGCAGGAAAAATGCACTTAGAACTACTGTACTGTGAATCGAAATCCAGGAAGTCTAGTTTCTTTTATGTGAATTCAGTTTAAGTGACCTGAAGTCAGGGAAAAAAGATAGAGAAGGAATTTCCAACCAGCCCTTGTTTACAGTTTGTTAAGTCAGTTTCTGCTGTAGTGGTCCAAATTTTCAGGAGTCATGGCTATAGCAGAGGTACCTTAGCAAGTTGCAAACTGCTGATTAGAAATTTTCTCTTGCTTTTCATTCCATGCTCTGTTTCAGATCTCACTGAAATAAATGTTTCAGGGTGCTGCAGTGTTTTGTTATTACTCAGTAAGCCATTCTTCTTTCAGAATCTCACAATTTAACAGTATGCTGCTGCACCTCATCTAGCTAGCTTGTCTCTCTACTGTAATTCAGATGAAAATAGAAAGTGCCAAGCAGCTGAGAGTAAAGACGACAATTTGCTTGGGTGGGCCACTTCAGATTCTCAATACAAATGTGTACCTCATGGTTGAAAGCAGGAGTGCTGACTTGGGCTTCTGGGAATTGAAGTCCAAGAACACCTGAAGCACCAAAGTTGTCCTCCCCCGGTTTAAAGTGTCTATCTAAAGGTCTTGCATCCACATGCAGCTGCTATTCCAGAACTTTCTGGCAGGCAGGCTGAGAAAGGTGGTATCAGTTGGCTTATTTGGTACATGGATCCATTCCTCATGTTGTGCCAATACTAGTCTTCTCTAACCAATAAAGTACAGTATCCTCCAGCATAATACTAGACATGTAATTTTCAGCAGAAAATTGTCATAAATTAAAAAGTTGAAGTACTCATTTCCTATTACACACCAATCACATGAGGCTTTAACAAGAAATGGCTATCACAAAATAATAATGTTCATAAACCCATCAAATATTCTTTCCCCCAACAATGATCAACCAGTTGCCTTTGTGATATCTAAAAGCAGGTGATGAGGGAAATAACTCTTCCTTTGCTCCTTAACAACCAGGACATCTATCTAGTCTGGACTTAATTTCAATGTGTTGGTTGTCCATTAGGCATTATCAGGGCTAATACTAGCATGGATGTGGTGCATTTTGAACTACCAGAACTAAATTTTGTAGCATCTCCACATGAAATAATATGTTCTCTAATTCTGAATTGGCCTAAACCACACAGCCTGACCTTTGATCACTGTCCTAGCATTAGACAAAGTGTGCATGACTCCTGAAACTACAATGGATGCAGCCTACAGCTTATCACTGGTACTCATTACTCAAATGGTTGTTTGTTGGGTCAACAGAAAAGTTCATGGAAAGGCAAAGGAGATATGTGGCCTCTGCATACTTCTCTATTACTGTATACTGGTGATCTGAAGCCAAAAGGTTATTTATTTATTTATTTATTTATTTATTTACTGGATTTCTACAGTATACTTCCCACTCTGGGCAGTGAACAAACAGAAAATAAATAAGAACAATACCCACAACAAATCAAAACCCACCATCAACAAATACATCATAGACTAAACTAAACTAAACTAAATTAAAAATAATTCGCATCAGAGGACATCTGGACTAAACCTAACTGGCTAATTTATCGATAGGGGAACAACACCCTGAAAAGCCTCCTTGAAAAATAGTGTTTTTAATTGTTTTTAAAAGTAGCCAGTGATGGGGCCTAGCACAGCTCCACCAGTAGTGTACTCCACAGTGTTAGTGCCACTACAGAGAAGGCTCTATTTATGGTTAAAGACTTTCAAGCCATCCTTGGGGTTGGCACCTTGAGTTGCGGGGAGTTGCTCTGAGGGAGAGACACTCTGACAGATAGTAAGGTCCTAAACAATATAGGGCCTTGTATGATAATATTAACATCTTGTATCTGTCACGGTAGACAACAGATAACCAGTGCAGGCCTGCCAAGGCTGGAGAAATAGGATCTCATTTCTTTAAACCTGTCACCAGCCTGGCTGCTGCATTCTGGACCCGTTGTAATCTCCGTATCAGACACAAGGGCAGCCCCACATAGAGAGCATTACAGTAGTCAACCAAAAGATTACCAATGAATGGGTCAGTGTTATGAGAGATTGCCTATCCAAGTGGGGGTGTAACTGTGCAATCTGTCAAAGCTGGGGAAAAGTGCCTTTGGATACCGCTGCTATCTATTGTTCCAATGAGAGCAGTGGGTCCATGATCCCCAGATTGCAGACCTGGTTCCTAGGGGTAAGAGTAGTTACATCCAGAGTAGGGACCAGGTTAGTTTCCCCAGTCCCAGTAGAGTGAAAATCATGTACCATGCAAATGTTAAAAGTGCTGCCATTTCCTTTCTTCATTAGTCAGTATTAAATTCCTTTAACATCACTATTTAAGGGAGTTTTCTTATGTAACAGAGGAAGCCATTGGGAGGATAGAGGAATAGTTTCAAAATTTAAGAATCAAAAGAATTAATTGCTCTGGTGACCAGACAAATTAGACAGTGATGCTCAGCCCTCTCCAAAGGCTTATGCATGGCTGAATGAAGGATGACATTCGTACTTTGAAATAGAAATGTGCTGTCATATAGAACCCCTGGGGATTAAACAAAGGAAGAGAAATAGGGGCTTCTTTTTATTAAATGTTCCTCAGCTAAATGCAGTCCCATGTGGAAAAGAGAGATAGCAGCAGTAATGACCTGCCCATTGCAACACAAGCAAGGAGTGCTGCAAACAGTGTTATGTATCTTGCTCCTCATAGTCCTCTACTGCCAAGTAGTAGCGCAGTAAATATGCATATTTGGGTTTTGAGCTTTTCTGTTTATTGAGTTGGAAAATGTGAGATCCACTATTGGTCTGCTGTTTTGGCTGCTCAAAAATGAACAACATACCATTTCTGGGAAAAGTGTAGGACAGATAGCAATAGCAATTACATTTATATACCACCCTATAGTGCTTAGTGCACTCTCTAGGTAGTTCACAAGCTAATTAGCATTTTGCCCCAAACATGCTGGATACTCATTTTACCATCCTCTGAAGGATGGAAGGCTGAGTCAACCTCAATCCTGGTTAGGACTGAATTCACAGTATTTTGGCTGCAGTAAAGAAATTTAACCACTGCACCATCAAGGGCTCCAGATGCAGTGATTGTAAGATTCATAAATATGTAGCAGGTGACTTACATGATAGTCTGTTTCAGATTTAATGGAAAGCATGATCTTCTTCTACCCAAACATTGTCCAGCAAACTTTTCTTCTTGTGCTTTTAACTCTGTCATTTTATGTGCTAGAGAGAGAAAAAAGAAAGCAACCATCTTTGGGTTTGGACAAACTACAGTCTACAACTGGCAAAACTGGCTTCTTCGAACAATGGTTAAAAAATATGTCAGGGGCTGAAATAATGATTTTTCATAACAAGAGTTCCAAGTTTAGAGTGGAACTGTTGTTAGCTTAAGCTGGGAGTAAAATCTGCATATCTCCTGCTCAAAAGCAAAAACAAGGAGAGGAAAAAGGTGAGAGCCTAAAACTTTACTGCACATTCATTTATCAGGAGACCATGGCTTGCCATTAGATCTGACCAGAGACAATATATAAACAGAATTTATGTGCTGAGAAAATATTTCCAAATAATTCGCCACTGAGACAACAAATTCCAAAGCTTATCTGGTAAAAGACAAGCTTTTCTGGGCATGAGCCCTTTCCTCAGGGAAATCTATAAGTTAATAAATACAATATTAGACTATCACTCATATTGGGAAACAAGGGGGAAAATGTTCTGTGCAAACATAAATAACCGTGAATATTTACATAGGACATACAGGACAAATAGATAAATATATACATATATACACACACTGTATTACCTTAAATATGTATAAATGAATGTGTCTATTTATCTAAATATTGGGGTTCATAAAACAGGTACTGGTACGACTATATTATTAACTGAGGTTAGGATATATAATTTATTTCACTAATATACAAAGTGGTTTAAATACATTATTAAAATTACTGAAAGTTACTACCATATCAATAATAAATACCAAGAATAAATGCTCACAACAATTTATAATACTCCAATACTGTTAAGGTAAAATCATTTTCATTGTGCCCCATTTGGATAAAATGAGACACTAAAGCTGTGCTTTGAAACTAAAGAGATATTTATCCTCGAGATAAATTACCATCATAAACTTAAACAATTCACTAATTGTAATAGCGAGTACTGTGTGTATCTTTTAGAATGCCCCTGTTGCTTGAGATATGTCGGTAAATCCATTAGACCACTAAAAACCAGGATTTGTGAACACCGGTCAAAAATTCGAACTCAGGACCTTTATGCTCCTTTAGTGCCTCATTTTATCCAAATGGGGCACAATGAAAATGATTTTACCTTTACAGTATTGGAGTAAATCCTCCCTAGACCATATCAAAAAATCGACATGGATAAACAGCTCTTGCGCAGGGAAGCATTCTTTATACATTTATTTGACTCAGTCTCTCCAAAAGGTCTAAATCAAGAATTGGAAATGTCTCCCTTTTTGTAAATGGTCACCTCATGAGTAACAATGAGTCAGCAAAAATGCAGTCATCTGATGAGCTCCCACCTGGGTTACCTTAGGTGCTCTATTTAAGCTTAGTCATTCACCATGCTGGTTAATGTCCACAGCGCATAGCAGACTTCGCATAGAGGCTAGGACGCATGAATTATTTTGCCTACAGTACACTACTGTTTCATACTGAGGTAGGATTTTTTCTAGTGAAATTTTATCCCCATTATTATTATTATTATTATAAATAATTGAGAGTATTATAAATTGTTGTGTGTATTTATTCTTGGTATTTATTATTGATATGGTAGTAACTTTCAGTAATTTTAATAATGTATTTAAACCACTTTGTATATTAGTGAAATAAATTATATATCCTAACCTCAGTTAATAATATAGTTGTACCAGTACCTGTTTTATGATCCCCAATATTTAGATAAATAGACAGACATTCATTTATACATATTTAAGGTAATACGGTGTGTGTATATATGTATATATTTATCTATTTGTCCTGTATGTCCTATGTAAATATTCACGATTATTTATGTTTGCACAGAACACTTTCCCCCTTGTTTCGCAATATGAGAGAGAGTCTAATGTTGTATTTATTAACTTATGGATTTCTCTGAGGAAAGGGCTCATGCCCAGAAAAGCTTGTATTTTACTGGATAAGCTTTGGAATTTGTTGTCTCAGTGGTGAATTATTTGGAAATATTTTCTCATTGTGGAACAACACAGCACATAAATTCTGTTAAATGGACAGTTGTTTTTGGACTTATTTCAACGCATAATACTACTATTTGAGACATTGTCACTTTTTAGCCTTTTGGCCACGAACGGATTTTCCTCCTTCTCAGTGTTCTTCCCGTTCAACCCTTCTTCTAGTCCAGAGACAATATATAAACAGAGTCTTTCATTAATATGTTAATACTGTATCAGCATCTGAATTCTTGTCTGCTTGTCACCTTTCTTTGCATATTTAATTACATAAAGCAAACTAATAAGGCAATGTTATTAAAATACTAAATATCATTATGAACACATCTATGAATCAGAAATTAAGAGGATGATAATTTTCTTTGCAATCATTCTCACCATTTCTTATGTTTTCATTCTACAGTGGTACCTCAAGTTACAAATTTAATGTGTTCCATGGCATTTTTCATGTTATGAAAAATTTGTAACTCGCATTTCCCATAGGAATGCATTGAAAACCAAAATTCATCAAAACTTGAAACATGGTTTCCCATAGGAATGCATTGAACACCAATTAATCTGTTCCAGAAAAAATCGTAACTCGAGCCATTATTTTCAATTGATTTTCATTTTATTGTGAAAATTTTGAAACTCAAACCATTTGTAACTCGAGGTACCACTGTATTCTTAATCAGTTTTGGTTGATTGGTAAAGCTATTGCATGCCAACATTGCAAACATCCATTTTGTTGTGCTTATCAAGTTGGCACACTTGTTGGGCTTATCAACAAGCACTTTGCACCTAGCTTGTTCCGCATGTAATACCCAATGATGGACTAGGACTCAGAAGGCCAGGATCCAAATCTCTCCTCAGCTATGGAAGCTCACTGGAGGTGTGGAATCAGTAAAACTGCTCCTTAAATATCTTTCTTACCTAGAAAGTCCTCTTAGGGTTGCTATAAGTCAGTTCAGTACTTTCACAAAAAATATCTCCTTTTACACTGTTATGCACTAGGGGTTTCTCAACCCTTTCACACCATGGGCCAGATCACACCCTCTCCAGCAGCTGAGTGGGCTGGACACATGACTTTCCCCCTCCCATAAACACTGCCATAAATGCCGTGGTCGTGTTTGCGCATGCATGGGCATGTTTACGACTAACATAAATGTGTCTGCTTCTACTTCCTGGGTCATTGCCATGGGCCGGATGGAATGGCGCTGCTGGCTGGGTCCGGTCTGCAGGCTGTAGCTTGCGAACCCCTGTTATACACTCTAGTGAGTTAAAAAAGAGTTATATATCAACAACATCTGAATAGCTAATTTTTTGGAATGATAGCAGATGTATGCCAATAATAGCAGAACCCAAATTCTCCTAACTCTGTTACTATAGCTTCCAATATGTTACATAACATGAAGGGCAGTTCCTGCCATTTGGTATAGGACACTGATTGCAGGTAGCAGATGCTTGGAGTTATAGAACTGGGGTTGTCAGCAGCTTCCTACTTATTTCCTTCAACTGGAGATATTCTTGCACCCTCTAAGCTAGTCTGTTTTGTCCCAGTAAGGCAGAAGATATTGTCCCTTTACCAGCATTTACTGAAGTAAGATTTCTCTACCAATCTGGTCATTTTCTATAGATGGAAAGGAAGGGATGACGATCTGTTCTTCACCTCATGCAACAAAATATCTTGAACTGGTCCTGGTACTATTATAGTTACATTTTAGAATATTTCTAAATAAACTCTTCTCATCCTTTCCTCTCTATACCCACATCAGCAATATCTCTCCATACCTATCATCAAAAGTGGGTTGCCCGCCTCATTGATTGGATAGCACCCTTCCAGAATGGTTCGTGTGGCTAGAACACAGTCAAAGATTAGTGATTAGCTGTTCTTCACATCATATATCTGTATACTGTCCAGCAAGTTAGAGCTTTAGTTTAACCATTGACTTTTCCACATAGTAAACAGCATATACTGTACTAAATTAATATACAAGTTAGCTGTGGCAGTGAAGCTTTCTGCTTCAAATGTGGAGCTTCTGAGAAAAGAACAGAGGATCTTCCAACTGCTAAGCATTCATTTTAGCTTGGCAGAGAGCACATCATTTGGCACAATCTTGCTTGGCAAGCAATGTTAGTTCTGAGGGCTGAAGCAGCTACAGTATATCCAGGAGGATTCAGATCTAAAATGTCATGCATAGGTCTACTGAAGTGATTAATTATCAGAAACCGGAATGGTAAACAAATGCAGTTTTACTTTATTGGAGTTAGAAACACATATAGAGCATGGTTGTTGTTTCAAAGTTGTCTTGCTGCATGGTCACTTTAAAATAATAACTCATGTAACAATTAGCAATAGCAATTACACTTACATACCACCCCATAGTGCTTAGTGCACTCTCTGGGTGGTTCACAGTGTAATTAGCATTTTGCCCCAACAGGCAAAGACACACAACATCTTTGAAGAGCTTTTGGCCCAATGCAGCTTTTTTCACCTCAGTTTGCCTAACTTAAACAAAGGCTTTGGAAACTGGAATATAGCTTTCTAGTCTTCATTCTGCAGAACAGACATGGCATCATTAGTTTACCTGAGGTGAAAGTGTGTGTCTCTTTCTCTGTTATATATATTGCACTTACTCACATCTTTGCTTCACCATTTCATTAACTCCAAAACAACCCTTCAAAACATTTTTACACAGTGACTACAGCTACATCCCAGCTGGTATTGCTTCTGTTGACTTCCAGCAAGCATAGTACAGATCACATGCTCATTTTGGGGTCCTGTAGCAGTGCTGGGCATAAGCCGGTCTGCCCCTGTCCGTGCGGACCAGTAATAGAGTTGGCTGGCCACACCCCCTCCCACCCCCACCCCTCCCACCTCTTCCCGGGAGAGCAGCGACTGCATCATCTCATTCTCCTCCAGCGGCTGCTGCTGCCTCCTTAAGACTAAGAGGCTGTGGATGCCGCTCGGGTGGTGGCAGAGGCAGCAGCGTGTGTGGATGGGGGAAGGGGAGGGGAAGCTCATGCCATGCCACCCAGAGCAGCTCGTCGCCCGGCCCACTGACGCCACTCCTTCTAGCAGCAGCAGAAGCAGCAGCACTGCAGCAGCACAGTGATGCCCAGACCTAGTCCTGCAGGAAGAGAACTTCCTGCAGGATGTTTGTCTGGGCATTGCGAGAGTTGCCCTGCTTGCACCGCCCTGCCTGGTCATCCCGCTGCTGAGCGAAGGGAAGAGCTTGTGCCCCATTGCTTGGACCACCAGCCCGTATGCCATCACCGCTTCTTCCAGCAGCATGTGGGCTGGTCCAGGCAGCATGGCTCAAGCTCTTCCCCAAATTCCCTGGCAGTAGGATGTCCAAGCAGCGCAACTCTTGCATTGCCCAGACAGGAGGTCCAGGCATCACGAGAGTTGTGCTGTTGCTAGAAGGAGCAATGGCTGGGGCGGGAGGCCTGTTCCAGGAGGCACGGCATGAGCTCTCCTCCCCTTCCCCCATCCACACACGCCACCACCTCTTACCACCACACGAGTGGCACCAGCAGCCTCTTAAGGAGACACCATGGAAATATCTGCAGATGCAGAAAGCACTGCCTCTTTGGCTATAAACAGAGATGAGCACTGAATTTAATTTAAGTTTTAAACCCTAGAATCAGATACAACTGGCTTTTGAGTACGGGCAACCTTTACCTTTACCTTACCCAACATGCTTGGTAGTCATTTTAGTGACTTTGGAAGGATGGAAGGCTGAATCAACCTAGAGTCCTGGTCAGGATTGAACTCACAACCGTTGGATTGAAGCAGTAAATGTAAAGTGGTTAAGATTTTTTGGAAACTAATTGAGAAAGTCAATATAAAACTGGAGCCAGGTATCGCCTTGCTGACGGGAATTGGATGATATAAATATGAGTACAAACAGAAAAGAACTGGTGTCAATAATGTTAATGGCTGCAAGACTGTGTATGCGAGAAAATGGAAAAGTGATTTAAGGTTAAAAATTGATGAATGGTATAAAGAAATGTGGTAAATTGCATTAAATGGTAAATTGACATGTGAATTGAATGTGAAGAAAGGTATCTTAAAAGAGAACAAATTTTGGGAAATATGGAAACCATTTGTGGAATTTGTCCTTGTGAGTGATAAAGGGGATAAGCCGGTACCTCAACATATGAGTTTCTGGGAAAATTAAATTAGAAATTCGATCCTCATGGTTTGTAAATATCACTGGGTGTTATAATTTGTAATACAACAAATTAATGTAATGTGATTTTCTTTTTTCTGATTTGTAATTTCTTGTATTTGTTGTATTTTTTAAAAATATATCATTTGTATTTTTTTTGAAAAACTTAATAAAAATATATTTTTTAAAAAAAGCAGTAAATGTTTTCCTTGCTCAAAAACCAGTCATATCCCATGCTAGGGTTCAGGTTGCTCATCTCTGTTTTAAAGCCAAAGAGCCAGCGCTGGCTGCTTCTGCAGATGTTTCCATGGTCATGTGGCAGGCATGACTAGACACCAGAGTGCACGGAATGCTGTTACCTTCCCACCAAAGTGGTCCCTAATGCTGTTGCTTTCGAACTGCTTGCTTTCGAACTGCTAGGTTGGCAGGAGGAGCTGAGACAAAGACAGGAGCTTGATCCATCCTGCAGTATTCGAGTATTGAACTGCTGACCTACCACCTTCCAGTCAGCCTTAGCCACTTGACCTCAGTGGTTAAGAAGCTTGCCTTGTTAGCTGGAAGGCTGACATGATGGTTTGAGCTCCTGTCTCTGTCCCAGCTCCTGGCAACCACAAGTAGATAAATAGGGACCACTTCGGTGGGAAAGGTACACCATTCTGGTGTCTAGTGATGCCTGCCACATGTCCACAGAAACATCTACAAACAGACAATGCTGTCTCTTTGGCTATAAACAGATGAGCACTGAACCCTAGAGTCAGATATGACTGGTAGCTTTGGATCTAACAATAGGTAAAGTTAAAGGTTGCCCTTGCTCAAAAGCCAGTCATATCCCACTGTAAGGTGCAGTGCTCATCTCCATTTACATCCAAAGAGCCAGTGCTGTCTGTGTTTGCAGATGTTTTCATGGGCAATGTGGCAGGCATTACTAGATTGGCCACCCAACAGTGGTCCTGCTGCTGCAGTGGGATCACCAGTTTGTCCCCTCAACAGTCTGAGGGACTGTGATCCAGTCCCCAGCTTAAAAAGTTTGGGGACCTTTCGTGTTGAAGGAATGAAGAAGCTGACGAACGAAGTAGTGAAATTCAGCTCTTTATAAGTGGGGTTTGAACATAGTTTGGATGGGGCAAAACTCGGACTTATATACACTATAAACAGCAACAGTAACAATAATACAACAAGCCCATTGGCTAACAGAGTGTGCACATTTTTCGATCCACTTATTTGCATAAGAACAGATAAATGAGAAAAGATACGTTCCGCTCCTGTCAGAAAACACAGTTAACATACATAACAGGACCCCTGCTGTAGACTGCCTTGACTGCTGCTATTGGTACTGTCAACATTCAGGTTGCCCTTTGCTATGTAAATCTTGGCATCCTTTTTCCTGCTGGCAACACATTTCCTGGTATTTTGAGTCATGGATACTGAGAGAGACTCTTTTCTCTATTTATATTATGGATCCAGAAGTGTGTGTGCCAAATTTTATGATTCAACCTCATGATGCATTGGATACTCTTTGGGACAGAGGAATATACAGATCACATTTTAGTTTTACTTGTAACATTAAATTCTCTCCCCCCCCCCAACTCAGTAAAGTAGGTTGGAAATGATTTTTGACATAATAATGAAATGCTCATTTAAAACCACACATAGGTTGCAATCTGAGACATACTTACTTGAGGCAGATCTGTACTCAGGTTTATGAAACTGTTAATAACTTGTTTTGCTAGATGTAGGAAAAGCCATTTGGTCAGTCTTAAAAGTGACCTCCTTTGTTCTCTTTTTGAAAATAATGTTTCAGAGTGTGTGTAAGAATCTCAATTTCTGATAGTTGGCTAAACTAGTTGTGTTATTTCTATAGAACAGTCAGGTTCCATTCACTCTTAAATAGTGGGTCATTACACTCCAAGCTGGTAGCCACTGCCCATTAAGAAGTTATATATTTTCTAGTTCATATGTTTAATTTAACCTGAGCCCACATATATCAAAGATACTCATGAATGGTGCCAAATCTTGCAGTAAAAGGTTTGTAGATGCCTGTGTGGGTGTGTAGAACAGTGAACAAGCTAATATCAGCCATCTGCCTAACAGCAGAAAATGCCTTTGAAAATAAGGACATTTTAAATTAACTCATGCAAGGAAGGAATCAATTGACTTTTTGTAAGGAAAGGAGTTCCACAGAATGATGCCACAAATGGGCAATGGACTTTTCTTTATCTCTACATACAGTAATAGTAATAGAGAATGCAGAGCATACTTGTATATAGCTGATTTGTTTTTGTGCGGTTCACAATCTGAATGGGATTGATATAATTTTTTTCTAGAGAATGGCCACTGTTAGGACTGAAATTGAACATTTGTTTAAATATATTAATGCGAGAAAAAACCCCAGCTACTTTAAAGGTAGAGCATTTCTCACAACTGATTTGATTGTGAAAATATTTACCTTTTTAAAAAAATGAAATAGTTTTCCTTCCGAACTGCTGCTGTTCCCTTGCTACAATGTTCTTAACCTTTCCCCATTACACCTTTTGTAATTCTTCTACATAAAAGCAGAGATAATTATGTTGGCACAAAACACATACTAAGACAATTGGATAATCAAGAAGGCACAAAAAAGTGTACAAAAGCATAAACAAAGGCAGAACCTTTGTTTATACTTTTCCACACATTTTTTGTGTTTTTTAGGGTTGGTCTAAGAAAGATGTAATCTTAATATTTATACTGAAATTTTCCTCGTCAAGTCACAGAAAAGAAGGGGACCAATTAATCCCATGACTCCCCAGCAGTAGGGCTTGATTGTAATGTTACTACATTGTGAACACAACCCGATCTTGTTAGTGATGGCATGGGTGGTGGTGGTGAGATTGCAAGCGCGGCGCCAAAATGGCCACCGCGCCCTTTGCGGGCCCCCCACCACAGGACAGAGAATCCGGGTAGTTAGGGGCGTGGCCACCGCCTTGATAAAAGGGGTGGCCACGAGGCAGCCGTGCTGCCATTTTGCCTCAGCGACGGAGCGGAGAAGTTTTTCCCCTGCGTCTCCGTCGCTCGTTGGTGCTACCGGGAAGCCTTTTAGTTCCTTTTACTAGCTAGCTTCCCTTTCTGCTGCGGTGAGATGCCTTCCAAAAAGAAGGCTGCTGCGAATGCAGCTCGGGTGGTTCGGAGGCGTAATCCGGGTCGGAGGACCGCGGTGCCGCCTCCCCAGCAGCCACCTTTGCCATCCCCGGCCGGGGCTAGTGGCATGGGGGCTATCGCCCCTTGGCCCGATCAAAGTGCGGGCGCGGAGGGAGCTCCGGCCCGCGGCCCGCGAGCGGTGGGCACCGCTCATCCTCCTGCTCAATCGGTTGGGCCTATTCCTGTCGGGCCGCAGCCTCTCCCGGGGCCCTCTAGCCTTGGGGGGTGGCCCGGCTCCCTGCCTTGGCAGGTTAATCCACCAGCCCTCCCGGGCTTTGGCGTTAGTCAATGGCAATATACGGCCCCTGGGGTGCAGGGACCTGTTCCCATGCAAGGATCAGGTGGGCCGGCCGGCTCTTTACCCATGGTTAATGTGGACACCTTACTGGCCCGTATTGCGGCCCTCGAGGCGTCTTTGGCCCGGGCCAGTCAGGCAGGTGCCCCTTTTGGGGTACCTTTTGAGGCGCTAACGGCAGCAGGACAACAGCCGGCGGGGGGGGGGGGGGGTTGAGCTGCTGCAGGCGGGTGGCGCGGCTACGGCCACTGCCTCGCAGCTCCCCAGCCAGCAACCTGGTGCGGGTCAAGCCCCGGTGATGAGCTCTACATCGGTCGTGAGCTCCGACGCCCCCAGTGGGCCAGAACCCCCGGTGGGGGCGGCCCGCGGGGGTGCAGCATGTGAGTATACGGTGCAAACGAGTACATCTACACATATTCCCAATATAGGGGGGGCCTTTCAGTGGCCTTGGCCTCGCTCGGGTGGTGCAGGGACTACCCCTCTGGTGCCCCACCCGGCGACAACGACTGCCACCATGCCCACGGGGGTGGGCCTAGGCTCTTACACTGCTGGTAATGTCTTGGGGGTGGCAGGGTTAGCTCAGGCTCCCTTTACCAGGCCTGTTGTTCCCTTTTCGGCTTTGCCGACGGCAGGGTATTCCTTGCCACTGGGTGATCACTTGGCACAGGCTACCAGAGAAAAGATATGGAGGGGGGAGTATGTAGATATCTTCTCACTCCTGAACAGAGAGCCCACCAAGGAAGAAAGGGAGGGTCAGGATGAGAAGGACAAGGAGCAGGCACGCCGCCGTAAGCCGCCGCGTACCTGGGCCAATTGGCTCCCCGCTTATTTGATATACATGGCGGTATATTTGAGGGCGCGGCCGGATCTAGCTATCCCCATGGTCCAATATTTGGACAACATATATAGGGCGATGGTAGATTTCCCGGGCCCCTCATGGCTAGCATATGATGAGGAATTCCGTATGAGGATTCCCCTCCACCCTGAGATGAGATGGGATGAGCCCTGCCAGAGGCTGTGGCTCTTGTATATGACACCCACACGCCCTGCCCCGGGGGATAGATACCATTGTGGACATGCGGTCCAGCGAGCAGCTCCAGCGCAGGTTACCCGCCAATCGGCGGGGCAGGGGGTTCCAGCCCGCCTGCTGTGCTGGACTTTCTCGTCAAATGGTTCCTGCAGTCGAAAGAACTGCAGATACAAGCATGAGTGTCCCACATGTTCCGGTCCCCACGCAGCCTCGGCTTGTCCCAAGCCTGGGGGGGCGCGAGGCAGAGGGAGGGGCGGACAGTGGGCTGGCAAGGCTGCCACGGAGGGAGCTAGTTCTCCAAAAGGCACCCTCCCCAATTAAGGTGGACATGCTGGAGCGCTGGCTCGCATCGTACCCAAGGGGAGAGGACAGAGAGTATCTCATTCAAGGTTTTAAGCAGGGATTTCGTATCCCTTTTATGGGTGATAGATCCCCTCAGGATGCTCCCAACCTGTTATCCCTCAGAGGAAGGGAGGAGGTGGCCGCGGCCAGCATTAAAAAGGAGTTAGACGCGGGCAGGGTCGCTGGACCTTTTCCCGCACCCCCGTTTCCCAACCTTAAGGTTTCACCATTGGGTTTGGTCCCCAAAAAGTCCCTAGGTGAGTTTCGCCTTATTCATCATTTGTCCTACCCAGCCGGCCGATCGGTCAACGATGCTATACCTGATGACCTTTGTTCGGTCAGGTATACATCGTTTGACCAGGCGCTGCGCATGGTGCGCTTGTGTGGCCCGGGTGCCTTGCTGGCCAAGTGCGACATTAAGTCAGCTTTTCGCCTCTTGCCGGTGCACCCGGGCGACTTTGAATTGCTGGGTTTTAAATTTAAAGGGGAATATTATTTTGATAAGGCCATGCCCTTCGGTTGCTCTATCTCATGCTCGGCTTTTGAGCGTTTTAGTACCTTCATAGAGTGGGCTTTTGTCCGCAGGTCAGGGTCCCGGTCTGTAGCCCATTACCTGGATGACTTTTTATTCGGGGGTGAACGGGGCTGGGACACGTGTGCACGTCTCCTCAATACATTTCAGACGCTAATGCAGGAACTGGGTGTCCCTTTAGCGCCCGAAAAGACCGAGGGCCCATCGACCAAGTTAGTATTCCTGGGGGTTGAGATTGACACAGTAGCGCAGGCTTCTAGGTTGCCGGGTGATAAGGTGTCCAGGATAGTGACCCTGATCTCGGAATTGCTGGCCAAGCGTAAGGCATCCCTGAGGGAACTGCAAGTGCTACATGGGCACCTTAATTTCGCCTGCAGGGTGGTCGCACCGGGCAGGGCTTTTGCACGGCGCTTATGCGACGCCATGGCAGGGTTATCCAGGCCCCACCACAGAGTCAGGCTTACCCGGGGTATCAGGGCAGACATGTTCGTCTGGTTGCAATTCCTGAGGGAGTTTAATGGGGTCTCATTTTGGAGGTCGGACCTCCTAGCATCCCCCAATTTCCAGATCCAGTCTGATGCCTCAGGATCCCTGGGTTATGGGATGTACTTCAATGGCAAGTGGGCCTATGGTGGGTGGCCACCGGCATGGGCAGGCACAGGCCGCCTGCGGGATCTCACATACCTTGAATTTTTTCCCATTCTGGGGGCTTTGATGCTATGGGGCGAACAGTGGGCTAATTCGGTGGTGCATTTTTGGTGCGACAATGCTGCCGTGGTACACATTGTCAATGCACAGACTTCTAAATCGCCCAGGGTCATGGATCTAGTGCGCCAATTTGTGCTGCGCTGCCTGCGCCTTAATGTCTTGTTCAGGGCCAGGCATGTTCCAGGGGTTAATAATGATATTGCTGACGCTTTGTCCCGCCTGCAGATCTCCCGGTTCCGCGCCTTGGCCCCGGATGCGGAGGAATTTCCCTCGCTACTCCCGGACGAGATGTGGACTATTGGCAAGGAGAGGTGAACCGGGCGATTGGCCTGTCACTAGCGCCACGCACGCGTAAGGCGTATCAACAAGCATTCAATTCATATAGGGCTTTTGCCACTCAATTTCACTTGCCAGAGACCTGGCCTATCCCGTTGGACCATGTTCTGCGGTTCATGGTCCACCTCCACGCACAGGGCCTAGCACCTCGCACCATAGCATCCAAGCTCTCGGCGTTGGCTTTTATGGCCAAAGTAGGGGGTCATGTGGATACCACCTCTGACTTCCGTGTGAGACACGTTTTGGAGGGGTGGGTGCGCGAGCGCGGGCGTTGCCCGGACGACCGGCACCCTATTTCCCCAGGGGTTCTTACCCAGTTGGCCCGGGGCTGGCCAGGCCTCTGTTTTGATCATTATGAGGCAGCCCTTTTTCATGCAGCCACAACGGTGGCATTTTTTGGAGCGCTCCGCGTCAGCGAACTCGTGATGCTGTCTAAGGCGGATGCAAGTGGTAGGGCACTGGAACTCGGAGATGTCTATGTTGCCAAAGACTGGGCCCAGTTGAGGATTCGCTCCTCAAAAACAGATCAGCACGGCGTAGGCAGTGGAGTAAGACTGCTACGGTGTTCTTTGGCAGACATCTGTCCGGTTGGTGCCCTACAGGAGTACCTGGCACTGCGTGGCATGCACCACGGCCCGTTTTTCTGTCACCAAGATGGGTCTCCCCTTACTAAATTTCAGTTTTGGAAGGTGACAGCCATAGCCCTCACCAGGGTGGGTTTTTCAGGTGCCCGTTATGGCACACATTCGTTCCGTATTGGTGCAGCCTCTACAGCAGCTGCTTTTGGGTACTCGGGGGCTGACATACGCAGCATGGGGAGGTGGGGCTCACAGTGTTTTCAGTTTTATGTGCGCCCACTCCCGCCATGAGTACCAATTCAGTCACCTTACCTTCCTTTTTCTCAATTTTATTACAGACCCTGGGTGTCGTATTACACCGGTGACAGTATGGCTGGTGGGCCACAGCTATGTGCACAGGGCAGCGCGTTACGCTGCGGCGACAGAGTGGGGACCCCGACTGGGACTGGGTGACCACGCCAGTCTCGCATGGCATGGTAAGCCTGGGATGTTATGGCGGGAGCTGAGGCCTTTCCTTTTTTCTGGCCTGGGGGCTGACCCGCCTGACATTCTAATTATCCACCTGGGGGGCAATGATTTGGGCCAGGTCACCGGCTTATCGCTCAAGCATGCGATTTGCGAGGAACTCGCCTACTTGCACTATGTCTGGCCTGCCACAACCCTGGTTTGGTCGGACATTGTTCCGCGCCACTCTTACAGAGGGGGCGTTAACCTCCTTGCGCTTGACCGCGCGAGGCGCGCGGTCAACAAGGCGGTGGCGCGGTTTCTTACCACCAGGGCTTGGGGACGGGTTAGTCATCACCCCGATATTAGTCTGCAAAATTATGACCTGTATGCAGGGGATGGGGTCCATCTGTCGCGAGGAGGTATGGACCTCCTGTTGGGTGACTGGCGAGCAGGCCTGTTGACCGAGCTGACGGTCTGGGGGGGGGCGTCAGGTCTTCTGTGAAGCCCCTCCGTGTGGCGGGTAGCACTGGTAAGGTAAACAGTATGACCCACAAGTATCCGGCAGGTTCGCAATTGACTGGACAACACTAGACAGGAATAAATTAGTTAAACGTTGTCCGGTCAACGACGAACCAGGCGATGGGGTGATGGTGATTGCTAACCAGCATGCATCACCCCTGTGATTTCACGGATACGCGTCAGAGGGTGGGGTCATGAGTTAGTTATTGACTACGGTCAACAATTTGTTTGTTGTTGACAAACAAATTGATACAAATTGATACATTGTAACCAATTGCCGTTGGCAATTTTGGGGTGGTACCTTACCAGTGTTACTTCGGCCTGCTTGCCTTAGGAATTATGATTGGTCGTTTTACCAATACAAATTTATAATTCGGACTAGGGCATTGAATCAATAAATGTGGCCCTTTGCTGTTATCCACTTTCAATGTTGTCTGTGTCCGTTATTGGGGGGGTGCGCCTGCAATGCAAGCGCGGCGCCAAAATGGCCGCCGCGCCCTTTGCGGGCCCCCCCCCCACAGGACAGAGAATCCGGGTAGTTAGGGGCGTGGCCACCGCCTTGATAAAAGGGGTGGCCACGAGGCAGCCGTGCTGCCATTTTGCCTCAGCGACGGAGCGGAGAAGTTTTTCCCCTCCACCCCCTCCCTAGTTAACAGTGTGATTATGGTCGCTTCGGGGCCGGGTGGGAATTTTTGGTTGGGACCCATATTGGCTTCGGGTCCTGGCTTTTTTGCCCACCCCACACTGTGGCTATGGTTTGATATAGGGGTCTTTATCCATTACTACTGTTGACTTTGGTCACATGGGCGGGTAGCACTGGTAAGGTAAACAGTATGACCCACAAGTATCCGGCAGGTTCGCAATTGACTGGACAACACTAGACAGGAATAAATTAGTTAAACGTTGTCCGGTCAACGACGAACCAGGCGATGGGGTGATGGTGATTGCTAACCAGCATGCATCACCCCTGTGATTTCACGGATACGCGTCAGAGGGTGGGGTCATGAGTTAGTTATTGACTACGGTCAACAATTTGTTTGTTGTTGACAAACAAATTGATACAAATTGATACATTGTAACCAATTGCCGTTGGCAATTTTGGGGTGGTACCTTACCAGTGTTACTTCGGCCTGCTTGCCTTAGGAATTATGATTGGTCGTTTTACCAATACAAATTTATAATTCGGACTAGGGCATTGAATCAATAAATGTGGCCCTTTGCTGTTATCCACTTTCAATGTTGTCTGTGTCCGTTATTGGGGGGGTGCGCCTGCAATAAATATTTGAATTGGAGTGGGAGAGAGATAATGTAAAGGGATCGGAACAGATTTTTGTTGGTATTGACTAAAAAGAATGAAAGAAAGAAGTGGGGAAAGATATGCAATTGTTAACATGGCTAAAATATTTTTTAAATGTGCAGGTATAATTTATTATTATTACTATTTTTATTTATATTCCACTTCCCTCAGCCCGAAGCATACCTGTCAAGTACCCCGTATTGGCCGTGATTTCCCTGTAATTCAGTCCTCTTCCCGGCTGCACGTATTTTAAAATATTTTCCCTTATTATTTTGAAGAATGGGGGAAGGAGGGTTCCAAGATGGCGTTTTTGCTGGCATGTGATCAATACAGACTTCCCCGGCCAGGAAAGTGCAGCGGAGCATCCTGGGAGCTTTTGTTCTTTGGGTTGGTAGCCCCCATTGAGGAGAATGGAGAACGTGACTACAGGTCCCAGTACCCTTTGAGCTTGGAGGCAAAGCGGCCCCAGTGCATCCTGGGAGCTGCAGTTCTTTGGGTGGGCAGCCCCAATGAGATGCATAAGGAGCAGGACTACACCTCCCAGTGGCCTTTGGGTTTACACTGGGCAGTGTGAGGAAATGGAGGAAGAGAGAGAGAGAGAGAGATCGAGGGACTGCAGTGCTGGGGGAAAAAGGTGGACCTGGACGGCACAGAGAGAGAAGGAGCAGGAAGGGGTTTTGCTTGCATGGCTGCACAAATCAGAGGTGTGTGTGTGTGTGTGTGTGTGTGTGTGTGTGTGTGTGTGTGTGTGTGTGTGTGTGTGATGAGCTCCCATCTTAGTCCCAGCTCTTGCCAACCTAGCAGTTCAAAAGCAAGAAATTGCAAGTAGATAAATAGGAACTACTTTGGAGAGAAGGTAAACAGTGTTCTGTGCACTCTGGTGTCTAGTCATGCCTGCCACATGACCACAGAAAACAGCACTGGCTCTTTGGCTATAAACAGAGATGAGCACAGAACCCTAGAGTTGGCTATGGTTGGCTTTCGAGCAAGGGCAACCTTTACCTTCACCTAATAACAGAAAATCCCTGAATGGTATTCAAATTTGCTGTGAAGTTTGGCCCTGTTTATGCAAGTGCTTAGTAAAGGTCTTCCTTGCTCAAAAGCCAGTCGTATCCGACTCTAGGGTGCAGTGCTCATCTCCATTTGCAGCCAAAGAGCCAGTGATGTCTGTTTGCAGATGTTGTCATGGTCATGTGGCAGGCATGACCAGAGCCCAGCAAGTCACATGGTCAGATTTGTCCACACCCACAGTTTTGGCCACATCCACCGAGGTAGCCCCGCCCAAAGTGTTTCCCTTATTTTCAAATCCAAAGCTTGACAGGTATGGCCCAAAAATGACTCGAAGTGACAAAAAACATTAACAAAAACAATACAATAAGTATACAATATACAAAATTGTTGTAATGGTCCATGGGAATCAAGGTGCTGAACTCAAGGAAGGCACGCAAGACTGATGTATTATGGTAAAAACCAGTCCCGAGTAGTAGCTAATAGCGCTGCTGGCGATTTCTCCTTGCATTGATCTTTTTCACTCCTCTGTTGGGGAGGACTCCTGACTGCCTTTGAAGTGCCAGGGCTTTCTAAGTCCTCCCTGTCCCCATGCTGGTGTTGGATGATTGGGTAGTGACACATTGGGGCATAAACTGGTGGATTCTGGGTCTCTACTTGGACTGGACAAAGTAAATGATCTGTCTACATTTGCTCCAGGTTGCAATGATGTCAGCAGATGCCCTGGGCTCCTGCTTAAGGCAGTGTCCTATCCTGTCCCAAACCTCTGGTTCTATCACGCCTGCTTCTGGGTAGAACAGAAATGCTCCCCCAGATGCTTCACCCGTGCCGTCAGACGCTGTCTGTACTGGTGTTGCCTGGCCAGGGCTTCGAGCTCATCCCTATGAGTCTCTTGCCTGACAGTCAAGGTTTGCCTCCCCAAGCGTGCCCGCATTACCACCTGGTGGGGAAATTCCCTGGATGTCTTACACAACTCACGAGTCGATGCTACCATGGCATGAGTCTGAGTGGTACGGCTGGGCGGGTGAAGCACAGGACGATGTCTCTCAGGTTTGGTCAGTGAATCGGGATCCCGGCCCCAGTTGCTGCGGATGCTGCTCTGCTGCCTTCGGTTGCGCTGGATCTCAGCTCTCCTCTGACTTTGGAATGTGGCCGTTCCTATGTGTGAGGTCTGCCACCGTGTGAGCATGGTGCCTCCCTTGAGACTGTACTGAGTTCTGATTGGAGATGCTTTCCGATCAGAACTGCTCCACTACTCCCGAGTAGGCACATAGAGGGTCACCATATGTTGTAATGGTCCGCGGGAGTCGAGGTGCTGAAATCAAAGAAGGCACACGAGACTGATGTATGATGGTAAAAGCCAGTCCCGAGTCCTCGGGTGGTCTATATTTATTAGCTTGCATTCTGGATCACTTGCACACAGGTTGCACATGACCCCTATTATAGAAGGCTTGCTTACATAGCATGTTGCTGGCTAAGGTACATTTGCCAGCCTAAGAAAGTACTGCGTGCCTTGGTTCGCCATAGGCAGACTAATCAGCAGATGTAGCAAGACTCACTGTTCCTGCCTTATCTCAGAGTCCTTGTAACTCTGGGCATCTATGCTTAGCATGTTTGGTCTAGCTGCGGTTTGCCTTTGCCCAGCTCAGTCCATGGACGTGAGCTGGATAACATGTGGTGTTTGCTAGACCTTGAGTCTCTACTGGGTGTTTCACCTTAGGGCATATGTCCTACTCCTCTCAGTGCCCTCAGCCAAGGAAACATGGAGTCACTGTTGCTCCCTATTACTATTAGCCTGTACCCAATTTCCTTTCCGGTTGAGTCAGGTTGGTCTTGAACCTGTTTGCACAGCCCGACAAACCCATTGGGAAAGGTTGCTATCCAATCAGTGACCTGGGCAACCCACACAAAATAAATAAATACACAATGGTATAAATATAACACGTTACAATATAATCAATGCAATATCAATAGTGGGAGCAAAGAAAGCAAAAATACAATATAATATACAAAAATACAATACAGTCCATATAATCAATACTACAAGCACCAAGAAGGTCCTTATGGCTGCGGAGTGTCTATGCAGGTGTTTCCACTTCCCCTGCCAACCAGGGGGAAGGAGCTCTGTGCCTTGGCAACAACCTCAGCAGCAGCAAAATCCTTACAGCCATGATGTGCCGGCACCAGAGATTTTCCTCCCCCCATCAGGCTGGGGGAAGGAGCTCCATGCTTTGAAATCAGCAAGGTCCCTACTGTAATAATCACTACTGTCTGCTATACTTTTAATTCTCCTAATACACTGAACACAGAATCAATGCACAGGTTGGCAGACTGGCTTTTAAAAGGGAGGGGGTAACAGTTGCTAGTTTGTATTATGAAAGACAACAGCTGTGCAACAGAACTGTGAAAGGACTGCACTTTCCATTTGTTTCACATGTGTGCTCTCTCTGAAGTCTGCTAAAAGCTTACAGTTTAGCACAAGTCACTTTTTCTACTTAAAACATACTTACCCTACTTTCTCATCCTAGTCACCTTTTGGTCTCTGTCCTGTCACTTACAAGGACCTCCTGCAGTAAAACTGGAAGAAGGTAAAAACACTGTCTAGTTTGATGGGCAGTGGGTTGTGCTTTCAGGGGTGGGCAATCAAAGCCAGCATTCCTTAAAAGCTCTAAAAGAATCTCATTCAGCAGTTCTGTCATTCAAATGTATGTCACTGAAGGCATTTGCAGGTTTTTTCTGCTAAGCATTGCCAGCACGTGTCTATGATGCTTCAGTATGTAGTAGCACATCGAAAGTTGGGCAATTATTAAGATTTGAATTGTTCGCAAGTTCCCCCTGAAGTTCACTCATGCTCAGCATGCTTCCCAGCCAAAAATAACTACTCGTATCAAAAGTTTGAGGAAAAGAGAAAAAAGATATTTACTTACAATATGCTCAGAAATCTGAATGGGTTGATTTCTGGTTTGTTTGAAGAGGATTAGGATTTTGATTATTCACAATGAAAAAAAGGAAGAGGGTTTCTTCCATTAGAGCCATATGTCTGAGAGGAAAAAGGAAACATATAGAGGGAATTCAGAATGACTGTATCTCCTTCAAGAACAAATAGCTAACTGTTTCCCACGTACAAGAGATTATGGTTAGGCAATCCTAATTCAGGAAGAAAGGCAGGTTTTTTTCTGATTGGTTAGCAAAACAAAATAAGCAAGGGCACCCACCTGCCCTTGTCCCAAGAATTATGTGTTAAATCTTTTCATGCCAAATTGCCATATCCCAATACATAATTATGTCAACCAGACATTATTCAGATCAGAAGTGAAAAGCCTCTGTTCCTGAGGTCAAAACCAATCCATTGCCCACATAGCCACACCATTTGATGAATAGGCCAGTTATTCCTGTACATTCCTTTGGTCAGTCAACTTCTATTCCCATGGGGTTCTATATTCTCATCTGTTATTTCTGCTCTTAGAATACCACAGCATCTAAATGAAAGAAAGGAACCCCACCATAAAGTAAGATTGCTTGTGTTCATGGATTTACAGGTGTAGGGCTGGATTCTTCTATCCAATCAAACTCAGGATACAGTTAGATGAAAAGTAAATTGGAAAACAATATGAAACATACTAAGCTGGTTGATTGTTAGCATTCAGTTTGTTTGTTACACTTGTATTTTCATTACCCTTTCCTTGAATGTTTTATCAACATGCTACTTCTACATTACACCACACAACATCCTTTTTCTTTCAGAACTAAACATCTCTTTTCCTAATGTCAGAATCTGTCTTGCACTTCACTCTCTGCTTTTATTCTGTTTCTTCTTACTGTGACCAGTTGCTTCTCCATTTCTCTATCCTTCTTCACAGTATTTTAAAGGCTGTACTAGGCTGAGCCAAAGAGAGGATGAACTCATTTGAGATCAGTCACAGTGGTATTTTTACTCCCATACCTTTACCTTTACCTTTGTCTTCTGGAAAGGACTGAGTGCCATACAGAGGTCTTATGTTATCACGAGGTAAGAAATTCCTCATGGGAAAAGAACTGGATATCATACTAGGGTCTTGAGACACCACTAGATGGGAATTGCCACATTGACTCACACAATTTGTATCTGTGTTGTTATCTATAGCCTGGGGTTCCTGCACCCACCTGCCATTGTTACTGAACTACATTGAAAAAGGACTGAACACCAAACAAGGGTCTTATGTCATAACAAGGTGTATAACTCCTCATTGACTCAACTAATCACTGTTTCTTCATCCTGAGACCATGTATAAATGACCATCATGTATTACTACTTTTATGTCTGAGCAAGTGGGCTTGATTCACGAAAGCTCACATTAACATATGGCAGTTAGTCTTTAAGGTGCCACAATGTTTTTGACTTTATTTTTTGTTTTCATGTTTGTTTTGTTTCTTGTCTAACAAGCCTTCACAGACTAACACTGCTACCACTTTGAAAATAATTGTATGGGCTATTCTATAATACCGTGCCCCGGATTAAGAATTCTCTGTTCTTCCATCTGTTTAGCCAGTAACGGCCAAAATCCTATTAGCAGTTTCTGGATTTCAGTTACACAATTCAAAGACTGTCCTGGAAAAAATAACAAGACTTACATATGTGTTCAAGAAGTAGTGAATAGCTCCTTGTGCAAATGGTGAAAAGGGACAATCTTTGCACATGTGAAAACAAACAAACAAATAGGATTTTATATTCAGTTAGGATTGCTAAATCGTTTCATATGCACTATTCTGGGGAATTTCCGATAAGTCATAGTGGTATGTTTCCGGTTTTAGTTTAAAGCACATGATAACTTTTCTGAGACATATAGGCTAACCTTAATTTGAAAAATTGTGAAATATCAAGGTACATACTGGGAAAATAAAAAGTGTCTGTGACAGCACAGAGAACAGCTCATGAAGACATATGACAGCATTGTACCTATTATTATCCACAGATCCATCTTTCAAAGAGAAGTCTATCCTACCGAAAAGACAAAAAGTAAATTAGTAAATGTTCTTCATTATCTACAGCAAGGAGCTGTGGTGGCTCAATGGTTAAGAACTTGTCTTGTTAGCTAGAAGGCTGAGTACTGCATGAAGGTTTGAGTGCCTGTCTTTGCAGGCGCACCCCCCAATAAAGGACTCAGACACTGATGAAAGTGGATAACGGCATTGGGCCACATTTATTGATTCATGCCCTAGTCCGAATTATAAATTTCTATTGGTAATTGACCAATCATAATTCTTAAGGCAAGCAGGCCGAAGTAACACTGGTAAGGTACCACCCAAAATTGCCAACGGCAATTGTTACAATGTATCTATTTGTATCAATTTGTTTGTTGACAACAAACAAATTGTTGACCGTAGTCAATATCTAACTAATGACCCCACCCTCTGACGCGTATCCGTAAAATCACGGGGTGATGCATGCTGTCTAGCTGTAGCCATCACCCCGTCGCCTGGTTCATCGTTGACCGGACAACGTTTAACCAACTTATGCCTGTCTAGTGTTGTCCAGTCAATTGCGAACCTGCCGGATACCTGTGGGTCATAAATGTTTACCTTACCACTGCTACCCGCCCATGTGACCAAAGTCAACATCAGCAACAGAAACCCCTATATCAAACCATAGCAACAGTGTGGGATAGGCAAAAAAGCCAGGACCCGAGAGCCAATTGTGAGTCCCAGCCAAAAATTCCCACCCGGCCCCGAAGCGACCAAAATATCACACTGTTAACTAGGGAGGGGGTGGAGGGGAAAAACTTCTCCGCTCCGTCGCTTCGCAAAATGGCAGCTCGGCTGCCTTGTGGCCACCCCTTTTATAAGGGTGCTGGCCACGCCCCCTAACTACCCGGATGCCTTCGTCCGGTGGGGGGGCCCGCAAAGGGCGCGGCGGCCATTTTGGCACCGCGCTTGCATTGCAGGCGCACCCCCCAATAAAGGACTCAGACACTGATGAAAGTGGATAACGGCATTGGGCCACATTTATTGATTCATGCCCTAGTCCGAATTATAAATTTCTATTGGTAATTGACCAATCATAATTCTTAAGGCAAGCAGGCCGCAGTAACACTGGTAAGGTACCACCCAAAATTGCCAACGGCAATTGTTACAATGTATCTATTTGTATCAATTTGTTTGTTGACAACAAACAAATTGTTGACCGTAGTCAATATCTAACTAATGACCCCACCCTCTGACGCGTATCCGTAAAATCACGGGGTGATGCGTGCTGTCTAGCTGTAGCCATCACCCCGTCGCCTGGTTCATCGTTGACCGGACAACGTTTAACCAACTTATGCCTGTCTAGTGTTGTCCAGTCAATTGCGAACCTGCCGGATACCTGTGGGTCATAAATGTTTACCTTACCAGTGCTACCCGCCACACGGGGAGGCTTCCCAAACGGCTCACCGCCCCCCCCCCCCCAGACCGTCAGCTCGGTCAACAGGCCTGCTCGCCAGTCCACCAACACGAGGTCCATACCTCCCTGCGACAGATGGGCCCCATCCCCTGAGCAAGGCTCATAATTTTGCATACTAATGGTAGGGAGGCGAATGACACGACCCCCACCCCTGTCGAAAAGGAACCAGGCAATAGCCCCGTTCACAGAGCGTGGAGCTCGGGCAAGAGCCCAGAGGCCGAACGCTCCCCTGTAAGCGTACCGTGGTATCATGTCCGACCAATTGAGGGTTGTGGCAGGCCACACACAAGGTGAGTAGGTCAAGTCACTGCAAATCACAAGCTTCCGCGATAGGCCAGTGACCCACCCCAAGCCATCGCCCCCAATCGTACATAACCAGGACATTAGGCGAGTCAGCATCCCTGATGTAGAAAAGGAATGGCAACAGTTCCCGCCCTAACATGGCGCGCTTACCGTACCACCTGAGACGTGCGGATGCACCCTGTCCCAGTCGGGGGCCCACTCTGTCGCCGCAGCGTAACGCGCTGCCCTGTGCAGCGTAACGCGCTGCCCTGTGCACATGGCTATGGCCCACCAGCCATACTGTCACAGGTGTAAAACGACACCCAGGGTCTGTCAAGGAAAAAAAAAGGGGGGGGAGAAACAGTGCAGTGACTAAACCGGTTGAAGAGGGCGAACGAACACAAAACTGAAAACATTGTGATCCCCACCCTCCCATGCGGCGTATTTCAGCCCCGTGGTACCCAAAAAACAGCTGCAGTAGAAGCCGCCACTATCCCGAATGAATGGGTGCCGCAGCGAGCCCCAGAGGGGCCAACACTGGCCAGTGCCTTCCTGGTCACCCTCCAAAATTGAAATTTAGTAAGGGGAGACCCACCTTGGTGACAGAAAAACGGGCCATGGTGCGTGCCATGCAGTGCAAGGAACTCCTGTAGGGCACCAACCGGACAGATGTCTGCCAAGGAACATCGTAGCAGTCTACTCCACTGCCTACGCCGTACTGATCCATTTTAGAGGAGTGTATCCTCAACTGAGCCCAATCATTGCAAACATAGACATCTTCGAGTTCCAGTGCCCTACGACCTGCATCCGCCTTATACAGCATCTCAAGGTCGCTGATGCGGAGCGCTCCAAAAAAGGCCACCGTTGTAGCCACATGAAACAGGGCTGCCCCACACCTATCAAAACATAGGTCATGCCAGTCCCGTGCCAGTTGGGTAAGTACCCCTGGGGAAATTGGGTGGCGGTCGTCCGGGCTACGCCCATGCACCCGCACCCACCCCTCCAAAACGTGTCTCACACGGAAGTCAGCGGTACTGTCCGCATGACCGCCCACTTTGGCCATAAAAGCCAGCGCTGACAGCCTGGATGCTATGTTGAGGGGTGCAATGGCCCAGGACATGCAGGTAACACGAATCGGTGGATGTGGGCCACCTATGGGCCAGGTGTCTGGCAGTCGAAATTGGGCACAGAATGCCTGAAAGGAAATGAATGCATGGTGATACACCTTACGCGTGCGTGGCGCCAGCGACATGCCGATCGCCCGGTTCAGCTCTCCCTGCCAAGGGTCCATATCTCCTCCGGGAGTGGCGAGGGAAATTCCTCCGCATCGGGGGCCAAGGCGCGGAACCGGGAGATCTGCAGGTGGGACAAAGCGTCAGCAATATCATTATTAACCCCCGGGACATGCCTGGCCCTGCACAGTACATTGAGGCGCAGACTGCGCGATACAAACTGGCGCACCAAGTCCATGACCCTGGGTGATTTAGAAGTCTGTGAGTTGACAATGTGGACAACAGCCGCATTGTAACACCAGAAATGCCCACTGAGTTGGCCCACTCCTCACCCCATAGCATCAAAGCCCCCAGAATGGGAAAAAATTCCAGATACGTGAGATCTCTAAGGCAACCCGTGCCCAACCAGGCTGGAGGCCACCCACCATAGGCTCACTTCCCATTGAAGTACATTCCATAACCCAGGGATCCAGAGGCATCAGACTGTATCTGGAAACGAGGTAAAGCCAGGAGGTCAAACCTCCAAAATGAGACCCCATTGAACTCCCTCAGGAACTGGAGCCATATGAGCATGTCTGCCCTGATACCCCGGGTCAGTCTCACCCTACGGTGGGGCCAAGATAAGCCTGTCATGGCATCGCACAAGCGCCGAGCAAATGCCCTGCCAGGTGCAACCACCCTGCAAGCGAAATCAAGGTGACCATGAAGCACCTGCAATTCCCGAAGGGATGCCTTGCGTTTAGCCAGCAAGTCCGATATGAGGGCCACTATCCTGGACACCTTTTCACCTGGTAACCTAGAAGCCTGCACTGCCGTGTCAATCTCCACCCCCAGGGATACTAGCTTAGTAGATGGGCCTTCGGTCTTTTCGGGCGCTAAAGGGACACCGAGTTCCTCCATTAGCGTCTGAAATGTTGTGAGGAGACGTGTGCACGTGTCCCAGCCCCGTTCAACCCCGAACAAAAATTATCCAGGTAATGGGCTACAGACCGAGACCCTGACCCACGGACAAAAGCCCACTGGAGGAAGGTACTGAAAAGCTCGAAGGCCGAGAATGAGATGGAACAGCCGAAAGGCATGGCCTTATCAAAATAATATTCACCCCAAAATTTAAAACCCAGCAACTCAAAGTCACCCGGGTGTACCGGCAGGAGA
The DNA here is from genome assembly GCA_035047345.1 of Bradypodion ventrale. Classification (NCBI taxonomy): domain Eukaryota; kingdom Metazoa; phylum Chordata; class Lepidosauria; order Squamata; family Chamaeleonidae; genus Bradypodion; species Bradypodion ventrale. The sequence goes on along the minus strand of JAWDJE010000004.1, from coordinate 143,887,132 downwards.
CGGAATGCCGACTTAATGTCGCACTTAGCTAACAGCGCACCCGGGCCACATGAGCGGACCATGCGCAGCGCCTGGTCGAAGGATGCATACCTGACCGAGCAAAGGTCATCAGGTATAGCATCATCGACCGATCGACCTGCTGGGTAGGACAAGTGATGAATCAGGCGGAAATCGCCCGGCGACTTCTTGGGCACTAAGCCCAATGGGGAGACCTTAAGGTTGGGAAACGGGGGTGCAGGGGAAGGGCCAGCGACCCTGCCCGCATCAACCTCCTTTGGAATGCTGGCAGCAGCCACCTCCTCCCTTCCCTTAAGTGACAAAAGATTGGGTGTATCTTGGGGGGACCTATCTCCCCTGAAAGGAATACGAAACCCCCTTTGAAAGCCTTGAAGTAGGTAAACTGCGTCTGCCCTCCTAGGATACAATGCGAGCCAATGCTCCAGCATGTCCACAGTAATTGGTGAGGGGGCCTGTCGGTGGACCTGCTCCCTCAGCGGCAGTCCTACTGGCCCCTTGACCACCCCTACCCCTACCTCGTAGTCCCCCAGGCCTGGGACAGGCGGAGGCAGCCGGGGGGCCAGAACAAGAGGGACACTCATGCCTGCACTTGCAATTCTTCCTGTTGCAGGAACCATTGGACGAGAAGGTCCAGCACAGCAAGCGGGCTGGAACCCCCTGCCCCGCCACCTGGCAGGGTGTCTGTGCTGGGGCCGCTCGCTGGACCGCATGTCCACAATGGTATCTTTCCCCAGGCGCCGGGCGCGTGGGAGTCATGTACAGAAGCCACAGCTTCTGGCAGGGTTCGTCCCACCTCGTCTCAGGGTGGAGGGGAATCCGCATACGGAATTCCTCGTCGTAAGCCAACCACGACGGGCCCGGGAAGTCGACCATCGCCCAGTAAATGTTGTCCAAATACTGGACCATCGGAATTGCCAAATCGGGCCGGGCCCGAGGTAGACCGCCATGTATATGAGGTACGCCGGCAACCAGTTGGCCCACGTGCGTGGCGGCTTACGACGACGTGCCTGTTCCTTATCCTTCTCATCCTGCCCCTCCCTCTCCTCCTTGGTGGGCTCTCTGTTAAGAAGGGAGAAGGTGTCCACATACTCCCCACGCCAGATCTTCTCTGTGGTGGCCTGGGCCAAATGGTCCCCCAGGGGCAAGGAATACCCCGCCGTCGGCAATGCCAACACCGGCATGGTGGGAACAGCGGGCATCTGAAAAGGAGCCTGGACCAACCCGGTGACCCCCAACACATTTCCGACTGAGTAAGACGCTCCCCCCAAAACGGGCCCTTGGTGAGAGGTGAAGTCACCGGGTGGGACGTCGGTGACTGAACCGTCGCACCACCCGAGCGAGGCCAAGGCCACTGAAATGCCCCCCCCCACGTGGCTAGGCATGTGGGTGCGCTAGATTGAACCGCATACTCACATGCTGCACCCCCATGGGCTGCCCCCACCGGGGGTTCCGGCCCACTGGGGGCGTCGGAGCTCACGACCACAATCGAGCTCGTCGGCGAGGCCTGACCAGCACCATCCTGTTGATTGGGGAGCTGCGAGGCCGTGGCCGATGCCAGGCCCGCGCCTCAGGCAGCTCGACCCTTCCTGCCGCCTGCTGCTGCCCGGCAGACGAAGCATCAACCTGCACCCCAAAAGGCACCCACGGGTGGTTAACCCTCGCGAGGGATGGCTCGAGGGCCGCAACGCGGGCCAGAAGGGGCCCGTATACGGCCACTAACCCAGGCCCGGCCCCTGCAGGGCTGGGGGAGTACCCTGCCAGGGGAGGGAACCCAGCCACCCCCCATGGCTGAAACCCCCCGCAGGAAGCTGCGCCCCAATGGAAGAAGGCCCCGTGGAATGGGCCACGACAGGGGCAGTGGCCATTTCTTGCGGGCCGGGGGCCGTGGCCCCTGCTGGGCCGGTACGCAGACACCCCGCCTTGGGCTAAGGGGCAATCGACCCCATCCCACCGGTCCCGGTGGGCTCAAGCAAAGGAGGCAGCTGGGGAGGCGCAGCCGCGGTCCTCCGACCCGGCTGGCGCCTCCGCGCAGAACGAGCCGTGTTCGCAGTCGCCTTCTTCTTAGAGGGCATAGCAGCTATCCGATAGGAAGCCTGAACAAGTCAAGAAAATTAGCAGCCAAGAGGCTTCCCGGTGAAAGGCAAGAGCGACAGAGGTAAGAGGGAAAAACTTCTCTGCTCCGTCGCTTCGCAAAATGGCAGCTCGGCTGCCTCGTGGCCACCCCTTTTATAAGGGTGCTGGCCACGCCCCCTAACTACCCAGATGCCTTCATCCGGTGGGGGGGCCCCACAAAGGGCGCGGCGGCCATTTTGGCACCGCGCTTGCATTGTCCCAGCTCCTGCCATCCTAGCAGTTCAAAAGCAAGAAATTGCAAATATATAAATAGGGACCACTTCAGTGGGAAAAGATCTTGGGGACATGAAAAGAGCCTCATTCAGGTGTCTCCTGAGAGGAGTTTCTGCAGCAATAATCCTTTCAACCCAGAATAATTTCTGACATGAAATAACTATCACCACCACCACCAGCACCACCACCACCACGAGCGATCAACTTCCCAAGGCTGAGCAATTGCATCCTCCAACCATCCTAACAAGTTATGTCCCTAGAAAGACATACAGACATGGAGACATACAGACAGATAGACAGACAGGCATCTTTTAATAGGGCAGTTATTTATTTCCATTTTATAGTCCTGGCACTCTTTGCTGCTCCTACAAGATTAAATTGGGTAATTTCAGAAAAGCCTTGGCAGGGAAAAAGGACACTTATGGCTTGCAAATCTTAATACAGTAAGTTCTTAACATATACTTTGATAACTTTGATCGTATACTTTATCTCCTTTTATCACATTAAAGGCATAAACTTCCTCCCAGGATCTTTATATCTGCCACCTTTTCTCTCCCATCTTCCCATATTTTCCATTTGCTTCTGCTTCTTCACAGCTGGCTTTCCCACACATATGAAAAGTATATTGCAGAACCCTATATTTATCCTATTCTGGCCACATTTGTTCCTGTCCTGTTTCTTGCAATTGTCAATAAAACTGCAGTTCCACAGCTAACAATATGAATGACTGTTCAGCAAATAAAAGATCCTGTTATTGCTCAAGTTCAGAGCAAAAAAGGCATTCTGGGAAGAATGCTATTAAAAAGCGAAGATGAATGAATTTCCTTCAGTGCACTGTTTGCCTAATGGGAATCTAAGTACTGCAGCTCCATTTTGTGGACTATACATGATAATAAATAAGAATCAAACTGACATTTTTTTTAGAACAAAAGCATTCCAGTATACTTGATGAGATGAATAGGTTGTAGGTTCTGTCAGCCATCTTTGAAAAACGTGCTATTGTCCAGCAAAAACAAAAAAAGTTTAAGGCATTTTTGGACTCTGCCAATGTAATTTTCTTTTCTTTTAAACTTTATCTGTAATTTTCAGGATTTCATATTGTAAACTACATAAATATTCCATTTTGTAAAGCAGAAATGAAAAAGCAAACAAGCAAAACATAACTTTAAAACTGACATGGCTTGAATTACTGTTTTCCTCTTAGAATATGTTGGCATTCAACAGTTGACCAGTCCTGCAGTACAGTGGAACTCCGGAAACGTCCGATCCTGATAACGTCATATCCGGAAAGCGTCCATCAATTTTCAGAAAATTGATGGACCGGATAGAGTCCTTTGGATGTTGTTTGGAGCTGTCTGTGCTTGGCCTCCGGGGGGGGGGGGGGGACCAGCCAATTGCATGGCTGCTTCTCCCCACCCAAGGGTTGGCGGGTGGGTCTGCATGCATCCTCCAGGGGGAGAACCGGCCACGTGCATGGCTGCTTCGCCCCCCGGAGGGCTGGCAGGTGGGTCTGCATGCACCCATCGCAGAACCTCCACCCAAACAAACCACCAGTGCTGCATATAGGGAGCTGGCTTGTTTGAAGGGAGAACACGCTGGGTGGTACCTCCCCCCAAACAAACCGGGGGGTCTGTTTTGAGCCCTACCCACAGCCTCTGTCACTTACAAATGTGGTGGAAGGCTGTTTGGAGGCATCTTGCTCCATCCGGATGATTTTCCGATGCTTCCCCACTTCACTAGGCCATTCGAACGCATGGCCGGGCAACTTCCAAGCCAATGACACAAGCTCCACCCAGCACAGGAAGTCCTCATCATCAGGACTGTGGGTGGGGCTCGAAACAGACCCCCAGTTTGTTTGGGGGAGGCACCGCCTGGTGTGTTCTCCCCCACAAACAAGCAGGCAGTCCCCTGTGGTTCCTCCTGGAAGGGAAGGAAGTGCGTGGCCAGCTCCCTGCCTGGAGGTGCGACGGGGGAATGCAAACCCACCCGGGGCTCCTCTAGGCAGGGAGATGGCCATGTGCTTACTTCTCTTCCCAGAATGGCTGCTGGTGCGTACCTGCTTTCCCCCAAGTCCGGGCTTGGTTTGGGGGAAAACATTTTTTTAGCGATATCCGGTGATGAGCTGCATAATGTCCAAATCTGGACAACATCCAGACTTGTGGAACCAAGTTTGGACATTATCCGGAGTTCTACTATATATTACTTCATAATCACTCCCCCTTGAAAATTGAAATTGTAGACCTACTGAGAAAACTGAAGGCAGGAGGAATCAGTCTCAAAACTGTCTCCCCTTCTTTTCAGTTTTCTTTCTTTTTCTATGTTTTTTCTTATATAGAAAACTTGGGACAAAAGTATCATTTTTTAGACATAGTGTCTGCATCTGGGTTTCCTTCAAATCAAATTATAGCACATCTTCAATTGTATTTCAAATTGAGTCTAATTTAAGAGAACCCCTGAAAAAATCCTGATCAGTATGATTTTGCTGAGGATCTGAAGTTTATCTGAGTCAAAAGCATTCTCCTATGGAGCATTTGCTAACTTCAGGTCCTTAGAAATAGCAAAAAGTATCTTATTTGAGTAACACAAATTTTATGTGGACTTGCACTGGAGGAATTACATAGCTTGGTCTCAAACATATTAATAATAACTGTTTGACATCATACTGATTCTGCTGTATGGTAAAAATTTCCCTAGAAGGGGGTGGTGGTGGTGCTAAGATGTGTGGAAATTGTGGAGAGGAGTAAGGGAGTAGAGTCAGATTGAACCCCTTCAGAGCAAGTTTGGAGTTTGCCCTGAGTGAATTTCAAGTGTCTGTCTTGTGAGAAATTAGAGTGAGAGCCTCAGATGTGAGCAGCAAGTGGCGTGCGATCTTTCCAGATGAGGGACAAAACTGATCCAAGACCTTCTGTAAATGGCTGAGGAATTAAAGTGTGGAGTTTTGTTGGAAGCTGCCTTGTGGGACTGTGAGCAATTGAAGTGAGTAAAGCAAGTGGGGATTGGGAGGCAACAGATCCTTCTCAGGGAGATCGAAAGTGAACCCCGATTAGGTCTAGGAGCCCCCGAACTGGAGATTGTGAAAGAGGCTTGCAATCCCGCAGAGAGAGAGGGCTTACAAAAAGGACAGAGTTCTTGGAACTGTAGTGCAATGTCTTGGAGCTCATGTGCTTGCCTGGAGTTTGTTTTCCTTTTTCATTCCCTGACTGTCTGAATCTGTCTGACATTGTTTGATACAGCTTGACTTTATTTACCATATAAAAGCTCGAGAACTGACAGGAATAAAGAGGGAGAACTGTGGGAAAGAAGTGAAGGAGGTAAAAAGTGAAAGCGAGGTTTTTCTCTTTCTTTTTTCTCACTGATCCTCCCCCTCATTTTGGACTTTAGCCCTAGACTGAGCTTTGAATTATATTCATACAGGACTTTCCCATCTAACTTTTTGTGCCCGCTTTTTGTTCCGCTTTGTGCATTGGATTCTCTATGAGTTCCCTCGTGTGATTGACACTTCAGGTGTTGCTCATTAAGTTCATAATGATGATGGGAGTCTGAGTGTTGTGCCTAGCTAGAGACATCATTGAACTGCAGCCAAGGAACTGCCTATCTACACAACTGTCCTTGAAAGGAGATAATGTTGCTTCTATAAAGTGAACTTGTAGCAAAGAAGCAGAAAGTATTTTAAATAAAATCTTTAGCAAGGTTTTGATTGTAACAAAGCTTCATAAGATTTGTGTAATAAGTTAAAAGCTGATTACCTCAATTATCTTAATTATTCTGTGATTATTATTTCATCACTTTTCTGATTTGTTTTTTATTCATTTATTTAATTAAATTCATTGTTTTAAGTGTCATAACATATATAGGAGAAGTAACATAGCTTTAGCTGATTGTTATAAGTTTTGTTATTTGAATTTCTTCCCCCATTACAGTATAGTATATAGTTATTTTTTTCATATTACTGGGGGGGGGGGGGTGATCAGCTTTATAAAGAGTTGATATTGTAGTGTTATTAGAACTGTATAAATAATTAAGTATTATTGAATGAGTTGGAAAGGAAGAGGAAAAAAGGTGGTGCAAGACCAAGATAGAGATCCTGTTTGGACAAGAATAGGTAGATTGCTGAGAACGGAAATTGAAGAAAGGCCCAGAAGAAGATCCCTTCAGGACGAGATTGCTGAGATAGAACATCTTGAGAAGTTAAGAGCGGAAGTAGAAGAACGAAGGAGATGACAAAAAGAGCAACAAAAACAAGAAGAACAGCAGCAACAGGTACAAAATTTAGAGGAAGAACAACATTTACAGCAACAAAATATGAATGAACCAGAAAGCAGTCAAGGGGCTATAAAGAAGAAAGTGGTTTAAAAAATGGCTGAAGGCCAAATAACTAGTGGATTATCAAATGAGAAGAATGAACAAGAAATTTGTGAGGGGCAGGAGACAACAGGCCAGAATGGAGCCTCAGGTGTTAAAGTGACTGACTCAAGAGGAAGTATAGAAATGAGGTTGGACAAATTGGAGAATTTTTTACAAGCAAAATTTCAGACAATGGAGGAACAGCGCATGCGGGATAATCAGAATTTCATCAAAATGCAGCAAGATAGTCTTGAGAACTTTCAACAAAAAATGTTGTTAATGGTCAAGGGTATGTTGGAAGCAACGCAGGTAGACACAACAAAAATTATGAATAAAGTATCAGAGTTAAAAGAAGGTATGAATATGAACATTAAAGAAGTTGAGACATTGACAAAGGAAGTTCAGGAAGTTCAAGAAAAGGCAAAAGAAAGAGAGATAAAGTTGGATGATCAAGGAAAAAGATTAGAGTTCCTAGAGGAGCAAGCAAGAAAGCGAAATTTGATCATAAGAAATATCTCGGAGAAGGTACCGGATCGGCTGAAGTTTAGAATCCTGAGTTGGTTGAATGATCTGAAACTAAGGAAGTTTGATAATGAAGATATAGTGAGTGTTTTTAGATTAGGATCTAAAAAGTCAATAATTAGTACTAGAAATGTGCTTGTAAAGTTTACAAATGAAGGAATTAAGACAAGTGTGATGCAGCACATAAAGAAAAATGGTGCAACTGTTTTAAAGCTAGATGGGGATTCTATTGAAGTCTTCAATGATATTTCAATGGAAGAAAAAGTATGGAAAACTCAAATTAAACCACTCACAAAGAAATTAAGGGGGAAAGGAATTGAGTATCACTGGATGTTTTTGAAAAAATTGAAATTTACCAACTTAGGGAAAACATTTGTAATAAGAGAAGGATCGTTTGTTCTAGATGTCCTGGTTGAAGCAAAAATCATAGAGAATAATAATAAAGAGTGGGAGGATCTCAAAGAAGCTTTGATAATAGCTGGAATATATATGACTCACTCCAAAGAAACTGAAGAATAATGTAGTAGAGAATGTGACAGAAAAATTAACTAAAAAAAGGTTAGGGGACACTGAAGACAGGACACATTATGTATAAGAATGCTCACTTACTCCATTCCCCCTCCCCTCCTTGATTTTCAGGGGTGAATCTTTTTTTTTGGTATGGAAAAGGTGGGGAGGGTAATGAATTTGTTTTTTTTTCATGTATTCTTTGTTATGTTTTTTCTATGTTGTCTTATATGTGGGAAAAGGGATGTATTGTTTGTAGTAGTACATGTGCCCTGTTGAGACTAAGTAGAGAAATGTGTTTGTTTAAACATGAAGAGTATTAAAATACTTTTGTGGAATGTGAAAGGCACTGGTAATCAAATAAAGAGAAAACGTTTAGAATTGGCCATTAAAAAAGATAAACCCGACATAAATTTTTTGCAAGAGACCCATCAGAAATAGATAATGTTAATAATATAAAATTGGGGTGGATTGATTTGTACGAGAAGTCTTTTGGGAGTTCTAAAGCAAGGGGCTGGCAATATTAATTTCAAAAAGGGTTGGTTTTACAAAGATTGACAGTATAGTTGACCCACAGGGAAGGTACCTCATTGTAAATGGTTTAATTGATAATGTGGAAATAACATTTGTAAATGTATATGCCCCAAATGAAAAGCAAGGAAATTTTTTAGAAAATCTGCATCAAATTTTGGAGAAAAGGAAATTAGTAAGAATAATAGTTGCAGGTGATTTTAACCTTATTAGTTCTGAACAGGACACTACAAGTACGAAAAGACAAATAAGCGCAACTAAAAAAATTATGGGTTTGTGGATTAGGAAGCTAGGATTTAAGGATGTATGGAGAGAAATTAAAGGACAAAAAGAAGGTTACACTTTTTATTCTCAAGTACATAATTACTATTCGAGAATTGATTATGTATTGATGTCAGAAAATTTGATTGGTAAAACAGAAAATATTGAAATTGGTGTAATAAAGGAGTCAGATCATGCAAAAATAATTGTTGAACTCAAATTAGAAAGTGAAATTAATACAAACATTAATTGGAAGTATGATGAAAAGCTATTTAAAGACCAAAAAAATAAAGATATGGTGATAAAAAACTGGGAGGAAAATTGGAGACTAAATGATACAAACAATGTTTCAGATGAAGTGCTATGGGATTCGATGAAGGCAATGCTAAGGGGGATTGTATTAAGTTATCTCGGAATAAAAATAGACATGAGAAAAGCAAAAGAAGTTAGAAGATGAAATCAAGCATTTCCAGGAGGAACATGCAAAAACTAAAAATAAAGATATATTGGAAAAATTACAAAGACTTAAAACGGAATCAATAGGAAAAGATATTGAAATAGTTAAAAGAAATTAATATATTTAAAAAGGGAATATTTTGAATTCAGTAAAAAGAATTCAAGGATGTTGATGAGAGCGGCGGACAATAAAAAAGTAAGAAGGGAGATAGGTACTCTGATAGACAACTCTGGAAAAAGGTGTAATAAGATTAAGGATAAAATTAAAATAGTGAAAGAGTTTATCAAGATTTATATACAGATAAAAATATTGAAAAAGGGAAATAACAATATATCAATAATTGGGCTAAAGTAAAAGTAGATATGAAACATATAAAATATATGGAAGAAAAAATAACAGAGAAAGAAATTATTGATGTTATTGAAAAATTGAAAAGGCCCTGGGGGAGGATGGGATTCCAGGGGAATTTTATAAAGAATTTAAAGAGGTAGTGGTGCCTAGGTTAATGAGTATATTTAATCATGGTATGCATGGAGGAAATATACCACCCTCATGGTACAGGTCTATTATAACCCTAATTCCCAAACCTAGTAAAAATTTAGAAAGGATACAATCATATAGATGGATAGCACTTATAAATCAGGATGTGAAAGTATTTACAGCAGTTTTAACCAATAGGCTGAATAAGTTTATGAATAAATATATCAAAGATGATCAAGTGGGATTCATGAAAGGTAGAAACATGTCAGATCTAACAAGAAGGGTTCTGGATCTTATAAGCAGTGCTCAACAAAATAAACAAAAAGTGGGGATATTATCTCTTGATATATTTAAAGCCTTCGACTCACTCCAATGGATTTCAATAAAAAAGATAATCGATAGTTATGGATTTAAGATAAAGTTTAAAGGAGTGTTTGATCAATTATACTCAAAGGGTACAGCTAAAGTGAAAATAAATGACAACTACAGATGATATTCAATTGGGTGCAGGGACTAGACAAGAGAACCCCTTATCTCCCATGCTTTTTATTATGGCAATGGAGTTGCTAGCCAACGCAATAAGAGAAGATAATGAATTAGATGGGGTGGAGGATGTTAAGATCAATCTATATGCAGACAACACACTAATTACCATTAACAATCCTCAAAAATCTCTAGCCCTGATTCAGCAACATCTTAATGAATTTCAGGATGCAACGGGTTTAAGAGTTAATTGGGACAAGTCCGAGGCACTGTTTTTCTATGAAAAAGAAGAAGAGTTGGAAAGAATTAGGAATACGTTTAAAATACAAATTAAAAATAATATTAAGTATTTGGGGATAAACATTACAAAAAAGTTTGAAGACTTAAAGAAAATGAATTATGATTAAATAGAAGTGGAATTGATAGAAAAAATACGGCAATATACAAAATTGAATTTATCTTAGTTCAGACGAATAGCACTTTGTTAGATGAAGTTGTTGCTTAGGTTTAACTTTTTGTTTGATAACTTACAAATTCAAGTTAGGGAGAAAGAGTTTTAAAAAATTCAGACTCTTATCAACAATTATTGTAATGGAGGAAAGAGAGCAAGAATTCCGAAACTTCTCTGGTATACTCCGCAGAAGTTAGGTGGGTTAGGAGTACCAAATATTAAAAATTATTATATAGTGTTTAAATTAAGGAGTATCTGCAAATTATTAATGAGGGAAGAAATTATACGGGAAAGGATAGAAATGCGTGAATTATTAAATGTGGGAAAGGCAATTTTTCTAGATAGAACTAAGAGCTTAAGTAATTTGAAAAATAAACTGCTGAAGGAGTTATTACATACATGGTCAACTCTGAAGAGAAAATTGGCTCCTGGTCTATCACCAATTATCGAATTGAAAGATGTGAAATCATTTCCAAAAAATGTAGATAAAAAATAGAAGAAATTTTAGTAAGAAATGATGTGCTTTTGTTAAAAAATTGGTTAGAAAAATGTAAGGACGAGGTGAAAAAATCAGATTTATTTAGGCAATTAAATTTAAAATGTTTACAAATGATTAGGGTAAGTAATTGGAATAAAAAGTATTTAGGAGAATTTAGCCTGGAAAGAAATAGGACATCATTTGAGGACATGATATATAAGTTAAGAATGGACCATATGGGCATAAAAGGACTGGTTAGTAAGATATATAAATTATTAAATCAGGATGATAAAGCACAGGATGTACTGAGGATAGATTTGGAACAGGATTTAGGAATTAAAATTGATAGGACAAAATGGTCAAACATGTGGAAGAAAAGAATAATGAGAACACTATCCGCCAGGGTAAAAGAGCACAATTATAAACTCCTGTGGAAATGGTATCTGACACCGGTCTGAGTAAGTCAAATTGATAATACAAAGTCGCAATTTTGTTGGAGATGTGAAAATGCTCTGGGCTATTCTCATATGTGGTGGTACTGTGGAATTATAAGACAATTTTGGACAAAAGTTGAAAATGAAATTAAAAAAAATATTTGATATATGTATTAAACTGAATGCATGTATGGTCCTGTTAATAGATGTTGATGATGTTAGAATGGATAAGTATAAAAAAGAGTTATTATCTATAATGGTAACAATGGTGAGACAATGCATTGCCTGAAACTGGAAGGAAGAAAAAAATGCTTAAAATTGAAGAGTGGTATAATGAAATGTGGACGATTGCACTTAACGATAAACTTATTTCAGAACTACATTTTAAAAAGGGAATGATTAAAGAAAATAAATTTTATGACATCTGGAAATATTTTTTTGGAATACACATTAAATAAGGGCCAAGGAGGAAAACCAATGCCTGATCAACTTGGTTTTTGGAAATAAAGTAGGAAACAAAGAATATACTTAGTCTATAGGGCATTGTAAATATCACTGGGTGTTATGTGTTTGTTTATGTGTTCATTTATGTTGATATATTGATGTAATGTTTATTTTTGTTATTAGAATTGTAATAAAGTTTTTTAAAAAAAATCGTAGACATAAAGTACACAGAAGTGCTTTATAATTTCCGTTTCTGGTGATGTGCTAGGACTACTCATTTCACTCAAGGCTATACAGGTTGGTTCTTCTTTAGGCAGCTCAAGTGTAGAATCAAGCTCCCAAGCTCTTGTATCTGCCACAAGATAACCCCATTTTTCTTCATATAAGAAGGAGCATTTGTACTGGTTCTAAATCCACAGTTATAATTGTGTTATACTGTATTTCCCTTTGAAGTAACATTGATGAATCATTTCACCTTGCACTGCCACCCCTGTTACAGTAGTAGAAATATTCCAATTTTAAATCACACTTGATGGGAGCAAATGTTCTATGGATTATGTCAGTGAGACACAATCAATATGAAAACCTGCTGTGCTTGTAGTAAAGTAACCTTTGCGGGAGAACCACCCATGGTGTGAAGCTTTCTGGCTTTGTGGAAATTATTGGCTAAGCTCCCTTTGACCTTAATGGAGTCAGAAGTACACTTTTTTGAAGTCTACTCTCAGATCTCTTTCTATCATGCTACTATTCTTAAAAAGTTTTTGTTCTGACATTCTAGTTTAATCCTCAGGATATGTGAACACTAGATAAAGAGAGCAATGTGAAATATAAAAAGTTAGCATCCAGAGGGTAGGTTATTTAACATTCAGGACTTCTGAGGAGTTGTGTAAAATGCAAAAGTTAAGGCTGCTAACTTTTAAATACCATAAGGAACAGACTAGTTTTATGCTGAATCAATCCAAGTGCCAATCCAAGAAATATCTCAGCATTCTTTCTCAGGCCAACACTAAAATAGGTTCAATGTTTGGATAAATTTGTGTATTAAATTTCACCAACTATCCTGCAGAATCTATGAAAGTGAAGACTGGAATATTGCTCCCAATCGATGTTCCTTATTCAGAAACAACAGCATTCTCCTCTGGCCCTCATGGAATCATTTACTTATATGCCCTTGTGACTGTAGCCTGTAAACCATGTCTCAGGACTAGCCCTGCTATTAGGTAGAGTGAGGAAAGTGCCTCAAGGAGTTTATTTTGGACACCACAGAAAAGCAGCAAGGCTTGAATAATTCATATTTTTTTTCATTTTTATGTCATGGAGGAGAGACATATGCTTGTGAATACCCAGTCTCATATGCTAAAATAACTGGGTTGACTTTAAGAACTGTTAAGGGTGGCAGACGGTATTATTTGCCTTTGACAGCAAAATATCATGAGCTGTTTCAATATAACCATTTTCTAGATAGGTCCTATTTGTTGTTCTCTATCTTTGTCACAACCTAGAGCAACAGAATACCGTGTGGCAAAATGTTCAGTGCTGGGTTTGCCAGGTTGCCAGCATCTTATTTCTTTCCAGGACAACACCTGAGAGCTGGGTATGGCCTCTTTTTGTGTGGTGAACCCTCATGAAGTGACAGAAAGAGAGGAGATAAGGATTACTAAAAACAAATCTGTTGCTTTTTCATTGTTTCATTTCTCAGTGTATTTTTACTATTGTATTTGACATTTCCCTTTTTCTGTGGTATAAGTTCATATTAAGCAGCTCTCGATACAGTTGTAGAAGAGCAGGGTGCAAAAAAATATTGGCTCTGCTCAGAGCTGGTCTTGTTAGCAACAATAAAAGGGAGGAGCTGATTTTATGAATTTTAAGGATGGTGAATGATTGGCAGAGGCTCTGAGGTCCATTGACCTCTCGCTCCTACTTATGCTGCAATCGTGATTTCTCTGAATAACCTTCCAGGAGCCACATAGCAATGACTTGGCAGTTCAACAATTGCTACTTGGGTGCACTATGTTCTTCTTGCTCTGACCTTTTGAAGCCCAAAGAACGTGACATGTATGTATTGGGCTGTCATCTGCAGTGTCAGGAGAGAAATGAATCAAACACAGGTTTTGAGTTATCAGAGGAAAAGGAAAGAGTGTGGAAAGAGAAGAGTCAACACAAATTTGGCAAAAAAAAGTAATGCAAATTGGAAAAGAGGACACTTGTCCTCAAAAGACAAACAGAAGCTGGGAAAGTAAGAGAAATTGGAAAGAGTTGCTGTGGATTGAAGGAAATATCCTTTGACAAACAAGAGCGTGCTTTGTTGACGAGTGAAGATACATGTCAAGGACAAGGAAGAGTAGAGAGGAAGGGAACAGTGTATCATGGTGATTTCATATTCTTGTATCAAGGAACAAATGAGATAGAGTATTGTAGGTGAACCTATGGCACATGTGCCATACGTGGCACACACAGCCTTTTCTTTCAGCATGCATGGCATTGCGGGCAAGCCCCAACCCACTGGAAAGCTCTGCCCTGTGCCACCAGTGCCGCTTCCCCATCAGCTCCTCTTCCTCCACCAATGGTGGAGGAGAGAGAGGAGGCTGAATGGGAGGGACAGGCCTGCAAGGAGGGACCTGCACACCCATGGGGTGTGTGTTACACTGTCAGAGAACCCTGCACTGCCAGTAAGCACCAAGCCACACCGCCAGGGAGCCCCAAGATGCACTGCCAGCAAGCTCCAAGCTGCACCACCAGCAAGCCCCAGGCCATGCTGGCAGCAAGCCCCAAGCCACACCACCAGCAAGCACCAAGCCACACTGCCAGCTTGAGGCTCGCTAGCAGCATGGCCTTTTTAGTGTATGAGAACCAAGACACAAGAAGCAGCCATGGGCTAGTTTAACTCAGGTTTATTGCATGGTGGACAGAGGGAACATGAGGTAATGGCGGATGCATAGCTCTATATATACAGTCGTAGAACATTCGAATGTGGCTCCACGATAGCCTATTGGCTATTGTCTGCGTGACGTCATTGTTAGTCACGCCCTTCTTGTCCAGGTGTAGGTAGTGGCGGGAAACTCCGCGCTGTAGCCTTTGATGAGTATGGACCGAGAGAGCTTGGACGCTCGCCGCTGCCCACTGGTGGTCATTAGCTCGCGTCCTCATACAGGGTTTATAGTGATACAGCTGAAGGCTATATTGTTACTGGTAGGAAATGTTACATTGTTATCACATGAATAAGGTTACACTATTAGAACACAACACTCCTCCCCCCTAGGATGAGACGAAGTCTCTCAGCCAAGATGGCTTATTTCGAACACGCTGGGGTCTCGGTGTGGGCCGCCCTGCCCCGGGTTTGCTACCTTCTCTTTGTCCCCTGGCTTCCTGTCCTGTAATTGGAGAGGGAGACTTGTTAGTGACTTGCCGCGGTTCTGCGGCTTTGTCGGGAGGTGCGTGCTTTATTTGGGAATAACCGGGGGCACTGGGGGCTAACGAAAAACCCCTCTTCTCGCTTGGATGGGTGGGGGAACACTCCCAAACCCCCCCCCCGGCTCGCAAAATCAAAATCAAATTCGGGGGCAGCAGTCGCAAACTCCTCTCCCTCTTCCCCGGGGTCCGATAGGGAGTCGGGACCGCTGCTTCTCTTTGATAGAACTGGTGTATCAAAAGGATATGAGTCGGGACCGCTGCCTCCCCCCTTGTTTGGGACTGTTGCCCTTCGTTGTCTCCCCCTTGGGATAAACGGGTGGGGGAGGACCCTAACGCTGAGGCATTCTCCGTGCCGACCGTGGATTGCTCGCTGGGAACCCGGGTCCGGAGCTGATCCGCATGCCGCCTCCACAGTAGGCCGGTGCTCGTTTCCACCCGATATGACACTGGCCCCGTCTGTTCTACAACTCTCCCTGGTACCCAGGCTGGCCCGGTGCTGGCGTAGTTCCTGCAATGCACAGGATCGCCGGCGGCGAAACCTTTCAACACCGCTACCCCTATGTTCTTCCCTTTGTCCTCGACCCTCGTCGGGTCTAACCTGGACAGAATCGTGGTCAGTTTTCTCCGCATCAGCAGCTCTGCCGGCGAGTATCCGGACGCTAAGGGGGTCACCCTATACGCTAATAAAAACTGACATACTTGGTGATTCAGGTCCCCCGAGCCCATGCGCCGCAGCGCATCCTTTGTTGTCCGCACCAGCCGCTCCACTTGGCCATTCGTGGCCGGGTGAAACGGCGCAGATGTTACGTGTCGAATGGCGTTTGCCTCCGTGAATGCCCTGAACTCAGCGGACGTGAAACAACTAGCGTTATCGCTGACCAGGGTGTCGGGTATGCGTTGAGAAAGATAGCCCACCGCAGCATCCTCGGGGACAGGATCTGTGGCGTGGGCTTATTCGCAGTGAAAATTCCTAACAGGGGCTTGTGATCGGTCACGATCTTGAACGGGCGACCATACAGGAAATCGTGAAATTTTTTGGTTCCCGCTACTATCGCTAATGCCTCCCTGTCGGTCTGTGCGTAATTCCGCTCTGCTTGGGACAGGGACCTTGAATAAAACGCTATCGGGGCCTCCCTTCCGTCGTCCAACACGTGGCAAAGCACCGCCCCCACCCCCACCGGGGACGCATCACAAACTAAGACCACTGGCCGTTTGGGGTCGAAATGAGTTAGGATTGCCTCGGACGTTAGGAGTTGCTTTAACTCTTTAAAAGCCCTCTCTTGCTCGTCACCCCACAGCCATGTTTCCTCCTTTTTAAGCAACCGATGGAGCGGTTCGGCCACAGACGCCTTCCATGGAAGGAAGGTATGGTAAAAATTTAGGAGCCCCAGGAATGACTGTAGTTCAGTTTTGGATGTGGGGCGAGGAGCCTGCTTGATGGCGGCTACTTTGGATTTGGACGGCTTAATTCCCTCGGGTGTGACACGGAACCCTAAAAACTCAACCTCTGTTTCGAAAAATACGCATTTGTCTTTTCTCAGTCGCAGCCCCGCTTTCTCGAACACAGTCAGTACTTTATCCAATCTCTTTGCCAGTTCGGCCTCACTCCCCCCTGTTATCAACACGTCATCAAAGTAACACAACACTCCCTCCAGCCCCTTCAGGAGGCGTTCCACAATCGACTGAAAAAGGCCGGGTGCCGAGTTCACGCCGAACTGTAAACGCGACACCTGGAACGCCCCTTTATGTGTAACTATAGTTTGTGCCGCTGCCGTGGCGGGAGTTACAGGGAGTTGCTGGTAGGCTTGTGCTAAATCGAGCTTAGCGAAACATTTTCCCCCATTCAGCCTGGCCAGAAGGTGGCTGACCACCGGCACCGGGTATGCATTAGGGCGGATTGCCTTGTTAATTGTACACTTATAATCAGCGCAAATGCGCACCTCCCCATTAGCTTTTAGTGCTGTAACAATTGGAGTTTCCCACTCCGCGGAATCAACAGGAACAAGAATCCCCTGGCCCACCAGTTTGTCCAGTTCCGCCTCTATTTTGTCCTTTAGTGCGAACGGCACCCTGCGTGGTTTGAGTCTTATCGGGCGGACCTCCGGGTCTAGGTCGAAGGCTACAGGGGGTCCCTTGAACTTTCCCAGTCCTTTTTTAAAAACGGCGGAGTGCGCGTCGCACACCGCTTTTATTGGATCCGCACCCACAGCATGCACCCCCCCTATGAACAAACCCAAAGGCTGAAACCACTGAGTCCCGAGGAGGCTACAATTTCCCCCTTTGAGAACAACTAGAGGGAGTTCCGCAGAATGTTTCTTAAAACGGACCCGAAATTTCCCGACCCCCAACACTGGAATGCTGTTCCCCTGCACGTCTCGTAGCGTGGACCTCAACGTTTTAAGTTTGGGCCGCACGTGGGGGTCGATTTTCAAGAACTCTCTCTGGGGAATTATAGAATAGGAGGACCCCGAGTCAATTTCCATCCTAATAGGGGCCCCTTGTACTAGTACCTCGACGAAGTAATGGGGTTGTCCCGCGGACACACTGAACACGGGGGCGTCGTCCTCGCTGTCGTCCGAGATGCGGCCCACGCCGTCCTGCTTCCTCGTGGTCCGGGCACCATCTTTGGACCTCGCTGGACGGTCCGGTCTGGCCGAACGGTCTTGTGAGTGCCTCCGGCCCTCTTTCCGATTTCTGCACGCCTTGGCGATGTGCCCCCGACGGCCGCAGTTGTAACACTCAGCTTTTCTGAATGGGCACTTCGCGCGCTTATGGGCCGCTCCGCAACCATCGCAGCGGCGCCCTCCTTTTCGGACCTTCTGGACCTCCTCGCCGTCGCTGCCTTCCGTCGACGACTTCGAGGTTCGTCGGGTTGCGTGCACCGACTGTCCGGACTTGCCGTGCACCGAATTTTCCGCTTTGCCGGCCCTAGGACACCACTCACGCCACTGGTGCATTTCGTCTACCCCAGCATTCGTGGATTCCGCGGATTCCGCGGCCTCCACAACCTCTGCCAGCGTGGGTGGCGGCTCCTTGTTCATCAGGCTGCGCTGCACTTCCTTGTCCTTCAGGCCACAAAGAACGCCGTCCCTTAGGGCCATCTCTAGGTTGTCCCATCTGCAGGGGGCGGCGGCTATTCTCATGGCTGTTACGAAGGTCTCAACCGACTCATCCGGCGCTTGGACTCGCCTCCAGAACGCGCTCCGAGCGGGAAACATTGCCCTTGAGGGTCGGAACCGCTCACGCAGCAGTTTCATGATGTCCTCGGCTTTGAAATCCCTCATCTTCTTCGGTGCAATAATGCCCACCAGCGTTCGCTTGGTTTCTATCCCAAGCATTCGGGTGAGGATGGCCCTCTTCCTTTCCTCGTCGTCTTCCTTGACTTTGAGTTCCACCAGTGCCGCCTGGAGATCCATCTCAAAAAGCTCCCAGTCTTGCGGTGTGGTAATGTTGAACCCGCTCTGTGCCCTGGCTCCGTGGGGATCCATGATCCCATCCTCGTCGCCAATTTAGTGTATGAGAACCAAGACACAGGAAGCAGCCATGGGCTAGTTTAACTCAGGTTTATTGCATGGTGGACAGAGGGAACATGAGGTAATGGCGGATGCATAGCTCTATATATACAGTCGTAGAACATTCGAATGTGGCTCCACGATAGCCTATTGGCTATTGTCTGCGTGACGTCATTGTTAGTCACGCCCTTCTTGTCCAGGTGTAGGTAGTGGCGGGAAACTCCGCGCTGTAGCCTTTGATGAGTATGGACCGAGAGAGCTTGGACGCTCGCCGCTGCCCACTGGTGGTCATTAGCTCGCGTCCTCATACAGGGTTTATAGTGATACAGCTGAAGGCTATATTGTTACTGGTAGGAAATGTTACATTGTTATCACATGAATAAGGTTACACTATTAGAACACAACAGCCTTAGAAATAAACCCCAAGCCCACTGACAGAGAACAAACCACCACCAATTCCGCCATCACCAGCAAACAAGCAAGCCATGCCAGCAGCATGTATTGAGGCTTGCTGATGATGTGGGGCTCTCTGTTGGTGCAGTGCGCCCCCACCCCCATGGGTGCACAGGCCCCCCCACCCCCACGGGTGCACAGGTCCTCTTGCATGTCTGCTCCCCTACACAGATATTCATTGCTGCCACCACCTCCACCTCTTAGGAGGAGGGGCTTGTCATCTACCTGTTCCAGCCACTGCCTCACATTCAGCTTCCCCTCTCTCCTCCTATGCATGCCTGCCCATGCAAGGCAGGGGAAGCTGGCTAGCAGTACTGCATGGTGACTTGGTGAGGGAGAGAGATAGACAAGGTCTCACAACAAGTCTTTCAAGGATTTAGCCAAGGGCGTGGCCGAGGGAGACAGTGTTCACTCTATGAGTCAGATGTAGTCTAGGTCCAAAGGGAGATGCAGAAGCATAGTTAGAAGTCCAAGCAGGGGTTCAAAGTGCAACAGGGTAATCAGGCAGTCAAGTTTAAAAGGCAGGTAACGAAGTAGCAGAATGTCGGGGGGAACAAAGTTGTTCCAACAAGTTGGAAGCTTCAACAATCACTCCTTATGCAAGCGCGGCGCCAAAATGGCCACCGCACTCTTTGCGGCCCCCACCCCACCCGGACTCAGACATCCGGGTGAGTTAGGGGGGCGTGGCCACCCTCTTTAAAAGGGGTGCCCACGAGGCAGCTTGGTTGCCATTTTGTTGAAGTGACGGAGAGGAGAAGTTTTCTCCATCGCTTTTCTCCCTGGCTTTCGCCTGCTCTCTTTTAAAAGGGAATTTCCCTCTCTCCTTCACTCTTCAGCTTGGGAGACATGGCTCCCAAGCAAAAACCAACGGCTCCGAAGCCGTGGACGAGGGGGAGGGCTCTGCCCACCCCCCCACATCTAGGGGGCCGCCCCCGGGCCGGAGGGCTCAGGCGGCGCCCCTGCACCCTGGTGGTAGGGACGGTTTACCCACTACCACCAATGTGGGTGGGCAGGCTGCTGCCTACCCGCCCAACACCGGGGTCCAAGCAGGGGCGGCACAGGCCGGCCCCTCGGGGATCACTACCCCTATGGGGTCTTTTCCCGGCTCTGGGCAGGGCGGCCCACTTGGGCCTGGTGCTGGTTTCCACCCCACCATTCCCCCGGCCCCACATGGGCCGGATTATTGGTCATGGCCCTATTCGGGCCCAGGATCCACACTTGGGTTTGTAACTCCGCAATTGCCCGGTGGGCCATCCGGCCCACCCGGCCCACCTTATACCAGTGGGTCTGAGGCCACCGATGGCCTCCTAGCATGCATTTCAGTGCTGGAGGCATCAATGGGCATTGCCCCGCCACCTTCGGAAGGTGGTTTTGCACCTCCTGCATTTCCGGCCCGCACGTCGATCACCGCTGTCCAGCGGGCTGCTGCCAGGGTCGAGCTGCTTGAGGCCATCAGGCCAGCCCAAGCTGGTGCCTTGCAGCTCCCTGCTAGATCATCGCAGTGGGGCTTGCCGCAGGGGCCTGGTCCTGCGTGGCAAGGGTGTAGCAGCATGCAGAGCTCGATTCCCATCGCGAGCTCCGACGCCCGCCATGGGCCGGAACCCCCAGTGGGGGCGGCCCACGGGGTGCACCGGGTGAGTATCCTGGTCAATTAAGTACACCAGTGACACTGCCCAGCCACACTGGGGGGGGTGTGCAGTAGCCATGGCCACAACAGGATACCACGGGTGGACAGTTGTATCCGCACTGTCCCGTTAGCTCCTGGTTACCCAATTACCCCCCGGTTATGACAGGTGTGACAGCCCCTAGGGGTATGCCTAATGCTTCAGGGGTTGTTCAGGGACCACTGGGTTCACCCTTGATTCAATCTGTCCCAACTGCGGCCCTACCAACGGTCGGTTATTCCTTGCCCCTGGGTAACCATCTTTCCCAGGCCACTAGGGAGAAGATTTGGAGGGGGGAATATGTGGACATTTTCTCCCTTCTAAACCGTGAGCCCACCAAGGAAGAGAAGGAAGGGCAGGATGATAGGGACAAGGAGTTGTCCCGTCATCGTAAGCCGCCATGCACCTGGGCCAATTGGTTACCGGCCTACCTCATTTATATGGCGGTATACCTGACGGCTCACCCTGACTTGGCCATTCCAATGGTGCAATACCTGGATAATATTTATCGGGCGGTGGTCGATTTCCCTGGACCGTCATGGTTGGCCTATGATGAGGAGTTTAGGATGAGAGTGGCCCTCCATCCTGAGATGAGGTGGGACGAGCCCTGCCTGCAATTGTGGCTCTTGTACATGACCCCCACGCGGCCGGTGCCTGGTGATCGGTACCATTGTGCCCATGCCGTGCAGCGTGCGGCTGCTACACAGGTTCCCTGCCAAATGGCGGGGCAGGGGGTTCCAGCCCGCCTGCTGTGTTGGAGCTTCTCTGCCAACGGAGTGTGCAACAGGCGTCAGTGTTGGTTCCGGCACGAGTGCCCCTCTTGCTCTGGTCCTCACGCTGCCTCCGCGTGACCGCGGGCTGGTGGATCATGAGGCAGAGGTAGGGGTGGGCAGGGGGCGGTCAGAGCATGGAGAAGGCAGTGGTGTCAGACTGCTACGGTGTACAATTGCTGACAACTGTCCAGTTGGTTCCCTACATGAATTTTTGGCAGTGCGTGGCATGCACCCTGGCCCATTTTTCTGCCACCAGGATGGGTCTCCCCTGACCAAATTCCAGTTTTGGAAGGTGACCGGTATGGCACTTCACAGAGTCGGCCTCCCTGGGGCTCGTTACGGCACCCACTCATTTAGGATAGGTGCCGCTTCAACTGCGGCTGCGTTTGGGTACTCTGATGCTGATATACGTCGCATGGGCAGATGGGGGTCCGCGTGTTTTTCTTTATATGTACGCCCCCTTACTGCATGAGTGCCAGTTATATTATTAATTCTCCTTCTTTCCTTCTTTTACAGACCCTGTGTGTTTACGCACACCGGTGGCAGTATGGCTGGTGGGCCACAGTTTTGTGCACTGGGCAGCGCAGTATGCTGCGGCAACAGACTGGGGACCCCATCTCGGGCTACGTGCAGCCGCACGTATGCATTGGTACAGTATGCGCGGCATGAGATGGCGGGAACTGTTGCCATTCCTGATGTCCATCAGGGATGCTGGACTGCCTGATGTCTTGATTCTGCACCTCGGCGGCAATGATCTCAGACAGATCACTGCCCTCTCTTTACAAATGTCGGTGTGCAGTGACCTGGACTTTTTACATCACTTATGGCCATACACGCGGCTACTAAGGTCTGACATCGTGCCGAGACACAGTTACAAGGGAGGCATTGACCTCCGTGGCTTGGATCGTGCTCAACGGTCACTGAACAGGGCTGTCGCCCGGTTCCTTTTTGACAATGGCTTTGGAACAGTCATTCAACATCCTAGGATAGGCTTGCAGGATTATGGTCTATATGCAAGAGATGGGATCCATCTGTCGGCCAGAGGTTTGGACCTCTTTCTGGAGGACGTGCAAGCAGGCCTGGTGACCGAGCAGACGGTATGGGGGGGCAGCGGTGAGTCATCACGGACACCTCCCCGTGTGGCGGGTAGCACTGGTAAGGTAACAGATTTATGGCCCATAGGTATCCGGCAGGTTCGCAATTGACTGGCCAACACGTAGATAGGTACAGGGGAATAAGATTGGCCAGTCAAGGGAGAACCATGCAAGGGCTGATGGCAGGAGCTGCACAGCCTGCATCACCCTGATATTGAACGGATACACGTCATAGGGTGGGGTCAGTAGATAGTATATTGACTACGGTCAACAATTTGTTTGTGTCAACAAACAAATCGATACAAATAGATACATGTAGCCAATTTCCATTGGCATTTTGGGAGGAACCTTATCAGTGTTACTGCGGCCTGCTTGCCTTAAAGAATTACAATTGGATGATACACCAATTGAAAGTGATAATTCGGACTAGGGCATTATTCAATAAAAGTGGCCCAATGCCTTTAATCCAATACCGATGCTTTTAATCCAATACTTTCTTTGGGGGGTGCGCCTGCAAAGAGCCCCTGCTGTTAAGGGCTGTCAGCTGTTGCTCATTTCTGACAATGTTCTCTCACCAAGCTATGACACAGCTGTTGGTCTTTGCAAAGCTGGAGCCTGCAATGCCGAGAGGTTGAAGGTTCATTGCCCTCATTATCTGAAGCTGAGTCAGCATTGCTGACTGTCAAATCTGACAGGTCCCAATTGAATAAAGGTGCTTCAGCATCTGAAGTGGGTTGTGGAGGTTGTTCCATATTGGATTCATCGGAGTCTGAATCCGGGGCCATGCCATATCCCCATTGGCGGAAGGAGAGATTTGATGGGGAATTGGCACCAGCAGCATGGCCATAGAAATGAATCCTAAACTGCACTGCTGGTGAGTCCCAAGCTGCATCACTTAAACCATTTCCTCATCAACCCCTCTGCCTCCACCAATGGGGAGGAGAGAGGGGAGGATGAATGGGAGGTGGAGGCTACAATGAGGTGAGGTGATGAGACACCCCCTCCCATCCCCTCCTTGGAGGCAGAAGATGCAGTGGCAGTGCACCCATGGGGGGCATGCAGACCCACAGGGTGGGGCTTGCACACACACAAATGTGACATCACTGGAGACACACCAGTGATGTCACATGGGTGTGTAGGCATGTGTGCTTCTTCCCCACATGCTGTCTCCTCCTCCTTGGGCACTCGGTCTCTAAAAGGTTTGCCATCACAGATATAGAGTATCAGGGTTGTAGCAGAGATGGAAGGCCATAGAGGCTGTACCACTGATCCAATTCCACAAGTCACTTTCTGGTCCTGAGCCCTTTTGGTATAAAAGGTGCTCATCAGCCCCAGGCCAGTATTGTTGAAGCTGCTAACCTCCATCAAGATGGATTCAAGTGGGATTCAGTCCACTTGGAGACCATCACCCTTCGCTGTGGACTTTGCCACCCAAGACCATTATTCCTCAGATTTGTCAGGTTAGTTGAGTGCTGCCTGATGATCAACATTGAGTTGCTGGCAGTATGGTCTATAGCATGTATCAAAACAATAGCAGTCATGAAACTGGAGTTTGCCATCACCTGCTCCCTGGGGAATATTCGCCAGAGTGTATAGCAAGAGTTGTATATTCCTAGCTCTAACAAATTTGAATATAAAAAATAACCAGTTAACCAAGTGGTGTGTAATGCTTTTAGATGTCAATCTTTTCAGTGAAACATGAACACAAGAACAGCCTTGCTGGAACAGGCTACAGCCCATCCAGTCCAGCATTCTGTCTCACACAGTGGCTCACCATTTGCTTCAGGGTATTCCCAAGCAGATGCCTTCACCTGCTTAGGATTCCCTGGAAATGGCACTGAGAGATATCCTGCCTATCTCTCCAACCCGGAGGTTGTCCTTAGGTATCCATAATTATAGCCATTGATACCCTTGTCCTCCATGAACTTGTCTAACCCTTTCTTAAAGCTGTTAAGACTGACAACTGTCACCACTTCTTCTGGCAGGGAGTTCCATAGACCAGTGGAGTGCCCCCTAGTTCTAGTGTTATGCGACAGGGAAAACAGTTTTTCCTTATCTACTTTGTCACACTGTGCATGATTTTATAAACTTCAATCAGGCCACCTCTTGGAAGCTGTTGTTCAAGAGTTAAGAGGCCCAACGGTTGCAGCCTCAGATGGTAAGGAAGATGTTCCAGTCCCCTAATCATTCTAGTTGCCCTCCTCTGCACTTTTTCCAGCTCCATAATATCCTTCTGGAGGTGTGGCGACCAGAACTGTACACAGTATTCCAGATGGGGCCTCACCATAGATTTATAAAGAGGCAAAATGACACGCTGACTTATTTTCTATACCCTTCCTAATGATCCCTAGCATTGAGTTTGCTTTTTTCACTGCTGAGGCACACTGGGTTGACACCTTCATTGAGCTGTCCACCAGGACACCAAGGTCCCTTTCCTGGTTTGTCGCAGAGAGTTCAGACCCCATCAGTTTATAAATGTAATTGTTGTTTTTTTTTTGCCCCAATGTGCATCATTCTGCACTTACTAACGTTGAAGCTCATTTGCCACTGTTTTGCCTACTCCCCCAGTGTCAAGAGATCCCTCTGGAGCTCCTCACAGTTTTCACTACCCTGTATAATTTAGTGTCATCAGCAAATTTGGCTACCTTGCTATTTACTCCTACTTCTAGATCATTTATAAAGAGGTTGAAAAGCAGGGGTCCCAGTACTGAACCTTGAGGGACCCCACTCTTTACTTCCCTCCACTTGGAGAAGTGTCCATTTAGTGCTACCCTCTGTTTCCTGTCCCTTAGCCAGTTGCTGATCCAGGACAAGACCTGTCCCTTTATTCCATGAGTGGCAAGTTTATTCAAGAGCTTTTGGTGCGGGACCTTGTCAAAAGCCTTCTGAAAGTCCAAATAAACAATGTCAACTGGATCCCCCTTATCCACATGCTTGCTGACACTCTCAAAAAATTCCAACAGATTAGTGAGGCATGATTTGGCCTTGCAAAACCAAGTTGCCTCTCCTTTAGCAGTGCCTTCACTTCTATGTGCCAGTTAATTCTATCTTTTAGGATGGTTTCCATCACTTTACTTGGGACACATGTCAAACTGAACAGTCGGTCATTTCCTGGATCACCCCTGGATCCTTTTTTGAAAATTGGTGTTACATTCACTACCTTCCAGTCATCAGGCACAAAGCCTGATTTGGGGAAAAGATTATATATTTTGGCTAGGAGATCAGCAATTTCATCTTTAAGTTCCCTGAGAACTCATGGATGGATGCCATCTGGTCCTGGTGATTTGTTAGCATTTAGTTTAACAAGACATGCAAGGATCTCCTCCCTGGTTATTTCTATCTGGCTTAATTCTTCGGTTTCCCTCCCTATGAAGATAGGCTCTGTTTTGGGCATGTGGTCTCTGTCTTCTTCAGTGAATACTGAAGCAAAGAATTCATTGAGAGTCTCTGCAATCTCTGTTTCCTCTTTAATAACCTCTTGCTTTCCATTGTTGTCTAATGGTCCAATGGCCTTCCTAGTTGGGTTGTTACTTCTAATGTACTTAAAGAAGTCTTTGTTATTTCTCTGAGTGTTTTTAGCTATACGCTCCTCAAAATCTTGCTTTGCTTTCCTGATTGTTGCCTTGCATTTGTTCTGGCAGAATTTATGTTTCTGCTTGCTGTTCTCATTCGGACAAGCCTTCCATCTTCTAAAGGAACTTTTCTTGCTTTTGATCACTTCCTGAACAGTTCTTGTAAGCCACATCAGAGTCCTCTTGGAACTGGCAGTGCCCTTTTTCCTTTTGGGTATGCATTCCAATTGGGCCTCTGTTATTGTTTTTGTAAACAGCCATGCCTCTTGGAGTGTTTGGACTCTCTCAATTTTAAAACTCTCCTAGGATGTTTTTGTTGTGTTTGGAATACTGTGCCTTTAAGTAATGTAACACTCGAATGAGTGGATATAATAACCACCAGCTGTAACACTGTAACCTTCTGTATCAGGACGCGAGCTAGTGACCACTAGGGGCAATAGCGAGCACCCAGCTCACATGGTTCCAATTCCCCAAATACCTACAGCGTGGGAAGATTCCCGCCACCACCTCACCTGGACAAG
Organism: Bradypodion ventrale; assembly: GCA_035047345.1. Lineage (NCBI taxonomy): Eukaryota > Metazoa > Chordata > Lepidosauria > Squamata > Chamaeleonidae > Bradypodion > Bradypodion ventrale. Next base: position 143,860,376 of record JAWDJE010000004.1, on the reverse strand, counting down.
AAGGGCATGACGGGGAATGATGTCACGCAGACAGTAGCCAATGGGCTATCGAGGAGCCACATTCAAATGTATAGCCACAGTATATATTGAGCTGTTCATCCGCCATTACCACATGTTCCCCCGGACCATCATGCAATAAAGATGTGTTAAGCGAACCTTTCGGCTGTTTCTATTGTCTTGGTTCTCATACAATAAATTGGCGACGAAGGTGGGATAATGGATCCCCACGGAATCAAGACAATGCAGGCCGGTTTCAACATCAACAAACCGGAAGAATGGGAGCTCTTCGAGATGGACTTCCAAAGCGCACTGATGGTGTCCGACATCTCAGACGAGGGGAAGAAGATGGCCATTCTCATCAGGATGCTCGGGTTCCCCGCCATGAAGGTATTGGTGGACCTGGTGTCTCCGAAGAAGGTGAACGAAGTGCCGGTCAAGCAGCTCCTGAAAGCGATGTGCGACCATTTCCAGCCCTCGGTTTCGATGTTTTCGGCTCGGGACGCATTCTGGAAGAGAGTCCAGGTACCTGGTGAGTCCGTGGCTGCCTTTGCAGCGGCCCTCCGGTTGGCCGCCGGCCCATGCAAGTGGGAGAACCTGGAAATCGCCCTCAGGGACCGCATGCTGTGCGGCCTGTGGGACGAGGTGGTTCAGCGAAAGCTGATGAACAAGGAGCCTCCCCCGACGCTGCAAGAGGTCGTGAAGGAGGCGCATGCGGCGGAAGCCACGAGGGCCGGGGTTAAGGGGTTCAGAGCAAGGCCCCCACAACCCGACAAGGCAGCGGGCTCGGTGCAAGCAGCCAGGCGGGCGCCACACTCCTCCACGGAGAGCAGCGAGGACGATGACATCCGGAAGGTGCAGAAGGATGGCCGGCGTTGCGATGGCTGCGGGGTGGCCCATGACCGCATCAAGTGCCCGTTCAGAAGGCCGAGTGCCACAACTGCGGGCACCGAGGCCACATAGCCAAGGTTTGCAGACGGCGCGCAGAGACCAGAAGGGCTCAACAGACCACTCACCGAAAAACTAGGAAGGCGTCCGGCCCTCGAGGAAGCAGGACGGCGTGGGCCGCATCTCCGATGACAGCGACGACGACACGGCAGTCCACAGCGTGTCCTTAGGACACTCATGTTATTTTGTTGAGGTACTGGTGCAAGGGGTCCCCGTTAAGATGGAGATAGACTTGGGTTCCTCATATTCAATCATTTCCCAGAGGGAGTTTTTTGGGAATTTCCCCCAACGTGCGGCCCAAGCTCAAAGCACTGAGGTCTACGCTGCGGGACATGCAGGGAAATAGCATTCCGGTGTTGGGGGTTGGAAAATTCAAGGTCCAATACAAGCAACACGCCGCGGAACTTCCCCTGGTTGTTCTCAAAGGGGGGAGTTGTTGCCTCCTCAGGACACAATGGTTTAAGCCCCTGGGTTTGTTCATTGGGGGGGGGGGTGCATGCGGTTGGGACTGACCCAATACAGGAGGTGAGTAACGCGCATCCCGAAGTGTTCAAGAAGGGACTCGGAAAATTCAAAGGGCCCCCAGTTGCGTTCGACCTGGACCCGGAGTTCTGCCCAATAAGACTCAAACCGCGCAGAGTGCCTTTTGCACTTAAGGACAAGATAGAGGCGGAACTGGACAAATTGGTGGGCCAGGGAATCCTTGTTCCTGTTGATTCCGCGGAGTGGGAAACTCCGATTGTAACAGCGCTGAAGGCCAACGGGGAGGTTCGAATATGCGCTGATTACAAATGTACCATTAATAAGGCGATATGCCCAAATGCGTATCCGGTGCCGGTAGTCAGCCACCTGTTGGCCAGGTTACATGGGGGAAAGTGTTTCGCAAAGCTTGACCTGGCGCAGGCATACCAGCAGCTCTCAGTAACCCCAGCTGCAGATGCTGTGCAGATGATAGTCACTCATAAGGGGGCGTTCCAGGTGACGCACCTACAGTTCGGCGTGAACTCAGCGCCAGGCATCTTCCAATCGCTCATGGAACGCCTCTTAAAGGGTCTGGAGGGGGTTTCGCCATACTTTGATGACGTATTGATAACGGGGGGGGGGGAGTGAGTCAGAATTGGCTGAGAGGTTAGACAAAGTACTGACGGTATTCGAAAAGGCGGGGTTGAGGTTGCGGAAAGACAAATGCATCTTCTTCGCAAAAGAGGTTGAGTTCCTGGGTTTTCGGGTAACCCCTGCAGGCATCAAACCCTCCGAATCAAAGGTGGCCGCCGTTCAAAATGCTCCTCGCCCCACCTCCAAGCCCGAATTGCAGTCGTTCCTGGGGCTCTTAAACTTCTACCATTCCTTCCTGCCTAGGAAGGCGTCGGTAGCAGAGCCACTTCATAAGCTACTAAAAAAGGACGAGGCGTGGAAATGGGGCGAGAGCCAGGAGAGGGCATTCAACGAGCTGAAACAACTCTTATCCTCAGACGCCTTATTAACCCATTTTGACCCCAAGAAACCAGTGGTTCTGATATGTGATGCATTCCCAGTGGGGGTGGGGGCGGTCCTGTGCCACATGTTGGAAAACAGACGGGAGGCCCTGGTAGCGTTCTACTCCAGGTCCCTGTCTAAGGCAGAGCGTAACTACGCACAGACAGACAGGGAGGCATTAGCGATAATTGCTGGGATGAAGAAGTTCCACGACTTCCTCTATGGCCGCCCCTTCACCATCATGACTGACCACAAGCCCCTGCTAGGCATTTTTACCGCAGACAAGCCCACGCCACAGATTCTGTCCCCTAGGATGCTCAGGTGGGCCATTTTTTTAAACGCGTACCAGAATGCGCTGGTGTATCACCCTGGAAAGGACATAAGCCACGCGGACGCCCTGTCAAGGTCACCCCTCCCCCACACAAGCAGCCATGTGTGTGAGGTGGAACAAGACCACCAAGTGCTCATGATAGAGGTCCTAGATTCACCCCCCATAGTGCCCGCAGAGATCGCCAAGGCGACGGGCAAGGACAAGACGTTGGCCCTGGTCAGTTCTTGGGTGCAGAAAGGGTGGCCAACGTCCTCCCCGGCGGCGGAGTTCGCCCCATTTTTTAGGAAAAAGCTAGAACTGTCCATGGAGAGGGGGTGCCTCCTGTGGGGCCAGCGGGTAATCGTCCCCGAATCGCTTAGTGCTCGGGTGCTTAAGCTGCTGCACGTCAGCCACCCTGGAATTGTCCGCTCCAAGGCACTGGCTAGGAGCTACTTCTGGTGGCCCCAGTTGGACGCCGATATCGAGCACACGGTGGGCACTTGCGAGAATTGCCAAAGCTCCCGGCCCAAAGAGGCTCGACTTCTGCACAGGGAATGGGATGCGGCAAAGGGGCCGTGGTCCCGCGTGCACATTGATTTTGCGGGCCCTTTCAGAGGATCGCTCTTCCTCCTCATAGTGGATGCTTACTCCAAGTGGTTATAGGTTCTCCCAGTTGCGAACACCTCCTCAGCCGCAACAATTAAACAATTGCGCAGGGTGTTCAGTTCGTTCGGTATACCCGACACACTTGTTAGCGATAACGCTAGTTGCTTCACGTCCGCCGAATTCAGGGCATTCACCGAAATCAACGTCATCCGGCACATCACCTCCGCGCCATTCCACCCGGCGACGAATGGCCAGGTAGAACGCCTCGTACATACCACCAAAGACGCGCTGAGGCGCATGGGCCCCGGGGACTTAAACCTGCAGTTGTGCCAGTTTCTGCTGGGATATAGGGTGACCCCCCTAGCGTCAGGATACTCGCCCGCAGAGCTCCTAATGCGCAGAAAGCTGACTACGGTACTGACCAGGCTAGACCCTATGAGTGTGGAAGACACTGGGAGGAACATCGGGTTAGCGGGCACAAAGAGTTTCGAAATAGGCGCCCTGGTCCATTGCAGAAACTACGCTAGCGCAGGGCCAGCCTGGGTGCCGGGCGTAGTCATTGGGCAAATGGGTCCCATGTCGTATTGCGTAGAGACCAGCACAGGTCTACTCTGGAGGCGGCACGTGGACCAACTCCGGCGCCGGGTCTCCGGAAACCAGAGCGCGGACAGTGCGGAACAGGATTCAACGTTAGGGTTCTCCCCCACCCGTTCAGCCCAAGGGGGAGGAGAGGGGGACCAGTGGTCCCCACCAAGGGGGGAAGGGAATAAGTTTGTCCCCATAGATATCCTGAGGGATACCCCCACAGATACCCCAGGAGATGATTTTGAGTTTGAGTTACAAAACCGGGGTTTTTTTTCGGAGTGGTCCCCCACCCATCCAGGCGAGAAGCGGGGTTTTTCGTTAGCCCCCAGTGCCCCTGGTTTTCCCACAATGGAGTTTACCCCTACCCCGAAAGCTGCAGATCCGCGGCAAGTCGTTAACGAGTCTCCCTCTCCCATTGCAGGACAAGAGACCAGGGAACGCAGAAGTGATAGCGCCCCCGGGACAAGCCAGCCAGCCTTGCGCCCAAAACGCGCTTGCAATAAACCATATTGGATGAGAGACTTCGTCTCATCCTAGGGGGGAGGGATGTTGTGTTTGGAATACTGTGCCTTTAAGTAATGTAACACTCGAATGAGTGGATATAATAACCACCAGCTGTAACACTGTAACCTTCTGTATCAGGACGCGAGCTAGTGACCACTAGGGGCAATAGCGAACGCCCAGCTCACATGGTTCCAATTCCCCAAATACCTACAGTGCGGGAAGATTCCCGCCACCACCTCACCTGGACAAGAAGGGCGTGACGGGGAATGACGTCACGCAGACAGTAGCCAATGGGCTATCGAGGAGCCACATTCAAATATATAGCCACAGTATATATTGAGCTGTTCATCCGCCATTACCACATGTTCCCCCGGACCATCAGGCAATAAAGATGTGTTAAGCCAACCTTTCGGCTGTTTCTATTGTCTTGGTTCTCATACACTAAAGTTTTGCTTACTCCACTTTTAGAGATACAGTCTTTCTTGCCTTTGCCAAATAAGCATTTCCTGAGCCCACAGGCTGATTAATTCTACTTAACATTAATGGGCAAGACTTTTGCAGATACTGTAGCTGGAAAACATAGTACTGAATTTGTCATGAAACAAAATCAGAAGGAGTATCGTGTCTTTTTAGTACACTGATGTATGAAGTCCAATGGGGTAATAAAACAAGAACACCCTCTCAAATCCTAACTGGCAGCTACTTGAGATTAAACATAATACAGTTTTAATGTGGTTAGTTTTAATAGGTGGGTGGGTATGTTGGGGTTTTAATTGTTTTTAATATGTATGTTTTATTTCCTGTTGTGAGCCGCCCTGAGTCGGGTTCGCCTGATTGGGCGGCATAGAAATTTGAGCTATAAAAAATAAAAATAAAAATACATGACATTTGTAATTATATGCTTAAACCTGTTGAACTAGAGAGTTGGGAAGTCCAGCTTTTTGACCCTCAAGGGAAAATAGAATCATTGGGAGTATAGTCCAGAGGAAATTAGTAATATTTGAACCCTCTAAAAAATCAATGGCATTTAAGTACTTAAAACTCTGTGCTTGAGTTCCCATTGATTGTAATCATTGATTATATTATATAAGCAGATATACAAGGCAATAAAAGTTCAGAATACAATCAATGATAAGGTAAGCAGCAGACAAAGTAAAGTTACTATTTAGCCATAGGGTTTCTGGTCAGGACATTCTTCTGGCTCCTTTTAAGTTAGAAAAATACAAAAACAGAGCCAGGTGAAAAGTCCACAATCTGAAGTTGTATTATTAGCAGTTCCTCTATTTTCTGCAAGACACAGATTGAAAAAAAGAAGAATGGTGTGTGTGATGATGATGATGATGATGATGATACCCTTCATCATTGTTTATTTTAAAATCTCCTTCCTTCTGAAGAGAAGGACCCTGCAGTTGCCCAGAGGGCAATGTATTCTTTTATTCATGTTAAAGAAAGGATTCTGCCTACCATCATAAATGAAATCAATTTTATAAAGTGACTTTGTCTTTAGATTCTTTTTTAAAAAACAAAGAAAGAAATTAACCTTGCTTTTAGGGATAGATGTTCTGTGTTTGTGTCTAGAAGTGTTCGACTACAAAAGCCAGTGTTTAGGTTCTGATCGTGAGTTGTTGCTGTTATTCTGGTCTTTGTGGCTGTTATTTGCATTTATATCACACCCTTCAACTAGTGCTGAAAGCTACTTACAGTTGAAGTGACACAATAGAAACAAGAAATAGAAAGCAATAATAAAATCATTAAAACAAAAAAAAACACACAATATAACCATAAAGCTATTAACATAAACTAATGTATTATTTATTCTATTTATTATCTTTCATTTTTATGCCATTCCTCTCCTGGTGAAAGGACCGAACTGGCTCAGAAGTTGTTAAAAACAAGCCAATTAGAAGCACAGTACATTATTACATTAAAAAGCAATTAAACATATAATAATATTAAAACAATTGGTTTAAAGCAGTTTAAAACACATTAAAAACACATTAAAACATGATAACAGCATTAAGAATGTGCAGCATTCCAAAATCAAAAACCCTTCATTGCTCAATTCACTCATTAAAAATCTGTCAAAAAGGAAAGTCTTTCCCCTAAGTCATGGAGGATAGGAATTAAATAACTTGCCCGGCAACAAAGGACATCCCAACTGATGAGCAGGGGTAGTGCCAATTTAAATGGGTCTGCAGGCCTGTGGTGGTACAGAGCCAAACAGATCTTCTAAAACAGGAATTATCAATCTTTTAAAGCCAGGGGCCGGGTCACGCTCCCTCAGACAGCTTCAGAGGCTGGACAGCCATTTTGCCCTTCCTCCACCACATGGCACTTGGTGTGGTGGAAGCATGGGGGCACTGAAATGGTGTTGTGCAGTGTTGAGCTGCTCCAGGTGCCCACAGGTGCCCGGGCACCAGTAGCAGAAATTCCCCCAGGCCATGCCCACTTGGCCGGCCACACCTACCTACCTACCCCAGGCCATGGTGTAGGGATGCCAAGTGGGCATGGCCCACAGAGTTAGCCATGCCCACAGAGTTAGCCACACCCATGGTGGGGGTAGTAAAAATTATTGCAGCATATCACTGGTGTCATGGTCCGCAGGTTGAGAATCCCTGTTCTAAAGAACCTGGCCACAGTTTTGTTGGACTTTTTCATGTGTGCAAGTTAAATTGCATAAGTCCCCACAGTGCCAATATCAAGATATGGAGTCACATGATGAGGCACATCCATAATTGTGCAACAGAAATGCATGGAGTACCATAACCAGTAATTTGTTAATTAATGTCTTTACACAATTTAACTAATGTACACATAAACCACCAATAGAATTCTGGCCACTTATGTGGAGTGGGAAGTTGAAGGAAGGGAGAATATCTAGACAGCTGTGTGTGGTGGGGGAAAGAATTGTGGCATTGTGAGTTGAAAAAGGGACTTAATAATGTGCAGGTTCAAATGTAAGAATATTACAAATATTACTTTTTTTTGCAGTTTATATAAATACTCACGGTGTAGTGTAGTATAGTGTAGTGCAGGAGTTCTCAACCTTTTCAAGCCGGGGGCTGGATCTTGCTTCCTCAGACAGCTTCAGGGGCTGTACCCTTTGTCCACCACATGGCACTTCCTGGTGTGGTGGAGGTGGTGGTGGGCCACATGAAATGGTGCCATGGGCTACATGTTGAGAATCCCTGGTGTAGTGGATTGAGTGATGGATTAGAACTCAGGAGGCCTATGTTCAAATTGTTGTTCACTGTGGTTGTGGGGCTGGTAAAACCACTCACTTAACTATCTCACTTAACATGAAAGCCTTATTATGGTTACAATAAGTTAGTTCCAACTCGACCGCAAATAACAATAAAAAAATGGGTTGCTGTAAGAACCAAGGTTTTTAAAATGTGGGGCTTTCTGCATTTTGATCTGCATGACATCATGGGCTACTTGGGTAAATCTCTGCTACAGTCTGGTATCCAAGCAGAAAACATTTTTCTCCAAAGCCCTAAAACGAGCAGTGTCTCCAAGTTTGTGTGTTCTAACCATTTTGGCTCCTGATTGAAATATATAATTATTTTTAAAAGCAAAGAATTAGCACGGCAGATAAAAGATTGAGGATATATTTGAGTACTTTGGAGGATTGCACAGTCTGACATCTCATGCTGTGTGAGCATCTCATTTCATTTGCTATGCAGAAGTTTCCCCCACTCTTTTAAAAAAAAAATCTGAGGAAGGCAGAGGAAGTGTCCTGAATAATTTAAAGCATCTCCCCTCAATCATCACTTTCTTTGTTCCTTTATGTATCTTGGAGCCCACGTTGGACATTTTAGTTTGTCAGCGGTCACGCTACAACTATGCTCATATCCACAGCAACCGGAGAATGAGATGTGAGGAATATATATATATATATATATATATATATATATATATATATATATATATATATATATATATATATATATATATATATATATATATATAGTTATATAGTTATATAGTTATATATATATATATATATATATATATATATATATATATATATATATATAGTTATATATATATATATAGTTATATATAGTTATATATAGTTATATATAGTTATATTTAAGTTGTAGGAGATGAGAAAGAAAGAGAACTTTTTAAAATCTGTCTAGTCTGATGTAATGTAAGAAACATATTGCAGTTAAATGGCTTGTTCCATTTGGTCATAATTTCCCCCTTTCCATAACCTTTCAAAACTATATCTTTGAAGTCAATATGAGCAAGTCAAAGGTACACTTCCTGAACCTTTCCTATGAGTGAATCATCACTTTTATAAAAATTGGTAAAGCAGTCACAGGTGCTGTTAGATTGATTTTGGGGACCTAGAAGGTCTACAGTCAGCCTAATAATGTTGGGGCTAGCAACAGCTCTCAAACAATATTACAGGATTATTGTTGGCATGATATGTTAGGGAGGATGAGTGATACATGCTGTCTTGACATAACTTGAGGGATGGTAGAATGCATACAAAACTCAGTGGCAATAAATAGTTGTTCCTTAAAGGTGCTAGGTCTTATCAAGGTTGAATGGCTTTGTGGTTATGGTTGAGGGCCACATTCCCTGGTTAGTGTGATGAGGGCTACATGTTAGAAGTTGGTGGGGCTAAAATCAGCAGCTGATATACTCAAATCTAAATAACTCTGGGGGCATCTACTCTCTCTTTTTGCCAGCCCCTGCCAAAGCTGCCTGATGTGCTTCAGACTTTCTCCCATGGAGCAGAGCAGAGACCGGCAAGAGGAACAGAAGGGGAAAATGGCAAGTTGGTGTTTTCCTTTGTCCACCACATGGCACTTCCTGGTGTGGTGGACTTTGACCACAGCGTGTGCTCGTCCCGGTAAATTCTCTTCCCACCACAGGCCTGTGCCCATCAGCACTTAGCACCTGGAAAGCAGATTCTTGGTGTCTTCTGATGCCAGTTGTAGACTATTATGTTTACCCATAGCTCCTTGCATTTAATACCAGGCTGTATTCCAATGATGTGAAGGTTGCCCACTCATCAGTGTCAGAACAGATGGTGGAGCCTCCAAACTGAATGTAAGTGTATGTCCTATGGCAAGTAAGACTATTTGCAAGAAAGAATATGTGAAGTTTTCTTGACTCTAATGAATTCCAGTATCCCTGTATAGAAGCTGTTTTCATTTCCCCTAAATGGTCCAATCGCCTAACAATCAGAATAGGTTATTTCTACTCACAGTATCATGGTTTACAGGGAAATTACAAAGGACATTTATCATATTTGCCAGTATATAAGACACATCAGAATATAAGTTGCACCCGATTGTTAACAAAATAGCCCACTATAGGCCACTACATACAATATTAGATGTACTCAATTCTTCAGTTTATTTTAAGGGTGGGGGGAGTGGGTCTTACATGTCAGCAAATAGGGTACTTATTCCTACGATGTTATATGGCTTGGCATAATAAACTACCTCAATTGTTGTTGTTGTTGTTCAGTCGCACAGTCAATTCCGACCCTTTGTGACCCCATGGACCATTTTCCTCCAGGGACCTCCGTCCTCCACCATTCTCCTCAGCCCGCCAAGCTCTGTGCCCATTGTGTCCACAATACCATCTATCCATCTCATCTTTGGATGCCTCCTTCTTCTCTTGCCCTCCACCTTTCCCAGCATCAAGGCCTTCTCAAGTGAGTCCTCCCTTCTCATTTGATGTCCAAAGTACTGTATCTTCATCTTCACTATTTGTCCCACCAAATGAACAGTCAGGGTTGATTTCTTCCAGTATTGACGTATTTATTCTCTTTGCTGTCCAAGGGACTCTCAGGACTCTCCTCCAACACCACATCTCAAAGGCATCTATTCTTCTGCGCTCAGCCTTCCTAATGGTCCTGCTCTCACACCCATACATTACCACTGGGAATACCATTGCTTTGACTATGCAAATTTTTGTTACCTGAAACTGTTACCTGAAAACTGCTTGTACAATTTCCAGTATATTTTAAATTAGTTCGTAGACTGGTGGAGCAACTTACCCTTAACAGTAATAAAGAACTAACATAGACTTTGATTAAGGCAATACAAAAAAATAAGTTTATTTGACAAGCATTTAATCTGCAGTGGCCTTCTGTAGAGAAAAAGCTGTCGAAACTAAAGCAAAGAACTTCGTGAGCTATCCCAGGTGTAGTCAGGATCGCTGACTACATACCTCAATAGGGTGAAATATTCAACATTTTTGAGACTTTTTTTTGTCTTAGTAGTATTTTTTTAAAAAAATAAGAATAAACTGTGCATTGGAAGTGGCAAAATTTGGGGACATAGTGTATTGTTGTGCAGGTGACAATATTGTATAATGATCCATGTTAGATGACTATTTCCATGTATTGATGCAAGATAAAAGAGAACAAGGTTTGATTGGAGGTGCTGATAATTCAGCTGGGAATGGTCAGCATGCAATGGTGGTCTCCCCCTAAACAAAGGAGAAGGAAGAGAAGGAAGTGGAGGCAGGAGAAAAATAAGGACATTGGAAGAGGGAAGTTGAGTTCAGATGAACACTTAAGAAATAGGGAGTGTCCATGGCCCGAGTGAGGGATGCTATACTTTGAAGTGGTGTGTCCCTGTTCAGATCACATTCTGCCAAAAGCCAGAAACAGAAGTGAAACACCTGCCACATGAACTTTGCTTAAATTCTCCTCCCCAGCAAACTATTTAATTGTAAAAGGTAAAGGCTACTCTTTTTCAAAAGCCAGTCATATCCAACTTGAGGGTACAGTGTTCATTTCTGTTTGCTGCCAAAGAACCAGCTCTGTCTGCATTTACAAACATTTCCATGGTCAAGTGGCAGGCATGACTAGACACTGAGTGCATGGAACACCGTTACCTACGCAAGAAAGCGGCACCTCTTTATCTTCTTTCAATTTCTTGCTTTCAAACTGCTGGGTTGCCATGAGCTGGGACAGACAATGGGCACTCACTCTGTTGTATAGTGCTCTGATTTCAGACTGCTGACCTGCAGACCTTCCAGTCATCAAGTTCGGCATCTTTACCACTAAGTCACCACAGTTTCATTGTAGCACTTCATAAAAATGGATGGCAGAACTGACCCTGATCCCTAAAGACAAATGTGTGATTCCACAAATTGTTCTATGCCCACTTAGAGTGCTCGAAGGAGCTGTTTTGGGCTGCTTCCAAAGGAGACTTGGGTTGTACAATTGTCCTGCCCCATTCATGGAATTTTACATGGTATCCATATTTTACTTTTGTTCCTCATCTTTTCCCCCTACCATAAAGAATTCCTTAAGAAGAGGAAAATAAAATAGCTGTTCAGAGTTATTTTTATTTGGCAGAGCTTGGAGCTGTCCAACTGGATGTAGCACAGTCCACTGCCAGAGGATACTTTTTCATTTTATCCATTGAGCCCATTTGTTGTAATTGTTCAGCTGCACAGTCGATTCTGACCCTTTACAGCCCTATGGACCACCACCCTCCAGGCACCCCTGTCCTCCACCATCCTCCTAAACCCACCCAGCTCTGTGCCCACTGCATCTACAATACAGCAAAAAATGGCCAAACGGAGAAAAGGATACAAACACAATGTACCGTTTGTGTATGCCCAAAAATGATGAAGATAATAATAAACGAATCTTCTTATAAGGTCTTTGTATTCTTAATGTTATTTTTATTTTGCAAACTCTTGTATATTAACTTGTAATGTCATCAAACAGAAACCAAACTCAGATACTTCTCTGCACAAAAAGTCTTCAAGTTCCTTTTGTAATCTTGACAATAGTAACCAAATTCAAATATGTTCTCTTCAACTTCTTCACTATGTCCTTTGTAACAATATGAAACAATGATTCATTCCTCTATTACACTTTCTATCTCTCGTCCAAAACAGCTCATAAACTCGTATTCAGTTGGGAAGTCAAACTCCCATATATATTGGCCCCAAACTCCCGACGTCTATCCGGTTAATTAGACATTTCATTCAATAAATTTCATCAGGGGAGTTTTTGCAATATCTGAAAGGTTACAAAACACATGTCTGTTACAATATTATATGTTCAAACCAGCTGCAAGCCCCCATGCTCATTATCCAGTCCAAGCTTACCCAAGCTTACCACTCTTGTGTTTCGCGTCCTCTCTGTCTCTTCTGTAATTTCTCTATGGTTGCTAAGGACGTTGCATACCATTAGAGTCCTATCTCTTAAATACAACTTACTGCCTGCTCCTGACTGAATCTGCAAGCTCACATTACCACCTGTGTACTGACTGTTTTACTTACAAGGAGCACCATGGTTCTGATTCCGGTTAAATCAGTTTCATAGTTTAAACCCTTAGGATGCATGGTTCCTAGTCTATGAATATGAATATAGTTTGCCTACTTTCCTATCTCTTAGATACAACTTGCTGCCTGCTCCTGACTGAATCTGCAAGCTCACATTGCCACCTGTGTACTGACTGTTTTACTTACAAGAAGCACCATGGTTCTGAATCAGACTCTAATGGTATGCAACGTCCTTAGCAACCATAGAGAAATTACAGAAGAGACAGAGAGGACGCGAAACACAAGAGTGGTAAGCTTGGGTAAGCTTGGACTGGATAATGAGCATGGGGGCTTGCAGCTGGTTTGAACATATAATATTGTAACAGACATGTGTTTTGTAACCTTTCAGATATTGCAAAAACTCCCCTGATGAAATTTATTGAATGAAATGTCTAATTAACCGGATAGACGTCGGGAGTTTGGGGCCAATATATATGGGAGTTTGACTTCCCAACTGAATACGAGTTTATGAGCTGTTTTGGACGAGAGATAGAAAGTGTAATAGAGGAATGAATCATTGTTTCATATTGTTACAAAGGACATAGTGAAGAAGTTGAAGAGAACATATTTGAATTTGATTACTATTGTCAAGATTACAAAAGGAACTTGAAGACTTTTTGTGCAGAGAAGTATCTGAGTTTGGTTTCTGTTTGATGACATTACAAGTTAATATACAAGAGTTTGCAAAATAAAAATAACATTAAGAATACAAAGACCTTATAAGAAGATTCGTTTATTATTATCTTCATCATTTTTGGGCATACACAAACGGTACATTGTGTTTGTATCCACTGCATCTACAATACCATCTAGCCATCTCATTTTTGGCCACCCCTTCTTGTTTTGCCCTCCACCTTTCCCAGCATCAAGGTTTTCTCAAGTGAATCTTCTCTTCTCATTTGATGTACAAAGTACTTCATCTTCATCTTTACTATTTGACCTTCTAAGGAGCAGTCAGGGTTTATTTCTTCTAAGATCGACCTATTTGTTCTCTTTGCTGTCCAGGGGACTCTCAAAACTCTTCTCCAACACCATATCTCAAAGGCATCTATTTTTTTGCGCTCAGCTTTCCATACCACCAGAGAAATGTGATTGAGGATTTTATGGAACCTAGAGGCTAACATGTCATAAGAATGCTGTATGAAATGGATTCTTAAGAAAAAATGAGACAAGATGTGACTTTTGGAAAGCTGATTATCAACCGAAGAGCAGATATACTGGGTGACAGTGGTGGATTTCATCAGCCTCCTGAGTAGCAATGATTTGTCACAGCTTGTCTCATGTACTTGATCCTGATTAAAATAAGTCATATTAACCTTTTTTCACCTCTCCTGAAACAGACTAGATTATTCGTTTTTCTTCTATTTTCTTTTGCATTGTCTTTCACTACCACTTCTAGTTCATAGCTTATAAATAACATGACAATGTCAAAATTGTTCTTATTCATAGGGAGGACAGATGCTAATTACAGTGCTGAGGGTCTACTGCTCCAGACTACTGAGTTTTCAATGAATAACAGTGAAGACAAGTTCTTCATTTTGATTTTTTTTTTTTGAAAAATGGACACCTATACGATTCTGGCCAATATGATGTTGTTAGCAGCCACTTTCTGAATACTAAGTGTTCAGAGATTGCTTGAATTTGCATTAGCAATTAAGATCCCTTAGTTTGACAGAACAAACAATTCTCCAGTGGTTTTGTGAAAGCACAAGCTATGAGAAGTCAGTTTGTTGATATAGATCAACATGGCTGTAGTTTTGTAACTTCTCGGGGGGGGGGGGGGGGTATAGGTGTGGGAGTGTCATGATGAGTGTCTGAACCTCCTAAATTTATGATTATACATATACTGCATGTACTTTTAACAGTAAGACAGAAAATAAACATAGGTCTTCCCTCAGGATACTCTCCTATTCAGGCCACATTTAAATGAATGGACCCACCTTCTGTACAAGAGGAATTGCTCAGAGTAACTTCCTGGTTGATCATAGGTAACATTTAACCTTTTGGATTGTGTTTCCTTAAATTCTTCTATTCATGTCAGTTCCTTTGTCCTAAAGATATAAAGAATATTTACATTTTTATTTTCTATCTTGTTCACAGTGAAAAATGGTGTCTCCACATGTTGAAACATCTCACTTTTAAAATGGGTAATGGCTACATTTTTGTTGTCCTGATACAAATACAAAATTCCCAGTAATCTTCTTTATCAACATCATATACCTACAGCTTTGACTTTTGTGTATACAATGTGTATGTTGCATTTAAAACTCTTGTATTCCTCATAAAAGAAATGCATGCTCACTTGCACGAAAGCATTTCCATATTTTTTTGTGAATAAAGTGGTAAGGTAAAGGTAAAATGCATAGACCTCCTCTAAGTTTGTCCTTTACTTTGGATACCTTGGAATCGTCATTCAGTGAGGAGTCCGCACATTGGTAGACATCTCCATGATGACATTCTGCACATACAAATGGATTTGAGAAATCAAGTCTATTTGCATGCAGTTTTTTTGCCATTTGGATATCACATCACCTGTTGGCTAGGAAGACCATGATGTGTGCCATCTGCTTTCACCTAGCCCAAGAGATCTGATGGAGGACACTTTTGGTGAGTTTTAGTCCTGGCCTAACATTATTGACAAGAGATGGGAAACACTGCCCAGTTAGACCGCTCAAGTCCCTGCACCCTGACAAAGCTCTCACCTAGTGGGGGTAGTCCAGCAGTTTTGTCCAGCAGAGGGAAAACCTTTCACATCTTTCCTCCTCACCTGAGAGATGAAATTTAATGAAGATTTCCATCCTTATCTCTTCACTCTTTTTTTCCAGGTGATAAAACCTTGGTTTGTTTCATTCTTTACTCACAACACTTTGGGGTGTTTGTCTTGTGTGGACCTTTTTATACATAGCTTTACATGTACTGTAGTTCTTTTGCTCTTGGCTGCACCATTCCTAATTTGTTCAGCTGGCTTCATCTTGATCGGAAGTGCAGCATGCACAAAGGAGATTTTTAACCCTTCACTCTGTGGATGACTTCTCTCATTATGTATTTCCAGTAGGACAAAGTCTCTTGTTGTTATCAGGGAGGACCTTTTTAAAAGTATTATTAGTTATTGCACTGGAGCTTTAAGTCAGGGTGTCGGGGAAGGAGAGAGATTGTTGTATGATTGGTTTTATGATGTTAGCTGCCCTGAATAGGGATGATTTTCCCCCTAGAGCTAAAGTGTAAATAATAAATAAATCAAAGTGTAAATAAATAAATAAATGGGTAGAAGTGAAAGAATAACCATCCTTCCAATCCAGGTTGTGGGAAATCTATAAATTAAATCTTCACTTAGAAACAGTTTGACCTTCTCCTCTGACAAGAATAATTTGTAATCAAAATCACAAGTGAACATGTCTACATGTCCTAGTCAAAATGAGGAACCCTCAGCCAAGCCCAAGAGTTTACTTGTCCTACCCAGAAGCAAGAGTAATGACCAATCAAAGAATTACTGCTTAGTTTAAGGCTTTAACCTGCATCTATTCTAGCCAGTAATCTAGAAACAGGAAAGAAGAGTGGATCATTCACAAAGTTTATGTCCAGTTTGAAACCATATCTGGAAGTGGCCACCTGTAAGTTTATCTGCTTGATTGTGGTTTCTGCCTGTTAAAGATGTGCTTGACAACTGCTAAATTGGCCCTCTCTTTGAGAGAAACCCGCCTGCAGATGTCTGTTTGTTCCTGAATAAATTGCTTTTTTCACCTTCAAAAGGCTTTCGGATTGCTCTTTGCACAAGGTACTGTGGTGCCATTGCAAATTGGGCATCTCTGCTTATTTTTGAAATACATTGGCAAAGAAGCTGAATATGAGGTACTTAAACTGATATTCTGTTTGCATCTGTGATGCTAGAAATAAATATGAGGCTTTATGTGAAATCTTAACAATAGGCATGTTCAGACAGTGAGAATGAAAGTGCGGCGCCAAAATGGCCGCCGCGCTCTTTGCGGCCCCCCACCCCCACCTGGACTCAAACATCCGGGTGAGTTGGGGGGCGTGGCCACCCCTCTATAAAAGGGGTGGCCACGAGGCAGCTGAGCTGCCATTTTAGAATTGCGACGGAGTGGAGAAGTTCTCTCCGTCGCGTTCTCTCTTTAGCCGTGGGTTCGGTGGCTATAAAGCCTCGCAGGTCTCTAGAGGTCTGAGCGTTTGATTCCCGGCTGGGAAAAGAGAAAGACCTCGTACCCGGAGCCATTTTAGATTTACCTCTTGGCTACCGCGGTACTTTGACGCAGGAGCTCGATCCCTGCATAGGGATCCTTCGGCGACTCATATTCTTTTAGGGAGACATGGCTCCCAAGCGAAAGGGAGGGGAAGGGCTTTTCCCGGCCCTTCATCGGATGGGGGCCAGCCTTTGGGTCGAAGGACCAGGGCTGCACCCCCACTGCAAGGCAGTGATAGAACCTTGCCCACTGGTACCAGTGGGGCCGGTCAGGCTACCACTTGGCAGCCGGGTGCCAGCTTCATAGCTGGGCAGGTGCAGGCTGGCCCCTCGGGGGCTTTGGCCCTGAGTGCGCCTTTGCAGGGCCCGGGACAGGCTGGCCCTGGGGGGCCTGGTGCAGGTGTCCGCCCCACAGCTCCTCCGGCCCCCCACGGGCCTGAGTTCTGGGCATGGCCCTATTCTGGCCCTGGCTCGCCTTTTGGGTTGCCTTTTCCCCAACTGCCTAGTGGGCCGTCCGGCCCACCCGGTCCACCTTATACTGGGGGCTCTGAGGCAGTGGATGCTTTGATAGCACGTATAGCAGTGCTGGAAGCATCTTTGGGCATTGCCTAGCCACCTTCTGAGGGGGGTGCTACCACTTCTTCAACAGGGGCCCCTTCGTCGACCCCGGCCAACTTGCCGGCCGTGATGCCTCGCAGCTCCCCATCCGACCTGATGTACAGGCTGGGAGCAGCCAGGGGTGGTCCCAGAGCTTGATTCCGGTCGCGAGCTCCGACGCCCACCGT
Organism: Bradypodion ventrale; assembly: GCA_035047345.1. Classification (NCBI taxonomy): domain Eukaryota; kingdom Metazoa; phylum Chordata; class Lepidosauria; order Squamata; family Chamaeleonidae; genus Bradypodion; species Bradypodion ventrale. Next base: position 143,842,651 of record JAWDJE010000004.1, on the reverse strand, counting down.
GGTCCGGAACCCCCGGTGGGGGCGGCTCACGGGGTGCGACTAGTGAGTATCAGGTTCAATTTAGTGCACCACCACCACTGTCCACTTACACTGGGGGGGGGGGTTTCAGTGGCCCTGGCCGCGTCAACTTGATGTGGGTGGGCAGCAGTTATCACATTATCCCAGTAACCCCTGGTTACAAAATGGTCCCTCGTTCAGGGCGGGGGTGTCCGCCCCTGGGGCCATGCCGAGCATCGCAGGGGCTGTTCAGGTCCCGCTGCATATACCCTCTATACAGAATGTGCCGTCGATGGCTTTACCGATGGCTGGTTATTCCTTGCCCCTGGGTGATCATTTGTCACAGGTCACGAGGGATAAGATTTGGTGAGGGGAGTATGTGGATATATTCTCCCTATTGAACCGTGAGCCCACTAAGGAAGAGAGGGAGGGACAGGACGACAGAGACAAAGAGCTGTCCCGTCGTCGTAAGCCACCGCGCACCTGGGCCAACTGGTTGCTGGCATATCTTATATATATGGCGGTATACCTGAGGGCCCGGCCTGACCTGGCCATTCCGATGATCCAATACTTGGACAATATTTATAGGGCGATGGTTGATTTCCCTGGCCCGTCGTGGTTGGCTTACGATGAGGAATTTAGAATGAGGGTGGCCCTACACCCCGAGATGAGGTGGGATGAGCCCTGCCAGAAATTGTGGCTCTTGTACATGACTCCCACGTGTCCGGCGCCTGGGGATAGGTACCATTGTGGCCATGCTGTGCAGCGAGCTGCTCCAACACAAGCTCCCCGCCAGCCGGTGGGGCAGGGGGTTCCAACCCGCTTGCTGTGTTGGAGCTTCTCAGCTAACGGAGTGTGCAATAAGTGACAGTGTCGTTTCCGACATGAGTGTCCCTCTTGCGCTGGCCCCCATGCCGCCTCCGCGTGCCCGCGGGCTGGTGGGTCACGGGGCAGAGGTAGCGGTGGACAGGGGGCGGTCAGGGCTTCCTCTGATGGAGCTAGCCACTCAAAAGGCCCCCTCCCCAGTTAATGTGTATATGCTGGAGCGATGGCTCTCAGCTTATCCAAAAAGGGAGGATGCGAGGTACCTACTGGAGGGTTTCCAGTGGTGCTTTCGTATTCCATTCAGGGGGGTTCGAGGACCCCAAGACGCCCCTAATTTAATTTCCTTGAAAGGCAATGAGGAGGTAGCTGCACTGAGCATTGCTAAAGAAGTCGAGGCTATGAGGGTAGTGGGCCCCTTCTCTGAACCGCCTTTCCCTAACTTGAAGGTCTCTCCTCTGGGATTAGTACCTAAGAAGACCCCAGGTGAATTTCGTTTAATCCACCATCTGTCATACCCTGCGGGTTCTTCGGTCAATGATGCGATTCCTGATGACCTTTGTTCGGTCAGTTACACATCGTTTGACCAGGCCCTACGGATGGTACGCTCATGTGGTCCCGGTGCCCTCCTGGCAAAATGTGACATTAAATCGGCATTCCGATTACTGCCAGTGCACCCAGGGGACTTTGAGCTATTGGGTTTTAGATTCCAAAGGAAGTTCTATGTAGATAAGTCCATGCCTTTCGGCTGCTCTATTTCATGTTCAGCATTCGAACGTTTTAGCACTTTTCTTCAGTGGGCCTTTGTTTGCAGGTCAGGGTCTCGGTCTGTAGCCCATTATCTCAATGACTTTTTGATCGGGGGTGAACGGGGCTCGGACACATGCACGTGTCTCCTAACTACATTTCAGACGCTAATGTGGGAACTGGGTGTCCCCTTAGCGCCCGAAAAGACCGAGGGCCCAGCTACTAAGCTCACTTTTCTAGGAATTGAAATTGACACGGTCGCACAGGCATCCAGGTTACCCATGGATAATGTCACCCAGATCTCCGCGACGATTTTGGCATTGATGGCCAAACGTAAAGTGTCCCTTCGTGAGCTGCATGTACTTCATGGCCATCTTAACTTTGCCTGCAGGGTGGTGACACCCAGCAGAGCATTTGCCCTGCGCCTGTGTGACGCCATGGCTGGCCTGTTAAAGCGCCACCACAGGGTCCGACTGACCAGGGACATACGGGCGGACCTTTTGGTTTGGCTTACATTCGTACGGGATTTTAACGGGGTCTCTTTCTGGAGATCAGACCTTATGGTCTGCCCTAGATTTCAAGTACAGTCGGATGCCTCCAGCTCCCTGGGATATGGGATTTATTTTGAGGAGAGGTGGGCTTACGGCCGATGGCCTCATGCATGGCTTGGTACGGATCACCTCCACGATCTTACCTTCCTCGAGTTCCTTCCCATCCTGGGAGCTTTGATGCTATGGGGCGAGGAGTGGGCCAACTCAGTGGTCCATTTTTGGTGTGACAATGCGGCAGTGGTGTACATTGTCAACGCTCAGACGCCCAAATCACCTAGGGTTATGGCATTGGTTCGTCAATTCGTGTTAAGGAGCCTACGCCTCAATGTGCTGTTTAAGGCCAGACATGTACCAGGCATTAATAATGATATTGCTGATGCTTTATCCCGCCTGCAGATCCCCGGTTCCGTGCATTGGCTCCAGAAGCAGAGGAATTTCCCTCGCCACTCCCGGCCAAGATTTGGACGTTTGGCGAGGAGAGGTGAACCGGGCGATCAGCATGTCATTGGCACCTCGCACGCATAAGGCGTATCAACATGCTTTTGTACAATTTAGAACCTTTTGTGAGCAACTACAGTTACCCGAAGTGTGGCCCATACCAGTCGAACAGGTTTTTCAATTTATGGTCTATCTTCACAGTCAGGGTCTGGCTCCTCATACTATAGCATCCAGGCTGTCGGCATTGGCATTTATGGCCAAAGTGAGGGGCTTCACTGACTGTGTGAATGGTTTCCGCATACGTCATGTTTTGGAGGGGTGGACACGGGAACGTGGCCACCGCCCGGACACTCGTCACCCAATTTCACCAGAGGTCCTGACCCACCTTGCACAAGGCTGGCATAACTTGTGTTATGATAGGTATGAGGTGGCTCTTTTTCACGCGGCTACCATGGTGGCCTTCTTTGGAGCGCTCCACATCAGTGAGTTGGTACCACTGTCTAAGGCGGATGCGACTCGTAGGGCACTGGAACTCGATGATGTCTATGTCACAAAGGAGTGGGCTCAGTTGAGGATACGGTCCTCAAAGGTCGATCAGCACGGCGTAGGCAGTGGAGTTAGACTGCTATGATGTTCCATTGAAAACATCTGTCTGGTTGGTGCCCTGCATGAGTTTTTGGCAGTGCGCGGCGCGCACCCTGGCCCGTTTTTCTGCCACCAGGATGGGTCTCCCCTGACTAAATTCCAATTTTGGAAGGTAACCGGTATGGCACTAACCAGTGTTGGCCTCCCCGGGGCTCGTTACGGCACCCATTCATCTAGGATAGGCGCTGCATCAACTGCGGCTGCATTTGGGTACTCTGAGGCTGATATACGCCGGATGGGAAGATGGGGATCCATATGTTTTGCATTGTACGTCCGCCCACTTCAGGTATGAGTACCAGTTAAGTCATTCTTCTCTTTTCTTCTTTTCCAGACCCTGTGTGTCCCCGCACACCGGTGGCTGGTGGGCCACAGTTACGTGCACTGGGCAGCACAGTATGCTGCGGCGACAGAGTGGGGACACCAGCTTGGACTACGTGCAACCGCACGTATGCGTTGGTACGGTAAGCGCGGAATGAGATGGCAGGAACTGCTGCCATTCCTGTTTTCCATCAGGGATGCTGAACCACCTGATGTCCTTGTACTTCACCTCGGTGGCAATGACCTTGTCCAGGTCACTGGCCTTTCCTTAAAATTCACGATCTGCAGTGACCTAGCCTATTTGCATTATGTTTGGCCGTCCACACTGCTGCTATGGTCGGACATCGTGCCGCGACATAATTACAGGGGGGGGGATTGACCTCTGTGCCCTTGACCGCGCTCGCCGGTCTGTGAACAGGCCTGTTGCCCGGTTCTTGACAGACAAGGGCTTGGGGACGGCCATCCGGCATCCCAGGATAAGTTTGCAAAATTACGATCTCTATGCAGGGGATGGGGTCCACCTGTCGGCTAGAGGTATAAACCTCTTTCTGGAAGATTTGCAAGCAGGCCTGGTGACCGAGCTGACGGTCTGGGGGGGGGGGCGGTGAGTCATAATAGACGCCTCCCCGTGTGGCGGATAGCACTGGTAAGGTAAAGATTTATGACCCATAGGTATCCGTCAGGTTCGCAATTGACTGGCCAACACTTAGACAGGTACAGGGGTAATAGCTTTGGCCGGTCAACGACGAACCAGGCAAGGGGTGATGGCAGGAGCTTTTCAGCATGCATCACCCCGTGATTTGACGGATACACGTCAGAGGGTGGGGTCAGTAGATAGTTTATTGACTCCGGTCAACAATTTGTTTGTGTCAACAAACAAATTGATACAAATAGTTACATGTAGCCAATTGCCATTGGCATTTTGGGAGGAACCTTACCAGTTTTACTTCGGCCTGCTTGCCTTAAATAATTACAATTGGATGAATACACCAATTGAAAGTTATAATTCGGACTAGGGCATTATTCAATAAAAGTGGCCCAATGCCTTTATCCATCTGAGTCTTTCTTTGGGAGGTGCACCTGCAAAGAGCTATTTCCAATCAGCCCAAGAAAGGAATGTTTTGCTTGGAGTGAGCACCCTTAGATCACTTCAGCCCAGTCCCCAAAAATCAGAGAAGCCCTGCAGGTGGAGTGAAAAGATCTTGCTTACACACAGGTCACTTGATTTGCAGTCTGTCAAATGTTGGAAAATAGTTTGCAATGGACCATTTCTCAAGTGGTTCGAAATATGAGCTACTTCACTGTCCGATGATGCCTGGAAGGAACTTTTCTAGGGAGGCTTTCAAATAAGATAAGATGAGCTTGGCAAGATAAGATCAAAAGCCAATCTAATTCTTTTTCCATCACAATCAGGTCTCATCAGATGATGTCCCTTTTGCTTATAATGTGTGCCACAATATGACAGTCACTATCCACGATCCATTGTAGCCCCTAAAAACCATGCTCAGAAATGCTGCTCATTAACACTTTCCACTTTCTTTCTTATCTTTTGTTTATTTGATTTGTCATTGCAGAACTCCATTTCTGGCTGCTCCTCCTCATTTTACCCAGACTCTGCTGTATTCTGTCATTACTAAATGGTATCATCCTGCAGAAGTGATGCAATAATAATTCAGGCAAAGCATCCATCTTTTAAAGTCAGCAATCTTTACTTGAAAAGGAATGGCATTTTCACACCTATACATGAAATGATACCAAAATATCATTTCATACTTATATACAGCAAAACTAATATTTGAATGTACCTCTATTCTTTCATAAATCTCCTTTTCTTTGTCAAAAGATTTGAGACAAGGTATCTCTTTCTAGCTACTAAGAACATTGTCTTGGTGCAACCATCAATCAAATCCTCATTTAAATTTGTCTTCATTTTTTACACTTTGCTTTCCAAAGTAATTTCTTCTCAATCTCTGTTGTGAGATATTATTGATGTCTTATCTAAAGCATAAAATATAAGATTCATAAATAAACCTAATGTAAATGATGATGATGGCGGCAGTGGTGACAATGATAATGATGTATGAATTGAGGACAAATAACTGGAGAATATCATGATTTGCAAACTGAAGTTTATGGAGGAAGAAATCTGCTGTTGTTTCATAATGATCAGAACTCTTGGAGCAAGAGGACCTCTGAGATGTTTGATATTTTTGGATTTACTGGACTTGAATGTCCTAACTCTAAAAAAAAAACACACCTTTAGTAGGAACTGCCTATATACTCATACATTAGCTTAACAGATCCTTGGTTAGATTTTGAACTGTTAATTTTACATCAGTCTTCGAATGTGCATTTAATGATGGATTTTATTTTATAATCTTCTGTGTCTATAATCTTCTTCTGTGTCTAGACATGAAACTGCCAAAATGAAGGCAGTTCCTTTTGCCTGATCTAGTGCGAAAAACATTAGCCATCAACATAATAACAATAAATAAAAAAGAGAAGCAGTTCTGAAATGATGTGGGGGTGGCGGTTGCTATTGGATCAAAAAAATAGTAAGGGAGAATAAATATTTCAAAATTTTGCAGATGTGCATGTTCCATTGCAATTTTAGATTATGTTGCTATTTGATAATTGTTTTATTGCATTGATTTTCCACAACTTGATACCCCATTGATTTATTGGTCTACAGCTTCCATAATTTCCTTTTAGGAAAAAAGTAACTTCTAAAATAGATTATTAAAACAATTTGGCATACACACCTTCATTACTCTCCGTCTTTATCTAAAGAAAGAAAAGTATCTGTCATCTTTATCAAACTCTGATCACTTTTACATTTCAAGTTTTTCAGAGAGTTCTCTGTGTCATAAAATTCTCTTGAAACAATTGGTTCCCATAATGAGCCATAAGTTGAGCATCTGGGCCTTTTAGAAACAATAATTTTGTTTGAATCTAGGGCTATGTTCAGGCAATACTAAAACAATAAACAGATAAGAATCTCATGTTAAAATTACAGCTAAGGAATATCCAAAATTGAGTATTAAAACATGAAGTCAAATTTTGCAATATATGGCTACTCATTACAATAGAAACATTGTAAAAATATCATAGAATCATAGTTGGAAGGGACCTTTTAGGCCATGGAGTCCAGCCCCATGCTTAACGCAGGCATCTAAATCAAAGCATATCTGACAGATCAATTTTCTCTTGGGAAGGTATATAAGTGTGATTCCTTTGCTTTGCTTTGAATTCCTCCAGCATTGGAACACTCCCCACATCCTGAGGTAATTGGTTTAATTGTCATACTGCCCTAACAGTTAAGAAGCTTTTCTTGACATTCAGTCTATAATTTCTTGTAGTTTGAGGAGATTATTAAATGTCCTGCATTCTGGAATAACTGAAAACAGATTCTGCCCCTCCTCTTTATGACTATCTTTCAAGTATTTGAAAAGTACTATCTTATCCTCTCTCGGGCTCCTTTTTTCAAGGCTAAATATATCCAGTTCTTTCAGTTTTCCTCATATGGCTTGTTTTCCAATCCTCTGATCATTTTTCTTGCCCTCCTTTGAATTTGTTCCAATTTGTTGGCATCCTTTTGGAACTAGACACAGTACTCTAGATATGGCCTAACTAGTGCTAAATAGAGGTACCTCACAGGTTTCTGAAACTGTAACTTTGGCCTCTTATTTTTTTTTTTTTGCAGCCAGATTGCACTGTTTGGATTATGATCTACAACAATCCCAAACTCCTTCTTGCTCATAGTATTACTGAACCAAGTAACTTGTGTGTACACCCCCCAGGTGTATAACTTTGCACTAATCCCTGTTAAATTTCATTATGTTGTTTTCAGCCCAGTGTTTAAGACTATCAAGATTTTTTTGAATTCTTTTCCTGTCTTCCAAGTTATTAGATCTTCCATCCAATTTTGTGTCTTCTGTAAATTTGATAAGTATTCCCTGTACATTCTCAACTATGTCATTAATGAAAATGTTGTCAAGTCAGTCATTCTGAGTATAGAAAATTCTCAGCACTTAACAATTACTCAGAATTTTAATTATGCAGTACAGTGGCAGTCCAGTCTTAATTCAATAACCAGTGGCTTTGATGCAGGTTCTATCTTCCTATAGTGAAAAGGGTACACTCATAAGGATCCTATCATCTAGTTTGGATGGATCCCTACCTCCTCCCCAAGATCACTGCTCAACCAGAATAGTCTTCTGTAGAGCACTTTAGAGGATTGTAGGGACTGCTAGAAACCAGAAAGGCAGAGAAATATGCTTCCACTCATTAGGGAAAAACAAAAAGAAATGAGGGTTCATACTAACATTGCATCTCATTAATTTTGTATCCAATCCAATTCAGTGGGATTGCTCTGGAATTAAATTAAATTACAAGATTAAATTATGAGAACTGAAAAAAAGGGAAGGGCATTATTACATAATCCTCACTTAAAGAGGAGAGGTGTGATCCATACTATATTCAAATCAAAATCAAATCAAATCTTTATTACAGTCCAAGACTAGCATAGAATAACAAAGGGAACAGAAGTTAAAATGGGGATGTTTGAAATATATCAAGAGACAGAAGTTAAAAGGAGGGTGCTTTAAAAGGAACATTTTTGGCCAGAGTTAAGGAGTAGTAAAATTAGTACATAGATCAATAAAGTTACAGCTATTACTAAGCCTATGTTGTGGCGCTAGTAGGTTAATTGACTGAAGGTCATGCCAGGATTGTTCTTCTGATCTAACATGCTGCAGCACAGAACCTGGCAGTGTTGTGGGTGAAGGTGGGTCTTTCATCAGATAGCAACCAGTAGGTGTATGTGCTATTTGACCAGCAGGGCTACTTGTAGAGCAGTGAAGATATGAACTTATTCTGGATGACTCTATAAAATGGGAAGCTGAAAATAACATGTTCTGTGGTTTCAATTTCTCCAGTGTCACAGGAGCATTGTCTCTCTCTCATTGGTGTCCCTTGGAACTTTCCCTTGAGAACTACAGAAAGGAGGGACTGGCAGTGGGCTAATGTAAATGCCCTCTGATGACTTGGTGTATCAAGTTGGAGCAGGTACAGACTCAGGGCAACAATGTGTCTCCAAGATCTGGGGCTAGGAAGGTATGGGCCCTGGTTAGGTCAGTTTGCCTTTCCATGTCTAGTGTTCTCTATTTAATGGCCTGTTTTGCCTGGTTGTGATTCATAGCTTATATGAGAGGTTGGGAGTGGCCAAGGTACTGCAGTCTGGATTGGATTGTTCTTTTACATGCTGATTGGAAGTTGTCCTGGAAAGTTAGAAGAGCCAGGCCACTGGGATTAAATAGAATATTGAGCCAAAGTTTGAGAGTAGTTATCCATAATCTCACCTCAACCTTTATTGTGCCCACCTCCAGGAGCAGGGTGGCATTGGGTACACAACGAGTGGTCTGGAGTGCTGCATGTAAGAATTTAGATTGTACTCTTTTCATAAGAGCCAGGTTGTTGTTGTGGGGTGGTGGTGGGTTGGTTGGATGCCGTAGAGCAGTTGTGATAGGATTTTGGCTTCAATTAGTTTGAGTGCAGCAGGAATGTATTAGTCTCCATTTGTTCTCAGGAATTTTAGTATAGTGAAGATGTATCTCTGGGCTGTAAGAACAGTGTTTGTGGTATGGCCGTTCCCTGAGCCTGAAGCTTGTAGGACTACTCCCAGCTATTTAAAGCTGGTAAACCATTTCTATCTTGTGACCATTTATTCTCCAGGTATGTTTCTTAGACCTTTAGCAAAGGTTATCACTTTGGTTTTCTGATAGTTGATCTCTAATTGTTTACTTTTACAGTAATGAGCCAGAGATGCCAGCAATCTTCTGAGGCCTATTTGTGTCCTGGAGAGAATTACAGCATCGTCAGCATATAGGAGTATTTGTATGGGTTTGTCAGAAAGCTTGGTAGGATGAAAGGTGGGGCTTCTTAAATGTTTGGCCATGTCATTGTTGAAGAAGTTGAATAGAAGTGGGGCTAGTACACATCCTTGATTGATGCCCTTCTGTGTAGGTAATGGTTCTGTAAGGTGTCCCTGCTGGAAACATCTGACCTTAAGGTTTGTGTTGATGTGGAGCATGCGGATCAGGTGGAGCAGCCTGCGATCAATGGATGATTTCTCTAGCTACTCCCACAGCTTGATCCTGGAGAGTGAATTGAAGGCAGCCTTTAGATTGATGAAAGCAACATACAGAGATAATGGGCTCTTGGAAGGGTATTCCTTGATGAGATGTTGGACTAGGCAGTCGTCTATTGTGGACCTGCTTTCCCTAATGCCAGCTTGTTCCTCTGCTATCAAATTTTCCTCTTTCAACCAGCTCTTGAGTTTCTTGTGCAGGTGACTGGCATAGAGTTTACTAATGATGTTGAGTAGACTGATTGGCCTGTAGTTCCCGGGGTCATACTTGTTTCCTTTCTTGAATATGGGAACAATGACTGCTGAGCTCCAGTCTTTGGGAATTCATCCGGTGCTGTCAATGTAGGTGAACAACAAGGCCAAAAGTGGAGACCAACACTCCTTGTTGTTTTTTAGCAGCTCTGGGGGAATGAGGTCCTTTCAAACTTCTCTGTCAGGGGGAGTAGGTTCCTGGAGATGAAGAAGTAGTCCAATGTGCTAGTTTTAGAGCCTAAGAGGAAGGTGAATTCACCTGGATGATCTGTGGGAAGGGTACTGTTTAGTACCTGGAGGTGGAGTCTGGTAGCCATTTTTGTAAAACAAAATCCTGCGACGTTTGCCTTCAGGTCTTTGGAGATGCATTTGAAGTGAGGTGGTTGGACAGGGGAAGGTGGTAAGGTGCAAACAGTATCATAAATGCTTTTGGATGTGTCAGCATTAGCTGAAGGATATAGTTTTCATGTTTGGTCCAGATGTTATTGCTTTCAGATTTCCTGCATTGAAGAGTTAGGTATACATTTATTATCAGTAGTGTAATGGCTCCTAGTTCTACCTTGGCAGCCATTGCCAGTTGGTTGAGAGGGCTAAGTGGTGTGGTGATTGCATGAAGAGAGTTGGAGATTAGTAATCCCAGGCTGCCCTTGGGATGTCCACTTCCTCTATTACATGTGAATGACATCTATTTAGAGAGATGTCTGTCCTTATTTATTTATTTATTTATTATTTAGATTTGTATCCCGGTCAACTCGGCACAGGTCAACTCAGAGTGGCTAACAGCAAGTTAATATAAGTACAATGTAACAGTGTGATAATGCAAAAATAAATAATCAATACACTTACAATACAATTACAATAAATTCCACAATACAATATATCAGTACAACAAGTCAAAATATCAACAATCAGTATATCAAAAGGACATATCCAAAAAACATATCAATAAGCATATCAACAAAACAGTGAAGCCACAGGACATATCAAAAACAATCTAACCAGTAATAGAAAAAAAGACTTGGAAAATCCAGCTGCAGATGAGGAAGTGGCAGCTCCAGCTTCTTTTGAGTCCCCGCCTGGTGGGGACCAGAGGAATGGGCGCCGGGTGCAGCAGGGTGCAGCCTATTTCTAATGGAATAGGCCCTGGGAGAGACTCAAGTCCGGTGTTGTCTGGAGGTGCTCAGGTTCTTGCTTCTCAGCTTTTTAGCTAAGATCGGGTGTATATTATATTCAAAATAGGTTTTTTCTGTTAACTTCCACAGTAGAAATATATGTTTCCAAGTATAAATGTACCTGAGGATGGGAAGGTAAATCTGTTATCTTTGTCTATCTTTTTGTCTACTATCCACATCAAAATCTGCATTAATCTGCACCTTCTTTTTCTTTTAAAAAGTATAAGAATATTTATTATATGTTTATTTGTATTCAACGGTTGCACAATATAAATTTATGGATGCAAATGAAATACACAGGTAAGTAAAATTCAGAATAAATTAAAATGTTAAAATAATTGGACTATTTTTCACCAGATGTGGGCTCCTTCAATAGTGTTATCTTGGCCATTACTAGATCATCTTTTGAATAACTGATAGGGCATAAATTGTATATGCATAAATGTTAACATTGATTGAGTATCTCCACAGGGTTTGATTCAGAGTAATGCTCAAAATATTTAGGGGTAGGTAAGTTGCTTTCCCAGCTAATTCCTCTCTGTTTCTTATATGGAAGGTGCACACCCATGTTTTCAAAGAGTTTGGTTTCAGTTGGTTGTTTTTATAATGTAAGTAAATACCTGTATCTTGTAAGGAAAAGGTTGGTTGGTGCTCAAGATTTTACCTTAGACTGTCAAGGCAAGATCATCAGCATGGATTAAACATGAATGTTGGTTGATTGATTGTGTAAATGTCAAAAATTAATGCTGCTCAGATGATTCCTTGCGGAAAACCAATTCTTTTGATTTCTTCAGTGACTGTTCCCTTAAAATTCAATAAAGAACTTTGGTTTTGAAGAACAGCAAGCATTTCTGAAAGGCCATGATCTTTAGTAAGGACATAGAGCTTTTTGAAGAACAATTTAAGGAGCTTCCCTGAATAGTGGAAAGCATTGCAAGTTCAATTGGTTTTTTTGTTTTTTTCCTGGGCAACACCAGCTACGTCTCCCTCCCTACTGTAAACTTGCTGATCACAGTATTTATTTAAATATATACTTGCATAATTCTTTGGCAATAAGTGTAGTTCAAAATTATTTCATCAAGCTTTTTGTCTCAAGTATGTATTTTATTGAGAGTTGCAGAGCAAGGCATCTTTGCATTTGAGCAATCTGTATCTCTGAGTTCCTTTGTCAGAGTCCAACAAATCATTTGAGGCACTTCTGGGTAAAGCAGGAGACATTTCTAGAGTCAAAAGTGGGCTGCCTCTTTCCTTGTGTTGCTTCTTTTCATGATTGGGCTTAGCCAAAGTCCTTCATTGATGTATAGATTAATGGATTTTTAATAATGAACCTATGCTGACAGACACTGAGGCATGCTATATCAGAATGAACAAAACAATGAAAAAGAACAAAAAATGTTGTGGCATGGTATAAGTTGAACAATAAAAAGTAATACAATTTAAACACTTCTAAAATCAAACCTGTTTTGAAACAATGGAAACAAATTGAAGTACCAAAGCGTGATCTCTCTGTTTTCTAATGCTCACCAGAACAGCCAGGTTTTCACTTGGGTGAGAAAATACAGAAAATTTTATGTAGAAGCAGCTCATAACCATAATAGAGTATTTTCTTGAAGTAGAGAGGTGAGATGTTTTCTTCCCTGCCCAACCCACAATTAATGACTTCTTTTCAGGTGTCAAAGGGAGGACAGAAGTAATGATGGTTGTACCTCAGTAGTTCTGGAATGTTATTAATCTGGGGGGAATGACAAATCCTTTTCCCAGTGCATTTTTCAAAATCAATGGAAGAATCTAACATGTTTAAAGCCTATTTAATGCATAGTGTTAAAAGAGGCTCTTGGAATTATTTTTAAAAATCTTTAATTTTAGCATTGATCATGCTAGTGTTTTCAAAATGCCAGTAATGGAAGATTTCATGAAACCTTGAAAGGGGGGGGGGGGGGCTTGCCTTTGCTGATGCAGCCTCACTGTGATTAGATCCGCTGTATAAAAAAATCCCATGCAAGTTCCATACTATGCTATTTTTAAGAGACTCTCACATTTTCTCAATAATAATAATTCCATGTTAGACATTATTCTGGGTTGAAAGGATTTTTGTGGAAGAAACTCCATTCAGGGAATGCCCAAATGAGGTTCCTTTCATGTCCTGAAGAGCTCGGACAGAGATGGGTGCTCAATCCATCATGCAATACCCGAGTCTCGAACTGACGACTTGACAGCCTTCTAGTTAACAAGGCAAGCTTCTTAACCACTGAGTCGCAATAGTCTTGTAATGTGAGATCAGCAGCTGAGAGAAAACTGGTTGGGGTGTGCTCTTAGATCACTTCAGTTCCTGCTTGACACTCCAGTTCTTGTTTCTGAGCTTTACAGTCCCATTTGCCATGTTTTCTTCCCTCTGATAGCTTTGAATCCAGACAAAATGATACACAATGGTGCACAGGCTTAAGAAATGTAAAACAGTAATTCCTCCCTGACTTAATCCCGGATGTTTAAAAACAGAATCAGTTTAACATTCTTAAGCTGTCAAGATAAAGAAAATCTTTCTCCTTCGGGTTGCATTTGACATGTTTTGAAAATATTAAAAATGTCACAATGAATCTGACATTTCTCTGTCATCAAGTATCTCTGGGATAAGAAAGAGACAGAATAAAATAATCTAGATTGCCTGAAAATCACGATTTAAAGCAAAAAAAGAAGAAGAAGAAGAAGAAGAAGAGGACTTTAATTCCCTACACCTCACACCCATTTATTTCTACCTAATTTGGTTACCAACACATTAAAAAAACACCTCTGAGTTGATAAATACAGTGAGTTCTTCTTTAATCAATTAATACCTCTGATGGCTGCTTATTAATTAAAAGCAGTAACTGAAGGAAAAAAGACAGATTTCCTTTGTGTTTTAGATTCTTATGTGTACATATCACAGGCATGGAGGCACATCATTAGAGATGCCTCATTTTGTGTGAGAAAATGAGCAGTGCCTTTTTAAAAATGTTGTCCATTTGCCTCAAACAAAGCATAACTGTAAAGTGAATATGTCCACCTTGGAGAAAATTAGATTACCGTGGAATCTAAGGCAAAACTTGCTTCTCTGGCTCCAAGTCTTTGAGTGTGGCCCGATACAGAGAACAAACAAACCTCTCAGTTTTGCAATCACAATGGAAAGAGACTCAAACCTTCGCTTGAAAAAGAGAGAAGACTTGTGCTAGGTTGCCAGGTCAACAGGATCCCATTCCAAGCCCTTTGAGAAGTCACAGAGACAAAGCAGACAAGGAGCATATTTTTATTAATGGACACTGAGTCTCTGCTGTCAGGACTTGTGCATCAAAAAGGCTCATGAGTTGATTTGCTGGAGCTCCATGCTGTGCCTTGACCCACACGTTTGAATGGGTCCAATGCAGCTTGTCTGAAACTGAAGAAAATGAATGATAGTGAAGAGAGGAGACTGATAAGGGAGCTACTGGTTACATACATCTGAGTCTACTTTGTCATTTGGAGCAACTGGTTATCTCTGGCTGAGGTGGTTAGCCCTAGTGCCCACTGGGAAAGGATACAGATAAGCACAAGACCTTGAAGCAAGGTAGATTGTTGGATTGGGGCCGTGAAGCGGCCCTTGAGGTCCCGGAGGAGACTGGTCAAGTAACGACACGAGACAAGATGGAGCGAAGACCAGTGGTTTATTGAGGGAAAATCATCATCATATATAGGAATTCAAGGCAGCGTGTGATAGAATCGTCATCTGACAGAAAATCACATCACCCATTTACCCGGGTTAATTGGGGACCTCTCTTGGGGAAGTTAATTAACTAAGGCAAATACTGACAGGGGAAATCCATTGTTCATGGCTTGCACAAGAGTAAACATGGCCACTATTTGCGCTAAAGCTTGGGCTAATCTGCAAGTGTGGAATTACCTAATTCCTAACTGGCATTAGCTATTCAACCTCCTCCTGCCGAACTGCCTGCCAGGTCAGATATGGGTGAATCAATCTTATGACTATTAATCCGCACCCCAATTTCTGTACCCGCAGAGGTCAGTGGCCAGGGGTCTGCCTCACCCGGTGTAACCTCTGTCAGGGACAGTTATGCCAATCATGCTCGCGGATACCACACTCCCCCTTTATTTGTTGTGGACCTGACAGACGGCCCTGCGTAGGAGGGGCATCAGCTGGTGTGGGGGGGATGACGTTTCGGGGTTCCCTCCATGGGGGACATCTCGATAGCAGTGAGGGAATACATTGCACGAAACAACACACTGCTGTGCCCAGTATTATCACCCCCACAATCACCTTGAGTGTCGTCTGAAGCCAACCCCATGGGAACCACGACCACAACGAATCCCACCACCCCCATGAAGCATCCTCCTTGATGTTCTTGACCAGGGTGTGGAGGTCCGTGAGCTGGCTCTGTACCTTGCATGTGTTGTCTGTAAGATTAAAGCAACACATGTCGTGGACAGACTCGCAGCCCAAATGATGTAACAACAGAAGGTAATCGATAGCTGCTCGATTGTCCAGTATGGCATGGCGAAGCTCTGCCTGCTCCTGGTTGAGCAGCACTATCGCCGAGAAGGTGTGGTTAATGGCTTTTGCTAGCCCGCAAGCCAATTGACCAATTCTCCGAGCGTTGCCTATGGCTAAACCTGGCACACTGAATATACTGACTGCTGCCTGGTTTTTCAGAACCGTGGGTCTGAATCCAGACTGCTTTCTGTAGCAAGGCAAGATAATGAGATGTGTCATTGATCTCTTACTGTGACCTAAGGTGATTCTAAGCTATTTCTGCAACTTCTGGCGTTGTGCAAATGTCTTTCTAGCACCTATGGGGAGGTGTGAAAATAACTTACAATGGCTGGAGATTGCTGGCTACCGGGTGCTCAATCTTTCCAAGCAATGGGCCAGTGCAAACATGGGCCAGTCTGGCTTCCCTTGGTGGAAGCTGGCCGTTATTAACAATACACGACCCTACGTATACAGAAATTCAAGTGTCCCTTGCAAATCCCAACTGGAGCATTGTACAAGGCATGAATAAATAAAGAGCAACTACAGATAATAGCAATAGAAAACATTCAGCTGCTTCTCGAAGATGAGGCTTCCCTTCTTGGTGGGGTTTCATGTGTAACTTGAGCTTGGAAAAGTCTTGTTTTGTGGAAAAGCATGGTCCTTAAGTGGTACTGAGTATGCAAAATGTTCATAGAAATGTCTTTGGAGATGTAAGTCATAAAGGAAGACAGACAGCTGATGACATCCAAGGCAGTGACTGGTGCCATCCTTTGCAATAGCTGAACTTGGCATCCGGGTCTGATTCTGGCCTCTGGGACCTGCATGGGGAAGAGACTTGTTTGGGAGATAAAAATTCTGAAAGAGTTAGTTAGTTTTTGCACTTATAGGATAGCAATTGCTGTGCAACTATGGGATGTTGTTCCCCCCTTTCTGATTGTTTGTCAATGTAGGACTTAAGCGTCCGATAGACCCGTTCCACAATCGCTTGCCCCTGCGGATTGTACGGAACGCCAAAGGTGTGCTTAATATCCCAGGTGGCCCCCAGCTATAAGCTGGGGCGTCATCGGACTTCATGTGCCGAGGTTCGCCCATGGCCGTGGGAAAGGAGATGCTGCTCCACATGGGGAGCCGTTTCTCCCTTCTGTGCTGTTGCCCAAACAAACTGTGGGAAGGTATTAATGCAAACGTGAATGTACTGCCATTTGCCAAAATGTGGGGCATGTGTGACGTCCATTTGCCACACCTGGATGGCCTCTGTCCCTCGTGGGTTGACCCCCCACAAGCCCCCCCCAGTGCCCCTGCACGATGCAGACAGGAACGGACTATGCCTTGGGCTTGGGAAAGTGGCAGGTTGAACTGCCTTGCAAGTGCTTTGGCATTCTGATGAAAGAATGCATGACTCTGAATTGGAGTTGTGAGGAACAAACTCAGCAAGTTTTTGTCCATCGCAGGAGTGATGTATGCTCCCGGTAGACTGTGAAGCAAATGCCTAAGATACTGGCTGTCAGTAATTATGTTGAAGCGTTCTTTGGCAAAGGTGCGCAAAGCGAGGTTCATGTCTGCCAACTCTGCCCGCTTGCGGAAGAGTCAGGAGCGCGCGCCAAGCTTGGTCCTCTTGCCAAGTAAGAACCTAATATGTGCGACCCCCATAAGTGAAAACTGTCCCAGCCCCCCGAAGGGGAACCAGTGACATTAATTCACACAAGGTGACTATCTGCGTTTGAAGCGAGACGAGTCTGGGGTCTTATGGCAAACCTTGGTGCATGACGTGCCAGGCTTCCCTTGGGTAAATTTCTCATGAAGGCCCCCCTGCGCACATCCGCCCATGGCGTGCGTGCACACTTTTACTGGAGCTATTCTTGTGCTCCTGTGAGAAGGGTGCCAGATGCTGGCTTAGCCTTTTGCCTGTGCTTAGACTAGCAGCAAAAAAAGGAAGGGGTGGCCTGAAAATGCCTGTATCTGATTGAAAGTGTGACCTGACTGCATTCTTAAAATGGTCCTAGGCCGTCCTGGCTAATGAGTGGCACTCTGCACATTCTAAGGAGCTCAGGGACTAATCCTTCCTCTGTGCTCTGGAGTTTGAGAAATGTGTCTGCTCATTAGAGAGGGTGCTGAGGGCCAGGTGCCATACTTAAAGTGACCGACTAAGACTTATTAAAAACAAGCCAACTATGATGTGCCAGCTGTAAGGAAATAATACACAAAAATGAGAAGACACACAAGTTAAACATTTCCAGCAGGAAGTTCCACTGGTGAAAGGAGGAAAGACAAGTCAGAAGTTAGCACAATGAGAATGCAACAACTCTTATCATGACAAAATCAGATTAGGTCAGATAATTAAGACCACTGGCTGGGATCCTTCTTTTAAGGGATCCCTACCAGTAATTAACTCAGGAGCCTGTGAAAGGAAGCAATTTAAGACTGTAGAAAGAAACCAATTGGTTACTTTTAAGGCCTGGAGAGGAGTTTTGTTCCTGTAAAAAGGTAACAATTAAGCATTTTCTGAATATACAGAGCGCAAGAATGTTATGTGCTTTTTCCTGTGAAAGGGGTACAATGAATGAGTTACTTTACACAGATTAAGGTCAAAATACCAGAACAATATCTTTCTTAAGAGAATGAAGGAGAGTTAGAACAATTCTCAACCCGCGGCCAGATGTGGGTAAGTGGGCCAGATGCGGCCCACGTTGCTCTACCACTACCTCCACCAAGCCAAGAAGGGCTGTGTGGCGAAGGAAGGGCAGGATGACTGTCCGGACCCCCAGAGCTGCCTGAGGCTCCGGAACTTGGCCCCTGACTTTAAAAGGTTGAGAACCGAAGTTCTCCTTCGTATAGTTTGTGAATCCCCACTATTGGGTTATTCGCCTGTGCAGAACGCCGATCGGAGGCTTAAAAAGCTATTGGTCAAAAGTTTTGGCGGTAAGACCGCCCACCATACCGCCCACCCTGAGGCGCCCGTGCGCCATTTTACCTCAGTTCTCTTCTTTCCGCTGTATCAGCAGGACGATCGTTGAGAGCTTCTCAATTTTTCTCGCCCTTCTGAGGGAAAGTCTTTGGCAATTTCCAACAATTTTTGCGGCGATCTTGTCCTTCGGGCAGGATTGCCACCCCGGCGCTGTTTCTTCCTTCTGGTGGACTCAGTTGCGTACTCGCTCCGGTCACTGTTTCCCCCCTCAAGGGGGTGGCGGCTGGCCTGCCCTTCAGGGTGCTCGCCTTCCCGAACCTTCCGTTGGAAGAGTTTTTTCTTTGATGGCTGCTGCCTTCAAGCAGTGTTCTGCTTGCCTCAAGAAGTTCCCTGCTTCCGACGGGCATAGCCTTTGCCTTTTCTGTCTGGGGGAGTCTCACCAGAGCCAGTCCTGCCTGCACTGCGAGAACTTTACCCGCCTTGCAGTGCAGAACCGGAGCAACCGGCTCAAAGCCCACCTGATGGAGATCGCTCTGGCTCCCGCCGCGGCTGCCTCTACCTCTGCTGGTGCCTCTCAGCCTCCTCCGCTTCCTGCTTCTTCTTCCACTCTCTCCATCAGGAAGAAGAAGAAGAAGGATAAGAACGTGGAGAAGAAAAAGAAGCACGGGCCGGAAAAGAGGCGTTCGCTCCCGCCTACACCTCGCCCTCCCATCTCTCCGGGGCCTTCGCCTCCGTTCTCGGTTGCAAGATGTCCTTCGCCGGGGTCTTCGATCTGGGGAGGACGGTCCTCCTCGGGATCGCCTGAAAAAGGTCGCAGGGCTGGGGCTCCAGCTCGCCCATTGCAGGTTCTCCCGTCTCCTCCTCGGGGGAGGGGCCATTCACCCACGAGACAGGCTTCCATCTCCCCAAGGCCTAGGACTCCGACTATCGATGAAATGGAAGTCACCATGCCAGCCACCGTTTCGTCTCCGGTCCTCCCAACCACCGTTTCGTTGGCCACCGTTTCGTCCCAACCATCGGCGGTGGATACATCCCAGATGGAGTTCTTCAAGGGGATGTTCGAGGCCATGGCAAAGTCGTTTGCCCAGCAGTTCAAGGCCTTCATGCCTGCGGCCTCTGCGGCTCCGGTGCCGACCACCGCAAGCCCCAGGGATGTTGGTCCTACTGTGGCCCCACCGACCTCACGAGGGTCGAGTGTCCGCTCCGCTGGCCCACCCATATCGTCTTGGTGTGGTCCAGATGTCGATGCGGTGGACTCCCATCCCGTCGACCCGCCCAGGCCGTACTGGCGCGGTCCCGACGTGGATACCAGGGTTCCTCCCTCGTCCTCCGATGATTCCAGCGCGTCTTCGGAGGAGGACGAGGGAGACGTCGACGCCGACAAAACCCCGGACCAAGCCATCGGTGCGGTTGACCCACCGCGTGGTGAGGATCAACGCTCGCTTACGGCAATGCTAACACGCTTGGGGACCGCCCTAAATCTGAAGGTGGACCAGCCACCACTGGAGGGCAAGGACCAAATGACCGCGAAGCTGGACAGACGAGCGATTCGGCCGGTCCACATTACCATGCTTCCGTCCATGTTGACATCAGCTAAGGCGACATAGAAGAAGCCAGTATCATCGCACTCCGTTTCGTCCAGGCTCGACGGCATGTACAGAGTCCTGGACGAGAACGTTGAGTTCCTCCAAGCACACCCCTTGCCGAACTCGTTGGTGGTCAAGGCCTTCCAGCACAGGACAGCCACCAGCGGTTTTCCGGTACCTTCGACTCCGGAAATGAAGAAGCTGGACGCGGTGGGCCGAAAGTTATACGCCACCGGTTCCCTCTTCCTCCGAGCCGCCAATTACTCGGCTGCCATGGGCCTCTATCAGTCCCACCTTTGGGAGCAGGTAAAGGTCGTGGCTGCTACACTGCCCGCCGAAGCCCAGAAGCGGATCGACACGCTGGCATCCGAAGGGGACTTTCTGTCGGAGCAGCAGATGAGAACGGCCAGGCACATCAATGATTACGTGGCAAAGGACATGGCTTCCGCTATTCTGCTCCGTCATCATGCCTGGCTCAGGGGCACCTCTCTCTCGATGATGCTATGAAAAAGCTCATCGAGGAGTTCCCGTTCGACGGACAGGGCCTATTCGGGCAGGACACCGATAAGGTCCTGAACGAAATGCGCCAAATGAACTCTACGGCCAAGTTCCTCGGACTTACCATGCCGGCGCCGCCTGCCAGGCCGAGATTCCAACCTTTCACGCGCCGATACCAGGGCAACCCGCAGCAACAAGGTGGCGCTTCGGAACAGCCCAGGTCTGGCTCCTACAAGCAACGGCGCCAGCACAAATCCCGTTACCAGCCTTATGGGCAGGGCAAGCGTTCCAACGCGAAGTCCAAGTCCCGTGATTGAAGCTGCCATGGCCGAGTCTCTCTCGCTCCATATCCCGTACCTTCCCCTCCGGAATTTCCTCCAGGTATGGTCAGGCATCACGGACGACCAGTGGGTCTTAAAGATCTTGTCCTCTGGCTACGCTATCGAGTTCGTGCGGGTGCCTCGGGTAGGAAGACATCGTTTCACCACCTCGTCCCCCGATTTGGAAGAAGAAATGTCAACTCTTCTGTCCAAGGGAGCCATCGAGCGGGTGGCGCCGCCCGACTGGGACAACGGCTTCTACTCGAGGTACTTCGTGGTTCAGAAGAAGGATGGAGGACTTCACCCAATTCTGGACCTACGTCGCCTCAACAAGTGCATCCACACCAGGAAGTTCCAGATGGTGACCCTGCAGACCGTCCTCCCCCTCATCAACAAAGGGGACAGGTTCACAGTCATAGACCTCAAGGATGCTTTCTTCCATGTCTCCATCCTCGAGGAACACCGACGGTTCCTCCGATTCCGCATCGGCGATTCCGTGTACCAGTACCGGTGTCTACCGTTTGGTCTGGCCACAGCACCACGAGTCTTCACCAAGTGCATGGCTCCAGTGGCTGCCTTCCTTCGTCAGCGGGGAATCAGGGTCTTCCCGTACATCGACGACTGGCTGATTGTATCCCCCACCAGCTCGTCGGCCATTCGGGACACACAATTCACGGTCCACCTCATGGAGAGTCTCGGCCTCAGGATCAACTTCAACAAATCGAAGTTGATTCCCTCTCAACGCGTCGAGTACATTGGAGCGGTACTCGACTCGCTTACTACCAGAGCCTTCGCCCCCCAGAAATGCTTGCAGGACATTGCGCAAGGGGTGAGCGACTTTCGCACCAAACCGTTCATCCGGGCGAAAAAGGCTCAAAGACTTCTAGGCCTCATGGCCTCAACGACGTCAGTAATCCCTCACGCCAAGTTGAAGTTCCGGTCCCTGCAGTCGTGGCTCCTTCACGAATTTGACTCGCTCCAGGAGAGCCAGTCCAAACGGTTGACCCCATCTCCGGAGCTGATGGACCAGCTGCTGTGGTGGACGGCACCACTCAACGTGGCCACGGGGAAGAGCTTTTACCCCCCGCAACCCTCATTGCAGGTATTGACCGATGCAAGCAACCTCGGCTGGGGGGCTGCCTGCGGGACTCTCACGGTCAACAACGCTTGGTCACCTCACGAGCTGGTGCACCATATCAACTACTTGGAACTTCTGGCTGTTTGGAAGGCCCTACGTTCCTTCGAGACCCTAGTCACCGGCAAGGTAGTTCAGGTAGCCTCGGACAATACCACGGTGGTGGCGTACCTGAACAAGCAGGGAGGAACGCGGTCCACCACCCTTCTGTACCTTGCTGTGCAACTGTGGGAATGGTGCCTGGAAAGACACATTTTCCCAATCGGCGTGCACATTCAGGGCAAACTGAATGTCTTGGCCGACCATCTCAGCCGTCTCACCTCGACGACCCACGAATGGGAACTGAACGACGAGGTATTTCAGTCGCTTTGCGAGGCCTGGGGGACGCCGAGCATTGACCTCTTTGCATCGGAGTCCAACAAGAAATGCCACAGGTACTGCTCCAGGGCAGGCATTGGACTGAACTCCGAGGGCGATGCCTTCATGAAACGGTGGGATCAGGACTATCTCTATGCCTTTCCTCCGTTTCCTCTAGTCCAGAAGGTTCTCACCAGGATGTACCAACACAGGACCAGCGCAATTCTTGTGGCCCCAGCATGGCCTCGCCAGCCCTGGTTTCTGCTACTGTTACGCATGTCATCACAGTATCGCACACTGCTGGAATCACCGACACTTCTCCAAATGGAGCACGGCCAACTTCACCATTCGGATCTGCCCAGCCTCCACCTCACCGCGTGGAGGATAACCCCAGACTGTCCAGAATCCTGGAACTAGCACGGCGCCCTTCCACTAGGAAGTCTTACGCTTCCAAATACAGACGCTTTTGTGCTTTTCTGGCATCCCAGCAGACATCCCCACCACAGGTGGGACTGCAGGACATTTTGACCTACCTCCTCCATCTGGCGGAGTCTGGCCTTAGCATCACCTCCATCCGAGTCCACCTCGCAGCGGTGGTGGCTCACTCTCCGGCTGGTTCGCCCGCTTCTGGTGCCTTTCGCGACCAAACGGTAAAGCGTTTCCTCAAGGGACTGCGGAACGCCTTCCCGCCAGTCAGGACTCCTACGGCACAATGGTCACTGTCTGCCGTTCTCAACGCGCTCACCAGGACTCCTTTCGAGCCCATGGCTACCGCGGATACTCGTCTCCTCACGTGGAAGACGGCGTTTCTGGTGGCTATCACGTCTGCTCGACGAGCTGGTGAACTGGTTGCTCTGCGGGCAGACGCACCGTTTCTCCAGTTTTTCAATGACCGCGTGGTGCTCCAAGCGGATATCACCTTCCTTCCCAAGGTGGTCTCCCAGTTCCATATGGCACAGTTCCATATCTCCTTGCCAACCTTCTTCCAGAACCCCACCAACACCCAAGAACGGACTTGGCACACGCTGGATGTGAAACGAGCTTTATTGTTTTACACCAGCAGGACAAGGGAGTTCAAGAAGTCGCAATGCCTTTTTGTGGCTTATGGAGGAAAGTCCAAGGGTGAACCCATCTCTGCCCAGAGGTTCTCCAAATGGATCACGTCTACCATCTACCTGGCCTACGAGTCGGCCTCGCTGCCACCTCCACCGCATGTCAGGGCGCATTCTACCAGGGCGGTTGCCACATCCACTGCTTTTCTGGAGGGCACACCGCTTGAGGACATATGTAAGGCTGCCACCTGGTCAAGACCTTCCACATTTGTCCAGCACTATAGGGTGGACACCAGAGCCACTGCAGACGCCAGACTTGGTCGTGTCGTCCTCACCAGGGGGCTCTGGACTCAACGCCCTTGACAGATCAATCTACTGGACCTTCATACTCATCGTGGGATCATCTCATCCGACTGCCCACCGACCAAGTGAGTGTGAGCTTGCTAATCTCCCAATAGTGGGGATTCACAAACTATACGAAGGAGAAAGTTCGGTTTCACTTACCAGTGATAACTTTCGTTCTTCGAGTATATAGTTTGTGAATACACACTACCTACCCTGCCTCCCCTCTTGAGCTGCACGGATGAGATCGATTGGTTTATCCTGTGCTTGGCTTAAGTATGGAACTGAGGTAAAATGGCGAGCGGGCGCCTCAGGGTGGGCGGTCTTACTGCCAAAACTTTTGACCAATAGCTTTTTAAGCCTCCGATCGGCATTCTGCACAGGCGCATAACCCAATAGTGTGTATTCACAAACTATATACTCGAAGAACGAAAGTTATCACTGGTAAGTGAAACCGAACTTTACAGGATGATAACACAGTACACACATGAAGACAATGCAATTCTCTCATTCCTAGTGAGATACGTGACTTAAAGACGCTAAGGGACATTCAAAAACCTTAAAACACAGAGATGGGGGTTTGAGGAACACAGACATAGGGAGGGGCCCCATAGTTTATGATATAGTGAGGAAAACTCATAGAAGTGATTTTTGTTTTCAGATCGCGCTTCTGAAAAGAAAAATCTGTTTTCCTGAGTGGCACTGCTCTGCGCCTGAGTGTGGCAATGGGTCTGCTCTGGAGCCCTGCGTGGCCAGGGGCCGTGCAGATTTCCGTGAACAGTGGGCGCTGAGCAGCCCTGCCTGAACGTGTGTCGGCCTTCAGATAGGCTGAACACAGCAGTTGGCACTAGCTAATTGTGCCACTGGCAATTTCCCCGTGAATGGATCTTCCTCACCCATGCGCTGAATGGAGTTCTTAATTGGCAGGGAACTTGTAACTGTCAGAGAAGCGCCAGGGCTTCTCATGACATGAATTCCTTCAGTGACGTCTGCAGCTGTCACTGAGGGAATGCTCCCTACACTGCCCTGCTTAAGCTGAAATGACGGGTAGAGACTCATTGGGGTTGATGGTTCTGACTGCGCTGGGGGTTTCTGGGTCTCTATCCGGACTGGGTCTACCTCTGCTAAGAGTTTCCTACGTTTGCTCCATGTGCGAGTTACGCTATCTGAAGCTCTCGGGGGTTGCTGAATGCAGACTCCTATCTGATCCCAGAGCTGAAGGGATAACGTACCTACTTCTGGGTAAAGCAGGCAGTGTTCCCTCAAGAACACCAAAAGCCGCGCTAGTTCTCCGCTGTGAAAGCCTATCTGATATACCCTGGCCAGGGTTTTGAATTCATCCTCATGAATTCTTTGACTAGCGGACGGACGTTGCTGCTGAGGACAAGTCCCCATATTACCTGCCGGTCCTTTGAAGTCTCCTTCTCAGGATGAGTCGACGTGTCTGAAGTTCAGGCAATAGGTTTTGCGTGACGAATCTCTGGGTAGAGCTCGGAGCGTGGGCTGCTGCCACGGGCCCTCGGTGGCCTCTGCGCTGTCAGGGGTTCACAGCTGACCCTGAGCAGAACGCGTTTTTCCGTGCTGCAAGCCGCCGCGATAGCCGGAGCAAGCTGTAGGATGCCTCTCTGAGATGCCTCGCCGCGTAGCTGTCTTCCCAATCGGATGGCTTTCCGACCGGGCTGCCACGCTGTCCTTCGGGGTGATCGGACACGGTTCTAGCGTAGAACGGGACCGCGTTGATCGCTTACTCACGAGTAGAATCACGTCGCGGGTCACCAGATGTTGGATTGGGGCCGTGAAGCGGCCCTTGAGGTCCTGGAGGAGACTGGTCAAGTAATGACACGAGACAAGATGGAGCGAAGACCAGTGGTTTATTGAGGGAAAATCATCATCATATATAGGAATTCAAGGCAGCGTGTGATAGAATCGTCATCTGACAGAAAATCACATCACCCATTTACCCGGGTTAATTGGAAACCTCTCTTGGGGAAGTTAATTAACTAAGGCAAATACTGACAGGGGAAATCCAGTGTTCATGGCTTGCACAAGAGTAAACATGGCTACTATTTGTGCTAAGGCTTGGGCTAATCTGCAAGTGTGGAATTACCTAATTCCTAACTGGCGTTCGCTATTCAACCTCCTCCTGCCGAACTGCCTGCCAGGTCAGATATGGGTGAATCAATCTTATGACTATTAATCCGGACCCCAATTTCTGTACTCGCAGAGGTAAGTGGCCAGGGGTCTGCCTCACCCGGTGTAACCTCTGTCAGGGACAGTTATACCAATCGTGCTCGCGGATACCACGGTAGATAAAAATCAATTAAATTTTTTAAAATCAGATTTTGAATATTTAAACTGCATTTTTTAAAAAATCAGGTTTGTTTATTTACATTGGACTTTTTGAGGAAAAAATCTATGTAAGTGTGCATCTTGACTGTTAAAAGAATCAGCATTCTAATAGGACTTTTTTAAAAAAAATAATAATCATGTGACAGTCACATGGTATTTGTCCCAGTGTCTATGTCCTTTGAAGAACCTTGCTCAAATGTATATTTTTAAAACAATGCAGCTGATCCTGTAAAGCAGGGGTTCTCAGCTTATGGCCCATGGGCCAAACCTGGCCCATGGCACCATCACCCCCAGAAGCAGAAGCAGATGCATTTACAACAGCCATAAATGTGCCCGCAGCTGTCATAAACATATTTATGACAACCACAGGTGTATTTTATGGCAGCATTTACAGTGGGAGAAACCACCAGTCCAGCCTGCTCAGCTGTCTGAGGGGGCGTGGTCTGGCCTGCAGCTTGAAAAGGTTGAGTATAGGATATATCAACGATATTACTCATTGTATTCACTGCCACTCAGTAGCACCCCCCCAAAAAATTGCTTGTTTAGTAAACAAATTCCATCAATCTATTAATATTCTTTATAAAAGCTGCTGCACCAAAATGACAGTAACGTCTGTGTGTGTGTGTGTGTGTGTGTACAATATTTCAACAGTAATCTTCATCAGAAGAAGAGATACTCCTTATCAAAATACAAAGAAGATTAAGAGCGTTCCATAGCCTCTTGTTGTTAGTTCATATTGGGCTAGAATGTTCTAGCCCGGATGGATATCTAGAATATTTTTTACTCCTTGTGTTTTTCTGCACCCCAGAATTGTTGTCTTTATCATGATTGAACTTTATGGACTCTTAAGACTTTACTAGTGCTTCAGCAAGTTTTACTGCTTTAAGAATTTTTTTTTTGGTGAATTAACAATTTTTTGTTCATGAATTTGGAGGACGTTCTGGTTTTTTAATACACTTTATAGTTTCCATTTTGTTGCCTGGTGTCATATTATTTATTTATTTATTTATTATTACTTGGATTTTTCTTTTGAATTCTTGGGTGGTTTTCTACTTTACATTTACTACCCGCCCTGCCATCGCTCTTTTCTGACACAGTGGCTGTGGCAGGAGCCCTGGTGTGGCGGAGTTTCTTTCCCCTTATGCTGCCTGGTGGCATGGACTTGGCTGTTGGGGCAGGGGGCCGGACATCATCCCCTGGCCAGCCTAGGCCTTGGGCTCTATTGTGGTCGACTTGTTTAACTTTTTAGATAAATGACTTTTTAAAATGTTTTATGATTATAGTTGATTTGTGATGTTTTGACTTATGTGATTTCCTTAATACTGTGGTTTATTTCTATTATTGTATGCTATTTGTATCTTATTTTATTGTATTGCGATATATGTATAGTGTATTGGATGTGGTATTGTTGTGAGCTGTCCGGAGTCATGGTGTCGAGTGGGTGACATACAAGTCCAAATATAATAATAATATTATAAAAATAATTATAATCCAAAGGCTATTCAGTATGGCTCAAGAAATCTTTTGTAGACCCATAGCAGAACAGAATGACTATACATGAGATGCATACCATGGTGGTCTCAGGCTTTGTGGCAGAAATGTGCTGGAACACCTTCTTTTACATGGTAAGTTAATTCTCCAAGGAGGGGAGCAGCAAACAAGAGGAAGGATCTTCTGGGGAAGATGGTGAATTACATGTGGCCACTTCGATCGTGCCTGAATGAACCTATTCAATATGAAATATGAATTAATTTTTAGTTATGTAGCATGAGACTGTATATTCATGCTATGTTTTTGTTTAGTAAACAAATTCCATCAATCTATTCATAACATCATGCTCTTCCAGAGATTTCTGTTAGGCAGTTTTTCTATTTGGAACATAGGTGCTTGTTTTTAAAGGTCTCAAAGCTAGGAACTGTGTCTACAGAGATCATATCCCTCTTGTTCACAATGAAAACATAAAAAGCACATACTGTACAAGTTTAGAAAAAGACCTTAATCCCACTATTCCTTTGAAAAGGCTAAGCAACAAACATGGAAGCTTCAGCAAATCTAACCACATCCTCCACCATCTATTCAGTGTACTGTGTGTGGTTGCATGTTCCATGCCAGGATCAGTTTGTGGAGTCATCAGAGACACATCCACCAGCTGAGAAAATGACCTCCAAGAAAAATGTGTGCTCGGATATGTGTGGCAGCCGCCATTATCTCTTAAGTGCAAATTGTGTGTGTGTGTGTGTGTGTGTGTGTGTGTGTGTGTGTGTGTGTGTGTGTGTGTGTGTGTATGTGTGTGTGTGTGTGTGTGTGTGTGTGTGTGTGTGAGAGAGAGAGAGAGAGAGAGAGAGAGAGAGAGTGTTAGTAGAAGAAGATTGCTGGGAGTGGGATAGATCTGCACAAGAAACTAAATATGTAGAGAAGGGGCCATCAATAAAAATAAAAGTGTAACCTTCTGAGCAAAATACTCCACATGTCTTTATATCATTTCATGTGCAACCAACTTTATTATAATTTTCCCTGGAAGGAAAAAAACCTATAATCCAGCAGGTGATAAAAGAGAATCAGTTTGGGAATATTTTAATGAAGTTCCTCTACCAATTCAAACTCTGCAATGCAATGCCTAGTGGCCCAAATGAAACAATGTGATGCAGGGCTGTAGCCAGGGGTTGGCCAGGGCTGGCTTTGTCCATCCTGAGTTAGCCGTTTGCCCACCGTCAAACTCCCAGCTGCTTATATATGTCACACACACACACGCACACACACATGTGCGCACGCGTGCACACACACACCTGTAATTTTGATGCAGCTTTTATAAAGATTTTAAACAAGCCATTTTGGGGGGAGGGGGCGGTACTGAGTGGCAGTGAATACAATGAGTAATACTCAATAAGCAAAAAATTATAAATAATAAAATAACAGCTAGTATAGATATTTTGCTTCAGGGAAATCCATCATCAACATAAAGGATTCTGGAAACTATCCACCTTCAATATCATCCTCCTTTTGCTCTACAGTTCTAGAGTTGTCTTGTTGGATTGGGGCCACGAAGCGGCTGTTGGGTCCTGGAGGAGACTGGTTAAGGAGAAGACGCGAGACAAGATGGAGCGAAGACCAGTGATTTATTGAGGGAAAATCATCATCATATATAGGAATGCAAGGCGGCGTGTGATAGAATCGTCATCTGACAGAAAATCACATCGCATGTTTACACGGGTTAATTGGGAACCTCTCCCGGGGAAGTTAATTAACTAAATTAAACACTGGCAGGGGAACTCCATTGTTCCAAGCTTGCCCAAGAGTAAACATGGCCGATGTTGACGTTACGGCTTGGGGTAATCTGCAGGTGCGATATTACCTATTACCTAACTGACTAGTTAGACATTCAATTTCCTCCTGCTCGGACTGTTTGTCAGGTCAGATATGGGTGAATCAATCTATGACTATTAATCCGCTCCCCAATTTCTGTCCCCTCGGAGCCCAAGGCTCAGAGTGATCTCACAAGTCATGGCCTCTGTCAGGGACAGTATGCCAATTGTGCTCGCAGATCCAACACTCCCCCTTTATTTGTTTGATTGGACCAGACAGATGGCCCGGCGTAGGAGAGGCATCAGCTGGCGTGGGGTGATGACATTCTGGGGTTCCTTCCATGGGGGACATCTCGACATCAGTGAGGGAATACATTGCACGAAACAACACACTGCTGTGCCCAGTATTACCACCCCCACAATCACCTTGAGTGTCGTCTGTAGCCAACCCCATGGGAACCACAACCATAACGAATCCCAACACCCCCACGTAGCATCCTCCTTGATGGTTTTAACCAAGGTGTGGAGGTCCATGAGCTGACTCTGTACCTTATGCGTGTTGTCTGTGAGATTAAAGCAACACATGCCGTGGACAGACTCGCAACCCAAATGATGTAACAACAGGAGGTAATTGATAGCTGCTCGATTATCTAGTATGGCATGGTGAAGCTCTGTCTGCTCCTGGTTGAGCAGTGCTATCGCTGAGGAGGTGTGGTTGATGGCTTTTGCCAGAGCGCAAGCCAATTGACCAATTCTCCGAGCATTGCCGACGGCTAAGCCTGGCACGCCAAGTATGCTGACTGCCAACGAGACGTACTCAGCTTTACTCAAGACCCTAATGTTGCTATCACATGAGCTGTCTAACTGGGTGGCATGAGCGTGCCATATGTGGGAAGGGACATTCGTGCTTGGGGCAACCATATCCCTAGTGGGGAGCAACAATGTCAAGCGACTGATACAACATGTGGAATCTGATACATTTGTGGGAATGTAATTCCAAGTATACTGATTGCATGTAAAGAACCATCCTGAAGGCAAGATTACATGAACATACATTGAGCTAATTGTCTCTGGGTTATCACAAGTCCAGTTGCCGCTGCCGGGGTCGAGGCAATGGCGCTGAGGCCCGCCGGCCGTGGAGCAGCCGACCATTTGCGCACAAGTAGAGTTCGGGCTGACCGCCACTCGAGGAGTGTAGAGAGTGGCTGCATCAGCCGGCAAAACTTTGGTGACTTGGGTTCCCCACTGTGCGTACATTGAGAAACCAGTCTTGTAAAATGGACCGAATATCCGCTTCACTAACCAGTCGCCGTTCCTAGTGTGCGTTTCTGGGGAATGACACACCGGGATGAGACATGTGCTCAGGATTGAGGCAGAAGCAGTGGTCTGCCTCAGGCAAAAATCGGACTGGTTGATGAGAGTCGCCAACCTTTTCCAAATGTTGTAATGCATCCGGGCAGAGAGATCTCCGCCTGGCATCAGGTTGTTGGCTTCCAGCGAAGCTGCCTGAGCACCTCTCCCCGCAAGTAGGGAGAGGATCAGGATGATGGTGGCTGCCATGGAATTAGCTGTGATCAGGGAAAAAGCTGCAACCAAGATGTTCTCCGGTGTCGGTTCCTTGTCCTCGTGCCGGATGGCGTCCACCACCTCTTGACAAAGGGTTTTGGCCATCCCCCAGGTGATCTTCGGCGCTGTCATCTGCTGTCGCCGCTTCCTCCGCCTGGTTCCCCCGGTCAGGGTGAGGTTCTCCATCTCTGGAATCGGGTTTGGAACGGCCTGAGTCCACGCCATGTGGCTCCAAGTGGGGTTTGACGCACCGGGCTGGAATCCAGATGACACCTGTAGGAGACATAATTGCAGCATACCCTCTTCCCCAGGTTACGAGTGGCGCTGGGCCCCTCCAGGAAGGATCCGGTGGCACTCGGTAATGCACCATCGGCCGTGGGAGAGCTTCCGAGCGGCGGAAGTGCTTCTCTTGCGGCGTGCAATCCGAAAAAAATTAAGGTGATTGTACGTGAACAACACCTTGTTCAGACAATGCTGTGCCTGACCCTGAGATTTGGGGAGGGCAGGTGGCTCCCCCTTTCTGTTTGTTTGTCAATGTAGGACTTGAGTGTCCGATTGACCCGTTCCACAATCTCTTGCCCCTGCGGATTGTACGGAACGCCAAAGGTGTGTTTAATGTCCCAGGTGGCCATGAAGTCGGCCAGTTGCCTGGAGCTGTAGGCCAGGCCATTATCGGTTTTTACGTGCTGTGGTTTGCCCATTGCTGCAAAACAAGAAAGGAGATGCTGCTCCACATGGGAAGCCGTCTCTCCCTTCTGTGCCGTTGCTCAAATGAATTGTGAAAAGGTATCAATGCAGACATGCATGTACTGCCATCTGCCAAACTGCAGGACATGTGTGACATCCATTTGCCACACCTGATTGGCCTCTGTCCCTCATGGGTTGACCCCACACGAGGCCCCCCCCATCGCCCCTGCGCAATGCTGACAGGAACGGAGTATGCCTTGGGCTTGAGAAAGTGGCAGGTTAAACTGCCTTGCGAGCGCTTTGGCATTCTGGTGAAAGAATGCATGGCTTTGAATCAGAGTTGTGAAGACTCCCAAAACTGACCGTTGCTGAATTTCCTTTGCGGCTGCATCCGCTCTGCTATTGCCCGTGGAAATCGGACCAGGCAGGTCCTGGTGACTTCTGATGTGGGCGATATAGAGCGCTTTGGTGCGGTTCCGCAAGTGAAATTGAGCTGTGAGAAACAGACTCAGCAAATTTTGGTCTATCGCGGGAGTGATGTACGCTCCCGGTAGACTGTGAAGCAAATTCCTAACATACTAGCTGTCAGTTATGAGGTTGAGGCGTTCTTTGGCAAGGGTGCGCAAAGCGAGGTTCACCGCTGCCAACTCTGCCCGCTGCGCGGACTTCTGTGGAAGAGTTAGAAGCGTGCGCCAAGCTTGGCCCTTTTGCCAAGTTAAAACACCATATGTACAACCCCCATGCATGAAAACTGTTCTGGCCCCCTGAAGTGGAACCAGCGACATTAATTCATACAAACTGACTGTCTGCATTTGAAGCGAGATGAGTCTGGGGTCTTTCGGCAAGTGGTATGCCAAGCACCCAGTGAATCCCTCCAAGGCAATTGGAAGCGAGTCACCGAGCTCATCAGCTGCTGAACTTGCTCTTTTGTGAATGGGACCACGATTTTTGCTTAATTGTGCCCCGAGATGTCCCTTGCTCTCAGCCTTCCTCGGTAGATCACCGCGGAGACCAGTTCCTGCGGGGGAATGATGTTTCGGGAAGAGGTGTTTGGTAAGTACACCCATTCCACGATACTCGCCCCTCGCTCGGAGTCCACTCCTAGGGCTCCAGTGAACATGGATCCGGTCCGAACGATGTATCAGTTCAGGATCGGAGCATATGGCCCCTGAGTAATCCTGTCTACCCATCTCTGGCTGAGAACTTGGTTGACCTTCTCAAGAGTCAAGCGTGCCTCTCGAGGAATTTGTATCTGGTCTGCCGGCTGCTTACCTAACGTTAGCAGTGAGAAGAGCGGTCTCAAAAGATCCGTATCCAATCTGAAGTACGGTCTGGCCCAATTAATGTTTCCTAAAACCTGCTGCAACTCTACCAGAGTGACTGAGTCCTTTAGATTGGTCTGGGGCAAAACTGGTGCTGCGAAAGAACGGAGAAGCCGATGACTCAAGTATGAAAACGGCTCGGTTCTCTTGACTTTCTCTGGGGCAATGAGTAACCCTTTTTCTCCCAGGGTGGCCTGGAGGTCCTTAAACATTTTGCTGCTGAGTTGCGGTGCTGCGACCAAGATGTCATCCATGAAATGACACACTAAAGCTGTGGGGTGAAGGTTTCGGAACTTTGCCAGTGCGTTGTGAACATAAATTTGGCACAGGGTGGGCGAATTCAGCATCCCCTGTGGCAAATATTTCCACACGTAACACTGCGTGGGCTCTCTGTGGTTCACAACTGGCACTGTAAAGGCGAACCTTTCCCTGTCCCTATGGTTTTAGGGGAAGAGTATATAAGCAATCCTTAAGGTCTACGACCAAGATCTCCCAACCCTCGGGGATCATGTTCGAATTCGGAATGCCGCATTGAAGTGGACCCATTGGCTGAATACATTTATTGATCTCTCTGAGATCGTGGAGGAGTCGCCACTTCCCCGACTTTTTCTTGATGACAAAAATGGGCGAATTCCAAGGACTGGTGGACTGCTCTATATGTCCTGCATCTAGCTGTTCCTTTACCAGCTGTTTCAGGGCGACTAATTTCTCCCCTACTACCGGCCATTGTTCCACCCAGACAGGCGTGTTGGTAAGCCATTTAAGTGGCAGAGCCATTACCCGAAGGTAAGAGTGGCACGGTATTGCTGCAGAATGTCTCGCCCCCAGAGGTTGACATGCACGCCCAGAATGTGCGGTCGGATGACCGCTGTGCCGTCAGCCTCAGGGATCGTGACTTCCACCCACTCATGGCTTCTAAATGCTTCTTGGATGCCGCCTACCCCCCACACATC
This sequence comes from Bradypodion ventrale, assembly GCA_035047345.1. NCBI lineage: Eukaryota > Metazoa > Chordata > Lepidosauria > Squamata > Chamaeleonidae > Bradypodion > Bradypodion ventrale. The sequence continues at coordinate 143,808,689 of JAWDJE010000004.1, read as the reverse complement.
AGAGACCAGCTCAATAGCCGACTGCTTCGGCCACTGACTTTGACTGACCATAATGACGTCAGCTCCAGTGTCCAGCAACCCAGTGAACGGTTTTTTATTCAAAAATACCTCTATAACTGGTCGCCGTTTCCATTCTATGTTGGTTTCCACTGTCGCTAAGACCTGGTATCCTTGCACTGCCCCACTTGTGCTCGAGCGGTCTTCCAACCCGGACTCTCAGCCTTCCCTGGCTGTCTGCTGGCGAGTTACAAGGAACCATACTCAGTTGCGCTAACGTGTCTCCCTTGTGAATGGTTTGGGGTAGGTGCGTCCAGAGTTGAACTTGGAGAACACCCGAAAAATTGGAGTCAATGATAAGAATTCCTCGTGCTCCTGCGACACTACGAGGCAAAACTAAGCCTATGAAGCCTTTAGACAGGGGTCCCATGTACTGGGAATCGACCAGATAGACTGTGCCTGGCAAGTCGCATGTGACGTCTGCCTGGCAAGTCAATTCTAGCCCTGTACTGCCTTTGTGGCTGGCCTGCGCCTTCGCAATGTCTGGAATGTGATCGGAATCTAATCTTGCTCTGGCTCTCCCAGAGTGAGGGAGGTCTCTGTTTGGACCAGGGCCAGAGACATGCCCGCTTTCCGGGTTCCCGAATTTGGACAGCTCCTGGCCCAGTGGAAGCCTTTATTGCACCTCGGACACGGGGTGGTTGGAGCCTTGGGACGGCCGGCGTGTTGGCCGCTGCCCTTGGATTGGCATTCCCTAGCGAAATTACTGACCTTGCCACAAGTGTGACATGCTCCTTTGGTCTTGTTCTTGGGCTTCCTACCTCCTTGCACCGCCGCTGCCAACAGACCCATTTTGTAGGAGTCTGTGCCCACATCGGCGCATGCCCTAATCATGTCCGTGAGTGTCAGGTTGGGACGATTGCCCAGTGACTGCAAGATCTTACGGCAGTCGAGATTGGCGTTGTCCTTAGCCAATTTCATCATGAGCTCTTGTTGGGCTTGCTCATTATCGATCTGTCTACTGATCACTTCCTCTAGTCTATTGACAAAGTCCATGTAGGACTCCTGGGCGCCCTGTTTGACTGCTGTGTAATTTTTGGCTGCTTTGCCAGCTGCCAGGTCTTTGAGATAAGCCTTAAAGGCTGTCTCAGCTGCGATGTGGAGAGTGGTGAGTGGCAGGGCAACTTGCGCATCAACGGATTCAAACGGACCTTAACCATATAGCTGGTCAGGGATTACCGCTCCGCCCATCCTGGCGGCCCTTGCCTGCGCTTCGAGACGATACTCGCTGTCCCATAGCAGATACTGGCTGGGGTTGAGCATCATCCGCATGATGGCTTTCCAGTCGTACGGAATGAGTATCATGGTTTCGCACACTTGCTGAAGCGTGCTCCTAGTAAATCGACTCTGAAGTCCTGTCTCTGTGATGGCCTTCCATATAGCCATGAGCAGCTTGTACGGAACTGGTAAATGGACTGCTTGCTGCTGGCCCGTGAGGGCGTCTACCTCTATGCGAACTGGGCACAGCTGCCTAAGCTCAGCTAGATCTTCTGCTGGCAATTCCCCCTTGCTGATTTCTGCCTCAGCCATGCGCTGAACCAAACTCTTGGTAGCTTGGGAACCCGTAGCTATCAGGGAAGCGCCAGCGCTTCCCATTCCATGCATTCCATTGGTGACGTCTGCAGCTGTCACCGAGGGAAAGCTCCCTACACTACCCTGCTTGAGCTGGAATGATGGATAGAGAGCCGCTGGGGCTGATGGCTCTGGCTGTGCTGGGGGTTTCTGGGTCTTCCTCTGCTAAGAGCTTCCTACATTTGCTTCATGTGCCAATTATGCTATCTGGAGCTCTCGGTGCTTGCTGAATGCAGGCTCCTATCCTATCCCAAAGTTGGAGATTAAGCACACCCGCTTCTGGAAAAAGCGGACAATTGCCCCCCAAGTACACTAAGAGTTCCGCTAATTTATCGCTGTGAATGCATGTTTGGTATACCCTGGCCAGGGCCTTGAATTCCATTAAGTGAATTCTCTGGTTAGCGGTCGGACATTGCCTCTGAGGACAAGTCCCCATATTACCTGCCGGTCCTTCGAAGTTTTCCTCCTCGGGTCGATGCGACGCGTCTGAGTTCTAGGTAACAGGTCTCAGCGTGATGAACCTCTGGGATGGAGCTTGGAGCGTGGACTGCTGCCACGGGCCCTCTGTGGCCTCTGCGCTGGAGTCAGGGTTTCATAGCCTGCCCCTGAGCAGAACGCGTTTCCGCGATGCAAGCTGTAGGATGCCTCTTCTGAAGTGCCTCGCCGCGTAGCTGTCACTCAGGCCAAATGGCTTTCCGACTAGATCTGCCGCGCTGTCCTCCAGGACGAGTCGGACACGGTTGTAGTGTAGAACCAGACCGCGTAGATCACTTACTCACGAGTAGAATCACGTCGAGGTCACCAGATGTTGGATTGGGGCCGCGAAGCAGCGGTTGGGTCCCGGAGGAGACTGGTCAAGGAGAAGACGTGAGACAAGATGGAGCGAAGACCAGTGATTTATTGAGGGAAAATCATCATCATATATTAGAATGCAAGGTGGCTTGTGATAGAATCGTCATCTGACAGAAAATCACATCGCATGTTTACATGGGTTAATTGGGAACCTCTCCCGGGGAAGTTAATTAACTAAATTAAACACTGGCAGGGGAACTCCATTGTTCCAAGCTTACCCAAGAGTAAACATGGCCGATGTTGACATTAGGGCTTGGGGTAATCTGCAGGTGCAATATTACCTATTACCTAACTGACTAGTTAGTCATTCAATTTCCTCCTGCTCGGACTGTTTGTCAGGTCAGATATGGGTGAATCAATCTATGACTATTAATCCGCTCCCCAATTTCTGTCCCCTCGGAGCCCAAGGCTCAGAGTGATCTCACAAGTCATGGCCTCTGTCAGGGACAGTATGCCAATTGTGCTCGCGGATCCCACATTGTCTGACCATTATAATGATTCAGTCACATCATATACATTCCACATCCAAAGTATATCACCTAAAAGAAAGAAAAAAGTAACCATTCAAGTACCACCATAGAAAAGTTTGTTATAATAACTAGCAGCTATGAAATACAAAGCTAAATATAAGGTTACAGTGCTCATTTGCTGAGTCTCCTATTCCAGAAATGCTGAACTAATGCTGAAATTGCTAAATACTTCCATAAAATATTTTTTCCAGCAACAGCAGCAGCTCTGAAAAGAATGGGAATAACCAACTAACACTTCCACAAGATGATATATGGATCTCTGCAGTGGACTGTTTTGAGCAGTATATAAAAAACTGGCCTATTCTGATGACAGTTTGTGAACAAAAAAAGAGATAAAATAGATGGCAGTAGCATGATCAAAATCCTTAATGCTGCACTTATGATAAATGTTGAACATATGCTGAGCATCCCGAAAAACATTTCTGAAGCTTTAAACAAAATATAGAAAAATAGGTTTTTTTTATTGCTGATGCTTTTGAAATTTGGAAGGAACAGAATGAGCACTTAAAAACATTGCTACATGCTGGCAGAATTAAATTAGAATAATTTTTTAAAATGAATGAAATAAGCACTGTCTCCAGCTCATTTTCTTGTGTATATTGTCAATATCTGCCACCAATTTCTGACATGAAATTTATTATTGCCAGGGTCAAACCTTAAGTGTTGAGGAAGAGTATCCTGCAATCACCCAACTGCAATGCCAACTATTATAATCTTCAGAGCTATGCGGAACCATTCAAATATATCTTTGCTGATTATGGTTTAAACTGGTAGAACTCATTTAGGTACTTGGATTTAAAGTGTTGAAGTAATGATTTCAATTTTTAACAGCAGTAGCTTCTTCTACTGGCATAGAAAGACTATTCTCTTCCTTTTCACCCATTCATTCTAATTTGAGATTGTTTGGGATCTTATAAAGCAAGAAAACGTGCTGTTCTTTTCTAGACTATGAACAAAAAAGGAGATGAAGATGAATAGTGAGCTACAGAGAACAGTATTTTAAGTTTTTCATGTGAGGACCAGGATAATAATCTAAGTCAGGAGTTCGCAACCTATGGCCCATGGGCCAGACCTGCCCCCCAACACCATTCCACCTGGCCCACGGTGGCGACCCCAGAAGCGGATGCACATGCACAAATGCACCCACACATGTGCAAACTCACCCACTGCCATTGCATCAGGCCTGTGGCACAGTCTGAGGGGGAGTTGTCCGGCCCATGGTGCGGTAAGTTTTAGAACCCCTGGTCTATCTTATTTTTAAGGTATTTTGTTTAACTATATCAGATAATAACATCGATGTTTAAGCAAATACAAGAATACAGACATTATATAGTTTTAGTTAAGTAAAACTATTAAAAATATTATTATTAAGACAATGTTTATTTTTTTCCTTCCAACAAAGTACAGCTGGAACATTGTCCAATATGCATTTTTATACAACTGTAAAATTAATCTGCATACTTAGATTTGCTGCTTAATTAGAAAACTGGGTTACAAATTCATCCCTTTCCTCCTACACCCCTTTCGATTTTGTCTTGACCAGTTTTGCACTTTGAGTCTGTGGCGCAAATTGAGCAAAACACAAAAGAAACCCCCAAATGCTGCATTTATTCATAATTTCTTAACTTCTGTTTAGATTTTCTGAAATCAAGAAGGCTCAAAACTTACAAAAAGTTTTGAATTGCATAATTCTGCCCAACATCAACAGCAATAATGGAGAAGATATCTGCAGTATTAGATAGAAAATAAAGATCACAAAATGATCATAATGCACGCGCGGCAGCCTATAAAAGGGGCAGCAGCAGCAGCGTGCCCCGGCATTTCCCCCCATGAGCAGGCTGGGCCAGGGCGTGTTTGCACTCCTTCTGCCCAGCTGAAGAGGAGATCGGGTGGCTCTTGTAGGGCTGCTTTTGGCTGCCCAATCTCAATCGTCCTGTTCCGTTCCGTTTGGAATGGAGGACCAGCTGGTAGGGGGAGTGGAGATCGGGTGGCTCTTGTAGGGCTGCCTTTAGCTGCCCGATCTCAATCTTCCTGTTCCGTTCTGTTTGGACCAGCTGGTAGGGGGGAGGACCAGCTGGTGATGCAGGAGCAAGCCAATAGTTCTCCTTCGTATAGTTCGTGAATCCACACTCATGGGTTATGCGCCTGCGCAGAACGGCCGATCGGAGGCTTGAAAAGCTATTGGTCAAAAGTTTTGGCGGTAAGACCGCCCACCGTACCGCCCACCCTGAGGTGCCCGCGCGCCATTTTACCTCAGTTCTCTTCTTTCCGCCGTAGCAGCAGGACGATCGTTGAGAGCTTCCTCAATTTTTTCGCCCTTCTGAGGGAAAGTCTTTTGGCTAACTTTGCAATTTTTTCGGCGATCTTGTCCTTCGGGCAGAATCGCCACCCCAGTGCTGTTTCTTCCTTCTGGTGGACTCAGTTACCTACTCGCTTCGGTCAACGTTTCCCCCCTCAAGGGGGTGGCGGCTGGCCAACCCTTCGGGGTACCCGCGTTCCAGAAACTTCCGTTGGAAGAATTTTTTCTTTGATGGCTGCGGCCTTCAAACAGTGTTCGGCTTGCCTGAAAAAGTTTCCGGCCTCCAACGGGCATAGCCTCTGCCTTTTTTGCCTCGGAGAGTCTCACCAGAGCCAGTCTTGCCCTCACTGCAAGAAATTCACCTGTCTGGCGGTGCAGAACCGGAGCTACCGGCTCAAAGCCCATCTGATGGAACTCTCTCTGGCTCCCGTTGCGGCCGCTTCTACCTCGGCTAGTGTCTCTCAGCCTCCTCCGCCTTCGGCTTCTTCTTCCGCTCTCCCCATCAAGAAGAAGAAGAAGAGGGACAAGAACGGAGAGAAGAAAAGGAAACACGGGTCGGAGAAGAGGCGATCGCTCCCGCCTACTCCGCGCACCCCTGTTTCTCCGGGACCTTTGCCACCATACTCGGTCGCGAGATGTCCGTCGCCTGGGTCTTCCATCTGGGGAGGACGGTCCTCCTCAGGATCGCCTGAAAAAGGACGCAGGGCTGGGGCTCCAGCTCGCCCACTTCAGGTTCTCCCGTCGCCGCCTCGTGGGAGGGCCCGTTCGCCGATGAGACAGGCCTCCGTCTCCCCAAGGCCCAGGACTCCAACGCTTGACGACGCGGCAATCACCATGCCGGCCACCGTTTCGTCGCCGATTCTACCAGCCACCGTTTCGTCGCTCCCGACGATGACGGATCCATCCCAGATGGAGCTCCTGAAAGGGATGTTTGAGGTCATGGCTCAGACTTTTGCCAACCAGTTTAAGACCTCCATGTCTGCGGCTCCGGTACCGACCACCGCAAGCCCCAGGGATGCTGGCCCTGCTGTGGCCCCTCCAACCTCCCGAGGGTCGAGTATCCGCTCCGCTGGCCCACCCACATCGTCGCGGGTTGGTCCAGACGTTGATGCGGTGGACTCCCATCCCGCCGGCCCGCCCAGGCCATACTGGCGCGGTCCCGACGTGGATGTAAGAGTTCCTCCCTCATCCTCCGATGACTCCAGCGCCTCTTCGGAGGAAGACGAGGGAGACGTCGACGCCAAGAGGACGCCAGACCAAGCCATCGGCGCGGTTGACCCACCGCGTGGTGAGGATCAAAGCTCGCTTACGGCCATGCTGACGCGCCTGGGGACCGCGCTGAACCTGAAGGTGGACCAGCCGCCACTGGAAGGTGAGGACCAAATGACCGCAAAGCTGGACAGACGTGCGGTATGGCCGGTCCATATCACCATGCTTCCGTCCATGTTGACGTTGGTGAAGGCGACATGGAGGAAGCCAGTGTCAGCACACTCCGTTTCGTCCAGGATCGACGGCATGTATAGAGTCCTGGACGAGAACGTCGAGTTTTTGCAGGCTCACCCCTTGCCAAACTCCCTGGTGGTCAAGGCTTTTCAGCACAGGATGGCCACCAGCGGATTCCCGGTGCCTTCGACCCCGGAAGGGAAGAAGCTGGACGCGGTGGGCCGAAAATTCTACGCCACCGGTTCCCTCTTCCTCCGCGCCGCCAACTACTCGGCTGCCATGGGCCTTTACCAGTCTCACCTCTGGGAGCGAGTGAAGGCCGAAACGGCGACGCTGCCCGCCGACGCCCAGAAACGGATCGACGCGCTGGCATCCGAGGGGGACTTCCTGGCGGAGCAACAAATGCGAACAGCCAGGCATATCAATGAGTATGCGGCGAAGGACATGGCGTCTGCTATCCTGCTCCGTCGTCACGCCTGGCTTAGGGGCACCTCCCTCGATGATGCTATGAAGAAGCTCATCGAGGAGTTCCCCTTCGACGGGCAAGGCCTTTTCGGACAGGACACGGACAAGGTCGTCAATGAGATGCGGCAGACTAACTCCACCGCCAAGTTCCTGGGGCTCACCATGCCGGCTCCGGCTGCCAGACCGAGATTCCAGCCCTTCACGCGGCGGTACCAGGGGAATCCGCAACAACAGGGTGGCCCCGTGGAGCAGCCCAGGTCTGGCTCCTACAAGCAACGGCGCCAGCACAAGCCCCGCTACCAGCCCTACGGGCACGGCAAGCGTTCGGACGCTAAGTCCAAGTCGCACGTTTGAAGCTGCGACGGCCGAGTCTCTCTCGCTCAACATCCCGTACCTCCCCCTCCGGAACTTCCTCCAGGTATGGTCAGGCATCACGGACGACCGGTGGGTCTTAAAGATCTTGTCCTCTGGCTACGCCATCGAGTTCGTGCGGGCGCCTCGGGTAGGAAGACATCGTCTCACCACCTCGTCCCCCCATTTGGAGGAAGAAATATCAACTCTTCTGTCCAAGGGAGCCATCGAGCGGGTGGCGCCGCCTGAATGGGACAACGGCTTCTACTCGAGGTTCAGAAGAAGGACGGAGGACTTCGCCCGATTCTGGACCTGCGCCGCCTCAACAAGTGCATCCACACCAGGAAGTTCCGGATGGTGACCCTGCAGACCGTCCTCCCCCTCATCAACAAAGGGGACTGGTTCACAGTCATAGACCTCAAGGACGCTTACTTCCATGTATCCATCCTCGAGGAGCACCGAAGGTTCCTCCGATTCCGCATCGGCGATTCGGTGTACCAGTACCGATGTCTACCGTTCGGTCTGGCCACGGCACGACTAGTCTTCACCAAATGCATGGCTCCGGTGGCTGCCTTCCTTCGCCAGCGGGGAATCAGGGTCTTCCCATACATCGACGACTGGCTGATTGTATCCCCCACCAGCACGTCGGCCATTCGGGACACGCAATTCACAGTCCACCTCATGGAGAGTCTCGGCCTCAGGATCAACTTCACCAAATCGAAGTTGATTCCCTCTCAACGCATCGAGTACATTGGAGCAGTACTCGACTCGCTTGCCACCAGAGCCTTTGCACCCCAGAAGCGCTTGCGGGACATCGCGCAGGGAGTGAACGACCTTTGCACCAAACCATGCACCCGGGCAAAGAAGGCTCAAAGACTGCTAGGCCTTATGGCCTCAACGATGGCTGTGGTTCCTCACACCAAGTTAAAGTTCCGGTCCCTACAGTCGTGGCTCCTGCACGAATTCGACGTGCTCCGGGAGAGTCAGTCCAAACGGCTAACTCCGTCTCCAGAGCTGAGGGACCAGCTGCTGTGGTGGATGGCACCACTCAATGTGACAACGGGGAAGAGCTTTTACCCCCCACAACCCTCGTTGCAAATATTGACCGACGCAAGCAACCTCGGCTGGGGGGCTGCCTGCGGGACTCTCACGGTCAACAACCCTTGGTCGCCTCAGGAGATGGTGCACCATATCAACTACTTGGAGCTGCTGGCCATTTGGAAGGCCCTCCATTCCTTCGAGAGCCTGCTCATGGGCAAGGCGGTCCAAGTGGCCTCGGACAACACCACGGCTGTGGCGTATCTGAACAAGCAGGGAGGAACACGATCCACCACCCTTCTTTACCTCGCTGTGCAACTCTGGGAATGGTGCCTGGAGAGGCACATTTTCCCGATTGGAGTGCACATTCAGGGCAAACTGAATGTCTTGGCCGACCATCTCAGCCGCCTCACCTCGACGACCCACGAACGGGAACTGAACGACGAGGTTTTTCAGTCGCTTTGCGAGGCCTGGGGGACTCCGAACATCGACCTCTTCGCGTCGGAGTCCAACACGAAATGCCACAGGTACTGCTCCAGGGCGGGCATCGGAGTGAACTCTGAGGGCGATGCCTTCATGTAACGGTGGGATCAGGACTATTTCTACGCGTTTCCTCCATTTCCTCTGATCCAGAAAGTTCTCACCAGGATGCTTCAGCACAGGACCAGGGCCATCCTAGTGGCCCCAGCATGGCCTCGCCAACCATGGTTTCCGCTGCTGTTGCGCATGTCATCTCAGTATCGCACGCTGCCGGAGTCACCGACGCTCCTCCAAATGGAGCAGGGCCAGCTTCACCACTCGGACCTGCCCAGCCTCCATCTCACCACGTGGAGGATAACCCCAGACTGTCCAGGATCCTGGAGCTAGCCAGGCGCCCTTCCACAAGGAAGTCCTACGCTTCCAAATACAGACGCTTTTGTGCTTTCCTGGCATCCCAGCAGACGTCCCTCTCACAGGTGGGACTGCAGGACGTCTTGACCTACCTCCTCCATCTGGCGGAGTCTGGCCTCAGCATCGCCTCCATCCGAGTACACCTCGCAGCGGTGGTGGCTCACTCTCCGACTGGCTCGCCCGCTTCGGGCGCTTTCCACGACCAAACGGTGAAACGTTTCCTCAAGGGATTGCAGAACGCCTTCCCTCCGGTTAGGACTCCAACGGCCCAATGGTCACTCTCCACCATCCTCAACGCGCTCACCAGGACTCCTTTCTAGCCCATGGCTACCGCGGATGCTCGTCTCCTCACTTGGAAGACGGCCTTTCTTGTGGCCATCACGTCTGCTCGACGAGCTGGTGAGCTGGTTGCCCTGCGGGCAGACGCACCCTTTCTTCAATTCTTCAATGACCGTGTGGTACTCCAAGCGGACATCACCTTTCTTCCCAAGGTGGTCTCCCAGTTTCATCTCCTTGCCTACATTCTTCCAGAACCCCACTAACGCCCAAGAAAGGACTTGGCACACGCTGGATGTCAAACGAGCTTTATTGTTTTACACCAGCAGGACAAGGGAGTTCAGGAAGTCGCAACGCCTTTTCGTGGTGTATGGGGGCAAGTCCAAAGGTGAACCCATCTCTGCGCAGCGGTTCTCCAAATGGATCACCTCTACCATCTACTTGGCCTACGAGTCGGCATCACTGCCACCTCCACCGCATGTCAGGGCGCACTCTACCAGAGCGGTTGCAACATCCACGGCTTTTCTGGAGGGCACACCGCTTGAGGACATCTGTAAGGCTGCCACCTGGTCCAGACCTTCTACATTTGTCCAGCATTACAGGGTGGACACCAGAGCCACTGCGGACGCCAGGCTTGGCCGTGTCGTCCTCACTCGGGGGCTCCGGGCCCATCGCCCTTGACAGTTCACCCTGCCTGACCGTCATCATCTTCATCGTGGGATCATCTCATCCGACTGCCCACCGACCAAGTAAGTGTGAGCTTGCTAATCTCCCATGAGTGTGGATTCACAAACTATACGAAGGAGAAAGTTCGGTTTCACTTACCAGTGATAACTTTCGTTCTTCGAGTATATAGTTTGTGAATACACACTACCCACCCTGCCTCCCCTCTTGAGCTGCACGGATGAGATCAATTGGTTTCTCCTGTGCTTGGCTTAAGTATGGAACTGAGGTAAAATGGCGCGCGGGCGCCTCAGGGTGGGCGGTACGGTGGGCGGTCTTACCGCCAAAACTTTTGACCAATAGCTTTTCAAGCCTCCGATCGGCCGTTCTGCGCAGGCGCATAACCCATGAGTGTGTATTCACAAACTATATACTCGAAGAACGAAAGTTATCACTGGTAAGTGAAACCGAACTTTTCCACACAACCAGGCTGGCCCAGGGCACATTTGCGCTCCTCCTACCCAGCTGAAGCAGAGATCGGGTGGCTCTTATAGGACTGCCTTATCATGATCTTACTGTTGCATGCAGAACTGGGGACCAGCTGGTAGGGGGAAATAACCAGCTGGTGCTTTGGGGGCAAGCGGCAGTTTCCGGACAACCAGGCTGGCCCAGGGTGTGTTTGTGCTCCTCCTGCCCAGCTGTACCAAAGATCGGGTTGCTAGTATAGGGCTGCCTTTTGGCAGTTCCGTTTGGAACTGGGGACCAGCTGGTAGGGGGAGGACCAGCTGGTGCTTTGGGAACAAGCCGGAGTTCCCCCAAGACCAGGCTGGGCCAGGGTGCATTTGCACTCCTGCCCAGCTGGGGGCAGACTACCTGCAGCCTCCAATTGGTGGCACTATACGGAACAGTGGCACACCAATTGGAGACTGCATACAGCACAGGTTCAGCAGCACAGAGAGACTCACCACCATTTGGTGGATACTGACCAGTATAATCATACATTATGGCACCCACCAGCACCATTTAGTGGCTAACAGGAGTCCATGTTACACGGTTCAGGGCACACCAACAGCATTTGATATCCATTACAAGGTCACATAAGCCAGTAGTAGGCATAGGGAATAAAAACTATGGCGCCCAAAAGGAAGGTAGACACTGGCTCTTTAAATGCTGGAAAGCACATGAGGCCAGTAGCACAGCTAAAGCCCAGACAAAGTTCTCGGCCCACGGCAATCCCTGCCTCCAGATCACAAGCTGGACGGAGAGCTCGGGTTGGCTCAACTTCATTGACACCTGGACTGGAAAGCCACATGTCGGGCATGATACGGCCACGCGGTGTGGCTAGGGGGCATTCTGCCGCCTCTCAGCACAAGACACTGAACACTCAGGCTGCACAGGAACAAACCGCACCGGTGGCTGAGTGCCCTGATGGCTCTGTAACCCTTGAGGACCATTTTGTGGTCTTACGTGCTATGGGTATACATACTCAGACAGCGTACCGGGAGTTAGCAGGCCAACCAATTGAGGAGAATGGTTCGGCCCAGCCTAATGTATCATTGGATTGGAGAATGGCTCGCCTTGAGGTAGCCCAACACAATTTACCTTCAGCAAGAGCCTGGTGCGGATACGGTTCTTTGCGAATTGCCAGAAATGGGACGAGTAAGCAACGCTGTAGGTATCAACTCGGTGGTGAGTGCAGCGGGAAGCAGAACAACAGGTGAGAACAGTGGACAGGTGAACACACCAACGTTGCCTAATATAACCCAGCCGGTATCCTCTATCTGGCCATGGCCAACTCATCAGGTTAATAATCCGTTTATGCAACAGTCTGTTAAGGAGCCCACCCAACAAGGGGGCTGGAGGGCGTCATTTCTGTCTATAGCTAATGGGGTGCCTGCTGCTAATATGATTTTGCCTCATCCTATGTGGCCTAATTGACCATCCAACCATAACATCTACCAAACAGTACCTATTTCTGCCTTGCCTACGGTGGGCGTATCACTGCCCCTGGGTGACCATTTGCTGCCTGCCACCAGGGAAAAGATTTGGCGCAGAGAATATGTGGATTTATTTGATTTATTAAATAGGGAACTGACAAGGGAAGAAAAGGAAAAGGAGGATGACAAGGACAAGGAGATGTCCCGCCAGCGCAAGCCTCCTCGTACTTGGGCCAATTGGCTGCTAGCCTATTTGATTTATGCAGCCGTGTCGATACGGGCTCATCCCGAATTGGCACTTCCCCTAATTCAGTATCTTGACATAATCTATCGGTCTTATGTGGATTTTCCGGGTCAGGCGTGGCTTGCGTATGATGAAGAATTTCATATGCGGGCGGAGCTTCACCCGGAAATGCGTTGGGATGAGCCCAACCAATTGCTTTGGTTATTATATATGACCCCATCTCAGCCGGCCGCAGGGGAAAGATATCACTGTGGTCACGCCGTGCAACAGCCCAGCTCGGCACAATCACCCCACCAAGTGGCGGGGCAGGGGGTTCCAGCCCGCCTGTTGTGTTGGAATTTTTCATCTGCAACCGGCTGTAACCATAAGCAGTGCAAATACAAGCACGAATGTATGATTTGCTTGGGGCCGCATTCGGCCACAGTCTACCCTAAAATGGGAGGGGCAAGGTGGAAGGGGCAAGGTCAGCAGGGGGCAGGACGCACTAGCACAAATTCAGGGCCATCTTCAAAAGGCATCCAGCTCAATCAAAACTAAGGTGCTTGGACGGTGGCTGCATGTCTACCCAAAAAGGGAGGATGCGGAGTATCTTTTACAGGGATTTCTTGTGAGGTTTCGCATACCTTTTGTGGGTGTGAGAGCACCGCAGGATTCTCCTAATTTGCTATCATTAAGAGGAAAGGAAGATTTAGCCAAAGACAAAATATTCAAAGAAATAAAGGAGGGGTGGGTTGCGGGACCGTTTGCAAGACCGCCTTTTACTAACTTGAAGGTTTTGCCACCGGGACTGGTACCCAAAAAAGTCCCGGGTGACTTTCGGTTAATACACCATTTTTCATACCCGGCGGGTGAGTCAGTTAATGATGCCATACTGGATGAACTGTGTTCAGTACGGTATGCATCATTTGACCAAGCGGTTCGGATGGTTCGTGCGTGTGGTCAGGGAGCACTTATTGGCTAAATGTGACATTAAATCTGCATTTTGCCTACTGCCTGTCCACCCGGACGACTTTGAACTTTTAGGTTTTTGATTTCAAGGACAATACTTTGTTGACAAGGCCATGCCTTTTGGGTGTTCTGTATCATGCTCAGCTTTTGAGCGTTTCAGTACATTCCTACATTGGGCTTTTGAACACCACACAGGAGTGCACAAGGTGGTACACTACCTGGATGATTTCTTATTTGGGGCTGCCATGGGTTCTGGAGCATGTGCACACATGCTTGCAACGTTTCAGAACCTGATGGCTGAATTAGGGGTACCGTTAGCACCGGAAAAGACTGAGGGACCTGCAACTAGACTAGTATTCCTGGGAATTGAGATTGATACAGTGGCTCAAACATCTAGGTTGCCAATGGAGAAAGTAACACGCATTTCGGATGCTATTCGGGCCATCTTAAATAAGCGCAAGGTTACACTGCACGAACTGCAAGTTCTAAATGGGTATCTCAATTTTGCATGCCGGGCTGTGATGCCTGGCAGGGCCTTTGCTAGGCGCTTATGTGATGCCATGATTGGTTTATCATGGAAACATCACAGGGTACGAATCACATGGGGTATCAGGGATGACCTGAGGGTGTGGTTGGATTTTTTGGCACAATTCAATGGCGTCTCATTTTGGAGGGAGGAGAGATCGGATCAACCCATGTTTCAAGTTCAAGCAGACGCTTCCGGAGCGTTTGGATACGGCATTTATTTCAATGGCACTGGTCATATGGCAGGTGGCTGGAAGCTTGGAGGTCCACTGCATTGATCCGTGATCTTACTTTCTTAGAATTTTTCCCAATTTTGGGAGCCTTGCTGCTGTGGGGGGAAGCATGGGCGATCTCGGTAGTATGCTTTTGGTGTGACAATGCAGCTGTTGTTCAAATAATTAATACCCAGACATCAAGGTCCCCAAGAGTAATGGCCCTGGTTCGGCACTTTGTGTCAATTGCATTGCGCTTAAACATACTTTTCAAGGCTAAACATGTACCAGGAATAAAAAATGACATTGCTGACGCTTTATCCCGATTACAGATAGGGCGGTTCAGGGCATTGGCACCGGAGGCCGACAAACAGCCTTTGACACTTCTGGCCAAGATATGGCAGTTTGGCGTGGAGAAATGAGAAGGGCCATTGAATTATCGCTGTCTGGCAGCACGCGTAAGGTGTACGCCCGCACGTACCAATCTTTTGAGTATTTTCGAAATGAGAATTCGCTTACAGGTCTTTGGCCCATTCCTGTAGAACACCTACTACAGTTCATGGTGCAACTACATGCAAGGGGGCTTGCCACCCAAACCATTGGTGGCCGATTGTCAGCTTTAGCTTTCCATGCAAAAATTAATGGTTTTGCTCACACTACGTTGGACTTTAGAGTTCGTAGAGTTTTGGAGGGATGGGCACGGGTACGCGGCCATTGCCCTGATGCACGACAGCCAATATCCCCAGATCTGCTATCATGCCTGGCCGCCATATGGCCAGTAGTTTGCACTGATGATTATGAGATGACACTTTTCCAAGCTGCTACTTCACTGCCATTCTTCGGGGCTCTGAGGATCAGTGAATTGGTGGCATCCTCTCGAAATGATAAATCTCACAGGGCATTGGAGCTCTCGGATGTATCCATTTCGACCGCCTGTGTTCGCTTAACAGTGCGTTTGTTTAAAATGGACCAGCGTGGAAAGGGCACGACCCTTACGCTGAATAAGTGTGGCAATGCTACTGTTTGCCCGGTGCTTGCTATGGGCGCCTTCCTGCCCATGCGTGGTTTGGCGCCGGGTCCCTTATTTTGTCACAAGGATGCTATGCCCTTAACCCGTTACCAGTTTTGGAAGGTTGTTGTGGCAGCCTTGTCCAAGCTGGGACTACAGGGGGTAGGATTTCGACCACATTCTTTTTGCATTGGTGCAGCGTCAATGGCTGCTGCCTGCGGCTACTTGGATGGGGAAATTAGAACAATGGGCAGGTGGGGGTCCAGTCGCTTCCACTCTTATGTACGTCCATTGTTACTGTAGCATCCTACTGGTTTGTTTTTATTTCTTTTATTTCAGAGTGTGTGTACTTGGAGGCACCGGATGTATTGGGATAGTCCAATTGTTTTGGGCTGAACATGAAGATCTACAGAATGGGCAGTGGCTCACTGTATACATAATATCAGTTGGGGGGCAGTGGTCCCGCATCTCCTGATACGGATCAGGCGTATTTTCCAGCTAGGGCTACGGACCTCTTCCTGGCAGCTACACAAACGGGCCTGTTGACCATGTATGCGGTCAAAGGGGGGGCGGGGAGTCGGTGAACTCCTCCCTGTGTGGCGGATAGCACTGATAAGGAATAAAAAAGGAATGACCCATTTAATTTGGTATACACAGTTGGTTGGCCATAGGGAAGACAGGTACAAACAAAAAGTGTGAATGGCCAACCAGCTTTAAATAAAATTGTTGCTATGCTTAAACATCAGGCAACGCCTCCAATATGTACAGGAGGCATTATAATATTAGGTGCTAAATAGTAGCAGCCTGACTAGGGTCCACAACGTGTTTCAGTGGAAGCAGGTTGTGGACAGGGTAACACAATTTGTTACAGTGGTAACAAAATTGTGATGCGCATTTTAAGTTGGGTTCATAATTAGAGTAATCCTTACCAGTGCTATTACGGCCCGTTTGGTTATTGGCAGTAGCCAAGTAAAGTTGAATAAAGTTAATAAAGTGGCCCAATTTTTCATCCAAATAAAGTGTCCATGTCATTATTCGGGGAGTGGGTCCAGCAATATATTTTATCTAATCTATTTACAGTAAAACCCCTACTTACATAAAAAACTGTTCTGTAGGCTTTTATGTAAATTGGTTTTTTACTTAACTCAAAGCAAGCTCATCATAGGAACAACGAATTTTTACATAACTCGAAGCAAACCCATAGAAAAATGATATTTATAAAAATTGAAGCAACCACATAGGGAAAATGAATTTTTTACATAACTCAAAGCAAACCTATAGGAAATCACTACTACTTACTTTATTATGGAAATTGTGTTATGTAAATCGGGACATTTATGTAAATCGGGAGATGGTTTTATTGCAAAAATCATTATGTAAGTTGAATTTTATGTAACTCGAGGCATATATAAGTTGTGGTTTTACTGTATTTATATCTGTATTTGAGTTCACAGTCCATCTTTCTTTTATGTTAAGTGTTTATATGTAAAAAGAGTTATATCAAAATTGCTGGTTTATTAATCCAGGACAATTGTTCAAACAGCTCTTAATGTAATAATTTTATTGACTAAAATATTTGCTGCAAATGCAAAGCTTGTTCCAGTGATCAATTCTAAAGCAGTAAAAATGAACAATTGTTACTTGTTTGATATGGTGATTGTTCATCTAGTTTCAGATTAGCACATTTGTGGTAATGGCATTTTATGCTTTCCCATCACTGAAACCAATTCACTGGGGAAAATAAGATGTTTCCCAGGAAGTGCTTCCATTTATAGTAAATGTTATAGTGCATTACAGTTGATAGGTGTCACAAAGTGCAATTTTCTATGTATCTTATTCAATCAGAAATAACGTATTTGCTGGAGTATAAGACACACCCTGTTATTACCAAAATAGCCCAGTATAGGCCACTATATACAGTACAAGACCCATTCGATTTTTCCAGTGTATTTTTAGGGGCGAAGTGGGTCTTATATGCCAGCAAATACAGTAAGTTCTGTTGGGGTCATAGAGGTTACTGTATATAGGTTTTGAGGTACGAGCACCTGATGTACGATATCAATCTGTAACATTACCAATAAAAAGTGACTTCTAGGCTAAAAAGTTTCATTTTTCACACATTCCATCTTTTTCCAAGGATGACTTTACCACTGCCATGTTTTCTATGTTTTGGCCCTTCTGTTTACTAAGAATGAAAGCGCGGCGCCAAAATGGCCATCGCGCTCTTTGCCCCCCCCACCCGGACACAGACATCCGGGTGAGTTAGGGGGCGTGGCCACCCCTCTATAAAAGGGGTGGCCATGAGGCAGACGAGCTG
Source organism: Bradypodion ventrale (assembly GCA_035047345.1). Lineage (NCBI taxonomy): Eukaryota > Metazoa > Chordata > Lepidosauria > Squamata > Chamaeleonidae > Bradypodion > Bradypodion ventrale. The sequence continues at coordinate 143,791,060 of JAWDJE010000004.1, read as the reverse complement.
CCATTTTAGTGAAAGCGACGGAGAGGATAAGTTTTCTCCGTCGCTCTTCGTCTCTTCAGTCTTCGGCTGTTTAGCCATTTCGGCGATTGCGATACCTGGAAAGGGATCGCCTTTTTTTCAGTGATGCCTCCCAAGAGGAAGGCCACGGCGACCAAGCTGTGGCCAAGAGGGAGGAACTTGCCTGGCCCTGCGCTTGCTAGGGGACAGCATTCGGGTCGGAGGACCGCGACTGCGCCCCCGCAACAGGGCTCCGCATCAACTTCACCCATCGTTACTGATGGGATGGGGCAGATTAGGGCATGGCCCTCGGCTCTCCAGCCTCAGGATGGCCCTACAGGGGCTTCGGCCCCCGGCCCACAATTGCCGGCCACGGGTCAAGACAACGGGGGAGGGCCTGGTGCGGTCATGCAGCAGGGCTTGCCTCCGGCCCCTCATGGGCCGGAGTTTTGGGCATGGCCCTATTCAGGACCTGGCTCCCAAATGGGGGTCCCCGGTGTATCACCCAGTGGGCCGTGCGGCCCACCTTGCCCGCCTTATACCGGGGGTTCTGCGACAGTTGATGCATTGTTGGCACGTTTAGCCGTGATGGAAGCATCCCTGGGGATCGCAAACAACCCCTCGGGGGGGGGGGCTTCACTGCCGACTGGGGACCCCTTTTGCCTGCCTGCCACCTCGTCGGCCGCCACTCTGCAGCAGGCGGCCAGTCGGGTTGAGCTGCTGGAGACGCTCCGGCCTGTGCCAGCCGCGATCTCGCAGCTCCCCATTCATCCTGAACTACAGCCGGGGAGTGGTCAGATGTGGCCCCAGAGCTCGATTACGGCCGCGAGCTCCGACGCCCGCCGTGGGCCGGAACCCCCAGTGGGGGCGGCTCACGGGGGTGCACCCAGTGAGTATCAGGTTCAAGCTAATGTCCCCACATCACAGTCCACTTCCGGTGTTAGTTTTCAGTGGCCATGGCCTCGTCACGTCGAGGCGGGTGGGTATCAGTTCCCAGCTTACCCTGGTGCCACTGGGTCCCATACTGGCACTACATTGGGCGGGGGGGGGGGGGGTCCGCCCCCAGGGCTGTACCGGGCATCGCAGGGACTGTCCAGGCACCGCTGCCGATGCCCCGTGTGAATACCGTGCCGGTGTCGGCATTGCCGACGGCAGGGTATTCCTTGCCCCTCGGGAATCATTTGTCCCAGGCCACGAGGGAAAAGATTTGGCGGGGGAGTATGTTGATATTTTCTCCCTATTGAACCGTGAGCCCACCAAGGAAGAGAAAGAGGGGCAGGATGACAGAGACAAAGAGGTGTCTCGTCGTCGCAAGCCACCGCGCACTTGGGCCAACTGGTTACCCGCATATCTCATATAAATGGCGGTGTACCTCAGGGCCCGGCCCGATTTGGCCTTTCCTATGGTCCAATATTTGGACAATATTTACAGGGCGATGGTGGATTTTCCTGGCCCATCGTGGTTGGCTTACAATGAGGAATTCAGGATGAGGGTGCCCTTACACCCGGAGATGAGATGGGATGAGCCAGGCCAGAAGTTGTGGCTTTTATACATGACCCCCACGTGCCTGGCGCCTGGGGAGAGGTACCATTGCAGCCATGCCGTCCAGCGAGCTACTCCAACGCAGGCTCCCCGCCAGTTGGCGGGGCAGGGGGTTCCAGCCCGCTTGCTGTGTTGGAGTTTCTTGGCCAATGGCGTATGCAATAGACGGCAGTGCCGATACAAACACGAGTGTCCCTCTTGCGCTGGTCCCCACGCCGCCGCTGCGTGCCCGCGAGCCGGTGGGTCACGGGGCAGAGGTAGAGGTGGACAGGGAGCGGGCAGAACTGCCGCTGAAGGAGCTGGTCAGTCAAAAGGCCCCCTCCCCGGTTAACATATTTATGTTAGAGAGGTGGCTCTCGACTTACCCGAGGAGGGACGAGGCGAGGTACCTCCTCAAGGGTTTCCAGTGTGGTTTTCGTATCCCATTCAAGGGGGTGCGGGGACCCCAAGATGCTCCTAATTTGCTTTCCCTGAAGGGTAGGGAGGAGGTGGCCGCCCTAAGTATTGCCAAGGAGGTAAATGCAGGGAGGGTAGCGGGCCCCTTTTCTAGGCCTCCCTTTCCCAATCTTACGGTTTCCCCTTTAGGTTTGGTTCCCAAAAAGGCCCCTGGTGAATTTCGTCTAATTCACCATTTATCATACCCGGCGGGTCATTCGGTCAATGACGCCATTCCTGATGACCTTTGTTCGGTCAGGTATACGTCATTTGACCAGGCCCTGCGCATGGTGCGCTCTTGTGGCCCGGGGGCACTTCTGGCGAAATGTGACATTAAATCGGCATTCCGGTTGTTGAGAGTGCACCCGGGTGACTTTGAGTTATTGGGTTTTAAATTCCAGGGGAAATTTTATGTAGATAAAGCCATGTCTTTTGGCTGCTCTATTTCCTGTTCAGCATTTGAATGTTTTAGCACTTTTCTCCAGTGGGCCTTTGTTCGCAGGTCTGGGTCCCAGTCTGTAGCCCATTACCTCGATGATTTTTTGTTTGGGGGTGAACGGGGCTTGGACACGTGCACGCGTCTCCTCACAACATTTCAGACGCTAATGCAGGAACTGGGTGTCCCTTTAGCACCTGAAAAGACCGAGGGCCCATCAACTACGCTCACATTTCTGGGTATTGATATCAACACGGTCGCGCAGACATCCAGGTTACCTATGGACAAGGTCACACGGATTTTTGCAATGATTTTGGCCTTGCTGGCCAAACGTAAAGTGTCACTTCGTGAGCTCCAAGTTCTACATGGTCATCTTAACTTTGCCTGCAGGGTAGTCATGCCTGGCAGAGCTTTTGCTCGACGCCTATGTGACGCCATGATTAGGCTATCGAGGCGCCACCACAGGGTCCGACTGACCAGGGGCATGAGGGCTGACCTGTTGGTTTGGCTTAAGTTCCTGTGGGAATTCAATGGGGTATCATTTTGGAGATCTGACCTCTTGGTTTCCCCTAGGTTTCAGGTTCAGTCGGATGCCTCTGGGTCCCTCGGTGATGGGATTTATTTTGAGGGGAGGTGGGCCTACGGCCAATGACCTCCAGCATGGCGGGGTACGGATCGTCTACGCGATCTTACATTCCTCGAGTTCTTCCCGATACTGGGAGCTTTGATGCTATGGGGTGAGGAGTGGGCCAATTCAGTAGTCCATTTTTGGTGCGACAATGCTGCGGTAGTGCACATTGTCAATGCTCAGACATCTAAATCACCCAGGGTCATGGAGTTAGTTCGCCAGTTTGTGTTACGCAGCCTACGCCTCAATGTGCTCTTTAGGGCCAGACATGTACCAGGTCTTAATAATGATATTGCTGATGCTTTATCCCGCCTGCAGATCCCCCGGTTCCGCGCCTTGGCTCCGGACGCGGAGGAATTCCCCTCGCCACTCCCGGGTGAGATTTGGACATTTGGCAAGGAGAGGTAAACCGGGCGATCGGCATTTCACTCGCGCCCCGCACGCGTAAGGCGTATCACCATGCATTTAGTCAATTTAAAAATTTTTGTGTGCAACTCCGGTTGCCCGAAGTGTGGCCCATTCCAGTTGAACAAGTTCTACAATTTATGGTTTACCTACATAGTCTGGGCCTAGCTCCCCGCACCATAGCATCCAGGCTGTCAGCACTGGCATTCATGGCCAAGGTGAGGGGTTTTGCTGACAACATGAATGATTTCCGTATACGACATGTTTTGGAGGGGTGGACACGGGAACGTGGCCACCGCCCGGACACTCGCCACCCAATTTCTCCAGGGGTCCTTACCCACCTTGCACGAGGCTGGCATGACCTGTGTTTTGACAGGTATGAGGCAGCTCTTTTTCATGCGGCTACCACGGTGGCTTTTTTTGGAGCGCTCCGCATCAGTGAGTTGGTGCTACTGTCTAAGGCGGATGCGGCTCATAGGGCACTGGAACTCGAAGATGTCTATGTCTCTAATGAGTGGGCTCAGTTGAGGATACGGTCCTCAAAAGTCGATCAGCACGGTGTAGGCAGTGGTGTTAGACTGCTACGATGTTCCATTGCAGACATCTGTCCGGTTGGTGCCCTACAGGAGTTCATTGCAGTGCGTGGCACGCACCCTGGCCCATTTTTCTGCCACCAAGATGGGTCTCCCCTGACTAAATTTCAATTTTGGAAGGTGACCGGTAAGGCACTATCCAGTGTTGGCCTCCCCGGGGCTCGTTACGGCACCCATTCTTTTAGAATAGGGGCTGCTTCTACTGCGGCTGCATTTGGGTACTCTGAGGCTGATATACGCCGTATGGGGAGATGGGGATCTAAGTGTTTTGCATTATATTTTCGCCCTATTCAGGTATGAGTACCAGATAAGTCACCGTTCTCTCCATTTTATCTTACAGACCCTGTGTGTCCCCGCACACCAGTGGCAGTATGGCTGGTGGGCCATAGCTATGTGCACTGGGCAGCGCAGTACGCTGCGGCGACAGAGTGGGGACCCCAGCTTGGACTACGTGCCTCCGCATGTATCAGGTGGTATGGTAAGCGTGAAATGTTATGGCGGGAACTGTTGCCATTCCTTTTCTCCATCAGGGATGCTGAACCGCCTGATGTCCTGGTGCTGCACCTCGGGGGCAATGACCTAGGCCAGGTCACTGGCCTTTCTTTAAAATCTACGATTTGCAGCGACCTAGCTTTTTTGCATTATGTGTGGCCTTCCACAACGCTGCTATGGTCGGACATCATACTGCGTCATGCTTACAGGGGGGGTATTAACCTCCATGCCTTTGACCGCGCTCGCCGATCGGTGAACAGGGCAGTTGCCCGGTTCTTTGCAGACAAGGGTTTGGGGCGGGTCATCCGATACCCCACCATTAGTTTACAAAATAATGATCTTTATACAGGGGATGGGGTCCATCTGTCGGCTAGAGGTATGAACCTCTTTTTGGAAGATTTGCAAGCAGGCCTGTTGACCGAGCTGACGGTCTGGGGGGGGGGTGAGTCTTTATTGAAGCCTCCCCGTGTGGCGGGTAGCACTGGTAAGGTAAATATTTATGACCCACAGGTATCCGGCAGGTTCGCAATTGACTGGCCAACACTTAGACAGGTACAAGTTTAATAACGTTGACCGGTCAATGACGAACCAGGCAATGGGGTGATGGCAGGAGCTCTTCAGCATGCATCACACCGTGATTTGACGGATACACGTCAGAGTGTGGGGTCAGTAGATAGTTTATTGACTACGGTCAACAATTTGTTTGTCGTAACAAACAAATTGATACAAATGGATACATTGTAGCCAATTGCCGTTGGCAATTTTGGGAGGAACCTTACCAGTGTTACTGTGGCCTGCTTGCCTTAAGAATTATAATTGGCTGAGTACCAATTGAAATTTATAATTCGGACTAGGGCATTATTCAATAAATGTGGCCCAATGCCGTTATCTATGTACCGGTGTCTGAGTCTTTCTTTGGGGGGTGCGCCTGCAAAGATATTGGCTCTTCCAAGTTATTGGGTTTGTGTTTTACTACTTAAGCCTCCAGGCACTGGTAGTCCAAAAAAGCAGCAAAGTACAGCTAATTAGAAAAGTGCTATTTGCACATCTGGTTACACATAACTGGCACATGAACCACGCATGTAGTCAGTTCCTTGCTAGGAAGAGTTTAGATCTTGGAGGTCGTGTTGTTAGGAGGTCTCTGTCATGAGCTCAATTTTGGCATTTTGAAGTAGGAATGATAAAACTTTGTTCTTTCCAACATACCTACATGCTGAGTCAGTGATTAGCATAGGAAATGTAGATATTTTTATTTCATGTGAAATGTTTTATGTTCACACGTATTTTTCCTTGTGGGCTTCATTGCATAACCTGTTTTGAAGATGTTTCCATTTTTTTTGTATCTTTATGCAGTTTAAATACCTAAACCAGAGTTGCCCAAATTTTGTGGGCCAGTCACATGGTTCAGTGGGCCAATCACATAGTTCCTCCCACCAGAAGCAGAAGTAAACCATGCCCTCATGTGCACAAAATGCTTTCGTAAATGCATCCACAGCTGTCGGGTGCATTTATGTCAGCATCTGCATGTGTGGGCGCATTTTACTTCTGTTTTCAGGAGTGACATGGGCGGCACTGACCAGATGATTTGGCATCAAGGGCCAGATCTAGTCCGCATGCCGTAGTTTGGGCACCCCTGACCTAAACTTACTTCTTTTTAAATAAATTCATAAAATATACAGAAGCTTCTTGTAGTTTGCTTACACCGTTTACACTGTCAGTTATTTATTTAAACCACTTGTCCCAGTCTACTTCCATACACATTTACAAGGTAGTAATTTTAATAATTCCAGCTGGAAATTTCTTCTGATTATAACACGAATAAGCATGATTAAGAAAATTCATTTTGGATTCACTTAAATCCATTCATATTGATGAAAAATATGGCTACACAGATTCCATATAAATGTTAGTTTTTGAGTGAGTATTGCAGCAGTCTGAGTTGTGATGAGTCCAATAAAGAAGACTATACACCAGGCTTGGTTAAATCAAACTGGTATATTAACATTTACAGTCCAAGTAAATAAACATTACATTCAGCATTGCTCTGCTCTGCTCTGCTGTGTTCTGCAGCTTCTGTGCAGTCTGTGCTTCTGCTCTGCAAGCCTTGCAAAACAAGCTTTGCAAACAACTTCTATTTATACAGGAAGCAAACACTTAAAGTTACAATGTATCTTATTCACTGTTAATCACAGCAGAGCTGAGCTAGATGATTGCTTGCACCTGTTTCTTGTTAACTGACCTCAGCCTGACCTTATTATCTCTGCACTTTGCCTCACTATAATGCATATATTGACACTCCTCCTAGGCAATGTGAGAGATATCTAACCCATCTCTTTTTGCATTTGCAAATTCAAAACCTGGTACTTGTTGCATATATAACACCTCCTCAAACAGAGCATGTAACTATGCTGTTGTAAAATCAAAATGGTCCACTCTTTTTCTTTGAACCCCTGATTTGCATAAAGTAATTTTCAGTGATTCAGATTTTACACAGGGTGAGAACACTTGGTAATAATCAGACCCTTGTACTTGGCTAAAACCACTGGCTACTAGCCTGGCCTTATATTGCATTTCACCATTAGTAAGCCATTTTAGTTTGTATAACCATCTACAACCTATTACGTGTTTTCTGGTATCTTTTGAACAGGAGTAAACACATTTTTTCTGTCAGAGAATCAAACTCCTTTTGCATTGCTTTTAGTCACAATTGATTTTCTTTTTATTCAAGAGCCAGTACACCCTTACTTCAGGAACAGAACTTTGAGCACTTATAGGTTCATGCTTATTTGGAGATTGCATCTCCCTTTCTTCAACATCTGAAACAGATGTTTCAGAGCTTTGCTCCAAACTCTGATCACATTCACTTATAGGCAACATTATTTTTTGTGACTCTTCATATCCTTTGCCAATTAGCATTCTCGTGTATACTGGCTGACCTACTAAAGGTTAGTTTATTTTGCTCATTTGCAAACCTGTAGGCTTTCATATTACATTGTAAGTTCCATTGTTTTGGGCCCTCCTTTGTGCCTGTGCTTTAATGGAATGTGAACACATGCTTTCATACCAAACACTCTAAGAAAGCTTAAACTTGGGTTCCTTTTGTACAATAAACAATAGGGGGTATTATCAACAGCTATGGTATATAAACGATTAGAAACAAAACATGCTGCTGATAATCCCTCAGCCCAATAACTCATTGACAAACCAGCATCTGTTAACATAGCATACATCATTGTTTGCAATATTCCCCCTTTTCTCTCAGCTAGACCATGCTCTTGGGGCACACAGGCATTTGTTATTCTGGGAACTACACCGTTTCCCTGTAACCATTGGGCAAATTGTTTTGACATGAATTTACCCCCTTGAACTGTTTGAATGGCTTTGAGTTCTACTCCCAGCTACTTTTGTATTCGTTTGATCCAGTATTTGAATGTGTTAAAAGTTTCTGATTTTTGCTTCAAAGCAAATACCCAACTGAACTGAGTACAATCATCAGTTATGATCAATGTAAAACGATTTTGGAAATGGCTTTTAGGATAAGGGCCAATTAAATCTAGATGCACCAAACCTAAAGGCATATCAGTAACTCTATTACTTTCTTTTGCTACTGGGTATGCTTTTGTTTTTGCCTGCTTGCAAACTGTACAATCAAGAAATTCTTTACACTGTGACACTTTCTCATTATTCAACAGAGCTAAAGTATTTCTTATAGTATTAAAACTAGCATGTCCTAATTGCCTATGCATTAAATGAACGCAATTATCATGCTTATTCTTATCACTCACCATCACATTTTTGGCTGCTGCATTATTAACTACATAAACATTGTTGTGTAATATTCCCTTAGCCAGCACCTTTCCATCTCTTGAGATAGTGCATTCTATCTTGGCAAACGTTACACCAAAACCTGATTTTGTCAAAAAACTCACAGATAATAGATTATTTTCCAAACTAAGAACACATAACACATTCTCAAAATTGACACCTAATGAAGGAAAACAAATTGTGCCTTCAATAATGACTTCTGCAGCACTACCATCAGCCAAATTGACATGTTCTAATAATTTAGATTGTCTTGGCTCAGTCAGTAAATTTTCAGACTTTGCAAAATGCTGACTTGCTCCACTGTCAAGCAGCCATAAATCATCTCCAGCTGGTTCTGTAGCCACCAATTTAGCCTGCACATCCGACCTTGAACTGCAAGTAGCTTGCTTCTTCCGGAGTTGGGGGCAGGAATGATGCAGATGATTTGTTGAACCACATAAATAACATTTTCTCACTCTGGAAGCTGTCTGCTGTAAAATACTGGCAGTAGCAGGTCTGTTGTCTCCCACAGAAATCCTTTGCTTAGCCTCACAGCTGGGCTTATCCTTAGGATGTTGCTTATTTACTGTTTGTCTTTTGGCATTGACTCCAACAAACGTGAAGAATCATAATTCAGGGATAATTGGCCAGAGTCAACACTCTCTAGTGCTGTAATTAAATGGAAAAAGTCCTCAGAAACAGAGCTCAGTATTATATAGACTTTGTCAATCTCTTGGAAAGTTCTCCCCCGGTCCTGAAGCTGTTGAAATAATTCAGTCAAGGCTTTTAAGTGCCCTTGAATTGAATCTCCTTGTTGCATAGAAAGTGTATACAGACACCTCATTAAAGCTATAACAGAGCTAGCAAAAACTCTAGCATATACATCTCTGAGTGAGTCCCAAGCTTGCTTAGCTATATTCTTCTCACGCAAATACAAAAGTTGGTCATCTGAGACTAATAACACAATATGTGCTAAAGCCTTCGCATCCCCCACAGTCTTTGCAGCCATTAGAGCTGCTGGTGAATTATTTACATACCTCCACAGTGACTCTCTTGTCAGAAAATGCTCCATCTTCAAAGACCAGATAGAATAATTGCTGGAGGTTAGCTGATCTACCAGTACCATCGTGGTCTGCGCCATCTCAGCTCCCAATGCAGGTAACACCAAGCTGTCTATTTCCTCTTTCTCACAATCAGAAGCACTTCCACTGCTTGACTAGTTCAGGAGCTCACTCTCCTCCTCAGCTTTACTGTCAGACACAGACATTCAGTTCCAGCTCAGAAAACTTTCTTCCTTGGTAGCAGAGCCTCCACAACTCAGTGCAGTTTAGCTGACTGGGCCCATAACCCTGTTAGTTTTTGAGTGTGTGTTGTAGCAGTCTGAGTTGTGATGAGTCCAATAAAGAAGACTATACACCAGGCTTGGTTAAATCAAACTGGTATATTAACATTTACAGTCCAAGTAAATAAACATTACATTCAGCATTGTTCAGCTCTGCTCTGCAGCTTCTGTGCTCCTGCTCTGCAAGCCTTGCAAAACAAGCTTTGCAAGCAACTGCTATTTATACAGGAAGCAAAACACTTAAGGTTACAATGTATCTTATTAACTGTCAATCACAGCAGAGCTGAGCTAGATGATTGCTTGTGCCTGTTCCTTGTTAACTGACCTCAGCCTGACCTTAGTATCACTGCACTTTGCCTCACTATAATGCATATATTGACAATAATTTTTTCATATTGCTACTGATTCTGATCATTTACTGACATTCATCACTTTCTCTCTCTTATAAAAGACAAAGTAGAAATATCCACCCCTTTTTCTTTTGAGAAGATTCTCTTCTATACTTAAAATTATATATTCCCATGAAGTATATTTCAGAATGTTAACTCTTTCAGCAAGTATAATGAATAAGAATTACTAACAACTTTGATGATTTTTTAAAAAGATCAGTATCTTGGCCTTCATGCGCTTCAGTGGAAGAAAAGTCCCATAATTTTGTAGGTACCATAATATTGAACTCCTAACCACAGGATAAGGCTAACCTGATATATTATTCAGGAGCAATCCCAGTCAATTTTATTGTACTTCCTCTAAAGCAGTGGTTCCCAACCTTTGGGTTTTGGACTTCAATTCCCAGAAGCCTAAGTCAATTCTCCAGAGCACCAATCAGCCAATGTACTGATTTAGGCATATGGGAATAGAAGTCCCCCTGTGGGGCATGTGCCCCATGTTGGGAACCACTACTCTAGAGTAAATATAGATCATACTAAAGTGTCAGAATGTTGAGAATCATACCACTTAATGCATACCTAGAGGGGCTGAGGTTGTAGACTCCTACCTCACCTACAAAAGAGTAAGCAGCAATTTAGTTTTGGTTAGACATATACAGGATTGCATCATAAGAAAGACAAAATTATTCGAAGTATCCCTAATTCTATAGTTTTATAATGTAATCTTACATATCTACTCAAAAGTAAATTGCCAGTAAGTAAAGTTGGGCTGATTTCCAATACATACAGATAGATTTCAAATCTGTTCAGACTTAGGTGAAAGCAAAGTTCTACTGAAATTAGTGGTTCCACTTCTGGGTAGACTTGTATACAATTGTGTTGCTAACCTAACAAACTTAACAGTCAAGTATGCAATAGCTTTTTATTAAGTGTCCATCTTTTTGCAATAGTGTCCACATCTATCACATTTCCTAACCTGTTACTCTCCAAATGATAAGATTACAATTCTTATCATCCACAAGCATTTTATGGTGGGATCTGTAGTCAACAGATTTTGAGGGCTGTAGATCATTCCAAAAGTTGTGAAGTGCAGAAGGGTAAAGGGAAGAATCATCACTCAGAATAAAAGTTATCACAACTTTTAGACAGATCTTCAATGCACACAGTCTTGTCTTCCTTAAGCTAATTCATCAATCTGAAGAGAAGAAATTATTTCATATTGAAACGCAGCAAGCAACAAATGTTCTTCTCTTTTCTATGACATAACCTTAAAACAGCTATTAGACTCACACCATGGAGCACAAATAGGAGGTCCCTGAAGACTATCTGGCTCTTAGTTTCCCAACAAACCAGTACTATTCTTGACAATACATCTGAGATATAAATTCATCATCTTGACATTCTGCTGCCTGAATCAAGCAGCTACCCATGCATACACACAGGAGCCGATAAATATTTTACCATTCACATTACACCAGCCACAGTAAACACAATAAATTGAGAGAGACACAATTAAAGGGTGCAGAGAATACTACTTGCATCCCTCTAATAATAATAATTGCATGCCATCCAATGTAGAGATGAGACTCACACACACGGTTCAAGGCATTGGGAGGAGATGACAATGGGGGATTGCTTCTCAGCCCTTTTATTTCTGATATTCCTCGGCTTGCGGGTGTCTACGCATGTTCCCATGGCCGTTACAAACTACAAGGAAGTGGGTTTACAAAGGTAGGGTATTGTGTTCCTTGATTACACATTGGTGGATGCACCTTGTGTTCGTGCAACAAAGGGGTAGCCAGTTGTCAAGGACAGACAAGGAGTTTTGTGGATAGGGGACCATCTGTGGGCCTGATAAGGACTTGTTTATGCCAGCTTCAGCCAGGAGGCACCCAGAGGGGGTTGCGGTCATGCCTTTTGGCTGACCCTGAATTAGTAACCCGGCCACCCACCCCTCAGGAGCCGGCAGGGGTTAAAGGGTATTTCTTATCACATCCCTACAATCCAATTGATTCTAACTTATGGGGAGCCTTTTCAGGGTTTTCTAGGCATAGAGTAGTAAGAACTGATTTACAATTCTAGTAGCAAAACATAGTGTACCTTTAGAAATGCCATGATGGCATCTATTATTTTCCCCAATGAAATGGCTCCATTGCTTATGCCAAATAAAAATCAAGGTGCTTAACTGAGGAGCAACCTCTGATACATTAAAGGAATGTGTTTAACTATATTGATAAGAGACTCTCTGTTCCCAAAAAATGAATGCTAAGCAGCTGATAAGGAGCTCAGGTCTCCAGCAAAGTTAATGGAGGAGGGGAAAATTACTTTAAACAGTACAGATTTTGATCAAATAAGAAATAGGAGAGTTTCTATTAGTTTCTTCTTAGATATTTAAAAGTATATCTATTTAAGAGAGAAGCAGTATTACTGAAATTAAGATAGTTATTGTAGCATAGTAGAGGGATTGGATTACAGATCTGTATGGTTCTATTTTAAAGACCTATATGCAACACAATTGTGAGAATTTTACTTAAAAATAAGCTTTACAGCCTTCCTTTTGATGTCTAGCTAGTGTGTTTATAGCTGAAGGATTAGGAATGAACACTCTCCGGGCTTCCAATCCTGTCAATGTTTATTCCAAAGTAAGTTCTCTGGAATTCCATGGAGTTTACTGCTGCAGCCGTACAATCTTGCACTCAACAACCTAACAGTATTTTGCAGAGCTTCCTCACAAGTAAACAACTCTCAGAACTTCCACTCTGCTCTTTAACAACTGTTCCCTTTAGCTTCATCTAAAGCTCTCTGCAAGATCTTCTGGCTTTGAAACAAGTTGGAAAGCTGCTAGTAGACTTGATTTCCTCATCAGAAACTGTTTGTAGAAACCTGTAAACTTCAATCTAGTATTGGGGAGGGTGGGTAGTGGGTAGGGAAAGAGGACACAGAGAATAATTTCTTAGGCTGAGTTTCTTTTTAATCACCCTCATCCATCACAAATACTAGGAAATGCAAAATACTTTCCTCCTAGTTGGTTCTGTGTCTGAATTGGGAGTAAATTCATTGGCAGCTACTTATGTCCAAGCATACATCCCCCCCTGAAAGTCATTAATTTCTCAATTGATGGATGTGTCTCTGGTGACTCAATAAGCCGATACGAGCATGAAACATGCGACAACACACATTATACTGAATAGATGGTGGAGGGCATGGTTGAGTTTAATGAAGCTTCCATGTTTGTCGCTTAGCTTCTTCATGTCAGTGGCATTCCCCTTCAAAGTGATCGGTAGCAGCAGATATGGTTTGGTGCCAAAGTGGGTGATCTCCAGCCACTGCCTCCCAAGTTTGTGGGTTTATACCTGACACCTTCATGATTTGTTTCAGCTGGTCCTTATAACACTTCAAAGGAGCTCCCCAAGGTCTTGTACAGGAGCTAAGTTCCCCATAAAGAATTTGGTGAGGAAGCCTGGAACCATGCAAATGGCAGACATTCCCTACCCATCTAAGATGATGGCCTATGATGGAAGGTTCAATGCTGTTTAGATTTGCCTTCTCAAGGACTGTGATGTTGGTGACATAGTCATCCTACTTGATGTTCAAGATGGACCTTAACTTCTGTTGGTGAAAGCGCTCAAGCTTTTTGATGTCTTGGTGATAGAGGGTCCATGTTTCACAGCCTTACAGTAACATTGAGATAACAACAGCTTGGTATACCATGAGCTTAGTCTGGGTTGTTAAATCTTTGTTCATGAAGACCTGGTGTGATAGATGTCCAAAGGCAGAATGGGCAGCACTGATTCTCTTCAACACATTCTGTTCACAGGTGCAGTTTTTAGACAGGATGCTGTCTACCTGTTCCAGTGCCGAGTCTGAGCTGGTGATACTGAACTCTGGAAGGGCTGTCCTTGGCCAGGTTGTGCAAGTACCTTACTTTTTCGAGCATTTATGGTGACACCAAAACTATCACATGCATTCTTGAAACAATTGACTGACTGTTACAGCTCCTCTGGTGTGAAAACAGGTAAATTATCATCAGCATATTGTATTTTTGTTACTGGTTAGTTTTTGGGAGTGTAGTCTAGCCAAATTAAAGAGTCCTCCATCGAAACAGTATTTAATCTCTACACCTGTATTGTTATTAGGCATGGTTTTAAATGGGATTTTAAATGGGTATGTTAAATTGTTTTATTGCTTTTTTATTGCTTTTATTGCTTTTTTATGTTGTTGAGCCACTTTGGGTCACTCTTGAGTGAGGGAAGCGGGATAGAAATGTTTTAAATAAATAAATTTCATATTGCATGGCAGCCAAGTAAAGGGCAAAAAAGGTTGGGGCAAGCACTCAGCCCTGCTTCAAACCGTCGGTGATTGGGAAGGCATCCAATATACTGCTTTGATGGAGAACCCTCCCAGACATGCCATCATGAAGTGCCTGGACCTGATCTACAAAACACTCAGGGCAACCAAAGTGTCTCAACTCAGCCCACTTGGGACAGAATCAAAAGCCTTTCCCAGGTCATAAATTACTAAGAAGAGTGTATTCTGTTGCTCTCTGCATTTGTCTTGCACAGAAAATTATTCTGTTGTGCCTCAGGAAATATGGAAACCACATTGAGATTCTGAGAGGACCCTTTCGGAGATAATTTGCAGGCGACTGAGCAGGATTCTTGCAAAAATCTTTCCAGCAATAGATAACAATGATATGCCACTATAGTTGCCACAAGTACTACAATCACCTTTCTTAAAGATGGTGATAATTGTGACATTCTTAAGGTCATCAGGCACTTTACCAGTTTCCAAAATGAAGAGAATGAGTGTGAAAAGCCTTGTCTTTAGAGGCATCCCTCCCTTCTGGATTAACTCCAGAGGGATGTTATCTGGCCCAGGAGTCTTTCTGGGTTTCATTTTATTCAGAGCCTCGGAGAATTCCAGGTACATGAGTGGAGTTGTAATCTGTGGTGGCTGGTGGGGATGTTGTGGCACTTCTCAAAGAAAATCCTCAGCAGTGGTAGACTTTTGGTTTAAAAGCATGCAAAAGTGTTCCTTCCAGTGCTCCAGGATTTTCTGGCCATCTGTAAGGATTGTAGCATTGTCAGCTGCTTTCAGGGTACCTGATGAAGAGTGAGATGGTCCATATAGTTCTTTTATGTCACCATAAAAGTTCCTTAGGTCACATGCATCAGACAGCCTTTGGAGATCCTGAGCTTTTTGTTGCCACCAGGTGTTCTTCATTTCTCTTATTTGTGCCTGGCAATTCCGCTTTAGCTCTTGGAAATGAGCTTTCTATATCTAGTACACTACAAATCATGCAATGACAATTCATGATCAAAACATAAGAGCACCATCAGTAGGAAAATGCCAAGTGACTCATGGAAAGGTGGGGTTTGTTTTCCACCTAGTAATAAAAACCCATGGAGATATGACACTGAGGCAAAATTTACAGTATGTATTCCAATTGGATTCATATGTTTCCCAGTCCCCATCATCCTCATGCCCTTTTTTACAGTGACTTTCAAGGCTACTTGCTTGCTGTGTTTGAATTCCAATCAATTCCAATTCCATTGTATCAGATGATATGATTACTAATGATTAGTCAATTAACCTCAAAGCACCAAAATAAAAGGTGAATGCTTGAGTAATGTAACAGCATAATGGTGTTGTGATCATGTGGAGTAAAAGGTTGCATGCAAATGAGTGGCATCAAAAAATGTAAAAAAAAGGTAACAAAACTTTATGGTAGCTTCTCTCAAATTGGTCGGCAATAATTGCTAACCTAGTCTTTGCTTCAAAACAAATGAGGAATGATAGAGGGGACAGGGAGATGTGCTTTCCCTAACACAGGGCACAGAGTTCTGCTTTAGATACTTGTGGAGGTGATGTTTGGGCTCAGCTTTAGGGTACTGCTTAAGACTGGGTTAAAAAAGAGCGTGAAACATCAAACTAATATCATGTTTTATCTGTACATTTAAATAAAGAAGATGGATGGTTTTAATTATTTGGTTTGAAATGCAGGTATACTGACTTTGAAGCCTCGTCTTCACAGAGCTTGGAAAAGTTATTTTTTTTAAATGGACTACAGTTTCCAGTGGCCAAGCTGACTGTGTGATTCTTGGAGCTGTAGTTCACAAAGGTAAATTTTCAAGAGCCAGAAATCTCTGCACCATAATTTACAGATTCATGATTCCTGGATGCTTACAATATCCACAGGACTAGATATACATTTTCTTTCTTTCTTCCTCCCCCTTGCTATTCAATGGAATGTGAAATAAATTTTCCTTTTTAAAGATGAAGTAGCTTCCCAATCTAAGCAAAGCAAAAGCATTTCATAAAAATCAGACAGTTTTGTACAGCCTCAGAAACACTGTCCAAAAGTGTGTGCTTCAAACATACCTAGCAATGCTTGGTTTGATTCTTCTATGATTACTAAAACTAATGGCAGGAGGACGCCATGCTACAGATCCAAACTTCCCTGTGTATGATTAATAGAGACAGGGCCGGCCCTACCATAAGGCGAACGGAGCGGTCGCTCTAAACGCCCACTCCCAGGGGGCGCCGCATTGGTAAAGGAAAAATGTTTTGCCAAGTTACTTAATTTAACCCCATATATTAGGGGTGGCCAAGGGGGCACCATAGTTGGATCTCGCTCCATCCTAAAACTTGCCTCGGGCCGGCACTGCATAGAGATCTAGATGTACATTTTGAACATATATCTATTCTATATATAAGTTTCCAAGTCAGGCCTCACTGAAATGAATGGATATATCTTTTGATGATATTTTCTTATATAGCACTGCTGGTTCTTGCAAGCAGGTAGTGTGTATCATATACTGCAAAGGTCTACTTATCTATACATGTCCCTGAGTTTATGTATTTTACAAGGTGCTTCAGAGAAGGAAATTGGACTATTTTATAGATTTTTTAAAATAATCCATTATTTATAAATATTTCTTAATATTTTATCAGAATAGAACAATCCCCCAATGTGTTTGCCTCATAGAAATAAGTTATGAAATATTTCTGAGCAACACGTGCATAGGATTTTAATGTGTTGTTCTAGTTTCCATTGTAATAGAGATCTGGTTGCATCAGGACAATTTGATACGGCTGCCAGATTTTCAGTGACAATTAGGTTGTCACTGACAGGGTGCCAGCCTTAGGGAACTTAGAAAGTATACAGCTATTTTTCAGTTTCCTTTGGTCACCTTGCAAGGACAGTTTCCCCTTCCTGTACAGTTAGGGTTGCCATACGTCATGGGAAACTGGGAATTTCTCTGGTTGTAACTGTCAAGGCCTGGTTCCAAAAAAACATTGAAAACTCCCGGTTTTCAAACCAAGGGACATGCTTGGTTTGAAGAAAAAAAATTGTAGCTTTTTCTTGCCATCTTAGAGCAGCACCTCTATTGAAGCACCAGCAAGTGGCATCTCTAGCAGCAGCCGCACAGCTGCAGCAGCTTGGTGGCCAAGGATGAAAGAGAGAAAAAATTGCACCTTTTTCTTGCTGCCTTAGAGTGGTGCCTCTATTGAAGCACCAGCAGCCAGCATCTGTAGCAGCAGCCACAGTCATGGCAGCAGCAGCTTGGACGTGGCCAAAGAAAGAGATCAGGTAAACTGAATACTCCAGTTTCTGAAATTAATATGGGTAGGTGGATCTTGCTTCATATTCTTTAATGTTTTGATACTGCAGTTTTGTTTTTAAAACTGGAGGGAGCTGGAATTGATAGCATAGAAGAAAATATGTGATTAATCCAAAAGATTTAACCAAGTTATGCCTGCTCAAGTAGCTAAGACACTGACTGGAAGGTGGCAGGTCAACAGTTCAATACTGCAGTTGAATACTGCAGGACGGAATGAGCTCCCGTCTTTGTCCCAGCTCTTGCAAACCTAGCAGTTCGAAAGCAAGAAACTGCGAGTAGATAAATAGGGACCACTTCGGCTAGAAGATAAACAGCATTCAGTGTGCTCCGGTGTCTAGTCATGCCTGCCACATGACCACAGAAACGTCTGCAGAAGCAGACATCACTGGCTCTTCAGCTTTGAAACAGAGATGAGCACTGAACACAAGAGTCAGATACGACTGGCTTTTGAGCAAGGGCATACTTTACTTCTGTCCCAGTTTTGTGGGAGGGAATTATGGCAACCCTATGTACAGTTAACCCAATCTTTGGGTATCTCAAACAAATAAATTCCACAACTTGACAAGGTTAGTTATTGTCCAGTAATTTTCATTACAAAGTAACATGTACTTGTCTCACACAGTACTAATGTCTTCCCTCCTTTCCTGATTATCTCTTTTTACATGGAGCCAGGAACTTGTCACACAAAGACTCCCTTACCATAGGGATGTGAAAATCTTTCATAGGGGTGTGAAAAATCTTGATTTTATTACATTTCTCTCAATCTTACCTGCATTTTCTTCCTGCCCTTTTTCATTACTAAGTTGTGAGACTTCACTTTTTCTTCCCACATTGGAATGTTTATATATTTGGATATTTTCCTGCCTAATATATGCATTTATTTAACCTCCAATAATTTTATTTTAATATATTTATGAATGAAATTAATTTGATTTAGTTCTGGGTTTCCTGTTTTGCCTGGAGGTTGGGCACAATAACCTTTCTCTCTCTTCCAGGTCACTTTTATGATTCCATGAATTAATATGAATTTGTGAATTCAGCCCTTAAACATTTTAATGAATGAATATATAAATGTATGAATTTATGTTGCTTTATGAATTTATTTTAACTCATATATGACTTTTTTCATTATGTGTGCTTTTCAGTTATAGTTATTTTTACATGTTCATAGGCCAAAATACTGTCAATAACTCAATCAGTAAAATTCTTATCTGTGAATCAGTGCTAGTTAAGATGATGCAGCAATTTGTTATTGCATCCCACTCATTTGGCTGAGTGCACAACAAGAAATGCTTAATTCTTAATCTGCAGCAATTCACAAATGAAATGTATTTTTTTAAAATGACTCTTCCCATTTCATTGCTTTCAAACAGTATGGATTTTTCAGAGGCCATTTCTATTCAAGTCATTTACCATTATTTTTTTTTTTAGCAATTGCCAGACCATTAAATGATTTACCTTTACTACTAGTTGTGTACATTCACAGATATATGTGCTGCAGGTCAATTTCCTGATTCAAACCACCTTATAAGCACCATTTCATACTAGACATATGCCCTGTTGATAAACACACACTATTTACTTGTGTTTGGTTCTTTCTTTTACACAGACACACAAACAGAGAGAGAGAGAGAGAGAGCTGATGGGAACTTTTTCTAACCCCTCACAGCTAGCCAGGGTGGTTTTCATCCTGACTATGGCCAAAAATAAACTTCCCATCCCTATATATTGTACTCTCAATTTTTTAAAAAATGCACTCCTGAATATGTGATTAATTTCTCAAAATCCACAGATGTAGCTGGATGCTGGATTTCACTGTGGTGTGTCCTACACTCTTAAGCAATGTATGATGCAAGTGTTGTCCACTGGGGAAAACATCCTATGGCATGTCTGCAACTCAGCTAATAGCCAATAAATGGTCTTTGCAATGCATCACTGCTGTCATTCTCTGTTGTTCTGGAAAGAGAAAGAGAGACAGGCAATGAGAGAGAGAGACCCTTACATTTTAGATTGCTAATAAATACTACTCCACTAGACAGTAGTTGGACTGGCAAACAGATAAATGCTATAATCACTGGTGCCCGAGGTACTTTATGCAAAAATAATACTGTGAAATGAACTTGTAAAGAAGCAAATAGAACAGGATATAAAAGCAACACACAAGCAATCAATTCTCCCAAAACAGCTATTAAATGGAAAATTGTTTTCAACCATTGTTTTAATTAAATTAATACTACAAATCTCTACAACAATTCATAAAAGGCAAAATGGTATGTTCTCTTTCTCAGTTTCTTATTGCAGGGCACTGAAAATATTGCCCCTAGCTCATCAGGCTTATCAATGCTTTGTAAATAATTTATTTGCATCCTCTGATAACACATTAATTTACCTGATAGGTCAATGTTCCAGACCAGTCACTTTTTAAGGTGGGAACTATGGTGGAATTATACAGAGAGCAGTTTCTGAAGTTCAAGGCCCCCATTACATCAACAATATTCTCGGCTGCCAATTTTTAAAAAAGGGTTTCATTATCAGCAGACAGTGACTAAGTGCACATAAAAAAACAGAGTGAGATTCTATGACTGTATCATCACAGTTATGTAGTCAGAATAAGGACTAGATCCACAAAAGCTCACATTAAAATATAGTAGTTAGCCATTAAGGTGCTAGATTGTTTTTTGTTGATTTCATCATTATTATCATTTTTTATTTTTGTTTTGTTTCTCGTCTTGTATGCCTGCACATCCAGCACTGGATACTGTTTCAAAAACCCAGTCAGTTTAGTGATAAATACCATCTAAAGATGGGGAAATGGTGTTGAGATTCACGTAGGTAAAGGTAAAGCTATAGATAGATAAAGGTCACCCTAGCTTGAAAGCCAGTCATATCCAACTCTAGGGTTCAGTACTCAACTCTGTTAATAGCCAAAAAGACAGTGCTTTCTGCATCTGCAGACAGTTCTGTGGACACGTGGCAGGCATGCCTCAATCCCAGAGTGCACGGAACACTGTTTACCTTTTCACCGAAGTGGTACCTAGTTATCTTCTTGCAATTTCTTGCTTTCGATCTGCTAGGTTGGCAGGAGTTGGGACAGAAACAAGAGCTCATTCTGTCGTGCAGTTCTCAGATCTTGAACTGCTAACCTGCCAACCTTCCAGTCATCAAGTTCAGTGTCTTAACCACTTGAGCCACCACAGTCCCTTTCAGATGACAGGTCAAAGTTCCAGACAAGTCACATTTAAGGTGGGAACTATGGTGGAATTAATACAGATTTGCATAGAACATACCTGTTGTAATGGTGGGCCAGATATGGCCCACTGGGTGCGGAGTGACTGAATGAAGAAAGGCACATGAGGCAGAGCTGAGGTGGAAGTCCAGAAAAAAGACCACTTGGTCGATTGGCATTTTATTCTTTGCCCCAAACCATTGCGTGCATACAGACATGATGATCTGGCACAAGGGAAATGAGTAACCAGGATGTTCCAGGAAACATGCTTATCAGTTAATTAACTTGGGGATGGCAGTCCATTGTCTTGTGCTACCATGGAGTTCATCTGGGGTTGAGTTAATCAACCACACCATGGTTTGCTCTGTGGCTTAGAGAGTCTGCGGATGTGAGATATACATTACATGTTTATCTTAGGTCATCACCTTATGGCCTTTTGCCCTCCATGTCCGAGCTGCCGGCCAGGGCAGTTATGAGCTTAACTTATGGCTATATGAATCCGCACCCCAATTTCTCTTCCCTCGAGATCGGGGTTCCAGGAAGTGTGCTACCGAACCCAGTGATCTGTCACCAATTCAGGGCGGATAACCCACACTCCCTCCTTTTTTATTTTAATCAGCCTGGCCAAAAGCTGACATGATTTGATGTGGAGCGATGATTTCTCAGGGATTTTTGGCATGAGGTACATATTGGCAGCAGTGAAGGAATGCACTTGCGCAAGACATTAAGCTTAACCCACACTGCCATGATGTTGGCCATGGTCTGGGGGTGCTAACGACTCTGAACCATAGTTTTAGCCCAATGGGGTGTCTTGACCTGGGTGCCAAGTTTGGCTACCTGAATGTGAGAAGTGTTCTCTGATTGAGGCAGCAAATGCCATGAGTGGCTTCTCAGCTTGGCTGAGATCCTCAAAACAGCCCACTGTTGCTTGGTTCTCCCGAACTGTGAATCAGCCTGATTTCTGTGGCTAGGCAGAGTGTTGAGATGTGTCATTGATCACTAGGGGTTTAATTTCCCTTCCCCCTAGTGACAGAACTGGTTTTCCTAGGGTGATTCTAAGCTATTTCTGCAACTTCTGGTGTTTTGCAAATGTCTTTCTAGCACCTATGGAGAGGTGTGAAAATCATGGATATAATTTACAATGGCTGGGGATTAATCTGACTGCCGGGTACTCAATCTTTTTCAAGTATGGGCCGGTGCAAACATGGGCCATTTTCCCCCCACCTGTGGTCAGGACATGTTTTCCTAGCAATGGGAGCTGGCAGGTATATGTAATATGCCAACCATATGTATACAGAATTTCAAGTGTCCCTTGCAAATAACTGGAGCATTTGTACAAGGCATGAGAATGAATAAAGAGCAATTACAGATCAATAAAACAAAGACATTCAGCGGCTTCTGATGATGAGGCTTCCCTTTTTGGTGCCGTTTCATGTGTAACTTGAAATGTCCATCGATAGTTTGGAAAAGTCTTGTTTTGTGGAAAAGCATGGTTCTTAGAAGTAGCACTGTGTATGCAAAATGTTCATCCCAAATCTTTAGAAATGTCCTTGGAAATGGAAATCATAAAAGAAGACGGACAGCTGATGACATCTAAGGCAATGACTGGTGCCATCCTTTGCAATATCTGCGCTTGGCATCTGGGTCCGATTCTGACTCCTGGAAATAAATCCTGCATAGGAGAGAAAAACTAGCTGCAAAGAAGCCTTTTGGAGATAAAAATTCTGAGAGAGTTAGTTTTGCAATTATAGGATAGCAATTGCTGTGCATCTATGGGATGTTGTTTCCCCCTTCATTTTAGTAAAAAAAAAAAAACCGGGACAGGGTAGAATAGTATTCCACCCCCGCTGGGTCTGGCCTATTGCCAGTTAGATATAGCAGGTCCTGCTGGGAGGTTTTGTCTGCAAATCCTGAAAGAAGAAACTTTTGTAGAAGAAAAACTGAGACTGTTCAGCAATTAGTATAGAGGAACAGAGACTCTGTGGGGGAAAAACCCCATCTGAATGCACAATGTGGAGGTGTAGAAAACCTCAACAAATAATGAAAGTGTGGCGCCAAAATGGCCACCGCGCTCTTTGCGCCCCCCCACCCGGACTCAGACATCCGGGTGAGTTAGGGGGCGTGGCCACCCCTCTATAAAAGGGGTGGCCACGAGGCAGACGAGCTGCCATTTTAGAAATAGCGACGGAGAGGAGAAGTTTTTTCCGTCGCTGTTTTTCCTTATTGAAAGGAGGATCGAAGCACCCGGAGCCTTGGATTGCTTGGCTGCCGCGGTGCTTAAACACTAGGAGCTCGATCCCTGGATAGGGATCCTACTGCGACTTTCTTCTCCTAGGGAGACATGGCTCCCAAGCGGAAGGCCCCGGAGCTGAAGCCGCGGCCAAGGGGAAGAATTTTTACTGGCCCTGCGTCAGATGGCGGCCAGCCTTTGGGTCGAAGGACCAGGGCTGCGCCCCCATGGCAGGGCAATGTGTCAGTGGGGCTGGTCAGGCTACCACTTGGCAGCCGGGTTCCAGCTTGGTAGCTGGTCAGCTACAGGCCGGCCCCTCCGGGGCTTCGGCCCTCGGCCCACCTTTGCCGGGCATGGGACAGGGCAGCCCGGGGGGGCCTGGTGCGGGTGTCCAACCCACTGTTCCTCCGGGCCCCAATGGGCCAGAGTTTTGGGCAGGGCCCTATTCTGGCCCTGGCTTTCCTTTGGGTTGCCTTTTCCTCAACTGACTAGTGGGCCATCCGGCCCACCCGGCCCACTTTGTACTGGGGGCTCTGGGGCAGTGGATGCTCTGTTAGCACGGATAGCAGTGCTGGAAGCATCCCCGGGCATTGCACAGCCTCCTTCGGAGGGGGGTGCTACTCTTTCTTCAACAGGGGCCCCTTTGTCGACCCCGGCTAGCTTGCCGGGGTTGAGCTGCTTGAGACGGTCCGGCCGGCCCCAGCTGGTATCTCGAAGCTCCCCGTTCGACCTGATGTCCAGGCTGGGAGCAGTCAGGGGTGATCCCAGAGCTCGATTCCGGTCGCGAGCTCCGACGCCCGCCATGGGCCGGAACCCCTGGTGGGGGCGGCTCACGGGGGTGCACCTAGTGAGTATCAGGTTCAATTTAAGTGCACCAACACCACAGCCCACTCACAGTGGTGGGGTTCAGTGGCCCTGGCCTCGTCAAGTTGATACGAGCGGGCATCAGTTACCATCCTATCCCAGTATCCATGGTTTCTAAATGGTCCCTCGTTATGGGCGGGGGTGTCCGTCCCTGGGGCAGTGCCGAGCATCGCAGGGGCTGCCCAGGTCCCGCTGCGTATGCCCTCTATACAGAATGTGCCGACGATGGCTTTGCCGACGGCTGGTTATTCCTTGCCCTGGGTGATCATTTGTCACAGGTCACGAGGGATAAGATCTGGAGGAGAGTACGTGGATATATTCTCCCTATTGAACCGTGAGCCCACTAAGAAAGAGTGAGAGGGACAGGACGACAGAGACAAAGAGCTGTCCCGTCGTCGTAAGCCACCGCGCACCTGGGCCAACTGGTTGCTGGCATACTTTATATATATGGCGGTATGCCTCAGGGCCCGGCCTGATTGGGCCATCCCGATGGTTCAATCCCTTGATAATATTTACAGGGCGATGGTTGATTTCATGGGCCCATCGTAGTTGGCTTACGATGAGGAATTTGGATGAGGGTGGCCCTACATCCTGAGATGAGGTGGGATGAGCCCTGTCAGCAATTGTGGCTCTGGTACATGACTCCCGCGTGACTGGCACCTGGTGATAGGTACCATTAGGGTCATGCTGTGCAGCGGGCTGCTGCAACACAGGCTCCCCGCTGACCGGTGGGGCAGGGGGTTCCAGCCCACCTGCTATGTTGGACCTTCTCAGCTAGCAACATGTGTAATAAGTGCCAGTGTCGTTACCGACACGAGTGTCCCCTTTTGCGCTGGCCCCCACGCTGCCTCCGCGTGCCCGCGGGTTGATGGCTTATGGGGCAGAGGTAGGGGTGCACAGGGGGCGATCAGAGCTCCGTCCGACGGAACTAGCCTTGTCAAAGTCCCCCTCCCCAATTAGTGTACTCATTCTGGAGCAATGGCTCTCAGCTTATCCAAGAAAGGATGATGTGTGGTACCTGCTGGAGGGTTTCCAATGGGGCTTTCGTATTCCATTCGGGGTGTTAGGGGCCCCAAGATGCTACTAATTTAGTTCCCTTGAAAGGTAACGTGGAGGTTGCTGCACTGAGCACAGCTAAGAAAGTTGAGGCTATGAGAGTAGCGGGCCCCTTCTTGGAACCACTTTTCCCTAATTTGAAGGTCTCCCCTCTGGGGCTAGTACCGAAGTAGAACCCGGGTGAATGTCGTCTAATCCTCCATCTAGCTTACCCTGCGGGTTCTTCGGTCAGTGATGCCATTCCTGCTGACCTTTTTCAGTCAGGAAAACGTCGTTTGTTCAGCCCCTAAGGGTGGTACACTCATGCGGTCCCGGTGCTTTCCTGG
Source organism: Bradypodion ventrale (assembly GCA_035047345.1). NCBI lineage: Eukaryota > Metazoa > Chordata > Lepidosauria > Squamata > Chamaeleonidae > Bradypodion > Bradypodion ventrale. The sequence continues at coordinate 143,765,670 of JAWDJE010000004.1, read as the reverse complement.
CACAGTCTGATATGCACTCGGCTTTCCGATTATTGCCAGTGCACCCAAGGGATTTTCAGCTATTGGGTTTTAGGTTCCAAGGGGAATTTTACTTAGATAAGGCCATGCCTTTTTGACTGCTCTATTCCATGTTCGGCATTCAAACGATTCGGTACTTTCATTCAGTGGGCCTTGGCTCGCAGGTCGGGGTCCCGGTCTCTAGCCCAATACCTCGATGACTTTTGGTTCGGGGGTGAACGGGGCTTGGATACGTGCACGCGTCTCCTCACTACATTTCAGACACTCATGTGGGAACTGGGTGTCCCCTTAGCACCTGAATAGACTGAGGGCCCAGCTATTAAGATCACATTTATAGGCATTGGAATTGACTCTGTCGCACAGGCATCCGGGTTACCCATGGATAAGGTGGCTCGGATCTCTGCGGCGATTTTGGCATTGATTGCCAAACATAAAGTGTCCCCTCATGAGCTGCAGCTACTTCATGGCCACCTTAACTTTGTCTGCAGGGTGGTTACACCCGGCAGAGCATTGGCCAGGCGCCTGTGTGACGCCATGGCTGGCCTGTTAAACGTCACCACAGGGTCCGGCTGATCAGGGGCATACGGGCGGACCTTCCGGTCTGGCTCAAATTCCTCCAGGGATTTAATGGGGTCTCTTCCTGGAGATCAGACCTTATGGTCTGCCCTAGATTTCAAGTACGGTCGGATGCCTCCGGCTCCCTGGATTATGGGGGTTTACTCTGATGGTAGGGGGACTTATGGCCAAGGGCTTCATGCATGGCTGGACATGGATCGCCTCCGCGATCTTACTTTCCTTGAGTTTCTTCCCAAATTGGGGAGCACTGATGCTATGGGGTGACGAGTGGGCCAACTCAGTGGTCCATTTTGGTGTGACAATGCGGCAGTGGTGCACATTGTCAACACCCAGACGTGCGAATCCCCCAGGGTCATGGCATTGGTTTATCAAGTCTTTTTGAGAAGCCTACGCCTAAATGTGCTGTTCAGGGCCAGACATGTTCCAGGTATTAATAAAGATATAGCTGATGCTTTATCCCGCCTGCAGATCCCCCGGTTCCGTGCCTTGCTCCGGAAGCAGAGGAATTCCACTTGCCACTCCCGGCCAATATTTGGACGTTTGGCGAGGAGAGGTGAACCAGGCATGTCATGGCACCTCACACGCGTAAGGCGTATCAACATGCTTTCATGCGATTTAGAACTTTTTGCGAGTAACTACAGTTACCTCAAGTGTGGTCAATATCAGTGGACCAGGTTATACAATGCATGTTTATCTTCGCAGTCAGGGTTTGGCCCCCCGTACTATAGCCTTCAGGCTTTCGGCACTGGCATTTATGGCCAGCGTGGGGGGGGGGTTCAATGACTGCGTGAGTTACTTCCGCATGCGTCATGTTTTGGAGGGGTGGACACATGAACGTGTCCGCCGCCCGGACACGCGCCACCCCAGTTCGCCCACCTTGCACGAGGCTGGCATGACTTATGTTCGGATAGGTGTGAAGTGGCTCTTGGTCACGCAGCTACCACGGTAGCCTTTTTGGGAGCGCTCCTTAAGAATTACAATTGGATGAATACACCAATTGAAAGTTATAATTCGGACTAGGGCATTATTCAATAAAAGTGGCCCAATGCCTTTATCCATATACCGGTGTCTGAGTCTTTCTTTGAGGTGTGCACCTGCAATGAAAGCGCGGCGCCAAAATGGCCACCGCGCTCTTTGCGGGGGGGCCCCCACCCGGACTCAGACATCCGGGTGAGTTAGGGGGCGTAGCCACCCCTCTATAAAAGGGGTGGCCACGAGGCAGACGAGCTGCCATTTTAGAAATAGCGACGGAGAGGAGAAGTTTTCCCTCCACCCCCTCCCTAGTGAACAGTGTGATATTTTGGTCGCTTCGGGGCCGGGTGGGAATTTTTGGCCTGAACCACAATTGGTCCTTGGTTTCTGGCTTTTTTGTCCATCCCACACTGTTGCTAGTGTTTGTGCAAAGGGGTTTCTTTGACTTTGGTCATTTTAGGCGGATAGCACTGGTAAGGTAAAGATTTATGACCCATAGGTATCCGGCAGGTTTGCAATTGACTGGCCAACACTTAGACAGGTACAGGTGTAATAGCTTTGACCGGTCAATGACGAACCAGGCAAGGGGTGTTGGCAGGAGCTTTTCAGCATGCATCACCTCGTGATTTGACGGATACACGTCATAGGGTGGGGTCAGTAGATAGTTTATTGACTCCGGTCAACAATTTGTTTGAGTCAACAAACAAATTGATACAAATGGATACATTGTAGCCAATTACCAGTGTTACTGCGGCCTGCTTGCCTTAAGAATTACAATTGGATGAATACACCAATTGAAAGTTATAATTCGGACTAGGGCATTATTCAATAAAAGTGGCCCAATGCCTTTATCCATATACCGGTGTCTGAGTCTTTCTTTGGGGGGTGCGCCTGCAAAGCATATCGTGTTAACCTAAAGGTAAAAGCATGTAGAAGTGAGAATCTGTTTGGCAACTATTGATTGTGTACAACAGCCCTTCGGTGAAGGCTTTAAAACAAAGCTTTGAATGCTAGAAAAAAAAAACCTTTCCTGCTGGCAGAACAACCTTGGTAACCAAGCTGTTCTTGTGCAGTGAAATTCTGTGTGTTTCAGACCAGTCTGAGGTCTCGTGGCAAAACTCTCATGAAGGCCTTCCTTTGTGCATGCACACTTTCCTAGAGCTAGCAGGCTGAGCTGCCTTCCTAATGCTTTGGGCATTCTGGTGGAGGTACACATGACCCTTAAGCTTGTGTCGCGAGGACTCCTGAGACCAGTTTCTGAAACATTTGTCTGTAGCTTGCTGTGGTTCCTGAAACCCTCATTCTATGTGTAGGATGAGGCATATGGCCCTATCTGCCCATCGATGGCTGGGAAGATGGCTAATTGCATCAAAAATGTGACCTGGCCCACTTCTGCTTGATTGACTGAATTCTTTAGGCAGCCTTCTGCCAGCGTCTGGCACTCTGCATGTTCTCAGGAGCTCAGGGACTAACCTCATTTCCTCCCTTTGAGTTCTGGAGTTTGTGAAATGTGCCTGCTTGTTAGTGCAGGTGCGTGTGCCATACGACAAAGGTTTATACTAAACAAAAGATAAAACAATCTTTGATGTATCATGCTGTAAGGGAACAACATGTTAAAATGAAAAGATACACGAGGTAAATATTTCCAGCAGGGAGTTCCAGTGGCGAGAGGAAAGATAAATCAGAAGTTAGCACAATGAAAATGCAACAATTCTTATCAGATAATGAAATCAGATTAGGTCAAATAATCAAGACAGCTGGCTGGAATTCTCCTGGAGGAATCCCTGCCAATGATTAACTCAAGATCCTGTGAAAGGATGCAATTTAAGACTGTACTTTTAATAGAGAGAAATAAATTGGTTACTTTTAAGGCCTGGACTCTGTGGAGAAAAAATGTAAGAAATTCAAAAGTCATTCCCGTGAAGAGGTAAAGATTAAGCACATTCTGAATTGTATACAGTGTGGCCCAGAAGGTCTGAGCGCAAGAATGTTTGCGTGCTTATTCCTGCGAAAGGGGTACAATGAGTAAATTACTTTACATGGATTAAGCGAATGAATAAGAGTTAGAATGATTCTCAACCTGCGGGCCAAATGTGGCCCACAACATTGTTCCGCCACCACTTCCACCAAGCCAAGAAGGGCTGCGCGGTGAAGGAAAGGCAGGATGATCATCCGGAAGCTGCCTGAGGCCGTGGAACCTGGCCCCGGACTTTAAAAGGTTGAGAATCTAGGTTACAAAATGATTAACTTAACACAGTAAACACATGAAGACAATGTAATTCTCTCATTCCTAGTGAGACATGTGACTTAAAGACCTCTAAGAGACATTTAAATTACATTTAATAGACATTAAAACACCGAAATAGGGGTTTGAGAAACACAGACGTAGGGAGGGGCCCCATAATTTATGATTTAGTGAGGAAAACTCATAGAAGTGATTTTTTTCAGTTCGCGATTCTGAAAAAAAAAATCATCTCTTTCAGGCAGGTTTCTATAATGCAAGGCTTTTATCATTTCCAATTATCTGTTTGCCTGAGTGGCACTGATTGCAAAACCGGTTCTTGAGAGGGTGGCTTAATCTTTGAGACAAAGAGAAGAATCTCTCCCTAGCATATCCAAAAGACAGCCTTGGGCTGAAAGGAAAAAAAAGGGGAGTCACTTTTGCCCTGTTACAGGCTAGCTCCTGCTTTCGTAGCCCTTGGTGCCTTTTTGCAGACAAGGCAAAAAGGTTTTGCTCACCTTATCTTCTCAGACTTTAAATCGTTCCTACCCATGAACAGATCGCAAACTGTCTAACACACAATACCTGATATTTCATAGTAACATTACCATGCAGATACACACAAGGAATAACAACACTTTGCAATCATACTGGTTCTTGCAGTCATACGTACAGTGGTGCACCACGCATACACACATTTACGCATTCACACATTGGATAAAACATTTCTTCCTGGGGATGTCTTTCTTCCCTCCTCAGGTCTGCAATGTTCTGTCCTGCTCATGAGGAGCTGCTTACTTGTAGCGAGATATTTTAGGCTATACGCAGGTGGCTTCTGCAGCCATCTGGGTGCTTCTGCTTAGAAGTGCCTGTGCCTTGGAAGAGCTTGGGGTACTACTGCTGGGATGGTGACTGCCTTCTTTTGACCCTGGGCCAGACACATGGCCGAGGGCCGTATTCCTGGATGGGGTGGCTGTCTGCCCCCCCCCCCCCCCGTGTGGATTTTTGGTTTTAGGCTAATTTGGACAGCTGTTTGGAGATCTGCCTTGTCTAGACTGGCATTTTCTCCTAACGTGCCCCACTCTTCCACACTGGAAGCAAGCGCCTTGAGGTTTTTGCACTGCTCTGCACCTGAGTGTTGGAATGGATTTGCTCTGGAGCCCTGCGTGGCCAGTGGCTGTGCAGGTTTCTGTGAGCAGCGTGTGCAGAGTGGGCATGTGGACAATAGTCGGTCTGACCAAACATGTGTCTACTTCTAGACAAGCTGAACATGGCAATTGGATTTTAGGTAAATGCGCTGCTGGATGTCTGCATGAATCTGTCTGACTCCTCTGTTGGAAAGAACTCCTGGCTGCCCTTAAGGGGTCTGGGCTATCTAAGTTCCTCCTGCCCCCATGCTGATGTTGGCTATTCAGGTAGGGACATGCTGGGGCATTAACTGATGATTTGGCCCCCACCTGGACTGAACTGACCTCTGAAATGACTTTTCTATACTTGCTCCATGTAAGGAATCCTATCCCAGATTTGGAGATCTAGCTTGTCTATTTCTGAAAGAAACAGGCAGTGTTCTCTCAGGTGCACTAAGAAATCTGCTAACTGTGCACTGTGAATGCATGTATGAATTTACCTGGCCAGGTCCTTGAACCCCATTAAGTGAGTTCTCTGGTTAGCAGACGGGCGTTGCCCTTGTGGACAAGCTCCCATATTTACCTGACTTGGCCCCTCAAAGTTGCCTTCTTGGGATGGTTGACGCGTCTAGTTTCAGGTAATACGTCTTAGTGCTATGATCCTCTGGGAAGGAGTTGAGATCATGGACTGCGGCCACGAGTCCTTGTTGGCCTCTGCGATGATGCCAGGGTTCACAGCTGACCCTGGTTGGAACGTGTTTCCTTGATGCTGATGAGTGCAAGATGCTGCAGAGCTTTGGAGCGCACTCTGCCTGTGAAGTGCCTAGCCTTGTTGCTGTGCCTAGTTCTAATCGGATGGCTTTCCGACCAGAACTCACCGCAACTGCCTGGAAGAAATTGGACGTGGCTCTAGCGTAGAACCGCACCAATTACGTTGGGCCAGATGGCTGGATCACATCAGGACAGATAGCCGGATTACGTCAGGGTCACCATATGTTGTAATGGTGGGCCAGATATGGCCCACTGGGTGCGGAGTGACTGGATGAAGAAAGGCACACGAGGCAGAGCTGAGGTGGAAGTCCAGTAAAGACCACTTGGTCGATTGGCATTTTATTATTTGCCCCAAACCATTGCGTGCATACAGACATGATGATCTGGCACAAGGGAAATGAGTAACCAGGATGTTCCAGGAAACATGCTTATCAGTTAATTAACTTGGGGATGGCAGTCCATTGTCTTGTGCTATCATAGAGTTCATCTGGGGTTGAGTTAATCAACCACACCATGGTTTGGTCTCTGGCTTAGAGAGTCTGCGGATGTGAGATATACATTACATGTTTTTCTTAGGTCACCACCTTATGGCCTTTTGCCCTCCATGTCTGAGCTGCCGGCCAGGGCAGTTATGAGCTTAACTTATGGCTATATGAATCCACACCCCAATTTCTCTTCCCTCCAGGAAGTATGCAACCGAACCCAGCGATCTGTGAGGAATGGTATCACCAATTCAGGGCGGATAACCCACACATCCCAATTCCGCATCAGCAAAGATTGTTTGATTTGAACATTCTCAAAATGAGTGCTATATTTTAAAGGAACTAAATACACATTGAAATCATATTTAGATTTTTTTAAAGATATATGGCATTAACTATCCCCATCACATGCACCTACTAAGAGGCGAAAATTTGGCATGTATATCTGTGTCACCATATCAAAAATGAGTATGATATAAGTGAAAGACTTCACATAACAATAGAAAGCCTCAGATGATTCAGCAAAACTGGCTGTTGTTCCAGAAAAACAGCATTTCAGTTATTATTATTTTTTAAAGATGAAATTTTAAGTTTTACTGCCAAGTTGTTGTGGCCGCACAAGTTTATGGCTGTCAGATTTAATTCTCTATTGTATAAAATAAAATAAAAAAGATGACATACTTATCCATTTTAAAGAAACCAACACCCATGAGACCATATTTCTATATGACATTTTCATTTTTAAAAAGTATTTAATAACTGCATTCTTATAGTAGCCAGATGGTTGAAGTGATTCTCCAAAGATTTTTCAGCTATAGAAGGTTTTGGCATGCCTTTATTTTAAAGTCTCCTCATCCCACCTAAGGTGATCAAAGTGCTACAGTTCCTTACAATTTTTCATAAACCTAACCTTTGAACCTTCCTTTAACAGAATTCCAATATTTTTTTGTTGTTGTTTTGAAAATACCCAGGCTCAGGAAGCCTAAACAAGAACCTAAACAAGGTATTTTATTTTTATTTTTCCAGGTATTTATTCTGTTGTTTATTTTATTGGGATGTTTCTTCTATTATGTTGTTTTTCTTTATTTGTCTGTTCACTGCCCAGATTGGGAAATATTCCGGATGGATAGCATAAAAATGTAATAAATAAACAAAGAAACCTCAAAGTGTACTAAGGAATTTTAATGTCATTAATTTTTTCAGGTCCATTCTGAAGTTCATTTGCAGTAATTAGTAATAGACATAGCTCCAGATATTCCTGTTTAAAATACTACCCTTGCTTGTTTTAGTTGCTTGTTTCACTTTTGCATGCAAGGATGAAGAACCTATTACATTCTTCTTTTTGCCACTCAGCATGGCAATGAATGTCCTGATACCATGAATTACCTCCAAACGATGCAAGGTTTCACAATTCATGCAGTTGCAAAGAATTACTACAAATTAGACTGGCTACAGTTTTTTTAATTAAAAATTTGAAGCACTAGAGGTTGTTCTCATCTTTTTTAATAATCATGCCAAACAGGCTTGTTCTATGTCTGTGTGCATGATTGATGTATTTGCTTTGTTTCTCAAAGGGAAAGGACACAGGAGGCATTTTATAAATTGCAGCAATCTGGAGGAAGTGCATTAACAAGCTCTTTGTCTTGCTCTTGGCTGGAGACAGCCTAAACCCAGTGAGCACTCCCCCCCACATTTCTATGGCCATCAATGTAAATGTAGTTTTATCATCAGGATTGTATCTTGTGAAATATCATGTCATGTACCATATATACGTGAGCATAAGTCATTTTTAGCTCCCAAAATGAGGTCCAAAAATGGGACTCAACTTATACTCAGGTCAACATAAACACTGAAAAACATACCCACACAAATGTCTAAATTAATTAATTTTACCATATTTTCACATTTTCATGTATTTTAATTATTGAAACTCACTAGCAGCTGCTGCATTTTCTACCCCCAACTTATACTTGGGTCAATCTATTTTCCTAGCTTTAGAGGTCTAAATAGGTACCTCGACTTATATTCAAGGCGACTTATATTTGAGAGAGAGTGAGAGAGAGTGTGTGTGTGTGTGTGTGTGTGGGTGTGGGTGTACACAAAAAGTGTCAGTGCAATACAGCATTTTTTCTGGAAGAAGGGCAGACATAACATAGTGGCAGCCCTCATCTTTCACAAATGATGTATGGGGCCCTTTTCAGTGTTGGCTCAAATATTAATCCACTTGCGGTGACTCAAGCCAAATTTTTCAGTACAATTCTACAGACCCTAACCAGTATCTCTAATGCTGCCCTGAGACTGGAGACTGGCATGTATACCATGCAGGCTAGGTTATTAATAGGCGCTGCCATGCATTGGTTAAAATTGCAATTTGCTCCATCTGGCCTACTTGAATTCATATTGTCTGAACCAACAGCGCCTACATGGATAACTGTTCTAGAAAGGATATTGACAACATATGGCTTTTCAAAACTTTACATTCTTTCTATAGGTCTGGCCCGTGCTAGAGAATCAATTAGACAAAGGATCCTTGATATACACCGACAAACTAATTTAAGCAAATTATCATCACCCTTATTCGATAGGCCACATTTTAGTGAAGGTAGGCCTTCATCTTACCTGTCCCTATTGATCAACCCAGATCACAGATAGTCATTTACCCTTATTCATCATAATATGCTTCGCTCCGTGTTGTGTTCTAATAGTGTAACTTTCTTCATGTGATAATAATGTATCTTAACAATGTAACCTTTCCTACAAGTAACAATATAGCCTTCAGCTGTATCACTATAAACCCTGTATTAGGACGCGAGCTAATGACCATCAGTGGGCAGCAGCGAGCGTCCAAGCTCCCTTGGTCCATACTCATCAAAGGCCACAGCGTGGAGTTTCCCGCCACTACCTACACCTGGACAAGAAGGGCGTGACCAGCAATGACGTCACGCGGACATTAGCCAATAGGCTATCGTGGAGCCACATTCGAATGTTTACTACTGTATATATAGAGCTATGCATCCGCCATTACCTCATGTTCCCTCTGACCACCATGCAATAAACCTGAGTTAAACCAGCCCGTGGCTGTTTCCTGTGTCTTGGTTCTCATACACAAAATTGGTGACGAAGGTGGGATATGGATTCCCAAGGAGCCAGGGCACAGAGCGGGTTCAACATTACCAAACCGCAAGACTGGGAGCTCTTCGAGATGGACTTCCAGGCGGCACTGGTGGAACTCAAAGTCAAAGACGACGAGGAAAGGAAGAGGGCCATCCTCACCCGAATGCTTGGGATGGAAACCAAGCGAACGCTGGTGAGCATCATTGCACCGAAGAAGATGAGTGACTTCAAAACCGAGGACATCATGAAACTGCTGCGTGAGCGGTTCCGACCCTCGAGGGCAATGTTTCCCGCTCGGAGCGCGTTTTGGAGGCGAGTCCAAGCGCCGGACGAGTCGGTTGAGACCTTCGTAACAGCCATGAGGATAGCCGCCGCCCCCTGCAGATGGGACAACCTAGAGATGGCCCTCAGGGACGGAGTTCTGTGTGGCCTGAAGGACAAGGAAGTGCAGCGCAGCCTGATGAACAAGGAGCCACCACCCACGCTGGCAGAGGTTGTGGAGGCCGCGGAATCCGCGGAGTCCACGAATGCTGGGGTAGACGAAATGCACCAGTGGCGTGAGTGGCGTCCTAGGGCCGGCAAAGCGGAGAATTCGGTGCACGGAAAGTCCGGACAGTCGGTGCACGCAACCCGACGAACCTCGAAGTCGTCCACGGAAGGCAGCGACGGCGAGGAGGTCCAGAAGGTCCGAAAAGGAGGGCGCCGCTGCGATGGTTGCGGAGCGGCCCATGAGCGCGCGAAGTGCCCATTCAGAAAAACCGAGTGTTACAACTGCGGCCGTCGGGGGCACATCGCCAAGGCGTGCAGAAAGCGGAAAGAGGGCTGGAAGCATTCACAAGACCGCTCGGCCAGACCGGACCGTCCAGCGAGGTCCAAAGATGGCACCCGGACCACGAGGAAGCAGGACGGCGTGGGTCGCATCTCGGACGACAGCGAGGACGACGCCCCCGTGTTCAGCGTGTCCGCGGGACAACCCCATTACTTCGTTGAGGTACTAGTACAAGGGGCCCCTATTAGGATGGAAATTGACTCGGGGTCCTCCTATTCTATAATTCCCCAGAGAGAGTTCTTGAAAATCGACCCCCAAGTGCGGCCAAAACTTAAAACGTTGAGGTCCACGCTAAGAGATGTACAGGGGAACAGCATTCCAGTGTTGGGGGTCGGGAAATTTCGGGTCCGTTTTAAGAGACATTCTGCGGAACTCCCTTTAGTTGTTCTCAAAGGGGGAGATTGTAGCCTCCTCGGGACTCAGTGGTTTCAGCCTTTGGGTTTGTTCATAGGGGGGGGTGCATGCCGTGGGTACGGATCCAATACAAGCGGTGTGCGACGCGCACCCCGACGTTTTTAAAAAAGGACTGGGAAAGTTCAAGGGACCCCCTGTAGCCTTCGACCTAGACCCGGAGGTCCGCCCGATAAGACTCAAACCACGCAGGGTGCCGTTCGCACTAAAGGACAAAATAGAGGCGGAACTGGACAAACTGGTGGGCCAGGGGATTCTTGTTCCTGTTGATTCCGCAGAGTGGGAAACTCCAATTGTAACAGCACTAAAGGCTAACGGGGAGGTGCGCATTTGCGCTGATTATAAGTGTACAATTAACAAGGCGATCCGCCCTAATGCATACCCGGTGCCGGTGGTCAGCCACCTTCTGGCCAGGCTAAATGGGGGAAAATGTTTCGCTAAGCTCGATTTAGCACAAGCCTACCAGCAACTCCCTGTAACCCCCGCTACGGCAGCGGCACAAACAATAGTTACACATAAAGGGGCGTTTCAGGTGTCGCGTTTACAGTTCGGCGTGAACTCGGCACCCGGCCTTTTTCAGTCGCTTGTGGAACGCCTCCTGAAGGGGCTGGAGGGGGTGTTGCCTTATTTTGATGACGTATTGATAACAGGGGGGAGTGAGGCCGAACTGGCAAAGAGATTGGATAAAGTACTGACTGTGTTCGAGAAAGCGGGGCTGCGACTGAGAAAAGACAAATGCGTTTTTTTCGAAACAGAGGTTGAGTTTTTAGGGTTCCGAATCACACCTGAGGGAATTATGCCGTCCAAATCCAAAGTAGCTGCCATCAAGAAGGCTCCTCGCCCCACATCCAAAACCGAATTACAGTCATTCCTGGGGCTCCTCAATTTTTACCATACCTTCCTTCCACGGAAGGCGTCGGTGGCCGAACCGCTCCATCGGTTGCTTAAAAAGGAGGAAACATGGCTGTGGGGCGACGAGCAAGAGAGGGCGTTTAAAGAGTTAAAGCAACTCCTAACATCCGAGGCAATCCTGACTCATTTCGATCCCAAACGGCCAGTGGTCTTAGTATGTGACGCATCCCCGGTGGGGGTGGGGGCGGTGCTTTGCCACGTGTTAGACGACGGAAGGGAGGCCCCGATAGCATTTTACTCAAGGTCCCTGTCCCCAGCAGAGCGGAATTACGCACAGACCGACAGGGAGGCATTAGCGATAGTAGCGGGAACCAAAAAGTTTCACGATTTTCTGTATGGTCGCCCGTTCACGATCGTGACCGATCACAAGCCCCTGTTAGGAATTTTCACTGCAAATAAGCCCACGCCACAGATCTTGTCCCCGAGGATGCTGCGGTGGGCTATCTTTCTCAACGCATACCAACATGAGTTGGAATACCGACCCGGAAAGGAGATCAGCCATGCAGACGCACTCTCAAGGTCTCCTCTGCCATTGTCGGGCGGCCAAAAGGAAAGGGTAGAGAGAGACCACCAGGTATTGTTAATAGAGGTCTTAGATTCACCCCCAATAGTACCAGCCGACATCGCCAGGGCGACAGGCAAAGATAGAACACTGGAGAAAGTAAGCTCATGGGTACAGAAGGGGTGGCCGGCGTCCTCCCCAGGTACGGAATTCGACCCATTTTTTCAGAAGAAAATAGAGTTGTCCCTAGAGAGGGGGTGCCTTTTGTGGGGCCAACGGGTGGTGGTCCCTACATCCCTGAGACCGAGGGTGCTCAAACTGTTGCACGTCAGCCACCCGGGGATCGTCCGTTCCAAGGCGCTGGCCCGGAGTTACTTCTGGTGGCCCCAGCTGGACGCAGACATAGAGCACATGATCGGCACTTGTGAGGCATGCCAGGGCTCCCGACCGGAGGCGACTCGTCTCCCGCATAGGGAATGGGACGCGGCAAGGGGGCCGTGGTCCAGAGTGCACATAGATTTCGCTGGCCCGTTCCGAGGAACCCTTTTTCTCCTGGTAGTGGATGCGTACTCCAAGTGGCTGGAGGTGATTCCGGTAAAGAGCACGTCCTCCGCCACTACAATTAGCCATCTAAGGAGAGTCTTTTCCACGTTCGGTTTACCCGACACTCTGGTCAGCGATAACGCTAGTTGTTTCACGTCCGCTGAGTTCAGGGCATTCACGGAGGCAAACGCCATTCGGCACGTCACATCCGCGCCGTTTCACCCGGCCACGAATGGCCAAGTGGAGCGGCTGGTGCGGACAACAAAGGATGCGCTGCGGCGCATGGGCCCGGGGGACCTGAATCACCAAGTATGTCAGTTTTTATTAGCGTATAGGGTGACCCCCTTAGCATCGGGATTCTCGCCGGCAGAGCTGCTGATGCGGAGAAAGCTGACCACGCTTCTGACCAGATTAGACCCGACGAGGGTCGAGGACAAAGGGAAGAACGTAGGGGTAGCGGTGTCGAAAGGTTTCGCCGCCGGCGATCCTGTGCACTGCAGGAACTACGCCAGCGCAGGGCCAGCCTGGGTACCAGGGAGAGTTGTAGAACAGACGGGGCCAGTGTCATATCGGGTGGAAACGAGCACCGGTCTACTCTGGAGGCGGCATGCAGATCAGCTCCGGAGCCGGGTTCCCAGGAAGCAATCCACGGACGGCACGGAAAATGCCTCAGCGTTAGGGTTCTCCTCCACCCACTTATCCCAAGGAGGAGACAATGAAGGGCAACAGTCCCAAACAAGGGGGGGAAGCAGCGGTCCCGACTCATATCCTTTGGATACGCCAGCTCTATCCGAGCCCGGGGAAGAGGGAGAGGAGTTTGCGACTGCTGAGGAGTTTGCGACTGCTGCCCCCGAATTTGATTTTGCGTTACCGAGCCGGGGGGGTTTTTGGGAGTGTTCCCCCACCCATCCAAGCGAGAAGAGGGGTTTTTCGTTAGCCCCCAGTGCCCCCGGTTCTTCCCAAATAAAGCACACACCTCCCAACAAAGCCGCAGAACCGCGGCAAGTCACTAACAAGTCTCCCTCTCCAATTACAGGACAGGAAGCCAGGGGACAAAGAGAAGGTAGCAAACCCGGGGCAGGGCAGCCCGCACCGAGACCCCAGCGTGTTCGAAATAAGCCATCTTGGCTGAGAGACTTCGTCTCATCCTAGGGGGGAGGAGTGTTGTGTTCTAATAGTGTAACTTTCTTCATGTGATAACAATGTATCTTAACAATGTAACCTTTCCTACAAGTAACAATATAGCCTTCAGCTGTATCACTATAAACCCTGTATTAGGACGCGAGCTAATGACCATCAGTGGGCAGCAGCGAGCGTCCAAGCTCCCTTGGTCCATACTCATCAAAGGCCACAGCGCGGAGTTTCCCGCCACTACCTACACCTGGACAAGAAGGGCGTGACCAGCAATGACGTCACGCGGACATTAGCCAATAGGCTATCGTGGAGCCACATTCGAATGTTTACTACTGTATATATAGAGCTATGCATCCGCCATTACCTCATGTTCCCTCTGACCACCATGCAATAAACCTGAGTTAAACCAGCCCGTGGCTGTTTCCTGTGTCTTGGTTCTCATACACAAAACTCCGCTTTTAGGGAGGATCTCGTCAAGAAGATACCAGTCACAGTGCGTATATGCCCATGTCAAACTAACAAGGTAGAAACCTCAGAACATGTCCTTCTTGAGTGCCCTTTTTATGATAATCTCAGAAGGGAGCTTTTAAACATATTGCCTAATCTGGTAAACAGTAACAATAATGTACTGAGAACTCTTCTGTCAGATAGATCTAAAGAACTGATGGCCGCTGTGGCTAGATTTTCATGGCGAGCTATAAGCATATGCAGAAACAAGGTAAAAAATCAGTATACACAGAAATAAGGTTTCTTTTAACATAGTCGGTAAGTGTAGCTTGGTAATGTTAAGTAATATTAGGACTGGTAATGATTTGCTAAATGTTACAATGAGAGATTGTGGTAGTGCCATCTGTTTATATTTGTTTATTCTGTGATGACTGTACTGGCCTCTGACCGTAACAATAAAGATTTACATTTACATATATAGGACTTGAAACTACTTGTTTAATCACTGTCCTTTGTAGTATTGCAGAATAATAGAGTTCATAGACTCAGTCAAAATCATCCTGGGCATATTCCTGTACAATTTGTAGTTGCTGTTCAAATCATTTATAAACTTTTCATTTCAGTTTTATGTGCTTAGAGCCTAAGGAAAGGCCTCCTTCAGAGCAATCTAAATGGGAATAAAAAATATCATTTCACTAAAGGTTTCCAAACAAATTAACCTTTGGGCTGAGATCAAGCATGGACAGGTTCAGCCCCAAAGGACACATGTTCTGAGCTTAATGAGTACATGAAAATGGGAGGGTATGTGTGAGAAACCAAAAGCTTCAGCAAAGCTTTTTAACTACCATGCAAAGAGAAATGTAATAATTGCTAGTTATATAGTGCTTCTCAAGTACTGTATCAAAGCAGTCTACAGGGGTAATGCAGGGTTAGGGTGGTCTACATTTGTAAGACTGACAAGTATACAGTAACTATATCTCCAGTAAAGGTAAAGGTTTCCCTTGCTCGAAAGCCAGTCGTATCCGACTCTAGGGTTCAGTGCTCATCTCTGTTTCAAAGGAGGCAGTGCTGTCTGCTTCTGCAGACATTTATGTGATCATGTGGCAGGCATGACTAGACACTGGAGCACACAGAACACTGTTACCTTCCCACCGAAGTGGTCCCTTTTTGTCTACTTGCAATTTCTTGCTTTTGAACTGCTAGGTTGGCAGGAACTGGTACAAAGACGGGAGCTCATTCTTTTTTAAAATTATTTTTATTTTTATAAAAGGAAAATAATACATAAAATAAGAAAGACATCAATACATAGTACAAAATAACATAAAAGTACAAATTACAAGTAAAAATTAAAAATAAAATCACATACTTAAAAATACAATAATAACAGATAGTGTATATTCACTTTACCTTATTTGAACCATCTTGTTTAAACATAAACTATTTTAATGTAAAAAATACACTATCTTAAAAAACAAATCTGAACATAAGATAATGCCCCAGTGCTATGTACATTGCCTTGGGATCACATATTATAACATATTATAACAAAAAACTCATGTGGCTTGGTGCTGGTCTGCCACCTTTACCTTCAGACAATGTATAAACCAAAAATGGTTTCCAAATAATTCCAAATTTGTTTTTATCTGTCATACCTCTTCTTATTTTCAATTCCCATCTTAACTTATCATTTAATGCAAGTTGCCACATTTCTCTATACCATTCCTCTATATCTTAACCTATAAATCCAAGGGTTAACCGTTGGAACTGGCTAAAGGTTGCTATGCCTCGCCCTACTTGCCTGCACTCACCCTTCCTGCACACGGCCGATCTGGGTCCGCAGGTCAACGAAGGATTGAGAAAACAGCCCCACAAACGCGAAGAAAGGGAAACAACTTCACTTCCCAACATTCCTGGCGCCGCGCCGCACCAGAGCCAATCAGGCTGAGAGGCTCTCGCACGGTGCAGTGTTCGGAAACGTGCCGCAGCCAATCAAATAAAACCATTTTTAAAAAATGCAGCACAAACACAAAGCACCAACCCATAACTACAAGCCTGTGCGCCATGAGCACGCAGAACGCTGAGGAAGCTGGCACCCAAAAAATAAAACAAAAACAAAAACACCGGGAGAGCAAGTCCGCCAAGCCGCAGGAACCAAAGCCCCCCTCCCCAACGGCGCCTGAAGCTCCTAATCGGAGTTTCCCCTTTAATATCACTGGGTGGGGGGGTGTTGTGCTCCCCCTCTCTACTGGCTCCCCTGGGGTTGAGAGGGTTGGGGGGACAAAAGGAGCCTGTCTCCCCAACCCTCCTGACCCCAGGGGACCCGGCAGAGAGGGGATTCCCTCCCCCCCTCACACACACCACATATTAAAGAGAAGAAACCAAGCGGTTACTTCTCTTTAAAAACGGAGTTGGGGGGAATCCCCCTCTCTACTGGCTCCCCTGGGGTTGAGAGGGTTGGGGGACAAAAGGAGTCTGTCTCCCCAACCCTCCTGACCCCAGGGGACCCGGCAGAGAAGGGATTCCCTTCCCCCCCCCACACACAAACGCCCCATATTAAAGAGAAGAAACCAAGCGGTTACTTCTCTTTAAAAATGGAGTTGGGGGGGGAATCCCCCTCTCTACTGGCTCCCCTGGGGTTGAGAGTGTTGGGAGGACAAAAGGAGTCTGTCTCTCCAACCCTCCTGACCCCAGGGGACCTGGCAGAGAGGGGATTCCCTTCCCCCCCACACGCCCCATATTAAAGAGAAGAAACCAAGCGGTTACTTCTCTTTAAAAATGGAGTTGGGGGGGATCCCCCTCTACTGGCTCCCCTGGGGTTGAGAGGGTTAGGGGGACAAAAGGAGTCTGTCTCCCCAATCCTCCTGACCCCAGGGGACCCGGCAGAGAGGGGATTCCCCTCCCCCCCACACATGCCCCATATTAAAGAGAAGAAACCAAGTGGTTACTTCTCTTTAAAAACGGAGTTGGGGGGGAATCCCCCTCTCTACTGGCTCCCCTGGGGTTAAGAGGGTTGGGAGGACCAAAGGAGTCTGTCTGAGAGGGGATCCCCCCCCAGGACACCAAAAAACACAAAAACAAACAATCAAAAACATTCAAAAATACACAAAAACAAACAAAAATAACACCAAAAAAGGAAACAACAACAAACATTTCCAAACACACCCAGCACCCAGCAAGGCACCACAAAATCCAAACACCACCCCAAAATAAAGAAAAACAGCTAACTCACCACCACACGACCTCATACCACAACGACTGGAAAAGAAATGAATAAAGAAAGAGACTACTTACTGGAAGAAGCTTCACCCAGAGGCCACGAGAGAAAAAACAGTCAAAATACATGATAACCCCTACCAGCAGCACTTGCTGCCCACAATAATAAATTTTTTTCAAAAAGACACAATAGCCCCACACAAAAGGCCCCAAGAGTTTTTCCGAAAAAGTATATCATCCTTTATTCTTTTTTCATCCACAAAACCAAAACACCAAACAAAACTCATCACAGTTTAAAACAGGCCATCAAAAAATGTTTGTATAAATAAAAAATTTAAAAATTTCAAATATAGATTAACCTCTTCTTTACAAACATTAACAACAACAACAACAAAAACTTTCCAACACCATTTAAAACAGCCCGGCAACGCCGGGCAACCTTTGCTAGTCTACTATAGAATCGTTCTTCCAATTTCTAGCAATACATTGTCTTGTAGTTGTCAATATTATTGTTAACAGTTCTTTATTATGTTCTTCCATATTCAAATTGTCAAAATCCATCAATAAGGCAGTACCTGACTCCAGCTTAAGCTTACTACCCATTATTTGTGATATTTCATTTTCTATTTTAAGCCAAAAAGCTTTAACCACATCACAACTCCACCACATATGTTCATAATTCCCCGCAACAGTATTACATCTCCAGCACATTTTTGTTTTAGTACAATCCATCCAATTTAACCTAACTGGTGTTAGGTACCACCTCCACAACATTTTATAGTTATGCTCCATGACTCTCACAGACATAGATCTCATAATTCTTCTTTTCCATTTATACCTCCAACTTTCCTCCAAAATTCTTAAATTCAAATCTTTTCCCCATTTTTTTCTTGATGTTTCCTGTGATCTATCATCACCATTTAACATTTTATACAATTTACTGACAAGGCCCTTAATTTCTACCTCTCCCTTTCTTATTTTAAATACATTTAACTAAACATTTAAACCCATCTACCCTACATGTAAACATATATATATTATGTATATATATATACATACAAAAAACCTCCGCCTTCTCCCCCATACTCTTTCTTCACAGACTAAAGAAAAGCGGCCC
This sequence comes from Bradypodion ventrale, assembly GCA_035047345.1. Classification (NCBI taxonomy): domain Eukaryota; kingdom Metazoa; phylum Chordata; class Lepidosauria; order Squamata; family Chamaeleonidae; genus Bradypodion; species Bradypodion ventrale. Next base: position 143,747,281 of record JAWDJE010000004.1, on the reverse strand, counting down.
TTGTCTTCCAAAGTTGGGGGGGGGACGTGTAAGATGTTCAGAGTTTTCATATTCTTCACTCTAACCGCTCTTCCAATTTAATAACTTCATTTCTCATTTTTCCTCCTCTTCCACCACCCTCAACCCCTTCCCTATCACTCCAGCTACTGTCCCTCCCATGACACACCTTTCTTCTGCTTCATCTTCCCCTTTCTCCTCACCTCCCAAAACCTCCAACTCCTCCCTCTGTTCACCACGTTCTTGAGAACTACTTTGAATCAGACCAATTGCTCTCAAATATTCAATTGCATCCATCTCTGAATCAATTACATGCATTTTCTTAGCATAAAAAAATATCAGCTGTTGGGGAAATCTCCAGTTATATCTAATTTCTTGTTCTTTCAGGATCTTAGTAACTGGCTTCATCTTATACTTTCATATTCTCTCATCAATTGCAATGTCATTGTAAATTTCTTTTCCATCCATCATTAAAATGCCAGATCCAGCTTGTTTTATAAATTCCATCACTTTCAATTTATCTCCCAAATTTGAAAATTTCACCAACACATTTCTTTGCTCCTCTCTCCCTCTCCCTGTAGGCACTTGCAATGTCCGCCATATCAAAATCTTTTCCCATCTTCAAATTGTTCAGCCAACCTAAAATTCTTACTTTAAGATGATCTGGCGTTTTCCTCATCATTGTTCGAATGACTATATTCTGCCTCCTCATCATTTCTTCCACCATATCCACTCTTTTTTCTTGTATTTTAACTTAACTCTTTACCTCCTTTCCTTCTTCATACAATTTTCTCTAATCTCCTTGCATCAATTTTGAATCTGCCTTAAGAACCCCCATTTCCTTTTCCATTCTATCAAAATTTTCATTGGTCTGTTTAACAAATTTAGAAAACATCCCAGTAAGCTTATTCTCACACCCTTGTATTCCTTTCAAAATATCTGCTTTATCTTGAGCTCTGGAGTCTTCCATTCTTTCCAATCTTTTAAACAACTTGCCTAGCTCTGTCATAATTTGAATTTCATCCAGTGGTGTTGGAGATACAGTCGGTGTTGTTTTCTCCCTCTTTTCCTTCTTCATCTCTGTTTGCTTCACCACCTCCTCCTCTATATTCTTTTCCATGCTTGCCGTTATTTCCTCAAATAATACTAATAAGTTTTCTTTCACTGAAACACTTTAATCCAGTCCCAAAATTGAGCAAAATATTTGACTTTAACCCTTAGTTCAGCTTCAAACTCTGAAAAAACAAAAACCAAGTTAAGATCCAAGCCTTAAAAGGGGGGTGGTGAGAGGGTTTTTAATTCCCAATTAAATCTTCTGTAACAACTCCTCTAATCCCTTTCACCTTCATCAAAAAATTCAAAAAAAATAGGGAATGGGAGAAAGAGGGGGGGAAAGGAAAAAAAGAAAGAGTAAAAAGAAAAAAAGGACTTTTTGTAATCTGCAGTGGGTTCCTCCATGGTGGTGCCCTACTCCTTCCATCTGTTCTCCCTCCAGCAACACTCCAGCAACACTCACACGACTCCAATTCCTCTTCCAACCTTCTCAATTTTCTTTATCCTTTACCAACTTCCAGCTCAATATTCTTGCATCCACTTCTAGAAGTCAATGTAACTAATTTTCATCTCTGCCCTCTGCAGACATAACATTGTGTCTTCTCTGCTCGTAACTTTCGCTTCTTTCTAAACACTTTTCACAGCTCAGCAAAACATGTTTCGGCAATTTGGAAGATCTTTTTCTTTTCACTTTTTCTCCTTTCCGAGTTCGATTTGGCTCCTCGTTTACCAAATCTTATCTCACTTTCACTTTATCTGGCTTCGGCATCTTGAGCCGGCTCGGCATTAAAGCCCTCTGCCTTGCTCTTTGGGCTGTCAGCCCACTTGAAAATAAAGACTCCTGATCATCGTCAACTTATTTTTTGGGGAAAAGTCATTTTAAGTCTTGTTTTGAAAAGTGTTCCCATTAATCCACCTTTGTTAAAGCGGGAGCAAAGAAAAGTCGGTGTTAAACTATTGCCTTCTTGGCCGCACCCCGACGGGAGCTCATTCTGTCCTGCAGTACTCACAAATCAAACTGCTGACCTTCTGCCTCCCAGTCAGTGTCTTAGCCACTTGAGCCACTGCATGTCTCTAACAAATGTGGAATTATACAGAATTCTGAAAGTGCATGTGTAAAATGGGAACACATACCTGAGATATCATAAAGACAGCTATCTTTGTGTTGTATTTGTTAAGACCTACCAGAACTGGGTAGAAAGGGTTTTGAAGCCCGGCCTGCCTTTGTCTTGGCCTCTGTGCAATTTTGCTTCAGAAGGCCTGTTCACCCACCCTTCAGGCTCAAGTGCTTTAGGGGTCAACTTTTAGAGTCAGATGTGAATTCTTGGCCTTGGTTACCTGGCTGGCAGATTTAAGAAAGGTTTATGGATAATTTTTCACTTATCCCACTCTGGTCCAGTGCTGGGCATCAGCCAGTCCACCCCGGTCCGAGCGGACTGGTAGCAGACCTGGCTGGCCACGCCCTCTCCCCACCCCACCCCGCCCATCTCTTCCCAGGAGAGCAGGTGAAAGCATTGGCTCTTCCAGTCCTTCTCCTCCAGAGTGGCTGCTGCTGCCTCCTTAATAGGCTGCAGGTGCTGCTCGGGTAGTGGTAGAGGTGGTGGCGTGTGCACGCCTGGGGGAAGGGGAGAGGGAGCTGATGTTACACCACCCAGAGCAGCTCGGACGCCCCCCCCCCACCTACACTCCTCTTGCCTCCTTCTAGCAGCAGCAGCAGCAGCAACTTTCGCGATGCCTGGAGCTAGTCCTGCAGGATCGCAGGATGTCTGTCTGGGCATTGCGAGAGTTGCCCTGCTTGCACCATGCTGCCTGGACATCCTGCTACCTCTAGGGAAAGGGAAGGGAAGGGTAGAGCTAGTCCATGCACCGCTGGTCCAGGCGGTATGGCACAAGCTCTTCCCTAAGTTAAGTTCCCTTCCCTTAAGAGGGAACTTAACTTAGGGAAGAGCTTGCACCATGCTGCCTGGACCAGCGGCACCTGTACTAGCTCTTCCCGTCTTCTGGCAGTAGCAGGGTGTCCAGGCAGCATGGCGCAAGCAGGGCAACTCTCGCAATGCCCAGAGTCAGACAGACATCCTGCAGGAAGTTTCTGCAGGACTAGGTCCAGGCAACGCGAAAGTTGTGCTGCTGCTAGAAGGAGGCAAGGAGCAGGGGTGGGCGAGCTGCTCTGGGTGGCATGATGTCAGCTCCCCCTCCCTTTCCCCCAGGCATGCACACGCTGCCACCTCCACCACTACCCGAGCAGCACCCGCACCTATTAAGGAGGCAGCAGCTTGCAGCAACCACTCTGGAGGAGGATAAAGAAGAGCCGTCATCGCTCTCCTGGGAGGAGGTGAGCAGGAAGCAGCAGCAAGGAAGAAGAGGAAGGAGCAGCCCGTCGTTGGTGTGTGTGTCTTTTTGTTTTGTTTACTACCCCCCCCCCCCCCATGTGTGTGTGTGTGTAGAGGGGAGCAGAGGCTAAAGGGATTTCCCAGGGGTGGTGGTGGCAGTGAGTCTTTAAGGTGCCACAACATTTTTGTGTTTTTGTTTTGTTTACCTCCTGATCTGCTTGCACAGAATAAAACTTTAGAATTGGTAGCCATTTTATTCTGTGGAAGCATATAAGAGAGCAAACAAAAAAATGTTGTGGCACCTTAAAGACTCACTGCTGCTTCGAGGTAGACTGCAGCTGGCTCAGGAAGCTCCACGGTAAAACAGAGATGACCACTGAACCCTAGAGTTGGGTATGACTGGCTTTCAAGCAAGGGATACCTTTACCTTGCTCGAAAGCCAGTCGTATCCCACGCTAGGGTTCAGGTTGCTCATCTCTGTTTCAAAGTCAAAGAGCTTCTGCAGACATTTCCATGGTCATGTGGCAGGCATGGCTAGACACTGGAGTACACGGAATGCTGTTTACCTTCCCACCAAAGTGGTCCCTATTTATCCACTTGCAATTTCTTGCTTTCGAACTGCTAGTTTGGCAGGAACTGGGACAAAGACAGGAGCTCATCCCATCCTGCAATACTTGGGAATCAAACTGCTGACCTGACACCTTCTAGTCAACTCCTTAGCCACTTGAGCTCAATGGTTAAGAAGCTTGCCTTGTTAGCTGGAAGGCCGACATGACCGTTTGAGCTCTCATCTCTGTCCCAGCTCCTGGCAACCGCAAGTTGATAAATAGGGACCACTTTGGTGGGAAAGGTAACAACATTCTGGTGTCTAGTAATGCCTGCTACATGTCCATACAAACATCTACAAACAGACAGTGCTGACTCTTTGGCTATAAACAGATGAGCACTGAACCCTAGAGTCAGATATGACTGGCAGCTTTGGATCTAACAATAGGTAAAGGTAAAGGTTGCCCTTGCTCAAAAGCCAGTTGTATTTGACTCTAGGGTGCAGTGCTCATCTCCATTTATAGCCGAAGAGCCAGTGCTGTCTGTGTTTGCAGATGTTTTCATGGGCTATGTAGCAGGCAAGACTAGATTGGCCACCCAGTCACATGTCCACTGATTAGGCCACATCCACTGATTAGGCCATGCCCACCAGTTAGGCCACACCCACCAGCTAGGCCACACACCAGTTAGGCCACACCCACAGTGTGCTAGCAAATTTTTTGGTGTCCATCACTGCTCTGGTCTATGTGACATTAGGAGCTTTTCCTAGGGGTGCTGTCTTTAAATTGGTTGCAAGAGTAGTATGGCAGGTAACATGGGGTTAGGGTGGTAGAGGTGAATCCCCCAGGGAGTTTTTGGTTGAAGTGAACACTGTATACTCAACATGATTTGGGCAAATCAGTGGGGCATGCAGTAGACACCATCGGGCAGTGCTGCAGAGCAACCAACATCTGTTCCATGGAATAGAGCTGGAAACTCTGACTAAGCTGGCCTGTGCAGTAGCTGGCAAGGATAGTGCTACACAGGACTGGGGATTCACCAGTCTGGTCTAGAGAGGCAAAGAGGACTTTATCTGCTCTAGTACCAGGTTGCAGTGGCTTAGTGGTTCAGAAGCTCACCTTGTTAGCTAGAATGCTGGCAAGTCAGCAGTTTGAGACCTGAGTACTGCATGATGGATTGAGCACCTGTCTCTGTCCCATCTCTTGGGGACATGAAAGGCACCTCATTTGGGCATTCCCTGAGTGGAGTTTCTTCTGGAAAAATCCTTTCAACCCAGAATAATTTCTGACAAGAAATTATTATTAGTACCAGGTTATACACTACCAGGCCCCTCAACAGGTCAGGGCTTAATTTAATTTCAATAAAGTTGTGGCCCAAGATGATATCAAAATATACCTGTGTGCTGCCTCTTTATTTCAGAGTTGGGAGAGAATATGTTTTCTAAAGACATCAACTCCTGCCAAAGGTCATCTTTAGATACTACCAGCACTATATGGTTGCTGCTGTCTTGTGACTACTCCCAAGCTGCTCTTAACAATTTAAGATACTATTTATAGCTACCCTGGCAATGCCTTTTCATTCACATTGTTCAAGCTTTCTTTCCCCCCAAATACAAGACTCTAGACATTGTAGGACTGCATTTGCTCAATGCCCACCACTTTCTTTATTTACAAGGGCTATGAACAGCAGTTAGACACATACATGAGAATGGTCTGAGGTTCATACTGAAAATATCTTTATTTTACCAGCAATTATGTATCTGAGCTTTTTGGCTAGAACAGGGCACTAATGTGTTATCAGCAATGCAGTGAATGTAATAAATAGCCATTAGCCTAACTGAGAACTCTCAGAATAAAAGAGTATGACTGTTGCTATGGGCTTCAGAAGCACCTTTTAAAAGTGAGCCCAAAGAACAAAATTGAAACCCTCTAATTTACACACAGTAGTCCAGCGTTAGTCATTAAATAAAGCACCTCTTTGCAGCACATCCCAGCATTTCTGCATTGTAAAATCTATACTATTGTCATCACAAAAATATAAGTTTGATAAAGCATCTATTCTTTTGCGCCTAACCTGGATTAATATAGACACATTCATTGAAACAATTCTGAAAGCAAGTAGCAACATATAGCAACTCAGGCAATTTGTTAGACAAAATGCTACTTCCCACTTATGGATGAAGTTCACTAGGTTGTCATAGGGAACTGACATCCTAGTCAACCTTGCATTGTTGTTATTAGAGTAAAATGGGATAGATCCATTTGCACTGTCCTTTGAACATTGGAATAAGAGGCTTTGAGCATTTATTTATTTGAATTTATAACTATAGGGCACTTGTTTTTGTTTCCTATGCCTGAACTCAAGAGGGGCTATTTCTTCTTTATTCAGATAGAGAATGATCCCCATGGATAGCTTCTTTGAATTCCACTGTAACCAGAGAGGTCTCCTCCAGGACTTCTAGGTTGCCTGGGGGGTTATAAAACAATTTCTGCTAAATTCTCAAGAGGATATAAAACAATCTCTGCCTTACACATGCTCTCTTTTTCAGTCAGCTGAACCTCTGCCTTCCCTTCCACCAGGGCATACTGGGAATCCCTTCTCTCACCCATTAGTCCCTATGGCTCTTAATTAGGGGCTTGTTCTCTCCTGGCCCAAGTGACCACAAAATTATAATTCTTGTTTCACTCCAGAACATTAAAACACAACCCCAAAGAACTAAAATCACTCAGGGAGCTATGGAACTGAAACCTCATCACTGCCACCATGTTAGGAAATTTACCTAGACCACATTTTCCCCCCTTACTAGATAAAACAAACAGCGAATCTTGTCCATTTGATGCACTGAGAAGCCACCTCTCCCCCTTATTCATCCCAACTGTCTTAGATAGCAGCTAATGGTGTTCAGATTTCACATAGTCTGTAGAATATTTAGAATCACTATCCTTCCATTTTAATAATTTCTTGACAGCATCTCATCAATTAGCTGCAGCAAGGGGACACAAGAAAGAGGTCTGTGAAAACACATGGTCATCTGTGTAATGACAGCATTCTGGCAGCTGATCTTTCCAGTCCAGAGGAGTGGATGCAGCAGCTGTGGCAGCCTCTGTGATTTCACTTCCATGTGCGGGGGGGGGGGGGGGGGGAATGTTCAACAAATTCTGCCTTATATTAAGTTTTAAACAGAAATAAAAATAAAAATATACAAAAAAACGAATGTGAGTATATTGCAACAACAGGAAGCACATTAATATATGCATTAATTTACAGCAACCCAATTGGGCTTTCAAGGTGAGGTTTAAAATATGGTTTTACCAGTTCTGTTCCACCAATGAGATTTGATGGCTGAACAGGGATTTGAACCTAGGCCTCCTGATTCTCAGTTTATATATATATATATATATATATATATATATATATATATATATATATATATATATATATATATATATATATATATATATATATATATATATATATATATATATATAACAGAAGTGTTTGTATGTGGTCTATAGGTTCCCACACCCCTGGACCGATCCTGCTGAAATTTTGCACGTATGTACCTTGGGCTGGGGAGACCAGCACTGCAGGGGTCTCGAATCCCATGGGGGGCATATGCCCCCAAATTGGGATGCAATTGATCTATACAATCTGTGTGTTTCCCAGTGATGTAATTGAGCTGATGTTATAGTCCCAGGTAGGTTGAGATTATGACATCATCTGACTAGCTCAGCTGTAGCCCTCTGAGCTCAGCTGTAGTTTTCACAGTAGGTGGAAGGCAAATGGGCATGCAAGATCAGTACTGTAAGTGACTGTGGCCTACATTAAAGAAAAGAAAAACCCGAGCGAATCCAGGTAATCAGCTAGTTACTTTATACACTACATCACACTCAGTATGCAACATTAATGTGCAAGCAATTTATCTACTACTTTGTACACAAAAGAAGATCTAATAAGCAGCTGAAAAATCCTATTGAGGAAGGCTGCTTCTGGTCAAAAAAGTCTTGTTTGAATTTTATCTATATTTCATATACATCCATAATTTTGTTAGCACAGTGGTTAAAGAACTGCAGCCAAAATATTATGAGTTCAGTCCTGCCCAGGACTCCAGGTAGACTCAGCCTTCCATCCTTCTGAGGTCAGTAAAATGAATACCCAGCATGTTGGGGGGGGATGCTAATTAGATTGTGAATTGCCCAGAGAGTGCATTAAGCGCTATGAGATGGTATATAATTGTAATTGCTATTGCTATAATTTTAATTTCTGCAAAATAAAGAAAATAATAATAGATAGAACAAATGTAGCAGATAGGGTTGGCTACACTATAAGACAAAGTGAGGTGGCTGTCTTAGGGGGTTCAGTTAGAAGAGGAGATGGGGAATGTTGAAATGGTGAGCTGCTGAAGCACAGGTCTTTGTGTGCTCTGCATGTTAAACTGCACATCCAGAGTGAGGCACAAGGGTGATGAAATAATCAGTTAACAGTGTTGAAGTAGGATCTGACTGCCAGCTTGGTCACTTTTGAAAGAGGGACTGTGTGCCAACTTGTCCTTTGCATCACACAGCATTGGATAAGTGGGGTTGATTCCAATGGAGGGCAGTTTAGAAGAAAAAAACTTGCTCATAACCTCCAGGTCAGTGGTGGGATTTAGCAGGTTCACCCCAGTTAGCCAGAACCGGTAGCAGAAATTCCGGTTGGCCTCGTCCATCCAAATTTTGAAATAAAGTAGTCCTAATTCGGGTGCAATGCTGGGCTTTTCCCCTGGCCACACCCACAATACCACACCCACAGAGTAGGTAGCAATTATTTTTTTAATCCCACCACTGCTCCAGGTGCTACCTTGGACCTGCTTCTTTAGTGACTTTAGGTAAATTACTTCTGATAATTTTAGACAGAAACAAGAGACATAAAAGCTTTCCAACTAGGAATAAATTATTCATGAAGAGGTTTCTCTGCCTTCTTCCTTTTTTATTGGTTTGTTGACCTAGAGGGAAAAAATGTTGTCATTCTCCATAACATAATATATATCAAGAACAATTTTTTATATGCAGCATATAGACTTTCTCTTTGCAAAGAAGTGAGAACAGAATGGGTAAACTTTAAATTTATGTTGATAAGCATAAAAAATAGAGATGTATGGACAATTTTAGTAGAAGAGCATGTAAAATGGGGCAGATTGTCAAGAAAATATATAAACAAAATAGCAAAAAAAGGTTGTTCACATGTGCAGGCATTTAGCTGAGCAAACTCTGATCCAAAGTAAATGATACTGCAAATGAATATTTTTTAAAGAAACAAAAAAAGATTTTTCAATCTTTATTTTTATTAGAAATCATGAAGAAGGGTTATATCCTTAGCAAAGCAACCTGAATAATGGTTTCTTTTTAGATTCATACTGGAGTGCACCTTGGGAAAGTTATTTTTGATTGCAACAAAATTAAAGAGACTTATGACATATTAAATATTTTGGATGCAATTTTAAATACCTAGGATGGCTGAAGGATGGCTGAACTGTCACTAAACCCACTGAGGCTACACTGACTCTAAAACATTGTCAGCCTACATTTGTTGGAATTGCTTAAGCTTATCTTCATGTATTTTATCACATGTGCATTTTTGGCTTAGACTTTTTTTCTTAACATGATGGAACGTGAACATAACGTTCTGGAAAAGTACAAATTTCAATGATGATTGTCTTCTGATTCCATCTTTTGGTCTAGGTCAGGGGTCAGCAAACATAGCTCGCCAGGAGTTCTTGTACTTCAATTACCAGAAGCCCAGGTCAGTATAACTGCTGATCAGGGCTTCTGGGAATTGAAGTTCAAGAAAATCTGGGGAGCCAAGTTTGCTTAACCCTAATCTAGATGATTCAGATGCCACTACAGTACACTTAAAAATCATATTATGCAATATGCCATCAAGTTGGAATCAATTTAGAATGACCTTAAAGGGCTTTCACAGTAGGATATTTAAAGAATGGTTTTATCCCTTCCAGATCTCAAGTGAGCTTCAATGGCTGGTTGAGGATAAAAACAAGTCCCCCACACTACACTAGTTATCCCTGTACTACCTGTAAATGACAGTTTAGATGTTTCACCTGTACAAAACACTACCATGCAGAACATGGAAATTGAAAGCTAATAGATGCATCACATGCCACCTACTGTATGCCTGCTGCATTGATAATATGTGTGTTTCCAAACCCATTTAAAGTTGCCAGTACTAAAATCTTATATGATGTTGCACCAAACAATCCAAAGAACTGTCTTCTTTAACATCAATCAGCTTATATTCTACAGTCAGTGGCAGAGATGCTTCTGATGTGCCCATCTTCCAACATGGCCAGATTGTTGGGTGTGGGGAATATTTCTTATTTTTTTCTTTTTCTTTTTCTTTTTTTTAAATTTTTTTTATTAATAATCATAAAATACAAACAAACATAAACATATAAATACTTAAAACTAACAATAAAGAGAAAAAAACACCAAGAAAAGAGAAAGGAATAACAACAATATATCAATATCTTGTTCACTCTTTCATTCTTTCAACTTTTAATCCGTGCAAAACCCTATTCTGCAGCAATTTCAATTGGCACAATATACTTAAATCTTCCAAAATTGAATCATGTCAGGGCCAGGCTTACTTCCTTCTTCACTTGTTAACGCATGCTGTATGAAAGGTTTCCAGATTTCCCAAAATTGTATTTTGATTTTAAAACCCTGTTTTAACCGAATTTGGCTAGTTAATTTTTCATTTAGTGCCAGTTGCCAAACCTCTTTATACCACCTATCCTTATTTAGATTTTCGTTACTCTTCCATTCTTGGGCTATCAGCTGTCTAGCAACCAGCAACAATGTCAAAATTAATTCTTTATTACCCTCACTCAATCTCATTTTTCCTATTTCTCCTAATATAGCTAGTTTGGGTTCTAAAATCATTGTTATGCCAAGAATCTCGTTTATCTCCTTCTCTATCACTTTCCAAAATGTATTTGTTTTCTTACAAAACCACCACAGATGCAAATATGTCCCCTTTTGTTCATTGCATCTCCAACACAAATCAGATTTATTAATATCCATTTGCTTGAGTCTGATTGGGGTAAGGTACCACCTCCAAAGTACCTTACAAACATGCTCCTTTTCCTTGATTGACATAGTTTTTGTTATTCTGTTTCCCCACTTTTTCCTCCACTCTTCTTCTTCAATTTTAATATTTAAATCTTCCTCCCAAATTCGTTTAAGTGTATAGTGTGATCGTTCCCCTGGGATAAGCATTTGGTACAGTTTACCTACTAACCCCTGAAATCTTATCTTCCCTTTCCTTATTTCCAAGACCAATTCTTCAAAGGGCGTCTTTGCCCTAGGTACTCCTATAATCCCCCTTATCGATTTGTCCCATTTCTCCATCCCCAATTCTTGTAGCCAATTTAATTTTAATTTATTATATACCTCCTTCCTTTTCTGATATGTATTGCAATTTTTAATCCATTCTGTTATTAACAACACTTTTTCTTGCAATAGAATAGGTCTTATTTTTTGTGAGGATAATAATGGGCAACTCTGGAAATTTAAAATTTCTAAAATTGGGGAAATGTCTGGTGCCAATTTCCTCTTAACCCCTTTCCATACATTATAAATATTCTTTATAGAAAAGCAGTTAATCTCTGTTTTATTATTTATTTGTGCAAGAAATGTTTCACCTTTTAATTTTTTAAATTCTTCTTGATCCCCTTCACCTATTACCTCATTTTGCTGAATTAATAATTTAATTAATTTCTTTATATGAAAGGCTTGAAAATACGCTTTAATGTTTGGAATGTTTAACCCTCCCTGTTTATTCTTCATGTACCATAATCCTTTACTAATTCTTGCTCTTTTATTATTATTGCAAATTCCGTTTATCAATTTTTGCCATTTATTTAGTTCTGACTCTTTGATTTTAATCGGTAAATTTTCAAACAAAAAATTCAATTTGGGTATAACTTTCATTTTACAAATATTAATCCTTCCAAACCATGAAGTCTTTGCTCGTTTTATCTGTTCTAGTAATGGTTTCAATTTATTTCTTAATTTATTGAAGTTAATATTATATAGATCTTTTGGATCGTTCGTCACAAATATTCCCAAATATTTCAATTCATCTCTTATTGTGATACTAAATCTATCTCCAATTTTTTCCTTTTCCGCCTGGGTTAAATTGCATGTGATAGCCTCAGTTTTCGTCCAATTAATTTTTAATCCTGTTACTTCTTCAAAGGCTCTTAAATGTTCTTGTATTTTGTTTAAATTATTTAAAGGATCTTTTACAACTAATAGAGTATCATCCGCAAATAGACTAATTTTTTTATTTTCTATTCCTACTAATTTCTCATTTTGCCTTATATCATTTGCTAGCAATTCCATTGCCAATATAAATAGACATGGGGACAGTGGACATCCTTGTCTTGTTCCCGCGTTTATATCAATTTCTTTCCCCAGACAATTATTCATTTTAATTTTAGATTTGCTTTCTTTATACAATTGTCCTATCACATGATTAAATTTAGGGCCGAATTGTAATTTCTCACATATTCCTTTTATTGTTTTCCATTGAATTGAATCAAATGCTTTATATATGTCTAATGCCACTATACATATTTTTTGTTTATTATTTTTTAATTTATCAATAATATTAATTAACCGATTTATTAATTTATCCATTTGTCTTCCTTTAACAAATCCTACTTGGTCTTCTCCAATATAAGTATCTATGAATTTATTAAGCCGATTGTTAATTATTGAAGTAAAAATTTTTGCATCCTGATTTAATAATGATATTGGTCTATATGCTTCTATATTCTCTTTATCCTTTCCAGGTTTAGGAATTAAAGCCATTATCGAATTACTCCAAGACTTGGGGATCTCCCCCTTTCCAATATATAATTATATAATTTTTTTAACTTGGGAATTAATACCTCTCGGCATTCCTTATAAAATTCCGAAGGGATACCATCCTCTCCTGGCGTTTTATCCTTTTTTAAGTTGTTAATTACCTCTTCAATCTCCTTGTCTTTAATATCTTGTTCCATTATATTTACATGTTCTTCCTTTAATTGGTATGTCAAGTTTCTATCCAAATATGCTTGAAGTACATTATCATCAATTCTATATTCTGTATATAATTTTGTATAGAATTCTTCTGCTACTGATAATTTATTTTCCAGTTTATACTGCCTTATACCTTCTTTATTAATTAGAGCCTCTATATATCCCTTAATTTTTTTTTGTCTTACTTTTTTTGCTAAATTTTTCATATCTTTATTATTGAATTCAAAATCATTTCTTTTTAAATATGCCAAATCTACCCTAACCTTTTCAACTTCTACTGCAATTGTTTCCTTTTTTAATGCCTGTAATTTATTCCAAATTGAGTTACTTCCTGTAGCTGCGTGCTTCCTTTCTAGTTCTTTTATATCTTTATCTCTTTTAATTACTTGACTTTTCATTTTTTTTTCAAATATTGCTTTCTCTTGTATATAGTCACCTCTAATAACCGCTTTCATTGCGTCCCAAAGGATATGTAATTTCACCTCACCCGTGTCATTATCTTCCCAATTCTTTATCCATTTATTTATTAATCTTTTTTTATCTCTTCATTTTTTAATAGTTTAGTATCCATCCTCCATACCTTATTTCGATAGGTACTGCTATTCAGCCGCATCTCTATCGAGATAAATGTATGATCTGAGATATTAAAATTGCCATAATTAAAGTTTTCTAAATTCTTAAGCATATTTTCTGACACAAAGAAATAATCCAAACGAGAGTAAGATCTATGTTTTAAGGAGCAAAAGGTAAATATATATTTTTTTACCTGCCAACACTCTCATCGCATCCTGTAATCCTAATTTCCCTATCCATTTGTCAATCAATTTATCTTGAATCTTTCTAAGATTATTTGTTGTATCTAATCCTGACCTGATTAAGTTAAAATCTCCCCCTATAATTAAATTTACTGATCTTTCTTTTTTTATAATGGGTAGAATTTTATCTAGAAAGATCCCTTGATTCTTGTTTGGTGAGTATACGTTGACAAATGTATAATCTTCCTCCTCTATTTTACCTTTTATTAGCTGAAACCTTCCCTCCTTATCTTTAATGTTCTTGCTCAATGAAAAATCTAGTTTATTCGATATTAATACAGCAACCCCTCTTGAATTACTTGAACCTAGGCTTTTCTCATATATTTCCATCCCTTTTACATAAATATTATTCTTATTTTCACTTTTCTGATGTGTCTCCTGAAGAAAAATGATATCCGCTTTTTCCCTTCTCAGAACTCCTTCCACACGTTTCCTCTTAATTTGGTTCCCTAGGCCCCTGACATTCCATGAGATAATTTTTAACTTTTTAAGTATACATATTTAGTGCTTTCTCTACTGTTACTGCAGAATTCCCCATAATATGTGAACCAATACCTCAACCCACAACAAGTTATACTCTCCCTCCTCCAGCGTATCTTAAATTAAATAATATACAATTATCTTAAGAAGAAGAAAATATACAAAAATAACAAAGCTTAAACAAACCAACAGTCAAACAAATAAGAAAGAAGGAAAAACAGGGGGGAAAAAAAGCTCTGCCCTCCCCACTTTCTACTAAAAGTAAAGCATCATGGCGGACTGACCGGTATCGTTTTCCGTTTGTTCTGAAGGGAGAGCCGCTTAAAAGCGGGAAAGGAGGTATTTTGGAGTTGCGTTTTGGGCTCAAAAGTATATTAAACGGAGTGTGAGATCAATATCTTCGGCCAGGTTAATTTGGAGGGTAAAATATAGAGAGGTTGCCGAGAAATCAGAGATCTTTTGGCTGTGGACAAGTTGTTATTCTTTCTCCGCAAGAGTTTGGGGCGTGTTTCCTCTCAGGCTCGAAAGGTTTCGAGAATGAAAAGACTGACTGACTGACTGACTGAGTTTACCGGTCTCTGCAGTTTTGGGATACAAAACTATTTGAAAAAGAAAGGAAGAAAGGAGAATTAAGAACTTTCTCTTTAAGCCTTAAGTTTTGGAATACTGAATACTGAATACTGAAACTTTGGAGATTAAAAGTCGGACAGTGGGATCTAACAAGAGGACTTTAACAAACACTCAACTTCACAGATTCTCATGCTCAAGGAGAGCCTGAGGTAACTTGGGGCTGTCTCTGCAGAGGAGCGAGGTATGAGTGTGGAACTAAGAAGACTTGCTAATCACTCAGCCTTTGTTATTTAATTGCGGAACTAAGAAACTGATGTTGAAACAATCCCACGCCCAGGCTGTTTGATCAGGCTGTTTGAAATGTGCCAGTAATCTAAGAGACACTTCGAGACCGAAAGGCTGGAAGACCTCAATCTTCGGGGAATATAAACAATTAAACATACAGCGAAACCTGGGGTTTAAGAGGTTTAAAGAGGAATGAAAGGAATGTAAGAAACTGAGAGGAACTGAAAGTACAGTAGATAAAAGCGGGGCACAGACACTGAGTGGAGCAAGGTGAGGGATCCCGGAGCTCCAAAAGAGACTGAGGCTAACAGAATTAACAGAATTAAAATATTACAGTAAAAGACTCTCTTTTTGCTGGATTACAAGGATGGGACTGTGGCTATAAGAAGGCAGTAAAGAAACAGTGAATATTGGATTATCGGACTATTGGATTCCCAGCGGTTTATGGACACTAAATAGCTAATAAAAAGCTCTTTCATTGTGTGTCCAGTTAAAATTCGGACTGTTACAGGATTGTGCACTTTGCAAGCAGAAGTAGAAAGCAGAAGGATAGAGGACTACAGAGGACTACAGAGGGATACAGCATTGCTAAAAGGAGCATAGGGTTGCAAGGCTCCAAGGACTCAGAGACTCACCAGCTGGGAATTTAATTTGCATATTTCCCCTTATCTTGGTTTTGGAACACCTGGGGTTTTTTTTCTTTCTTTTGAAAGAGGGGATTTAAGAAAGAGAAATTGAACGGCTCTCTTAAAGCAGTATTTGATTGTTCTCCATTTAAACTTTGAATTTATTATTCTCTTTTGGTATATAATCAGATATACTCTACTTTTTTTCCTACACTTATTATATTATAAGTATATTAATACACTATTGAACTGTTAATTTAGGATCCTGTGGTAAAATCCAGCAGTTTAATGAGCAAAAAAATTGATAATTTTGAACAGGATTTAAAGTGGGTGAGAACAGATAGATTGGAGAGAAGAGAACAGGAGGGTAGGAGAAGAAAATCGTTGCAGGAAGAACTTATCGAGATCCAAGAACTAGAAGAGCTGAGGAAGAAAGTAGCTGAAAGGAGGTTAAAGATTAAACAACAAGAAGTCTTAGATCAGGAAGAGAAAGAAGTGGGGGGTCAAGAGATTCTGATAGGAGAGGAGTCAAGAAGACAGATGGCTACAAAAAAAAGGGGGTTTGACAAGGGGAGGGTTAAAGAGGTAGAAGAGGAGCAGGTTGGTGATAGAGGCCCAAGTCCAGATTTAAATGATTTAAGAGGAGACCTGGAGCTTAGGTTTGATAAATTAGAGGAAGAACTTCAAGCTAAACTACAAACATTAGAAGATCAGCGAGCAAAAGATAATCAGAAATTTCAAAAAGAAATAAAAGAAAGTATCACACAAGCATTTAAGAACACCAAGAAAGAGTGTACCAATTTATTGAAAGAAATAGATGAACTGAAGGAGGGGGTGAATGCTATCGGGAAAGAAGTTTGGGAAATGAAACATGAGTTAAGAGAGGTCAAGGAGCAGGTACAGTTAAAAGAGGAGAAACAGAAAAAATATGATAAAAGGCTGGAAAGAATGGAAGATCAGGAGAGAAGGTGCAACGTGGTTATTAGGAATATACCAGAACGGAACCCGGATAACTTGAGACAAAGATTGGTAGAATGGATTAACGAAATGGGAATGGGGGAGGAAATGGAATTGGAGGATATAGACAGTGTGTACAGACTAGGGAAAAAAATGAACCAAGAAAGACCTAGAAATGTTTTTTTAAGATTTGGAAATCTAGGACAAAAGTTAAGGATAATGAAATATGTTAACTCCTCGGGGGATGATGCTTTAAAAATGGAGGGGGCACAGCTAGAAATATATAAAGATATTTCGTTAGAAGAACGCATTTGGAGACTACAAATTAAGCCAATCACAAAAAAATTGCGTGAGAAAAACATACAATATAAATGGAGACCACATAAACAATTAATTTTTACAGTGAAGGGGAAGAATTATTGGATTAGGGAAGAATCTGATGGTTTAGAAATTTTGATGGAAGCTAAGATTATAGAAAAAGGGTCTACAGAATGGAAGCAACTTAAAGATGGTTTAATAAATGTGGGAGTAGCGCCCATGTTAGAATGGGAAGAGGAGGAAGTTGAAGGAGCAGAAGGAGGGAAAGACTAGGTCATTAAAAGATAGAAAGAGAGAATCTACTGCGTGGAATAAATTATGACAAATTAAGATAACCATTTGTAAATAAGAAATAAACAATGAACAAGAAACGGATATTAAGTATTAAGGTCCACTCGCCACCCGCAACCCCCCCTCCCCTCTTTGGTTTTCAAGGGTGTGGGGAATATTTCTCCCCAGTGGTAGCACCATGTTTATGAAATTCATCAGCAGTTTGGGAACATCACATTCTGCTTCTGGAATCTTTCAGAAGAACCCAATGGGAAAGACTCTTTTTGCCTGAGTAGTCTTCCCCCAAAACTTCCATTGGACCGCTTCAGATAAATTGTGGCAGAGTTATGGTTAATTTCAATAGTTATATTTCACTTTTAGTTTTATTTTCCAGCGATTGTTACATAGTAAGTTGCTAATTGAATGTAGAGTATGTATTATTGATTTTTAATTGAATTATATAGACTGCCATAATCAATGTTCTCGTGTCCTACACATATTGTATAAATACTTTTTGATACATAAGTAAAACCTATACAAATTTTGCAGGGCTGAGAAACTCTCTAAAAGCAAAAGTACAGATAAGAAATGAACATATGATATTAATTAACATTATTCTTCACTTTTTTAAAGGGTTGTAATGGCCCTGAAATTTGGCTGCTCTAATTTGTAGATGATTATTATTTTTGGGGGGATGGTTTAAACACAAGTATTGCTTTCTTGAACACCTAATAGCAACGGCCTCCTCATGTAGAATTAATAGATCATTAGTGGATTCCAATAGCAGGCAGTAGAGGAGACATTGACAAATGATAGCATTGACTACTCTGTGTTCTAGGAGGGAAAAATAGCCCTTTTATCATTATCTGCCGATTTCATACCTTCCAACATTTCACAGATGGAAATAACATGCTAATGACAGCTATTGTCACTTCTAAGGGCCGCTTTTCAAGCTGCCAGCCCTACATTATTACCCACCATTAAAGGCTCTTCACTTCCAGCTGGTTGCAACATTAATTTATTGTGTATAGTAAATTATAGGCTGAGATAGTTTTAATGTGGGATTTTTTAAAAAATAATAATAATGTTTTTAGAAGGTTGAGGACTGAGACCCTTTGACATTATTATTATTATTTTCTTCAGGCTTTATGGTTTTCCAGCAAAAGCGAAAACGAGGAATATGTCTCTGCAAAAATGGACAGATTCTTATTACTTAGTGTTGCATGTGTTGTTAAATACTCTTAAACTACCCCCAACTTTCGGTGATCCACATCAGAAGTCTTACATTAGATGAGCCACATTGCATAAATCACAGTGGCAAATTATCCCCGGTGGAGGAGTGAATACTTGTTGTCTTTGTGGTGCACCAGTTGCATGACTAGGCATGCAGTGAAGCATACAAGTGGTGACTCCTTAAGTAGCAGCAATTTATTATTGCAATTTATGCTAATTAATTTACATCAGAATTCCTAAATAATAGGATTATAAAATGATGGCCAATGTCAGTTTTGTCAGATCAAATTTAAGTTTTGATTCAAGTTACAGCCAAATTTCATGTGATGTTAAGTCTTGAAATTAACAATGTAAGTTTTTAAAAATGAAAGTCACATCTGCTGGATAACTCAATGATTTAGGTACCTGGCTGTGGAGCCAGAGGTTAGAAGTTTGATTCCACACTCTGCCTCCTTGACAGGGGATATATTTAATGATCCATAGTGTCCCTTTCAACTCTGCAGTTCTAAGATTAAGATTGTCATTACATTAACCGTTGTTGATGCTGCAGTTTTTCTGGGGGGGAAATTCCTCCTTTCAAGTTAGTATTTTATTGGAATAAAATTCTCATTGGTTTGGGGGGAGTGTCCCTTGCCTGCTAAAAGAAAATGCAAAATGCAAAATATTATTTTGCTTAGGCCATGAAAGGAAATCTATAAACTCCCTTCCAATCAATGTTGATTCCGTTAACTATCAGGGTCCCTGACACATCTGTTGCCAATTTTATTGGGGATGGGATACCACATTGTGGAATAGAATGATATGTTTAGTTTGGGACTCAGTTGACATTTTTGTCCCTTTTTTTGCTCCCTTTTGATTTTGCACACATTATGATTGGAGTTCCAGCCCATATCCTCCCTTCTTTTATTCCTTCCTCTAGACCTACCTCTTCCACTCCTTTTATGTGTTGCTCGATTTGAAATACATACGACAAAGAGAGAGTGAATTTTTACAATTTGCCAGTGATGATTATCTTGCCTCCACCGTAATCCGTCTCTTTCGATGAAATTTCAATTCTCACTGCCTTTGACAAGGCCCACACACTGGAAAGTTTTTCATTCCTCCTGTATGGCTTCAAGGATTTTTATTTTCTCTCTTCTGAGACCCTCCCCCACCCTGCTGCCAAGCAACCTAATTATTTTAGGTTCCTGTAGCTGTTGTTCCTCTTACCTCTGTAATGGAAGTCTATGTGAGAGAGACCATACACTGACCCCTGTGTTCTGTCCTCCACTTATTTTTATTTCTTATGAATTTAGTGCTAGGTCACCTCTGGTGAGGCAGCAGGTGCTGATGGCATCACGGTTCCTTCTTCATCCTTCTTCATCTTGGCACAGCAGCTACTAAATGGCTCACTAACTTTTTCTCAAACATCTTAGAGACAGGCAACTTACCTCCTCTTTTTAAGAAAGCCAAATTCATAGCAGTGCTAACGCCAAGCAAGGATCCAGCAAGAGTGGAGAGCTACAGACCTATCACTCTTCTCAACATTCCTATGAAGCTCCTTGAAAGGCTCATATACAACAAAAATATCTCAGAGAATCAGCCAGCATATCCCAATTGAGCAAGCAGGATTTACCTGTAGATCCAGAAGAGGCTGTGATGAATAGGTCCTTGCATTAGTCACCCATATTGAAAGCAGATCCGAGAATAAGATGGTGAGCACAGGTATCTTTCTAGACCTAACAGCTGTCTGTGACACTGTGCCATGAGACAAATTCCTTAAATTCGTCACCATCACCCCATGTCTAAAACTTATTGCATTACTCAGCAACATTCTGAGCAACAGACATTTCCAGATATTATCAGATGTCTCTAAGAGTAGAGTATACATGATAAATGGTGGTCTTCTCCAGGGTTCTGTGTTGGCTCTTTTACTATTTAACTTGTACACACATGACCTCCTGAATACTATATCTAGGAAATTCATCTATGCAGATGATATAGCATTGGTCGCTCAACACCAAAGCTTCACTGGAACTGAGTCAGTGCTTTCATCAGACTTAAAAATGTTGGATATTTACCTCTGTCAGTACAGTCTCAGGACAAACCCTCAGAAAACTACTGTGTCAACTTTTCATTTGCAGAACAGAAACATGGGGTATAAACTGACTGTATCATTGAGAGGTGAAAATCTGCAATACTGTAGTAACCCCAGGTACCCAGGAGTCTCCTTAGATAGATATTTGACCTATAAGTGCCAGCAAAGATTAAAACCAGAAACAACATCCAACAGAAGTAGCAGACACTTCTTGGAGTGTCAGCACTCAAATTCTTAGATCCACTGCCCTAGCATTATCATATGGTGTCACTGAATACTATTGTTTATCTTGGCTTAATAGTGAACACACATGGCTAATAGACAGAGAGCTGAATTAGGCAATGAGTATCATCACAGGCTGTATTCGACCAACAAACACCCACTGGCTCCCTGTCTTGAGCCATATTCTGCCACCACCACTAAGAAGATCACTGGCATTATTAAACCTATGGCTAAAAATAGTAAACAATCCTCTCCTCCCAATCCATGCCGATATAACTGCCCCTTCAGCCCAACAATTAAAATCTAGAAACCCTGCTTGGCACACTGCAATCAACCTACAGACTAACCATTTTAATATCTCAGATGCCTGGATGGAACTCTGGCAACATCTATCTCTGATTCCCCATCATCACATAATCAAAAACCCCTGGCCACCTGGATTTTCCCTTCTAAGACAGCAGTGGAGGATGCTGAACAGAGTGAGGACTGGCTGTGGTAGATATGGAGCCACTCTGTTCACATGGGAATGTTACTGTGAAGAAGACCAAACCATGGACCTCATTATATCTAGGTGTCCTTCATCTGCTTTTGGAGGCACATTTGAGGATTTGCATAGTGCCACAGATAAAGCCCTTTAATGGCTTTCAAACCTAGACGTGGAACTCTACCTAGGAACTTGAGATGGACGATTTGTGCTTACTGTATATATCAACATTAATGTAGACAACTGAAGTTCATCATATGATAAAAAATAAAGAAACCTCTAGACATACAGAAAAAAGTATGAGTTGTGAGACATTGATGATTGATTCTAATAACAATTCTTTCTAATAACAGGAAGTTGAAATGTATGTACATTCTTTCCTTAAGTGTTTTACAGGCCACAAATAGATAATTATGTTTAAAAAACGACTATTCAATACAAACATTAGCAGGCTCACAGAATATTTTATGTTATGTTTGCCTCTGTAAAAAAAACCAATAATAAGGTTTTATCTCTCAAAATGTGGATGACATGTTTCTGGTTTTTTTTAATTTCACATCTAGGATTCTCCTTGCATTATTTAGGACCCTAAATCAATAGAATCCAATACTGTTCACTAACAGAATTAATAAAATAAGTGTCTGGGTGAAGGGGCTTTTAAAATGTCTTTTATTTTGCTTTTTACCTAGAGAAAAAGCATTAAGCTGGTTTATTCATTTTGACACTGACTGGTAACCTTTAAGGAAAGCTCTAATTGGGCTTAAGGGCCAAGTAATTAACAGGAACTGCTTGCATTCTCTTTGCTTATTGACTTCATGTTACCCTGAAGTTGAAAAACCTGTATGCTGAGCTGGTTCAGAGTTAGGAACACTTTAAATGGCAAACTGTCATGGCCAACTTCTACACATCTGTGGAAATATTTCAATGAGAGAAGCATCCAGGTATGTCAACTGCCTCATAAAAGTGTGTGATTTCCCCCTCCTATTGTTAGTCCGTTTTTTCTTTTGAGATGCAACTTTAATGTGTTTAGAAATGTATAAATTATGCTTCTTTTATTATTTTGATAAATTATATTAGGTAAAGTAAAGGTTTCCCTTGCTTGAAAGCCAGTCGTATCCGACTCTAGGGTGCAGTGCTCATCTCTCTTTCTAAGCCGAAGAGCCAGCGCTGTCTGCTTCTGCAGACATTTCTATGGTCATGTGGCAGGAATGACTAGACACTGGAGCGCAGGGAATGCTGTTACCTTCCCACCAAAGTGGTCCCTTTTTATCTACTTGCAGTTTCTTGCTTTCGAACTGCTAGGTTGGCAGGAGAACTGCTAGGTTGGCAGGAGAACTGCTAGGTTGGCAGGATACAGTAAATTATAAATTATATTACTGTATTGTTATTCACATCTATTTTGGGGGTTCCCTCCACTTCATTGTTTTTCCAGTTGGTTGTTGTAATAGTAGCACCCATATTATTTACCTACATGTATCCTGAGATCATTCTATAATCCAAGACATTCCCTCCACATTGAAAATATTGGTAACCTTTCTCCCTTTTGATGTTCTAGAGCTGTGTAATCTCTGTAAATAAGCAAAATAGCAGGTGGTGTTAATATTCCCTGCCACTATAGCAGCTAAACTTGTCACCCCACCTGCTGATGGCACAGTAAAGAAATTGAAGGATACAAATAAGGGCAAAATAAACTGTACCCATTCATTCTTCAATATATTTATTTTGGAAGAAAATCAGGTGGAACAGAATATCCCCTATTCTAATCCTAACAGTTGTTGAAATTTTTATTTTTGTTTCCAAACCAACACACTTCCATATAGTTTAGACCTTTTCCATTTGCAATTAGTCCTCAAGCACTTGGCTGGTTTATTTACACAATAGTCCCTGACTAACAGGAGTTACCTTTAGAGGGGGGTGAGAAGTGGTGGTTATGATGAAATGTAAAGGACTCCTCTGTGAAACAGAAGAAGGGAAGCGTGGCGGCAAGCCTATGGCTGCCGCGCTCTTTGCTGGCCCTGCCCCCATAGAGCCGGGCACTGGAGCTGGGAGGGGGGGCAGAGCCGAGTTCCCCTTTAAAAGGGGCCGGCTCCGCACAGCCTCACCGCCATTTTCTGAGATCGACCGGGCGAAGCGCCCGTTTGGCTTCTCCCAGCTGATCCAGGCTTTCCCAAGCGGCTGGGCCATGCGCTATGGCGCCGCTTGGGAGGACGGTCATGGCGATCCGCCGCGGCTCTGCGGCGTGCTTGCCCCGGCCTTCGCTGGTGCGGCCTCGCTGTTGGGCGCGCCCCTAATTGGAGCCACGCTTTTCTCCGCAGCCCTGGGCCATGGCCCTACGGCCTTCACGGGGCCCGGTGCTTGCCCTTGCTGCAGCGGTTCACCATGGCCTTGCGTTGGGCTTGCCCAGTCTTCATCAGTGCGGCCTTGCCTCCATTGGGCTCGCCCCTCTTTTGAGCCGTGCTTTGCTGTGGCACTCGGCCGCAGCCCCCACAGCCCTCCAGGGGCCTGGTCCTTAGCCTCATCCCCACGGCCTTCGCTCCATTTATTGTGCGGCGGCCCCCGGCCCCATGGGTGCCCCCCTTCTTGGGCCCGACTTCGTTATATGGTGGGGCTGGGGGGGGTCTGTGGGGTTCCAGGTGGGCCCCACGCATGTGTTGGGCGACAGCCGGAGGCCATGGTGGCTCAAGTGGCTAACACACTGACTGGTAGGTGGAGGGTTAGCAGTTCTGTTCCCGAGTGCTGCAGGATGGAGTGGGCTCCTGTGTTTGTCCCGGCTCCTGCCAACCTAGCGATTTGCAGGCCAGAGATTGCAGATAGCGCTGGCCTATTCGGCTTGAGACAGGGATGAGCACTGCACCCTGGAGTCGGATACAACTGGCTTTTGAACAAGGGACTACCTCTATGCCTGTGCCTGGTTTGGCCTGCTGGCCCAAGCTGCTGCCCTTGAGAGAGCGGCGAGCCTGGATTCCACGCTGGCTGCCCTCCAGCTGGCAACCCACTTGGTTCATCCTGATGCTGGAACACGGCTTCCCCATCGCTGTGGGTGCATCTGGTGAGTGTGTTTGTCAAATGAACTCGCATCATGCATTGCGCGTATTCAATTCCGCTGTTGTATCTGTCTGGCTTCTCGTATTTTGCTAGCCATTTGATCATTGGAGGGGAGCGCCATTGCATGCCCTTAGTAATGTTAATTGACACCTTCCCCATTATCCGTGTGATTGTTTCCAGGATGGGAACGGCCACGATACACAATCACAACCCTGGTCACTGTTCAGACATCAGGCCAAACTGGGCAGACCAGTTGCTTTTGGGAGACTGAAGACCTGGCCATGATGCTATTTATTTTGGATGGCATTTAACTCAGGGCGAGTCACCCTGCTTCACCTGGGAAAAGGCGGTCCGAACCCGGACATGAACTTGTTCAATTTAGCAGAGCGTTGGGTTTAACCAAGTTATCTCACGGTGCTTTGTTGATATTTCATATCCCAGCTGGGCAATTATGCCTGGCAAGGCTTTTGTGGGCTTCTCTTGCAATGTTTTAGTGGGTTTACATGGACGTATCACAGAGTGTACCCCAGGGCCGATGTGCGGGTATGGACAGCATTTCTGGCCTACTTCATGGGGGTTTCCTTTTTGAACCATGGACTGTACATTGCACTGTCTGTCAGGTTCACCACATGCCGGTACCATCGAGGTATGGCGATTAGTTCAATGGCCAATGTACTTTGGCAGTAGCCTGATAGATTGCGGGGCTCTGAATCTTTCAGGGCTTTCCCTTTCTTTGAAAAATTTTGCATTGAGCACTGTGGCCAGGCATATGTGTCAATACTGTTGTTCGCTCATTGGGGTTACTCCAATTGTCATACACATGGCCAACGCCAAAATGTTGTTTCACCCAGGGTCACGGTACCGGTGCGTCAGTCTGGCACCGTGCTCCTTACTAATTAACATTACTTCTTTGGGACTGGACACTTTCTGGCCATTGCCAACTATATTACTGCTGATTTCTCCAGTTGAACATCTGCTGTCCTAGGGTCACCAGTAGGGCAGGGGCAGTATTGCCACTCTCCTTGTGGTGCAGGGCAATCCACCTGGTCATTAACACAGGTCAATGCTGCACTGCAGGATGCATCTTCTGGATACACGGCTGACGATGTCAGTAGTACAAACCGGGGGGGGGGGGGCGGATCTGCTGAATGCATTCAGATGTTCTTCTCTGTGTTATGTAGAACACTTTGCTGGCACTCTTTTATCTTTTCTTTTTCAGCTCCTGTATACGAGGATGGCTCATTGGCCACGGTTGCAGTTCCGGACCACCCAGAGACTTCTTCGGCTACCCGGCCCAGGCACATGGGGGATATGGGCGTAGCGCAGCGGAGGTGGTACGGAAGTCCCAAAATGGTGCCCGGGGCAGGGTCCTCTGCCTTTCGAATGGCCTCCTTCTTTTAGCGATAGGCATTGGCCCTATTCCTCCCCAGGCGTGCCCTTCTTCCTTCTGCATTAGGCATGCCCCCTCTACATTTTGCCCGAGGCATGGTCCTCTTCCTTTTATCACCAGGCATGGCCCCTTCTCAAAGTACCCAAGGCATGCCCCTCCTCCATTCGGCATGAGGCGGGGTTCCTCATTAGAGTACCCGAGGCATGCTCCTCTTCCTTTTGGCATGAGGCAGGGTGCCTCCACAGTGTAACCGGGGTGTGGTCCGCTTCCTGTCGGCACGAGGGTGGGTGCCTCTTTTCAGTACCTGAGGTATGGTCCTCTTCCTTTTGGCACGAGGTAGTGCGCCTCCTCAGTGTGCCCGAGGCATGGTCCTCTTCCTTTCAGCATGAGGCTGAGCGCCTCATTAGAGTACCCGAGGTATGGTCTTCTTCCTTTCGGGACAAGGTAGTGTGCCTCCTCAGTGTGCCTGAGGCATGGTCATCTTCCTTTTGGCATGAGGCTGCGTGCCTCATTGGAGTAACCGAGGCATGGCCCCCTTCCTTTTGGCATGAGGTAGTGTTCCTCCTCCGTGTGCCAGGGCATGGTCCTCTTCCTTTCGGCGTGAGGCTATGCGCCTCATTAGAGTACCTGAGGCATGGCCCCCTTCCTTTTGGCACGAGGTAGTGCGCCTCCTCAGTGTGCCGGGGCATGGTCTTCTTCCTTTTGGTACAAGGTAATGCCCCTTCTCAGTGTGCCTGGGGCATGGTCCCCTTCCTGCGGCATGAGGCTGGGCGCCTCATGGGAGCACCCGAGCCATGGTCCTCTTCCTTTTGGTACAAGGTAATGCCCCTTCTCAGTGGGAGTACCCAAGGCATGGTCCTCTTCCTTTGGTCATGAGGCTGGGTGCCTCATGGGAGTACCTCGAGGCATGGTCCTCTTCCTGCGGCATGAGGCTGGGCACCTCATGGGAGTACCCGAGGCATGGTCCTCTTACTGTGGCATGAGGTGGGGCACCTCATGGGAGTACCTGAGGCATTGTCCTCTTCCTGTGGCATGAGGCTGGGCACCTCATGGGAGTACCTGAGCCACTGTCCTCTTTCTTCGGTCATGAGGCACTTGGCACTCTTCCTTTCTGTTGCCATGGCAAGTGGGCCTGCTGACCGTGCTGGCGGTCGGGGGTGGGCGGTGAGTCGTGTAAACTCCTCCCCGTGTGGCGGGTGGCACTGTTAAGGAGAAAGGGGATTATCCCTAGGAATCTGGCAGGGACACAGTTGATTGGCCACAGGATAGGACAAGGTACAGTGAGACTTGGGCTGGCCAATCAAAGGTGGACCACAAACAAGGTGATGCTATGATCTATGCAGCCTGCAACACCTTGAAATTTGCTGGATATACGTCAGATGCTGGAGTCAACAAGTAGCATCTGATTGGGGTAAACAATTTGTTTCATTGGTAAACAAATGGATACAATATGGCCAAATATGATTGGCATAACAATTGGATACGATGTTGCCAAATATAATTGGCAAAATAAATGGATACAATGATGCCAAATATGATTGGCAAACAAATGGATACAATGTTGCCAAATTATGATTGGCAATTAGGTTTACTCTTTACCAGTGCCATTGTGGCCCGTTTGCCGCAACACAGTTTATGAATTAATAAAGTGGCCCAATTTAAATCCATCACAAGTGTCCGTCTCGTTATTGGGGAGTGGGTCCAGCAAGGGAAGTGCGGCAGCAAGCCTATGGCTGCCGCACTCTTTGCTGGCCCCGCCCCCATAGAGCCGGGCACTGGAGTGGGTTCAGCAAAACACTTTTGAGAAACCCTAACATGGTCATAATGTAGGAAAAAGTGAGACAATAATCTTATAGGGTGTAGGTTCCCATACCCTCCTGGAGAAGAAGTGTGTCAAAAGGCTCCAAAGGCATTGTCACACGAACTCTTCAGGCCATGATATACTGCTAGAATATTGAACTATTGGAGTGGGTCCCTAGCTCCCTTGACAGGTCGCTGATCAGCCTTGCTGTCCCTTGAACAGCCTCCAAGGAGAGCTTGTAAGACACAGAGGTTGGCCCCAGCTCCAGCTCATAACTTTCCCACTCACAACCAAATAATTAAACATTTCTGATAAACAGTGACAACAATTTAAACACCAGAGTGGGGTATAGAAATTTGCATTAGTCTAGGATAAACATCTGTGTGGTCATGCCCTAACTCATGAATACCTCTAAGTTGAATGGGAACATGAATTAGTATCACTACTGTCACTACATATTGCAATAGTTAACAAAAAGGCCAGTATTTTTCTATAGTGTTAATTCTCTTGGCTTTTTGTTCAGTTATCAGAAAGAAAAAGTCAAGAAGATTAATGGAAACAATTACAATAACTTAAGTGATTTAGCAGGAGGCAAAATGTTCTGTTAAATTTTGTTCTTCTTTCAGCAATTTTATATAATCTTGATTCAGGGTGGTAAGGAAGCTGACTCTTGCTTTCATTAATTACAAAGCAGGCATTTGGGAGTAATTTTGTATCATTTCTTTGTCTTGCATTTTCAAGATACAAGTCTACCTATTTTCATCAGTGCTATTTTATGAAGAGAGGGAAAGATGAAGCTTATTATATGGACTAAGAATTACAGCATTCATCTACATCATATGATCATGTCAATCATGAGGTCATTTCTGATTAATAGGCTGAAATCTCTCTAATGGACATTATCAAAAATAACAAGGTAAATAAATAATAAATGAAGAAATTCAATATATTCAACAGTCCCAGTGTTTCTGAACCTTGGATCCCCAGGTGATCTTAGACTTTAATTTCCAGAAGCCCAAGTCAGTATACCTGTTGATCACGGCTTCTAGGAACTGAAGTTCAAGAACATCTGGGGACC
This sequence comes from Bradypodion ventrale, assembly GCA_035047345.1. Classification (NCBI taxonomy): domain Eukaryota; kingdom Metazoa; phylum Chordata; class Lepidosauria; order Squamata; family Chamaeleonidae; genus Bradypodion; species Bradypodion ventrale. Next base: position 143,718,618 of record JAWDJE010000004.1, on the reverse strand, counting down.
CAAAGTGGAGAAACCCTGATCTAGACAAGAAAAATAATGAATTCGAAATGTTTCTATCATGTGATTGAATATACACAGGTCATGAAATCAGTTGTACATCCTGTCACATGACAGACAGAAAAATGCAAAAAATAATAATGCATATGCTATTTCTTTATTGTATTTCACAATAGGTCTGTCAAATTTAATCTGCCCTCAACCCAATAGTCCTGCTTTGTTATGCAATATACAGTTGCAGGCATATTATTTGATATGAAACTATTGCCATTCCCAGTTCTTTTGCCTCCCACACAATCCCTGGTGTGAAACCACATTTGAAATATTAATGAACAGAAGCATGTATCAGTTACCTGTGAAAGCTGGTTCTTAGGTCTGTAAATGAGCTGCCTAGCATATGCAAGTGTCTTCATTCACTTTAGTGGAAAGAGATGCAGGTGTAGTTTTGTAAGAGCAGAAAGCCAAACACATGGCCTTATACCAAATGTGGTCATTTGTTCAATGAGCTCAGTAGCTGCCCTCTTGTATGGCAGGGCCTCTCTAGCATTTAGAAAGGAGCTTTTTTACTTCCACCTAGAGAAACTTGGTATCAAATCTTTTACCATAGATCTAAGGCTCTTTCCTTTAAGGATAGAGGCCTTAGGACACCATTTCAGATTTTAATAAGGATGAGAGGTTTTTAGTAACAAATTGCCAGTTACCACCATGCCAACAACAAAAATTATGTTGATTATAAAAACTATCTTTCCCATCAGTCCTAGACAGCCAATGGTGAGGGGTAACTGGAATTGTTCCAGCTGTGTCTAAAAACCTGTTTCTCTTCCCTGATCTTAAATCATGTGTTTTGCAAATGGTGTGGACTGTCTGTGATCTGTAAAACCTTTAGCACCATTGTCAGCAAAACAATAGCTCTTCAGAGAGGTGACTTCACTTCTGATTAATTTCATCTTGTTTCAGATTTTGGTTAGTCTTAGAGAAATTGAAGAAATGCACTTGTTTTGTGCAGCCACAAGTTTTACAAAATGTGCAAAACAAGAATGGAGTTAAAAAGTTTGTTGTCTTGTCCTAGCAGTGAAGGCAACAAATTCTCATAAAGGTTGGAGGATTCTCAGCTGCCTGTTTCACAATGTGAAGGTATCTTTTTACAAAAAATAGGGGAAACTGTATTTTATCCCTAAATATTTCAGACAAGAGAAAAAACTTGTGTTATTGTAAATAACACTGGGGTGAAATTGTTGTTTTGTATAAATATGAGAGATTAAGAAATAAGAATTGGGTAAATGAACAATATGTTTTTACATGTGATTGAAGAAAATGTTTAGAAAGAAGAGATTTTAATATGGATTACAGGAGTAAAATAAGATCAATGTCCTTCCTAAATGGCACATCTGGTGAAGAAGCTGTCTGGGGCTTATTCAGTCACACCCCCACACACTTCCAAATCCATATAGCTTTACTACTATTCAACTATTCAATACTCACCTCCTGTCTGCACACTGCTACTCATAAAAATGCAAATAAACTTGAACATTGTGCATAATGAAGCAAAAATGACAGATCTGCATACACTTAGTGGGCAATTTATTCTGCTTTGGAGTGTCATTACTGAAGCCTATTAACTGCATTCAGGCAACTTCCACCTCTGAAATCAGTGGACATCATGGCTGTTGGATGTACTGACATATTTGTTAACCATGTTAACCAACCAGGTAAAAGCTGACAAAGGCTGATGAGGTAGCAGAATCCTAAAGTGGTGGAGCAGAGTATACCATAACACAGGTGGATAGGATGCCATTCTGATTGTTTTCTTATATTTGGGACACAGTGACTGGCATTCTACTGCTCTTTTCTATGTGCACATTAAACATGTGGCTGCTAAAATAAACCAATTATCCAAGAAGCTTTTCACTAACGACCCCTTGTGAAAACATGTCGTTTCTTGTTTCCAGTGGGTCAGTCTCTGGTTGCATACAATCATCTAGAGCAGTGATGGCGAACCTTGGCATTCCAGCTGTTCTTGAACTACAGTTCCCAGAAGCCCAGATGAGCAGGAGTGCTTACTTGGGCTTCTGGTATTTGAAGTCCAAGAACACCCGGAGAACCAAGGTTCGCCATCATGGAACTAGAGCAGTGGTGCCCAAACATTATTTCTGTGGGCCAGTCCCGCCACCCCCATCACACAGCTGCAGGGGCCGGAGGCGGGCTGCTCCTGCTGCTGACCATTTTGATGTCAGCAGCTGTGGTGGTGGCAATCGTGCTTTGCCCCTGCTGGTCTGGGCAGCCTCTGCTCATTCCCAGCACTGCAGAAGCCTTTAGCAACTTGGATCGCCACAGTGAAGAAATTTTTCGAGTCTTCTCTGTTTCAAAATTCGCAGCGCTGGAAGGGTAAACTTGGCATGGCAAACTGATGTCAGAGAAGGCTCAGAAAATGTATTCAATGTGGTGATCCACGTTGCTAATGGCTTCTGCAGTGTTGGGAATGAGCAGAGGCCGCTTGGACCAGCAGGGGCAAAACACGATCACCGCAGGTGACGTATTGGAACACCAGGTGGTGGGGGCAGGTGAGGGGTGGTCTGAAGATTGCCCAGGTTCTCACTGTGGGCCTGATTAATGAGATGTGTGGGCCTAATTGGGCCCTCAGGCCATAGCTTGAGCACCCCTGATCTAGAGATTGATTGAGAAAGGTGGAGCTATGTAGTGGTTATGCTCTGTCATTAAGAACAGGATTCTGACTAGTGAGAATTTGTTTGTTTGCTTGCATATTATAAAAGTCAGACATACAAGCCATTTTGACAAGCTTTAAGCACCTTTTTATTTTTATAAAAAGCAGGGTATAAAATAAAGGAATAAAAGTAGTGTATTAAATACACTTTGACCACATTGCCAACATACGTTGGATCATGGAGAAAACAAAAGAATACCAGAAACAAGTCTACTTTTGTTTTATTGACTACACCAAGGCTTTTGAATGTGTGGACCACAACAAAATGTGGCAAGTAATTAAAGAGATGGTAATACCAGAACACCTCATGTGTCTCATAAGAAATCTGTACACGAACCAAGAAGCAACAGTTAGGACAGAACACGGAATGGCAGAGTGGTTTGGAATAGGAAAAGGAGTAAGACAAGGCTGCATTTTATCACCCTGCTTATTCAATCTATACACAGAGCACATAATGTGCAATGCAGGGATGGAGGAATCACAATAAGGGATCAAAATTGCTGGGAGAAACACCAACAATTTGAGATATGCAGACGATACCACCCTAATGACAGTAAGTGAGGAAGACCTAAAGAACCTCTTGATTGGATTGAAGGAGGAGATTGCAAAAGCTGGCTTGAGACTTAATATCAAGAAAACCAAGATAATGGCAACAGTCCCTGGAAAATAGATGGGGAAGAAGTAGAAGCAGTGACAGATTTTACTTTCCTGGGATCTAAGATCACTGCAGATGGCGACTGTAGCCATGAAATAAAAAGATGACTGATTATGGGGAGACAAGCTATGAGAAACCTGGGGAATATAGTGAAAAGCAGAGACATCACCTTGAAAACAAAAATTCGCATAGTCAAAGCAATGGTATTCCCAGTGGTAATGTATGGGTGTGAGAGCTGGACCATTAGGAAAGCTGAGCGCAGAAGAATTGATGCCTTTGAGATGTGGTGTTGGAGGAGAGTCCTGAGAGTCCCTTGGACAGAAAAGAGAACAAATAGGTCAATACTGGAAGAAATCAATCCTGACTGTTCATTGGAGGGACAAATAGTGAAGATGAAGCTAAAGTACTTTGGATATCAAATGAAAAGGGAGGACTCATTTGAGAAGGCCTTGATGCTGGGAAAGGTGGAGGGCAAGAGAAAAAGGGGGCATCCAAAGATGAGATGGATAGATGGTATTGTGGACACAATGGGCACAGAGCTTGGTGGGCTGAGGAGAATGGTGGAGGATTGAGGTGCCTGGAGGAAAATGGTCCATGGGGTCGCAAAGGGTCGGAAATCGACTGTGCGACTGAACAACATCAACAAAAATTAAATAAATGGGTAAAATAATATGTTTGTGAAGGAGGTTCTAGAGTCATCCTGTTTTCAGTTCTAAACTAAAGAGTTTTAACTAAACATTTAAAATGAAAGGCAGCTTTTATAATGATTCTACCTGCATTCTAATCTGAAGTGGAGCTTCTCATTCTGTTCCCTCAGATGTTCCATGTATCATCTCCCTCACCTCATTCTGCCACCTGAGCAAAACTCTGACACCACTGCTAAACTACTGTTTCAAACACAATATTTTTCTAGTATGCATTTGACTGCAAGGGGGTGTCAGAATACCCTTCTTCTTCTTCTTCTTCTTCTCTCTCTCTCTCTCACACACACACACACTAATTAGTGCAGCATAACTGCATCATGAAGGATCAATAATTGATGGGCTGGTACTCTCAAAGCTAAATAATGTAGTACCATTTGTACTGATTAAAATCAGACTTCTGGAGGGGAATGGCCAATCAAAGCTGGTTTCAGAGGGATTCATCACTCTGTGAAAATGTGAAGCAGTCAATTATACCATAGACAGAGGCAGAGCTCTGTCATGAAGGGGTATGCCTTTTCTGAGCATATGAAGGAAACATTATTTCAGCACAAAATCAAAGAGGGTAATGTGCTGTTTCAGATATGAATAGTCAGAGCCTTTGGTTTACTGGGGAACAGGAACATGCTACATCAACTTGCAGTTCTCGTTCTTCATGTAATAAATTTAGGATGTGTTCAAAACGTACATCACGGTTAACAATTGTATTTTCAAAGTAATATTATTTCAGTATCCCCTTGACTGGAAATACGCCATATTCTACTGACATATAAATGCATGCTTGGCAGTGGGAAAGAAAAGGAAAAATGGCCAAACCAAGTCTTTCTGCTGTGAGAAGCAATGAATGAGATGGCATTCACTCCTTCCAACCACAGTAGTTAATTACACAAATAGATCAAATGTGAAACAAACAAAAAATAATAATTAAGAAGAGAAAAAACATTGTGAGACCTAAAAAAAACTAACTGCTGTATTTTAAGCATATCAGAGAGCAAACAAAAAAACCACCGCATTGTGGCACTTTAAAGACTAACTGCTGTAATTTTAATGTTAGCTTTTGTGGATCAGGCCCACTTCATCAGACAAGGGAGTGAGACTTACAGGTAACTGCATAAATTTATACACATCAGGTACTGAGATTTAGAATGGTTAGTATAACAGATAGGTATGTGGTTGTTTTTACAACTGGTAATGTCTATTATTCATATTAGTGGTAAAGCTTTGCCCTGTTGAATTGCAAATGGATGCAACACAACCCTCACACATTTGCTAATGAGTTTACTCTTCAGGCCTTGCATCTATTATGTCCTCTTTCTCAAACATAAGTGTGAGACTACATTGCAAGTATTTATATATAGCTTCAAAATAAGGGGAAGGCGATTGGTTAATTGACACCTGTTGCAAATTGTGTGAGTCAATATGGCATTTCATACTTAGTAATGACTTAAGACCCCTGTTTGCTCTTCAGTTCTCTTCCTTTGAAGCTTTGTTCCACAAGAAAGATGATGGTTAGTGGCTTCAGGCTGTAGATAATAGCAGTTCTTGACTTTACCTTTGCACTATGGAAAATAACAACAGATACTAACATAATTATTGCAGTTTTTTTACATTTGGAAATTAATGAAGAACCCTGGCAGATGAAAAGGTAAAAAAAATGCCCTTGATGGCATTTGTGACATTGTTGGGTCCAGTAATCATGTTGTTGGGTCCAAAAACATGATTTTGTGGGAGAGTTTAGTCCCCATGAGGGACTGTGATGGCTTAAGAGGTTATGATGCTGAACTCGCTGACTGGAAGGTCAGTGTCTCTGTTCTTTGTCCTGCCAACCTAGCAAGAAATTGCAAGTAGATAAATAGGGACCACTTCGGTGGGAAGGTAAACAACATTCCATGCACTCCGGTGTTGAGGCATGCCTGTCACATGTCCACGGAAATGTCTGTAGACATGCAGATAGCGCTGGCTCTTTGGCTATAAATAAACATGAGCACTGAACCCTAGAGTCAAATACAACTGGCTTTCAAGCAAGGGCAACCTTTACCTTTAGTCCCCATCTGTGTATCATCATTGTGTACTTTATCGTGTGTCAATTCCTTCTGCAGTCTATGTAGGACAAACGAGATAATATCTGAAGATTCAAAAGTTGCTATTCTGGAGAATGAAAATTACAAAACAAATTTTCAAAGAGAGATAACTGAGATAAAATATATGCATATGCTTAATATCATCGCAATAGATGAAATATTAATCATGGTCTCGTAAACCATTACAAAATGTAAAATATTGCGATAATGATGTTGTTATCTGCTGTGCTTTTCCATAGCTAAGGTTCCAACTAACCACAGCCACCTAGAGAGAACAAACTTCAAATCTCAAGTTAAGAACTCATTACTATATGTTATTTCAGCTGTTCTTATTTATAGCCTTGGGCCAATAAGCATATGAAGGGACCAACCCCAGAAGGCTCCATGTTATCAACAGCTCTGTGCCACTTAACCAGACTGTAGGTTCTGGTCAAAGGAAATTAAATAAATAAATAAATCCTCAGAGGTGTGTCATTCCACCTTTTATATGGACTCCCATCTGAGTGCAAAAAGCTTCCTTGGGACTCATAAGTAAGATGCAAGCTTCTTCTTGAGACCAGCATGGTGCCTAATTCTTATTTTTAAGTCCATTATGACATATGACAACCCATTTCAATGTTTCCTAGGCATAAAGTGGGTTGACATTCTGTTCTTCTTCTGATGCTCTACTGTACAACTTGGCCAGGACTGTACAAACTCCCTTGTTCCTAATAAGCAGAGTTTGGAATTAAACTTGGGTCACATTTGATAAAATTTAAAGAAAATCCCTGACCTGCAGAGAGGCCTTGTAGTGCATACCTTGTTTCGGAGCAGGAGACCTAAATGTCCCCTCTCTAGCCCAGATGGGTAAATCCCTTTCCCTGTTATGTGCAGTGCCTTGTCAGCTACTACCCAGGAGAGCTGAGTCACAGAGGCATCTCTGCAGGCATTTCCAACTCTATTCACATGAATGAATGTTAGACATATTGCAGAGGTGGCTCATGATGTCCACTGTGTGCTTAAATGATTCACCCAAATCATGCCAGGCACAAAATTTCCACTTTGTGGAATGATGCCCTGAGGAATTCACCACTACCACCCTAACCCAGCACTACCTATGAGCTAAATGTGAGCTATTTAACCAACTCCACCATAACTAGTCCATAATGCCCCATAGATAGAGAGGGGATTAGGGGAAAAAACACAAATTTTTAAGTGCCAGTCAGAAAGGTGGGCTAAAAAAATTCCTATCTAGCCCCAAATTGCAACCCTCTAAGCCAAGGGTGTCCAAACTATGATCTGTGGGCTGTATTTGGCCCATGATGCCTATTCATCAGGCCCATGGCACCCTCACCACTTCTGGAAGTGGATGGGGTACATGCCCATCAATGCATATGCACATCCAGAACCACCACTGGAAGTTGTTCCAGACACCCCCGCGCATGTACAAACATGTTCACACCACTCCCGGAAGTGGATGGGGACACCTCTGTACATGGAACCACTTCTGGGAGTGGCATGGACACACTGTGCATTTGCAGGGGTGTCCAGAACCACTTCTGGGAGTGGTGTGGGCACATTTGCGCATGCCCATGCCACTCCCAGAAGTGGTTCCAGATGTGCATGTGCAAACACGCCTGCTTCTGGGGCATGTTCAAGCCTGCTCAGTTGTTCTGGGGGAATGGTCAGGCCCCTGGTGTAAAAAGTTTGGCCACCCCTGCTCTAAACACTCTATAACATATGGTTGGTGGGTTGTCCAAAGCACCAACTGCAAGATGAATTGCCCCAAGGCAGGCCAGGCCTTGAATAGGCCAAAAGTCCCAACCTTGAAGCACCAAGCAGGGATGTAAGAGGATTTACTTCCAAATGCTCCTCCTTAATGATGGAATAGGGTAAATCCCCTCCTTCATCTGGGCCAAATGGCAGCCAGATATATAGAGGGGACATTCTTTTCACCTAAGTTCACCCTTGTTAGGGAACGCAAGTCTTTGCTGCTCTCCCTAACTGGTTGCAAAGCATATTGTGTCTGTGATGCCTTTAAGATGCTGGGAGTTTTCCCTGATGTGCTCCAAGGGCCAGTATATTTAGGACAGACCAGGACTGCAGACCTTCAGCTACAATGCTCAACTTGCCTGAGCTTTAATGTTCACCTTCCTCTGCGGATAGTCTGGGCGAAGATTCCTCTATCTTCTGGAACCTGCTATGAGGACTGTTCCTGCTGATGGATTTTGCTGGATATGCCATCTGTGCTTACTGGACAAAGGAGAATTAATTGGGGTAAGCCTCCACCTGGAGTACAGAAGCTGTAGAACTATTTGGCATTGTTTGCAACTACAGCTTGCCTTTACCCTGCTGAACTGAACTGTTGCTGAACAGTATGGACTTGTATATAACACAACTGCACTGTCTCAGTGATGTCAACTGAGCAGCCTGAGAGAATATGTCTGTTTTTTGTTACAGTTGTTGCACTGTATATACTTGCATCCTTCTACTTTCTGAGTAAACCTATTTTGAGTTTTCTTCTGCACCAAACTCTGGTCTGCCTGTTTTTCTTACAAGAGGCCACTTGGCCAGGCGCAAACCTCTTGCTGGCCACTGCACCACTCTGCTGACCAATTACATCAACAACAGTAACTTCAGATTAGGGATGCAAATCCTTACTTGTCTCACCCTTGTGAGCAAGTTTGCAAAATTGTCAAATCATTCTTCTTGCCCAATGAGAGAGTGAGTTTTTTTGTGGCACCTCAACAAGAAGAGAGAGCAAGAGCGTGCTCAAGATAGTGTGGGGTTTTCTTGCAGGGTGCAAATTAAAGAAATCTGTCACTAACACAATTTGCACAAAAATGATAATGGCTGTTGCTTTCTTGAGGGGATGATTAAGAATTAAAAGCATCTAAGGAGTGAGTTCCTATCATCTGTCCCAGCTCCAGCCTACCTAGCAATTAGAAAGCAAGAAATTGAAAGTAGATAAAATAGGTACATCTTTGGCAGTAAAGTTAGCAGCGTGAGATAACTGGCTTTCAAGTGAGGGAGTCCTTTACCTTTTACTTTTGTTAAGGATTGTGTATACATATGTGCACGTGTGTGTGTGTGGTGAATATGTTTGTACATGTGTGTGTATGTGTGAACAATCCATCATTATATGTTTGATTTGTCTGTGTTGTGTGGTGTGTGCATGTATTTTGTTGAGGCAATCCAAATACACTGGTTATGAGACTATGAAAAGGAAAAAAACACATACTTATTCAGTGGTGAAGAGGCTGAGCAGGGGGTTAGATTCCTCATGGACGTGTCATCAAGTTGAGACTCCTTATATCAGAGAGATTGAAGAAGCTAGTAAGAGAAAATGAAGCAGGTAGTAAATGTTTGTTGTATTCCTAGAACAGAATATAAGTGTTCTGTTTCCAGACAGCTGTTTGCTCAATGCTGCATCAGTAGTTTCAAAGCAGTTTAGTGAAGCCACACACAGACACACGCAGACAAGGAGTACCTACAAGGGATTTCTGAAAGAAGAAACCAAAGCAAAAAGCACAGGGTGTCAAGTTAATAGAGTCCTTTAAGATTGTGTAGAGGTGTGACCCAGGAGCAAAGGCAGGATTTTAAACAAAGAAAACTTGTATCAATACAGATGATGTTTCAAGTACAGAAAGCCGAAGTTGAGTCCAATGTCTAGAGATGATCACAAATGAAGAGAGACAAGGAATGTTCAAAATGTGTGGAGTCAAGATAACAGGGTAAGAATCTGTTGTTCTGATAAGCCAGACATGGGGACATTTCCGGCTACCCCTAGGACACAAATTTACTATTTCAGAGGCTGTTGACAGCAGGCTTCCACTAGTGAAGTTCCTTCCTTTAGAGGAACCTTCTTCAGCCTTGAAGCAGTAGATACATGCCAGCAAGATGCAATTCCATTCATGCAAAGAGAAAATACACCTTCAGTTTCAAGCATTCAGTAGAAGACTGAGGTTTAGGTTGTCCTGAGGACAGGGGTTCAGAAGTAGAGATATCTCCCAGGCCTTTAAGAGCGGAAATACTTGAAGAGACATTCTGTTCTGCCTCTGCTTTGTCGCTTCAAGCATTTCCACTCTTAGGGGGCATGGGGGATATATCTACTTCAGAGTCTGCTTCTGAATCTCTGTCCTCAGGTAATCTTTGTCTTCTGTTGAATGCTTTTTAAATACATTGAAATTGAAAGTGTATTTTCTCTTAGCACGGTATTGCATCCTGCTGGCATGTTTCTACTGCATAGTTGCATTCTCATATACACCATGTTTCCATTGCATACTGTTGCCTTGTCTTGTAAGCCATGGACAATATCTAGTAGAGCAGTATTTGTCATCAGTACTATCTACTTGGTTTCATCCCTGAAATTTTTCTATTATGTTTTTCTGTTAGCATCTTAAATTGGTTTTTGTTAAAATGCAAAGAATACTTGCAAATATTCTCATCCTTGACTACAAAAGCAGAAGAGGCTTGGCTAAACTTATGGAAAGCAAAAAGAATACACCTTGCTGAATGGATAAATGCTGAAGAGTCTCTCCAAAACTTGATTCTGGCTGGACCCTCAGGAATTCACTTAATACGCTCCAAAATGAATTAGAAAGATTAAAAAATATTCAAGTGTAATGGGACTACTTAAATACAGGACACATTTTCTGTGAATATGGAGAAATACAATCAATGCAACATTTATGCACATGTCCCATCAGTTGTTCAAAAGTCAATCTAGTAAATGGTCAAGATGACACTATTGAAGAAGCTCACTTCTGGTCAAAAATAGTCTAATCATTTTAATTTGTTTGAATATTATCTGTTCTGGGGATATAAATTCATTATTTTAAATTGTCCAACCTTGATGATAGGAATAAAGAAAAACCTCTACAGAATGATGTCTTTTTGCATACCTGTCAACCCGCGGCTCCGGAAATACGGGACCTGCACACATTGCTTGTGTGCAGGTCGCATTCCACGCATGCGTGGAAAGGTTTTACCCCTTCCACGCATACGTGCAAGCGCTACACCGCTTGCACAGCCCTTACGCAAGCGATGTAGCGCTTCCACGCATGCGTGAAGGGGTAAAACCCTTCCGCGCATGCACAGAAAGCGTTTTCCCCGCTGCCAAATTACAGGGTTTTGGCAGCGGGGGCCGGGTTATGACATCAATCAACATCAATTTATGGGGTAATCCCGGCCAAATCGGGAAGGTTGACAGGTATGGTCTTTTTGTAGTGATTTCGCTAGCTACAACTGAGAAAAAAAATTGAGACAATTTTCAAAGTAGTGACAGTAATGACTACGCTGAACTTCATAATTACTATTTTTCAAGATGGAATATGCTGGTGGTGGTGTGTATCTGGAGATTTTGGAAAGTTCATCAGCATACTGCTGTTGGGAGAGGTGAGAAATGTTCAGCTGTAATGATGAAATTGCTTGAGCATCTGGTAATTAATCCTAACTTTGGGGAATTTCAAATCTTTGGCCAATGCACAAAACTTAATTTGGTTGATGTGCACAGGCATTTTTATTCTCATGTGTAGGTCATTCTTGGTTAACTCCAAAATGCTAGAAAATAAACATAAGTTTTATTTATTTTAGCTAGCTAAGGAGCACAACAAATTTGTGTGGATGTCACTGCTTGCCAGTTTACAACATGGAAGAATAGGATTGGTTGATTAAACTCTGCTTGTCTCTTCAAATAAATAACAAAAAAAATCTGAGAAATAGCTAAAGAACTCTGTCATTGACAGACTTTTAAGCTAGTAGTTAAATTAGAGCTAATCAGCATATGAAACATTTATTTATTATTTATTTATTCTATATACCATCCATCTGACATATTGTTCCACTCTGGGCAGTTTACATCATTAAAAACTGCCATAACCAAATGTAAGCAACCAATTCCGCATATATGTGGACACAGCCAAGTAAGTAAAAAGAAGAAAAATCTAACCTGAAAAAGAGCTGTAGGACCAAACAATGGGAAAATAAACAAAATTTCAATTCTAATAAGTTAAGTTAACTTTACACTAATTAGCTGGGGGACATAACATTCTTAAAAGCATCCTTGAACAGTGCTGTTTCCAGATGTTTCTTAAATATTTATAGGACAGTGATGGTGAACCTTGGCACTACAGCTGTTATGGAACTTCAATTCCCAGAAGCCCTGATCAGCAGGAGCATTGACATGGGCTTCTGGGAATTAAAGTCAAAGAACACCTGGATTGCCAAGATTTGCCATCACAGTTCTAGGGATACATGACACATCCATGTTTTCTAATGAAGAGTGTAACCTTTGCCAGCAATTTCCTGGTAGTCTGGAGTTTAGTATAAATGGATCACAACATATTAAATAGAAACTTTTAGTTGCTATTGTTAATTGGATATTTTCAAAGTAATGGCCAGACTCCTGATAGTTGTTTACACATGTGCAAGAGGTATCCTGGAAGTTGGTGAGACACATTGATGAGGTAACAGCTATATTTCTGTCATGTGCCTGACTGGTCCCTGAACATACAACTGGCAGTATGTGTTGCACACTGTGATAAGTGGCCACAACTAGCAGGAACAACTTCTGCAATTCCTCATGTGCATGCATAAATACCTAATAGGATTTCAGCCTGTTACAGTAATATGCAAATCTTATGACTTTATTTGGCTCTTTCATTCCTGCATATAAGAAAAAAAAATGTGAACAGATATCTGGGGTAGGGAAGACACAAAAATATTGTTCTGTAAATTCATTAACTCTCCCCCCCCCCCATCTCCCGAGTAAGAGATGGAGACATTTCTTAGATTCAAATAACAGGCCACTTTATTAACAACTAACCAAACTGAGGCGTAACTTGTTCTGTTTAACTGCTCTGCACTGGGGCAACGTAACACGGGCAATGTAATTATCAATTTAATATTTGTTACAATCTATTATCCTTTGTTCAATTTGCAGCCCAAATTAGAATCAATGTTAGAACTTAGAATTTTGTGACTGAATCATTGACTAGCAAGCTGTCCAGCTTCATTAGTCCCCATTTCAGGTTCCACATTTTATCCAACAGCCCTGTTTGCTTCCCTTCTCTCTGCCCTGGGCTGTTGGACCCAATGCTTTACCCTCCACATGGGGGCAGTAATTAACTGGACCCTACCCCCCCAGCACTAAAGTTCGGACTGGATGCCTGAGTGCAGAGCAGTGAGGAAATATTGCATCCCATCTTCTGAAAGATGTACACCATCCCATCTGAATAGATGTTGAGCCTCAACCCTGATCTCTGGGTGCTCCACCAAAGAACCAATGCCGTTTTCCCTGATAAAATGGGAGATGGAATGATTGTCTCCATGTCAATGTGCCTAGGATCACAAGGCAAGCCATCCACAGGATAATACAGGACCAAACAAACCTTGTGGATTGCCACCACTGCTAAATTAGCAAAATATTATGGCATGCAGCCATGCTCAGATCAAGGCCGGTAATGACACCTAGATCATTGCCACTGATTTGGGCACCGGAGAGACTCAGTGATGAATGGCAACAAGTGGCTCCAATGCATCCTTTTGTTACCCCTCCACATCAGGAAGGCATAGTCTTGGAGACCCAGATGTACACCACATGGGGCATGCATGGCATGCTGTTCAGCCCAATAGATAAAGCTGTGTTCAACCAGCCATACACAAGCCCAGTTGGGAAAAGAGGACTTGTAAAAGAAAAGAGAATTGTGCCAGCAAATGAGTCAGTAAGCAATAGGATGAATGTAGGCATGAAAGCGACCAGATGCCCAATCCTCCATACACTTTATGTCTTCATCATGGTAGCCCAACGAAGCAGCAGTGGATGCTGTACCAATGCGAAAAGAGTGCATACCGTACCTGGCCCACCTAACGCCTTCAAAGATCCATTTGTGGCAAAATCTAACTCAACCTTATCCAATAAAGTAATAAATTCAAACGTGCACAATGGCTTCAAGACTCAGTCTATGTATTTCCATATAATATACACTTCAAATAAGGTAAGTTTCATTCATTTCGGATGATTCAGACATGGAAAAAATGATGAATTAACATAAACTTCCAAGTGTTGTATCATTCACACTATTTGATCTACGAAACGAAATTCCGTGGTCCTAACGAGGCTCCTCCCTTCACTTTTTATTCTTCAGCGGGAAAAGTTATCCCGCGAATTCAAACACCTCCCAAAGTCCACCCGTTTAACAGACCTTTCAATGACTCTTCTTCAGCGGAGTGTTATTAATTATTATCTGTGAAATTATACAATAAACATGCATTATTCCCTATTCCCCAAAGGGGGGTCAAAAAAGGGCTGGCAACTCAGCCCAGTGATACTTCCTTATCTATCTGCTCCCAGACAATATGCTTCAGTCATTTAATGGAACGGAGGTTGGGCACATCTTGAGGTTGCCATACACCCATGGTGGGGATGCGGGAGCCGAAAGAAAAGCCCTTTTGCAAATAAATGACATCAGCTGCCTTCGGGTAAGCCTGGAGCCATTGCACCAGGACCTCAAGATGAATTGGGCTGGCACTCTTTGCTGTAGGCAGCGGAGTCAGGGGTGGGGTGTTTGAATGGACCAGGCTCCTTCCTGCAGACCCAACAACCCCCCACCTTAAAGCAGGTGAAAGCAAGGTGTGGTCCAGAGCAAATGGAGTATTCATATCTAAATCTGCAGGGTTTACGAGTGCACCGACCAATGGAAAGTGAACTCCCAGCACTGCAGGCATTGTTGAACCACTTGCCCCACCATCACACAGGAAGATTGTGCCTTAGGCGGATGTTGGACCAAGTGGCCACAATCATAATGATCACCCAGAACGGGGTGGGAAGGGGTCATAAACTGAAGCCATAGTTGTGCATGTTGCTTGTATCATCTCATATCTGGTCTAATGGCGGCCCGCATCCTAAAACTCTCATCATACAAAAGCCATGCCTCTACTGGAAAAATCAACGAAGGCACAGTATATAATGTTGAGATATTTAATTAGAGGCAAGGCCAAATCAGGGCGAGACCTTATGGAGACACCTACATAAATTAAATATATGGGAAGCCAATTAGCCCAGGTGTGAGGTGCATACATGTCAAGTTCTGGATTTGAAAATAAGGAATTTTGGTCACACCCCTCTGTCTGCGTGGCCAAATCTGTGGGCATGGCCAAGTTTGACCATGTGACTTGCTGGGCTCTAGTCTAGTAATGCCTGCCACATGTCTATGAAAATGTCTGCAAACAGAGACAGTGCTGGCTCTGGCTGTAAATGGAGATGAGCACTGCACCCTAGAGTCGGCTATGACTGGCAGATTTTACTTTCTTAGGATCAAAGATCACTGCAGATGGTGATTGCAGCCATAAAATAAAAAGACGACTGATGCTTGGGAGACAACCTATGAGAAACCTGGGGAACATATAGTTAAAAGTAGCAACATCACCTTGCAAACAAAAATTCACATAGTCAAAGCAATGGTATTCCTGGTAGTAACGTATGGTTGTGAGAGCTGGACCATTAGGAAAGCTGAGCGCAGAAAAATAGATGCCTTTGAAATGTGGTGTTGGAGGAGAATTTTGAGATTCCCCTGGACAGCGAGAACAAATAAGTCAATTTTAGAAGAAATCAGTCCTGACTGCACCTTAGAAGGTCAAATAGTATAGATGAAGCTAAAGAACAGCCAGGCTGTTCTTTAATGTGGCTTTGACTTTTTCTAAGGTTTGTCAATTACATTGCAAGGCACATATTTCTCTATTCTGTTTAAAATCATAGTATTCTATTGTGTCATTCTACAATAAGTTTCCTTTTGCAGCCATCAAGAGGGGTGGTGATTTAGAAATGCATGAAATAGATAATAATAATTTTGTGACAGAAATTATTCTGGGTTGAAAATATTTTTGCTTCATGGAACTCCACTCAGGGGATGCCCGAATGAGGCTCCTTTCATGTCCCCAAGATCTTTTCCTAGAAAAGTGGTTCCTATTTCACTACTTGCAATTTCTTGCTTTTGAACTGCTAGGTTGGCAGGAGCTGGGACAGAGATGAACACTCAATCTGTCATGTAGTACTCAGGTCTTGAACTGCTGACTCATTGGCCTACAAGCCTACAAGGCCAGCTTCTTAACCACTGAGCCACCACAACCCCTGTGAAATAGATGATAGGTAAAGGTAAAAGCAAAGGTTTCCCTTGCTCTAAAGCCAGTTGTATCCAACTCTAGGGTTCAGTGCTCATCTCTGTTTCAACGTCGAAAAGCCAGCACTGTCTGTTGCTGCAGACATTTCCGTGGTCATGTGGCAGGCATGACTAGACACCGGCACATACAGAATGCTGTTTACCATCCCACCAAAGTAGTCCTTATATATTTACTTGCAATTTTTTGTTTTTGAACTGCTAGGTTGGCAGGAGCTGAGACCAAGACCATCCCATCATATAAATAAAATTGCTATCTTCCATGAATTTGTCTTGATCCCTTTAAAAAAACTATTACATTATAGGTAAAGGTAAAGGTTTCCCTTGCTCGAAAGCCAGTCGTATCCGACTCTAGGGTTCAGTGCTCATCTCTGTTTCAAAGCCGAAGAGCCAGCGTTGTCTGCTTCTGCAGACATTTCTGTGTTCATGTGGCAGGCATGACTAGAACCGGAGCACAGAGAATGCTGTTACCTTCCCACCAAAGTGGTCCCTATATATCTACTGGCAATTTCTCGCTTTCAAACTGCTAGCCTGGTAGGAGCAGAGACTAAGACGGGAGCTCATTCCATCCTGCAGTACTCGGGAATCGAACTGCTGACCTTCCACCTCCCAGTCAGCATCTTAGCCACTTGAGCCACTGCATTATACAAGTTTATAAACTGCATTATACAATGCATTATACACTGCATTATACAAGTTTGAAATCTGCCTGATTGCAGGACTGGAAAATAGAGCAGTAAGCAAAATCAGTGTGTTTAAAAGCAATAACCCCTAATCCTTTACTTAAACAATAACCTTTCAAACCTTAATAAGCAAAAAACAAACATTGGCCAGACTGGCACTTCTTAGCTATTACAGGCTGTTCCCGGGTGTTAAAGCATTCTACAAGCAGATGCAACCATCTTTGGACAGCTGAACAACAAAAAATCAGTCAGTCAGTCTCTCTCTCTTTCTAGGGGAGTTGTAGCAGAGTGGTGTTGGGGAAGGAAGGAGGAGGTGATGGTGGAGAAAGGCAGGAGAGCAAAAGTACTTTGCAGGCGCACCCCCCAATAAAGGACTCAGACACTGATGAAAGTGGATAACGGCATTGGGCCACATTTATTGATTCATGCCCTAGTCCGAATTATAAATTTCTCTTGGTAATTGACCAATCATAATTCTTAAGGCAAGCAGGCCGAAGTAACACTGGTAAGGTACCACCCAAAATTGCCAACGGCAATTGTTACAATGTATCTATTTGTATCAATTTGTTTGTTGACAACAAACAAATTGTTGACCGTAGTCAATATCTAACTAATGACCCCACCCTCTGACGCGTATCCGTAAAATCACGGGGTGATGCATGCTGTCTAGCTGTAGCCATCACCCCATCGCCTAGTTCGTCGTTGACCGGACAACGTTTAACCAACTTATGCCTGTCTAGTGTTGTCCAGTCAATTGTGAACCTGCCGGATACCTGTGGGTCATAAATGTTTACCTTACCAGTGCTACCCGCCCATGTGACCAAAGTCAACAGCAGCAACAGAAACCCCTATATCAAACCATAGCAACAGTGTGGGGTGGGCAAAAAAGCCAGGACCCGAGAGCCAATTGTGGGTCCCAGCCAAAAATTCCCACCCGGCCCCGAAGCGACCAAAATATCATACTGTTAACTAGGGAGGGGGTGGAGGGGAAAAACTTCTCCGCTCCGTCGCTTCGCAAAATGGCAGCTCGGCTGCCTCATGGCTGCCCCTTATATAAGGGTGCTGGCCACGCCCCCTAAATACCCGGATGCCTTCGTCCGATGGGGGGGGGCCCACAAAGGGCGCGGCGGCCATTTTGGCACCGCGCTCGCATTGCAGGCGCACCCCCCAATAAAGGACTCAGACACTGATGAAAGTGGATAACGGCATTGGGCCACATTTATTGATTCATGCCCTAGTCCGAATTATAAATTTCTCTTGGTAACTGACCAATCATAATTCTTAAGGCAAGCAGGCCGAAGTAACACTGGTAAGGTACCACCCAAAATTGCCAACGGCAATTGTTACAATGTATCTATTTGTATCAATTTGTTTGTTGACAACAAACAAATTGTTGACCGTAGTCAATATCTAACTAATGACCCCACCCTCTGACGCGTATCCGTAAAATCACGGGGTGATGCATGCTGTCTAGCTGTAGCCATCACCCCATCGCCTAGTTCGTCGTTGACCGGACAACGTTTAAAAAACTTATGCCTGTCTAGTGTTGTCCAGTCAATTGCGAACCTGCCGGATACCTGTGGGTCATAAATGTTTACCTTACCAGTGCTACCCGCCACACGGAGGGGCTTCAAAGAAGGCTCGACGCCCCCCCCAGACCGTCAGCTCGGTCAACAGGCCTGCTCGCCAGTCCACTAACCAGAGGTCCATACCTCCCTGCGACAGATGGGCCCCATCCCCTGAGTAAAGCTCGTAATTTTGCAGACTGATGGCGGGGAGGCTAATGACGCGTCCCCCACCCTTGTCGAAAAGGAACCGGGCAATAGCCCCGTTCACGGAGTGTCGGCTCAGTCAAGAGCCCCGAGGCCGAACGCTCCCCTGTAAGCGTACCGCGGTATCGTGTCCGACCAATTGAGGGTTGTCGCAGGCCACACATAATGTGAGTAGGGCAGGTCACTGCAAATCGCAAGGTTCTGCGATAGGCCAGTGACATGTCCCAAGCCAATCGCCCCCAAGGTACATAACCAGGACATAGGCGAGTCAGCATCCCTGATGTAGAAAAGGAATGGCAACAGTTCCCACCATAACATGCCGCGCTTACCATGCCACCTGAGACGTGCGGATGCACCCAGTCCCAGTCGGAGTTCCCACTCTGTCGCCGCAGCGTAACGCGCTGCCCTGTGCAGCGTAACGCGCTGCCCTGTGCAGCGTAACGCGCTGCCCTGTGCAGCGTAACGCGCTGCCCTGTGCAGCGTAACGCGCTGCCCCATGCAGCGTAACGCGCTGCCCTGTGCACGTGGCCATGGCCCACCAGCCATACTGTCACCGGTGTAATACGACACCCAGGGTCTGTCAAGGAAAAAAGGGGGGGAGAAACAATGCAGTGACTAAACTGGTACTCACGGTTGAAGAGGGCGAACACAAAACTGAAAACATTGTGATCCCCACCCTCCCATGCGGCGTTTGTCAGCCCCGGAGTACCCAAAAACAGCTGCAGTAGAAGCCACCCCTATCCTGAACGAATGGGTGCCGCAACGAGCCCCAGAGAGGCCAACACTGTCTAGTGCCTTCCCGGCACCCTCCAAAATTGAATTTTAGTAAGGGGAGACCCATCTTGGTGACAGAAAAACGGGCCATGGTGGATGCCACGCAGTGCAAGAAACTCCTGTAGGGCACCAACCGGACAGATGTCTGCCAAAGAACACCGTAGCAGTCTTACACCACTGCCTACGCCATGCTGATCTGTTTTAGAGGAGCGTATCCTCAACTGAGCCCAGTCTTTGGCAACATAGACATCCTCGAGTTCCAGTGCCCTACGACTTGCTTCCGCCTTAGACAGCATCACAAGCTCGCTGATGCAGAGCTCTCCAAAAAGGCCACCGTCGTAGCCGCATGAATTGGGCTGCCTCGTACTTATCAAAACAGATGCCATGCCAGCCCCGGGCCAGTTGGGTAAGAACCCCTGGGGAAATCGGGTGGCGGTCGTCCGGGCAACGCCCACGCTCCCGCACCCACCCCTCCAAAAGATGTCTCACATGGAAGTCAGCGGTACTATCCACATGACCGCCCACCTTGGCCATAAAAGCCAACGCTGACAGCCTAGATGCTATGGTGCGAGGTGCAAGGCCCTGGACATGCAGGTAAACCATGAGCCGAAGTACATGGGTCACTGGGATCGGCCAGGTCTCTGGCAGCCGGAATTGGGTACAGAAATCTCCGAAAGAACTGAATGCGTGGTGATACGCCTTACGCGTGCGTGGTGCTAGTGACAAGCCAATCGCCCGGTTCACCTCTCCTTGCCAATGGTCCATATCTCGTCCGGGAGTGGCGAGGGAAATTCCTCCGCATCCGGGGCCAAGGCACGGAACCGGGAGATCTGCAGGCGGGACAAAGCGTCAGCGATATCATTATTGACCCCCGGGACATGCCTGGCCCTGAAGAGGACATTGAGGCGCAGGCTGCACAACACAAACTGGCGCACTAGGTCCATGACCCTGGGCGATTTGGAAGTCTGTGAGTTGACAATGTGTACAACGGCCGCATTGTGACACCAGAAATGGACAACCGAGTTGGCCCACTACTCGCCCCATAGCATCAAAGCCCCCAGGATAGGGAAAAAATTCCAGGTACGTGAGATCACGCAGGCGACCAGTGCCTGCCCAGGCTGGTGGCCACCCACCATAGGCCCACTTCCCATTGAAGTACATCCCATAACCCAGGGATCCCGAAGCATCGGACTGTATCTGAAAGCGATGGGAAGCCAGGAGGTCAGACCTCCAAAATGATACTCCATTGAACTCCCTCAGGAACTGGAGCCAGATAAGCATATCTGCCCTGATACCCCGGGTGAATCTAACCCTATGGTGGGGCCTAAATAAGCCTGTCATGGCGTCGCACAAGCGCCGAGCAGATGCCCTGCCCGGTGCGATGACCCAGCAAGCGAAATTGAGGTGACCATGTAGCACCTGCAGTCCCCTCATTGATGCCTTGCGTTTAGCAAGCAAGTCCGAGATAAGGGCCACTATCCTCGACACCTCATCCCCCGGTAACCTAGAAGCCTGCGCTACCGTGTCAATCTCCACCCCCAGGAAGACTAGCTGTGTAGATGGGCCCTCGGTCTTTTCGGGCGCTAAAGGGACACCGAGTTCCTCCATTAGCGTCTGAAATGAGTTGAGGAGACGTGTGCACGTGTCCCAGCCCCGTTCACCCCCGAATAAAATTATCCAGGTAATGGGCTACAGACCGGGACCCTGACCAGCGGACGAAAGCCCACTGTAAGAATGTACTGAAATGCTCGAAGGCCGAGCATGATATGGAACAGCCAAAAGGCATGGCCTTATCAAAGTAATATTCACCCCGGATCTTAAAAAACCCAGCAACTCAAAGTCGCCCGGGTGCACCGGCAGGAGGCGAAACGCCGACTTGATGTCGCACTGAGCCAAAAGCGCACCCGGGCCACATGAGCGCACCATGCGCAGCGCTCGGTCAAAAGATGCACACCCGACTGAGCAAAGGTCATCAGGGATAGCATCATTGACCGATCGGCCGGCTGGGTGGGACAAGTGATGAATCAGGTGAAACTCGCCCAGTGACTTTTTGGGCACTAAGCCCAAGGGTGATACCTTAAGATTAGGGAACGGGGGTGTCGGGAAAGGGCCAGCGACCCTGCCCGCATCGACCTCCTTAGTAATGCTGGCAGCAGCTACCTCCTCCCTCCCCCTAAGGGACAAAAGGTTGGGGGCATCCTGGGGGGACCTATCACCCACGAAAAGAATACTGAACCCCCGTCTAAAACCCTGAGGGAGGTAAACCGCATCCTCCTCCCTCGGGTACCATGCGAGCCAACGCTCCAACATGTCCACATTAATTGGGGAGGGGGCCTTTCGGTGAACCAGCTCCCTCTGCGGCAGTTTTGCCAGTCCCGTGTCCACCCCTTCCTCTGCCCCGCATCCCTCCAGGCCTGGGACAGGCGGAGGCCACCTGGGGGCCAGCACAGGAGGGACACTCATGCCTGTACTTGCAATTCTTCCTGTTGCAGGAACCATTGGACGAGAAAGTCCAGCACAGCAGGCGGGCTGGAACCCCCTGCCCCGCCACCTGGCGGGGTGCCTGTGCTGGGGCTGCTCGCTGGACCGCATGTCCACAATGGTATCATTCCCCGGGCGCAGGGCGCGTGGGAGTCATGTACAGGAGCCACAGCCTCTGGCAGGGCTCATCCCACCTCATCTCGGGGTGCAGGGGAATCCGCATACGGAATTCCTCATCATTAGCCAACCACGACGGGCCCGGGAAGTCAACCATCGCCCGTTAATGTTGTCCAAATACTGGACCATCGGAATCGCCAAACCCGGCCGAGCCCTGAGGCAGACCGCCATGTATACGAGGCAGGCCGGCAACAAGTTGGCCCACGTACGTGGTGGCATGCGACGACGCGCCTGCTCCTTATCCTTCTCATCTTGCCCCTCCCTCTCCTCCTTGGTGGGCTCTCTGTTAAGGAGGGAGAAGATGTCCACATACTCCCCCCACCAGATCTTCTCTTTGGGGGTCTGGGCCAAATGGCCCCCCAGTGGCAAGGAATACCCTGCTGTCGGCAAAGCCAACACAGGTACGGTGGAAACTGCGAGCATCTGTAAAGGAGCCTGGACTAACCCAGTCAACCTTAGAAGATTCCCGACTGGGTAAGAAGCACCCCCCCACCACGGGGCCCTGGGTGATAGTTGAAGTCACCGAGTGGGGCGTCAGCGACTGAACCGCCGCACCACCCGTGCGAGGCCAAGGCCATTGAAAAGCCCCCCCCAGACGTGGCCATGTGTGTAGGTGCACTAGTTTGGACCGCATACTCACATGCTGCACCCCCATGGGCCGCCCCCACCGGGGGTTCTGACCCACTGGGGGCGTCGGAGCTCACGATCGCCATAGAGCTCGTCGACGGGGCTTGATCAGCACCGGCCTGTGGATTGGGGAGCTGCGAGGCAGTGGCCGAAGCCGGGCCACGTGCCTCAGGCAGCTCGACCCGTCCCGTCGCCTGCCGCTGCCCAGCAGCCGATGCATCGACCTGCACCCCAAAAGGGGCCCCAGGGTGACTAACCCGGGCCAGGGATGCCTCAAGGGCCGCAACGCGGGCCAGGAGGGCCTCCATGCTGACATAGCCACCTAAACCAAGGGGGGGGCAAAGGGGAGCGGTGGCCACCGCTTGTGGGCCGAGGGCCACGGCCCCTACTGGGCCCGTACGCGGACCCCCAGCCTCCGGCCAAGGGGGAATTAACCCCATCCCACCGGTCCCGGTGGGCTCGGGCATAGGAGGCTGCTGGGGAGGCGCAGCCGCGGTCCTCCGACCCGGATTGCGCCTCCGCGCAGAACGAGCCGCGTTCGCAGTCGCCTTCTTCTTTGAGGGCATTGCAGCTAGCCGATGGGAAGCCGAAAAAGGAGAAAATCAGCAGCCAAGAGGCTCCCCGGTGAGGGTAAAAGCGACGGAGGTAAGAGGGAAAAACTTCTCTGCTCTGTCGCTTCGCAAAATGGCAGCTCGGCTGCCTCATGGCCGCCCCTTATATAAGGGTGCTGGCCACGCCCCCTAACTACCCGGATGCCTTCGTCCGATGGGGGCCCCCGCAAAGGGCGCGGCGGCCATTTTGGCGCTCGCATTCTACCTCACCAACCTTCCTTTTCCTTCCCCCTCATGGGGGGTGTTATGTATGTTAACTGTGTTTTCTGACAGGAGCAGAATGTATCTTTTCTCATGTATCTATTCTTATGCAAATAAGTGGATCAAAAATGTGCACACTGTTAGCCAATGGGTTTGTTGTATTATTGTTACTGTTACTGTTTACAGTGTAAATAATTCTGAGTTTTGCCCCATCCAAACTGTGTTCAAACCCCACTATTAAAGAGCTGAATTTCACTACTTCACTCGTCTGCTTCTTCATTCCCTGAACACGAAACTGGCGATGAAGGTGGAATGGCATCCCCGCATGGCAGCAACATCAGCCCATTTGACCCAGCACGTCCAGAGAAATGGGCAACAAAGGAATGCTGATTCCGCCACGTGATGGTCTCACAGAAGATCACCGACAAAGACCAGAAGTGCTCCTGTTTCCTCGCTCAGTGCGGTTCTGAGACACTTGGGCTGGCAAACCACCTCGTTCTCCCAAGGGACGTGGATGTGGTGCCACTCACAGAAATCATGTCCGCACTGAGGAAACACCTGCAGCCAGAGGTCTCAATCTTCCCAGCCAGGGTGGCCTTCCACAGAAGGAGTAGTGACCTGGGGAGTCCATTGCAGACTACGCCACCACTCTGCACATTGCTGCTGCCCTGTGCAAGTGGGACAACATCAAAGAAGCACTCCAGGACCGTCTGCTAGCCGGTATGAGGGATGAAGATGCTCAATGTTGCCTCATGATCAGGAAGACGCTAACTTTCAAAGCTGTTCTAGAAGAGGCAGTAGTGTCCTAGAAGAGGCCACATGGTCCGGCATCAAGCTTTTCCGGCATCACCACTCCACCACCAGTGCCACCGGCTCAGCTTTGCAAGCTCAGCAAAATTCATCTTCATCCTCCTCAGCATCGCCTGGTTCCACCTCTTCATCGGAGTCCAGCGACGAAGAGGGAAAAGTCTGAGCAGTCTGACGAAAGCACCGAGAGCACTGTGATGATCAGGAGAAGAAATTCCTTTGCAAGTGTGATGGCTGCGGAGCCCGGCATGACCACAGGAAGTGCCCCTTCTGCACTGCGGAATGCCACAACTGCGGGCAACGAGGGCACGTTGCTAAAGTATGCTGACAGCGAAAACAAAGAACTCCAGCACCTGAGTCCAAGAAGAGTCATCACCACAAAATGTCCACCACCAATGTGTCACCAGAGCCTGAGCCGTGCCAAGTGGGCATTGTCAGCAAGCATTTCTTCGCAGACCTGAGCCTGTAGGACGTCCCCTTCAAGATGGAGGTGGATTCAGGTACTACCTTTTCCATAATCCCACAGCGGGAGTTTCTGAGACTTCCTCCTGCCTCTCGGCCCAAGCTCAAATCTTTTAAAACGTCCCTCCGGGATGTGCAAGGTTGCCAGATTCCAGTCCTGGGAGTGTGAAATTTCTTGGTGAAATTCAAAAACATTTGCACCTCCTTGCCATTGGTTGTAGTTAAGCAGGGCACTAACTGTCTTATTGGGACCCAATTGTTTAGGTCCCTGGGAATCCAGCCTTCTGGCATTCACGTAATAGATGCTGACCCAATCTGGGATGTTTGTGCTGCACATCCTGAGGTGTTCAAAAAGGGTTTAGGGTTATACAAAGGACCCCCTGTGGACTTTGAGCTTGACCCAACTGTCCGGCCCATCCAGATGAAGCCTTGCCGGGTACCCTTTGCTTTAAAGGAGAAGATAGAAGCTGAGCTGGACAAACTGGTGGGGCAGGGTATCCTAGTGCCAGTGGACTCCGCAGAGTTGGAGACACCAATAGTGACTGCTTTGAAAAGTAATGGGGAGGTCAGGATATGTGCTGATTACAAGTGCACCATCAATAAAGCTATTCGCCCAAACGCATATCCTGATCACCGCTAAGGACACCATCGAACTAGAGGCTAGGCTCGATCATGTCCTCTCATGTATTGAGAGGGCCAGTCTACGTCTCAGAAGAGACAAATGTGTGTTTTTGGCACAGGAACTGGAGTTTCTGGGGTACCGAATTACACCCCAAGGTATCATGCCCTCTGACTCCAAGGTGGCGGCTGTGCGAAATGCACCCAGGCCAAAATGTAAAGCCAAATTGCAATCATTTCTAGGATTGTTAAACTTCTATCACACTTTTCTCCATCGCAAAGCCTGAGTTGCTGAACCACTACATCGGCTTCTTAAGAAAGATACTGTTTGGCACTGGGGCCATTGCCAGGAGAAAGCGTTCCTAGAACTTAAAAGGCTGCTATCTTTGGATGCTGTATTAACTCATTTTGATCCTAACAAGAAGTTGTACTTGTGTGTGATGCCTCCCCTGTGGGGGTGGGAGCTATGTTATGCCATGTACTAAATGACGGGAGGGAAGCCTCCATAGCATTCTATTCCCGTTCTCTCTCAAAGCCTGAGAAAAATACGCTCAGACAGACAGGGAGGCATTGGCAATCATGGCTGGTACTAAGAAATTCCACGATTACCTTTATGGAAGACCTTTTACCATGGTAACTGACCACAAGCCCCTCCTTGGAATCTTTGTGAACAGGAAGCCCACGCCTCAAATTCTGTCCCCAAGGATGTTGCGTTCGGCAATTTTCCTAAATGCATACGATTTTACTTTGGTGCACAGGCCCGGCAAGAACATCAGCCACGTTGATGCCCTGTCACGTTCTCCACTGCCAGGGGTCGGGGAAGCCGATTGCGAGACCGAAAGTGACCACCAGTTCCTTATGATTGAGGCTTTCGACTCGCCCCCATTCGTCCCCTCAGATATAGCCAAGGCTATGGCCAAGGATGTAACATTGACTAAAGTAATGTCTTGGGTACAAAAAGGCTGGCCTGTCTCTTCTCTAGCCGTGGAATTCAGAAGATTCCACAGCAAGCGTTTGGAACTGTCAGTGGAACGAGGTTGCCTCCTATGGGGCCAGCGGGTAGGCATTCCTGTCACTCTCAGGAAAAAGGTTTTACATCTACTTCACACAAGTCACCCGGGAATTTTACGTTCGAAAGCCCTTGCCCGTAGCTACTTTTGGTGGCCTCAACTGGACCAAGACATAGAACAAATGGTTGGCACTTGTGCCAGTTGTCAATCCTCTCACCCAGAGCAATCCCACCTTCCCTCTTGGGAACGGGATTCTGCTCAGGGTCCGTGGTCCAGGTTGCACATAGATTTTGCAGGTCCATTTAAGGGTGCCCTATTTTTGTTGGTTGTGGGTTCATTCTCTAAGTGGCTGGAAGTGATTAGGGTGCCTAATACCACTTCAGCCACCACGATGATGCACCTAAGAAGGCTGTTTGCAGCATTTGGACTTCCAGATGTGCTGGTGTGCGACAACGTGTCCACGTTCACATCTGCAGAATTCCAATCCTTCATGGAAAGGAATGCAATTAGGCACATCACTGCTGCCCCATTCCACCCAGCCACCAATGGCCAGGTAGAGCGTCAGGTGCGCACAACTAAAGACGTGCTGCGGCGTATGGGTGAAGGGGATTTGGAGCTCCAGTTATGCCAGATACTTTTCAAATATAGGCTCACCCCCCCTTGCCTCAGGGCTGTCCCCTGCTGAATTGCTCCAGTGAAGGAAACTGTCATCCTTGCTGGACAGATTGGATCACTCTAGGGTAGAGGACAAAGGCACAAATATAGCAATCCAACACCAGAAGGGTTTCTTGTCCGGAGACCCTGTACATTGCCGCAATTATGCAGCTAGTGGTCCTACGTGTGTGCCCGGATTTGTGATCAATCAGACTAGTCCTGTTTCTTATAGAATCGAAACAGCCAGTGGACTGGTCTGATCTGGAGGAGGCACACAGATCAATTGAGACCCAGAGTCCTGGACCCACAAGACGAATACAGACACTCAACGCTAGGGTTGGCCCTCACCGGTTTAAACCTAGGGGGCAGAGGTAATAGTCAGCAGCAAGCTAACTTAGACCCAGAGGTGTGTTCTAGGGACCCATTTCAAGGGGAAATTGTGGACTGCTCCCCTACTCCGGCCATGTGTACCCCTACACTGTCCCAGCCTATCACTCTGGATTCCTTTATTGATGATGACCAATTTTGTTTGGAGTCACCCTCCACTCTTAGTACACACAGGAGGGACTCTGAGTTGTCTTATTCATCCACAGAATTTGATTTTGGTTTTGAGCGATCCCCTGCTCCACCATCTGACAAACAGGGCTTTAATTTGGGTTTACAATCCTCCCCCTCTAGTCAATCCCTCACTCCAGTCGGGTCGCCCATCCTATGAGCCCCTGAGCCAGCTCAGCCAAGCATCTGACCCAGAAGGGAAAATAGACTGCTACCTTGGTTAAAGGATTTTGTTTGTTAACTGTGTTTTCTGACAGGAGCAGAATGTATCTTTTGCCATGTATCTATTCTTATGCAAATAAGTGGATTGAAAATGTGCACACTCTGTTAGCCAATGGGTTTGTTGTAGGAGCGGAATGTATCTTTTCTCATGCATCTATTCTTATGCAAATAAGTGGATCGAAAATGTGCACACTCTGTTAGCCAATGGGCTTGTTGTATTATTGTTACTGTTACTGTTTATAGTGTATATAAGTCCGAGTTTTGCCCCATCCAAACTGTGTTCAAACCCCACTACAAAAGGGCTGAATTTCACTACTTCACTCGTCTGCTTCTTCATTCCCTGAATACGAAAGGCGGAGAAGCATGATGCAGGCTGGGCAAACTGTTTAACTCAGGGTGGGTGAAGCCTCACACACACACAAACCCTGACCCCACTCTGGCTACAGCCTGTTGCCTCAGCCCTTCCTCGGTCCACTCATCCTAGGTCCCCAGAAAGATGGCCATAGTTTAACATCGACTTTTCTTTGCTCCAGCTACAATAAAGGTGGATTAATGGGAATGCTTTTTAAAATGAGACTTTAAAGGACTTCTTTTTTAAAAAAAGTTGTCGGTGAGTGGGAATCTTGACTTTCAATCGGGATGATGGCCCGAAGATCAAGGCAGGATGCTTTAATGCCGAGCCGGCTCGAGGTGCCGAAGCCAGAAAAAGTGAAAGTGAGATAAGCCTCGGTAAATGAGGAGCTAAATCGAACTTGGAGGGAGAGAAAGTGAAAAGAAAAAGATCCTCTGTACTGCTGAAACATGTTTTGCTGAGCTGTGATATTTGATCGATCGCGCATCGGAGTACTGGATCGGTGGTGAGTGCGACCCGACGGGCGGAAGCTGGACGGGGATGCTGGAGATTGGGAAAGTGGGAGATCAAGAGAAACATTTACTAACTCAGCAGTGGAGCCCACTTGGAGAAGTAAAGTAGAGTGTCGTGTTTTTGGACTGGTTTGAGTTGGTGGGACATTGGATGTAAGAAGCAGAAGGAGAGGATTGAGAAGGGAGGAGGTGGATGGAAAGTAATGGCTGTGCTGGGAAGTGTTTAGAGAGAAATGAAACTTATGAGCTGAGAAGAGGGAACTGGGGGATTTTCCCCTTGATCGGCAACACGATTCGCCCGAGGCACTTGTTGACCTGTGGTGTGGGTCGATGACAGCTGCCCTGGATGTAATCGCTCCACTACGGCCTCTCAGAGCCCATGGAGCTAGGACATCCTCGTGGTTCACGGAAGAATTACGGGAGCTCAAACGGGCAAAGAGACGCCTTGAGCGCCGCTGGGTGAAAACCAGGAACAATTCTGATTGGACACTAGCTAGAGCCGCTATTAGGGCCTACCTAGTGGCGACGGGGGTGGTGAGGAGGCAAAACTTCACCTCCCTTATTGCCTCCGCTGATAATCGCCCAGCCACCCTGTTTCGGGTGACCAGGTCCCTCCTTGGTGGGGGGGGGCTGTGCCTGGTTGGCAGGGATTGGCTGAGGACTTTGCTGACCATCTGGTGGAGAAAATCAATCAGATTCGCTCAGGGTTTAATCTTGGCGTGGATGGGGAGGGTCAGGGGGGAGCCAATGCACAGTCTTGCTGTGTTATCTGGGATCGGTTTGATCCTGTTGCCCCAGATGAAGTGGACAGGTTCCTTGCAGTGGTCCGTGCCACTAATTGTCCATTTGATCCCTGCCCGCCTGGCTGGTAAAAGCCTCCAAGACGGTGACAGGTGGCTGGGTCGGGGCTATAATTAATGCGTCTTTTCAGGAGGGGATATTTCCTGCACCGTTGAAACATGCTTTGGTGCACCCCCTCCTGAAGAAGCCATCCCTCGATCCAGCAGTCATAACCAACTACAGACCTGTTTCCAACCTCCCCTTTTTGGGGAAAGTATTGGAAAGGGCAGTGGCGCATCAGTTGCAGGGGGTACTGGATGAAGCGGAATATCTGGACCCCTTCCAGTCAGGATTCAGACCTGGATATGGTACTGAGACTGCATTGGTCGCGCTGATGGATTATCTCTGGTGAGAGCGGGATGGAGGTCATCCGTCTATCCTTGCTCTTCTTGACCTCTCAGCAGCTTTCGATACCGTCAACCACGGTATCCTTCTGGAACGGCTCCAAGGATTGGGGATCCAGGGCACTGTGTGGTCCTGGTTTTCCTCATTTCTGAGGGGCCGGACCCAGTCGGTGTGGTTGGAGAGCGAGAAGTCCAGTCCTAGGTCCCTAAAATATGGGGTGCCTTAGGGCTCTTTACTCTTTCCTTTCCTATTTCACATCTACATAAAGCCGCTGGGTGAGATCATCCATTCCCACGGGGTGCCTTACCATCAGTATGCGGATGATACACAGTTGTACACCTCGGCCCGTGGAGACTCCAATGATGCAGTCAAAGTCCTTTTCAGTTGTCTGGAGGTGGTTGGGGTCTGGATGGGGGCAAATGGGTTACAGCTGAATCCTAGTAAGACTGAGTGGCTGTGGATGGGGGGTCCTGTGTTATCCCGGGAGCTACCATCTTTGGTTTTGGATGGGGCTATTATGCCCCAGACCGACCCGGTGCGCAACTTGGGTGTCCTCCTGGATCCACGGCTGCTGCTAGAAGAACAGGTGGCAGCTGTGGCCAGGAGGGCCTTTGCCCAACTTCGGGTGATTCACCAGTTGCGCACGCTCCTGGACCGGGACACTTTGCTCATGGTCACTCATGCTCTGGTGACCTCCAGACTAGATTATTGTAATGTACTCTACATGGGGCTGCCCTTGATGACCATTCAGAGGCTGCAGCTGGTCCAGAATGCGGCGGCCCGGGTGGTGATGGGGTGTGGACATTATGCCCATGCCTCACCACTGCTGCGGGAGCTGCACTGGTTACCCGTTTGCCTCTGGGTGCAATTCAAGGTGCTGGTTTTGACCTTTAAGGTTTTGACCTTTAAAGCCCTATATGGTAGTGGGCCAGGTTACCTTAGAGACCGCATCGCCCTAAGGATGTCTGTCCGTCCAACCAGAGCGGACCGGAGGGGCTCTCTAATAGTGCCATTGGCCAGGGGGGCTCGCCTCTCTGGCACAAGGAGGAGAGCCTTCTCGGAGTCTGCACCTGCCCTTTGGAACCTCCTGCCTGTGGAACTGCATCTCCAGATGGAGTTGTTGCCCTTTAAAAAAAGAACTAAAAACCTGGCTGGCGGGCCAAGTTTGGGGTGCAGGTGGAGGGGTGGCTTCCGTTGGATGGTTAATATAGGGGAGGATGCCTGCCTCACGGTTTCTTCAGTTCCTGCACCCCTCTCTTTTTAGGGGTGGGTTCTTATTGCTGGTTTTTATCTGTTTTATTTGTTTTTATCTGTTTTTACCCACTGTTGTGAACCGCCCGGAGTCGGCTTTTGCTGAGTGGGCAGTATAACAATTTAACAATAAAATAAATAAATAAATAAAGACACAATGTTACATCTGCAGAGGGCAGAAATGAAAATGAGTTACATTGTCTTCCAGAAGTGGATGTGAAAGTATTGAGTTGGAAGTTGGTAAAGGATAAAGAAAGTTGAGAAGGTTCGAAGAGGAATTGGAATCGTGTGAGTGTTGCTGGAGTGTTGCTGGAGGGAGAACAGATGGAAGGAGGAGGGCGCCGCCACAGAGAAACCCACTGCGGATTACAAAAAAGTCATTTTTTCTTTTTACACTTTTTTTCCTCCCCCCTCTTTCTCCCATTCCCTATTTTTATAGGGGCTTGGCCACTCTCCTCCATGCCATGCTCCTTGCAAGCATGCTTCTTCCCCATCTCACCAGAGTTGTTCAGTCGCACAGTCGATTCCGACCCTTTGCGACCCCATGAGCCATTTTCCGCCAGGCACCTCTGTCCTCCACCATTCTCCTCAGCCCACCAAGCTCTGTGCCCATTATGTCCACAATACCATCTATCCATCTCATCTTTGGATGCCCCCTTCTTCTCTTGCCCTCCACCTTTCCCAGCATCAAGGCCTTCTCAAGTGAGTCCTCCCTTCTCATTTGATGTCCAAAGTACTTTAGCTTCATCTTCACTATTTGTCCCTCCAATGAACAGTCAAAGTTGATTTCTTCTAATATTGTCCTATTTGTTCTCTTTGCTGTCCAAGGGACTCTCAGGACTCTCCTCCAACACCGCATCTCAAAGGCATCTATTTTTCTGCGCTCAGCCTTCCTAATGATCCAACTCTCACACCCATACATTACCACTGGGAATACCATTGCTTTGACTATGCGAATTTTTGTTTTCAAGGTGATGTCTCTGCTTTTCACTATATTCCCCAGGTTTCTCATAGTTTCTCATCAGAGTAGGTGGAGCAAAGCACGTGTCCTCCACAGAGGTCTCAGGCACGCATTCATTCATGAAGTGAACAGCATCAGAAAAATCATCAAAGTTCAGAGTGAACTCAACTTGGAAAAAGAAGGAAGAGGGAAAACCTGGGGCGGGGGGTGCAACCAAAAGAATTTTTCCTTCTGGTGCTGTAGCCTAGGATATTAACCAAGTAATTCTTGTGAATTCTCTTCCTTTCTGCTCACCTGCAATTCATTTAATAAATGGGAAAACCTGAAGTATATTATAGCCCCATTCATGTTTTATGACTAAACCCTGGTTGGGTGTTGAATCTGGGCCGCGAAGCGGTTTGCACAAGCTGGATCGGAACCGTGAAGCGGCTGTTGGGTCCCAGAGGAGGCTGGTCAAGCAATGAGACACGAGGCAAGATGGAGCAAAGACCAGTGATTTAATGAAGGCAAATCATCAGTATTTATCATGTACAGGCTGCATGTAAAAGCATCACGACCTGCAGAACTCACACTCCGTGTTTACACAAGTTAATTGGGGAAGTCTACTGGGGAAGTCAATTAACTAACTTAATTAACAGCAGGGGAAATACTTTGTTCCATGTTATCCGGGGTAAACATGTGGCTGGTATTGGTTCTAGGGCTTAAGGTAATCCGCAGGCGCTAAAGTGCCTATTACGCACCTAAAACGTTAGTCATTAGCTCTCTGTTGACCGAGCAGTTTGTCAGATCAGGTATCGATGAATTAAACTCTATCTAATATTCCGCTCCCCCAATTTCTGTCCCTTCAGGAACCCCTGGCAATGAGGTGATCACCCATCACCGGTATACCAATTGTGTGCGCAGATCCCACACTCCCCCTTTATTTGTTTAGTTGGACCTGACAGACAGCTCAGCGTAGGAGTGGCATCAGCTGATGTGGAGTGAGGTCATTCTGGGGTTCTCTCCATGGGGGACATCTTGACATCAGTGAGGGAATAAATTGCATGAAACAACACACAGTCATTCCCAATATTATCACCCCCACAATCACCT
Source organism: Bradypodion ventrale (assembly GCA_035047345.1). NCBI lineage: Eukaryota > Metazoa > Chordata > Lepidosauria > Squamata > Chamaeleonidae > Bradypodion > Bradypodion ventrale. The sequence continues at coordinate 143,685,301 of JAWDJE010000004.1, read as the reverse complement.
TGAGTGTCGTTTGTAGCCAACCCCATGGGAACCAAGACCATAACGAATTCCACCACACCCACGTAGCATCTTCCTTGATGTTTTTAACCAAGGTATGGAGGTCTGTGAGTTGACTCTGTACCTTACGCAAGTTGTCTGTGAGGTTAAAACAACACATGCCATGGACAGACTCGTAACCCAAATGATATAACAGTAGGAGGTAATCGATAGCTGCTCGATTATCCAGTATGGCATGGCGAAGCTCTGTCTGCTCTTGATTAAGCAGCGCTATCGCCGAGGAGGTGTGGTTAATGGCTTTTGCCAAAGCGCAAGCCAATTGACCAATTCTCCGAGCGTTGCCTACGGCTAAGCCTGGCACGCCAAACAAGCTGACTGCTAATGAAACATACTCAGCTTTGCTCAGAATCCTGATGTTGCTATCACATGAGCTGTCTAACTGGGTGGCACGAGCGTGCCGTATGTGTGAGGGCAACCATGTCTCTAGTGGGAAGCAACAATGTCAAACGACTAATACAGCAAAGGGAATCAGATACATTTGCTGGAATGAAGTTCCAAGTATACTGGTTACATGTAAAAAACCATCCTAAAGGCAAAGTAATGTGAGCATACATTGAGTTAATAGTCTCTGGGTTATTGCAAGTCCTATTGCTGTTGCTGGGGTCGAGGCAACGGTGCTGTGGCCCTTCGACCACGGAACAACCGGTCATACGAGCACAAGTAGAGTTCAGGCTGACCGCCACTTGGGGTGTGTACAGAGTGGCTGCATCAGCCGGTAAGACTTTCGTGACTTGGGTTCCCCAATTGCGCGCATCTGGGGAGTGACACACCGGGATGAGACAAGTGCTCAAAATAGAGGCAGAAGTGGTGGTTTGCCTCAGGCAAAAATCGGACTGATTGACGAGGTTCACCAATCTTTCCCAAATGTTGTACTGCAGCCGGGCAGAGAGATCTCTGCCTGGCATCAGGTTGTTGGCTTCCAGTGAAGCTGCTTGAACGCCTCCCCCCACAAGCAGGGAAAGGGTCAAGATGATGGTGGTCATCATGGAATTAGGTATAATCAGGGAAAAGGCTGTAATCAAGATGTTCTCCGGTGTCGGCTCCTTGTCCTCCTGGTGAACGGCGTCCACCGCCTCCTGGCACAGGGACTTGGCCATCCCCCAGGTGATCTTCGGTGCTGTCATCTGCTGTCGCTGCCTCCTCCGCTTGGCTCTCCCCATCAGCGTTAGTTCCTCCATCTCCAGGATCGGGTCCGGAACTGCCTGGGTCCATGCCATTGGACTTGAAGTGAGGCTTGACACACCGGGCTGGAATCCAGATGATGCCTGTTGGAGACATAATTGCAGCATACCCTCTTCCCCATGTTATGAGTAGTGCCGGGCCCTTCCAGGAAGGATCCGGTGGCACTCGGTAACGCACCATCGGCCGCGGGAGAGCCTCCGTGCGACGGAAGTGCTTCTCCTGCAGAGTGTAATCCGAGAAAACATTAAGGTGATTGTACGTAAACAATACCTTGTTCAGACAATGTTGTGCCTGACTCTGATTTTTGGCTGGTGGTTCCCCCCTTTCTGTTTGTTTGTCAATGTAGGACTTTAGCGTCTGATTGACCCATTCCACAATCGCTTGCCCTTGCGGATTGTATGGAACGCCAAAGGTGTGCTTTATGTCCCAGGTGGCCATGATGGTGGCCAGCTGCTTGGAGCTATAAGCCAGACTGTTATTGGTTTTCACATGCCGTGGTTTGCCCATGGCCACAAAGCAGGAAAGGAGATGCTGCTCCACATGGGAAACCGTTTCTCCCTTCTGTGCCATAGCCCAAACGAACTGTGAGAAAGTGTCAATGCAGATGTGCATGTACTGCCATCTGCCAAACTGCAGAACATGTGTGATGTCCATCTGCCACACCTGGTTGGCCTCTGTCCCTCATGGGTTGACCCCCCACAAGGGCCCCCCTACCACCCCTGCAGAATGTGGACAGGAACGGACTATGCCCTGGGCTTGGGAAAGTGGCAGGTTGAAGTGCCTTGCGAGTGCTTTGGCATTCTGATGAAAGAATGCATGACTTTGAATTGGAGTTGTAAAGACTCCCAAAACTGACCATTGCTGAATTTCCTTTGCGGCCGCATCCGCTCTGCTATTGCCCGTGGAAATCGGACCAGGCAAGTCCTGGTGACTTCTGATGTGGGCGATATAGAGCGTTTCGGAGCGGTTCCACAAATGAAATTGAGTTGTGAGGAAAAGACTAAACAAATTCTTGTCTATCACGGGAGTGATGTATGCTCCCGGTAGACTGTGAAGCAAATTCCTAACATATTGGCTGTCAGTTATTATGTTCAAACGTTCTTTGGTCAAGGTGCGCAAAGCGAGGTTCACCGCTGCCAACTCTGCCCGCTGCGTGGACTTCTGTGGAAGAGTTAGAAGCGTACGCCAAGCCTGGTCCTCTTGCCAAGTAAGAATACCATATGTATGACCCCCATCAGTGAAAACTGTCCTAGCCCCCTGAGTGTAACCAGGGACATTAACTCACACAAACTGACTGTCTGCGTTCGAAGCGAGACTAGTCTGGGGTCTTTTGGCAAATGGTATGCCAAACATCCAGTGAATCCCTCCAATGCAATCGGAAGCGAGTCACCGAGCTGCATCAGTTGCTGAATTTGCTCTTTTGTGAATGGGACCACGATTTTTTGCTAAATCGTGCCCTACGATATCCCTAGCTCTTAGCCTTCCTTGGTAAATCACCGCGGAGACCAGTTCCTGCAGAGGAACGATGTTTCGGGAAGAGGTGTGCGGTAAATACACCCATTCCACGATACTCGCCCCACGCTCAGAGTCTACCCCTAGGGCTCCGGTAAACATGGATCCGGTCCGGACGATGTACAGGTTTAGAATCAGAGCATATGGCCCCTGACTAATCCTGTCCACCCATCTCTGGCTGAGAACTTGGTTGACCTTTTCAAGAGTCAAGCACGCCTCTAGAGGAATGTGTATTCAGTCTGCCAGCTGCTTACCTAGCGTTAGCAACGAGAAGAGCAGCATTAGAAGGTCCATATCTAGCCTAAAATATGGTCTGCCAATTAATATTCCCCAGAATCTGTTGCAATTCTACAAGGGTGACTGAATCCTTTAAATTGATCTGTGGCAAAACTGGTGCTGTGAAAGAACGGAGAAGCCGATGACCTAAGTATGAAAATGGCTCGGTTCTCTGAACTTTCTCCGGGGCAATGAGTAACCCTTTCCCCCCCAGAGTGGCCTGGATGTCATCCATGAAATGACACACTAAGACTGTGGGGTAAAGGTTTTGGAACTTTTCCAGTGCGTTGTGAACGTAAATTTGGCACAGGGTGCGAGTTGAGCATCCCCTGTGGCAAATATTTCCACGCGTAACGTTGTGTGGGCTCTCTGTGGTTCATGACTGACACTGTAAAAGTGAACCTTTCCCGATCCCTAGCATCGAGGGAATGGTATAAAAACAGTCTTTTAAATCTACGACCAAGATCTCCCAACCCTCGGGGATCATGTTCGGATTCGGGATGCCGCATTGAAGCAGACCCATTGGCTGGATACATTTATTGATCTCTCTGAGATCGTGAAGGAGTCGCCACTTCCCTGACTTTTTCTTGATAACAAATATGGGCGAATTCCAAGGACTGGTGGACCGTTCTATATGTCCTGCGTCTAGCTGCTGTTTCACCAGCTGCTTCAGGGTGACTAATTTCTCCCCTACTACCGACAATTGTTCTACCCAGACTGGCGTGTTGGTCAGCCATTTAAGTGGTAGAGCCATTACCCGAAGGTAAGAGTGGCACGGTACTGCTGCAGAATGTCTCGCCCCCAAAGGTTGACATGCACGTCCAAAATGTGCGGCCGGATGACCGCTGTGCCGTCAGCCTCGGGGATCGTGACCTCTACCCAATCTTGGCTTCTAAACGCTTCTTGAACACCGCCTCTCCCCACACACACATCGGAGACCAGCTCGATAGCCCACTCCTGCGGCCACTGACTCTGGCTGACCACGTCAGCTCTGGCGTCTAATAATCCGTCAAAAGGTTTTTTATTTAAAAATACCTTTATGACTGGCTGCCGCTTCCACTCTATGTTGGTTTCCACTGCCGCTAAGACCTGGTATCCTTGCACTGCCCCTTCTGCGCTTGAGCGATCTTCCGACCCGGACTTTGAACTGTCCCTGAGCCTTTCCTGGCTGCCTGCTGGCAAGTGACAAGGAACCATGATTAGTTGCGCTAATGTGTCTCCCTTGTGACTGGTTTGGGGTAGGTGTGTCCAGATTGGAGTACACTCAAAAAATTGGAGCTGATGAGTGCCGGAATTACTCGAATTCCTCGCATTCCTGCAATACTACGGGGCAAAACTATACCTATATAGCCTTTAGGCAGGGGTCCCATGTACTGGGAATCAACCAGATAGACTGTGCCTGGCAAGTCACGTGTGACTTCAACTGGCAAGTCAAATCTAGTCCCGCACTGCCCTTGGGGCTGGCCTGCGCCTCCGGAATGCAGGGAATGTGACCGGAATTTAATCCAGCTCTGGTTCTCCCAGAGCGATTGAGGTCTCTGTTTGGACCGGGGCCAGAGACAAGCCCGCACTCCGGTTTCCTGAATTCGGGCAGTTTATGGCCCAGTGGAAGCCTTTATTGCACCTTGGACATGGGGTGGTCGGAGTCTTGGGACGGCTGGCATTTTGGCTGCTGCCCTTGGTGGATCGGCATTCCCTAGCGAAATGACTGATCTTGCCACAATTGTGACATGCTCCTTTGGTCCTGGTCTTGGGTTTCCTACCACCTTGTACCGCTGCTGCCAACAGACCCATTTTGTAGGAATCTGTACCAACGTCGGCACAAGCCCTAATCATGTCCGTGAGAGTCAGATCGGGACAATTGCCCAGTGACTGCAAGATCTTATGGCAGTCAAGGTTGGCATTGTCTTTCGCCAATTTCATCATGAGCTCCTGTTGGGCTTGCTCATTGTCAATCTGTCTACTGACTGCTTCCTCCAGTCTATTGATAAAGTCCATGTAGGACTCCTGGGCACCCTGTTTGACTGCTGTGTAATTTTTGGCTACTTTGCCAGCTGCTGGGACCTTGAGATAAGCCCTGAAGGCTGTCTCAGCTGCCAAATGAAGGGTGGTGATTGGCAAGGCGGTCTGCGCATCAATGGATTCAAACAGACCTGAACCATATAGCTGGTCAGGGATTACTGCTCCACCCATCGTGGCAGCCCTTGCCTGTTCCTCGAGACGATACTCACTGTCCCATAGCAAAAACTGGGTGGGGTTGGCCCGTGAGGGCATCTATCTATATGCGAACTGGGCATTTCTGCCTAAGCTCAGCTAGTTCTTCTGTTGGCAACTCCCCCTTACTGATTTGTTCCTCAACCATGCGCTGGATGTTACTCTTGGTAGCTTGGGAACCTGTAGCTATCAGAGAAGCGCCAGCGCTTCTCATTCCATGCATTCCTTCAGTGACTACCCTGCTTGAGCTGAAATGATGGATAGAGAGCCGTTGGGGCTGATGGCTCTGACAGCGCTGGGGGTTCCTTGGCCTCTATCCGGACTGGGTCTACCTCTGCTAAGAGCTTCCTACACTTGCTCCACATGCTGATTATGCTATCTGGAGCTCTCAGGGCTTGCTGAATGCAGGCTCCTATCCTATCCCAAAGTTGGAGGTTAAGCATGCCTGTTTCTGGATAAAGCAGACAATTATCCCCCAAGTACACCAAAAGATCCGCTAACTGGGTGCTGTGAATGCGTGTATGGGATAACCTGGCCAGGGCCTTGAGTTCCATTAAGTGAACTCTCTGGTTAGCGGTCGGACATTGCCTCTGAGGACAAGTCCCCATATTACCTGCTGGTCGTTTGAAGTTTTCCTCTTTGGGACGAAGCGACACGTCTGAGTTTAGGTAACAGGTCTGGTGTGACAAACCTCTGGGAAGGAACTTGGAACGTGGACTGCTGCCACAGGCCCTCGGCAGCCTCTGTGCTGAAGTCAGGGTTTCACAGCTGACCCTGAGCGGAATGCGTTTCCATGGAGCAAGCTGCCTCAGATCCTTGGAGCATGCTCTGCCTCTCTGGAATGCCTCGCAGCATAGCTGTCACTCAGATCGGATGGCTTTCCGACCAGAACTGCTGCGCTGTCCTCCGGGACAATTCGGACACGGTTCTGGCGTAGAACCGGACTGCGAAGATCGCTTACTCACGAGTAGAATCACGTTGGGCTCACCATATGTTGGATCTGGGCCACGAAGCAGTTTGCACAAGCTGGATTGGAACCGCGAAGCGGCTGTTGGGTCCCGGAGGAGACTGGTCAAGCAATGAGACACGAGGCAAGATGGAGCGAAGACCAGTGATTTAATGAAGGCAAATCATCAGTATTTATCATGTACAGGCTGCATTTAAAAGCATCGCGACCTGCAGAACTCACACTCCGTGTTTACACAAGTTAATTGGGGAAGTCTACTGGGGAAGTCAATTAACTAACTTAATTAATGGCAGGGGAAATACATTGTTCCATGTTATCCAGGGTAAACATGTGGCTGGTATTGGTTCTAGGTCTTAAGGTAATCCGCAGGCGCGAGATTGCCTATTACGCACCTAACACATTAGTCATTAGCTCTCTGTTGACCGAGCAGTTTGTCAGATCAGCTGTCGATGAATTAAACTCTATCTAATATTCCGCTCCCCCAATTTCTGTCCCTTCAGGAACCCCTGACAACGAGGTGATCACCCATCACCGGGGTTCTGTCAGGGCCAGTATACCAATTGTGCGCGCGGATCCCACAGTTGGGCCTGAAGGATGCTGTTGATGTGGGCTTGCAATGGGGAACACAGCAGGCCTCCTAATCATGTAAGTGCTGTAAGCAAGTTTAGTTGAACACATATACAAGCATCACTGTAAGACCTTCACTTTGAACACATGAATTTGACTTCTGGGTGTGGCAGCAATATAAGCAGTATAATAATACTGTAATTTCATGTCAGAAATTATTCTGGGTTGAAAGTATTTTTGTGGAAGAAACTCCATTCAGGGAACGCCCAAATAAGGCTCCTTTCATGTCCTGAAGTGCAGGGACAGAGACAAACACTCTATCCATTATGCAGCACCCAGGTATCAAACTGTCAACTTGCCAGCCTTCTAGTAACAAGGTGAGCTTCTTAACCACTGAGCCACCGCAGCCCCTAATGTAAGCAGTAACCTATGGATTGAGCCATGCATATAGGTAACTGCTTACTGGTTAATGTAAGCAGTAACCTATATGCATGACTCTATCCATACCATTCTTCAGACCATTCTCAACTTTCAGCAGACATGCCTGAAGAAAGATATTTAAATCTCCATGCTGAGACTGTAAATAGGATTCTGTCACCTTATTTTATTTATTTCTGAGCATTTGTTGTTTGTGCCTTTCTGTGTGCATGACACAACAGTAGAGATATGGAAAAGTTGTCATTTCCACTATCAAAGTGTGCTTTCTACTTAGAAGACAGCAGAGTAAAGGAAACATTACTTTGGCAGTAGCCACTCCGTCCTAAGAATGATACGGATGGAAGAAATTGCTTGCCCTTCACATAAAAAGCTGCAGGTTGATGAAAATATTCCCAAAGCTACAATGTAACTGGGGGTTGAACTCTTCCAAAGATAACCCTGGATATATTCTTTTATGATAAGGTTTGGTGCTACAGCTCAGAACAGCTGCACATCTTGAAGAATTGATAACACAGCTAGGAAACATTTGGACGGCTTCCCTTTGGAACAATATTATTTGTCTATAGACTGATAAGAAGAAAGACAGCCTTTTTACTATCTTGCTTTCTAGATCTTAGTAAATTTTCAGGGTGGCTGGACTATAGGGGAGTAAGAAGCCTGTGACAAAAGCAGAAATATAGGAGTTTGAAGGAACAAAACTTCTGTTGATTTCAGTGCCAGGACAATGTGAAATGGACATTAATGTCTCAGAAATCTTAATTACAGAATGTCACTGAAAAATTAGGTTAGAATGAAATGTAGCAAGAGAAGGGTGAGGGTCCCAAGCCTGTGTTTATTTCATAATTCAGTGATGGCAGAAAGTTGTAGAGAATTTGAAGAAGTGTTTAATTTTTCTTGTCTATTTGCCTCCCTCACCCCACCCCAAAGTTTTCTTCCTTTGGAAATTAACTTTCCTCTTACAAATAAGCCTGTCTTGGGGGGTGGGGTGGGGCAAACTTATCTTGCAAAGAAATGTTGACTCAGTGGGCATGGAAGAAATCGAGTAATTACCCACTCAAAAACATTCCTTTTATTAAGTACATTATTTAAGAGCCACTTTTATCATGCAATAATGGGTTGGTTTATAAAACGTTGTGATTTTGTTTAAATTAAAATAAAACCACATCAGGATGAGGAAATTATATAAGATGCAGAAGCACAGAAAGATTAATAGGTGATCTGAAGCCTGCCATATCTACTTTAGTAGCTGTGTGAGTGTAACTTGATGTTACACCCATGGTAGCTATAATCACATCCAGTTGGAAGTACTGTACTATCCAAGAATCACTACTGCCACTGCATTGCATGATCAGTCAAATGGGAACCATGTGGCTGATTGTTCAATCACTTTGTACTGCCTTTGCTGCCATGATGTAATTACTGCCCCATTTTACAGTATCATAACCTTAGGTTATGCCTTTACAGACTGTATTAAGGGTACCTGGAGCTATTAAAGTGGCATCAAACTGTGATAACTCTGTAACATAACAACCTCTTGTTGGTATTGCTCCACCTAAGATCAGGAGAGAAGTAGCAGCGGATGCTGAGGAAACTAAGCAAGAGAATGACCCTAGACACTTTCTGAATGGATATGACCCTCATGTCTGCTGTCTCAGATCCAGGAAGAGCTTTATGGCAAGAACAAACATTCTTGTTGGTATGCAAGAGCAAAATCAAATTAGAAGATGGAGGAAAGAGCTCACAGGATAAGTAACACCATTAAATGAGGATATAGATGAGGAACTCAACTTCCCCTGTGTCATTTGGAAGACCCTGAATAGGCTGAGGGTTGGAGTCCCTAAATGCAAGACTCACATGCTCAGGTGGGGGCTGCTGGTGGACAACAACACATTTGTGAATGTGGAGAGATACAAAATCCGGCTCATCTACTGGTCTGCCGATTACTGCCAGAAACATGCACCAATGAGGACTTATGTTTGGGCAATGACAAAGTGAAGAAAGTGGCTTCATTTTGGCAGTCCAGAGTTTGATCAGGATATGAAAGAAGAACATAATATGTCATCTCTGTTTTCAGCTATATCTACTAGATTGAACTACAGTTGCCACCTCTATTTTCTCTGACAAGGCTCTCCTTCTTAATAGTTTCACATGGCAAATTTATACAAAGATGGCCACTTTGCAGATCAAGAAAGTTTAGTACAGTATTAGAAATCTTCATAGAGAATATAAGAAAAGGTTAAGATTAAAACAACAACAATGAAGCATACAGTACATGGAAAAGCAAAACTGATTAATTTATCCATCACTAGTCCCTAATCAAGTAATCCCCCAAACAGATTAATTCATAATTCTCCTTTTCATGCAGAGATCTGTATTTGCTACAGGAACCTCCTCCTCCTCCTTCCAAATTCTGTGAGACGTAAAACAAAAGCCATATATTCAACATGACCATATATTTAGCAAACCTTAGAGTCCGGATCTTCCAGGGAAAAAAATCTATTTGAATTGATTGTGATTTAGGACTCTTATTAGCAAACATAATTTACCTCACCAGTTTACATAACAGATTCCGATACTAGGTGAGGGTTGTTTCAGATTGTAACTTTCTTCTGGACCATCTGAAGAGCACAAGTAGCTTTCTTTGCTTTTTGCTCTTTAAAACCTTTACCTTCATTCATAATGCTTAGGCACTCAAACTGGTAAATTGCTTTGCAGCAATGAATGGTTGCAAATCTTAGTAGGTGAATGCTTACAAGACTAGCTGAGCTCTCACTTGAATGTTTAAGGGCGAAAACATTATAAAATGCTGTGTGAATTACAGAAGCAGCTTTACTAAATTTGTGCTTTGCAAACTTCCTTATTTAAACAAACCAATTAAAAGAAATTTTAATTGCTGGAACATCTCCTCCTGAACCAAATTTGTTCAAATTTGTTGAACCTCAGGATCCTTCATCAACATAGGAAGATGCCTTCTGCTGAGTCAGACTGTGCCTAGCCCAATATTGTCAATTCTGGCAGGCAACTGTTCTTCAGGATTTTAGGAAGGATTATTTTCTAGGCCTACACAAAGATCACTAGTATCCCACGGTATCTTACCAGCCAAGTACTAACCAGCCGTAACCCTATTTGGCTTCTAAAATCATGTATTGATATGTGTTCATTTAAGTTGGAGTTCTTAGCCAGAACCAAGAACAAAAGACACACAGTAATAACTGAAGAAAAAGATGTCTCTGAGCATCTTATGAATGTAGGTTTCTTCCTCTGCCCCAAAATCGGTCTATTCAGTCCTCGTTACCCCAACCTTTATTTATTTGAGTAGTCTAAGCTAAAAATGTCTAACATGAATATTAATACTAATAATGTGTGACTTGCACTTAACTAAATGGTTAATAATTTAAAAGCCAGGTGATTCACCAACTCAAAATCCATTAGTTAATTGGCAACTGAAAGAGACCAAGGGAAGAAGAAAATAGTGAGAAAGATGCTTTCTGGTTTGAAAATCATTAGAATGACAACATATATAATACAAATAAAAATGTGTGTACCATTTGACTAGTTTTTAAGAACTTTGGGTTTTTATAAAATGTCTGAAGCTTTATATCTGGGCAGCTTTAAGCTCTAAATCACAGGTTCCCAACCTACGGCCCATGGGCCAGACTCAGCCCATGGTGCAAATGATCAAGCCCCTGATGACGATCCCGAAAGCAGAAGCGGGCACATTTACAACAGCCATAAACACACCTGCGCGTATGCAAACATGCCCCTGGTTTACAGCAGTGTTTACAGCAGAGGGAACCCACGTGTCCAGCCCGCTCAGCTGTCTGAGTGGGTGTGGTCCAGCCAGGGCCATAGCCAGGGGGTGGCCAGGGTGGGTATCGCCCACCCTGAGTTAGCAGTCTGCCCACTCTCAAACTCCCAGCTGCTTATATATATATGACAGTGTTGCCCATCCTGAAAAATATTCGCCCACCCACATCTAGAATCTTGGCTATGGCCCTGGGTCCAGCCCGTGGTGCGGAAAGTTTGAGAACCTTGCTCTAAAGTGTCTCAAATGCTTTCCTTCATCTTTTCAATTGCAAAAGTCTTGCCAAAAGCTACAAAGGAAAAGATTTTCTGAATGATTATTTTTAGGACGATGTCTCATGCAACCTTTGTTTACTGAGATATATGTTTAGTTTACTTTTAGGGGCACAGCACATGCTGAAAATGTGTCTTTTATAAATGTAACCAGAGTAGTAAAAATAGGCAGTACTGTTTCCTATGCAATACAGAATCTGTATCTTAGCAAATGGTTTCTTACATAAAAGAATAAATCTAAGCACAAGATACACTTCAATCAATGGATCAACTAGGGATAAGTTGGATTTGATCTAATCTAGTTTTTGTTTTTCTGGTGCTAAGAACATTCAAGACTAGCATATTTTGCCCGGCGGTGCTGGGCTTTTTAAAATTGTGTTGGATAGTAAAGGGTTTCGTTTTTTTTCTTGAACCAATGGTGCTGGGCTGTTTTAAATGGTGTTGTAAGGTTTTGTGATTTTGTGGCTTCGATGCGCTGCATCCGCCTGCGGAAGACTTGCGCTCCCAGTGGTTTTTTTTGTGTGGTTCTTTTTGTGTTTTTTTTGTGTGTGCCGGCTTCCTCAGTGCCGGGCTCTTTAAATTGGTTTTTGAAGGTTTTTGTTTTATGTTTATGCAAATTTTATTTTATTTTAATTAATTAAATTTAATTTAATATTATTTAGTTTAAAATTTAATGTTGGTTTTTAAAATGTTTATTTTTACGCATTTTTATTTTTTGTTTTGTTTTTTTGGAGTGAAAAGTGATTTCTGGTTTTTTTTGTTTTTTTTTCAGATTAGTGTGATTATTTTTGAATGTTTTTATAACTTACTTGATTAATTTTGGAATTAATCTTATTAGTTTTAATATTTTTGAATGTTTTTTCTCTTTTGGCCTCTGGGTGGGGGTGGTGAGCTTTTCTGCCTCTCTACAATTGTTCTCTTCTGTCCTCTGGGTGTCGCTTCCGGTAAGTTTTCTCTTTCTTTTCTCATTTGAGTTCCGGTCCTCATGGATAGAAGACGTATTTTGGTAAGTTCTCTGGGGGTTTTTTTGGGGTGTGGGGGTGTGTGATTTTTTTTGGGGGGGTGTCTGTGTTTTTTTTCTTGTTTCTTTTTGGCTGTTTTTGTGTTTCATTTTTGGATTTTTGTGTGTTTTTAATTGTTTTTGGTTTGTGTTTTTGTGTTTATTTTTTCAGGGGGGGTGGCTTTCTTTCCTGCAGGCCATGCTGGCTGGCCCGTGGGAAGGAAGGGCAATGGCGGGGAGGCTTTCTTTTCCATGGGCCATGCTGGCTGGCCCGTGGGGAGCAAGGGCAATGGCGGGGTGGTGGTGCTTTCTTTTCCATGGGCCATGCTGGCTGGCCCGTTGGAAGGAAGGGCAGCGGCGGTGGGGGGTTTCCTTTTTTTCCCTGCGGGCCATACTGGCTGGCCCGTGGGGAGGAAGGGCAGTGGCGAGGGGGGTTCCTTGTATTTTTCGCATGCCGGCTGGCCCTTCGAATGGAAGGGCAGCAGCTGTGGGGGGGGGGGGGGTTGTTTCCCATGGGCCATGCTGGCTGGCCTGTGGGGAAGAATGGCAGCAGTGGCGGGCGATTTTTTTAACTTTTATTTTTTGTGCGCTGGCCGCCTCAGCGTTCTGCGTGCTAATGGCGCACAGGACGCTGGGGCTTGTAGTTTTGGCTGCGCGTGTTTGCTTACTGCAGCGGTTTTTCCCCTGCGGCTTTTTTTGATTGGCCACAGCGGGTTTCCGAATGTTCCTTTTGCCACATTGGGAATTGAAGTTCCCTTTTTTTGTTTGTGACTGGGGGGCTCCTGCCCCTGGGTCAAAAATTTCAACCTGACAGTTACCTGTGAACTGGGTTTGGGCGAGTGAACAGAGGCCCATTGCGGGCTAGTTGGGCCTGGTGCAACATCCTTTGTCACATTCCAACGGTTAACGCACCATTTTATATGTATAGATTAACTATGAATGAACTGAGCCATATTTTCTCTATTCTGATTGGTGGCAACTCTCTTGGGCTTTGGCTGAATGCTCTTTTTCCATGCAGTTGGAGGTAATTTAACAGTACAGTGTTGGTTCCACAAGTTTGGACTTTATACGGATTTGGACTTTGTATGAGGCATGCACAATCCTAGCCACAATGCCTCATACAACGTCCAAATCCTTGCCGCGATGTCTCGTACAACGTCATTTCCATAGAGATACATTGTACTGTAACAGCACAGACTTCAGGGCAAAGTCAAGGAAACAGACAGGAAACTGACAGAACTTTAAGAAATCATTGTCTAAAGGCTAAATACATTACAAAAACATGTCAAACAACCCTGATTGTCCAAGAACCTGAAGAATGCTGCAAAAATCCCAGGAATGCTTCTAAAACTTCTGACAAAAAATTCAATTTTTTCCCCCAAAATTGCGCTCTAAACCATTCCTAAACACTCTTTGCCTCGTACTAAACCCACAAGAGTGATGCCTGCATGCATCCTGCCTTTTATACTGCCCAGGTACAATGCAACCTGGGGAAAACCCCAATGCCTCATACAAAGTCACATGACTTTGTATGAGGCAACTTTTTTCAAGGAATTAAGCGATGTTGTATGAATTCGATGTTGTACGACACAGACTTTGTATGAGGTATTACTGTAAATGCCATTTTTCAAATCCAGTATATTCTACACACAACACATCTGTATCATCACAACTATCAAGTACTAGTAAAGGTAAAGGTTACCCTTACTCAAAAGCCAGTTGTATCCAACTCTAGGTATCTCTGTTTACAGACAAAGAGCCAGTGCTGTCTGCATCTGCTGACATTTTCATGGTCATTTGGCAGGCATGACTAGACCTATTTATCTACTTGCAATTTCTTGTTTACAAACTGCTAGGTTGTCAGGAGCTGGGACAGATACGGGAGCTCACTCTGTCATGTAGCACTCGGCTCTCAAACTGCTGACTTGCTGACCTTCAGCATCTTAACCATTAAGTCACTACTATCAAGCAGTAACTACCATTCAAAGCACCAGATATAATCTATGTTATGTTGGAGCTAGGAAATAACACATTACAGGGAAAGTGTCCACCCATTACACAATGAATTCTGTGTCAGATTATAGACTAGCATATTTCTCTTGGCATGACCTTTCATGGACTGTAGCCTTCTTCAAATACTGTCTACAAAAGTGAACTACAATGCACAAAACTTAAAGGTTCCACAAAATGCCTTGCCATTTTCATTGCGACCGAACAAAGAAGTTACCACTTGGACACCTGTGACATATTTTATTTAGGCAAAGGAGCTCTGGTGGCACAGTAGTTAAACAGCTGTACTGCAGCCAAAATGTTGTGAGTTTGATCCTGACAGGGTTCCATGTTGACTCACCCTTCCATCCTTCTGAGGTCAATAAAATGAATACCCAGAATGTTGAGGCAAAATGCTAATTAACTTGTGAACTGCCAAACTAGTGTACTAAGCCACGTGGAACAGCATATAAATGTAATTGCTATTAATATAATGGGGACATCACAACATTATTTTTCCTTAGTGATGTAATAGTGGCTAAAATTCTATTGCACAGTTCCAGTTGTGCAGAATGGATGGTGATATTTGGGAACATGTGAATTGTACAGAATTACATATGCACTCCTGAATCCCACAAAGAAGCTTTCATCAACAGTGATTTGATGTTGTTGCTGATGTCATCACATCATGCAGAGCTATAAAACAGGATTGCAGCCATTCTGTAACATTTTTGCATACCTGTCAACCTTCCCGGATTAGCTGGGATTTCACGGTTTTCGGCGCCGATTTGCGCCATTTCCCGCCCCGCGCTGCCGAAACCCCGGAATTTGGCAGTGGGGGAAAGGAGGTACTGTGCAGCCCTTCTGCGCAGGTCACCTTCTATGCAAGCGGTGTAGCCTTCTATGCATGCGTAGAAGGGTTTTGCACTTGCGTAGCCCTGTTCTACACATGCGTAGAAGGCTACGCCGTTTGTGTAGAAGACTACGCCACTTGCGTAGGAGGCTACGTGCTTGCGTAGGAGGCTACGCAAGTGCGTATTTTCCGGAGCCGCAGTTGACAGGTATATATTTTTGTGGGTGGGGTAATGCTTAGTATTCATTCAGTATTTCTAAATATTTCCATAATATTTAGTTTCGGAGTGTCCAGTTGGAGAAATCTGGGGGTATTTTTGTGGGGCTTTTTTGTTTTGTTTTAAAAGGCAGTATTTCATAAATGTTCTACTGGTATCCCCATGGGGTAACAGGTGGCCTATTAATAAAATAAAATAATAGTGTGTCACTCTTGGAATGATAAATAACAAATGACTAAAAAGAAGGAAATATATGTTTTTTTTCAAAGTTAACATTGGACGCTCTCTGGGAGATGCGTTCATTATGCTTTACATGCATGCATCCAGGCTCCATCCCACTCAGTCCTTGAAATGAAGTGAGGGTGAGGAGATGCCTATGGCTGTGGCAATAATCCATACAGTCAAAATTACTGTAGAGAGGGGTAGTATTTTGTCTCTCCAAGTCTAGTTATTGGAGCCAGAGGGTCAGTTACTGAACAGGAAACTGCCTGCAGTTTGTGAGTTAAACAAACTCTTCAAATATTTGTTGCACTAATTCCTAATATGCACAGAGCATTTGGTGAGCTTAAATCACTCAACGTGTGCAATAATTTATCCTTCCTTAACCCATCACGTTCTTTATTTCTTTGGCTCTTACATACTTATTTTAACAACACTGGGAATGGGCAGTGAAAACATAATATATAAGCTCCTTGAAGTTTTATTTCTTTTATCTGCTGGAAGGTTTTCACTGTTGACTTTCACGTGGTGCAATTTCCCCTTGTGTTTTACCTCTTTGCTGAAAGATAAAAGGCTGATAAGTTTGCACTTGATAAAAGTTCTGTGCATAATGCAGTCCCAGGAAGTTGGGTACCCAGATTGAATACTGCCATTTATTTATTTATTTTAAAAAACAGGACTTTAAAAGCATGCAAAAGGGATAAAGTGATAATAATATTATTAATTTTAAATTTGCTTGCATTCAGTGTTGTAACACCTGGTCAGGTTACATTACACAATGTATAAAAAGGGCATGTGCTTTAGAAAATTATATTGTTTCTTTATGTACAAGCAATAGCTCTCTATCATAAGGAAATATTGGAGGAAGAGGAAATGAGGTAGACTGCTGAGGTATTTACACAGAAGTTGAATCTAGTATGTATACCTATAAGGAAGGGGTGTGGCCGTATGTGTGCGTACCCACACCCCTGGAGCCTATCCTGTAATGCTCTGCACACACCTACCTTTTGTCCCTGAGATCAGTGCCACAAGGGTCCGGGGTCTGAGAGTGGGGCCTAAGCCCCACAAAATGAGATCTCACAGAAAGCATCTGAGGAGGAATTATATGGTAGAATCCAAGGCAAAACCTTTTGTGCTAAATTTGGTGGACATTCATCTAGTCGTGGCAGGTGGTCAGTGTACAATTGGCATGGATAGTGATATTGCCCAGTTTGACTGGCACTCCTTGACCCATGGTGTGAGCCCAGAAAGGCATGGACCATGAAGTCAGCAAAACATGTTGAGTGTTTTTGTTATGTGATCACCTAACTGAGATCAATGTGTAGATGAAAAATCTATAAACATGACAGGGTACAATTGTGCGCATCAGGCTAATCCATTCATTCACTCGAGGACCTACAGTGGGGCCTTCATGCCTGATATGGTGGCATGGTAAGGGACATGTGTTATAACTTGGTTAGCCCCTTTCAATGGGTGGTAGTAAAAATGGGGATTTAGTAAGAGTCAGTCTTCACAGAAATTGGGAGGTTATTGTGCCCTTCATCCCAGTCACTCGGCTCCTGAGATTTAGTTGCTGGGATGGGTGGCATGTAGTGGTTTTAACACAGTTTTGGGTCACAAGAATTGGTGGCTGGTTGCCAGACAGTGTTACCCCAGAATTTGGGTCAGTCAGAGCTTGACAACATCTGAAGGGGCAGTGGAAACTTGCCCTAAGAGCAAGGGCAAGGATAGGTGACATACCCTGGGGCTCTTGGCTCAGTCACCTGCACTAGATCAGGTCCTACTGCAGGATGGGATGGTTAAACTGTTAGTAAAGCTGTGACCTTAGTTGAAATTCCAACAAAAGTCTCTGTGTCATTATTCTGGGGGTGGAGGGGGGCAATGACTTAAATAGTTAATGTACTATTCAGCAACTGATCTACTCTCTGACCAAAAGTAGTAATAGTATCATGGCCACTGTTTCTGGGAAGATCCATTTTCCATCCATTTACTGTGAGTATTGACACTGACATGGACTGCGATGGCTTAGTGGTTAAGATACTGAACTTGATGACTAGAAAGTTGGCAGGTCAGCTGTTCGAGACCCGAGTGCTGCATGATGGAGTGAGATCCCATCTCTGTCTCAGCTCCTGCCAACCTGGCAGTTTGAAAGCAAGAAATTGCAAGTAGATAAATATACTGCTCAAAAAAATAAAGGGCACACAAAAATAAGGCATCCCATGATCTGAATGACTGAAATTAGGTATTCCTGTTGTTGTTTACATACTGTAGTCGAATGTGCTGACAACAAAATCACACAAAACTTAACAATGGGAATCAAATTAATCAACCCATGGAGGTCTGGATTTGGAGTTACACTCACAGTGACAGTGGAAGAAAAAACTACAGGCTGATCCGACTGTGATGTAATGTCCTTAAATCAAGTCAACATGAGGCTCAGTAATGTGTGTGGCCTCCACGTGCCTGTATGACCTCCTTACAATGCCTGGGCATGCTCCTGATGAGGTGGCAGATGGTTTCCTGAGGGATCTCCTCCCACACCTGGACTAAAGCAACCTCCAACTCCTGGACACTCTGTGGTACAATGTGGCATCGGTGGATGGAGCGAGACATGATGTCCCAGATGTGCTCAATCGGACTCAGGTCTGGGGAACGGGTGGGCCAGTCCATAGCATCAATGCCTTCGTCTTGCAGGAACTGCTGACACACTCCAGCCACATGAGGTCTAGTATTGTCATGCATTAGGAGGAATCCAGGGCCAACCACAACAGCATATGGTCTCACAAGGGGTCTGAGGATCTCATTTTGGTACCTAATGGCAGTTAGGCTACCTCCGGCAAGCACTTGGAGGGCTGTGCAGCCCTCCAGGGAAATGCCACCCCTCACCATTACTGACCCAGCACCAAACCGGTCATGCTTGAGGAAAGGTAAACAGCATACCATACACTCCAGTGTCTAGGCATACCTTCCAGATGTCCACATAAATGTCTGGCTCTTTGGCTGTAAACAGAGATGAGCACCAAACACTACAGAGAACATGGAAGCCTGAAGGGGTGGCAGATGATATCATTATCTCTGCTGATCATAAAGTCTTTGTTTAGACCAGTGGTTCCCAATATGGGGCCCATGCACCATGGTGAGGTGTGGGGGACTTCAATTCCCAGAAGCCTATGTCAGTATATTGGCTGATCTGTGTTTTGGGGAATTGACTTCGGTTTCTAGGAATTGAAGTCCATAAACCAAAAGGTTTGGAAATACTGGTTTAGACCCTGATAAATGATTATTAACTATCAAATAGTTTAGATAATGTAGAAAGCTGCAACTGCTACACTTTTGGAGAATATTGGAGAAATAGTCCTAAGAAGATATTCAAGACAATCAGGTTACAAACTGCCTTTGAAGAAAAGATTTCCACCACAAACAGTAGCCTTTGTCTCTTTCTCCCAGTAACATTCATGAATTTTGAACGTGGCAGGCTCTGAGTATCAAGGAGTTGGCCATTATATTTACTGGCAATGAAACTCATAGAAATGGCATTGTATTTGATACAGATGCTGCAAAGTGGGGGAGAAGAACACAAGACAGAGCTATTCTTCTAAGTTGCACCCTTCCCCATTATTTATACATTTGATACTCATTTACCATCTTTATCCTCACATGATATCTCATTCCAGTTACAGCTTTGTAGATCACAACTTGCACTTTGAGAATCTCACAACTATAGTGTAGTAGAGCCAGGGCTTTCAAAGTTGAAACACTGAGATTTTTTTTATTAGCACAGTCCATTGTTTCGTCTTCTATGCCCAAGATGTCCTTTTCCCCTTTGAGGTTAGCCATCTTCATTGCAGTTGAGAGAAAAATGGATCTCCAAAGTAAAGGTATCATGTTATAAGCTCTCCCTGTTGTAAAGCAATATATGTGAAGGTATGTTGGTCTAAAGTGGGGAATTAAGAGTAATTAGTTTTACAAAAAAAAAAAACTGCACCAATTTTCACTTGTTGGTATGGACTGATCCAGATGACTGAAGTTTTGGATTCCACTTATGGGGAAATGGCTATTGAGGTCTGTCATGATGAGCACCTGCACATTCAAATTTCCCATTACACCACTGGCTCAGAAATATATATCATTTATCATTCATTGCTATGTCTCACTGTGTACAAGAAGTATAGACTGGAAATGCCTATAAACCTGACCTAAAATTTGGATTCTCTCTTAGTTGCTTGATAATTTTAAGATATTTTGCTCACTAGTTTTGGGCCCCTTGAAGTTTTTAATCTGCTACTACTGTATAGTCCATCCTAGACTTCATTCTACCATTTCATTGTTATAATCCCCTCATTTTGATTTTCTACTTAGGTATCAAAATTTAAATAGCCAAACTAATTTTAAACACATTATGGGAAGCCTTTTATTACTGGAGAAAATCAAATTTAACACATGACATATCATACAGTGAATTCTGTAATTCTGGTATATTAAGCTGCGGCGGCCGTAATGTAATAGGCTGAAGAATTGCTGATATCTTTCAATAAATACATTTGAAGAGGAAGGGATTTTTTTAAATAAAAAACCCGTCCTGTGCAAGCTATTTCTGGAGAAGCATTTTTTAAAAAAAGCAAAAACAAAATCCTATCGCTTCAAGCATTGTAGGGAATCAAACGAATTCAATTCAGCATGTATTGGAGGCTTTACATTTATTCCAAACAAGTTATGGAACGGAAAAAGAATAAATATGTGTACTTGGTGGGAGGTATACTTTCTTCGGGCTATAATGAAGGTTTGTGAAAAATGGGAACACAGACAGTAATACATTTTAGGAGTTTCCTCTTTCTCAGTGAGTATATTCAAGACAGAGCTATGGTATTACAGTAATAACTCATACAAAGCCTGCTTCATACAACATCGGATTCATACAACATCGTCATATAAAGTCGTGCGACTTTGTATGAGGCATTGGGTTTTTCCCAGATTGCATTGTGCCTGGGCAGTATAAAAGGTAGGACACATGCATGTATTGCTCTTGTTGGTTTTGCTTGAGGCGAAGAGTGTTTAGGAGTGGTTTTGAGCATGATTTTGGATTTTTTTGGATTTTTTCGTCAGGATTTTTAGAAGCATTCCTGGGATTTTTGCAACATTCTTCAGGTTCTTGGACAATCAGGTTTGTTTGACATGTTTTTGTAATGTTTTTAGCCTTTAGACAATGATTTCTTAAAGTTCTGTCAGTTTCCTGTCTGTTTCCTTGACTTTGCCCTGAAGTCTGTGCTGTTACAGTACAATGTATCTCTATGGAAATGATGTTGTATGAGGCATCGGGGGAAGGATTTGGACGTTGTATGAGGCATCGTGGCTAGGATTTTGCATGCCTCATACAAAGTCCAAATCCGTATAAAGTCCAAACTTGTGGAACCAAGTTTGGATGTTGTATGAGGTATCACTGTACTTTGCTCCTGGTAGCAAAGATTTACTACTACTACTACTACTACTACTACTACTACTACTACTACTACTACTACTACTACTACTACTACTACTACTAATAATAATAATAATAATAATAATAATAATAATAATAATAATAATAATAATAATAATAATAATAATAATAATAATAATAATAAATTCTAAATTTATATCCCGCCCTACTCGGCACAGGCCGACTCAGGTCGGCTAACAGCATTTCAAATAAAGATACAATAAAATTATACAGAAATACAATGGAGTAAAGCAATAAATACAGAATATAACAAGGTAACATAAAAATAAGATACAAAATATACAAATTACAAATGTATAAATTTTAAGGACAAGGTGAAAAGGTCAAATAATATTATGATGAGAGGTCTCATGGAAGTGTGGAAGAAAGTAAAGAAAGATATAGTCCCAAATCTCTCTCCAATTTTGGAATTGACGGATATGGGGTGTTTCCCAATAAAAATAGATAAGGAAAAAATGGAAATATTGGATAAAAATGGGGTGCTTTTATTGAAGGATTGGTTAAAAGTGTGTGATGATGATACTAAGAGGAGAAAAATATTTGAGAAGCTAAATTTGGATTGGTTTCAGAAATTGAAGGCGGATAACTGGAATAAAAAATATAAAAGAGAAGCAGGGTTAGATAGAAATAAGACGGAATTTGAGGATTTGGTAATAAAGATCAGAAAAGGGGAAAGAGGCATTAAGGGTCTTGTAAGCAAACTTTATATTATATTGAACAAGGGTAATGATCCACAGGAAGACTTGAAGCGGAAGTGGGAACAAAATTTGAATATAAAAATTGGGGAGGTAGAATGGAGAAACAAATGGAAAAAGAGGATCATGAGAACAATGTCTGTAAGAATTAAAGAACATAATTTTAAAATGTTGTGGCAATGGTACTTGACACCACTAAGGCTTTATTAGATGGATAATAAAAGAGATTAGTTATGTTGGAGATGTAAAGAAACAGATGGAACATATGAACACATGTGGTGGAGTTGTAAAAAAATAAGGGATTTTTGGGGAAGAATAGAAGGGGAGTTTGGTGAAATATTGGGTAAAAAGGTCAAGTTGGTGTCAGGTACCATTCTTTTAACAAATGTGGAAGGTTTGGGTTTGAATAAGGAGGAAAAAGAATTATTGGAAATTGTATTGACCACAGGTAGACAATGTATAGCTAGAAATTGGAAAAATGATGTAGATATACAGATCGGAGAATGGTACAAGGAAATGTGGAGCCTAGCATTGAATGACAAATTGACATGGTAGATTAAAGTGAAACGAGATAATTTAAAAGAGAATAGGTTTTGGAATATATGGAAACCGTTTGTGGATCATTCTCTTATGGTAAATGACAGTTCAGGACCTGCACCATCGCAAAGAGGTTTTTGGAGTTGAAATAGCAACTAAACTCTCCGGGCATTGTATATATTGACAGGGTGATTTGTAATTATTAAAAAATTATTATAGAGGTAGCTTAGAAAACTTTTATTGTTTGATTGAGTAATATTTTACATTGTGGTATCTAATATTGTGGTTAAATGGTAAACAATCAGTATAAGTACTGTTATGTGCTAGCCTCTATGAATGTGAGTTAATATTGTATTGAGGTTATCTTTGAGGTACCGTATTTTTCGCCGTATAAGACGCACTTTTTCTTCCCCAAAACTGGGGGGGAAAGTTGGTGCGTCTTATACGGCAAATATAAGGCAGCCGCGCTCTCCCTGCCCCCACCATCGGCGGGGAGATAAAGGGAGCCGCGCGGCGCGAAGCCATCCCTCCCTGCCACCGGGCGGGGAGGTTAAAAGGGCTCCCTGGCCGAGGGAGCCGAAGACGTCGCCGCCGCCGCACCGCGCCGCGCCACGCCACGCGAAGCCGTCCCTCCCCACCCCCTGCCACTGGGCGGGGAGGTTAAAAGGGCTCCCTGGCCGAGGGAGCCGAAGACACCGCCGCTGCCGCCGCGCCGCGCCGCGCCGCGCCACGTGAACCCGTCCCTCCCTGCCCCCTGCCACCGGGCGGGGAGGTTAAAAGGGCTCCCTGGCCGAGGGAGCCGAAGACGCCGCCGCTGCCGCCGCTGCCGCCGCTGCCGCCGCTGCTGCCACTGCCGCCGCTGCCGCCGCTGCCGCCGCTGCTGTTGCTGCCGCTGCACCGCACGGCGCCGCGCCGCGCCGCTCCGCGCCGCGCCATGCGAAGCCGTCCCTCCCCGCCACCTGCCACCGGGCGGGAAGGTTAAAAGGGATCCCTGGCTGAGGGAGCCGCCGCCGCCGCCGCCGCGCTGCGCCGTGCGAAGCCGTCCCTCCCCGCCCCCTACCACCGGGCGGGGAGGTTAAAAGGGCTCCCTGGCCGAGGGAGCCGAAGACGCCGCCGCCGCCGCGCCGCACCGCACCGTGCCACGCCGCACGAAGCCGTCCCTCCCCGCCCCCTGCCACCGGGCGGGGAGGTTAAAAGGGCTCCCTGGCCGAGGGAGCCGAAGACGTCGCCGCCGCCGCGCCGCGCCGCGCCACGCGAAGCCGTCCCTCCCCACCCCCTGCCACCGGGCGGGGAGGTTAAAAGGGCTCCCTGGCCGAGGGAGCCGAAGACGCCGCCGCTGCCGCCGCGCCGCGCTGCGCCGCGCCACGTGAACCCGTCCCTCCCCGCCCCCTGCCACCGGGCGGGGAGGTTAAAAGGGCTCCCTGGCCGAGGGAGCCGAAGATGCCGCCGCTGCCGCCGCTGCCGCTGCTGCCGCCGCTGCCGCCGCTGCCGCCGCTGCCGCCGCTGCCGCCGCTGCCGCCGCTGCCGCCGCTGCCGCCGCTGCTGTTGCTGCCACCGGGCGGGGAGGTTAAAAGGGCTCCCTGGCCGAGGGAGCCGAAGACGTCGCCGCCGCCGCGCCGCGCCGCGCCACGCGAAGCCGTCCCTCCCCGCCACCTGCCACCGGGCGGGAAGGTTAAAAGGGCTCCCTGGCTGAGGGAGCCGCCGCCGCCGCCGCCGCGCTGCGCCGTGCGAAGCCGTCCCTCCCCGCCCCCTACCACCGGGCGGGGAGGTTAAAAGGGCTCCCTGGCCGAGGGAGCCGAAGACGCCGCCGCCGCCGCGCCGCACCGCACCGTGCCACGCCGCACGAAGCCGTCCCTCCCCGCCCCCTGCCACCGGGCGGGGAGGTTAAAAGGGCTCCCTGGCCGAGGGAGCCGAAGACGCCGCCGCCGCCGCCGCTGCCGTGCCGCGCCGCGTGAAGCCGTCCCTCCCCGCCCCCTGCCACCGGGCGGAGAGGTTAAAAGGGCTCCCTGGCCGAGGGAGCCGAAGACGACGACGCGCCGCGCCACGCCGCGCGAAGCCGTCCCTCCCCGCCCCCTGCCACCGGGCGGGGAGGTTAAAAGGGCTCCCTGGCCAAGGGAGCCGAAGACGCCGATGCCGATGCCGCGCCGCGCCGCGCGAAGCCGTCCCTACCCGCCCCCTGCCACCGGGCGGGGAGGTTAAAAGGGCTCCCTGGCCGAGGGAGCCGAAGACGCCGACGCCGACGCCATCGGCGGGGAGAAAAAGGGAGCCTTCCGTGGCCCGGGAGGCTCCGAAGACGCTGCCACAGCCGCGCTCTCCCCGCCCCACCATCGGCGGGGAGATAAAGGGAGCCTTCCGTGGCCCGGGAGGCTCCGAAGACGCCGCTGCTGCGAAGCATCGTGCCCTCCCGGCCCTTTGTTCCTCTTGGAGGTTGACTAGGGCAGGTAGTTTTTGACTTTGAGTATTTTTGTGGTGGCTTTATTGTACCTGGACATGTGGGGTTTCTGAAAAGATGTGTTTTTTTTCCTTCCCTTTTAGTACAGTATTTGGTTCAGAATCTTTTTTTTCTAGATTTTCCTCCTTTAAAATTGGGAGCATCTTATATGCCGGAGCGTCTTATACGGCGAAAAATACGGTATTACTGTATTGTAATGTTATTGTTTTCTTTTTTTTCCTGTATGTCTGTTTAAATTTTTTAAATAAAAATCAATAAAAAAAACAAATGTATAAATTTTAAAGCATCAAATCCATCATACACAGCACCAGGAGGAAAAAAAAAAAATCAAACAATCAAAATTTAAATCTCCGGGAGCAAAATGCTAGGGATTTTCATGGGATGCATGGGTGAAAGTGGCATATTCATGTTTGGTGCTAAGTATTGAATGACCAGATAGTCAACAACCATTAAAAAATCTCCACAGAAAGTCTGTTTTTGTGGGGCAATATATGCTTACAATTCCTGACCTTGGATGTTTTCATATGGCCTTTAAGTTTCTTTTGTATCCAGTGTCTAAATTTAATATTGCTTTCTGCAGTTTTAGCTTGGACATAAATAGTTACATATTTGGTCATTTATTCTCTTTAGAGATTTCTGGGAATGAGGTCCACCATTCTGCTTGACCAGTTTAATTATTACCTCTTTCTGAGTTAACAGAAAGATTTTGGATTTTGCCCCTAATCTATAAATATAAATAATTGTTTGAACAGTAAAACACCTACATAATTCCTGCCTAGAAGCAGAAATGATGAGCCTAAAATTGTTGCTCTTTCGATGTATCATGAGAAGATCAGAGTTGCTGAAAAAGACAATAATGCTAGAAAAATATGACGGATGAAAATATGAGATGGACTGACTCAATTAAGGTAACTGCATCCTTTAATTTGCAAGAGCTAAGCATGACATTTTGGAGGCCACTCAATGATTACGTTGCCATAATTCAGGGGCATATTAATGGCATGTAATAACAACAAAAAACTATTTGTACTTAAAGGGACTCAAAGACTATTGATAGAGAGGAATGAGGTGAAAATATCTCTGACACTCCCCTTTAGGGAGTCAATCCACCTCACATTTGGTCTTCCCCTTTTCCTGCTACCTTCAGCCTTTCCCAACATTATTGTCTTTTTCAGATATACTTCGCTTCTCATGATGTGCCCAAAATATAAAAGCCTCAATTTGATCATTCTTACATCAAGAGATAGTTCAGGCTTGATTTGTGTTAGGACTCATTTGTTTGTCTTTCTGACAATCCAGGGTATCTGCAAAGCTCTCCTTTAGCACCATATTTCAAACAAATCAGTTTTTCCTATCAGCTTTCTCTACTGTCCAGCTATCACACATAGATAGCTGGACTTTTATCTCTTGATATGTTTTAAGTACCCTCATTTTAACTTCTGTTCCCTTTGCTGTTCTATGCTGGTCTTAGACTGTAATAAAGATTTGATTTGAAATATTGCCTAATATAAAATCAGCATAATAATATGTCATCGTCATCGACTGCACCTCGTATCCGAGAATGCATTTTTTTCCCCTGAAGCAGGAAAAATGTCACTGGCATGAATTTGTTTAAGGTGGATCCCATCTTGCCATGAAGTGACCCACACACTATGATCTCGGAGCCATCTCTTGTGGCATGTATGAAATGAGACATACAGGATTTAACACAAGGTGCCCCACAAGGGGAAAACATTTTTTTAGTCCTTCTGGAGCATAAATATAATTTTTTTCATAGTTTAAACTAAATTAAAGGGAGGTATGTCAGGGTTTATCATCTTTGAAGAAGGCAAAAAGTGCTACCAGCAGCTGTAATGTACTTTGGAGCAAGAAAAATGTAATAGATTAAAATAACATTCTGTAGTACTTATATGCATGCTTAAATTTCCTGTAAACATTTATTTACTGTAATTAGCTCCCCCTTTAAAAAAGACAATTATATCATTTCATCATTAATGTAGTGACAAAAATAGATCAGATTCTAAGATGATGGCTATGAGTAATTTAATGAAAGCTTAAGAAATGAGTCTACTGATATAATTATTCTGTCAAATATGATGAGTTTTGCAGACTAAATAACATAGCCCTATCACTCAATCAGTTCTTTAAAACCACTTGACATTTTTAAAAGATTTGGATTTCAAGCAAACAATATGAAATTTTAGCAGGTAAAACTTGTTTTGTTCTTCTGTCAGCTACCTGGCATGTTACATTTTCCTCTCTCTTTTTGGTGGTTTATTGATGCTGCTAAATAGATACATAATTTTAAAGTAACTATACAAAAGTAAAGGTTGCAAGATTGGATTCAGATTAGAATATAAAATCAATAGCACAAACTAAAAATTAAATTCCACCGGCTTGATTTTAATGGAAATCCATTCATTTTTTAAAAAAATAACAGAGAGAAGATTTCTGGGCACCTTAATTTTTTTTAAAAAAATGTGTGTGTGTGTGTGTGTGTGTGTGTGTGTGTGTGTGTGTGTGTGTGTGTGTGTGTGTGTATGCATATGTGCATGCCATATATATAGACATGCACATATGTATATATGTACACACAGAGAGAGTAATCATTGAAAATTTCAACATGTGGAAAAAGACGCATGGAAACTATGAGAAACACTGGAATGTGTAGTAGTAGTAGTAGTAGTAGTAGTAGTAATAATAATAATAATAATAATAATAATAATAATAATAATAATAATAATAATAATAATAATAATAATAATAATAATAATAATAATAATAATTTTGTGTCAGAGATTACTCTGGGTTGAAAGTTTTATATATATATATATATCAAACCGATATAAAGGCTTTTTTATTATGAGTATGGCGAGCCAGCCTCTGTAATCTTGGGGAAATGAAATAGTTCCAGAGAAGAGAAATGTGGAAGGGAATGGTAAACCACTTCTGAATATACAGTACAATACCTAGAAAGCCCTGGAAAGGATCATCATAACTTGCAGTTGACTTCAAATCATCCAATTATTAATACATATATATTAGCCAGATGTGTTGGAATTCATTATTTTAATACACTGCCTTTCAGAAATTTGGGAGAAGGAACTCTTGTAAGGTTATAGCACCACTTTTAGGAGTTAAATGCTGGCCTCTTCTCCCATGTCCGGGCACTTTGCTTTTCTCAATAGAAGATGCAGAGTTGCTGACATGATGATGCTATGTAATTGTTTGTGTTGTCATCAGAGCTGGGGGTGGGGAAAAGTTTTTAACCCTTCTCTACTCTGAGCTTGAACTTTTTTTGGCTGAGCCACATCTGGTCTGGGTTGTTCAATGTATTGAGTTAAATATAATTTGGACTTTTTTGTCTGTCTTGCATTGATTGGCCATGTCACTTACAGAGGGAATCAGTGTGTGTACCTCTTATAAAGGGTAAGGTATCTCAGTAGGGGAGTATGGAGAATTCAGGGTACTCAATACTAGGCATTGAGTATTTAGAATTAAGCTAATGGGGAAATTTTAAGGTTCAAAAAATTGGTCATCTTAGATCGTAGGAATTGAACTCCTAGACAGACAACTAAACCACTGAGCTATCCAATCAGCAAGGTTATTGCAAGCGCGGCGCCAAAATGGCCGCCGCGCTCTTTGCGGGGCCCCCCCCCATCGGACGAAGGCATCCGGGTAGTTAGGGGGCGTGGCCAGCTCCCTTATAAAAGGGGTGGCCATGAGGCAGCCGAGCTGCCATTTTGCGAAGCGACGGAGCGGAGAAGTTTTTCCCCTCTTGCCTCCGTCGCTTTTACCTTTACCGGGAAGCCTCTTGGCGGCTGAATTTTCTCATTTTCGGCTTCCCGTCGTTTGGCTGAGATGCCCTCGAAGAAGAAGGCGGCTGCGAGCGTGGCTCGTGCGGTTCGGAGGCGCAATCCGGGTCGGAGGACCATGGCTGCGCCTCCCCAGCAGCTGCCTTTGCCTGCACTCACCGGGACCGGTGGGATGGGTTTAATCCCCCCTTAGCCGGAGACCGGGGGCCCGCGCACGGGCCCAGTAGGGGCTGAGGCCCTCGGCCCGCAAGCGGTGGACACCGCTCCTGGTGTTGCCCATTCCGCTGGGCCTTCCTCCATAGGGGCGCTGCTCGCTCAGGGGGCTTCCAGCCTTGGGGGGTGGTGTGGTCCCCTTCCCTGGCAGGTTGCTCCATCGGCCCTACCGGGCCTGGGTTTGGGGTCGTGGCCCTATTCGGGCCCCGGGGTACAGGGACCTGTACCCATGCCTGTAGTGGGCGGGCCGG
Source organism: Bradypodion ventrale (assembly GCA_035047345.1). Classification (NCBI taxonomy): domain Eukaryota; kingdom Metazoa; phylum Chordata; class Lepidosauria; order Squamata; family Chamaeleonidae; genus Bradypodion; species Bradypodion ventrale. The sequence goes on along the minus strand of JAWDJE010000004.1, from coordinate 143,656,273 downwards.
CTGGCCCTTTGCCCCATGTTAGCGTGTAGGCTCTACTGGCCCGCGTTGCGGCCCTTGAGGCATCCCTGGCCCGGGCTAGCCACCCTGGGCCCCTTTTGGGGTACAGTTCGATACGTCGTCTGCTGGGCAGCGGCAGGCGACGGGACGGGTCGAGCTGCTTGAGGCGCGTGGCACGACCTCGGCCACTGCCTTGCAGCTCCCCAACCAACAGGCCGGTGTGGGTCAGGCCCCGTCGACGAGCTCCACGGCGGTCGTGAGCTCCGACGCCCCCAGTGGGCCGGAACCCCCGGTGGGGGCGGCCCATGGGGGTGCAGCATGTGAGTATGCGGTCCAAGCTAGTGCACCTACACACGTGGCCAAGTTGGGGAGGGCTTTTCAATGGCCTTGGCCTCGCGCGGGTGGTGCAGCGGTCCAGCCGATGATGCCCCACCCGGCGACGTCAACTACCAGCCAGGGCCCCGTGGTGGTGGGTGTTTCTTACCCTGTGGGGAATGTTTTGGGGGTGGCCGGGTTAGTCCAGGCCCCTTTCCAGATGCCCCCAGTTTCTGCTGTACCTGTGTTGGCCTCACCAACAGCGGGGTATTCCTTACCACTGGGAGACCATTAGGCCCAGACCACCAAAGAGAAGATCTGGCGGGGGGAGTATGTGGATATCTTCTCCCTCCTCAACAGAGAGCCCACCAAGGAAGAGAGGGGGGCAGGGTGATAAGCAGGCACGTCGTCGCAAGCCACCATGTACGTGGGCCAACTGGTTGCCGGCCTACCTCATATATATGGCGGTATACCTTAGGGCCCGGCCGGGTTTGGTGATTCCGATGGTCCAGTATTTGGACAACATCTATAGGGCGATGGTTGACTTCCCGGGCTCGTCGTGGTTGGCTTATGACGAGGAATTCCGTATGCGGATTCCCCTGCACCCCGAGATGAGGTGGGATGAGCCCTGCCAGAGGCTTTGGCTTCTGTACATGACTCCCACGCGCCCCGCGCCTGGGGAGAGATACCATTGTGGACATGCGGTCCACCGTGCAGCCCCAGCACAGGTCCCCCGCCAGGTGGCGGGGCAGGGTGTTCCAGCCCACCTGCTGTGCTGGACTTTTTCGTACAATGGTTCCTGCAATAGGAAGAATTGCAAATACAGACATGAGTGTGCTGGCCCCCATGCGGCCTCTGCATGTCCCAGGCCTGGAGGGATGCGGGGCAGAGGGAGGGGCGGACAGGGGGCTGGCAAGACTGCCTCAGGTGGAGCTGGTTCACCGAAAGGCTCCCTCCCCGATTATGTGGACATGTTGGAGCGTTGCCTTGCATTGTACCCGAGGGGGGCAGATGCAGTTACCTGCTTTGGGGTTTTCGACTGGGGTTCCGTATTCCTTTCATGGGTGGTAGGTTCCCCCAAGACGCCCCCAACCTTTTGTGCCTCAGGGGAAGGGAGGAGGTGGCTGCTGCCAGCATTGCTGAGGAGGTTAATGCGGGCAGGGTCGCTGGACCTGTCCCTGCACCCCCGTTCCGGGGAGCATATTATTTCGATGATGCCATGCCTTTTGGCTGTTCCATTTCGGGCTCGGCATTCGAGCATTTCACCACCTTCCTAGAATGGGCTTTTGTCCGCAGGTCAGGGTCCCGGTCTGTAGCCCATTCCCTGGATGATTTTATTCGGGGCTGAACGGGGCTGGGACACGTGCACACGTCTCCTCAACACATTTCAGACGCTAATGGAGGAACTTGGTGTCCCTTTAGCGCCCGAAAAGACCGAGGGCCCATCTACCCAGTTAGTGTTCCTGGGGGTGGAGATTGACACGGTAGCGCAGGCTTCTAGGTTACCAGGGGATAAGGTGTCAAGGATAGTGGCCCTTATCTCGGACTTGCTTGCTAAACGCAAGGCATCCCTGCGGGAACTGCAGGTGCTACATGGTCACCTCAATTTCGCTTGCAGGGTGGTCGCACCGGGCAGGGCATTTGCTCGGCGCTTGTGCGACGCCATGACAGGCTTATCCAGGCCCCACCATAGGGTGAGACTGACCCAAGGTATTAAGGCAGATATGCTTATCTGGCTCCAGTTTCTGAGGGAGTTCAATGGGGTGTCATTTTGGAGGTCTGACCTTCTGGCTTCCCCTCGTTTCCAGATACAGTCCGATGCCTCGGGATCCCTGGGTTACGGGATGTACTTCAATGGGAAGTGGGCCTATGGTGGGTGGTCACCAGCCTGGTCTGGCACGGGTCGCCTGCGTGATCTTACTTATCTGGAATTTTTCCCATTCTGGGGGCCTTGATGCTATGGGGTGAGGAGTGGGCCAACTCGGTTGTTCATTTCTGGTGTGACAATGCGGCCGTTGTCCACATTGTCAACTCACAGACTTCCACATCGCCCAGGGTCATGGACCTAGTGCGCCAGTTTCTGTTGCGCAGCCTGCACCTCAACGTCCTCTTCTGGGCCAGGCGTGTCCCGGGTGTCAATAATGATATTGCTGACGCTTTGTCCCGCCTGCAGATCTCCCGGTTCCGTGCCTTGGCCCTGGATGCGGAGGAATTTCCCTCGCCACTCCCGGACGAGATATGGACAATTGGCAAGGAGAGGTGAACCGGGCGATTGGCTTGTCACTAGCGCCACGCACGCGTAAGGCGTATCACCACGCATTCATTTCTTCAGAGCATTCTGTCCCCAATTCCGGCTGCCAGGAACCTGGCCGATCCCAGTGATCCATGTACTGCGGTTCATGGTTTACCTGCATGCCCAGGGCCTTGCACCTCGCACCATAGCATCTAGGCTGTCGGCGTTGGCTTTTATGGCCAAGGTGGGAGGTCGTGTGGGCAGTACCACTGACTTCCATGTGAGACATGTTTTGGAGGGGTGGGTGCGGGAGCATGGGCGTTGCCCGGACGACCGCCATCCGATTTCCCCAGGGGTTTTTACCCGATTGGCCCGGGGCTGGCCTGGCCTCTGTTTTGATAGATATGAGGCAGCCCATTTCATGCGGCTACAACGGTGGCCTTTTTTGGAGCGCTCCGCATCAGCGAGCTTGAGATGCTGTCTAAGGCGAATGCAAGTCGTAGGGCTTTGGAGGGGTGGGTGCGGGAGCGTGGGCGTTGCCCGGACGACCGCCACCCGATTTCCCCAGGGGTTTTTACCCGATTGGCCCGGGGCTGGCCTGGCCTCTGTTTGATAGATATGAGGCAGCCCATTTCATGCGGCTACAACGGTGGCCTTTTTTGAAGCGCTCCGCATCAGCGAGCTTGAGATGCTGTCTAAGGCGGATGCAAGTCGTAGGGCACTGGAACTCGAAGATGTCTGTCTGGACAATATTGGGCTCAGTTGGGGGATACGCTCCTCTAAAACAAATCAGCACGGCGTAGGCAGTGGAGTAGACTGCTACAATGTTCTTTGGCAGACATCTGTCCGGTTGGTGCCCTACAGGATCTCCTTGCACTGTGTGGCATGCACCATGGCCCGTTTTTCTGTCACCAAGGTGGGTCTTCCCTTACTAAATTTCAATTTTGGAGGGTGCCGGGAAGGCACTAGACAGTGTTGGCCTCTCTGGGGCTCGCTGCGGCACCCATTTGTTCAGGATAGGGGCGGCTTCTACTGCAGCTGTTTTTTTGGGTACTCCGGGGTGGAAATACGCCGCATGGGAGGGTGGGGATCACAATGTTTTCAGTTTTGTGTTCGCCCTCTTCAACCGTGAGTACCAGTTTAGTCACTGCACTGTTTCTCCCCCCCTTTTTTTTCCTTCACAGACCCTGGGTGCCGTTTTACACCGGTGACAGTATGGCTGGTGGGCCATAGCCACGTGCACAGGGCAGCGCGTTACGCTGCATGGGGCAGCGCGTTACGCTGCACAGGGCAGCGGGTTACGCTGCGGCGACAGAGTGGGGACCCCGACTGGGACTGGGTGCATCCGCACGTCTCAGGTGGTATGGTAAGCGCGGCATGTTATGGCGGGAACTGTTGCCATTCCTTTTCTACATCAGGGATGCTGACTCGCCCGATGTCCTGGTTATGTACCTTGGGGGCGATGGCTTGGGACAGGTCACTGGCCTATCGCGGAAGCTTGCGGTTTGCAGTGACCTGCCCTACTCACATTATGTGTGGCCTGCCACATCCCTCAATTGGTCAGACACGATACCACGGTACGCTTACAGGGGGGCGTTCGGCCTCGAGGCTCTTGACTGAGCCGACGCTCCGTGAACGGGGCTATTGCCCGGTTCCTTTTCAACAAGGGCGGGGGACGCATCATTAGCCTCCCCACCATCAGTCTGCAAAATTACGAGCTTTACTCAGGGGATGGGGCCCATCTGTCGCAGGGAGGTATGGACCTCTGGTTAGTGGACTGGCGAGCAGGCCTGTCGACCGAGCTGACGGTCTTGGGGGGGCGGGGGCGGTGAGCCTTTTGGGAAGCCTCCCCATGTGGCGGGTATCACTGGTAAGGTAAACATTTATGACCCACAGGTATCCGGCAGGTTCGCAATTGACTGGACAACACTAGACAGGCATAAGTTGGTTAAACGTTGTCTGGTCAACGACGAACCAGGCGACGGGTGATGGCTACAGCTAGACAGCATGCATCACCCCGTGATTTCACGGATACGCGTCAGAGGGTGGGGTCATTAGTTAGATATTGACTACGGTCAACAATTTGTTTGTTGTTAACAAACAAATTGATACAAATAGATACGTTGTAACAATTGCCGTTGGCAATTTTGGGTGGTACCTTACCAGTGTTACTTCGGCCTGCTTGCCTTAAGAATTATGATTGGTCAATTACCAATAGAAATTTGTAATTCGGACTAGGGCATGAATCAATCAATGTGGCCCAATGCTGTTATCCACTTTTACCAGTGTCTGAGTCCTTTATTGGGGGGTGCGCCTGCAATGCAAGTGCGGCACCAAAATGGCCGCCACACTCTTTGCGGGGGGCCCCCCATCGGATGAAGGCATCCGGGTAGTTAGGGGGCGTGGCCAGCTCCCTTATAAAAGGGGTGGCCATGAGGCAGCCGAGCTGCCATTTTGCGAAGTGACGGAGCGGAGAAGTTTTTCCCCTCCACCCCCTCCCTAGTTAACAGTGTGATATTTTGGTCGCTTCGGGGCCGGGTGGGAATTTTTGGCTGGGACCCACAATTGGCTCTCGGGTCCTGGTTTTTTCGCCCATCCCACACTGTTGCTATGGTTTGATATAGGGTTTTCTGTTGCTGCTGTTGACTTTGGTCACATGGGCGGGTATCAATGTAAGGTAAACTTTTATGACCCACAGGTATCCGGCAGGTTCGCAATTGACTGGACAACACTAGACAGGCATAAGTTGGTTAAACGTTGTCCGGTCAACGACGAACCAGGCGACGGGGTGATGGCTACAGCTAGACAGCATGCATCACCCCGTGATTTCACGGATACGCGTCAGAGGGTGGGGTCATTAGTTAGATATTGACTACGGTCAACAATTTGTTTGTTGTCAACAAACAAATTGATACAAATAGATACATTGTAATAATTGCCGTTGGCAATTTTGGGTGGTACCTTACCAGTGTTATTTCGGCCTGCTTGCCTTAAGAATTATGATTGATCAATTACCAATAGAAATTTATAATTCGGACTAGGGCATGAATCAATAAATGTGGCCCAATGCCGTTATCCACTTTTACCAGTGTCTGAGTACTTTATTGGGGGGTGCGCCTGCAATGCTAATTGTGGCTAAATTTTGTAGCAGATGAATTAAGTCTTGAGTCTTTATCAGAATTATTTCAGAACATGCCCAAAGAGAGTAGCAGTCATTTGCAATGTGTTTTCTTTTCTCTCTTTCTTTTTGATATTTTTTACAGGTACACGAGGAAGAGATCCCTTCATTACATGTTAATCTGTGCTATAAAAGAAAGCCTGACAGTGGCCTTGAACATACAAATTGATCAGGTTATGCTTGGCATTTCAAATAGTCCTTTATGAAAAGGAACACCTGAAATGGGGTACACAGAAAGAGCATCCTAGAAGATTGTGGTATTTTATCTATACCTATAAGGCAGAGGTGAGGCAGTTGTGTACCTGTGAAACTATCCCTGTCACAGCTCTCACACACTTACCTTTCCTTGGCAAGATGGGCTCCATCTGTGTCCCTGGCCCCGTGGTGGGGCCCAGGCCCCTCAAACCTTGAAAAAATAACTATGCATGGGTGCAGGACCCAGAGCGGGAGATGCTAACAATGGAAACAGCCTTGAACTTGGCAAGATTATACATCCCATAACCCAATGCGGTGTGCTGTGGCCAATTGGGGCATCCGAGCCAAGAGCTGAAGAGGCGGAGTAATGGGCATGCATCAGGAGAAACAATTGATTCAGCCAGTGAGGACCACAGTGGGGGAAATCTCCAGTGCCCATGCTCGGAGAACGTGAGGTGGGTCGGCCGCGAAAAACCACCCCAGCATCGGTGGAAAGGAAGACAATAGAAAAAAATGAGGCAAAACCAAGGCCTGCCGCAGGGTGACAACAGTCCACACCAGGAGGCCACGGATGAGGCCACGCCAGCCATGACAATGGCCATGGACCGCCTTGGGGACAAGAGGGCCAGCCGCAGTCAACGGACAAGACACCCCCTCACCCCCCAAAAAAACAGGACACATACCCCTGCATGCTTCGCAACCCCGGGAGGTAGGATGGAGCACCTCACCCGCTACCCCGTTATGGTTGGCAACTCTCCCCCACCGCTGCTATCTGCTCCAACTCTGGAACCCCCAAAAATACTCCCTGAAATACTCCCTGCCTTGCAAGCCGGCAAGCCCAAGTCCTCACTGCTCTTCTTTTCCTCTTCCTCCACCTCCTCCTTTCCAATCCAGCATTGGCAGAGATTAAGGCAGAGAAAAAGAAGGGCTCACAAGTCAGAAAGACCCCAAATCCCCCTCCCTCTCTCTGTCTCTGTCTTTCTCTCTCTCTCTGTGTGTGTGACAGAAAGAGAGAGAGCAAAACATAGAGAGAGAGAGAGATAGTACCAGATCCCCCCTGTGTGTGTGTGTGTGTGTGTGTGTGTGTGTGTGTGTGTGAGAGAGAGAGAGAGAGAGAGAGAGAGAGAGAGAGAGAGAGAGAGAGAGAGAGAGAGAGAGATGTACAAGGCCAGGGACTTAAAAAAAAAACACCCAGGGGGCTTGGAACCACCACCACCCCATACATCCCCGAGGGAAGCCGGGCAATAAGCTAGTGAACTATAATTGGGTGTATCCCAGGCAACGGCCACCTTGTACCAGCTAATCTTTGTCACACTAGGTCAGGCAAAGGGATCTGTGGAATGAATTCATCATAAGGTGCTCGGATACTTCCTGCTTTTTAACTTCACCAAAAGGTGTCTTCATTTCACCGTTTCACATCTGGCCTATACAAAGACAAAGATGAAGATGAAGAAGAAAAAGAAGAAAAAGAAAAAGATGGAGGAGGAGGAGGAGGAGGAGGAGAGAAAGAAAGAAAGCAGTCCAAATCATTTGTCAATTGCCTGCTTGAAGGGAAAAGTCTTTGCCTGCTGATGGACCAAATATATCTTTCCATGGATGGAAATTTCACAACCTGGGAGCAGCCACCAAAAATGCTCTCTCTTGTGTCCTTTGTGAATATACATATGAGATATACAGTAATATGAGAATGGTGGGATCAAGAGTAGAACCTCCACTAAGGTTTATAAAACATGAGGAGATGTATTTGATGTCTACTTAATTAAATTCAGTTTTGTACATACTCAATGGCTGAATAGGGATATGAACCCAGGCCTCCTGAGTCCTAGTTCATAATGCTCTTCATTACACCAAACTGAATATCCATTAGTACACATTTACATCTTAATATATTTTAGACTAATTGGCTAAGATTTTGTTGGTGTTCATACCAGGTTTGTGTGATCTGTTGTGCCTAACTGTGGTAGAGGAGAAAAGCATTGTCTTAATTTTAAGGCATTGGTAGAGGAGAAAAGCATCTGCCTTAATTTCAGAATGAATAGTTTTGTTGCTCATCAATATGCATGAATTTTTCGGAATAGTAGCCATGTTAATCTGTGTTTCAAGGATATCAGAGAGTAAAGAAAACAAAACAAAAAACAACGTTGCGGCACTTTAAAGACTAACTGCTGTATTTGAATGTTAGCTTTCAGGGATCAGGTCCACTTCATCAGACATGGGAGTAAGCATGGCATAAATTTATACATATCAGGTACAGAGATTCAGAATGGTTAGCATAACAGACAGGTATGTGTTTTTTGTTTTGTTTTGTTTTACAACTGGTAATACCCTGTTATTTAGAGTAGTGGCGAAGTTTCACCCTGTTAAATTGCAATTGGATGCAAGATAATCATTACACATTTGCTAATGAGTTTACCTGTCAGGCCTAGCATCTATTGTGTGAGTGGTTCTGGTCAAACACCTGGTTCCCTCTGTTCTTAGAGGAAGTCCAAGGCTGTAGATGAGAATCTTACTGAAGAAATTTATGTGAAGCTGGTATAATATAACAAAATACTGTATAATATACAACATATATTGCAGCATATAACAACTTGTTAGTTGTGGTGTCTCAAATTTGATGTCCCATAAACCCTTGAACCAATATTCAAATCTTTGAGATACATATGGTTGTACTTTATTTCTGCAGTCTCTCTCTGGATCCTTGTCTTCTAATGTCTCTGTTCCAGAATGGCATGAGACATAGAAATATAAAAGCTAATTTTTAGGAATAAAATCCCACAGTCCCAATTGCTGTACTGGCTGGGCCAGTTTATGATTAGTGATAGTCAAAAAGCCACTTTTCTAAGCTCTAACATGAGATTCAATGTCGTTGTGGATTTGTGGGACTATAGAATTTACTTATTTATTAAATTTCTATACCATCCATCTGGGATGTTTTCCTACTCACAGAAGCACTCAGATACAAGACAAAGTAAAGGATTTGTTTTTAGAAAAGAGAATATACATTTGTCATCTACTAGATTTACCATTGTTATGACCAGATGTTGACTATACACTCATCCTTTTATGCTAGCACAGCCAAGGACAATATAGAACTGAAGTCATGATGTTTGTAAATTAAAATGTTGCCTCTGTTATTACAGGGAGGCTGCTTAAAATAAACTATGACTACACAGTTTAAGAGGAACTGAGATCACATGAACTCATATATCCATCTGAAAGATTTCACCATTGAGACATATGCATTATACTGTAGGTTTGCTTCTTTGCTTCAAGTTCTTGTATTGTAAACTTTTCTTCCCACTGCCATTACCTTTCCAGGAAACTTAATTGCATCAGATCAGCTATTATGCTTCTGCTTTCTTTTATCTGTGCAGCACTTTAGATTGTTTCCCTTCCTTTATCCATTTCACTACAATATGTCATCTAGTAAAGTCTTTTTCTCTCTCAGTGCCTATTGTTAGGCCTTTTCAGGAGACTTGGTGTTTTTGGAGTAAAACAAAAACAAATTATGCTGTATAGTGAACATTCCTTTTCTCCTAGCACTCTACAACTGCAAAATATAATATCCATCACCAGGCAATTGAGTAAACATCAGTGATACTGGTGCCAATTTACATGTTCAGTTGGTTTCCACTGATTTATAACCAGAAATATGTTGCTAGCATTGAGCCACAATTTTAATATTCCTATACTGGTTCTAAGCACTTGCTAAGAGCCACTGATACTTCAAAATTAAGACAGGCATAGATGGTTGGTTTCGAATCAGATAATGAAGAAACACATTTCATAACATTGTTGGAGCCAAAAGATTATGCACAGTGTTGGATGTTTGGTGCATTGGCACCAGATTCTAGCTGGAGCTTTGAAAAGTTTCTTTTTAAATGGCAACTCCAAGAATCCAATGGCTAGGAGATTTGGAGATGTTGTAGTTCAAAAATAAGTTTGGCCCTATTGAACCACAGATCTCAAGCCAATATGATTTTTTACTTAATGCAAGTTCGATGATTTAGGAATCTGGTTGTGGGCCGGATATTGGGAGTTCGGTTCCCCACTGTGATCCTGTGAGCAGAGTCATTATATGTGGCCTTGGGCAAGCCACATAGTCCCAGGGTGCCCCCAGAAGAAGCAAATTGTAAACAACTTATGCATATTCTTTACCTTAAAAATCACTAGAAAATGTTGCTATAAATCAGAATTGACCTTGCATAGAAGTTTGTTAGTGATTTTAGCCAGAATCCATGGAGTTTGTCTAACCCAGGAGCACTCCAGTTTCTGATCTTCTTTGCCTGTTCTTGTACCATTTCTTTTGTTCTGAAAATCTTCTATTCTAGATGCTTTTGCTAGATTTTCAACTTGCTTGACCCATTTTGCATTTTCATTGTGCTCCTTATTGTTTTCCTACAAGATTCTCCCAAACTTCGGAGTTTTTTTCCGTTAGGCTTTTCACTTGTGCCAACTCTACGCCCATTTTCAAGGGTCCTGTAAAAATAATGTTGGTTAACTCGAATCTGAATTTTGCTGAAACTGCATTATTCTATCATATCACTTGATCTTTTCTGCAATGGCCACAACTCTTTATTTCAACTCTTCAATTATAACTTCAATTCCCTTGTTGCTCAAGTCATACCTTGTTATCAGACTGCCTTTGATTTTCCTATAGTTTAGATTTCCTCATCTTAAATTCTTCAGATTACACAAATGCAATCAAATGTTTTAAATTTTCAACTCTAAGCAAATTTTCCAGTTTGGTTTTCCTTTCTTAATTCCTTTATTATTTCGGACTTTCAAACCCAATTCTTCAGTAGTAACATAAGCTGCTGCATACATTAGTTGATTTGTTTGAATTAATGTTTCTGTTGGAATAATCTGGACAGCTTCATTCACTTTCTTCAATGTTTTAGCTTAATTTTCCTTATTAACGGTTCAGTTTGGCAGTCAAACTTTTTCTACCATTTTCGTTTGAATCTTAATCTTCTCAAATAATTCATCACTGACCATTGGTTCTTCAAATCTTTTCCAGCTGTTGCTTCTTGTTTCTCAGTAGCCCTGTTGATCTCTCTTTCCACCATTATTTGCTTCTCTATTTGTGAATTAGCTGCCATAAGAGTTATGCTTGGGCCTGGATCTTGCACTGATCATCTTAATAATCTTTTGCAATTCAATATCAGTGAAGAATTTATGTTTTAAAATAAAATGTTTCTGGTCCATTTGCCTTTGCTCACTTATTTCCAAGAGTGGTGGTTTTCAATCCACATTTAGTACATACATTTTTGAAGTCCATGTTTTGATTACTCAGATTGTTCTTTGGTAATAGAGTCTATATTAGCATTCAGGCTGTCCTTTGCCAGGGAAAGTTTGAATTTTTTGTTAACATCTGTCAGCCAGAAATGAAATTTTCAAGATAAATAGCCTTTTTTTCTTTGACAAGATAATCCATTGTTATAAGGGTTGAAGAATGTAATAACTGGTAGTTACAGATAGTAGACATTGTAGTTTGGAAATAGTATTTGTCAAATCTTTAACTTGAAGGCTACAGGTTCCTTTTTATGTTAGGTTACACGTTTGATTTCTGTGTAAGCAAAGGGCTTGAACACATTCATTGTGTACATACACACTTTTTCATTTTTCCATGTTATGCAGTCTAATTTCAATAACAAGGAAGGTAGAGAAAAACCGTTTGTAACAGAACTCTGTAGGCACACCAAAATACAACAGTTCAAAAATTTATCTATGAAAATATTAAATTAATAATTGTCCTTATTTGCAGGTATAAAATCATAAATTGGAATGCTCAGAAGAAGAATTCTTTTCAAAATTTTTTTTATAAGGATGTAATGCCCAGAAGAAAAAAGTTTGAAACAAAAATGAAAATAAGTAGCAGTCCAGCAGTTGTTAATTCACAAATGCTAAAATAAATGTCTCTTGCAATATCTTGAGTTTTGTAGAATAAATATATCCAAAGCTATCCCGAAGCTACAAACATTTTTTCTCTACCTTCCTTGTTACTACACGGTTTGGCCCTCACTTTTCCCTGATCTAATTTCAATATTCACAATATTTACAATATGCTTACTAACATTTATCAGAATGTGAGGCCACTACCTTTGTTTTTATGCTGCAAGATCTCATCCATTCATCACTGCTTCAGATTTCTGCCCAACAAGCCAGAATACCAAATTCAGCTCCCAATGTGTTTATTTTTGGCTGATGTCTGTGCAGAATCTCACCAATTAAGCTTGCTAAAGAGCAGGGGATAGTAAATAATTCAGAGTTGTTCCATCAGCACCATCTAGGTTGAACACCTCTGCAAGCTGCTTAGTATGAGTGAAAACTTTAAAAGGCATTCCTGCTGGTGTTAGTGAGATGGCATGACACATTTAACTAAGAGCTTAAAATGAATGTCTTTGCTGCATGCATTAAATATTCCACATATTCTGTTGATCCCATTTTAATAAAGCACAAATGTTGAAAGGGTTAGTTTCAAATGTCTGTGTTGTGTGGTATTAAATTAGAACTGACTTACAGGGACTCTATCAGAACTTTGAAGAAATGTGAGATATTTAGGGAGTAGCCTTACCAGTGCTAGGGACTGCAGTGACTCAAGTGGTTAAGACGCTCACTGGGAGGCGGAAGGTCAGCAGTTTAAAACCTGAGCACTGCATGACAAAATGAGCGCCTGTCTCTGTCCCAGCTCCTGCCAACCTAGCAGTTCAAAAGCAAGAAATTACAAGTAGATAAATAGGTAATATAAACAGCATTCCATGCACTTTGATATCTAGTCATGCTTGCCACATGTCCATGGAAACATCTGCAAATGCAGACAGCACTGGCTCTTTGGCTATAAACAAAGATGAGCACTGAACCCTAGAGTCGGATACGACTGGCTTTCAAGCAAGGGTGACCTTTACCTTTTCCTTTTACCAGTGTCATTCCCACTTCCTTCTGACTTTCAATGGCTGAGCAGGGATTTGAATACAGGTTTCCCAAGTTCTAATCCAATCAAAAGGTTCTTTAGGTCTTCCTCACTTTCTACCATTAGGGTGGTATTGTTTGCATATCTCAAATTGTTGATGTTTCTCCCAGCAATTTTGATCCCATATTGTGATTCCTCCATCCCTGCATTTTACATTATATGCTCTGTGTATAGATTGAATAAGCAGGGTGATAAAATGCAGCCGTGTTTTACTCCTTTTCCTATGCCAAACCACTCTGTCATTCTGTGTTCTGTCCTAACTGTTGCTTCTTGGTTTGTGTACAGATTTCTCATGAGGCATATAAGGTGTTCTGGTATTCCCATCTCTTTAATTACTTGCCACATTTTGTTGTGGTCCACACAGTCAAAAGCCTTGGTGAAGTCAATAAAACAAAAGTAGACTTGTTTCTGGTAGTCCTTTGTTTTCTCCATGATCCAACGTATGTTGGCAATGTGGTCTCTAGTCCCCCTGCCTCTTCTGAAACCGGCTTGCACCTCTGGTAGTTCTCTCTCCATGTTGCTGAAGTCTATCCTGTATTATCTTGAGCATCACCTTGCTGGCATGTGGGATGAGCGCAATTGTTCGGTAATTTGAGCATTCTTTGGCATTGCCTTTTTTTGGGATTGGAACATACACTGTCTTTTCCAGTCCTGTGGCCACTGTTTTGTTTTCCAAATTTGCTGGCATATTGAATACAGTAGTTTGATTCCACCATCTTTTAGGGCTTTGAAAAATTCAACTGGGATACCATCATTTCCATTAGCTTTATTGTTTGTAGTGCTTTTTAGGGCCTTTCTGACCTCACTCTCCAGAATGTCTGGTTCAAGTTCAAATTTCTCATTATTGTTATTATCAGGAGTATTGAGGTCCTTTTTATAGAGTTCCTCTGTGTACTCTTGCCATCTTTTTTGATCTCTTCTGCTTCAGCTAACTCCTTTACATCTTTGTCCCTTATCATGGTCATTTTTGCTTTAAATATTCCCTTGATTTCCCCAATTTTTTTGAGACTTAATATCAAGAAAACCAAGATAATGGCAACAGGTCTGATCAGTCCCTGGAAAATAGATGGAGAAGAAGTAGAAGCAGTTACAGATTTTACTTTTCTAGGATCTAAGATCACTGCAGATGGCGACTGTAACCATGAAATAAAAAGACGACTGATTATGGGAAGACAAGCTATGAGAAACCTGGGGAATATAGTGAAAAGCAGAGACATCACCTTGAAAACAAAAAATTCGCATAGTCAAAGCAATGGTATTCCTGGTGGCAATGTATGGGTGTGAGAGCTGGACCATTAGGAAAGCTGAGCGCAGAAGAATAGATGCCTTTTGAAATGTGGTGTTGGAGGAGAGTCCTAAGAGTCACCTGGACGGCAAAGAGAACAAATAGGTCAATATTAGAAGAAATCAACCCTGACTGTTCATTGGAGGGACAAATAGTGAAGATGAAGCTAAAGTACTTTGGACATCAAATGAGAAGGGAGGACTCACTTGAGAAGGCCTTGATGCTGGAAAAGGTGGAGGGCAAGAGAAGAAGGGGGCATCCAAAGATGAGATGGATAGATGGTATTGTGGATGCAATGGGCACAGAGCTGGGCGGGCTGAGGAGGATGGTGGAGGATAGAGGTGCGTGGAGGAAAATGGTCATGGGGTCGCAAAGGGTCGGAATCGACTGTGCGACTGAACAACAAAAAAGTTCTAATCTGTATTTTGCTTCTTTATCTTTCCTCCAATAAACAGATGTTTGTTTGTTATTTTGCTGAAGAATTGCTGTAGTTTTGCTATGATTTCTTATTGTTCAAGGGAGACATTACACCACAGTGTAGCTTTTCTGCCTTCATTCAAAGAACTGTTTCTGGATATTGAAAGCCAATAGTTATTTCCTAAATGTGCACAGCACACAATTACATCTACAGTGCTATGCAATCTCTAAGGCAGACATGCCATATTACAATGTGTGTTGCTTCTTTCCTCCTCCTTTTGAAGACAAGAGTAAAGGTCAAGCTGGCATTCATAGTTCAGATGCAGAGTGACATCATGAATATGTTTGCTAAAGTTTTCCCCAGTATTTTGGCATTCAGGGAAATGTCCTGTTACAAACACACAGAGTGAATGTCAATCAGAATGGTTGAAGTAAACATCTTACATAGCAAAGCTAATCAAAGTAGATGATATGCTATAGCCAAATAAGTTGCAATCACCATTCAAACAGAGCTAAATGGTTATTTGCTACTACTCTTCAAATAAAGACTTGAGATGTTGCAGAAAAGCATTGGAAATTAGTGACCCTACAGTGTTCTTGGATAGCAACTTCCATTGACCCCATATGAGGGATGATGGAAGTTGTAGCCCAACAATTAGATGACTTTACATTCCCCAATTCATTAGTAGAAGTGTTGAGCTAAAGAATGTGAGCCAATGGATTGAACTGAAGTTCACAGACTAAATGAAATTGTTTCACTGAAATGCAGCAATCAGTTAAATTTTAAAATTTTATACTTTTTCAGCTACACAAGTAACCAGGAGATGCTTCCCACTGTCTGTCCTGTTCATGCGGCATTCCCTTGGTTCAAAGGACAAGAATTAAAACTGGGGTTTTTTTTTCTCCTCCTCTTTACTGGTCTCACTTTTTCATGCTGTCTCAAGGACAGTCTATGTGTCATGCTCTACTCCTTGGAAGAGGTGGCAGGAGATGAAAAGATGGCAAGTTGTTTGAAGGGAATGTTTTTGCCAGGAGACACATACAACTGTTTTTTTTTACTACATAATAGCAGAAGGAGGAATGATGCACCAGTGGCTGCCATCCTGCTGTGCATCTGGTTTGCCATGGAAAGTCCTGTACACATACATATATATGCTAGGAGAAATAATGCACAGCTCTACCATAGTAAGAGTTATTTTGACAGTACATCTGCAGTGCTTTCAGCTCCCAGGGAATGGCGTCTGAGGGCTTGTGTCTGAGTAGGTGTTTGTTATTCACTTTGTTCAGTATTTCATTCTTGCTCAATATACAAAAAAGAATCCCCAACCCAATACTCCCATCTTTCTTTCCACTCATTATTTCAACAAGGTCAGTATTTTTGATATCTTAATAGTGGAAGAAGTCTTATAATTATTTGATGAGGATAAAACAGAGACTATTAAAATGATGAATATGAATCACGATGGCTTTGGAGAATTGTCTCACTCATTAGCCATCCATTTTGATATTAGAAGTTGAAATTAGTGGTTTTGGTAGGGTATATGCTCCTCTGCAGTAACACTTGTGTTATTTTTCTTTTGAAATAAAGTTTTGTCAAAAGGTGCTGTTGAGTATTGTTTCATCTGCACTGATTTATTTTAATATCTTTTAAACTCTTCCTATCAATATTAGTCATGTTGGGTGAAGAATATATTATGGATATAGAATAGTGAAAGTTTCTATAATTCACTGGTGGCTAACCTTGGCACTCCAGCTGTTCTTGGACTTCAGTTACCAGAAACCCAAATCAGTACTCCTGCTAATCAGGGCTTCTGGGAATTGAAGTTCCAGATCAGCTGGAGTACAAAAGTTAGCCATCACTGGATCATCTCAATCTAATTGCAATGGTTGTATCATCTGCAATCATGCTGGACTTTGTGATGTCATCAGTGAGGAAAACTGACAATTGATAGAAACTAAATAATTTCACAAAATCCAAGAAAGATATAAAAAAAGGGATATTATTTGAGGGTAAAAGGGACTCCGGGAAATATTTTTTTAAAAATGTTAGCTTGAACGTTCTTTTGCATCTGCAAGTTCCATGAGAAATAGGTACATGGGAGACATAGTGACTGAAATTTTGTTGGGCCACAACACAAAAGGCATAACTTTTAAAGCTGAACTTCCTGTCTACATACTGAATTGCATGATTAAGCATAATAGGGTTTTCAAACTATGTCTATCTGCATTACCATCATGGGAGATTAATTTACATGGATTACTCCAGTTTGGTTGAGTATCATAGAACTACTGATTATAGCCTATTCTTAATTTTTTTTCCTTGCCTTGTTTAAGAAAGGCAATTAAAGACTTAATCACTGGTGCACTGGGATATATTCAGTACCAGAATTCAGATATTCATAAGATGTTTTCCTTATAGATAACTAGGCATTGAAATCTGCAAAAAAATCACATCTGGAGTCATTATGTCTCTGTTGAATGAAAACTCATTTTTATAAATAAGTGTTTTTATGGCAAAGTGAATAGGAAGACATAATTATTTTAAGACCTCTTTTTAATTTTCTGTATGGAACTAAAACTAATTTCACCTGGCTAAATATTTTAGAACATTTCCTCCCATTGGATGTTGGCAGCAAATAGATTTGATCCTTTTGATGCTGATGCCTATATCTGCCCTATAATTTATCCTTTGGAATATCAATTATATTTCTTATGGTAGAACTGCAAAAAAAGAAAAGAACATATATATGGTCTCATGTTGTTTCATTATGTGGAACAATGATTGTAACAGGGGAGTAAACAGGGTGCCTTCAAAATGTTTTAGTGTCTGCATGTTTTAAATTTCAGTTTGCATCTTGGCCATTGGCCATGGTGGCTAAGATTTAATGGGTTTTATAGTCCAAAACTTATGACAATCCATCAGATTGTCTTTAGCTCTGTGTCTAACCTGCAAATGATGAGTAAATGACACAATAAACATTTCCCCTGATTCTTTTGAAAGAAGAGAAGATCAACATAATAACGCTATCTTGTCACGGAGTCAAACTTTTGATTTATCAAAGTGAGGACTCCTTCTTATAGCTGGAACTCAACAGTGTTAAGCCTTCCTAACCCTGAAGCCTCAATGAGCAACTGTGGCCTTTCAGAAGTTTTTGGGCTTCAACTTCCATGGCTATTGGAAGAACATGAATATCTGGGATGGGTATAATCACTCATTCTTGCTTTAATCTGAGACTACACCTGGAAGTTTGAGCAAAGGATATCTCTTTCATTATGTTAAAGATGGAGAAAGGTTTGAAGGTGCTTCAGTCTGATCTGGCATATTTGGCCATCTGTTTCAGACTGCTAGGGACTGTGGCGGCTTACTGGTTACGATACTGAATTTGACTACTGGAATTCAGTGTCTTAACCAGTAAGCCACCACAGTCCCCAGCAGATCGGCAGTTCAAGACCCTAGTGCTGCACAATGGAGTGAGCTCCCATCTCTGACCCAGCTCCTGCCAACCTAGTACAGTAGTTCGAAAGTAAGACATTTCAAGTAAATAAATAGGTGCCACTTTGGGAGGAAAGAAAATAGCATTCTGTGCACTCCAGTGTCTAGTTATGCCTGCCACATGATCATGTAAACATCTGCAGACACAGACAATGCTGACTCTTTGGCTATAAACAGAGATGAGCACTGAACGCTAGAGTTGAATGTGACTGGCTTTTGAGAAAGGGTGAACTTTACCTTTATCTTCAGACAGGTGGTAACTTTTCTGAACAGTTTGTTCTTAGCTATCCATCCAACTGACTTTACTGTTTTCTTGGGACTGTTGTCACTAATGTGATTTTTTAAAAAAATGCCTTTTCCTTGCTATAGACTATAGGAGACCCTCAGATTTATGTTATTACTGCCAACTCTGCATCAATCACCAGAACTATTACCAAATTAGCAATATCCCATTCCCTCAGATTTTGAAACTAAACCCACGGTTGGCCTTTGTGACATCAAATACACAATGAATGGGAAGAAGCTGGAATTAAATGATGATTGAAAGGAACACAAGATTTTTCACTGCCTATTTCCCCCCAGACTGTACAATTAAGTCCAAAGGCAGCCATCCACTAGTTCTCTCACTAACCTCCTGTCTTTTTGATATGCCTACATTGCATCCAAATAACTTTGCACTGAGCTTGTTGTCCCTGGTGGCAGCAAGAAATGAGTACAAATATGCACCCTAGCTTTAAATAACCTCCTGCACAAAAATCCCACTTCTCATAATTTAGCTCTACTTGACCTGAAGGTCATCTACTTGGCTTAAGACTCTATAAAGTATAATAATTCCCTGAGATTTCAGCTCACCCTTTATTGAATGTAGCTAGGGCTCTGCACATTTTGCACCAAATTTAAAATTGTGAGTCACATTGACTTACTTGGTTCTGAGAATAATTTGGGTCAAAGAGGGTAGCTCTAGTTCAATTCTGGATTGAAACAGGACAGTTGTAAAGTGTTCATCAAAAATTTGAGACTTGGAGGGCTAAGAAAATAGAAATTCATAGAAGGAAAGAAGAAATCAAAAGAATAAGTAGAAAAATTACACAATTCCATCCAAGGATGACAACCACAATCAAGTCAATTTAAAAATGCTGAGCTGATGTGACATGACAAGATGGAAGGGCTAGACTTTGCTGGCTTCCAGCTTCAACAGTGCAAACAAAATATCTCTCTGAAGTTAGGTTTAGCTTCATGCATTTTTACTCATTTTGATTAGGTATAGCCTAGATTAGGGTTATTTCTGCATTGCAGGCGCACCCCCAAAGAAAGACTCAGACACCGGTATTGGATTAAAGACATTGGGCCACTTTTATTGAATAATGTCCTAGTCCGAATTATCACTTTCAATTGGTGTATCATCCAATTGTAATTCTTTAAGGCAAGCAGGCCGCAGTAACACTGGTAAGGTTCCTCCCAAATTGCCAATGGAAATTGGCTACATGTATCTATTTTGTATCAATTTGTTTGTTGACACAAACAAATTGTTGACCGGAGTCAATATACAATCTACTGACACCACCCTATGATGTGTATCCGTTCAATATCAGGGTGATGCGGGCTGTGCAGCTCCTGCCATCAACCCTTGCATGGTTCGCCCTTGACCGGCCAATCTTATTCCCCTGTACCTATCTACGTGTTGGCCAGTCACTTGCGAACCTGCTGGATACCTATGTGTCATAAATCTGTTACCTTACCAGTGCTACCCGCCAAAAGTGACCAAAGTCAACTTACCCCTTATTTCAAACACTAGCGACAGTGTGGGATGGGCAAAAAAGCAAGAACCAGAGAGCCAATTGTAGGTTCAAGCCAAAAATTCCCACCCGGCCCAGAAGCGACCAGAAAAATCACACTGTCCACTAGGGAGGGGGTGTAGGGGAAAAACTTCTCCTCTCCGTCGTTTTGATAAAATGGCAGCCGAGCTTTTAAAGGGGGTGGCCATGCCCCCTAACTCACCCGGATGTCTGAGTCCGGGTGGGTTGGGCCCCCGCAAAGAGTGTGGTGGCCATTTTGGCACCGTGCTTGCATTGCAGGCGCACCCCCCAAAGAAAGACTCAGACACCGGTATTGGATTAAAGGCATCGGGCCACTTTTATTGAATAATGCCCTAGTCCGAATTATCACTTTCAATTGGTGTATCATCCAATTGTAATTCTTTAAGGCAAGCAGGCCGCAGTAACATTGGTAAGGTTCCTCCCAAATTGCCAATGGAAATTGGCTACATGTGTCTATTTTGTATCAATTGTTGACCGGAGTCAATATACTATCTACTGACCCCACCCTATGACGTGTATCCGTTCAATATCAGGGTGATGCAGGCTGTGCAGCTCCTGCCATCAACCCTTGCATGGTTCGCCCTTGACCGGCAAATCAGGGCACCCAAAATGGGAAAAAACTCAAGAAAAGTAAGATCACGTAAACGATCTGTGCCTTGCCATGTCTGAGGCCATTGGCCGTAGGACCACCTCCCTTCAAAGTAAATCCCATAACCCAGGGAGCCGGAGGCACCCGACTGTACTTGGAAATGCGGGCTGAGCATAAGCTCCGATCTCCAGAAGGAGATGCCATTAAAATCCTGAAGGAATGTGAGCCAGACCGTAAGATCCGCCCATAAACCTTTTGTCAGCCGAACCCTGTGGTTGCGTTTTAAGAGGCCAGCCATGGCGTCGCACAGATGCCTGGCAAATGCCCTGCCAGGTGTTACTACCCTACAGGCAAAGTTGAGGTGGCCGTGAAGCACCTGTAACTCTCGGAGAGACACCTTACGCCTGGCAAGCATTGCCAGAATGGCATCAGAGATCTGTGTCACCTTTTCCATGGGCAACCTGGATGTCTGGGCAACAGTGTCAATCTCAATACCTAAAAAGGTGAGAGTGGTGGCCGGTCCCTCAGTCTTTTCAGGTGCCAGGGGCACACCCAGTTCCCGCATAAGCACCTGAAAAGTGGCGAGTAGCCGAGCACACATGTCTGTGCCCTGTTCCCCTCCGAACAAAAAGTCATCGAGGTAATGGGCTACAGACCGGGACCCTGAT
This sequence comes from Bradypodion ventrale, assembly GCA_035047345.1. Taxonomy (NCBI): domain Eukaryota; kingdom Metazoa; phylum Chordata; class Lepidosauria; order Squamata; family Chamaeleonidae; genus Bradypodion; species Bradypodion ventrale. Next base: position 143,635,113 of record JAWDJE010000004.1, on the reverse strand, counting down.
CTACAGAGAAAAGCCCAGTGAAGGAAGATGCTAAACCATTCAAAAGCAGAACATGAGATAGAATAGCCAAAAGACATGGCCTTATCTACATAAAAACTGCCCCGAAAGCAGAAACCTAACAGCTCAAAATCATCAGGGTGCACTGGCAACAATCGGAATGCCGATTTGATATCACACTTTGCCAGTAGCGCCCCTGGGCCACATGAGCGTACCATCTGCAAGGCCTGGTCAAAGGAAGTATACCTGACCGAGCAAAGGTCATCAGGTATTGCATCATTAACCGAAGAACCTGCAGGGTAAGAAAGGTGGTGGATTAACCGAAATTCACCCGGGGACTTCTTTGGAACTAAACCCAAAGGGGACACTTTCAAGTTCGTGAATGGTGGGTCAGCAAACGGCCCAGCAACCCTCAACGCGGTGACCTCCTTAGCTATAGCTTGGGCGGTGATATCCTCATTACCCCTGAGGGAAATTAAGTTCGGGGTGTCTTGAGGCCTGCGCACCCCCTGAAATGGTATGCGGAAGCCAAATTGAAAACCCTCAAGTAGGTATTGCACATCATCCCGTCTAGGATAAGCGGTAAGCCAATGTTCCAGCACCCGGACATCAATTGGGGAGGGGGCCTTTCTGATTTGTTGCACCGCCAGAGGGAGCTCTGACTGCCCCCTGCCCACCCCTACCTCTGCCTCGTGACCCACCAGCCCGCGGGCATGCGGAGGCAGCGTGAGGGCCAGAGCAAGAGGGGCACTCGTGCCGGAACTGACACTGACGCTTGTTGCACACTCCGTTGGCGGAGAAGCTCCAACACAGCAGGCGGGCTGGAACCCCCTGCCCCGCCGGTTGGTGGGGAACCTGTGTAGCAACCACCCACTGTACAGCATGGCCACAATGGTAGCGATCACCCGGCGCCGGGCACGTGGGGGTCATGTACAAGAGCCACAATTGCTGGCAGGGCTCATCCCACCACATCTCAGGATGGAGGGCCACTCTCATCCTAAACTCCTCATCATAGGCCAACCATGACGGTCCAGGGAAATCGACCACCGCCCGATAAATGTTATCCAGGTATTGCACCATTGGAATGGCCAGGTCAGGGCGAGCCCTCACGTATACCGCCATATAAATGAGGTAGGCCGGTAACCAATTGGCCCAGGTGTGTGGCGGCTAACGCTGATGGGACAACTCCTTGTCCCTATCGTCCTGCCCTTCCCTCTCTTCCTTGGTGGGCTCACAGTTTAGGAGGGAAAATATATCCACATATTCCCCCCTCCAAATCTTCTCCCTAGTGGCCTGAGAAAGATGGTCACCCAGGGGCAAGGAATAACCGGCCGTCGGTAGGGCCGCAGTTGGGACAGATTAAATCAAGGGTGCACCCCGTGGTCCCTGAATAACCCCTGAAACATTAGGCATACCCTTAGGGGCGGTCACCCCTGTCATAACCGGGGGGTAAGTGGGTAACCAGGAGCTAACGGGACAGTGCGGATACAACTGTCCACCCGTGGTAACCTGTTGTGGCCATGGCCACTGCACCTCCCCAGTGTGGCTAGGCAGTGTCATGGTGTACTTAATTGACCAGGACACTCACCCGGTGCACCCCCGTGGGCCGCCCCCACCGGGGGTTCCGACCCACGACAGGTGTCGGAGCTCACGACGGGAATCGAGCTCTGCAGGCCGCTGCACCCTTGCCACGCAGGACCAGGCCCCTGCGGCAAACCCCACTGCGATGATCTAGTAGGGAGTTGTGAGGCGCCAGCTTGGGCTGGCCTGATGGCCTCAAGCAGCTCAACCCTGGCAGCAGCCCGCTGTACCCCGGTGGGCGACGTGCAGGCTGGAAATGCAGGAGGTGCAAACCCACCTTCCGAAGGTGGCGGGGCAATGCCCATTGATGCCTCGAGCACCGAAATGAGTGCTAGGAGGGCATCAACGGCCTCAGACCCACCGGTATAAGGTGGGCCAGGCGGGCCGGATGGCCCACTGGGCAATTGTGGAGCCACCAACCCAAGTGTGGATCCTGGGCCCAAATAGGGCCATGCCCAATAATCTGGCCCATGTGGGGCCGGTGGAATGGTGGGGCATAAACCCGCACCAGGCCCAAGTGGGCTGCACTGCCCCGAGCCAGGCAAAGACCCCCTAGGGGTGGTGATCCCCGAGGGGCCGGCCTGTGCCGCCCCTGGTTGGAGCCCGGCGTCGGGTGTGTAAGCAGCTGCCTGTCCGCCCACATTGGTGGTAGTGAGTAAACCAGCCCTACCACCAGGGCGCAGGGGCGCCGCCCAAGCCCTCTGGCCCGGGGGCAGCCCCCTAGATGTGGGGATGGGTGGGCAGAGCCCTCCCCCTTGTCCGTGGCTTTGGAGCCACTGTTTTCCGCTTGGGAGCCATGTCTCCCAAGTCAAAGTAAAGAAAGAAAAGGAAAGAATCCCTTTTTAAATGAGCAGGCGAAAGCCGGGGAAAAAGCGAAGGAGAAAACTTCTCCTCTCCGTCGCTTCGATAAAATGGCAGCCGAGCTGGCGCATGGCCACCCCTTTTAAAGGGGGTGGCCATGCCCCCTAACTCACCCGGATGTCTGAGTCCGGGGGGGGGGGCGCAAAGAGCATGGCGGCCATTTTGGTGCCGCGCTTGCATTGGCTTGTTCAAGCTTAATTCCACTTGAACTTATTTTAGGAAAGTTTGTGTGTGTGTGTGTGTGAGAGAGAGAGAGGGTGGGGAGGGAGGGATGGAGGGAAGGAGTATGCATCACCCCTTAGGCGACTTGCTGAACATTGAGCAATTCAATTTAGGTTTTGGCATACCAGGGTTTTTCTTTCTTCCCCCATTTCTCTCTCTTTTTCCTTAATGAGTTTGTGTTTCTTCTTTATCTCCTACTTGCCAAAGAGAAAGAGAGAGAATATTGCCGACAGTCCTCTTAGCTTTTTCTTCCTTCTTAAAACATGGGGCATGGTGGTGGGGTCATTCCTGCCAGGCACTGTCAAACAGCTGGCACAAAAAGTGCACATGCAAAATTTGCACAACAACAAATAATCTATTTGTGAACCTTTTCCAAAATTACAGCTGATTGCATTTCTCCTGTCAAATGCATGTTGCCTACTATAGCAAAAACAGATATTTATATGTGTGTGAACACATTTAGGGGCAAAGAGTCATTAACACATACATATAGCAGAAGAGGAATACAGGTAAGGCACTGAATATTCACCTCTAGAAAAAAGATAGGTGGGAGAAGGCTTTTGTGAGGAGCCTGAACATGGGGGATAGTATCTATTTGCCCTACTGCATGAGCTGTCACTGAACTGCAGAGTTCTTGATCTCAGAACTGTGGTTAAGACTAGGGATCTGAATCAGTTTGGAGAGAGTACAGACTATGTCAAAATTAGCTGAATCTTGTTTGAAAGGGCTGTATCAGCATCTTTAGTGTTCAAGGAATGAAGAAGCAGACGAATGAAGTAGTGAAATTCAGCTCTTTATTGGTGAGGTTTGAACACTGTTTGGATGGGGCAAAACTCGGACTTATATACACTATAAACAGTAACAGTAACAATAATACAACAAGCCCATTGGCTAACAGAGTGTGCACATTTTTCGATCCACTTATTTGCATAAGAATAGATACATGAGATTTCCGCTCCTATAAACAGTAACAGTAACAATAATACAACAAGCCCATTGGCTAACAGAGTGTGCACATTTTCGATCCAGTTATTTGCATAAGAATAGATACATGAGAAAAGATACATTCCGCTCCTGTCAGAAAACACAGTTAACATACATAACAGCATCCAAACTGTGGGTCTCTTGTGCAGCTCTAATTCTGATTGTTGTTTCTGGCTGTGGATATTGAATGAAGGTAGCTTATAGTATTGCCCTCTTTTCAGAAACGTAAAGAATCTGTCTTAAATACCATTATTAAGAAATAAAAGAAGAGAAAACTGGCAATTTCAGAGATGATAACAGTACCTTCATGGAAATGATTACTTTCAGTCAAAAGCAGCTGGAGAAGTGACTGTCTTAAACATAAATTATTTCATAAAACCTACGGCTAGTAAAAGATAATGAATTCCAGCACAGCTTTGACTTTTTTTCCTGGTTTGAACTTCACTTTCTGGGGTTGTACCTAAAACATGCATACAGCAAACAACTCCCAAACTGAAGCAGGTGCCAATTGTGAGCAACTTTAGCCCATTTTCCACTCTCTTCAGTGATAGTTCTATGAGACTGGGTGGAGAAAATGGCTGCCACCAAAGGACAAAATCAGATTAGAACATGGAGGAAATACTTGCAAATAATGGCTTTATCTGCAATGTGTCAGTTTTCATAGTAGTGGGAGGCTAATGATATTAGTACCAAAAGAATAATTTAATTTTTTATATTTTTTGTTATGATGGTGTTGTAAAAAAATTGCACAAGCCCAGTGGCAATATCCTCATGCATCAACATAAATAAAAAGAGTATCATCTTAACCTATAAAACCAAGGGTTAACCGTTGGAACTTGCTATAGGTTGCTATGCCTCGCCCTACTTGCCTGCACTCACCCTCCATGCACACGGCCGATCTGGGTCCGCAGGTCAACAAAGGATTGAGAAAACAGGCAGTGGGGCAACAGCCCCACAAATGCAAAAAAGGGAAACAACTTCATTTCCCAACATTCCTTGCGCCGTGCCGTGCCAGAGCCAATCAGGCTGAGAGGCTCTCGCACGGCGCGGTGCAAGGAACGTTCAGAAATGCGCTGCAGCCAATCAAAAGAAAACCGTTTTTAAAAAAACGCAGCACAAACACAAAGCACAAACCCATAACTACAAGCCCCAGCGTCCAGAACGCTGAGGAAGCCGGCGTGCAAAAATTAAAACAAACAAAAACAAAAACACCGGGAGAGCAAGTCCACCAAGCCATGGGAACCAAAGCCCCCCTCCCCAATGGCGCCTGAAGCTCCTAATCGGAGTTTCCCCTTTAATATCACTGGGTGGGGTGGTGGGTGTTGTGCTCCCCCTCTCTACTGGCTCCCCTGGGGTTGGGAGGGTTGGGGGACCAAAGGAGTCTGTCTCCCCAACCCTCCTGACCCCAGGGGACCTGGCAGAGAGGGGATTCCCCTCCCCCCACACACCCCATATTAAGAGGTTACTTCTCTTTAAAAATGGAGTTGGGGGGAATCCCCCCCTCTGATGGCTCTCCTTGGTCCGGAAGGGTTGGGGAGACAAACCCCCATTCTCCACCCAACCCTCCCAAACCCAAGGAAGCCAGTGGAGAGGGGGATCACAACCCCTCCACTGATATTAAAGGGGAAACCACAATTGAGATTTCCCTTTTAATATCAGAGGGTGGCCTGGATTCGATCCCCTCTCCTGGGTCCCATGAGTCTGGAAGGTTTGGGGGGGCAAAGGAGTTTGTCTCCCCAACCTTCCTGACCCTAGGGGACATGGCAGAGAGGGGATTCCCCTCCCCACACACACACACGCCCCATATTAAAGAGAAGATACCAAGTGGTTACTTCTCTTTAAAAATGGAGTTGGGGGGGAATCCCCCTCTCCGATGGCTCTCCTGGGTCCGGAAGGGTTGGGGAGACAGACCCCTTTTCTCCACCCAACCCTCCCAAACCCAAGGAAGCCAGTGGAGAGGGGGATCACAACCCCCCCCCCCCCACTGATATTAAAGGGGAAACCACAATTGAGATTTCCCTTTTAATATCAGAGGGTGGCCTGGATTCGATCCCCTCTCCTGGGTCCCATGAGTCTGGAAGGTTTGGGGAGACAAAAGGGGTCTGTCCCCCCATGCCTTCCAGAGCCAGGGGAGATGGCAGAGAGGGGATCCCCCCGTAGGACACCAAAAAACACAAAAACAAACAATCAAAAACATCCAAAAATACACAAAAACAAAAAAAAATAACACCAACAAACAAGACAAAGTAAACAAAACCCAAAATTTCAAAACACACCCAGCACCCAGCCAAACACCACAAAATCCAACCACCACCACCACCCCAAATAAAGAAAAACAGCCAACTCACCACCACATGACCTCACACCACAATGACTGGAAAAGAAATGAATAAAGAAAGAGACTACTTACTGGAAGAAGCTCCACCCAAAGGCCACGAGAGAAAAAACAGTCAAAATACAAGATAACCCCTACCAGCACCACTTGCTGCCCACAATAGTAAAAAAAATTCAAAAAGACACAAAAGGCCCCAAGAGAAAAAAACAAGAAAAAACAAATAACACAAAATCACAATTTTACACAAATCAAAACAGATGTCAATAAAATAAAATAAAAACTATTCAAAAATCCTGTGCTGAATTTTTACTCAAATAAAAAACAAAAACATCAATACACAGTTTAAAAACATTTATTGTGAAAAACATGTACTTTCACATTTTTTAAATTATTACCTACGGTACAACAATTTAAAAAATAAATACTAAAAAATATTGGGTTAAATAATTTTTTTGGAAAAAGTATATCATCCTTTATTCTTTTTTTCATCCACCAAACCAAAACATCAAACAAAACAAATCACAGTTTATAACAGGCCACCAAAAAAAATGTATAAATAAAAATTTTAAAATTTTTAATTATAGTCTAACCTCTTCTTTACAAACATTAACAACAACAAAAACTTTCCAACACCATTTAAAACGGCCCGGCAATGCCGGACAACCTCTGCTAGTAGAAATTAAGAAAGCAAGACAGGCAACATAACAAAATCTACAAATTTAAACTTTGATGAATGAAATCAAACAATTGTCTTAATTAGCTGGAAGGAGATTGTTCTTTAAGGCCTTCTTGAAAAACACTGGTTTAACATGTTTCTTAAATATATGCAGATATTTATTTATTTATTTATAATTCAAATTTCTATGCTGCTTAATCAGGCGAACCCGACTCAGGGCAGTTTACAGCAGGTGTGTAATACAGCTCCACTGACAAGGCATTCTACAGTGTGGATCTCACCACCAAGAAGGTTCAGCTTCTTGTTAAAGTCTTCCTTAGCTGTCTGTCATATTGTCACCTGGAGCTGTTGTATTTGGGGAAACCATGTGATGTGGGCAACTGTTCTGAAGGAGAGACACTGTAAAGGACTTTGTTTGCTAATGTTAAATCTTTGTACCTGATACAGGAAGCCTGTGCAGAATTGTAAAGACTGGGGAAATGTGCTCAAAGTTTTTTGTTCCTGTTGCCAGTCTGGCCGCTTCATTCCAGATCTGTTAGAATTTCCATATAAGGGTCAAGGGCAGCACCATGTAGAGATCATTACAGTAGTAAATCCTTGAAACTACCAATGCATGAACAATCCATGACAGGGACTGCCTGTTTCTTGATGTTAACAAGAAAAATGCAACTTTTGACAGTGTTCCAATGTGCTGCTCCAAATTAAGGGCTGGATCTAAATAGATCCCTAAACTGTGAACCCGGTCCTCAAAGGAAATGCTACTTAACCAAAGAAGGGCCCAGGCTCCCCAGTTGGGCAGACACCCCTCTCCCAACAATAGGACCTCCATATTGTCAGCTTCAACCTGTTTGTTCATGTCCATTCCATTATCAAGGCCAGACAGTTGTCCAAATCTCCATATAATCTCACTCAGCAGCTTTACGTAGATGTTGATTAATATCGAGGAGATGATCAACCCCTGGGGTACCACATACTGAAGTATCCTTGGGGCCAAAACAACCTACCTGAGTTGGATTCTTTTCAGTTCAGCTTTCAAGGAAGGCGTGGAACCACTGCAAAACAGTGCCACCATTCCCCAACCTTGACAGCCTCTCTATAAAGATACTGTGGTCAATGGTATTGAAAACCACCAAGAGATTCAAGAGGATAAGGGAAGAAGAAGCCCAACATCTGCTTCTCAGAGAACATCATTATGCAATGCAGCCAAGTGTGGTTTTGGTACCATGACGAGGTCTGAACCACAACTGGAATGGACTTAAACTGTCAATTTCAGGCAAGAATGTCTGCAGCTGATTAGCCACCTCTGTCTCAATTACTTTGCCCATGAATGATACATTAACCACAGGCTTATAGTTATTAACATCATCTGTGAATCCATTCAACTTATTGAAGAATGAGTATACAACAGTCTCTTTTAAACACAGAGTGATCATGCCCTCCCATAAGAATGTATTTATTATCTGTCCAGCCCATTTTGGGTGACATTATTGGCTGCTTTTATCAGTCAATATGGGCAAGGGTCAAAAGGGAAAATGGTGGCTTTACACAGTGTGAAAGTGCCTTGTCATCATCATCCAGTGTCAGAGTTTGAAACCAATCCCAAAGAATAGAACCAAATGGTGCATACGACATCCAAGCTTGCTCTACTGTGTTAAATATAGAGTCAAGGTCCCTTCAGATGGTATCTGTGGTGGCGCTCGACTCCCTGTTCGCTGGTAGGCCTTGGGATGATCTGGCGTTGCCAGACCCACAGCCGCAGCGTGAGCAGGTGGCTTCCGTTGGTTGTGTTGTGTGGCCTAAGGGTGTGCTCTCTCTGCTCAGGCTTAGTTCAGCAGAGAAAGGCTGGTCCAGATTGTCTGGCTTAATGGTTACGGAGAAAATGGCAAACAGCAAATTAATGTCACAGGTCTAATTAGGCTGCAAAGACCTCTGGGATTGTAAATGCTGCTTCTCACAGAACGACACCCTTATCTCTAAACTCTGGGGAAAGCTTGCTGGCCTTGAAAATGTTGAGGGTGTGTAGGGGTTTGCCAGTTAACTTCTTCTTCAAATATGGCTCGCTGCTTCTTGGCTGGGAAAAGCGAGATGACTGAGTCCTCCCTCTGAAAGCTGGAGGAATTTCCCTCGTAAACCTCACAGTAGAAAGTTGCTAACCTTCCTGCAATAATGGCATTTTGTGATGCAAAAGCCTCCCCTCTCTATATCTTGCACTCGACTTGGCTGAGAGAGCAAGAAGAACTCATATTGACTCAAAAAGCCAATTTAACGAGTTTATTATAGAAACGTAAGACAAATGCACATAATACGGAAATAAAAGAAATAAAAGTTAAGAAATAAAGCATAGCAGTACTCTTACCTAAGCTAGCTATGGCACTCTGTTGCGCCCCATAAAAGATGGAGTTCGATAGTTTAGTATCTTGCAAAGAAGACAATGGAAGGAGCCGTAACAAGGCTAAACACAACTCTATTGCATGATGGTCAGGGTGAACATGTGGTAATGGTGGACAAACTGCTCTATTTATATTACACTGTACATTTGGATATGCCGGTGTGGTAGCTCATTGGCTACTGTCCGTGTGACGTCATTGGTCATCACACCCATCTTCTCCAGGTGTGGTGTGGCGGGAAGGTTTCCCGCTATTCAGGTATTCGGGGAATCTGTACCATGTGAGCTGGATGCTCGCTACTGCCACCTGTGGCCACTTAGCTTGTATCCTCAAACAGCCTGTTACAATGTGTTCCTGATTAGATACAATTGGATACATTGACTGGTTACATTCCGTTAAAGGGATCGTTACAACATTTCCTTGGCATTGGATTCAGTACATAACACCCCTCCCCCCTAGGTAAGGACGAAGTCCTTCAACCAATGAGGCTTCCCACATGTTCGCTTTGGGCGAGTGGCAGCCGTGCTTTGCCCTGGAGTGGCTGCGTATTCCTGATCGCTATGTCCTCGTCCTGCAATGGGAGAGGGTGACTCATTAGTGATTGGCTGCGGGCTCTGAGCCTGGGATTGGGGGGGTCTAGGTGTAGGAGTCAACTCCAGGGATGTGAAACCGGGGGTCCTAGGGACTAAAGTAAAACCCCGCTCTTCGCTCAGAAAGATGGGGGACCACTCTGAAAACTCCCCCCAGTTTCCAAACTCAAAATCTAACTCTTCGAAATTCCCCTCTTCCAAATCGTTCCTGTGGCTCGGGGGGTCCAAAGGATTCGGATTTGTGTCATTTCCCTCCCTCCAGTGGTCTGTGTCTCCCCCTTGGGATAAGCGGGTGGGGGAGAACCCTAATGTTGAATCTCCTGTTATGTCTCTCATGTCTTGCCTGTCTACAACTCTACTCCTGAGCTTGCCGGCGTGTCTCGTCCAGAGGAGACCTGTGCTCGTCTCGACATTGTACGAGACTGGCCCTGTTTGACCAACCACTACTCCGGGAACCCAAGTCGGCCCGGCAGCCGCATAATTCCTGCAATGCATGGCCTCGCCAATCCTGAAACTCTTAGTGCTTCCCAGTGCAATGTTTCTACCCGTGTCCTCCACCCTGGTTGGGTCTAGGCGTGAGAGGATCGTGCCGCGTCTCCTCCGCATAAGGAGTTTGGCAGGCGACAACCCCAATGCTGGGGGGGGGTGTCACCCGGTACCTTAATAGGAATTGGCATAGTTGCAGGTTCAAATCCCCGGGGTTCGCACCAAACGTTCTGTTTATGTTTATGTTTATTCAACTTATACCCCACCCTACTCAACACATGGCCAACTCAGGGCGGCTAACAACATTTAAATGACCCCAGGGCAACCAAAGGGGCTTACATATAGAATACAATGTTCAAAATACAATAATAAATACAATGTTTCAAGTAAATACAATAAAGCCCAAGGTCTAGTATTACAAATTACAATATAAGGTAAAACAATCACAAAATGCAAAATATCAGCACCACATCAAAATAATGTATCAATAATTACAATACAATCACAGGGAATGAAAACATCACATAATACCAACGTAAAATAATAATGCAAATGTTCTGCTTGACCATTTGTAGCAGGGTGAAAGGGGGAAGAGGTAATGGAATCCTATTAATCTCTATAAACCCCTGGAACTCTGCTGACATGAAAGTTGTGGCATTATCGCACACAAGCACATCGGGTAATCCAAAACAGCTGAATACTCTCCGCAATTGCCTAACCATTGCAGCTGATGATGTACTGGACATTGGAGTAAGCGTCCACTATTATTAAGAACAGGGTGTCCCTGAAGGGTCCCGCAAAATCTACGTGTAGGTGTGACCACGGCCCTCGGGCTGCGTCCCATTCTCTGTGGGGAAGTCGGGACTCTTCGGGGAGTGTACTCTGGGATCTCTTGCAAGTGCCAATCATGTATTCTATATCTGCGTCCAACTTGGGCTACCAGACGTAGCTTCTGGCTAGCGCTTTAGAGCGCACGATCCCCGGGTGGCTAATGTGTAACATCTTGAACACCTGTGGCCTCAACGCTTCGGGGACTATTACCCACTGCCCCCAGAGGAGACAGCCCCTCTCTAGGTACAGTTCATCTCTCCTTCTGCCATAAACCTTGAACTCCTCCGTGGGGGAGGTCGCTGGCCACCCCTTTTGCACCCATGAACTGAATATGGCCAATGACCTGTCCTTCGCTGTAGCTTTAGCGATCTCCGCTGGCAGTATTGAGGAGTCTCTAGGCCCGCAATTAGTAGCACCTGGTGGTCCTGCTCTACCTCACACTCTGGGTCCCCTGTCTGTGGTAGGGGTGACCTGGAAAGGGCATCGGCATGGCTGATTTCCTTGCCGGGTTGGTAGGCCAATGTATATGTGTTGAGGAAGATAGCCCACTGCAGCATCCTCGGGGATAAGATCTTGGGGTGGGCTTGTTTGTGGTGAAGATACCTAGCAGGGGCTTATGGTTAGTCATGACTGTGAATAGTCGACCATAAAGGAAGTCATGGAACTTTTTGTTTCCTGCAACTATCGCCAGTGCCTCCCTGTCTGTTTGTGTGTAATTGCGCTCTGCCTTGGACAAAAATCTCAAATAGAATGCCACGGGGGCTTCCTGCCCGTTCTCTAGCATGTGGCATAAGACCGCCCCCACCCCCACCGGTGAGGCATCACAGACCAATACAACGGGCTTCTTGGGATCGAAGTGGGTTAAGACAGACTCGGAAGATAAAAGCTGCTTGAGCCCACTGAATGCCCATTCCTGGCTTTCGCCCCACCTCCAAGCCGCATCTTTTTTTAGTAGCTTGTGCAGTGGTTCTGCTACTGACGCCTTTCCGGGCAGTAAAGAATGGTAAAAATTTAAGAGTCCCAGGAAGGACTGTAGTTCGGCTTTGGTGGTGGGGCGAGGGGCGTTCTGCACTGCTGACACCTTTGACTCAGCTGGCTTAATACCCTCAGGGGTTATCCCTGCAGGGTCGATTAAAGTGGCCCGCCCCCGGCAACTGATGGATCCGGATGGATTCCAGAGGGAACTGGGGGGATTTCCTCTGGATCGGCGACACGATTCACCTGAGGCACTTGTTGACCTGTGGTATGGGTCAACGACATCTGCCTTGGATGTAATCGCTCCACTATGGCCTCTCAGAGCCCGTGGAGCTAGGTCATCCCTGTGGTTCACTGAAGAACTACCGGAGCTCAATCGGGCAAAGAGACACCTTGAGTGCCGCTGGGTGAAGACCCAGAGCGATTCTGATTGGACACTAGCTAGAGCCGCTATTAGGGCCTACCCAGTGGCGATGGGGGAGGTGAGGAGGCAGTACTTCACCTCCCTTATTGCCTCCGCTGATAATCACCCAGCCACCCTGTTTCGGGTGACCAGGTCCCTCCTGGGTAGGGCGGGGCCTGTGCCTGGTTGGCAGGGATCGGCTGAGGACTTTGCTGGCCATCTGGTGGAGAAAATTGATCGGATTCGCTCGGGTTTCAAACTTGGCGTGGGCGGGGAGGGTCCGGGGGGAGCCAGTCCGCAGTCTTGCGGTGTTACCTGGGATCAGTTTGACCGAGTTACCCTGGATGAAGTGGACAGGCTCCTTGCGGCAGTCCGACCCACTAATTGTCCATTGGATCCCTGTCCCTCCTGGCTGGTAAAAGCCTCTAAGACGGTGACAGGTAGCTGGGTCGGGGCTATAATTAACGCGTCTTTTCGAGAGGGGATGTTTCCTGCACTGCTGAAACATGCTCTTGTGCGCCCCCTCCTGAAGAAACCATCCCTCGATCCAGCAATCCTAACCAACTACAGACCTGTTTCCAACCTTCCTTTTTTGGGAAAGGTTCTGGAGAAGGCAGTGGCACGTCAGCTGCAGGGGGTACTGGATGAAGCGATATATCTGGACCCATTCCAGTCAGGATTCAGACCTGGATATGGTACTGAGACTGCATTGGTCACGCTGATGGATGATCTCAGGCGAGAGCGGGATGGCGGTCATCCGTCCGTCCTTGCTCTTCTTGACCTCTCAGCGGCCTTCAATACTGTTGACCATGGTATCCTTCTGGAATGGCTCCGAGGATTGGGGATCCAGGGCATGGTGTGGTCCTGGTTTTCCTCATTTCTGAGGGGCCGGACCCAGTCGGTGTGGTTGGAGAGTGAGAGGTCGAGTCCTAGGCCACTAAAATATGGGGTGCCTCAGGGCTCGGTACTCTCACCTCTCCTATTTAACATCTACATGAAGCCGCTGGGTGAGATCATCCGTTCCCACTGGGTGCGGTACCACCAGTACGCGGGTGATACACAGTTGTACATCTCGGCCTGTGGGGACCCCAGTGATGCAGTCAAAGTCCTTTCCAGCTGTCTGGAGGCTGTTGAGATCTGGATGGGGGCAAATGGGCTACAGCTGAATCCTAGCAAGACTGAGTGGCTATGGATATGGGGTCCTGCGTTATCCCGGGAGCTACCATCTTTAGTTTTGGATGGGGCTGTTTTGCCCCAGACCAACCTGGTGCGCAACTTGGGGGTCCTCCTGGATTCGTGGCTGCTGCTAGAAGAACATGTGGCGGCTGTGGCCAGGAGGGCCTTCGTCCTACTTCGGGTGATTCGCCAGTTGCGCCCACTCCTGGACCAGGACTCTTTGCTCATGGTCACTCACGCTCTGGTGGCCTCCAGACTAGACTACTGTAATGCGCTCTACATGGGGCTGCCCTTGATGACCATTCGGAGGCTGCAGCTGGTCCAGAATGCTGCGGCCCGGGTGGTGATGGGGTGTGGACGTTATGCCCATGCCTCACCACCGCTTCGGGGGCTGCACTGGTTACCAGTTTGTCTCCGGGTGCAATTCAAGGTGCTGGTTTTGACCTTTAAAGCCCTACATGGTAGTGGGCCAGGGTATCTTAGAGACCACATCACCCTAAGGACGTCTGTCCATCCAACCAGAGCGGACCGGAGGGGCTCTCTAATTGTGCCATCCGCCAGGGGGGCTCGCCTCTCTGGCACAAGGAGGAGGGCCTTCTCCATGTCTGCACTGGCCCTTTGGAACCTCCTGCCTGTGGAACTGTGTCTCCAGACGGAGTTGTTGCCCTTTGGGAAGGAACTAAAGACCTGGCTGGCGGGCCAAGTTTGGGGTGCGGGTGGGGATGGGGGTACCGTTGGGTGGTTGGTATAAAGAAATGTGCCTTCCCCCAAGGTCCCTTCGGTTCTTGCGCACCTTTTAGGGGTGGGTTTTTTAACTTTTAACTTTGTTTTATCATGTGTCTTTTATGTATTTACTGTCCACTATATAAACTGCCCTGAGTTGGGTTGTATCTGAGTGGGTGGTATATAAGCATGAAAAATAAATAAATAAAATAAATAAATATCTGGAATCCCAGAAACTCGACATCTTCTGCGAAAAACACACACTTATCTTTTCTCGACCTGAGCCCCACTTTCTCGAACATGGTTAGCACCCAGTCTAACCTCTTGGCCAATTCCTGGCCCCCCCTGCTGTTATCAAAATGTCATCAAAATAAGGGAAAACACCTGGGAGCCCTTTCAAAAGCCGTTCCACAAGGGACTGGAAGATCCCGGGGGCCAAATTCATGCCGAATTGGAGGCGCGTTACTTTAAAGGCTCCCTTATGAGTACCTATGGTTTGAGGACATGCTGCAGCTGGGGTCACCGTTAATTGCTGGTATGCCTGCACTAAATCTAGCTTGGCAAAGCACCTCCCTCCATGCAATGTTGCTAACAGGTGGCTTACTACCGGCACTGGGTACGCATTTGGGCGAATTGCCTTATTAATCGTGCACTTGTAGTCAGCGCAGATTCTGACCTTCCCATTAGCCTTTAGTGCCATAACAGTGGGGGTTTCCCACTCAGCAGAATCTACAGGTACCCAAATCCCCTGGCCCACCCGTTTGTCCAGTTCAGTCTCAATTTTGTTCTTTAGTGCGAAGAGCACTCTCCTTGGCTTGAGCCTGATGGGCCGGATGTCGGGGTCCATGTAGAAAGAAACTGGGGGGCCCTTGAACTTCCCGAGTCCCTTCTCAAAGATGGCAGGGTCTACGATCAGGTCAGCCTGCATGGCGTGTATGCCAAACCACTGCATCCCGAGGAGGCAACAGGACCCGTCCCTTAAGACCACTAGGGGCAACTGTGCGGAGTGCCTCTTGAACTGCAACTTGAACTCCCCCACCCCAACACTGGGATGCTTTTCCCTTGAATGTCCCGTAAGTTTGTCTTTAGGGCTTTCAGCTTGGGGTGTGAGTTTGGGGGAATATGCAAAAAATTCCCGGTGGGAGATGATGGAATACGATGACCCCGAGTCTATCTCCATTCTAACCGGGACCCCTTGTATCAGTACCTCAACAAAAAAACCGGTGGTGCTGCAAGGGCACGCTGTGAACTGCCTGGTCGTGGCTGTTGGGAACTCATCAAGACACGCGGTGCTCCTGCGGCTCGTCGTCATTGAAGATCCTGCCGACCCCATCTGCTTTCCATTGCAGCCATTCCTCCAGGCCCTTGCCGTCACCCCGTCGCCACCTGCAGACCTTTGCGATGTGTCCGCACCGCCCACAGTTGTGGCACTCCGCCTTCTGGAATGGGCACCGGCTCTGGTCGTGTGATGTCCCGCATCCGTCTCAGCGGCAGTCCTCTCTGGCGCGATCTTGAACCTCAGGCCTCCTCTGTACTCATTCCTTGTTGTCGTCCTCGCTGCATTCGGAGGTGTACGCATTGGACTCGGGGGGTCCCTGTTCTCCATGGTAGAACAGCTGTGGACTGGGACTGCAGACGGGCCCCCCCCAGCCATTGCGGTCCTGGCCCAGCACACTCGTTTGCCTTGTTGCTGACTCGGCAGCTTTGGGCAATTCACAGGACGTGCTCGAAGGAGATGCTCTCATCCTTGGCCAATAATTTTTTCCTGGTGCCCTCATCTCGCAGGCCAAGCAGGAGCCTGTCTCGCAGCACCTCGCTCAGGGACATCCCCCACCGGCAAGGCATGGCAGCCATCCTCAGGGCTGCAACGAAGTCAGCCATGGACTCGCCGGCCTGCTGGCTCCGCTGTTGAAAAGCTAGCCTTGCCAGGAACACTGACACCTTCGAGCGGAAATGTTTCCTCAGCTCGGTGAGGATCTTGTCTAGGGGTACCTCTCTGAGCGGCCTCGGCGTCAGGAGGTTTGTTGCCAGTTCCAGCATTTCCAGGCCGCACTGGACCAGCAGGTACGCTCGACGCTGGGCTTCTTGCTCGATGCCCTCGAGGTCCATTGCTGTTCGTAGATTTCCCATCTCTCTGGCTTCGTGGTGTCGAAAGGTGCAATGTTCACTTTGCGGGACGCCATCCCACCTTCGTCGCCAATTTAGTGTCTTGCAAGGAAGACAATGGAAGGAGCCGTAACAAGGCTAAACACAACTTTATTGCATGATGGTCAGGGTGAACATGTGGTTATGGCAGACAAACAGCTCTATTTATATTACACTGTACATTTGGATATGCCAGTGTGGTAGCTCATTGGCTACTGTCCGCATGACGTCATTGGTTGTCACACCCATCTTCTCCAGGTGTGGTGTGGTGGGAAGGTTTCCTACTCTTCAGGTATTCGGGGAATCTGTACCAAGTGAACTGGATGCTCGCTACTGCCACCTGTGACCACTTAGCTTGCATCCTCATACAGCCTGTTACAATGTGTTCCTGATTAGATACAATTGGATACATTGACTGGTTACATTCCGTTAAAGGGATCGTTACAACATTTCCTTGGCATTACATTCAGTACATAACAGATAGCTTCCTCGATGGTTAGGCAATCATAGCTAATGTGTTTAAGTGTGCCTTTCTCTCTAAGTAGAGAGATAGTTAGATTATTGAGTTAAGCCTCTGTTTATATACCTTTCTTGATGGGAAAAGATAGGTAAGCAAGGCTAATTATCTTGTCAAAGTGGCAAGGCGAGTGCATAGATCAAAGATCCATATGGTTCCTTATCAGTGTTCCTTATCTAACTCTGTGAGAGATGGTTCCCTAGGGACAACCTTGAACAACCGGCCAGTAGGCAGGCAAGTTAAGACTTGCAGAAAATGGTGGAACATTCTCCTAAAATGGCATCACTTAGGCTAAGTGTACTAATTCAGAATGAAATGAAATTAACTACATAGCATTGCAACATGATAACATACATGAAACTATGATTACTAAAAAATAATAATGTCATCTTTGTCATGGGATCACGACAGACTCAACCTTTGATATAAAGTGAGATGCAAACCTTATACATGTTGCCTCATCTGGTTGAGACAAACTTGCCTAGCCAGCTAAAGAGAGGCTGTGAGCTATATGAGAGAGCCCTGCTTGTTGGTTGGCTGCCTCCTGGATTCATCAAGCATTATAGATCTTTCTTTTTCTCTAAATCAGCCTTACATATTTGTTGGACACCTCTCTGTTCAATATCTACTGAATAGAAAGGCCTACTATTGTAGAAATGCAGGGTTTGTGTTACTTGCAGAAGCAGAGCTGTTGTGCTATGGGATGGCTTCTTGGAGATCACCAATTGTACAGTAGGAATATTTGTGTAAACAGCACAGTCCTGTGTTAGTGTGCTTGTTGGACTTTTCAGAAAGTGGAAGCCATTTAGGATACTGGCTTTTGGGGCATGATTAAGGTGAGGCAAGAGAAAATGCTGAAGTCTTCATCAGCACTTGGCAGTTATTATGGAACTATCATTGCCTGCCAGTTGAGATATAAAAAAAGAAGAAAATAAAACAGCTAAGGATGATGTGGATGGTTCTGATTTTTACTTCACAAAAGCAGTCTGATTCTTCTTTTAGCTTCCTTCCACCTCCTGTCCCTTCATCCCACATCTTCCCATTCAGGGAAGACACAGAGTCCTGGGCCAGAACATCTGAAGGTTCTGAGGAAAGGCCTTTTTCTGTGTTCACTATTCTGTACTCTCAGTGGTTAAAATCGGGGGGGGGGGGCAGTTGTATAATTGTTTTTCTCTCTCTTCAAACAGTGTCAGCTCCATGGGTAGAGCACTTTCCCTGATTCCTTCTGTGGATTAACATTTGACAAATTACCTCAAAAAGCTTTAATGTGTTTCCGCATACATGAAGTTTTACGCTGCCTTTGATAACACAGCCCTGAATATGTTAATGTCACAATCTATTGAGCAGCATGGACCTCACTAAATGTGAGTTTATCTCTGTCTTTTTCAAGACTGGGTTTTAAAAGTAGTGCATTTGCTTTATCTTTCACTTGAGTTTTAATGGTAGAGACACCGAATATTTAAAACCAACCATGGTAGAGTCCCTGGTGCTTCTTAGGTGCTACCAAGAAAATAACACTATCACCCATGAGTTGCTTAAAAGGCAACTTATTTATTCTTAAAAATATTAGGCAGAGTGAATCTCCAGCCTTGAGCTGAATTTAAATTTCATGTGTTTGAAGGCATCCCCTTGGTTCCTAGGGTGATGAAAGTGAAGCCTGGTCTGTGTTCTATATAAATTGTGCAACCAGGCTTTGCTACCTACTTCCACAAATAAAAGAAACAGACACAATGGTTGGATTTAACTAGGGCCACAAATTTATTAACTATTTAATTTAACTATTAACTCTAATTAGGAACAGTCCCTGTCTGCAAAGGGGAGGGATGTGTCTATGTATTGTGTGGACTTGTGTGGAGATATAGCCAGAGGATTTCTCCTTACTCCTGCTCCTGTTCCCCAATGGGCGAGTCCCAAAGCCCCAGGGGGTGTGTGTCTGTTTTATGTCAGCCCACTCCCGGCTGGCCACTCAGGCCAAACTTGACTGAACACCCCCCCAAAAAACCAAAAATAACCTTGGGACTTTAGGTGGGTGACACCATCAGTGGGCCACCAGTGCACCCTCCCATCCCAGAACTGAATCTTGGGGTCCTGATATCCCGGTTGTTTGCATCTCTACGACTTGCTGTTAACATATCCTGGGGGCTCACCTGAACTACTCCAGCCATGCACTACCTGCCAGTTGCAACCTATTAAGATGGCCCTCCACCTTGACCCATCTAGCCCCTTCCAAGACAGTGTGGCACAGGTGAAAAATCATCCATCCTTCAGTTAATCTAACATAGGTGCAAAGAATCCTATCAGGTCCTGAAGCGACCAACTAGTCTCACACTGCAAGAGTAAGGGGGGAACTATCTGAAATCACCTTCACACACACCCCTCACCTTTTTTGGCAGCAAGCATTTGTGTGTGTGTGTGTGTGTGTGGGGGGGGAATGCCCTTCTGGAAGTCTGAACTTTTGTGTCTATTATTTGAATTTTTTGAAGCAGTAGCTCTGTTAGTCTGTGCAAGCATATCAGAGAGTAAATTGAAAAGAAAAGAAAAGTTGTGGCTCTTTAATGACTAACTACTGAATTTTAATATTAGCTTTTTCCTCAAGTCTGATGAAATGTGAGCATTGTTTCTAATAGGTGAAATTTATTGTCTGATGAGGGAGACACTGTTGTATCCATGTAGAATCCCTATATAGGTCACAGCCTATTTTCCCATGATCTCACTCCTGATTGAAGCCTATGTTTGAGTAGAGTCTTCCTCTTTAGATTGTCACTTTCATGTGATGAAGGTGGCAGCAGAGAAGGTGGGACTGCAGTGGCTCAAGTGACTAAGATGCTGACTGGGAGGCGGAAGGTCACCATTTTGATTCCCGAGTACTGCAGGATGGAATGAGCTCCTGTCTTTGTCCCAGCTCCTGCCAACCTAGCAGTTCGAAAGCAAGAAATTGCAAGTAGATAAATAGGGACCACTTTGGTGGGAAGGTAACAGCATTCCGTGTGCTCCAATGTCTAGTCATGCCTGCCACATGACCATGGAAACAACACTGGCTCTTTGGCTTTGAAACAGACATGAGCACTGAACCCTAGAGTTGGCTATGACTGGCTTTCAAGCAAGGGAGACCTTTACCTTTACTTTGCCTCTGATCACTTGTGGAGAAAATGCATTTTAAGAAATTCTGATTGCTCTAGCTTATGGGATACACTTTCATGAGACTGCTCTGGAATACTGAGGTATGCAGCCATAAAAAGGAATAAAAACTGATAAGAAAATTTGTAACTATTTTCTCAAATGGAATACAACTATAATCCATTAAAATTTTGATGAAGCATTTAAATGTTACTTGGAGTTAATGTAGTGAATATATATCAATGAAAGATAATTGTAAAGTCAGTTCTTTACAATACTATTTTTATAGTTTTTACTGAGGGAGTGATAATATTCAGAGTAATCACTGATTTAGGCATTGCTCTCAAAGCGATATAAGTTCTCTTCAGCTTGGAAAGTGAATAGCCTCTCCATGTGCCGAAGGAGAAGGAATATATTAATCTATCTCCTCCCTGAGCATTCTTGTGGATCTACATCATGAAGAGAGAACTCTTCAGCCATGGAAACTCTCTGCACAATTGGATTGCCCCTATATTC
The DNA here is from genome assembly GCA_035047345.1 of Bradypodion ventrale. NCBI lineage: Eukaryota > Metazoa > Chordata > Lepidosauria > Squamata > Chamaeleonidae > Bradypodion > Bradypodion ventrale. The sequence continues at coordinate 143,614,591 of JAWDJE010000004.1, read as the reverse complement.
TATCACTGACTGTCACTCCCTACCAGAGCAGAGCAATGAGGATCATGATAGAATAGCTAGCATTAAAATTCACCTTCCTCCTTTCTGTATATAGAACTTACTCAACTTCTAAGGACTAAAGTGGGGGGGGGAGGGTATGGAGTCCTTGGTCTATACTATAACAGACCACAGATTTAACTTCATTGCATACTTGTTCCTACAGAATATGTCCCTCCAGGTAGAACACTATCAAAAGAAATTGTTCTAGCTGATCAAGGTCATATCCTATACATAGGCTTTTTAATATTTCAAACAATGGTCAATGTTCCACCTGAACTGCAGACTGGAGTACTACAATGAAGACACCTGCTTACTCAAACAAAGTATGAGCCATGTTAAAGCCCATATCCAGCAAGGTCTTACTACTGCTACAGGAAGTGTACGGAGACTCTTTATCCATGTTCTCCTTCTTCCTGATAAGGTTTCTCTTTTCTTCTTCTTTTTTATGTCCCAGTCAAACCCTGGACTGCCAAAATGTAGCTACTTGCTTCTCTTTGTCATTGCCCAAACTTAAGTCCACATTGGTGGATGTTTCCAGTAGTAATTGGCAGACCAGTAAATGAGCCAGATTATGTATGTCACACTGTGTGTTGTTGTCTGCCAGAAGCTCCCCAAAGGAACTGAAAAATTAATCCTGATAAGGTACAAAATCCTCTTTTCTCCTGCAGTCTTTTAGACCCTCTGCTAATCTATTTTAGTGAGTGGATATTGTACTGCAAGTGGAAATGGAGTTTGGTAAAAAAAAATTATCACTGTCTTTTTTTGACAGGTTATCTATCCTTTATGAAAAAGAGGAGTTTTTCTCTTGGAGGGGCAAGTCTAGGGTCACTACCATTGTTTGAAAATTCCATTCATCTGCTAAAGAAAGTTTTAGCTGTCTGTGTTTGGAATCACTTCAACAGCTTTACAGACTGAAGGCAGCTTGCATGGAAACTAGTTTTCCATGAACAGTTTTCTAAGGGAAATCCAATTTTTGTTTCAGCAAAGCTGTCAGGAAACCTCTGCTCCAAGGAAACATGTAGATCAACAGCTGCAGCTTTGCTATCTTGAAATTACAATATGACAAGATTTTAATCTCATAAGATTTAATTCTAAGTTTCATTTTAGCAGATAGTCATAACTTAAATCTTAAAAGGCAAAAGTATGAGACGTATTGTTTTCAAATAATTAAAATAAGGAGTGGAACAAAAATATTGATGTTTTGACTTTCTTTTTCAGATCACTCTTACCTGTAACTGCCCAGTCATTGGTTGTTATGACAGAAGCAGAGGAATTTTGAGCATTTGGGTGTTTTGGACATGAGCTTCCAGAAGCCACAGCTGGAATGCTATGGAATTATGGTGGTGGAGATCTATAACAGTCAGTGGCCAAATATCTTCAGGGCTCACTCCTGCATTATGAAGAGGTGAGTTTCTGTGATGGCCTTTTTGCACACATTTCCCACAGATCTAAATGTTTTAACCCAATGGAAACAGACAATTTAATTTGAAAGACAGTATTTTCACTGAATCAAAACTTGTTCCTAGGTAAGGGTGTAAATCAAAAGCCATGGGTGTTAGCCATGTGTAGAGAATGAGAAAAGATTCAGTTCTTCAAAACAAAAACAAAAACTTCTGCTTTATGAATGTGTATTCATGATTCAAACTAGCAGGAAATGGCCAATATTTTTGTGCAATATTGTATACACATTGCTAGCAGGAAAGGATGCCAAAGTTTACATAGCATGGCTGCGCAGCGGGCCGCCAATAGGGTTGAGCTGCCGGAGGCCATCAGGCCAGCGCAGGCTGGCGCCTCGCGGCTCCCCATCTGGCCTGGACGCACGGGAACATGGAGCTAGATGGCCATTGCGAACTCCGACGCCCACCACGGGCTGGAACCCCCAGTGGGGGCGGCTTGTGGCGGTGCACCGAGTGAGTATCCTGGTCAAGTCAGCACACCTGTGACACTAGCTCACGACACTGGGGGGGTATAGTGGCCATGGTCGCAGCAAGTTAATTACACCCTGGTTCTTACTGGGGTGACCGCCCCTATGCTTTTACTTAATTTCTCTGTGGCTTGAAGGGCCGATTATGTGTTTACTCACTCCACTCCATGCCACCAGTGGTTCTTCCAACGGCCGGTTACTCCATACCCCTGGGTGACCATTTGTCCCAGGCTATTAGTTAGACTATGTGGCTTGGGGAATATATTCACATTTCCCCCCTCCTGCTACATTAACACACTGATGAGGTCATTGAGGGGCGGGATGACAGGGACAGGGAGTTGCCCCGTTGCCGCAAGCTGCCTCCCTATGGGGCTAATTGGTTACCGGCCTATTGGGCATCCATGGCAGGATATGAGGGCCCATCATGATTTGGCCATCCCTATGGTCCAGTGCTTGGACAATACTTACCGGGCCGTGGTTGTTTTCCCTGGCCTGTCATGGTTAGCCTATGTCAAGACCTTAGGATGAGGGCAGCCCTTCACCCTGAGATGCCAGCGATGAGCCCTGCTAGCACTTGTAGTTAATATATATATGACTCTTACGTGGCAGCGCTTATGCTCCGTGCGGAGAGTCTACTTTCGGGCAACCTCATTTGTGCCTTGATCTGGAGCTCTCAGATTAAGTTAGCTGCTACCATTTGCAACAGGGGACATGTCTTGCAAGGCACTGGAAATAGACTATGTGTTGCTCGATCAGGAGTGGGCTCTGGGGAGAATTCGCTCCTCAAGGGCCGGTCAGCCGGAAGAGGGTACTAGCCTGGTGCTGCCATGTGTCTGGTTGCTTCCCCACAGGTGATTGTGGCAGTGCATGGTTCACACCCTGGCCTGTCGTCTGCTACAAAGCCGAGTCTGCCCTTATTGAACTAGAATTGGTGCCCATTCCTTCCGGTTAGGCGCCGTATCAACTGCGGCTGCATTTGGGTGCCCAGAGCCTGACATATGTTGCATGGGCAGGTGGGGATTTGCCCAATTTTTCTCTGTCTGTTCGTCACTTCACTGAATGGGTGCCTTGTTCTGCTCTCTATTCTCCCTCCCTATTTTACAGACCCTGTGTGTTTCCACACACTGGTAGTAGTGTGGCTTGTGAGCCACAATTCTGTGCACTGGGGCGGCACAGTATGCTGCTTCGTTGGAATGGGGACCCCATCTCGGGCTACGCGTAACCGCGCATATGCAGTGGTATGGTCTGCACGGCATATAGGTGGCGGGAACTGTTGACATTCCTGATGTCCATTGGGGATGCTGGGCCACCACATATTTTAATTCTGCACCTCGGAGGCGGTGATCTTGCACGGATTGCTGGCCCGGACTTAATGACTTCCGAGTGCAGTGACCTGGTGTCTCTTTGCCATTTATGGCCGTTTACACGATTGCTATGGTCATACATCATGCCGAGGCAATATCATAGGAGAGACTTTGACCCAGCGGTCATACCGTGCCCGACGGTCAGTGAACAGGGCTGTTGCCTGGTTCCTTATCTAGAATGGCTTGGGGACAGCCATTTGTCGTCTGGGGGTAGGGTTACAGGAATGTGGCCTGTATTCTTGAGATGGGGTTCACCTGTCAACAAGTGGATGCACCTCTCTTTTGAATAATGTGCAAGGGGGCCAGGTGACTGAATTGTAAGTCAAGGGGAGTGGCCCCTGCTGCAATGTGGCAATGTTGCCAAGTGGAAGGTGCCTCTTCGAGAGTGGCAGGTGATGCATGGCCGCATCAACTTTGCCTGCAGAGTGGTAACACCAGGCAGTGCCTTTGCCTGGTGTCTGGGACACACTATGGCGGGTCTTGATAAACGACACCGCAGGGAACAGCTGATTAGGGGTTTATGAGTGGACCTGTTTGTTTGGCTCACATTCCCGCAGTACTTTCATGCTGTCTCCTTTTGGAGGTATGAGCTTCTGGTCAGCCCCGTTCCAAGTACGGTCGGATGCCTCCGGCTCCCTGGGGTGGGGGGATTTATTTAAGGTCAGTGTGCCTATGGTCATTGGCCCCAGGGATGGCAGGGCACAGATCGCTTATGCGATCTTACGTTTCTGAAAATTTTTCTCAATTCTGGGTACCCTTTATGCTCTGGGGGGGGGGGGGGACAGGTGGCCTAATTCTGTGCTTCACTTTTGGTGTGGCAATGCTGCTGTGGTGTACATTGTCAATGCCCAAACGTCTAAATCCCCTGGAGTCATGGCCTCAGCTTGCCTATTGTTCTTGGGTCCGTGCGCTTTAAGGCACTCCTTAGGGCTAAACATGTGCCAGGCATTATTTCATTTCATGTTTAATTTATATACCAATATTGCTGATGCTTTATCCCGCCTGCAGATCTCCCGGTTCCGTGAATGGGCTCCATACGCTTGGGAACTGCGCTCTCCACTCCTGGCTGGGATATGGACATTTGGCGAGGAGACGTGAACCAGACGAGTTGCTTGTCTTGGCACCTCGTACACATACGGCCTGTCAGCATCCACTCCTTCGCTTTAGAGCCTTTTGTGGGCAAAGGCAGTTGCCTGAAATGTGCCCGATACCAGTCGCCTAGGATTTACAATGTATGGTGCGCCTCATGATCTGGGGTTGGCATCATGCACCATAGCCACTAGGCTTTACGCCTTGACATTCATGGCCAAGGCACGGGGCTTTACTGACTGTGCAAGTGTTTTCCGTGTACGCCATGTATTGGACGGGTGGACACATGTACGTGGCAGCCGCCCGGACACACGTTGCCCTGTTTTCACAGGTATTCTGACCTTGACCCACCTTGCATGAGGTTGGCATAGACTATGTTACAATAGGTGGGAGGAGGATCTTTTAATGCAGCTACCACCGTAGCTTTCTCTGGAGCTCTGCGAGTCAGCGAGCTGGTCCCATTATCAAAGGGGGACAATTTTTGTAGGGCACTGGAACTCGAAGATGTCTCTATCAACCAGGAGTGGGCTCAGTTGAGGATTTGTTCCTCAAAGGCCGATCAGCATGCAGTAGGCAGTGGTGTAGACTGCTATGATGTACATTTGCTGACATCTGTCTGGTTGGTGCCCTACATGCAGTTTTGGCAGTGCCTGCTGCGCACCCTGGCCTGTTTTTCTGCCACCAGGATGGGTCTCCCCTTACCAAATTTAAGTTCTGTAGGGTGACCGGTACCGCACTTCACAGTGTGGGGCCCGTTATGGCACCCATTCATTCAGGATAGGCGTCGCATTGACCGTGGCTGCGTTTGGGTACTCGGAGGCGGATATGTGTGGCATGTGGGGGTTTGTGCATATTTTCCTTATATACGTCCCCTCACTGTATGAGTACCTAGTTATGTCCTTAATTCCATTTCCTCTTTTACAGACCCTGTGTGTCTCCGCACACCGGTGGCAGTGGGGCTGGCTATGTACACTGGGCGGCAGAATATGCTGCGGCGACAGAGTGTGGACCCCAGCTCAGGCTGTGTGCATCCGCATGTATGCGGTGGTATGGTATGCGCAGCATGAGAGGGCGGGAACTTTTGCCATTCCTGATGTCCATCAGGGATGCTGGACCGCCTGATGTTCTTATTCTGCACCTCGGCGGCGATGATCTTACACGGATCACTGACCTTTCCTTAAAATGTCGAGGTGCAGTGACCTGGCATTTTTACATCATTTATGGCCGTACACACGGTTGCCATGGTCTAACATTGTGCCGAGACACCGTTTTAGAGGAGACATGGATCTCCGTGGTTTGGACCGTCCCCGGCGGTCAGTGGACAGGGCTGTTGCCCGGTTCCTTGCTGAGAATGGCTTGGGGACAGCCAGTAGACATCCGAGGATAGGCTTGCAAAAATTTTGACCTATAGGCAGGAAATGGGGTCCACCTGTCGGCCAGAGGTATGAACCTCTTTCTGGAGGATGTGCAAGCAGGCCTGGTCACCGAGCTGACGGTCTGGGGGGGGCGGTGAGTCATCATGGATACCCATGTGGCGGGTAGCACTGGGTAAGGTAAAGGTTTATGACCCATAGGTATCCGGCAGGTTTGCAATTGACTGGCCAACACGTAGATAGGTACAGGGGAAACAGGTTTGGCCGGTCAAGGGCGAACTATGAAAGGGGTGATGTTAGGAGCTTCACAGTCTGCATCACCTTGATATTTAACGGATACACGTCATAGGGTGGGGTCAGTAGATAGTATATTGACTCCGGTCAACAATTTGTTTGTGTCAACAAACAAATTGATACAAATTGATACATGTAGCCAATTTCCATTGGCATTTAGGGTGGAACCTTACCAGTGCTCCTGCGGCCTGCTTGCCTTAAATAATTACAATTGGATGATACACCAATTGAAAGTGATAATTCGGACTAGGGCATTATTCAATAAAAGTGGCCCAATGCCTTTAATCCAATACCGGTGTCTGAGTCTTTATTTGGGTGGGTGCGCCTGCAATGCAAGCGCGGCGCCAAAATGGCCACTGCGCTCTTTGCGGGGCCCCCACCCACCTGGACTTAGACATCCGGGTTAGTTAGGGGGCATGGCCACCCCTCCATAAAAGGGGTGGCCACGAGGCAGCCTGGCTGCCATTTTGCGAAGCGACGGAGCAGATAAGTTTTTCCCCTCCACCCCCTCCCTAGTGGACAGTGATTTCCTGGTCGCTTCGGGGCTGGGTGGGAATTTTTTGCTTGAACCTACATTGGCCCTTTGGTTCTTGCTTTTTCGCCCATCCCACACTGTCGCTAGCATTTGAGATACGGGGTAAGTTGACTTTGGTCACTTTCGCGGGTAGCATTGGGTAAGGTAAAGGTTTATGACACATAGGTATCTGGCAGGTTCGCAATTGACTGGCCCACACGTAGATAGGTACAGGGGAAACAGGTTTGGCCGGTCAAGGGTGAACCATGAAAAGGGTGATGCTAGGAGCTTCACAGCCTGCATCACCTTGATATTTGAACGGATACACGTCATAGGGTGGGGTCAATAGATAGTATATTGATTCCGGTCAACAATTTGTTTGTGTCAACAAACAAATTGATACAAATTGATACATGTAGCCAATTTCCATTGGCATTTAGGGTGGAACCTTACCAGTGCTACTGCGGCCTGCTTGCCTTAAAGAATTACAATTGGATGATACACCAATTGAAAGTGATAATTTGGACTAGGGCATTATTCAATAAAAGTGGCCCGATGCCTTTAATCCAATACCGGTGTCTGAGTCTTTATTTGGGTGGGTGTGCCTGCAAAGAGACACCAAGCAGTGGAGGATCACAGAACCTGACTCCTTTTTTTCATCACTTAACCAATTCTCATCCAAACACACAGAATCTTGAGATAATGTTTATTGAAAGCTTTTGGGTGGGATAAGCACAACTACAGTGTACTTTTGTGAAACAGATATATTTGAAACATGCCTTATAAAATTGGATACTATTCACAGAAGATAAATGGTATATGTCCCCCTTTCTAGAGGACTATAACTCTATTTCTCTCCTTTAAGCAAGCCTGTTTTTTGTCTCTTTAAAGAAAATATCTTTTGATTCAGTTTCTGTGACCTTACATTGCCCTAAGCTCTGCAAACATCAACTTTCCCCTTTCACAAAACTGCATGATGTATCTACTTTGCAAAGTTCTTATTGCTAAGCTCGTTCTGTGCATGCTCAGTATGGAAATAAATCACCATTTCTCATGTTGGGCATGAGGGCAGAGCTGAGGGAAACTGCTCTGGTTGTGCTGCATGATGACCTTCACTGGGAAGCTGACAGGGCGACTTTGTCTCTCCTGGTGCTCCTGGATTTCTAGGTAGCTTTTGATACCATTGACTGTGGTATCTTACTGGGATGAGTGTCAGGCAAAGGGGTTTGAGGCATTGTTTTACAGTGGTTTCTCTCTTTCCTTGTTGGTTGCACCCAGAGAGTCCAGCTTGGGGAGTTTATGTCAGCTCCATGGACCCTCTGATGAAGTGTTCTTCAGGGGCCAATTATTTCCCCATCATTATTCAATATTTACCTTAAGCCACTGGGAGGGGTCATCCAGAGATTTGGATTGTGGTGTCACCAATATGTGGATGACACCTAACTCTAGCTCTCCTTTTCATCTTCTGCAGTGGATGCAGTCCAGTGCCTTGACGATTGTCTGGCAGGGGTGATGGAATGGACCAAAGCTAACAAGCTGAGATGGAACCCTGACAAGACAGAGGCTCTGGTGTTGGAGGGTCTGTCAGTCTGACTAGGTGATCTGGCCCCTAGGATGGATGGGACTGCTCTCTCCTCTAGGGACCAGGTACACAATTTAGGGGTCATATTAGATCCTCATTTGACCCTCAAAGTGCAAATTGCAGTGGTGAGCAAAGCCACTTTTTTCCAACTGTATCAAATTGCCCAGTTGCGTCCCTACATGGACAGGCGGTCCCTCACAACATTAGTTATCTCACTGGTAGTCTCACATATTTATTACTGCAATGCTCTTTATGTGGGGCTTCTCTTGTTCCTGATACGGAGGCTTCAATGGGTGCAAAATGCAGCAGCCAGGCTGATTACTGGAGTGAGAAAATTTGATCATATCTCCCCAGCTTTGGCAGGGCTGAATTGGCTACCCGTTCCTTTCTGTATCAGGTTCAAGTTGTTAGTTCTAACTTTTAAGGCCCTAAACAGTTTGGGACCTTCCTACTTGGTAGAATATCTTCCCCTCAGGACATCAGCCTGCATCACTCATTCCTCCCAGATGGCGCAGTGCCAGGTACCGACCCTGAGATTGGCAAGAAAGGCCATGACTTGGAGAAGAGCCTTCTCGATGATGGCACCAACTTTGTGGAACTCTTGCAGCTGAGCTGTGCCAGGTTCCATTCCTGCCTATATTTTTAAAAATAGTTAAAATAATTTCTTTTTTAAAGTGGCTTTTGGGAGTATATTGCCAACGGCTGAGCATTAGGTGTTTTGTTTTATTTCTCTCCATCACCAATAGATTTTTTTGTTCCTAGCATATTTATATGTATTTTTAAAAACTGTGTGACTGTTTTTAATGTGTGAGTTTTCTGTTGTTAGCCACCCAGAGTAGGAAAATCTCCTAGATGGATGGGGTATAAATATAATAAGTAAAATAAAATAAATAAATGTTTAAAAGCTATTTCTTAAGGACCAACATTTTAGCCACTAAACTACACCTGGATTCTTTCTAAATAAAATAAACTTGGGTGGACCCTTCCATTCTCTTTCAAGAATGTTTTTCTCTCTCCAGATATATTGGTCTTTTCAATTTATATAAGCTATTTCAAAACTTTTTACCACTTCATATGTTTTAAACCTGTAAATCAAGACTGTATTATTCCAAATAGTCTCTTATCATTAAGACTTTAAAAATGGCTTCTGGAATTGTTTTAATATATTCTTAATGTATGATAGCTTTTTAATATCTTTTAATTTGTTCTCAATCTGTTTTTAAGGAATGATTTTATTTATTTCACTGAGCATCCTTTGGGGGCATTCTAACAGGCAAAAAAGTGATCTAAAAGTGATTTAAAGTACTCTACATTAAATAAATAGGTACATGAATAATATTTGCAACTCAAGCATGCTCATTTTTGGTCTTTATATTATAAAACCAACAAATCAATCAATCACTTCAATCTTTACTGCTTAGCCAATGGTTATTACAAGTCATATCAACATGCACACTAAAGTTATAACATATCCTAATGTATTGCATTATTATGTTCATTTTATATCTGGCATGTAATATAATGGCAAAATTTAAAATGTTAACACAGGAAGGGGATGGTGGTGAGAAACAAAATCAAGAGAGAAGATTTGTTTAAAACTAAAAGAACTATATCATGTATAGCAAGCAATGTGAACAAAATTTGTCCTAATATTAAGTGTACCAACAAAAGAAACTAAAAATGTTCATGCTTGACAACCTCACTTTGCCAAATATTGTCCACCCTCTGTTATTATTCTGAATCATGCTGGCAACCAAGCACCCCAAAATGATTAACATGACTCCAGAAATATTAGAACTGAATTGATTTCAGTTTGTCTTTTTCACATAAATTTGAAAGGCCATACAATTTGGCCAAATATAAACACATTTAGGTACCTTACTCTTTAATCTTATTAGCAGGGGTGCCTGGAATTGCCCAGGGCCAAACTTTCACCGAGACACATCACACACCCACACAACACACCCACAGAATACACGCCACACAGACACAATACACACACAAGACACACATGACACAAAATGAACAAACCAACACATGACCCACACTCACCTGAGCCACACACATCACACATGGCACAACACACTCGCACAATAGACACCCCAACACACAACAGATACCCCCGACACACAACAGACACACCCGGCACACAACACCAACCCACCATATCCAGACACATCACACATGACACAACACACCCACAGAAAACAGACTCACACAACACACACCCACACTACTCCCACAAACAATACATCACACACCCACTCAATAAATACCAACACCCACAACACACCCACACAATACACCCACACAACCCACAAACACACAACCCACACGTGTCACAAAACACACACACCCAATACACAATGCACACCCACTGCAGGCACGCGCAGTACACACGACACAACACACTTGCATAACACACACACACACACTGCTGGTTACCTGGTCTTTTCATTGCTGCATGGTCCGCAGGTCTCACGGCCATGGCCCCCCTAGAGGAGCCCCCTGTATGCCTGCCCAGGAGGGTGGAGAATGCCGGCTGCCCTAAGGGAGGCTCCATGTGGGGGGCATGTGGAGGCCTCCAGCAGCCCCCCATATGGCTACTGCCCACGTCGCCCGTGGCAGCCTGCAGGAGTTCAGAGGAGGCAGGTTGCAATGGAGGTTCCCCACAACACGGACCTTGGCCCACACCCACCTTACCACAAGGAGGGTCTCCATCCTCCGCCACCCAGGCTCCCACTCAGACATGCCGGGCCCAGCCCAGGGACTGCTCTGCCACTCCTGTCAGCCAGGGGTATGCCCTGCCCTCTCTGGAAGGCATGCAGGCGTGCAGGCGTGCAGTTCAGCCCAGGCGTCCCGGAGAAGGGCCACCCGCCCTGCCTTCCTTGGAGTGCAGTGGTCCATCGGAGGCTGGAGGGCACTGCTGCCTCCCACTGGCTTGGCAGCTGGGTCCTCTGGGCGAAATGGCAGCCCACCAAACCTCAAAATGGGCTGGTGCTTCCCCTTGTTGGCACACCTGCTCATCCAAGGTTTGCGTTCCCAGTTTCCTACATTCTGCTGTATCTGGTGCTGTGGCCTCCACCTCCTCCTGCCCATGGCACTATCCAGGCGATAGGGAGGGTTGTGGCGAATCCTTTGTGCTCCCCACCCCCCCAACCCAGCAGCCAAGGCCTGGCCAGCCTTGTGAAGCCTCCTGCTCCTGGGAGTTTGTATTTCTGTGAGAGGAAATGCGGCCCCGGTGCATCCCGGCTGATGTAAGTCTTTGGGTGGGTGGCCCCCATTGGGAAGAATGGGGAGTTGGACTACAGCTCCCAGTGGTCTCTCCTTAAACTCTGTTGTGGAACCGCCTCCTCAGAGGGGTGCACTGTCCCCAAGCACAAAGGCCACTGGGAGCTGTAGTTCCACTCTCCATTCATTTCAGTGGAGGCCAGCCACCCAAGGAACTACGATCCCCAGGATGCACCAGAGCCGCTCTTCCATTGCTGTTTGTTTTTTGCTGGCTGGTGTGGGAAGGGGGCTTTGTGGCCCATTTTTGGGGTGACAAACCCCAAAATGGGCTGCCACTCCCCCATGCCGTCCACCCCAGGTGCCCAAGGTAGGCGGATGCGAGGTTCTGAGGCGGTGGGTGCCAAGGTGACATGATACATGAGTAACAAGTGCCAGGACACCTTGTTTTTAGATATAGTATATAAAAAAATGTTTCCCTTGCTCGAAAGCCAGTCGTATCCGACTCTAGGGTTCAGTGCTCATCTCTGGTTCAAAGCTTCTGCAGACATTTCTGTGGTCATGTGGCAGGCATGACTAGACACCGGAGCACACAGAACATTGTTACCTTCCAACCAAAGTGGTTCCTATTTATCTACTTGCAATTTCTTGCTTTCGAACTGCTACGTTGGCAGGAGCTTTGGACAAAGACAGGAGCTCATTCCATCCTGCAGTACTCGGGAATCGAACTGCTGACCTTCTGCCTCCCAGTCAGTGTCTTAGCCACTTGAGCAACTGCAGATATATAGATTAGCTAACCCTCACTTTAGTACATCTATATTCATATCTCTAGCCCAATCACTTTATAGAGATAAGGACTGTCCTTAAACTATCTTGAAAGATTGTATCAACAGATATTTGTACTGGTAGCTTGGAGTTTTGAGAATTCTCACTTGAAGTAACAGAATTTTTGTCATAGAGAGAAAGAGTGAGAACATATTTCTGATTTCCTCCTGTTGTTTTTTTTATTGACACCAGTTTCTGTAAGCGTAAAGATGAACACTCCATCTCTCACATTTCATTAATGTATCCACTCTGACTTCTCAACAGTACTTAAAACAAAATGTGGCATACATGTCTGGAAACATGGTAATGATGGTTAAGAAGCCAAATGAGTTTTGCACCTGAACTTTTCAAAGAGCAGGCTTCCTGCTTGACTAGTTGTTTACGAAGGTGTGACAAGTGCCATCTAGTGATGACAGGGATTTAAATAAGGGACTTCTACATTTAAAAGTACATATTTCCTAGTGAAGTGTTCCAAATCAAGCTACATTTTTTAATGTGGTGGTCTCCTGTCCAGACTGATGCTTATATAAAACTAGCTGATTGCCCGGACTTGCTAGGGGTTTTATATTGTTATTTTTAATTTTTGGAAGGTATTCCTTTGTTGTGATTTGTTTATGTGGTTATTGTGTATTTATTTGTGTGTGCATTTTGGATGAGAGTGTCCTGTGCTTTTGTGGCTTGTTGTTTGATATGTGTTTTTTTGTCAGGTGATATTGTTTGAGTGGAGTTTTGTTTTATAATAAAGAGAGGATGCTGCAAATGTTTTTTTTTAATTTTGAAAATTGCATAACAAACTAACTTTTTAACATGTTTAGTATATAACGTTGCATTCATAAATTGTTTTGTAATGTGTGGATTTTTTGTTTGATAATAATTGAGTGAAAAAGGTATGTTTGAAACTATATAATTACTAACTTTGCAAACATAAATTTTTAAATTGTTGTTGTAAACTTTTACAAACTTGTATTTTCAATGTTGATTTTTGGTCTTTTGATGTTATGTTTTTTGTTCATTTTTCCTGAAAGACATACATTAATATGTTAAGTAAGCTGAAATTTAAATTAAGTTTAGGGGTTTTTTTTGGACTTTTGAAAATTTGGATTATTATTTTATTTACCTTATTTGGGCCAGTACATGGATGTCCCATGTCCACGTCATTGCATGTTCTGAAATTGTTGTAATAGTTGTATTGCAACCAGTGGGTTGGGTAGGAGATGTGGCCACAGCATTGCTTAGATTTGGCGTTGAATGATGAATTGCATTGTTGCTCTGTGTAGGATTGCAGTTTGTAGAGGTAGCATGTTTGTGTTTGTATTCTGGTGATTTTGTTGGGTTGTGGATCTTTGCCTGGTTCATTCACATCCGTGGTTTAGCTGTATGTATTGAATTGGTTTTGTCAGTTCCATTGTGCTTTGTATTGTATTGTTTATTGTTGTTCTTCCCATGGTTTGTCTTCTTCCATGGCCACGTTGTCTGTCTTGTATCTGGGTTGCTATGTTTTGTGCAGCCATGGTGTCTTCTCGGTGGGGCCTGTTTTGGATGTATGTTGAGTTTTGTAATCCACCTGGTTGTCTGGTTATTAGAAATCATGGATGTCTGTGTCCTCATCTGCTTTGGTTTCTTGGTAATTCCTGCATTTCATTTGTATTATTTTTGTTATTTGTTATTGTTTTTTTAAAAAATTTCGTTCAGGTTGAAGCAACTGCGACGTCTGCTGGCTCATAGTTTTTGTTGTGTGGTAGGATTTTCGGGTTTGAACGCCCCCTCGGTGTTGAATGTTCAATGAGGTTTTGATTTTGTTGTTGTTGCAAGGTTTGGTTTTATTATGTTTACTGCATTGTTTGCATTTATTTCCATCTCCTTATGTTATCCATCTCTTTTCCCTTTTATCTGATGTTGCATTTTAATTTTATATCTTTTCCCTTTTATCTGATGTTGCATTTTAATTTTATCTTTATGGATGTTTCTCCATCTTCTTATTTTTTTTTGTGTCCTCTTTATTTTGCTGTTGTGTGTATGTCTGTCTGGCCCGCCATGCTTCCCTGTATTTTATGTTCATTTAATTTTTAAGGTTTTTCATTTATTTCTCTCTGCCCTCACCTCTCTCCTGGTTGGTTTATTGCCCCAGTGCGTGGATGGGTTTTGGAGGTGGAAGGTTTTACTGCTCAGGTTTGTGATTTGTTTTTGTTTGCAACAGCGAGTCAAAGAGGGACGCTGAGAGCCTGCTATTCACATGGGGATGCACGTTCCCGGGCGGAAAGCAGGCTGCCTAGCATCTTCTCTCTTTGCCTTGCTGTTTTGTATTTGGTTTTGAAACAGCGAGGTGGAGAAGAAAGTTGACAGGTTGTTATCCGTGTGGGGTGGCGCGTCTCTGGGCTTTTAGCTGGCTGCTGGGCGGGCTTCATTGGTGTGAGAGATGCTGCAGCCGCCTTTGTGGCAGGGGGCACATGTGTGGTTGTTTGTCATATTGGCCAACAGCTTTTAGTTGCATGCATGGCATTCTTTTTTGTTTTGGCGCGTGACCGCTGTGGTGTTTTTGTCATGCACCATCATGTGATTGGGTGTGGTGCACTGCACAGGATGCTGGGAGGTGTAGCTCTTTGCTTTTCTTGATTTTGTGGGGTGGAGAACCCACCAGCAGCCTTGGGAAACATGTGGCGATGGTGTCTGTTGGGCAAGGTGCATGGCACATCACAGGATAGATTCGATGGGTTTGGACATGCATTCCACACATGCACGGCCACACCCCTTCCTTATAGGTATAGATAGAACAAGTGAAGTGATATTTAACATTATTACAATCTGCTGGTGAAAATGGCTGTAGATTTTCAAAATACAAAAAACTTAATTGGACAGAATGGTGGAGGGCCGGTATCGAATGCTGCGGGCCCTCGCTTTGCCTGCCTTCCTTGGAAGGAGAGACAGGCAGGGAATGTCAGATGCCTGGGGGCAGAGCTCCACCCACCTCTTTAAAAGGCTGTGCATGCTCCCAATGCTTGCTTTTGAAATCGGCTCGGCCAGGGTGCATTTGGTCTCCCTAACCAATTGAAGCGCACATGGCCAGGCCTTGTTGCAGCCTTGCCGCCTCGCTGCGCTAGCCCTTCATGCCAAGCATCAGCTCAATCGGGGCTTTCTTTCTTCTTTAAAAAAAGAAGAGATATTTCTTTGGCACAATGATGGCACCGAAAAAAAGCAGGGGCCTACCCCAGTCTCCCAGGCCATCTGCTCCGCGCTCTTTGTGGAGGCCTGTGCAGGCAGGTGGTGGCTCCTCTAGTGAGGCCCTCCCCCTTAATCCCAGGGCACTCATGGTCCGGGTGTTGGCCCTAGAAATGGCCGCAGGGATTGATGCCCTCCCAACAACAAGGAGGTCAGCTCGCCAGTTGGCCAGGCAGGTAGCTGACCCCTTTGCCACTGACTTGCCTGCGCTGGTGGCCTCCCTACGAGAGAGGGTTGCCCAGATGGAGGCAGTTCAAGGTGGGGCCCTGCCTGAAGCACAGTTGGTGTGCCTGGTGGCAGCCGAGCCACTTTCTTTCTTGCCCAAGGCAAGGGCTCCATCACCACCACCTTACCAGGGAGAGTTGGGAGGCCCTATTTTGTTCCAGGGTCTCAACGCTTGGGTCCAGTCAGAACCCCCGGTGGGGGTGGCTGGCCCTAGTGCTACTGGTGAGTATGGTGGTCAAGTAAGTACACTTACTGCCCCCTGCCTCCAGCAAGCTCTGTTCAATGGCCATGGCCCCAACAGTCATGGGGGCCTCCTGTGTTGTCAGGGGCCCTGCCGGCCACTGCACTCACACCTCCATGGTGTGCTCCTTATCCCCCTGTGCCTCCTGGTGTCCCTCCTGTGTCGGCTACTTTGCACCCGGAGATGGCATGGGATGAGCCCCAACAGCTCCTGTGGGTTTTGTATATGAGACCTTCACACCCGGTTTCGGGTGGCAGGTACAATTGTGACCATTTGGTTCAGCGTCCCAGACTGCAACAGGTGTCTGTCCCAGCACAGGTTACCCACCCACTGGTGGGGCAGGGGGTTCCAGCCCACCTGCTGTGCTGGGATTTCTCATTCACGGGTCGCTGTAACCAAAAGCCTTGCAGGTACCGACATGAGTGTTCGATCTGTGCCAGACCTCATTCCACCAGGGCTTGTTTCAAATCAGGGGGTGCCCATGGGCAAGGCCGCAATCAGGCCGGGTCCAAATGCCCCCCTTGACTCTCTGTCCCTCCCAAAGGGCCATCCCCAATTAAGCTTGAGGTACTGTGGCATTGGTTGCACGTTTACCCACGACGCATTGATGCCGAGTACCTTGAAGTGTTTTTTTCAGTTGGTTTTCACATACTGTTTGAGGGAGTGCGGGCTCCGCAGGAGGCTCAGAACCTTAAGTCCCTGCAGGGTAGGGAGCACTTGGCGAGGGCTGCAATTTTCAAGGAGGTGGCCGGGGGCATGGTAGCTGGTCCTTTTGAGCACCCGCCTTACCCAAATTTGAAGATTTCGCCCCTGGTGCTCATCCCCAAAAAGACACCAGGTGAGTTTCACCTTATACATCATCTGTCTTACCCTCCAGGCAACTCGGTGAATAATGCTATACCGGACAAACTGTGTTTGGTCCACTATACGTCATTCGACAAGGCCTTGGTTATGGTTCGTTCCTGTGGTCCGGGTGCACTTCTCACTAAATGTGACATTAAGTTGCCGTTTTGACTGCTTCCAGTGCATCCAGATGACTTTGAGTTGCTGGGTTTTCGTTTTGAGGACCAGTACTTTGTGGACTGGTGGAGGGCCGGTAGCAAATGCTGTGGGCCCTCACCTTGCCAGCCTTCCCTGGAAGGAGAGACAGGCAGGGAATGCCAGGTGCCTGTGGGCGGAGCTCCGCCAACCTCTTAAAAAGGCTGCACATGCTCCCAGTGCTTGCCTTTGAAAATGGCTCTGCCAGGGCATGTTTGCACCCCCCCCCCCATCCCTTTGATCGCAGTGTGATATATTTTTTGCTTGGATCTGCATTGGCCTTTGATCCTTGTGTTTTTGCCCATCCCACACTGCTGTCACTGGTGTTATATGAGGGTTATTGTTGCTGCTTGCTTGGCGGTAGCACTGGCAAAGACATCATTATATCCCCAACTACACGGTAGGCGCATAGTTGGTACACCAAGAGAGGGATCAGCTGCAGAGAGCAGCGGAATGGTGTACCAAATGTGTACCACAGACAGGGGACTTGAAAACTGGGCGGTTTGCAGACCCCTTAAATTGTCCACCGGTGTTAGTGTCAGAAACAAGAGTGCCCAAGGATGCTTTCTGACCGGGGAATGTATTATGGGATAATAAGGACCAGTTTAAACTTAAGACCTGTGATTTCTTGAGTCAGAATGGTCAAAAGTCATTGCCGGTGCTATGTCGGCCCGTTGGCTGGGCAATGGAAAGGAGAGTGTGAATATATCATCTGGTCTGATTTGCATCATTTTTTACCATACAAATTGTGATCAAACTGCTCACACAATTTGCAACCCATCTTCAACCAATCAATGTCACTTTATCTTGAGGCCATGTACAAATTACTGCCATGTAGTCTCACTCATAAGTCTGAGGGAGTTGACTTGAACCACAAATATATAATATAGCAGTTAGTTTTAAGATGCCACAAAATTTTTGTCTTCTTTGTGTTTCTTGTCTGATCAACCAGGTATTTTAAATTTTCTGAAATGATTTGTTATCAGGTTTATTCAAATAGTTTTATTTCCCTCTATGTTCAGTTCTAGGGTAGGGAATAGAAAATGTGGAAAATAAAGAGAAATAATTTCAGATGGTAGGTACTATGCATCACTAGCAAGTTTGGGAATGGGGTAGACCTTTCATTTTTTTAGGAAAAGCTAATGCCAGCTTCCTTCCTTCTTTATACCCCCTCCCCACAGGAAGCTGGGCTTAAGGCCAACATGAATGAGGGTCACTGGATTTCTTCACAATTAGTACTGAATGAATTTAATATTAAAACATATTGAAATGTGAGACAAAATAAAATGGACAAATTTGTCCACCTACACAACAGTTATTATCTAAACTGCTCACAGTCTATGATTGAAGCCTTATGTATTCAACCATGTTAGTTGAATTTTGATGACTTATACTCTCTTCTTTTCCTCATGTTTAGCATCTATAGGCCAAGCAGCTACAACTTTGTCTTCTTCAGGCTGAGAGTGCCCCTGTTGAATTTGGCATGTGCAAATAGAGAATAGTTTATTTTAATTAGTTTTTGAAGAGTCACCAAAAACTCACAACCTCCTCCAGATTCAGCATGAAAAGTACATGAGATTTACAGAATTTGATTGAAGAAAAAGCATATCTAACAGCAGACTTTTGTCATGGCATGGAAGTTCAGTGAAATTATTAGAGATTGTCATTTAGATTTGTTCTACTACAAATCTTAAAATTCTCTATTCTGGGATTTTTATCTGATGGACCAGCACAAATTCTGATTACCAGGGGGAAAACCTCTACTAGAAGCCTTCGTGGTTTAGCATAAGCCTAGCTTCTTGCTCAAAAAGGAAAAGTTCCGGTACCACACAGAAGTTGCTCAGCTAGCACTGGGGCTCATTCCTTTTTGAACAGGAAGCTAGGTGAAAATAGGCCTATACTAAGCAATGAAGCCATTGAGTTAGACCTTTTTTCAGAAGAACAAATTTTAGGTGTGGATCTGTTAGGTGGAACTCTCAGAATGGAGAATTCTTGGGAATTGTAGTCCAAAAAATTCCTAGTGGTGCATCCCTAGTTTCCCTCTCTTTTCCAAAGTTTAGACCAGGGACTGGCATCCTATGGCCCATGCACCAGATCTGGTCTGTGGCACCAAATCATCTAGCCTGCACCTTTCTCTCCTGCTGCCTCTGCCGCCACTGCTGGAAGCGGTCGTGGATGTTTTAGTGTTTGGGAATCAAGACAATGGAAACGGCTGTAAGCTAGCCTAACACATCTTTATTGCACGGAGTACAGCACGAACATGAGGTAATGGCGGACAAACAGCTCTTTTTATACGGTGGCTATCTACTTGAATCTGGCTCTTCGACAGGCATTGGCTGCTGTCCAAGTGACGTCATCCTTGGTCACGCCTTTCTTGTCCAGGTGAGGTGAGCGCGGGAATCTTTCCCGCGCAGCTGAAGGCATTTGAGTAATGTGAACCATGTGAGCTGGGCGCTCACTATTGCCCCCGGTGGCCACTAGCTCGCGTCCTCATACAGAAGGTTACAGTGTTACCTGTACCCATTCGTGTGGTTACAATTACATTCAACCCACTACATTCAATACACAACATCCCTCCCCCCTAAGATGGGACAAAGTCCCTTAGCCAAACTGGTTTCCTGCATGTGCGTTTTGGCCGTGCGGCCGTTATGCTTGACTCAGCCATCCCCCCTCATCTGTGTCCTCCTGGTTCTTGTCCTGCAATTGGAGAGGATGACTCGTTAGTGACTCGCCGCGGACTTGCCGCTTTGGGATGGGCAGGCGAAGGGGGAGGAAGGGTTTCCGATGCGGATGTGGACAAACCGGGGGCACTAGGGGCTAAAGAAAAACCCCGCTCTTCGCTTGGACGGGTGGGGGAACACTCCGAAACCCCCCCCCCCCGGTTTGATAACTCAAAATCTAATTCAGGGGCAACAGTGACAAACTCATTCCCCTCCTTCGAGGGACTGGGTAGAACTACAGGGGCAAACTCGTTCCTCTCTTTCAAGGGACTGGATAAAGCTGGTGTATGAAAAGGATATGAGTTTAAACCTAAGCTCCCCCCCCCTGTTTGGGACTGTTGCCCTTCGTTTTCTCCCCTTGGGATAAACGGGTGGAGGAGGACCCTAACGCTGAACTTTGCTGATGAGCCCCTCTGTCCGGCCCCCCAATCACTCGGTGCCTAAGTTGGTCAGCGTGCCTCCTCCAGAGGAGACCCGTGTTGGTCTCGACACAGAAGGAGACTGGTCCTGTTTGATTAATGACTACCCCCGGCACCCATGCTGGCCCTGTGGTGGCGTAGTTTCTGCAATGAACAGGCTCTCCTATCTGGAAGTTTTTGGTGGGGCTGTGCTCAATGTTTCTTCCTCTATCCTCGACCCGGGTGGGATCCAATCTAGTTAATAATGAGTGTAACTTCCTTTTCATGAGGAGTTCCGTGGGAGAGAATCCCGACGCCAATGGCATCACTCGATATGCCAACAGAAACTGGCAGAGCTGCCGGTCCAGATCCCCGGGACCCATGCGCCGCAGCCCTTCCTTCATTGTGCGCACCAGATGTTCCGCCTGGCCATTTGTTGCAGGATGAAAAGGGGCTGAGGTAATGTGCCGAATGGCGTTGGACTCTAAGAACGCCTGGAACTCGGCTGACGTGAAACAACTCGCATTGTCACTAATTATGACGTCAGGTATCCCGAACGTGCATATCAGTTTGCGCAGTTGTTTTATGGTCCCAGCTGATGAGGTGTTGCGCATTGGAATTACCTCTAACCACTTGGAGTATGCGTCCACCACAAGCAGAAAAAATGAACCCCTGAATGGCCCTGCGAAGTCTATGTGGAGGCGGGACCACGGTCCCCTAGCTGTGTCCCATTCTCTGTGTGGGAGGCGGGACTCCTCAGGCTGAGAGCTCTGGCAACTTTCGCAGGTGTTCACCATGTGTTCAATGTCTGCATCTAGCTGAGGCCACCAGAAGTAGCTTCTGGCCAGCGCCTTAGAGCGCACAATCCCTGGGTGGCTGACATGTAAAAGCCGTAGCACCCTTGCTCTTAATGCTTGTGGGACCACCACCCTCTCCCCCCACAACAGACACCCCCTTTCTGCAGACAACTCCACCCTCTTCCTGAAAAATGCCGCAAACTCGTCTGCGGGGGGAGCTGTGGGCCACCCCTTCTGTACCCAGGATCTCACAAGGGCTAACGTTTTATCCTTGGCCGTTTCGGCAGCAATTTCCTTGGGCAAAATGGGGGGTGCATCTAGGGCTTCTATGAGGAGGACTTGGCTATCCTGTTCTACCTCACACTTTGGGTCCCCCAGGTGGGGCAGAGGAGACCTTGAGAGGGCGTCCGCGTGGCTTATCTCTTTCCCGGGGCGGTACTCTAACAAACCCCTGTATGCATTCAGAAAAATCGCCCACCTAAGCATCCTGGGGGAGAGGATCTGTGGAGTGGGCTTGTCTGAGGTGAAGATACCCAACAGCGGCTTGTGATCAGTTACAATGGTGAATGGGTGACCATACAAAAAATCATGGAACTTCTTTGTCCCTGCGACAATGGCAAGCGCCTCCCTATCTGTTTGGGCGTAATTTCGTTCTGCCTTGGACAATGATCTCGAGTAGAATGCAACTGGGGCTTCTCGCCCCCCCTCTAGCACGTGGCACAGGACCGCCCCCACCCCCACTGGTGAGGCGTCGCAGACCAAGACTACCGGCTTCTTTGGGTCGAAGTGGGTTAGAATAGCCTCCGAGGAGAGGAGCTGCTTGAGTTCCCTGAAAGCCCGCTCCTGTTTCTCCCCCCACCGCCAAACCGCATCCTTCTTCAGCAACCCATGCAGGGGCTCTGCAATCGTCGCTTTCCTGGGCAGGAAGGAATGGTAAAAATTCAGCAGCCCCAGGAAGGACTGCAGCTCCGGTTTCGCGGTGGGGCGAGGGGCGTTTTGAATGGCTGAGACTTTGGACTCAGCGGGTTTCACCCCCGCAGTGGTTATGCGGAACCCCAGAAACTCCACCTCCCTGGCCAGAAACACACATTTGTCCCTCCGCAGCCTCAACCCCGCGGATTCGAAGGCTGTAAGGACCCTATCTAGTCTCTGGGCCAGTTCTGATTCGCTCTCCCCTGATATCAATATGTCATCGAAAAATGGCAAGACCCCCGGTAATTTCTTTAACAAACGTTCCACAAGAGACTGAAATATCCCCGGTGCCGAGTTCACGCCAAACTGTAGGTGCGTCACCTTGAATGCCCCCTTGTGAGTTACAATGGTCTGCGCAGCAGCTGTGGCTGGGGTTACTGGAAGCTGCTGGTACGCCTGCGCCAGATCTAGTTTAGCAAAGACTTTCCCCCCATGTAAAGTAGCCAGCAGATGGCTAACTACCGGCACCGGATAGGCATTAGGGCGGATCGCCTTGTTAATTGTACACTTGTAGTCAGCGCAAATTCGCACCTCCCCATTTGCTTTCAATACTGTAACAATAGGAGTCTCCCACTCTGCAGAGTCCACCGGCACTAAGATCCCTTGCCCCACTAATTTGTCCAGTTCCGCCTCAATTTTGTCCTTTTGGGGCGAATGGGACCCGACGTGGCTTGAGTCTCATTGGGCGGACCTCCGGGTCCAGGTCGAAGGAAACTGGGGGCCCCTTGTACTTCCTGAGTCCCTTCTTGAATACCTCTGCGTGTGCATCGCACACTGCCTGAATCTCATTTCCCCCAATGGCATGGACGCCGCCTATGAAGATGTCCAAGGGTTTGAACCATTGCGTTCCCAGGAGATTACACCCCCCCTATCTTAGAACTACCAGGGGGAGTTTCCTTTGGAGTCCCTTGTACCGTGTCTCGAAGTCCCCAATCCCCAATACTGGAATTACATTTCCCTGCACATCTCTTAAGTTCGCCCCCATCTCCTTGAGTTTGGGTCGCTCCTTGGGGGGAATCCGCAAAAATTCCTTATAGGAAATGAGGGAGTATACAGACCCCGAGTCTATCTCCATCTTAACAGGGACCCCTTGCAACAGTACCTCAGCATAAAAACGTGGTTGCCCTAGAGGCACGCTGTGGACGGCCACGTCGTCTTCCGCGTGCACTCGCAGGCACACGTGGTTCCCCTCTGGGTCGTCGCCGCCATCGCCGACTCTGCCGACGCCATCCTGGCTGCTCGTGGAGCGCTTACTCTCTTCCCGGCGTTGCTTGCAGACCATGGCGATGTGGCCCTTCCGCCCACAGTTGTGGCACTCAGCTTTCCGGAATGGACACTTGCTCCTCTCGTGGGATGCTCCGCACCCATCGCAGGGCCGCCCCCCTTCCCTTTCTTCTCGCTCAGCCCTTTCCTGACCTTCCGGACCCCCTCATCTTCGCTGGAGCCTGAGGTGGCAGAAGCCTCTGAGGATGTGGGCGAGCGTGGGGCAGGGGTCGCCCTCCAGGCCGCCTGGACGGCGGATGCAGCTGCCTCGACTGGTGGGGGCTTTGCCTTGAGAAGCTTGTACCCGGCCCACATGGATTCAGCTGCTAGAGCCTCTTGTAGTACCTCTTTAAAAGTGAGGTCGTGGCCTTGGTTCATGAGCTTCCTCTGGGTCTCCCCATCTCTCATCCTGCAGAGCATCCTGTCCCTTAGGGCCACGTCTAGAATTTCCCGCCATTCGCATGGGGTTGCCAAGACGCGGAGGGCCGCTGCATACTCAGATACTGACTCACCCGGCTTTTGGTCCCTCCTCGCGAAGGTGGCCCTGGCAGAGAAGAAGGATACCTTGGGCTTGAAATGGCTCCGCAGAACCGCCAGTATTTCCGTCACCGAAACCTGGTCCACCTCTCATGGTGCCACCAGATCCATCAGTGCTTGCACAGCGTGGAACCCGAGCATCGTGATGAGAAGACCCTTCTTCTTCCCAGCGTCGGTGATGCCCGCATACGCCACCTTACTCTTAAAATGCATTTCAAACCAGTCCCATCGCTCGGGATGGGTCACATAGAAAACTGGCTTCTGTGATATTGTCTTGTCCCCGTGGGAATCCATATCCCACCTTCATCGCCAATTTAGTGTTTGGGAATCAAGACAATGGAAACGGCTGTAAGCTAGCCTAACACATCTTTATTGCATGGAGTACAGCACGAACATGAGGTAATGGCGGACAAACAGCTCTTTTTATACGGTGGCTATCTACTTGAATCTGGCTCTTCGACAGGCATTGGCTGCTGTCCAAGTGACGTCATCCTTGGTCACGCCTTTCTTGTCCAGGTGAGGTGAGCGCGGGAATCTTTCCCGCGCAGCTGAAGGCATTTGAGTAATGTGAACCATGTGAGCTGGGCGCTCGCTATTGCCCCCGGTGGCCACTAGCTCGCGTCCTCATACAGAAGGTTACAGTGTTACCTGTACCCATTCGTGTGGTTACAATTACATTCAACCCACTACATTCAATACACAACAGATGTACAGTATTTATGGCAGAGTTTACAGCGGGGGAACTCCAGTCTGGCACCCTCAACTGTCTGAGGGAGCATGACCTGGCCCCAACCTAAAAAGGTGCTAACCCATGTTTTAGACTAAAAGCTGATAGACAGCAGAGGTTATTAGTCATTACCTGAAAATAGAGTAAATTGCTAGAAAATAGAAATCAACATCATCTTCCAAAGAGGAAGATGGGCAAAACCATCAAGTGATATGGTAGCAAGGCTGGTCTTCTCTGAAAGATATATACACCTAGATCTTTGGTCCCATTATCATATTTCCAATTAGTTTGTTAGTGAAATGTAAACATATGAAAAGTTTATGATGAACAATTTGTTTTCCTAATGAAAATCATTTTTATAAAGGGGAGTTTTAACATGGGATGTCTTCTGTTTCATTCAGCTAGGCCAGTGTTTCCCAACCTTTGGTTTTTGGACTTCAATTCCCAGAAGCCTAAATCAATTCACCAAAGCACTGATCAGCCAATGACTTAGGCTTTTGGGAATTGAAGTCCCCCTGTGTGGCATGGACCCCACATTAGGAAACACTGAGTTAGGCAGTGTCCGAAACATGAGGACAAAATGGTCGAGAGCAAGAGATTCCACATTGTAAAGAAACAACAACACTTCCTTTTCTTCTTCTTTTTAAAGAAGGATGCTGGATTTTTAAATTTACAAATGATTCATGGGGAGAATAAAGAAGTCTATTGCCTAAACTGAGTGCTTGTAGGATTTAGCTATCAGTTAATGTACAAATCACAGGAATATAAATTGAAATTTATTCACATGTGGAAAAATATCAAAGACTTCTGTGGCACAAAATTAACATGACGAGGTGCTTCTAATCAAGGAGGACAGAGAGAGAGAGAAAAGGGAATATGTCAGAGAGATGGAAAAAAGGATGGCGAGCAAAAAGTAATAAAAGAAGCCACAGGAGCACTTGAGTCACATGACTCCTACCCTTTTTTCATAGTAAGAAAAAGAGGCTGAACCCCATGCAACACATTTAATGAAACATTTTCTTTGTTGAACAAAGTTCTACTTTATGAATGCAAAATAATGCAAAACCTTGTCTTAAAGATGAACTGCAGATGTGTACTTAATATTGCAAGATATTTAAAGTAGCAAAGTTTGTGCTGCGTACATATTCTTATGGGTATATTTAACCTCCACATCAAGTGTGAGCCTGAGAAATTGTTGTTTAACTTAAAATCTCAAGAGTAAACATCAGAACATTGTAATGACATGCTGCAGCAATAATTTCCCTTGAAAAGAAGTTGTATATGTTATATTACTC
This sequence comes from Bradypodion ventrale, assembly GCA_035047345.1. Taxonomy (NCBI): domain Eukaryota; kingdom Metazoa; phylum Chordata; class Lepidosauria; order Squamata; family Chamaeleonidae; genus Bradypodion; species Bradypodion ventrale. The sequence goes on along the minus strand of JAWDJE010000004.1, from coordinate 143,588,930 downwards.
TGCACCAAATACTCTAATGAACTCCCTACTAAATATATATTTGCTATTAATGCAAATTCAATTCTAAAAAAAAAAAACCTCTCCAGTTCATAAATGTGAGATATTGAGCTTCCGTATCTATATTCAAGATACCAGGAAATGCCCTAATTTCCTGCACAATATCTTGCCTACTTTGCCAAGATGAAAAAAGATGTCAAACGTTTGATAGCAAATGGCAGTCTGGATGTTGATTACATATATGTCAGCATCAAGATGGTTGACAGGATACCCTCTTGTGCTCACTACCACTGAAAAAGAGAAACCGAGCAGGATAAAATCCCAGAACTTGACTTCCTTTTTCATCAGTTGATCTGTTCTCACACAAACACAAAGTAATTGTCAGGCTGTTTTTCGACAGGTTCTCTAGAGATCTATTGTTTTGGAAATATGGATGATAATCAAGTGCAGTGTGGAAACTTTTGTTTTTGGAGGTTTTGAGACACCCTCACCTTTCTTTTCTGTGTTTGCTTAGGCATGATATTTTTCAGAAATATCAGACTATTTTCTGGGATTTTTAATCTTACATATTGAAACACAATATCCCACATTGACTCTCTGGATAATTGGAAGTTACGGATTGTTTTGAAAGAAACAGGTGTATCTCAGCACTTGATTTCCTTATGTGTAACCTATATTGTTGACAAGAAGTTATTTGTAAGGTGAAATGACATATTTTATCTTCCTACCTGTCCAATCTCTACTCAGAACATACTATATGGAAAAGTCAATTAGATTCAAAGGAGTTTTTGTGATTTTATTACTATGCGGCATTTTATGCTTGAATCTTGTAATGTTTATTGTGAGCCACCTGGAGTCACTCTGGCGAGAATATAAATTCAATAAATAAATAAATACAAATTGGTGGAGGAAATATCAAAAATTGAAGATATGCATATGACACTATTTTGCTGGCAGAAAAAAAGCAATGAATTTGAAACTTGAAACAACAACTGATAAAAGTGAAAGAAGAAAATATAGAAGCAGGATTGCAATTGAACATTAGAGGGACAAAGGATTTTATTGCAGAACTGCACAACTTTAATGTTGACAATGAAAAAATTGAAATTGCTACTAATTCTGCCTATCTTGGCTCAATCTTCAATCCAAATGAAATTTCAGGCAAGAAAGCAGATTACAATAAAATGGCAGCAATGTAGGAACTAGAAATGAGGTCCTTTCCCACCACAAACAATGCTTCATACCACATGCTACAGAGAAAATTGTGTGTGTTTGAACAAGTGGACAGGTTTTTTCTAAATTAAAATTAATAATGATAAACCTTTTTTTTATCAAATATCACCAAATTTGGCAAAGAGCAGCAATGGATTTCCTTCTCTTAATGTGCAAAATTTGGTACTGATCTGAAGCCCAGTTTAAAAGTTACAATTTTTTGTTTTGTGTGCCCACATTTTTAGAATTGTCTTGTAGAAAATTGATTTGCTCTGGCACACAATACAAAAGTATATCAATAATTTTGTTCCCAAAGGAGTTTCCTGAAGGAAAAAGTTCAATTTGAGAAATATAAATGAGGCATTCCTTGGTTAGAGAGAACCATAAATTTGGGGGAAACTTTGTCACTACACAGCTGGAAATATGTAAATGGAAGCTATAGCTGTTGCAAAATATGGTGGCCTAGCATTTATCTGGACTGCAATTTATACACCATGAGTCACCCTACCTGAACCCAATGGACACTGAATTTAATCTTGCTTCTGAGATTAGTTGATGATGTTGCTGTTGATTTAGAGGTCTAAATAATTTGATCCCATGATCTCAAATATCTGTCTCTTTTTGAGCCTATCCAGGACTTGAAACGTTTAATAGAAACACTGGTACATGCACCATCTCCCCAAGGTATCAGACTGGTTAAAACAAGGGGAATCTGGATAATGATATTTCAGCAGAGCTTCTAAAATGTATTGTTGTTGCTCAGTCACACAGACAAGTCTGATCCTTCGCAACTCCATGGGCCACTAAAAATATTTTCAAAATATTAAAATATATACTTTCTAGAACAGTGATGGCAAACTTTTTAGAGACCAAGTGCCCAAACTGCAACCCAAAATCCACTTATTTATCACAAAGTTCCAACACAGCAAAAGGGAAGGAAAGAAACACTTCCATTCGGCTGCTGGGCAGAGGGGCAGGGTGAACTCTGTGCTGGGAAGAGGGAGGAAGTGCTCCCATTGGGCTGCTGGGCAGAGGGGCGGGGCAAACTCTGTGGTGGGGCGACTGCACGGGGGTCCACAGAGAGAGCTCTGAGTGCCACCTCTGGCACATGTGCCATAGGTTCACCACCACTGTTTTAGAACCTGATTTTAAAAGTTGGTTTTTAAACCCAGCTTTTAAAATAGTTTTATTTAAACCTGTCTTGTTTGTTCTCCATCATTAAAAAAGATAATAAATTACATCATTGATTTATTTGGGTGTCACCTGCAAAGCACTGACCTTTGAAGAACCATAAACCTGGCAGTTATATGAGGATAGGGATGGGGGAATTTTTCATTATATTCCTCACTTCCCCCAAGGATCTATCAATATTTGCAATTGTTTTCATGGTTGAGATGGACAAATAGAAGACTTCTCACATTTTAAGATCTTTTGGGAAGCCCTTGTCTCTGCTCCACACCATTCCCAATTACAGGTATGGTCAGTGATGACATGAGAGAATGTTTTTACAAAGGTTGTAAAAACCCTTCCAAATGAGGAGAGGCTGGCCATCTTCCCTCTGCCTTTCCACTGTTAGAGAAAGAACTTTCTCTTTAGACAGGTTTTTGTTTTAAATATGAGGTATTGTGCTTCTAATCTATATTTTTAACTGCAATTAAATTGTTTTGAAGTGTTGTTATTCAATAGTTTTAATATGATGTATGTTTTATATTTTATTTTTAACTATCTGAACATTTCCCTTTTTAAAAGGGTTGCTTGTTGCCTAAGTTCCTTTATCAGGAGAAAGGTGGGATGTAAATAGGAATTTTGAAAAGATGAATGTGAGAGGAAGAAAACTGTCTGATTCATCCATCCAAACTGAATTCTTTGCTCAGTCCTTAGATGTCTGGCTTTGAAACCAATGTCACACAAATAGGGTTGGCAACACTTCTCACCCCTGTACGCACTTAATATTTAATACAAGTCAAAAAGGGCCAAACTGTGCAAGTAGAACAAAGGAAAATCCCGTTTGAGGCAATAATGTAGAAATGTTCATAAAGTTTCAAAATATTTTTGTCATTTATTGTGCAAGTAGATTCAAAGCCCTTCCGGTATTTACTTATGGCTTTTTATAGCTTCGTCAGGAATCTAAATGCATACACAAAAACAATGTATCACTATACTGTTACATAGTAATATATACAATATATACAATATTTACAATGAGATCAGAGAGTTGCATACAAAATCAGAGAAAATGGATATAGATAATTATGTGCTCGCTAGAAAAATAAATTTCACTTATTAATTCATAAGAGAAGAGTTTCTTTTGCGCCTTGAGCCTCAATAGTAACTTCTTTTAGTGCTCACCAGACATCAAAGAAGCCCCAAAACCTCTATCATATTTAAAGGTACAAACATGCATAACAGCTGAACGACGTTAAGATACACCCAGTCGGTCTTAAAGAAAGCAGGACAAATCTAAATCAATATTGAGTCCATAAGGCTGAATAGGATTAAAACAATGTATGTAATATGCCTCCCTGCAGAGCAAATGTTGTTCAATATTTACACGTTCATAGCGGGACAATCTGATAGTTTCTAGTACTGCAAATTTAAAATCCTTATTACTGTGCTGGCGTTCTCTGAAATGTGTGTCACCTAATCTAATTTTGGACCGATATTCCCCCACCCTAACCTTTATTTCATGAGTGGTGCACCCCACGTAACAAAGACCACATTTACAAACAATAATATAAATACAGTTTTTTGTTTTACATGTAGTCAGTTCTCTTAACGTAACTCTAAAATTGTTACCAGGTATTTGAATTTCCTTGGTTTCCCAAACTAATGCACAATGCACGCAGTGACTGCACCGAAAATGACCTACAGCTATCGGTGTGGGGAGAGGAGAACCATCAGTTAGGTCTAATCTTAACCTACAGCCCATGGGCTGGATCCGGCCTGCAGTGCCATTCCATTGGGTTGCACCCTTGCTCCCGCCAGCAGTGCCACTGTCCTTTTCCCCTCTGCCTGGTTTGGCATGTCCCTAACACCACTCCATAGCAGGGTGGATATTGTAAGAAGGCTTGCAACATCTGCCCTGCTATGGGTTGGCATTAGGGACACGTCAAGCCAGGCAGAGGGGAAAAGGATGGTGGTCTCAGCAGAAGTGGAAGTGGAAGCAGCAGCACCTGCAGTTGCCCATGTCTTTTCTGAGTGCTGCTCTGGCTGTGCAGAGGCAAGGACAGGCAGGACCCCACCTCAGGGTCGTAGCCAGGATTCTAGATTTGGGGATGTGTGTGTGATTTTTTCCCCAGGAGGGGCAACAATGTCACACTCATATATATAACATTGGTACCACAGGGTGGGGCGGGGCGGTGGGCTGTTAGTTCAGGAGGATTTTCACCCCCCTGCCCCCTGGCTACAGCTCTGCCCCTCCTTCACCCATGGCAGCCTGGTAAGCAGGGAAGTGGTGGCGTAGGGGGAGTGTTTGCTTGCCAGACTGGTGGTGGAGTGTACTGTTGGTGGCGGCAGTGGTGAGGGAATGGTAGGGGCTCAGAGTGGCAGGGATTGACACCATTCCAGCCCACCAACAGTCTTAGGGGGCATGATCCAACAGCCGGCATAAAAGGTTTGAGAACCCCTGCTGTAAATGATCCATAATCACTTAGGCAGTCGAAGATTATTGATGTGACCTGTCCCCTTCATGCTATGAACATCTAGCAAAAGTTGGCCAGTGTGGCTGAGTAAGAAGTCCCTTTCAGTTTAGTTTTAATAAGAATATGACAAAACTCTTGAGGTTCATTATATTTAGCATGGAAATGTGGATGATTAGAAGCAGCAGCAGCAGCAGCAGCAGCAAGAAAGACCATTGTTCTTCTTCCAGAAAAACAGGCACAACCCTGCTGTTTAGTTAAGTTGCCTGGGAGTGTATGTATGTTTTATGTATGTTTTATTTATATACTGCTTTTCTTATTAAAAATAACTCAAAATGGTTAACAATATAAAAATACAGAAATACAAAATTACAGAACTATACAATATAAATATACAAAGTCGTCTGTATCAAAAGTACAAAAAGAAAACAAAGTACAACAAATCTACAGAGTCGTCACAGTATCACCAAGTAAGCAAGGCACAATATACTAGTCATGAACAAAGGCACGGTCGGAGGTAACTCAACGATCACAATATGTAAGATACAATATCAGCAATGTCAACACATAGGGTGATAAAGGGCATAAGTACAGCAAATATACAAAAATACATACAAGGTATACAAAGTATATAAAAAATTACAATATCATAAGCAACTGGAGCAAAAAATAATCTAATCAAAAAAGAAACATTCAGAGACGAATTCAGTAACCAAGACAATCCTTAAAGAGATGGTCTCACACCGCCATTCTCCTCCCCCTGGCTTTTTCAGCTCCCGATGTTGGGGTGGGGGCCCCGGGGTGTGGCAGCTCAAGTCCCTCGCCGCCACTCACCCCTGTGGTGGCTCAGTGTCCAGGGCTGCCAGAGGTGTGGCTGCCACACAAGTCCCTCGCCGCCGCTCACCCCTGTGCTGCTTTTCAGCTCCCGCCGATGTTGGGGTGGGGGCCTGGGGGTGTGGTGGCTCAGTGTTCAGGGCTGCTGGAGATGTGGCCACCACCCAAGTCCCTCGCCACCACTCACCCCTGCACTGCTTTTCAGCTCTTGCCGATATTTGGGCGGGGGCCCGGGGGTGTGGGGGCTCAGTGTCCAGGGCTGCCGGAGGTGCGGCCGCCGCCCAAGAAGACATGATGTCTTCTTGAATTTTGTTACATTTTAGATTTAATATTTCTTTTGGTAGTGAACTGCATTTTTGTATCACTGCTAAACATCCTCTTCATATCCATGTTGCATGTTGTTGATAGCAGTAGTTTCATTCACATTCCTGAAAATCTCATAAATAATGCTGCTGATAATGATAGATGTAGATTAATCCAGAGCTCATCATATACTGTGTGGGATTTTCTTTCTTCTCATTCATTAAGACTCAAGGAGGAATTAATGAAAGATTCCCAACAAGGGGGGGGGGGAAATCAGTTGTTTTGAGCTTCAAAAATCTCATTTATGCCACATTTCATTAGCAAAAAAACCTAAGCAGGGCTTGAGGCTTTTGCTGTGAAAGCTTGCTAGCCTTTCTTTTATATCCATCATAAATATATTACAATACTGCTATTTCAGCAGGTACATTACCTGTAGTTCATATTTAGTCATTCATTTCCCCCCTGTTAGGCAATGCAATTTCTTTTTCACTGAGTATAGTGGTACGTCATACAATGATTTTAATCCATTCCACGGGGTTCTTTGTTGTACGAAACAATTGCTATGCGATGCATGCATCGTATAGCGATTTTCCCTATGGGATGCATCGTACAACAATTTTTTGTTAAGTGGTTTTTCCCATTGAAAAATTGTTGCTTGATTTTTTCCATAGGGAAAATTGTTATGCAGAATGCCACCCCCCCCCCACACACACACACACACAAAAATAAACAACTAATTGTTATGCTATTTCATTGCTATGCAGGGCAATTGTTGTATGAGGTTCCACTGTATTTGGAACTATTTCTGTTTTGTGCGGCAAAAGCAAAAGCATTTTCTAGAGATTTTTTCCCTTAAACCCATAGTGACAAATTGAAAGTTTATTGGTAGTGAGGGTGACTTCCTTGATTCTAGAAATCTAGTGCACAAAAGAGCAAAGTTTACCTTAAGCCTCCCAATAACACATTGATTCTCTGTGTGTCGGGACCAGGAGTCATTTTTGTGAAGCAATGTATAGGCTTGGATAGTGTTGTTAGACAGTTTGGTACTCAATAACACTGAATTAAGTCATTTTGGGGTGTTCTCCATGATGCAACTATGACTTTATGGGTAGAAACCATGCCATACTCATTGGTTCTGCCACAACTCTCCCAACTTCACTATTTTTTTTCTTTAGAGTTTCTCCCATGAAGGTTAAGTAGGGTGAGGAAGTGTGGAGTGGGCAGTCTGAGGTATTGGAGGCTAATGACTCTAATGTAATGTTGTGCCAAATCCACTCTGGATTTCGCTCTGGACATTAGTTTGTATTTACTAGATAATGACTCTCTTGTCATGCTCAGACTAAACCCCAAAATGGACACTGCCTTGTTGAAATCAGAGTCACTGCCAATGATTTGAGGCACACTCATAACTTAGCATTCTACAGTATGTAGTCAGGGTATAAAATTAAATTGGGAATTTTTTCTTTCAGCTCTTCCTTCCACCAAGCATAAATGACAGGAAACATAATAAGTGGAAACAGGAGATAGACCAGTCATGACCTTCCTTTCAATTTCACAGAACAGAATTATATGCGGGATGAATTTTCCAAAGAAACTTTTCCTGCATATGGGCAGTTTGGAAAATTATAATCTGATTTTCAGGTTGGTGTGTTCATCCATGTCAAATTACATTTGAGTATCAACCTCCAACCTGGTTTATAGTGGACAATACTGAAACCCCAACCTCAGATACATGGAGCTCAATGAAGTAGGGACTCCTTTGAAGAGAACACATACAACATTGTGAGTTTGTGCTCTTACTGTGTTATATTATTGTACTTATTCAAATTAAGCTTCATATACAAAAGCCTTTTCCTTTCTCCCTTTCAAAACTCAATAAATGTTGGTATGGTTGCCAGAGTGATCCATCACTTTTTATAGCAACCTGCTGGATGCTGCTTCTTGATTGATTCAAACAGAATTGTAATACCTATTGTTCGTGAAGAGATGTGTTTCTCATAGTTTAACATCCCATAAGCATTATTTGTTTTTCTTCATAATCAGGACATGGCAGTTAGAAATCATCCATTTTCTAAGTTTACCTATTCTGTTTAACTCATCCAAACTATATTAAGAAAGTACTTCACCTTGAAAGCATTCTCTGAAAAGTTCAATAAATGACTTATTAAGTTGAGAAGTAAAAAAAGTGATAAATTCAAAATGAGAACCAGAGGGATATAATGTTTAGAGTAATATAGATTTAAGGAAATGAGGGCTCAGTTCCTTTTATATTGCATGTCTTTTGATTAGATAAGTGGTTTCCAACATTGGGCCCATGCCCAACAGCGGGATTTTAATTCCCAGAATCCTAAATCATTACATTGGCTGATCAGTGGTTTGGGGCATTGACTTAGGCTTCTGGGAACTGAAGTCCAAAAACCAAAGTTTGGGAAACACTGTGTTAGATTTACCTGTCAGCCTAACTAAACCTTTAAGGGGATTGTGAGGTTAAAAATTGGAAGCTTGTGAAATGAGCTGTTTGAAGGAAACTTGGGATGTAGAGAAGTCACATGTTCAAATGGGAAATACATAATTTGCAATTATTTTCTAGTGATTTTTGTTTACTTCTATAATTGTCAACAATGCTAATGTTCATCACAACATTGTGGTGGTGCTGGTGATTTTGGCTCATTCTCTTATTTGAAAGCCATGTTCTATCATAAGAAAGAACAAACTCAGGTAGTAATATGCCTTAGCCAAACCTAGATTTCATAGGAACAGATCTGGATGTCCTAAAGCAGGGGTTCCCAACCAAAGGGCTGTGGGCCGGATCTGGCCCATGGGACCATTTCATGTGGCCCCCTACCCCTCCAAGGGCATTCAAGAAATAAAATGGCCACCCCTTTGAAGCTGTTGGGACAAAATGGTCACCCATTGTGCAGGCAGTGCAAACTGGCTGTCTGGACCTCAAAGCTGACTGAGAGAGCATGACCTGGCCACCAGCTTGAAAAGGTTGGGAATCCCTGTCCTAAAGTAATAGCAAGGGAGGAAGGGTGAATATTTGGTTCTTAATTTTCAAACATTTCCATGTATGAGCCATAGAAAGATAAATTCTGATCCCACTCTAAACATGTATTTCTGTGGAGATGCTTTCTCTGCTCAGGGCTGCCTGGAAACACTAAAATTTAGTGTAGAAGAAGAAAGGAGATTCAGAAATTGTAGTCCAAAAAAAAGTTTTCCCAAGCTTGATCAGGACCTCGTATGGCCAAATCCTATAGTAGGGTAGGGAAAGGAAATTTCCAACATATGTGTCAAATCTGGTCCTGCAAGCTAACCAGTCTGGCCCATGGAGCCTCAAGATGTAGGCACCACGCTGCCACTTTGTGTCCCCTTGTAGTCAATTTGCAGGTAATGAAACTTACTCTGGTGGAACATGTGGAGACTTGATCATTCAAGAATGGTTTCAGGTTTCCCCTTTATTGCCTTCATGCTCTTACTTTTTTTCTTTGCCTGTCTTTTTTCACTATTTCATATAAGTATGAAATGAAAATACTATTTTGCTGAAAATTGAGGGTGAGCCACTGATTCAGAAAAGCAACCAGTAAGGTAAAGTGTTTTTACACTGTGAGCCTCATTATATGAGGCTTGTCATAGCTCCCATTTCAGGGATCACTGGTGCCATTCAAGCTATGTGACATACCTTTATCTTTATTCCAAGATGTACTTCATAGAACACATTGCCAGCTCTTGCCTTACACATACGTTACATATACTTGCTCCCATAATTGAGCTGTTTCAAATAGCCTCAATATTTTTGATATTTTTTAGTACAAAAAAGCCATGCTGAGCCATCTGGTGTGAACTGCTCACTCAGCACAGGGAGAGCAGCAGCATTGACCAATAATGCTCAAAGATAGTAGACCAACTGTATGCACAGCAGTCTTCAATCGGTAGCTTGCTACCGATTTTGCTCCAAAGGCAATTGAAATACATTTTAAACTATCATATTCAAAAATCAGAACAAACAGTTTGTGTGCAGTGTATAACCTGACCCACATTTCTATGGACACTTACAATAGTGTTTGATTTAAAAAAAAACACCTTGTATTTCTGGTTTTGGAAGTGGGATAGGAGGGACTGAGGTAGCCAGTGTCCATATATGTAAGAGGACAAAAACCAACAATAATGACAGATTCTTGCAAAACCCAAACAGTGTACATTTGTTGAGATTTCAGCAGGCAACCGCATCATACTTTGCAGGCGCACCCCCCCAATGATGGACTCAGACACAAATGAAAGTGGATAACGGCATGGGCCACATTTATTGATTCAAGCCCTAGTCCGAATTATAAATTTCTATTGGTAAAACGACCAATCATAATTCTTAAGGCAAGCAGGCCGAAGTAACACTGGTAAGGTACCACCCAAAATTGCCAACGGCAATTGTTACAATGTATCTATTTGTATCAATTTGTTTGTTGACAACAAACAAATTGTTGACCGTAGTCAATATCTAACTAATGACCCCACCCTCTGACGTGTATCCGTAAAATCAGGGGGTGATTCCAGCTGTCTAGTGGTAACCATCACCCCCTTGCCTGGTTCGTCGTTGACCGGACAACGTTTAAACAACTTATGCCTATCTAGTGTTGTCCAGTCAACTGCGAACCTGCCGGATACCTGTGGGTCATAAATGTTTACCTTACCAGTGCTACCCGCCAATGTGACCAAAGTCAACAGCAGCACAGAACAACCCCTATATCAAACCATAGCAACAGTGTGGGATGGGCGAAAAAACCAGGACGCAACGGCCAATAGCGAGTCCCAGCCAAAAATTCCCACCCGGCCCCGAAGCGACCAAGAAATCACACTGTTAACTAGGGAGGGGGTGGAGGGGAAAAACTTCTCCGCTCCATCGGTTCGCCAAAATGGCAGCACGGCTGCCTCGTGGCCAGCCCTTTTATTAGGGTGCTGGCCACGCCCCTAACTACCCGGATGGTTTCGTCCGGTGGGGGGGGCCCGCAAAGAGCGCGGTGGCCATTTTGGCACCACGCTTCCATTGCAGGCGCACCCCCCCCAATGATGGACTCAGACACAAATGAAAGTGGATAACGGCATGGGCCACATTTATTGATTCAAGCCCTAGTCCGAATTATAAATTTCTATTGGTAAAACGACCAATCATAATTCTTAAGGCAAGCAGGCCGAAGTAACACTGGTAAGGTACCACCCAAAATGGCCAACGGCAATTGTTACAATGTATCTATTTGTATCAATTTGTTTGTTGACAACAAACAAATTGTTGACCGTAGTCAATATCTAACTAATGACCCCACCCTCTGACGTGTATCCGTAAAATCAGGGGGTGATTCCAGCTGTCTAGTGGTAACCATCACCCCCTTGCCTGGTTCGTCGTTGACCGGACAACGTTTACACAACTTATGCCTATCTAGTGTTGTCCAGTCAATTGCGAACCTGCCGGATACCTGTGGGTCATAAATGTTTACCTTACCAGTGCTACCCGCCACCCGGAGAGGCTTCAATAAAGGCTCGACGCCCCCCCCCAAGACCGTCAGCTCGGTCGACAGGCCTGCTCGCCAATCACCCAGCAGGAGGTCCATACCTCCTCGCGACAGATGGACCCCATCCCCTGAATAAAGCCCAAAATTTTGCAAACTAATGGCGGGATGATGACTGACCCGCCCCCAGCCCTTGGTCGAAAGGAATCGGGCCACCGCCCTGTTTACCATGCGCCGAGCGCGGTCCACGGCCTGGAGGTCGAAGCCTCCCCGATAAGCGTGCCGTGGGACCATATTTGACCAAACAAGGGTTGTGGCGGGCCATACGTAATGTAAGTAGGCGAGGTCCGTGCAAATCGCATGCTTCAGCGATAAGCCAGTGACCTGACCCAAGTCATTACCCCCGAGGTGTATGATCAGAATGTCGGGCGGGTCAGCACTCCTCGACGAAAAGAGGAATGGCAAAAGCTCCCGCCACAACATACCGGGCTTACTGTGCCATGTGAAATGTGCGTATGCACCCAGTCCCAGTCGGGGTCCCCAATCTGTCGCCGCAGCGTAACGCGCTGCCCTGTGCACGTAGCTATGGCCCACCAGCCATACTGTCACCGGTGTGATACGACACCCAGGGTCTGTCAAGGGAAAAAACAGGGAAGGAGAGATACATGGTGACTCAGAAGGTACTCACGGTGGGAGTTGGCGAACATAAAACTGGAAACAGTGTGAGTCCCACCTCCCCATGCTGTGTATGTCAGCCCCGGAGTACCCATAAGCAGCCGCAGTAGAGGCCGCCCCAATTCTAAATGAATGGGTGCCGTAACGGGCCCCAGGGAGGCCGACTCTGGCCAGTGCCTTCCCTGTCACCTTCCAAAACTGAAATTTAGTGAGGGGAGACCCATCTTGGTGACAGAAAAACGGGCCATGGTGCATGCCACGCAGTGCAAGGAACTCCTGTAGGGCACCAACCGGACAGATGTCTGCCAATGAACATCGTAGCAGTCTTACTCCACTGCCTACGCCATGCTGATCTGTTTTAGAGGAGCGTATCCTCAACTGAGCCCAATCATTGCAAACATAGACATCTTCGAGTTCCAGTGCCCTACGACTTGCATCCGCCTTAGACAGCATCACAAGCTTGCTGATGCGGAGCGCTCCAAAAAAGGCCACCGTTGTAGCCGCACGAAACAGGGCTGCCTCATACCTATTGAAGCATAGGTCATGCCAGCCTCGTGCCAGTTGGGTAAGTACTCCAGGGGAAATTGGGTGATGGTCGTCCAGGCAACGCCCACGTTCCCGCACCCACCCCTCCAAAACATGTCTCACACGGAAATCAGCGGTACTGTCCGCATGACCTCCCACCTTGGCCATAAAAGCCAGCGCTGATAGCCTAGATGCTATGGTGCATGGTGCCAGGCCCTGGGCGTGCAGGTAAACCATAAAACGGAGGATGTGTGCCACTGGGATCGGCCAGGTATCTGGCAAGCAATATTGGGAACAAAAGGTCCGAAATGAAACCAATGCGTGGTGATACGCCTTACGCGTGCGTGGCGCCAGTGACATGCCTATCGCCCGGTTCACCACTCCTTGCCAATGGTCCATATCTCCTGTGGTAGTGGTTAGGGAAATTCCTCCGCATCCGGAGCCAAGGCACGGAACCGGGAGATCTGCAGGCGGGACAAAGCGTCAGCAATATCATTATTCACCCCCGGGACATGCCTGGCTCTGAACAGTACATTGAGGCGCAGGCTGCGCAATACAAACTGGCACACAAGATCCATGACCCTGGGAGATTTAGAGGTCTGTGAGTTGACAATGTGGACAACAGCCGCATTGTCACACCAGAAATGCACCACAGAGTTGGCCCACTCCTCACCCCATAGCATCAAGGCCCCCAGTATGGGAAAAAATTCCAAATATGTGAGATCCCTCAGGCGACCCGTGCCTGACCAGGCTGGTGGCCATCCACCATATGCCCACTTCCCATTGAAGTACATCCCATAACCCAGGGATCCCGAGGCAGACTGAATTTGAAAGTGGGGCGAAGCCAGGAGGTCAGACCTCCAAAATGAGACCCCATTGAACTCCCTCAAGAACTGGAGCCATACGTGCAGATCTGCCCTGATGCCCCGTGTCAGTCTCACCCTATGATGGGGCCTGGATAAGCCTGCCATGGCGTCGCACAAGCACCGAGCAAAGGCCCTGCCAGGTGCGACCACCCTGCAAGCGAAATTGAGGTGGCCATGTAGCACCTGCAATTCCCGAAGGGATGCCTTGCGCTTAGCCAGTAAGTCCGATATAAGGGCAACTATCCTTGCCACCTTGTCTGCGGGCAACCTAGAAGCCTGCGCTACCGTGTCAATTTCCACCCCCAGGAATATTAACTTATCAGACGGGCCTTCGGTCTTTTCGGGCGCTAAAGGGACACCGAGTTCCTCCATTAGCGTCTGAAATGTGTTGAGGAGACGTGTACACGTGTCCCAGCCCCTTTCACCCCCGAATAAAAAGTCATCCAGGTAATGGGCTACAGACCGAGACCCTGACCTACGGACAAATGCCCACTGCAGGAAGGTAATGAAACGCTCGAAAGCCGAGCAGGATATGGAACAGCCGAATGGCATGGCTTTGTCAAAATAATATTCACCCCGGAATTTGAAACCCAGCAACTCGAAGTCACCCGGGTGCACGGGTAAGAGGCGAAACGCCGACTTAATGTCACACTTAGCCAACAGTGCACCCGGGCCACATGAGCGCACCATGCACAATGCCTGGTCAAAGGATGTATACCTGACAGAACAAAGGTCATCAGGGATAGCATCATTGACCGAGTGGCCGGCTGGGTAGGACAAATGGTGGATCAGGCGGAACTCGCCCGGGGACTTCTTGGGCACTAGTCCTAGCGGAGACACTTTAAGGTTGGGGAACGGGGGTGCGGGGAAAGGGCCGGCGACCCTGCCCGCAGCAATCTCCTTATTAATGCTGGCGGCAGCCACCTCCTCCCTTCCCCTAAGTGACAAAAGGTTAGGTGCATCCTGCGGTGACCTATCCCCCGCGAAAGGAATACGAAAACCCAGTTGAAAACCCTGAAGGAGGTACACAGCGTCTGCTCTCCTCGGGTACGATGCGAGCCAACGCTCCAGCATGTCGACATTAATTGGGGAGGGGGCCTTTTGGTGAACCCGCTCCCTCCATGGCAGTCTTGCCTGCCCCTTGTCCGCCCCTACCCCTGCCCCTGTATCCTCCTGGCCTGGGACAGGCAGAGGCAGCATGGGGGCCAGAACAAGAAGGGCACTCATGCTTGTACTTGCAATTTTTCCTGTTGCAAGAACCATTGGACGAGAAGGTCCAGCACAGCAGGCGGGCTGGAACCCCCTGCCCCACCACTTGGCGGGGTACCTGTACTGGGGCCGCTCGTTGGACCGCATGTCCACAATGGTATCTCTCCCCAGGCGCCGGGCGCGTGGGGGTCATATACAGAAGCCACAGCTTCTGGCAGGGCTCATCCCACCTCATCTCTGGGTGCAGCAGAATTCTCATGCGGAACTCTTCGTCGTAAGCCAGCCATGACGGACCCGGGAAGTCAACCATAGCCCGGTAAATATTGTCCAGATATTGGACCATGGGAATAGCCAAATCCGGCCTGGCCCTGAGGTAAACGGCCATGTAAATCAGGTACGCTGGCAGCCAATTTGCCCACGTGTGTGGCGGCTTACGACGACGTGCCTGCTCCTTATCCTTCTCGTCCAGCCCTTCCCTCTCCTCCTTGGTCGGCTCCCTATTTAGAAGTGAGAAGATATCTACATACTCGCCCCTCCAAATCTTTTCCTTGGTAGACTGAGCCAAATGGTCCCCCAAGGGCAAGGAATACCCTGCTGTTGGCAAAGCCGACACCGGCACCGAGGGAACTACGGGTAAAGTAAAATGAGCCTGAGCCAGCCCGGGGATCCCCAACACATTTCCAAGCACATTGGGGGCACCACCCCGCCCAAAGCCCTGTGTCATGGGCAAAGTCACTGGGTGGGCCGGGGGCCATTGGGCCGCCGTGCCACCCGAGCGAGGCCAAGGCCATTGAACAGCCCCCCCAATGAAGTCAGTTGTGTGGTTGCATTAGCTTGGACTGCATACTCACCCGCTGCACCCCCGTGGGCCGCCCCCACCGGGGATTCCGGCCTGCTGGGGGCGTCGGAGCTCACGACCGAAGCTGAGCTCGTCGACGGAGCCAAACCAGCACCAGACTGCTGCACCTGTGGGGTGGGGAGCTGCGAGGCAGTGGCCACCACCGGCCCACACGCCTCAGGCGGCTCAACCCGACCCATCACCGGCCGTTGTTCGGCGGCCAAAGGGGGTACCTGAAAACCCAGAGATACCCCTGTTTGGTTGGCCCTCGCCAAGGACGCTTCAAGGGCCGCTACCCGGGCAAGGAGGGCCTCCACGTCGACATAGGGCCCGGCCCCGACAGGGGGCAATTGGGCAACCGGCCCATAATTCACGGGTACCTGTCCAGGTCCCTGAGCCCCAGGGGCCAGATAAGGACAAGAGCCCATGCCCAGCCCCTGGGAAGCCGTAGGAACGCCCTGTAAAGGCAGGGAACCCAACCAACCTCCGTGGCTCGCACCCCCCATAGGGAACTGCGCACCCGGGCAAGACAGCCCCACCGCACGAACCATGGCAGGGGCCGTGTTCGTCGTTTGCGGGCCAAGGGCCGAGGCCCCGTCCGGGGCCGTGGGTATGCTCCGCGCATCAGGCCAAGGAGCTACCGATCCCATCCCACCGTTCCCGGTGGAGTCCGCTAGAGGTGGCTGCGGAACGGGCGCAGTCGCGGTCCTCTGACCCGGCTGACGCCTCCGCGCCGATCGAGCCACGTTCGCGGCTGCCTTCTTCTTCGAGGGCATGGCTAATGTAGCTAGGAAGCCTAAAAACAAAAGGAGAAAGCTGCCCGAAAAGGCTTCCCTCAAGAAGACACGAGCGACGGAGGTAAGGAGGAAAAACTTCTCCGCTCCGTCGGTTCGCCAAAATGGCAGCACGGCTGCCTCGTGGCCAGCCCTTTTATTAGGGTGCTGGCCACGCCCCTAACTACCCGGATGGTTTCGTCCAGTGGGGGGGGGGCCCGCAAAGAGCGTCGCGGCCATTTTGGCGCCGCACTTCCATTGTGTTTGTTTTGTATACTGGCATGGAGATGGGAAGAGCCAGCATTGATGATGGTGATGATGGCAATGATGTACATCACAGTGTTTTGCTTTCCTGTATGTGTCACGATTGATAGGTTATTTGTAGCAATGACTCTCTCACAGACTGTTCCTGACTTTCCGTTCCATTTTCAGATCCCTGTTTATTCAACCAGCTGAACAAAAACACCCTCTTTCTTTTTATAGTACTTGGGGTAGAGATTTTCATCCCAGTTTTGATGATCAAAAGATTCTGTCTGCAGCTTTGCAGCTACAGCGACAAGAAGTGAGACCATGGCAGTTTTGAGATCACACAGTTTTTGCCATTTGAACCAATGGAGGGTATGTTCCCTCCCCTACACAAGATGAAATAAAGAGGCAAGACATTATTGTTGTGGTTAAAAACCCAGGCCACATTTATTTAAATTTACATTCCCAAGACCAAGGCAGGGGGTTGTCCAGATATTTGGGGAAGCAAAACTTCCCTACACAATTTATTATTTATTTTAATTTTTGTTACTGATTGCTTGTATAATTGTCCAATTATGTGTCTGAATTTGGAACCAAATTGTAATTTTCGACAAATTTCTTTAATAGTAATCCATTGCATGGAATCAAAGGCTTCATATATTTCTAGTGCTAATATTCAAACTTTGTGCTTCTGAATTGTTAACACATCGATAATATTAGTTAGTCTACTTATCAATCTTTCCATCTGCCTCCCCTTAATAAAACCTACCTGATCTTCTCCTATATATAAATTTATAAATTTATTTAAACAATTATTAATTAAGGATGTGAATATTTTTGCATCTTGATTTAAAAGGGAGATGGGATGATAGGCATCAATCTTTTCCTTATCTTTATCTGGTTTTGGTATTAACACTGTAATTGATCTGCTCTAGCATTTGGGTATATCTCCTCCTTCCAAAATAAAATTATACAACCTTTTTAATTTGGGAATAAATACCTCCTGGCATTCCTTATATATCTCTGATGGAAAACCATCTTCTCCTGGAGCTTTTTCATTTTTAAAATTTCTAATCACATCCGCAATTTCTTTTTCCTCTATCTCCTGTTCCATAAGATCTATATGCTCTTTTCTCAAATAGTTTCTTTGATTCTTCCCTAAATATGATCTTAATTTTAATATATCCACAGGCTTTTCCTTATATAGTTCCGCATAAAAGTCTTCAGCTATCTGAAGTTTATCTAATATTTTATATTTCCTTATACCATTTTTTATGTTCTATGTAATGTCTTGTTTTTTAAAAAAATATTTTTATTAAATTTTTCAAACAAATACAAAACAATACCTAATACATTAATAATCTAAAATACAAAATAAACAAACAATATGAAAAACAAATACAAATTAAGCAACACCTATCCTAATACAATTTTATATCTATCTCTGTACTTCATATGCAATACACACTCCTATTAGTAATAAATTTGCTTAGTTTTAACTTAAACAATTATTCTCTAACATTAACTAGAATTACCAACCAGATTTCCCAATAAGCAATTCTATAGTATTTTGGATAGGAAACAACAACAAAAACAAAATTGCACATATTATTACACCCCGTGTTTATCTACATTGCCCTGGAGAATTTGGAATATCTCATTATTTTACTTCCAAAAATCACTTTGATCAGGTACAGGTCTGTTTCATTCATTTCCCATAAGGGAGCGATCCACAAACAGCTTCCAAATGTTCCAAAATCTATTCTCTTTCAAATTACCCCTTTTTTCTCTTATCTCCCAAGTCAATTTATCATTCTGTGCTAAATTCCACATTTCTTTATACCACTCTTCAATTTTAATATTTAAGTCATTTTTCCAATTTCTAGCTATACATTGTCTACCTGTTGTAAGGATAATTTCTAACAACTCTTTCTCATCCTTATCTAAATTAATATATTCCACATTTGTTAACATAGTAGTATCCGACCCCAGTTTGATTATCTTTCCCAATATTCCACCAATCTCTTTTTCAATTCTTTTCCAAAAATAATTTACCACCCTACAACTCCACCACATGTGTTCATATGTTTGGATCGTATTCTTACACCTCCAACACAATTTATCCTTACTGTTATCAATTTGATGTAACCTCACTGGGGTCAAATACCACTTCCATAACATTTTATAATTATGTTCCTTAATTCTGACCGACATAGTCCTCCATTATCCTCTTTTTCCATTTATTTCTCCAAGTATCCTTTTCTATCTTTATATTCAAATCTTGTCTCCAACTTCATTTCAAATCCTCCTGTGGATCGCCATCCCTATTTAATATTGCATACAATTTACTTACTAAACCTTTAATATTTCTATCCCCTTTTCTAACTTTTAGAATCAGCTCTTCAAATTCAGTCTTTTCTCTATCCATGTCATATTCTCTTAAATACTTACTATTCCAATTATTGATCCTCAGTGTCTGAAACCAATTCATTTTTAATTGTTCAAACAAATTTTTCTTGCTAGAATTATCCCTACAAACCCTTAACCAGTCCTTTAACAGGAAAACTTCATTTTTATCCAATATTTCCTTTACCCCTTTATCTATTTTCAACGGAAAACTCGCCATATCCGACAATTCAAAAATTGAAGAGAAAATCCCTTATACCATTCTTATCTTTCAAAATTTCAATCTGTCTCTTATTCTTTTTATATTTCGCCATTTTCGCAAATTCTTCATATCCTCATTCTTAAATTCAAAGTCATATCTTTTTAAATATGCCAAATCCTTCCTTACCTTATCTATCTCCAAACTCATAACCTCCTTTCTTAGTGCTTGTAATTTGTTCCATATCCCCTCATTACTTGTTGCAGCATGCTTCCTTTCAAGCTCTTTTAATTCTTGCTCCATTTTAACTACCTTTTTATTTACTTCTCTATCTTAACCTATAAATCCAAGGGTTAACCGTTGGAACTGGCTATAGGTTGCTATGCCTCGCCCTACTTGCCTGCACTCACCCTTCGTGCACACGGCCGATCTGGGTACGCAGGTCAAAGAAGGATTGAGAAAACCGGCAGTGGGGCAACAGCCCCACAAATGCGAAGAAAGGGAAACAACTTCACTTCCCAACATTCCTTGCGCCGCGCCGCGCCAGAGCCAATCAGGCTGAGAGGCTCTCGCACGGCGCAGCATTCATAAACGCGCCACAGCCAATCAAAAGAAAAGCATTTAAAAAAAACGCAGCACAAACACAAAGCACCAACCCATAACTACAAGCCCCAGCGTCCTGCACGCCATGAGCGTGCAGAACGCTGAGGAAACCGGCGACTGAAAAATTAAAAAGAAAAACAACTCACCGCCTAACAGCCAAGCACACACCAGCCGGCTTTCTTTCCCTCACCAACGGCGCCTGAAGGTCCCGACTGGAGTTTCCCCTTTAATATCAGTGGGTAGGGGTTGCGATCCCCCTCTCCGCTGGCTACCCTAGGGTTGGGAGGTTTGTGGGGACAAAAGGGGTATGTTTCCCAAACCCTTCTGGACTCAGGACACCAGGGAGAGGGGATCGATCCCCACCCCCCTCCTTAAAACAACTCCGTCTTTTCTTTTCTTTAAAAACGGAGTTGTTTTAAGGAGGGGGCAAGGGAATCCATCCTCTCACCCACTGATATTAAAGGGGAAACCCAATCTACTTTCACGTCTCCACACAAAGCACCATAACACACTAAAGCCCCCCTCCCCACCACCTAGCCCACCCTTCCTAACCCCAACGACCATGCCCCCTCCCCACCACCTAGCCCACCCTTCCTAACCCCAACGACCATGCCCCCTCCCCAACACCTAGCCCACCCTTCCTAACCCCAACGACCATGCCCCCTCCCCACCACCTAGCCCACCCTTCCTAACCCCCAATGACCATGCCCCCTCCCCACCACCTAGCCCACCCTTCCTAACCCCAATGACCATGCCCCCTCCCCACCACCTAGCCCACCCTTCCTAACCCCAACGACCATGCCCCCTCCCCACCACCTAGCCCACCCTTCCTAACCCCAACGACCATGCCCCCTCCCCACCACCTACCCCACCCTTCCTAACCCCAACGACCATGCCCCCTCCCCACCACCTAGCCCACCCTTCCTAACCCCAATGACCATGCCCCCCTCCCCACCACCTAGCCCACCCTTCCTAACCCCAACGACCATGCCCCCTCCCCACCACCTAGCCCACCCTTCCTAACCCCAACGACCATGCCCCCTCCCCACCACCTAGCCCACCCTTCCTAATCCCAATGACCATGCCCTCTCCCCACCACCTAGCCCACCCTTCCTAACCCCAATGACCATGCCCCCTCCCCACCACCTAGCCCACCCTTCCTTACCCCAATGACCATGCCCCCCTCCCCACCACCTAGCCCACCCTTCCTAACCCCCAATGACCACGTACCTTCCCCACCACCAAATAAATAATTTTTAATAATTACTAAAAACACTCAAACACATCAAAAAATACACAAAAACAAAAACACCAAAAACAATACGTAGTAAACAAAGACACAATCAAAAACAAAACAAACAGACAAAAAATACAAATTCCAACCCCCCTCCCCCCCCCACCACACACACACAAAAGAAAGAAAACAAGCAAACTTACCAAAAGAGGTGCTACCTCCACCAGGACTGGAAAAGAAATGAATAAAGAAAGACACTACTTACCAGAAGAAGCTCCACCCAGAGGCCAGGAGAGAAAAAAATTCAAAATACAATAACCCCTACCAGCACCACCTGCTGGCCACAATAGTAAAAACAATTCAAAAACACACAACAGCCCCAAACAAAAGGCCACAAGAGTAAAAACAAATCAAAAACATAACACAAATTCACAATTTTACACAAAAGGTCACACCAATAAAAACAAGTAAAAAAATTACACTAAACACACTTTAACACAAATCACAAATATATGTCAATAAAATACAATAGAAACTTTTAAAAATCCTGTGCTGAGTTATAACTCAAATTTAAACTCAAAACATCTAAACACATTTTAAAAACATTGAATGTAAAAAACATTTACTTTTACATTATTAAAATTATTACCTACGGTACAACTAATTGAAAAAATTCAAAAAACTAAAACATTATTCGCTAACATAAAACAATTTGAAAAAATTATATCATACTTTCTTCTTTTATTAATCCTCAAAAAAACCCAAAAAAGCAGATCACAGTTAATAACAGCCAAGCCAAAAATTTTTTACATAAATAAACATTTAAAAAATTAAAATTACAGACTAAGCAATTTTTAAAAAAAATTAACACAATTTAACCTTCCAACACAATGTAAAACTATTGCAAAAATAAAATTGGTTCATTTTTTTATTAAAACACACGGGGGGAAAAGCCCGGCAACGCCAGGCAACCCTTGCTAGTCATTAATAATTAATACAATCACCTCTCAGGACTGCTTTCATAGCATCCCATAAAATGGGAGGAGCAACTTCACCTGTATCATTAATTTTCCACTTTTCTTGCCAATTATCCATCAGTCTTTGTTTATACTATCATTATTAAGAATTTTAGCATCTAATCTCCATATATAATCTGAAATTAAATCTTTACCTAAATTTATCTCCAAATTAATCATTGTATGGTCAGATAACTTAAATGTTCCAACTCTAAAATCTTCTAAATTATGCAATAAATTTACCGAAATTAAGAAATAATCAATATGGGAATAAGACTTAAACATTGTGGAATAAAATGTAAACACATTTTCTTTCCCTTTTACTATTCTCCAAGCATCGTTGACCTCCAACTTCTCCATCCACTTATCTAGGATATTTTGGTGCCCCTTTCTATATCTAGAGTGCTTCAATACGTCTGACATTGACCTTGTGAAATTAAAATCGCCCCCTATTATCAAATTATCTGATCTTTTTTTCTTAATAATTGGTAGAACTTTATCCAAAAATATTCCCTGATCTTTATTGGGAGCGTAAATATTCACAAAAGTGTATTCCTCATTTTCAATTTTCCCTTAATTAACTGAAATCTACCGTCTATCATTCACACTTTTGGACAATATAAAACCTAGTTTAGATGTAATCATAGTGGCAACTCCTCTCGAATTTGACGATCCTAAGCATTTTTCATAAATGTCTACTCCCCTTACATATAAATTATTCTTATTCTCGAACTTTTGATGCGTCTCTTGCAAAAATATAATGCCCGCTTTCTCTCTTTTCAAAACCCCTTCTATTCTCTCCCTCTTAATTTGATTCCCTAAGCCCTTTATGTTCCATGAAATAAATTTTAACTTTCTCGACATGTATAAAACCCAATCAAAATATCTTCATTGCTATTCCCCCAATGGTGGTGCAAAAAAGTGCAATTAACCAACAAAAATAAAAAGAAAACAATGATATAACATTCAAAATCTCCTTTCCCTTCTCCAAATGTATAACATATACATTACCAAAAGAGAAAAAAGGAACAAGGAAAGCAAGAAAAAAGAAATGAATAAAGAGAAATAAAAAAATAAAAAATTGTCTCCCTATCCTCCCCACTTCCCTAAAAAAGTAACCTTTGAGAACAAAGAGGGGAGGGGGGTTGCAGGTGGCGAATCAAATTTATGGCATGGATCCATTTCTTGTTCCTTATAGAATCTTTTATTAACAATATTTATTCAATACTTATAACATAATTATCTCTCCTACTTATTATTCACTATCTCCTTCTGCTCCTGCGGTTTCTTCCTCCTCCCCTTCTACCCCTGTAGAGGCTACACCTGCATTAGTCAAAATATATCTTAATTGTTTCCACTCAGCTGAACCTTTTTCTAAAAGTTTTGAGAATACTAACTCATTCAAACCATCTGAATCCTCTTTGATCCAAAAAGTTTTCCCTTGGGCTACAAACGATAATTGCTTATATTGTCTCCATCTATATTGTACATCTTTCTCCCACAACTTTTCGTGATCGGCTTCATTTGCAAGCGCCAAGTGCGTTCCTCCAAAGAAATAACTTTATACATCTCTAATTTAGATCCTTCCATTTCCAATGTTTCGGAACCCAGAGAATTAGAATATTTCAATAATCTTAATTGAAGACCCAAATTATTAAATTTCAATAGAACATTTTTTGATTTTATCTGGTCTCTTTTTGGTCCTAGTCTATACACACTTTCTATTATCTCTGGTCCCGTCTCATCTCCTAATTTGAACCCACTAATCCAATCCACCATCCTCTGCCTCAAATTATCTGGATTTCTTTCTGGGACATTCCTGATTATCACATTGTTCTTTCTAGCCTGATTTTCCAACCTTTTATCATATTGCCTTTGTAAGAAAAAATAAGTTTGTTTGCGGATGACACCTTGTTGGTAATAAAATATCCTATTCAGAATATAAGCAAAATCCAGCAACATCTAATTATTTTTGAGGAAGTGACAGGTTTAAAGATCAATTGGGATAAAACGGAAGCTATGACATGTAATCTAACTATTGAGGGGAAAGGTTTGATTATGGAAAAATAGGCTTAAAGACCAATTGAAGTATTTAGGGATAATTGTGATGGAGGATGTTAAAGATTTATATAGGATTAATTTTAATAAACTGAAAAATGAATTAAAGATCACCATAGCTCATTTAAAATCATTAAAGTTATCATGGTTTGGGAGAATCAATGTATGTAAAATGAAAATTATGTCTAAGTTAAATTTCCTATTAGAAAATCTCCCAACCAGAATAAAAGAAACCGAACTTAAAGCATGGCAAAAGATGATCAATGAATTTTGTAATGGTGGGAAAAGACCGAGAATTAACAAAGGGCTGTGTTATATTAAGAATAATGTAGGAGGGTTAAATATTCCTAGTGTTAAAAGATATTATCAAGCTTTTGCTCTGAAAAAAATAATGAAATTACTTTGCTATAATTGCAAACAAGGAACAGAGACATACCAAATATATTTTAGAAAATGAAAGGGGGAGTTATTTCTAGGTATATTTAAAAGTAAGATAAGATTTAGTAATCATAATTTTAAAACCCTATTCGCAATTTGGAAAGGATTAAAGAAAACTCTGGCTCCAAATTGTTCCCCTATATTGGAAATTCTGGACTTTCAAGATTGCCCATTAAAGTTAACATTGGAAATGAAGGAAATTTTGAAACAAAGTAAATCCCTATTATTTATAGATTGGATCAAGAATTGTACTGATTTCCACAATAGAAAAGATATTTATGATAAATTAAACCTAACTTGGTTACTTGGTTACAAGTAAGACAGATGGAAGCATGGGATAGGTGTAAACGGGCCAATAATCTTCAATTTAGATCATTAACCCTTTTTGAAGAATAACTTTTGGAAGTAAGACAAGGGAAAAGAAATTTAAAGAGTATAGTTGGTAGAATATATTATCTGCTATCTCCAGGTGAGAAGGCCCAACAGGTTAAAAAAACCTGGGAGGAAGATCTAGGAATTATGATTCAAGATGTAAATTGGAAAAAGAAATGGAGTCATAGGATTATGAAGTCAATGTCGATTAGAGAAAAAGAACACAACTGCAAATAATTATGGCGATGGTACCTAACCCCGGTTAAACTTCACTTAATGTATAATAATATACATTATTTGCTGGAGGTGTAATAAAGCAAAAGGGACATATTTGCATATGTGGTGGACATGTGAAAAGATAAGGTGTTTTTGGAAAACAATAGAAGAAGAATTAAATAAGATATTGGGTGTAACAATTGTACTAGATCTAAGACTTGCAATATTGGGGAAAACAGATCAGTTAAATTTGGATGAGTGCAGATAGGAACTATTGTTAACATTATTGTTGGTTGCAAGACAAGTGATTGCAAAAGAGTGGAAAAAGGGGGAAAACATTAATAAGAAGAGATGGAATGCAGAAGTGTGGCAATTAGCCCTCAACGAAAAACTAACTATACATCTACGACAAAAAAGAGGGTTACCAGTCAAAACATTCTTTTGGGAAATATGGGAATTTTTTGTTGACTATGTTTTAATTGGAAGAAAAGGGGTCCAACCTAGCCCAGATACATTCCTCTTTTGGGAAAAAGAACTGTAGTATATAAAATTAGAAGTTATTGCCGATTTCCCCAATGGAAACACTTTTTTCTTTGTTATTATTATACTTTGATATTCTTTTAAATATGTGATTTTAGTTAGTAATTAATTTCTTAATTTTTTATTTTTGTAACTTGTACTTTTTATGTTATTTTATACTGTGTATTGATGTGTTTTTTCTCTTTGTCTTTTTTGTACGTTTTCAATTATTAAATAAATTATTTAGAAAAATAAAAAAGAGAAATATCTACTATTTATTTTAGAAATAAGAAAAACAGAGCATGGAAGTAATCCATTGCCAAAAGTGAGTCCTTTTTATAACAATTAAAGGATGATGATGATGCAATGTTTGTGACTTATGGTGAGCCTTTTCACAGTTCTCTAGGTATATAGTACTCAGAAGTATCAATATTCTCTTCTTTAATATTTTCGTTGCCAGTCTGGATGGCGTTGGTCAAACTAAACAAACTAAACCTAGAGCACCAAGAGAAGAAGTGAGCTAAAACACATCTAACTTATAGTATAAATGTGACACAACAGAAGATAATTTTACTCCTTCTGTAGTACAACTCTACTTTAAGCTAACTTGTATGTGTATAGTGGGTAGTCCCACTATATTGGGTACATTCAGTACCACAAGACTGCAGTTCTTCTTGTTTTGCTGTATCTGATTCTGAATATTGGCAATCATCATAGTGATCAGCTATGAAGACTGTCCTGCAAATATATAATGTTGTGGCCTTTCATCTGCCTTCCGCATCACAGCATGACACCCATACCACTGATCCAGCTCCACGAGTCACTTTCCAGTCCTGAGCCCTTTTGGCACACATAGTCCTCCTCAGTCCCAAGCCAGTATTGATGAAGCTTCTGCCCTTCATCAAGATGGATTCAAGTAGGATTTAATCCATTTGGGGACCATCACCCTTCCATGTGGAATTTGCCAAGACCACTAGTCCTCAGGGTTGTCAGGTTAGTTAACTGTCACTTGACACTCAGCATTGAGTCACTGATGGTATGGTCTACTCTATTATTTATTTATTTAATACTGTATTTGTATTGCTGCCTCCCTCACCGAAGCGATGCCAGGTGCCTTACAACACTATCAAAAGTTCAAAATACAAAACATCCTCATCATACAGAACTAAACAATTAAAACTTTAAAAACCATTAAAACCAGATAAAAACACCTTCTCTATAAAATTAAATAACCTGGACGACCTTGTATAAACCAGCTTGGGGGGGGGGGGGGGCTACCACAACAGCAGTGTCCCACACCCACTGCGCTAACCAGATTTTAAGGCCCTTTCTGAAGGCCGGCAGATCTGCCTGGAGGTGCAACTTGGTCAGCAAGAGGTTCCACAATGCCGGAGCAGATACGGAGAAGCCCTCTTTCTAGTGCCAGAGAAAACCATAGCAGGATAACCTGGCCAGTCAGGCCCACATTAACTCTACCATTTAGATTTATTTATTTTTTTAAAAAAAGGTATTATTTGAATAACTTGCAAAAATAGCATTTCTTATTATCTCAACAACCAGAGTTCCCTAGATTATGGTAAAAAAGTAACTTTTCCATATTTAATTGTAACTAATTCTTAAAGGCTTTGTAACTGTAAGTAACTTCTTAAAGTTAATATGCCAGTAGGAAACATACCATCTTGCCAGGTCTAATGAGACATTGAGACTTGGAGCCATCAACAATCCATATATATCCCCCATCACCCTTGTCATTTCCTTGTAGCTTCCTGTTGAACACAGTGTGTGTAATATGATGCTATTCTGTAATGCCTTTATTTATGGCACAGATGGCTGCCATAATGTGTGCCATCAAGTCACATTTGACTTTTAACGATTCAAACAGGATTTCCAAAGTATAGTATTCAAGAAATTTAAATAATGGGTTTACTGTTGTTACCTTCCAGTGAATTTCCATGACTGAGCAGGGATTTCAGTAGAGGCCTCCAAAGTCCTATTCTAGAACTCTATCCACTACTGTACATTGGCTGTCATCACAATGTAAAAGCAAAATACAATCCAGCAAAACCCATATGCAGTACATCTTTGCATGTTGTCAAGACACTTTGTGTTTGGCTAGCCATGGTCTGTATTGTATTTATTGGTATAGACCAGTGATGGCGAACCTTTTAGAGACCAAGTGCCCAAACTGCAACCCAAAAGACACTTATTTATCACAAAGTGCCAACACAGCAACAGGAAAGTAAACACTGCCATTGGGGCTGCTGGGCAGAGCAAACGCTTTGCTGGGGGGAGGGAGGAAGTGCTCCCATTGGGCTACTGGGCAGAGGAGTGGGGTGAACCCTTTCATGGGGTAGGGAGGAAGCATTCCCATTGGGCTGCTGGGCAGAGGGGTGGGGTAAAATCTGTGCTGGGGTGACTACACGGGTGCCCACAGAAAAAGCTCCGTGTGCCACCTCTGGCACATGTGCCATAGGTTCGCCATCACTGGTATAGACAAATAAAGTGGTTTCCCCATTGGGAGAGGATGTCTTGGGATTCCATACCTTACAAGGTATATGTGGAAAGAGGAGAAGGACAAAGACCATGAGGCAAACCCAGAAGAAGGTGGAGAGATAACATCAGAGGAATATTAAAAGAACACCAAATAACACAGGTGGAGACTGCTAAAAGTGCCAGAACAAGAACCTTGCATCTCTCTGGACACCCAGTGGAGTAAAAGGAGAAGCAAAGAAGAAGATTAGAAGAAGTTGTATAGATGACAAGACCCTCCCTCTTATGCTAAAGGGACTGTAGAAATATTGTACACCTCCAGTGCTGAAACTGGCAAGGAGAAATGCCAAATAATTACATCACAAAAGGAGAAAAGAAGCGGTCATTTGCTGAAAGGCAAATTAATTCATGCTGGTCACATAATATCATAATACAAAAAATAAAATAAAAATACACTGGCCTTGGAAATACAAATGTTCAATGTTGCTTCTTTCTAGCTTCATGATTTCCGCTACATTAGTGGCATGGCATTTAAAATTTTGTTGTTGTTCAGTTGCACAGTCAATTCCGACCCTTTGCGACTCTTTAGACCATTGACCTCCAGGCACCTCTATCCTCCACCATTCTCCTCAGCGCACCCAGCTCTGTGCCCACTGCGTCTACAATACCATCCAGCCATCTCATATTTGGCTGCCTCCTTTTTCTTTTGCCCTCCACCTTTCCCAGCATCAAGGCCTTCTCAAGTGAATCCTCTCTTCTCATTTGATGTCAAAAATACTTTAGCTTCATCTTTACTATTTGACCTTCTAAGGAGCAGTCAGGGTTGATTTATTCTAGGATCGACCTATTTGTTCTCTTCGCTGTCAAGGGGACTCTCAAAACTCTCCTCCAACACCACATTTCAAAGGCATCTATTCTTCTGCACTCAGCTTTCCTAATGGTCTAGCTCTCACAATCGTACATTACCACTGGGAATACCATTGCTTTGACTATGCAAATTTTTGTTTGCAATGTAATGTCTCTACTTTTCACTATGTTACCCAGGTTTCTCATAGCTTGCCTCCCAAGAATCAGTCACCTTTTTATTTCATGGCTGCAATCCCCATCTGCAGTGATCTTTGATCCTAAGAAAGTAAAGTCTGCCACTGCTTCTACTTCTTCCCCATCTATTTTCCAGGGACTTATATGGCCTGTTGCCATTATCTTTGTTTTCTTAATATTGAGTCTCAAGCCAGCTTTTGCACTCTCTTCCTTCAACCTAATCAGGAGCTTCTTTAGGTCTTCCTCAATTTTATTTATTTATTTATTTATATTCATATTTATATAGCCGCCCAACTCACAAAGACTCTGGGTGGCATACAATCTTAAAAACCTTAAAACAAGAACAACCCCATTAAAACAAATTACCCCGCTAAAACCCACACACATTAAAAAGTGGAAGATTATTTTGATATTAAACCAACCAGAAGGTGGGTGTCACAACATCTTCAGGACCCCACATCTGCCCCGCCAGCCATGTTTTCAGATCTTTCCTGAAGGGCAGCAATTCCGTCTGCAGCCTTAGTTCCACTGGCAGGAGGTTCCACAAGGCTGGAGCGGACACAGAGAAGGCTCTCCTTCGTATGCTAGAGAGAGAGGCCCCTCTAGCCAATGGTAGAAGCAGAGAGTCCCTCCGGTCTGCTCTGGTTGATGGACAGACATTCTCGGGGCCATGCGGTCTCTTAGGTATCCTGGCCCACTACCATGTACTTTCTGCCAGTAGGGTGGTATCACCTGCATATCTCAAGTTGTTGATGTTTCTCCCGGCAATTTTTATCCCATATTGTGATTCCTCCATCCTTGCATTGTGCATTATGTGCTCTGTGTATAAGTTGAATAAGCAGGGTGATTAAATGCAGCCTTGTCTTACTCCTTTTCCTACTCCAAACCACTCCATTATTCTGTATTCTGTCCTAACTGTTGCTTCTTGACTCTTGTACAGATTTCTCATGAGCAATATAAGGTGTTCTGGTATTGCCATCTCTTTATTGCAGGCGCACCCCCCAAAAAAGACTCAGACACCGGTATATGGATAACGGCATTGGGCCACATTTATTGATTCATGCCCTAGTCCGAATTATAAATTTCAATTGGTACTCAGCCAATTATAATTCTTAAGGCAAGCAGGCCGCAGTAACACTGGTAAGGTTCCTCCCAAAATTGCCAATGGCAATTGGCTACAATGTATCCATTTGTATCAATTTGTTTGTTTACAACAAACAAATTGTTGACCGTAGTCAATAAACTATCTACTGACCCCACCCTCTGACGTGTATCCGTCAAATCATGGGGTGATGCATGCTGAAGAGCTCCTGCCATCACCCCATTGCCTGGTTCGTCGTTGACCGGTCAACGTTAACGAACTTGTACCTATCTAGTGTTGGCCAGTCAATTGCGAACCTGCCAGATACCTGTGGGTCATAAATATTTACCTTACCAGTGCTACCCGCCACACGGGGAGGCTTAATAAAGACTCACCACCACCCCCCAGACCGTCAGCTCGGTCAAGAGGCCTGCTTGCAAATCTTCCAAAAAGAGGTTCATGCCTCTGGGCGACAGATGGACCCCATCCCCTGTGTAAAGATTGTAATTTTGGAGACTAATGGTGGGGTGTCGGATGACCCGCCCCAAACCCTTGTCAGCAAAGAACCGGGCAACTGTCCTGTTCACCGAGCGACGAGCGCGGTCAAGGGCCTGTAGGTTAATACCCCCCTGTAAGCGTGACGCGGTATGATGTCCGACCATAGCAGCGTTGTGGCAGGCCACACATAATGCAAATAAGCTAGGTCGCTGCAGATCGTATGTTTTAAGGAAAGGCCAGTGACCTGGCCTAGGTCATTGCCCCCGAGGTGCAGCACCAAGACATCAGGCTGTTCAGCATCCCTGATAGAGAAAAGGAATGGCAACAGTTCCCGCCATAACATTCCGCGCTTACCATACCACCTGATACATGTGGAGGCACGTAGTCCAAGCTGGGGTCCCCACTCTGTCGCCGCAGTGTACTGCGCTGCCCAGTGCACATAGCTATGGCCCACCAGCCATACTGCCACCGGTGTGCGGGGACACACAGGGTCTGTAAGATAAAAAAGAGAGGACAGTGACTTATCTGGTACTCATACTTGAAGAGGGCGAACATATAATTCAAAACACTTAGATCCCCACCTCCCCATACGGCGTATATCAGCCTCAGAGTACCCAAATGCAGCCGCAGTAGAAGCAGCTCCTATTCTAAAAGAATGGGTGCCATAACGAGCCCCGGGGAGGCCAACACTGGACAGTGCCTTACCGGTCACCTTCCAAAATTGAAATTTAGTAAGGGGATACCCATCTTGGTGGCAGAAAAATGGGCCAGGGTGCGTACCACGCACTGCAATGAACTCTTGTAGGGCACCAACCGGACAGATGTCTGCAATGGAACATCGTAGCAGTCTAACACCACTGCCTACACCGTGCTGATCAACTTTTGAGGACCGTATCCTCAACTGAGCCCACTCATTAGAGACATAGACATCTTCGAGTTCCAGTGCCCTACGAGCCGCATCCGTCTTAGACAGTAGCACCAACTCACTGATGCGGAGCGCTCCAAAAAAGGCCACCGTGGTAGCCGCATGAAAAAGAGCTGCCTCATACCTGTCGAAACACAGGTCATGCCAGCCTCGTGCAAGGTGGGTAAGGACCCCTGGAGAAATTGGGTGGCGATTGTCCGGGCGGCGTCCACGTTCCTGTGTCCACCCCTCCAAAACATGTCGTATACGGAAATCATTCGTGTTGTTAGCAGAACCCCTCACTTTGGCCATGAATGCCAGTACTGACAGCCTGGATGCTATGGTGCGGGGAGCTAGGCCCTGACTGTGTAGGTAGACCATAAATTGGAGAACGTGTTCAACTGGAATGGGCCACACCTCGGGCAACCGGAGTTGCACACAAAAATTTGTAAATTGACTGAATGCATGGTGATACGCCTTACGCGTGCGGGGTGCCAGTGACATGCCGATCGCCCGGTTCACCTCTCCTTGCCAAATGTCCAAATCTCGTCCGGGAGTGGCGAGGGGAATTCCTCTGCGTCCGGAGCCAAGGCGCGGAACCGGGGGATCTGCAGGCGGGATAAAGCATCAGCAATATCATTATTAATACCTGGTACATGTCTGGCCCTGAAGAGCACATTGAAGCATAGGCTGCGTAACACAAACTGGCGAACTAACTCCATGACCTTGGGTGATTTAGACGTCTGGGAATTGACGATGTGCACTACCGCAGCATTGTCACACCAGAAATGAACTACTGAATTGGCCCACTCCTCACCCCATAGCATCAAAGCTCCCAGTATCGGGAAGAACTCAAGGAATGTAAGATCACGTAGACGATCCGTGCCCCGCCATGCTGGAGGCCATCGGCCGTAGGCCCACCTCCCCTCAAAGTAAATCCCATATCCGAGGGACCCCGAGGCATCCGACTGAACCTGGAACCTAGGGGAAACCAAAAGGTCAGATCTCCAAAATGACACCCCATTGAACTCCCTCAGGAACTTAAGCCAAAGCAACATGTCAGCCCTCATGCCCTTGTTCAGTCGGACCCTGTGATAGCACCTGGATAGCCCAGTCATGGCGTCGCATAAGCGTCGAGCAAAAGCTCTGCCACGCGTGACCACTCTGCAGGCGAAGTTAAGGTGACCATGTAGAACCCGGAGCTCACGAAGTGACACCTTGCGTTTGGCCAGTAAGGCCAAAATCATCGCAGTGATCCGGGTAACCTTATCCATGGGTAACCTGGATGCCTGCGAGACCGTGTCAATTTCAATACCCAGAAATGTGAGTGTAGTTGATGGGCCCTCGGTCTTTTCGGGCGCTAAAGGGACACCAAGTTCCTGCATTAGCGTCTGAAATGTAGTGAGGAGACGCGTGCACGTGTCCCAGCCCCTTTCACCCCCGAACAAGAAATCATCAAGGTAGTGGGCTACAGACCGAGACCCCGACCTACGAACAAAGGCCCACTGGAGGAAGGTGCTAAAACGTTCAAATGCCGAGCAAGAGATGGAGCAGCCAAAAGGCATGGCTTTATCAACATAAAACTTGTCCTGGAATCTGAAACCTAGCAACTCAAAGTCGCCCGGGTGCACCGGCAACAAACGGAATGCAGACTTAATGTCGCACTTTGCCAATAGTGCACCAGGGCCACAAGAGCGCACCATGCGCAGGGCCTGGTCGAATGACATATACCTGACAGAACAAAGGTCATCAGGAATGGCATCATTGACTGAATGGCCCGCCGGGTATGACAGATGGTGAATTAAACGAAATTCCCCAGGGGTCTTTTTGGGAACCAACCCTAAAGGGGAAACCTTCAGATTGGGAAAGGGGGGCATAGGAAAGGGGCCAGCAACCCTACCTGCATTAACCTCCTTAGCGATACTTAGGGCAGCCACCTCCTCCCTACCCTTTAGGGAAAGTAAATTGGGAGCATCTTGGGGGCACCGCTCCCCTTTGAATGGGATATGAAAGCCCCGCTGGAAACCCTCGAGGAGGTACCTAGCATCCTCCCTCCTCGGGTAAGTTGAGAGCCACCGCTCCAACATAGCTACGTTATCCGGGGAGGGGGCCTTTTGAGTGACCAGCTCCATCAGCAGCAGGTCTGCCCGCTCCTTGTCCACCTCTACCTCATGACCCACCGGCTCGCGGGCACGCACCGGCGGCGTGAGGGCCAGCGCAAGAGGGACACTCGTGTTTAAATAGGCACTGCCGTCTATTGCATGCACCATTGGCCGAGAAACTCCAACACAGCAAGCGGGCTGGAACCCCTGCCCCGCCAGCTGGCGGGGAGCCTGTGTTGGAGCAGCTCGCTGGACCACATGGCCGCAATGGTACCTCTCCCCAGGCGCCAGGCGTGTGGGGGTCATGTATAAAAGCCACAATTTCTGACATGGCTCATCCCACCTCATCTCCGGGTGTAAGGGCACTCTCATTCTAAATTCCTCATCGTAAGCCAACCACGATGGGCCAGGAAAATCCACCATTGCCCTGTAAATATTGTCCAAATATTGGACCATAGGAATGGCCAGGTCAGGCCGAGCCCTAAGGTACACCGCCATGTAAATGAGATATGCGGGTAACCAGTTGGCCCAGGTACGTGGTGGCTTGCGACGGCGAGACAGCTCTTTGTCCTTATCATCCTGCCCCTCTTTTTCCTCCTTGGTGGGCTCCCGGTTCAATAGGGAGAAAATATCGACATACTCCCCCCGCCAAATCTTTTCCCTTGTGGCCTGGGACAAATGATCTCTGAGGGGCAAGGAATACCCGGCCGTCGGCAATGCCGACACTGGCACAGTATTTACACGGGGTATCAGGAGAGGAGCCTGGACAGTCCCTGTGACACCCAGTACAGCCCCGGGGGCGGAAACCCCCCCACCCAATGTTATGCCAGTATGGGACCAAGCGGCACCCGGGTAAGCTGGGAACTGATACCCACCCGCCCCGACATTACGAGGCCATGGCCACTGAAACCTATCCCCGGAAGTGGATTGTGATGTGGGGACATTAGCTTGAACCTGATACTCACTGGGTGCACCCCCGTGAGCCGCCCCCACTGGGGGTTCCGGCCCATGGCGGGCATCGGAGCTCACGACCGCAATCGAGCTCTGAGGGCACATCCGACCACTCCCTGTCTGTAGTTCAGGATGTACGGGGAGCTGCGAGACCGCGGCGGGCACAGGCCGGCGCGTCTCGAGCAACTCAACCCGACTGGCCACCTGCTGCAGAGTGGCGGCTGTCGTGGTAGCAGGCAGGCAAAAGGGGCCCCCAGATGGCAGTGAAGCCCCCCCAATGGTGTTAGTGGTGATCCCTAGGGATGCCTCTAGCACGGCTACACGTGCCAGTAATGCATCCACTGTCACAGATCCCCCAGCATAAAGGGGGCCAGGTGGGCCGGACGGCCCGCTGGGTGATGGTCCAGGGACCCCGACTTGAGAGCCAGGTCCAGAATAGGGCCATGCCCAAAACTCCGGCCCATGAGGGGCCAGAGGTAAGCCCTTCTGTGCAACCGCACCAGGCCCTCCCCCATGATCAAGGCCCATGGCCGGCAATTGCGGGCTGGGGGCCGAAGCCCCTGTAGGGCCAGTCTGAGGCTGGAGAGCCGCGGGCCATGGCCTAAGCTGCCCCATCACACCGGTAACGGTGGGTGAATGCGATAAGGAGTCCTGTTGCGGGGGCGCAGTCGCGGTCCTCCGACCCAACTGCTGTCTGCCAGGCAAGGTCCTCCCCTTCGGGCGCGCCTGAGTCGCCATAGCGTTCTTCTTGGGAGGCATAGTGAAGAAACGATCCCGTTCCGGGGATCGCAAGCGCCGAGATGGCTGAAAAGCCGAAGATTGAGAATTCCGAATACCCGCAAGGCTCTATAGCCAACTGCGGCTCTAAAGAAACGAAGAGCAACGGAGAAAACTTCTCCTCTCCATCGCTTTTTCAAAATGGCAGCTCAGCTGCCTCGTGGCCACCCCTTTTATAGAGGGGTGGCCACGCCCCCTAACTCACCCGGATGTCTGAGTCCGGGTGGGGGGGGCCCGCAAAGAGCGCGGCGGCCATTTTGGCGCCGCGCTTTCATTTACTTGCCACATTTTGTTGTGGTCCACACAGTCAACGGCCTTGGGGTAGTCAATAAAGCAGTAGACTTGTTTCTGATATTTCCTTGTTTTTTCCATGATCCAACGTATGTTGGCAATGTGGTCTCTAGTCCCCCTGCCTCTTCTGAAACCGGCTTGCACATCTGGTTGTTCTCTCTCCATGTTGCTGAAGTCTATCCTGTTTTATCTTGAGCATCACCTTGATGGCATGTGGGTTGAGTGCAATTGTTCGGTAATTTGAGCATTCTTTGGCATTGCCTTTTTTGGGATTAGAACATACACTGATCTTTTCCAATCCTGTGGCCACTGTTTTGTTTTCCAAATTTGCTGGCATATTGAATACAGTAGTTTGATTCCATTATCTTTTAGGGCTTTGAAAAATTCAACTGGGATACCATCATTTCCACTAGCTTTATTGTTTGCAGTGCTTTTTTGGGCTTTTCTGACCTCACTCTCTAGGATGTCTGGCTCAAGTTCAATGTTCTCATCATTGTGATTATTAGGGGTGTTGGGGTCCTTTTTATACAGTTCCTCTGTGTACTCTCTCCATCTTTTCTTAATCCCTTCTGCATCAGCTAACTCCTTGCCATCTTTGTCGCTTATCGTGGTCAATTTTGCTTTGAAACTTCCCTTACTTTCCCCATTTTTTAAAGAGGTCTGTAGTCCTGCCTTTGCAGGCGCACCCCCCCCAATAACGGACACAGACAACATTGAAAGTGGATAACAGCATAGGGCCACATTTATTGATTCAATGCCCTAGTCCGAATTATAAATTTGTATTGGTAAAACGACCAATCATAATTCCTAAGGCAAGCAGGCCGAAGTAACACTGGTAAGGTACCACCCCAAAATTGCCAACGGCAATTGGTTACAATGTATCAATTTGTATCAATTTGTTTGTTGACAACAAACAAATTGTTGACCGTAGTCAATAACTAACTTATGACCCCACCCTCTGACGCGTATCCGTGAAATCACAGGGGTGATGCATGCTGGTTAGCAATCGTCATCACCCCATCGCCTGGTTCGTCGTTGACCGGACAACGTTTAACTAATTTATTCCTGTCTAGTGTTGTCCAGTCAATTGCGAACCTGCCGGATACTTGTGGGTCATACTGTTTACCTTACCAGTGCTACCCGCCAATGTGACCAAAGTCAACAGTAGGAACACAGAAAGACCCCTATATCAAACCATAGCAACAGTGTGGGATGGGCAAAAAAGCCAGGACCCGGAGCCAATATGGGTCCCAACCAAAAATTCCCACCCGGCCCCGAAGCGACCATAATATCACACTGTTAACTAGGGAGGGGGTGGAGGGGAAAAAACTTCTCCGCTCCGTCGCTGAGATAAAATGGCAGCTCGGCTGCCTCGTGGGCACCCCTTTTATAAGGGAGCTGGCCACGCCCCTAACTACCCGGATTCTCTGTCCTGTGGGGGGGGGCCCGCAAAGGGCGCGGCGGCCATTTTGGCGCCGCGCTTGCATTGCAGGCGCACCCCCCCAATAACGGACACAGACAACATTGAAAGTGGATAACAGCATAGGGCCACATTTATTGATTCAATGCCCTAGTCCGAATTATAAATTTGTATTGGTAAAATGACCAATCATAATTCCTAAGGCAAGCAGGCCGAAGTAACACTGGTAAGGTACCACCCCAAAATTGCCAACGGCAATTGGTTACAATGTATCAATTTGTATCAATTTGTTTGTTGACAACAAACAAATTGTTGACCGTAGTCAATAACTAACTTATGATCCCACCCTCTGACGCGTATCCGTGAAATCACAGGGGTGATGCATGCTGGTTAGCAATCGTCATCACCCCATCGCCTGGTTCGTCGTTGACCGGACAACGTTTAACTAATTTATTCCTGTCTAGTGTTGTCCAGTCAATTGCGAACCTGCCGGATACTTGTGGGTCATACTGTTTACCTTACCAGTGCTACCCGCCAATGTGACCAAAGTCAACAGTAGGAACACAGAAAGACCCCTATATCAAACCATAGCAACAGTGTGGGATGGGCAAAAAAGCCAGGACCCGGAGCCAATATGGGTCCCAACCAAAAATTCCCACCCGGCCCCGAAGCGACCATAATATCACACTGTTAACTAGGGAGGGGGTGGAGGGGAAAAAACTTCTCCGCTCCGTCGCTGAGGTAAAATGGCAGCTCGGCTGCCTCGTGGCCACCCCTTTTATAAGGGAGCTGGCCACGCCCCTAACTACCCGGATTCTCTGTCCTGTGTGGGGGGGGGCCGCAAAGGGCGCGGCGGCCATTTTGGCGCCGCGCTTGCATTGCAGGCGCACCCCCCCAATAACGGACACAGACAACATTGAAAGTGGATAACAGCATAGGGCCACATTTATTGATTCAATGCCCTAGTCCGAATTATAAATTTGTATTGGTAAAACGACCAATCATAATTCCTAAGGCAAGCAGGCCGAAGTAACACTGGTAAGGTACCACCCCAAAATTGCCAACGGCAATTGGTTACAATGTATCAATTTGTATCAATTTGTTTGTTGACAACAAACAAATTGTTGACCGTAGTCAATAACTAACTTATGACCCCACCCTCTGACGCGTATCCGTGAAATTACAGGGGTGATGCATGCTGGTTAGCAATCGTCATCACCCCATCGCCTGGTTCGTCGTTGACCGGACAACGTTTAACTAATTTATTCCTGTCTAGTGTTGTCCAGTCAATTGCGAACCTGCCGGATACTTGTGGGTCATACTGTTTACCTTACCAGTGCTACCCGCCACACGGAGGGGCTTCAAAGAAGACCTGACGCCCCCCCCCCCCAGACCGTCAGCTCGGTCAACAGGCCTGCTTGCCAATCACCCAACAGGAGGTCCATACCTCCTCGCGACAGATGGACCCCATCCCCTGCGTACAAGTCATAATTTTGTAGACTAATATCAGGGTGATGACTAACCCGTCCCCAAGCCCTGGTGGCAAGAAACTGCGCCACTGCCTTATTGACCGCGCGCCTAGCGCAGTCAAGGGCCAGGAGGTTAACGCCCCCTCTGTAAGAATGGCGCGGAACAACGTCCGACCAAACCAGGGTTGTGGCAGGCCAGACATAATGCAAGTAGGCGAGTTCCTCGCAAATCGCATGCTTGAGCGATAAGCCGGTGACCTGGCCCAAATCATTGCCCCCCAGGTGGATGATTAGAATGTCAGGCGGGTCAGCACCCAGGCCAGAAAAAAGGAAAGGCCGCAGCTCCTGCCATAACATCCCAGCCTTACCATGCCATGCGAGACTGGCGTGGTCACCCAGTCCCAATCGGGGTCCCCACTCTGTCGCCGCAGCGTAACGCGCTGCCCTGTGCACATAGCTGTGGCCCACCAGCCATACTGTCACCGGTGTAATACGACACCCAGGGTCTGTAAGAAAATTGAGAAAAAAGGCGGTAAGGTGACTGGATTGGTACTCATGGTGGGAGTGGGCGCACATAAAACTGAAAACATTGCGAGCCCCACCTCCCCATGCTGTGTATGTCAGCCCCAGAGTACCCAAAAGCAGCTGCTGTAGAGGCTGCACCAATACGGAACGAATGTGTGCCATAACGGGCACCTGGTAGGCCCACCCTGGTGAGGGCTCTGGCTGTCACCTTCCAAAACTGAAATTTAGTAAGGGGAGACCCATCTTGGTGACAGAAAAACGGGCCGTGGTGCATGCCACACAGTGCCAGGAATTCATGTAGGGCACCAACCGGACAGATGTCTGCCAAAGAACACCGTAGCAGTCTTACACCACTGCCTACGCCATGCTGATCTGTTTTAGAGGAGCGTATCCTCAACTGGGCCCAGTCTTTGGCAACATAGACATCCTCGAGTTCCAGTGCCCTACCACTTGCATCCGCCTTAGACAGCATCACGAGTTCGCTGACGCGGAGCGCTCCAAAAATGCCACCGTTGTGGCTGCATGAAAAAGGGCTGCCTCATAATGATCAAAACAGAGGCCTGGCCAGCCCCGGGCCAACTGGGTAAGAACCCCTGGGGAAATAGGGTGCCGGTCGTCCGGGCAACGCCCGCGCTCGCGCACCCACCCCTCCAAAACATGTCTCACCCGGAAGTCAGAGGTGGTATCCACATGACCCCCCACTTTGGCCATAAAAGCCAACGCCGAGAGCTTGGATGCTATGGTGCGAGGTGCGAGGCCCTGTGCATGCAGGTGAACCATGAACCGCAGAACATGGTCCACCGGGATAGGCCAGGTCTCTGGCAAGAGAAATTGAGTAGCAAATGCCCTGTACGAATTGAATGCTTGTTGATACGCCTTACGCGTGCGTGGCGCTAGTGACAGGCCAATCGCCCGGTTCACCTCTCCTTGCCAATAGTCCACATCTCGTCCGGGAGTGGCGAGGGAAATTCCTCCGCATCCGGGGCCAAGGCGCGGAACCGGGAGATCTGCAGGCGGGACAAAGCGTCAGCAATATCATTATTAATCCCTGGGACATGCCTGGCCCTGAACAAGACGTTGAGGCGCAGGCAGCGCAGCACAAAATGGCGCACTAGATCCATGACCCTGGGCGATTTGGAAGTCTGTGCATTGACAATGTGTACAACAGCCGCATTGTCACACCAGAAATGCACCACCGAATTAGCCCACTGTTCGCCCCATAGCATCAAAGCCCCCAGAATGGGAAAAAATTCCAGGTATGTGAGATCCCGCAGGCGACCTGTGCCTGCCCATGCCGGTGGCCACCCACCATAGGCCCACTTCCCATTGAAGTACATCCCATAACCCAGGGATCCTGAGGCATCAGACTGGATCTGGAAATTGGGGGATGCCAGGAGGTCAGACCTCCAAAATGAGACCCCATTAAACTCCCTCAGGAATTGCAACCAGACGAACATGTCTGCCCTGATACCCCGGGTGAGCCTGACTCTGTGGTGGGGCCTGGATAACCCTGCCATGGCGTCGCATAAGCGCCGGGCAAAAGCCCTGCCCGGTGCGACCACCCTGCAAGCAAAATTAAGGTGTCCATGTAGCACCTGCAGTTCCCTCAGGGATGCCTTACGCTTGGCCAGCAATTCCGAGATAAGGGCCACTATCCTGGACACCTTATCACCCGGCAACCTAGAAGCCTGCACTACTGTGTCAATCTCAACCCCCAGGAATACTAGCTTGGTCGATGGGCCCTCGGTCTTTTCGGGCGCTAAAGGGACACCAAGTTCCTCCATTAGCGTCTGAAATGTGTTGAGGAGACGTGCGCACGTGTCCCAGCCCCGTTCACCCCCGAATAAAAAGTCATCCAGGTAATGGGCTACAGACCGGGACCCTGACCTGCGGACGAAAGCCCACTCTAGGAAGGTACTAAAACGCTCGAAAGCCGAGCATGATATGGAGCAGCCAAAAGGCATGGCCTTATCAAAATAATATTCCCCCTTAAATTTAAAACCCAGCAACTCAAAGTCGCCCGGGTGCACTGGCAAGAGGCGAAAAGCTGACTTAATGTCACACTTGGCCAGCAGGGCACCCGGGCCACACGAGCGCACTATGCGCAGCGCATGGTCAAACGATGTATACCTGACTGAACAAAGGTCATCAGGGATAGCATCATTGACCGATCGGCCGGCTGGGTAGGACAAATGATGAATAAGGCGAAACTCACCTAGGGACTTTTTGGGGACCAAACCCAGTGGCGAGACCTTAAGATTGGGAAACGGGGGTGCGGGGAAAGGTCCAGCGACCCTGCCCGCGTCTAACTCCTTTTTAATGCTGGCCGCAGCTACCTCCTCCCTTCCTCTGAGGGATAAAAGGTTGGGAGCATCCTGAGGGGACCTATCACCCATAAAAGGGATACGAAATCCCTGCTTAAAACCTTGAAGGAGATACTCCCCGTCCTCCCCCTTCGGGTACGATGCGAGCCAGCGCTCGAGCATGTCCACCTTAATTGGGGAGGGGGCCTTTTGGAGAACTAGCTCCATCCGTGGCAGCCTTGCCAGCCCACTGTCCACCCCTCCCTCTGCCTCGTGCCCCCCCAGGCCTGGGACAAGCAGAGGCTGCGTGGGGGCCAGAACATGTGGGACACTCATGCTTATACCTGCAGTTCTTTCGATTGCAGGAACCATTTGACGAGAAAGTCCAGCACAGCAGGTGGGCTGGAACCCCCTGCCCCGCCGCCTGGCGGGTAACCTGCGCTGGAGCCACTCGCTGGACCGCATGTCCGCAATGGTATCTATCCCCCGGGGCAGGGCGTGTGGGTGTCATATACAAAAGCCACAGCCTCTGGCACGGCTCATCCCATCTCATCTCGGGGTGGAGGGGAATCCTCATACGGAATTCCTCGTCATATGCTAGCCATGAGGGGCCCGGGAAATCGACCATCGCCCTATATATGTTGTCCAAATATTGGACCATGGGAATAGCTAAATCCGGCCGCGCCCTCAAATATACCGCCATGTATATTAAATAAGCGGGGAGCCAGTTGGCCCAGGTACGCGGCGGCTTACGGCGGCGT
Organism: Bradypodion ventrale; assembly: GCA_035047345.1. NCBI lineage: Eukaryota > Metazoa > Chordata > Lepidosauria > Squamata > Chamaeleonidae > Bradypodion > Bradypodion ventrale. The sequence continues at coordinate 143,546,642 of JAWDJE010000004.1, read as the reverse complement.
GCCTGCTCCTTGTCCTTCTCATCCTGACCCTCCCTTTCCTCCTTGGTGGGCTCTCTGTTCAGGAGTGAGAAGATATCTACGTACTCCCCTCGCCATATCTTTTCCCTAGTAGCCTGTGCCAGGTGATCACCCAATGGCAAGGAATACCCTGCCGTCGACAAAGCCGAAAAGGGGACAGCCGGCCTGGTAAAAGGGGCCTGAGCTAACCCAGCCACCCCCAGAACATTCCCTGCAGTGTAAGGACCAATGCCCACCCCAGTGCCCAAGGTGGCAGTCGTCGTCGCCGGGTGGGTCGCCAACAGCGTGGCCCCCGCACCACCCGCGCGAGGCCAAGGCCATTGAAAGGCCCCCCCTAGATTGGGAATGTGTGTGGATGTACTCGCTTGCACCGTATACTCACATGCTGCACCCCCGCGGGCCTCCCCCACCGGGGGTTCCGGCCCACTGGGGGCGTCGGAGCTCACGACCGACGTAGAGCTCATCACCGGGGCTTGACCCGCACCTGGTTGCTGGCTGGGGAGCTGCGAGGCAGTGGCCGAAACCGCGCCACGCGCCTGCAGCAGCTCGACCCTCCCCGCCGGCTGTTGTCCTCCTGCCGACAGCGCCTCAAAAGGAACCCCGAAGGGGGCGCCCGCCTGACTGGCCCGAGCCAACGACGCCTCCAGGGCCGCAATGCGGGCCAGCAAGGTGTCCACGTTGACCATGGGCAAAGGGCCGGCCGGCCCGCCTGGTCCAGGCATGGGTACAGGTCCCTGTACCCCGGGACCCACATATGGCCATTGGCCAGCACCGAAGCCCGGCAGGGTTGGTGGAGAAACCTGCCAAGGCAGGGGGCCGCACCACCCCCCAAGGCTAGAGGGCCCAGGGAGAGGCTGCGGCCCAAGAGGAGTAGGCCCGACAGCGTGGGCAGGAGCAGGAGCGGTGTCCACCGCTCGTGGGCCGCGGGCCGGAACCCCTTCCGCGCCCGCACTCTGATCGCCCACTCCGGGCCAAGGGGCAATAGACCCCATTCCGCCGGCCCCGGCCGGGGCTGGCAAAGGTGGCTGCTGAGGAGGCGGCACCGCGGTCCTCCGACCTGGGTTGCGCCTCCTAACAGCGCGAGCTGAACTCGAAGCTGCCTTCTTCTTCGAAGGCATCTCCACCGAAGCAAAAAGGGAAGCCGGCAAGGCAGAATCGCTACCAAAAGGCTTCCCGGTAAGCTAACGAGCGACGGAGACACAGGGGAAAAAACTTCTCCGCTCCGTCGCTGAGGTAAAATGGCAGCTCGGCTGCCTCGTGGCCACCCCTTTTATAAGGGAGCTGGCCATGCCCCTAACTACCCGGATTCTCTGTCCTGTGGGGGGGGCCCGCAAAGGGCGCGGCGGCCATTTTGGCGCCGCGCTTGCATTTGTGTTGTTTTCCTCTATTTCTTTGCACTGTTCATTTCAGTAGGTTTCCTTGTCTCTCCTTGCTTTTCTTTGAAATTCTGTATTTTGCATTCCTTGGCATTTATCATAGAAATGTATTTTATACAATTTTTTTTAAAAAAACACTACAATATTCTCACCTTAACCTTGTACCTCTTATTGATGTCATTTGGGCTATAGTTGTACTGCACACAATGCAATGAAAGCATTGTGTTACATTAAAGGCTAAGATATTTATTATGCCATAAGCTTTCATGGACTTCAACAGATGCATGAAGTGTCTGTCTGTAGGTACTTGAGCAAAGCATGACACTGGTGGTAGGGAAGTGTAAACAGGGAGATCAAAGTGTGTATAATAAGGAACACTGGCTATTTACAAAACAGCATCTACTAATAATAAATATATCTGATCATTGAGCAAGACAACTAATACATATAGGAGATTCTTTTAAAAAAATGTTTGTTCCAATGCAAGCTCTAGAGTGTAAGTTAAACTTCTTTGATGTTATTTTACTCAGCATTCTGCCACTCAAAGCTCTCTTTGAAGTATTTTTGCCTTCATGTTCAGGTGCATGCAACCTAAAGCCTGTTAATTTCAAAAGCATTTAACAAACAAGCCAATGCAATGCAAAAAGAGGGAAACTTTAAGAGTGGAAGGTATGCGGCACGTGAATTACTAAACAATGTAAGTGTCAAATACTAGGACACTATGCTCAAAAGATTGTTGCACAAAAGATTTAACTTTTGGAAGTGAATTGCCATACATTAATACATCTTCATAGTAAATTTTAATGGGGATTTATTAATTAAGAACAATTTGATGTAAAAATTACCTTTTTTGTATAACTACACAACGGGATTTCAATCATTATGTATAAGGCATTACTTTTTGTGTATTAGAGGAAGCCAGTGATGCACACTCCAATAGGAAAGTTTTTTTCTCTGGACTATAACTTTAGTTCAAAGTTATTTTTCTGGGCTACAACTTCCTTTTTCCCCCATGGTAGATGGTGTGTCTTGATAGCTGAAGTCTTTTCTTATCTCTAGTCTCCAGTCACTTCTTTTCCACATTGACAGGGAAATTTTGTGATGATATTGTCACTGCATTCAGTAGCATTCAGTTACTGAGTGTCAGAAAATTATTTACTCTGATAAGGCAGAGTTCCTTAAAAACACCCACCCACACCTGGGTTTTGTAATAATAACTGTGTGCCATCAAGTCACTTCTGACTTATGGTGACCCTTCCCATGGTTTCATAGGCAGAGAATACACAGAAGTGTCTTTTGCATTCTTCTGTTGTGCCCTGAGACTGTACAGCCTGCACAAAGTTGCACAGGCTGGCTCCCCCCACCCCCTGGAAGCACAGTGGGCCTTGAACTCACTGATCTCTGGCTCTGCAGCCAGATAACTAAACTACATAGAATCATAGAACTGGAAGAGACTTTATGGCTCTTTGAATCCAGCTCTCTGCTCCAATCTCCCACAGAAGCCAAATGGGACAGGTGACTCTGGAGCCAGCCTTGAACAGAAAATATTTATTGCTCAGCCTAGTGAAAACAAAACAGTTGTTCTGTCTAGGAAGGGAGCCACATCAGCAGGCCTGAAGGGAGTTTTATTATCCTTGTTGCCTTTCTGCCTATATTCTTGAGTGGCTCACCAAAGGACATACCAATAGGTTCACAGTTTAAGTCCTATTTAATCCTGACATTAGGTTCTAGTCCAGGGGTGCCTAAACTTTTCGGGCTGTGGGATGGTCATGTGGTTCCTCATACCAGAAACGGAAGCAAAACGTGCATGTACACAACACACCTATACATGCACATAACACTGCCATAAATGACCTGCAGCTGTCGTAAATAAATTTATGACGGGTGCATTATGCACATGTGCACACATGTTTTACCTCACTTTCTGAGAGTGGCGAGGGTGGTGTGGGCCGGATGGAATGGCATCACAGGCTGGATCCCACATGTTAGCCGTAGTTTGGGCACCCCTGCTCCAGTCTGTTACATTAGTGCTTATAATTCAAATTTGGTTTGGAGAGGCAATTTGAGGCACCATTCATGTTTTCAAAATAGTTTTCTTATCCCAGCACTGGAGAGTTAATTAGTGCTGGTTGCACAAATACAATCACATTGTGATTTATTATACCACATAAAATTAATTTGACTACCATACCTTACAAGTGTGCCTAAGACCTTTTTTCTTTTACATTTTCTGTACTTATTTAGCTGACCCTCAATTTTCTTTGAAAATGAGAATATTAAAAGAAAAACAAGCTCTTCCTCTCTGCCAGAAGAAAAGAAAGCTGTCTACTCTTTACTTGTGAGAGGCTGCTATATTAACTTGTTATGACTGATAAAATGTTTAACCATTCGATGACACCAGGGTTATTGGTATGGAGAAAATAGCCTAGAAACAAACGAAAATTGTGAAGAAATAGCAAAAAGTTTCAGAAAGTTGAAATTCTTCATCAAGATAATGTTATCATCATCTGAACTCTACTGCTTTTATCTAATTTATTCCACATCACATCGAATGAGAAGGGGGGTTTACTGATACTCCATGTCTCATTCTATCAAAATAAACATTATCTTTGTACAAAAACATCACCTAACACTATTTCATTATAGCAACTAAAAGAACATCATGTCATGATGCAATCAGTAGTGACACCTTGTATATTTGGATGCCAGCCCATTAGGAAGCTTCATAGCAAAAAGAGAAAGACAGCTGCGAATAGCATCAAGAGAAAAGGAAAAAGAATCCCTCGAGTAATAATGCAGGTACTCATTATGGAAACCAAATGCTTTTAAAGATGGATCACACAATGTATCATCTTCAACAAAACTATGGTATTAGATGTCTGCAGAGTGATGTACAGAGCATTCAGGAGAAGAGACACCATATAAGAAAAGACACTCATGGTTTTGAGCTTTTGTAGGGTTTCAAATATTGATACAAATGATCATCTTCCTTTGGTTTGTGTGTGGTGGAGAGGTTAACTCTTCTGAATTACCTTACTTCCCCACCTTACAAAGGCAAAAGAAAATCTTGCTTCTAAAGCCCACAGGGAATTCAACTGGAGAATGTTTGTTATGCTGTGAACACCTTTTTGAAAGAAATAAGGTGTTGGATCTTTGCCGCAAAGCGGGTTGTGCGCAGTGGCTGGTTGGTCCCGGAGGAGACTGGTCAAGCAAGGACACACGAAGCAAGATGGAGCGAAGATCAGTAGTTTAATGATCACAAATCATGAGCATTTATGCTGTTCTGGCTGCATGCATAAGCGGAGCGATACAGTGTGAAACCTGACTTCACACCTCATGTTTACACAAGTTAATTGGGGAAGTCTACACAGTGGAAGCTCATTAACTAACTTAATTAACTACAGGGGAAATACATTGTTCCTTGTTATCAGGAGCAAACAAGTGGCCAACATTGACTCTAGGGCTTTAAGGAATCCACAGATGCGAGATTACCTATTACATGCCTAGCGAGTTAGTCATTGGCTCTCCATTGTCTGAACTGCCTGTCAGATCAGCTATTGATGAATTAAACTCTATCTAATATTCTGCTCCCCCAATTTCTGTCCCCTCAGGAACCTGTGGCAACGAGGTGATCTCCCATCACCGGGGTTCTGTCAGGGACAGTATACCAATTGTGTGTGCAGATGCAACACTCCCCCTTTATTTGTTTAATTGGACCTGACAGATGGCTCAACGTAGGAGCGGCATCAACTGACGTGGAGTGAGGACATTCCGGGATTCTCTCGGGGGACACCTTGACATCAGTGAGGGGATACATTGCACAAAACAACAAACCGCTGTTCCCAGTATTATCACCCCCACAATCACCTTGAGTATCATTTGTAGCCAATTCCATGTGAACCATGACCATAATGAATTCCACCACCCCCACGTAGCAGCTTCCTTGATATTTTTAACCAAGGTATGGAGGTCCATGAGTTGACTTTGTACCTTGCACGAGTTGTCCGGAGGTTAAAACAACACATGCCATGGACTGACTCGCAACCCAAATGGTGTAACAGCAGGAGGTAATCGATAGCTGATCGGTTATCCAATATGGCATGGCGAAGCTCCGTCTGCTCTTGATTAAGCAGCGCTATCGCCGAGGAGGTGTGGTTAAAGGCTTTTGCCAAAGTGCAAGCCAATTGACCAATTCTCCAAGCATTGCCTATGGCTAAGACTGGCATGCCAAACAGGCTGACTGCTAAGGAAACATACTCAGCTTTACTCAGGACCTTGATGTTGCTATCACATGAACTATCTAACTGGGTGGCACGAGCCTGCCGTATGTGGGGAGGTACATGAATGCTTGGGGCAACCATGTCTTTAGTGGGGAGCAACAGTGTCAAATGACTGATACAACAGAAGGCATCAGATACATTTGCAGGAATGTAGTTCCAAGTATACTGGCCACATGCAAGAAACCATCCTGAAGGCAAGGTAACGTGAACAAACATCAAGTTAACCGTCTCTGGGTTATCACAAGTCCAAGTGCTGTTGCCGGGGTCGAGGCAACGGCACTGTGGCTCTTCTACCACGGAACAGCCAGTCATGTGAGCACAAGTAGAGTTCGGGCTGACCGCCACTCGGGGGGTATACAGAGTGGTCGCGTCAGCCAGTAGGACTTTCGTGACTTGAGTTCCCCAGTGCACATATGTTGAATAAGCAGTCTTGTGAAATAGGCCAAATATCAGCTTCACCAACCAGTCACCATTCCTGATGCGCGCATCTGGGGAGTGACACACCGGGATGAGACAAGTACTAAGAATAGAGGCAGAATCGGTGGTCTGCCTCAGGCAAAAATCGGACTGATTGATGAGGTTCGCCAACCTTTCCCAAACGTAATGCAGCCGGGCAGAGAGGTCTCTGCCAGGTATCAGGTTATCTGCTTCCAGTGAAGCTGCTTGAACCCCTCCCCCCGCAAGCAGGGAAAGGATCAAGATGATGGTGGTCATCATGGAGTTAGCAGTGATCTGGGAAAAGGCTGCAACCAAGATGTTCTCCGGTGTCGGTTCCTTGTTCTCCTGCCAAACAGTGTCCGCCTCCTCCTGGCACAGGAACTTGGCCATCCCCCAGGTGATCTTCGGCTGCATTCCCTCCTCCGCTTGGCTCTCCCCATCAGGGTTAATCCCTCTATCTCTGGTATTGGATCCGGGAGCGCCTGGGTCCACACCATCGGACTCGAAATGAGGCTTGACACACCGGGCTGGAATCCAGATGATGCCTGTAGGAGACATAATTGCAGCATACCCTCTTCCCCATGTTATGAGTGGTGCCGGGCCCTTCAAAGAAGGATCTGGTGGCACTCGGTAACACACCATCGACCGCGGGAGAGCCTCCATGTGATGGAAGTGCTTCTCCTGCGGAGTGTAATCCAAAAAAAAACATTAAGGTGATTGTACGTAAACAATACTTTGTTCAGGCAATGCTGTGCCTGACCCTGATTTTTGGGGAGGGCTAGTTCCCCCCTTTCTGTTTGTTTGTCAATGTAGGACTTGAGCGTCCGATTCACCCGCTCCACAATCGCTTGCCCTTGTGGATTGTATGGAATGCCAAAAGTATGCTTAATATCCCAGGTGGCCATGAAGGTGGCCAGCTGCCTGGAGCTATAAGCCAGGCCGTTATTGGTCTTCACGTGCCGTGGTTTGCCCTTGGCTGTGAAGCAGGAAAGGAGATGCTGCTCCACATGGGAAGCCGTTTCTCCCTTCTGGGCTGTTGCCCAAATGAACTGTGAAAAAGTGTCAATGCAAACGTGCATGTACTGCCATCTCCCAAAATGCAGAACGTGTGTGGCATCAATCTGCCACACCTGGTTGGCCTCTGTCCCTCATGGGTTGACCCCCCCACGAGGCCCCCCCCGCCCCTGCACAATGCAGGCAGGAACGGACTATGCCCTGGACTTGGGAAAGTGGCAGGTTGAACTGCCTTGCAAGGGCTTTGGCATTTTGGTGGGAAAATGCATGACTTTGATTTGGAGTCGTGAAGACTCCCAAAACTGACCGTTGCTGAATTTCCTTTGCGGCTGCATCCGCTCTACTATTGCCCACGGAAATCGGTTCAGGCAAATCCTGGTGACTTCTAATGTGGGCGATATAGAGCACTTCGGTGTGGTTCCGCAAATGAAATTGAGTTGTGAGGAAAAGACCTAACAAATTCTTGTCTATCGCGGGAGTGATATATGCTCCCGCTAGACTGTGAAGCAAATTCCGGACATACTGGCTGTCAATTATGATATTTAAGCGTTCTTTGGCAAAAGTGCACAAGGCGAGGTTCACTGCTGCCAATTTTGCCCGCTGCACGGATTTCTGTGGAAGAGTCAGAAGCGTGCGCCAAGCCTGTCCCTCTTGCCAAGTAAGAACACCATATGTATGACCCCCATCAGTGAAAACTGTCCTAGCCCCCTGAAGTGGTACCAGGGACATTAATTCACCACAAACTGACTGCGTCTGAAGCGAGACAAGTCTGGGGTCTTTCGGCAAATGGTATGCCGAACATCCAGTGAATCCTTCCAATGCAATCAGAAGTGAGTAACCGAGCTGCATCACCTGCTGAATCTTATCCTTTGTGAATGGAACCATGGTTTTTGCCAAATCGTGCCCTGACATATCCCTTGCTCTCAGCCTTCCTCGGTAAATCACCGTGGAGTCCAGTTGCTGTGGAGGAACGATGTTTCGGGAAGAGATGTGTGGTAAATACACCCATTCCACGATACTCGCCCCTCGCTCGGAGTCTACCCCTAGAGCTCCGGTGAACATGGATCCAGTCCGGACTATGTACAGGTTTAGAACAGGAGTATATGGCCCCTGACTAATCCTGTCCACCCATCTCTGGCTGAGAACTTGGTTGACATTTTCGAGAGTCAAGTGAGCCTCTCAAGGAATGTGTATCCGGTCTGCTGGCTGCTTACCTAGCATTAGCAGTGAGAAGAGTGGCTTCAGAAGGTCCGTATCTAGCCTAAAATATGGTCTAGCCAAATTGATATTCCCCAGAATTTGCTGCAATTCTACAAGGATGACTGACTCTTTGAGGATGATCTGTGGCAAAACTGGTGCCGCAAAAGAACGGAGAAGCCGATGGCCCAAGTATGAGAAGGGCTCGGTTCTCTGCACTTTCTCTGGGGCAATGAGTAACCCTTTCTCCCCCAGAGTGGTCTGGAGGTCTCTAAACATTTCGCTGCCGAGTTGCGGCGCTGCGACCAGGATGTCATCCATGAAATGACACACTAAGACTGTGGGGTGAAGGTTTTGAAACTTTTCCAGTGCGTTGTGAACATAAATTTGGCACAGGGTGGGCATGTTGAGCATCCCCTGTGGCAAAAATTTCCACGCGTAACGTTGCGTGGGCTCCCTGTGGTTCACGACTGGCACTGTAAAAGTGAACCTTTCCCAATCCCTTACATCTAGAGGAATGGTATAAAAACAGTCTTTCAAGTCTACGACCAAGATCTCCCAACCCTCGGGGATCATGTTCGGATTCGGGATGCCGCATTGAAGCGGAACCATTGGCTGGATACATTTATTGATCTCAGATCGTGAAGAAGTCGCCACTTCCCTGACTTCTTTTTAATAATGAATATGGGCAAATTCCAGGGTCTGGTGGACCGTTCTACATGCCCTGTGTCTAGCTGTTCTTTCACCAGCTGTTTCAGGGTGCCTAGGTTCTCCCCAACTACTCTACCAGACTGGCGTGTTGGTAAGCCATTTAAGCGGTAAAGCCATTACCCGAAGGTAAGAGTGGCACGGTACTGCTGTAGAATGTCTTGCCCCCAAAGGTTGACGTTCACGTCCAAAATGTGCAGCTGAATGACCGCTGTGCCATCAGCTTTGGGGATCATGACTTCTACCCAATCCTGGCTTGTAAACACTTCTGAAACACTGCCTACCCCCCACACATCGGAGACTGGCTCGAGAGCCCACTCACACGGCCACTGACTCTGGCTGACCACGCTGACGTCAGCTCCAGTATCTAACAATCCATCAAAAGGTTTTTTTATTTAAAAATACCTTTATGACTGGCTGCCACTTCCACTCTATTTTGGTTTCCACTGTCGCGAAGACCTGGTATCCTTGTACTGCACCTTCTGCGCTCGAGCGGTCTGCCGACCCGGACTCTGGCCTTTATTATTTATTTATTTATTTATTTATTTTTCATGCTTATATACCGCCCACTCAGGTACAACCCAACTCAGGGCAGTTTACATAGCGGACAGTAAATACATAAAAAGACACATGATAAAACAAAGTTAAAAGTTAAAAAAAACCACCCCTAAAAGGTGCGCAAGAACCGAAGGGACCTTGGGGGAAGGCACACTTTTCTATACCAACCACCCAACGGTACCCCCATCCCCACCTGCACCCCAAACTTGGCCCGCCAGCCAGGTCTTTAGTTCCTTCCTAAAGGGCAACAACTCCATCTGGAGATGCAGTTCCACAGACAGGAGGTTCCAAAGGGCCAGTGCAGACACGGAGAAGGCCCTCCTCCTTGTGACAGAGAGGCGAGCCCCCCTGGCTGATGGCACAATTAGAGAGCCCCTCTGGTCCGCTCTGGTTGGACAGACAGACGTCCTTAGGGCGATGCGGTCTCTAAGATACCCTGGCCCACTACCATGTAGGGCTTTAAAGGTCAAAACCAGCACCTTGAATTGCACCCGGAGACAAACTGGTAACCAGTGCAGCCCCCGAAGCAGTGGTGAGGCATAGGCATAACGTCCACACCCCATCACCACCCGGGCCGTGGCATTCTGGACCAGCTGCAGCCTCCAAATGGTCATCAGGGCAGCCCCATGTAGAGCGCATTACAGTAGTCTAGTCTGGAGGTCACCAGAGTGTGAGCAAAGTGTGAGCAAAGAGTCCTGGTCCAGGAGCGGGCGCAACTGGCGAATCACCCGAAGTTGGGTGAAGGCCCTCCTGGCCACAGCCACCACATGTTCTTCTAGCAGCAGCAGTGAATCCAGGAGGACCCCCAAGTTGCACACTGGGTTGGTCTGGGGCAAAACAGCCCCATCCAAAACCAAAGATGGCAGCTCCAGGGATAATGCAGGACCCCCTATCCATAGCCACTCAGTCTTGCTAGGATTCAGCTGTAGCCCATTTGCCCCCATCCAGACCCCAACAGCCTCCAGACAGCTGGAAAGGACTTTGACTGCATCACTGGGGTCCCCACGGGCCGAGATGTACAACTGTGTGTCATCCGTGTACTGGTGGTACCGCACCCCGTGGGAACGGATGATCTCACCCAGGGGCTTCATGTAGATGTTAAATAGGAGAGGAGAGAGTACCGAGCCCTGAGGCACCCCATATTTTAGTGGCCTAGGACTCGACCTCTCACTCTCCAACCACACCGACTGGGTCCGGCCCCTCAGAAATGAGGAAAACCAGGACCACACTATGCCCTGGATCCCCAATCCTCAGAGTCGTTCCAGAAGGATACTGTGGTCAACAGTATCGAAAGCCGCTGAGAGGTCAAGAAGAGCAAGGACGGACGGATGACCGTCATCTCGCTCTCGCCAGAGATCATCCATCAGTGCGACCAATGCAGTCTCAGTACCATATCCAGGTCTGAATCCTGACTGGAATGGGTCCAGATATTCCGCTGCATCCAGTACCCCCTGCAGCTGACGTGCCACTGCCTTCTCCAGAACCTTCCCCAAAAAAAGGAAGGTTGGAGACAGGTCTGTAGTTGGTTAGGATTGCTGGATCGAGGGAAGGCTTCTTCAGGAGGGGGCGCACAAGAGCATGTTTCAGCAGTGCAGGAAACATCCCCTCTTGAAAAGACATGTCAATTATAGCCCCGACCCAGCCACCTGTCACCGTCTTAGAGGCTTTTACCAGCCAGGCGGGACAGGGATCCAATGGACAATTAGTGGGACGGACTGCCGCAAGGAGCCTGTCCACTTCATCCGGGGCAACTGGATCAAACCGATCCCAGGTAACACCGCAAGACTGCACACTGGCTCCCCCCGGACCCTCCCCGTCCATGCCAAGTTTGAACCCCAAGCGAATCTGATCGATTTTCTCCACCAGATGGTCAGCAAAGTCCTCAGCCGATCCCTGCCAACCAGGCACAGGCCCCGCCCTACCCAAGAGGGACATGGTCACCTGAAACAGGGTGGCTGGGCAATTATCAGTGGAGGCAATAAGGGAGGTGAAGTACTGCCTCCTCAACTCCCCCATCGCCTCTAGGTAGGCCCTAATAGCAGCTCTAGCTAGTGTCCAATCGGAATCGCTCTGGGTCTTCACCCAGCGGCGCTCAAGGCGTCTCTTTGCCCGTTTGAGCTCCCATAGTACTTCAGTGAACCACGGGGATGACCTAGCTCCACGGGCTCTGAGAGGCCGTAGTGGAGCGATTACATCCAAGGCAGATGTCGTCGACCCGTACCACAGGTCAACAAGTGCCTCAGGTGAATTGTGTCGCCGATCCAGAGGAAATTCCCCTAGTTCCCTCTGGAATCCACCAAGATCCATCAGTTGCCGGGGGCGGGCCAATTTAATCGACCCTGCCTCCTTACGATGAAGTGTCGCTCCCAGAAAGTCTAGAGTCACCAGATAGTGATCTGACCATGGCACAGGTGTTATGTCTAGCTTCTGTAAACTCAGATCACTCTGTCACCGCCCCGACAAAAAGACTAAATCTGGCGTGTGGCCACTGCCCCTGGTCGGGCCCTGAATTACCTGAGCGAGGTCCATAGCTGCCATGGAAGCCATGAACTCCTGTGCCACCTCGAAACCAGACCCCAGCGAAGGCAAATTGAAGTCCCCCAAAACTTTCCTGGCTGCCTGCTGGCAGGTGACACGGAACCATGATCAGTTGCGCTAGCGTGTCTCCCTTGTGACTGGTTTGGGGTAGGTGTGTCCAGAGTTGAATCTGGAGTACACCTGAAAAATTGGAGTCAATGACTCCCGGAATCACTAGGATTCCTCACATTCCTGTGATACTATGGGGCAAAACTAAACCTATATAGCCTTTAGGCAGTGGTCCCATGTACTGGGAATTGACCAGATAGACTGTGCCTGGCAAGTCACATGTGACTTCTGACTGGCAATTCAAATCTAGTCCCGCACTGCCCTGGAATCTAATCCAGCTCTGGCTCTTCCAGAGCGATTGTGGTCTCTATTTGGACTGGGGCCAGAGACAAGCCTGCGCTCCAGTTTCCCGAGTTCGGGCAGTTCCTGGCCCAGTTGAAGCCCTTATTGCATCGTGGACATGGGGTGGTCGGAGCCTTGGGATAACCCGTGTTTTGGCTGTTACCCTTCTTGGATTGGCATTCTCTAGCAAAATGACCGATCATGCCACAAGTGTGACATGCTCCCTTGGTCTTGCCTTTGAATTTCCTACCACCTTGCACCGCTGCTGCCAACAGACCCATTTTGTAGGAATCTGTACCAACATTGGCCAAAGCCCTAATCATGTCAGTGAGAGTTAGATCGGCATGATTGCCCAGTGACTATAAGATTTTACGGCAGTCAAGGTTGGCGTTGTCTTTCGCCAGCTTCATCAGAAGCTCCTGTTGGGCTTGCTCGTTGTCTATCTGCCTACTGACTGTTTCCTCCAATCTGTTAATAAAGTCCATGTAGGACTCCTGGGTACCCTGTTTGACTGTTGTGTAATTTTTGGCTGCCTTGCCAGCTGCCGGGACCTTGAGATAAGCCCTGAAGGCTGTCTCAGCTGCCAAATGAAGTGTGGCGAGAGGCAAGGTGATCTGTGCATCGATGGATTCAAAATGCCCTGACCCATATAGCTGGTCAGGGATTACTGCTCCTCCCATCCTCGCAGCCATTGCCTGTGCTTCGAGTCAATACTCACTGTCCCATAGCAAATACTGGCTGGGGTTGAGCATCATTCTCATGACGGCTTTCCAGTCGTATGGAATGAGCATCATAGTTTCACACACTTGCTGAAGCATGCCCCCAGTGAACTGACTCTGGAGTCCTGTCTCTGTGATTGCCTTCCGTCTGCAGCTGTCACTGAGGGAAAGCTCCCTACGCTGCCCTGCTTGAGCTGAAGTGACGGATAGAGAAACATCGGGGCTGATGGTTCCGACTGCGCTGGGAGGTTCTCGGTCTCTATCCAGACTGGGTCTACCTCTGCTATGAGCTTCCTACACTTGCTCCATGTGCTGATTATCTTATTGGGGCTCTAGGTTCTTGCCTAATGCAGGCTCCTATCCTATCCCAAAGTTGGAGACTAAGCATGTCTGTTTCTGGATAAAACAGACAATGTTTCCCCAAGTACACCAAGAGATCCGCTAACTGGGCGCTGTGAATGCGTGTACGATTTACTCTGGCCAGGGCTTTGAGTTCCATTAGGTGAAATCTCTGGTTAGCGGTCGGACGTTGTCGCTGCAGACAAGTCCCCATATTACCTGCTGGTCCTTTGAAGCTTTCCTCCACGGGACGAATCGACGTGTCTGAGTCAGGTAACTGGTTTGGCGTGACGTCCCTCTGGGTAGAACTCGGAACATGGACTGCGGCCACAGGCCCTCGGTGGCCTCTGCAATGGAGTCAGGGTTCACAGCTGACCCTGAGTGCAATGCATTTCCACCGAGCAAGATGCCTCAGATCTTTGGAGCGTACCCTGCCTCTGGAATGCCTCGCCGCGTAGCTGTCACTTGGGTCAGATGGCTTTCCGACCGGAGCTGCTGCGCTGTCCTCCAGGAAGACTCGGACATGGTTCTGGTGTAGAACTGGACCAAGGAGATCGCTTACTCACGAGTAGAATCATGTCGGGGTCACCATATGTTGGATTTTTGCTGCGAAGCGGGTTGCACAAGCTGGATTGGGGCCGCAAAGTGGCCGGTGGGTCCCGGAGGAGACTGGTCAAGCAAGGACACATGAGGCAAGATGGAGCGAAGACCAGTAGTTTAATGATCACAAATCATGAGCATTTATGCTGTTCTGAATGCATGCATAAACATAGCGATACAGCGTGAAACCTGACTTCACACCTCATGTTTACACAAGTTAATTGGGGAAGTCTACACAGGGGGAGCTCATTAACTAACTTAATTAACTGCAGGGGAAATACATTGTTCCTTGTTATTGGGAGTAAACAAGTGGCCAACATTGACTCTAGGGCTTTAAGGAATCCGCAGACACGAGATTACCTTCTACATGCCTAGCGAGTTAGTCATTAGCTCTCCATTGTCTGAACTGCCTGTCAGATCAGCTATTGATTAATTAAACTCTATCTAATATTCTGCTCCCCCAATTTCTGTCTCCTCAGGAACCTGTGGCAACGAGGTGATTTCCCATCACCAGGGGTTTGTCAGGGACAGTATGCTAATTGTGTGCGCGGATCCCACAAGAAGGAATCAAGTTGGAATGCAAGCCATAAAATATTGTTTGTAATAAAGACAATGAATAAGGAAAGCAAAAAGAGACTACTAGCCCTCCTGCTGACAACTTTTGTCACTTTTCAGTTAGAGACTAGACACAGATGATGAAATAACAATGAGGTAAATGGGACTGAAATGGCTCAAGTGGTTAAGATGCTGACTGGAAGGCAGGAGGTCAGCAGTTCAATACCTGAGTACTGCAGGACAGAATGAGCTCCCGTCTTTGTCCCAGCTCCTGATAACCTAGCAGTTTGAAAGCAAGAAATTGTAAATAAAGTAGATAAATAGGAACCACTTTGGTGGGAAGGTAAACAGTGTTCTGTGCACTCCAGTGTGTAGTCATGCCTGCCACATGACCACGGAAACATCTGCAGAAGAAGACAGCACTGGCTCTTTGGCTCTGAAACAGAGATGAGCACTGAACCCTAGAGTCGGATACGACTGGCTTTGGATCATGGGAAACCTTTATCTTTACTTTTAAATGGGAAGATATTCCATTGCAACTCAATAGATAATGGATGAATAGATCTTTAGTATCTATTACACCTCAGTAGACCTATCCAAACATTTCTCAGTAGCCCTATTTTTGAAGGCAAATCATAACAGGAGCAAGGAAGTTGGTGCATTTAGTCAATTCTTTAAACTGCAACCATTGTGGATACCTCCCCTGATACCATTGTGGGGGTCTCAAAATATAAGAATTATATTTCCCTATATATTTATGGTAATTACTTACGATTATATAGACATGATATATTTCTGTGAATGCTTTTACACATAGGATTGTATTATGTATAGCTATCTTTATAGTCATCTTGTATAAACTTAGAACTGCCCTTGACCTAAAATTAACCCCAGAAGGTCACTTTAATTTCTTGCTTGTGGTGAACTTTAGTTTACATTAGACTCTCGATTCACTTTCAATTCTCGCTTTTAGGATGATGGAGGGTCCCATTGGAATGTTGCAGGGAGTCAGGGACAAAATAAAGAAGGAGAAGGAAGAATTGGGTTTTGTGTTTTCAAGGCTAGGGAGGAGCAGGTGAGATCTAGTTTTTCCTATATAGCTTGGAAACCATAAATCATGAGGGGGTGGGCAGGAAGAAGTATTGGAAATTGTGTACAAATATAAAGTGATTACTTGGTTTTGTGCACCCCTCCAGGCATATTCACTTGCAGTGTGTAGCCCAGTTCTCTCATCAGCTGATTAAAGCGCTGTTTATTATTTTATTCCAGTCTCTCCTAGTTTGATTTAATTGGGTAAAAAGGTATCCAACAAGCTTAAAGTCCTGGGAATCGCTTCGGACCACAACACTATAGTCAGATTAATGTTGAAGAGCAATAAGCTCTTGTACTTGTGATGTGTAGAGCAGGGATATGCAAACTTGGTTCTCCAGGTGTTTTTGGATTTCAATTACCAGAAGCCGAAGTCAGTAACCTGCTGATCAGGGCTTCTGGGAATTTGTGGTATCCGCGGACACAATTGGCATACTGGCCCTGACAGAACCCCGGTGATGGGCGAGCACCTCGTTACCATGGGTTCCTGAAGGGATAGAAATTGGGGGAGCGGAATATTAGATAGGGTTTAATTCACCTACAGCTGACCTGACAGGTAGCTCGGACAATAGGAAGCTAATGACTAACTCACTAGTCATGCAATAGGTAATCCTACATCTGCGGATTACTCTAAGTCCTTAAACCAATACCAGCCACGTGTTTTCTCCAGA
The DNA here is from genome assembly GCA_035047345.1 of Bradypodion ventrale. Classification (NCBI taxonomy): domain Eukaryota; kingdom Metazoa; phylum Chordata; class Lepidosauria; order Squamata; family Chamaeleonidae; genus Bradypodion; species Bradypodion ventrale. Next base: position 143,530,152 of record JAWDJE010000004.1, on the reverse strand, counting down.
TAGCTTGGAACAATGGAGTTCCCCTGTCATTGTTTAGTTTGGTTAATTAATTCCCCTGTAGAGTTGGGTTAGAGTTAGGGTTAGGGTTAGGGTTATGGATTCTGCCAGATCGCAGTCCTTTTGCACGCAGCCTGTACATGATAAATACTGATGATTTGCCTCATTAAATCACTGGTCTTCGCTCCATCTTGCCACGTGTCTCATTGCTTGACCAGTCTCCTCCCGGACCCAATCGCTGCTTTGCGGTCCCGATCCAACAGGAATTGAAGTCCAAGAACATCTAGAGAGCCAATTTTTCTTACTTCTGTTCTAGCCTTTGGGATTTCGGGGAAGAAAAGGAAGAGGCAACCTGAGGAGTAACCCTGGTCTCTAGAGTCTTGCATTGTTATGCTGGAAATTACACAAGAAATCTTATTAATCCTATTCAGGTGTTAAGCTTGAAAGTGTGGGTGTTTAAAGGAACACTCCTGAAGTAAAGATACTCATCCTCTACTTCTGCAGCTCACCATAAACAAGACTTCCCCACAATTAACGGAATTCCACTGGACCCTCCTGGGTCCTGTGTGCTTCAACATTTTCATAAATGACTTGGATGAGGAAGTGCAAGGAATTTTTTTATCAGATTTTCAGATTACAATTTATTATGGCAAGATGCAAATTTGAGAAGTGGTGAGCTCTCCAACCCTGGAAGCATTCAAGAGAAAATTGGAGAACCATCTGTCATATCTTCTTTGATTTGGATTTCTGCATTTAGCAGGGGGTTGGACTCAGTGGCCATTAAGACCCCTTCCAACTCTGTGATTCTATAATTCTATGATCCTTGTGAGCCTTGGAGGAAAATAGGGCATTTGTTATTCACAAAAGATCATTGCAGTTAATGAGGACATAAGCCTTGTGTTGCATAACCTACAGAACTATAGTTTAACATTAGGGTCATGAAAGTGGATGTGGCTGTCCAAGGAGTATGTTTTTGTTTTTTTAAAAAAATATGAATCAATTTAGTTTTGAAATAATTTTTATTTATATGTTTTTTTCATGCAATTGAACATTTTTTAATGGTTTTTCTGCTTTTTTTCAAAAATATATTTTAAACATTGTAACTTTTTATAAACTGGTGTAACATTACTGTAACTTGCATACTAAAGTATGTTAATCAATGTTGTTAATTGTTGCTATATTTTGATTTTTCCCTCCTTACAACATAAGGATTTCGTTTCATTTTTAAATTTTCTTGCACTGCAGAATTTGCAGATGTTGTCTAGATTTCCAATGTGTAAATTATATTGTTGAGAATAATCTGTTTCTGGATCATAGGAAAAGGCAGCCATTTTTAATGTTAATTTCTGTCCTTTACTCTTCTGCTTTCTTTTTTCTCTTGTCTCCTTATTCTGTTTTAATCTATTTTCATGTCTTTTATTGAAGCACTATCTATTTGTCTACGTTGTGTTAACATGCTTTCATGTTCTTCAGAATTTGTTTGTTGTGCCTTTTCTGAATATGCCTTTCTACTTTTACTAAGATTTTCTTCCCTTTCTTCTGCTGTCTGTTGTGTGGTTTGGATTTTCCTTTTTAATCTTTCACTTGTTCTTTGCACTATATTTACTCTTTTCTTTGGTGGCATTTTGATATTCAATGTAATGGATTTATTCTAATTTTATATTATTTTAAAATAATGTGTAATATTTGTTGTATTTTATTTTCAGCAGAGTAATGGGAGTGTGTAGGAGACAAAATGGAATCTGAACAGTGTTTAGTTTTTTTCCTTTCCTGTTTGTTTTAGTGCAATATTTGTCCTGAATTAGGTTGAATGTAAAGTATTTTGTCTTTTTAAAATTGTTTATATTATGTTCTGAAGTAGAAGGTTGCAATCTTTAAATGGGGCTATATCTTGTTAAATGAGTGATATCTCCTGCGTTGTTGTTTTAAAGTAATTGTTCTATTATTTTAATCTTTTAAAATTTGATCAGTATTTTTGCAATATCGTAAAATTTGAAAAGTGTATATTTGATTAATATTGTAATGGTATAAAGTGGAAGTCTTCTGTTTTTAAAGGCTGTTTGGTTATTTGTTATTTAATTTTCAGCAGAGTAAATGGAGTTTGCAGCAGACAAAATGGATTCCGGTCAGTGAATAGTTTACTGAATTAGGTTTAATTGAAACTATTTTGGATCTTTTAAAATGTTGTGAAGTCGAAGGTTGCAGTCTTTAAATGGGGCTGTATCTTTTTAAAAGAGTGAATACTCTCGAGTTGTTGTTTTAAAGAGTTCTATTATTCCAATGTTTTACAACTTGAAAAGTATTTTTGAAACGTATTTTATTGTATGAAGTTGATGTTTTCTGTTTTTAAATGGTCTTTTCTCTTTAAAATTGAGTGCAAAGTGCTGATTTGTTGTCTTCAAGGAATAGTATGGTGTGGTTTAAATATATTTCCCTGGGTTATTTCTGATTTCGCGAAGGTATTCTGTTCCTTAATTGTCTTTAGTGTAAACTGCTGCTTTCCGCTTTTAAATGCGCTTCGCTTTTTTCTCTAATGTATTTTTCGGTCGTGTTTGGTTTATTTCAACGTGTATTAAATTTAATCTATTTTCGATGATTCTATTATTTTTGATGGTTTTTGTAACTTAAATAATTTATTTAGAGAATGGAGTGTGCTGCGTTAATAATTTGCTTTTCAATAGCTCCGATGCGTTACGGTTTGCGTAACGATTTGTAGTTCAGTAGGAATGGATCCGTTGCGTTCGGCTTATGTGTGTTGAGAATTGGTTCGGGATGTTATTTTTAAAATATATATATGTTTTTGGAGTATATTCGCAAATGAAAGGTAAATGAAAAGAAATGAAAGTATATTTTACGTAAACAAATTAAATCTTAACCTTAAAATCTTAACCTATAAATTGTAAATGAATGGATGATAACTATAAATGTGGTTTATGCTCCGCTAAATAAAATAAAATAAAAAACTATAATTAATTTAAATCAAAAGAGAAACTGAAAAGTGGAAGGTAAATTTAAAATAATAAATTAATTAGAAAGGAAGAATTAGGTTTTTCGTAGTCAACGGTCTCTGCTCAAAGCTCGCAATTGTTTTAGCTCCGTACCAATTCGCAATCGCAAAAGTACGTAACTATGAGGGGTTTGCAAGGCAATGCAGCTCCTTTTGTACCGTTGGGTGTTGCTTTTTTTCGTCATGTTTGACGCGTTCGCTCCAAAGCAGATGATTGGCTATATTACTGTGAATACGTAGCATGGTGTGATTTGTAGTGTAACTCCTTAAATGGTATTAACGCGGATAGGACGCTGGGATATGTATTTTTCCCTCTGGTTTCAGCGTTCGTGCCTCGGCAAGGTTTTTAAACGCATGTTTGGATTGGCTGCGGTGCGGCTGCGAACAACTGAGAGCATTGTGTTTCTCATCGTAATTGGCTGCTGCTCGGCGAACCATGCAAAACGCAATGCTTTTGGGGTATTGAAGTTCTTTCCATTTCTTGCCGTTTGTGGGGCTGATGCCCCCGTGCTGGTTTTCTGAAACCTTCTTTGACCTGCGGACCCACTTCAGCCATGCGCACAAAGGGTGGGTGCGGGTCAGTAGGGCAAGGCATAGCAACCTATAGCCAGTTCCAACGGTTAACCCTTGGATTTATAGGTTAAGATATATTTGCAGTACTCAGAATCAGCTTGGTATGAATATTCAAATTTCACAGATTAGATGTGGGTAAAATTGTCTGCATAGGTGATGTTTGTTAATTTTAGATGCACCAACCAGGATCACAAACTTGCCCACTCCTGTGAAAATTTATCTCTGTAGAAGTTCTCCATCTTCTGCAGATATTAAAAGCAAAGCAGCTCTGGGTGGGTGTTGAGTTCGAGCATTAATTACAACATGACAGCAGATTGGAGGTTAACCAACAAGTCATTTATTATAGCTCAGTTCGGACTGGAGAAAACAGGGGCGAGGTAGCAACTTATATACAGACAGAACAGCAGTTACAGTGATACATTTGCCCGGACTTTACTTAATGTGGGAAACCTGTGTAAACCAATCAGAGGACATTGGGAACATATGAATTAGGCACCTTACAGAAATGGTGCACAATTACAGCAAAGACTTAATGGTGCATGCAATTTAAGTAAAATACATTATTAAACATTTGGACACAACAGTGGGTGAGAAGGTAATAAGCCTGAAGCAAAGAGGTTATGAGGGACTGTCACCCCTGGATTACAAAGAAAAAGGGTTGTGGGGAGAAAGAAAGAATAGTAAGACAAAGGAAGGGAAATATGCATTTAAAGAATGGAAGCCAGGTACTTCAGCTCCTATTTTATATTAGAAAGGCAATGTCCACAAAAGCAGTGTTACACTGTTCCCTTTCTGTAACACAGAGAAAATCTGCATTCCTCATCAACTTGTCCATTCTTTTTAGCCTGACATTTTTCAAGTACTGTATTTAAACAACAAATAGAAAGTGCCATTAAATTGTCTAGCCAAAGCATACATAAAATACAATTTTAACTTTCTCCTGAGCAATTTTGCACCTCTTCACAGATTTAATATGTTTTTAAACAAACAAAGGACTTATAAGAGTAAAAATATTTAAGCAGGTGTTGATATGACAAATGTCATGGTTGAGTTGGAAAATAATCTTGTTTCTCAGCTGGTGAATTTTCACAGTAGTTTTTATCATCTGGAACTAACTCAAGGCAGGAACAGATCGGAAGATGACCCCAGGATCAGTGGTGGATGTGATTCTGCTTTCTCTAGTAGCAGCAATTTATTTTCATTTCATAGAGCAAGTCAGCTGGAGCTTGCAATTTCCATACCTTCAAATGTCATAATGTTGCATGCGAGGTGAAAACTCAAGTGAGAAAACGAAATCTTTCCTTGAAGCAGCAAGAAAAGGAAATTAGATTATTTGTATTTCTAACCACAATATGTTTGTCGGGAAAACATAATTTAAAACTTATAGGAACCATTATTAATGTGAAGCTGGGGTCTGTGTTTTTTATGATCAAGTTGGAACAAAGCTTCCCCCTGCTCTCGCTTAAATAAAAGCAACTCAGAAAGCATATTTGGTTTTGCAAAGGACAACTTAATATTTGAACATACAATGCCATTCTACACTGATATTGTCAGAAATAATAGAAATGCTTGCCTCTGAGTAGAAATACTCAATGCCATTAGAAGTAGTCATGGAAGAGGAGAAGGCAGAGGAGGAGGGTTTATGATACAATTCTATTCTGTTAGTGTTTGGAAAATGACTTATTTAAACTATGCCTTCCCAAATTTCTGAGATTTGGGAAGGTGTTTTCTAAAGAATCCTGGCCAAAGCCCCTACTTCCCAAAGCTCCACCCACTACCCTGTACTCCAGGAAGTTAGGATTTCAGAGAAGTGATATTCCACTGACCTCTGTCATCCTATCCATGAAACTTTTTGCCATGGAGAAAAAGAAATGAATCAGAGGCATCTTTATACAATATTAAACTCAACATGATCATGATGAGATGACATGGCAAAATACCACTTTCAAACATAAGATAATACACATATCCTCTTTACTGTCCTGCTCAATTTTTTACTATTGACTTGTTGACTGCCTGTCTTCCATATCTAGGCAGCTGTTTTTTGCAAATACCCTCGAAACTGTTCATAATAGAGAAACAATCATAATGGCTAAAAATAGGGAAGTATTGACCAGTCTATTGTCAAACAAGGACAAACAAATTGGTGCCTGCACACCATGTGCCCTTCAGACCCAACTCTTTCTGAGCCTGTAATGGCATTTGTGGATGTTTTTCACAGTTATTTTATTGTACCACAGAAAAGAAATCAACATTTAAGAAGGCAATTCTAAAAGCAGGGATAGCTCCAAAATAAATGTATATGATTCAGATAAGCACAGTATAAATAGACAACCTGCTGCAGCTCTATGGGGAATTTAGTTATGTTTGGTCAAATAGTTTTTAAAAATATGTTTTTTTTATTTACTCCCCTGTAAAGGTGATTATTTTGAAAATATATAATTTAGTAGATAAGGAACAGTTAAAATAGGTGACTTGATTATCTTAAAAGGCCAGGTTCTGTGCCACAGTGTGTAAAATCAGAAGAACAATCCCGACATCATAGGCTTAGTAATAGTTGTAACACTATTAATATTAAATACTAATTTTACTACTCTGAGCTGAAACACTCCCTTTTAAGTACTCTTATATTAACTTCTGTTCTTTTTGCTGTACTGTGCTTGTCTTTGACTGTAATAAAGATAGATTGCGGCCGTGGCAGCAACCTACACCACCTTTTTTACTTGAATCATATCCATCAGTGTAACCTGCAGAAAGAAAAATGGTTCACAAGTGTTCACTTGCCTTTGCTTTGTCTATAGTTCCTTAACAATTGAATGAGGAGAGCAAGAGACAAATGGACTTTGGTGAAGCTTTGCTCCTAAAAGTCCAAGCACTATTTAACAGTCTCCAAAGTCTCCTCTTTTCCCACTATGAACACACAGAAATTCAAGCAGAGCAGCTCTTGCTTTATCCAGTAGGACAGATGTAGCCAAACTACAGCCCATGGGCTGACCCTGGCTTCAATAATCAGTCTTTGTATTCTAATATTATTCACACTCCAAACAAGATAAGTTTCATTCACTTCAGACATGGAAAAAATTCAAATAAACTTCCAGGTATTGTATAATTCACACTATTCGATCTACAAAGTAAATTCAATGAAATTCTGAGGTCCTAACGAGGCTCCTCCCTTTGCTTTTATTCTTTGGTGGGAAAAGCTGTACCACAAATTCAAACAACTCCCAAAGTCCGCCTGGTTAACAGACCTTTCAATGACTCTTCTTCAGGGGAGTGTTATTAATTAATATCTGTGAAATTATACAATGAACATGCATTATTCCCTGTTACATAAATATTACAATATTACAAGGTAGCATGCTGCACAGCCCACTAGCTAATCCCCCGTTCAAACCTTAATTCGCATCACACGAGCCTCCTTCCGAAATTCTTTCTCAGGTGCTCCAATGTTACTCACTCTTGATTGAGAACTCCTTAAATAACAAGCTCTAACACCTGAGACCCGCTACATCCTTACTTCTGAGTATTCAACCTGTGCCCCGATAGATTGATTTATCCCAAATCATAAAAAGCAAGAGAGATCATTTTCACAATTCAGACCATTGGGAGATGAGGTATCCAATTGATGTATATAGAAAGCTTCCTTTCTCAAAAGAAGTTTATCTATGTCTACCCCACACCCATTGCTGACATTAAGTTTATCTAAGACTGATTATTGAAGCCATTGGTTGCACGTTTGAATTATTAATTTCATTGGATTGGGTCAAGACAGACTTTGGCACAAACGGATTTTTGATCAAGTCACATTATTTTCCTTTTGGCCTCTTGCATACTACATAAACTCACCCATGGCTGTTGTAAACACATTTATGACAGCCACGGATGTGTTTTATGGCAGAAGGAACCATGTGACCGGCCTGCTCAACCATGTGACTGGTCCATGGCATGAAAAGTTTGGGAACCCCTGCAGTAGGAAGATAAGCTTTCCTCCTGTCTCCTCTTGCTGGGTTTTTGTTTTAAAAGCCCTTTGTTTCTTTTGAATTCGTCTCTTTTTCTCTTCTTCTTGCCCCACTTCTGATGATTACATTTAGAATAATATACCACTAGATTATCAATGGCATTTAACATGTCAGAATTAATGATTCCATATTTCTGGATAATCTTCATCAAATGTGAGTGAACTGCAAAAAAATATAGCATACAGGAATGTGTCAGCCTGAACAAAGCCTTCTAGCTCAAGCTGTGAAATTAATTCAATCTGCGGGAAGTTCTTGATCAAATATGACAAGGGCATCTGACATGGCAGGGTGGTAAAAAATACTTTAATGGTACTAATAATCAGTTTTGGAGAAATGGGTTTTAGGATTCTAGTTACTCTTCAGGATCTGCAGTTACTCATGAGTAAGTCCTGTGAAATTTAGCTGAAAAACCCAGCTGCCCCTGAGCAAAGTTAATGGAATGTGTAATTTATTTGGCATGGCAATAAGGGTATTTTCCCCCAAGTAAACACAAACTTCATGCATTATCTTATTTTTTTGGTCTCAACTTTCCTTTCTGACATATATGAACAAGGAATAAAGAGTGATATGTTATGTTGGGAAGGAGTGAGAATGAAAGGAAATAAAATAAAAAGAAAGAACCTTTCACACTTCTTGCATGTATTCAATGTCCTTTGCCTGCAAAGGGAAGTGCGGCAGCACAATATGGCTGCTGCACTCTTTTCCGGCCCCTGCCCTGAGAGACAGACATCCGGGCCTCTGTGGGGCATGGCCACCCCTAGCATAAAAGGGGTGGCAACGAGGCGGCTCACCGCCATTTTAGAAAGATCGGCTGAGTGAAGGAGTTTGCTCCAGCCGATCTTTACCTTTTTTGTCGGCAATCTCGATTCCTCCGGGGCAGCGATGGCCCCGAAGAAGAAGACTCCTTCCACCCTGGTGTGGCAGACCCGGGGGAGGGCTCACCCGTTGCCCCCCTCCTCCACCCGGCACCTCTCTCGGCTGGAGGGCCAGAGTGAGGGTGGGCAGGGCAGCTGATTCTGGGGCTTTGCCCCCTGATCATCTCCCCCAGGAGGGGCACTCGGAGGGGGTGATCCCACCCAGCGCTGAGCCCCTGCCAAGTCGGAGGACCCGTGTGGGGGCCACAAAGGCACCCCCCATGGCAGGATCCCTGCCCCCTGCCTTCTCCAGCCAGGGGCCGGATGGCCCTCATGGGGGCCTGGGGCCTGCTCCTGGTCCTGCACCCCACAGGCCGGACTACTTGTCTTGGCCCTATGTTGGCCCGGGGCCTGTACATGGTCCCATGCCACTGTGGGGCATGGACCAGGCCACCACTTCTGGCTCCCTGGGGGGCTCGGGCCTTCTCCTGGCCCCAATTTTCAGCCCCCTGGTGGGCCAGATCTGGCCAGCCCACGGGCTCTCTTGGCCTGCATTGCGGTGCTGGAGCGCACTGCGGGCATCACCCCACCGCCACCGGCTGGCTCGGACGGGTGGCCCAGCGGCGGTGGTCCTTTATCTGTGGAGGCAGGGTGGCCTCCAGTGTCACGTCAGGCCCTCAGCAGGGTTGAGCTGCTAGAGGCCGTTCGGCCCTCCGCAACTCCCCACACGGCCGCCCCATCCGGGCTTGCCTTCGACGGGCCCTCCAGGTTGGACCGGACCTCCGGCGGCACAGAGCTTGGCTTCGCTCGTGAGCTCCGATGCCCCTCATCGGCCTGAACCCCCGGTGGGGGTGGCTGGGGGGGTGCGGCATGGGAGTATGGCGGTCAAGCTAGAACAGACTCCACTCACCCTAATGCTAATATGGGGGTACAGTGGCCCTGGCCTCAACAGGTCACGACAGCCTGCCCACTTCTGCTTTGCTGCTACCAGCCAATTGGGGGGCTCCTTACCCACCAGCACTGCCCGGCGTTGCGTCTCCTGCTCTCACCGTGCCACATCCCTATTGGCCCTATGGCCCGCCGGCCACCTCGGCATACCACTCTGCACCGACCGCTACCATGCCCACGGCCGGCTACTCCCTCCCCCTTGGTGACCATCTGTCACAGGCCACCAGGGATAAGATATGGTGAGGGGAGTATGTGGACATATTTAGTCTACTTAATCATGAGCCCACCAAAGAGGAGAAGGAGGGGCAGGACGATAGGGACAAGGAGTTGTTCCGTCGTCGCAAGCCGCCTCGTACATGGGCTAATTGACTCCCCACTTTTCTCTTTTATGCAGCAGTGTATCTGAGGGCTCGCCCTCACAAGGCGATCCCGATGATACAGTATTTGGATACCATTTACCGGGCTTATGTAGATTTCCCCGGCCCGTCATGGTTAACCTATGACTAGGAATTTAGAATGAGGGCGGCCCTGCATCCTGAGATGAGATGGGATGAGCCTTGTCAGCTCTTATGGTTGCTCTATATGACCCCATCATGGCTGGCACCCGGGGACCGGTATCATTGTGGCCATGCGGTGCATCGGCCCGGCACGGCGCAGTCTCCCTGCCAGCCGGCGGGGCAGGGGGTTCCAACCCGCCTGCTGTGTTGGAGCTACTCGTCATCTGGTGTCTGCAACAGGCAGCAATGCAAGTTTAGACACAAGTGCCCTTCCTGTGCCGGACCGCATGCTGCTTCCGAATGCCCGTGGGTCGCACGGCAGGGGCCGGGGACAACAGGGGCCGGCCAGAGGTGCCACTGATGCAATGGCACATCCAAAAGGCCCCCTCCCCAATTCGACTTAGGATCCTTGAAAGGTGGTTTCACATCTATCCGAGGAAGGATGACACAGTTTACTTGTTGGAGGGCTTTACGTTTGGCTTTCGCATCCCCTTTATGGGTGTATGCGCACCCCAGGATGCTCCAAATTTGCAGTCTCTTTGGGGTAAGGAAGGCATAGCTGCGGAGAAGATTGCCAAGGAACTTAGGGAGGGGAGGGTCGCTGGATCCTTTGACAACCCCCCATATTTGAACTTAAAGGTGTCCCCTCTCGGCTTAGTGCCTAAAAAGTCCTCTGGTGAATTTTGTTTGATTCACCACCTGTCCTACCCAGAAGGCTCATCAGTCAACGATGCTATACCGGATGACCTTTGTTCCATTCGGTATACAACATTTGACCAAGCCTTGCAAATGGTCCGCTCATGCGGTCGCGGGGCGCAACTGGCTAAATGTGATATTAAATCGGCCTTTCGATTGTTGCCAGTACACCCCGATGACTTTGAGCTGTTATGTTTTTGTTTTCAGGAGAAGTTCTACGTAGATAAGGCTATGCCCTTTGGCTGCTCCATTTCGTGCTCGGCCTTTGAACACTTCAGCACCTTTCTTCATTGGGCTTTCGTTCAGAGGTTGGGGTCCCGGGCTGTGGCTCACTACCTAGATGATTTTTTATTTGGTGGTGAACATGGCTTGGGCACCTGTGGACAGTTGTTAGCTACCTTTCAGGAGCTCATGGCGGAACTTGGTCCTGAAAAGACAGAGGGCCCTGATACCACTCTCACTTTTTTGGGTATAGAAATTGACACCTTGGCACAAACATCCAGGTTGCCTCGTGAGAAGGTGACCCGGATCTCCAATGCAATTTTGGCTATGCTAGCCAAATGTAAGGTGTCTCTATGTGAGTTGCAGGTCCTGCGTGGGCACCTCAACTTCGCTTGCAGGGTAGTTACCCCAGGCAGGGCATTCACCAGGCGTCTATGTGAAGCTATGGTGGGTCTTTTCAAGAAGCATCACAGGGTCCGACTCACCAGGGGCTTGAGAGCCGACTTATTTTCCTCAAAGATTTCAATGGGGTGTCCTTTTGGCATACAGAGTTAGTTGCCACCCCCCATTTTCAGGTTCAGTTGGACGTATCCGGTTCACTGGGTTATGGTATCTATTTTAAGGGCAGGTAGGCTTACGGTAGGTGGCCCAAGGAATGGCAAGGTACTGAGCGTCTGAGGGAACCTCACGTTCCTTGAGATTTTCCCCATTCTGGGCGCATTGGTGCTCTGGGGCGACATGTGGGCCAATTCTGTGGTTCATTTTTGGTGTGACAATGTCGCCGTTGTGCACATTGTCAATGCCCAAACCTCCCGGTCCCCCAGAGTTATGGCCCTGGTTAGGCAGTTTGTGCTTCGGTCCCTTCGCATTAATGTACTGTTTAAGGCTAGACATGTTCCAGGCATTAACAATGATATTGCTGATGCTTGATCCCGCCTGCAGATCTCCCAGTTCCGGGTCCTAGCGCCAGACGCCACACTTCCGAGCGAGATGTGGACCTTTGGCAAGGAGAAGTGAACCGGGCGGTTGGGATGTCTCTCGCCCCGCGCACACGTAAGGCGTATCAGCACATATATCTCCACTTTACAGCATTCTGTAGGGACGTGCACCTTCCCTATGTCTGGCTGACCCCAGTTGACCATGTCTTGCAGTACATGGTGCACCTTCATGGCCACGGGCTAGCTCCCCACACCATCACCACTAGACTTTCTGCTTTGGCCTTTGCGGCCAAGGCAAGGGGTAACCCGTGACAACACCGGAGACTTCCGAATATGCCGTGTCTTGGAAGGGTGGACGCGGCCGCTGCCCTGACATGCACCAACCTGTTTCCCCTTCTCTGCTGGCTAGCCTAGCCAGGGCTTGGCATAGCCTTTGCTATGACCGGTATGAGGAGTCTCTTTTTCACGCAGCCACCATGGTGGCCTTTTTCGGGGCTCTCAGGATCAGTGAGCTGGTGCCGCTTTTTAAATGCGACAGGTCACATAGGGCATTGGAACTGGCCGATGTTTCCCTCGCCCAAGAATGGGCTCGGTTGAGGATTCGCTCCTCTAAAGCTGATCAGCAAGGAAGGGGTAGTTGCGTGATGCTACTGAGATGTACCTTTGCTGACATTTGTCCCATCGGTGCCCTCCATGCATTCATGGTGGTGCGGGACTCACACCCTGGCCTGTTGTTTTGCCACCAAGATGGGTCCCCACTCACCAAATTCCAATTCTGGAAGGTCACAGGAACTGCACTTTGCAGTTTGGGGGTCCCTGGGGCGCGTTATGGTACTCATTCATTTCGGATAGGTGCCGCATCGATGGCTGCTGCGTTTGGGTACTCAGAGGCCGACATACGTCGGATGGGCATATGGGGATCTGCACGTTTTGCTTTATATGTTCATCCTATCCTTGCATGAGTGCCTTTCCTGCCCTCATTTTATGCTCCTTTATTGCAGACCCTGTGTGTTGGTGCACACTGGTGGAAGTCTGGCTGGTTGGACACAGCTATGTGTACTGGGCTGCACATTATGCAACATCATTGGATAGGGGTCCCCATCTCGGACTACGTGCAGTGCGCGTCTTCGGTGGTATGGTTTGCGCGGCATGAGGTGGCCGGAACTGACGCCATTCCTTATGTCCATTGGGGACGCCGAACCTCCGGATATCCAATAATTCACCTGGGAGGCAACGATCTCGCACAGATCACCGGCCTTTGGTTGACGGTATCCGTGCACAGGAACCTGGAGGTTTTACACCGCATGTGGCCTCAGATGCGGCTGCTATGATCCCAGATCATACCCAGATACCACTATAGAGGAGGACTTGATCCTCGTGGTTTGGACCATGCCGGCGGTCAGTGAACAGGGCTGTCGCCCGGTTCCTTATGCACCACAGTTTGGGGACATCGGTCCCACCCCCGGGGATAGGGCTACAGGACTACAGCCTGTATTGTAGAAATGGGGTACACCTTTCAGTGAGAGGTATGGACCTCTTTTTGGAGGACTTGCAAGCGGGCCTGGTGACCGAGTTGACGGTCAGCGGGGGGCGGTGAGTCATCATGGACGCCTCCCCGTGTGGTGGGTAGCACTGGTAAGGTAAAGTAGATGACCCATAGGTATCCAGCAGGTCTGTAGTTGATTGGCCAACCCAAGGACAAGGTACAGGGTAATTGGGGCTGGCCGGTCAAGGGCGAACCATGAACGGGGTGATGCTATGATCTAGACAGCCTGCATCACCTTGATATTTTACCGGATATACGTCAGATGCTGGAGTCAACAGGTAGCATCCTGACTTGGGTCAACAATTTGTTTATATCAATAAACAAATGGATACAAATGGATACAAGGTAGCCAATGGTGATTGGCAATTAAGGGTGGTCCTTACCTGTGCTACTGCAGCCTGCTTGCCTTAATGAGTTACAAAAGCTGAAGTTAAGTTTAAGTTAAAATCATAATTTAAGATTAAGGCATAATCAATAAAGTGGCCCAAATTTTAAATCCAGCAACGGTGTCTGTGTCTTTATTGGGGGACTGGGCCAGCAATGATGTTTAGAAAAACCTTCTGTTCCAAAGTAAAGGAAAAGCATTAAGAAACAGCTAGACCATGGGCGTGCTGAAATATGAAGAAAAATATTTTCTTTTAAAATAGATCATGTCTAACCAATGATTAAGAAGATCCTGTGCAGAAAGGTTTGAAGCCTTACTCCCAGCTCAGGTGTCATGCCTCCTCAGGGGTCTGCCATGCTTGTTATTTCCATATACTGTACTATCAAGTAAACTTCTGATTTAACAGCATTACTATGAACAAGTTACCTCCCAAAATTTTTTTTATCAGTAACTATTTTGCCCAGCTCTTGCAAACTCAAGGTTGTGCTTTCCTCTATGGCATAATCCTTCTCATATTCAGTCTTCCTATTTTCCCCCTGTCTTAAACTATTCCTATAATTACTGCCTTTTTGTTAGTGTTATTTTTCTTATGATATTCCCAAATTATGACAATGTCAGATTTATCCTTTTTTGGCCTCCAGAGACCATTTAGACTTGATTTGATCCAACACCATCTTGTTTCTCTTTCTGACAGTCCTTGGTATTCATAAAGCTCTCCTTCAGCACCATATTTCAAATGAATAATTTGATCCCAGTCCACTTTGTTCACTCTCCACGTTCTGCAACTGTACCTAGTAAATGGAAATTAAGTTCCAGTATGCAGTTGTCATGGTGTTAGCAATTTAAACAAATAACAGTAGCCTCTGTGATAATAGACTCAATCAAGATCTTCACTTACTTGAAGGGTGTTTTAAGAAGTTGAAATGGAGAACAGCTTTTCCATCTTAATAATAGAGAAGCAGATATTCACTTAAATATTATATTTTGTGGCCAAGAAGTAGAGTCATAATGATTTCCCTAAATATTTGGGAGTTACTTTGTATTGGATGCTCACTTATAAGAAACAAATAAGAACTTACTTTATACAAAAATTGGCAGGCACATCTTCGGCTGTAGATGCACAAACATTATGCACAGCAGCCTTGGTGTTAATACACTCAGCTGTTGAATATTGTCAACCTGTTTGGCTTAACAGCACATATACCAACATGGTTGAAATACAGTTAATGTGGATATAAACATATTAGTTCCTAAAAGATTAGCTCCTGGAATCCACCGAGTGTGTTGGCACATAGTCTTACACAGGAAAGCCTTGATATTAATATCAGAATTACAATCTAACCCTCCTAGAAATGCACACATTATTGATGATCCCTCTGAGAGAGTTCCAGGATTTCATCTGCCAAAACAGGAATAGTCCTTTATAAACTGAATTAGTACTGATCAAAGCAGATCTGCCTACTCCATGCATAAATGTCAGTGTGGAGCTGCAGGACAGACAACAACACACATTGAGTTGGGTTGCAAGAATTTTAGATATCCTGGTGATCTCAGAGAGCTGCACTTCACTTATTGAAGAATGGCTACAGCATTTGAGAACTGAGTTGTAATGTCAAGAATATATGTTCCTTATTTCTATTTGTTTGTTTATCTTTTATACATTTGATGTATTTTATATATTTATTGGGTTTTATCTATTTTTCTTTGTTTTCCATGTCTAGGCCAGACATGAAACTTCCAAAATGAAGCCACCTTTTGGTGAGTCCATTCTGCAGTTCCTTTTGCCTGACCTCATGTGAGAAAGATTAGTTGGCAACACAAGGTTACCGTTACCAGGGTGTGCCCAATTTTGGTTCAAAAATAACACAATCTTCAAGGAGGCTCTTTCTGTGTACCCGTACCATGAAGACTGTCCTGCATATATAATGCAGTGGCCTTTCATCTGCCTTCTGCGTCACTGTGTGACTCCTGTACCACTGATCCAGTTCTGCGTGTCACTTTCTCGTCCTTAGCCCTTTTGGCATGAAATGTCCTCATCAGCCCCAGGCCAGTATTGATGAAGCTGTTGCCCTTTATCAACATAGATTCAAGTGGGATTTAATCCACTTGAGGACCATCACCCTTCCCTGTGGACTTATGCACCCAAGGCCGCTAGTCCTCAGGCTTGTCAGGTTAGTTTACTGCCAAGTGACACTTGGTGTTGAGTTGCTGGCAGTATGGCCTTCTCTATTACCATAGCAGGATAACCTGGCAAGAGAGTTTTATCTTTGTATATTTAGTGCTGTACCATATGACAAATAAATTGGAAATACAATAGCATGGATTATCTTGGCATTGGTCTCCGCTGAAACATCTTTACACTTGATGATCATTTCCAGTTCCTGCACTGCTGCTTTTTAAATCCTTAGTCATCTTTTGATTACTTGGCTGAGGATGGAACTCACAAGTTGTTTCAAGTTGTTGCTGCTTTCTGCCAGTATATCTTAAAATGTTGATGCTTCTTTCAGCAATTTTCACTCCTCCTTCATCTGAATTCAATCTACTTTTCCAGTAGTGACTGAACAAATAGGAGGATAAACTATGCTGTTATCTGACACTTTTCTCATGGGAAACCATTCTATGTTTCCATGTACTGTCCTGATGATAAATTCTTGTCTGCAATACAGGTTAAAAATCAGAATGATGTAGTGCTGAGGCACATCCATTTCTGCTGAGGCACACCCATTTCATTTTGAGCAATATTTAGTGTTCCTTTAGCCTGCCCTTGAACCAATTAGGGTTGTGTATGCAGAGAGGTGGCTTTTTCATTGCTGGCACATGCTACCATTTGAACTTGATGTCTGCTGCTGCAAAGGTGATGGTTCATAAATTCTGATATTGAGAAGAAGGCTGAGAGAGTAATCAATCATATTTGCCATTCCATTCATCTTGATGTAGAGCAGCAACTAAGCAAATGCAGAAAGGTGGGGGTGTTGAATTTGACTTATCAGATGTATTTCCATCCAAATGTCACAGTCAATCGTATACCCTAATTTAAGTCACTTGACTTCTTAGCAAAAGTTCAGATAAATCTCCAGTAATTTGGAAAGAAAGACAGACCCTGCACATGCCTGTGAGTCATTTAAAAATAGGTACTTTGCTGCAAGTATGCATACCTTTCCTTTGGCCTTCTCTCAATGTCTGGATGAGCAAAAAAGAACATCACCCCTGAAGGAACATGGTTGAGATTTCTTTTTCAATAAATGTGGAATGCTGTGCACTGCGCTGCATGGGAAAGAAGCACTTCAAATTAATGAAAATTTCTTTAGGAATAACAATCTAGTGCCTTCCAGCTGTACAGACATATACTTAAGTTCGCACAGTTAATCTGAAAGATACATTATTTGTAGACATTTTGATTACTGGTACTTTGTGTTTACAAGCAATAGATTTGTAGACATAATGTGAAATATATCATAGATAATTTGGGTGAGAAGTGATTAACTAATGAAAAAAGGAGTTAGGTTCTGGGATTTTCCATTGCTTCATGTCTCTTTGTGAATGGTAGTGAGCACAAGAGAGTGTCAACTGTTTTGACTACTGACATTGGTGTCACCAACATTCAGGCTGCCCTTTGCTATATATAGCTTGGCATTCTTTTTTCCTGTTGTCAAAGCCCACAGAAGAGAGACACAGTAATGTACCCATAACCTCTCACATGTGAAATCCTAATAATAAACTATTTAGCAAACTACATAAATTATTTGAGTGGGGAGGAGAAAAAATATAGAGTTCAAATCATTGTCAGCAGAGAAAATGTAAGGTTTTTTTTGTTCACTCAGCTTCTCTATGAAGCAGAGTAGTTGAAAAGAGATAAATACATTTGCCTGTCCCACTAGAGCAGACTGGAGGGACTCCCTGATAGTTCTATCTGCAAGTATGCAAGCCTCTCTAGCACAAGAAGTCGGGCCTTTTCTGTGTCTCCTCTGGCCCTATGGAACCTCCTGCCCACAGAGTTACATCTCCAGGCAGAGCTTCTACTCTTTAGAAAACACCTTAAGACCTGGCTGGCACAGCAATTATTTGGAGGGGGGGAGTTTGGGACAATGGCCACCCTAGGGTGGCGCATATGAGTGCTACTCAGGCCTTCAGCTTCAGTTCTTTTTAAGAATTCTTATAATGTGGTTGCTGGGGATGATATGCTAAATTTTAAACAATTTATATTTTAAACATTTCTCTCTCATTGTTTTGTATAAGCTGTATGCGTGTAAGCTGCTCGGAGTCGCCTAGGCGAGAGGGCGGCAGCATAAATGTGACTACATACATACATACATACATACATACATACATACATACATACATACATACATACATACATACATACATACATACATACATGAGAACTTCAATTTTAGCCTGAGGTGATCCTAGGCTCTCTTTTTTGGGGGCTGGGGGTCAGTTTACTTTGGAAACACAATAGTTGTTGGATAATCCTTTTATGGTATTTTTTGCCAGTATGATTTTGTTGTTCAGTAACAATTTATCCTGCTTAATTATGTCTTTTTAAATCTAGAGAAATAAATAGCATAAACATCTTTTGGTACTACCTTAAAATTCATTGAATTATAAATATTTTTGCCCTCATGTTAACTTCTTCAAATGGATTTTTCCACCTATGCAGCACAGCTAAGATAAATAAAAACCCATCTTATTTCAATTTTTTTAAGGATATTGGCAACACAAAAGATGCTGAGTATTTTGCTGAGCTGTGAGATAAAAATAGCAGCACAGAAGGCTGTGTAGATAAATCTTCAATTGGCAAAAACACTTATCTACTAATCTTTTTGGGAGCAGAAAATCATATCACATTTGAATCTCCTGAAGTAATCTTTTTCATACAACAGCACTACATACTTCTGAAGATATTTCTCCCACTTATAAAATTATTTAAGCCACTAATGACATTACATATACAAATATTTCCAGGCAGGCTTATAAAAACTTTTGTATAAATATCTAATAGCTAGAATTTTAGTTGTGTTTGTATAAGTTTCCATCACTTACTGTGTATAATTGTGGGTAAGTGACAAAATCCTTAGTTTTGCACTTAGGCATGTTGGTCAGTTACATGGTCAAGACATTCCCAGTCTTTCATAAATGTCCAGAATGTAACCATAGCAAGGTATCCAATCTGTATGTCCACACAATATGATTCTGACCAATACATATAAAACGAACTTATAATAATCCAAAGAAAGTGGATGGGCTCACATTGCCATAAAATTCTTTGACCCTCAGCATCATGATACTTTGCAGGCGCACCCCCCAAAAAAGACTCAGACACCGGTATATGGATAAAGGCATTGGGCCACTTTTATTGAATAATGCCCTAGTCCGAATTATAACTTTCAATTGGTGTATTCATCCAATTGTAATTCTTAAGGCAAGCAGGCCGCAGTAACACTGGTAAGGTTCCTCCCAAAATTGCCAATGGCAATTGGCTACAATGTATCCATTTGTATCAATTTGTTTGTTGATACAAACAAATTGTTGACCAGAGTCAATAAACTATCTACTGACCCCACCCTATGACGTGTATCCGCCAAATCACAGGGTGATGCATGCTGAAAAGCTCCTGCCATCACCCCTTGCCTGGTTCGTTGTTGACCGGTCAAAGCTATTACACCTGTACCTGTCTAAGTGTTGGCCAGTCAATTGCGAACCTGCCGGATACCTCTGGGTCATAAATCTTTACCTTACCAGTGCTACCCATCACACGGGGGGGCGTCCATGATGACTCACCGCCCCCTCCCCCGACCGTCAGCTCGGTCACCAGGCCTGCTTGCACCACACCCAGAAAGAGGTACATACCTCCAGCCAACAGGTGGACCCCTTCTCCTGCCTACCAGCAAAACATTCCGTAAGCCTATCTGCAGGTGTCCAATGGCTGTCTCCCAGCCATGCTCAGCAAGGGACCGAGCAACAGCCCTGTCCACTGACTGCCGGAACAGTCCGAACCACGGAGATCCATGTCTCCCCTAAATTGGTGTCTCGGCACGATGTTAGACCATAGCAACCGTGTGTAAGCCATACATGATATAAAACGCCAGGTCACTGCCCCTCAACAGTTTAGGAATAGTAGTGATCCGTATAAGATCATTGCCGCCGAGGTGCCTATTAAGAACATCGGGCGGTCCAGCATCTCCGACGGACATCAGGAATGGCCACAGTTCCCGACCCCTTGTGCCATGCATACCATACCATCGCATACGTGCGGACGCACACAGCCCAAGTTGGGGTCCACTCTCTGTCGCCGCAGCATATACTGCTGCCCAGTGTACATAGCTGCGGCCCACCAGCCCCACTGCCACCGGTGTGCAGAGACCCACAGGATCTGTAAAAGAGGAGAAGAGGTAAAGGACATAACTAGGTACTCAGTACAGTGAGGGGACGTACATATAAGAAATTACGCGTACACACATATCTGCCTCCAAGTACCCCAAACGTAGCCGCGATCAACGTGACGCCTATCCTAAATAAATGGGTGCCAAAACGGGCCCCACACCACGAAGCGCGGCACTGGTCACCCTCAGTAACTTTACTTTGGTAAGGGTAGACCCATCCTGGTGGCAGAAAAACAGGCTGGGGCGCGCAGCAGGCACTGCCAAAAATTCATGTAGGGCACCAACCGGACAGATGTCTCCAATTAAACTTCATAGCAGTCTGACTCCACTGCCTACGCCGTGCTGAACAAACTTTGAGGACCGTATCCCCAATTGAGCCCACTCATGTGTGACATAGACATCGTTGAGTTCCAGTGCCCTACGAGACACATCTGCCTTACACAGATGGTACCAACTCTGGCACCCACTCACTGATGCGGAACGCTCCAAAAAGGCTACCGTGGTAGCTGCGTGACCAAGAGCCACTTCACACCTATCCGAACATAAGTCATGCCAGCCTCGTGCAAGGTGGGTCAGAAACTCTGGCAAACTGGGGTGACGCATGTCCGGGCGGCGGACACGTTCACGTGTCCTCCCCACCAAAACACGATGCATGCGGAAGTAACTCATGCAGTCATTGAACCCCACCCCCCACGTTGGCCATAAATGCCAGTGCCGAAAGCCTGAAGGCTATAGTACGGGGGGCCAAACCCTGACTGCGAAGATAAACATGCATTGTAAAACCTGGTCACAGATATTGACCACACTTGAGGTAACTGTAGTTACTCGCAAAAAGTTCTAAATCGCATGAAAGCATGTTGATATGCCTTACGCATGCGAGGTACCAATGACATGCCCGGTTCACCTCTCCTCGCCAAACGTCCAAATATCGACCGGTAGTGGCGAGTGGAATTCCTTTGCTTCCGGAGCAAGGCACGGAACCGGGGGATCTGCAGGCGGGATAAAGCATCAGCGATATCGTTATTAATACCTGGAACATGTCTGGCCCTGAACAGCACATTTAGGCGTAGGCTTCTCAAAGACTTGACAAACCAATGCCATGACCCTGGGGGATTTGCACGTCTGGGTGTTGACAATGTGCACCACTGCCGCATTGTCACACCAAAAATGGACCACTGAGTTGGCCCACTCGTCGCCCCATAGCATCAGTGCTCCCCAATTTGGGAAGAAACTCAAGGAAGGTAAGATCGCGGAGGCGATCCGTGCCCAGCCATGCATGAAACCCTCGGTCGTAAGTCCCCCTACCCTCAGAGTAAACCCCCACAATCCAGGGAGTTGGAGGCATCCGACCGTACTTGAAATCTAGGGCAGACTATAAGGTCTGATCTCCAGGAAGAGACTCCGTTAAATCCCTGGAGGAATATGAGCCAGACCTCAAGGTCCGCCCGTATGCTCCTGATCAGCCGGACCCTGTGGTGACGTTTAACAGGCCAGCCATGGCGTCACACAGGCGCCTGGCCAATGCTCTGCCGGGTGTAACCACCCTGCAGGCAAAGTTAAGGTGGCCATGAAGTAGCTGCAGCTCACAAGGGGACACTTTATGTTTGGCAATCAATGCCAAAATTGCCGCAGAGATCCGAACCACCTTATCCATGGGTAACCCGGATGCCTGTGCGACAGAGTCAATTCCAATGTCTATAAATGTGAGCTTAATAGCTGGGCCCTCGGTCTATTCAGGCGCTAAGGGGACACATAGTTCCCACATGAGTGTCTGAAATGTAGTGAGGAGACGCGTGCACGTGTCCAAGCCCCGTTCACCCCCGAACCACAAGTCATCGAGGTAATGGGCTAGAGATCGGGACCCCGACCTGCGAGCAAAGGCCCACTGAATGAAAGTACCGAATCGTTCGAATGCCGAACATGGAATAGAGCAGTCAAAAGGCATGGCCTTATCTAAGTAGAATTCCCCTTGGAACCTGAAACCCAATAGCTCAAAATCCCCTGGGTGCACAGGCAATAAACGTTAAGCCGAGTGCATATCAGACTGTGCCAGGAAAGCACGGGGACCGCATGAGCGTACCACCCTTAGGGGCTGAACAAACGACGTTCACCTGACTGAAAAAGGGCATCGGGAATGGCATCTCTGACCGAAGAACTCACAGGGTAAGCTAAAAGGAGGGTTAAACGACATTCACCCTGGTTCTACCTCGGTACTAGCCCCATAGGGGAGACCTTCAAATTAGGAAAGGTGGTTCCAAGAAGGGGCCCGCTACTCTCATAGCTTCAACTCCCTTAGCTGTGCTCAGTGGAGCAACCTCTTCGTTACCTTTCAAGGGAACTAGATTAGTAGCATCTTGGGGCCCCTAACACCCCCGAATGGAATACAAAAGCCCCATTGGAAACCCTCCAGCAGGTACCCCGCATCATCCCTTCTTGGATAAGCTGAGTGCCACCGCTCCAGCATGAGTACACCAATTGGGGAGGGGGGGCTTTGACATGGCTAGTTCTGTCAGACTGAGCTCTGATCACCCCCTGTGCACCCCTACCTCTGCCCCGTAACCCACCAACCCACGGGCACGCGGAGGCGGCGTAGGGGCCAGCGTAAAAGGGGGCACCCAAGTCGGTAATGACACTGGTGCTTATTACACACGTCGCTAGCTCAGCAGGTCCAACACAGCAGGCGGGCCGGAACCCCCTGCCCCACCAGTTAGCGTGGAGCCTGTGTCTGAGCAGCCCGCTGCACAGCATGACCACAATGGTACCTATCACCAGGTGCCAGTCACGTGGGAGTCATGTACAAGAGCAACAATTGCTGACAGGGCTCATCCCACCTCATCTCAGGATGTAGGGCCACCCTCATCCAAATTCCTCATCGTAAGCCAACTGCGATGGGGCCATGAAATCAACCATCGCCCTGTAAATATTATCAAGGGATTGAACCATCGGGGTGGCCCAATCAGGCCAGGCCCTGAGGCATACCACCATATACATAAGGTATGCCGGCCACCAGTTGACCCAGGTGCGCGGTGGCTTAGGACGACGGGACAGCTCTTTGTCTCTGTCGTCCTGTCCCTCTCTCTCTTCCTCAGTGGGCTCACAGTTCAATAGGGAGAATATCCACGTACTCCCCTCCAGATCTTATCCCTCGTGACCTGCGACAAATGATCACCCAGGGGCAAGGAATAACCATTGACAGCACATTCTGTATAAAGGGCATACGCAGCAGGACCTGGACAGCCCCTGCGATGCTCGGCACTGCCCCAGGGGCGGACACCCCCGCCCTTAATGAGGGACCATTTAGAAACCATGGGATACTGGGATAAGATGGTAACTGATGCCCGCTCGCATCAACTTGACGAGGCCAGGGCCACTGAACCCCACCACCGTAAGTGGGCTGTGGTGTAGGTGCACTTAAATTGAACCTGATACTCACTAGGTGCACCCCCGTGAGCCTCCCCCACCGGGGGTTCCGGCCCACGGCGGGCGTCGGAGCTCGCGACCGGAATTGAGCTCTGGGATCACCCCCGACTGCTCCCATCCTGGACATCAGGTAGAACGGGGAGCTGCGAGACACCAGCTGGGCCGGCCGGACCGTCTCACGCAGCTCGACCCGGTTGGCCGCCCGCTGAAGCATAGCGGCCGGCAAGGTAGCCGGGGTCGACGAAGGGGCCCCTGTTGAAGAAAGAGAAGCCCCCCCCCCTCCACAGGAGGCTGTGCAATGCCCAAGGATGCTTCCAGCACTGCTAAACATGCTAACAGAGCATCCACTGCCACAGAGCCCCCAGCATAAGGCGGGCCGGACGGCCCACTAGGCAGTTGGAAAGGTAACCTGAAAGGCGAGCCAGGGCCAGAATAGGGCCATGCCCAAAACTCCGGCCCATGAGGGGCCGGAGGGGGAACGGGTTGTATGCCCACACCAGGCCCTCCCACGCTGCCCTGACCCATGGCCAGTAATGGCGGGCCGGGGGCCGAAGCCCCTGAGGGGCCAGCCTGTAGCTGGCCAGCCACGAAGCTGGAGCCCGGCTGCCAAGTGCCAGCCTGAGTAGCTCCACCGGTATCAGTGGGCAAGGCTGGCACAGGGTCCTGCCACAGGGGCGTAGCCCTGGTCCTCCGACCCGATGGCTGTCCCCCGTCCGGTGCAGGGCCGGTGAAAGTTCGGAAGAAAAAGCAGGATCCCTAGCCAGGGATCGAAAACCTAGTGCCGAAGCACGTGGTAGCCAAGCAAACCAAGGCTCTGCGTGCGCTGATCCTCCTTTCCCAGCCGGGAAAGAACCGCAAGGGCTAAGCAGCCAAAGACTAAAGGACAAACAGTGACGGAGAAAACTTCTCCTCTCCGTCGCTATTTCTAAAATGGCAGCTCGTCTGCCTCATGGCCACCCCTTTTATAGAGGGGTGGCCACGCCCCCTAATTCACCCGGATGTCTGAGTCCGGGTGGGGGGGCGGCCCGCAAAGAGCGTGGCAGCCATTTTGGCGCCGCGCTTTCATTCTGTGAATAATTCTATGAACAATACATGTTTTCCAAAAACACGGCTATCCTGGGTTTCAGTATAGGTGAATTTAGGCCACAAAATGCATTAACCAGACAGCCCAGAGCAAAAAAAATCCCAAGACATCCAAATATTATTTCAAAACTTTTGAATTTCATTAGTATCAGTTAAAAGCCTACCTTGAAAATCATTCAAAAGCTAAATAAGACTACAGAATATCTGTCCGCATTTTGATAGGATCATGTGAAACAAGAAGGAACAAGCCACAGATATGAAAGATTTTGGGGTGGCGAAAGAGCAAAATGGATATAACAACAGTACTATCAAAACAGGGCTAAGGAACTGTTGGTCTGCCAGATCCCAGGCCTTCAACTCCTATTGTTGGGGTACACAACCTCAAATATTGTGGTACTTTTGAATCACAATTGGGCACACCTTTGTAATGGCAACCTTGTGTTGCTGGCTAATCCTTGTCCCACTAGATCAGGCAAAAGCAACTGCAGAATGAACTCACCCAAAGGTGCCATAATTTTGGCAGTTTCACATCTGACCTAGATACAGAATAAGAAATTGTTCTTAGAAATGGAGCAGTTCTTATTCTTAGTAGGGTTGAAATGGGTTGTTGAATTCATAGGATTTAAAGACAAGTGTAAGGAAAGCCTAAATCCAGCCTTTCCCATCTCTGGGAAACAAACAAAAAAACAAAAACAAAACCCATGCCTCTCCAGTCTTTCTCTTCTAAAGCAAAACCAAGGGACATAAATCTTTTTTTTTTTATTCCTCACTATTGAGGTTATAGGCTTAAACCAGTTAATTATTTTTCTTAAAAAATATTTTTATTAAATTTTTCAGACAAATACAATACAATACATAATACATAAAAGTAACTAAAGTACATAATATATAAAACAGTAAAAAAAGAAGTAAGAGAAAAAACAAATTCTACCTATCCTAGTACCATTTTAAAGCTCTCCTTATAATTCAAATACACTAAAACATCCTTTAAAAAAATTCACTAAATTGTAATTTTATAATTATTCTTTAACATTCTCTTCCCAATAAAACATTCAATACTATTTTGGATAGGAAGCAACAACAAAAACAACATTACACATAATATTTCACCCAGTGCTTATTTACATTGTCCTGGAGGACTCAGAATATCTCGTTGTTTTACTTCCAAAAACCACTTTGATCGGGTACAGGTCTATTTCTTTCAACTCCAATAAGGGAGTGATCCTCAAAAGGCTTCCAAATGTTCCAAAATCTATTTTCTTTTAAATTACCCCTTTTTACTTTTATCTCCCAAGTCAGTTTATCATTCAAAGCTAGATTCCACATTTCCTTATACCATTCTTCAATTTGTATAATTACATCATTTTTCCAATTTCTAGCAATACATTGTCACCCAGTTGTAAGCATTATTTCTAATAACTCCTTCTCCACCTTATTTAAATTAATACCTTCCACATCAGTTAACATAGTCTTACCCGGTCCCAGCTTGATTGTCTTTCCCAATATTTCACCAATCTCCTTTTCGATTCTTTTCCAGAAATCCTTTACCCCAATACAGTCCCACCACATATGCTCATATGTTCCAATTGTATCTTTGCATCTCCAACACATTTTATCGTTCTTATTATCAATTTGATGTAACCTCACTGGTGTCAAGTACCACCTCCATAACATTTTAAAACTATGCTCTTTTATTCTAACCGACATAGTTCTCATTATCCTCTTTTTCTATTTATTTCTCCATATATCCTTTTCTATCTTTATGCTCAATTCCTGTTCCCACTTTAATTTCAAATCCTCCTGTGGATTACCCTCCTTATTTAATAATGTATATAATTTGCTGACTAATCCCTTAATATTTTTATCTCCCTTTCTAATTTTTAACATCAAAACCTCAAAATCCGTCTTTTCTCTTTCCAAATCATATTCTCTCATGTATTTTCTATTCCAATTATTAATCTTCATTATCTGAAACCAATTCATTTTTAATTACTCAAACAAATTCGTCCTACTAACCACATCCCTGCAGGTCCAAAACCAATGTTTCAACAGGGAAATTTCATTCTTATGCAATACTTCTTTTACTTCATTATCAATCCTAATCGGAAAGCTCGCCATGTCCGAGAGTTCCAAAATTGGAGAGATACTCGGGACCAGACCCTTTTTTACTTTCTTCCATACACTCATTAATCCTTTCATCATGGTATTTTTAGTAACCACCTTTTCCAAATTGGATCCTGAAAAAAAAACATTTTGCCTATATGTTTATAATCCTTCATCTCAATTTCCTCCCAAATTGCTTTTTCCTTTGCCAAGATCTTCACAACATTCTTAATTTGAAATGCTCGATAATATGCTACTAGATTCGGCATTCCCAATCCACCTTCTTTCTGAGGTAAATACCATAATCCTTTTGGTAACCTAGACTTCTTTCCCCCATTACAAAAGTCATTAATCAACTTTTGAAATTCCTTAATTTCCTTATCCTTCAAGTGAATTGCTAATGCTTCAAATAGGAAATTAATTTGAGGTAACATCATCATTTTGGTAAATGTTATCCTCCCAAACCATGACAGTTTCAACTTTTGATAACTATATATTCTAGATTTAATTTCAATTTTCAAACTGTCATAATTTAATCTTTTCAACTCTTGCAATCTATTTGATATAATTATTCCCAAATATTTCAATTTGTCTTTGACTTGGATATTTCCCTTTCCCTTTATCTTCTTCTGATCTTCTTCCCCCATATTACAGAGCATCTCATGTTAATTCTTAGAGCCTAAATGAGCACATCAAGACAGTATCTCAAGGATTTTCCATCCCTCTTGCAAGATCTTGGATTTGGTGTTAAGACCAAGACACAAATAATTTTTTGAGTAGGTAAGGAAGGTGTAATGGTTTTTACAATTTGCACAAAAAATGACACTCACATTTAGCACAAAACTAGTGTCTGGCACAAACAACCCATTCATTTTGATACTGGGACAGATAACACAATAGTAATCTCTGTTTTAATTAATACACTGCAGTCTGCATGGAGCTACCTTAGAAACATGCCTGCAATGTTGGAGGTTCCAGAAGGGACAGAATGTCAAAAAATGCCAAGATTGAAGAGCGTGTTAAATACTGATTATATCTTCATGTTAAAATCATACATGCATTGATACAAATAGATTGTTTTCCCAGATTGTTAAAAATTCAGTAGCTATATCCCGAAGTAGTGGAGTGAATATTTCTCCATTTCAGCCTTTGTGGAAAATTTCCAAACCGTATTTGCTTTTCAGGAAATGGGAATGGAGGAATAGAGAAAGAAACAGTTTTTAGTGCAGCTCAATTTTTTAATGTGATCTTAGTTGTACCAATGTGTATGGACAGCATTTGAAGCTCAGGTTCATGAGTTGATCAAGCTTAACCCAAGGCAAAGCTGTCACTAATAGTAACCCTCTGGAGCTGCATCTTTGAATTGTTTAAATTTTCTAATGAACTCTCTTTTTGTCAGGACAGATATTTTGATTCACATTTCCAAGGATTTATCAGCTTCTCTGATTCAAAAAATAAATTAATTGAGCACTGGTGATCTTTTTCCCCCAGCAGCAAAACTTCACAGTTTTGGTTTCTAGCCAAATTTGCTGCAAAAAGGCAGATGGCCAACCATAGGATGAAATAACTACAATAGATTCCAAGAAAGATCATGCATGCTAAAGTTAATATATTAGATTTGTCAGCTGGGTAGTTAAATCAAGGGGGCTTGTCTGACATAACATTCTATGACTTGCAAGCAGAAAGGAGCTCACAATTTGGAAAATACTGTGCTAGATTATTTTGTCAGTTCCAGAGCTCCAAGAGCCAATTTGCCTATCAAACCCCCAACTCACCCATGGGAGGAAACTTCCCAGGGCTTATGCAGCTAATAACATAATTTGCGCTCCTTGCCTTAAGCTATTTAAGGCCAAATTAAGCAAGTTGCTTGACATGGTCATTAGAACGTGATCCCACCTTAGAAGAAAAGACTGTCTGCTTATCTCAACATGAGCTTGCTTCAATCCACATTATGTTTTTATTTTTGTAATCTAAAACTAGGAAATAGCATGGCTTTGTTTGCATGCCTGATGTTTTAGGCAAGTAATAGATTTGAGAACCTAAACAGCTAACATGTTCCATGGTGGAAGCACACATTTGCTGTAATGGGTAATCTGATACTCCATGGGGCAGAAAGATAAAAGAGGCTGACATTGGCATGGAAGCATGCCATTAAATAAGCCACAACTAAGGAATCACCCGAGTCCCACTCTTTCTTTTTCTTTGAGAATGTGGGCAGTAACTGACTTGATCAGAAAACAGTTATGGTTGTAGAACCCAAAGCATACAGATTGCTTTTGCACATTCACAGTTCTTTCATTACATTGCCTTGTGATTATCAAGATACCAATTCACTTCTTGGATGCACACCTGAACATGGTGAAGAGATGTGAGAATACTGAAGCTAAGAACAATGCCATCATGGTGTCAGAATCCAGCATGAGCCTAGGCACCCAGCAGGGTCACCAAAGACAGAATGGTCATACTTGAGACACCACACTAAGATGCAGCCATTCTCTTCAAGGGAACTATATGGCAGCAGCCATAGCTGAAGGTGGTTTTGGAGATGAAGGCGACAGCAGTGACATTCAAGACAACTTTTGTTAGTACTGCACAAATAGTGTAATGGTAAATCCCTGTTGAACTTTTCTTGCCATCAGAATTCTATGTTGATCCAGTCCAAAATGAAACAAGAGACACTGCCAGAAAATGAAATTCCCAGGTTAGAAAGCACTTTAAAAACCTGTAGTTCTAGAAAGTGAATTGAAATCTGCTCTGAAAGTACTGAGAAGACATATATCTTCAGAGACGGATGAATCAGAGATGGAATCTGCTAGAAGATTATGCTGACAAATAGGGAAAACAAAACAATGGCCCACAGACTGGCCATGTTCAATATACATTCCATTCTGAAGAAAGGAAATACAAAGTGTGCTGTAAGTATATGACCATTGCTCTCATATCCCATTCAAGCTAAATGATTCTCAAGGTGTTGCAAAGGTCTTTACCTTATATGGCAGAAGAAACATTCAAGCTGGATTCTGAAAAGGAAGAAGTACAAAAGATCACGTTGCAAATATCCACTGTCTATATTGAAATGCACCAAATAATTTTAGAAGATAAGTCTACACTTTATAGACTACAACAAAGCATTTGACTGTATGGTTCATGAGAAACTATGGATCATTCTGAAAGGAAAAGGTGTGCCTTCACATTTTATTGTCCTGATATGTAACCTGTGTCGTGGATAAGAAGCTACTGTTGGGACAAAATATAGAGAGACAGTTGGTTTCCTGTAGGCAAAGGTGTTTGACGAGGCTGTACCGTATTTTGTTCCCTTACCTATTCAGTGTGTACTTCTGATCACCATGCACAGGTGTGAAAGCTGGACAATGAAAAGATTAACTGATTTTAAATATTGGAGATCTTTCTGGATACCTTACATAAGAACATAAGAACATAAGAACAGCCTTGCTGGAACAGGCCACAGCCCATCCAGTCCAGCATTCTGTCTCACACAGTGGCTCACCATTTCCTTCAGGGTATTCCCAAGGAGATGCCTTCACCTGCTTAGGATTCCCTGGAAATGGCATTGAGAGATATCCTGCCTATCTCTCCAACCCGGAGGTTGTCCTTAGGTAGCCATAATTATAGCCATTGATAGCCTTGTCCTCCATGAACTTGTCTAATCCTTTCTTAAAGCTGTGAAGACTGACAGCTGTCACCACTTCTTCTGGCAGGGAGTTCCATAGACCAGTAATCCTCTGGGTGAAAAAGTACTTTCTCTTATTTGTTTGAGAACTAGTACCCAAAAGTTTCATGGAGTGTCCCCTAGTTCTAGTGTTGTGCGATAGGGAAAACAGTTTTTCCTTATCTACCTTGTCCACACCGTGCATGATTTTATAAACTTCAATCAGGTCACCTCTTAGACGCCGTCGTTCAAGAGTGAAAAGGCCTTGGAACTATAGAGACCTTGGAACTATAGAGACAAAAATAATGAAAATGTGCTACCCTATTCTAGAGACATTATCAAAAGGCAAGATTTTTTGAGAAATACCATGATGCTTAGAAAGCGTGAAGGCAGGAGGAGTAGAGGAAGACCAAGTATCAAGATGCACTGGTTTCCTAAGGGAAGCCAAAGCTTGAGATTAGAATAGCTATCTGAAGATTGCTCTTTAATAGGGCTTCCATATGTCAGAGGTGACTTGATGTCATGTAAAAACAAAAAATGCTGGTAGTTTCATATAAGTCACTAGCCGATTACCCGGCCTTGCCCAGGGGTTTGTCCCTGAGCTTACCAGGCCAGGTGGGATACGGTGCCCCTGTTGTCCTGGCACCCCAGGCTCCCTCTGAAGTGTGTGGGGCCCGGCACGGAGCCTGCTCAGCTGCCAGCACAGCAGGCACAGCCATGCAGCAGCGTGGTGGTGGTGGGCAGAACCTGGTTGGCACTGTCGGCCCTTGCTGCAGCCACCTCCAGGCCGGTGCCAGGCCAGGGTGGGCAGTGTTGGCAGAGCGGCCAGAGGTGGCTGTGACAGTCTGCCACACAGCCACCGCTCCTTGCCTCCTCCTCGCAGCACCCGTCTTTCCCCGTCATCTCTGCTGCCATGTTGGAAGTGGCCATGTCATGCATCACCTCCTTGGGCGATCTTGCACTTGTGCCGCCGCATGCACGCTGCCACCTGGTCTGCTGGGGATTCTGTTTAGTATGCACGGATGGTCACGCATGTGCCTAGCTGCCTGCCCCAGCCGCATTTTCCGCCAGTGGGGTCTGTGGCCCCTGTGACCATTGTTTGCAGGGACAGAGCACCAGACAGGCATCAGGACACCCACGCAGGTGCAGTCACATGCACTCCACTGCCTGGCATACCGGGGCGTGTGATGTGCTCGCAGACCATCGCACATGCACGGTACCATCTTCCCGGGTCGTTTTTCCTGGCGGGTAGGGGTGCCCCCATGTTGACCCTTTTTTGGGAGCACAAACCCCAAATTGGGCCACCAGACCCTGGCCACGACCATCTCTCCTGCCCAAGGTAAGTGTGTGCCAAGTTACAGCATGATTGGTGCAGGGATTTGTATAAAGAACATACAAGATGACACCTCTGTTTTATATATACAGTAGCAGAGTGTCCGATGTTGTCCGGGGCCAATTTTTTTATTGTGTTAGTTGTTCACACAACACGCACTCCCGACACACAACACACACACACACCACACCCAGACAAATCACACACCACACCACACACCCACAAACTGACACACAACACACCCACACAACACACACACACAACACACAACACACACACACACACACACACCAACCCAAACCCACCACAGCCACACACAACACATGACACAACACACTCGCACAACACCCACCCACCCCAACACACACCACACACGCCACACCCAGACACATGACACAACACACACACACACACAACATCCCCCACAACACACACACACAACACTCACATGACACACAACCCACACCCATCACAGCCACACACATCACACATGACACGATACATTCGCGCAACACACACCAACCCCACAATTACCCAACTCCAGTGCTGCCCCAGCCTGGGGTGTCCCAGTCAGAGGAGGCTGCGGCACACCGCTCTTCTGGGCTGCGTGCACAGTCCAGCTCTTCCAGAACAGCTGTCTGGTATGTGCATCCCACCAACGTCTCCCGCGTTGCCAGGCAATGGGCTGGTAAAGTGACAGTCATTGCCTGGCAATGCAGGAGACATTGGTGGGCTGTGCGTGCCAGACGGCTGTTCTGGAAGAGCTGGACTGCGCACGCAGCCTGCCCAGAAGAATGGCAGCCATTGCCTTGCAATGTGAGAGACACTGCCGGCATAGCGGCCATGCGTCACGGCCAGACCGCAGCATCCGTGGTAGCTGCAGTGTCTCCCATGTTGCCTGGCAATGGCTAGCATTGCCTGGCCACTCAAGACGCTGCTGGGTGTGTGGGTGGCTCCTCGGGTCCCCCCGGTGTGCTTCCAGAACCAGTTCCCCCCCAAATGTGTGGCCTGTACCCTTTCCCATGCACTGCCATTCTCCCCCCGCATCTCCCACCCCTTGCCACATGGGGCCTGGCTCTGGCCCCCACCCCGCATCAGCGTCCACTCCCCGCTCACTGCCAGGTACACATCCTGCATCGCCTGCCAATCTCCACATGCACTGTGATGCCCCCAGACCCCCAAGCTCCCCATTCCCTCGCATCACCCGTGCCCTGTCAAGGGAAAGGTAGCCCTACCTTCTTCACCTCGCACCACTGGCAGCTGGTCGTCCCTCGCTATCTCAAGCACAGAGTCTCGCCTTTCAGTGTGGGCACTCCGGCTCATCTCCATGGCACTGGTTGGGTGGGCGAAAGTTCTTCCCATGCCTTTCTGTGCCCACGTCACTGCTGTGTTGGCACAGAGGCTTTTGGGGAGGCAATGTGGGTGGTCCTGGGTCTTGTGGGTGGTCCTGGGCTTTTGCACACAGCCCAGCTCCCAAGCACACAGGCCACGGGAGCTATAGTTCTGCACCCCATACTTCTCTTCAGGGACTGCCCACCCAAAGAACTATGGCTCCCAGGATGTACAGTTCCTACTTTTGGCTCTGGGCTCTCTGGCAGGTGGGGGTGCCCCTTTCGTGCCCCCTTTTTAGGGGCAAGGACACCGAAGTGCGCTGCTGCTTCCCCTTGCTGGCCACCCCTGAGGATTAAGGTAGGCATGCATGCAGTTTCCAGCACGCTGTGTGCCCGGGTGTATATATATTTAAAAATTACAGGACCTATATATACCGGCATGCTTGACCATGTGACCAGCCTGTGGCCTGAAACCTTTGGGCACTCCTGGTTTAAGAGGTTTATAAAACATAATTCTATATGGTGAACAATTTTTTGGAAATCTTTCTGGTAATGGTAATACAATTCTGTGGGTTTTTTTACTAAAACACAGAACCTATATATATTTGCAGGCGCACCCCCCCAATAACGGACACAGACAACATTGAAAGTGGATAACAGCATAGGGCCACATTTATTGATTCAATGCCCTAGTCCGAATTATAAATTTGTATTGGTAAAACGACCAATCATAATTCCTAAGGCAAGCAGGCCGAAGTAACACTGGTAAGGTAGCCCCCAAAATTGCCAACGGCAATTGGTTACAATGTATCAATTTGTATCAATTTGTTTGTTGACAACAAACAAATTGTTGACCGTAGTCAATAACTAACTCATGACCCCACCCTCTGACGCGTATCCGTGAAATCACAGGGGTGATGCATGCTGGTTAGCAATCGTCATCACCCCATCGCCTGGTTCGTCGTTGACCGGACAACGTTTAACTAATTTATTCCTGTCTAGTGTTGTCCAGTCAATTGCGAACCTGCCGGATACTTGTGGGTCATACTGTTTACCTTACCAGTGCTACCCGCCAATGTGACCAAAGTCAGCAGTAGGAACACAGAAAGACCCCTGTATCAAACCATAGCAACAGTGTGGGATGGGCAAAAAAGCCAGGACCCGGAGCCAATATGGGTCCCAACCAAAAATTCCCACCCGGCCCCGAAGCGACCAAAATATCACACTGTTAACTAGGGAGGGGGTGGAGGGGAAAAAACTTCTCCGCTCCGTCGCTGAGGTAAAATGGCAGCTCGGCTGCCTCGTGGCCAGCCTTTTTATAAGGGAGCTGGCCACGCCCCTAACTACCCGGATTCTCTGTCCTGTGGGGGGGGGCCCGCAAAGGGCGCGGCGGCCATTTTGGCGCCGCGCTTGCATTGCAGGCGCACCCCCCCAATAACGGACACAGACAACATTGAAAGTGGATAACAGCATAGGGCCACATTTATTGATTCAATGCCCTAGTCCGAATTATAAATTTGTATTGGTAAAACGACCAATCATAATTCCTAAGGCAAGCAGGCCGAAGTAACACTGGTAAGGTACCCCCCAAAATTGCCAACGGCAATTGGTTACAATGTATCAATTTGTATCAATTTGTTTGTTGACAACAAACAAATTGTTGACCGTAGTCAATAACTAACTCATGACCCCACCCTCTGACGCGTATCCGTGAAATCACAGGGGTGATGCATGCTGGTTAGCAATCGTCATCACCCCATCGCCTGGTTCGTCGTTGACCGGACAACGTTTAACTAATTTATTCCTGTCTAGTGTTGTCCAGTCAATTGCGAACCTGCCGGATACTTGTGGGTCATACTGTTTACCTTACCAGTGCTACCCGCCACACGGAGGGGCTTCAAAGAAGACCTGACGCCCCCCCCCCCAGACCGTCAGCTCGGTCAACAGGCCTGCTCGCCAGTCACCCAACAGGAGGTCCATACCTCCTCGCGACAGGTGGACCCCATCCCCTGCATACAGGTCATAATTTTGTAGGCTAATATCGGGGTGATGACTAACCCGTCCCCAAGCCCTGGTGGCAAGAAACCGCGCCACTGCCTTATTGACCGCGCGCCTAGCGCGGTCAAGAGCCAGGAGGTTAACGCCCCCTCTGTAAGAATGGCGCGGAACAATGTCCGACCAAACCAGGGTTGTGGCAGGCCAGACATAATGCAAGTAGGCGAGTTCCTCGCAAATCGCATGTTTGAGCGATAAGCCGGTGACCTGGCCCAAATCATTGCCCCCCAGGTGGATGATTAGAATGTCAGGCGGGTCAGCACCCAGGCCAGAAAAAAGGAAAGGCCGCAGCTCCCGCCATAACATCCCAGGCTTACCATGCCATGCGAGACTGGCGTGGTCACCCAGTCCCAGTCGGGGTCCCCACTCTGTCGCCGCAGCGTAACGCGCTGCCCTGTGCACATAGCTGTGGCCCACCAGCCATACTGTCACCGGTGTAATACGACACCCAGGGTCTGTAAGAAAATTGAGAAAAAAGGCGGTAAGGTGACTGGATTGGTACTCATGGCGGGAGTGGGCGCACATAAAACTGAAAACATTGCGAGCCCCACCTCCCCATGCTGCGTATGTCAGCCCCAGAGTACCCAAAAGCAGCTGCTGTAGAGGCTGCACCAATACGGAATGAATGTGTGCCATAACGGGCACCTGGTAGGCCCACCCTGGTGAGGGCTCTGGCTGTCACCTTCCAAAACTGAAATTTAGTAAGGGGAGACCCATCTTGGTGACAGAAAAACGGGCCGTGGTGCATGCCACGCAGTGCCAGGAATTCCTGTAGGGCACCAACCGGACAGATGTCTGCCAAAGAACACCGTAGCAGTCTTACTCCACTGCCTACGCCATGCTGATCTGTTTTAGAGGAGCGAATCCTCAACTGGGCCCAGTCTTTGGCAACATAGACATCTTCGAGTTCCAGTGCCCTACCACTTGCATCCGCCTTAGACAGCATCACGAGTTCGCTGACGCGGAGCGCTCCAAAAAATGCCACCGTTGTGGCTGCATGAAAAAGGGCTGCCTCATAATGATCAAAACAGAGGCCTGGCCAGCCCCGGGCCAACTGGGTAAGAACCCCTGGGGAAATAGGGTGCCGGTCGTCCGGGCAACGCCCGCGCTCGCGCACCCACCCCTCCAAAACATGTCTCACACGGAAGTCAGAGGTGGTATCCACATGACCCCCTACTTTGGCCATAAAAGCCAACGCCGAAAGCTTGGATGCTATGGTGCGAGGTGCGAGGCCCTGTGCATGCAGGTGAACCATGAACCGCAGAACATGGTCCACCGGAATCGGCCAGGTCTCTGGCAAGTGAAATTGAGCAGCAAATGCCCTATATGAATAGAATGCTTGTTGATACGCCTTACGCGTGCGTGGCGCTAGTGACAGGCCAATCGCCCGGTTCACCTCTCCTTGCCAATAGTCCACATCTCGTCCGGGAGTGGCGAGGGAAATTCCTCCGCATCCGGGGCCAAGGCGCGGAACCGGGAGATCTGCAGGCGGGACAAAGCGTCAGCAATATCATTATTAACCCCTGGGACATGCCTGGCCCTGAACAAGACGTTGAGGCGCAGGCAGCGCAGCACAAAATGGCGCACTAGATCCATAACCCTGGGCGATTTGGAAGTCTGTGCATTGACAATGTGTACAACGGCAGCATTGTCACACCAGAAATGCACCACCGAATTTGCCCACTGTTCGCCCCATAGCATCAAAGCCCCCAGGATGGGAAAAATTCCAGGTATGTGAGATCCCGCAGGCGACCTGTGCCTGCCCATGCCGGTGGCCACCCACCATAGGCCCACTTCCCATTGAAGTACATCCCATAACCCAGGGATCCTGAGGCATCAGACTGGATCTGGAAATTGGGGGATGCCAGGAGGTCAGACCTCCAAAATGAGACCCCATTAAACTCCCTCAGGAATTGCAACCAGACGAACATGTCTGCCCTGATACCCCGGGTAAGCCTGACTCTGTGGTGGGGCCTGGATAACCCTGCCATGGCGTCACATAAGCGCCGGGCAAAAGCCCTGCCCGGAGCGACCACCCTGCAGGCAAAATTAAGGTGCCCATGGAGCACCTGCAGTTCCCTCAGGGATGCCTTACGCTTGGCCAGCAATTCCGAGATAAGGGCCACTATCCTGGACACCTTATCACCCGGCAACCTAGAAGCCTGCACTACTGTGTCAATCTCAACCCCCAGGAATACTAGCTTGGTCGATGGGCCCTCGGTCTTTTCGGGCGCTAAAGGGACACCAAGTTCCTGCATTAGCGTCTGAAATGTGTTAAGGAGACGTGCACACGTGTCCCAGCCCCGTTCACCCCCGAATAAAAAGTCATCCAGGTAATGGGCTACAGACCGGGACCCTGACCTGCGGACGAAGGCCCATTCTAGGAAGGTACTAAAACGCTCGAAAGCCGAGCATGATATGGAGCAGCCAAAAGGCATGGCCTTATCGAAATAATATTCCCCCTTAAATTTAAAACCCAGCAATTCAAAGTCGCCCGGGTGCACCGGCAAAAGGCGAAAAGCCGACTTAATGTCACACTTGGCCAGCAGGGCACCCGGGCCACACGCGCGCACCATGCGCAGCGCCTGGTCAAACGATGTATACCTGACTGAACAAAGGTCATCAGGGATAGCATCGTTGACCGATCGGCCGGCTGGGTAGGACAAATGATGAATAAGACGAAACTCACCTGGGGACTTTTTGGGCACCAAACCCAGTGGTGAAACCTTAAAATTGGGAAACGGGGGTGCGGGGAAGGGTCCAGCGACCCTGCCCGCGTCTAACTCCTTTTTAATGCTGGCCGAAGCCACCTCCTCCCTTCCTCTGAGGGATAAAAGGTTGGGAGCATCCTGAGGGGACCTATCACCCATAAAAGGGATACGAAATCCCTGCTTAAAACCTTGAAGTAGATACTCCCCGTCCTCCCCCTTCGGGTACGATGCGAGCCAGCGCTCCAGCATGTCCACGTTAATTGGGGAGGGGGCCTTTTGGAGGACTAGCTCCATCCGCGGCAGCTTTGCCAGCCCACTGTCCACCCCTCCCTCTGCCTCGTGCCCCCCCAGGCCTGGGACAAGCAGAGGCTGCGTGGGGGCCAGAACATGTGGGACACTCATGCTTATACCTGCAATTCTTTCGATTGCAGGAACCATTTGACGAGAAAGTCCAGCACAGCAGGCGGGCTGGAACCCCCTGCCCCGCCGGTTGGCGGGTAACCTGCGCTGGAGCCGCTCGCTGGACCGCGTGTCCACAATGGTATCTATCCCCCGGGGCAGGGCGTGTGGGTGTCATGTACAAGAGCCACAGTCTCTGGCACGGCTCATCCCATCTCATCTCGGGGTGGAGAGGAATCCTCATACGGAATTCCTCATCATATGCTAGCCATGAGGGGCCCGGGAAATCAACCATTGCCCTATATATGTTGTCCAAATATTGGACCATGGGGATAGCTAAATCCGGCCGCGCCCTCAAATATACCGCCATGTATATTAAATAGGCGGGAAGCCAGTTAGCCTAGGTACGCGGCGGCTTACGGCGGCGTGCCTGCTCCTTATCCTTCTCATCCTGACCCTCCCTTTCCTCCTTGGTGGGCTCTCTGTTCAGGAGTGAGAAGATATCTACGTACTCCCCACGCCATATCTTTTCCCTAGTAGCCTGTGCCAAGTGATCACCCAATGGCAAGGAATACCCTGCCGTCGGCAAAGCCGAAAAGGGGACAGCCGGCCTAGTAAAAGGGGCCTGAGCTAACCCAGCCACCCCCAGAACATTCCCCGCAGTGTAGGGACCAATGCCCACCCCATTGCCCAAGGTGGCAGTTGTTGTCGCCGGGTGGGCCGTAGACAGCGTGGCCCCCGCACCACCCGCGCGAGGCCAAGGCCATTGAAAGGCCCCCCCTATATTGGGAATGTGTGTGGATGTACTTGCTTGCACCGTATACTCACATGCTGCACCCCCGCGGGCCGCCCCCACCGGGGGTTCCGGCCCACTGGGGGCGTCGGAGCTCACGACCGACCTAGAGCTCATCACCGGGGCTTGACCCGCACCAGGTTGCTGGCTGGGGAGCTGCGAGGCAGTGGCCGAAGCCGCGCCACCCGCCTGCAGCAGCTCGACCCTCCCCGCCGGCTGTTGTCCTGCTGCCGACAGCACCTCAAAAGGAACCCCAAAGGGGGCTCCCGCCTGACTGGCCCGGGCCAAAGACGCCTCCAGGGCCGCAATGCGGGCCAGTAAGGTGTCCACGTTGACCATGGGCAAAGGGCCGGCCGGCCCGCTTGAGCCAGGCACGGGTACAGGTCCCTGCACCCCGGGGCCAGCATATGGCCATTGGCCAGCACCAAAGCCCGGCAGAGCTGGTGGAGAAACCTGCCAAGGCAGGGGGCCGCCCCACCCCCCAAGGCTAGAGGGCCCGGGGAGAGGCTGCGGCCCAAAAGGAACAGGCCCAACGGAGTGAGCAGCGGGCCAAGGGGCAATAGACCCCATTCCGCCGGCCCCGGTCGGGGCTGGCAAAGGTGGCTGCTGAGGAGGCGGCACCACGGTCCTCCGACCTGGGTTGCGCCTCCTAACAGCGCGAGCTGAACTCGAAGCTGCCTTCTTCTTCGAAGGCATCTCCACCGAAGCAAAAAAGGGAAGCCGGCAAGGCAGAATCGCTACCAAAAGGCTTCCCGGTAAGCTAACGAGCGACGGAGACACAGGGAAAAAACTTCTCCGCTCCGTCGCTGAGGTAAAATGGCAGCTCGGCTGCCTCGTGGCCAGCCTTTTTATAAGGGAGCTGGCCACGCCCCTAACTACCCGGATTCTCTGTCCTGTGGGGGGGGGCCCGCAAAGGGCGCGGCGGCCATTTTGGCGCCGCGCTTGCAATATATATATTAATATAGGTTCTGTGATTTCCCCCCACTAATTTTCAAGTACATTAATCCTAATACAGTACCCCAATCCTTATCAGAATAAAATATCAATGGCTAATATGACCATCTCTTCCACATGCAAACAAAAGAAACATTGGGTGTAATACATGTGTCTCTGAGTCTAAGTTGCACAGCAAATTAATTTCCCAGCAATACAAGTTCAGTAATGTAATGATTTAGAAAGAAATTAGTTTCTTACATATGTGCACACAGAGTAATCATAACATTTATCAGTACCCACATCTTTTATTTCTCATACTTATTCAACTCAGTTTTGAGGTACACAGAAAGAGCTTCCTCAAAGATTGTGGTGATTTTGAAGCACAATCGGGCATACCTGATAATGGCAAACTTGTGTTGCTGTCTAATCTTTCTCATAATAGGTCAGGTGAAAGGAACTGCACCAAAAAGTGTCTTCATTTTGGCAGGTCACGCCTGGCCTACATAGACACAGAGAAACTCTGTTTTATCTCCAACACCTTTACAAGGGCATGAGATGTTTAACAGTAGCTACAGTTCTGCTCTGTGGTACAATTATTACAGCTGCACATGCCTGCAGCAACTATATTATTCTGTTCTTCAATAAAACCTCCTGCTTATGAATGTCGGATATTGTGCTTTTCTATCCATAATTCAAAATTGCCAGGAAATAGCCTGATATTGCTGTAAAATATTGTACCTAGCAGGAAAATATATGCAGTCTAAAAGTTGATGACACCAGTGTCTCCCATGACATTCACTCATAAGTGTGACTGATCATTTGGATGCACAAACCCCTGTCAACCCCAACCCCCGGGCACAGAGGCTTCCTCCCAACACTTGATCCTTCGTAGTTTCCAAGCAATAGATACCTAGAAAACTTGTTGAAAAACAGTTCTTACTACTGCTATGTACTTAGAAGAGAAGAGGTTAACTGATGGAAAAGGAGTCAGGCTTTGGGATTTCCAATGATTAATATCTTTTCGTGAATGGTAGTGAGCACAAGAAGGTATACTGTGAGATCATCCTGACTCCTGACATTGATGTATCAACATTCATACAGTCCTTCACTATGTAAAGTTTGACATCCTTTTCCCTGCTGCATCATTTATATGATATTCTGTATATCAGGCCATTTCTTAGTGTTCTGAGTTATATATAAATTCAGAAGCATAATATCCCGCATTCATAAACTTTAGTTTTTTAAAATATGTATAAGAGTTTCTCACAAATATGTTTGGTAACTTGAGAGTGAAAATGAATAGGGCAAATCCAGAGAGGCCACTCATCATATATAAATATATAAAAGAGAGGTGTTTGTTGGTTTGTCCTGTATGCGTTTCTACACCCCTGGACAGACCCCCCTGAAATTTTGCACATGCCTACCTTGGGCATGGGGGCTGAAACCCATTGGGGTCTGGAACACCAGGGGGGCTGTGCCCCACAAATTGGACAAAACATGCAAACTATAACTTCCAGCAATGACTGCTGGACACCACAGCCAATCAGGGAGGTTGGCCCTGACGAGGCAGAGGTGTGGCAATGTTCACGTCCTCCGCATGCCAATGGAAACTGCAAATGCACAGAAAACCGGTGCCCTAGGACTCCAACGGCCAGAGCGGGGAGGCCTGACTGCCCGGGACTGCCAAACCCACCCAGGCACTGGCACCCAGATGGAAACCGCCACATGAGGAGGTCACCGGTGAAGACAGCATGGCGACACAGCCGACCACGGAGGTGAAGAATGTGGCAACATGTGGGTGCAGAGGCTGCACTGAGGGAGGAGACCATGCCAGCCAGGCACCCATGACCCACGGCTGGGCCGCATATGCCCAGAACAGCATGGTCGCCATCCTGTGCCCCACATGCCAATAATCCCACCCACAGGGCATAGCAGCCTGGCCGCCAAGATGGCTGCAGGAGGCCTCAATGGGGCGGGTGGGTGGAGTGCCTGCTGGAGCTGCCACACACAACCAGCACAGGTGGGGTGGGCAATGGGTGTGGAGTGCGGTGGGGGAAGTGGCCGGGAGTGTTGTCACAGACAGGGGGAGAAAATGGCTGCCCACCATTGGGGGCACATGCACTGCCCCAGTCAGACCCCCTGGGCCAATGCACCCAAGAGGCCATGACGAAGAGCCTCCATGGCCTGCCCCACCAACCTTGGCAATGCCTTGAAACTAATGAGTTTTTTTTAATGATTGGCCTTTTTGTACAGTTTCAGCAGCTTTTCAACCCTTGAGATCTCAGCACCAGAACTAAGACCACTCGGTAGTGCCTTGTGAGGTCACAAGCTCTTGTGTAACAATGGCAAAATAATGTATGTTTCTGTATACACATCTGTGAGACAGACAACATGGGTATCTTCTACTAATAACAAGTATAGGCCAAAATTCTGCTGCCTGCAGGATGGGAATGATGTGAGCTTATTAAGGATTTCTCTCCCTTTTTTAAAATTTGGGATGTGCACACAATGAGATGAAGCCATGCATAACCAAAACTGAAGAAAGGAACTGAAGAAAGGAAATCTTTAGTCTGCTGCTGACAATGATATAATTCCCATTGTGCTGTCGGAAACCATCTATCTATGCAACATATATCTAACAATTTTGGCATTGAGCCAGCAAATCCAGCCTCTGGCTAAAAATGGATGATATTTAGGATTTGTCACACAGACACAAAACATACTTCGTATTCTTTCAGCACTGTTTGCCCTGAGATGTGCCCCTCCCACTGTCTTATGAAGCCTAATAATGTCTCAAGACTTCAATCTACTTTTTGTGATAAGAATAACCCACCTGGTTATTATAAACACAAATTCAGTTACTCCACACCTGGTTAAACTAGGCCAGTAACCAGAATAACCCACCTGGTTATTATAACAGCAATTTATGTCAGGCTAGGTTACGTAACAGTTCTTCAGGAAAATAGGATTCCAACTGCTAGGCTTTCAGTCTACGGCTGACAGTTTTCTAAGAAAAGCCCCCGAGTTCATTTGCTTTCTTGGGAAGGAGCATCATCTTAAAATACTACAAAGCTGAACCACATAAAATAGTAAACACTGCATGGAATCGGAAAAAATGCATGCATTTTTATACAAAAAGAAGAAAATCTTGCATCAACATTTGAAACAAGAATGGCAAGAAAATTCAGATAGGATTTGAAGAAATACAAGAAAACTGAAAATATTTCTTTCATATTCTTAGGCAGGAAGTATACTTAGTGGATTGGGTACTGTGTTCATACACTGCAGCATAAACATGAACACACAGTCCCAAGGCCTACATTGTATAATATGTTGCTTTCTCATTATTTTAAAAAAGAAAAATATATATAGCCTTATAGGGCTGATGCACCTCCAACCAGTGGTAGGCATCAGCAGGTTCATACCAGTTCGCCAGAACCAGTAGCAGAAATTCTGGCTGGCCCCGCCCATCCATGTTTTGAAATAAAGTAGTCCTAATTCAGGTGCAATGCAGGGCTTT
This sequence comes from Bradypodion ventrale, assembly GCA_035047345.1. Taxonomy (NCBI): domain Eukaryota; kingdom Metazoa; phylum Chordata; class Lepidosauria; order Squamata; family Chamaeleonidae; genus Bradypodion; species Bradypodion ventrale. The sequence continues at coordinate 143,486,733 of JAWDJE010000004.1, read as the reverse complement.
TCCCCTGGCCACGCCCACCATACCATGCCTACAGTGTGGTAGAATTTTTTTTTGGGAGCCCACCACTGCCTCCAACCACACACACATGCTGCTCCACTAATTGTCACATAGCAAAATTCACAAGAGGGAGGGAAAAGAAGATGAAATGGAAGTGGTGGTGGCAGAACTGTTCTTGTTCAAATCTCTGGCTCCATAGCTCTTCTGCTTCTTAGCCAGTTATTTTAATGAAGCCTGGCTCCAAGAATCCTCATGGACAACACATTGAGGAAAGGTTTTTTGGAAATATTCTGTCCCACAATGAATTCACCTTCAAGACTTTCAGAGCTAGGCATTTTTGAAATAGCAATTTAAGTAGCAACCAAAGGATGCATTAAGCAAGTGGAGCTAAAATATTCTCAGCTTAGGTGATATTTGTCTTTGGAAGGAATAAGTGGATGGTGATAGCAGCTCCACCCACCTTTTGGCACTCAGCTGCCAGAGGTGACCATCGTACTTCAGCTAATGGCCAGATCCGTTCCTGTCTTCATGGTACTGGATGTAAATCTATTTAAATCACAAACATACAATTTGAGTTTGAGGATGGAAAGTTACCTAAACATGGCTACATGCAGATTCCAATAGTAACTTTCTGACTGTCTACCATGAGAAAATGCTTTCCACATCAACATTTCTATACTGTATTAAAAAAACACCTCTTACACATTGCAGAGAATTGTGTGTTATGGACTGGGGAGTGCAATCATTTACTGAACAGTTTCATTGAGCTTCACTCCATCCCCATGATTATCTTAGAATATGTCCTTGAACACCTCACACTTTCCCCTGTGGTTTAGAAGATAAAAATTGGTAGTAGTGATTGTGATGAATTTGAGAACTTGTATGACATTCTTGCTTTTTTCACTGAAGAGTTCTTGGTAACTTCTAATGAACTCCAGGGTTCAAAATACAGAAACCTGAGACCAATATTTTAGTAAGCATAAAATGTGCAAAGCCTGTGAACATGGGATTGTCAATGAATCCCTGATTTTCTATAGAGATGCAGTGGCAGGGGAACAAATCCCTTTCAACACTTCTGCTCTATCTTACAGAGCTATATAACCTTTTTGCAAATCAGAAGTGAAGAACACATTTTGAAGAATTCTAATATTTCATGTGTCCCTTCTTTTTTATCCTACCAATGCAATAAATTAACAAAGTATACAAGAAATGTTTACAATGCAGGTTCTCACACAATGATGTAGAGACATGTGCATGCATGTTTTATAGATTATGCAAAAGCCTTTGATAGATGCCAGCATAAGAATTACCATGTGACACAAACAATATATACATTTAGCACGATGAAACCAGTTGGGTTGTTATTATTTTTAATAAGCACAGTATATATAAATTTATTGTTATTCAACTTAGCTTGTATTAATTGTCTTCACAGAAGTTGGAATGCAAGTGCGGCACCAAAAATGGCTGCCACGCTCTTTGCCCCCCCCCCACCCGGACTCAGACATCCTGGTTAGTCAGGGGACGTGGCCATCCCTCTATAAAAGGGGTGGCCACAAGGCAGCCTCGCTGCCATTTTTAAGAGAAGCAACGGAGCGGAGAAGTTCGCTCTGACACTGCTCCCTCCTGTTTGCTTGCCTTTCTCTTTTACAATTCTGATCGGAGGATATCTCTCCTCCGATCAGTGCTGCACCGCTTGGGTGGCCATGGCACCCAAGCGCAAGTCTCAGGTGGCCCCTATGCCATGGCCTAAGGGGAGGGCTCGGCCCACCCCCTTGACCTCTTTGGGGCAACCACTGGGCTGGAGGGCTCGGGTGGCTGCCCCATGGGGGGGTGGCAGGGTTACAATTCCCACTGCCACCAATGACGGTGACCAGGCCTCAGCCTACCCGCCCAGTCAGAGGACTCGGGCGGGTGCTGCGCGGGCCTGCTCCCCTGGGGTTTCTACCCCTATCCAACCTTTGCTCATGGGGCATAGCGGCCCATTTGGGTGCGGTGCGTGATTGCATCCCACTGCTCCACCGGCCCCCCATGGGCCGGATTATTGCGTATGGCCTTATTCTGGCCAGGGATTGCCACACGGTTTTATCCCTCCACCCGCTCATCAAATGCCCGGCGGGCCATCCGGACCACCCGGCCCACCTTATTCTGGTGGGTCTGACACTGTGGATGCTCTCCTTGCCCACATATTGGCACTCGAGGCATCTATGGAAATTACTCCACCACCTTTGGATGGTGGGCTTGGCAGCTCTTCGGCTCCGGCCTATCTGCCGGCCATGGCCATGCAGCGGGCCACCAACAGGGTTGAGCTGCTGAAGGCCATCAGGCCAGTGCAGGCTGGTGCCTCGCAGCTCCCCATCAGGCCATTACAGCACGGTATTCCACCGGGAACCGGTCCTGCTTGGCATGGACGCACGGAGACACAGAGCTTGATGGCCATCGCGAGCTCCGACCACCACCACAAGGAACCCCCAGTGGGGGCAGCCCATGGGGGTGCACCGAGTGAGTATCCTGGTCAAATCAGCACACTGGTGACACTAGCTCATAACACTGGGGGGGGGGGGTTACAGTGGCCATGGCCGCAACAGGCCAATTACACCCAGGTTCTTACAGGGTTGACCGCCCTAATGCTTCCGCCCAACTTCTCGGGCGTCCGATAGGGCCTATTATGTGTTCCCCCACTCCAATCCATGCCAACGGCGGCCCTGCCAACGGCTGGTTACTCCCTACCCCTGGGTGACCATTTATCCCGGGCTACTAGGGAGAAGATATGGCGTGGGGAATATGTGTCTACATTTTCACCCTCCTGCACCGTGAACCCACTGAGAGGGAGGGGCAGGACGACAGGGACAAGGAGTTGTCCTGTTGTTGTAAGCCGCCTCGCACTGGGGCCAATTGGTTACTGGCCTATTTGGTATCCACGGCAGGATATATAAGGGCCCATCCTGATTTGGACATCCCAATGGTCCAGTACCTGAACAATATTTACCGGGCCGTGGTTGATTTCCCTGGCCCGTCATGGTTGGCCTATGACGAAGAACGTAGGATGAGGGCGGCCCTTCACCCTGAGATGTGGTGGGACGAGCCCTGCTAGCAGTTGTGGCTACTATATATGACCCCTATGCGGCTAGCGCCTATGCTCCGTACAAAGAGTCTATTTTCAGGCAACTACCTCCGTGGGTTTCTTTGGGGCTCTGAGATTCAGTGAGCTGGTCCCACTTTCAACAAGGGACATGTTCAGCAGGGCACTGGAACTGGAAGATGTGTCGCTCGACCAGGAGTGGGCTCTATGGAGGATTCGCTCCTCAAGGGCTGGTCAGCGGGGAAAGGGTAGTAGCATGGTGCTGCCATCTGTCCGGTTGGTGCCCCACATGGGTTTGTGGCAGCGGGTGGTTCACGCCCTGGCCTGTTGTTCTGCTACCAAGATGGGTCTCCCCTTAAAGGTTAAAAGGTTTCCCTTGCTCGAAAGCCAGTCGTATCCGACTCTAGGGTGCAGTGCTCATCTCTGTTTCTAAGCCGAAGAGCCAGCTTCTGCAGACGTTTCTGTGGTCATGTGGCAGGCATGACTAGACACCGGAGCGCACAGAACGCTGTTACCTTCCCACCAAAGAGGTCCCTATTTATCTACTTGCAATTTCTTGCTTTCAAACTGCTAGGTTGGCAGGAGCTGGGACAAAGACGGGAGCTCATTTCCGTCCTGCAGTACTCGGGAATCGAACTGCTGACCTTCTGCTTACCAGTCAGCATCTTAGCAACTTGAGCCACTGCACTAATTTGCACTTAATTTGCACTAATTTGCACTAATTTATTTTGCACTAATTTAATTTAATTTAATTTGCACTAATTTAATTTAATTTAATTTGCACTAATTTGCACTTACCAAATTACAATTGGTACCCATTCGTTCCGGATAGGCGCTGCATCAGCTGCGGCTGCATTTGGGTACTCGGAGCCTGACATATGTCACATGGGCGGGTAGGGATTTGCGCCTTTTTTCCCTCCGTCTGTTCATCCACTCACTGCATGAGTGCCTTGTTATGCCCTCAATTCTCTCTCGTTCTCTTACAGACCCTGTGTGTTTCCGCACACCGGTGCAGTGTGGCTGGTGGGCCACAATTTATGTGCATTGGGTGGCACAGTATGCTGCTTCATAAGAGTGGGGACCCCATCTCGGGCTACGTGCAACCGCACGTATGCAGTGGTATGGTGTGCACGGCAGTAGGTGGCGGGAACTGTTGCCATTCCTGATGTCCATTGGGGATGCTGGACCGCCAGATGTTTTAATTCTGCACCTCGGAGGCGATGATCTTGCACAGATCACTGGCCTGGACTTAAAGACTACTGAGTGCAATGACCTGGCATTTCTTTACCATTTATAGCCGTACACACAGTTGCTATGGTCAGACATTGTGCCGAGGCACTATTATAGGGGAGGCATTGACCCCCGCGGTTGGACCGTGCCTGGCGGTCAGTGAACAGGGCTGTTGCCTGGTTCCTTATCGAGAATGGCTTGGGGGACAGCCATTCGTCGTCTGGGGATAGGGTTACAGGATTTTAGCCTGTATTCTGGAGATGGGGTTCACTTGTCAGCAAGAGGATTGACCTCTTTTAAATGATGTACAAGCGGGCCTGGTGACCGAATTGTCAGTCAGGGGGGGGCGGATCTCTGATGCGATTTTGGCAATGTTCACCAAGTGTAAGATGTCTCTCCGGGAGTTGCAGGTGCTTCACGGCCACCTCAACTTCGCCTGCAGAGTGGTAACACCAGGCAGAGCCTTCGCCAGGTGTCTGGGTTACACTATGGTGGGCTTTTCTAAATGACACCACAGGGTACGGCTGACTAGGGGTTTAAGAGCAGACCTGTTGGTTTGGCCCACATTCCTGCAGGACTTTAATGGCGTCTCCTTTTGGAGATCTGAGCTTATGGTCAGCCCCCAGTTCCAAGTACAGTCGGATGCCTCCGGCTCCCTAGGGTATGGGATTTATTTTGAAGGACAGTGTGCCTATGGTCAATGGCCCCAGGGATGGCAGGGAGGGCATGGATCGCTTACGCGATCTTACGTACCTGGAGTTTTCCAATTTTGGGTGCCCTTATGCTCTGGGGGACAGGTGGGCTAATTCTGTGGTTCACTTTTGGTGTGACAATGCTGCGGTGATGCACATTGTCAATGCCCAAACGTCTAAATCCCCTAGAGTCATGGCCTTAGTTCGCCAATTTGTTCTTAGGTCCTTGCGCTTTAATGTGCTCCTCAGGGCCAGACATGTGCCAGGCATTAATAATGATATTGCTGATGCTTTATCCCGCCTGCAGATCTCCCGGTTCCATGCCTTGGCTCCAGATGCTGAGGAACTTCCCTCTCCACTCCCGGACGAGATATGGACATTTGGCGAGTAGAGGTGAACCGGGCGATCAGCATGTATTTGGCACCTCGCACGCGTAAGGTGTATCAGCATACACTCCTTCAATTTAGGACCTTTTGTAGGCAGAGGCAGTTGCCTGAAATGTGGCCGATACCAGTCGACCAGGTTTTACAGTATATGGTGCACCTTCATGATCAGGGGTTGGCCCCACACACCATCGCCACCAGGCTTTCGGCCTTGGCATTCATGGCCAAGGCACGGGGATTTACTGACTTTTTGAGTGACTTCCGCATACGCCATGTATTGGAAGGGTGGACACGTGAACGTGGCCGCCGCCCGGTCACACGTCCCCCTGGTTCACCAGGTATTCTGACCCACCTTGCACGAGGTTGGCATAGACTGTGTTACAATAGGTATGAGGACTCTCTTTTTCATGCAGCTACCACCGTAGCTTTCTTTGGAGCTCTGAGAATCAGCGAGCTGGTCCCATGGTCAAAGGGGGATGTGTCTTGCAGGGCACTGGAACTCGAAGATGTGTCTATCAACCAGGAGTGGGCTCAGTTGAGGATTCGTTCCTCAAAGGCCAATCAGCATGGAGTAGGCAGTGGTGTTAGACTGCTATGATGTACATTTGCTGACATCTGTCCGGTTGGTGCCCTACATGCAATTTTGGCAGTGCGTGGTATGCACCCTGGCCCATTGTTCTGCCACCAGGATGGGTCTCTCCTTACCAAATTTCAGTTCTGGAGGGTGACCGGTATGGCACTTCACAATGTGGGCCTCCCTGGGGCTCGTTATGGCAACCATTCATTCAGGATAGGTGCCGCATCAACTGCGGCTGCGTTTGGGTACTCTGAGGCTGATATATGTCGGATGGGCAGGTGGGGGTCCGCGCGTTTTTTCCTTATATGTACGTCCCCTCACTGTATGAGTACCTAGTTATGTCCTTAATTCCTTCTCCTTCTTTTACAGACCCTGTGTGTCTACACACACTGGTGGCAGTGTGCTGGTGGGCCACAGTTATGTGCACTGGGTGGCACAGTATGATGCATCGTCGGAGTGGGGACCCCGTCTCGGGCTGCGTGCATCCGCACGTATGCGGTGGTATGGTGTGCGCGGCATGAGATGGCGGGAACTGTTGCCATTCCTGATGTCAATCAGGGATGCTGGACTGCCTGATGTTCTGATTCTGCACCTCGGCGGCAATGATCTCACACTGATCACAGGCCTTTCCTTAAAAATGTCGGTGTGCAGTGACCTGGCGTTTCTGCATCATTTATGGCCGTACACACGGTTGCTATGGTCTGACATTGTGCCGAGACACTGTTATTAAGGAGGCATGGATCTCCATGGTTTGGACTGTCCCCGGTGGTCTGTGGACATGGCTGTTGCCCGAATCCTTGCTGAGAATGGCTTGGGACAGCCAGTCGACATCCGGGGATAGGCTTGCAAAAATTTTGACCTATCGGCAGGAAATGGGGTCCACCTGTCAGCCAGAGGTATGAACCTCTTTCTGGAAGATGTGCAAGCAGGCCTGGTGACCGAGCTGACAGTTTGGGGGGGGGGGGGCGGTGAGTCATCATAGACGCCTCCCCGTGTGGCGGGTAGCACTGGGTAAGGTAAAGGTTTATGACACATAGGTATCTGGCAGGTTCGCAATTGACTGGCCAACACGTAGATAGGTACAGGGGAAACAGGATTGGCCGGTCAAGGGTGAACCATGAAAGGGGTGATGCTAGGAGCTTCACAGCCTGCATCACCTTGATATTTGGACGGATACACGTCATAGGGTGGGGTCAGTAGATAGTATATTGACTTCGGTCAACAATTTGTTCGGTCAACAATTTGTGTCAACAAATTGATACAAATTGATACATGTAGCCAATAGCCATTGGCATTTAGGGTGGAACCTTACCAGTGCTCCTGCGGCCTGCTTGCCTTAAAGAATTACAATTGGATGATACACCAATTGAAAGTGATAATTCGGACTAGGGCATTATTCAATAAAAGTGGCCCAATGCCTTTAATCCAATACCGGTGTCTGAGTCTTTCTTTGGGTGGGTGCACCTGCAAAGTAAAGCTATTAAGTTATCTGAAAAAGGGAAGTTCCCCTGAAAGAGTTGTTTAACCGGTCAACTTTTACAACATAGAATTAGTGGAAGACTGTGAACTATTATAAATTGTGATATTAAAATCAACAATATATTATTATATTCCTTGTGTCTCAAATGGATTTTTCCTGCTTTATCATGATTAAGAAGATGATCACAGCACTGAAGAAAATAGATGTAAATGATAAAGATATCAGAATCATCACCAACTCAAGTCAGATTTGAAGAGCAGCTGACAGAGCAAGTTCAAATTCACAGAGGTGTGCCACAAAGATGTGTGTTGTCCCCGACACTGTTTAATATATATTCGGAAAGTATCTTTTCAGAAGCACCATCAGATTTAAACATGGGCATTCGAATTAATGGGGAATACCTGAATAACATCCAATATGCTGATGACACAGTGTTGTTGGCCACAAACCTTACCGATCTTTAGTTGATGCTTGATCGAGTTATAGGTTGAAGCACAGAATATGGTTTGGATCTAAACACCAAGAAGATTAAATATCTGGTTATTGGCTGAGCACCAACTCACAGCAAGCTAATGGCAGGAACACAAGAAATCAAAAGAATGGATTAAATTGTCTATTTGGGGAGTACGCTAAATGAAAATTGGGATCCCGAGGTAGAGATCAGAGTAATCCTTACAACATCCACTTTGTCAAAAACAAAGCAGCCCCACCTAGAGGCCATAAGAGTAAAAACAAGTCAAAAAAATAACAATAAATCAAAAGTTTACACAAATAACAAAATATGTTGAATAAATAAAATAAAAAGATTTATAACATCCTATATTAATTTTTAACTCAAAAAACAACAACAACCCCAAAAAGCAAAACACACTTTATAACAGCCCGGCAACGCTGGGCAACCTATGCTAGTTTCCTTATAAAATACAATCCTCTCCTTTCATGATTACTATCATGCTTGTCTTTCTTTTATTTTTCTTTCTTTCTTTTTTTTACTAAACCTTATGTGATTTTTTTATTCCTGCATTGAGCATGTTGTTGGAATTAATGGCCTAAAAGGCACCTTCCAACTCAGTGATTCTATGATTCTATGTTTTCTTTGTTTCTTTTAATCATTATATGCTTAATTATACAACCACCACCACCCCACCACCCCACAATACATGGCAATTCCCTGCTTACCAGCCTGGAGGAGCTGCATGGCACCAACTCTTTCAGCCCATGACCTCACTCCAGCTGCTGTGTCCATCACGTCCTCCTCAATCCTTGTCTCTTCTGCTTGGCTTGGTGTGTCCCTAACAGTGCTCCATAGTAGGGTGGATGCTGTAATCCTTACCACATCCACCCTGCTATGGAGCACCATTAGGAACATGCCAAGCCAAGCAGAGGAGACAAGGATTGAGGAGTCCGGTGGTGGCAGCAGCTGGAGTGAGGTCATGGGCCAGATGAGTTGGTGCAGCAGGCTGGACCTGGCCTACGGACCATAGGTTGAGAACCCCTGCTATGGACATATCCCTTGGACATATCCCTTGGTACAAGCCAACTGCAGTCACAGTTCACATTTCACCTTCTTACAGGATTAGCTACTTAATACTTACTAAGGACACATGAGACTTTTTAACTTCCTGGGTCAGTGAATTACTAGCACCAAAAGATATCTAAAGTCATGCTCAGCATACATTATTTAGTGCCAAAAGATTTTTTTAAATGAAAAGCCTATACTATTCAGGCCAGGCAAATTTATTTCACTGTCTGAAACAGAAAAACTCAGAAGTCTCTTTTGCTCTCTTTGGTAATAAAAAGAATTCTGTACTCATCATCAGTCATATAAGTATCAGTTTATTGCCTTTTCATGACACTCAAATATCAGCTGTTTGAGGTAACAGCTTCAATTTGCTTTTCCCCTTTAAACTGCCTCTAGCAGGTTTATCACAGCTGTGTTACTAGATATGATTGCCCTGTTAAATGGAGTGGAATAAAGGAAGGGGAATATGAAAGGTAGAAAATAAGGGATGGGTTAAATAGTTGAATCTCCTCCTGTGCATTTTTGGGGAAAAACCCTATTCAGCTTTGCACCTAAGGAAATGGTGTTCTGGGTCCTAGAAAGTGAAGTGACATTAAATATTTAGTTCCCACTAGCATAGGTGCCCATCTTCGATGGGTTTTTTTTGGGGGGGGTCAACCCATGGGGTGGGGGTGGCTTGGTGAGGGTTTTTTCCTTTTTGCCTTCCCCCTGCACTGTTTGTGATGCCCTCTGGCTCTCAGTAAAGGAACCTGGGCAGACTCACCCCGGCTTGATGATGATGGAGGGATGGTAGGTATTGAGGAGGAAATTTAGGAGGAAAGGAAGATGGGAGGGAAGGAAAGAAGGAAGGGGGAAAAGAATGGCTGGAGGTAGGGAAGGAAGGATGAGAGCTAATTACCCAGCCTTGGCTGGGGGGTGTTTGTTGTATGTGTAGGTTTTTCGGACCCTGATACACCCCAACATAGAGAGACCTCTCTCTCTCTCTCTCTCTCTCTCTCACACACACACACACACACACACACACACACACACACACACACACACACACACACACACACACACACACACACACACACAGCGCATTGATGTACATCGAAAGTGTCTCATTCCATGGCTGTAGAGGCTTAAATGGAATGGGTTTGTTCCATCCACATCAGGACCTTTCCCCATCAGTCATTCATTCTCAAATTCAACATGCAAATCAGCTCTCTTCAACATTCTGCTTCCAGGCCTCGCTAGATTCTCTCCAGAATTCCAGGACCTTTCCCCGTCAATCATTCACTCTCAACCATTCACAGTCCAACATGCAAATCAGATCTGTCCAACATTTTGTTTCCAGGCCTGGCTGTTAAACTGCCATTTTTCTCCTGTGGCACCATGGGAGTTGTAGTTTCCATTATTTTCCCCATTTTGTGGGGCTTAGGCCCCACTCTCGGCCCCTGGACCCTCGCGGCACTGATTTTGGGGACAAAAGGTAGGTGTGTGCAGAGCATTACAAGATAGGCTCTAGGGGTGTGGGAACACATTCTGCACACATATGGCCACACCCCTTCCTTATAGGAATAGATTTAAGAGGGAAAGGGTGTCCAAAATTAGTTTTGTGTAGGAGAATTTGCAGTGATGACACACATTTAAAAGTTTAGGTCAGACCAACATGAAGGGATATCACAAAGCTGCTTCTGATCCATTTCCTCATTGGATGCTCCAACTACAGTAACTAATTTGGAAATTTATTAGCTGATACAATAATTTATCCATAGTGTTTTCCTACATTTCAATACTTATTTTATGGTTTTCGCCTCTGTTTGTATAAAACAAGCATAAACATAAGCCAGCTGTAGCAAATATGGATATAACATAGATTGTGTGTGTAACACACTCTAGTTCTATCCAGGTGCATGATGGTTATATCAGGCAATTGGGCTTTGTCCTACCCTGCCCTCACCTCTAGTGCCCTGAGGCACCAATAGCAATGTATGGGATTTCCCTAGTCCATCACTCCACCAAACCACACTGTGTTTCATTGGATAATTATTTTGTCTCACAAGATCTTTGGTTCATATTAAAAGGGACTGTGGTGGCTCAGTGGTTAAGATGCTCACCTTGTTATCTGGAAGGCTAGCAAGTTGGCAGTTTGAGACCAGGGTACTGCATGATGGATTGAGCACCCATCTCTGTCCCAGCTCTTGGGGACATGAAAGGAGCCTCATTTGGGCATTTCCGGAGCAGAGTTTCTCCCGCAAAAATCCTTTCAACCCAGAATAATTTCTGACATAACAATAACAATAACAATAACAATAACAATAACAATAACAATAACAATAACAATAACAATAACAATAACAATAACAATAACAATAACAATAACAATAACAATAACAATAACAATAACAATTATTATTATTATTATTATTATTATTATTATTATTATTATTATTATTATTATTATTATTATTATTATTATTATTATTATAACCCCTTCTTGCCTTATACAATTGTAGTCTTCATCTGAAATAATGTGAGATTTTAAAGATGCAATTCTTACAAAATAGTTGGGAAAGGATGCCATGGAGAAATCCAATAAATTATTTAAAAAGTTATGCAATTCAGATAAGAACACAGGCTATTTCTTCCTTGGTATTCAGATGTCAGAAAGGTATGATTATATTGAAACCAGCAGCCACTTTAGGAGAATTATATGTTGATGAGATCTGAAATAAGAAAACTGGCTCTCTTACCTCTGAATGCTTGACAGAACAGGGATGAAAATGGTAATTAATCAAAAAATGGTCTTTGGAGACAAGATGCCTTAGATGTCATTTATATAAAAAGGAGGAAAGATCGGCTGCCCTTCTCCAAAGTGCTGCTGGCACCTTGGAATGACAAAAGTTGAGGCAGCTTACAAGTTTGTTTGATCTCCTGAAGGAGGTGGCAGCTTGAAAGTAGGTGCTGTTACAAAGACAGGTTCCCTACTGCATCTGATGGATGCTCCATCTGCTCTAGCTTTTGTTTACCAGTACTAGATAGCCAAAGGCTCCCAGGAAGTGCAGGAGCCAGACATTAATGTAGCTGTCCTCCTGTATTGTTAGCATCTGGTTTGTACATTTGGACTGTATTTAAAAATGTAGATTTTAATACACAGCACTGGCTGATTGCAACAGTCCAATTGCTTTTTGTCCTGGGACTAGTTCAGTCCTTTTTAAAAGCCATTTTAACCTAAAGGCCATTGCCACTCTTCTTTATTCCATTGAATAAAAATGTCACAAGTCTCACATTTGAGACCACCGGATGCCCCCTCAGCTAGCCGGCATGGAGGGAAGCAGCAACAGCTGGGCAGCTCGGGCGGCTATGAAACCACCACCGCCACCGCCGCAGACATCACTGGACGCCCCCCTCTGGACAGATAACTTCTTCAAATGTTATCTGCTGGGAACCTTCTGTGTCTCAAGAACATCATAAGTCATCATGTTAGGCAACCCCATGTAACTGAAACATATCCATGCAAAATGAAAGTGCATGCAGTATATATTATGGTTTTAAAATGCCATCCTTGAAGGTAAAGAGAATAACACTCAATAAATTGAAAACAGATTAATAAAATGACTAAGAAACCATTTGAAACTATATCTTTCACTCTTAAAGTGCACTGGAAATGCACTTTAATGATTGCCAAACAATGTGAAGTGTTGCAAAATTAAGGCTAAGAGCAACATCTCTGCTGTAATAATGAACAGCTGCTAAATTCATTCAACAATATTTTGCATAACAACAGAATGCACTTGCCACTGGCCTTATGGGAGGAATAACAGTCTAATAATTGAAATGAACTACATACTACACTAGCCAGTTTCTACAATGAGAAAGATTATGCAAAACAGAATGTTTCATACAAACAGAAAATCATAGCATTTTGTTGTCATGCAAAAGAGAGATTCTGTTCATCAGCCTGGCAATAAAATTGAATCAACCAGATGATATCTCATGTTGCACTGTGTAACTTCAAAATAATTAAATGGAATGGAATACATTCTTTAGGCAGCCAAATTTTAACGAAGTGATTTAGGCTGCAATCGTAAACTCACTTACCCAGGAACAAACCCCACAGAACTATGAGAAACATGCTTACTCACAATGTACTTTGACAATCAGGCAGCTGAAGGCTAAAAATAGCTTCTTGTATTTCTACAGATATGTCCAGAAATGCACCCATTTAAGGCTGTGTATCTATCTCTAAAATTAAAATGAAAAAAAAAATGCACTACTACTCTACTTCAAATGAATTATCCTTCTCCACCCCTGATTTCTGAGGATGTAAATGCTCACCTTATTCCAGTCTGTTAGGTTTTTCTTACCATCTTAATGTCCTCATTGAAAGTTCTCCCATGTTTTGGAATGACATGCTTTGCAAAATCAGTCACTGCTCTTCTCAATTGTCTAAGAAGGATCTATAAAAGCACATTCTTGTTTTTGACACCATTATGTAGGTGTGTCTTTGTTATGTATATTAACTGTGTTTTCTGACAGGAGCGGAATGTATCTTTTCTCATGTATCTATAAATAAATAAATAAGTGGATCGAAAATGTGCACACTCTGTTAGCCAATGGACTTCTTGTATTATTGTTACTGTTACTGTTTATAGGAGCGGAATGTATCTTTTCTTATGTATCTATTCTTATGCAAATAAGTGGATCGAAAATGTGCACATTCTGTTAACCAATGGGCTTGTTGTATTATTGTTACTGTGACTGTTTATAGTGTATATAAATCTGAGTTTTGCCCCATCCAAACTGTGTTCAAACTCCACTAATAAAGAGTTGAATTTCACTACTTCACTCGTCTGCTTCTTCATTCCCTGAACACGAAACTGGCAACGAAGATGGGATGGCGTCCCCACACGGCAGCAACATCAGCCCATTTGATCCAGCATGTCCAGAGAAATGGACAACATACGAACGCTGATTCTGCCATGCAATGGCCTTGCAGAGGATCACTGACGATGACCAGAAGCGCTCCTGTTTCCTCGCTCAGTGCGGTTCTGAGACGCTTGAGCTGGCAACCCACCTCATTCTCCCAAGGGACATGGATGTGGTGCCGCTCGCAGAAATCATGTCTGCACTGAGGAAATACCTGCAGCCTGAGGTCTCGATCTTCCCTGCCAGGGTGTCCTTCCACAGAAGAGAGCAGAGACCTGGGGAGTCCATTGCAGACTACGCTGCCGCTCTACGCATTGCTGCCAGCCCGTGCAAGTGGGACAACATTGAAGAAGCACTCTGGGACCATCTCTGGCAGGCATGAGGGACGGAGATGCTTAATGTCACCTCATGATCAGGAAGACGTTAACATTCAAGGCTGTCCTAGAAGAGGCGGTAGCGTCTGAGGCCGCACGGTCCGGCATCAAGCTTTTCCGGCATCGCCACTCCACCACCAGTGCCACTAACTCAGCTGTGCAAGCTCAGCAAAATTCATCTTCATCCTCATCAGCATCGCCTGGTTCCACCTCTTCATCAGAGTCCAGTGACGCAGAGGGAGAAGTCCGAGTGGTCCAACAAAAGCACCGAAAGCACTGTGATGATCGGGAAAAGAAATTCCTTTGCAAATGTGATGGCTGCGGAGCCCGGCATGACTGCAGGAAGTGCCCCTTCCACACCACAGAATGCCACAACTGCGGGTGACGAGGGCACATTGCTAAAGTATGCCGACAGCGAAAGCAAAGAACTCCAGCACCTGAGTCCAAGAAGAGTCATCACCACAAAACGTCCATCACCAAAGTGTCACCAGAGCCTGAGCCGTGCCAAGTGGGCATCGTCAGCGAGGGTTTCTTTGCACACCTGAGCCTGCAGGATGTCCCCTTCAAGATGGAGGTGGATTCAGGTACTACCTTTTCCATAATCCCACAGTGGGAGTTTTTGAGAATTCCCCCCTGCCTCTCGACCCAAGCTCAAATCTTTTAAAACTTCCCTCTGGGATGTGCAAGGTTGCCAGATTCCAGTCCTGGGGGTGGGAAATTTCTTGATCAAATTCAAAAACATTTGCACCTCCTTGCCATTGGTTGTAGTTAAGCAGGGCACTAACTATCTTATTGGGACCCAAAGGTTTAGGCCCCTGGGAATCCGGTTTTCTGGCATTCACACAATAGATGCTGACCCAATCCAGGACATTTGTGCTGCACATCCTGAAGAGTTCAAAAAGGGTTTAGAGGTATACAAAGGACCTCCTGTGAACTTTGAGCTTGACCCAACCATCCAGCCCATCCGGATAAAGCCACGCCGGGTACCCTATGCTTTAAATGAGAAGATAGAAGCCAAGATGTACAAACTGGTGGGGCAGGGCATCCTAGTGCCAGTGGACTCCACAGAGTGGGAGACACCAATAGTGACTGCTTTGAAAAGTAACAGGGAGGTCAGGATATGCGCTGAGTACAAGTGTACCATCAATAAAGCTATTCGCCCGAACGCATATCCTGTGCCCGTGGTAAGCCACCTTCTTGCCTCCTTGCATGGAGGAAATTGCTTCACAAAACTTGACCTTGCCCAGGCTTACCAACAATTGACTGTGTCCCCTGCTGCTGCCATATCCCAGACCATAGTAACACATAGGGGGACATTTAAGGTAACTAGACTACAATTTGGGGTGAATGCGGCCACCAGAATTTTTCAATCTCTTGTAGAACGTATTTTAAATGTTTTGCCCGGTGTCCTGCCATATTTTGACGATGTCCTGATTACTGCTAAGGACACCATTGAACTAGCGGCTAGGCTTGATCGAGTCCTGTCACGTTTCAAGAGGGCCAGTCAGAAGAGACAAATGTGTGTTTTTGGCATGGGAAGTGGAGTTCCTGGGGTATTGCATTACACCCCAAGGTATCGTACCCTCTGACTCCAAGGTGACGGCCATGTGGAATGCACCCAGGCCGAAATGTAAAGCTGAATTGCAATCATTTCTAGGATTGTTAAACTTCTATCACGCTTTTCTCCATCGTAAAGCCTCAGTTGCAGAACCATTAAATCGGCTTCTTAAGAAAGATACTGTTTGGCACTGGGGCCATTGCCAGGAGAAAGCATTCCTAGAACTTAAAAGGCTGCTATCTTTGGATGCTGTATTAACTCTTTTTGATCCTAACAAAGAAGTTGTACTTGTGTGTGATGCATCCCCTGTGGGGGTGGGAGCTGTGTTATGCCGTGTACTAAGTGATGGGAGGGAAGCCCCCATAGCATTCTATTCCTGTTCGCTCTCAAAGCCTGAGAAAAAATACACTCAGACAGACAGGGAGGCATTGGCAATTGTGGCAAGCACTAAGAAATTCCACGATTACCTTTACGGAAGGCCTTTTACCATTGTAACTGACCACAAGCCCCCTCTTGGAATCTTTGTAAATGGGAATCCCACACCTCAAATTCTGTTCCCAAGGATGTTGCGTTGGACAATTTTCCTAAATGCATACGTGTTGGAGGATGGTGGGGGCATGTGGGGATCTGATAGGGATGAACCATAAGCCAAGTTCATGAGAGTGCAAACACTCCTGTTTGCTTTATGAGTTCCTCCCGAGAGATGTCCTGCATCCCTTTACTATGTTTCAATATTTCCCTGAAAGAATGTCAGTAATCAAGGTCTAAGCTTCTGCTATAGAGAGACTGATCACACAAGTTTCACAAGGCTAGCATGCTATCTTAGTTATTATAACCAATCAGGCCCATACTGTATCTTGCATGATTCTCACACGGTACCCTAAAGTTAGAAACAATGTATTCCAAATGTACCTATGGCTGAATACTCTCTATTGTTCACTATGCAACCCATTCTGCTCCCTTTCTATTGACTGCACTATTGTTCCTGTATTCTTATCTGCTGCTGAATTTTGGCAATAAAAGATATTGGTTGGGGGTTCGAGAGAACTCTCCCCAAGCAGCCGACTGGACTGTATCTGCTTAGGCATTTCATGGTATCAGGATTTCCTCTCGCAACACATACAATTTTACATTGGTGCACAGGCCCGGCAAGGACATCAGCCACACTGATGCCCTGTCACGTTCTCCACTGCCAGGGGTTGGGGAAGCTGATTGCAAGATTGAAAGTGACCACCAGGTCCTTATAATTGAGGGTTTTGAATCACCCCCAGTCATCCCCTCAGATATAGCCAAGGCTACGGCCAAGGATGTAACATTGACTAAAGTAATGTCTTGGGTACAAAAAGGCTGGCCTGTCTCTCCTCTAGCCGAGGAGTTCAGAACATTCCATCGCAAGCGTTTGGAACTGTCAGTGGAATGAGGTTGCCTACTATGGGGCCAGCAGGTGGTAATTTCTGTCACTCTCAGGAAAAAGGTTTTACATCTACTTCACACAAGTCACCCGGGAATTGTCCATTCCAAAGTCCTTGCCTGTAGCTACTTTTGGTGGCCTCAACTGGACCAAGACATAGAACAAATGGTTGGTACTTGTGGCAGTTGTCAATCCTCTTGCCCAGAGCAATCCGACCTCCCCTCTCGGGAATGGGATTCTGCTCAGGGCCCGTGGTCCAGGTTGCACATAGATTTTGCAGGTCCATTTAGGGGTGCGCTATTTTTGTTGGTTGTGGATTCATTCTCTAAGTGGTTGGAAGTGATTAGGGTGCCTAATAAAACTTCAGCCACCACGATAATGCACCTAAGAAGGCTGTTTGCAGCATTTGGACTCCCAGATGTGCTGGTGTCCAACAACACATCCACGTTCACATCTGCAGAATTCCAATCCTTTATGGAAAGGAATGCAATTAGGCACATCACTGCCACCCTACTCCACGCTGCCACCAATGGCCCGGTAGAGCAGCAGGTGCGCACAACTAAAGATATGCTTTGGCGTATGGGTGAAGGGGATTTGGAGCTCCAGTTTTGCCAGTTTCTTTTCACATATAGGCTCACCCCCGTGCTGAATTGCTCCAGTGAAGGAAACTGTCATCCTTGCTGGACAGATTGGATCCCTCTAGGCTAGAGGACAATGGCAAAAATATAGCAATCCAATACCAGAAGGGTTTCTCGTCCGGAGACCCTGTACATTACTGCAATTATGCAGCTGGTGGCCCTACGTGGGTGCCTGGGTTTGTGATCGATCAAACTGGTCCTGTTTCTTACAGAATCGAAACAGCCACTGGTCTGATCTGGAGGAGGCATGCAGATCAATTGAGACCCAGAATACTGGACCCACAAAACGAATACAGACACTCAGCGCTAGGGTTGGCCCCCACCCATTTAGACCCAGGGGGCAGAGGTAATAGTCAGCAGCCAGCCAACATTGACCCAGAAGTGTCTTCTAGGAACCGATTTCAAGGGGAATTTGTGGAATGCTCTCCTATTCCGGCCAGGTGTACCCCTACACTGTCCCAGCCTAGCACTCTGGATTCCTTTATTGATGATGACCAATTTTGTTTGGAATCGCCCTCCACTCTGAGTACACACATGAGTGAGCCTGAGTTGTCTTATTCATCCACAGAATTAGATTTTGGTTTTGAGCGATCCCCTGCTCCTCCATCTGACAAACGGGTCTTTAATTTGGGTTTACAATCCTCCCCCTCTAGTCAATCCCTCACTCCAGTTGGGTCACCCATCCTACGAGCCCCTGAGCCGGCTCAGCCAAGCGTCCCACCCAGAAGGGAAATTAGACCGCCATCCTGGTTAAAGGATTTTGTTGTTACCTAGGGGGGAAGAATGTTATGTATGTTAACTGTGTTTTCTGACAGGAGCAGAATGTATCTTTTCTCATGTATCTATTCTTATGCAAATAAGTGGATCGAAAATGTGCACACTCTGTTAGCCAATGGGCTTGTTGTATTATTGTTACTGTTACTGTTTATAGTGTAAATAAGTCCGGGTTTTGCCTCATCCAAACTGTGTTCAAACCCCACTAATAAAGAGCTGAATTTCACTACTTCACTCATCTGCTTCTTCATTCCCTTAACACAAAAGTCTTTGTATAAGATTTGCAGTAAAAAAAAAAGCCCACCTACTAATGTCATGGCTGAGGTGAAATTTAAAGTGGGGTTTATGGGTTTTAACAACACATAGCCTCAGAAGAAGTATGAATTCTTCTTCCAAGCAAATATGTATTAACAGAAAGGAATTTTTGTAAGACATAAAGTGAACCAGCTGCTGGTCAGACACCCCCCCCAGCCCCCCAAGGTGATTTGTTGTCAGCTGCAACTTGTATTAGAGAATGCATTTTCCCCCTGAAGCAGGAAAAATACAATTGGTGTGTATTTCTTTAAGGTGGATCCTAGCTTGCCATGAAGCCACACGCTATCATAACCGAACCATCTCCTGCGGCAAATATGAAATGAGACATGCTTGATTTAACACTGAAACTGCAATGGACTGCCACAGCCTTAAGAATATTATTAAGGTGTGCCTTCACAGCCAGTCCATCTGGTATGGTCTCCTCTGCCTCCATTACCATTGGGAATCAGAGTTCCTCCTATGCACATTTTGCCATTGGGCCCAATCTGGTGGTTTCCAGTGGCATTTCCTCTACTGAGGGGACCATCCCCCACCTAAAGGGGCTCATCTGCCCATAGCCATTGGCCCCTTTAGGGAGTCAGGTTATTTATTGCTGCCCAGCACTTGGTGTTGAGTCGCTGGCTGTATGGTCTACTCCATTACCGTAGTGGGATGTCCACCCAGAGACACCAAGCTGTCTTTCTCCCAAAGGCCATATATGGGACAGGCAATGGGTGGGTTGGTGGTCACACTATCATGTGTGCACCACCCACACATGCATGTTTCGTTCCAGTGGATATGCACACTATCTCTTCCCCAGTATGTCTGCATTTAAGCACACAACAGTGAAAACCTTCTTCATACAATGAAATCACATTGACTCTCACCAGTTTTCTCAGCTCACTGTGGCGAGCTATGTGGTTTTCAAGAAGAAAATGGTATATGGGGATAACTCCTATTTACTAGTCACCTCTATGTCAATTATGTTGCCAACAACACACCAAATGGCCATTACACAGAAGCCATAATCAATCATTACTAAATTGACCCTTCTTAACAGAGCTAGGGAAAGCTCTCTAGCCCTGCTCATCTATTTCCAACTTTTAAACTCTCTCATAGGGAGAGAGAGAAGTCCAAAGAGGAGAGCACCCACTATTCACAGGTGCTCACCACGTGAATTGGGACTCTGGAAAGCCAGCATTCGGGCTCATCTCTCTAGACTCACTGCTGTCCCCCAAATATAGAAGAGAGATGAAACTAGGAGCAGGTCTGAACACTCTCCTCTATTTGTGAAAATTATACTTTTAAATTTGTAGCATAACAAATAGGGCTACTGCAGTTCAGAGCTTAAATTCACTGGATAGCTCAGATACCTGAACAGTCATTTCTCCTTTCCCAACACAATTGCAACAGGGATGTAACCAGAGGGTTACACAGGAAATTCATGGGTTGTCCACATATTAAATATACCCTAAAAGAGACTATGGCTGTGAATCCAAGCTATCAATGGGTCATGATCCCCTAAAAAAATAATCAAAATGCAACCAAGCATAAAAATTTTCACTATTATGTTTTTGCATTAATGCAGACAAGGACCTTGGGGGGAAAATAATAGATAGATTGTGAGGTTCCTTTTTGAACTCCAAGAACATTAGAATATCACAATTCATGCATCACACAGTTTGCAAATTAGCTGTATCATTTTGTGATTGGTCTGCAAATGAAAACACAGGAGAGCTGACTGAATTATACCTGTCTCATAAAAGTCTGCCTGAACACAATAATGGATTTTCAGTTTCTAATATTGTCTGGTTACTTACTGTTTGGCACCTGTACAACAGATAAACCTAACAAAGGATGAGAAAGAAACACAGATGAACAAAACAATATTAAAATGGAAACAAAGAATGCAAATAATTATTATTCACCTAGCTGTGGCAGGTCAAATATCAAATCTTCAACTTGTCCTACAATTTCAGAAACAATAATGTCAGTAAAATAGTGTACAGCTGATAATATTCATCTTGCTGTACAGTCTTCTCAAAAACTATCTTTATATAGTTGGTTGTTTTATGTCACAAACTCTATAACATGGGCAGAAAGCTATTCAAGCCTGAAGTTGGATGCAAATTCCCCCAACTAATAATACTTTCTGAATCTGAACAGATTTCTGGTTGTGGAAACATGAGCAGCTTTGGGGGTGGGGGGCAAAAGCTCTAGAACTATTTTATCCCTTCAAGTAATATTAAAAAACAGTGTTTTTCAACCAGTGGTACAAGTCCCATTTCAATTCTTCCTGTTCAAGCAGTAATGTAGGGTGATCATAGCAATTACCAATAAATCATTCTCCTTCCATCCCCATGTCATCATGGACATCTCCTACCAATCCTTCTACCATGGATTATCCATCTCTGACTTTTGCTAAGCTAGTAATAAGGGACATACCACACCCATTAAGGAAAAAAGCAGACATTTTGTGTTATCTAGTCCAGTACTGTCAATTCTGGCAAGCAGCAGTTGTTCCAGAATCCAAGTAGAATTATTCCACTAGTTTACCAGACCTCCCTAATATTCCTTGGTACCTACCCATCCAAGTTCTAACTAGGCCTGGTCCTGTTTAGTTTCCAACAAACAGATGAGATCAGTGTGATTAAAAGTAACAGAATGTCTTACTAAGATCATTGTTTCAAAAGGTAGATTATTTTCTATTGGGGCAGAAATCGGGTTATTGGGAAGACTATTTTGGGCAGCATAAGACATAGATTTTGAGAACCACAGTCCACACACCAGTCCAAAGTTAGACAGTGGCATTTGTTATTTAACTCTATTAAACAAAAACAAAACAGCAACAAAGGAACTTTGGGCTCCTGCTACCTGCACCTAAATCTAATTCTACCTGAGGACTTTTGGTGTTCAGAAACTGGAGGTGACAACCAGTGTAGTGCTCTTTTATTTCTGGGGTCTGAACACAACTTGGAGGGGGAAAATGTGGACGTATATACACAATAAACTGGATACAATTGAGTGGGAACAAACATAATTGGGTGATTTGAATACATGCTACAGGAAGAATACATTTGAATACATGCTGCCAGAAGAAGTGGTGACAGCTGTCAGTCTTGACAGCTTTAAGAAAGTATTAGACAAGTTCATGGAGGACAAGGGTATCAATGGGTATAATTATGGATACTTAAGGACAACCTCCGGGTTGGAGAGATAGGCAGGATATCTCTCAATGCCATTTCCAGGGAATCCTAAACAGGTGAAGGCATATCCTTGGGAATACCCTGAAGGAAATGGTGAGCCACTGTGTGAGACAGAATGCTGGACTGGATGGGCTGTGGCCTGTTCCAGCAAGGCTGTTCTTATGTTCTTATGTAGTATATACATTTTGACAGTTCAGGAGTGCACCTCTCGGCATTTGAAATTTGCACGCTCGAAGTCTCGCGATACTTCATGATCTGCCGAGATCTTGTGGCTGTCAAACAGCATGGCTATTTGACAGTAGTTTGCGTGGGATAATCGGCAGTTTGAATGTTCAAGATGTCATTAACACAATTTAACATACATAACAGGACTAATCTATTAAAATGACACTAGCTGTGCATTTTCCATTTGGATTCCCAGTTATGAGGTTCCCCCCTCACACCTTGATAAGAACTTTGGCTGCAAGGTAGCCTTACCGGCAAGATTAAAAGCCATTTTCAATCCTACTTCATTATGCCACATGGTTTCATTTTCCTAACTCACCAGAGGTTAAAGTCAAGCTCAGCTTTCTTTCTCAAGACAGAACAGATGTGCTTGTTATTTTTAAAGGACAGGTTTTTTTTTTTAAAAAAAGAGGCTTCTGTAAAAGTATTAGGCTTTGTTGCATCAGAACTATCTGATGTCTTTTCCATCATTTATAACAAAAGAGGGGGACATTTTAAATTCAGTTAGTCTCTCCTCTGAAGCAGTCATGACATTCTGCAGGGAACTTTTCTGTTCCTGTGCACTTTGTTCTAAATCATTCCTTAACAGAGATTATAGGGAAAGAGATTAAATTGGTGAGTGGGGGTGTGTGATTTATGCAGTTTTACACAGCACACACTACCACATGTTGAAACAGGATAAGGCTAGTCTTACCACTGATGACTGACACAAATGTTAAATCGGAATTTCTAACTTAAATAACACAAGAGAACAACTGGTGCATCATGAATGAAGGGGTGTGTGTGTCAATGGTATAGTGGTTAAACTGGCAATTCGGAGATCTAGGTTCTAGATCTAACTCATGAAACTCACTGCATCACTCATTGTGATCCATCTCAATGGTTTGTTGTGAGAATAAAATGGAGCAGAGGAATGTGATATGTGTCCTTGTCAGGGAATACCTGTATACCAGATAGTGTTCTGAATATGGACAGAGAGAAGCCCCTCTAGCCCCACAAACTCTGTTGCTCACACTTTCAGCACAGAATCTGAAAAGAAGGAAGTTTGGAGTATGTGGATTTTTGCTTGTGTAAACATCCTATCTGTGAGCATGGTCCAGATCCAAAACCAGAACTGTGAAAAATACCATGATTTATATTCCACTCCCCCCCCTTGTACAAAACAACAATGGGAAAATCAACCTGTTTTCCAGTCCATGGCAGTCCCACATGTCTTTATCCATAATAAGTTCATTCAGCCTCATTTCTGTATCAACTTGTTTTCTGCAGGGAAAGTTCACAAAAGAAATCAAACAAGGATATATTCAAGAGTTTGTGGGGGAGGGGGAGTGAACTCAATTATAGGAGTATTCTCCTTGTCCTTAAAAATGACAACTTGTTTTGTGGGGCTGTCAGCCAGAGAAGAGAATGTGAACTATTGAATAACACTGAGCTATGAATGCTGCTTTGTTGCATAGAGTTTTAAGGATCACAAACACTGAATGGGGTGTTTGTGTCTTTTCTAAATGATTTTCATGCATACATTGTGTAGCTCTGTGTACTTTTGCATAAGAGACATTCTGCATAAAATATTGAGACCTTGATGATGAAAAATAGTGCCTCTTATCATTCTTTCCTGTACATAAAGAACCTCATTAGGTTTGATAATTTCTCTCTCAAGTGTGCTATGAAGCCAAGACAGCCCCATCATTAAGAAAGGAAAATTTAGTAAGTATTATTTGTATCAGAAATGTACATTAGGAATTTGCCAAGGTATTACTCCTCATTTTTTTTATTTTAAAGGAGAAAAAAGTGAGAAAATACATTTCTTTCTTTCTTTTGAAGATAGTTTATTCAACCAGGATGAATGTCTGATTAGGTGGAGGGCAAAGACCTTCAATGCTGATAATCTTTTCATATTAAAACAGGTGCCTTCTACTTTCTATCCTTCTGAAATCTAAACATATAACGACCCTTTGCATTATCCCTGAGATGGCTCCCAAGGAATTTACTATAGCATGCAGTCCTAGTAGATAAAGTTATAAACACAAAACTTCTAGAAATTCAGCAGGCAGTAGCTTCTTATCTCCTGTTTGCACCTGAATTTCACGGTGAGCTATAACATCTGCTTAGGTCAGATATTTGGTCTAGTCCTGAGAGGAAAAGATGAAGCTGTGTGTTTGAAGAAATCTTGATAAAGCATGAGGTGGTGGTGGGGAGCGGAATTACTCTCCTATGTTTCTCTGATAAAATGGCAGGAGAAAGCTCTCCACTAGTTTAAGAAGATTTACCTCTCCGGGGGTCTAATCCTTGCAAAATTGACTTAAGAGTTAAGAGATTTGCCATTTGCTTGGCAATTCCTAATATAAAGCCGGATCATTTAACATAAGTAGGTTTAATTGCATATTTCCTAGCAGTTCTGTAACAGCAGTCATCAAATGAGGTTGAATTGTCTATTCTCAAGTTTCTTTTGAAAGGAAACAAAGGGAGGTTTGACTATAAAACCATGAACATAGGGAACAGATTAAGCAACAGGAGCCAAGAAGGTCTTTACAGAAGAGGATGGATATTTCAGGAAAAAAGTGGTTGGTGGTTATGACACAATACAAAGTTTGTTGGTGCGACCAGGATTGAAGGTAGTGAAGTGCCTGACAGCAACCAGCTGAGGTGTTTTAATAGCATGTGAGACAAGTTAGTGGAAGAGCATGGGAGATATAGAGGGAGGAGAAGCTTGGACCAAGGAAATCAAGCCCTAGGAATCTGAGAAAGCAGATGGCCAGGATATGCAAATAAAAATCAGGAGGTAAGGAAGAATAGTTCATGGAAATAAGACAAAGTTAGAGAAGGCATGAAGACTTAAAGGTCTGCACTTGTACCTTTCTTCATGGGAAACTACTTCTATTTGTTTGTTTTTATTTGTTTGTTTGATAATATTTTAGGGTATTAAAATAAGCAGGAGATAGGTTAGAATTTTCTACTACAATCCTCTGGGAAAGCTTGTATTTTTTTAAAGAACAAAAACAAATTTTGTGGAATGTCAAATTTTAGAACAAAAACTAATTATTATTATTTCTTAATTGGGAAGTCAAAGCATCTGGAGTGCCTACAGTATGGAGAAATGCCTGCGGTACAAGCTGAATTCTAAAAAGCAAGAGGCACTTGAGGTCATGTTGCAAATACTTGTTGGATATTGGAGCACAAAAAGAATTTCAGAAGAAGATTAGTTTATGCTTTATATAGACTACTGTAGTTCAATTGCACCAGCAGAATGACATTTGTCAATTACGAAAGAGAAATGACATTGGGCCACCAGTGAGGGCCTATCTGGTTAATATGGGGTGTTTGGGCATATCTCAGAATTTAACATAAATAACCGTTGTTTTCTCCATAGCTTCATGAGTTGTTTGCAGGCTACACAGTGATCCTCCCACCCACCAAGAAGTGCATGATGAGTTTTACTGGTCACTTTGGGGCTGGACAGGAATTTTTGACTCTCACCCCATTGGTATGGTTTTTTTTTTTGCCTGTCCTGTTATGCACAAATGGGTATTTGGGTTGTAAGCTTAGGATTGTCATGTTTGGTCACCTAGGCAGGTAGTGCAGTCATTAGGGTCCCATAAGGGCCCAGAATTAAACACATTACTTCAGAAGAAATTGTTCCCAGGTAGGGTTGACACCTGGGAAATGTCACTACCTCTTCAAAGTCATGCATTGATTGGATGGTTGGTGGCTAATGGGAGGGGAGTCTAGTGAAGGACTTGGCCAGCTGGGGCCAGGAAAATGGTATAACAAAAATATAATGCTGACCGCACTGCGATAACTCCTGCTGAAGCTCATTTAATTGGAAAAAGTTGTCTGGTTACAGAGTTATAGTTAAATAAAGGTGGCCCTAATTTTCAACCAACACTGGCATCTGAGTCTTTTTGAAAGTTGAGTGGCAAAGTAAAACATTTGATTGTGTGGATCATGAGAAACTGTGGGTTGCTCTTGTTGAGCGGGGAATCCCATCATGCTTTCTATTTGTTTTGTATACTACATGGGCATGGCATGGAGCAACATTTTAAAAGTATAGTCATTGGCTGTTTTGAATCTAAATGTCTATTTCCTCAAAAAAGTAGACACTAATATAAACTAGCTCTGTGCATGGGTACCTACATACTACACTGCTAATTTAGTTTTGTATGTCACTCTGACTTGTTCAGTTGTCTTTCTGACTCATATTTTAGTATCAGAAAGATAATAACTCTGTACTCTCTTGCAACCATTGTTTGCTTGAGAGATTGTTCTTCCTGCTTTTATTGTATGCAAGATAAACTGAACTGCTATATTACTATATTTTTGCCATCTATCCAGCAACTTTATTTAAACAAAGACTTGTAAGTAAACATTTTTCCTTTTAATAAATCTGCCTAAACATTTGTACTTTAGGAACCAATATAAAACAAAAGGGACACTGAGGAGGGCTTGCATTTCAAAACAATCAGCTTAATTTCTTGGGACACACTAGTTGCACCACTATGCAAAGATTACACAGGTCTGCAAAAAAAAAGAAGAAAAGAACCCCCCCCCCCATAAATAAATAAATAAATAAATAAATAAATAAATAAATAAATAAGCAAGCTGCATAGGATATTTTTTGGTAAATTTTATGCTATTTTAGTGTGCTGAATCAAAAAAATGTCCTTGATTCCCACCATGATGTACAGGTGTTTTTTTTTTTTTTGCAAAATGAGGGTTTTGCATTAAAACAGCATAAGAGTGATGAGAAAATCATTATTTTATTACAATGCACTAAACATATTATTTCTTATAATGAAACAAACAATTTCTTCTTAATATTAAATATACTTAACATTCTGTGTTCACTTTTTTTGTCTGTGAAACCTTTTCTTTTCCTTTATGCTTCTCCGAACATGCTTTCACTTTCTATTTTCTGTTTCCCGTTTGAGCATCCAACAGTAGTCAGCTAGCATATTGACATTCCATCTTCCTTGGTAGCATCTCTTGATATCACAGACATCCTGATAAAATCTTTCATCCTGCTCTTCACTATAGGCTCCCAATTTTTCAGGAAAATAATCAGGATGGGAGTGTAAGAAATGAACTTTTAAGCTCATCTTACATCCTTGAACTTTATACACATTCATCATGTGTTGTACAATGGTTTTGTAATGAGGGTCTTAATATTCCCTAAAAAGTTGTGAACTACATCTTTGAAAGAGTCCCAGACTTCCTTTTCTTTTTCTCCCATTGTTTCTAAAAAGAAGGGATTGGGTAACAGTTTTCATATGTCGGGGCCAGTAAAAACTCCCTCTTTCAACTTGGCTTCAGACACAGATATCTGAAACATTCCCCATCTTTTGGCAGTGATTTAACAAACTGCTTCATAAGGCCTAATTTAATATGAAGAGGTGGCAATAAAACCTTTTCTGTTGGAACCAAGGTCGTATTAATGACATTTTTTTCACCGGGGATTTAGGCGTCTCAAAGTGGCCAGTCAGTTTTTGTCCAATGGAGGTCTCTGGCTCGACTGTCCCACAAACATAGGTAGCAGGAATATTTTGTATAACCTGCTTGCTGGCCTAACAACATGGTTAGTATTTTAAAGTCTCCACAAACCATCCAGCAATGTTCTTGATATTGATTTTGTCAAGAATCATTGTTAAATCATTATAGTTTTCAATCAAAGGCACTGAGTGTCCTATAGGAAGTGATGCAAATGTATTTCCATTATGCAGCAAGACTGCTTTGAGACTTGTTTTAGATGAATCAATGAATAGGCACCACTCAGATGAATCCTATTCTATAATACTTCAATGCACTTCATTAGCCCCTGAACATCACTACAATAAATGAGATTTCCATCTTTGGAGAAAAACTGAGTGAATTCTTTCTCTTGGTGCCTGTACCACGAAAATGATGTTCCAGGTGATAGAAGGTTTTTATTTGTTAGTCTTGACCCCAGTAATTCGGCTGAATCTTTGGAAAGGCCTAAATCTTTAACTAGATCATTGAGCTCACTCTAAGAAAAAAGTTGAGGTCCTAATCAACTGAAAAAACTGAGCTAGATTTGTCCTGGGAAGGCAATGTGTCTCCGTACTCAGGATATTATCCAAACTGGAAGGTGGGTGAGGAACTGGTATTTCAGAGCTATGAAGCACTGGATGAAAAGCTGGATTAAGGTTTGTGTAAGATACCTTCTTTTTATTTTTTGTATTAAAGCCTTTCACATCTAGCGAACTGAAATTGCAGTTGGTAGTGTGGTTTTGCTGTTCACGCCACATCATAGGAATGCCAAAACAGAATTAAGTTTTCTTACCTTTAAACCACAAACAAAGATCTTCTTCACACCTTCTACACACCTTATGAGGAGCCCATGCATTGTCTTGATCCCCAAGTTTCAACCTGAAGTAAGCAAAATACACTTTCTTCACAAATTCACTTATGTTTCTTTGTTGACTTTTAATAGTGTATTCACCACAAATAAAATAAAAATTGTCCAGAGAAATAACACAACCTCTTGGAGCCATAATACAGAACTAAAAATGAGCAGTCACATTTGAATGCAGGATGTACTCTGAATGTGGCTCATACAGCAACCAAGATCCTGAACTTATTCAGCATGTTGAACCATGATCAAATCTGAGAGTAGGCATTTTTATACTCATATATAATACCCCAGAGAACATTCCAAAACATAGTGAACCCAGCCAGTAAGATTTCTGGATAAGTTCACCTTTCTCTACAAACAAAATAAACCTGTTGGGACATGATAATCTCAGCTTCCTCACACCACTAAACCTACACTACGCCCAGTGGTGGGCTCCATATATTTTTTTTTACTATCACACTGTGGGCATGGTATGGTGGGTGTGGCCAGGGAGAAATCCCTGTGGTGCACCCAAATGAGGATTACTTTATTTCAAAACTTGGATTGGCATGACCAGCCAGAATTTCTGCTACCAGTTCTGGTGAACTTGTGCAAACCTGCTGATGCCCATCACTGACTACACCCCCACCCCCACCACCACCACCACCACCATTCCTCTTATTTTCTCTTTCCATTATTCTTAATTCTAGCTCTAATAAATATTAAATGAAAGTAATAAATTATTTTTGGATATAGGGTTTTTAGAATTAAGAATAGGATATCAGATTTTGTGTTAAAGGCAAACTTCATGCTAAATTAAACTAAAAACACAAGTTTTGCAAGAAAACTTGACGAGATGGGATTTTAAAAGTATTTTTCTTGGTTTCACTAAGTAAAAAACTATAAGAAACAGTAAAAAATTTATCTGCAGTTTTTTGGTTGTAGACCTGTGTTCTTCAATAGTTCTGAAAGAAATGGGTAAGCCTCAATACTTGAATGACCTGATGCATAACCTATATTGTGGAGGAGAAACTATTATTAGGACAGAATATGGTGAAACAGAAAGCTTTCTTACAGGCGAAGGTGTCAGACAAGGTGTTATTATCCCCTTATTTGTTCAATCTGTACACAGAATGTCATATGGAAAGCCAGACTAAATTCACGTGAAGGAGGAGTGAAAATTAGTGGAGGAAATATCAGTGATTTAAGATGTGCAGATGATATCATCTTATTGGAAAAAACCCTGCATTGATTTGAAATGACTTTTAGTGAAAGCATAACTACAGTTGAAGATTAGGAAAACAAAAAACATGACTGCAGAAGAACTACACAACTTTAACATTGTTAGCAAAGACACTGAAATAGTGAAAGATTTTGTTTACCATTATTCCTTCATCAATCCAAATGGGGACTGAAGCCAACTAATCAAGAGAAGACGGAGACTTCGAAAGGCAGAAGTGAAGGAATTGGAAAATATCACCAAATATAAGAGATGTGTTACTAGGGGAAAAGATCAAGATCATGTACACTCTAGTATTTCTAATCACCATGGACAGGTGCAACAACTGAACAGTAAAGAAAACTGATAGGGAAAAAATGTCTGAAATATTGGTACTGGAAGAGAACTTTGCAAATAACCCGGACTACCAGAAAGACAAATAGATGGCTCCTACAGTAAGTCAGGCCTGGACTATTTCTAGGGATAAAAATGATGAAATTAAAGCTTTCAGAATATGGGCACATCATAAGAAAGCACTATTTTTCTGGAAAAGTCAATGCAAAGAAAGGCTGAAGACAGCAGCAAAAGAGGAATTGAGTGTTGTCTGATAAAAGGTATTGAACTCTCTATGGGCCAACTCAACCTCTTTAAATGCACCAGATTGGCCAGGTAAACTGTCTCTGACTCTGTGGCACATGCAGTATACAATTTAGTGCAGGTATGAATCTGTTCAGAATTCTGAATTCAAAAATTGGTGCTTATGGACCCATTTACTTTCTTTCTTTACTCATGCCAGAGGCACCACAAACATATAATAGCATACAAAGCTAAAATTAACATATATAAAATAAACAGGAATTAGATGAGATCTGCCCAATAACAGGCCACATCAACATCATTTCCTCTTGCCAACACAAGGTCCTCCTCATTGCATGTTGAGGGGTATCATGTGCATTGTATAATATGGGAGATAGTTTGTTCTTCTCCACATTCACACAAGCTGTCATCTACAGAGAAACCCCACTTTCCCAGATTAGCCTTTGATCTTCCTACTCCGGCACACAGTCTGTTTAAAGCTTTCAACAGAGGCCATGGTTTTTCTTGGCCAGGTGGTAGAGAATAGTGTGGTTCTGCCCAGTTGTCTAGTAGCTTCTTGCTTGTCTTTTACTTAAATAGCCAAATTCAATAGAAGTAGGTAATGAAGGAAGAAAAATGCGGCTTAACAGTGGTTTGAATTTACCGCCCAATGGCATCTCCAGCCCGTTAACTTAAATTTCTGTCAAGCCATGGCCTCCTTCCACTGAGGGCAGGAGGATGTGGCTTGACAGTAGTTCAAATTTTCCACCCAGCAGTGTCACCAGCCTGTAAACTTAAAGATCTGTCACTCCTTACACTGCTGGTAAAGCTTTCTTCAGCATTGGCGTCTTAGGCCCATAAAGTTAAAGTTCTGTCTGGCCAGAAAATTCAAACCACAGCCTCCTTTCTACAGCGAAAAGGCCGGAGATGATGCCGCTGATGACACTATACTTTCTTTAAGGAAAAAAACCGAGCAAGGCCAGGTAATCAGCTAGTGGTTTACATATTTGAGTTTGATTCTCCATTGTGTCTTTTTGAGTATAGGGTCCTTTCCAGCTCTGCAGTTTTATGATAAGTTTCTAAGGTAAGATATTTTCACTCATTTCTAATAGTTAAATATATCTTTTACAAGAAGATGTTGCAGCCAGTCAGTCGATGCTTACATATTTCCTTTATATCTCTCTGCAGCATTATTTCAATGGTAATTACTGTTTTTCTCCCTTGGAAGCATGATCTTATTTGGTTCTCTGGAGACCATTTCAGTGATTATATTAGACAAAACAAAGTAGTTACAGATAATGTTATGCAATAGTGCAATCTATTAGACATAAATGATTTCAACTGTGAAATAAGAGGTGTAAGTACACTACTGTATATATTCTGGGTACCAGCACAAGAACTACAATAATGTTAAACAAGTTAACAGGAGTATACAAATGAATGCAAGTTTGTAGGAATGACATACTGGACTAAACAGGGTTTTGATCTGATCCAACATGACTCTTCCTATGTTTAAATTTTGATGTCAATCTGTATTTTTCTACTAATGCTTCAATTCAACTACAAGTGCAACATATAGAGAAACAAAATTCAGAAAACATCATCTTAGCTGGATATAGATATGTCATGTTACATTTGATTGTGTTATACATAGTAATATTATGTTAGAAGTGTGTATGAAAACTGATTGACAGATTTGGAATGTCCAGAAGTGAGTATGTATTTAGATCTAGATGGTGACTCAATGAGACAATGAAACAGGAGGTCTATTTGGATTGGTGTGATGCAAATGAGTTTGAGAGAATCAGAATGCACATACTTTTCCTAGTACAACATCTTCCAGACAAAAAATTCCATTGAAGTTCTGTGCCTCAGCAATGAGATTTTCAAACAATGTCCATGTTTACCTACTGATAGGTAATAGGTAAAGGTCTCCATTGCTCAAAGCCAGTCCGACACTGTAGGTGGTGCTCATCTCATGCATGAGGAAACATCTCCATGGTCATGTGGCTGACATGACTAGTCACTGAAGCACAGAAAATGTTATCTTTCCCACCAAGTTAGTAACCATTTATTGACTTTCTTGCTTTCAAACTGCTAGGTTGGCAGGAGCTGGGCAGACAATGGGAGTTCAATCCATTGTACAGCACTTGGGTCTCAAACTGCTGATCTGCAGACCTTCTGTTTATCAAACTCAGCATCTTAACCCCCAAGCTGCAATGGTACCTTATCTCCTGATGACCAATCACAAAATAAAATCAAGCTAATTTGCACCATGTGGAGAGATGCATATTTATGTTAAGACAAATAGACATCTTTTAACTCTTAAAAGAGCCCTGCCTTGAAGAAATGTTTCTAGTTTGAGTCTCAGTTATGGACTTGAGCTTGAAGGGGACTATTGGAAATTTTAAAAATGAGCAAGGAAGACTGTATATACAAGGGAGATTGTGTATGTACCTGTAGATAGAATCTACCGTAGATATGTATTATAACACTATTTATAAAAAGTAGTTATAAAAAGGCATTCATGTGCTGGAATATGGTAAGGAGTTCCAAACATATATTTAAATCATCTAAAACACTACTCACAACCCTGCAGTTTGTGAATATGAGACATGGTGCTTCGGTACTCATTATTCAAAATACCAGGAAATGGCTCAATATTGCTGCACAATAATCTTGCCCCAATGATAGGACACTGTAGAGGTCATTAATTTATATAGTCATCACAGATTAGAAGTGACTTGACCACACATAACATCTTTGAGAAATTGTATATTGACAAGGCAGTGGTAAAGTTACCAAAGTTCTGCTAATGTCAGATATGACCAACTCCAACCATAAGGCAAAATACAAATAATTTCATAGTTTAAATGCATGAGCTGCTGAATATGTGTTCTTCTTACTTTTTAAAATATTATGTAAAATAGTTTTAAAAATAGAAACACAATCCCTTTATAAAAGGTCTCCTGAGTTGCAGAAAATTAATTCCTGATTCACGGAGTTGAAATATCAAATTGACCTAGAGCTCATAGAACTTGCAACAATGTATCAATACTTTGGAATATTAGTGTCGGTAAATTTGTTTCACTCACATTCTAACAGATACTACTTTATCCTTTCATTGCCCTTTTTAAGAATTAATATTTGATCCCCTGCAGCCAGGATTGTTTCAAAATATAATAAGGTGAGTGTAACAAACCATTCTCTTTTTATTTTATTCTATTTTAAATCTGAGGACATAAAAAGTCTCTCTTTTTTGCGTGGAGGTAAAATATTTTTCCTTTTTACAAAGCATAAATTAAAACCCCTTTGCCCAAAATTACAGAGCAAAAGTAGATTATCTGCTACATCTGTATCAAGTTTGGAGCTGATTTGAAGTCCAAGTTTAAAGCTGATTTTTTTTGTTTGGGTGGCCTCACTTTTTGAATCGCGTTGTAGAACATTATTTTGATCCACTGCACAATAACATAGTGCACTCATGCATAGGTATAATGTGACATCATAATTTGATTATTAATAAGATAACCTTGTTTTTTTATAAACAAGATGCTTGCCCATACTGATAGAGGTATAGGTGATCCTAAAAGCATTGGGCTCTGTACACCAACAAAGTGAGAGTTGCCTCTATTAAAATTCCTGTTGATATAAGTATTTAAATAAATATTTGAAAAGAGTGAGTGAAAATTAATTTTTGTTTTGCTTTGGCTTTGCTTGATCCAATTTGACTTTATTTGGGGCAAAGGTTTGAGGCTGTGATCAAAGACGGAAATGATTCAATCCAGAATCCTATTGCTGTTTGCATGAAGCTTTTGTAAGTTGTCTCAGATAATTGATGACATGCCAAGTTATAGCTTTCTTATTTTCCTGGTATCATAACTTAGGTGCACCCTACATTTTATCAGTTGGCCACAATTTATCAGTTGGCCACAATTAGAAACAGCAAATTACACAAACCTTGAAGATACATTAACAGATTTCTAGCCATTGTACAGTAGATGACTTCCAAACACTATCTTCAACATTTGCACACACATCCTGCAACTCCTCCAAACAACTGTTCTTATGAAGTACAGAATTGACTGACTACTCAAAACAACAACAACAACAATAACAATAAAAATAACAATAATAACAATAATAATAATGCAATAGTTTAGTGGTTAAGATGCTGAGCTTGATGACGGGAAATTCAGCAGTTTGAGTCCCAATTTCTGCACAACGGAGTGAGCTACCATCTCTGTCACAACGCCTACCAACCTAGTAGTTCAAAAGCAAGAAATTGCAAGTAGATAAATAGGTACCACTTTGTTGGGAAGGTATACAGTGTTCCATGCACTCCAGTGTCTAGTCATGCCTGCCACATGTTCACGGAAATGTCTGCAAATGTAGACAATGCTGGCTCTTTGGCTACAAATGGGGAAGAGCACTGAACCCTCGAGTTGGATATGATTGGCTTTCAAGCAAGGGCGACCTTGACCTTTACCTATAATAATAATATAAAAATGAGACAACTATAAATGAAGAAGAAAATTGGGGAGGGGGTATTCCACTGTATTTAGGCTGATAATAAAAAGAAAAGTTTATTTTTATCTGTGCTAGATGTTTGTAAATTAAGACTTCAACAATTGAACTTATTGAAGCATAAGCAAAATAATATTAAAGTTCCAACATGATTTTTCGTTATATTAAAAGCTGGAAATGTGTCTCTGCCCCCACCCTTTCTCTCTTCTACTGTGCAGTCAAGGAAAGATACTTGCCATTATTATGATCATTATTGTGTTTTGTACATATTTAGAAAGCAATCTACATAGATAATATCATTGGGGAATAATACAAGTAAAAAATTATGAGAGCTAAAAAAGAATTGCTTTTGAATGTATCAAGCATCTTAAAAGCTTTAGTGAAAGCATCCCTTTCAATGTGGGTATAAACAGAGAGAAAATGACAAAAAACATTGCTGGGGGGGGGGGACCCAAAAATATTGTAAAATGCATTTTTTGTGATTTGAAGAAAAGTAATTTTCCATTCTCCACAGCCTATGTGGAAATAGCCATTTTGATGCCATAAACACATATTTCATTTTGGAGGACATATACAGAAACCATCTCTGTTCTTTTTCATTTATCTCCATATATTGCAATTCTTAATATAAAACATAAACAAATCCCACTCTAGCCAATTCAGACAAATAATATGAACCTACTCTATGTGTTAATTGGAAATAAGTGTCAAAGTTTTGGGAGGCAGCTGACACAATGGAAGTAGGGGTGGGGAGAAGGCAGGGGACTGATTTCTGTATTCAGCATCCTCAGACATCTGGTAGGCTCCACTGCCACAGAAAGCCTCACAATAGAAGTCTGCCCTTGTCCATCTTTTTTTAAAAAGCAAATGGAGCCAGGAGCTGTCACTTTCATCTCCCACAATGCCTTGGAACAAAGCATTTTGAGAAAGGTAAGTGGCAGCTCATCAACCCAACTGCTTGACTGTGACTAAAGAGGAACTGCAATGCTCCAACAATGAGAGATAATGTCCAGAAATATAAGAAGGCTTTAGAATGGTAATTGAGTAGACCATACAGCCAACAACTCAACACCAAGTGTCAGGCGGCACTTAACTAACCTGACAACCCTGAGGACTAAAGGTTGAATCCATCTTGATGGAGGGCAGCAGCTTCATCAATACTGGACTGGGGCTAATGAGGATTTTGTTTTTCAAAAGGGCTCAGGACCAGAAAGTGACTCACAGAACTGGATCAGTGGTATGGTTATCATGCTGTGATGAGGGAGGCAGATGAATGTGCAGTTCATTATATTCTCAGGAGAGTCTTCATGGCTGATCACCATGAGGATTGCCAATATTTATTGATTTTATTTTTTATTTATTTATATTCAAATTTATATGCCGCCCAATCAGGTAAACCCGACTCTGGGCGGCTCATAACAAGTTAAAACACACATAAAACAGTACAACCAATTAAAACCAATTAAAACCCAACATACCCACCCACCTACCCCATTCCTCTTAAAACCCACATAAACCCACATTAAAAAAAATAAAAAAATATGACAATTAAAAGAAATGGGGGCTTAATTTATAAGCCAACAGGCAGGGGCCACTCTTCTGGGCCCCACATCTGCCCTGCCAACCAAGTTTTTAGGTCTTTTCTGAATTTGGATTCAGATACAGAAGAAGAAGAAGAAGAGGAAGAACTACTACTACTACTACAGGTTGAGAAAGATTTAGCAGTCTTCTTCCTGAGTATAAATTTTGTTTTCAAAAAGAAGTCCATATATATTAAAAAACAGAGCTAGTCATGTTTTGTGATTTCAACAATCATGCATGTGGGCCATTTAGATAAATGCTAAACACTATTTTTTTTAATCATACAAAATACCTGTTAGTCTGAGACTTGGGTTATAGCTTTATCATGTTGACTCAAGCTCCACAACGCCAGGGAAACTGAAAACAAAGAGTAATGCCTTAACAGATGTGCATCATGATAAAGAATGGTCATCTTCAATTTCTCCTTACAACATATCCTCTATGAACTCAATCTTTCTTTTTGTCTTGCAGGAGGATGAAGCACCCAGAACCAAGAGAGATGCATTGCTAGATCTTTCTTCTTTTCAGCTTTCCATCTCAATGAGCACAATCACATTTGTTTAATTAGAACAAAACAAAAGACTAGAAGCAGAGTAATATTTATGAGAAATAAATTGCTTTTAGAAATGGTGTTTCCTCTTAATAAAAAAATTAGGCCATATTAAGTTTTGTGTGATTTGCACAATATCATAGTCTCTGGAGGAAAATACTAATGATTTTATATAAATTATTAGATATGCCACATGAGGATACTTTTAAAAATACACCTACCCACTAAAAACATTGTTGTGAAGAAACATGGAAAAACAGAATTAAATTGTGAAAGACAATCCAAGAGCCAACTGCAAGTATGCTCACCTTCATTGCTTCTAAAGGCTGCTTCAGGGAGGATGGGCCAATTCTTATATAGCTAAGCCACCTGGGGTCTCTAAGTGGAGCATATGAAGATCGGGAACCTTCCTCAGGACTCTCAGTTGGTGCAGTTGCAGCAGGCTGAAGGCTCCAGTCCTGCAGGACATAGAACAACAGCTGCAAAATCCTGACACTTTATGGTAAGGTAACGGTAAATGTTGCCAGTCGTATCTGAGTCTAGGGTTTTGGAGCTCATCTGCATTTATAGCCAAAGAGCCAGTGCTGTCTGTGTGTGCAGATGTTTCCTTGAACATGTGGCAGGCATGCCTAGAGTGCATGGAACACTATCTACCTTCCCACCAAAGTGGTATCTATTTATCTACTTGCAATTCTTGCTTTTGAACTACTAGGTTGGCAGGAGCTCAGAGACGAGACCTCAGTCTGTTGTGCAGCACTCGGGTCTCGAATTGCTGACCTGTCAAACTTCCAGTCATCAAGTTCAGCATCTTAACCGCTAAGCCACTGCAGTTGTGACACTTTCTGGTATGCAGCCACATTTGAAGGAACATGAAAAAAGGGGAGAAGGGCCTGTTTTCAAGGAGTCTAATTTTTAAAGTTTATGTTGCCCAAAAAAGCCTGTTATAGCAATAAGAGTTGTATACCTGTCAGATGTAATATCACACTGCCCTAAACTACATATACCACAATGCTTTGCTCATGTAACCCTACTCCTCCGACCCCTGTTCCTCTGACCTCACCTAACCCTATTAAAGGACCCTATCTTACCTGTGACCCTTCTTCCATCCCTGATCCTTGAGACCGCCACTGACCGCCATGCGGGCAGTGGAAATAAAAGACTTTAAATATAAATGACTGATCCTGGAGTTATTGGGCTGAACCATCCAAAACTCTCTAATAGAATGGTAGCAGAGGTTTGGTTTGCCTATAAACGACTCCAAAACAAACAGAAATGACCAAAAGAAAGACCCGGCCAAACAAAGTGGGGTCCAAGACACGAGCCAGACCCACAGGACCCAAAGGAGGACCTGAAACTCCGGAACAGGCAACTGCATGACCCTAATTGGTAATGGAAGAGGTCAACCCTGACGGACCATCGCGGAGATGGACCCAGATGGTCAGATGGAGGCTGGGATCGGAGGGGTACCCACCGAAGGGGACGAACAAGGCGAAATCCTGGCAACTGAAGTCTACAAGGTGATAGCCGGAAGAAGGACAATCCTCATGGCAGAGCTACTGGCCTTGATGAACAACAGAGGCGAACCCCCCACCAATGGCCTGGTAAGCTCTACCTCAGGATCCTCCATGGCGGGAACCCCAAGCACCACGCCGGGTTTGAATCTAGCCAAGATGGCCGACCAATCACAAGCGGTGGTCCTAGGTTCAAACACACTGGCAGGAAACCCCATCGGGCCAACGATGCCCAAAGATAACCCACGCGCCCCAGCCACGCGAAAGAAAGAAAATGCTCTGGGACCTCAGAGGGTGGACACACAGGTCCTAGAAGTGTGGAACATGCTGACCATCAGCCCCCAGGAGCCAGAAGGGGAATGGGGACCCCCAAGCAGACAGAGAGCACCCAAGAGGGACGCTGCCAATGACCAGGCTGAACTTCCTTGAGGGTCAGAGGCCCCCTTCGCAGCCAGAAGCCGAAGGGGACATGACCTCTCCCCGGAAGCAAGCCACCACAGATGAAAAGAATGTGGCGGGTCCCCCGAGACAGACCACCATGAACTGTACCCAACCAAAAGCCGAAGGGGACGCAGCCCCCCCAGAGACAGGCTACCATGACCCAAGGGGGTGTGACCACCTCGAGGGGCCCAGCCGTGAACGTGAGGGATACAAACCCAGCAAAACACATGCCCGCACGAGAGGACTGGAGATGCGCGCCAAAGAGAAGAAAAAAAAGTGAGGCCTACCATGACTCGTCGCCCATCCGACTCGATCGCAGGGGAAGCCCAAATGAAGAAGCCAATCCCCAAGCAAGGCCACGGTCCAATGAAGTGGAGCCCCGGCGACTCGGAACTCCCACGATCCGGCAGAGATGGCAGCCTCCTTGCAGCGACATCACAGGATCCTCCAATGAAGGGAGCAGCTCCAGCAGTGAATCCGACCCCTCAGCAATGCTCCAACCTGAAGAAGCAGGACCTCCAGAACAGAGGTCCATTCACCTCGGCAACCGGCGAAGAATGAAACTCGTGCATGCGCAGAAGAGGCAGGAGAGCTCCTCCTCTGGCGAAGAGGAGGAAGAACAGGTCACACCAGGTCGTTCAAAGAATGGAAGACCAGCAAACTCCTCCTGCAGGTAACCAGAAAAACAGCAAGTGGGACATTCAAATGCAAAGGTCTGTGTTCCCATATCTTACTGTCAATTTAAAGACAGCCCAGGACACCAAACCAGCTTCAGCAAAGGAAGCAATGCTGGCCAATTACCAAACAACTTCCCAATCCTTTGCACGGCTGGGAAGAACCTCATGGACTGGGCTCAACAATTCCAGGTAATCTTGATGAGGGAGGGGGCTCTGTACATGATCCAAGATCCACCAAAGAAGCCATGGACCCTAAAGGTGGACAGACTGCATCACGGGGTATTCTGCTTGCTTCTAAGTTCCATTGACACTGCAATGTATGGGAGTATTCCGGACGGGCTAACTGTATATGATGTCTGGGGGAAATTGTATGATATGTTTTATTGCAGTGACAGGACTACGACCTGCTTCTTATTGAGAGAGTTGTTTACATACAAAATTAGGGAAGGAACAACCATGTGTGAACACTTGATGAAACTAAACAACATGAAATCTGACCTCTTAAGAAGGGGCGGAATCATAACAGAGCAACACCTGATTAGTGTTATCTACAACTCTCTCGATCCAAGCTGGGACTACTTCCTGACTCAGTTAAGCAATTTGGGCAACGACAGTGCCACATTGGAATGTATCACCAGGAAGCTCATAGCTGAGGATAACCTTAGAAGGGACAGGGCCACTACATGCAGAGAAGACAGGCCATGCAAGAAGGTTAGTTTCACCGAGCAAGCAAGCTCAACCCCTGAGTGTTACACATGCAGATCAAGAAAACACATCAGAAGGGACTGCCCATGATACCATAAAGATAAGAGGGCCACAGAGCATAACACTTCATGTGATCGGACTGCCGTGAAGGCGCTCCAAGGCCATGACATGGATCACAGGACGAATACCCATGCAGGCACAGAGATGATAAACATAGAGAAGACAGGCAATGGAGATCGCCCAGCCCAGGAAGAGAGACTAGGCTGCAGAGAGAGCAAGAGAAGCACAAATCAGATTCAGTAAATGTGGTCAAACACGGCAAAGGGGCCAGTTACCACAGGGCAGACAGACCCACAAAAGCTCACCTGCAACGATGGCTGATTGACTCTGGGGCCAACACCCACACATCATGCCACAGGGAGATATTCAGTTCCTTTGAAGAAGACTCCTTCAAAATCAAAGTTGCCAACCAGGAACATGCAAAGGTAACCGGCAGAGGCAACGTACTTATCCCTGGAAATGGACTGGCCAAAGACGTCCTTTACATCCCAGGAATTCCTTACAATGTCCTGGCCACCACCAAACTACGGAGGACCCAAGCCTGAGGATAGTCTTTGGAAATAAGAAGGCATCCATCAAAAGAGGGGCAGAAGAAATAGGGAGCGTGCAGTTCATAGGCGGCCTACCATACTTCATTGCCAAAGAAGCCAATGACAGACAAGTCATGATAGGATTACTTGACAGCAATGATGATGAAGCAATGCAAGAATGCACCACGGATGACCAGTTGCATTGTATTCACATTAAAATGCAATAGGATTCTGACCATTTTTTGAGACTGCTGATTGGGCTGATATGATTACCCATCTCCATACCTCTACCCTCCTGCTTTTTTTCTGTACTAGTTTTACATCTACTTTCCCTTTTGGCCTCAGTTATGAAAACTACAAAGAAATTAGATTATTATTGAAGAACCTTTGCATAAAATGCTATTAACAAGATATTCTAAATATATTTGTTGGGATTGGGTCAAAGTTGTAAACTTGTGTCTAGGTTTCTGTTATAAGTTGCTGCTAATGTAGTCTGATATGTCAAGAAGCCACAAATGTCAAAGCAAACATTACACTGAATAACCCCTTTATAAATAAATTTGTATTGCAAAAATAAAAATAAAAACTACAATGAGCTAACTTCATTTCCCCCCTTGCTTGATATCTTTGTAGGCGGAGGTTGGTCGGCAGGAGGTTCCAAAGGGCCGGATTCAATACTGAAAACACTCTCCATCAATTGCTGGAGAAGTGAGCCTCTCCAGCCATTGGTACATGTAGAGAGCCCATCCGGTCCGGTCTAGTAGGGTGGGCACATTTTCCTGGGGTGAGGCAGTCTCTTAAGTAATCTGGCCCACTACCATGTAGGGCTTTAAACAATCCTAACCAGCACCTTGAATTGCTCCCAGAGGCACACCAGCAACCAATGCAGCTTATTCAATGAGGCTTCAATTTTTAAAAAAGCTCTCAGGACCCACGTTGATTTAGGCAAATGTTGGATAGGCACTTCCTCTAGGCTCATGCCAGCATAGATAAGGCCATATAAATGGCTCTTGGAAGTATTGTATTAGAATTAACAATGACACTCCAAAACATACACAACATTACAGTTTTAAAAGAAAAGTGACACTTTTTATAGTAAAGAATAATTTGTGACTATAAAAGTGTGTTTTTTTGTTCAACATGTGTAGTTCAAGACACAAAGCAAGGCAGAGAGGAAAAGTGTAAGGTTGTGGACAATGTTTAAGGATTATTTTTAATCAGTGATGGGATTAAACATTTTTTACTACCTACTCTGTGGGAGTGGTATGGTGGGCGTGGCCAGGGGAAAAGCCCTGTGTTGCACCCAAATTAGGACTACTTTTTTTCAAAAACTTGGATGGGCGGGGGCAGCCAGAATTTCTGCTACTGGTTCTGGTGAATTGGTATGAACCTGCTGAAGCCCACCAGTGTTTATGCCCCCCTCCGCTAACAACAATAACAAAAATCTCAGAAGAATGGAGACATTTAAATTCTTCCCCAAATTTCAACAAGATGTACCCCTCTTCCCATCCTGCTGAAACCTTGTGTTTTTGTTTGTTTGTTTTAGTTTTGGATGAACAAAGGCAAGTCACATTTTTCCAAAGACTTAGGTACTATAACCCAATATGCCATTCTTTCCCAAAATTCCCAAACTGTTTCCCCACAGTGCCTACTCCTGATGTAAAGGTACATAAAGGTAAAAATAAAGGTGTTCCTTGCTCGAAAGCCAGTCTTATCCAACTCTAGGGTTCAATGCTCATCTCTGTTTCAAAACTGAAGAGCCAGCGCTGTATGCTTCTGTGGACGTTTCCGTGGTCATGTGGCAGGCATGACTAGACACCGGAGCACATGGAATACTGTTTACTTTCCCACCAAAGTGGTCCCTATTTATCTACTTGCAATTTCTTGCTTTTGTACTGCTGGGTTTGCAGGAGCTGGGACAAAGACGGGAGCTAATTCCTGCAGTACTCAGAAATCGAACCACTGACCTCCCACCTTCCAGTCAGCATTTTAGCCACTTGAGTCATAGAGTTCTTCATTGGCCAAAATTATCAGACAATGATCCAGAGAGAAACAATTGAGATAAAATAAATATATATGCTGGACACCCATCTCAACAGTGTGAATATTAGCCAATGATTGGGCATTACCAATTGTAAAGTGACACAATAACAATGTTATCTGTTGTGATTTTCCATAGCTCAGGATCCTTCACAACTATCTTTACCTATAAAATCGTGTGTTAACCGTTGGTGTCCAGCATGCACGCCCGCACCTGGCCCAACCATCCTGCCTACACTTACCTCAAGACCCTTGGAGCATTGCTGCAAGGGTCCGGTTGTCAAGAGTGGGGCAGCCACCCCACAAAGATGACCAAAAAAAATTAAAATCTACATTTCCCAGCCTCCTTCATGCTGCGCCACCCCTCAGCCAATCAGGCTGAGGGACACGACCACGAAGGAGGCAGGGAAAGCACGGTGTGCGAAAATTTAAATAAAACACAGCCGCGACCACGTGCACTACCCCAGCTGGCAACGAAGGCCGGCGCCGGCCCCGTTGCAGCTTTGGTGGGGTTGCAGAGAGAAGAGGGAGATCCTCTTCTCTCTACAAACCCATCGAAAAGCTTCCCTCAAGGAAACGGAGGCCCAGCACGGCACTCGGTTCTGAGGCCTCTGTCTCCCAGAGAGAAAATTTCACGCTTCCCTACAGGAGACAGAGGCCGAGAACTGAGCACCATTCTTGGCTTCTGTTTCCTTGAAGGAAGTGGTTCATCTTCCTAGGAGGATGG
Source organism: Bradypodion ventrale (assembly GCA_035047345.1). Taxonomy (NCBI): domain Eukaryota; kingdom Metazoa; phylum Chordata; class Lepidosauria; order Squamata; family Chamaeleonidae; genus Bradypodion; species Bradypodion ventrale. The sequence continues at coordinate 143,442,886 of JAWDJE010000004.1, read as the reverse complement.
AGGATGAAAGCTTCGGACCCTGTCTCCCGAGGAAGACAAACCACTTAAAAACAGGAGACGGAGGCCGAGCATGGAGCACAGTTCTCCATCTCCTGTAGGGAAGTGGTTCATCTTCTAAGGAGGACGGAGGATGAAAACTTTGCCCCCCATCTTCTGAGGTAGATGAACCGCTGCTTCTCTCCTGTTCCCCCCTGACCCAGGCTTCGGCAAGCCTCCCCCTAGCTTGGAGGAGGAAAGGATATCCTCCTGCTCCCTGACCCAAGCTTCGTCGAGGCAGTGGAGATTTTTTCTCTCCCTACAGCCTTGGAGGCCCACACAAGCCTCCCTGTAGCTGTGGGGGAGAGACCCTCCTATTCCCACCTACCCAGGCTTCAGCGAGGCATCGGGGAAATGCACTCCCCGTTCGCCCGGGGAGGATGCAGGACCTAAGGACCCGTCCACTGCCTCCTCACCAAGTGGTGGAGAATGCAAGGGCGCCAATAGCACCCGCTGCGCACTCCCCATTCACTCGGGGAGGATGCCATGGCTGGGTCATTCGGCCCTGCTTCCTCCCGGAGTGCCAGCCAAACCACCCTTCCACAGAGGATGGAGGCTGAAAACTTCAGCCCCCCATCTTCTGAGGAAGACCAACGTCTCTCATTCGCATTCTCTCTCTCTCTCTCTCTCTCACACACACACACCCCTACCATACCTGTCAAGTTTTGGGAAATTTCTGTCAAATAAGGGAAATTTCCCGGCCAAAACAGAAAACTGGACAGTTATGCTTATCCTGTGCTGGCCTCCAGTCTAACTCCAGTCTAACTGCAGTCTAATAAGGGATGACGGCGAGAAAGAGTGTAAAATACAGGGGTTTTAAAGAAATTTCCCGAAACTTTGACAGGTATGACCCCTACTGGGCTGCAAATTTCAAACCAGCCATGTGTGTGTGTGTGTGTGTGTGTGTGTGTGTGTGTGTGTGTGTGTGTGTGTGTGTGTGTGTGTGTGTGTGTGTTACACACGTGCACACACACCAAAACCACCCCTAACCACCAACACACACATTAAAAATGCCCGCCACTGCCAGGAAAACTATGCTAGTCCAGAATAAACTTCAAAGGTATGGTCAATGATTTTTAACTCACCATCACATACTTTCTCTACTGTGGTTATCTATAGCCTGGGTTCTTTTAACCACTATCCATTGTCAGTGTTTACAGAATAATGCTTCAAATTTAAATGATTACACTGTTTTCTGAGGTCATTTCTCATAATCTAGCCTTAGTTACTTTACCAGTCAACTAATAACACTTTTCATGCAACAAAACCTGTAAATACAAAATACAAAGTCAAAAAGAGAAAGTCAAGGATCCTTAACACATTACCAGATATGTAATGCCACAATGACAATATTGCCTCTGATTTTGTTATCTATCTCCTAACCATTTGCCACAATGCTTCAGAGGAAAATTTATGAATATCAATCAGGGAACTTTAGTCATTCCCAAGTGTGAATTGCCACACTGACGCACATGATTTTCAACTTATACCTACTTTACTAACCAACTATTTTCCTTTTGTATCCCCACCTGAAAAAGTCCCATTCTTATGTCTGAGGAAGTAGACTTGATACACAGAAACTCACATTAGAATATAGAAGAATATCTCCGGTTGTCACCCATAGTTGCTTGGTGACTCCAGCCAAATGGATCATCAGTAACTGCAAGCTGCTCTAAAAAATATTGTTTTCCACACACAGACCCTTCCCCCAACTTTAGAAAAATTGCCTACAGAGATGTTTGTACAAGGCCCTTCTACCATCTCAGATGCCAATTCTGTTCCCACATCTACTTTCAGTTCTAATTCCAGTCTCTATTGAACAGCTTGAATGGAGATAATGGCTTCATAGCACAGTACATACTGTATATTAACTGGCTGGGTTATTGCTGTGGTTTATACACCCAATCAGTGTGTAGTATAATTGGTTTCTTTTCTAAAGGACTGAGATTCAGCTAAAATGAGCACTCTGTTGAAACTTGGCAGTTTAATATCTTGGGGACCAATTGACAGATGCAAAAATATCCTTTCTGGCTTATGTGATAACAAAGAGCTTCTCATTGCAAGGATGTTTATGCTAACTATCATAAGCTTTGGAAAATTATGACCAGAGTTAATGACAGAAGTGTCATTTTCTGCAGCCCACTCTACTCTCATCCTTCCTCCATAACCAAGAACTTTTGCTTATAAATTTGTGGCTTGAATTATTTGTGAATTCTGCTATTCTAAGCATCTGAAAATGTAATTCAAATATATGTGTGCTGATACAATTTGTTTGGCTTAATGACAACACAAGAGTTTGTTGCTATACTGAAGCAACATGTGCACTTACTTGAAAATTTCTAGAATCTATAGTGTGATTAAGCAGAATTAATAAGAGGGGAAAAAATTACTGATCCGTCTTGCAATTGCTTTTGAATTTCACGCTGCAGCCATAGCAGTTAGTCTTTAAAGTGCCACAATGTTTTTTGTCTTTTTGTTTTCTTTTGTTTACTCTCTGATATGCTTGAAACAGAGACTAACACAGCTACCATTTCAAGCATTTCTTAATGAGTGAAACTTTGCTGACATGACTTATTTGTTTGTTGTTCAGTTGCACAGTCAATTCCGACCCTTCGCGACCCCATAGACCAGTGCCTGCCAGGCACCTCTGTTCTCCACCATTATCCTCAACCTGTACATCTCTGTGCCCATTGCATCTACAATACCATCTAGACATCTCATTCTCTGCCACCCCCTTCTTCTTTTGCCCTCCACCTTTCCCAGCATCAAGGCTTTCTCAAGTGAATCTTTTCTTCTCATTTGATGTCCAAAGTACTTTAGCTTCATCTTTACTATGTAACCTTCTAAGGAGCAGTCAGGGTTGATTTCTTCTAAGATCAACCTATTAGTTCTCCTCGCTGTCCAGGGTACTCTCCAAACTCTCCTTCAACACTACATTTCAAAGGCTTTACATTTCTTCTGCACTCAGCTTTCCTAATGGTCCAGCTCTCACAACCATACATTACCAATGGGAATACCATTGCTTTGACTATGCAAAGAAAGTAAAGTCTCTCACTGCTTCTACTTCTTCCCCATCTATTTTCCATGGAGTGATAGGGCCTGTTGCCATTATCTTGCTTTTCTTGATATTAAGTTTCAAGCCAACATGACATGCTGTTTCCCTTATCCAAGTGTAAATTACCAATAGGCTTCTAGTCTGCCTATCTTTGCATCAAAAATTGGTTTTAAAAATAAACCATTATGATAATTATTTGTAGAGAAGGTGGCAATGGACAAGAATCAATGCGTAAAAGATTATTTACTTAGGGCTTGAAGAAAATAAAAGGATCTAAAAACTAAAAGAGTAAATGTTTAATATAAACATGACAACACAGTCATGGGTCTTGATGCCTTTGAGGACCCCCCACAGAAGGAGGATAGTAGTAGTAAAGTCTTAAATGGGGAACTGAAACTGTCCTCTCCTCAGGAATCAGAAATCAAAAGCTGACATTAAGAACTTGAATTATTTGCTAGCTGAAAGTTACAGTCTCTCTGTTTCAAGTATCTCACGAGCTAAACAATTAAGTTTTTTGTTATTAGCCATCTGTTGTTTTTCCCCTTAAACTGAAATTAAAGAACAGAACATTCTGTCTCGACAATGTACGTCATTCACCACAATATGTTTACCCTTGAAATATAGCACTTTATTTTCCTAAGCAAGTTTTTTAAATTGTGTGCTGGAAATGCTGAAACAGAATGGAATGGGCCAGAATGGGTCCTTTAAAAATATAATTAATATCAAACCCATTGTATTTGTCAGATGTAATATCAAACTGCCTCGAACTGCATGTATCATGACATGTCCTAGGTGTATATATAAAGGAATGTTTTCCTGTTTTGACCGCATCCCACCTTTAACCTCCCTCCGAGACCCCTCAGAATCCCAGTATGGATAACTTCCCAAATAAAGACGTTAAAATTACTTTATGACTAATGAGTTATTCGAATCGACCATCAGAATTCTCTACAGTATTGTGCTAGAGACACATGAAAACAAGAAACAGCATTCGTCTGCCAATTCATTCATCCATAAGCCATCCAGAAGAGAGCAGAATCCTCAGGCAAACAAACGTCCAAGTAAGCTAAGCCACCAAAATTCACCAGTCATACATGGTTAGATGTGACTGATGCAGTAAGCTACAAAACATTGGTAGAATCCATATAGCCTCGTATTCCAGGCATTAAACAGTGTTCTATGATAGCAACCAGAAACATCAGTTTTTGGGATAGCTACAAAAAATAATGTCATCAATTTATACACATCTGGTACTGAGGTACAGAATGATTGGTTAGCATAACAGATAAGTATACAGATAATGTGGCTTTTTGCAACTGGTAATAGCAGAAAAATTCTGGATATTATTTGGATTAGTTGTGAAGTTTCACCCTCTGGAATTAGCAGATACATGCAAAACAAATACTTGGCATTAAACATTTGCTAAGAGTTTAACCTTCAGCATCTATTGACAATCTTGTGAGTTCATCCTTTGTTCTGTGAGGTAGCCTATGCTGTGGATGAGAATTTTACTGAAGCAGTTTCTGCAAAGGTGGTGCCATGAAGTCTCACTCCTATGTCTGATGAAGTGGACTTCATCCATGAAAGCTAACATTAAAATACAGCAGGAAGTATTTAAAGTGCCACAATGTTTTTTTTTTGTCTTTTTGTTTTGTTTACTCTCTGATATGATTGAAACACAAACTAAAACGGCTACCATTTTAAAAATAAATAAAAATAATTTTATTCTTTCTCCCTTCTTTATTCACGTCAGATGTACCACCAGCATATAATAACATACAAACCTGAAATTAACACATTTAAAAACAAAATAGAATTAAAAAGGGCTAGATGGCATTTGCCCAATATCGAGCCACTTCAACAGCATTTCCTTTTGTCAACATAAGGTCCTACTCAGTGCACATTGAGGGGCATAATGTGCATTGTCTTATATGGGTAGATAGTTTATACTTTTCTGCATTCACACAGGTTGTCATCTACAGGGAAACTCCACTTGCTAAGATTAGCCCTTGATCTTTCTACCCCTGCAAGCAGTCTATTTAAACCTTTCCACACAGGCCATGGTTGTTTTTGGCCAGGTGGTAGAGAGTCATGTGGTTCTGCCCAGTTATCTGGTAGCTACTTGTGTGCCTTCCATTATTCTAAGGCACCAGAAGTAGAAATATTTTATTTATTTTGGATAACATACAAAACATACTAAAACAATCACACGGACACCTAATACAAAACAAAATTAACAAAAATACACCATATACACTTCCCCCTAGTAACTACAATATTATATAATCTGACCCTTTCGAATTATCTTTTTTGTCTATAATCTAATTGAAACACATTAATTATTAAAACACATAATCACCTTACACCCGCCACCTGGGAACTTGACTATTATTCTAATTTTCATATTTTCCATCCATTATTTCCAAAATTTTATGACTTCCTCGTTTGGTTTATCTTCCTTTGCTTTCTGAAGGACATAGTCAACAAACTCTCCCTGTATAAGTTCAAACTCATTGTTCTTTTTCTATTCTTTATTAAATTTTAAACCACATGATAATTTATCATTTAATGCAATGTTCCATACTTGTGTCATGGGCCTGACCGGGTGCCAAGGGTACGGGAGGCAGGTCACGATCATTTGGCTGTGATATTTCCCTTTTATCCACACACTCCCAATACAGCCAATTGTCACCTCTCTGTCCTGCACCTCAATCAGCCCAATGAACTCCACCTGTTGTTTACAGTAAGTATGTGGTTATTTAACATTTGGTAGTGTAAGTAAGCAGAGAGCATGGTACTTGGAGGTTGCCTGATAAATGGACATCACTCAGTTGATGTAAAACTCAAAAAGAGCATTTATTTCCAATACATGTTCCATTAAGGCAATGCAAAGTATCTGAAAAAGAACATAGAAAAAAGGCAAAGTACATAGCAAAGGTTAGTTAGTAAAGTTCCCTTTGCCCTGGCGGGCACATCTCGGGTATGCGTCCTCCCAGAGGGGAAGTAATTAGTCCACCTGAAGAAACAAGGGCTTGCCTTTGAGTCCAAAGAACTGAGATAAAGGCTGTCTCTTTTATAGCAGAAAGGAGCTGATTCCCTCCCACCTTTGGAATGGGGGCAGTCCTCTTCCTGGCAGATGTCTGTGTAACTGGAAGTTCCCTCCCACCTTTGGAATGAAAGGACTGTTCCTTATCTTGCAGGTGCCCTGGCAACTGGCTAGTGCATCTGTGTAGGTGTTCTGGGTAATTCTTGTCTGAGAAAATCATCCCTCTTCCCAGAAGAATGTCTGAAAGATAAGGCATCTGCCTGTGCAGGAAGAATGCATGAAAGGTTTTGATAGTGAGTTAAAGCTATGCAGAGGCAAGATCATGATACCTTGTACCATTCCTGTAGGCCACCTGAGATGTTTATCTTCCAATTTTTAGCAATTATTAGTCACGTAGCTGTAACCATAATTATAACCATCTCTTTCTTGTGTTCATTTAAGTTAATATCATTTAAACCTATTATTAATGCAATTTTGGGACTCATTTGTAGTTTAATTGATTATATCATACTAATTTCTCTAAACACCTTTTTCCATAGATTATTTACCACTTTGGACCCCCACCATAAATGAAGATTAATCCCAATTTGTTCCTTACATCTCCAACATTCACTTTTATAATTGTGGTTAATTTGATTTAGTCGCACTGGTGTCATATACCACCTCCATAATAGCTTACAGGAGTGCTACTTAATTCTCACTGATATTTTTATTATTATTATTTGGGTCTATAGTTTATTCCATGCTGTCTCTTCTATCTTCATTCCCAGATCTATCTCCCAAATATTTAATGACATCTGACAAGTTCTACTTTTCATTAACATTCTATACAAAATATCTTGCTTACTACTTCTTCCTTATGTTCTAATTGGTTTAGGAACTGTTCAAATTTCATCACCTCTCTACCAACACCATATTTTACCCTCTATTTCATATCCACTTTTCTATCTGTATTTTCTCCAAGCAATTTATATTCGATTTCCAAAATAGAATAAATCTTTATTGTCATCGTCCCCTTGTTGGGAAAATGAAATTTCTGGGTTGCTATATCAACTCAAAATAAGGCACTCCACATGTAAAGCAACTACAAAAACACTAATTAAAACAGTAAATAAACAGTACAATACAGTACCATATGACAAATAAAATAAAATAAAATAAGATGACTTCAGAGTCCAGGGTTTCCATTTAAGGCCAAAATTGCTCTAGAGAAGAAGCTGTTCTTAAGATGGCTCCTTCTCACCTTCATTGTTCTATATCTCTGTCCCAATGGCAGCAGCTCGAAGAAGTGGTGACCAGGATGCGATGGATCTCCTAATATATCTAACGCTTTTCTATGGCAACTGATGGTATAAATTTGTTCTAAGGTGGAAAGTGAACAACCAATAATACTTTCTGCTATTTTAATAATTCTGTGCAACACTCTCCTATCTCGATAAGTACAACTTCCATACCACACACATAAACGATAAGTGAGCACGCTCTCAATGGCACAGTGATAGAAGGCAAGCAGCAGCTTTTGCCGAAGATGATTTTCCCTTAAAGTTCTCAAGAAATAGTTTCTGCTGTGCCTTCTTTACAAGCCCCCTTGTGTTGGTACTCCAGGACAGATCCTCCTGTAACTCAATGCCCAGAAATCTAAACATTGTTACCCTCTCCACACAGGTTCCATCAATCAAAAGTGTCTGGATGTCGGTTTTCTGCCTCCTAAAATCCACCACAAGATCCTTTGTTGTCATTGTGTTAAGGAGCAAATTATTAGTTTTCCACCACTTTATCAACCACTCCACCTCATCTCTATAGGCCATCTCACCCTCCTTATCAGAGATAAGCCCGATCACGGTTGTGTCATCTGTGAATTTAACAATCCTATTGCTAGGGTGAAAAGAGACATAATCAAATGTATAGATAATATAAAGGAGTGGGCTAAGCACACATCCCTGTGGTGTTCCTGTATTAGTTCTAAGCATATTGAGGTATAAGGGCCCAACCTGACCCTTTGAGAGTGATTCAACAGAAAATCCAATATCCACCCACAAAGTGATGGTGGGAGCCCCAGATCTCCCAATTTAGATATTAGACATCATGGTAGAATGGTGTTAAATACCAAGCTAAAATCCACAAAGAGCAATCTGGCATACCCCCCCCCCCCCCCCCGGTTGCTCCAAATGTGCAAGAACAGCATGGAGGGCAATCGCCACAGCATCCTCTGTTGATCTTTTCATTTCATAAGCAAATCGGAATGTGTCCAGTCCCTCTGGTAGACAGGCAAAAACATAATTTTGTACCAGCTTTTCAAAACACTTCATGATTACAGGTGTGAGTGCCACTGGACGAAAATCATTCACATTTTCCAGATTATATTTTTTTGGTATTGGAACAATGATAGAAGACTTTAAGCAGGATGGAATAGTAGCCTGGGATAGGGATCAATTCAATATCCCAGTAAAAACTGCTACTAGTTGATCTGCGCAGTCTTTCAATACCCTTCCGGATACTCCATCTGGCCCTGTGGCCTTTGTTGGGTTAATTGCCTTCAACACCTTCCTCATCTCTCCTTCCCCCACACTGAATACTTCATTCCCTTGTACCGGTAATGATGACAATAGTGATGGTGGCGAAGCCTCCGTAGATGTCACTGCGGATGTTGCTTCAAAGTGGGCAAAAAAGACATTCAACTCCTCTGCCAGGGATGCCCCTCCCTCACCTGCAAGGGGATCTTTAGATTTATACCTAGTCAATTCCTGTACACCTCGCCACACCTGCCTGGTGTTGTTACTCTGTATAAGATTCCCCAGCCACTGTCTATATGCCTCTTTGGCCATACCAATGCCTCTCTTTAGATCCTCTCTGGCTATGCTATAAAGAGACCTAGCTCCACTTCTAAAAGCAGTATTCCTTGCCTTTAGCAACTCCTGAACCTCCCTTGTCATCCAGGGGTTCCTGTTTGGATAGATCTTTATCTGGCGTGTTTGTGTTCTTCTCTAATTCATTCCTATCCTTAATTTAATGTCTTCTCTAATTCATTCATATCCTTAATTTACTTATCCAGTCATTTAAAGCTTTAATCCCTACCACTTCTATCTCTTCCATCTTTTACCCCTAATTGGAAAATCTTCCATCATCTTCAGCTTCAGCAATGGGGGAATTCCTGGGGTAAACTCTTCTTTCACTACACTCCATATCTGTAACAAATTCAAATTCAAATTTATTTACAGTCCATGATCAGCATAACAAGAACACAAAAGCATAAACACTACATCCTAAACTAGACTGGGCAGAGGTAATAAAAGGAAACTATACTACTAAAAACTTACTGGGAATTGACATACAACAGCAGGCTGCCTATCTTAAAAAAACAACAACAAATTACTAAAACCCCTCAATAATTACTAAAACCTGATCTATATCTGTAACATATTTTTACAATATGGGTCATTTATCTTTCTCATATACAGTAAAAGCTTGGTTTATGAATGCCTCAGTTAACATTTGCCGCAACAAATCCTACTAAAATGATGCCACGGCTCACTTTTTTTGTTAATGACCTAGAATTAGAGCCCCAGTGTCATTTTAAACTTTAAAATGGCAGTCCCATGCCATTTTAGAGTCTAAAATAGTGTCCCCAACCCACCGCTGGAAGTCACAATTCTTCACTTATTGCTGTGGAGGTGGATACAGCAGCAGTGGTGGCAGCATTGTTGGTATTTTTGCTGCTGTTTCCACACTGTCTGCCACTTCTACTGGCAGTGGTAGAGTTTGGGGACCTTATCCGCTCAGTTGTGGTCTTTGTCCGAGCTTTTTTGTGCAGTGCTACATTTGGGAACACATGCCTCCCCCCAGGTGCATACCTCCCCCAGGTGTGCATTCCTGGCTGTAGTGCCATGCAGGGATCTCAGATGAAGAACACAACTGAGCAGATAAGGTCCCCACACTCTCCCACTGCCAGTAGTGGCAGAGACTGCCCCCCCCAATGGCCGGACAAACCACTCAGGAAGAAGAAGTAGCATTGAAAAGGTAGGGAAATCACTTTATCCCTTTTGTGGGGATGGGAGATGATCGTGTCTGGCATTTTTATATTTTTTGGGGGGTAGGTTTTTGTATTTTTAAAATTATTTTTGGTCTGGTCAGGACTGTTTTTTCAAGTTTCAATGCATTCCTATGGGAAAATATGTTTTGGTTTACAATTTTTTTGGTTTACGATGAAGGCTGTTGGAACAGACCAATGTTGTAAAACAGGGTTTTCTGTAATTGTTTTCAATTCATTTAAGAACCAACCCTTGTCCTGTATTTCTTCTAATTCTATTTCTTCCCAAATTAATTTATCTTCACTTATTATTCTTATGAATGCTTTGAGATGAAATGCAATATAATAATTTCTCAAACTTGATATCCCTAGTCCACCTTCCTTTTGAGAGCTATACCATAATCTTTTATTTAATCTTAATTTTTTCCTCCATTACAAAAACCATCAATCATATCCTACCAAACATTCATTGCTTTTCTTTTCTTTCTTTTTTTGGTAACTTCTACTGGTAACATTCCAAATAAGTAATTTATTATTGGTAAAATCTTCATCTTGCATATAGCCACTCTGCTGAACCATGTAACATGGTTATCATTTAAATTTTTTGTACAATAACATATGCCATTTTCTGTGCATTTTTACTTTATAAAATAACTTGTACTTGTATTCTACTGCCAAAATACACAGCAAAAAGAGAATCATACAATCCAGCTGACTTCTGGCTGTGCGACCAGTTGTGTGACTGATCTTGTAACCATTGCAGGAACAGGAAATCCAACAAGGAACCTGTTAGAGCAAAGGGACATTTAAGTACAGTAATACCTCATACAAAGTCCTCTTCATACAAACATTGAATTCATACATCACCTAATTTCTTGAAAAAAATTACCTCATACAAAGTCACTCGACTTTGTATGAGGTATTCAGTTTTTCCCAGGTTGCATTGTGCCTGGGCAGTATAAAAGACAGGACACATGCATGCATTGCTCTTGTGGGTTTTTGCACAAGGCAAAGAGTGTTTAGGAGTGGTTTTGTGCATGATTTTGGATTTTTTTGAATTTTTCATCAGAATTTTTAGAAGCATTCCTGGGATTTTTGTAGCATTCTTCAGGTTCTTGGACAATCAGGGTTGTTTGACATGTTTTTGTAATGTATTTAGCCTTTAGACAATATTTTCTTAAAGTTCTGTCAGTTTCCTGTCTGTTTTCTTGACTTTGCCCTGAAGTCTGTGCCGTTACAGTACAATGTATCTCTATGGAAACGACATTGTACAAGGCATTGCAGCAAGGATTTGGATGTTGTATGAGGCATCGCGGCTAGGATTTTGCATGCCTCATACAAAGTCCACATCCGTATAAAGTCCAAATTTGTGGAACCAAGGTTGGACGTTGTATGAGGTATCATTGTAATGCCATTTCATTCTGCATTTAGCAAAAGGAGCCCTAATGTTTAACTTTATAATTTTAAAATATCCATTAATGTTATTCTAATTTATTTATTTTTTATCCAATGTCACACTCTCAATACAGTTGGCTGTTTATAGTAACCTCTAAAGCTCTCCTGATGCAATAATACTAACATCAAGAAAGCAAAAACACATAGAGATTTGGATTACAAAGTCCAGGTTTATCATTTTACCTAAGTTAGTATCAGTGGTGGGATTCAAAAATTTTTTACTACCTATTCTGTGGGCATGGTATGGTGGGTGTGGCCACGGGGAAAGCCCTGTGTTGCACCTGAAATAGGACTACTTTATTTCAAAACTCGGATGGGTGGGGCCAGCCGGAATTTCTGCTGCTGATTCTGACAAACTGGGGAGAACCTGCTGAATCCCACCACTGGTTAGTGTTGTGTGCAAAAGGGGTTAAGGAGCATTCAGCCATTGCCCATTATTACAAGTAAACAAGGAGAATCTCATTGCTGGAAATGGAATTCTTTAATGCAAGATATATAGTTCTCATGCATCTTTATTTTGGTGGGGTTTTAAAGAAAAATTATTAAGTGTAGCTTTCATCATTTTCTTCACAGAAATTCATCCAGGTGTTTCTGACACTTTTCATGGGGAAATTAATCATGAGACCAAGCCAAGCTACAGATATACAGACCAACAAGCAGTGGCTCCCTTGTCTGTCTGTCTGTCTGTCTATCTATCTAAAACCAAGGTGTCCTGGTGTGAGTTGCTTATACAAATTCACACCCCTGCACCAATCATGCTGAAACTCGGCACATACATATCTTGGGCCGGAGAGACGGTCACTACAGGAGTCACAAGCCCCATGGGGAGGGATATGCCCCTGAAATTGATCCGCAAATGTGATACCCCCACCAACAGGAGAAAATGCAAGGAGAAAAAGCCAATCAAGGGGGGGGGGGTTGTGATGTCATTGCCAGAGCTCAACAGGTCTGGGGCTCCATGACATCACAGGGCTCCACCCCTTGGCCAAAGGGGATGCTACCACTGACAGGAGAAAAAGCAAGGGGAAAAAGCCAACCAGTGGTGATTGTGATGTCATCGCCAGAGCCCAACCAATCCCCAGCTGACCAGGTCTGGGGCTCCATGACAACATCATCATCATCATCATCATCATCATCATCATCATTGACTGGATGGGGGGAATAATAATAATAATAATAATAATAATAATAATAATAATAATAATAATAATAATAATAATAATAATAATAATAATATGATGATGATGATGATGATGATGATGATGATGATGATGATGACGTCATGGAGCCCTAGAACCGGTCAGCTGGGGATTGGTTGAGCTCTGGCGATGATATCACGATCGCCCCTGGTAGGCTTTTCCCCCTTGCTTTTTCTCACCAAAAACAGGCTGCAAAGACCCCCACCAGCTGCCAGAAACAACCAGGGGAGGTGACTGCACATGCATAAAAATCCATGCATGCGCCTAACCCTCCCTGATGTTCTTGGCTGTGGCACATGCGCGAAATTCTGTGCATTCACCAAAGTCACCTGGCATTCCAGGCAGCCATTACGGGTGTTGCTGCCCCAGCAACTACTGTCACCAGGCAGCCATTGCAGCCTGGTTCCTCTGCACTCCTGAAGTGTGCCTCACGGCGGGGGAAGGCAGTGGCCCAGCCCCATCCTCTGCCCGGTCCCCAAAATGGATCCTCCCTTCCACTTGAGGCAACCCTTGGGACGATGGGGGAGCCGAGCTGCGATGGCTGCCTGCCAACTGTGGTCACTGGGGAGGCTGCCGGAGGCCACTGGCCCTCAGTCTGGCTTGCCCAGGCACCAGGCCATGATGTCTATGGAGCCCGGCACCATGTGGAATAGCCCCCAGAATGTCCTACAGGCCTGTCTGTCATCAGGGATGGCTGCGGCAACATGGCACCCAGTGAGGCCTAGGCCACCGGCACCAGCACCATCACAAGGGCAATGACAGCAGATAAAAAGGTAAAGCAGTAGGGGTGCAGGCTGGGGGGAATGGGCCTGGGTCTCTCCTCGGCCTGGATTGAGCCCCACCTGGGCAACATTGGGTACCCCTTCTAGTAGACATATAAAATATTATCAGCCCTTCCTGGAGATGTAGAGGACTGAACCTGAGGCCTTTGGCCCCACTGTTTTGCTATGAGTACACTACAATAACCTCTTAACATTGCAATAACAACCAACCTTTATGTTTCATTTCCCATGTGTTGCTGTGGCACCAAGCCATGCAGCTGAGATAATCCTTTCCCAGAAACTGGGGCAAGACCGGCACACAAGGACTTATATCTGGGCACCTTCCATAAGGGAAATGACATCTCTCTTTATAGTGACAGAAAATTCAGCTCCCGGAAGACTCCCACATCATGAAGATATTACAAGTGCTTAGCCACTGAGATATGATATTTCAGGATTTCTATGAAGGCATCTTGAGTCAGGAAGGCATTACAAGATGAGCAGTTATAAGCTTTAGAAGGGATTATGCTGCATGCTACATCTGAGGCTTAAATGTCAATCTGTTCTTGTTGACAAACTGGACAAGTTTTCAGATTATCAATGCATTTGCACAGTCCCCTTGTTAATCCAGTGAAACAAACAGAGAAAATAGTCTTGTTAGGGCTTTCCATCCCACAAGTTCCTCATAACAAATAGAGTGGACTGCTCCATATTTCACTCCCAGATGGCCCAGACACCACTGTCTATCTAGTGTGGATTTTCTGCAAAAGACAGCACATTCTATGCATGTAGGCTTCCTATTACAGATAGGTTTCCCATTCAGTGAAGGCTGTCACACCAGGCGGTCAGGAAAATGAAGAGAGGGAAGAAGAAGATGAAAAAAGGGGGTTGGCCCAGCAAATGTTGCACAATGGTCATTTTAAGGATACTATATATACTCCACATCCCAGCATCCTACACGCTGTCAGCACTTCAGCAAATCAGGCTGAAGGGCGTGAGCATGCAGAATGCTGAGATAGCCGGCACGTGAAAAATAAAATTAAAAAATTAAAAAAACACTGGCATCCCGCAACGGGAGCATAAATCCGGTGCAGGGCAGTCCTATAGCACCATCTTTGGTCAATTTATATATGATAGTGTTTGAAATTCATACCATCTTGTGCCCATCCATCAATCTATTCCATGACCATATATTATGCTATAAGGGATATATCGATGATCTCTTTTTCATTCTGGATGATTTTGATGTTGTTACATCCCTAGTCACATGGTTGGGTGGTCTTGACCCAAATTTCTCCTTTTCACATTCTGCAAATAGACAATCTTTACCTTTTTGGACCTCACAGTCTTTATAGATGAATGTGGAAGAATTAAAACCAGGTTGTTCAGAAAACAAATAGACCAAAAATCCTATCTCAGTTACCAATCCTTTCATCCCATCCATTTACGCAACAATATTCCTTTTAGCCTCATGTCTAGGGCCAAAAGGAATTCTTCACTAGAAAAGGACTTTAAAGAGGTGGTCAAGGATATTGACAAAAGACTTACAACGTCCAGATATCCCAAGCATATTATTCATGCTGCTTTCAATAAAGTTTCTACTATTCCTAGGAGGGCATTACTCACCAAGAAAACCACAATGGGAGTTCCAGAAAACAAAATCTTTTGGTCCATGGAATACTCACCTTTAGCAAACGACATCAAAAAATACATAATGTGCCATTGGCACCTCCTTTCAGACATTAAGGGTTGTGAGTCCTGGCCGAGAATTGGTTTCCGTCACACCAAAACTCTGGGTAATATTGTGTCAAGAAGCGATTGCCTTATCAGCTCTTCAACTAAAGAATTACTAACTGGACACTACAGATGTCAACATTGTATTTACTGCAAGCTCACATGGGACACGAAAGAGATTCCCCCCCCCCCCCCCCCATTTGGGATTCCATCGGGTACTGCACAACTTTTCCAATTGTGGCACCGCAGGAGTTGTATATTTAATTCTTTGTCCATGTGACATGGTTTATGTGGGCCAAACCAGCAGACCGGTCCACACACGTGTGGTTGAACACAAATCTCAGATTTGAACTCAGAACCTTTCTGCTCCGTTGGTTTCACATTTTCTGGACATGAATCATTCCCATGAAGAATTGTGATTTACAGTTTTGGAGGTTGTTCATCCTCAGCATTTCTTCGTGAACAACTTAGAGAAAGCATTACAAAAAAGAGAGGCTTTTTATATTCATTTGTTAAGATTGCTGGCTCCGAGAGGACTTAATCAGGACACAGACCTATCATCTTTTCTGTGATGGATTGCTTCAGTCTTTGGGGAAATAGGCTTGTCATGAGATTTACAGTTTGGGTGTTGAGCTCTTTAACACTGTCATTAATTATTCTCACTACATCATTGGAAGTGTGGTTAAATATGCAGCAAATTCTCTGGTCAATAACGTCATTAGGCACTGAAAGAGTAACCGAGTGAGGCCATTGACGCAAAAGGATAAGCCAGCCGCAGGATTGCATTACATATAGAGAGATTCACACCACTGTTTATAGTCATAGTCATTGTTCATGATTGAGATGATGTTTTTTATATATTTATATTTATATTTTTGCTCAAAAACCATTTACCGGAATACATTTGAAGTGTGAGAAATTCAATTTTGAAGCATGATAAATTCACTTGTTGGACTGTTCTATGGAGTACGAGAAATTCATTCTTTATACATGATAAAATTACATGTTGGATTGTTCCATAATATAAGAACAATCTTATATCTTATATACTTACTTATATAAGTATAAGAGACTTTCATTTTGAACTCCCATTGAGGAAATTATTGGATTACAGTATCTCTGTTTCAAAGCAGAAGATCCAGCGCTGTCTGCTTCTGCAGAAATTTCAATGGTCATGTGGCAGGCATGACTAGACACCAGAGCACATGGAATGCTGTTTACCTTCCCACCGAAGTGGTCCCTATTTATCTACTTGCAATTTCTTGCTTTCGAACTGCTAGGTTGGCAGGACCTGGGACAAAGATGGGACCTCATTCCGTCCTGCAGTATTTGGGTATTGAACTGCTGACCTCACGCCAACCAGTCATTGTCTTAGCCACTTGAGGCACTGCAGTCCCCATTTGAACCATAGCAAACATTAAAATCTCCCCAATTTCCCAAATACAAAATAAGGACCATGACTCAGCAAGGAAAGCTACTGCAAAATAGTGATAATCCCAGGAAACTGGTACCATTATACAGCACATACAAGTTGGTTCTGTAAAGGTGAATGAAGTGTAGGTGTGTAATTTGTGTCATAAGTAGAAAGCAACTTACCTTTGACTGTGTTTCTAAAGGCCATTGATATTGCTGACAATAAACAGATCCAGAATTTGTTTTCACAAGAGGCTTTTTTTTATATCCAGTTCCTCATCAAATGATTAAAACGGACGTGTGTTCTCAAAAGCTCCAATCAAAGGTCTAGTAGAATTGGGTAGCCTAGATATTAATAATAAGTATATCCATTCTAAGGATGATGAACCAGCTGTCCATGGAAAGCCTGATTTTAAAGTCTTCTCTGTTTTATCATCCTGACAGCCCACATGAAAGCCCAGAGAGAAATAATTTCTATTTCTTCTGCTGGTGTCAAATTAAGAATTTTATTTAAAAGATAAGAGGGCAATATCTGAACATTTTACATCCCCATTTGTATGACCTATTTCTTTAATACTTTTGCATTAAGAACATTCAAACATGTGGAGGCTAAGGGCCAAATTTTACTGACATACGTATGAAATTAAACTAGGAATAATACCACTGGTCAAAGACAGAATTAAAGCTGCTGTAATAGAGAGAGAATAATTATGTCTACAGAGTGCTTTGGGTAAAGAACAAGCTGATTTTTCTTATGGCTGTTAAAAAGAACTCAGGGCTACTGCGGTATATTTCCAGACCTTCAGGAAAGGGCTTTAACTCAGTGGCAGAACACATCTTTTGCATAGAAAAGCTCTCAGTCCCCCGTCCCCCCCGCATCATGTTGGATAAAACCTCCATCTGAGTCTCTGTCAGGCAGCACTGACAGTGAAACTACATAGGCTAATGACCTGTCTTAATATAAAGGAACTTCTTCCATTCCTATAAATGTTGTGAAGCATTTCAGTGATAAATACAGAGGTACTAATGATATCATTTCTGAATGGTCAATAGCTTTCTTACGCTTGGATAACCCACTTTCAATAGTAATGTAATTATTATTATTATTGATTGGATTTATACCCCGCTCTACTCAAGCCAAAGGCCGACTCAGAGCGGCTACAACAGGATTAATATACATATAAGTTACAATGATATAATAATATGCATACTAGCAAATATCAAATAAATAATCAAAAAACATTACCACATACAATCCCAAAAACAAAATATCAAAATCAATTGTTACAATATAAATTCCAAGGGGTAAGAAACATCATAGTAGACAATATCAGAAAACAGTTGTGTGTCTGACCATTATATGTGCAGCTGACCAATAAGAAGATACAAATTCCTACAAAGACTTGTCATATTGCTCCAAGAAGCAGGCAAATTCAGCTGGTGCCTGAAGCTAAATGGAAAAATGTCTAGGATAATTAAGATAATGTCTTTAGACATATGCAAGTTTAATTCTGACAATGAAGAAATCGAAATTGTTGAAGAATTTTCTATACCTTAGTTCAGTCATCAATCAAAATGATGACTACAGCAAGGAAATCAGTGGATGATTTGGACTTAGAAGGAAAGCTATAAAGGAACTCAAAAAGATTCTGAAGTGAAAAGAAAGGTCAAGCGCAAGGTCATCTATAAAAGTAAAGGTCTCCCTTGCTCGAAAGCCAGTCATATCTGACTCTAGGTTTTGGTGCTCATCTCCATTTATAGCCAAAGAGCCAGCACTGTCTCCATCTGCAGACACTTCCGTGGACATGTGGAAGGCATGACTAGACACTATCATTGTATTAATGATTCCTATACTAAAGTTGACTGAGTAATTTACCTTGAGTATGTATTGGGTTTTTATTTTGCTTTTGGAATTTCCTGGCTTGGTTTCACTGATTGTATTTCTGAATAAAGACACCCCCGTTCAATCTTTTCAACCTATTAAATATGTCTGAGAATGTCTCCAAAGTGAGCCATCGCAAGAACAGTTTCTTCTCTAGAGCAATTTTGGCCCTAAATGGAAACTCTGGACTCTGAAGTCATCTTATCCTATTTTAAATTGTTGTGTTGTACTGTATTGTACTGTCTTAATTAGTGTCTTTGCAGTTGTTTCTTTTTAAATTATGGAGTGTGCCTTTTTTGAGTTGATATAGCAACCGAGAAATTTTGTTGTCTCCCGCAAGGGGACAATGACAATAAAGATTTATTCTATTCTACTCTATTCTAACTGTATTATGCATATATATTACATATGCTGCCTAATTGCCAGGTGGGCTCAACTGCCGGAGTTACATAGTCCTAATTTTTGCTCACTCACTCTGTGTGTGTCCTTGCTTGCTTCATTAACTTTACTGTGTTGAATTGTCCATCTGTCTAGAGCAGTGGTTCCCAATGTGGGGCCAACATCCCACAGGGGGGATTTCAATTCCCAGAAGCCTAAGTCAGTACATTGGCTGATCAGTGCTTTGGGGAATTGACTTAGGCTTCTGGGAATTGAAGTCCAAAAACCAAAAGGTTGGGAAACACTACTGTAAAGGGTCATCAAAGCATACCTAGCATTCATGCTACAATTTTTTTTCCTGTACCAAGGGTCCAGACATGATTTCAAATTGTTCTTGTCCCATTGTTTGTATAATGACACTGGTTTTTCTACCTCCTGCCCAACCTTCCACTGTGATAGCTATTGAGAAATCAATTATAAATATAATGCCATTTCTTTCACCATATCTATCTATCTATCTATCTATCTATCTATCTATCTATCTATCTATCTATATCTATCTATCTATTATTTATTTATTAGGTTTATTTATATCTGGCTTCCCTCAGCCAGAAGGTGACTCGAAACGGCAAACAACTATACAATAAGTATACAATATACAAAATAAATAAATACACAATGGTGCAAAAATAACACATTACAATATAATCAATGCAATATCAATAATAGGAGCAAAAAGCAAAGAATACAATATAATATACAAAAATACAATACATTCCATATAATCAAAATTACAAGCACCAAGAGGACAAAAATACAATATAGCAGAATTCTGAGCGGTGGCCGGCAACAAACTAAAGTCCTTATGGCTGTGGGGTGTCTTATGGCTGCGGGATGCTCCGTACCTTGGGAATGACCTTAGCAGCAGCAAAGTCCTAACAGTCATGATGTGCTGGCGCCCGAGCTTCCCTTCCCCCCACCAGGCCGGGGGAAGGAGCTCCATGCCTTGATATCAGCAAGGTCCTGGGAGATAGCAAAGTCCTCTCGTGGCTGCTCCTTTTGAGACCCCAGCAAGGGGGGTGGGGGGCAGGATGCCGGTGGAGTGTGCTGTCCAAGCCCTCCATCCCAGCTGCAGGTGGGTCCAGGAGACAGCAAAGTCTTCTCGCGGCTGCTCCTTTTGAGACCCTGGCAAGGGGGTGGGGGCCAGGATGCCAGTGGAGTGGGAGGTCCGAGCCCTCCATCCCAGCTGCAGGAGGGTCCCAGGAGATGGCAAAGTCCTCCCACAGCTGCTCCATTTGAGACCATGTCAAAGGGGTGGGGGCCAGGATGCCGTTAGAGTGAGCGGTCCAAGCCCTCTGTCCCAGCTGCAGGTGGGTCCTGGGATCTATCTATCTATCTATCTACTTATTCCTTGTCCTCTTCCATCTCTCTCTCTCTCTCTCTCTCTCTCTCTCTCTCTAACACACACACACACCCCAACCCACCACCTCAAATTCCCACTTTATTGATATTTTTTCTCCTTCCTTCCATCAGGTGACTCCACTTCCAACATGTGAGGTTTGCTTGCCTTGGATTAAATATGGAGTTGTTGGAAGGAGACAGGGGCTCTTTGCAGGCGCACCCCCCCAATAATGGACTCAGACACAAATGAAAGTGGATAACGGCATTGGGCCACATTTATTGATTCATGCCCTAGTCCGAATTATAAATTTCTATTGGTAAAACGGCCAATCATAATTCTTAAGGAAAGCAGGCCGAAGTAACACTGGTAAGGTACCACCCAAAATTGCCAACGGCAATTGTTACAATGTATCTATTTGTATCAATTTGTTTGTTGACAACAAACAAATTGTTGACCGTAGTCAATATCTACCTAATGACCCCACCCTCTGACGTGTATCCGTAAAATCAGGGGGTGATTCCAGCTGTCTAGTGGTAACCATCACCCCCTCGCCTTGTTCGTCGTTGACTGGACAACGTTTACACAACTTATGCCTATCTAGTGTTGTCCAGTCAATTGCGAACCTGCCGGATAACTGTGGGTCATAAATGTTTACCTTACCAGTGCTACCCGCCACCCGGAGAGGCTTCAATAAAGGCTCGACGCCCCCCCCCCAAGACCGTCAGCTCGGTCGACAGGCCTGCTCGCCAATCACTCAGCAGGAGGTCCATACCTCCTCGCGACAGATGGACCCCATCCCCTGCGTAAAGCCCATAATTTTGCAGACTAATGGCCGGATGAGGACTGACCCGCCCCCAGCCCTTGGTCGAAAGGAATCGGGCCACCGCCCTGTTCACCATGCGCCTAGCGCGGTCCAAGGCCTGGATGTCAAGGCCTCCCCTATAAGCGTGCCGTGGGACCATATCTGACCAAACAAGGGTTGTGGCGGGCCATACGTAATGTAAGTAGGCGAGGTCACTGCAAATCGCATGCTTCAGCGATAAGCCAGTGACCTGTCCCAAATCATTACCCCCAAGATGTATGATCAGGATGTCGGGCGGGTCAGCGTTCCTTGCCAAAAAGAGGAATGGCAAGAGCTCCCGCCACAACATACCGGGCTTACCGTACCATGTGAGACTTGCGTAAGCACCGAGTCCCAGTCGGGGTCCCCAATCTGTCACCGCAGCGTAACGCGCTGCCCTGTGCACGTAGCTATGGCCCACCAGCCATACTGTCACCGGTGTGATACGACACCCAGGGTCTGTCAAGGGAAAAAACAGGGAATGAAGAGATATGTGGTGACTAAAAACGGTACTCACGGTGGGAGTGGGCGAACATAAAACTGAAAACACTGAGATCCCCACCTCCCCATGCTGCGTATGTCAGCCCCGGAGTACCCATAAGCGGCCGCCGTAGAGGCCGTACCAATTCTAAATGAATGGGTGCCGTAACGGGCCCCAGGGAGGCCCACGTTAGCCAGCGCCTTCCCAGTCACCTTCCAAAACTGAAATTTAGTGAGGGGAGACCCATCTTGGTGACAGAAAAACGGGCCATGGTGAGTGCCACGCAGTGCAAGGAACTCCTGTAGGGCACCAACCGGACAGATGTCTGCCAAGGAACATCGTAGCAGTCTTACACCACTGCCTACGCCGTGCTGATCTGTTTTAGAGGAGCGTATCCTCAACTGAGCCCAATCATTGCAAACATAGACATCTTCAAGTTCCAGTGCCCTACGACTTGCATCCGCCTTAGTCAGCATCACAAGCTCGCTGATGCGGAGCGCTCCAAAAAAGGCCACCATTGTAGCCGCATGAAACAGGGCTGCCTCATACCTATTGAAACATAGGTCATGCCAGCCCCGTGCCAGTTGGGTAAGGACCCCCGGGGAAATTGGGTGGCGGTCGTCCAGGCTACGCCCACGTTCCCGCACCCACCCCTCCAAAACGTGTCTCACACGGAAATCAGCGGTACTGTCCGCATGACCTCCCACCTTGGCCATAAAAGCCAGCGCTGATAGCCTAGATGCTATGGCGCGGGGTGCCAGGCCCTGGGCGTGCAGGTAAACCATGAAACGAAGGAGGTGGGCCACTGGGATCGGCCAGGTATCTGGCAGTCGAGATCGGGTACAAAAAGTCTGAAAGGAAACCAACGCGTGGTGATACGCCTTACGCGTGCGTGGCGCCAGAGACATGCCGATCGCCCGGTTCACCTCTCCTTGCCAAAGGTCCATATCTCCTCCGGGAGTGGCGAGGGAAATTCCTCCGCATCCGGGGCCAAGGCACGGAACCGGGAGATCTGCAGGCGGGACAAAGCATCAGCAATATCATTATTCACCCCCGGGACATGCCTGGCCCTGAACAGTACATTGAGGCACAGGCTGCGCAATACAAACTGGCGCACGAGGTCCATGACCCTGGGAGATTTAGAGGTCTGTGAGTTGACAATGTGGACAACGGCCGCATTGTCACACCAGAAATGCACCACAGAGTTGGCCCACTCCTCACCCCATAGCATCAAGGCCATCAGTATGGGAAAAAATTCCAAATATGTGAGATCCCTCAGGCGACCCGTGCCTGACCAAGCTGGTGGCCATCCACCACAGGCCCACTTCCCATTGAAGTACATCCCATAACCAAGGGATCCCGAGGCATCAGACTGAATCTGAAATTGGGGTGAAGCCAAGAGGTCTGACCTCCAAAATGAGACCCCATTAAACTCCCTCAAGAACTGGAGCCATACGTGCATATCTGCCCTGATGCCCCGTGTCAATCTGGTCCTATGATGGGGCCTGGATAAGCCTGACATGGCGTCGCACAAGCGCCGAGCAAATGCCCTGCCAGGTGCGACCACCCTGCAAGCAAAATTAAGGTGTCCATGTAGCACCTGCAGTTCCCGAAGGGATGCCTTGCGCTTAGCCAGCAAGTCCGATATAAGGGCCACTATCCTTGACACCTTGTCTTCCGGCAACCTAGACGCCTGCGCTACCGTGTCAATCTCCACCCCCAAAAATACTAACTTATTAGACGGGCCTTCGGTCTTTTCGGGCGCTAAAGGGACACCGAGTTCCTGCATTAGCGTCTGAAATGTGGTGAGGAGACGTGTGCACGTGTCCCAGCCCCGTTCACCCCCGAACAAAAAATCATCCAGGTAATGGGCTATAGACCGAGACCCTGACCTACGGACAAATGCCCACTGCAGGAATGTACTGAAACGCTCGAAAGCCGAGCAGGATATGGAACAGCTGAATGGCATGGCTTTGACAAAATAATATTCACCCCGGAATTAGCGTCTGAAATGTGGTGAGGAGACGTGTGCACGTGTCCCAGCCCCGTTCACCCCCGAACAAAAAATCATCCAGGTAATGGGCTATAGACCGAGACCCTGACCTACGGACAAATGCCCACTGCAGGAATGTACTGAAACGCTCGAAAGCCGAGCAGGATATGGAACAGCCGAATGGCATGGCTTTGACAAAATAATATTCACCCCGGAATTTGAAACCCAGCAACTCAAAGTCACCCGGGTGCACCGGCAGGAGACGAAAAGCCGACTTAATGTCACACTTAGCCAACAGTGCACCTGGGCCACATGAGCGCACCATGCGCAATGCCTGGTCAAATGATGTATACCTGACAGAACAAAGGTCCTCAGGGATAGCATCATTGACCGAATGACCGGCTGGGTAGGACAAGTGATGAATCAGGCGGAACTCGCCCGGGGACTTCTTGGGCACTAGTCCTAGAGGGGACACTTTAAGGTTGGGGAAAGGGGGTGCGGGGAAAGGGCCAGCGACCCTGCCCGCAGCGACCTCCTTATTAATGCTGGCGGCAGCCACCTCCTCCCTTCCTCTAAGTGACAAAAGGTTGGGTGCGTCTTGTGGTGACCTATCCCCCGTGAAAGGAATACGGAAACCCAGTTGAAAACCCTGAAGGAGGTACACAGCGTCTGCTTTCTTCGGGTACAATGCGAGCCAACGCTCCAGCATGTCGACATTAATTGGGGAGGGGGCCTTTCGGTGAACCCGCTCCTTCCGTGGCAGTCCTACCTGCCCCTTGTCCGCCCCTACCCCTGCCCCTGTATCCTCCCGGCCTGGGACAGGCGGAGGTAGCATGGGGGCCAGAACAAGAGGGGCACTCGTGCTTGTACTTGCAATTTTTTCTGTTGCAAGAACAATTGGACGAGAAGGTCCAGCACAGCAGGCGGGCTGGAACCCCCTGCCCCGCCACTTGGCGGGGAACCTGTACCGGGGCTGCTCGTTGGACCGCATGTCCACAATGGTATCTCTCCCCAGGCGCCGGGCGCGTGGGGGTCATATACAGAAGCCACAGCTTCTGGCAGGGCTCATCCCACCTCATCTCTGGGTGCAGTGGAATCCTCATACGGAATTCTTCGTCGTAAGCCAGCCACGACGGACCCGGGAAGTCAACCATGGCCCGGTAGATGTTGTCCAGATACTGGACCATAGGGATGGCCAAATCCAGCCTAGACCTGAGGTAAACGGCCATATAAATCAGGTACGCTGGCAACCAGTTTGCCCACGTGCGTGGCGGCTTACGACGACGGGCCTGCTCCTTATCCTTCTCGTCCAGCCCTTCCCTCTCCTCCTTGGTCGGCTCCCTATTAAGAAGGGAGAAGATATCTACATACTCTCCCCTCCAGATCTTTTCCCTGGTGGACTGGGCCAGATGGTCCCCCAGGGGCAAGGAATACCCTGCCGACACCGGCACAGAGGGAACTGCGGGCAAAGCAAAGGGGGCCTGTACCAGCCCGGGGATCCCCAACACATTCCCCACCACACAGGGGGCGCCACCCGGACCCGGGCCCTGTGTCAGCGGCGAATTCACCAGGTGGGCCGGGGGCAATTGGACCGCCGGGCCACCCGTGCGAGGCCATGGCCATTGGAAAGCCCCCCCCAGGGAAGTCAGTTGTGTGGGTGCACTAGCTTGAACTGCATACTCACCCGATGCACCCCCACGGGCCGCCCCCACCGGGGGTTCCGGCCCGCTGGGGGCGTCGGAGCTCACGACCGAAGCTGAGCTCATCGACGGGGCCAGACCCTCACCAGACTGCTGCACCTGTTGAGTGGGGAGCTGCGAGGCAGTGGCCGCCACCGGCCCGCGCGCCTCAGGCGGCTCAACCCAACCCGTCGCCAGCTGCTGTTTGGCAGCCAAAGGGGCCGCCTGGAATCCTAAAGGCACCCCTGTTTGATTGGCCCTCGCCAAGGATGCTTCAAGGGCAGCAATGCGGGCCAGAAGGGCCTCCACATTGACAA
This sequence comes from Bradypodion ventrale, assembly GCA_035047345.1. Taxonomy (NCBI): domain Eukaryota; kingdom Metazoa; phylum Chordata; class Lepidosauria; order Squamata; family Chamaeleonidae; genus Bradypodion; species Bradypodion ventrale. The sequence goes on along the minus strand of JAWDJE010000004.1, from coordinate 143,417,187 downwards.
AGGCCCCAGCCCCAGCAGGGGGCAAATGGGCAACCGGCCCATAGGTAACGGGTACCTGTCCAGGCCCCTGAGTCCCAGGGGCCAGATAAGGCCAAGAGCCCATGCCCGGCCCTTGTGGAGCCGCGGGCACACCCTGCAAAGGCAGGGAACCCAACCACCCCCCGTGGCTCACTCCCCCCATGGGGAACTGTGCACCCGGGCAAGAGGGCACAGCCGCACGGACCCTGGCGGGGGCGGTGGTCATCGCTTGCAGGCCAAGGGCCAAGGCCCCGTCCGGGGCAACCTGCACGCACCGCGGATCGGGCCAAGGGGCCACCGATCCCATCCCACCGGTCCCGGTGGGCTCCGTTAAAGGTGGCTGCTGGGCGGGCGCAGTCGCGGTCCTCCGACCCGGCTGGCGCCTCCGCGCCGATCGAGCCACGTTGCCAGCCGCCTTCTTCTTAGAGGGCATAGCTGAGTTAGCTAGGAAGCCTAAGAAGAGAAAAAGCTGCCCAAAAGAGGCTTCCCCTGGAAGGATACGAGCGACGGAGGTAAGAGGGAAAAACTTATCCGCTCCGTCGCTTCGCCAAAATGGCAGCACGGCTGCCTCGTGGTCAGCCCTTTTATTAGGGTGCTGGCCACGCCCCTAACTACCCGGATGGCTTCGTCCGGTGGGGGGGGGCGCAAAGAGCGCGGCGGCCATTTTGGCGCCACGCTTCCATTATGTGAAACCGTGATGAAAAGATGGAGCAAGGAGGGGAAAAGTTAGAATGTTAACCAGTGATAACCTAAAACGGAATTGTTTTATTTAAATAGCTTCTCTAGTGTTTAATAAAAACACTAAACTGGATTTTTCCATGATAACTTTAGGTAAAGATAAAGGTTGTCCTTGCTCAAAAGCCAGTCATATCTGACTTTAAGTTTGGTGCTCATCTCCATTTTACAGCCAAAGAGCTAGCACTGTCTGCATCTGCAGACATTTCCATGGACATGTGGCAGGCATGACTAGACATGGGATGCTCGTTACCTTTCCACCGAGGTAGTACCTATTTATCTACTTGCAATTTCTTGCTATCAAACTGCTAGCTTGGCAGGAGCTGAGACAGAGATGGGAGCTCAACCATTGTGCAGCATTCGGGGCATGAACTGCTGACATGCCGACCTTCCATTCATCAAGTTCAACATCTTAACCACTAAGCCACCACAGTACCTATGGTGTTAACTTTTGTTAACTTTACATAGCCGTTATTTCTGCCAGTATGTATTTCAACAGGAAGACAGGCTGGGAAGTTGTCTGTTTCACCAAGCAATATGTTTCCACAGTAGGGAAGATTATTTCTTCTATGTGAGAATTTTTTTTTTTTTTAAAAAAAAGCAAGAACCAGAGGATGGTGGGGCAGAAGGGGGACATTTAACAACACATTCAGCAGAGGGAGTTCCAAAGTAATCAGCTTGTGAATAGGAAGAAGGAGTAGAGAGAATCCCAATTTAGTGTGTTGTACATGTGCATATGTGCATTCCAAAGCCCTGACTGGTTTCCCTCTACCTTAGCACTCTTGGGCTGTCACAAAGATAGCACTGCCCACAACTTCATTTGAGAATGAATTAACAATTCTGGCAGGCTGCAGAGTGATATGTTTTGCAGAGCAAGCAAGCAAGCAAACAAACACTGCCCAAGTTCAATGCCTTAAAAAGACTGCAAGGGGAAAAAAGGGGAGAAAATGGATTGATTTTTGCTACATCTAATTTGGATACACCAACCTGACAGAACTTCAAATAATGGATTAAATATTTCTGAAGTTATACCCTCAGTTTAATAGTTTAGAGATGGATCTGTTGCTTGAAGACAGGACATTGGGTGTTCATGTGGTGGCTATACAACTTCAGTTCTGGGTGGGAAAGCAGATGCCCTTCAAGATTTGTTGAATTCTAGCCAGCATAGCCAGTGTCAGAATTTAGGAAAGAATGAGAGATGAAGTCCAACATTATCTCGCAGCTAAAGACTTCTCAATTTCTGCTTTGTGCCCTCCACCATTTTACCACAGGACTCCATCCCGTAACTCGATTAAGCTGTAGCAAAATACCTGATCTACTGCCCTCTAGCAGTTGGTGTCTTCCATCTGATCCTAGTGACCAATTTTTACAAGCATATCAGAGAGTAAACATAACAAAACAAGAAAAAAGTTGTGGCAACTTAAAGACTAACTCCTGTATTTAAATTTGAGCTTTTGTGGATTGAGTCTACTGCCTCAGACACATACCTGTCAAGTTTGGGATTTAAAAATAAGGGAAATTTTGGTCACACCCCTCTGTGGGTGTGGCCAAATCTGTGGGCATGGCCAAATCTGGTCATGTGACTTGCTGGGCTCTAGTCATGCCTGCCACATCACCATGAAAACATCTGCAAACACAGACAGCACTGGCTCTTTGGCTGTAAATGGAGATAAGCACTGCACCCTAGAGTCAGATACGACTGGCTTTCGAGCAAGGGCAACCTTTACCTATTGTTAGCTCAGCAATGCTGCCTGTCATATCTGACTCTAGGGTTCAGTGCTCATTTCTGTTTATAGCCAAAGAGCCAGCACTGCCTGTTATAGGTGTTTCTGTGGACATGTGGCAGGCATGACTAGACACCAGAATGTTGTTACCTTTCCCACCAAAGTGGTCTCTATTTATCTACTTGTAATTTCTTGCTTTTGAACTGCTAGGTTGCCAGGGGCTGGGACAGAGATGGGAGCTCAAACCATCATGTAGGCCTTCCAGCTAACAAGGCGAGCTTCTTAACCACTGAGCTGCAGTGGCTCAAGTGACTAAGGAGCTGACTGGAAGGTGGCAGGTCAGCAGTTCGATACCCGAGTACTGCAGGACGGAGTGAGCTTCTGCCTCTCTCCCAGCTCCTGCCAACCTAGTTAAAAAGCAAGAAAATTTAGGGAAACAAATAGGGTATCTGGATTAGTCCAAGCCCCTTCCCCTCGTCTTCCTGTTTGTATAGGCTTGAGTCCCACCAACCAAGTGGAGCCTCCATCCCACCACACAGAAGTGGCTCATCTTCTTCTGCCTCTTTCTTCCCATCTAGGGCCTTATTTTTCAACCTCAGGCCCCTCTTTCCTTAGGGTCTACCTTATGTTTATCAGACCACCTCCTCATGATGTCATTATTTGTACTTTCACTGTTATTTTTGCAGTTCTGAAGACATGTTACTTGTATTATATTGAAATTTTTCTGTTTGAGTGATGATTAATCTATACAAAATGCATTCAAACCATATCTCCCATTTCACTTTATATAATTGCAAGTAGATAAATAGGGAACACTTTGGTGGGAAGGTAAACAGCATTCCATGTGCTCCTGTGTCTAGTCATGCCTGCCACATGACCACGGAAATGTCTGCAGAAGCAGACAGTGCTGGTACTTCGGCTTTGAAACAAAGATGAGCACTGAACCCTAGAGTCAGACATGACTGGTTTTCAGCCAAGGTAAAGGTAAAGGTATCCTTTGCTTGAAAGTCAGTCATATCCGACTCTAGGGTTCAGTGGTCATCTCTGTTTAACCTGGTCCAGACCCTGGCAACTCACCTACAACACACACACAAACACACACACCATCGCTCTCCACACCCACACCCACCCACACAAAGGCAAATCTCTCTCTCTCTCTCATACACACACACACACAGAGCGAAAGAGAGAGAAAGCAAAGTAAACAAAACAAAACAAAAACACAGTGAGACTTACTTACTTACTTACTTACTTACTTACACACACACACACACACACACACACACACACACACACACACACACACACACACACACACACACACACACAGTGGAAACAAAACAAAAAATCATATACTTACCCAGAAAGGGCAAATGCCGGGGCATCCATGCCTGGCCCAGGGCCAGCCGTGTCAGGCAGCTCTTTTCTTCCTTTCCCCCTCCCCTTGCACCCCGGGCCCAGGGAAGAGTCAAAGGACCGGAAGCAGAGAGATGAAAGAAGGCCCCACCTTCTCTCTCCCCTTCCACCAGCAAAAAGCCACAGTGGCCTCTGGTGGCAGGAAGAAAAACTGCAGCTTTGGGATTTTTTTTTAAAAAAAAATACGTGATATTATGGGGAAATTAATAAAATGGGAGGGTGTCAGGAAGAGGGATAGAAATATGGGGTTTTCCTGGCCAATAAGGAATATTTGACAGGTATGATCAGACATAAGAGTAAAACTTCATGGCATGCATTTATACACATCAGGTGCAAAAGCACACAATGGCTGGCAGCCCAACAGAAGTTACTCTTGCTCTTTGGCTGTAAACAGAGTTAAGTGATGCCCCCTAGAGTCAGACACAACTGGCTTTTGAGCAAGGGAGACATTTACCTTACTCCGTTTCTAGCCTTTTCTAAGGTTTTCTTTAGCACTAGCCTTTATGGACTATGGCTCACTTTTTTAAATGCAGCTTCTTCAGACTTAGCAGACTTAGCAAGTCCTCCTTTGCCCCCTTTAAAGGACTCTTTGCTTTTGCCTTCATATTTCGCTATAACAGATTACAAACTAATATGGCACTCCATCTAGAAACATTTCTTCCAAACATTCACTTCTGTTTTACCTGTCTTTTTGATAAATCCTTCTCAATTTTTCTTTTGTCTCCCACTATGCATAAAATTGGCACTATTTTCCCCCACCTATGCAGAGGATATGCCTTGGAAACATTACAGAATTTCATTTCAAACTCGGGTTTATTTTAGCAATCTGTTTTCTTCACTCTTTGTTAAATGACAATGCAAATTGGCTATTTATCCTGTGCTAAGAGCTCTGCTAACATGTGCTGGATTTTGAAAGAGAGAAGATAGATCAGTTACAGTAACCAACAATTGTTCAAAGGGGAAAGTCATGGATATATTCACACATTTCCAATGTACAGTGGTACCTCGGATAAAGTCTGATTCAGATAAAGTCGCGGTTTTCATGCACATGTGATGCATCACATAAAGTCCAAAAGCACTTTAAAAATGGACGTTGTCTGAGGTATTTGGTATAGGAACCTCGGATAAAGTCCATTTTTGGACATTATCGCCCATTTGATTTGGATAAAGTCCAAACTTGTGGAACAGAGTTTGGACTTTATCCGAGTTTCTACTGTATTCTCAAAAAAGTAAAGTTGGCTTTACTCTTGCCGCATCACTGATGTGAATTTGACCAGTCTAATCATGTCTGTAGCATCTGATCAATTAGCTCCCCCGGTGGTTTAATGGTTAGGATGCTGAGCTGGAGACTGGAAGGTTGGGTTTTGATACCGAGGGCTGCATGGTGACATCCAGGTGTCCTCTGAGTGGTTTCTCTCCAGCAAAAATCCTTTTAACCCAGAGTAGTCTCTGACTCAAAATTATTATTATCTGATCAATTTCCAAGAAATTGTGAGAATTGTACTACAAAAATTAATAATGTATATGTGTTGCAGCAAAAGCTTAAAATCTGGAAGACTGCAATACTCTATCCACTTTCCTCAGACTAAGTGTCATTCAATTAAAGAGGATTTAATCCAGCTCAGCAGGATTTAACCTCTGAGCTGAGATGTATGGAATTATGTTGTTGATAAATTAATTCACCTGTGAAACTACAGTCTGATGATGCTAAGGTTCACTCTTTTCTTCATGCTACCAATAATAATTTTAAAATGTTTATTTTGAAGAAATTGCCCTCAAGTCTCAGGGGGCTTCAGTTTTCATCTATAACAAGTATACATTGTTTTAAAACAACACGTCTTGTTTAGTCGTGCATTGTTCCCACAAAATTAAAGAGACACACTTCATGTACATGAATCCTGCTAAGAAAATAGGCAGGCCTTTACTCAAGACTCTTTAGAGAACATTTCCCACTGATACATAAATTGTTGGAAAAGATGAAAACAACTAAACTTCCCACTGTGTGCAAGTCTCATTTATTGTTCTGTCATCCCACTGTGTATGTGCACATACACAAATACACTGTGAAGAAAATATGGGAAACAATCACACGCTTTTCTCTCCAATCTCTCTGTCATTATTAAGATAGCTGAATGTAGTTTGGACAGGTCACTGCTCCCAATTATGCACACATATTGCTTCATTTGCCTTTTGGACCCTGGTCAAATAGGTTTTGCAGGGTTTTTTTTGAAAAGGGTACAGGAGAGGCTAGTAAAGTCATGCACCCAGCTGGATGCCATGCTGCAGGTTACACTCTTTGGAAATGACTACAACTCATGGGGGGGAGGGAGTCTTGACTGTTGCTGGCCTACATTTTAATTCGATCTCTCTCTCTGTATTACTGCTCAAGTGGCTAAGATGCTGACTGGAAAGCGGGAGGTCAGCATTTTGATTCCTGATTATTGCAGGACAGAATGAGCTCCCATCTTTGTCCCAGCTTCTGCCAACCTAGCAGTTCTAAAGCAAGAAATTTCAAGTAGATAAATAGGGACCACTTTGGTGGAAAGGTGCTCTGGTCTAGTCAAGCCTGCCACATGACCACAGAAACATCTGCAAAAGCAGACAGCGCTGACTCTTCTGCTTTGAAACAGAGTTGGTTATGACTGGCTTTTGAGCAAGGGAAACCTTTACCTTTATACATACCATTGTTTGCCCTCTGATTCAAAAATGAATCCAGGTAGAAATAAATAGGATTTAAAAAAAATACCCAACTGATTGTTATCTGTTTCAGATCTAGAGCACAGCAGCTTTTATTATAGATTCGGCATTGTGGTGAGCCTGTGGATTTTGGCTATCTTGGGAAGGAATGGGATAAAATAAAAGGAGAAGGAGACACAGCCACCTGTTGCCAAGTTGCGATAAGGTTATTTCATGCTGCCAAAAACAGTGGCTTCCTTTCAAAAGAGAAACATAAAACAAGACAGAAAGCTCATCCAAAATCCTGGAAATGAGGCTTTCATATTCTGCATAAACAACAAGGAGTTTTGTGGGACTTGAAGAGTAACTGTCTTATTGCATATAAGCTTCTGTTGATTTCAGCCTTCAGATGCATGGAAGAAGTAGGCTGTAAAGCTGCTTCATGTATAATTAAATGCCCTAGTCTTTAAAATGTCACCAGGCTTTTCCAGTTTTTGGCCATAAATAGACTAACACAGACCCTTGCCCTGGAATTTTATACAATGCATGTCTCACATGTGCCTTCTACTGACTTCTCATCCACCCACCAACTGCAAGGGTTATAGTGCCTTCATACGGAAGCAATCTACTTCAGAACGGAGGTGAGTGGGATGGCTATTGAAGCTAGGATTTGCTCAGATGGAGCTTGTTAAATAGGCACACACTAAAAAAAGATTAACACTCCATCCCAATATATATATATACACAAGATTAATCCCTTTGAATTCAATGGGTTTTCCTCCTACATCGAGAAGGCAGAAGATAGCTTTCTAAGGCATCAATTAGAACAGCTCTACCAAACACTTCAGTAGACACTGATCAACAGTTGATTTTTTTTTTGTCTCGCTATTGTTTGTTTTGACTTTGGTGGCATTTTGATGAATTTGGCTGCTCAGCTGTTGATTTTGTTTTCTGCTGTGAGGGGCCTCAGAGATGCTGATAGCATCTGAAGGGAGGGATATAAATATTTCATACATAATTCAATGGGTGTGAGCAAACCTTCGCTCAAAGCACAATGGTGATTACAAAATTGCCAAGGCTGTGCAACATTTGCTGTCTACATGGTTTTGGCCACATTTCCCATAATCCCTTACTAGTCGCAGTCAAGATTTAATAACTTGCACAAATAATGACTAAACATCTATTAATTGTGCCTGCAAGTGTAATGCAAATAGCATAAAATGTGGCTATGAATCACAAATTGAGGAATTATTATAGACATTGCCTGTTACATGCCTGAATCACACCACTCAATGTGTAGCAGGTAATGTCAGTACTATCTATCTATCTATCACCAGATTTAGTGACAGACACTACTCATGGTGGTTTACAAGAAACATACATAAATAGCAAAAAAACAAGAAGCACAAAATCATATGATGCAAAATACATAAACATAAAAATGCAGATGGCAAAATTATATGTGTGCTGTCTAATGTGGCTTCCTTAAACATCTACCCTGTAGATACAAATACAAAGATTCAGAGAAAAGCAAAACCATAACTAAACTCTGAAGACCTGGATGGAGGAAGCCAAACAAATCTCAATTGGGACCATCATTTCACACAGAGTAGTATCACTCTGCCTTACCTCTCCTGAGGTTGCTACCCTCAGCAACATCATTTGAGAGGATCTCAGAGTGCAAGCCACATTTCTGTGGGAGAGTTGCTCCAATCAGTAACAAGTTCCCAACCTGTGAAGGGCTTTGCATGTCTGTACAAATATCTTGAGTCTGTCATGGAATATTTTGGATAATACCATGCTAAAAATGTATCAGAGGTCGCTGAGAGCTCCAAGAGAACAACAGAGAGATACTGTCCATATTGGATTCCCTCAGACGGTCATCCTGCAGTCCAACCAATGTTGTTTCAATATCATAGCATGGCCTTTTGCCTGAATAGAAAGGATTGAAGAAGTCCACTTCATCCAGAAATGCCTGCAGCTGATTTGCAGCAACCCTCTCTCAGCTACCTTGTCCATAAACAGGATATTGTCAATTGGCCTAAAGCTGCCAATCCTGGCCTCTTTCTAATGGCCAAACAATTGCATTCTTCAAGCAGGAGTGGAATAGGATCACATCTGTTCTTGGCCCATTTAAACATGGTCTTTTTGCTACCTTCTGCTTTTTGTTGCTGTCTGGCATTTTCTGCAGAAAGACAATCAATCCTTTACAATTTGCTACCTTGTGTTAGTGCTTGTTAATTAGGTCCTACTTTGATGGTGAAACCCCAAGGCCCATCTAATCCAAACATTTTCTATTTCAGAAAGCTTAAAGTTAATACACTCATGTTTAAGAATGTCCAGTGAAGGAAAAAGGAACTGCTTATGATCCATCACATTCCAAAATGATTCATTGCATTGAACAATGAGTCTTATAATCAAAAATGTCTTCCTATCATTTACTCACTATATTCTTTCTTGAATCCCTTTGGTTTAGGACCTGCCCCCAAGCATCAGGAAACAATTTTGCTCTACAGGCAGAAAACAAATATTTGGTCTTCTTGATAAAAGCCATCATATCAACATCCAGTTTTCTGTTCATGCTTACCATGCCTTAGTTCCCTCAACCATTTCTCACAGCCTTATTTTACAGATTGTTTACCATTCTGTTACATAACAGAAAGGCTGCTCTGCAGACAGATCATTCTCACACAGTATAAAAGTTTGGCTTTTAAAAGTATATTTAGTAGTGAAATGTTTAATCCATGAAAAAATGTGTTTTACCTGACATTGTTAACAATGCTATTGAATCCAAGGCAATTATTTTAGCAAACAGATTCAAAGGGATGGAGAGCAGTCAGAGCTTTGCATTATAGTACTTTGGTCCTGTAATTTTTGTCTGCTATCTTCAAGATTTGGTCCCAGCATAATTGTTGGAGAATGACTCATCTGCCACTCTAAATGGCTTTTTAATACAGAAGATGAGGGTAGAGGCACCATCTTATTCTTATTCTTGGGTAGTGATATATCTTTGGCTAGCCCAACATTTAAAATGCCTACACAACTTCCTCTTTTTTAATGGTTAGAACTGAAATAAAAGTACTCTGAAATTTTTTCTTTGCTAAATTTCTTTCTGATAAATTGTATCTAAAATTAGAAGTGAGACCAATGTGATACTGGGTAAGTTAAGCAAGGGTCTTGGTGCTGTAAATTATCTTTTTTTATACTTCTATCAGGAAGTAGATTTCATCTTCTACAGTATCTTTGCTCTGATAGTTGTTGTTGTTGTTTTTTTTTGGGGGGGGAATCAATTCTCTTTGGCAGTAGCGGTGAATCAGTGAACTGTTACATGTGTGCAAACAAAGAGCATGTCTAAACTGTCCAATATGGGGTGGTGTGGCACACTTTGGGTTGTTGGAGGATGGGGAGGGGCTAAATTACATTTAGCCTGCCCTCCTCCAGACAGCCCAATTGGTCTTTTCCTATATGGTGAAATAGATGACAAGCCAATTTACCATATGGGCAAATGAAACAATTTCCCTGTCTCTCTGCAGAGGGTCAGAGGAACTGTTTGACTCAGGGGTTCTTAACCTACGGCCCTGTAGCCGGATGCAGCCCACAACACCATTTCATATGGCCGACCACCACTTCTGCCACACCCGGAAGTGCCATGTGTGGCAAGCAGGGCAAAATGGCCATCTGGCCCCCGAAGATTTCTGAGAGAGCATGACTCGGCCCTTGGCTTGAAAAGGTTGAGAACTCCTTCTTTAACTTCAACATTCAATTTGCTGATGGGGCTTGTTAACCCTATCAGCATATTGGATTTTTACCCCAGAAACAGTCTTTTGCTACAAGCCTTCCTTATATGTTATTTCCACTGTCTGGATGTGCTCCTCCATCATCTTCATCTTCACCTTCACCTTCATCTTCTTGGCTAGACATGAAACTGCCAAAATGGAGGCACCTTTTGGTGACTTCATTCTGCAGTTCCCTTTGCCTAGTGTGAGAAAGATTAGCCAGCAACACAAGGTTTCCATTACCAGGGTACACTCAATTATGTTTCAAAAATACCATGATCTTCAAGGAGTCTCTTCCTGTATACCCCTCCGGAGGTGCTGATCGTGGTTTATAGAGGATTGCAAACAATGTAGAATCTGAAATGGGAGTTCAAAAATAAGCACTCAGGAGGAGGTTGCAGCGCACTGGCATCCATTAAATCTGGATGCATGGAAACTGGAATGACCTCTAACATCGCAAAAGAGCAAGCTAACTGCTTGTCTGAATGTGTTCAGAGAATGTTGTTTGAAAGCTGAAAACATGGAGAAATTGGGGAAATGTTTCTGGTAATTTGAGTTGGAGGGACTTCTAGCCAAAACTTTTCCCTAAGAATCATTCCTACATAAGGGTGATGACACCATTGGCAGGGAGAGATTTTCCTAGGGGTTGCACAGTTTGCCTTCATTGAGACTAACTATATGTGAGTTGAATGAGCTGCAGGACAAAGAGTTTCTATTTCAATTACTAAACATTTCCTTCTGCTGGAAATTGCACACAGGTATAATTTATGTCCCCCTTGCCATGATTCATTTGTGTTATAATGTTGGAGGAAAATGTTGCCATAAGGAAAAATAAGTGAGTTCTAGGTCAAATCCTGTTTGAACTCTTCTAAGAAGCAAAAAAAAATGAAAATAAGAGGCAACCATATTCAGAAACATCATGAGTAGGCAAAAATTGACTGGAAAAGATAATAATCCTGGAAAGGTTGAAGGCAACAGGAAAAGAGGAAGCTTAAAATTGTGCCCCAAGCTATTTGACCAGTACAGAACATGTCTCACCTCTTTATTTCACTGGTAGGAAGGAAATTTCATGGTTCTACTAATAAACAAACACAGTTGAATGTAACCCATTTGTTTAAGCTGTTGTTATATGCCAGTGATGGTGAACCTTGGTACTCCAGATGTTCTTGAACTTCAATTCCCAGAAACCCTGATCAACAGGAGTGCTGACTTGGACTTCTGGGAATTAAAGTCCAAGAGTACCTGGAGTGCCAAGGTTCACCATCACTGGCATATAACAACCACTTAAACAAATGGGTTACATTCAACTGAGTTTGTCTATTAGTAGAACCATGAAATTTCCTCCCCACAAGTGAAAAAAAGAGGTGAGATATGTTCTGTACTGGTCAAATGGCTTGGGGAACAATTTTATTTAAGCTTCAATTAATTTTATCCCCTAACCTATAGGGGTGGTAGTATTGGTATGACCTGATGCTAGAGCAGGGGAAGCTAATCTGCCTCTCTCCATACTGGATGGGAGAATCTTTGCCCCTGTGCAGTGCTGATCCTTGCCAGATACTGTCCAAGCCAGCTGTCAGTCAGTAAGACATCATTGAGGCTGATTCCAACTTTGTTTGCTTGAACAAATATTGATCGTGCCCCAAAGTGTCTCATGGTGTGTCCTGTATGCCCAACTGATTTGCACAAATCATGCCAGGCAATCAGTGCCATCTTGCTAAAAGGATTCACCATTAACCCCATCCACCCAGCACTACCCACCTCAAATAAAGGACAACTAGCAAGTCAGAGTAGGATACGTGAAACACTACCCAACTCCTGAATGCCAATCTGGAAGGTGAGTTAATTCCTTCCAGCCCTTTAATGGCAACCCACTGAAGGACTCTGGATTAAAAGGGTGAGTGGGTTGTCAATTCAAAGAGTTCAAAGAGGCTGCCAAAACAGTGGGGTATGCTTAAATTGACTATGCATCTTGCACAACATGAGGTGACGGCAATGTGCTGACCTAAGCACCAGCCTTTTTAAAAAAAACTTAGGGGTGGGGAAAGCACCCCAATTTTTTAAGCTGCTGCATAGCTATTTAATGGAGTGTGCATTCTCATTCTCCCTGCCACCAGCTCTCAAGAATGGATTTATGGTGATGGGTAATGTAGAAAGAATAGTGCAGATATTCATTTGACCAATGCTGCCTGTTGCCAATTGCTATAAAGTTTTCCTTGCCCTTATGCTGATTGTGAACTAGTAATCTAATGGCTTCATTCTTACCATGTTTACTAAGAAATAAATGTAATTTATTTCAGTTGATCTTACTTCCAATTACGCATGCTTCGGACAGCAGCCAAAATGTCAATATAATTTTTGCCAGGAAATTGCATTTTGGAGGTGAGAAAGAATACCAATATCTTCTGACTCAGGACCTCTTCAGACTGTCGGTGCAACTCATGAGTTGAAATGGATTGTTGTTCATAGAAGTGCCCCTCAAGCCTGCATAAAATTGTGTTGCGAGATGAATATGGAATTTTCATCTAGCTCTTAAGAAAGTGTACCATTTCTTGTGCCTGAAATACTGCAGTACAGAAAACACTAGATAAGGAAAGGCAAGAAGACTTATCCAGGGTCCCTACCTTCCTGGCTCCAGAGTCTTGGAGACACATTGTTGCCTTAGCCCTGTACCTGCTCCAACTTGAGACACTAAGTCATCTGAGGGCATTTATCTCAGCCTGCTGCCAGGCCCTCCCATCCACAGTTTCCGAGGGAAAGTTCCAAAGGACACCAATGGAAGCGTGGCGCCAAAATGGCCGCCGCGCTCTTTGCGGCCCCCCCCCCCCACCGGACAAAGCCATCCGGGTAGTTAGGGGTGTGGCCAGCACCCTAATAAAAGGGCTGGCCACGAGGCAGCCGTGCTGCCATTTTGGCGAAGCGACGGAGCGGAGAAGTTTTTCCCTCTTACCTCCGTCGCTCGTATCCTTCCAGGGGAAGCCTTTTTGGGCAGCTTTTTTCTCTTCTTAGGCTTCCTAGCGAACTCAGCTATGCCCTCTAAGAAGAAGGCAGCTGCTAACATGGCTCGATCGGCGCGGAGGCGCCAGCCGGGTCGGAGGACCGCGACTGCGCCCACCCAGCAGCCACCTTTAACGGAGTCCACCGGGACTGGTGGGATGGGATCGGTGGCCCCTTGGTCCGATCCGCGGTGCCTGCAGGTTGCCCCGGACGGGGCCTCGGCCCTTGGCCCGCAAGCGATGACCACTGCCCCCGCCAGGGTCCGTGCGGATGGGCCCTCTTGCCCGGGTGCACAGTTTCCCATGGGGGGAGCGAGCCATGGGGGGTGGTTGGGTTCCCTGCCTTTACAGGGTGTGCCCACGGCTCCACAAGGGCCGGGCATGGGCTCTTGGCCTTATCTGGCCCCTGGGACTCAGGGGCCTGGACAGGTACCCGTTACCTATGGGTCGGTTGCCCATTTGCCCCCTGCTGGGGCTGGGGCCTTTGTCAACGTGGAGGCCCTTCTGGCCCGCGTTGCGGCCCTTGAAGCATCCTTGGCGAGGGCCAATCAAACAGGGGTGCCTTTAGGATTCCAGGTGGCCCCTTTGGCTGCCGAACAGCGGCCGGCGACAGGTCGGGTTGAGCCGCCTGAGGCGCGCAGGCCGGTGGCGGCCACTGCCTCGCAGCTCCCCACTCAACAGGTGCAGCAGTCTGGTGCGGGTCTGGCGCCGTCGACGAGCTCAGCTTCGGTCGTGAGCTCCGACGCCCCCAGCGGGCCGGAACCCCCGGTGGGGGCGGCCCGTGGGGGTGCATCGGGTGAGTATGCAGTTCAAGCTAGTGCACCCACACAACTGGCTTCCCTGGGCGGGGGGGCTTTCCAATGGCCATGGCCTCGCACGGGTGGCCCGGCTGTCCAATTCCCCCCGGCCCACCCGGCGACTTCACCCCTGACACAGGGTCCGGGTCCGGGTGGCGCCCCCTGTGTGGTGGGGAATGTGTTGGGGATCCCCGGGCTGGTACAGGCCCCCTTTGCTTTGCCCGCAGTTCCCTCTGTGCCGGTGTCGGCACTGCCAACGGCAGGGTATTCCTTGCCCCTGGGGGACCATCTGGCCCAGTCCACCAGGGAAAAGATCTGGAGGGGAGAGTATGTAGATATCTTCTCCCTTCTTAATAGGGAGCCGACCAAGGAGGAGAGGGAAGGGCTGGACGAGAAGGATAAGGAGCAGGCACGTCGTCGTAAGCCGCCACACACGTGGGCAAATTGGTTGCCAGCGTACCTGATTTACATGGCCGTTTACCTCAGGGCTAGGCTGGATTTGGCCATCCCTATGGTCCAGTATCTGGACAACATCTACCAGGCCATGGTTGACTTCCCGGGTCCATCGTGGCTGGCTTACGACGAAGAATTCCGCATGAGGATTCCACTGCACCCAGACATGAGGTGGGATGAGCCCTGCCAGAAGCTGTGGCTTCTGTATATGACCCCCACACGCCCGGCGCCTGGGGAGAGATACCATTGTGGACATGCGGTCCAACGAGCGGCCCCGGTACAGGTTCCCCGCCAAGTGGCGGGGCAGGGGGTTCCAGCCCGCCTGCTGTGCTGGACCTTCTCGTCCAATGATTCTTGCAACAGAAAAAATTACCCGAAGAAAGCAGACGCTGTGTACCTCCTTCAGGGTTTTCAACTGGGTTTCCGTATTCCTTTCACGGGGGATAGGTCACCGCAAGACGCACCCAACCTTTTGTCACTTAGAGGAAGGGAGGAGGTGGCTGCCGCCAGCATTAATAAGGAGGTCGCTGCGGGCAGGGTCGCTGGCCCTTTCCCCGCGCCCCCTTTCACCAACCTTAAAGTGTCTCCTCTAGGACTAGTGCCCAAGAAGTCCCCGGGCGAGTTCCGCCTGATTCATCACTTGTCCTACCCAGCCGGTCATTCGGTCAATGATGCTATACCTGAGGACCTTTGTTCTGTCAGGTATACATCATTTGACCAGGCATTGCGCATGGTGCGCTCATGTGGCCCGGGTGCACTGTTGGCTAAGTGTGACATTAAGTTGGCTTTTCGTCTCCTGCCGGTGCACCCGGGTGACTTGGAGTTGCTGGGTTTCAAATTCCGGGGTGAATATTATTTTGACAAAGCCATGCCATTCGGCTGTTCCATATCCTGCTCGGCTTTCGAGCGTTTCAGTACATTCCTGCAGTGGGCATTCGTCCGTAGGTCAGGGTCTCGGTCTGTAGCCCATTACCTGGATGATTTTTTGTTCGGGGGTGAACGGGGCTGGGACACGTGCACACGTCTCCTCACCACATTTCAGACGCTAATGCAGGAACTCGGTGTCCCTTTGGCGCCCGAAAAGACCGAAGGCCCGTCTAATAAGTTAGTATTCCTGGGGGTGGAGATTGACATGGTAGCACAGGCGTCTAGGTTGCCGGAAGACAAGGTGTCAAGGATAGTGGCCCTTATATCGGACTTGCTGGCTAAGCGCAAGGCATCCCTTCGGGAACTGCAGGTGCTACATGGACACCTTAATTTCGCTTGCAGGGTGGTCGCACCTGGCAGGGCATTTGCTCGGCGCTTGTGCGACACCATGTCAGGGTTATCCAGGCCCCATCATAGGACCAGATTGACACGGGGCATCAGGGCAGATATGCACATATGGCTCCAGTTCTTGAGGGAGTTTAATGGGGTCTCATTTTGGAGGTCAGACCTCCTGGTTTCCCCCCAATTTCAGATTCAGTCTGATGCCTCGGGATCCCTTGGTTATGGGATGTACTTCAATGGGAAGTGGGCCTATGGTGGATGGCCACCAGCCTGGTCAGGCACGGGTCGCCTGAGGGATCTCACATATTTGGAATTTTTTCCCATACTAGGGGCCTTGATGCTATGGGGTGAGGAGTGGGCCAACTCTGTGGTGCATTTCTGGTGTGACAATGCGGCCGTTGTCCACATTGTCAACTCACAGACCTCTAAATCTCCCAGGGTCATGGACCTTGTGCGCCAGTTTGTATTGCGCAGCCTGCGCCTCAATGTACTGTTCAGGGCCAGGCATGTCCCGGGGGTGAATAATGATATTGCTGATGCTTTGTCCCGCCTGCAGATCTCCCGGTTCCGTGCCTTGGCCCCGGATGCGGAGGAATTTCCCTCGCCACTCCCGGAGGAGATATGGACCTTTGGCAAGGAGAGGTGAACCGGGCGATCGGCATGTCTCTGGCGCCACGCACGCGTAAGGCGTATCACCACGCGTTGGTTTCCTTTCAGACTTTTTGTACCCAATCTCGACTGCCAGATACCTGGCCGATCCCAGTGGCCCACCTCCTTCGTTTCATGGTTTACCTGCACGCCCAGGGCCTGGCACCCCGCACCATAGCATCTAGGCTATCAGCACTGGCTTTTATGGCCAAGGTGGGAGGTCATGCGGACAGTACCGCTGATTTCCGTGTGAGACACGTTTTGGAGAGGTGGGTGCGGGAACGTGGGCGTAGCCTGGATGACCGCCACCCAATTTCCCCGGGGGTCCTTACCCAACTGGCACGGGGCTGGCATGACCTATGTTTCAATAGGTATGAGGCAGCCCTGTTTCATGCGGCTACAACGGTGGCCTTTTTTGGAGCGCTCCGCATCAGCGAGCTTGTGATGCTGACTAAGGCGGATGCAAGTCGTAGGGCACTGGAACTCGAAGATGTCTATGTTTGCAATGATTGGGCTCAGTTGAGGATACGCTCCTCTAAAACAGATCAGCACGGCGTAGGCAGTGGTGTAAGACTGCTACGATGTTCCTTGGCAGACATCTGTCCGGTTGGTGCCCTACAGGAGTTCCTTGCACTGCGTGGCACGCACCATGGCCCGTTTTTCTGTCACCAAGATGGGTTTCCCCTTACTAAATTTCAATTTTGGAAGGTGACTGGGAAGGCACTGGTTAGGGTTGGCCTCCCTGGGGCCCGTTACGGCACCCATTCATTTAGAATTGGGGCGGCCTCTACTGCGGCTGCTTATGGGTACTCCGGGGCTGACATACGCAGCATGGGGAGGTGGGGCTCGCAGTGTTTCCAGTTTTATGTTCGCCCACTCCCACCGTGAGTACCGTTTTTTAGTCACCACATATCTCTTCCTTACCTGTTTTTTCCCTTGACAGACCCTGGGTGTCGTATCACACCGGTGACAGTATGGCTGGTGGGCCATAGCTACGTGCACAGGGCAGCGCGTTATGCTGCGGCGACAGATTGGGGACCCCGACTGGGACTCGGTGCGTACGCAAGTCTCACATGGTACGGTAAGCCCGGTATGTTGTGGCGGGAGCTCTTGCCATTCCTCTTTTCGGCAAGGAACGCTGACCCGCCCGACATCCTGATCATACATCTTGGGGGTAATGATTTGGGACAGGTCACTGGCTTATCGCTGAAGCATGCGATTTGCAGTGACCTCGCCTACTTACATTACGTATGGCCCGCCACAACCCTTGTTTGGTCAGATAAGGTCCCACGGCACGCTTATAGGGGAGGCCTTGACCTCCAGGCCTTGGACCGCGCTAGGCGCATGGTGAACAGGGCGGTGGCCCAATTCCTTTCGACCAAGGGCTGGGGGCGGGTCAGTCCTCATCTGGCCATTAGTCTGCAAAATTATGGGCTTTATGCAGGGGATGGGGTCCATATGTCGCGAGGAGGTATGGACCTCTTGCTGAGTGATTGGCGAGCAGGCCTGTCGACCGAGCTGACGGTCTTGGGGGGGGGCATCGAGCCTTTATTGAAGCCTCTCCGGGTGGCGGGTAGCACTGGTAAGGTAAACATTTATGACCCACAGATATCCGGCAGGTTCGCAATTGACTGGACAACACTAGATAGGCATAAGTTGTTTAAACGTTGTCCGGTCAACGACGAACCAGGCGAGGGGGTGATGGTTACCACTAGACAGCTGGAATCACCCCCTGATTTTACGGATACACGTCAGAGGGTGGGGTCATTAGGTAGATATTGACTACGGTCAACAATTTGTTTGTTGTCAACAAACAAATTGATACAAATAGATACATTGTAACAATTGCCGTTGGCAATTTTGGGTGGTACCTTACCAGTGTTACTTCGGCCTGCTTGCCTTAAGAATTATGATTGGTCGTTTTACCAATAGAAATTTATAATTTGGACTAGGGCATGAATCAATAAATGTGGCCCAATGCCGTTAACCACTTTCATTTGTGTCTGAGTCCATTATTGGGGGGGTGCGCCTGCAATGGAAGCGTGGCGCCAAAATGGCCGCTGCGCTCTTTGCGCCCCCCCCACCGGACGAAGCTATCCGGGTAGTTAGGGGCGTGGCCAGCACCCTAATAAAAGGGCTGGCCACGAGGCAGCCGTGCTGCCATTTTGGCGAAGCGACGGAGCGGAGAAGTTTTTCCCCTCCACCCCCTCCCTAGTTAACAGTGTGATTTCTTGGTCGCTTCGGGGCCGGGTGGGAATTTTTGGCTGGGACTCGCAATTGGCCCTTGAGTCCTGGCTTTTTTGCCCATCCCACACTGTTGCTATGGTTTGATATAGGGGTTTGTTCTGTGCTGCTGTTGACTTTGGTCACATGGGCGGGTAGCACTGGTAAGGTAAACATTTATGACCCACAGGATTATTAATATTGTCTGTAAACTCCTTGGGTTGCCCTGGGGTTACTTTTTATGTTGTTAGCCGCCCAGAGTCGGCCTTGTGTTGAGTGGGCGGGATATAAATTGAATAAATAAATAAATAAATAAATAAATAAATACGGCAGGTTCGCAATTGACTGGACAACACTAGATAGGCATAAGTTGTTTAAACGTTGTCCGGTCAACGACGAACCAGGTGAGGGGGTGATGGTTACCACTAGACAGCTGGAATCACCCCCTGATTTTACGGATACACGTCAGAGGGTGGGGTCATTAGGTAGATATTGACTACGGTCAACAATTTGTTTGTTGTCAACAAACAAATTGATACAAATAGATACATTGTAACAATTGCCGTTGGCAATTTTGGGTGGTACCTTACCAGTGTTACTTCGGCCTGCTTGCCTTAAGAATTATGATTGGTCGTTTTACCAATAGAAATTTATAATTCGGACTAGGACATGAATCAATAAATGTGGCCCAATGCCGTTATCCACTTTCATTTGTGTCTGAGTCCATTATTGGGGGGGTGCGCCTGCAATGGGAGAGAGACTATGCTCCTGTGACACTGGAGAAATTGAAACTAAAAAACACATTCTCTGCAGCTGCCCTTTTTATAGAGTCATCCGGAACAAGTTCATATCTCCACTGCTCTGCAGGTATCCTGGCTTAACGAACAGCACATACACCAACTGGCTGCTATATGATGAAAGACCTACTTCTACCCACAACATGGCCAGGTTCTGCACCACAGCATGTAAGATCAAAAGAACAATCCTGGCAGGACCTTCAACCAAATAAACTACTAGCGCCACAGCATAGGCTTAGAAATAACTGTAACACCAGTAATCTATGTACTAATTTTACTACTCCTTAACTCTGAGCAGAAATGCTCCTTTTTAAGCACCCTCATTTTAACTTTTGCCTCTTGATACATTTTAAGTACCCTCATTTTAACTTCTGTTCCTTTTGCTCTTCTTTGCTGGTCTAGGATCGTAATAAAGATTTTGATTTAATTTGATTGCTACACTATGCAACAGGATTACAGTCTTTTTATTGGTTATATTAGGATCAGCATAATTCTTCCATGGGTGTAGTATATCCTTCCATGGCCACTGTGGAAACTTATAGGTTGGATCCAGTCTTAACATTATTTTGTGTAGCTCCACTGAAAGCAATGACACTTTTTAGTCACCCCTCTAATGCAGATATCATCAACCTCAGTGGATCCCCCCTCTCAACCTCATTTCCTTTTGATTCTGCATGTGCTCTTAAGCAGAGCTGCTGCTGAGGAGAGCCAAACAAAGAAAGTGAGCACTGGTAAGTTTTGCAGTTGGAGTAGAGCTGCTTTAGAGGCCTCCACTAATTTAAATTGATAATTTAAACTGCTGAGAGTCACGTCTGTTCAAACAGAGAAAGCAGTTAGAAGCTTCCAGAAGCAGGGGGGCAGAGCCACACCAGGCCCTTCCCTGAACTGTGTCTCATAGGGGCAGAGCCACACTAGCCTTTAAAAGCTCTGAGCTCTTTCAGGGTCAGCCCTTTTGATTCTGCATGTGCTCTTAAGCAGAGCTGCTGCTGAGGAGAGCCAAACTAAGGAAGTGAGTACTGGTAAGTTTTGCAGTTGGAGTAGAGCTGTTTTAGAGGCCCGCACACCTAACGGCGCGTGAGATTTCAAACTAGGAACAAAGGAAGAATATAGTCTTACTAGGTAGAAAGGTAGTAAACATGTACATTTTTGAGACCCAGAATACTGCACTTGTTAAAATGGATTCTGAGGGAACAGCTGTAGTTACCTGCAATACTTGTGCCATGTTTGTGTTCTTGCCAAAGCATATGGAGAACTATACTTGCAGCAAGTGCAAGCTGGTTGCACTACTACAAGAGAAGGTCCAGTAGCTGGAGGCCCGCATATCTAACCATCAACAAATTAAGGAGCTTGAGCTGTTCTTGGACAGAGCAGAGCAGACTATGCTGGACAAAGAAGATACGGCACAGTTCTGAGGGAGAAGTCCCTTCACTAACTCAGGAGGGAGATATTTGGAGGAATGTGACTCAAAGGAGGAGAAGAGTAGGGGATCACTCTGAGAGTCTGAAATTACAAAATAAATTTGAGGCTCTTTCCCTCATCACACCTGATGAGGAACGCACAGAGGAACAAGTGGTTCCACCTGAGGATCTCTCCTTCATCACACTTGATGAGATCCAGGAAGATAAACAACAGGAACAAACTGAGGTTCTCTCCCTTAGTATGGTTGATGAGGTGGATGTAGATGAACAGATTGCAGGAGAGAGGCTCCTTGTACTAGGCGATTCAATAATTAGAAATACAGAGAAATGGATTTGTGATGCACATGATAACTGTATGGTGACTTGCCTACCAGGTGCAAAAGTTGCAGACATCACAAGAAATCTAGATAGATTGTTAGAGAGAACTGGGAACGAGCCAGTTGTCATGGTACACGTTGGTACCAATGATGTTGGGAAGGCCAAGCAGTCTGTCCTGGAAGCCAAATTCAGGTTGTTAGGAAGAAGATTGAAGTCCCGGACTTCCAAGGTAGCATTTTCAGAAGTACTGCCTGTCCCTCGCGCAGGACCTACCAGGCAGGCAGAGCTCAGAAGCCTCAATGCGTGGATGAGGCGGTGGTGTCGAGAGGAGGCTTCAGATTTGTCAGGAACTGGAGAACATTTTGGGACAAGCCAAATCTGTTCAGGAGGGATGGGTTGCATTTGAACCATGATGGGACCAGATTGCTGGGACTCAACATCAAAAAAGGCTGTAGAGCAGCTTTTAAACTGATAACTGGGGGAAAGCCGATGGGAGCTGGGCAGCATCCATTTCGGGAAAGTGTGTACTTGAGTAGTGAGGAGGATGCAAAAATTACTGAGCAGAGCAAGGAGCTAGTCACCAGAACTCTAGCAGAAGGATGCAAGAGGCAGTCTAACAATGTAACTGGACTCAAAAGACTGTATCAGGAAAGCATATATAAATGCTTGTATACAAATGCCAGAAGCCTCCGGAACAAAATAGGGGAGCTGGAATACTTAGCAATAGATAAGAATATTGATATTATTGGTATCACTGAAACCTGGTGGACGGATGATAACCAATGGGATACAGTTATCCCAAGCTACAAACTGTACAGGAAGGATAGGAAGGGGCAAATGGGAGGGGGTGTAGCCTTGTATGTCAAAGAAGTGATAAAATCATATGAATTGGAATATCTAGGTGATTTGCAGTCACCATTAGAAGCTCTGTGGGTAAGAGTACTAGGCCACAAGGATGGTCTAACAGTAGACATATACTATCGGCCTCCGACCCAAACTCTTGAGGGAGACTGGCAGTTGGAGAATGTTGTAAAGGAGGCATCCAAGAAGGGAAGCCTGGTTATAATGGGGGACTTCAATTACCCTCACATAGACTGGGTGAACTGTTGTTCAGCACATGATAAAGAGATAAAGTTCCTAGATATGCTAAATGATTGTTCCCTGGGACAGATGGTTGAAGACCCAACTAGAGGTATAAGAATCCTTGACTTGGTCCTGAGTAATACTCAGGATCTGGTGCAAGATGTTAATGTGACTGATCCAATAGGGAATAGTGACCACAACTCAATTATGTTTAACTTGATCATAGACCGCAAGTCACTGATAAAATCTAACACAGAGACCTTAAATTTTCAAAAAGGAAATTTCCCAAAGATGAGGAAACTAGTAAAAAAGAAGCTGAAAGGGAAAATTGAGAGAGTCCAAACACTCCAAGAGGCATGGAGGCTGTTTACAAAAAACAATAACAGAGGCCCAATTGGAATGCATACCCAAAAGGAAAAAGGGCACTGCCAGGTCCAAGAGGTCTCCAATGTGGCTTACAGGAGCTGTTCGGGAAGTGATCAAAAGCAAGAAAAGCTCATTTAGTTTATTGACTCTGGTCAACAATTTGTTTGTGTCAACAAACAAATTGATACAAATAGTTACATGTAGCCAATTGCCATTGGCATTTTGGGAGGAACCTTACCAATGTTACTTCGGCCTGCTTGCCTTAAAGAATTACAATTGGATGATTACACCAATTGAAAGTTATAATTCGGACTAGGGCATTATTCAATAAAAGTGGCCCAATGCCTTTATCCATATACCGGTGTCTGAGACTTTCTTTGGGGGGTGCACCTGCAATGCAAGACAACAATCAGGAAAGCAAAGCAAGACTTTGAGGAGCGTATTGCTAAAAATACTCAGAGAAATAACAAAGACTTCTTTAAGTACATTAGAAGTAAGAACCCAATTAGGAAGGCCATTGGACAATTAGATGACAATGGAAGGCAGGGGGTTATTAAAGAGGAAACAGAGATTGCAGATAGACTCAATGAAGACAGAGACCACATGCCCAAAACAGAGCCTATCTTCATAGGGAGGGAAACCGAAGAATTAAGCCAGATAGAAATAATGAGGGAGGAGGTCCTTGCATGTCTTGTTAAACTAAACAATAACAAATCACCAGGACCAGATGGCGTCCATCCACGAGTTCTCAGGGAACTTAAAGATGAAATTGCTGATCTCCTAGCCAAAATATATAATCTTTCCCTCAAATCAGGCTTTGTGCCTGATGACTGGAAGGTAGCGAATGTAACACCAATTTTCAAAAAAGGATCCAGGGGTGATCCAGGAAATTACCAACCTGTCAGTTTGACATGTGTCCCAGGTAAAGTGATGGAAACCATCCTAAAAGATAGAATTAGTAGGCACATAGAAGAGAAGGCTCTGCTAAAGGAGAGCCAACATGGCTTTTGCAAGGGCAAATCATGCCTCACTAATCTGTTGGAATTTTTTGAGAGTGTCAACAAGCATGTGGATAAGGGGATCCAGTTGACATTGTTTATCTGGACTTTCAGAAGGCTTTTGACAAGGTCCCACACCAAAGGCTCTTGAATAAAATTACCAGTCATGGAATAAAGGGACAGGTCTTGTCCTGGATCAGCAACTGGCTAAGGGACAGGAAACAGAGGGTAGCACTAAATGGACACTTCTCCAAGTGGAAGGAAGTAAAGAGTGGGGTCCCCCAAGGTTCAGTACTGGGACCCCTGCTTTTCAACCTCTTCATAAATGATCTAGAGGTAGGAATAAAAAGCAAGGTAGCCAAATTTGCTGACGACACTAAATTATACAGGGTAGTGAAAACTGTGAGAGATTGTGAGGATCTCCAGAGAGATCTCTTGACACTGGGGGAGTGGGCAAAACAGTGGCAAATGAGCTTCAACATTAGTAAGTGCAGAGTAATGCATGTTGGGGCAAAAAAACCCAATTACATTTATAAAGTGATGGGTTCTGAACTCTCTGCGACAAACCAGGAAAGGGACTTTGGTGTCCTGGTAGACAGCTCAATGAAGGTGTCAACCCAGTGTGCCTCAGCAGTGAAAAATCAAACTCAATGCTAGGGATCATTAGGAAGGGTATAGAAAATAAGTCAGCAAGTGTCATTTTGCCTCTTTATAAATCTATGGTGAGGCCCCATCTGAAATACTGTGTACAGTTCTGGTCGCCATACCTCCAGAAGGATATTATGGAGTAGGGAAAAGTGCAGAGGAGGGCAACCAAAATGATTAGGGGACTGAGGCTGCAATGGTTGAGCCTTTTCACTCTTGAACGACGGCATCTAAGAGGTGACCTGATTGAAGTTTATAAAATCATGCACGGTGTGGACAAAGTAGATAAGGAAATACTGTTTTCCCTAACGCATAACACTAGAACTAGGGGACACTCCATGAAACTTTTGGGTACTAATTCTCAAACAAATAAGAGAAAGTACTTTTTTCACCCAGAGGATTACTGGTCTATGGAACTCCCTGCCAGAAGAAGTGGTGACAGCTGTCAGTCTTGACAGCTTTAAGAAAGGATTAGACAAATTCATGGAGGACAAGGGTATCAATGGCTATAATTATGGATACTTAAGGACAACCTCCAGGTTGGAGAGATAGGCAGGATATCTCTCAATGCCATTTCCAGGGAATCCTAAGCAGGTGAAGGCATCTCCTTGGGAATACCCTGAAGGAAATGGTTAGCCACTGTGTGGGACAGAATGCTGGACTGGATGGGCTGTGGCCTGTTCCATCAAGGCTGTCCTTATGTAAGCTGGAAACAACCTATTAAATTTTATTTCTAAACCACACCTGCAAAAGATGCATTGAAAGTGTTGTGCTTTATTCTTCTTATTAAAATGGTGCTGAGCTTAGAATTCAACCTTGTCTTTTGGAGCCATATATCACACCAGACACAGTCAGAAAGATCCTGTGCTCCAATAAATTTGGTACACTTGCATTTGTGGAGTCTTTTATCTGTGCAGTAAAAAGTGAGCTAGTTGACAAAACAAAGTGTGCAGTTGCTGACAGGTGTAAATGGACTCTACTTCTGAGTGGAAGAATAGAGCAGCCCCACCCCTTGTTCTTTTACCACCTTCCAAATGCAAAATGGGAACGAAATGAAACAGAATGAAAAAGATGGCAACCATTCTTAGATTCTTAGGATTGCAGCTACTACAAAGCATAAACATCTAAAACCTCATCTTCATAAACCTATATAATTTAAGGCAGAATAAGGGTGGGTTCCCCCCCTCTGCCTTGCCTGTTTCAAGTTTAAAGAGCAGGTGAGTATGTATGTATAGAGGGGAGGTTGTGAAAGATTTTGAAACACCACACACTGGCACAAACACACACAAATACCCTGACCTTTTGCTATAATACCGAGCCATTTCTTGTGAAGCTGCTCGTATTCATGATTTATTCATCAGCATTTCAAAAACATGTGGGGAAATTTCAGGGAATGAATGGTACTTGTCTAAACTATCTCTTTCTTGGTGCAGATAAAAGGACTACGGTATGGCAGAGCCAGAAAGTGCTATCTGTCAAATCCACTGAACATAGCTTTCTGCTCAGCTTTTCACAGAGCCTGCCTGATACTAAAGAATTGCAACAAAAGCTAACAAACAATCACAAATTCTTTATGGAAGCTGAAGGGAGGGGGAGAAAAGAAAACCAAACTCTTTCAGAATGTATATACCCACTTGATTTCAATAACTAAATCATTGTAACACTTGGAGTACTGGGGATGTGTTCAGTTAATTAAATGCCTTCTAGGTGTGGCAGTAAATCCTATTTACATACCTCAGACTGAGGTCCTCAGTTCTCAAGATGAACACACACAAAATGGGCAAAATGTTAGCATTTGGTAGTTGCTATACTTGTCTTATTAGTTCTCTGGTGGATGTCCTGCAAAACCTCATAAGGGTTCAGTCAGAATGGCACATGATTTTTGGCATTTTAAAAAGAAGTCAGAATGGAGGCACATAAGAACAGAATACCTAAAGGCCACGGAAGGGGATACATACAGCAGAAAAAGAGCAGCTGCTATTTGAGGGAGTGGTTAAAAGCAATAAATTGCAACTAGATAAATAGGTACCACTTTGGCAGTAAAGGTAACCACATTCTGTGCATTTCGGCATCTAGTCACGTGAGCCACATGACCACGGCTCTAAACAGAGATGAGTAAGGGAGACCTTTACCTATGTCTGGTCAAAAAGGGGATTCACATTTTGATATTGTCAGTCACAAACTAAGAGGCCAAAATCCTGTTGGGAAAACAAAAACAAAACACATTTGTGTTAGGGCAGCTGTGCAGCAACCCTCCCCCCTTTTTATTTCCTATATATTGGTCAACTGTTTCTCTGAGTCAAGGAAGTGGAGGAATGCAACAGATGGACAACAGGACTGGTAGGCTCATGTATGTGGTTGTCTCCTTATGCTGCACAAAATCAAGATTCCTTCCTTCCTTCCTTCTTTTGTGCTCATTGATATGGTTTTCCATAATCTATCATTTGATAGTATAGAATACGCACTGTCCATGTATACTATCAGGCTTGTAAATAATACAAAAGACTTTACATGGCAAACTCTGTCATGAAATGGGGGAAGGATGTAGCCCTTTGCTTCTCAGTAGTCCCTTTGTGCAAGTAATATATAAGGAGGGCTAGAAAAGACAAATCTAAAATAGATACATCTATCAATTCTGCTGAAATCCATCCTTTCTCCCATCATTTTCATGAATACAAGTATGAATCTCAGTCAATTGTATTTACAAAAACAAATGGAAAAGTCAATCACTTACACAGTCCACCTGTGATGGGTATAGCCATTCCCGGGGTGGATTGGATTATGTTGTACTTCACTGATATGTAGCTGATAAATAAGGAGAGCTAGTCAGGAAAGGAAGGAAGGAAACCCCAGTTCAACATCACAAACATGCCTGAATATTTTAATATTTTTCACTTAATTTATTTGTATCACACCTTTTCCCCAGTTCAGGACCCTGCAGAGCTCACAACATGATTTTGAAGCAAATATTGCTAAAAATAAAATATGATGTAATACTTAGAAACAAACTGACACAATTAGTACACAGGGATTGGGGGCAAGAGTTTTAATAGTTAAAGGTACAGTGTCCTCTGCTTGAATGGGAGACTCTCAATTTCAGAAGCAAAAAAATTAAATGTGATACAGTTTAATCCCTCCAGCTATCACTTCATGAGGAAGGTTAAACCTGGTAGTACTAACTGTGGGTTGCCCATGGGAATAATTGGCTAAACCTTTCCCCAGGGGTTCGCTCAGCCTTCCACAGATCTGGGGATCAACCGAGCTTGGCAGGAAAGGCAATTGGGGTGTGGGCTAGTTAGTTAGTTAGTTTGGGGGGGGGCAAATCATAAAGCCTTGGCTGATGGCTACAATACAAACAGGGCAAAAACCAAAGATTATGACTCTAAAGGAAATACACAATCCTCTGCTGCTGGCTACAGATTAAGTTGGGCAAATAAGCCGCGCCAGACAGCAGAACAAGCTAGGTACCTGGAGTCAATACACATAGGCTCCGAGATAGGGCAGGAAAAATGGGTTTCGCCAGCCCATACCTTAAGTAGTTGTGGGTTGTCTATTAACCACAGGGCAATTTCCTATAACAGGTATTGTCTTGACCATCAAAAAATGCCACGTATGCAAGCCTTCTGTATTACGGGGTCACGCGCATTCTACGCACACATCACCCCAAGGCAGGGTAATAAATATGTACCACCCAACTGAGATTGGGGCTGGACTTCACCACACGATTGTCTCGCGTGTCTTCCTTGTGGCCAGCCACTCCCACACCTGGGAGCCATCACAACATTAACTAAACATGTCCAATATCTATATATCAGGCAAGGGGCCATTCAAAAATCAGAGTCTATGATGTTGTTTTGCCAATCTGGTATTCAAAATATTTGGGACTGAGGGAAAAGCAACATATTTTCAATTTCATCATTATGTCTCATTCTTCCTAGATGGCCACCTAGAAGAACAATTAAGTTGATTTCTTAGATAAACATTATCTATCCATTCTAAGTCATTAATCTTATTCATGGATCTTTACGTTCAAGAGCCACTTAAAACACATCTGTTCATCTGTCTGTTTTCCTAATAGATTTTCCATCCCTCTTTAATGTGTTTTGTCTTTGTTATTCAAAAGTAAGTTTCTGGGCAGGTCTGCATTATTTGTATTTTTTGTGTGTCTGTGTTGCAGATAGTAAGTGCCTTATATAAATAAAGTAAAAGTAGAATTTGTTCAAATATATTGAAAAGTATCTAATTTCAAAAGTGCTCATGCATTCACACTAGACCTATTTCTGATATTCTGTGTCCAGGAATGTAAATCTTGACCTGCTTTTAGGCTGATTTTACCTCACTTGGTGAAGATAAAGGACTGAGAAAAGAAAATTCTGCTAATTTTGCAAATTTCAACACTGATTTTTCAGATTTCTGTAAATGTTCAACATCTAAAATTAGGACAATGGTTGTCTTCTGCATGGACTATTAAAAAGCAGTAGCACTTAGTAGCATGTATGTGTCATTTACATCAGCCTGCCATTTTCTCTGTGATCTAAGTTCATTTGTGTTCATGTAAAGCATGTTTAGTTTCACAAAGAGGGGAAAACTCTTGTTAAAAGCAACAATATTGTGCACAAATTCTGGAAATCGCTACGAGAAATGCAGATCTTGTGCTGAAGACGAAAAGCTTGATGACTGATAAAAGAAAAAAACTGCTCACAACCTTGAAGCTGACCTAATTATTCATCAAGTACTGACTGTACTTCTTGGGAAATTTCTGTACACTCCTGTTATCATGGCTGTATTAAGCAAATGAAGTTAGAAAAGCATTGCAACATTAATAGTAAATGGCTCTCTTCAAATCTTTATTAAAACAAAGGTAACAGTATAATACTTCTCAGGCCTAACTAAGTTCAATAAACAGTGTGGTGTAGCAGACAGAGTGACAGATTATGATTTAGAATTTATTTATTTATTAGCTTTTATTTGCATCCCGCTTCCCTCAGCCTGAAGGCAAATCAAAGTGGCAAACAATAGCAAAAGCAATACAATAGGTACCAATATACAAAATAAATAAATACACAATAGTACAAAAATACCGCAATACAATATAATCAATACAATATCAATAACGAGTGCACAGAAAAGACAAAAATATATTGTAATATAGCAAACTTCCATCACCCCACAATGATCCGTCAACAAGACCCGGGGTCCAGACAGCCTCAAACAGCACCAGCTTCCCATCCCGGGGCTGATGCTGTGGACCCCAGGAGAGGCTCACAAGTCCTTCTGCGGTGGCTCCAGCGTCCTTTTAACTCCTCTGCCCAGGGCGGGGCGGGGGGAGGGGTGGCAGGTGCAGCTGCCTCCCATCCCGGGGGCAATGGCGTGGGCCCAGGAAGAGGCTCACAAGTCCTGCTGCCTGGGTTCAAATTCTTCTCAGCCATTGAAACTCACTGAGGGTGTGGAAAAGGTAAAGCCACTCCTTAAATATCTCACTTAACTAGAAAGACTTATTGGGGTCACTATATGTTGGTTAAGACTTAGATACATAACAAAAACAATCATGTTACCCTTGTTATGTTTTATTACATTCATCTGTTTTTAGATACATATTATGTTGTGGTTTTACTATATAAATACACTTTTAAAATCCTAAACAAATATGTAGCTATGAGACAAAAGCACAGATTATTCATTATCTGAGAGTTAAACACAGAGCAGAAACCAATAGAATGGCAGAACAAAGACTTATGATGGGAAGCAAAATCCTCTGTCAACACACTCTGCACACAGAGTTGTTTTCTATAAAATTCCTAGGCAAATTTGATTGATTAATTACTGTAAACTTAAACAATGTGATTATAGGAATGAAAAGTTCATTGCATAACTGTGTTGCCCAGTAGGAAGTTCTGGAACTGAATCAAAATATTTCAGCCGGAATCCAACAATGTATTTCTGCAATAGATAGGTAGGTAGGTAGAGCTTCAAAGCATCTAATGCAGTAAATAAGCTTGTAAAGCAAAGAAAATTTCAATGGCTTAAAAGTATATACAGCTACCCATAGATACTGTACATATCAGCATGAATAAAATATAGGCTCCAGGTTGAAAATAAGAATTAATGGATAATAGGAGCCAAAATTGCTAGCAAGTGCAATTTCTATAATAACTAACAAGGATGTGCTTTGTGTGTCTTGAAGCAGACCTAGGTCAAGCAAGGTCAGAAAGCAACTCTGCTGATGGAAGAGCTAATTTGTATGGGTTGATTAACACAAACATGTCTAGTGAAGTAGAAATTGTGAAGTTGCAAAAAAAATAATAATGGGTGGGTGACCATCTGGCCTGAAAGTGATAGCTGCAAGGAGGAGGATTTCCTTCTACTGGAAAAGGCCTCCCATTACCAGAAAAGAACAGAATTAGATATTATTAAGGACAAATAATTGTCAAAATGTTTGAATTTTAGAAAATTAAAATACAATTAAATGAGTCCTTTTTGTCATAAGAGGTAGAGTTAGGACCAGGAAGCAGCAGTGCGTCATCTTCAGATGAACTCTGGACAGTTGACCACCACTCAATTCATCTTGTCAATATATTGTTTCCCCCCTCTATGATTACTGAAACCTTAAGTATTGTAATGCTTTATCTTAGCCCTCCCCCTCCCCCCCCAAAATGTTATCTACACAGAGTTTTTATTAAACTGAGCTGAGCTCCTGTTTGTGGATGAACCTAAGAAGTTCTCTGAGGCCAACACATGTATCCCATTGTGCCCCTTGACCACAGGCTGGTTCTAAAACAGAGTGGCTACCTCCACCTCAAAATGGAGGATTCATTTGCATCTACAGTATTTGTCTAAACTAAAAAGGATGTGATACTGCTTGTGTCTTCCATCTAAAATAGAGGAGGCAGTGATGGTAGTAGTGCTCATCTACCATCAAAGATCAAGGAAGAGATCACTGCGGGGTGGAAGTGGGGATGGTGGCAAAGGTGGTGACACAGTGGAGGCACCATCTTTCACAAGGAGGAAGAGAGTCCTCAGCACTAGGCTCTGTGGAATAAGTATAATGAAATTACTTGGGATCCAGTTTTAAACATTCTTAGAGGCAGGCGTTCAGGTAGACTCTGGAAAAATAGTCAGCCTTGGAAAACTGTATCAGAACAATAGATGGAAAGGTACAGTGAGAGCAGCAGTAAACATGCTCCTTTAGTGTCCTATTTCTTGAGGTGACTGCTTCTCTGTTCTTCATGATGTCTTTTTTTGTGTTCCATGCTGCAATCTTTGTAATATTTTATAACTGCTTAAGATGAGAGTTGATCACTATTTAGTCGTAAGATGGGATAAACAGATAGAGCCTCCTCCAACATTGTGGTATTTTTAAATCAAATTTGGCATACCCTGGTAATGGCAAACATGTGTTGCCAGATAATCTTTCTCACACTAGATCAGGCAAAAAGAACTGCAGAATTGACTGACCAAAAGGTGCCTTAATTTTAGCAGTTTCACGCCTAGACACAGAAGGAAAAAAAGTGATAAGATTTATAAACAGAAGCAACAAAAATAAACAGAACAGGACAACATTCATTAAAGGTGTACTAAAATTGCAAACAATATTTGCTAAAAGAGATTTAATATGCAGTTGAAGACAATAGATGGTTCATTATGGAAATTGGCCTAAAATGAGTTACTGGTGGAATGGGCCTACAGATCTCAAACAAATAATGGAGGGTGTTGATTCCGAGTATTAATTGCAACATGATAGCAGATCAGGGCTTAACCAACAAGTCATATATTATAGCTCAGTTCGGACTGTCGAAAACAGGGACGAGGTAGCAACTTATATACAGACAGAACGGCAGTTTGCCTGGGCTTTTACTAACATGGGAAACCTGCGTAAACCAATCAGGGTACAGTGAATAGAAATGAATAAGGTGCCTTACAGAAAAGGGCACACAATTACACCAAAGACTTAATGGTGATTGCAACTTAAAGCAATATACGTTCATATACGTTTGGACATAACATTCCTCCCCCTCCCTAGCAGGGAACCCACTCTCCATACCTTTGACGTGGACCGCAGGTTTGTTTATGGTGTCCAACACTCATGGAACTTAGGGCAATGGGTACGGGAGAACCAGGGTCTATGGAAGTGCTGGTGGACTCACTAGTCGACCTAGGCAAGCTAGGATTTTCATTTGGCTCAAGTGAAGCTGGATTTGGAATCAATAGCCAGGGTGCGCGACCTGGACTCACAACAGTTGCTGAGTCTGCCAACTCTGAGAATGTTCTAGGTGATGGGGGCACCCTGGTGGTCAACAAGAAGTCATTTGTGGGTTGCTCTGTGGTGTTACCCTGAAACTGTGCCACAACTGTACCCATAGAGCGAGGGAAATTTTCTACTGCAGAATCGGCGGTGTTAGAATCTAGGTGGTGGTGGGGCTACCAGGGGAGTGTTGAGTACTAGTGCTTGGCTCAGCTGTATGAGGAACATGAGATGGGGCTGGATGAATAGATCTGGATCAGGATCGAAATCGGGGAGGTCCAACTCCCCCTGGACAGGATCACTTTGAGGAGACTCAATTTCAGCTGAGTCTGAGATAATGTTTTGCCCTGCTACACGGGGATGCATCTGGTCCACATGTCTCTTCCAAATTAACACATTGTCCATGAGTACTTTATACAAGACTGGTCCTGTCTGCTCAAGGACCTCTCCCCCAACCATAGGGAACCTGGTGCATAGTTCCAACAATAAACCGCTTGTC
Organism: Bradypodion ventrale; assembly: GCA_035047345.1. NCBI lineage: Eukaryota > Metazoa > Chordata > Lepidosauria > Squamata > Chamaeleonidae > Bradypodion > Bradypodion ventrale. The sequence continues at coordinate 143,384,093 of JAWDJE010000004.1, read as the reverse complement.
CTACCTGGAAACTCTTGGTGGTGCAAATATCTACATTAATACCCCTATCCTCCCTGCGATGAGGATCCAAATGATCTAATGCTGTAGACAGCCTTCTCTTCATTAAGAGGTCCACAGGGGAAAACCCCGAAGCTAAGGGTGTAACACTGTGAGCCAGAAAATATTGGCATAACTGCAAATCCAGATCACCTGCACCCATATGTCTCAGGGCTTCCTTGATAGATCTGATCTGCCTCTCTACTTGCCTGTTAGAGGTGGGGTGAAATGGGGCAGCGGTAATGTGTCGAACCCCATTTTGTTTTAAGAAAACCTTGAAATTCTGCCAACATGAAAGTTGACACTCCCAAGAAGAAATTGTAAAAATACAAGTGCTTTAATAAAAGGAATAATTCACATATATGTCCTATGCTGAAGTATGTCCGGCATGGTGTGATGATGGTGAGTTCAACACGCAATAAACTGAATCATGAGCGACAAAAATCTCTGTAGTCCTGTGCGCGGACAGTACTACAGAGATTTTTGTCGCTCATGATTCAGTTTATTGCGTGTTGAACTCACCATCATCACACCATGCCGGACATACTTCAGCATAGGACATATATGTGAATTATTCCTTTTATTAAAGCACTTGTATTTTTACAATTTCTTCTTGGGAGTGTTACCTTCCCCTGTTTGTTCATACACCCCAGCCGTCCCACCTCTCCAACATGAAAGTTGAGGCATTGTTGGACACCACTATGTCCGGCAGCCCAAAAGTACAAAAACCCTCCTCAGCTTGTGCATAGTGGTTGTGCTTAGAACAGGCAGAACCTCCAACCACTTAGTGTATGCGTCCAATATGAGCAGAAATGTAGCTCCCCAAAAGGAGCCAGCAAAATCGATATGGACTTGCGATCAAGGACCACGTGATAGGTCACGATTGTGAATGGCCATCCATAAATTAAGTCATGGAACTTCTTAGTTCTTGCGATAATCGCCAGGGCTTCTCTGTCAATCTGCACGTACCTTTTTCTGTGTCTGTTAGGGACCTTGATTAGAAGGCGATTGGCGCCCATATTGTGGCATAACATTGCACCCACCCCCACAAGGGAGGCATCACAGACCAGAATGATTGGCTTACTAGGGTCAAAATATGTAAGGACGGCATCGGAAGTGAGGAGCTTCTTCACCTCATGGAAGGCCTCATCCTGGGTGGACCCCCAACACGAGACAACATCTTTTTTTAACAAATAGTGGAGCGGGGTGGCTATGGTAGCCTTTTGAGGAAGGAAGGAATAGTAAAAGTTCAAGAGCCCAAGGAATGCTTGCAACTCACTTTTAGAGTTGGGATGGGGCATGTCCCACACCACCTTCACTTTAGCATCCGAGGGCCACACACCTTCAGGGGTGACCTTAAACACTAAGAAATCCACCTCTGTAGAGAACAGGCAGCATTTCCCCCTCTTAACTCTGAGCCCCGCATTATGAAAATGCTCCAATACCTTGACCAGCTTAGCGGCAAGGTCCCACTGATCCTTTCCCGATATCAACACATCATCAAAGTATGGCAAAATGCCAGGAAGGGCTTTTAGCAACTTTTCCACCAACCCTTGAAAAATACCAGGTACCGCGTTGACACTGAACTGTAGGTGTTTCACCCGAAACACACCCTTGTGTGTGGTGATCATTTGGCACAGAGCAGAGTCCGGGGTGACTGGCAACTGCTGGTATGCCTGGGCCAAATCCAATTTGGCAAAACAATTCTCCCATGGAGAGCACCCAGCAGATGGATCACAATGGGTACAGGGTAGGAATTAGAGTGGATCGCTTTGTTATTGGTACACATACAGTCCACACAAATATGGATGTCACCATTTGCCTTGATTGCAGTGACGATCAGGGTCTCCCACGGTGCTGAGTCCACCGGCTCCAAGAAGCCCTGCACAACGAGTTTGTCAAGTTCAGCCTCAATTTTGTCTTTAAATGCAAAAGGCATCTGCCGGGTCTAATGGGCTTGACCAAGGGGTCTAAGTCAAAATTAACCAGGGGGGCCTTAAAAGTTCCCAACCCTGGGCAGAACACATCCGGATACTTATCACACACGGCCTGAATGGGGTCAGCCTGAACTAAATTGATGCCTGAAAAGGCAATACCTAGGGGCCCAAACCACTGAGTACCCAGTAGGTTGTTCTTACCTGCCTTGACTACAAGAAGTGGGAGTTGTGTGGTGATGTTTTTGAACTTCACATCAAACATGCCCACACCAAGCACAAGGATGTGGAGACCAACTGTGGTCCCTCAGTTGGACCTGCACAGCCCGCAACTTGGGCAAGTCCGCTGGTGGAATCTGGAAAAGCTCATGCTGAGCAAGGTTTGAATACAATGATCCTGAGTCGATTTCCATGTGGCAATGGTGACCCTGGAGACTGACGTCCACGATGAACTGACCCATGACTGTACAAACACTGGAACTGGAACTGGAGTCTTGACCGGCATAGATTTTGGAGATCTGGAGCTCCCTGGACCGGCAGACCTTGTCTTTGGATGACCCTCCAAAATGCTGGCGGCATACTCTCGCAATGTGCCCTTTCAAACTACACTTGTGGCACTCTGCCTCTCTGAACGGGCATTTTTCAAGAAGGTGTTTGCCTCTGCAACCCTTGCACTGGGCCTTGACTTTGTCTGCAAGTTTGGAGGACTTGCGGTGCACTTTCCGCACATCATCCCCTGACTCTCTGTCATCTAAGGACGATGAGGGTGGTGAAGCTGAGGAAGATGAGCCTACGCACTTCAGCCTCTGGTCAGCTGCAGCCAATTTGACTGAGGAGCTTTTCTTCTGGAACACCTTTACACTTGCGCTGGTGACTTCAGACACCAAGGCCTCCTTGAAGACCTCACCCAAAGTTAGCATGTTCCTTTTCATCATCCTCCGCTGCACTCACTCATCTAAGATGCCCATCAGCAGTCTGTCTCTGAGGGCATCGTCCAAATTTGGCCACTCACAAGTTCCCACTTTAGTTGGTGATGGACTCCCTGTGTAGATAGAGACCCTAGGCTTGAAGTGGACACCAAGAGAATGTCCCTTAGAGAAGTGTCCTTTACTTCTCTTGGTCGAAGCAGGTTCACAATGAGATCAAATGTGGAGCTGCCGCAGTTTGCAAGGAACGCTGTCTTCCATTCCTCTGGCTTGACCTTGTTGGCTATCACCCAGTTCTCAAACTGGATTTTGTAGCTTCACCAGGTGTCCGCCTTGGACACGTTGAACCGGTCAAGTGGTGTTGCTGCAGCAGGAGATCCCATCCTCATCACCAATGTTGAGTCCGAATATTAATTGCAACATGACAGCAGATCCGGGGGTTAACCAACAAGTCATTTATTATAGCTCAGTTTGGGCTGGAGAAAACAGGGACGAGGTAGCAACTTATATACAGACAGAACGGCAGTTACAGTGATACATTTGCCCGGGCTTTTACAAATGTGGGAAACCTGTGTAAACCAATCAGGGTACAGTGAATACAAATGAATAAGGTGCCTTACAGAAAAGGGTGTGTGATTACAGCAAAGACTTAATGGTGGTTGCAACTTAAAGCAATATACGTTAATATACATTTAGACACAACAGAGGGGGAAGGGTCTTTGACATACATATTTTAACCAACTTCTTCACCAGAAAATGAATGTCAATGCCAGTAAATTTGGTTTTGTCCTTAGAATTATGACACTCCTTATTCCAGTGCAGTTATTCAGTCCCTGCTTTAGCAGCAGGGAAGCTCATGTACTCTTTCTGACACAATAATCTTCTGTCTCATGGGGGGGAAAGCTAAATGTTAAACAGCACTCATTCACCTCTTTGGAGAGATTTTATTAGTGTGAAAATGAAGCAGCTAGGGTCATAATGCCATTTTATAAAGTTGTCATGTGGCCAATCTCTATAGGTCTGATCAGGCCAGCTCAAAAAAAGAAGATAAGAAGCTTTTAGATCAAAGGTTCAGCCCACACAGTGCTGTCTTGCTAGCAATCAATGTAATCTTTTCTGTGTCTTCTGTTAAGTGTTTACTACCATCTTCTATACTGTTCAGATTAGAATTTTGGCAAGCTTAAATCTTGCAGCAGAATATATGCAAATTATTCCATCCAAATGTAGGCAAGCTCTGGAAATACAAATATATTTGCAACACTTATATTATTAAAAGTCTGGCTAATCAACTAAAAGAAGGGACTGTAGTGACTCAAGTGGCTAAGATGCTGACTGGGAGGCAGAAGGTCAGCAGTTTGATTCCCGAATACTGCAGGACGGAATGAGCTCCTGTCTTTATCCCAGCTCCTGCCAACCTAGCAGTTCGAAAGCAAGAAATTGCAAATAGAAAACATGGATGACTTATGTGTGAAGGTAAACAGCATTTCATGTGCTCCGGTGTCTAGTCATGTCTGCCACATGACCACGGAAACGTCTGCAGAAGCAGACAGCACTGGCTCTTTGGCTTTGAAACAGAGATGATCACTGAACCCTAGAGTTGGATACGACTGGCTTTTTAGCAAGGGAAACCTTTACCTTTTTATATATAGCAAACAACAACAGAAGTGATATAACAAAACTGGATGCTATGAATTAAACACCTCAAGTTCTTTTCATTAACACCACAGCAGGAGGAGAATTAAAGAAAAAATGAAATGTATCTTTCAAACCAAATGAGAACAAAGTCTAAGACATATTTATGAAATGAAATGAAGTAGGACATTCACAACATAAAGGAATTGGCTTCACATATACAGTCTCGAAAACCCTAAGATAAAAGACAGATGCAAATATCTAACCTGAATATGTGGATGAAAGATAAAGGAGCTGTACCAAACTATGACAGACCCATAACATGCTTAGCAACAATGTTGAAACTGTTCATGGGTTGTGGTATCCACGCACACAATTGGTATACTGGCCCTGACAGAACCCCGGTGATGGGTGATCACCTCATTGCCAGGGGTTCCTGAAGGGACAGAAATTGGGGGAGCGGAATATTAGATAGGGTTTAATTCACCTACAGCTGACCTGACAGGCAGCTCTGACAATAGGAAGCTAATGACTAACTCGCTAGTCATGTAATAGGTAATCTCGCACCTGCGGATTACCCTAAACCCTAAAACCAATACCAGCCACATGTTTACCCCAAGATAGCTTGGAACAGTGGAGTTCCCCTGTCATTGATTAAGTTAGTTAATTAACTTCCCCTGAAGAGTTTCCCAATTAACTCATGTAAACATGGCATGTGGATTCTGTCAGATCGGAGTTCTTTTGCATGCAGCCTGTACATGATAAATACTGATGATTTTCCCTCATTAAATCACTGGTCTTCGCTCCATCTTGCCTCGTGTCTCATTGCTTGACCAGTCTCCTCCGGGACCCAACAGCCGCTCCGTGGCCCCGATAAAACATCTGGTGACCCCGAGACGTGATTCTACTCATGAGTAAGCGATCTTCGTGGTCCGGTTCTACTCCAGAACCGTGTCCGAATCGTCCCGGAGGACAGCGTGGCAGCTCTGGTCGGAAAGCCATCCGATCTGAGTGACATCTACGCTGTGAGGCATTCCAGAGAGGCAGAGCACGCTCCAAAGCTCTGCGGCAGCTTGCTCAGTGGGAAAACGCATTCCGCTCAGGGTCGGCTGTGAAACCCTGACTTCAGCGCAGAGGCCGCTGAGGGCCTGTGGCAGCAGTCCATGCTCCGAGCTCCTTCCCAGAGGTTCATCACGCCAAGCCTGTTACCTGAACTCAGACGCGTTGCTTCGTCCCAAGGAGGAAAACTTCAAAGGACCGGCAGGTAATGTCTGGACTTGTTCTCAGAGGCAATGTTTGACCGCTAACCAGAGAGTTCACTTAATGGAACTCAAGGCCCTGGCCAGGGTATACCATACACACATTCACAGCACCAAGTTAGCGGATCTTTTGGCGTACTTGGGAGATAATTGTCTGCTTTATCCAGAAACAGGCATGCTTAACCTCCAACTTTGGGACAGGATAGGAGCCTGCATTCAGTAAGCCCCAAGAGCTCCAGATTGCATAATCAGCACATGGAGCATGTGTAGGAAGCTCTTAGCAGAGAAAGACCCAGTCCGGATAGAGACCCAGGAACCCCCAGCGCAGTCAGAGCCATCAGCCCCAATGGCTCTCTATCCGTCATTTCAGCTTAAGCAGGGCAGTGTAGGGAGCTTTCCCTCAGTGACAGCTGCAGACGTCATTGAAGGAATTCATGGCATGAGAAGCACTGGTGCTTCTCTGACAGTTAAAAGTTCCCAGACTACTAAGAGTTCCATCCAGCGCATGGGTAAGGAAGATCAATTCACAGGGAAATTGCCAGCAGTACAATTAGCTAACACCCAGCTGCTGTGTTCTGCCTGTCTGAAGGCGGACACATGTTCAGGCAGACAGACTATTGTCTACCTGCCTGCTCAGCGCCCACTGCTCACAGAAATCTGCACGGCCCCTGGCCACGCAGGGCTCCAGAGCAGACTCATTACCACACTCAGGCGCCGAGCAGTGCCAAAACCCAAAGGCGCCTGCTTCCAGTGTGAAAAAATGAGACACCTTAGAAGAGAATGCCAATCTAGACCAGGCAGATCTTCAAAAGTTTGTCCAAATAAGCCTAAGACCAAATGGCCACACTGGCGCTGGAGGGCGAGACAGCACTGAGCTCCGGCCCTCCGGCATGCATCTGGCACAGGCTCGAAAGGAGGCAGCCATCACCCTGGCTATACCAGAGGAACCATCCCAGCAATAGTACCCCGAGCTCTTCCAAAGCACTGGCAGAACCTACTTGTCTTGCCTCGGAGTAGCCCAGAGAAACTCACCCCTAAGCAGAAGCACCCAGATGGTTGTGATAGCCACCTGTGTATAAGTCATCTCCTCATGTGCAGGATAGAACACTGCAGATCAGGGGAGGAATGTGCGAATGCGTAAATAAATGTGTGTATGCGTGGTGCACCACTGAATGTATGACTGCAAGAACTGTGTATGATAGCAGAAGCTTTGTCTCTATGACCACAGTATGATTGCAAAAGTGTTCCTTGTGTGTAACTGTGTGGTAACGTCACTGTGAAATATCAGGCATTGTATGTTAAACAGTTTGCACTCTGTTCATGGGCAGGAACCATTTAAAGTTTGAGAAAGCATGGTGAGCAAGACCTCTTTGCCTTGCCTGCTTAGCAGCTTAAGGCACCTAGGGCAATGAAAGCAGGAGGGGGAGATCCTAACCTGCAATAGGGCAAAGTGACCCCCCTTCTTCCTTTCAGCCAAAGGGCTTTTCTTTTGGATATGCAAGGGAGACTTTTCTTTGTCTCAAGGATTAAGCCATTCTTAAGAACTGGTTTTGCAATCCGTGCCACTCAGGCAAATAGATAATTGGAAATGATAAAAGCCTTGCATTGAAGAAACCTGCCTGAAAGAGGTGATTTTCTTTTCAGAAGCGCGATCTGAAAACAAAAATCACTTCTGTGAGTATTCTTCACTAAATCATAAACTATAGGGGCCCTCCCTACATCTGTGTTTCTCAAACCCCTATTTCTGTGTTTGAATGTCCCTTAGCGGTCTTTAAGCCACATATCTCACTAGGAATGAGAGAATTGCATTGTCTTCATGTGTGTACTGTGTTATCATCTTGTAACCTAGGTTCTCAACCTTTTAAAGTCAGGGGCCAAGTTCCGCGGCCTCAGGCAGCTCTGGAGGTCCAGACAGTCATCCTGCCTTTCCTTCGCCACACAGCCTTTCTTGGCTTGGTGGAGGTAGTGGCACAGCAATGTGGGCCCCATCTGGCCAGCAGATTGAGAATCATTCTAACTCTCCTTCAGTCTCTTAAGAAAGCTGTTGTTCTGGTATTTTGACTTTAATCCGTGTAAAGTAACTCACACATTGTACCCCTTTCACAGGAAAAAGCACCCAAATATTCTTGCGCTCTATTTATTCAGAAAATGCTTAATTTTTCCCTTTTTACAGGAACAAAACTCCTCTCCAGGCCTTAAAAGTAACCAATTTATTTATTTCTATAATCTTAAATTGCATCCTTTCACAGGCTCCTGAGTTAATTACTGGTAGGGATTCCTCAACAGGAGGATCCCAGCCAGCTGTCTTAATTATTTTATGATAAGAGTTGTTCCATTCTCATTGTGCTAACTTCTGACTTGTCTTTCCCCCTTTCCTCCTTTCGCCATTGGAACTCCCTGCTGGAAATGTTTAACTTGTGTGTCTTTTCATTTTGTGTATTGTTTCCTTACAGCTGGCACGTCATAGTTGGCTTGTTTTTAATAAGTCTTAGTCTGTCATTTCAAGTATGGCACCTGGACCACAGCACCCACTCTAAATGAGCAGACACATTTCACAAACTCCAGAGCACAAAGGGAGGAAATAAGATTAGTCCCTGAGCTCCTGAGAATGTACAGAGTGCCACTCATTAGCCAGGGCTGCCAAGGACCGTTTTAAGAATGCAGTCAGGTCACATTTTCAATCAGACACAGGCATTTTCAGGCCACCCCTTCTTTTTTTTGCTGTTAGTCTAAGCACAGGCAAAAGGCTAAGCCAGCATCTGGTACCCTTCTCACAGGAGCACAAGAATAGCTCCAGGAAATGTGCGCACGCACACCATGGGCGGAAATGCGCAGGGGGGCCTTCATGAGAAATTTACCCAAGGGAAGCCTGGCACGTCATGCGCCAAGGTTTGCTGAAAGACCCCAGACTCGTCTTGCTTCAAACACAGACAGTCAGTTTGTGTGAATCAATGTCACTGGTTCCACTTCAGGGGGCTAGGACAGTTTTCACTGATGGGGGTCGCACATATGGTGTTCTTACTTGGCAAGAGGGACAGGCTTGGCGCACGCTTCTAACTCTTCCGCAGAAGTCCACGCAGTGGGCAGAGTTGGCAGCAGTGAACCTCGTCTTGTGCACCTTTGCCAAAGAACGCTTGAACATAATAACTGACAGCCAGTATGTTAGGAATTTTCTTCACAGTCTACCGGGAGCGTACATCACTCCCGCAATAGACAAGAATTTGTTGAGTCTTTTCCTCACAACTCAATTTCATTTGCGGAACTGCACCAAAGCGCTCTATATCACCCACATCAGAAGCCACCAGGATCTGCATGGTCCAACTTCTGAGGGCAATAGCAGAGCAGATGTGGCCGCAAAGGAAATTCAGCAATGGTCTGTCTTGGGAGTCTTCACGACTCCAATTCAGAGTCATGCATTTTTCCATCAGAACGCCAAAGCACTCACATGGCAGTTCAACCTGCCACTTTCCCAAGCCCAGGGCATAGTCCGTTCCTGTCCACATTGTGCAGGGGCGGTAGGGGGCCCCTCGTGGGTGGTCAACCCACGAGGGACAGAGGACAACCAGATGTGGCAGATGGACGTCACACATGTTCCGCAGTTTGGCAGATGGCAATACATGCATGTTTGCATTGATACCTTTTCACAGTTCGATTGGGCTATGGCACAGAAGGGAGAAATGGCGTCCCATGTGGAGTAGCATCTCCTTTTCTGCTTTGCGGCCATGGGCAAACCACGGCACGTGAAAACCGATAACGGTCCGGCTTATCGCTCCAGGCAGCTGGCCACCTTCACGGCCACCTGGGACATTAAGCACACCTTTGGCATTCCGTACAATCCGCAAGGGCAAGCGATTGTGGAACGGGTCAATCAGATGCTTAAGTCCTACATTGACAAACAAACAGAAAGGGGGGAACCACCAGCCCTCCCCAAAAATCAGGGTCAGGCACAACATTTTCTGAACAAGGTATTGTTTACGTACAATCACCTTAATGTTTTTTCGGATTGCACTCCGCAGGAGAGGCACTTCCATCACATGGAGGCTCTCCCGTGGCCGATGGTGCATTACCGAGTGTCACCGGATCCTTACTGGAAGGGCCCGGCACCACTCATAACATGGGAAAGAGGGCATGCTGCAATTATGTCTCCTACAGCCATCATCTGGATTCCAGCCCGGTGTGTCAAGCCTCACTTCGAGTCCAATGGCGTGGACCCAGGCAGTTCCGGACCCGATCCCGGAGATGGAGGAACTAACCCTGATGGGGAGAGACAAGCGGAGGAGGAGGCGACAGCAGATGACAGTGCCGAAGATCACCTGAGGGATGGCCAAGTCCCTGTGCCAGGAGGCAGCGGACGCCGTTTGGCAGGAGGACAAGGAGCCGACACCGGAGAACATCTTGATTGCAGCCTTTTCCCTGATTATAGCTAATTCCATGATGACCACCATCATCTTGATCCTTTCCCTGCTTGCGGGGGAGGCGTTCAAGCAGCTTCACTGGAAGCCAACAACCTGATGCCAGGCGGAGATCTCTCTGCCCGGCTGCAGTACAATGTTTGGGAAAGATTGGCGAACCTCGTCAATCAGTCCGATTTTTGCCTGAGGCAGACTACTGCTTCTGCCTCTGTTCTGAGCACTTGTCTCATCCCGGTGTGTCACTCCCCAGATGCACACATCAGGAACGGTGACTGGTTGGTGAAGCGGATATTTGGTCCATTTTACAAGACTGCCTTTTCAACGTATGCGCACTGGGGAACCCAAGTCATCAAAGTCTTACCGGCTGATGTGGCCACTCTCTACACTCCTCGAGTGGCGGTCAGCCCAAACTCTACTTGTGCTCGTATGACCGGCTGTTCCATGGTCGAAGGGCCACAGCGCCATTGCCTCGACCCCGGCAACAGCAACTGGACTTGCAATAACCCAGAGACTATTAGCTCAATGTATGCTCATGTTACCTTGCCTTCAGGATGGTTTTTTACATGTAACCAGTATACTTGGAACTACATTCCTGCAAATGTATCTGATTCCCTTTGCTGTATCAGTCATTTGAAATTGTTGCTTCCCACTAGAGACATGGTTGCACCAAGCATAAATGTACCTTCACACATATGGCACGCTCGTGGTACCCAGTTAGACAGCTCATGTGATAGCAACATTAGGATTCTGAGTAAATCTGAGTATGTTTCATTAGCAGTCAGCTTGTTTGGCGTGCCAGGCTTAGTCGTAGGCAATGCTCGGAGAATTGGTCAATTGGCTTGCTCTTTGGCAAAAGCCATTAACCACACCTCCTCGGCGATAGCGCTGCTTAATCAAGAGCAGACAGAGCTTTGCCATGCCATATTGGATAATTGAGCAGCCATCGATTACCTCTTGCTGTTACATCATTTGGCTTGTGAGTCTGTCCATGCCATGTGTTGTTTCAACCTCACGGACAAATCGCACAAGGTACAGAGTCAGCTCACAGACCTCAATACCTTGGTTAAAAACATCAAGGAAGATGCTACGTGGGCGTGGTGGAATTCGTTATGGTCCTGGTTTCCATGGGGTTGGCTACAAACAACCCTCAAGGTGATTGTGGGGGTGATAATACTGGGAATGACTGTGTGTTGTTTCATGCAATGTATTCCCTCGCTGATGTCAAGATGTCCCCCATGGAGAGAACCCCAGAATGTCCTCACTCCACGTCAGCTGGTGCTGCTCCTACACCGAGCCGTCTGTCAGGTCCAATTAAACAAATGAAGGGAGAGTGTGGTATCCGCGCACACAATTGGTATACTGGCCCTGACAGAATCCCGGTGATGGGCGATCACCTCGTTGCCAGGGGTTCCTGAAGGGACAGAAATTGGGGGGAGTGGAATATTAGATAGGGTTTAATTCACCTACAGCTGACCTGACAGGCAGCTCTGACAATAGGAAGCTAATGACTAACTCGCTAGTCATGTAATAGGTAATATCGCACCTGTGGATTACCCTAAGCCCTAAAACCAATACCAGCCACATGTTTACCCCAAGATAGCTTGGAACAATGGAGTTCCCCTGTCATTGATTGTTAGTTAATTAACTTCCCCTGAAGAGTTTCCCAATTAACTAGTGTAAACATGACATGTGGATTCTGTCAGATCGCAGTTCTTTTGCATGCAGCCTGTACATGATAAATACTGATGATTTTCCCTCATTAAATCACTGGTCTTCACTCCATCTTGCCTCGTGTCGCATTGCTTGACCAGTCTCCTCCGGGACCCAACAGCCGCTCCGCAGCCCCGATCCAACAATCGGTATATTATCAGACTCTGTTTATCAGTATCTAGCTACTCAGAGTCTTATACCAGAAGAACAAAAAGGAAACTGTCAAAATTCACACAGAACAAAAGACCAGTAACTTACTGATAAAATGATATTGAGGAACTGTAAAAGAATGAAAACCAATCTGCATGTTGTTTGGATAGGTTGCAAAAGGTGTTCGATAGCCTATACTTCAAAAACTGAAACATTGCAAATTTGCAGAATCAACAACATCAGGAGATGTTGACAAGAATGATGAAATGGAATATTACTCTAATGGAAAATGACACAATTAGGAAATGTCAATATCAGGAGAGGTATATTCCAAGGTGATTCACTGCCGCCTTTGCTTTTTTTAATAGTCATGGAACAGCAGACAATACTATTGAATAATACGGGTCATGGAAATCAAACATCGAGGACATACAGAAGGATTTTGCACCTGCTCTATATGTGCAATCTTAAAATGAATGGGGAAACAAGACAAGAAATTGAATCACTTGTGTACACAGTCTGAATATTCAACAATGACTGACTGCAAAGGATACCATAAACAGGTAGCAAGAATTACAAAATGTCATCTTCAAAATACTGGTGGGAACATGAACTTGGAAAGGTGTTTGAGAATGAGGACAATATGTTTAAGAGCTTATGTGACTTTAAGATCCAAACTGATAAGAAGCTTGAACACAACACTCCAGACATTACTGTGGTTGGAAAAAAAGTTAAGCTGGTGATCCTAGGAAACAGACAGGTGGTAGAAAAAGAGATTGAAAATGTTATGAGATATCAGGATCTGAGAACTGAAATAAAGCATTTCTAGGAGAAAAGAGCAACAGTGATGCCAGTAGTACTAGAAGCAGCCTCAAAAGGGTTTTTAAAAAGCTGAGTATGATAGGCATTGATAAGATAATGACAGAGCAGTAGCAGAGAGTAGCACTACTAGGTACCAGCTACATTATTCAAGTGATACCACACTAACGCTTATGTCCAGGGCTAGGATCTGAACAGTGGAATTCAAAAACTCTGGTCCAAATGTCTAGTGGACTGTGGACACTTTCATCACCACTGTTGTCATCATTAGATACTCAATTGCAAATACTGTATCAGTTTTGTTTTTATATTGGAAAACAACACGTGGCTATTAAGTACAATATGTATTACATTACTTCATGCAACATACATTTAGTCAATATTGTATATATGTGCACACTGAAATAATGTTCAAATTGTAAGTGACTCTGGATTTAACTTCATGTATTTTTAGGTGAAACCAGATAATGCTATTTGTAAATAATGAAAAATATGTTCCTCATTTTAAGGAACTTTTTAAAAGTCTGTAGGGAGCGGGCTGAATATACCAACTGTGGGAGGAAGTTTCATAATGCTGAAGCCACATCTCAGAAGACACTATTTCTGGCTATTGTCCTTTTCCCCCCTCCCTCAGAATAAACACCCAGAAACACAGGGTCATAGAGAACAGAGTAAAATGGGCACTAGACCTTTGGAAGAGGTGCTCCAACAAGTTACAAGGTCCCAAACCATTCAGAGCTTTGTATGTTAATACTAGCACCTTGAACCTGGCACAGAAGTGATGAGGTAGCTGGTGTAGGCAAACCAGGATGAGGTGTTATAATCAAATTTGGCAATCCAAGAAATTAAACTGTATGAACTGTAGCAGCAACCTAATAATCCATCATAAGTGTCAAGCCAAAAGAACACCTATACTATGAACTTGATCTTTAAAGGGAAGGATAAATTTTTCTAATTTGAGTATAATCCCTATCAAAATGTATTTGTGGGGCACACCTAGCAACAGGATCTACATTGTGTCAGGATTCAACATAAATTTGTTCTCCAACATGAAGACCAAATATGACTGTAATATACTGTATCCACTTCAGACATACATAAGGAGAAACAGAGTTGCATATCATCAACACATGGATGACATTGTTTCTCAAATCTCCAGATGACCTCCCCCAGTGGCCTCACATAAATGTTGGATAGCATAGGAGAGGTGATTGACCCCAGTGGAACCCCACAGCATAGGACCAAAGAGGCCAACACAACATCCTCAAGCCAAGTCATTTGGACATGACTATTGAGAAATGACTGAAGTCAACAACAAGGAGGACACTGTTATCAGCAGTATCATAGGGTGCTGAAAGACCCATGAGAATACCTACAAATATTGTCCCTATGAGCTTCCTTCAGCAGGTCATCATGCAACAGGACCAGTGCATTGTAAATGTCATGCAATGGATTGAACCAAGACTGGAAAGGATCAAGAAAGTTAGTTTCATCCAAGAACACCTGCAGCTGATCCACCATGACTCTCTTGATCAATTTACCCATACATGGAATATCTGTGACTATCCTGAAGTTGTAAAGATCATTTGTCACTAAATTAGATTTATTTTCAGTATGGGTAAAATAATAGTTTCTTTTAAAAAGGAAGGAACACAACACAATGAACATTTTGCTCTTGTCTACTCTCTATATTAAAAAACAAAAACAAAATATGTCACAAAAAGAAGAGTTTAACATTTACTGCAATACATAACAGTTTCTTCTTGGAATGGATAATAAGACCTAGAAAGCAACTAAAAGGGGAAAGTAGCAATTGAAACATATTACCTGAGCAGGCTGACATATCTGCCTGAGAGACAGTTTACCAGTATATAATATACATTCAAAATTGCCAAAGTCTGTTGTTGTTGTTTTATAGTCAATTTGTTTCTCAAAAGCAAGAATCTTAGAATTGTACCATAACATGAAATTCTAACCAGCATGGCTTACTGAGTCCTCTTATAGATCCAACATTACAATAAATAAGTTTCAATTATCCTGGACACTAGTAAAGGTTTCCCTTGCTTGAAAGCCAGTCGTATCCGACTCTAGGGTTCAGTGCTCATCTTTGTTTTGAAGCCGAAGAGCCAGCACTGTCTGCTTCTGCAGACATTTCCGTGGTCATGTGGCAGGCATGACTAAACACCAGAGTACACAGAACACTGTTACCTTCCCACCAAAGTGGTCCCTATTTATCTACTTGCAATTTCTTGCTTTCAAACTGCTAGGTTGGCAGGAACTGGTACAAAGACGGGAGCTCATTCCATCCTACAGTACTTAGGAATCAAACTGCTGACCTTCCACCTCCCGGTCAGCGTCTTAGCCACTTGAGCCAACTGGAACAGAACTTAAGTTCATATGCAGCCTTACTCCCACTTTTGAGAAGAATTTCTGGGGAAAAAATTATTCACATACAAAAGAAACGATATAAGAAATTTTCTTGAGATTGGAAAAGCTTGCTTTCTCAGTTCATTAACTAGGCCTATGAGTAAAACTCCTGTTCTCCCACATTCAGATATCCTTCCAAGATATGGGGAGCACATACACACACATGCACACATATACTAAGTGATGCACTGCAGCAGGTTCTGCAGAACCGGTAGCGGAAATTCCTCCAGGCCATGCCCACTTTGTTGGCCACACCCACCTCCATAGCCCATAATGCAGGATGTTTCACCACACCCACAGATTTGGCCCTGCCCACAGATTTGGCCAGCCCGCAGACTAGGTAGTAAATTTTTTTGCAGTGCATCACTGCATATACTCCAGTGACAGCACTGTTGCAGACACCAACTTTTTCTTCATATTTGTTGGTAAATTGCACCCTTTTTTCCTAATTCCACTTTTGGTCCAGAACAGTGCATGGATAAGCTATTGCCTGGTTGAGACTTAAACCCTGTTCAGAGGTTTGAGAAGCTAGTGTTTTCAGGATGCCTTGCCCCCTTTAGACCTCACTTCCTCACCATTGAGTTTGAAGAGGGAAGGTTGTTGTTCATGTGAAACCTACCCACATGTGCAAGAATCTTGGAGAAATTATGCTCTTTTTCACAGGGTGTAAATGTGAGAGTAGTGTTTGTGAGGAGAATTATTTCCTCTTCAGAGATACTGCTGAGCACATAAAGAAAGTCACAAAAGAGACTTTAGGTATTTCCCTTTAAGTATGCCATGATGAATGCCGGGAGGGGTGAAAAGACCAGCCCCGAAGGCTCTGGATGCTGCTGCTCAGCTGTTCAGGGGCCAGTCCCTCCCGGCCTGGGAGGGGTGAAAAGACTGGCCTCGAGGGCTCCAGACACTGCCGCTCAGCTGTTCAGGGGCCTGCCCCTCCCAGCCTGGGAGGGGTGAAAAGACCGGCCTCGATGGCTCCGGATGCCGCTGCTGCAGTCACCACCACCCTTTCCGGGATGGAGCAGGAGCAGGAGCTGTTTTCGACCAGTTGGGGAGGTGAGAGCCCAGCTGGAAATGTTTTTTCCCCACGGTGGGGCTATAGGGCTCCGGCGAGGATGTTAAGGAGCCAAGGGGTTTTTGTGGACGTGAGGGAGCTGAGGGTTTATGCAATTGATCAGTACTGTATTTAATGGTATTTTGTATAATTTATACTTGCACTTGTTTATTGTACCTTGTATTTTGGCGTAACTGTTTAATGAATTGTACTTGAACAGTTAGTATTTTGAATTTTGTATTCAGCCCTCAGCCGAGACATGGAGCTCCTTCCCCCATTATTTGTTTGTTGGGGGGAGTCGGATTGCCTGTGCTGGCTTATATTGTATTATTGCATACTTATTATATATTTTGTATATGTATGTTCTTATTTGATATTTTGTATTTTGTATCTTATTGAATTTACTGTATTGTACTGTTGTTGTTGTTCAGTTGCACAGTCGATTCCGACCCTTTGCGACCCTATGGACCATTGTCCTCCAAGCGCCTCTGTCCTCCACCATCCCCCTCAGCCCTCCCAGCCCTGTGCCCACTGTGTTTACATCCAGCCATCTCATCTTTGGCCTTCCCCTTCTTCTTTTGCTTTCCACCTTTCCCAGCATCAAGGACTTTACAAGTGAGTCCTCCCTTCTCATTTGATGTCCAAAGTACTTTAACTTCATTTTTACTATTTGACCTTCCAATCAGCAGTCTGGGTTGATTTCTTCTAAGATTGACCTGTTTGTTCTCCTCGCTGTCCAGGGGACTCTCAACACTCTCCTCCAACACCACATTTCAAAGGCATCTATTTTTCTGTGTTCAGCTTTCCTAATTGTCCAGCTCTCGCATCCATACATTACCACTGGGAAAACCATTGCTTTGACTATTCTAATTTTTTTTTTTTTGCAATGTGATGTCTCTGCTTTTCACTATGTTCCCCAGGTTTCTCATAGCTTGTCTCCCAAGAATCAGTCGCCTTTTTATTTCATAGCTGCAATCCCCATCTGCAGTGATCTTTACTCCTAAGAATGTAAAATCTGTTACTGCTTCTACTTCTTCTCCATCTATTTTCCAGGAACTGATTGGGCCTGTTGCCATTATCTTGGTTTTCTTGATATTGAGTCTCAAGCCAGCTTTTGCACTCTCCTCCTTCAGTCCAATCAAGAGGTTCTTTAGGTCTTCCTCACTTTCCGCCATTAGGGTGGTATCGTCTGCATATCTCAGATTGTTGATGTTTCTCCCAGCAATTTTAATCCCATATTGTGATTCCTCCATCCCTGCATTGCGCATTATGTGCTCTGTGTATAAGTTGAATAAGCAGGGTGACAAAATACAGCCTTGTCTTACTCCTTTTCCTATTCCAAACCACTCTGTCATTCCGTGTTCTGTCCTAACTGTTGCTTCTTGACTCATGTACAGATTTCTCAGGAGGCATACGAGGTGCTCTGTTATTCCCATCTCTTTAATTACTTGCCACATCTTGTTATGGTCCACACAATCAAATGCCTTAGTGTAGTCAATAAAACAAAAGTAAACTTGTTTCTGGTATTCATTTGTTTTCTCCATGATCCAACGTATGTTGGCAATGTGGTCTCTAGTCCCCCCGCCTCTTCTGAAGCCAGCCTGCACCTCTGGTAATTCTCTCTCCACATGCTGCTGAAGTCTATCCTGTATTATCTTGAGCATCAGCTTGGTGGTGTGTGGGATGAGTGCAATTTTCGGTAATTTGAACATTCTTTGGCATTGCCCTTTTTTGGGATTGGGACTTATACTGATCTTTTCCAATCCTGTGGCCACTGTTTTGTTTTCCAGATCTACTGGCATATTGCATGGAGTAATTTGTCGCCATCATCTTTTAGAGCTTTGAAAAATTCAACTGGGACACCATCATCTCCACTAGCTTTGTTGTTTGCAGTGCTCTTTAGGGCCTTTATGACTTTGCTCTCCAGAATGTCTGGCTCAAGTTCAATTTTTTCATCATTGTGATTATCAGTAGTGTAGAGGTCCTTTTTGTAGAGTTCCTTTGTGTACTCTTGCCATCTTTTCTTAATCTCTTCTACATCAGCTAGCTCCTTTCCGTCTTTGTCCCTTATCATGGTCATTTTTGCTTTGAATGTTCCCTTGATTTCCCCAACTTTTCTGAAAAGATCTCTAGTCCTGCCTCTTTTGTTATTTTCCTCCATTTCTTTGCACTGTTCATTTAGGTAGTTTTCCTTATCTCTCCTTGCTTTTCTTTGAAATTCTGTGTTCAAATGATTGTATTTTTTCCTTTCTCCTTTGATTTTTGCGTTCCTTCTTTCCTCTGCTATTTTAAGAGCCTCATCAGACAACCACTTTGCTTTCTTGCACTTCTTTTCTTTTGGTATGGTTTTCTTTGCTGCTTCTTGCATAATGTCCCTCATCTCTGTCCATAATTCTTCTGGCACTCTGTCTATCGAGTCTAATCCGTTAAATCTGTTCATCACCTCCACCGTGTATTCTTTTGGGATGCTGTCTAGGTGATATCTGTCTGGTCTCCTTTTTTCCCCTATTTTCTTTAGTCTAAGCCTGAATTTTGCAATCAGTAGGTTGTGATCTGAGCCACAGTCTGCTCAGGTCTTGTTTTTGCTGACTGTATGGAGGTTCTCCATTTTTGACTGCAGAGTATGTAGTCAATCTGGTTTCGGTGTTGGCCATCTGGTGATGTCCATGTGTACAAGCACCTCTTGTGTTGCTGGAAGAGAGTGTTTGCTATGACCAGTGCTTTCTCTTGGCAGAACTCTATCAATCTTTGCCCTGCTTCATTCTGCATTCCAAGACCAAACTTGCCTGTTATTCCCTCCACTTTTTGATTTCCTATTTTGGCATTCCAATCTCCTAAAATAATTTGGACATCATTTCTTGGTGTCTGTTCTATGAGATGTTCTAGGTCCTCATAGAACTGGTCCATTGTGACTTCATCTGCACTAGTAGTTGGTGCTTATATTTGGATCACAGTGACATTGAAAGGTTTGCCTTGGATTCTGACTGACATCATTCTGTCATTTTTTAGGTTGTATCCCATTACTGCTTTTCTCACTCTTTTATTGACAATTATGGCTACTCCATTTCTTCTAAGGTTTTCTTGTCCACAGTAGTAGATGTGATGGTTTCCTGAGCTGAATTCGCCCATCCCTGTCCATTTTAGCTCACCGATTTCCAGAATGTCAATGCCTATTCTTTCCATCTCATTTTTACCACTTCCAGTTTACCTTGATTCATTGATCTCACATTCCATGTCCCTATGCAGTATTGTTCCTTGCAACATTGCATTTCCCCTCCCCCTTTCCTGTCCCTCCCCTTCCTCCACTCTGTTGTGCTAAGCATCCTGTATCATCTAGCCTGTTCCTTTGTTTCTGTGATATACTGTATTTTTGTGATATTTATTGTGATATTTTTATGCTGGACCCTGTAACTTGTAAACCGCATTGAGTCGCTCCTTGAGCAGAGAATTGCAGTATATAAATTAAATTTCAAATCAAATCAAAATGTCTGGAGAGGGACAGATTGCAAGTGTGTAAAAGAGTATGGTGGCTCCAGACTACTGGATGATCAAAGTGGCAGATGGGGAACACAAGGGAAGAAAAAAGGTGCCAGACCCACATGCTGGACCTAGATCCCAAATTTGACCAGGTGCGTGCAAGAAGGACAGAAGTAGGGAAGTGTGTGCTTCCTACTTAATCCCCCATGTAGTCACAATATCTGTACCTGTAGTTTCAATTAAACCAGTTCATATATTCAGGGACAATCAATTTTGTGTCTAAATGAAAAATCCAAAACAAAAAGGAGGCTGTCCCCCATGAAAGAGTCTCTAAAATAGAAATAATTCCTGTTTAGGAAGCAGATTATATACAAAAAAAATTTGGTTTGTAGAATCTTGATTTTCTTCTTTCCTTCCATTGTTTTTTTTTATGAGTGCAAGATTCTTTGTTTGATTTTTTAAAAAAATATGTAGTTAATTTACTATTTATTGTGTTAATGGTAGCTTTTTTTTAGGGGACTGTTTTGGGGAAAATGATTGATTTGTGTTTTTCCCCTGTGTGGGCAAGGAAAGGTAACATTTGTGACTGTGCCAGTACACCACTGGTGTGGTGCCCGAGAAAGATGATCTTTCTAGAAGACCTTTGTATCTCCAGGAGAATAGTGGCACTGCCATTTTCCCCAACAAGCTCTTGATTGGTTAAAAGTATATGCACATGTGCTAATAAGTTTACTTGGCTTGCTCCATGGGAAAGGAATGTTAATTGTCCGGAGAATGGACCAATTCATGCTTTGATCTTCTGAAATGTTTGATTTAAGCACAGCTGCTTAAATCAAAATCCTGTTGTTTAGAATAGTAAATCAAACATAGAGGTAGGCCTATTGAGTTGATTGGAAGGTGGTGAGTCAACTACTCCAGAAATTCTATTGATTCAAATGGACCTACTCTAGTTGTGATTCACTTTGCAACTAGAAAAGTGCAACTAGATCTATTTGAATTACACTAAAACCTCGGGTTACAACGGAGGTCTGTTCCAACATCCTCTATCGTAACCCAAAACAAACGTAGCCCGAAACATGTTTTCCCATAGGAATGCATTGAGAGAAAAAAGTCCTGGCAGGAACAAAATTAATATTTAAAAAATACAAAAAAGCATACAAAATCAAAGAAATGCCAGACACGATCATCCCCCACCCCTACAAAGGCAACCGAGTAATCTTCCTACTTTTCCACACCATTTGGGGACCTTATCTGATGACAAAAACAGCACCTCTGCAGCAGTAAGCACTGCATTATGACTTTGGATGGAGGGGCGGTGGCCATTTTAAATGCTAAAATGGTGGTGGTGGCCATTTTGAACTCCAAAATGCTTGCCAAGATTTCTGTCAGATGATGTCCTGAACTCCAAAATGGCCACCACAACTATTTCAGAATTTAAAATGACCACCATCCCCTCTACCCAAAGTCACAATGCAGTGCTTAGTTCTGGAGAGGTGCCACTGTCACCATTGGATGAGGTCCCTAAATGGTGTGGAGAAGGTAGGGAGTGTGCTACCATCTTAGAGTTTAAAATACTGTAGCAAAATTGGTTGTAACCCGCGGCAAACGTAACCCAGGGCAGTCATTTGCTGGGGTTTTACTGTACTAGAATTTACAGATACACCAAACTCCCATTGATTTAATGGGGCTCCTTTAGTATGATTTATTGTGCTAAGTAACAGGACTTTGTCTATTGTTTCCCAACTTAATCTGTCTGACAAGGTAAAGATAAAATATGGGGGAACAGGCATGAACATCCCAAAACAAAGGCCAGTTGTGAAATGAAGAGAATAATTCAAAACTTAAAGGTCCAGGGCAGATTTTGATGAGGAAATCTAAATAACCAAAATGAAACAGAAGCTGGATCCTACAAACCATTACACATACTGTATGCAAGACAGGAATACATATTTCTGATTTGGTTTTCCCCTCAGTACACCACAATCAGGTTTTCAAATGAGAGCCTCCCAAGCACTTAGATCTCTGGACCCCAAATCTAACCACATTTCTATCATCAAAGAAGTAGCATATGGAATAAAGTCACACTCTCCCCATTCAGCTGCTGAAAATAATGTGAACTAAAAGCATTATTTAACAAAGAAAACTGAAGTGGAAGCAGGAGCTTTTAATGCCTGGCAATATGAAATTACTAAAAAAAAAAGTGCTTAGACACATTTACTGCTCTGCTGAGCAAACTTCTCATTATACTGATAGGTTTTCCAACTTGATGGCACCAAGCACTAGTATAGAGAGCTCTCCCAGCCAGCTGGTTGTCATAACAAAATTACAGAACAAAACCTTCTTGGGGACAAAAAAATAATGGTATTCATGCTGAAAATGAAGGGAAAAATTAGCCGTACAGAAGTATATAAAAGATATGAGCCATGCAAATGAAAGGAGGTACTCATGCAGCAAAATTTTTAATGTGTTTACTCAAAAGTAAGTCTCTGTGTGTTTCGTGGGAGTTATTTGTTCAAAATATATATTTAGAACTTTAGTTTAAATAAAACAATAAACCTTAGATATACTGAATTAAACAGTTACTTAGGATCAATCCTCTTTGAATTCAAGAGGTGCAAAATCAGACTTGAGTGCTTCCCTTAGCACATTGCCACTGGCACTCCTACATGGTGGCATTTCTGGTCACACCACATCACTTAGAAATGCCATCCCACTCTATTTTCCATTTGCCCCCCATGCAGGTTGCCTGGTTGGCAATCGTGATGCTTTGCCAAACACCATAGCAAAAGTCAATCAGGCAGGGAAGATACATTGGTGCTCTTTGACATTACTTGGCAGAAGGAGCTGCCCAGACTATGTGGTGTGTTGACTCCAGATTTGTTGATACCATTCTGCTTCTGACCAACAATTCTTTAAAAATCAGCTGTCATGTTTCATTCTTTTAGTCCTAACTGGACATTATGTTCATCCCCTGGAATAATGAACAAAACTGCATGATTTCATGTCAGAAATTACTCTGTGTTGAAAGGATTTTTGCTGAAGAAACTCCACTCAATGAGCCTCCTTTCATTTCCCCAAGCTCCGTTGTACAGCATTCGGGTCTTGAACCCCAACTGTCCAGCCTTCAAACTCAGCGTCTTAACCACTAAGCCACTGCAGTGCTGTTTGACCCAGGTGAGATTTTGTGAATTGAAGCATATGCCCATATTCCATAGGAATACTAGTGCATGGAGAAACAAGCATTGTGACAATGCTTGGTTGCAAAGAAAGTCCAAATCTAGAATAAAAGTAAAACAAATCTGATAATAGAAAATAAAACCTTTTTTTAAAAAAAAATGAACTAAAACATGCACTTTTAAAATTGTGGAGTATTTTTTGACCACAGTGGATTTCAGTAATCCACAGCAAAATAAATAGGCCTGTTTGTTGTGAAACAAAACATAAATCACCACAAAAAAAGCAGCAAATGACAGTTTTATTCCCATTATAACACACTTGTCATGAAAACCGGGGTTGCACACCTTGCCCAGATTCAGCGCTTCCCCCTTCCCCTCTGTTGTTTTGTGGCCCATGCTTCAATCAATCAATCAATTTTTAATTTATATGCCACTCTATCTCAGCCCAACAGATGACTCAGAGCAGTTCCCAACATGTAATAATACAAAAGCACAATACAATATAAACAATACAATCAATATACATCAATATACATCATCGAAATACAAGCTAGATATACAATAATATAAAAAGGTGCATAAGCAATTCAAACAAGCATAAAAAAATACAGTACAGTACAGTACGGTCACAGCTGCACTACAGCTGAAGCAGGGCCCGGTATGCAGGGGGCAAGGCAGTCATTAAGCCCAAAGCCCCACCATTCTGTCCATGGAGCTCTCAGGCGGTGACAATGTCCAGCTGCCTTTAGAGCTCCAGCTAAGATGGGAGCAAGGGTTGTTATTGGGAAAATGGTGTTCCCACTTCCTAGCAGGAATTATGGTAGCTGTTATTGTGGCAAAGCAATAGTCCCATGGCTTGTCTTTTGAGATTTTATTGAATCTCAATATTCATCCATAATATGCAGGATAAATGTGTGAAGAACTAATCTAGTCTACTCTAATTTACAAACTGCTTGACAGAATGAGCTCCCGTCTTTGTCCCAGCTCCTGCCAACCTAGCAGTTCGAAAGCAAGAAATTGCAAGTAGATAAATAGGGACCACTTTGGTGGGAAGGTAACATCATTCCATGTGATCCGGTGTCCAGTTATGCCTGCCACATGACCACAGAAATATCTGCAGAAGCAGACAGCGCTGGCTCTTCGGCGTTGAAACAGAGATCATCACTGAACCCTATAGTGGGATACGAAGGGCTTTTGAGCAAGGGAAACCTTTACCTTTACCTTTATATTGGGATTGTCTTGAAGTATTATTGTTCAGGGTGCAGAATGCCTTGATCTTGGTCCCTCCTAATCCCTATAAAATCTCTTCCATGTTTCAGTTTCACTGTCTGGCAAATACAAGAAGATAGCCACTGAGCTTCTATACCCTATGCTAATGAGCTGCAACTGAAATGAGTAAATAAATTACAGCACATCTTGAGAAGTTAATTGACACCAAAAAAAATAGTGAACATTCATAATTGGCAATTGAATGAAGTGCGGATATGTCCTTTCAGCTAAATGCTTTTCTTTGAAGCTTATAAAAAAGAAAAAAGAAAACTTCAGCTCCCTGGAATTTTGTTCGCTGAAAGCATAAGTTTATCAGAAAGGATGTGGCATTTCTTGAATTGTAAGTGCAAAGAAAAAGAGTAAGTGAATGAAAGAGCGAGAGAGACCCTAAACAAACTAAACAAGACCTTCTTTCATCCGTGCTGGCATTTAGAGCATTCATAAAATAACAACTTACATTAGTCTCCATCTGGATTGAAGCCAAGCTGTTTCTTCCAAGAATGAAAATGTCATCTCTAAAAATTAACAACCTTGCTCCACCCAAGAGAAGAAAAAGTTATACCACCTGTGGTTTTTTTTAACAGTGTGCAGTTCCTGACCTTACACAAAAACTTACAGCTGCTAACATATGTTGTTGCTCTTGAAAACAGACAAAGAGTTTTGTAGCATTTTGAAAACTAACAAGTTTTGCATAGCATAACTTTATATATTACATATTTCTTTACAATGTTTATTCTTAATTCTCCTCCAAATGGAGATTTCAAAGCAGCTTGCAATTGAAATGAAATCAGTAGAGCAAATTATGCATCAAATCTTAGAAGGGTGGGATTCAAATAATTTAACAACTGGTTCACTGCCCTAGTGACCATTTTAAGTATTAAAAAATGATATACCAAAAGGTAATTTATTTCATGCAGTTAATACTTAAATAAGAACAATAAAAGAGGTACACAAAATTAGATTATGATATAAGAGTTTTAAAATATCAATGAAAATTTTCAAAGGTATAATGAGTTTTATGAAATGAATACATAAATATTACAAGCATAGTTTCCTCTATTTATTTATTTTTGAGCTAAGTACAGAATGAACATTACTGCAGGTGTGTATAATATGCTGTTGCACGGATGAACGTTAAAAAAGAGTAAGGAATGTAAATTTGTGATTTCCACATTCGGCAGCTGCCCAGGCACCCACCTTAGAGAGAACCATTTTAACAACCAGTTTGCTGAACTCAACAAAAAAATTGGTATTGGTCCTGCCAAACTGGTGCAAACCAGCTGAATCCCACCCTGGGTTAGAGGTATTTTAATAAAGCAGCTCACTTAAAGCAAAAGCCCTGTTACAAGAGATGCATAATTTGAAATACTGGTAGGACACAGAAAAGTTGAAAATCTAATCTGGGGTGGGCAAGACACAGTCTATTGGCTGCATACAGCTCCCTACTCACTCATACTGTTTTGCAGCCCCAGGAAACATTGTTTCCATGCTAAAAAAAGGAAACATAATCAAGAATTATATATATATATATATATATATATATATATATATATATATATATATATATATATATATATATATATATATATATATATATATATATATATATATATATATATATATATATATATATATACACACACACACACACACACACACACACACACACACACACACACACACACACACACACACACACACACACACACACACACACAACTGGAAATGTACTTATAGCTGCTTCTAGTATTGTTTGTTTGTTGCTCAATTGGGAGGGGAGCACAGCTTTTGAACTTACAACTCCCACAATATTAACCTGCCAATGGATGAGTAGCATCTAATATGGTATGAGAAGTTCAAAATGTCATGATGTTCAGCAGAAGCCACACTATCAGCTTAACCTACTTCATGGGTTTGTGGCGGAAATTAAAGGATGAGGCCACGTGTACCACCTGGAGCTCTTTTGAGGTGTGTGTACCTGCATGCCTGAAATTATCATAAGTAACTAACTTATTGTCTCCATACTGAAGAGAAAACATAGGCAATTTGGTTTCGAGCTACAGTCTGGTAGCCAAATAAAATTAATCAGTAAATGAAAACATGTTACACCCATTGGGGTGTAGTGGATAGAGTGATGGAGTAGGATTCAGGGGGCCTGGGTTTGAATCCCCACTCAGCCATTGTACTAGTAGAAGCACTCCTTAAATATATTACCTTGAAAGCCCTCTTATGGTTGCTGTGAATCACTTATGACTTCATGGAATATAACATAACATAAAGTGGAAAAATATAACAACTGGGCGCAAGACCACAGCTGGATGATCCATTATGTATGAGGGGGAAATTCATGTAGTAGCAAAAACAGTACTCTAGGTTAAAAAAAAAATCAGGTTGAACCCAAAATATTTTCCAGCCAGAGGTGCACACATACCCCAAACAAAGTGCACACATACCCCATTCAAAATGTACTACACTCAAAGCTGGTCAAGTTATTTTGTCAAATCAGGTATAAAATCCTACAAGCACCTCACCTTATTCCTGGCAGCACAAATCAAGTAATATTTAGGAAATCACCAGTCCCAAATAGGCCACCATGGTCATTAGGGTGTCTTGAATGATTGGGTGAAGCCTGCTTGTGTTCCAGCCTGTTTGACAATGCAGAGCTGTTTCTATGTTCTCCTCTAGGCAATTAGATGAGGTGCTGAACCTCTAGAGCAGTGGTGGAGAACCTTGGCACTCCAGCTGTTCTTAGACTTCAATTCCCAGAAGCTCAAGTCAGTAGCCTGTTGATCAGGGCTTCTGGGAATTGAAGTCCAAGCTGGAGTGCCAAGGTTTGCCACCGTGGTTCTAGTGTTTTGTCTTTGATCCTTTAGCAATATCTTCTGCCTAGGCTAGATGAACTCCTCCATTAAATCAAGTAGAAATCTCTGTGTCTCCTCCCCATCCTGGATCTGCTTGAAAAAGAGGATCAGATATTGAGGACTCTCTATCTCTATTATGTGACCTGGATATATTTATCCATGTGGTTCTGTTCATCATCTGCTTGGACTAGCATTCTAGGAAAGAGACTGGAGGCAATCCATCAGGCATTTCAGCTGTGCACCTTTCCATATTTCTGAGCATCCGCTTGCCTCTGTTGCCAACACATGTTTTGAAGTTGTTTAAATAATGACAGAAGGTTTGCAACAGTGTTAATAAATAAATGATTCATTCAATTTGTTGCTACTCTTGAGGGGGATTGCACAATTCATTATATTTGTTAGCTACTCTGGCAACTGCATGGGGTGGGGGGTGGGGATTGCAAATCCAAGCAGTTTCTTTAGAATCACACCACAAGCCTATTTCTGAGATATATATTTTTTGTTCTCCTTTTAATTCTTCGTAGTTAACATGATCCCACCCGCCCCTTAAATATGTGGGCAGGAGGGTTGGACATGATTAACATCATGTTGCAAAATCTGTGAAAAACAGCAAAACATTTTAGAGAAAATAATAAGTGGAGTAACATACAGATATACTATATGCTATGTTCCCAACCTATGACCTGTGGGCCAGCCCTGGACCCAGTGCCAATTCATCTAGCCCACACCTGCACTGATCCCGCAAGTGGAAGTAAAACATGACTGCGAATGTGCAAAACACATTTACAACAGTGTTCTGTGCATGCACGGGTGCGTTTTACTTCTACTTCTGGTGGGAGGAACCATGTGACTGGCCTGATCAGCTGTATATGTTACAGTTTCCCCTAGTTAAAACTAGTTCTTCCTAACTGCATTTGTGAGAACTAGAATAAACTGACAATGAAAGATCAATTTCTAGTAAAAACTGGTTTTAACTAGTCAAACTAGTTTTAACTAAACGGCTTAGTTAAAACTAGAATTTCCTATAAAGGAGAGTTTCAGTTAAAACCAGTTTCCAGTTAAAACGGGTCTTGACTAGTCAAAACTAGTTCTGACTAGTCAAAACTAGTCTACATAACTAAAATCGAGGTGCCACACTGTATGTTATCAATACACAGTGCAACACCTGCACCCTGAGCCCTGGTAACGGCGCCCCCACCCACCTCACACTTCTGGGGTGGCTGGCGCGGGGGACCGGCAGACCATCTCAGGGTTTTTCACCCAAAAAACTGGCCACACAGCCCCCCCCCCACCTGGCAGCATGAAATGGCAGGGAGGTGGTAATATGCATGTGCCAGAATCCATGCAGAAGCAGAAGCCTCCCCAGAGTTTCCAGGCAGTGGCACCTGGAACTCCAGGCAGGCTTTTGTGCCTGCGTGGATTCTGGTGCATGTGTATTACCACCTCCCCGGCTGCGAGGCTCCAATGGCTGGCCACCATTTCAGCCAGAGAATGGTGGTCAGCCCATCTCCAGAAGGCATGGGCCAAACGGGCACTCGTATGCCAGCCGCTTTCCAGAGAAGGGCAGGCGGGCCTTCCACCTTGGCTTCTCTGGAAGGCATGGGCCGACTGGTGAGCTCCGTTCGGACCATGCCTGATGCCGGGAACCATGAATGGACTGGGGTTTCAGGTGCCTAGCCTGAGAGAGCATCGGAGCCCAGTCCATGACAAAGATGCTCTCACAGGTATGAGGCGAGGCAGAAGCACTGGACTGGGCTCCACAGAGGAGGATGTTCCACAGGTAAGGCGGCCATTGGGTGGTGAGGTGGTTCATCAGGGGCATGCGGGGGCAGCTAGCCATGCTCCATGCAGCCCAGCCCGGGGCTTCCACACCTCTACCAGCAGCATGGCCTGAGTCTCCAGGCAACGGCCACACTTCCGGAAATGCCAGTCATTGCCTGGAGATGCAGGCCACGCTGCCAGCAGTCATGTGGAAGCCTCAGGCTGGGCTGCATGGAGGAGGATGCCCCACAGGTGAAGGCATGGGCGGGAGGGGTGACTAGCCAGCACATGGGGGGCTCCATAAATCCCAGCCCGGCACTACCCCACATCTCCTGCCAGCGTGGCCTGCATCTCCAGGCAACAAACAGCGCTTCTGGAAGCAGTCCATTATCTGGAGACGCAAGCCAGGAATGGTATGTGTGTGTGTGTGTGTGTGTGTGTGTGTGTGTGTGTGTGTGTGTGTGTGTGTGTGTGTGTGTGTGTGTGTGTGTGTGTGTGAGAGAGAGAGAGAGAGAGAGAGAGAGAGAGAGAGAGAGAGAGAAGGGGAGAAACAGGGAGCGTTTCTGAGAATGGGAGAGAGAGAGCAGAGTCAGAATTTGCCACTGCTCATAAAGAGAGAGAGAGAGAGAGTGTGTGTGTGTGTGTTTGTGAGTGAGTGTGAGAGAGAGGGGGGAGAAGAAGAGAGAATGAATGTGTGTGTGGGAGAGGGTGTATGGATGGATGCCACGCTCCAACTCAACCCTGGGAGGTATGACAGCCCCCCCCCCCAAAAAAAAAACCCTGCCCGCATGAAGCTGGGCACCCTTACAGGTTCTAACCAAACATCTTAGTTACATCTAGAATTTCCCAATAATAATAAGTGGAAGTGTGAGGCAGGAAGTGTGAGGCTGGTGGAGACTTGCTTTTCCAGCTGAAGTGCAGCACAGGGACCACCGGGGGTGTGTGGTGGGGATTTACAATCTTTTAAACTATCTCAGATACTCTCATTTCTTCATTTGGTCTGGGTTTGATATAACCTTTGCCACTGAAGTCTCACCAGACATTTGCAGGCTGGACTTACCATTAACCATCTGAAGGTTTGTACTGTTTGTACTTCATTCAACCCTTTCAGCTTTGGGGAATATTGGGTTCAAATGGAGAAGGCTTGTCAGTGAATAGAGACCAAAACCAGTACATGTTTGCTACAGAGGGGGACAAAGGACTCCCCATTGCCACTTTTATACAGGATACTACTCACTTTATTTCACAGGTTGAAGGTTTAGAGGTAGCAAAAGAAGGAGTTCTGTTAACGTTGGATGTAGAGGCATTGTATACCAATATTCCCTTGGAGGAAGCAAGAATGATCATTCAGGACAAGTTAGACATGAGGGACATGCTCTTTCCCCCAACCCATTTTTGATGGATTTACTGGATATAATATTCGAACACAACTATTTCCGATTTGAGAATTCTTTTTATATGCAAATTAAAAGCATGGCAATGGGGAGTCCTTTGGCCCCCTCTGTAGCAAACATGTACTTGAATAATTTTGAAAGCCAGCATGTGTACAATTCAGCCTCCAACCATTTTTTACCACATATAATTCACTATGGTAGATTCATAGATGATTTGTTTTTCATACTCGATTCTAAAGATATAGTAACCAGTTTTGTACGATGGATCAATTCTATCGACACCAATCTACGCTTTACTCCTCATTCTGACTCTAAAGCTATTCCATTTCTGGATGTGGAGGTTTACATTACCGATTTAAGACGAGTAGCGGTCAGGTTATATAGGAAGCCCATGGACAAGAATCCGTATTTTAAATATACTTCACATCATCCAGCCTTTATAAAGAATTACATTCCTTTTGGCCTGTTCGCTCGTGCAAAAAGGAATTCTACAAAACCAGCTGATTTTACCTGTTCTGCTCAAGTGATCCAGAAAAAACTTGCACAGAGAGGTTATCCACCCCACATTGTTAACAGAGCTTTTCAGAGAGTAAGAGACACACCCAGAAAGCAGTTGTTCGATAGAAAACAACAGGGGGGAGGCAATACAATTAGATGCTCTTTGAGTTTTCTCCAGCAGCCAGTCAAATAAAGAATATCATTTATAGACACTGGCATCTGGTCAGTGAGCTTCCCGGGTGTAGCGAGAAGCTGGTTGTAGGTTTTAGGAGATCAAAATCAATCAGTAATATTCTCGTACGGTCAGACCATGCTGCTAGGGCATCTATGAAGGAGCATAAGGGGTTCCCTTTAGGACACTATAAGTGCCATTCATGTATTGTGTGTCAATTCTGCAGGGAAACTAAAGAGATTCATCTTCCAGAAAAACAATTAACCTTCACTTTAAGGTCCCTCACCAGTTGTGCCAGCAGATGTGTCATTTATATGTGGGAATGCCCTTCCCAAATGTGCTATGTCAGACTTACCAGTCAGTCACTGAGAAAGTGGATATCGGAACATAGGAATAAGATCAGAAACCAGGTGACTGACGCACCATTATTGAAAAACATCAGTCAGACAGGGGGTTCAGATTTATAGCATTAGAAATGATCAGACCGAAACAACATGAAAGGTGTGACATCAGCAAAAGATTAAGACAGCAGGAAGCATTCTTCATACACTTTTTTGATACTATGCATCCAAAAGGATTAAATCAAGAGTTAGATCTGTCATCTTTTTAATAAATATTCGTGAGGTAGGTTGTAAGTGTTCGCGGTTTCAGCATGAGATTTTAGTATGAGGTTTGAGAGTCTGTAATAATCGGTCACACGTGTTACTACAATTTACTAGTATAAAGGAAGTGGTTCCACTACCATTACTAAAGTCCATACACACCTAATAGATTAGTGGAGGCGAGGACGTGAAGTAAAGAAACAACTTATAAATTGGTAAGCTTGATTTTAAGATACAGTGCTTTTTCTGCGTTTTGCAATATATAAGGTATGCATTAGAGGCGCTAGAACCTTTAGTAATAATGAATGAGATGGAATATATGTTATGGTGATATATTTAGTTCTAGCTAAATTATTTTTATACTATTTGTAATCCTTTGTGTGCAGATTTCCTGAGGAAGAAAAAATAATTCGAAAAGCCGAATAAACTGGTATCGACTTTGGAAATATAAGCTGTACCAGTGAATCTTTCATTTATAAGTCACCCATAGAGGAATACTTTTTGTTATTAAGAAATTTGACAACACAGCCTTTCGTCACAAGAAGATTTATTGTCTTGAAGCATAAGCTGCATTCATTTAGTTTTTTTACCAAGTTGGATACATTTCTGTTGAACTTTATACCGATATATAAAGTCATACTTTTTGAAAAAATATATTACATCGTATATCGTTATTTTCATCTCAAACGGTTTTTTCCTTACCTGTTGAGTGCTATACCGTTTGCGCCCATTATTCCTGCAGCAGGCAATGCCAAAATACAAATGGATAGATACATTTCTGCTCAGTGCACAGAGGCAGCCCCTGATGCCTGTGCTAAAAGTACTGGTTCCAGAATACCTTCTGTTATGTTTCAGCAACTTCAGCTTTTGCACAGCAGAAGAGTGTACCTTTTTGGTGTCCATGTTTGCAGCCACTCCCTTTTCCACAAACAATTTCCCTTTTTTAAGACAGAGGCTCAAAATGTACTTTTGAATTGTAACCATTGTGCCTTGGCCCTCCCCTCTGCAGCAGCTACTAATGAATTATGGCCATTGAATTCTGAGCGTAACAACAAAACTTTGACAACCCGTTTGACAATTGAAAGGAACAAAGGATTCCTCCCATTGATACTCAGAATACATTGTCTTGGTCATTGGTTCATGATACACACTGACAACATCCAAAAAGGATGAGCTATGAGTGCCAAGAATAGTTGTCAAACAAATGCCACAGAACCAGTTTCTGAGTTTGCCTGAGCTGGGTGATTAATCAGCAGACTGAATGTGCCAGAAGAACCTTTTCTGTTTTTGCCTCTTCTGAATGCTACTGACCAGATTTGCTTATTTCACTATTGCGGAAGACAAACACTGAAACAAACAGACTTTTTTGAAAACCCGAACTCTTTGCAAAGACATGTTAATTTCCAGTCAGTCAGAAACATCTGAACTTAAGAAGATCTCCCTTTATTTTGCCTTTAACCTGAAAGTCTGCAGTGTGCACACTCTAAGTTTGGAAGTCATTGTTCTGCTTAGAATTATTAATGTAGTCATTGCTTGCTGCTAGTCAGAATAGTAATGTTTAGCCAGAATAACTTGCAATTATTTTAAATCAAGATAGAAATGCATAGTTTAATTGTGTTGAAATCAAAATGTCTTGTTGAAATTAAAATCAATCATTCTGCCATTTTTTGGAATCAAGCCAAATTCTAATTCGGTTGACAGGACATGTTCTCCCGTAAATCTTGCAAGTTCTTAGTAGCTCATATAAACCTTAAAAGCACAAGGGTAATTACATAGGATACTAGCTTTGCTCTGATGTATGCAATCATATATTCTTATTGCATCATAGTTGGAATATGTTATTGCATTCAGTGTGTACTCTCATTTTAAAATAAGGAAAGGTGAGATGTTGCATCCTTGTGAAATTGACCAGTTTAATTGTGAGAACAAATTCTCTGATAGGTTGATCAATAACACAGGTTCTTCATTCCCTATGATGGTGAAAATGTCCTGTTCTTGGACCATCCTGGACCACCCTGAAACAATGATCTAGAAACATTTCCTTCTTGCTATTGTAAGGATACAGAAATAGGTTACATTCATCTATCATCAATTGTGTAAATGTCTATTTGAATAGGGCTAGTGCAGCATAGAGTGGTGAAGGATGATGGATCATGTCATTGTGTGTCATATGCTGTATGCTTGTGTGAAACTGTTAATAAAGAGAGCTGCTGGGAGAAGGAGATCAAGAAGATGGAGAGGAGGGGAGAGAAGACTCTGAAGTATACATCTAGTCCCCCACAAATCTCGTCTCATCATTCTGCTGGACAGAATACCATGTAGTATGTCACTACATTCTCCCAGGAAGCACGATTAGGAATCAAACTTCCAACATCTGACTCTCCAGTCAGATAGCTAAACCACTGATCCATCAATCCAGTGGTAAATACGTTAAACTAAGTTTATCTGAAGATACTTCTGAAGTTGTAAAAAACATGATTGGCATAGATAATTAAATTTTCTAGGGATAAGTCATAATACTTTTTTTTAAAGCAACAATTTTCCCCCCTGAAATGTGGCTACTGTCATTTCAGGTAGATTGTATAAAAATGATGCTGCCCTTCTCATCTCAGCACCATTATTTAATATGAACTCAGGTGAGGGAGTAGGAATCAATATTTTTCATGTGATAAGCTCATTTAACATCATTCACATGAAGAAATTTAAGAAATTGAAAAGGGGGAGGTATTGATACATGGTCTACAGAAGCATGGTTACCATAGTAACTTCTATTACAAAGTATTGTTTACACAGGGCATTCTTGAAAGATAAATCATTTTCTTTAGCATAAAATGGAACTTTAAGCCCATACTGGCAGTAAAAATAAGCCTAATGACACTTCTGATAAATATTTATACTGCTCTGTTTCCAGATCTGGACAAACATATCCACAAGCATCATAAAATGACAAGTCGTAGGAAAGGGGAAGGCCAGATGAGTCTAACATGCTAATAGTTATATATGAGTTTTGATGGCTTAACAGCAGGCAGGAAACTGAGAGATGAGGGTGCGGGGATGCCAGCTTCATGAGTCCAACTGAGATTTAATGCAGCCAAATTACAGTAGTTTTCAAAGATTTCAGCTATATTTAGAATTAATTATGCCAGAAGCTTAAGCTATCTATCTTATAAGTCTGTGGTAAGCAAACAAGAGGGAAAGGAACACAACTAGGATAAGGGGGAGTGCATAACACTTTTTTCCTTTTCATAGTTCTGGGGTATGACAACAGTTGAGCTGTTGTTTTCTCATTATATTGTTTAATAGTATACAGAGAACCTGAATCTCTCATACTGTAGCCATTTTCAGACCTAGAACTGAAAGAAGATTGACAAATATTAAATGTCTCTAATGTTTTAGAACCAATGTCCATTAACGGTCATGTAGTCTGGAGAATAATGCATATTGCTGTTGTGGGGGTAATCCTTTGCAAGCTCTAATTATCAAAGAGGAATCATTCTCCTCCTTACCAAATATTATCTTAACTTATTTTAGTTTTGTTTGCAAAAGTCAAATGTATTTCTTTAATTATTAATTGTTATTTTCCTTTATATGCCAGAATAGTGTGGGATATAATTAAACTACCATTACATGTATAACAAAATGTAACAATCTAATATGAAATTTTTCACCACAGTAGGGGTAACAATTGTAATAGAATTTGCAACAGCTAACATCCACCAAGCAATTTGAGCTTGTATATCATTGAGTAATACTTCACATAGGAAGTGAATTGGTCTTGGATTAAATTCCCAGCTCAACTGGCTACAGGGACAAGTTTGCTTTCCCATGTACCCATCTTGATTGTCTTCTTTCTAAATTTCATATTCTTGTTAGTTTATGTTGACATGACATGACAAGATACCTTCTGGAGGAATAGCAAAGACTCAGGAGAATTCTTGCCTCCAAAAGAGAATAAAATAGCTTTCTCTCCTCTAATTTAATTTTAATTTAATTTAATTTAATTTTTGAATTTCTATACCACCCACTCAGGTGCAACCCAACTCAGGGTGGTTCAACAGCATAATTTAGAAACACAATATACAATTTAAATAAAACTAGCATAAAAACATACAACAGATAAAACAGATAAAACAGATAAAATAATGTCTCTGTTATTTCTGTAATATATATCTAGCATCCTTTCCTTTGAAAAGCAATTCTTATAACCTCAGGAAGCACATTGTAAGAAAAATGCATAAAAATTATCCAGAGTTACAAACTGTTTAGACCAGGGGTTCCCCAACCTTTTCAAGCCGGGGGCTGGGTCATGTGCTCTCAGTCAGCTACAAGGGCTGGATGGCCATTTTGCCCTGCCTGCATGATGGGGTGGCCATTTTGTCCCAACAGCATCAAAGGGGGTGGCCATTTTGTTTCTCGAATCCCCTTCGAAGGTTGGGGGCACATGAAATGCCACCATGGGCTGGTTCCGACCTGCGGGCCTTAGGTTTGGAGCCCTGGTTTAAACAAAGCAAAATCATCTTACTGTGGGGCAATTTGTAAAATTTACACAATTATTTAAATTGCACAAAATAGGCAATTTTATGCCAAAATGGGCAAATTTCACAAAATGCCATTCTTATCAATGCAAAGACTGTCCAGACCATTAAGAAATATCTTGCTGTGTTTAATGGTAAAGAGAAAATCATTGCCACTCCTTGACCTTGTGTGCAAGCAAAAGATAAGGGGAGATGTATATATTTGATGCAAACTTTAAACCTACCCATTCACTGCTAGTGAACTTAGAAGTCATATCAAGAAAAAGGTGACTTCTGCTCTCAGCTTGGCTCTCAACTTTGAGTCCTTTCTAATGGGCCCATAGCATTTGGCCTGATTCAGCCCCAAGCCCTGGACTGGCCCTAAAATAAGGGAGACATTTTTATGGTGTGCCATAAGGGTGAGGATTCAGTTTATTATTATTATTTTTATTATTGTATTTTTACTGCTAAAAAGGAATAACATTTTCAAATCTTTCTACTTGAAGTACAGTACTAGAAAGGCTAGCCCCACATGACAAAAAGACTAGCCTATGGTACTAAGTTAGTCCCAATGTGGGGAACACGCCCCACAAGGGGACTTCAATTCCCAGAAGTCTAAGTCAGTCCATTGGCTGATCAGTGCTTTGTGGAATTGGCTTAGGCTTCTGGGAATTGAAGTAAAAAAGCAAAGTTTGTAAACACTGTACTATGTGCTTGGAGTTTGGGAGTGGGAGGTCCCATTGCCTGCTCTTTGTTGGGTAGCAATCTTCTAGTTTTCTTTCTGTGCCTTTTAAAAAAAAGAGTGTATTTCCACCATTAGTCTTTTTTTAATATAATTTTTTATTAAATTTTTCAAAAATATACAAGCATACAAAAACAATACATCATAAAAATACATATGTCTCACAAAAAATAATCAACATATCCGATAATTGATCCAATACATTTATACCCATCTTTATAGTAAAACATCCCGTAAAAAGAAGATTAACATTTAATTATGATTTAGTAGTTAACATCTAACCTACTTCCAAAATTCTTCCCAAAACTCTTTATTTGTTACTACCACTATATCCATTCCCATTACACAGTTCAATAATATTTTAATTTAGGTACAACTATCGAAAACCAAATTTCACATATAATACACCCTTTGTTTTATTTACATTGCCCTGGAAAGCTCAGAATGTCTCATTATTTACCTCCAAAAACTACTTTGATCCGGTACAGGTCTACTTCTTTCTGAACCCATAAATGAATGATCCACAAAGGGTTTCCAGATATTCCAAAATCTATTCACTTTCAGCTTATCCCTTTTTTCTTTTATCTCCCATGTCAGTTTATCATTTGTACCATTCTTCCGTCTGTATAATTACATCATTTTCCCAATGTCTAGCAATACATTGTCTACCCGTTGTTAACATTATTTCTAATAACTCTTTTTCCTCCCTGTTTAAATTCATCCCGTCCAAATCTGTTAGCATAATGGTACCTGACGCCAGTTTAATCTTTTTACCCAATATTTCATTAATCACTTTTTTCTATTCTACTCCAAAAATCCTTTATCATTTTACAGCCCCACCACATATGTTTATAAGTTCCTATAGTATCCTTACATCTACAACATGAATTACCCTTTTTGTTATTAATCTGATGTAACCTCACTGATGTCAGATACCATCTCCACAACATTTTATAATTATGCTCCTTAATTCTAACTGACATAGTTCTCATTATCCTCTTTTTCCACTTATTTCTCCATACATCTTTTTCTATCTTTATATTCAAATCGTGCTCCCACTTCAATTTCAAGTCCTCCTGCGGATCACCCTACCTATTTATTAAAGCATAAAGTTTGCTTACTAGGCCCTTAATACTTCTGTCTCCTTTTCTAATTTTTAAAACCAATTCTTCAAACTCTGTCTTTTCTCTATCTATGTCTAATTCTCTTACATATTTACAATTACAATTATTAAACTTCATTATCTGAAACCAATTCATTTTCAACTGTTCAAACAACTTTTTCTTCCTACTTTCATCTCTACAAATCCGTAACCAGTCTTTCACCAAGGAAACTTCATTTTTTCCAATATTTCCTTTATTTCTTTATCTGTTTTTAACGGAAAACAAGCCATATCTGCAAATTCCATGATTGGAGAGAAATTTGGGGCTAGATCATTCTCTAACCTTTTCCACACATTCATAACTCCCTTCATCATTGTATTATTAATAGCTATCTTTCCGGCTTTCCTCCCAAAAAGATCATTTTACCTATATTCCTAAAAATTTTCATCTCCATCTCCTCCCAAATTACTTTTTCTCTTGCCAAGATCTTCACTAAGAATCCTTGAGATCATCTTGTCACTTTCAAAGCCATCTTAATTCTGCCTTCTCTTTCACATTCCCTGTTCACCTCTAGCTTCTATTATGTCTATCCTTATAACAGTTTAGTTAAAACTAAGTCTATAAATCCTTGTGGTTATCATCTTTGGAAGTAAAGAAAACAACTATTATATCCTCCCCTTTGCTTACAAGGATGGGAAGCAATATCTTTCTTCGTGTCTGTTTTCAAAATGTAAGCAGGAAAAAAGCTTGACAATGCAAGCGCGGTGCCAAAATGGCCGCTGCGCCCTTTGCGGGCCCCCCCCCCACAGGACAGAGAATCCGGGTAGTTAGGGGCGTGGCCAGCTCCCTTATAAAAGGGCTGGCCACGAGGCAGCCGAGCTGCCATTTTACCTCAGCGACGGAGCGGAGAAGTTTTTTCCCCTGTGTCTCCGTCGCTCGTTAGCTTACCGGGAAGCCTTTTGGTAGCGATTCTGCCTTGCCGGCTTCCCCTTTTTGCTTCGGTGGAGATGCCTTCGAAGAAGAAGGCAGCTTCGAATTCAGCTCGCGCTGTTAGGAGGCGCAACCCAGGTCGGAGGACCGTGGTGCCGCCTCCTCAGCAGCCACCTTTGCCAGCCCCGACCGGGGCCGGCGGAATGGGGTCTATTGCCCCTTGGCCCGCTGTGGGCGAGCAGAGTGTGGGCGCGGATGGCGCTCCGGCCCGCGGCCCACGAGCGATGGACACCGCTCCTCCTCCTGCCCACTCCGTCGGGCCTATTCCTTTTGGGCCGCAGCCTCTCCCCGGGCCCTCTAGCCTTGGGGGGTGGGGCGGCCCCCTGCCTTGGCAGGTTTCTCCACCAGCTCTGCCGGGCTTCGGTGCTGGCCAATGGCCATATACGGGCCCCGGGGTGCAGGGACCTGTACCCGTGCCTGGATCAGGCGGGCCGGCCGGCCCTTTGCCCATGGTCAACGTGGACACCTTACTGGCCCGCATTGCGGCCCTGGAGGCGTCTTTGGCCCGGGCCAGTCAGGCGGGCGCCCCCTTTGGGGTTCCTTTTGAGGTGCTGTCGGCAGCAGGACAACAGCCGGCGGGGAGGGTCGAGCTGCTGCAGGCGGGTGGCGCGGCTTCGGCCACTGCCTCGCAGCTCCCCAGCCAGCAACCTGGTGCGGGTCAAGCCCCGGTGATGAGCTCTAGGTCGGTCGTGAGCTCCGACGCCCCCAGTGGGCCGGAACCCCCGGTGGGGGCGGCCCGCGGGGGTGCAGCATGTGAGTATACGGTGCAAGCAAGTACATCCACACACATTCCCAATATATGGGGGGCCTTTCAATGGCCTTGGCCTCGCGCGGGTGGTGCGGGGGCCACGCTGTCTACGGCCCACCCGGCGACAACAACTGCCACCTTGGGCAATGGGGTGGGCATTGGTCCTTACACTGCGGGGAATGTTCTGGGGGTGGCTGGGTTAGCTCAGGCCCCTTTTACTAGGCCGGCTGTCCCCTTTTCGGCTTTGCCGACGGCAGGGTATTCCTTGCCATTGGGTGATCACTTGGCACAGGCTACTAGAGAAAAGATATGGCGAGGGGAGTACGTAGATATCTTCTCACTCCTGAACAGAGAGCCCACCAAGGAGGAAAGGGAGGGTCAGGATGAGAAGGATAAGGAGCAGGCACGCCGCCGTAAGCCGCCGCGTACCTGGGCCAACTGGCTTCCCGCTTATTTAATATACATGGCGGTATATTTGAGGGCGCGGCCGGATTTAGCTATCCCCATGGTCCAATATTTGGACGACATATATAGGGCAATGGTTGATTTCCCGGGCCCCTCATGGCTAGCATATGATGAGGAATTCCGTATGAGGATTCCTCTCCACCCCGAGATGAGATGGGATGAGCCGTGCCAGAGACTGTGGCTCTTGTACATGACACCCACACGCCCTGCCCCGGGGGATAGATACCATTGTGGACATGCGGTCCAGCGAGCGGCTCCAGCGCAGGTTACCCGCCAACCGGCGGGGCAGGGGGTTCCAGCCCGCCTGCTGTGCTGGACTTTCTCGTCCAATGGTTCCTGCAATCGGAAGAATTGCAGGTATAAGCATGAGTGTCCCACATGTTCTGGCCCCCACGCAGCCTCTGCTTGTCCCAGGCCTGGGGGGGCACGAGGCAGAGGGAGGGGTGGACAGTGGGCTGGCAAAGCTGCCGCGGATGGAGCTAGTCCTCCAAAAGGCCCCCTCCCCAATTAAGGTGGACATGCTGGAGCGCTGGCTCGCATCGTACCCAAAGGGGGAGGACGGGGAGTATCTACTTCAAGGTTTTAAGCAGGGATTTCGTATCCCTTTTATGGGTGATAGGTCCCCTCAGGATGCTCCCAACCTTTTATCCCTCAGAGGAAGGGAGGAGGTGGCTGCGGCCAGCATTAAAAAGGAGTTAGACGCGGGCAGGGTCGCTGGACCTTTCCCCGCACCCCCGTTTCCCAATCTTAAGGTTTCACCACTGGGTTTGGTGCCCAAAAAGTCCCCAGGTGAGTTTCGTCTTATTCATCATTTGTCCTACCCAGCCGGCCGATCAGTCAACGATGCTATCCCTGATGACCTTTGTTCAGTCCGGTATACATCGTTTGACCAGGCGCTGCGCATGGTGCGCGCGTGTGGCCCGGGTGCCCTGCTGGCCAAGTGTGACATTAAGTCGGCTTTTCGCCTCTTGCCGGTGCACCCGGGCGACTTTGAATTGCTGGGTTTTAAATTTAAGGGGGAATATTATTTCGATAAGGCCATGCCTTTTGGCTGCTCCATATCATGCTCGGCTTTCGAGCGTTTTAGTACCTTCCTAGAGTGGGCCTTCGTCCGCAGGTCAGGGTCCCGGTCTGTAGCCCATTACCTGGATGACTTTTTATTCGGGGGTGAACGGGGCTGGGACACGTGTGCACGTCTCCTTAACACATTTCAGACGCTAATGCAGGAACTTGGTGTCCCTTTAGCGCCCGAAAAGACCGAGGGCCCATCGACCAAGCTAGTATTCCTGGGAGTTGAGATTGACACAGTAGTGCAGGCTTCTAGGTTGCCGGGTGATAAGGTGTCCAGGATAGTGACCCTTATCTCGGAATTGCTGGCCAAGCGTAAGGCATCCCTGAGGGAACTGCAGGTGCTCCATGGGCACCTTAATTTTGCCTGCAGGGTGGTCGCTCCGGGCAGGGCTTTTGCCCGGCGCTTATGTGACGCCATGGCAGGGTTATCCAGGCCCCACCATAGAGTCAGGCTTACCCGGGGTATCAGGGCAGACATGTTCGTCTGGTTGCAATTCCTGAGGGAGTTTAATGGGGTCTCATTTTGGAGGTCTGACCTCCTGGCATCCCCCAATTTCCAGATCCAGTCTGATGCCTCAGGATCCCTGGGTTATGGGATGTACTTCAATGGGAAGTGGGCCTATGGTGGGTGGCCACCGGCATGGGCAGGCACAGGTCGCCTGCGGGATCTCACATATCTGGAATTTTTTCCCATTCTGGGGGCTTTGATGCTATGGGGCGAACAGTGGGCAAATTCGGTGGTGCATTTCTGGTGTGACAATGCTGCCGTTGTACACATTGTCAATGCACAGACTTCCAAATCGCCCAGGGTTATGGATCTAGTGCGCCATTTTGTGCTGCGCTGCCTGCGCCTCAACATCTTGTTCAGGGCCAGGCATGTCCCAGGGATTAATAATGATATTGCTGACGCTTTGTCCCGCCTGCAGATCTCCCGGTTCCGCGCCTTGGCCCCGGATGCGGAGGAATTTCCCTCGCCACTCCCGGACAAGATGTGGACTATTGGCAAGGAGAGGTGAACCGGGCGATTGGCCTGTCACTAGCGCCACGCACGCGTAAGGCGTATCAACAAGCATTCAATTCATATAGGGCATTTGCTACTCAATTTCACTTGCCAGAGACCTGGCCAATTCCGGTGGACCATGTTCTGCGGTTCATGGTTCACCTGCATGCACAGGGCCTCGCACCTCGCACCATAGCATCCAAGCTTTCGGCGTTGGCTTTTATGGCCAAAGTGGGGGGTCACGTGGATACCACCTCTGACTTCCGTGTGAGACATGTTTTGGAGGGGTGGGTGCGCGAGCGCGGGCGTTGCCCGGACGACCGGCACCCTATTTCCCCAGGGGTTCTTACCCAGTTGGCCCGGGGCTGGCCAGGCCTCTGTTTTGATCATTATGAGGCAGCCCTTTTTCATGCAGCCACAACGGTGGCATTTTTTGGAGCGCTCCGCGTCTGCGAACTCGTGATGCTGTCTAAGGCGGATGCAAGTGGTAGGGCACTGGAACTCGAAGATGTCTATGTTGCCAAAGAATGGGCCCAGTTGAGGATACGCTCCTCTAAAACAGATCAGCATGGCGTAGGCAGTGGAGTAAGACTGCTACGGTGTTCTTTGGCAGACATCTGTCCGGTTGGTGCCCTACAGGAATTCCTGGCACTGCGTGGCATGCACCACGGCCCGTTTTTCTGTCACCAAGATGGGTCTCCCCTTACTAAATTTCAGTTTTGGAAGGTGACAGCCAGAGCCCTCACCAGGGTGGGCCTACCAGGTGCCCGTTATGGCACACATTCGTTCCGTATTGGTGCAGCCTCTACAGCAGCTGCTTTTGGGTACTCTGGGGCTGACATACGCAGCATGGGGAGGTGGGGCTCGCAATGTTTTCAGTTTTATGTGCGCCCACTCCCGCCATGAGTACCAATCCAGTCACCTTGCCGCCTTTTTTCGCACTTTTCTTACAGACCCTGGGTGTCGTATTACACCGGTGACAGTATGGCTGGTGGGCCACAGCTATGTGCACAGGGCAGCGCGTTACGCTGCGGCGACAGAGTGGGACCCCGACTGGGACTGGGTGACCACGCCAGTCTCGCATGGCATGGTAAGCCTGGGATGTTATGGCGGGAGCTGCGGCCTTTCCTTTTTTCTGGCCTGGGTGCTGACCCGCCTGACATTCTAATCATCCACCTGGGGGGCAATGATTTGGGCCAGGTCACCGGCTTATCGCTCAAGCATGCGATTTGCGAGGAACTCGCCTACTTGCATTATGTCTGGCCTGCCACAACCCTGGTTTGGTCGGACATTGTTCCGCGCCATTCTTACAGAGGGGGTGTTAACCTCCTGGCCCTTGACCGCGCTAGGCGCGCGGTCAATAAGGCAGTGGCGCGGTTTCTTGCCACCAGGGCTTGGGGACGGGTTAGTCATCACCCCGATATTAGTCTACAAAATTATGACTTGTACGCAGGGGATGGGGCCCATCTGTCGCGAGGAGGTATGGACCTCCTGTTGGGTGATTGGCGAGCAGGCCTGTTGACCGAGCTGACGGTCTGGGGGGGGGCGTCAGGTCTTCTTTGAAGCCCCTCCGTGTGGCGGGTAGCACTGGTAAGGTAAACAGTATGACCCACAAGTATCCGGCAGGTTCGCAATTGACTGGACAACACTAGACAGGAATAAATTAGTTAAACGTTGTCCGGTCAACGACGAACCAGGCGATGGGGTGATGACGATTGCTAACCAGCATGCATCACCCCTGTGATTTCACGGATACGCGTCAGAGGGTGGGGTCATAAGTTAGTTATTGACTACGGTCAACAATTTGTTTGTTGTCAACAAACAAATTGATACAAATTGATACATTGTAACCAATTGCTGTTGGCAATTTTGGGGTGGTACCTTACCAGTGTTACTTCGGCCTGCTTGCCTTAGGAATTATGATTGGTCGTTTTACCAATACAAATTTATAATTCGGACTAGGGCATTGAATCAATAAATGTGGCCCTATGCTGTTATCCACTTTCAATGTTGTCTGTGTCCGTTATTGGGGGGGTGCGCCTGCAATGCAAGCGCGGCGCCAAAATGGCCGCCGCGCCCTTTGCGGGGCCCCCCCCACAGGACAGAGAATCCGGGTAGTTAGGGGCGTGGCCAGCTCCCTTATAAAAGGGCTGGCCACGAGGCAGCCGAGCTGCCATTTTACCTCAGCGACGGAGCGGAGAAGTTTTTTCCCCTCCACCCCCTCCCTAGTTAACAGTGTGATATTATGGTCGCTTCGGGGCCGGGTGGGAATTTTTGGTTGGGACCCATATTGGCTCCGGGTCCTGGCTTTTTTGCCCATCCCACACTGTTGCTATGGTTTGATATAGGGGTTTTTCTGTGTTCCTACTGTTGACTTTGGTCACATTGGCGGGTAGCACTGGTAAGGTAAACAGTATGACCCACAAGTATCCGGCAGGTTCGCAATTGACTGGACAACACTAGACAGGAATAAATTAGTTAAACGTTGTCCGGTCAACGACGAACCAGGCGATGGGGTGATGACGATTGCTAACCAGCATGCATCACCCCTGTGATTTCACGGATACGCGTCAGAGGGTGGGGTCATAAGTTAGTTATTGACTACGGTCAACAATTTGTTTGTTGTCAACAAACAAATTGATACAAATTGAT
This sequence comes from Bradypodion ventrale, assembly GCA_035047345.1. NCBI lineage: Eukaryota > Metazoa > Chordata > Lepidosauria > Squamata > Chamaeleonidae > Bradypodion > Bradypodion ventrale. The sequence goes on along the minus strand of JAWDJE010000004.1, from coordinate 143,339,242 downwards.
ACATTGTAACCAATTGCCGTTGGCAATTTTGGGGTGGTACCTTACCAGTGTTACTTCGGCCTGCTTGCCTTAGGAATTATGATTGGTCGTTTTACCAATACAAATTTATAATTCGGACTAGGGCATTGAATCAATAAATGTGGCCCTATGCTGTTATCCACTTTCAATGTTGTCTGTGTCCGTTATTGGGGGGGTGCGCCTGCAAAGCTATGCAGTACCATGTACAGCAGTTACAAAGATAAATATTGATGTATACAATCTAATCAGTGACCCAAGTGTGGTGACACTCTTGTGAGAGCAACTGAGAGTGAAATGGCTTTCCTTGTGGAGGAGCATATGAGAAAGGGAAGAAGCAAACAGAGACTATTTCAGTTACAATGGCATTTGCATGTTGGTTTAAAAATTTATGTTGCAGTCATGCGTCTCAAGCTTACTGAGAAAGAATGTGCAGTGAAATTAACTGAACTTTTGTCCAGCGTGGGATCTGAATGTAAATCCTCTTTCCCCTACTAATGTATGTTCAAACTCTTAGTGATTCAGAAGGATTCTCAAGTAACAGTGTTGATGGCTACAAAGCTGACCTCCCCAGTTATATTTACGTAGCTCTTCTGAAAAGAGGTTGGGTTTTTTTGTGGCAGAATGTGATGAACACTTTGATGCCAGATGCAAGCTTTTTTAAAAAAATAATACTTTTTTTGGCAGACATCAGGGGAAACTGGGAACAGAGTGAACTCAGTTCCACCTTCAGTAGCTCAAAGCTCCAAAATACCTCATTAAAATTTCCTCAGGCCACTTCAATAATCTTTGAAGAGAAGAATTATTCTGACTTCTGTCTTCTGCCCAGCTCAGTGAAACTGAAGCCCTTATGTTCACATAATGTAATAAAACATGCCACATCTCCTAGGTCCATGACGGCGAACCTTGGCACTCCAGGTATTCTTGGACTTCAATTCCCAGAAGCCCACATCAGCATTCCTGCTGACCAGTACTTCTGAGAATTGAAGTTCAAGAACACCTGGAGTGCCAAGGTTCATCATTGCGGTCCTAGGCCAATGATGGCAAACCTTGGCACTCCAGATGTTATTGAACTTCATTTTCCAGAAGACCTGATCAGCAGGAATGCTGGCTTGGGCTTCTGGGAATTGAAGTCCAAGAATACTTGGAGTGTCCATGTTCACTACCACTGTCCTAGGCCTTTATCATACGGTGAGAATCTCTAAGCAATCACAAGACCCGTATTTCTTACAGACTATCCTTTGATATTCATCATTGCAGTGACCAAATTTACTTTTTCTCATGTTTTTATGTACATGATTTTTTCATTACACTTCCTTTTAAAGCTGCAAAACAGCTCTTTATGTCTGCACAAACTTGTAGACAAGTATCTGAAACTCAAACAGTGGTTGTGAGGGGAGGGGGAAGGATGTGCAAAGGAAGCAAAGCAAGATTGTCAGCAGGGATAAATCTCACCAAGGACATCTGAAGATGTTTTGCTGTCTAAGGCAAGGTAGCTGTGGCATTTTATGAGAAAGAATTAGTATCTCTTCCTCCACTCTCTTTCATGCACTAAAGCTGACAGGAGGTCAGAATTCTCATCTTGCAACTGTTGCCTCTTTCTTATATCTGCCACCTGAGGCACCCACTTTACTTTGCCCAGTGGTACAACGAGCTCAAGTTCCTACCCCTCATTATTTGTAAGCTCAGCTATTCTGCAAAGGTCCTTTAACCAAAATAGTTTGCATGAGCCCTCAAAATGAGAGGTTGATCTTGTTCACAAAAACAAAGCTCCTAAAAAATTTATCAGCTTCAGTTCCAAGAGGAAACACCCCAAAATTGATGTACACAAATTTACTTCTACTGAACCCCCCTTTCCTCTCTAGCAGCTGTTGTTTTAGGTCCAGGAAAGACCTTTGTTTGAAATCAGGAGGTTGATTCCCACCTACATTTACTTTGAAAAAAGATTTTTGAAACAGTTTGATGTGACATAAAGAAGGCATGAGGGATTATTATTATTACTGTTGTTGTTGTTGTTATTAATGCTAATTTGGTAAGTGCAAAAAGAATCAAAATAGAATCCCCATGTACAGCCTTGCCCATTCCTGCTGTAGATCTTCCACAGAGATGAAGATAAAACCATCTTTGAAACCATTGTTCTTTTAAACAATAATTAGTTGTGAGATCATTCCTTATGTGAAAGGGCAGTTTTCTGGTAAGATATTATGATAATGACTACCCTGAATTTGTTCTTGCTACTGCTGCTATTTAAATGTGGACTTTGGTCAGCCTCTTTCCATCAACATATTTCAAGACCTATTGTTTAGATGAGATCAATGGTTAAAGAGTCTGGGTTCAATCTTCTCAAAGACCAAGAAACTATTCTACTTGGCCCTGCAAAAAGGAAATTGGGAACTCCTGGGTTAGAAGAACCTTTCTCAGTGGCTGTGGTTGCCAATGCCTCAACCAGCTCTTTCATCTCCCAGTGAAGCATATGATTCACTCACAGCTGGAGGAGAACCTTGTACAAAGAGAATTCCATGACCCAGATGGTAACACAGCCCCAGCACTTGTGGCTTACTAATATTACAGTAGTACAAGGAGCCAAGGCGGGATTCCTGAAAATTAGGAACATATATTTTCTATGATGGAGAGCTTACCTTGTGGACTGTGACTTGGTACCATTTCAATAGGGTTTCCTTTTCAGTCTCAGCACTCTCCACACTTCAACCCCTCTTGAGGGGAACAGTCCCCGAATTCCACCAAAGCCAAGTAGTGTCAGGGCTTAGCAGTTCAACTGGAGTTTGAAAAATCACCATTTTCTAGCCTTTATCTACTAAAATAGGGCCAAATGGTGAAGATGCAAATGAGAGAAAGAAACTGTTTGAGGCAGGAGTATCTTTCAAGTCTCTTTTACTGCAAGAATGGGAAGGAGTGAAGAAATAACATATCATCAAAACTGCTCCAGTATTGCCAGTTTTTCAAAAGATTTTTTCGTCATCAGGATATAATCTTAAGTATTTTTCTGTGGACAATAAAATGAAAATAAAATCATACACTCCGACAACACATTTTAGTTTGACTGTGAGCCTTAAACTAAGATATCTAAACATAATACAGGTACATACCAAGTTTTTTTACGCATCAACATCTGAGCACCATAGACATTGCATAGGAGGCTCTTTAGGTCGTGATCTTATATGGGTAAATTACAATGGTTCAAGCACTGAACACTATTTATGGCTACCTGGCAGGCAGGTATAACATTTTTTTTCTCTGTGCTGGGAATAGCAGTACCACATAGCCATTACAGAAAAGGAATCTGCCAGAAAAAAGAAGTAGCTACATTAATTCAGCAGTTAGAAGATTAAATACACAGGGCTGAATTTGAGTAGATAAATTTCCAGCTTTCTCCTGATGAAAGCACTTGAAAAGCAGTATAACTAGTTTGACTTCAAGAAAGTGAAATTTACAGAGGTTATTATATTGCTATAGAAGACTTAGGCTTGTATACAGGGACGTTTAGCCCTGCTATAGACTCAGAGTTACACTTTTCAGTTTGGTTGAAGCATTTGGTTGAAGAAAACATAACGTTTTGAGTTATATAAGCTTGTGCTGTCAACAGGTTTACTTTGGACATTGACTACAATTGAAAATAATACCTACCTTTGGAGAAATTTGTCTTTGTGAAGTTAACAAGTTTACTGGTTACACGGAGAAGTAAGATTTTTGAATAGTGAATAATAAATACATTGTTTGAATCTTTTCACCTGGTGTAAGATATTTTATTCATCAGCCTCAAATGGTTTGTTGTTCTATTTTTTGATTATTTAAAGTGACAACATGTTCAAAATTATAAACCATGCAAATAATTATAAAAAAATAAGAAAGGTCCAACTCATTATTCACACCTGATGGAACCAAAGTCTTTAGACAGTGAATATAAAATGCTTCTCTCTGCAACAACAATTTATCAATATTGGGGGGGGGGGGAGGGTTCTTCAAAAGGTTTAGGTTGCACAGCTTCAAGAACTACAAACTTGAAGTGCTCATTTGCGAGACCCTCCTTGATGTAGTGCATGGCTAAAGGTGCTTGTAATACCTTGTGAGGAGCTCCAGAGGGATCTCTTGACACTGGGGGAGTGGGCAAAACAGTGGCAAATGAGCTTCAACATTAGTAAGTGCAGAGTGATGCATGTTGGGGCAAAAAACCCCAATTACATTTATAAACTGATGGGGTCTGAACTCTCTGTGACAAACCAGGAAAGGGACCTTGGTGTACTGGTGGACAACTCAATGATGTTGTCAACCCAGTGTGCCTCAGCAGTGAAAAAAGCAAACTCAATGTTAGGGATCATTAGGAAGGGTATAGAAAATAAGTCAGCAAGTATCATTTTGCCTCTTTATAAATCTATGGTGAGGCCCCATCTGGAATACTGTGTACAGTTCTGGTCGCCATACCTCCAGAAGGATATTATGGAGTTGGAAAAAGTGTAGAGGAGGGCAACCAGAATGATTAGGGGACTGGAACACCTTCCTTACCATCTGAGGCTGCAACGGGTGGGCCTTTTCACTCTTGAACGACGGCATCTAAGAGGTGACCTGATTGAAGTTTATAAAACCATGCACGGTGTGGACAAAGTAGATAAGGAAAAACTGTTTTCCCTATCGCATAACACTAGAACTAGGGGACACTCGATGAAACTTTTGGGTACTAGTTCTCAAACAAATAAGAGAAAGTACTTTTTCACCCAGAGGATTACTGGTCTATGGAACTCCCTGCCAGAAGAAGTGGTGACAGCTGTCAGTCTTGACAGCTTTAAGAAAGGATTAGACAAGTTCATGGAGGACAAGGGTATCAATGGCTATAATTATGGATACTTAAGGACAACCTCGGGGTTGGAGAGATAGGCAGGATATCTCTCAATGCCATTTCCAGGGAATCCCAAGCAGGTGAAGGCATCTCCTTGGGATTACCCTGAAGAAAATGGTGAGCTACTGTGTGAGACAGAATGCTGGACTGGATCGGCTGTGGCCTGTTCCAGCAAGGCTGTTCTTATGTTCTTAATACCTGGTTTCTAATTCTGGACCTATGTTCTCCAATTAATATCTTAATGGGTCTTGAATATTTTCCAACATATTTCTTGCCACAAGGACAAATCCATTAATAAATGCAAATAATGCTATTACAATTTGAAAAAGTTTTTTAGTTTAAGCCTTTGTTTCCCAGACAAATTTGCATATGACACAGTTGTGACATTTGTAATGACCGCATATGATATTCTGTGTTCATTCCTGTCTAGCCATGCACTCAGTATGTGTTACTATATTGCCTTCTGGTCCTTCTAAAACCTATAACTGGTTTTTCATTGCATCCTGATATGTCACCAAGGATATGCCAGTGTTTATGTATTATCTTTTTAATATCATTGGCCAACAGAGAGAATTCCAGAGACCAATTGATTATAAATTTGCTGGTTTTCTTTTTTTGTGTCAAAAGTACATTTCTGGGTATTTTTTGAAACTTATCAAAGGAACCATTGATGATGTGATGGGGTAGCCTCTTTGATGTAATGCCTCCCTGATATTATTAGCTGATTCTATAAAGTCTTCTTCAGTAGAGGAGTTCCTTTTTGCCCTTGAGAAGAGACTATATGGAATGTTATTTTTAAAAAATGTGGATGGAATGACCCAAACTGGAGATAAACATTTCTGTCTGTGGGATTATGAAAGAGTTTCATGCACAAAGTTCCTTGATTGGAGATATAAACATTGATGTCTATAAATGATAAGGATTTAAGATTCATGTCAAAAGAAAATTTTAAATTAGGATCCTGATTGTTGAGCCATGTTATAAAGTCTTGTATGATGCAATGTTTATCAAAAATGAAAAAGGTAATCAATGAATCTCTTATATACCATAATATGTGCAAAATGGATTAAATTCTATTTCATATTACTTTTACCATGCCTCAAACTACATGCTATATTTCCTGTTTCCTTTAGTTTGAGGATAGAACTGATTTCTTCTTCTTCAAGAAATGAGTATTTCAAACATAATGTGAAGGTGGAGGCATTTCCAAGGGAGAATCAACAAAAGAAAGGAGTAACCTCCTTTCTTCATACACCAATTCTTCCTTGTAAATCTCCACAGTTCTTTAGACCTCAGAAGGGCTCAAACTGGATTAGGATATTGAGTAGAGGGGAAAAACATTATGCAATACTGTGGTATCACTTCTAGGAGTCAATGGGGTTAGTGCTTAGAAGACTTTTGCAAAGTATTCTTTCACTTACCTGAGCACCTTTCTCTGTCATTTGGGAAAGCTGAATCAAACATTAAAAGGACAAAAATTTGAAGAGCAAAAGCTCAAAGCAGGAAGGCAGGAAGGTCCCATTGTATGAGTAACTAAACCCCAGAGGTTATTGGTTGGGGATTCTGGAAAGCAACAAATAAACGTATTTTGTATCAAAAGATTTTAAGAGTGAGGCATAACAGTATATGATAAAGAGGGAGAGGATAAGAGAAAATAACCTTATACAAAGAGCATAACTGTTATCAGCTATAAGAAGCAGCTATTTCATGTTGATGTGCCCTTGGGAGCATTAATGCATCTTCCTAAGTATTATAATGTGTTCTGTTGGCATCCAAGAGCATTTATGACCACTTCAGTTCTGCTGTCAGACACATAGACAGCTATGCTCTCCTCTTCTGTTCCTTAATACAGAACACAGCCATCCTTGATAATAAAGATGTTAACTGTGCCTGCAAGGGAGGAAGAAAATGGATTCCTGCCTGGAGACCTTTTATCTCTCCCACAGCAAACTTTGATTAGATTCTTTCTATTTGTTTTCTTTCTAAAGGCAACTGAAAAGGCAACTAAATGAGGATTAAACAGCACCTTTGATGTTCTTAAGTATTGTTAGACACACAAGTGCTCAGGCACACACTCACACACATACCCATACAATTGAGGCAGCATTATTTGTTCATGGGAGAGGAAGAAACCAAATGGGAACAGTCACATAATACCTTTATTGGGAACAATGACAGAGCGCATAACACGGGCTGTCAGTGATTTAGCATTTGAGCTCTGTAATGCTGTCACTGCAGCACAGAAATCAATTAGGAAGAGGGAGAAAATACACCCCTCTTTCCCCTCTGCTTTATGCTTGATGCCTAAGCAAGAGATTTGTGAATGCTAAATGATAATTTTCTGAATTTGGTTTGCAGTTAGCCCTCATAAATGTATCATGACACAAATAGGGTGTCTGGAAGCCCTTTTCTGTACTCTGTCCTTCTAACTCCATCCTCATGTCTGGATCTCCTTTAAAGAAACTCAATGGAAATGAATAACATCTAGGGAGGATACAGGCTATCCTAAAATTCCTAACTGTGCAACCTACTCACCAAGAGCCTATACAACAACCATCCACCCACAATTAGACATGTAGACACAATCTAAATCTAGTGCTTGGTGAACAAAGCTGAAAAGGATCAAAAAAGAATAATGTAGAATGAAAAAAGACTGTCTAAATAGCAGTGCCCTACACTTCTATGAAATTGTTGTCAAACCACCCAGTGACTCATTCTGAGCCCTCCTTAGTGACCAATATCTGAAGAGTCCAGAGCTTCACTTGGATATCTCTTGTTTTCTCCCCTGCACCAGCACTTCAGGCTACTGTGCTACTTTTGATTTCCCCTTTCCTCAGTATAAACCACTGGCCATCTTTTTAACTTTATGAATGCTTTATGGGATCCAAGGAACACATAGTGGTGGCCACTCAGTCCCTCACACCCAAAAGTGATGATTGGCTCCTTGCCCATCTCATAATAGCTCAAAAATCACACAAAAACCCTGGGTTCAGTCCATGCTTGCCTAAAGACACATAGTATACCCATACTAGTACTGTGATGCTCTCTGTGAATAAAGCAATCTTGCTTGCTTTCTTCCAAAAAATGCTTGAAAATCCTATCTTTCCTTTGAACAGCTCAAGTAAGCTTACAATAAGTGCTTCAAAGTGATAAAATCTGAACCTTTTTTAAAAAAACAAACTAATGGAAGAGAGAAATAATGCAGAGATAATATTAATCAAACACAAAGGGTCAAAACAAAGAAATATATATCCTAAACCAGGGGTTCCCAACCTATGGCCAGTGGGCTGGCTCCAGCCTGTGGCACCTTTTCACATTGACCACCACCACCACACCTGGAAGTGGAAGCGGGTACATTTACAGCAGCTGTAAAATGTGACTGTACATGTGTAAACATGGTTAGGTAAAGGTATGTCAGCTGTAAATGTACCCACAACTGTCACAAATGAGGAAGCAGGTGCATTTACTTCCACTTCTGGACTGTGTGGTCTGGCCCATTCAGCTGTCTGGGGGCATGGTCAGGCCCACATCATAAAAATGTTGGGAACCCCTGTCCTAAATATTGCATGAGGCTAAAATATTTCATATTCTAAGACTTTCAGAAATGGGAAGATACTGCTTCTATGTTACTTTAGTGTATGGGACCAAAGACAACGAACAGCCGAAAGGTTGGCTTAACACAGGTTTATTGCATGATGATCCAGGGGGAACATGAGGTAATGGCGGATGGGTAGCTCAATATATACAGTGGCTATACATTTGAATGTGGCTCCTCGACAGTCTATTGGTTACTGTCCGCGTGACGTCACGGACGGTCACGCCCTTCTTGTCCAGGTGTAGGTGATGGCGGGAATCTTCCCGCGCTGTTGTTTGCTGGTGAGTCTGGGCCAGGAGAGCTTGAACGCTCGCTATTGCCACCAGGTGGTCATTAGCTCGCGTCCTATTGCAAGGGCTACAATTAAGCAGCTGCTGGTTATAATGTTACACAAGCATGGTTACATTGGATACACGTGAATGAATACATTGTAAAAGGTATAGTCATAGAACACAACAGTTACCTTTCTGCCAAGAATCAGAGCCTTTCATTCATATCAATCCCATGAAGTACAAACTGAGAGAAAGTAATTGATGCAAGGCCTTTCTCTTTTAATTTTTAATTTAATTTAATTGATAATATCAACAGAAAAAATACTTATTCGAGTGCCATATCCATTCCGGATATTGGCTATCATCACGGCGATAGTTTTTCTGTTCATAACTCCTTGGAACAGTTCTTCTGAGGACATTCCATGCCAGTCTCTCAGGTTCTTCAGCTATGAAGTCTGTCTATGTCCAGGGCCTCTCTTCCCAGGGATCTTTCCTTGTAGAGCGAGTTGGAATATTCTATGTTTCATGTTGTTCCTTATGATATGCCCAAGGTATTGGAGTTTTCTTTGTTTAATGATCTTAAACAGTTCTTGTTCTTTATCCATCTGGTGCAACACCTCAACATTAGTCACATGGTCAACCCATGATATCCTTAGCAGCTGTCTGTAGATAATATGAACAGAAAAAATACATATAAACAAAAATACAACACCCAAAGTCTCTCAATGACCTTCATCAGAGTGATGAAGTTTTTAACCTAGATATTCCTAAAAATGAGATTTGCCAGGCCTTATTTTCTTCATTTTGGTTCAGATATTTACTGTGCTGGTGTTCCAGCTTACCTATGAGACAATTAAGTGCCCCATTGTCACACAATGTGTGACACTGGTGTTCCACATACTGGCTGATGCACTTAATCAAGGAAAATATATTGTGCTATCAGATATATAAAGATCTTGTAGAAAACAGATATGGTAGCACATTGCAGTGGATGAAACATGCACAATCATGCCCATCAGAAATTCTGGACTAGGCTCTTTGAGCTGCTCATTTAAAGGAAAAATGCATGCCCTAGAGCAGTGATGGTGAACAGAGTGGCAGAGCCACGTCTGAGCTGGGGGAGTGAGGAAGTGCTCCCATTGGGCTTCTGGGCTGAGGGGCAGAGAGAACTCTGTGCTGGGGGAAGGAAGTGCTCACATTGGGCTGCTGGGCTAAGGGGTGGGGTGAATTCTGTGTTGGGGGGAAGGGAAAAACACTCGCATTGGGCTGCTTGGCAGAGAGGCAGTGCAAACTGTGCTGGGGGAGGGAGGAAGCGCTCCCAATGGGCTGCTGGGCAAAGGGGGCAGAGTGAACTCTGTGCTGGAGACTTGCTTTCACAAATAATTTAAATTGAAGCTAAAAATCTTATGAAATACCTCAAGTAAATTGCACTAGCGTAGGCTCATTGAATTAATAGGAATTTGGTGAATCACCTCCTCCAAAAATTCCATCAATTAAAATGAAACTACTTTACCTATTTTGCATAGTAGATCACATTAGAGAAGGCCCTTTTGAATTAATGAAACTTGTGGAGAAGATGATTATTTAATCCCCATTGATTCAATGGGTCAACTCTAGTACAATTTACTATAATAAATATTATTTCACAGCAATCAGGTGGTCTTTCCAGCAAACCAAGGTCACACAGGAAAGAAGTGGCAGTTTTATGCCACTTCTTTTTCATCTTCCTTTTTGTTTACTTTGTTTTAAGTCATCTGCCTTTCCCCCACTCCTTTGTCTCCAGAGAGATGAAGTTTAAATTGAACTGACTATATTATCTCCTTAAATCCCTTGAAAGCTACCTCAAAATACATTAAATGTCACAGGTGCAGCACAACACAAAGTAGATTTGAGAGATTGAGAAGAAGGAAGAGACCAAAACCCTGGGCCCTTTTATCCATTGTCAAATGCCATAGAACTAATCAGAGCTCTAGCAAAAGTTCACAGATGAGAATGGAAATGAAACACTGAACCAGTCAATGGGATGCATCTTCTGCAGAATGTGAGCTCACCAGCTATTTTGGCAGGTAATGCCTGAGAAATTAGAATAGAAACGTGACTCATGCATAAAAGCAAGTAACAATGCATGAAGGATCAGCTGGCTTTTTCATTTTCTTTATAATTTCTTTATTGAGAAATGAAAGGTTTATATAGTCCAGTGTACTTTTTCCATGTGCTTCCAGGAAGTATAAAGGCAGAACCTTTATACTTCTTTACATGCACTTGTTATCCAGTGTCCTCTACTTGTCTCCAGCAACTAATATTCTTTTGTCATATCTGTGGATTTGAAGGGTGATGAAGTAACAATTAGAGCAGGGGTGGCCAACTTTGGTGCTCCAGCTGTTCTTGGACTTCAATTAACAGGAGCCTAAGCCAGTACACCTGCTGATCAGGGTTTCTGGGAATTGAAGTCCAAGAACAGCTGGAGTAAAAGCTTGTTAAATCGTTAACCTAGAATAGTGATTGATATAGGAGTCAACATATTTTGCAATAGGTCCAAAAATAGACCCTATACATGAAACAATAGGCCTTCCAGGTGGGATTTGACCTGGAGTGAGTATTTTATGAATCTTAGGTAACATATGAAACAACGGAACTCTGTGACACTTGTTCAAAACATAGTCAAACTTTTTTTGTTGATCCAATTTAGTGAAAGAGCATCATAAAGGATCGTTCTTATAACCAACATGTAATGAGAACTGGTATCCCTATCTAATGTTGTATGGTCATGTGACCTAATTGATGGTGAGCCTACTGAAGATAGTCCTCTCTATTCAAAATGATGATCCCTCCGCCCTTGTCTGCCTTTTTAAATGATAATAGAATTATCACTACCAAGCCTTTCCAAAATTTCTCTGTCCCTCCTGCTGATGTTATATTTAATCCTTGAATGTTTAGACTCCAAAGATTCTATATCCCTTAGCACCAATTTAGCAAAGACATCAATGGATGAGTTATTCACATTGGGGCAAAACGTGGAAGCTGGCATAAAGTTGTCACTAGATTGAGGAGAAAATTCGTTGAAAATACCCTCAGCTTTAACAATCTAATTAACTTAAAAAGATATATCCTTGTTATCATTGAGTGATAATCCAGTGTGGGGAGAAAATTCAGTCCCAAATTAAGCAATCTCATTTTGTCAGAATCAAGCTGTCTGGAAGATAAATTAAAGATTAGATTTTCTTCTGGCGGCGGAACGTTTGATGCTGATCTAAAAAAGGTGTTGTAGCTTGTAATCTGGAATGGTCTTTAGGTCTCAGCTCGTAAATTCTGGAGAATCCCTCATCTCCTGATGAACTAAGCAAGTCATTGTTGGTTGTTTCACCATCCAAATGACTAATGGGCTCACTCCAAGTGACCCGCTTTTTTGGTCTGCTGCTCTCATCAAATTTCCACGGAGTTCCACGCCATCGGCCCCGGGAGTGGAGATAGGTGGGAGCCGCTGCAGCTGCCTTTGCTCTCTGGGCCCGCCCGCCCGGAGAGCAGAAAAGGACGCCGCCGATGCCGGCCCCTCAAGGAGCTCCCTGTCTCGCCCGGGAGCCCACGCCATCGGCCCCGGGAGTGGAGACAGGTGGGAGCCGCTGCAGCTGCCTTCGCTCTCTGGGCCCGCCCACCCGGAGAGCAGAAAAGGATGCCACCAACGCCGGCCCCCATTTTTTTTCCGGGGATGACCGCAGGGTTGGAGGACTCCCATTGTTTTTGGACCTTGCTGGGTCGCCCCGTCGCCCTCGCCACCGGCGTGGGGAAGGAATGGGTGGCACCTGTGGACGCTGTCCCCTCACCCCTGGTCCTGTCTGGCCAGCAGTCAGAAGAGGGTTGCTCGCAAGTATGGGGGAGGGTAGCTGCCATCACCCAAGCCTTTCCCCGGTCCGGCATTGGCCGTGGGGAGGTGGGAGCTTTTGGTGCTCCCACTGGAGGGGGGGTAGTATGGGGCTTGTGTTTTTTGAAATTAATTGTATGGGATTTTTTCTTACAATGTGTTAATTTTCAATCTGTTTTTGAAATTGTGTAATTATATCTGTGATACTGTATTTATATGTGTTGTAAGCCGCTTTGAGTGGCACTTGTGCTAGGAAAGCGGGGTAGAAATTAAAACTTATTATTATTATTATTATTATTATTATTATTATTATTATTATTATTATTATTATTATTATTATTATTATTATTATTATTATTATTATTATTATTATTATTATTATTATTATTATTCCTCCTGTAAACTTTATCCTGATTCTAACAGATCCTCTTGTAGAACATTTTGTGGAAAAGAATAATGAAGTAGACCAATTGAGGTTCCTTGTTCTTGAGACCGTACGTTCTGACAGATTCAGTAAGATAAACATTGAGAAAAAACTACATCAGCGGGAAGCCTTTTATATACATAGACTGCAGACCTTGTCCCCTATGGGTCTTAATAGAGAAATGGATTTGGGGTGCTACTTACGAGTAGACCATAGTTAAGAATCATAGGCTTTGTTTTACATTTTCATAGAGTAGGACCTCATAGACTCACCAGCGCTTCGTAACTAACAACACGTGGGGATTTTCTGAACAGAATAAATAGTGTTAACACACTAACTATTCTTAACGTCAATAGGCATTATAAGAGGAAGCTTTTGAGGCCATGTTCAATGCGGAATGGCCATGTGATTTGAACATTGTATATAACTAGGAGGCTGTTATTATTAGTATTGTAACAATGCTAGTATGATTGTCTATACTTATGTATTTATGCTTTGTTATAGTAAGGAACATAACTTCTGATGAAGATAGCTTACGAAAGACCAAATACTGGATCAAGTTTCAGGTCTTTTCTTATATCTGATATTTTGTAAAGCATCTACTACTACCGTATTTGATTTGAAAGAAGACACTGAATTATTGTTTATTGAGAAGAATCATTGTTTATTTTTGGACCATTTAAAAATAGAAGAGCATCTTTGGATAGCCATAATAAATTCATCAAGATTTTGATTTACCTCTAACGGTTTTTGTTCTTCTTGTGGTCTTGACACCATTTGGCCATTTCCTTGGATGATGCAAGAGCATTACAGCAGTGATGGCAAAACGTTTAGAGACCAAATGCCCAAACTACAACCCAAAACTCACTTATTTTTTGCAAAGTGCAAACACGGCAACAGGGAAGGGAGGAAGCACTCCCATTGGGCTGCTGGGCAGAGGGGTTGGACAAATTCTGTGCTGGGGGAGGGAAGAAGGGCTCCCATTGGGCTTCTGGGCAGAAGGGCAGGGCAAATTCTGTGCTGGGGGAGGGAAGAAGCACTCCCATTGGGCTGCTGGGCAGAGGGGCAGGGTGAACTCTGTGTTGGGTGGCTGCACAGGTGCCCAGAGAGAGGGCTTTGAGTGCCACCTGTGGCACATGTGCCATAGGTTCAACATCACTGCATTAGAGGAATCTCTTTCTTTGTAATTAATGACTTCCTCTTTCTACCCCATGGCTTTTTCGACTTGTGAATAATAGTTTTCTTATCAAGTCAAAGCCCTGGGAGTCATGGGAATGGAGGAGGTTTTCATTACTGAAAATCTCATCTTGCTCAGAATATCAATATCATTTTGCAAAGTTATCTTCATCAATAGGATTTCAACCAGAATATATCTGGCCTTTTTTGACTTTTAATGCCTTTATGTCATGCATATACTGAGCATCCATGAATGTGTTTTATCCTTTTAAAAACAATTCTAGGCTAGTGGGAAGAATCACCTCTTCCTAGAGTTAAATATGTCCTGGAACAATATATTATGTGAAGGGTTCTCCTTTTCTTGGTCTCTTTTCAACCATATCCATTTAATGTGGAAATTCTAGCCTGTTCATTTATAGATTTTAACCTGTTTATTTGTTATCTAATTGTATATAATTAGCATGGATATAGTGATACGGTCTTGCCCTGTCCCCATCATTTTTGGTCTCGGCATCCTCCTACAACTATGTAAAAGTCACCCTTGCTTGAAAGCCAGTCATATTGAACTCTTGGTGAGTTGCTCATCTCGTATTGGTGGGTTGCTCATCTCAATGTATAGCCAACGAGCCAGTGCTGTCTGTTACTGCAGACATTTCTGTGGTCATGTAGCAGGCATGACTAGACACTGGAGTGCATAAACACTGTTTACCTTCCCATCAAAGTGGTGCCTATTTATCTACTAGCAATTTCTTGCTTTTGACCTGCTAAGTTGGCAGGAGCTGGGACAGAGATGGGAGCTCACTCCATTGTGCTGCCACTTGGGTCTCAAACTGCTGACCTGTGGACCTTCCAGTCATCAAGTTTAGGGTCTTAACCACTAAGCCACTGCAGAGCCCTGCTATCCTGATGTCTCTCCAATGAGCTGAAACCTGATTTCTTTTACTTGTATTTAGTGCATACACAATGAGACGACACCTTTGAAGGCCTTTATTCCCATTATTTTGAAGATAGAGTTGCCAGGTTAGAACCAAAAGTTAACAACATGGATGGACACATGATGCTACAGGATGGACAGTTCATTATAGAGGCAGTTTAGGGAAGGAACCAAAAACATCCCCTGCCCCCAGTGCTGAGTGCCACTTTTGCCAAGATGAAACTTATTGAGCTGCCACATTAATGGTCTGCTTCTTGATTTGGTCCAAATGACACAATAGGCTCACAGTCAATATGCCGAAAGCTAGGAGTGAGTGGAAGTAAGAAGGTGATGACTGTCTGCACTCAGGCCATACCTGTCAAGTTGGGCAATGAAAATAAGGGAAGGTTTCTGGCCACCGCCACACACATACACATTAACCCAATCATGCATGCACAAAACCCATTCACACATGCACAGTAACCCCTTTGTGCATGTGCACATGCACAGAAATCCTTCGTGCATGTGTAGAAACCCTTTTGTGCATGCACACATGCACAGTAACCCCTTTCCTGGCCATTCCAATTACAGGATATTGGCAGGAAAGAGGAGAAAGATCGGTGAATTATGGGAAATCCCGGCCAAAATGGGATACTTGACAGGTATGACTCAGACATAGCATGTTATTTGGAGAAATGCACACACAGACACCTCCATACAGAGGCAACGAGTCCAGGCTTTTAAACCACATTAAACACAAAATCATATTATGTCTATCTTCAGTGCTACATCTCTTGAGATTTGTCTCTGGTTCCAGGGATCTGGAGAAGCATAGCAATTTTCAGATATATCAACTGAAACCCTGAGAACTGGCAGCCTCTCTCAGAGTCATGACACATATTCAGACACATGTATCATTCCTGCCTTTGCAATGTTTTCTAATGAAATCTATTTAGCTATATACAACTGCAAAATGAAACATGAAAGGAAAGCTATTGCTTACATTCCAGATACAAACTAGATAACACACATGACTCTCTTTTTATTGTATTTTAATAATTGCATCTTTGTTATTATTCAAGGGAGTACTCCTTCTAGAAACAGATTTTTCTGAATTTGTGCACTAAAATTGAAAGTATGCTGTTGATTATTTTTTCTCTCCCACACTCTTCCCAGAGTTAGGAAATGTTTTCCTTTTAAAACTTTTTGTTGTTGAGTTGCACAGTCGAGTCAAACCCTTTGCAACCCCATAGACCACAGCATGCCAGGTTCCTCTGTCCTCTGCCATTGTTTGCAGCCTGTGTCTCCCATAATCACTAAGCCACCACAACTCCTTGGGAATTCAGTTTCCTTTCTCCACAAACAAACACAGTTGGGAATAATGGAGGATTATAAATATGTATACAATACAGCAATCTTACCAAATATTGTCAACAAACAAAAATAGTACTACTATTTCAACTGCAAAAATAAAAGAAGTATTCACCAAGCAAAATACTTGTTGCTAGTGCTGTATCTTCACAAAGTTCACAGGTATCAAGAGCAATGCTAAAGGATTTAAACTTCTTCTTCTGCAGTAAAGGTAAAGGTTTCCCTTGCTCGAAAGCCAGCCGTATCTGACTCTAGGGTTCAGTGCTCATCTCTGTTTCAAAGCTGAAGAGCCAGTGCTGTCTGCTTCTGCAGATGTTTCCATTGCCATGTGGCAGGCATGACTAGACACCAGAGCACATGGAACACTGTTACCTTCCCACCAAAGTGGTCCCTATTTATCTACTTGCAATTTCTTGCTTCCGAACTGCTAGGTTGGAAGGAGCTGGGACAAAGATGGGAGCTCATTCCATCCGGTAGTACTCAGGACTGCAGTCGAACTGCTGACCTTCCACCTCCCAGTCAGCGTCTTAGCCACTTGAGCCACTGCAGTCCCCTTCTGCAATATCTGAATCCAAATATAGGCGATCATCATGACAATCAGCTATGAAGATTGTCCGAGAAAATAATGCAGTGGCCTTTCATCTGCCTGCTACATCGCATCATGACACACATACCACTGATCCAGTTCTGCGAGTAACTTTCTGGTCCTAAGCCCTTTTTGCATGCTACCAAAGGCAGTGGTGGCAACCACCCTGAGCCCCCCCCCCACACACCCCAAAAGCCCCCCAATCCCCATCACAGTTGTAGCTGGCTGGCATGGTGAAGGAGGAGCTGGGTGACATGGGTGAAAGACCCTCCCCACAACTGCCAGATATTTATTTATTTATTTATTTATTTATTTATTTATTTATTTTAAACATTTATATCCCACCCTTCTGGTGGGTACACCACTCAGGGTGGCTAACAACAAAAGAGGGAAGAGAGAAAATACAATAGATAAAAAATTACAATATAAAAACAATTAAAACTACCGCAGCTAAAAACAAGAACCCAAAACCCCCAGCTAAAATCAGCATTAAAACAGAACAACAGCAAATCATCATGACTATGCATCAACAGCTACCAGGAATGCATCTGTGGCCTCCAGAAACATCAGCAGCCACCAGAAATGCATTTGCAGCCACCAGGAATGCTTCCTCAGATGCCGGGAATGTGTCCATGTTGACTTCTGGTGGAGTTGGAAGCAGCGGCTGGAGTGAGAGCATGGGCTGGATAATTTGGTACCACGGGCCGGATCCAACCTGTGGGGCATAGGTTGAGAATCCCTGCACTATATGAAGACAAATCTATATTTGAAGCTGTTTCATTACAATATTAGTAAAAAATCTCTTCTTGCCCTCCTTTATTTAAAAAAAGAAACACACACACACACATAGGAGAACTTGACACTGTTCAGTGTTTCAAAAAGGTTTCCCAACTCTTCACCTTCTTTATGGTCCTTTTATTCATTCTTTCTGCTTAAGAGTCCAAGCATTTTAATTTCCCTATTTTTCTTACATATATAAAGCTTCAGTTTTCATTCTTATTGTCAGTGTGTACTATGTAGGTGGATGTTAAACACAAGAGTCTAGTAAGTGCTTTGAAAAATTGACTGTATCAGGTTGGTAAATTCAAACAGGGTAAATCTGAGTCGCGCACAGCAGCATAAACCAAGTGCACTCAGAAGTAATATTTGCATACGATAATTGTTTGAGAATATTAAAACAAAGTGTGCTTTGCAAGCTACCTGCAGTAGTTTATTTGTCCACATGGCAGAACTGCAGTTCTGACTGAGCAGTCATAATGGAAAGAAAATGTGATTAATTTTACACTCATCTGGAGATGACATTCTCCTTTGTTTAATGAGCTGAATTTTTTCTCCTGCTGTACATGTGGGCTATGTTGCATGACTTCCCTGAACATAGTGAATCATGTTTTCAAAGGCAAATATAGCAGGATTGAGAGCTTTAGCTTCCCATGGGACCTTTATTTTGTTTGTCTAGTTATTTATTTCTGACAGAAGTAGGTTCGTGTCAGGTGTTTTCTAAAGTGAGTATTTCCCTCAAAAGTAGTGTGTTCACTTTTGCTGATCAAATTTCCAAGGAAAATATGCACATTTTACAACTGGGGGCACCAGGTTATTCAGATAATGGCTGAAATCCTATTGGTGGAGCTGTGTGCTATAAATGCTGATGACATACATTTATTTATTTTTTTGTTTTGGAATATTTATATCCCACTTTTCTCCTGAAAGAATCCAAGATGGCTTACATCATTAAAATAAATAACGTTTAAAGCTAAACACATTAAACCATTTCAATATTTTTAAATAAACAAATATTTTAAAAACAGAAAATTAAAAATTATTTAAAAGCAACACATTTAAAATCAGAAAGGCACAAACAACACCCCCCGCCCTTTTAAAGAAACACACAAATCTCTCAGCCTGAGGGAATCCCTGCCTAAAAACAAAGGTCCTTGTGGAAGGACAGCAAAGATGGGACCTGTTTGGCCTCTAGTGGTAGGGAGTTCCAGAGTTTGGGAGCAGCAACAGAGAAAACCTTACCCTGTGTCACCACCAAATGCACCTATGAAGATGGTGGAACTGAAAGAAAGCCCTCCTCTGATGTCCTTAAAACCAAGACAGCCTTTAAAAAGGCAGAGATAGTCTTTAACATAGCTTGGGCTCATGTTATTTAGAGTTTTATAGGTTAAAATCAGCACTTTGAAATGTGCTTAGAAACAGACCAGCAGCCAGGGGAGCTGCTATAACATGGGTGTTGTGTGTTTTCTGTTGCCAGCAGGTGATATTTAATTTAATGAAAAACTTCCTATCCTTCCTCTCAGGTTCTGAAGTTCCCCAGATATCCCTTTCATGTGGGTTGCCCACGAGAATAATTAGCTAAACCTTTCCCCAGGGGTTCGCTCAGCCTTCCACAGATCTGGGGATCAACCGAGCTTGGCAGGAAAGGCAATTGGGGTGCGGGCTAGTCAGTTAGTTTGGGGGTGAATCAGAAAGCCTTGGCTGACAGTTACAGTAGAAGCGGGACAAAAACCAAAGATGATGACTCTAATGGAAATACACAATCCTCCGCTTCTAGCTGCAGATTAAGATGGGCAAATAAGCCGCGCCAGACAGCAGAACAAGCTAGGTACCCAAAGTCAATAAACATAGGCTCCGAGGTAGGGCAGGAACAATGGGTTTCGCCAGCCCAGACCTTGATTAGTTGTGGGTTGTCTATTAACCACAGGGCAATGTCCAAGAGCAGGTATTGTCTTGACTACCAGAAAATGCCACGTATGCAAGCCTTCTGTATTAGGGGGTCATGCACATTTTACACACGTATCACCCCAAGGCAGGGTAATAAATACGTACCACCCGACCAAGATCGAGGCTAGACTTCTCTGCACGATTGTCTTGTGTGTCTTTCTTGCGGCCAGCCACTCCCACACCTGGGAGCCATCGCAACAGGTGTTGTGTGTTTTCTGTTGCCAGCAGGTGATATTACTATTTAATTTAATGAAAAACTTCCTATCCTTCCTCTCAGGTTCGGAAGTTCCCCAAATATCCCTTTCAACCTTAAAAAGCCTTTGGAAACCGCAGGATGGGTTCAGGGAGTCCCTTAATATCTGAAAAAATGCTGATACCAAGAGTCCCAGTCTTGGTGGAGGAAACAAAAATGATAATTTTCAGATACTAAAAGCTTCCCCACCCCCATCCAGTAAGGGACCATTCATAAAAACCAGCCAAGTAAGCAGCCAAACAAACTGATTTCTCTATCTTGCTGCAACTACTTCTCTGTTTCCAATTACATATGAGCTAAACTGCATCAGATATTGGCCATCTTCTTCTTCTTCTTCTATATCTGAATCTAAATATTGGTGATCTTCATGGCAATCAGTCATGAAGACTGTCCTGAGAATATAATGCAGTGGCCTTTCATCTGCCGCCCACATCACAGTGTGACACCCACACCACTGATCCAGTTCCATGAGTCACTTTCTGTTCCTGAGCCCTTTTGACTCACTAAGTCCTCATTAGCCCCAAGCAAGTATTGATGAAGTTGCTGCCCTGCATCAAGATGGATTCAAGAGGGATTTAATCTACTTGGGGACCATCACCCTTCCCTGTGGACTTTGGCACCCAAGCCATTAGTCCTCAGGGTTGTCAGGATAGATAACTGTTGCCTGACACTCAGCATTGAGTTGCTGGCAGTATGGCCTACTCTATTACTATAGCAGGATAACCTGGCCACACAGCCACTGACCATGCTCAGAGCTCAATTTCAAGCATTCTGGCCCAATTCCTATATCTTAAGACATTTTGACAAAGACTTACTATGCTTCAGCTGTGGCCGTCAGGCGGTGGAGCTCAGCTCCCGCCTCCCTCCTTCGGGTCCTGCTTTGCCCGAGGAGGGATAAAAGACTGGCTGTGGCCCCAAAGACGCCGGGATGCTTTGCCTCCACCCTCTGGCCCCAACATCGCCAGAGGACGTATTTTGAGTATTGTTCCATTTGACTATGTCGGTTTATTTTGTTGAGTATTATGTATCTAATTTTTTATTGTATCTTTTCACTTTCCTATTGCTGGCTGCACTGCAGTAAGCATGCACCAATGTTAACCGCTTAGAGTCTCCTTTGGCAGAATGAAGCGGTATACAAGAACAAAGTGAAATGAAATGAAATGATTTCATTTAATAGAAGACATAGAAACTAGAGATGTGCAGAAATCTCATCATTTTCTCATGTCAATCTCTTGATAAGAGGAACATGGATTTGTTGCATTCCTGCCCTTAAATGGCACACTTTTCAACTCATCAGTGCTTAAAATTAGCTATGCTGGCTGGAACCCTTTGAAGTCCAAAGTGTTAGGAGGTAACTAAAAGACCAAAGTGTTTGGAGGGAGAAAGCCGCCCCCCTGCCTTATATGCAGCTTAGGTATTTCAGGAATAATTAGGATCTGTTACAAAACTTTTATCAGTGGTACACCTACCCACTTTTTGTGTATTTCCATGTTTTCTAATCAAATTGGATTGTTTTACTCCAGATTTTCACAACTCTCTCAGCTGCACTCTCAAAAAGCTAAAATTAGTGTAACTAACACTGCTTCAAGAGATGTGAGAACATTTTGCTCTGCCTGTTCTATCCACTACTAAATAGTGTAGCTATGAAGAGATATCTTTTTCCCATTCCACAATAAATTTCTACGGCACATTTGAGAGTCTTTAAAATCAAAATAAAATTGCCAGATTCCTGGTCACCTTATGCTGGCAATAAGTACAACAGCAAAAATTACAGCAGCAACTTGGCTCCAGATAATCAATTACCACTTGTATCCATCTCGCTGGTGTATGACAAGGGATACAAACAGTAACTTATAAATTAGGAGCAATTTGCTGCTGCAGTTTATGCCACAGCACTTAACACATCTGGCCCACAAAGCAACCAAAAAAAGCCACAGTGGATCCTCCAGGAGGGAGGGTGGGCAACCTGCTCCAGCAGCTTCCCAGAATCGAAAAGGCACTAAGGGAAGGAGTGCACCCTTTAAAGAGGGTTCTGGCTCCTTCCCTTTATACTATGCCCCTCAAGAACACACTTCTGCCTTCGTCTCCCTGGGCGGGGGAGAGCCAAATTGCACACCCCTCACAGTTGTCTCGGGGTGCATGTCCCTTGGGCCACAATTTCAATTTAAAGTAAGATGTGAATCCCTTATTGTATTTTTTGAAATCTCTGCCCCAGAGATCTTCCCCTTCAAAAAATAAAACCCTTATAGGAGCTCACCTCTAGAAACAAACAGGAGGTATGATTTTCCTCTAAAATAAGGGATGCAAAAGTAACAATTTTTAAGCTCTCTAGTTTTCTGGAAGAGGCTGATGGCAGGGTGTGCCATTACACACATATTTAATGAAAACATATATCCTACCTTTCCATCAATACAGTTATGGGGTAGTGTGTATCAATGAGAAATCATTATTAAAAGATTTCTAAGCACTATGAAAGGGCATAACAAAAAAAATCTTCTTTAAGGAGAAACTTGTATTTCCTCTTGAATGAAACTGACTAAGACTGGCACTTTTGGGAAATCTCATTAGGTCACTTCATCACTTTATTGACATGTGTGGAATCAGGGGAATAAGATGAAATGTGGAATTAAGAAAACAGAGGGGAAATCTTTCATGGTATTCATACAGTGACCAAGGTATTCATGATTAGGGCTACTTACTGAGAAACAAAATAAAGTTGGAATATTCTACCAGTGAAGTTATGCCAGGCCCCATCACTGGAAGTTTTCAAGAAACAGCTTAAAACTGTACTGTTTTAAGAGACTTACAAGAACATTGCCGGACCCACTCCCCAATAATGAGATGGACACTTGTGATGGATTTAAAAATTGGGCCACTTTATCTATATATATAAAATCGAGGGTTAACCGTTGGAACTTGCTATAGGCTCCTTAGCCAGGCCCCACTAGCCTGCACCCTCCATTCGGGAACACGTCCGAACTGGGTACACAGGTAAACGCAGGATTGAGAATTGCCCAGTGGGGCAACAGCCCCACAAACGCAAAAAAAGGGAAACAACTTCATTTCCCAATGTTCCTTGTGCCACGCCGCACCAGAGCCAATCAGCCTCAGAGGCTCTGCCGCGGTGAGGTGCAAGGAACATTCGGAAACGCGCCGCGGCCAATCAAAACAAAACAGTTTTTAAAAAACTAGCACAAACACAAAGCATAAACCCATTACTACAAGCCCCAGCGTCCTGCGCACCATGATGAAGCCGGCACCCGAAAAATTAAAAACAAACTCACCGCCTCACAGCCACGCAAACACCAACCACCCTTCTTTCCCTCTCCAACGGCGTCTGAAGGTCCCGATTGGAGCTTTGGAGCTTCTCCTTTAATATCAGTGGGTGAGGGGTTGCGATCCCCCCCTCTGCTGCCTCCCCTAGAGTTGGGAGGTTTGTGGGGACAAAAGTGGTATGTCCCCCCCCCCCACTTCTGGAACCAGGAGACCAGTGAAAGTGGATCGATTCCCCCCCCAAAAAAACCGTCTTTAAAGAGAAGAAACCAAGTGGTTTCTTCTCTTTAAACACGGAGTTTTCTTTATGAGGGGGGGAACCAATCCCCTCTCCCTGGTCTCCTGGGTCCAGAAGGGTTGTGGGGACATACCCCTTTTGTCCCCACAAACCTCCCAAACCCCGGGGAGCCAGCAGAGAGGGGGATCAACACCCCCCACCCACTGATATTAAAGGGAAAACCCGATCTACTTTCACGACTCCACACAATCAAAGCACCATAACACAATAAAGCCCGCAGAAATAAACCAACCCCCCCAAACCACAACAACAACAGAAATTATAAAAATAAATAAATAAATATCCAAAATACCTTTAAACACAATCAAAAACATCCAAAAATACCTTTAAACACAATCAAAAACATCCAAAAATACACAAAAACAATACAAAGCAAACAAAAACAATCAAAAACAAAACAGTAAAAAACAAAACAAAACCCAAACACACATACACACACACAAAATAAAGAAAACAAACCAAATCAACAGCACACGTCCTACCTGCATGATGACTGGAAACAAAATGAATAAAGAAAGAGACTACTTACTGGAAGAAGCTCCACCCAGAGGCCAGGAGAGAAAAAACAGTACCAGCACCACCTGCTTGCCACAATAGTAAAAACAATTCAAAAACACACAACAGCCCCAAACAAAAGGCCACAACAATAAAAACAAATCAAAACAATAACAAAAAAATCACAATTTTACACAAAAGGTCACAATAATGTTGTTGTTCAGTCACTCAGTCGATTCTGACCCTTTGCGGCCCTATGGACCATTGTTCTCCAGGCGCCTCTGTCCTCCACCTTCCCCCTCAGCACTCCCAGTTCTGTGCCCACTGTGTCTACAATACCATCTAGCCATCTCATCCTTGGCCTCCCCCTTCTTCTTTTATCCTCCACCTTTCTCAACATCAAGGCCTTCTCAAGTGAATCCTCCCTTCTCATTTGATGTCCAAAGTACTTTAGCTTCGTCTTTACTATTTGACCTTCCAATGAGCAGTCAGGGTTGATTTCTTCAAAGATTGACCTTTAACCTTCTAACACAATTTAAAACAGCCCAGCAAAGCCGGGCAACCTCTGTTAGTTAACTTATAACTTTACTTAACTTTTGTTAAGGCAAACGGGCCAAAATAGCACTGGTAAGGACTAGATGTTATTTCCAGATCTTAATTGGCTACATTGTATCAATTTGTTTACTTAATTAAACAAATTGTTGACCCCAGTCAGAAATGCTACTTGTTAACTCCAGCTTCTGACGTACATCCGTGAACTCTCAAAGGTTTTGCAGGCTGTCTTGAGCATAACATCACCTTGTTCATGGTCCACCGTTGATTGGCCAGCCCAACTTTCCCTCTACCTTGTCCTTCAGGTGGCCAATCAACTGCGTACCTGCCAGATTCCTAGGGGTCATCCACTTTCTCCTTACCAGTGCAAGCTGCCACATGGGGAGGAGTCTTACATGACTCACCGCCCCTCCCCCTTGACCACCAGCTCGGTCACCAGGCCCGCTTGGAAGGAAGCCAAAAAGAGGTTGATTCCCCATGCAGAGAGGTGCACCCCGTCTCTGCGATATTAACTGGCATCCTCTATACGGATCATGGGATGCTGTACCTCAGTCCCCAAACCATACTCCTCAAAATGTTGAGCCATTCCCCCATTAACAGACCACTGGGCCCGGTCAATGCGACGAGGATCACCACCTCCCCGGAAAAATGCTCATGGAATCATGTAAGACCACATGATTCAGACCTGTGGCCAACGTTGGCGAATCAGGCCCAGGTCCCTGCGGATGAATATGATCAAATCCAGCCGGTGATTTGGCCCAAATCATTACCACCCAGATGTATTATCAAAATGTCGGGTGGAATGGAATTCCCAGTAGACAGAACAAAGGGGATTAGCTCGTGCCACCTCATTCCACAAAATCCATGCCACATCAGGCTTGCAATGGCACAAAGCCCCAGGTGCATGCCGCACATAGACGAAGCAGCGTGATGGGCGGCCCAAAATATATAACTGTGGCCAACAAGCCACACCCATACCGGTACATCCAGGGGCTCAGGAACTGGAAAAGAACAGAAAGAACAAGTGCCAGCGGGGTGCTCAATGCAACATGGGGCAAACATATGAACGAAAGCGGGGAGATCCCCACCGGCCCATCCTATGGATGTCATCATCCGAGTAACCAAAAGCCGCAGCCGCTGATGCAGCACCTATATGGAATGAATGGGTACAATACCTTGCCCCTGGAAGGCCCAGTTTGGCAAGCGCAGCCCCCGTGACCCTCCAAAACTGATATTTTGTCAACGGTGGCCCATCCTGATGGCAAAAGAGGTATAGCATCGTTAACAGATGAGCCCGCCACGTAACTCAGGTGATGAAATTCACCTGAAGACTTCTTGGGTACCAGGCCAAGTGGGGACACCTTTAAATTCTGGTATTGGGGACTCGCTAAAAGGGCCAGCAACCCAGCCTTCCCGTACTTCCTTAAAAATCTTTTCCCATGCCAAATCCTCCCTACCCCTCAATGATTGTAAATTAGGCACGTCCTGTGGTGCGCGTGCACCCACAAAAGGAATGTGAAAGCCAAAATAAGAACCTGCTAACAAATAGGCCGCATCGGCCCGGTTTGGGTATATGCGAAGCCAACGCTGAAGTACCTCAACTCGAATTGGGGTGGGGCCCTTTTGCAGTTGTTGCTGCATCTGAGGGGGCATGACGCGAACTCTGTTGTCCGCGACCCCTACCTCACGACCCGCCTGATCGGAAGCAAGTGGTGGCCGAATGGGGTCCAGCGCAGATAAAACACTCATGCTTGAATTTGCACTGCTTCCTTGTACAGCCCCCTGGGGATGAGAAATTCCAGCACAGCAGGTGGGCTGGAACCCCCTGCCCTGCTGACTGGTGGGGAGACTGTGTGGAGCCGGGTCGCTGTATGACATAGACACAATGGTAACGATCGCCGGAGGCGGGGTGAGATGGTGTCATGTAAAGGAGCCAAAGCAGCTGGTTAGGCTCATCCCAACACATTTTGGGGTGGAGGGCGGCCCACATATGAAATTCCTCATCATAAGCGAGCCATGATTGTCCTGGAAAATCTATGTACACCCTATATATAATGTCCAGGTACTGGATTAAAGGGATCACCAGATCCAGGTGGGCCCTGATGGACACCGCGGCATAAATCAAATAAACCAGGAGCCAGTTTGCCCAGGTACGTGGAGGTTTACGACGACAGGCTAATTCCTTATCCCGGTCATTCTCCTTCTCCTTCTCCTCCCTGGTCATTTCTCTATTTAAGAGGCTAAATAAGTCTACGTATTCCTGGTGCCAGATCTTATCTCTGGTTGCTGGTAAAAGGTGATCCCCCAATGGCAATGAGATACCAGCAGTCAGAATTGCTGCGCGTGGGACCGTATGATAGGCTGTGTTAACCGGGGGGACCATAAGGCCAAATTGGATACGGCACCATGGGTCCTGCTGGTGGAACCCTGGGTGGTACCGGTGGATAAGGCACCCTCCAAGGGTTCACTTGTGTGGTTATGAACATGGGGCCCTGCGGTGAAATCACTGGAGCCGACTCCTGCAGCCAAAGCCAATGAACCGCAGAGGTTGAAGGCCAGGTACCCATGTAATGTGAGCTAACTTGACCTCCATAATCACCAGGTGCACTCCCACAGCCGCCTCCACCGGGGGTTCCGGCTGCTGCAGAGCATCGGAGCTCACGGCTGAATTACAGCCCGCTGACCTGGACAAAGGAGATCCCACAAGGCCGGAGCCGTCTGCCTGGGTAGAAACAGGCTGGCTGGCAGAAGCGATCCCAGTCAGTTGAGGTACCAAAGGGGGCCGCGTGGCCTCCAGTTGTTCCACTCTCTGATTGAATAGTGCAGACAACTGGGGCAAATCCATGTCTGCCTGGTTAAGCCCCTGTGATGCCAACTGTCTAGCCGACTGGTGCGAGGTTTTGGCAGGCTCGAGGCCTGCAGCATATTCCAAGGCCGCGATACAGGCCAGAAGGGGCCCAGAATCAAAAGGCACAGCCTCCTGCATGGCCTGATGCCCAGCTCCTCTAGAGGGGCCAGGAAATATCCCTGGTGTGGCGGCAGGGCCAGGTGCTGCATGTGCAGGCTTCAACCGGGTCCTGCTTCGCCTGGGGCCCCCATTGGGGGCTGTTGATCCTGGCTTCATCCGAGCCATGCGACTCGGGGGAGGTCGGGTTTCTGGCAGCAATGGCCTGGGGTTAGCCGGGGCCCTGCCTCCAGATTGGAGACTTAGTGGGGGCCAGCACCGGCCTGGACGGCCCGGTGCAGCGTGTGCCGGAAGGCCTGCCCGAGCAGGCCTTCTACTTTGGCACAATGGCGCAGGGCCCATTGGGGCCACTTAATTGAGGGGAAATACCCCAATTAGGAGGTAAGTGGCCCGCACGAGGCCCCTATTTAGGCCCGTAGGGCCGATAGCCTCTGCCGCGTGGTGCCCACTCCAATAGCAGCTCTGGCGGCAATGCTCGGGGCCAACAGGGTGAGCCCTGAAAGCTGTGGCTAAGCACCGCAAGAACAAAAACAGGCTCTAAGCCTGATTTAGCGCCGCCCAAGCCCTGAAGAGATCGGCTGGGAAAGGGAACCAAATGTGCCCTTGGCCCAGTCGATCAACTTTGAAAAGCCAGCGAGGGTGTGCAGAGCCTCCCCTTTTAAAGGGGAGCTCAGCTCCGCCCCCTCGCTCGGCTGAAGTGCCAGGCTCTAAGGGGTGGGGCCGGCAAAGCACGCAACGGCCATATTGCTTGCTGCCAAGCGTCCCTTCTCCCTATAGCCAATGAATAAGTGTATAATTGGATTATGCTACCCTTGGATATTATCAATTGTATTGTGCCTATTTTTCTGGTTTTAACTATGGTAAACCACCCAGAGAGGGAAAATATCCTAGATAGGTGGCCGAACGACCACCCATTCTTCATAAAACCCAGACTGCAGACCTTCACTTTCAATCCTCGATGGATTTTCAAATGGCTTCAGGATTACATTTCCCCAGTTCCCCACACAAAAATTATATTTAAAAATAAACGAGTCTTCTTCAGCTTACAATAGAGAATGAAAAAGTAACTTTTTGGATTTAAATTTACAGATCCCCACTGTCAGCCATAATGGATTGTTGGGACCTGGATATTATAGTCACAACAATAGCTGTACAGAATGATTTTTATCATTACTATGCCAAAAAATTAAATATATTCTGTTTAAGATCTGAAACATCTATGTTATGAAAGCACTCCACTTTTCTTACATCCTTTCTTACATCCTTTCTTTCACAAGAATAATTTAAATTTGGGTTGGTAGTTAAGAGTTTTTTTAAACTTCCCAGCTGCAGTCAATGTTTCGATGCATCAAGTATTTGGTATGAAATTTATTATATATTTCTGTTACAGCCAATGACTGTTCTTCATGTATAGACCAGAAGACACAGCAGGGGCCCTGGATAACTCATAGCCTCAGGGAGTTTTCAAACAGTGCTATAGCAGGCAAATTTAAATCAGGGAGAGGATGTATCTAAGCATCTCAGGATGCAACAAAGGCAGATTGTGTGAGATCTGACACTCACTCTTGTCAAGTCCTAGGGTAGTAAGCAGCAGGGGTCTGGACCAGAAAACAAAACGAAACACCCAGTATTGCAGTTTTTTTCCCCTGGAGGAAAATGGAGAAGAAAGCAAAAACATTGTGAAACACCATCACTTCTTTCAGTGATTCTTAGCACCGTCAGTCAACACAAAGAGAAACTGTATAGTCATCCACATTTCATTGACTGAGAGGAGTCACATATGTTTTCAAGATGGACCCTCAAAGCTGGCTCATTTGCATATACCACATTTGCTGGCATATAAGACACACTTAAAATACCCCGGAAAAATGTAGTGTGCCTTATACACAGGCAAATACGGTACTTTGGGGATGAGTAAACATAATGTCATGCAAATGTTTGCATGTCTTTGTTCAGATCTAACAGCTCTGGGTTGTTCTCTTCTTCAGAAGTGATTGAGAATCAACAAATGTTTTAACAGAACAAATTTGATTTTTGGCTGAGACAATAGCAACTAAATCCTTTGTTGCAGTTCTGAGTATATTTACCACCTGGCAATAAATTTTAATTATTGCAAAACTGGACTTGCTTTGTTTCAGAATTCCACCCTGCCGCAACTGGGTCTGGGATAAGTCCCCTCTATTTGCATTTCCCCTTATCCCTGTTGTCCTTCCAGGAAGCATTGAACCACACCTCTTGTTCCCTCCAGGAAGACCCATTGTCATGTAGAAAACCTAATTTGCATGTATCAATCATTCCATTGAAGACAGTCTGAACCTCTGGGATTCAATCATCCAGTAAAGCAAAATGTATTTACTGCATATGTCTGTATCCCATGAGCCATGAGAAACCTAGGGAACATAATAAAAAGTAGTGAATTTGCCCTGCCAACCAAAGTCTGCATAGTTAAAGCAATAGTGTTCCCAGTAGTAATGTATGATTGCAAGAGCTGGACCATAAGGAAGGCTGAGTGCAGAAGAATAGATAATTTTGAAATGTGGTGCTGGAGTAGACACTTGAGAGTCCCCTGGACTGCAAGGAGATCAAATAAGTCAGTCCTGAAGGAAACCAACCCTGACTGCTCCTTGGAAGGACAAATATTGAAGATGAAGCTAAAGTACTTTGGACACCAAATGAGAATGAGAAGAGAGAACTCACTAGAGAAAGCCTTGATGCTAGGAAAAATCAAAGGCAATAGGAGAAGGGGGTGGCAGAGGATGAGGTGACTAGGCATTGTTGACGCAATGGGTGATAGAGCTGAGTGGGCTGCAGAGGATGGTGGAGGATAGGGGTGCTTGGCGTGCAGTGGTCCATGGGATTGCAAAGGGTCAGACTCGACTATGCCACTGAACAACAACAAAAAATCCTGCTTCTTGGGGGCTTTTTGCCATTAAACAATTGGTCACTGAGAAGAATCTCATATATTTGTATCCAGTATCAATAATTGAAATCTGGCAAAGTCTAACAGCACTTTGTCCATCTTTCCTTCCAAGGTACTTGGAAATTTTATTTAAAGGTACTTGTTGTAAATAACTTACTTTTCCAGCATTTAGTTTACAAAAAGATGGTGACGTGGACAAAAGAAAATGTGTGTTGCAGTCCAAGCCGGTGGTTTATGACATTCCAATAGTTTTTTTTAAAAAATGGTAACTTTAAAGTATTGATATTTTTAATTAGTTATGACAAATGAGAAAGAGGATAACAATGCTAACTACTTTGGGTAGGCTTTGAACTGAAACCAATTTCAAATGACTAATTGGTGGGCATACTAGAAGAAGTCTCCCTGAAGTTACACTCAGGTATCCCCTGGACAATGGCTTAGAGCCAACCAATCCCTCCAATCCAGAAGTGTTACTCTGTACTGTGTGATGCTCTGATATGAAAAAAGAAAGAATAACTTTTCTAAAATCAGAGAGGAAATGAACAAGGGATTATGACTATTATATATATTCCTTCTGTGACTGAGTAATTCCCTACACACACATGTTACTTTTGAAAAATAAGTATACTCGACATCTAATTTATACTAGGTACTGAATATGGTATAGTCGAT
Organism: Bradypodion ventrale; assembly: GCA_035047345.1. NCBI lineage: Eukaryota > Metazoa > Chordata > Lepidosauria > Squamata > Chamaeleonidae > Bradypodion > Bradypodion ventrale. The sequence continues at coordinate 143,308,027 of JAWDJE010000004.1, read as the reverse complement.
AGAGTGATTAAAATTGATTCTGGAACTTAAGCAGCAGGATTTCTATAGAAGGCTTAATATATGACGTTGAGGGTGGGGGAATTGAAGGACAGATACAGTGAAGAGCCTCCCAAAGACATTTAAACCAGTAGCAAGCTCAAAATCAATTGGGGCAGGGGGAGATTTAAAATTTTAAGATGTTTACACAAATAGCTTCCAGTGTCTTCCCATGCCCATTTCAGCACACTACTTACACCAATACACCAGTACAAATTATGTGAATGTTGAACAGTTTTAAAATCAAGGTGACAGAATGTGGAGGCTTGACCTATCTTTGCAAATATAGGTTTAGAGGTCTCAATGAGGAAAGACAAAGGACAACTCTGACTTATGGGTCTCTCTGTTGTTGTTCAGTCACATAGTTGATTCTGACCCCTTGTGACCCCATGGACCATTACATGCCAGGCACCCCATCCTCCACCATCCTCCTCAACCTGCCCAAATCTGTGCCCACTGCATTAACAATACCATCCAGCCATCTTGACTAGGACCACACAGGCTAGCTGTTCTACAAAGCACACCTGAATCTTGGCTCTGTAGCCAGGCACTCCTTCAAGTACCTGGCTTCAGATAGTATTTAGAGATGAAGAATTAAAGGTGTTGAGGTGACATGAAATCTGTAGTTCTTTTGTTTAAAATGTATGTATGTGCAGATTGCGGTGTAGACTTTTCAAAAAAAGATGCATAAATGAATATGCACAGAAAGAATGTTCCCTAGAACCAGATAGATTTGCATCTATCTCTGCAAACAGCCCTGTGTAGAAGAAAAACTTTTCTTTTTGGTAGCACATTTTCGGTCCCCTGTTGTATATATTTGTTTATATAAACCCAGATTTCCCAGGAACTGCTGTAACAGATCAAAAAGAGTCAAGAGGAAAGTGACATACTGACATTCTCTGTTTTAAAAACAGTGACACTCTCTGTTTAGAAAACAACTGAAGCAGAGTTTGAAAGCAAAGGTGGCTCTTGATGTGTTCCTATGTAGTGCAGGATTTTAGAAATTAAGACATTGGAATCGCTGGATGCATTTAAAAACAAAAGAAGAAGAAATGTTCTGCCACAGTATGTTGTAAATAGCACCTCAAGTGGACCAACAATTTCAGCAGGCTTTAATTCTAATTTATTGGGTCACACACACACACACACACACACACACACACACACACACACGCACACGCACACACACACACGCACACATGCACACACACACACACACGCACGCACACACACACACACACACACACACACACCATATGACAGTTGGGGAACTTTTGCCTGCTGAGAATATTTTGGGCTAATAATAACTATGTGCCGGCAAGTCAATTCTGAGTTATGGTGACCCATTCCAGGGTTTTCTAGATAGAGAATTCACAGAAGTGGCTTACCATTTCCAATTTCTGGGAGCTGCCCTGGGATTACAGGATTCTTACTCACTATTGGACCTGCTGATTAGGGCTTTGGGGATGAGGTTCAAAATATCTGAGGGACCAAAGGTTCCTTATCTCTTCTGTATATGAATATTTTATACATCAAAAGAGAATTGGACCTAGGATTCTGCATTCAGTAAATTCTCAGTTCAGGAAGAGAAATAAATACAATGGAACCCTGTATAACGAAAAATTCGTACAACGAAGTATTTTTGCGCTATTGGCGATACCCCGCATAACAAAATTTTCCCCCTGTTATACGGGGTTTTCCATTAATAATAATAAACATGTTTGTTATATGGGGTTTTGTTAAGTGAGGTATACTTTGCTTAATGAAACCCCATATAACGAACATTTTTTGTTATACGGAGTATCACCAATAGCGCTTCGTATAACAGAAAAAAACTTTATAGCGAAGAGCCCCATGGTATAGAGGTTTTTTCCCATTATACAGGATTCTACTGTAATGCTAAACATATAGACAGCAAGAACAACAAAATTCATACACTTTATTTGAGCCCTACACTCAGGGGTGAAATACTAATCTTCTATACACCCTATCACATACTGAAATTGCACAATCAGGACCATTCCACTTACCAACTACTTTCCCAGTGACTAAGGTCCCTTATTAAACCATTGTTACTGCACCAGATCTCCTACCCACCCCATCCCAAGCTGCCATAAATCCTTAGGCAGAACTGCTGGGCTTTCTCCCATTCCTCTGGTTGCTGCAACTGTGGTGCTGCCATTCACCATTCCTTCCTTCCTCACAGCAAGGATGGAGGGAGCTGCCTGCTCAGATCAGATATGCCATAGTTAAATTACATAAGAGATCTATGGCTGGAGTTCCCCAGTAAGAAGTGGTAGTATGGCTGAGTTAGTGGAATAACTGAATGACGTCTTCACCAGCTGCCTTGTTGAGGGCAGCCACTCCAAGGGAAGTAAGGAGAAGTGACACTAGGAAGAAAACTTTCTCACTCATGGACCTCCTTCTATCAAGCCATCTCCTGACTGAAATTCTACAGGACTCCTCTTTGCAAAGATTCGGGAATTCCTGGAAAACATTTCCAAAGAGGCTTTTCCAAACATTTATATTTATTTATTTAGACTTATATTGCCACCCCCTCGCCATGGAGGAAATACATTTAAATATTTCCCTTCAATTTATTTAATTATCTACTGTTTAATATTTATTATTTTTTGTTTATTGGTTTGAGTCCTCTGCCAGTTGCTGCTATCAGCTTTTAATAATTATAGTCTAAGTAAATTATGTTGTAGTGATTTTATTGTTATCTACAGGCATGTATTGTTAACCACTCAGAGTAATAGGGACTGCAGTGGCTTAGTGATTAAGACACTGAACTTGATGACTGGAAGGTTGGCAGGTCAGCAGGTCAAGAACCGAAGACTGCACAGTGGAGTGAGCTCTTGGCTCTGTCCCAGCTCCTGCCAACCTAGCAGTTTGAAAGTAAGAAATTGCAAGTAGACAAATAGGTACCACTTTGGTGGAAAGGTAAACAGTGTTCCATGCACTCCAGTGTTGTTATGTATGTTAACTGTGTTTTCTGACAGGAGCGGAATGTATCTTTTCTCATGTATCTATTCTTATGCAAATAAGTGGATCGAAAAATGTGCACACTCTGTTAGCCAATGGGCTTGTTGTATTATTGTTACTGTTACTGTTTATAGTGCATATAAGTCCGAGTTTTACCCCATCCAAACAGTGTTCAAACCCCACTAATAAAGAGCTGAATTTCACTACTTCATTCGTCTGCTTCTTCATTCCTTGAACAATAAAATGGTGACGAAGTAGAATGGCATCCCCACACGGCAGCAACATTGGCCCATTCGACCCAGTGCATCCAGAGAAATGGGCAACATACGAATGCCGGTTCTGCCACACAATGGCCACACAGAAGATCACCGATGAAGACCAGAAGTGCTCCTGCTTCCTTGCTCAGTGCGGTGCTGAGACGCTTGAGCTGTCAACCCACCTTGTTCTTCGATGGGACATGGATGTGGTGCCGCTCACGGAGATGATGTCTGCACTGAGGAGGCACCTGCAGCCAGAGGTCTTTATCTTCCTGGCCAGGATGGCCTTCCACAGAAGAGAGCAGTGACCTCGTGAATCCATTGCAGACTATGCCGCCGCGCTGTGCATTGCTGCCACTCTGTGCAACTGGAACAACATCAAGGAAGCACTCCGGGACCATCTGCTGGCCAGCATGAGGGATGAAGATGCTCAATGTCACCTCATGATCAGAAAGACGCTAACCTTCAAGGCTGTCCTAGATAAAGGACTTCCGGCATTGCCACTCCACCACCAGTGCCACCGACTCAGCTGTGCTAGCTCAACAAAGTTCATCTTCATCCTCCTCAGCATTGCCTGGTTCCACCTCTTCATCAGAGTCCAGTGATGCAGAGGGAAAAGTCTGAGCGGTCCGATGAAAGCACCGAGAGCACTGTGATGATCGGAAGAAGAAATTCCTTCGCAAGTATGATGGCTGCGGAGCCCGGCATGACTGCAAGAAGTACCCCTTCCACACCACAGAATGCCATAACTACGGGCAAAGAGGGCACATTGCTAAGGTATGCCGACAACGAAAGCAAAGACCTCCAGCGCCTGTGCCCAAGAAGAATCATCACCACAACACGTCCATCACCAAAGTGTCATCCAAGCCTGAGCCGTGCCAAGTGGGCATTGTCAGCGAGCATTTCTTTGCAGACCTGAGCCTGCAGGACGTACCCTTCAAATTGGAGGTGGATTCAGGTACTACCTTTTCCATAATTCCACAGCGGGAGTTCTTGAGAATTCCCCCTGCCTCTCAGCCCAAGCTTAAATCCTTTAAAACTTCCCTCCAGGATGTGCAAGGTTGCCAGATTCCAGTCTTGGGGGTGGGTAATTTCTTGGTTAAATTCAAAAACATTTGCACCTCCTTGCCATTGGTTGTAGTTAGATCAGAGAGAAAACACTCCCAGAAAAAATCAAGATGATAGCAAATGTGTTTAATATTCTTAAAAGTGTGCTTAATAAATCTCTACTGACTATTGGCTGAATTACTGCCTGAGTAGTCTACGAAGCGCCAATGCATATACAAACAGACACACTGCGATATACAAATATAAGTTCACAATGTAAGATATGCTTCCTCCTCTCCTAAATGACTCTGTATGGGACATAAGTATTCCCCACTAAGAAGTCTCTGTACGTAAGACCAGTACTTGTGTGCTAAGTAAATCAGTCCGTGGCTCCGATGTAATTAATGCATTGCAAGTACCAGGTCTTCGAAGGCAAGGAATGCTGAAGGTGGGGTACAGCGTGTCATCAATTGGAGAAAGTTCAAACATTGGTTGTAGTTAAGCAAGGCATGAACTGTCTTATTGGGACCCAATCCGGCATTCTGACATCCACCCAATAGACTCTGACCCAATCCGGGATGTTTGTGCTGCACATCCTGAAGTATTCAAAAAGGGGTTAGGTTTATACAAAGGACCCCCTATTGACTATGAGCTTGACCCAACCATTTGGCCTATCTGGATGAAGCCATGCCGGGTACCCTTTGCTTTAAAGGAGAAGAAAGAAGCCGAGCTGGACAAACTGGTGGGGCAAGGCATCCTAGTGCTGGTGGACTCTGCAGAGTGGGAGACACTAATTATGACTGCTTTGAAAAGTAACGGGGAGGTCAGGATATGCGCTGACAACAAGTGTACCATCAATAAAGCTATTCACCCAAATGGATATCCTGTGCCCGTGGTAAGCCACCTTCTTGCCTCCTTGCATGGAGGAAATTACTTCGCAAAACTTGACCTTGCCCAGGCTTACCAACAATTAACTGTGTCTCCTGCTGCTGCCATAGCCCAGACCATAGTAATGCATAGGGGGCATTTAAGGTAACTAGACTACAATTTGGGGTGAATGCAGCCCCCAGAATATTTCAATCTCTTGTAGAACATATTTTGAAAGGGTTGCCTGGTGTCCTGCCATATTTTGACGATGTCCTGATCACCGCTAAGGACACCATCGAACTAGCGGCCAGGCTCGATTGAGTCCTGTCACATTTCAAGAGGGCAGGTCTACATCTCAGAAGAGACAAATGCGTGTTTTTGGCATGGGAAGTGGAGTTCCTGGAGTACCGCATTACACCCCAAGGTATCATGCACTCTGACTCCAAGGTGATGGCCATGCGGAATGCACCCAGGCCAAAATGTAAAGCCAAATTGCAATCATTTCTAGGATTGTTAAACTTCTATCATGCTTTTCTCCATCGCAAAGCCTCAGTTGCTGAACCATTACATCGGCTTCTTAAGAAGGATACTGTTTGGCACTGGGGTCATTGCCAGGAGAAAGCGTTCTTAGAACTCAAAAGGCTGCTATCTTTGGATGCCGTATTAACTCGTTTTGATCCTAGCAAAGAAGTTGTACTTGTGTATGATGCATCCCCTGTGGGGGTGGGAGCTGTGTTATGCCATGTACGAAATGGCGGGAGGGAAGCCCCCGTAACATTCTATTCCTGTTCGCTCTCAAAGCCTGAGAAAAATTATGCTCAGACAGACAGGGAGGCATTGGCAATCATGTCAGACACTAAGGAATTCCACGATTACCTTTACGGAAGGCATTTTACCATCGGAACTGACCACAAGCCCCTCCTTGGAATCTTTGTGAATGGGAAGCCCATGCCTCAAATTCTTTTCCCAAGGGTGTTGTGTTTGGCAATTTTCCTAAATGTATACAATTTTACTTTGGTGCACAGTCCTGGCAAGAACATCAGCCACGCTGATGCCCTGTCACGTTCTCCACTACCAGGGGTCAGGGAAGCTGATTGCAAGATCGAAAGCTACCACCAGGTCCTCATGATTGAGGCATTCGACTCACCCCCAGTCATCCCCTCAGATATAGCCAAGGCTACGGCCAAGGATGTAACATTGACTAAAGTAATGTCTTAGGTACAAAAAGGCTGGCCTGTCTCTCCTCTAGCTGAAGAATTCAGAACATTCCACCACAAGTGTTTGGAACTGTCAGTGGAACGAGGTTGCCTCCTATGGGGCCAGCGGGTGGTCATTCCTGTCACTCTCAGGAAAAAGGATTACATTTACTTCACACAAGTCATCCGGGAATTGTACGTTCCAAAGCCCTTGCCCATAGCAAATTTTGGTGGCCTCAACTGGACTATGACATAGAACAGATGGTCGGCATTTGTGCCACATGCCTATCCTCTTACCCAGAGCAATCCTACCTTCCCACTCGGGAATGGGATTCTGCTAGGGGCTCGTGGTCCAGGTTGCACATAGATTTCGCAGGTCCATTTAGGGGTGCCCTATTTTTGTTGGTTATGGATTCATTCTCTAAGTGGCTGGAAGTGATTAGGGTGCCTAATACCAGTTCAGCCACCATGATAATGCACCTAAGAAGGCTGTTTGCAGCATTTGGACTTCCAGATGTGCTGGTGTCTGACAATGGGTCCACGTTCACATCTGCAGAATTCCAATCCTTCACAGAAAGGAATGCAATTAGGCACATCACTGCCGCCCCATTCCACCCAGCCACCAATGGCCAGGTGGAGTGGCAGGTGCACACAACTAAAGACGTGCTTCAGCGTATGGGTGAAGGGGATTTGGAGCTCCAGCTATGCCAGTTTCTTTTCACATATAGGCTTACCCCCCTTGCCTCAGGGCTGTCCCCTGCTGAATTGCTCCAGCAAAGGAAACTGTCATTCTTGCTGGACAGATTGGATCCCTCTAGGGTAGAGGACAAAGGCACAAATATAGCAATCCAACACCAGAAGGGTTTCTCATCTGGAGACCCTGTACATTGCCACAATTATGCAGCTGGTGGTCCTATGTGGGTGCCCGGATTTCTGATCGATCAAACTGGTCCTGTTTCTTACAGAATTGAAACAGCCACTGGTCTGATCTGGAGGAGGCAAGCGGATCATTTGAGACCCAGAGTACTGGACCCACAAGATGAATACAGACACTCAACGCTAGGGTTGGCTCCCACCCATTTAAACCCAGGGGGTAGAGGTAATAGTCAGCAGCCAGCCAACATTGACCCATAGGTGTGTTTTAGGGACCGGCTTCAAGGGGAATTTGTGGAATGTTCCCCTACTCTGGCCCAGTGTACCCCTACACTGTCCCAGCCTAGCACTCTGGATGCCTTTATTGATGATGACCAATTTTGTTTGGAGTCGCCCTCCACTCTTAGTACACACAGGAATGACCCTGAGTTTTCTTATTCATCCACAGAATTAGATTTTGGTTTTGAGTGATCCTCTGCTCCTCCATCTGACAAATGGGGCTTTAATTTGGGTTTACAATCCTCCCCCTCTAGTCAATCCCTCACTCCAGTCGGGTCACCCATCCTACGAGCTCCTGAGCCGGCTCAGCCATGCGTCCGACCCAGAAGGGAAACTAGACTGCCATTCTGGTTAAAGGATTTTGTTTTTACCTGGGGGGATGAATGTTATGTATGTTAACTGTGTTTTCTGACAGGAGCGGAATGTATCTTTTCTCATGTATCTATTCTTATGCAAATAAGTGGATCGAAAAATGTGCACACTCTGTTAGCCAATGGGCTTATTGTATTATTGTTACTGTTACTGTTTATAGTGTATATAAGTCTGAGTTTTGCCCCATCCAAACAGTGTTCAAACCCCACTAATAAAGAGCTGAATTTCACTACTTCATTTGCTTGCTTCTTCATTCCTTGAACACTAAAGGTGTCTAGTCATGCATGCCACATATCCACATAAACATCTGCAAACACAGGCAGAGATGAGCATTGAAACCTAGAGTTGAAAACGACTGGCTTTCGAACAAGGGCAACCTTTACCTTTATGTATTGTTAACCTTTCAAATAATGGCTGCTGCTAAGATGGGCAGTATAGAAACATAACTAAATAAGTAAATAAATAAGGAAGGAAGGAAGATGTGGAGAATAAGAATCCATCTTCAGGAATGCTGCCCAAGCCAGGACAGTGGTCTTAAAGTTCCAGTGATCTTCCAGGACCAAAGTGAGCATTATAAATAACTAAAACCTATGATCCAAGGCCAGAACTTATGAACCTTAGTAATGCCATTCATTTAAAAGCAATTTCTGTTTAATGTATAAGCATGTTTTCATAATACAGCTCAAGGGCACAGCACAATTTAGCAAAAGGTAAATCTAAGCATCGTTGGAGCCAAACAGAGCAACTTAATGCTTAAACAGTTTTGGAATACTGATTTTATTTACCAGATTAGCAAGAACTCCCAGGTGAATTTTTTATCCCAATTATGAAACCTTCTGACAACTCAATGCCAGACCTCTTAATTCCAATGTTTCAGTGAGCATTTGGTTCATTCTAATATGTACTGCTTATATAGGAAGCAGAAATTTGTAAATATGGGTCTGTTCTTTTGCATAGACCTCTAAATGAGTTTCAGACTATGCCTCATTGTTTTGGAAAATGTCTGCTTCTGCCCCAAACAATTCAGCTTGGATATCTGAAGTTTCATGTCTCCCATGGTGTTGTATCCAAATGTTATATTGCTTTAAATCTGCAATCACCATTAAGTCTTTGCTGTAAACTGCACCCTTTTCTGTAAGGCGGCACTTTCATATGTTGTCAATGTACTCTGATTGGTCTAACACAGGTTTCCTGCATTAGCAAGAGCCCGGGCAAATGGATCACTGTAACTGCCATTCTGATTGTATATAAGTTGCTACCTCATCCCCTTATTCCCCAGTCTGAATTATCCCTGCAGCAGTTTATGAGCTGACAATACATCACTAATGTTAACCCTGAACTTGTAGTCATGTTGCTAATTACCTTCGGACTGAACACATGGACAGCCAAGGAATACACAACAGCAGCTATACCCTCTTTTTCAAATGTAATAGTCCTTTAGAGGGAGGCTACCAAAATTTGCATATCTAGATATTCGGGGGGGGGGGGAGCAAGGGAGAGAAGCCTTTCTATTTGTAAGATATATTTTAGAAGGTGCTAAATCTCTGTACATTTTTTGCAGATGTTTGCTTAAAAATTGCAGATAACATGGAGGTGGAACTAAGAGACTAACCTGCCAAGTTTCAGAAAAATAAGTGCAGCAGATCACATAGAAGAGGAATCCTCAACTATGTTAGGAGAAGACTAATTCACTTTCGCTCCCTTCCCAGCTTCCTGATTTTTTTATTGTAATGTGTTTTTGAAAATTCCCACTACCCAAACATCATTTAATTGGGGTACACAAACTTGAGCTTTGAAAATGAACAAATGAGGGAAAAGTCAAACTGGTAAATTGTGAAAACCATTATTATTATTATTATTATTATTATTATTATTATTATTATTATTATTATTATTATTATTATTATTATTATTATTATTATTATTATTATTATATCCTGCCCTACTCAACAAAAATGTGACATCTTAAAAACCATCTTAAGAAGGACACCAAGGCCAGAAAACTTCAAAGTTTCAGAAATGTACTTTCGGGGTGAGGTAGTTATTATATCTAAAGACTCGTTTAAAGCTTTAAAAATACTGAACCATGGTGGCATTAAGAAGGAGGAAGTAGACGGACACAAATAATGTCCAATTACTTCGAGTAGGGATGAGTAAAGTCTAGTAGTCTATTAGCCATAATTCCAGAAACAAGACATTCCTGAGGCTATACTCACCCCTTCAAGCAAAAGTGGGAGGGACTCTAACATTACTTCTGGATTTCCCCACTTCCATTTTCCATCTCTCTTGTCAAGATAAACTGTTGAAGGGAGGGAGGCTGTTGGGGAAGCCTGGCTCTGATTCATGCATACACACTCACACACAAGTCCTGAGACAGCCGGCTCTCCCTCCCTTCAAACTGAAACTTTGGAAATAAGTGAACTGTCTTCTTAAGAGAAAAAGTGGTAGCTAGTAGATTTGTTCATCTCACCCTTCAAATGGCAGTTTGCTATAATCTGGGTCTTGTATAATCATATGCATAACATACTCTACTGTATCTTTCTTATAGAAAATTAAATCTCTTACTATAATAAGAGAGATAGCTACACGGGTAAATTACAATACACAGTGTTGATGGATTCTGATTATCATTGGAGGCTTAAATTAAACTCTTACATCTGGATTTGAATGGAGCAAATACATTGACATTGTTAAAATAGCTTTTAAGATAGGAAACACAAATGCAATAATAACCCAATGTGGTTAAGATTGCTGTATTTATTGTTGTACAACAGTGCTTCCCCATTAAAGCACACAATAGGTTTTATTAGCTCAATCTTTTCCCATCTTAGATTAGATTCTGTTGGGGTTTGATTTTCACATTAACTGCTAGAGATTTGTAGACACTGAAATCAAATTTAAATGGCAGGCTAAACTCTACCCAAAGTGTTACGATATCATTATCGGTTTCTGCAAACATTTCAATTTAAATATTCCCAGCCATAAATCCCTAACATTTCATACTATGTAGAATTTCAGGAAACAAGTTAGATATAATTATTTTCTATATTTATCTTTCTCTATTATAACAAAGCAGACAGTTTAGTAATAAGAAGGGAAGAGGAAAAATGCTCAACAACATAGAGGCTACATGGTCCTAACTTTTGCCTCTTACAAAAGCACAAGATTAAGCTGTGACCTTGGAATGAACATTGTTTCTGGATGTGAATTTTGAAGATGAAATTTATTGATATTATTTGCTATCTCTTTTGTATTATCAACCATATGTATTTATTAATTTCATGTCTATGTTCTTACTCATGCCCATGGTATTCTTCCTTCCTTTTTTCTTTCCCCAAATATAATACTTTAGGATGGTTCTAAGTTTCTTCTAAGTTTCAATATATTGTAATAAAAAGCAGAGGAAAAGTAATATATGATCCAGTTAGTTAAAAATAAATGAATAATCCTTCTCATCCTCCAGAAGAGCTCAGGATTCTGAGTAGTTCTAGCTCTTTGTCTCTTAATCAACTTTGAGGTTAAACTGAGACTGGAGGAATAGAGATCATTGCTAGATGTGGTGTTTGAACCTATAGTTACCTGATCTCCATTTGGGCCATTTAAACTCTGGTGTTTTCAAAAAATGGAAAAAGTCCTAAGCAGATAATTATAAACCAATAATTACTAATAATCAGATGCAGTAATTCCCACCCACATCCTGTAAGGCTAGCTTTCCCAAAAGAGAAAATCTAAAGTGAAAATTTAAAGCAAAGAATTCAAAATGTGCCAAATTTAGTAAATTTATAAATTAATCAATTGCACATTCCATAGCCTATTTATTACCAATTAATTGATTATTTATGTCATGGTTTCCACATGTGACCTTGTCTTGATTTTAAGGTGACATTTGATCCATGTAGTGTTAAGACACATATTGAAGTTTTCTTAGGGTTAGAAAGCCAGCTCTCATTTTAAAGCACATTAGAATGCCAGGCTGTTAGTCTGACATGACAGTCATGCATAGCTAGAATAGATGCCTCCCCAAAGGGAGGAGGGAAAAGTGAGTGTCCAGGACTGGACACATTCCAAGAAACACCTGCAGTCCCCACGAGGGAACTGATTGACAGCTGGGTCAGCTGACCACACCATGAGGTAGATGACATCTCCACTCATGTCAATTAAACTCTAATTGCCAGGACACCTGCAGAACAGAACTTTCCCAGGGAATGCAAAGATGGGGCCACATGTTAAACAGATGGCACTCGCACCTGCAAACTGTCCCATTCTCATGGGAACATAGGTGCTTTCCCATTAGATCACCACATTCCAAAGCACCTTTTCTCAATAAAAGGAGCCCACTTTGAGCGCTCAGAGAGCACTTCTGGAGCAAGGGTGAAACCCTTGTCTCTCAACAATATAATCTTGATTTCAGCGGGAGCCCTTGTCCGACTGCTCCTCAATGTGACTCTTTGGGGCTAAAACTCAGCCATGAGGGGCAGAACTGCCCCAAATCAGCAAACTTGAACCAGCTAGGGAGCTAGCAAGATTTTATTTCATTTATTTGTTTTATTAGCTTGTGTTTTATATAGTGTAGATTAATTTAAGATCTGTATCCAGTATTGTGTTTCCTTCAATAAATCTTCAAAAGCCAGTCATGTTTTGACTGCCTTTGTAAAGGAGGAGAAGGAAACCCAGCAGAGCAGAAGTGGCTCCAATTGTCCTCATCATTCCAACACCGGAAGCCTTCCAGAAGTTGGTGAGAGGGATTGCTCTGTCTGTTAAGGGGGGGGGAGGATTAGCAAATCATAAGCTGTGTGTCATAGACCTCCGCACTAAGAAGCCTAGCTTCTGCCAAGTGATTAATATTACCTGCCATATGCAGAAGGCTACTCTGTCCCTGACCCCAGTGAATCAGGCTAGGGAGAGGAGTGCTCATTACGGCAAAGCAGGACGCTGGATCGAAGGTCTGCCCTGTCGGGTGTTCCCAAGATAAATATTTTGGGTGCCCAACGGAACCTTTGTGAGGCATTTTCCTCCCCCTACGTCTCTGATAATTTAATTTATGTAAAGGCTCAAATCCCCAGAAAACAATAAAGAAAATAATAAAGAAAACCACTATAGCAATAAACAATTCAGATAAAAATGAATATGCAACAATTTCAACATTTCAGAGTCATATGCAAAAAAATTATTTACAACTAAAATGCCCTGTAACCATGAGGTAGTCAATCGGTTAGCAAGCCTATTAGATCAGGCATGAGAAATTCATGGAAACCAATTACTTACATTAAAATACTGTATTGAACTAATCAAGACTAATTCATCCAAAATTGTTGTTATATATCCTATTTTTAGATAACCACATCATTCAATCAATCCATCATATCCAACTTCATATCAACATTTATTTATTACCATCTCCTTCCAGCCTCCAATACATCTTCTCATACTATTCCATAGGATTCACCAGCTGTCTGGAGCAGATTTTAATATGGGAATAGCTGAGGAATTAGAGGATGTGTGTGGTGTGTTAGAAAAATCACTTGATTGATTGATTTTCATTAATTCATTTGATTAGACAGAACCAGATGGATTGGAAAACTTTGACAAGCAACCTGATGAAGCAAAAGAAAGTATATCTTAATATATAAACCCAAGGTGTCCTTCCATGAGATGGATATGCACCCCGACACCTGGCAACCCACTGCCTAGAACTGCACCCATTACTTACCTTGCCCCTTAAGATGGGTCGGTGAGGGGAACCGGCAGCTCACTGTGGGTTCCTTCACCCTGAAAAGGGGCCATGAAGGGGTTTCCCCCAGCCACCGGGGATCCCGGCGGGGAAGGCAGGTCTATGCACACGTGACATGCAAGCACAACCCGGAAGAGCCCTCCCCAGCAAGACTGGAAAGGACAGAGGGGACTGTGCATGTGCCACAGTCCCTGTCCACCAACCAGCCTGCACCCATGTTTCAGCCGGCGCTGGCCACTGGGAGCTGCGTGGAATGGCTCATGGCAGGGAGGAGGAATGCACGGCTTAGCGACTAAGCAGGCCAAGGGGAGGGCTGGTGGCTGCACTCCCAAGTCTGCGGCATCACAGGCAGGGCCACCACAGGAGCCCCTGCCCAACCGGCCATCAAGCCTTGCCTTACTCTGGCAGCCGGACATCGCAGCCTTCCCTCCTCTGCCCTCCTGAGGGTCGCCTTAGGCGGCGGGGGGAGAGACACATGGAGGGGCATCAGGAGGCTGCACCCGTGCCACCTTGCTCTGCAGGCATCACAAGTGCAACCTCCACCACCCCCAGGAGCCTCCCTTACTGCAGCCTGGCTCCTCCGCCCTCCTGAAGGGCACCTCAGGCGTAAGGGACACTCCTTGGGGAGGATGGAGGTCACAGACACGAGCCCTGTAGACCACTGCATCATGGCTGCAGCCTCCAGCCACCCCTCAGTGACTCTCCCCCACTGTCCAAGGCACCCCTCAGATAGGCGGAGGAGGGAGGCTGTAATGTCCAGCTGCCAGAGTAAGGCAAGGCTTGATGGCTGGTCGAGCAGGGACTCCCAAACAGGCGGCAGCCCTGCCTGTGACAGCGCGGGGCTGGGAGTGCAGCCACTGCCTCTCCTCTTGTCCTGCCCAGTTGCCAAGCAGCACATTCCTCCTCCTTGCCATGAGCCGTTCCACGCAGCTCCCGGATCCGACACTTGCCTGGGACAGGAGTGGAGCTGGGGAAATGATGGAAATGATGCTGGAGCAGCAAGGCTGGGGAAAGTGTGTGTGTGTGTGTGTGTGTGTGTGTGTGTGTGTGTGTGTGTGTGTGTGTGTGTGTGTGTGTGTGTGTGTGTGTGTGTGTGATCTGTGTGAGTGATCTGTGTGGCTGTGGTGGATGGGTGTTGTGGGTGGGTGTTGTGTCATGTGTGTGTGTCCTGTGTTTAGGGGGGTGAATTGTGTGGGTGTGTCAGATGACTATGACTCATAAAATCTAAGGTCAGATCTCTGCTTGGCAATGGAAAATCACTGGGAGATAGCAATACTAAACCACTTATTGAAAATTTTCACACCTTGAAAACCAAGAGTCACCATAAAGTCAGACACAAGCTCATGCTAGGTAATGGTAACGGTAAGGGTAAAGGTAAAGGTCTCTCTTGCTTAAGAGTCAGTTGTGTCCAACTCCAGGGTGCAATGCTCATATCCATTTACAACCAAAGAGCCAGCACTGTCTGAGTGTACAGACATTTCCATGGTCATGTCGAAGACATGAGTATTATTTATTTATTTAATGTGCTTATATACCGCTTTTCTATGTCCACGGACAAACTCACAGCGGCTCACAAAACAATACAAGGACAAAATAACAGTAATAATAATAATACCACAAAATTTGATAAATACAATAAAAATAAGTACAGTTACAAACAGACTATCATAAAATACAATAGTATTGCAGTCCTAAGGGCTAACCTCAAAAAACCAAAACCAGGCAAAGCACAAGATATGGCTCCCCAGGCGATGGAGAGGTGGGTGGGAGGTGACCCCCTGGTGTGGCAGAGCTCTGCCCCTCTTTCACTCACTTAAGCCAGTTTGATGGATGGGCCATCTCAGGGTTATTTCCTTGATGGCTAGGCCCATCTCCTGTCTTAGTTTAAAATGGCTTTTCCTTGGCTACACCATGATAGGCACCAAAGCTGTATTTTGGTTCAGGCCAAGTGGTTGTGAACAGGTTGCGGGGGGGGGGGGAGTAGATGCTGGAGTGCATAGAGTGCAGTGGGAAAGGTAACAGAGTGCTGTTACCTTTCCCACTGAAGCTGCACCTATTTACCTATTTGCAATTTCTTGCTTTCAATCTGCTAGGTTGGCAGAAACTGGGACAGATAATAGGTGCTCCATCCGTTGTACAGCACTCAAGTCTCAAACTGCTGACCTGCCAACCTTCTGTTCTTGAAGCTCAGCATCTTCACCACTAAGCCACAATGGACCTTTTAAGTTTGTGCTACATAACAACAAGACATGATTTAACTTTGCATTAGAGCTCTCCTACTAGGCCTAATAGCGGAGGCAGCTTTGTAACAAGTGTTAATCATGTTAAGATTCTAGTGAAGCTGTGATTCAATTAAGCCATGTCTTTTCTCTGAAATAAGCATCAGGAGAAATCAGTTCTGTGTTTTTTTTGTAAAAAAATCCATAATCAGTAATTTGGCAATGTTGTTTGACTTGTTTTCTTCTCTCACTCCACTTTGAAGGTTGTTTTGCCCTCTGAGGCCTTTGCTGGATAACCTTTTTAATGACCATGTATATATTCTTATTGTGTCTCTTTATTGCAACTTAAATTATCAGAATGCTGAGAGATCAGTTTTATTCATGTATTCTGATTTACGAATTGAGTCAAAGCTGAGGATGTACTTTGCATAGTTATTTCATTTGCTATTTCTGGAAGCTAGGATAGAATTAGAAGAAACAATAAAAACATCATTTTAATCTTTGCTTCAAAAAGACATTGGTGGAACAGTGAATGCTGGGCCTTGATCCTTCAAGATTTGATTTTGTGTTAAATTCTGCCTTTGAGAATAGTCTGGCAATATCTTGGGAATTTCACAAAGAATACTAATGAATATATTTGCAGAAACTTGTTGCCATAATATAATTCTGCATTGCTTTTGTAAGATTGTATAAAGTCCTATAAAGAGAAAGACTCAACTATGTTCATCACTTGTGAGCACATCAATGGACTCATATATTTATTTTGTGACTATCATTTTACATTTATATCTCTCCTTTCCTCCAATAAGCTCCATGCAATGTGGATGGAATGTTTCTTACCCACATTATTATCATGATAATTGGGCTGACAAGGTCACTAGCAAGTATGAGTATATCTATATCTATCTATCTATCTATCTATCTATCTATCTATCTATCTATCTATATCTATATCTATATATCTATATGTCTATATCTATATCTATATCTATCTATCTATATCTATATCTATATCTATATCTATATCTATATCTATATCTATATCTATCTATCTATCTATCTATCTATATATATATATCTATATATATATATATATCTATATCTATATCTATATATCTATATATATCTATATCTATCTATCTATCTATCTATCTATCTATATATATATATATATATATATATATATATAGATAGATAGATAGATAGATAGATAGATAGATAGATAGATAGATAGATAGATAGATATAGATATAGATATAGATATAGATATAGATATAGATATAGATAGATAGATAGATAGATATAGATATAGATATAGATATAGATAGATAGATATTTGTTGTTGTTCAGTCGCACAGTCGATTCCGACCCTTTGCGACCCTATGGACCATCGTTCTCCAGGCGCCTCTGTCCTCCACCATCCCCCTCAGTCCTCCCAGCTCTGTGCCCATTGTGTCTACAATACCATCTATCCATCTCATCCTTGGCCTCCCCCTTCTTCTTTTGCCCTCCACCTTTCCCAACATCACGGCCTTCTCAAGTGAATCCTCCCTTCTCATTTGATGCCCAAAGTACTTTAGCCTCATCTTTACTATTTGACCTTCCAATGAGCAGTCAGTGTTGATTTCTTCTAAGATTGACCTATTTGTTCTCCTCGCTGTCCAAGGTACCCTCAAAACTCTCCTCCAACACCACATTTCAAAGGCATCTATTCTTCTGCGTTCAGCTTTCCTAATTGTCCAGCTCTCACATCCGTACATTACCACTGGGAATACCATTGCTTCGACTATTCTAATTTTTGTTTTCAAGGTGATGTCTCTGCTTTTCACTATGTTCCCCAGGTTTCTCATGGCTTGTCTCCCTAGAATCAGCCGCCTCTTTATTTCATGGCTGCAATCTCCATCTGCAGTGATCTTAGATCCTAAGAACGTAAAATCTGTCACTGCTTCTACTTCTTCCCCGTCTATTTTCCAGGAACTGATCGGGCCTGTTGCCATTATCTTGGTTTTCTTGATATTGAGTCTCAAGCCAGCTTTTGCACTCTCTTCCTTCAAACCGATCAGGAGATTCTTTAGGTCTTCCTCACTTTCTGCCATTAGGGTGGTGTCGTCTGCATATCTCAGATTGTTGATGTTTCTCCCAGCAATTTTGATCCCATATTGTGATTCCTCCATCCCTGCATTGCGCATTATGTGCTCTGTGTATAAGTTGAATAAGCAGGGTGACAGAATGCAGCCTTGCCTTACTCCTTTTCCTATTCCAAACCACTCTGTCATTCCGTGTTCTGTCCTAACTGTTGCTTCTTGGTTCATGTACAGATTTCTCAGGAGGCATATGAGGTGCTCTGGTATTCCCATCTCTTTAATCACTTGCCACATCTTGTTGTGATCCATACAATCAAATGCCTTAGTGTAGTCAATAAAGCAAAAATAAACTTGTTCCTGGTATTCCTTTGTTTTCTCCATGATCCAACGTATGTTGGCAATGTGGTCTCTAGTCCCCCTGCCTCTTCTGAAACCAGCCTGCACCTCTGGTAATTCTCTTTCCACATGCTGCTGAAGTCTATCCTGTATTATCTTGAGCATCACCTTGCTGGCGTGTGGGATGAGCGCAATTGTTCGATAATTTGAACATTCTTTGGCATTGCCCTTTTTTGGGATTGGAACATATACTGATCTTTTCCAGTCCTGTGGCCACTGTTTTGTTTTCCAAATCTGCTGGCATATTGAATGCAGTAATTTGATGCCATCATCTTTTAGAGCTTTGAAAAATTCAACTGGGATACCATCATCTCCACTAGCTTTGTTGTTTGCAGTGCTCTTTAGGGCCTTTCTGACTTCACTCTCCAGGATGTCTGGCTCAGGTTCAATTTCTTCATCATTGTGACTATCAGGAGTGTTGAGTTCCTTTTTGTAGAGTTCCTCTGTGTACTCTTTCCATCTTTTCTTAATCTCTTCTGCATCAGCTAGCTCCTTTCCGTCTTTGTCCCTTATCATGTTCATTTTTGCTTTAAATGTTCCCTTGATTTCCCGGATTTTTTTGAAAAGATCTCTGGTTCTGCCTCTTTTGTTGTTTTCTTCCATTTCTTTGCACTGTTCTTTTAGATAGTTTTCCTTATCTCTCCTTGCTTTTCTTTGAAATTCTGTGTTCAAATGATTGTATTTTTTTCCTTTCTCCTTTGACTTTTGCGTTCCTTCTTTCCTCTGCTATTTTAAGAGCCTCATCAGACAACCACTTTGCTTTCTTACTCTTCTTTTCTTTTGGTATGGTTTTCTTTGCTGCTTCCTGCATGATGTCCCTCATCTCTGTCCATAATTCTTCTGGCACTCTATCTATTGAGTCTAAGCCATTGAATCTGTTCATCACCTCCACCGTGTATTCTTTAGGGATGCTGTCTAGGTGATATCTGTCTGGTCTCTTTGTTTTCCCTATTTTCTTTAGTCTAAGCCTGAATTTTGCAATCAGTAGGTTGTGATCTGAGCCACAATCTGCTCCAGGTCTTGTTTTTGCTGACTGTATGGAGGTTCTCCATCTTTGGCTGCAGAGTATGTAGTCAATCTGGTTTCGGTGTTGGCCATCTGGTGATGTCCATGTGTAAAGTCGCCTCTTGTGTTGCTGGAAGAGGGTGTTTGCTATGACCAGTGCGTTCTCTTGGCAGAACTCTATCAATCTTTGCCCTGCTTCATTCTGTGTTCCAAGACCGAACCTGCCTGTTATTCCCTCCACTTTTTGATTGCCTACTTTGGCATTCCAGTCTCCTAGAATAATTTGAACATCATTTTTTGGTGTTTGTTCTATGAGGTGTTGTAAGTCCTCATAGAACTGGTCCACTGTGGCTTCATCTGCGCCCGTGGTTGGTGCGTATATTTGGATCACAGTAACATTGAAGGGTTTGCCCTGAATTCTTACTGACATCATTCTGTCATTTTTGAGGTTGTATCCCATTACTGCTCTTCTCACTCTTTTATTGACAATTATGGCTACTCCATGTCTTCTAAGGTTTTCTTGTCCACAGTAGTAGATGTGATGGTTTCCAGAGCTGAATTCGCCCATCCCTGTCCATTTGAGCTCACTGATGCCCAAGATGTCAATGCTTATTCTTTCCATCTCATTTTTTACCACTTCCAGTTTACCTTGGTTCATTGATCTCACATTCCATGTCCCTATACAGTATTGCTCCTTACAACATTGCATTTCCCCTCCCCCTTTCCTGTCCCTCCCCTTTCTCCCCTCTGAGGTGTTAAGCATCCTGTATCACCTAGCCTGCCCTTTTGTTTTGTCTTTTGTTTTGGTCCATAGGGTTCTCTTGGCAAGCTTTGTGGCGTGGTTTGCCGGTTTCTATGCCATTTTTTTCCTCGCATCATACATCATATCACAGTTTTAAAAGTTTAAAACAGTTTACACAACATATTATCATGCATAATTATCACACTCTAAAACACAGTCTCTATGTTAATTGCTATATTAAGTCAGTATGAAGTCTCTATGTCAGTCGCTATATTAATTCAGCTACATTTTTCACATCAGCTACTTATCCTTGTGTCCTCACTCCCCAGGTGGGGTTGTTGTCTCTGGGTCCCTTGCTCCAGGGGCATCGCAGTGGCGGGCAGTGGATGTTTTCCCTGTGTCTCAGCTGTTCCTCTTCCTCTGCCTCTGGCTGCAGTGGTGGATGGTAACCTTCTCACTCCAAGGCCTCTGGATGGTGACTGGGCAGTTGGGGCCTGTGTCCTTCTCTGCCTCTTTCTTCCTTACACCCAGGTTTTAGGATGGGGTGGAAGGGAGGGGCCGATTCTTCACTCACCTCCCTCCAAGGCCTCTGGATGGTGACTGGGCAGTTGGGGCCTGGTCTTTCTCTGCCTCTTTCTTCCTTACACCCAGGTTTTAGGATGGGGTGGGAGGGAGGGGCCGATTCTTCACTCACCTCCCTCCAAGGCCTCTGGATGGTGACTGGGCAGTTGGGGCCTGGTCTTTCTCTGCCTCTTTCTTCCTTGCACCCAGGTTTTAGGATGGGGTGGGAGGGAGGGGCCGATTCTTCACTCACCTCCCACCAAGGCCTCTGGATGGTTTCTGGGCAGTTGGGGCCTGGTCTTTCTCTGCCTCTTTCTTCCTTGCACCCAGGTTTTAGGATGGGGTGGGAGGGAGGGGCCGATTCTTCACTCACCTCCCACCAAGGTCTCTGGATGGCTTCTGGGCAGTTGGGGCCTGGTCTTTCTCTGCCTCTTTCTTCCTTGCACCCAGGTTTTAGGATGGGGTGAAAGGGAGGGGCCGATTCTTCACTCACCTCCCACCAAGGTCTCTGGATGGCTTCTGGGCAGTTGGGGCCTGGTCTTTCTCTGCCTCTTTCTTCCTTGCACCCAGGTTTTAGGATGGGGTGGGAGGGAGGGGCCGATTCTTCACTCACCTCCCACCAAGGTCTCTGGATGGCTTCTGGGCAGTTGGGGCCTGGTCTTTCTCTGCCTCTTTCTTCCTTGCACCCAGGTTTTAGGATGGGGTGAAAGGGAGGGGCCGATTCTTCACTCACCTCCCACCAAGGTCTCTGGATGGCTTCTGGGCAGTTGGGGCCTGGTCTTTCTCTGCCTCTTTCTTCCTTGCACCCAGGTTTTAGGATGGGGTGAAAGGGAGGGGCCGATTCTTCACTCACCTCCCACCAAGGTCTCTGGATGGCTTCTGGGCAGTTGGGGCCTGGTCTTTCTCTGCCTCTTTCTTCCTTGCACCCAGGTTTTAGGATGGGGTGGGAGGGAGGGGCCGATTCCTCACTCACCTCCCACCAAGGTCTCTGGATGTATAGATATAGATATAAACACAGAGGTGAGGTCTTGTATGTTCTCCATACAAATCCACACCCCTGCATCAATCACGCTGTAACTTGGCACATGCCTACCTTGCATGTGCGAGAACATGACTGCAGTGGTCTGGCAGCCCATGTAGGGGTGCGTGCATCCGAAAATGGTTCACAAAAGGGTCACCCCCACCACCGGGACCTCAAACACAGCGGAAGGAGGCAGTGCACACACTTGGAAGACCACACATGCATGGAAGACCACATGCGCGCCTAGCAGCCTAACCACTGTTCGAGGCAGCATTGTTCTGGGCCATCCAGGGCAGCTTTGGTGGGAGAGGCAGAGGGGTTATTATTATTATTATTATTATTATTATTATTATTATTATTATTATTATTATTATTATTATTATTATTATTATGATGATGATGATGATGATGATGATGATGATGATGATGATGATGATGATGATGATGATGAGGAGGAGGAGGAGGAGGAGGAGGAGGAGGAGGAGGAGGAGGAGGAGGTTTAGGTTTAGGTTTAGATTTAGTTCTATACCGCCTTTCTTCCCCAATGGGCAACTCAATGCGGTTCACAACAGTAAAATAAACACTAAAACAAAATACAGCGTTACAATATCAGAACAAATAGCAATAACAATACAATAATCAGCAAAATAAAAGATAAATATGTACAAAATAATGTGAATGTTTAACTGTGTCAGCAGTTCTGATGTTTGTTAGATTCACATATAGGAACCAAAGACTACTTTAAAAATAAATAAATATTGAATCACATCATCTTTGTCTTGAACTCAATGTTTTTCACATAGTCAGGTGTCTTCACAGACAACATTGCATGTATAAATTAATTTATGCTGAATATGATAAATATGTGTTTACAAATTGATTTTCAGCTGTATATGTTTGTTGGAAAGTGAAGTTGACCTAAAGAGCCTTTTGATGAAGGTGAAAGAGGATAGTGCAAAAACTGGCTTGAAACTCAACATAAAAAAAACCCAAGATCATGGCACTCGGCCCCATCACTCCCTTGCAAATAGAATGGGAAGAAATGGAAACAGAGACAGACTTTACCTTCTTGGGGTCTAAGATCACTGCAGACGATGACTGCAGCCATGAAATAAAAAGATACTTACTCCTTGGGTGGCAAGCTATGGGAAACCTACACAGCATAATAAAAAGTAGAGACCTCAGCTTGCCAACAAAAATCCACATTGTTAAAGCAATGGTATTCCAAGTAGTAATGTATGGCTGTGAGTGCTAGACCATAAAGTAGGCTGAGCACAGAAGAATAGACACCTTTGAGCCGTGGTGCTGGAGAAGACTTTCGAGAGTCCCTTGTACTGCAAGGAGATCAAATCAACCCTGACTGCTACTTGGGAAGACAAGTACTGAAGCTGAAGCTCAAGTAATTTTGCCACCAAATGAGAAGTGAGGACTCACTGGAGAAGGCACAGAAAGTTTGATGGCAAAAACAGAAGGGGAAGCAAAGGATGTGATGGCTAGATATCATTGTTGATGCAGTGGGCGTAGATCTGGGTCTGGGTGGACTATGGAAGATGGCAGATGACAGAGGAGCCCGGCATGCTGTGGTCCATGGGGTCGCGGAGGGTTGGACTTGACTGTGCAACTGAAAAACAATATTTGTCAGAGAGACAAAACAGGTTGTAGCTTTGTAGGTGAGTGGAAAATCTGAATTGACCTTTTACATATATAATTTAGATCTGCTCGGGTAGTGGCAATTTCACAATTTAGCAGATGGCAAACAGCTGAAATTGTTTACTGTGGATCTTATTCTATGACTCAGAGAGAATAAATGCCCTATCTTTTCGTGTCCATTAAATATATGTTTTAAATAGAATCATGATAGATAGTGTGACACCAGCATATCAGGAACTATTGTCAGGATACATGCTGTTTTGGCCTTTTGGTGCTTTTTCAAGTCACAGTTCATCTAGACTGATTCCTACCCACAGGTTTCAATCTTCAAATTTGAGTTAATTTATGATTTGTCACTTCATGACCTTCTTGTAATCATTCTTTTTCTAGATAATTGGTTGTTTTTTCTTCTACATTTTAATTTGGTATAGTCATGCCATATATATATATAAAGAGGAGGAGGAAGAGGCCGCCCCACCACCATCACCTGGGGCTGGCCCGCCACGCCGCTCACCGCCCAAACCACCCCCCGTTTCCGACAAGGAGCCAGAGGGAAAGAGGAGGAGGAAGAGGCCGCCCCACCACCATCACCCTGAGCTGGCCTGCCACACCCCTCACCACCCAAACCCCCTCCCCCAGTTTCCTCAAGGAGCCAGAGGGAAAGAAGAAGAGGCCGCCCCACCACCATCACCTGGGGCTGGCCTGCCACGCCGCTCACCACCCGACCCCCCCTGGTTCCCTCAAGGAGCTGGAGGGAAAGAGGAGGAGGAAGAGGCTGCCTCACCACTATCACCTGGGGCTGGCCCACCGCACCACTCGCCACTCGAGCCACACACACACCCCAGTTCCCTCAAAGGAGCCAGAGGGAAAGAGGAGGAGGAGGATAAGTAGTTAATTATTTCAATATAGAAAATATAGTGACTCTGAAAGCACCCAATTTTAGCGATATGATGTAACTAACTTACAGGAGAGACTTTCTCATATAGAGACTTTATAAGAAATTGACTTACATAGTGACTTGAAATAGTTAAGTAACAGCAGCAAATTAACTAAATTTTTAGCCTGATATTGTGTTCTAAACTGATATTGTGCTCTAAACTGTGATATTATGCATGATGTTACCTTGTTTGATACTGTGATAATGATACTGTATGATGGGGGGGGGGAATGGCATAGAAACTGGCAAAGCACGCCAGGGGTTTGCCAAGAAAACCCTATTGACCAAAGCAAAGGCAAAATAAAGGGACAAATCAGAGGAAACAGGATGCTTAGCACATTAGATGGACAGAAAGGGATGGGCAGGAAAGGGGGAGGAGAAATACAGTGTTGTAAGGAACAATATTGCATAGGGACATGGAATGTAAAATCACTGAACCAAGGAAAGCTGGAAGTAGTAAAAAAGGAAATGGAAAGAATAAGCATTGATATCTTGGGAATCAGTGAGTTAAAATGGACAGGGATGGGCGAATTCAGATGTCAGTCAGACTACAAGGCAAACCATTTAATATCACTGTAATCCAAATATATACACCAACCACTAGTGCAGATGAAGCCACAGTAGACCAGTTCTATGAGGACCTACAACATCTTATAGAACAGACACCAAGAAACGACGTCCACATTATCTTAAGAGACTGGAATGCAAAGTAGGAAATCAAAAAGTGGACAGAATAACAGGCAAGTTTGGTCTGGGAACACAAAACGAAGCAGGGCAAAGACTGATAGAGTTCTGCCAAGATAACACACTACTCATAGAAAATACCCTTTTCCAGCAACACAAGAGGAGACTCTACACATGGACAACACTAGATGGCCAACATCGAAACCAAATTGACTACATACTCTGCAGCCAAAGATGGAGAACCTCCATACAGTCAGCAAAAACAAGACCTGGAGCGGACTGTGGCTCAGATCACAATCTACTGATCACAAAATTCAGGCTCAGACAGAAGAAAATAGGGAAAACTAATAGGCCGGATAGATATGATCTAGACAACATACCCAAGGAATACATGGTGGAGGTGAGGAACAGATTCAGTGGTCTAGACCAGATAGACAGAGTACCAGAAGAATTATGGACAGAGATGAGAGACATTATGCAGGAGGCAGCAAGAAAAGTATACCAAAAGAAAAGAAGCACAAAAAAGCAAAGTGGTTGTCAGATGAGGCTCTTAAAATAGCAGAGGAAAGAAGGAATGCAAAAGGCACAGGAGAAAGAAAAAAAATACAATCACTTAAATAAAGAATTTCAAAGAAAAGCAAGGAGAGATAAGGAATGCTACCTAAATGAACAGTGCAAAGAAATAGAGGAAAACTACACAAGAGGCAGGACTAGAGATCTCTTTTTAAAAATTGGGGAAGTCAAGGGAACATTCAAAGCAAAAATGACCACGATAAAAGACAAAGATGGCAAAGAGTTAGTGGATGCAGAAGAGATAAAGAAAAGATGGAAAGAGTACACAGAGGAACTTTACAAAAAAGACTTAAACACCCCGGATAATAAGAATGAGGGGGAAATTGAACTTGAACCAGACATCCTGGAGAGTGAAGTCATAAAGGCCCTAAAGAGCACTGCAAACAACAAAGCTAGTGGAGATGATGGTATCCCAGTTGAATTTTTCAAAGCTCTAAAAGATGATGGCATCAAATTACTGCTTTCAATATGCCAGCAGATTTGAAAAACAAAACAGTGGCCACAGGATTGGAAAAGATCAGTATACGTCCCAATCCCAAAAAAGGGCAATGCCAAAGAATGTTCAAATTATCAAACAATTGCGCTCATCCCACAAACTAGCAAAGTGATGCTCAAGATAATACAGGATAGACTGCAGCAGCATGTAGAAAGAGATCTACCAGAGGTGCAGGCTGGGTTCAGATGAAGCAGGGGGACCAGAGACCACATTGCCAACAAACGTTGGATCATGGAGAAAACAAAGGAATACCAGAAACAAGCTTACTTCTGCTTCATTGACTACACCAAGGCCTTTGATTGTGTGGACCACAACAAAATGTGGCAAGTAATTAAAGAGATGGGAATACCAGAACACCTCATATGTCTCATGAGAAATCTGTACATGAGTCAAGAAGCAACATTAGGACAGAGTATGAATGACGGAGTGGTTTGGAATAGGAAAAGGAGTAAGACAAAGCTGCATTTTGTCACCCTGCTTATTCAACTTATACACAGAGAACATAACACATAATGCAGAGATGGAGGAATCACAATATGGGATCAAAATTGCTGGGAGAAACATCAACAATTTGAGATATGCAGATGATACCACCATAATGGCAGAATGAAAGCGCGGCGCCAAAATGGCCGCTGCGCTCTTTGCGGGGGCCCCCACCCAGACTCAGACATCCGGGTGAGTTAGGGGGCGTGGCCACCCCTCTATAAAAGGGGTGGCCATGAGGCAGCCGAGCTGCCATTTTAGAAATAGCGACGGAGAGGAGAAGTTTTCTCCGTCCCTGTTTGTTTCCCCTTCCATTTACAGAGCCTAGCTACCGCTGGCTCTGGGCGCTTGGCGCTATTGCGATCCCCATACAGGGATCTTTCTATTTACCCATCGGGGGATCGCGGTGGCTCAAGTGGCTAAGACACGGAGTGTCGTCCTTGCCTGAAAGGAGCCTCATACAGATGAAAATCCTTTGTTAGGGCTGGCCCTTGGCTGCAGCCTTGGGCAAGTTATACAGTCCCTGGATGGTATTCTCTACCCCAGGGGTGCCCAAACTTTACGTGGGACTGCAGTGGCTCAAGTGCCTAAGACGCTGACTGGGAAGTGGAAGGTCAGTGGTTCGATTCCTGTGTACTGCAGGACAGGATGAGCTCCCATTTTCAGCCTCAGGCCGGCCCTTCAGAGGATGCGGCCCTTGGCCCACGGTTGCCGGCCATGGGCCGGAACGATTGGGGGGAGGGCCTGGTGCTGGCTCACAGCACGTTTTCCCCATTAGGGGCCGGAGTTTTGGGCATGGCCCTATTCTGGCCCAGGCTCTCAAATTAGGGCCTCTGGCCCAATTCCTATCGGGCCGTCCGGCCCACCTGGCCCACCTACTAGGGGGTTCCGTGGCAGGGGATGCCTGGTTAGCACATTTGGCTGTGCTGGAGGCATCCTTAGCAATCCAGTGGGTGGGGGCCCCTTCCCTATCTACCGGGCCCCTTTGGGTCTGCTGGCTACTTCGACTGCTGCCACTCTGCAACAGGCGGCCAGCCGGGTCGAGCTTCTTGAGACACTCCGGCCTGTGCCTGCCGCTGTCTCGCAGCTCCCTGTTTGTCCAGAACTGCGACTGGAGTGCGTTGGAGGTCGCCCCAGAGCTCGATTTCGGTCGCGAGCTCCGACGCCCACCGTTGGCCGGAACCCCCAGTGGGGGCGGCTCACGGGGGTGCAACTAGTGAGTATTAGGTTCAAGTTGAATACACCCACATCACAGTTCACTTTCAGCGGTGGGGTTCAGTGCTCATGGCCTTGCCAATTTGAGGCTAGTGGGCATCACTTGCCATCCTATCCCAGTGCCCCTTGGTTGCATTCTGGCACAACGTTGGGGGTGGGGGTTTCCGCCCCCGGGGCAGTACGTGGCATCGCAGGGGCTGTCCCGGTCCCGCTGCATATGCCCTGTGTACATCATGTACCGGCAACGGCCTTGCCGACGACGGGTTATTCATTGCCCCCCGGTGATCATCTGACCCAGATCAGGAGGGAAAAGATTTGGTGGGGGGGGGATACGTGGATATATTCTCCCTATGAACTGAGATCCCAATAAGGATAGGAAGTACGGACAGGAGGACAGAGACATTGTGTGGTCCCGCCGTAGTAAGCCACCACGCACTGGGGCGTCCGCCCCTGGGACAGTGCCGAGCATCGCAGGGGCTGTCTGAGTCCGGCTGCGTATGTACTTTTATGCAGACTGTCCCGTCGAGGGCTTTGCCGACGGCCGGCTATTACTTGCCCCTTTTCCCTATTGCACTGCGAGCCCACTAGGAGGAGAGAGGAGGACAGGGCGACTGAGACAAAGATATGTCCCATCGTTGTTAGCCACCACGCACCTTGGGCCAACTGGTTGTCGGCATACCTTGTACGTATTGTGGTATGCCGCAGGGCTTGACCTGCTTGGGCCATCCTGATGTTGATCAGATGGGCCCATGGCAGTTGGCTCATGGTGAGGAATGTGGATGAGGGTGGCTCTATACCCTGAGGGGAGGTGGGATGAGCCCTGTCAGCAAGTGTGCTCATGTACATCACTCCCACGGGACTGGTGCCTGGTGATAGGTATCATGGTGGTCATGCTGAGCAGTGGGCTGATCAGGCACAGGCTCCACACAAACTGGTCGGGCGGGGGGTTCTGGCCTGCTTACTGTGTTCGGCCTGCTCAGCTGACGATGCGTGTACTAAGCACCACGGTTGTTACCGACTTAGTGCCCCCTTTTTGCGCTGGCCCTCACGCCGCCTCTGCATGCCCGCGGGTTGGTGGGTTACGGGGCGGAGGTAGGGGTGCATAGGGGCGATCAGACCTCCGTCTGAAGCAACTAACCTTGTCATAAGCCCCCCCCCCCGCCCCAATTATAGTCAGCCTGGAGGGATGTCACTCAGTTCATCCAAAAAGGGATGGGGCGGGGTAACTGCTGGAGGGTTTTCAATGGGGCTTTTGTATCCATTCGGGGGTGTTGGGGGCCCCAGGATGCTACTAATCTGGTTCCCTTCCAGGGTAATGAAGAGGGGGCTCCACTGTCCACAGCTAAGGAAGTTGGGGGCTATGAGAGTAGCGGGGGGCCCTTCTTGGAACCACCTTTCCTTGGTCGAATGTATCCCCCATGAAGCTCATACTGAGCTGGAACTAGGATGAATGTCATTTAATCCTCCATTCAGCTTACCCTGTGGGTTCTCCGTTCAGGGATGCCCTTCCTGATGACCTTCAGTCAGGTACTCTTGGTTGTCTCGGCTACTATGGGTGGCGCGCTCACGCCATTCTGGTGCTGTTTTGGCACAGTGTGATGTGCACTCGGCTTTCACATTATTGCCAGTGCACCCCATGATTTAGACCTATCGGGTTTTTTAGATTTTGAGGGGAATTCACTTAGATAAGGCCAACCCCCTTCTGACTGCGTTAATTCAGGTTCAGCACCCGACCGAGATGGGACTTTCATTCAGTGGGCATTTGCTCACAGGTTGGGGTCTTGGTCTCTGGCCCATTACCTCGACGACTTTTGGTTCGGGGTTGAACGGGGCTTGGACACGTGCACGCGTCTCCTCATCACAATTCAGACACTCAGGTGGGAACTGGGTGTCCCCTTGGCGCCTGAATAGACCGAGGTCCCATCTACTAACCTCACATTTCTGCCTCGACGCTGTTGCGCGGGCATCTGGGTTAACCATTAATACGGTGGCTTGGTTATCCATGGCGATTTTGGCATTGATTGCTGAACATAAAGTGTGCCCTTGTGAACTGTAGTTAATTCATGGCTCCCTTAATTCGTTTAGTCTGGCTCAAATTACTCCTGGGTTTAGCGGGGTCTCTTACTGGAAATCAGACCTAGTGATTTGCCCTAGATATCTAGTACGGTCGGATACCTCCGGCTTTCTGACTTATGGGGTTTACTCTGAGGGTGGGTACACAGATCGTTTCCCGATCTTACCTTCTTTGCGTTTTCTCCCATTTTGGAGAGCACTGATGCTATGGTGCAATGAGTGGGCCTACTCAGTGGTCCAATTTCGGCGTGACAATGCGGCAGTGGTGCACATTGTCAACACCCTGACATGCAAATCCCCAGGGTCATGACATTAGTTTGTCTAATTTTTTTTGAGAAGCCTACGCCTAAATGTGCTGTTCCAGGCCAGACATGTTCTAGGTATTAATAATGACATTACTGCTGCTTTCCCCCACCTGCAGATCACCCGGTTCCGTGCCTTACTTCGGAAGCAAAGGAATTCCACTTGCCACTTTTGGCTGATAGCTGGACGTTAGGCAAGCAGAATGGAACCGGACATGTCATTGGCACCTCGCACGCGTAAGGCGTATCACTATGAGTTCATGCGTCGTGTTTGGGAAGGGTGGACACGGGAACGTGTCCGCCGCCTGTACACGCGTCACTCCTTTTCCCAGAGTTTTTGACCCACCTTGCACGAGGCTGGCATTACTTATATACAGATAGGTGGGAGGTGGCTCTTGGCCACGCAGCTACCACGGTAGCCTTTTTGGGAGCGATCCGCATCAGTGAGAGGGTGCCAGGTTGGTGCCACCTGTGTAAGGCGGAGGTGTCTCGTGGGGCACTGGAACCCGAAGATGTCTCTGTCACACATGAGTGGGCTCGAGTGGGGATACGGTCCTCACGGGTTGTTCAGCACGGTGTAGGCAGTGGTGTATACTGCTACTAAGTTTTCGAGACATCTGTCCGGTTGGTGCCCTACATGATTTTTCGACAGTGCCTGCTGCGCGCCCCAGCCTGTTTTCTGCCACCGTGATGGGTTTACCCTTACCATAGTACAGTCCCTGAGGGTGACCGGTGCCGCGTTTCACGGTGTGGGGCCCGTTTTGGCACCATTTACTTAAGATAGGCGTCGCGCTGATCGCGGCTACGTTGGGGTACTCGGAGGTGGATATGCGTCTACGTGCAATTTTCAGATATGTATGTCCCCTCATTGTACGAGTTCCTGTTTATGCCCTTCACCTTTTTTTCTCCTCTTTTACAGATCCTAGGTGTCTCAACACACCGGTGGCAGGGGGCTGGTGGGCCGCACCTATGTACACTGGGCAGCGGTAGATGCTGCAGCGACAGAGAGTGGACCCCGACCGGGCTGTGTGCATCCGCACGTATGCTATGGTATGGTATGCACGGCACATGGGGGCGGGAACTGTGGCCATTCCTGCGGTCTGACAGGGATGCTGGACCACCCAATGTTTTACAGGCACCTCGGTGGCAGCGATCTTATACGGATCACTGCTGTTACTAAACCGTCGGGGGGCTGTGACCTGGCATTTTATGTCACGTATGGCTCACATACGGTCGCTATGGTCTAACATCGTGCCGAGACACCAATTTAGGGGAGATGCGATCTCCCTAGTTCGGACTGTTCCGGCAGTCAGCGGATGGGGCTGTGGCTCCGTCCCGCTCTGAGCATGGCTGTGACACGGCCATTGGATACTGGATGATAGGATTATACAAAAACTTTGCTGGTAAGCGGGAGAAGGGGTCCACCTGTCGGCTGGAGGTATGTACCTCGTTCTTGGTGTGATGCAAGCAGGCCTGGCGACCGAGCTGACAGTCTTGGGGGGGGGCGGTGAGTCATCATGGATGCCTCCCCGTGTGGCGGGTAGCACTGGTAAGGTAAATATTTATGACCCACAGGTATCCGGCAGGTTCGCAATTGACTAGCCAACACTTAGACAGGTACAGGTGTAATAACGTTGACCGGTCAACGACGAACCAGGCAAGGGGGTGATGGCAGGAGCTCTTCAGCATGCATCACCCCGTGATTTGACGGATACACGTCAGAGGGTGGGGTCAGTAGATAGTTTATTGACTACAGTCAACAATTTGTTTGTCTCAACAAACAAATTGATACAAATGGATACATTGTAGCCAATTGCCATTGGCAATTTTGGGAGGAACCTTACCAGTGTTACTGTGGCCTGCTTGCCTTAAGAATTATAATTGGCTGAGTACCAATTGAAAGTTATAATTCAGACTAGGGCATTATTCAATAAATGTGGCCCAATGCCTTTATCCATATACCGGTGTCTGAGTCTTTCTTTGGGGGGTGCGCCTGCAATGAAAGCGCGGCGCCAAAATGGCCGCCGCGCTCTTTGTGGCCCCCCCACCCGGACTCAGACATCCGGGTGAGTTAGGGGGCGTGGCCACCCCTCTACAAAAGGGGTGGCCATGAGGCAGCCGAGCTGCCATTTTAGAAATAGCGACGGAGAGGAGAAGTTTTTCCCTCCACCCCCTCCCTAGTGAACAGTGTGATATTTTGGTCGCTTCGGGGCCGGGTGGGAATTTTTGGCCTGAACCTACAATTGGCCTCTGGGTTCTGGCTTTTTTGCCCATCCCACACTGTTGCTAAGGTTTGATATAGGGGTTTTGCTCTTGACTTTGGTCACATGGGCGGGTAGCACTGGTAAGGTAAATATTTATGACCCACAGGTATCCGGCAGGTTCACAATTGACTGGCCAACACTTAGACAGGTACAGGTGTAATAATGTTGACCAGTCAACGACGAACCAGGCAAGGGGGTGATGGCAGGAGCTCTTCAGCATGCATCACCCCGTGATTTGACGGATACACGTCAGAGGGTGGGGTCAGTAGATAGTTTATTGACTACAGTCAACAATTTGTTTTTCTCAACAAACAAATGGATACAAATGGATACATTGTAGCCAATCGCCATTGGCAATTTTGGGAGGAACCTTACCAGTGTTACTGTGGCCTGCTTGCCTTAAGAATTATAATTGGCTGAGTACCAATTGAAAGTTATAATTCGGACTTGGGCATTATTCAATAAATGTGGCCCAATGCCTTTATCCATATACCGGTGTCTGAGTCTTTCTTTGGGGGGTGCACCTGCAAAGTGAGGAAGACCTAAAGAAGCTCCTGATTAGATTGAAAGAGGAGAGTGCAAAAGCTGGCCTGAGACTCAATATCAAGAAAACCAAGATAATGGCAACAGGCCCTATCAGCACCTGGAAAATAGATGGGGAAGAAGTCGAAGCAGTAACAGATTTTACTTTCTTAGGATCCAAGATCACTGCAGCTGGAGATTGCAGCCATTAAATAAAAAGGCAACTGATTCTTGGGAGACAAGCTATGAAAAACCTGGGGAACATTGTGAAAAGTAGAGAGATCTCACTGCAAACAAAGGTCAGCATAGTCAAAGCAATGGTATTTCTGGTGGTAATGTATGGTTGTGAGAGCTGGACCATTAGAAGGGCTGAGCGAAGAAAAATAGATGCCTTTGAGATGTAGTGCTGGTGGAGAGTTTTGAGAGTCCCTTGGACAGTGAGGAGAACAAATAGGTCAATATTAGAAGAGATTAGCCCTGAGTGCTCATTAGAAGGTCAAATAGTAAAGATGAAGATGAAGTATTTTGGACATCAAATGAGAAGAGAGGACTCAATTGAGAAGGCCTTGATGCTGGGGAAGGTGGAGGGCAAAAGAAGAAGGGGACGGCCGAAGATGAGATGGCTAGATTGTATTGTAGATACAATGGTCACGGGGCTGTGCGGACTAAGGAGGATGATGGAGGACAGGGGTGCCTGGAGAGTGATGGTCCATGGTGTCATAAAGAGTTGGAATCAACTGTGCGACTGAACAACTACAACAAAATATATAATAACAGAAGGTGAAAGAACAAAACTCTTACACATCCTCATTGGCCAAATTCAGTCAATACAGATCTTCCTTTATTGACAAAGAAAGACCACGTTGTACTTGGCATTTAACTGTTGAAAATGGAGAATCTAGCAGGAAAAGCCCAGATGCAATTCTAATTGTTCCAGAAAAATGGTAATGTATATAAGGATTTACATCTAGACACTGTAGATCTAAGTGCGCAACATCCCAACTTCAAGAAGAATCTATCAACTCTGTTTTCTCTAAAAAAAAAACTGAATCAATTTGCAGTTTTGCACATCTCTAAAGGAAACACTTTTTCCTAGCCCATAGTTGACATTTTGTTATTCGTGGACTTTAGTTAGACTAAATTAATTGGAAACAAATTGTATGCAGCACTAATCTCAGCAGTAGTATTGCTAGTGGATATATACCCTTAAGTAAATGGATGATGAAATGCAGCACATTGCTATTTTTGTTTTGCTTCTTTTGGATGAGATGAAGAAAGCATATTCCAACTAGGCTGTCTAATTAAATAAAGGCCCTGCAGTAGTAGCTCTCATACATAAATTTGTACATTTGTAAGTTACACATATGCAATTAAGAATTTGTGCAGGCCTTTTGATATGTGCCTTATCAAAAAAATGGCTTCAAGTCAGCTACATAGCTCTTGGGCATGTCTTATGTATCACAAGCGACAAGCTTTCTGTAAACATACAAACATGCCCTAACTTTCTGAAATGTGGTGCTGGTTCTGGAATTCGTTCATCTATCAAAGAGAGAGAGAGAGAGAGAGTGTGTGTGTGTCTGTCTGTCTGTCTGTCTGTCTGTGGGTTTCCTGAGGATCAATAAAACATTGAACATGGGCTCTGAATACCCATGATATGTGAAATTATGCCTTGTAAAGTTTGATTCTTTTTAGTGTGAGATATTTCACTATACATTTACAGAGGTCAAAGAAAGATATTCCAGGAGAGGCTAGCAATCCCTGGAATAAAAGTACGTGCTTATTATGTCATAAAGGATGGGTGAAAATTTTGTTTCGATGGCTGAAATCCTGAGGTGCAGTAATGCAAATAGTGTAACTTTTGAGTTAAGAAATCTCTGTAGACATCTGTTGCACACTGGGTTGCATTTCAATATGCAGCAGACAATGTCTTCAGAGAATTCTTAACTTATTGAAAATCACTTCTAAAAGTCACACCATTGGCATAAGGGCACAACAGGATTTCAGTCAATGTGCGCTTTATAAGAATTTACCAAAATTAAACTTTTGTTATATGTGCAAAGAAAAGAACCCAAGTTACAATGTCAAATGAGAAAGAAACCAAAACTATTAATAGATTAATGCAGATGTTTACAACCTACTGGCTGTGGGCCAGACCCGGCCCCTGACATCATTCCGTCTGGCCTATGGCGATGACCCCGGAAGCGGAAGTGACATGTTTACCACAGCTGTAAACATGGCCATGAATGTGCAAATGTGCCTGCTGTAGTTTGCAGCACCATTTGCAACAGGGGGAAACCACATGTCTGGCCTGCTAAGCTATCTGAGGGGGAGATGTCTGGTCTGTGGTGCGTTAAGGTTGAGAACCCCTAGATTAATACATTCAGGATCAGGGATTCGATAATTTATCTCTTAGAAGTCTGGCTCAGAAGTCCTGTTTTTCCCCCAATCATATTTACACTGAGTTATGATTGTTAACTCTCCCCTCTGCTCATAACAGACTTCTTTTCTTCAACATTGAGAAGAATGCACAAAATGTCTATTTTCTTGCTAAAAACTGTTTTATCCATTGAATTTAACTGGTGCAAATGAGAATCTTGTCTCTGTTTATTTTTGAAGGACACTCCAGTTTGCAAGAACAATATTTCAGATGGAAGGCACTTCAGAGTTCAAGAATAAGAATATGAGGAAAAAATAAAATGGATGAGTTCACTTATCTCTATTTGTTGGCCAACTTAGGAAGCTTCCCTGAATTCAGTTATTTGAATTAAAGAGTTACCACTTCTATTCATGCAGGGCAGGGGTCTTCCCCTTCTATGTCTTTAAAAATCCTTAGCGGAAGGTTGCTTTGATGAGAAAAATATGCAAGTAGAGGGGCTTTTGTCAACTGAGACATTGTGGGGAAAGTAAGTCTTCCTCATGTCCTTGAATTGTCTCCAAAAACATAATTACTAATACCTGAACTGAAAGAGTGAGAACAGTGGTTCCCATAGAAGGAATTCAGATGTAAACTTGTGATATTTGTAGTTCCAGGGTCTACTGTTCAGTAGTGGGATTATAGCTCTACCCCATATCTCTCTCTCACACACACACACATACACATTATCAAGAACAATGTAAAAACAACAACAACAACAACACACTCTTCCTGCAGATCCCAAGGGTTACACCATTGGTGGCTCTTAAGGAAGCCTTCAGAAAACAAGCTGACCAATGAATTTCACTGAGATTTCAGTTCCATACATCTTTATGTGTTTTTGGACAAGGTGGAAACATCAAGGTTGCCTAGGTAGACACCTCATCTTTTCTGCCAGTGAATATTTGACTTTCCAATTTAAAATTCTAGTTTCAAATGAATTTTGGAACACACTGTAAATCTGTATTCAATATTAGCATTTGAAACATTCCCATTACTCTGGCTACATGCTTAACCTTATTAGCGCTGCTGATAGTAGGTGGCAATGTTCTTTTTTCAATAAAAGTGGGCGCCTGACATGTTTAAATATGTATAAAGGTGTTAAAAATAGCTGCATTCTCTGTAGTCCTGGCTTTGCAAGTTGAATGAATTGCAACAAAATGTATTTAGTCATTCATGAACGGTTTTCAGTCATTTCATTATTCAATTAAAGCTGTTCAACAGAAACAGTAATCAAGCGTCAGTGAGTTGCTTAAGTAGTGTATTTATTCTTTTGGTGTGGCATGCAAAGTTGCTTAATGTTGTGAATGTTTTCATAATATGTCAGTAAATACATATTTAGAGGTTTGAATATAATTATTTGGATTCTTGAGTCTCAGCCAAAGCCTTTAATATAATGCCATGATCTGAATTGGGGACTGTTAGAATTGTTGCTTGGAAAGGAAATATGAAGTTATAATGTCTGAAAAATAAACCTCATATTTTTGTTGTGTAGCAATACTGACATTCCAAATATAACTATAGCACCTATTATAACTGTGTAACTGGGTCATTCCTGACTCCATTGAATAGAATGGCCAATCTTCCACTGATTATTGCAAAGCTGGAATTGCTGAGATACATTTTTAATTGTTCTGCCACCTAGCATTTACTTGCCACCTCCCAAAATATTTTCTTCTGCAGCCTGAGGATAATAGCATTGTGCATTTAATGGAAGAACAACATTGAAGTTATTCTACTATCTGATTATCTGATAATGAGAATAATTGTTACCATTGAATACCCATAATTATACTGAATAAAAACAGCTGTTAGTGAAATCTTTTCTTTAACTGTATTGCATGTTTGTGGCTCAGAAACTTAGTATGTGATCTCACTTTCCTTATTATTTAGGAGACAACAATTAAAACAAAGCGTCAGATACGCCAAAACACCTTTGCATGTATTTAGCATGAAATAGCATGGAATGGTGTCTATACATAGCAATTTCATGTCACCAAAAACAAAGCAATTGTAATAGCAGTTATACATATATCACTCATAGTACTTAGGATACTCTCTGGTTGTTCACAATGTAATCAGCATTTTGCCCCCAACACCACTCATTTTATTGACCTGACCATTGATGGGTTGAAGGTGGAGTCATTTCATTTCATTTTCATTTCATTTATTCGATTTATACCCCGCCCTACTTGGCCAGGGCCAATTCAGGGCGGCTTACAACAAGTAAATTAAATGCAATATAACAAGAGAAAACAATATAAACACACAAAACACAATAGTATACAATTACAAATCAATACAAAATTAGTAAACCATGTACATAAGCAGAATACAATACAATCCATACCAATATTACAATACCCATATCAATATACAAAATAAATAAATAGACAATAAAATGCCAAAAGTCCAAGAAATACAATTCAAAAATACAATAGCATTATACATAATAAATACACCAAAATACTATACGGTAAAGGTAAAGGTTTTAAACAAAATATCAAAACATCAAATACAATAAAATTATACATAATGAAATACCATAATAGAGTAATTACAATTAGACCACAGAACAGAACAAAACACCCTCGCCATCCATAGGGTCCAGAGAGTGGAAACCAGGGCCCGACAACCATGAACGGAACCCAAGGCTCCACATACCTGTCGGAGCCCATGTTCTATGCTCCACATGGCCCAAATCAATGTCCCTGATAGGAGGAAAGGCAACCCCGGCCCAGGCACAGCTGTGGTGGCAGGTCTTCGGCTATCCGCAACCCGTCGGTATCTTCTTCCCTTCCAGACTGAGCAGGGGAGGCAGCCCCGGGAACAGCTGTGGAGTGAACTGGCAGGCGGAAAAGCAGTCCGGTGTGGGGGGGGGGGGCAGTCCCAGCGCTGGCATTTTAAAGCCACGCCGGCTGCTCCCAGGTGTTTCTTGGCTCCTCTGAGCCTTGACCGGGCTGGGGAGTGAACCATCAGGTGGAGAGTCAACTCTGGCCATAAATATTATGCTATATGTGACAGATACAGTATATGACTCACTTTCTCTGTGCTAAAGTTCTAGAGACTTAAATCTGATTCATCTAATTCCATGCACTTTGGTTCCCCGGCAGTGGCAGGGTTAACAATGTTATCTACTTCCCCTCTCTCATTTGGTGTTCATGAATGTCTCCTCATGGCCCTACTCCAACCAAGCACTTTTACTTTCATCTCTCTTGTGTCCCCTGGTATGATGGTTGTTGTGTTCCTAATACTATGTCTTTGCAACAATGTAACACCCATCAACTGTAACACTGTAACCTTCTGCAATAGGACGCGAGCTAGTAACCATTAGGTGGCAATAGCGAGCGTCCAGCTCATATGGTTCCAATTACTCAAGAACTCCAGCGCGGGAAGATTCCCGCCACTACCTCACCTGGACAAGAAGGGTGTGACCAGGGATGACGTCACGCGGGCGGTAGCCAATGGGCTATCGTGGAGCCACATTCAAATGTATAGCCACTGTATATATTGAGCTGTTCGTCCACCATTACCACATGTTCCCCCGGACCACCATGCAATAAAGATGTGTTAAGCCAACCCTTCGGCTGTTCCTGTGTCTTGGTTCTCATACACTAAAATGGTATCTGGGGAACTTAAGGTGCTTTTTTGCCTGAACCACCAGCACAAAGACAACAGGAATCCTCTTCATAAATATAAGTCTGGTCTCCTGGAGGGAGGGACTTCTCTGGCTCCACCTTTATCAGGTACCCACCCACCCACTGGTTCATCTGTGGAATCGCCCTGGTCTTCTTCTATGACCTCTCTCTCTTCTTCCCAGGCCACAGCATGAGGGTCATGTCTATACATTCCTTTCTGTCTGCCTCACCCTTCAGTACCCTTCTTATATCCTCCATCTGCCAGGTACCCTCTTTCCTAGAAATCACCCTTCCATCTGTCTCTTCCTATACTGTTTGTTACCTGCTAGTGCTCCTGCCTCCTCTCTCTCCTTTTGGGTCTTAGGGTCATGAAATCTATGTGTGGCTGGCAATGCAGAAGTCTGGGATCTCTTACGTTGGGAGTGACAGCCTATCAACTGGAACACCCTCACCTAAAATATGTGTCTCACACACGTAATGTGAATGAGTGCATTGTACCTTGGCTACTGCAATATACTTTATGTGGGACTATTTTTGAGAAGGGTCCAACATCTTCTCTTGGTGCAACATGTGACAACTGTGCTGCTAAGTGGTGCTGGTGCATAGTATCATGATTCAATTATCATGTGTCCCCAATACCTGCACTGGATGACCATTGCTTACTGGGAAAATTCAAAACATTTGTTTAACATTTAAAGTCCTACATGGCTTGGGTCCTAGCTATCTAAGGAGCTTCCTTTCTCATTTTGCAACTCTTCACGAACAAGATTTTCTATCTTGTTATGAGATTTTGACAAGATCTTTAGGGGGTGGGGGCTTTCTAAGAACACCAACAGTTTCAGAGGCCGACTTAACAGGCACACAAGAGAAATATTTTGTGTGTGCGCTTCGGGTTGTGGCATGCATTCCCTTCAGACTTGCAAAGAATGTCCACTCTGACTGTTCTTAAGAAAAGTGTGGAGACACTTATTTTGAAACTGGCAGGTGATTTTTAACCTGCCCTTCTGTGTTGGTTTTTAGCTGCATACTTAGGGGTTCTTAATGTTTTTAGTGCATTTAGTAGATTTATGGTGGAGTTGGTTTTACAAGGTTTTATGATGTAAAATTTGACATATTGTAGTTACATTTGGATTATTATTTGTTGGTCTCTTTTATTAAGATTGTATGCTCTAGTAAGGACTACCTTACAATGGAAAGACAAATGTGAATGTAGCAATTAAAATAGTTAGTGACTTAATTTCTCCCTTACTAAATTGCAGATCAAAAGGTATCAGTAGCATTGTTTAGATCCTTCATGTTTGACAACTCTTAATGTATTCTTTGTATGTACAAAAGCTTGTGCTTGTTAAACACCTCAGAAATCCTCTTTTTTTCATAGACAGAAATACTGGCTATAAATATTTTGATGAATAAAAGTGCCTCTGGGAGGTCAATATAATGTAGGGCCAAATGAGCACAGCTTTTTAGATTTAGCCTTTTGATAGCAGATGGCAAGGTTATTGAAGTTCTGGTCCAAAATGCTTTTCCTTCAGAATAGGTGTTTTTCTCCCTCCCAATGTAATTACTTAGATTTCATTCCTGGAGAGCAGCCAGTAGGACAAGTCTGACCACCAAAAACAAGCAAGATTCAGAGATTGAATTCAATAGCAAAATATTTAGTTTAAAGAAAAACTGCACATAAATCTTTTCCAGAGATAATAGAAAAGGAGAGAGTGACTCTGTGCCAAAAAAAAAATCATGCATATTAAAGATCTAACAGAATAATATGGTAGCCCACCACCCACCTCTTTTTTTATATGTCAGAACTCAAGCTTTTCTTGCTAGAGTTAGGTAACCAAGGCTGGTTCCGGGTTTGATGGAGCTATTAGCAAAATTTTCTTTTGTAGGCCCCATTATTAAAATGGATAGCTTTGTGGGTTCATCTGAGACAGACTGTTTTTGGAGAGCCATACATTGCTAACTCCTCGATATAAGCAGTGTTTGGGCCACTCTGCATAGGAATGGGCTTTCTTAACAGAGCCATGGCCTCCATGAAGAAGACAGAGGAGATTAAGCTCCAGGTGGACTCTGCTGATTCCAGAAGATGAGACCACTGGGGGGGGGGGGTCCTGCAAACTATGATATGCAGGTGAAGATGCATGCTTTTGTTATCAGCACAATTATATCTGAGACAGAAAATAATTATGTAACATGATCAAGACAGCTTTTCTGGAATTATTGCTGGTGCGTGCATGCATGTGTGCATGCGTGCGTATGTGCATATCCCTGTGTCCTAAGGCTTGAATCTTACTGGTGATTAAATATGCATAGGTGGATTTGAGTCAGGCTCTTCGATGAGCTGCCATTAAGAAGAGATGCCAGTCACATTCTTGGTTGTTACCTGCCACATGACCAGGCATTCAATCAGAAATGGAACCAGTAACTTATTATGGGTCAGTTGGGAATCCTTCTCCTATACCTGCCCCCTGTAGGGTAGCTGATTCCCTGCCCGAGCTCTTGGATGCTGTCTCATGATTGGCGATGAAGTTCCCTAGACGTATAGTGCTGGGGGACCTCAACCTGCCTTCCCTGAGACTGGGGTCCAAGGTGGCAAGGGAGTTCATGGCTTCCATGGTAGCCATGGACATGACTCAAGTACAGGTAATTCAGGGCCATACCAGGAGCAGCGACCACACACCCAACTTAATTTCTCTCTCAGAGCCATTGCAAAGTGGTCCGGGTTTACAACACCCAAACATTATCCTTGTGCCATGGTCAGACCAGTATCTGGTGACCTTGGAGCTCCAAGGAGTAACTCCTAACTGTGGGATGGTGGGGCTTATTATTCTGGCCTACCCTTAGTGCCTGATAGGGCCAGAAGGGAGCTGGGCGAGTCTCCTATGGATTGGCTGCATGATACTACCATGGCCTTGGTCACCCTCTGGAATGTGGGGGCTGCTACAACCTTGAATGTTATCCCGCCGCTATGGACACTCAGCACACGTGGGCCTCGAGCCACCCCTTGGTTTTCTGAGGAGCTAAGAGAGCTTAAACATGTAAAGAGATACCTAGACTGCTGCTGGAGGAGATCCCAGAGTGTCTCAGAATGAACACGAGCTAGAGCCTCTCTTAGAGCCTACCATGTGGTAATACGGGTGGTGAAATGGCAGTATTTCGCCGCTCATATCACATTGGCAGATAATCGGCCAGTGGCCCTGTTCTGGGTGTCTAGGACCCTCCTTGGTAGGGTGGATCTGGACTCAGATGTCAGGGGTCCGCTGAGGAGCTTCCTGATTATCTGGAGGATAAAATCACTCAGAATCAATCAGGGTTTAACTCCGGGTTTAACATTATATCATGGGAGTTGGCCAGGAGCCAGTCTTGCCAGGTCATCTAGGATCAGTTTGGCCCGATTGACTCTGATGAAGTGGACAGGATCCTAGGGAGTGTACATGCCACAGCTTGCAAGTTAGACCCATGTCTGGCCTGGCTTGTGAAAATGGGCAGGACCATGACGGGCAGTTGGATCTGAGCGGTGGTCAATGCCTTGCTGAGGGATGGGGTGTTCCCCTGCAACTCAAAATGCACTGGTGTGCCCTCTCCTAAAAAAACCATCACGGGGCATGGCTAAGATGGCCGATGAGTAACATCTCGATTTGGGCACTCGCGCTTATCAAAGAGGTAATCAATGAGAATAAGTAAAATGGGACAATTTTAAAGAGATATTTTGTGGTGATAAGACTCCTGCTTGCCTGCTTGGAAAGTTGCAGTTGGGTGGTCGAAGTTCGGGAGGAATCCCCGGCGGGAGAGGCGCACGACGGAAGCCACAGCTTCCCTTGCCGAGGAGCCGAGAACGGGACCAGCGAGATGGCGGAGATCCGAGGAAGTAGCAAAATCGGCAAAAAAGTGAGTTAATGAAATCTTATGTTGACGGGAGCTAAAGGCAACAGAGGATTTTGCTTTGAAGAGCATGGACTTGGCAGTGTTTGCAGAAGTGGATAAAAGGGTGGTAGTTGAAGCGATAATGGCAGTGGTCCTGGAAAATGAAAGTGGTTGCTTTTTGGACAATGGCTTTCTTGTGTCCCAGGAGAGCCGCGGCATGGTTTGGAGGTTTTGAGAAGCGGTTAATTTATTTATTTTTTATTTATTTATTGTCAAATTTCTATACCGCCCACTCAGCCAAAGCCAACTCCGGGCGGTTCACAACAGTGGGTAAAAACATATAAAAACAAATAAAACAGATAAAAACCAGCAATAAGAACCCACCCCTAAAAAGAGAGGGGTGCAGGAACTGAAGAAACCGTGGGGCAGGCATCCTCCCCTATATTAACCACCCAACGGAAGCCACCCCTCCACCTGCACCCCAAACTTGGCCCGCCAGCCAGGTTTTTAGTTCTTTTCTTTTAGTTAAAGAAGAAACTGATTGGGTTCGAGCTTTTGGTTACTCCAGTGCTTTTCAAAGTTAAAATAAGGGAGAGCGGTTTTTTTAAAAAAGAAAGTTTGCTGATTTGGAGAGGAAGAAGGGGGGGGGGTTCCGCCTGAAGCCGCCGCAGCCGCTGGGAAAAGGATGCTTTGTTTTGTTTGCTCCAAGAGAGGGATCATCAACTTTTTTTACTCCTTCGCTATGTGGATTACAGCTTTCAAATTTTTTTATATACACTTCTCCTCTTCTTTTTTTTTAAAATTACAAGTTGGAGTTTGGGATCTTTGGCTTTCCTTCCCCGCGGTCCTTATACAAGTGGATATATTTGGGCATCTGTCTCCTTGGAATTCCTGTTCAAGCGGTTGGGAGTATTCCATTTGCTTACAAAGAGGAGAATTTTGTGAAAGATTTGATTTTTTTTTACAAGGGCAAACTTTTGCAAGCTGTTGTTACCTGGGCTGACTATTTTTGGGGACGAGCTTCCTGTGGATTACAATATTTTTTTGTTTGGGGTGTTTTTGGTTCCTGCTCCTTTATGGATTACAATAATCAAATTCTTCGCTGGACCTCCTCTTCTCTTCAAGTTTTAACCGAATTAATAGGACTGTTGTCAGTTTTGGCTGAATCGGAATAGGTTTAAGTGGAGTGTGTAACGAACTTACAATACGCTGCAGCATTAAAACTTTTCAGGGGCCTCTACCATGAATAAGGGCACAAGAGGAAAAGCAAAGGAGGAGGAGCCAGTGGTGAAATCTAAGAGGAAAGAAAAAGCACCAATGGAAGAGGTCCCTCTGTCATCATCACCACCACCTGAACCTTATGATCAAACTCAACTCATGGTGGAAATTGGTAAATTGTTTCAGAAGATGGAGAAGATGGAGGATTCAAGAGTGAAGGATAGAAATGAAATGATGAAAAAACAGGATAAGGTGGTAAATACTGTTGTGGACTTTACAAAAAAAGTAGAATTAAGTTTGCAAAAAATAGAAGGAAATGTGAAACTGGTCCAAAATGAGGTGAAGGCTATGAAAAAGGAAATAAAAGGGACTCAGAAGGCAGTGAGGGAGAATAAATTGAAAATGGATGAACATGAGAAAAGGTTTGACGCTGTGGAAGATATGATGAGAAAGCAGAATATTGTGATCCATCAGGTGGTTGAAATGATGCCAGACCAGCTGAGAGAAAGAGTGGTCCAGTGGTTAAATAATTTGAGCATGGGAAAGCAATTTGTACAGGAGGACATTGTAAGTGCATATAGGGTGGGTCCAAGAAGACGGAAGGTGGTTCAAAGAAATGTTTTGGTAAAATTTGCAAATTGGGGAGACAAACTTAGAGTAATGGCCTTCTAAAAACAAGCTGGTTCTGGCGCCCTGAAAATTGATGGTTCTGATGTGGACGTATATAATGATATTTCAATGAAGGAAAGAATCTGGAGATATAAGATGAGACCGGTAACTAAACTGTTGATGAGTAAAGGTGTAAGGTACAATTGGAGATTCCCACAGCAATTGCGTTTCTTTTATGAGAAAAGAATGCAGGTTATTGATGAGGGGACCGATCCACTGGAATATTTGAGTCTGCTGGAGCTTGTTAAAGCGG
This sequence comes from Bradypodion ventrale, assembly GCA_035047345.1. Lineage (NCBI taxonomy): Eukaryota > Metazoa > Chordata > Lepidosauria > Squamata > Chamaeleonidae > Bradypodion > Bradypodion ventrale. The sequence goes on along the minus strand of JAWDJE010000004.1, from coordinate 143,263,102 downwards.
GTTCGGAAGAGTGGTTAACTCTTAGGAAAGATTTGTTGGAATCGGGGGCTATAAGAAGGGATTATGAGGGGGCAGATGCCAGTGGTGCTACGGGTGGAACCCCGCAGGGAAGAGAAGAAGAGGAGTTGTCATTGATCATGGTGGAGAAGAAGGCAAGTAAAGAGCACTGAGCAATAGATTAAGATGAAAAAAGCCTTTATATTACTCAAGAACTGTATAAAGGTGGGTGGCGCGATACACTAATCTGTACATACATCTTCCATGTCCTCCCTCTCCCCTCTTTGGTCATCGAAGGCGTCTTTTTTTCCGGAGAAAGTGGGGAGAGAGATATTGTGTGTTTTATGTACAATTTTGTGTTTCAGTGGTAAGGGGTTTGTGGTGGCACGCCCAATGGAGAGTTTAGAAGTTAGAAAGGATGAAACAGTAATAGATTATGGAAAATATTAAAGTATTAACCTGGAATGTTAACAGAAAATATGATCAAAATATTGAGGGAATGGAAATAGGGATTTTCAAGGAATCAGACCATGCTAAAGTACTTTTGGAATTGAGATTACAAAAGGATAACAGGAGAGGAAGAAGTTGGAGATTTGATCCCAACCTATTTAAAAACCAAAAATGTAAAGAACAAATTATGGAAAGTTGGATGGAAAGCTGGCAGTGGAATGATAATGAAGAGGTAAATTTTAATGTGGTTTGGGATGCCATGAAGTCAGTTTTGAGAGGGGAAAGTATAAAGTTGGCGAGTATAAAGTACAGAAGATATAAGGCAGATCAGGTGGAAAAAGAAAAAGAAATAAAACAATTACAGGAAGAACACTCAAAAAAGAAGGATAAAAAATTTTTCACTAAATTACAAAGACTTAAGGCAGAATTAATGGGTAAGGATATATATAAAGTTAAAAGAGATTTGATATATTTGAACAGAGAGTATTTTGAATTCAGCAATAAAAAATCAAGATTATTAGCAAGAGCGGCTAAAGTTAAAAAGGAAAAAAGGGAAATTGGGGTGTTGGTTAACAAACAAGGGATAAGGTGCAATAAGATTAGCGATAAATGTAAAATTGTGAAGGAATTCTATCAGGCATTATATGCGAAAAAAGAGATAGACGTTGGGAAGTTTAAAGGGATATTGGAGAGGCAGTTAGGGAATGGAATAAAGCAGGAACACCGGGAAAAAATGGAGGAACGGGTTACTGATAAAGAGGTAAAAGAGGTAATTAGTGGTCTGAAGTTGGGGAAAGCCCCGGGAGATGACGGATTATCGACATAGTTTTATAAGGAATTTAAAGATGTTGTGGTTCCAAAGTTAGTAAAGTTATATAATTATATTCTAGATGGCGGACAAATTTCAACTTCATGGTATAGGACCATAATTGTTCTGCTGCCAAAATTGGGAAAGAATTTGGAAAAAGTGGAATCATATAGACCAATTTCTCTTATAAATCAGGATGCCAAGATCTTCACAGCAATACTGGCTAATCGGTTAAATAGATTTATGGGGGAATATATAAATGTCAATCAAGTTGGTTTTTTAAAAGGAAGGCATATGGCTGATTTGACTAGGAGGGTGTTAGACTTAATTGATAATGTTAATCAGATGAAGGAAAAGGTGGGTTTATTATCTTTGGATATTTTTAAGGCATTTGATTTGTTACAATGGTCTTCGATCAAGGAAATAGTTAAAAACTATGGATTCGGGGATAGATTTAGAAGGGTAATTGACCTATTATATCAAAAAGGGAGTGCTAGGATTAGAGTAAATGAAGAGGTTACAGATGAGGTAAAGCTTGAGGCAGGCACTAGGCAGGGCTGTCCACTATCTCCTATCTTGTTTATTATGGCAATGGAAATCTTAGCTAAAAAGATAAGGGAGGATTCAAGTATAGAAGGGATATTGGGCAATAAAGTGAGTATGTATGGAGATGATACGTTGCTAATGGTGAAACACCCAGAGGCGGTAATGGATAGGATTAAAGAACAAATAGAGGACTTTGAGGCCATAACTGGATTGATGATAAATTGGGATAAATTGGAAATGATGTTGCGCAATATGGGGGAAGAGGAGAGGGAAAAGATGGCGGGGTTATCTAATATACAAATTAAAGAAAAGTTGAAATATTTGGGGATAACTATTTCAAACAGATTGGAAGAATTTAAAAGATTGAACTATGACAGCTTGAAAGCAGAATTTAAGAATAAAATACAAAGTTTTCAGAAGTTGAAGTTGTCATGGTTTGGGAGGATTGCAATTTGCAAAATGATGTTGTTGCCGAGGATTAATTTTCTATTTGATGCACTTGCAATCCAATTGAAGGAAAAGGAGATTAATGAGTTTCAAAAGATGTTCAATAATTTTTGTAACGGAGGTAAAAAATCTAGACTTTCAAAGAAACTCTGGTATCTGCCTCAGAAAGAAGGGGGCTTGGGAATGCCAAATTTGTTAGTGTATTATCGAGCATTTCAAATTAAGAACGTTGTGAAGATCTTGGCAAGAGGAAAAGTAATCTGGGAGGAAATGGAGATGAAAGACTATAAGAATATTGGTAAAATGATTTTTTTGGGAACTAAGGTTAAAACGATAGGCACAAGTAACACTATGATGAGGGGACTCATGAGGGTGTGGAAAAGATTAAAGAAAGATTTGACCCCAGATCTCTCTCCAATTTTGGAATTGGCAGATATGGCGTGTTTTCCGATAAAAATAGATTTTTAAAAAAAGGAAATACTGGATAAAAATGAAGTTTCCTTGGTGAAAGAATGGCTAAGGGTCTGCGAAGATGAAATTAAGAAGAAAAAATTGTTTGAACAGTTAAAATTGGATTGGTTTCAGATATTGAAGGTTGATAATTGGAATAAAAAATATAGAAGAGAATTTGGAATAGATAGAGAAAAGACCGAATTTGAAGAATTGGTTTTAAAGATTAGAAAAGGTGAGAAAAGTATCAAGGGTCTAGTAAGTAAACTTTATATTTTAATAAACAAGGGTAGTGATCCACAGGAAGATTTGAAATTGAAGTGGGAACAGGACTTGAATATAAAGCTAGGAAATGATGAATGGAGAAATAAGTGGAAAAAGAGGATAATTGAGAACAATGTCAGTAAGAATTAAGGAACATAACTATAAAATGTTGTGGCAATGGTACTTGACACCACTGAGGTTGCACCAGATTGATAATAAAAGGGATAATTTATGTTGGAGATGTAAAGATACTGTTGGAACTTATGACTTATGAGCATATGTGGTGGAGTTGTAAAATGATAAATGAATTTTGGAGAAGAATAGAAGGAGAGATAGGGGAAATAATGAGTAAGAAAATTAAGCCGGCGTCAGGTACCATTTTGCTAACAGATGTGGAAGGTATGGGTTTGAATAAGGCGGAAAAAGAGCTGTTAGAAATAATGTTAACTACTGGCAGACAATGTATCGCTAGAAATTGGAAAAATGATGTAATTATACAGACGGGAGAATGGTACAAGGAAATGTGGAACTTAGCATTGAATGACAAATTGACATGGGAGATAAAAGTAAAAAGGGATAAATTGAAGGAAAATAGATTTTGGAGTATTTGGAAGCCTTTTGTCGATCACTCCCTTATGGGTAGGGATAGTTTTAGACCTGTACCATCTCAAAGTAGATTTTGGAGATAATACAGAGACTGCACAGGGTACTGCAGTAGCTCAAGTCGCTATGACGCTGACTGGGAAGCGGAAGGTCAGCAGTTCGATTCCCGAGTACTGCAGGACGGAAATGAGCTCCTGTCTTCATCCCAGCTCCTGCCAACCTAGCAGTTCGAAAGCAAGAAATTGCAAGTAGATAAATAGGGACCACTTCGGTGGGAAGGTAACAGCGTTCCGTGCGCTCCGGTGTCTAGTCATGCCTGCCACATGACCACGGAAATGTCTGCAGAAGCAGACAGCGCTGGCTCTTCGGCTTAGAAACAGAGATGAGCACTGCACCCTAGAGTCGGATACGACTGGCTTTCGAGCAAGGGAAACCTTTACCTTTACCTTTACAGAGACTAAACTCTCCGGGGCAATGTAAATATTCACTGGGTGATTTGTAATTTGAAAAGTAGGAGTTTGATGGTTGCTAACAAACAATTGTAATATTGATAGCTTTTATGAAGGTTAAGGTTATAATACTAACCTATAATGTGGATATTCAATTGTGTGTGTACCATGACAAATAATTAGTTCAACTATCATGTATGTGGTTATTTTTTAAGAGTTTTATGATTATTGTTATGATATTTGATGTATTGTTTTTTGTATGTTGGTTTTTTCTTTTGAAAATAAATAAAAAAACTATTATTATTATTTTAAAAAAACCATCACTCAGTCCGAATATACCTTCCAATTTCCGCCCTGTCTCGAACCTCCCATTTTTGGGGAAGGTTGTCGAGAAAGCAGTGGTGCAACAGCTCCAGGGGGTCCTGGAGGAAGCGGATTATCTGGACCCTTTCCATTCAGGCTTTAGACTGGATAATGGTACAGAGACTGTATTGGTCACTCTATTTAATGATCTCTGGTGAGAGCGAGATAGAGGGTACCCCTCCATTCTCGCTCTTCTTGACCTCTTAGCAGCTTTTGATACTGTTGACCATTGTATCCTGCTGGACTGGCTTCTGGGGTTGGTGATCTGGGACACTGTCCTGTCCTGTTTCACCTCCTTCCTGAGTGGCTGGACCCAGTCAGTGTGGGTGGGGGGCATGGAGTCCAGTTCAAGGCAGCTCACATGTGGGGTGCCTCATTGCTCAGTCCTCTCACCCATACTCTTTAACATCTACATGAAACCGCTGGGTGAGATCATCCGATCCCATGGGGTGAGATATCATCAGTACGCTGATGATACTCAGTTGTATATCACTTGGTGAGCCCAGTGATTCGGTCAAAGTCCTGACTAGTTGCTTGGAGGCGGTTAGGGTCTGGATGGGGGACAAAGGACTTCAGCTAAATCCCAGCAATACTGAGTGGCTGTGGGTGAGGGCCCCCGGTCCTCATAAGGAGTTATCCTCGCTGATTTGGGATGGGGCATCGTTGCCCCAATCTGATCAGGTGCACAAACTGGAGTCCTCCTGTACTCGTGGCTTCTGCTCCAGGAGCAGGTTACAGCTGTGGCCAGGAGGGCCTTTGGGCAAGTGCATGTCATTAACCAATTGTGCCAACTTCTGGACCGGGAGGCCTTGTTCACTGTCACCCATGCCCTGGTCACCTCCTGTTTGGACTATTGTAATGTGCTCTACATGGTGCTGCCCTTGATGACCATCCAGAGACTGCAGTTGGTCCAGAATGCGGTGGTCCATGCAGTGGTGGGGTGTGGTCATTTCGCCCATGTCTCACCACTGCTGCAGGAGCTGCACTGACTGCCTATATGTCTCCGGGTACAATTCAAGGTGCTGATTATCACCTTTAAAGCCCTTCATGGTAGCGGACCAGGATACCTCAGGGACAGCACCATCCCTAGGACATTGACCCGTCCCATGAGAGCAAGCCAAGAAGGCACCCTCCATATACCATCCGTTGGGGAGGCGCGCCTCTCCAGCACGAGAAAAAGGGGCTTCTCGGTCATAGCCCCCACATTATGGAACCTCCTCTTGGTAGAATTACGCCTCCAGGCCCATTTGCTACCATTTAGGAGAGAATTGAAAACATGGTGGAATGGGTCTGGGGACTGGGATTGCCAACAAGCTCTGTTTTCTGGCTCGTCTGAGGTTCCCTCCCTCTTGTGATTAGTTTTATTGAAGGGCTTTTACCTGTTTTTATATTGTTTTTAAGTTTTGCTGAGCAGCCAGTGAGGTGTTTGCTGGACTGTGTACACTGCCCAGAGTCTATTGATTGGGGCGGCATATAAATAAATAAATAAATAAATAAAATAGAAGCATGTCACTGCATTGCATTACATGATTTCACTTATGCACACCTAAATCAGTAATAGGATTTTGGCCACAGAATATTACACAATTGCTTTAGGAATGCACATTTACACCTTCAGCAAGGGAATAGAGAAGATTTCCACAGCTTCTGAGTCCATAGGGTTGATCAACAATCTGAGAAGGTAACTGGATGAGTTTTCTGACTCCTTTTACTCTCCTCCTCTGTTATAGAAAAACAAGTTGCTTCATTGTCAGGCTCTTCTTTCTGCAGTTCTCAAGATAAAGTTCCAAAGGACACCAATGTCAGAGAGACAATGCCCTTGTGACACTGGATTAATTGAAACCATAGAACACGTTCTCTACATCTGCCCTTTTTATACAGACATCAGGAACACATTCATATCTCCACTGCTCTACACATATCCTGGCTGAACAAACAGCACATATACCCATTGGCTCAGTGATGGGCCCCTCCTGGTTCGCACCAGATCAGGTGTACCAGGAGTAGATTTGGCTGGCCACACCCATTTTATTTTTATTTATTTTTTAAAAAAAATTGAAATTTCTTTTTTAAAAAATTAAAAGTCCGACGGAGCCTCCCCTGGCAAGCAGAGGACGTGGCTGGGGAGTAAGAAAGGGTGGTGCAAAGGACCACCAGAGCCTCCATCTGTGGAGTTTTTTTCCCTTTCCTGACCACGGTCCAAGTCAGGGGAGGGTGTGTGTGTGTCTGTCTGCATCAGCCCATGTCGGCTTCCTTTGCTGCCACTCTATCCCTCACTGCCTACTATAGATAGTTGGTTGGGTCCTCCAGGGTTGCACCTCTCTATGGAAGGCAGCAAGGGATAGAGAGCAGCAGCAGAGGAAGCCGACAAGTCCCATCCCTGGACTTGGGCTGAAAAGTTAAAAATACTCCATTGACAGAGGCTCTGGTGGTCCGTTGTCCTGTGAGCAGGGATGATGATGAGGAAAAGCCCCGGCTGGCACTGCCTGCCCCTTCTGGATAAGTCTCTTGCCCCCCCCCTCTCTGTAGTCTTTAATGTGCCACAACATTTTTGTCTTTTTGTTTTCTTTACTTTCTGATATGCTTGCCTGTGTGTGTGTGTGTGTGTGTGTGTGTGTGTGTGTGTGTGTGTGTGTGTGTGTGTGTGTGTGTGTTTAAGGTGCCGCAACATTTTTGTCTTTTTGTTTTGTTTACATCCTGATATGCTTGAAGCACAGACTAACAGGGCTACAATTTCAAAAGTTTTATTCTGTGCAAGCATATCAGAGAAGAACACAAAAAGACAAAAATGTTGTGGCACCTTAAAGACTAACTGCTGTATTTTAATGTGAGGTTTTGTGGATCAAGTCCACTGGCTGTTTGGCTATAAACAGAAATGAGCACTGAACCCTAGAGATGGATATGACTGGCTTTTGAGCAAGGGCAACCTTTACCTAATAACAGAAGATCCCTGATTGGTATTCAAATTTGCTGTGAGGCTTTGGCCCTGTTTATTGCAAGTGATTAGTAAAGGTTTCCCTTGCTCAGAAGCTTGTCATATCTGATTCTAGGGTGCAGTGCTCATCTCCATTTACAGCCAAAGAGCCAATACTGTCTGTTTGCAGATGTTTTCATGGCCACGTGGCAGGCATGACTAGATAGCCCACCCAGTCACATGGCCACCCCCAGCAAGTCACATGCCCACAGATTTGGCCACACCCACAGATTTGGCGATATCCACAAAGTTAGCCCTGCCCACAGAGTTAGCCCCACCCACAGTGTGGTAGTAAAAATAATATGCCCATCACTGCATTGGCTGTTATCTGATGAAAGGCCCACCTTCACTTGCAACACTGCCAGGTTCTGAGCTGGAGTCAGAAGAACAATCCTGGCAGGTCCCTCAGCTAAATAAACTACCAATGCCACATCATAGGTTTAGTAGCAGATGTAGTATCATTAATCTTATTTATTAATCCAATACTCCTTTAACTCATGCTCCTTTTGTATTTTAAGTAACCTCATTTTAACACTTTTTTTCTCTTTTGCTGTACTATGCTGATCCTGGACTGCAATTTTCATCTATTACTCTTTTAACCCAGAGCAGACACACTCTTTTAAATTTGTATTTTAATATGCATTGTAGCCTCTGTTCTTTTGCTGCACTATGGTGGTCTTGAACTATTATGAAGATTGATTGATTGAAGTTGCTTCATTTAGCAGCCACTTGATTCTGAAACTCTTTTAAATACTTTTGTACAAATATCACTGCATGATGATTTAGCACAGTTTCTGGTGACATTATATGGGAGGAAAAATGTCTGTCTCCTTGGGGACGGGGACTTCATGAACTAATTATCGGGCATCTTCTCCAGTGCATTTCTTGAAGGTTTTTTGAAACCAGCAGGAACCAGCTCTTGGGTACACAATTTTGTTTATGGAACATTTCCTGTCTTATCAAAGGTGAGGGGGGTGGAGAGAAGAAAGATTGTTCAGGGACTTTATAAATAGTTGCAATGATTTCTTCTACTTCCCCTCCTAATTTTTAAGTATGTTTTATTTCTGTTTTTCATTGATCCAGATAAAATAGGAAGAAATTTGGCTGAAGTAGACTGTATTATCAGTTCTTCCTGCATTTCTTTTCTTTTTTCATGTGAGATAGGGAAGTGAAAAATCTCATCAACCTGGCATCTGTGGCTGCACTTTAAAGTAACAAAAATTTGTTTATTCTCCCAAGTAAGCACCTCTTGCCCAAGTGTACTGGAAGGGGGCTAAATTGGCTACACTCAATACACTCATCAGATGGAGTTGGCAAAGGCCAGGAAGGGGGTGTTATAGTTGTTGGAGTTCATGCATTTAAGGCACTAAATGAATGCTCTTCAGTTAATGTGAAATTGCTGGAATGCACTCCTCATGTCAATGACAGCAAAGTCTGTAAATGGAACACACGGCTCTGTACTTTAATGAGAAGAAAAGGACATAAGCATCCAAGTAAATGAACTGAGATCAGGGTTACTAGTCAAAGTGACTTTCGTCATTGACCTGTGGGCATGTTGTGTTTGCTCTAGTATTTCTCCTTGTATTAGGACTGGGATGTGAAGAGAATTATTTTCAGTGATGTGAGATTACAACAGCAGGACTATATTTCTTGCTCTTTGGTTCTCAGGCACTGCATTGATGGAAGTGGGAAAGATGGAAGAGAGGGAGAGTTATAAGACTACAGAAATCTGTTCAGGGCGACTATGTTCCTTGAATCTTTCTCTTTCTGATTCCTTTTTGGAACCAGGGTGAAAAAGTTCTGTTTTTCAAATTAATGGTTGGTGTTTAATGACAGGGGGTGGAGACATGTGAGAAATTGGAGAATGAGAAGCAGGGCAAGACAAGACAACTTCATCTGCATTTAGTTTTCTCTCCTATTCACAGTTGCCCTAAACACCCTAACTGCTGGATCTTGTTAACATCTAATCTAGGCAGGCTGCTTGAAATAGGTAAACTCTTCAGATAGATAAAAGGAGTAAAGATTGCCTTAGATATGTGGTTCCCAATGTGGAGCACACACTCCACAGGGGGGGCAATTTGATTTTTTAAAATATTTTTATTAGATTTTGCTAATACATACAAAACATAAAAAGTACATAAGATACAAAATACATTAACATAACTAGAATACCAAATAATCAAAACACAAAAGAGAAAAAACCTATCCTGATACAATTTTCATCTATCTTTATATTTCAATTACATTAAAACCTCCTTATGTTAAATCCTGTTAAACACTCCAATAAAATTCTGGATAGGAAACCACAACAGAAACAAAATAAAATTACACCCAGTGTTTATATACAATGCCCTGGAGATGTTGATGATGTTGACGGAGGTGCTTCTGCAGCTGCTGGTTTATCCTTCTTTTTAGGTTTCACAACTGCCTCCTCCTCCTTTCCTTTTCCCCTTGTAATCTTATCCATTGTGACGTCGACTAACAGCTTCAACGCCGCGACGCTCTTGGCTCAAACGAGCCCCTCTCCTTGAAACTGTTCCAACATTCCAAAATGGCAAACCTCCTCTCTTGAAAAAATATATACTCCCAATTTCTTCAAACATGTTGTATCTCTGTCAAACAACCATTTGCATTTATATTCCAGTTGCAGAAGCTATATCCCATTGTATATCCAATAGAAAGTAGGAAAAAGGAGAATTTATTCCTCCTGATGAAATTCATCCTTTGTAATCCAATTAAAAAAGAAGAATAAAATCTTGATCTTGATTGAAGTAAATCCTCTCTCCTCCAAGCTCCAAATTATCCACAAGGAAAAAAGAAGAAAAGGGAATTTGCACACTCTAAAAACCACACTCTGTGAAGTTGAAACAAAGAATCTCTTGCAAGGAGGAGAAAGAGGAGACCTTGTAACTATTTTCCAAAGCAAGGGAAAAAATGATTCTGAGGAGAGAAAATATCCAGGAGCGGTTTTAAATTCTCCACACATATAGGAACAACTCTGAACAAATGCTCCGGCTGGCCACTTTTAGATTCCGCCACCTGAAATTCAGGCACCCTTTCCTGGCCATAGCGGGGGCTACTCGATACGGGCCGTTCATTCCTCCACCACCTCTCACTACCAAAAATCAATCCTTAAATAAATCCTTCTTTCCAGCCTCCTTTCTCCTTCCACCAACAAAACTTCTTGTAATCTAACCCAATCTCCTTCTCTCCCCTTCAGCCTCCCGGCGGTTTCCTATGTCTCTTTGTAAAACTCGATAAGTTTCATTTTCAGAAGTCTGCCGCCATTAGCCACACTCAGCCTCCTTCCTCACCTCACACACTTTGGTGTATGAAAACCAAGACACAGGACACAGCCTCGGGCTGGGTTAACTCAGGTTTATTGCATCGTGGACAGAGGGAACATGAGGTAATGGCGGATCGATAGCTCTTTATATACAGTAGTAATACATTTGAACGTGGTTGCATGGTAGCCCATTGGCTACTGTCTGCGTGACGTCATTGCTGGTCACGCCCTTCTTGTCCAGGTGTAGGTGGTGGCGGGAAAACTTCCCGCGCTGTTGCCTTTGATGAGTTTGGACCAAGAGAGCTTGGACGCTCGCTGCTGCCCGCTGGTGGTCATTAGCTCGCGTCCTATTACAGGGTTCATGTGATACAGCTGAAGGCTACATTGTTGCTATAGGCACGGTTACATTGGTTCAGATACATTGTAATCCATATGGAAGATAAAACCATTAGAACACAACACACACCCTCAACACTTACTCAGTCTCCAATTCCTTTCGAACAAGCCCGTTCTTCACCCACCACCTCAGACGTTCTCCTTTTGTTAAAGAGCTCCCATTTTCAAAAGAAAAAGTTTGCTGGCAAGATACTTCGAGCTCCAAGCTCCCATCTGACCTCGATGCGACCAGAGGAGCGCAGCTTTCACCGCACCTCTCTACCCACCTGATCTTCAGACTCTGACCTCTGCTGCTGCCAATTTTTACTTAAATAATCCGGAGAATTGAACTCTTCATATTTTTAAACTTTTCCCTTGCCAAGCTTTGATCATTCTACTTTAAATTCACATTTCTCTGCGCGAGCTAAGCCAGGTTCGTGTTACCCAATCGCCATCTTAGCCACGCCCTGGCAATTTGATTTTTAAGGGGGACAATTAGAGAATGAGTTATTAACATCAATTAGCCTTTTAGGCTTCCTCCACATGAGTAGACATTCACTTTTTGAATAATAAGAATTATTTTAGGTCATAAGTACTCACCTAACTTATTGGGCAGAATGATATACCTTTGTCATTCCACTTTAAGAGTACTAAATTTATGCTGCAACTGCTTGAATGTATTAGCTTGTTAACCTGTGTGAAACATGCTTAAAAGTAAGGCCTTAGGCACAGTTGTTTGGCAGTCTGTCCTCAACATCTTTGAGGACTGCCGGCAGTTATACTGGAGGACTGACAGTTAACACGCCAAAGGGCTACCTGAGACCTACACACTGGGAGACTGCTGAAAGTCTGTAATTGGTTGTTGCTATGCAAGCTTACGGGTTGCTGCTTTTGCTTTGTTTGCCTATTAGATTTGACTGAAGTGTCCAGTAAGAAGAGGAGAAGCTATCCTGTCTACTTTTGCAACTGACTCTGTTATTGTACATTCCTTTGTGGAACCTTGAACTCTTTTTTCCACAACCAGTAAATAACTAATTGCACAAAGCTTATCTGCTTTGTCCACTGTGTTTATCTATTGTGTCCTCAGCCTTCTGCTAATGCAGCCTTCTAGACCCAAGGGCTTGTTTCTGCATCACTTAACAAATTATATGTCACAGGGGGAGGCATCAGAATTTTAGAGATGCTTAGGTGGGGCATGGCCCAAAAAAGGTTGGGAACCACTGGTCTAGTCTGTAGATTGTGCCAGGGTTCTAAGGAATGGATTGCCAAATGAACAAGTGATGAAGAGAGAGAGAAACCCCCCCCCCCTACCCATCCCACCCCTGGTTTCTCTCAGCTAAGCCCAGGGTGGAAGTGAAGGAAAACAAGCTGCCTTGCAGGGGGAAAGGAGGAGATGGAAGGGTGGGTTCTGCTTCAGATTATGCGTGGCACTGGTGGTGGCAATGGTGACAGAGGGAGAAAGAGGTGGGAAGGAGAGAGATATACAAGTCTTCAGGCATGGACATGAACATCAATTCATATTCTATGTGACTATTACTTAATCAGAAAAAGTATAGTTTTTAAAATAAGTTTTTTTCCTTTAAGTCATCTAGCTGCAGCCTCAGGGATACACCAGCTATAGTGGCAGTAGCCAGTGTTCTAGCAGAACTCCTGTGTTGTTGACACAATGCTCTTATGCTGGCTGCTCTCTGATCTGCTAGGAGAATGGGAACTGCTGACATAACTGCTGGTCTGGCTGAGATCAACCTCCTGAAAAGCAAGCAAATAAAGTTTGATTGGCTGATCAATTGATTAATTGGGTTCAATTCGGTTTTTGGATCACCCACCTGACTTATCTGTCATTCTGAGTGGTGAATGATAAATCTTTTTTAAAAGGTGAGGGAGGGGAAGAAAAAGGTTATATTAGATCTAAACCTCTCTCAGCCCAGCATCACAAATACTATGCCAGCATAAAGTCAGACCAGGATCAAGGATGTTCGAAGTAATTTCAAACATTTACTTATAGCTAGGGGAGTAGGGATTGGTTTCAGCATAGTCTTAGCTCATGGCTCGCTCAGCTAGCTAACTAATGATAATAATAAAGTTTTATTAATATACCGCTTGTCTCTTCCTGAAGGAGACTCCAAGAGGTTCACATTGAGGTATGCTGCCTGCAGCAGGCAGCAGCAGAAAAAAAATACAATGTCAGTTAACATACAACATAAAAAGCATGAAAGAAAAGAAGAAGGACTCCCACGGCCAAGACCAAGTGATGGAAGCGGGTCAAAACAAGGCAGCAATGGCGCTAGACTGTATAAAGTCTCTACCATGCCGATATGAGCCCAGGAGTTCACTTTCACTCTTCCCACGGCAAATGCCAGGGCGGGAAAGAGGACCAAGTCCTCAGGCAGTGCAGGGCAGTGTCCTTTGAGCCCTCTGGGGCTCGGAAGGCAGGGATGCAGCACCAGCGCCTGGCCTCCCATCCACTGGGACCAGGGAGAGGCAAAGCGGGTCCTCAGGCGGCACGGAGCAGCGTCCTTTGAGCCCTCTGGGGCTCAGAAGGTGGGGATGCAGCAGTGGCGCCTGGCCTCCCATCCACCAGGACCAGGTGTTGCGAGTCCCAGGGAGAGGCAATTATTTTTCCCGTTAACTAATAAGCAGCAAAGTTATATTCTCACTGTTATTAATGGGACATAGCTTTTCTGCTTTTGCTATATAATTGTAACTTGAAGTAAGTTTCATAGTTATAGTATTTTGTTCTCATTAAATACTGATGAAATAATATCCCTGGTTGGAGTGCTAGTTTATGCTCTGCTATGGGTGCATAACATGTTGTGAGGTCCATTGGGAGAGTATGTTTGTTTTGAATCAGTGGATAGAAGCTTGAAGGTTTTTTAAAGCAATGAAAAATTAGCTATTTCAGTTACTCTTGAGCAACAGGAAAAGAAAGAGTTACTTGCAAAATTAAAATAGTAACTGACTTCTTTTAGGGCCTGGGAACTATAAATCTGGACCATAAATTAGATATTAGCAAAAATTCTTTATAGTTTTCTAAAGCAGCTTTATGGTCTCTGGAGGGACATAATCTGGCCTACTGAATGTAATGCAATTCTCTCTTTGTAGACACCTCTCTTGAAAAACCTTTTCAATGCCTCCACTGAGAAAGAACAAAAGAAAAACCTGGATTATATCATCATCTCTTTATTACTTTTTCTGATCATGTTTCTTATTTGGGACTTCCCATAATAGCTTTGTTTTGGGAAACAATCTTATAACAACATTCTCCCCTTCTTCTTGGGCCCTCAAAGAGGTAAGGAGTATTTTGGTGGGTTGGGGAAGGGTTTGCCCCATAATACCAGTTCTTCTCTCATACTTTCAATTATGTACCCCAACATAGTATGGTTTTAGAAGGAAAATCCCTTACGTTTTGTAGAAAAATAGAATGGTTTTAGAAAGAGTACGTATGACCCCCCAAGCGATAGTGATGGACATGTGCACAGATTTTGGGGGACTGTCCATTCATGGACAGTTTCAGCATTCTCCTTCCCCTTGCTTAGTTGAGTGAGAAGCTGACAGCATACCGTTCCAGTATCTGTAATAGGTAGCTGGTGTTTCTGAAGCAGTCAGGGGAATCCAGTCTGTAACTGGGAAGGGGCAATACATTCTGACCACCACTACCAGTGGATCAGTTGCATACTATTATGAAAGTATACCTGCTTACATTTGACAAGCTGATTGTGAAATATAACACAGATCTAGTTGAAGAATAAGATATGGCCTAAAAGTAATACTTTCTTAACTCTATAGCATCCATTTGTTCTCCTGTACTACTCATATATATAAGACCAAAAAGCTATCTTCATACATAACTTATTGCTGCTACTTCATAGCTGAAATGTAAGTGTCCTTCATTGTTTCCCTCTTGACAGCTGTGAAACATCACTGCAAAATTGTGGTAACATCAAGATATATGTAAGTAAAAAATAATGAGAAAGAGTTTTATGACTCTGTGTTTTGCTTTGCAGGCCCACCCACCCAAATAAGGACACAGACACCGGTATTGGATATAAAACATTGGGCCACTTTTATTGAATAATAATGCCCTAGTCCGAATTATAACTTTCAATCGGTGTTTCATCCAATTGTAATTCTTTAAGGCAAGCAGGCCGCAGGAGCACTGGTAAGGTTCCACCCAAATTGCCAGAGGCAATTAGCTATTATGTATCAATTTGTATCAATTTGTTTGTCACCACAAACAAATTGTTGACCGAAGTCCATATACTATCTATTGACCCACCCGCTGACACGTATCCATTCAAATATCAAGGTGATGCAGGCTGTGAAGCTCCTGGCATCACCCCGTTCATAGTTCACCCTTGACCGGCCAATCCTGTTTCCCCTGTACCTATCTACATGTTGACCAATTAATTGCGAACCTGCCGGATACCTATGGGGAATACATTTTACCTTACCAGTGCTACCCGCCAAACGGGGAGGCGTCCATAATGACTCACTGCCTCCCCCTAGACCAACCATTTGGTCACCAGGCCCGCTTGCCCGTCATTCAAAATAGGTCCATACCTCTCACTGCTAGGCAGACCCTATCTCCGCAATACAGGCTGAAAACCTGTAACCCTATCCCCGGACGACGAACGGCTGTACGAATTCATTCTCAATAAGGAACCGGGCTACAGCCCTGTTCACTTACCACTGGGCATGGTCCAAGCCACGGGAGTGAATGCCTCCCCTATAACAGTGTCTCGGCACGATGTCTGACCATAGCGAACGTGTGTACAGCCATAAATGGTGAATAAAAAAGCCAGGTCACTGCACACAGAAATCGTTAATGCTAGGCCAGTGAGCTGTACAGCTCAATGCCTCCTAGGTGCAGGGTCACCATAGGGTCTGACTATGAGGGGTTTGTGGGCCGACCTACCGGTTTGGTTCATATTCCTACAGGGCTGAAAGGGCGACTCCGGGAACCGGCGGGACGACTTGCTATGTGGGTGGCCCAGGGAGCTGCGGTGCACCACCTTGTGAACGCACAGGTGCCTGAGGCAGCTCAACCCGGCCCAAGGCCTGCCAAAATGCCTGCAAAGGTAAATGATTAGGTTCCCAAAGGTAGCCCGGCCCCAAGTGTCAGAAGCGTCGGGAAATCCCTAATGATGCTTTGAGGGCCGGAATGCGGGCCAGAAGCATATCCACCACTCCCGGCCCACCAATAAGGTGAGTGGTATGCAGTCGGGAAATCCACATTGATGCTTCAAGGGCCGCAACGTGGGCCAGAAGCAAGTCCACCACTTGCAGCCCACCAGAATAAGGCGGGCTGTATGCATTAGGCAGGCCAGCGAGGGGGCCATGGTCAGCAGGCACGAATCCACAACCACGGCCCGCGGCACCTGAGGGCTATATTGGCGGGCCGGACACTGGCCCGCAGTCAGAATAGGGCCATACAAAATTGTCCAGGCCCTAGAAAACAGGTACCACGATGGGGTGTGGTCCTGCACCCTGTCCACCCAAGCACCCTGCCCCACATTAGGCCCCATGAACTGCCCCAAGGCTTAACCGCTGGGCCCTAGCGATTGCCGAGCAGAACTGGATGCCCCATATTCCATGGGCCCAGATGGCACCTGGGCACAGGGCCGGCAGGGGGGTCTGTCGAGCAGTACCCCGACCACACTGCCGTGGACCCGCGGCAGCCTTCTTCTTGGGGGCCATGGCCACCCCTGTATAGGTCCCAAAGTGACAACGGAAGATCGCCGGAGCAGGTTCCCCTTCTCCGGAGATCAAAAGAGCCTAGCAAAGCACATAACAAGTCAATACAAACTGCAAAGACAGGAAAAGGAGCAATGCGAGGCAGAGAACCAACTCGCGACAGAGAAAAACTTCTCCTCTCCGTTGCTTCGAAGATGGCGCAGAGCACCTCATGGCCACCCCTTTTATAAGAGGGGTGGCCACGCCCCCTAACTACCCGGATGTCTGCATCTGGGGGCCCCCCGCAAAGAGTGCGGTGGCCATTTTGGCGCCGCGCTTGCATTCTTTCTCTTATTGGATTTCTTTCCCTTCTCTTGTCTGAGCTGCTGCTTAAAATGGGGCAGCAGTTTATAAACAATTTGTTGAATTTTCCTAATTGAATGTAATCCTTGCATTTGCTAAGTCTGATAGAAAAGGGTAAGACGAGCATTTCAGTGTGGATAAATGGAATGAGTCAGGTAGTGGACAGAAATTTCATACACATAAATACATTCCTAGCATGTGTCTAAATTGGACACCAACTTGGCTGGTAGATATACAAAATTAACTATATATTTCAGCAGATGTTGGGAACCACTCAGAAAAAATGTTGACCTCTGCCACGGATTTCAAATACAGTTTCCATTATATTAACAATGTGTTGAAATGAATACCACATTAGATATAGTGCCAATATGCTGAATACTTAAGTCATGACTCCTTAATTATTTTTTAAATGACTTGTGGAATGACTCCCAAAGCACATGTTCATGGAAGTTCTTGGCATGGTACAGTAAGAAATGTTCATTTTTTGAATTATAGCTTCTAGAATGCTTCCAACTAAGGTGTTCTGGAAGTTATTATTGAGAAAAGTAACTTTCCAAATCCTTGCTTGAGACTTGAACATTCCTGAAAGTATCCTCACTGAAAATAACCATTTAATGACAGCAAAACATATCCTATTCTTAGTTCTTACTAGCATAGTTTGCCCAGCAGTGCCGGGCTGTTTTAAATTGTGTTGGAAGGTGTTTTTTTTTGGTAATGTTTGTAAAAAAGAGGTTAGTCTGTAATTGTTCTTTTTAAAATTTTTA
Organism: Bradypodion ventrale; assembly: GCA_035047345.1. NCBI lineage: Eukaryota > Metazoa > Chordata > Lepidosauria > Squamata > Chamaeleonidae > Bradypodion > Bradypodion ventrale. The sequence continues at coordinate 143,245,287 of JAWDJE010000004.1, read as the reverse complement.
TTTATGCACAATTCCTTTATGTTTTTATTTGTTAAATAGATTGTATTGTTGTTATACTTTACAGTAATAACAACTTGTATTTTGTAATTTTTCGAATGTGTTTTTGAATATTTGCTTTAACATATATGTTGGGGGGCGTGGCCAAGATGGAGACGGAGTAACATCCATTGTAATTCTCTGCGCATATAATGTGTGAATAAAACGGAAGGAGTTTTACTCTAAAAGTGGGTTCGTGTTGGTCTCGCTGTGGTGCTTCCAAATTGGCATTTCTCCCCTTTCCGAGGAGTCGGAGTCCGCGGAGCGGCGACGGGTGGCGAGGTAGGCGATTAAAGCCGGGCCAAGCCAGTGGTGCCACGGGCGGGCAAGACGACGGAGAAGGGGGGGCAGAGGAAGTGATATCAAATAATAAATACTAAAGAGGCATAAGCTGACCGGACGAACGGAATTGGGCTGGAAGGGGAACCCTCTGGCAGCCGAAGCTTGGAGAGACGAGCGAGTGGACCGTAAGTTATTGAGAGAAAGAGACTCTGGACGTTTGAGGGATAATGGCAGTGTTCGTAGAAAGTGAAAGTTAAGTGAGTGTACGGAGGAAGAAGGAGGTACGGAGAAGGAGCAGATTGATTGTGAGAGTGAGGTTTGAGGATATGTGGAGAAGGTGTGTGGATGAAAAGAAAGAACGGGAAAAGTAAAGTTTTTGATGAAATGTTGTTTTGAGGACGGAAGAACCCATGGATTTGGGAGGGGGAGGAGAAGACTCCAGCTGCGGGGGCTCTCAGATCTTGCAAGCTTTTGAGTTTTCCTCCTTCCAGGAGCACTTAATGGGATATACTCTTTGGGCTTTTATAATTTTTTTGGTGCCGTTGGTGCCCTCCTTCGCCATTGACTGCAGGGGCTCTTTGATTTTGTACGTTTTGTGTTTGTTCCTGCTCCCGTTTTTGTAATGGGTCAATTCCCCCCTCTTCCTGAGCTTTTGGGATGTATTGCTAATCAATAGGTCACTGGTTATTAATTTGCATCTCAGCGACTGAAGATTTTTGGTTATTGAATTGTGATTTTACAAGGTGAACATTGAGGATCGCTGGCTTCAATCAAATTTATTATTTGGCTATGATATAAGGTGGCATCAATCAAGAGGAGGGGACATAATGTTTGGCTGGTGAAGGATCTCAAGTGTCCTAGCTGCTTGCGAATTGGAGTATTTGGCATCAGACCCAGAAGGGGTTTTTCTTAAAATTATAGTAGTGCTGGATCAACATCAGGAAGAGAGGCCCAGAAGAGCTAAAACTGCTGCAGTATTGAAACTTTTGGGTGACGCAACCATGGATTAGTTTTTAAAGGGGAAGGATAAAGAGGAGGAACCGGTGGTAAAAGCTAAAAAAAGAGACAAACCTGCAGCAGTGGAAGCATCATCAGCACCATCATCAGCATCATCATCCCCTGAACCATCAGCATTTGACCAATCACAGATTATGGCGGAATTTAGTAAAATGTTTCAGAAGATGGATAACATGGAGCAGGCAAGAGTGAAGGATAGAGGGGAAATTTTGGGAAGACAGGATAAATTAGCTGCAATGTTCTTTGATTTTTCAAAAAAAGTGGAAACAAGCCTGCAGAAATTGGAAGGAAATGTTACTACAATGAAAAGTGATATAAAGGGCATGGAAGGAAAAATAAAAGAGGTTAAGAAAGAGGGGAGGGAGATAAAGAAGAAATTGGATTTGCAGGACATAAGAATCAATATGATGGAGGAGGTGATGAGGAAACAAAATATTGTGATATGTCAGATGCCGGAAAGAACGCCAGACAATTTAAGAGATAGACTAATCGATTGGCTACACGGTCTGAAAATGGGGAAAGATTTTGTTAATGAAGACATTGCAAGTGTTTATAGAATGGGACGAAGGAAGGGGAAAGCAACTCAAAGATATGTTTTGGTTAAATTTGCAAATTGGGGGGGATAAGTTAAAGGTAATGGCCTTTTTGAAACAAGCAGGGTCTGGCATTCTAATCATTGATGGGTCTGATGTAGAGGTTTACAATGATATTTCGATCACTGAACGCAGTTGGAGATATAAGATGAAACCTGTCACAAAACTTTTGATTAGAAAAGGGATAAAATATAATTGGCGATTCCCACAACAATTAAGATTATTTTATGATAAAAAGATGCAAGTCATTGATGTTGAGACTGATGCTCTGGAACTTTTGAGCCTGATTGATTTGGTTAAAGTGAGCTCAAATGAATAGTTGAATTTGAGAAAAGAGTTGTTGACCTCGGGTGCAATAAGAAGAGAATTTAATGGTACAGAGGAGGATGGTGCTGCAGGAGGAGAACAACCTGGTACAGCTGAGGAGGTCCCGATAGCGGTGGCGGGGGAGGATGACAGAAATGGTTAAAAGAGTTAAGTAGCTAACTTGGAATTATATAAGGTGCGCTAGTGGGAATGACGTACATCTGACACATTCCCCCCTCCTCTCTTTGGAGGATGAAGGTGATTTTTCTGAGAGGAAAGTGAGGAGGGTAAAGATGAAAATTTTTTTGTTTTTCTTTTTTTAGTAGTAACTTTTTTGTGGTTGTGAGGTGTATTGTAATGTATTAGGTAGCACGCCCAGTGGAGGACTTGGATACGATAGAAATGGTGGTGATATAATTAACAATGAGGACAGTTAAAGTGTTAACATGGAATGTAAAAGGCACAGGATCTGTTATTAAGAGGAAGAGATTAGAATCAGCCCTGAGGAAAGATAGACCAGATATACTTTTCTTACAGGAAACCCATCAAAAATCTCAAAATTCGAATATTTATTTTTTTAGGATGGATGCAGCATTACGAGAAATCATTTGGTACGTCTAAAGCTAGAGGAGTTGCAATCTTAATTTCCTCAAGATTGGGGTTTGAGATAACAAAATCCATTGCAGATCCAGAAGGCAGATATTTGATACTAAAAGGGAAACTGGATGATGAAGAGTTAATTTTGGTTAATATATATGCCCCAAATGAATATCAACATGAATTTTTAGAAAAAATGCGAAAAATTCTGGAAAAAGAATTACCAACGAGGATGATTGTAGCTGGGGACTTTAATTTAGTAAGGTCGAACTTAGACTGTACAAATATTTCAAGATGTGGAAAAGGAATTAAAATACAGAGTTTGGATAATTGGATGTTGGCTTTGGGTCTGAAAGACACATGGAGAGAACTTAAGGGGTCAGAAAGGGCATATTCATATTTCTCACATGTTTATAAGTCATACTCCCGAATAGACTATGTAGTTGTAACTGAAAAGATGGTCACAAATTTGGAAGAGATGGAAATTGGAATTTTTAAGGAATCTGACCATGCTAAAGTTGTTTTGGAGTTGAGTTTACAAAGTGAATATAGAGGAAGAAGGACCTGGAGATATGATGCTAATTTGTTTAAAGACCAAAAGACAAAGGCTCAAATTAGGGAAAATTGGAAGGAAATTTGGCAATTGAATGACAATGATGAAGTAAGTTTTAATATGGTCTGGGATGGCATGAAGTCGGTTTTCAGAGGGGAATGTATCAAAGCGGCAAGTAATAGATATAAAGTGTATAAATCAACACAGGTTAAAATTGAAAAGGAGATAAAGCGGTTAAAGGAGGAACATTCAAGGACAAAGGACAATAAAGTATTTGCAAACTTACAAAGATTAAAAGCTGAAATTGTAGGTAAAGATATAGAAAAGGTTAAAAGAAATTTGGTGTACTTGAAAAGAGAATATTTTGAATTTAGTAACAAAAATTCAAGACTATTAGCAAAAGCAGCAAAAGAAAAGCGTGAAAAAAGGGAAATTGGAGTCTTGATTGATAAACAAGGGAAAAGATGTAATAAGAATAAGGATAAATGTAGGATAGTGAAGGATTTTTATCAGGCTTTGCATGCAAAAAAAGAAATAGATGTAGAAAAGCTTAAACAACAATTGGAGAAACAAATAGTTACTGGAATAAAGTGTGAACATAAAGATAGAATGGAGGAGCAAGTGTCGGAAATGGAGGTAAGGGAGGTTATTGGGGGTTTAAAGCTGGGAAAAGCTCCAGGAGAAGATGGGCTATCGGCTGATTTTTACAAAGAATTTAAAGATATAGTGGTACCAAAGTTAGTAAAATTATATAACTATATATTAGATGGGGGTCAAGTTCCGACTTCATGGCATAGGACCATAATTGTTTTATTGCCAAAGCCTGGTAAAAATTTAGAAAAAGTGGAATCCTATAGAACTATTTCATTGATAAACCAAGATGCCAAGATCTTCACAGCAATACTGGCTAACCGCTTAAACAATTTTATGGGTAATTATATAAATACAGATCAAGTTCGGGAGAATAGCGCTTATTAAAATGATAGTCCTACCTAAAATTAATTTTCTATTTGACGCATTAGTAATTCAATTGAGGGATAAAGAAATTAATGATTTTCAAAAAATGATTAACAACTTTTGTAATGGTGGAAAGAGGCCGAGGATTTCTAAAAAATTATGGTATGTGCCCCAGAAGGAAGGTGGCTTGGGAATGCCAAATTTGAGAGGATATTATTGAGCGTTCCAAATTAAGAATGTGGTGAAGATCCTGGCAAAGGAAAAGGTAATATGGGAGGAAATTGAGATGAAGGACTATAGACATATTGGTAAAATGGTCTTTTTGGGGGAGAATTTGGGAAAATTAGAAACCAAAAGTACTATGATGAGGGGATAAATGAGGGTCTGGAAGAAGGCTAAAAAGGTTCTGGCCCCGAACCTCTCTCCAATTATTGAAATTACAGATATGATGGGTTTCCCGATTAAGATAGACAATGTAGTAAAAGAAATACTAGATAAGAATGAAATCTTTTTATTGAAAGATTGGTTACGGGTTTGTAATATAGCAAATAGCAGAACTATCCTCTTCGAACAATTAAAATTGAATTGGTTTCAAATAATGAAAATTAACAAGTGGAATGATAAATATATGAGAGAATATGATAGAGAAAGAGATAAGACGGAATTTGCGGATCTGGTTTTGAGAATTAGGAAGAGTGAAAGAAGTATTAAGGGCTTAGTTAGGAAATTATACACTTTATTAAATAAAGAGGGTGATCCGCAGGAGGATTTGATTTCAACGTGGGAGGAGGAGTTGAAAATAAAGATAGACAAGGTTGCCTGGAAAAATAAATGGAAGAAACGAGTAATGAGAACTATGTCAGTAAGGATAAAGGAGCACAATTATAAAATGTTATGGAGGTGGTATCTGACCCCAGTGAGATTACATCAGATTGATAATAAAAAGATAAGATGTGCTGGAGATGTAAAGACACAGTGGGATCATATGAACATATGTGGTGGAGTTGTAAAGTGGTAAATGATTTTTGGAAAAGAATCGAAAGAGAAATGTGTGAAATAATGGGTACAAGAATTAAGTTGGGGTCAGGTACCACCATGTTAATAAACGTGGAATTTATTTGTCAAGATAAAGATGAGAGAGAATTAATAGAAATAATGCTTACAACGGGTAGACAATGTATTGCTAGAAATTGGAAAAACAATATAACTATACAGACTGAAGAGTGGTATAAAGAAATGTGGAATTTAGCATTGAACGACAAATTGACATGGGAAATAAAAGTAAAAAGAGATAATTTGAAAGAGAATAGATTCTGGAATATTTGGAGACCTTTTGTGGAATATGCAGCTAAGGGGAATAAAAGTAACAGGCCTGTACCGGAACAAAGTAATTTTTGGATGTAATACACTGTGGTTTCTGAAGTCCTCCAGGGTATTGTACTTTCACAGGGTGTGTATTGTTTTTATTTTATGTATTGTGTTTGCTTTGTAAGTGTGTTTAAAATCAATAAAAATATTTAAAAAATAAATAAATAACATATACGTTAATTTTTGTTACGATGCCGGGCTGTTATAAACTGTGATCAGTTTGTTTGGCTTTTTTTGTGGATTAAAAAAAGAACAAAGGATTATATATTTTTTTCTAAATTTTCTATTTAACCAAATAATATTTTAGTATGTGACCTTTTTAATGGTTGTATCGTAGGTAATAATTTTAAAAATGTGAAAGTACATGGTTTTTTTTACATTAAATGTTTTAAAACTGTGTTTAGATGTTTTGGGTTTTTATTTGAGTTAAAACTAAACACAGGATTTTAGCAATCTTTTTATGTTATTTTTTTGAGATATATTTGTGATTTGTGTAAAATTGTGATTTTGTGTTATGTTTTTGACTTGTTTTTACTCTTGTGGCCTCTAGGTGGGGCTGTTGAGGCTTTTTGAGTTGTTTTTACTATTATGCCCTGCAGGTGGGGCTGCTAGGGGTTTTGGTTTCATTTCAGGTGTTTTTTCTCTTCTGGCCTCTGGGTGGTGCTTCTTCCGGTAAATCGTCTTTGTTTCTTCATTTCTGTTCCGGTCATTGTGGAGGGAGGACACGCTGGTAAGTTGTCTGGTTTTCTTTCTTCTCGGGTTTTTCTTTGTTTTGGTTTTGTGTTGGTGGGCTGGGAGGTGTTTCTGTTTGGTCTTTTGTGTGTTGGTTTATTTTTAGTTTGGTTTAATTGGTTTGATTATTTCTGGTTGTGTTTAATTTGTTTTATTTCGTTGTTGTTTGTTTGCATTTTTTGCATTGTAGTTAGGTGTTTTGTTTGTGGTTTTGTGGTGTTGTGGAAGTTTTTGTTTGTGTATTTTGTGGATTATTTATTTTTGTTTATTAATGTTTTTTTAAAATTATTGATTTATTTTTGTTTTATTATTTTGTAATAGTTTTGGTTTTGGTTTTTGCTGTTTTCTTTTTGGTGATGTTGGTGTTTAGGAGTTGTTTTGGTGTGCGCGCACACACACACACTGGGCATGTTTTAAACGTGCAGCCCAGTATGTGTGTGCTGCGCCTGGGTGAGTACCTCCAGGAGGCGAAGGCAACGACCAGAGTCTTGTTCGCTGCCTTTGCTTCCCGGGGAATTGGTTCGCTTTGAATGGGTAGAAGGGAAGGTACTGGTGCATTCCCTCCTGAAAGCGAAAAACTTCCTCGGGAAGTAAAGGCATCGACTGGAGCCTCGTTTGCTGCCTTTGCTTCCTGGGGAATTGGTTCACTTTCAAGGGGGGAGAATGCTTCAGTACCTCCCCCCCTTGAACTCCCCCCTCCGGTTTTTCTGATTTTTTTTCCACCCCGGCTCAACTTTCCTTGAGGCCGGTGGTGGTCTCGCCGTGTCTTCGGTGGGGTAGCATGGAGGAGAGGGAGTCCCTCTTCTTCCCATTGCTCCAGGAAAGAAGGACAGTGGGTGTCTCGCGGTGGTGTTTTGTTCCTTTTATTTTGCTTGGCTGTGAGGCGCTGAGTCTGCTTGCTGGGGACTTGCGCTCCCATTGCTTTTTGTAAGTTTATTTTTCATGCACTGGCTTTCTCAGCATTCTGCACGCTCATGGCGCGCAGGGCACTGGGACTTGTAGTTTTGAGTTTGTGGTTTGCATTCGTGCAGCGGTTTTTTTATGTGGCTCGATTTCGATTTGCCGCGATGTGTTTCCCAATGTTCTTTTTGCTCGCACCTCTCAGCCTGATTGGTTGTGGCACGGCGCGGCGCAAGGAATCTTGGGAATTGAAGTTCTTTTTCTTTGTTTGAGTTAGTGGGTCTCCTGCCCTACAGCCGCATTTCTCAACCCGACAGTTACCTGCAAACCCAGTTCGGGCAAGTGCACGAATGCTCGGTACGGGATAGTATGGCCGGGTGCAGGATCCTTTGTCAAATTACAATGGTTAATGCTCAGATTTATAGGTAAAGATGTCCCAGGAAGTTGTACTAATTCCAGCTCTAAGTACTGATGGTTATAAACCTGGATCAGTTAGGAATGTTTGAGGAATTAGATTTTTGTATGTTTCACTATGAATCAGCTTAATATATATGTTTTGAATGAATATGTATTGGAACCAGAGCTGGCTGTATCATTAAGTGGTGTGAAGTGGTTTTCTCAAATGGTGGAATGCACAAAAATGTGTTTTTTCACCCCTTTTTTCCCCACATTTCTACTTTCCAGAACTGCCTTCCCCAGAAAGAAGACACAGTGTGAATTTTGACCTGAAAAATCATCCAAGATGCTGTATATACAGGCAACTTTGTTGGCTTTTCACCTATCTTTGGTTGGCTCCAAGAACCACTCAAAGGGAAGCAAAAAGAGGGCAGGAGACTGGTAGGAGGCCTTCTTCTCTTCTTCAGCAGTCTTCTTTTTCTCTTCCTCCAGGAAGAGGCAGAAATGTCATCAATGCTCCTGCCTGCTTTTCTAGCAAAATATAACATTGTGCAACAGGAGGAGTGTGGGTGAATGCATGCATATGAAAGTGACATGAGTATGGGCAGACATGGAGTGTCTGAAGGGAGTATTCAGCTTTTTGCCTTAAGCAATGGGAGAATTTTATCTGCAACTGCTTGGAATATAGCCATTCAGTGGGATCCATAATTATATGTATATGTTGTTGCATCACAATTTTAAAGTCATATAGTTATGTAAATGTATAGGGAAGGTGTGTATTCAGAAATGTATACTGAAATGTAAAATTTCATACATACTTTGATCTCGCATATTAAAGCAGAGGTGCATAGATTAGATTTAGGAATGAATAAAATATGTGCAAGTGACATGAACTATAAATATGGATTCTTTAAATGCACACAAACACACAGAGAGCATCACACAGACATACAGAGAGACAGACACACATACTTGAACATTCTTACGATCAAATTAGTGAAGACATTTATGAAACTTGGAAAGTTATTTTCCAACAAAACAAAAGGAAATTCCCAGATGTTAGCAGTGAACATTTTTGATAGATGAATTCTAGTTGTCCAACCACTCACCTTGATTAATAGATCAAGAAGATAATCTGAGATTAATATTGCCTCAGCACACTTAATACACTGATCTTATCTCATTTTAGATGCTTAGCAAGGCCTCACCTGGTAAGTACTTGATTTAGAACAGAAGAGGAATAAAACAGAGAATAAGAGAAATCTCCAAAATAGGATTACAATATTTTTCCCTACAAATTTAGAAAGTGGAACTGGCAATACATGACTCCATACACCAACAATCTGATTTAGTATAAAGCAGCTTTCTGTTTGTACCTGCCCATTATTAAAGGTAAGGAACATCTCAGTTTCTATTTCACTTGCATGATTATGTTTTTTTTTTAAAAAAATTCAATTGTTCTCTTTTAAGTACAGTATGGTATACAATCTAGGCCTGTCTGGCCAGGTTATCCTGCTATGGTAAGACAGTAGACCATACTACCAGTGACTCAGTGCCAAGCATGAGGCAGCAGTTAACTAACCTGACAACCCTGTGAACTAGTGGCCCTGGTGAAGTCCACAGGGAAGGGTAATGGTCCCCAAGTGGATTAAATCCCATTTGAATCCATTTTAATGGAGGGCAGCAGTTTATTAATACTGGCTTGGGGCTGAGGAGGACTTTGCGTGCCAAAAAGGCTCAGGACCGGAAAGTGACTCTGTTGTGTATGGATTGTAATGTGCCTTTAAGTAAATGCAACCACACAAATGAGTGAATGTAACAATCTCTAAAAGTAACATTGTAACCTTCTGTATTAGGACGCAAGCTAGTGACCACTGGGGGCAGTAACGAGCGTCCAGCTCACATGGTACAAATTCTCCAAATGCCTACAGTGGCGGGAATATCCCACCACTGCCTCACCTGGACAAGAAGGGCGTGACTAAGGGTGACGTCACGCAGACAGTAGCCAATGAGCTACCGAGGAGCCACATTCAAAGGTATAGCCACTGTATATAATGAGCTGTTCGTCCGCCATTACCACATGTTTTCCCCTGACCATCATGCAATAAAGATGAGTTAAGCCAGACTTCGGCTGTTTCTATTGTCTTGGTTCTTGAACACTAAAGACTCGCAGAATGGGATCAGTGTTTCAGATGTCACACTGCAGTGCAGAAGGCAAATGGAAGGCCACAGCATAATATTCTCAGGACAATCTTCGTGGCTGATTGCCATGAGGATCACCAATATTCAGATTTGGATACGAAGGAAAAAGACGAAGAAGAGAAAGAAGGAGAAGAAAACAACAAAGAAGAAGAAATAATAATTATATATTTTAAAGAACAGTTTGATTTGGAATCCAAAGCAAAGTGGTGATATTTGTTAGTTGCTGAATTCATCTAGAGTAGTGGTGCACAACATGGGGCCCATGCACCACAAGGGATTTCAATTCCCAGAAACCTAAGTCAGTACATTGGCTGATTAATGTTTTGGGAAATTGACTTAGGCTTCTGGGAATTGAAGTCAAAGAACCAAAGTTTGGGAACACACTGATCTAGAGCAAAGTATGGAGGTCCAAAGTGGAGCTTGGACTGAATCCAGGTTCTCCAAAATGCCAACTATTACTTCAGAGTTTTAGGTGTACAAAAAGCTGGGAGAAAAGACTTGGTATCATGAAATCTTACCCAAAAAGTAAGAGTAATACTTAAACTGAACAAGGAAGCCTAAAGGTTAAAAAAAAGATTTACCACCCAAGGAAATGACTACAAATTGGCTTGAAATGCTCAATTGGTTGACAAATAGCACAAATTAAATCAAAAGTACTTTCACACAACCAATTCAAATTCAGTCTAATTGTAGACTGAATATTTGGAAGAATATTGTCATGAACCTCTTTTATAATCTTAATCCAGAGCAATATAAAGAAAACCTAGTTCAATGTTTTCAGCTGCAGCAACATTGTGACACAAGACTGAATATTCTCTAAACTTAGATGAAGGGGGAGGGGGAGGGTAATCTTTAAGGTCTATTAAAGGTTTTTAATGTTTTTAAATGTTTTATGATTATAATGTTTTCACTGATGTTATGCCACCCAGAGTCACTAGTTCGATTTGGGCAGCAATATATAAAATTGAATAATAAATAAATAAATAGCTAGTAGTTTTGGAAGGAAGTGGATAGATTAGTTCCTACTTTGGTGTGAACAAGCATACTGATTACTGCAAATTCAAAGTTCATCATCATTTGGAAAATAATGATTGTAGATTTCTATATAATTATTATTGGATACAAATCATATCATTTGATTCACAGTTCAAACCCTAACCAAGGACCTAAGAACTATTATATATGCAGTTCCTAACAGAGTTGTTTTTAGGAGAGTTAGGACATTCAAGCCCATTGTTGTTGTTGTTGTTTCAACTTAAACCCACCCATCTGGGATACACTCCCATTCTGGGAGGCTCACAAGGTTAAAAAGAGCAAAACAACCACCATAAAAAACAACTCTCACCCCTCCAGTCCAATCAGAACCAAGGACCACTAGCCCAAGTGGCAAAAAATGATGGGAGGAGACTATTTGGACTTCAAAAAGCTGCCAAAGGCCTCATCAAAAAGAAAGTTTTCAAGTTGTTTCTTAAAAGTCTATAAGGAGTCAATCAAACAGCATATCACTGGATGGCTCCTAAGTGATTTTCTAAACCAGGGGTGTGCAAACTATGGTCTGTTTCACCAGTTAATCCCATTACTCTCACTACTGCTGGAACCGGAAGTAAAACATGCATGCTTGTGCTTAGAAGACACCCATGCATTAACATTTTACTTCCACTTCCAGGTAGGATGAACCACGTGACTAGCCTTGTGGCACATAAGTTTGAGCACCCCTGTTCTAAACTGTAAGGATTGATAGAATCTGAATGAATGTGATAGAATGAACACCTTCTTGGCTATTTCAAGCATAGGATCCAAGGGTATTAGAAAAGGAGGGTGATGACTATGGATACCTGGATATAGATGTACATATTTGTGTCTATGTATTTCTGATTATGATTGAACTGCATATAGATCAAACTCTCTCATTAGTTAGTGAGAGCTTTCTAGTTTGTGTTACACCAATTATCGCAGAAACCTCTCTATGTAATCAAAGAGCTGTCCTTTTGTGTTAATAATCTTGCATTATCATTATCATTACCATTGCCATGATGGGTATTATTATCTTCATGTTGCCTGGGTTTTTAAGAAAACTTATTTCATAATGAAACTATGTTAGAAGCAAATTGAAATGGATCCATCTGCCAGATTTCAAAATACTTGAATCTCAATACTCTCTGCCACCCACTTTGGATCTACTCCAAGCCACAGATGGTGACATTACAAGTTGCCAATTGCAAGCTGACATTTTCCTAGCAATTTTCCATATGCCTGTGAAATACCAACACATCTGCAGTTCTGTCCACTTCCTCTACCTGAACTGATTTACCAGTTGCTGCTGTTGCTGGCAAATCTGTTCAAGAAGAAGAAGTGAATAGAACTGCAGATATGTTGGGATCATCAGAAAAGTAAGAATGAGTACACCATTTGTCAGTGTGGATGTGGATGCTTCTACACGTGAGGAACCCACAGGTATTCAGTCAATAGTGTGGAGAAAATCTCTCAATCTAAATTTGTTTCATTTCATGCAATCCTACTAGCATTTTCATCCTAGGCAGATTCTGGATCAGATTGTGAGTCTTGTGTCCACTTTCTCACAGAGGCTGAATTCCTGTTGTTTAATTTGGTATGTTGCCTTAGCGTATGTTCATTGAATTAATGGGGATTTGGTGAATCAATTTCTCTTTACATTCCATTGATTCAAATCAGCCCACCTCAGCAGAAACTGAACATGTTTAGCAACAGAATTTCAGCCAGAAATGCATATATACTTTTTGCATTTTTAAGTGCATACATTTTCATATCTATTTTTCCTTTAACTAAGTTTCTCAATGTATTCATTTTCAGATTACACACACAATGCTTTCATGTGTAATCCCCCCCCCCCCGAAAATGTATTACATGCATCAGAATTGTATGGATTTCTGAAGTAAAATTTGTTCCAGCCTGTCACAGCTAGTAACCTTACATTTAAGAGATGATAGTTATTTAAACCAATAATGGGGGGAAATCCTCTGCTGAGAATTAGTTAAAGACTGTTATGACATCAATGAGAAGACCAATCACCTTTTTCTGGGTTACTTATATTAGAGTTAAGAATGTCATGTTTTAAAAAAGAACTCATTGTGTAACTCATTACTTCCCAGTACCTAGAAAAATAAAAGAATAATGTAAAGCCTGGGGAAAAGGTTCTTGTAAAAATCATGTAAAAGTACCTTAAAATGTCATTTAAAAGTAGCTTTCAATATAACTAGTTGTTACTTGTTATACTTGAATTTCATTGTCTCTCATTAAAGTTAAAGAGTTACTTTGTGACTATTAATTACATGACTCATTGCCCAAAACATAATTACAACAGGGAGGGGAAACATGCTCCTAACTCTACTGGATTACATATTTTCACAAATTGAAGCCCAAATTTAATTTCAGCAAAATATACCTCCCTTGGTCAATTCACAATGAATGTAAAGACATGTTTCACTTGGATGCATACTTGTCATGGAACATGTAAATGGATGTGCTCATATCTGTATCCTGGAAGTGTCCTAGGTCTAAAAGTTATAACCACTTCATTTTGTCCATGCAGATAATATTTTCAGCATCATAAGGCAATGGGGCAGGAGGGGGGGAGGCTAGGTCAGTTCTGAAAGTCTAATTTAGTGAGCTTGTTTTTAGTATTCAGAAATTGATTCATACTTCTTCATCTGTATACTTGTCAAGGGATCTCATTACATTAAGTCTGATAAATAAACAAGAGGAAAGATTGTTCCTGCTTTGAAGCAAGCTTGCATGACAGTGAAAAATTTTAAATTCATATTTGACATAGGAAAAAGTAACTTGAAAAATGAATAGACGCTCACAGTATACTCCAAATGACAAACTGTGATGATTAATAGACCTTTTCAAAAGAATAATTGTGTTGCGGGTGATATCAGTTTATCTTACAGGACAATTGGATATATAGCATCTGGCAACCTCCCTTATGTGGAGATGTAACAGGAGACAATGGCTTAAAAATTGATGATAAATGAGTCCAACTGTACTGAAACATACAAACGAAAGTCATCTAGGAATCTGGAATCTGAAACTATGAGCTGTCACACACCCTCTGACAGGTTTAAAATTAGCTACTATTTCTGACCAGTCAGTCACTTATGTATCATCCTGCCTCCCTCAAAAAACAAAAAAACAAAACAAAACAAAAACAAACAATGAATAAACAAAAGTGAGTGCAGAAGAGGACGCATATATTTTCTAACTTTGTGTCTTTTTCGAAATGTGGAAATAATGCAGCTCTTAAAAAAGAAAACACTACAGTTTGTGAATGTGTCATATTGGGCATCTGTATCCATGATTCAAAACACCAGGGCATGGCCCAGGATTACTGCATAATATCATGCCCATATTGCCAGCAGAAAAAAGGTAACATAACTTTACATAACAAAGAGCAGAGTCAGTGAATGCTGACAACACCAATGGCAGAAGTCAAGGTACTCACTACCGTTCACAAAGAGAAATCAAGGAAGAAAAATGCCAGAACCAGACTCATTTTTTGTCAGTTAACCACTGTTTACCCAAACACAAAACAAATATCATGGCTTACTTTTTTGTTTTTGTTTTGACAAGTATGAATGCTCAAATAGCTGGAGGAGAGTCATATAGATACCTCAGACAACCAGAAAGGCAGATAAGCATGTGTCCAATCAAGTTGAGTCTCAACTTTCATTAAGGGGCAACTGAGTAAACTGAGGCTATCCTATCATATAGGGCAGTGATGGTGAACCTTGGCACTCCAGAAGTTCTTGAACTTCAATTACCAGAAGCCCTGAGCAGCAGGAGTACTGACTTGGGCTTCTGGTAATTGAAGCCCAAGAACTCCTGGAGTGCCAAGGTTCACCATCACTGATATAGGATATAAAAAGAATAAAAAAAAGGCAATATTGCTTTGGGAAAAGGTGTTAGTTCAAAAAGAGGTGGGGAATGGTGGAGAGACAGAATGCATGGAATAACATGTTCCTTGCTTAGCCCCTTTAAGAAGGAACCAAAAATGACTGTGTCCATGGCCCTATTAAAACTCACTCACTCCTTTCTCATGGTTGCTTTTGGAAGCCAATAGGGACCTTTCCCTAAAGCCTAGAAACAAAAGGGGGATAAAATAAAACAGTGTGCTCAGTTCCACAGATTAATTTTAATTTAATTTAATATAATTTAATTGTCACATTTATATACCGCCCACTCGACCAAAGCTGACTCAGGGCAGTTCACAATGACAATTTAAAAACATGTTAAAAACAGTTAAAACTACCAACCCCTTAAAACAAGGGGTGCAGGATCCAAAGGCACCATGGGGAGGAGTTCTTCTACACCAGCCACCCAATGGAGGTTACCTTTCCACCTGCACCCCACACTTGACCCGCCAGCCAGGTTTTAAGTTCTTTTCTGAAAGGCAGCAATTCCATCCGGAGACATAGCTCTGTTGGCAGGAGGTTCCAGAGGGCCGGCACAGACACGGAGAAGGCTCTCCTCCTTGTGCCAGAGAGGTGAGCCCCTCTGGCTGATGGAATGATTAGAGAGCCCCTCCGGTCCACTCTGGTTGGACGGACAGACATCCTCAGAGCAATGCGGTCTCTTATGTAGCCCAGCCCACTACCATATAGGGCTTTAAAGGTCGAAACTAGCACCTTGAATTGCAACCGGAGACAAACTGGCAACCAGTGCAGCTCCCGGAGCAGTGGCGAAGCACGGGCATAATGCCCACACCCCATCACCACCCAGGCTGCCGCATTCTGGACCAGTTGTAGTCTCCGAAAGGTTGTAAAGGGCAGCCCCATGTAGAGCGCATTGCAATAATCTAGTCTGGAGGTGACCAGAGCATGAGTGACCATGAGCAAGGAGTCCCAGTCCAGGAGTGGGTGGAACTGGCGAATCACCTGAAGCTGGGCAAAAGCCCTCCTGGTCACATCACCTGTTCTTCTAGCAGTAGCCGCGAATCCAGGAGGACCCCCCGGTTGCGCACTGGGTCTGTCTGGGGCAAAATAGCCTCATCCAGAACCAAAGATGGTAGCTCCTGGGATAACGCAGGACCCCTTATCCATAGCCACTCAGTCTTGCTGGAATTCAGTTGTAGCCCGTTAGCCCCCATCCAGACCCCAACAGCTTCAGGACACCTGGAAAGGACTTTGACGGCATCACTGGGTTCCCAATGGGCCGAGATGTACAACTGAGTGTCATCCGTGTACTGATGGTACCGCACCACATGGGAACGAATGATCTCACCCAGCGTCTTCATGTAGATGTTAAATAGAGAGGAGAGAGCACCAAGCCTTGAGGCACCCCCCCATTTGAGGGGCCTAGGACTGGACCTCTCACTCTCCAACCACACCAACTGGGTCCGACCCCTCAGAAATGAGGAAAACCAGGACCACACAGTGCCCTGGATCCCCAATCCTCGGAGCCGTTCCGGAAGGATACCATGGTCAATGGTATTGAAAGCCGCTGAGAGGTCAAGAAGAGCAAGGATGGGTGGCCACTGTCCTGCTCCCACCAGAGATCATCCATCAGTGCGACCAATGCAGTCTCGGTACCATATCCAGGCCTGAATCCTGACTGAAAGGGGTCCAGATAATCCACTTCATCCAGTACCCCCTGCAGCCGATGCGCCACTGCCTTCTCCAATACCTTCCCTAAAAAGGGGAGGTTGGAGACAGGCCTATAGTTGGTTAGGACATCTGGGTCGAGGGAAGGTTTCTTCAGGAGGGGGCGCACCAAGGCATGTTTTAAAGGTGCGGAAAACACCCCCTCCCACAATGATGCATTGATCATAGCCCCGACCCAGCCACATGTCACCACCTTTGAGGCTTGCACCAACCAGGTGGGACAGGGGTCCAATGGGCAGGCAGTGGCATGCACAGCTGCAAGGAGCCTGTCCATTTCATCAGGGGCAACTGGATCAAACTGGTCCCAGATGGTATGGCAAGACGGTGCTCCAGCTCCCTCTGGACTCTCCCCATCCACGCCAGGATTAAACCCCGAGTGCATCCGATCGATTTTCCCCACCAGATGGTCAGCAAAGTCCTCAGCCGACCCCTGCCAACCAGGCACTGGGGGCCCCGTACCAAGGAGAGACCTGGTAACCCGGAACAGGGTGGCTGGGTGATTATTAGCGGAGGCAATAAGGGTGGTGAAGTATTTCTGCCTCACCACCCCCACTGCCACTTGGTAGGCCCTAATAGCAGCTCTAGCTAGTGTCCAGTCGGAGTCTCTCTGGGTCTTCACCCAGCGGCGCTCTAGGCATCTCTTTGCCCGTTTGAGCTCCTGCAGTTATTTCATGAACCACCGGGATGACCCAGCTCTGTGAGCTCTGCGAGGCCGTAGTGGTGTGATTTCATCCAAGTCCGCTGTTGTCATCCTGTTCCACAGGTCAACCAGCGCCTCGGGCGAATTGTGCTGCTAATGTCCTTCTTTGCACTCTGCACCATTGAGACAATGACCTGGTCTTTTCATCTTCTTTTTCCCATTCACCTAAATCAAGGGATCCCAACATAAAGCTGGTAGACCAGATGTGGCCCATGGTGCCATTTCATGTGGCCTCCCATCCAAGCGCATTTGAGAAACAAAATGACTACACATTTTTAACTGTTGGGACAATATGCCCACCCCCATTATGCAGGCAGGGCAAAATGGCTATCTGGCCCTTGAAGCTGACTGAGAGAGCATGACCCGGCCCCTGGATTGAAAAGGATGGGAACCCCTGATCTAAATATTGTATTGGGCTAAGAAAAGGTTCATGTCAGATGTCACCAAAAATACACAAAATGGGGTTATTACCATTCTGTGTTTTTTCTTCAGGAACAAATTAGATTAGGGAATATTCACACATTCCTAATTAGTAGGAATGGTGTATAAATAACCTGAAGTCGCTAGGTTATAAATGTGAGTACAGACAGACTCTTGCTTTTGAGGAAATTCTATTACATAGGGGATTTGTTCCAGTTTAAATATGCAAGACTGCAACTTTGAGATTGCAGGAGATATTAAACACCAAAACAGATTTATCTAACTCTACATTTCTGTGCTTTAGGCTATTGGACAAGTCAACAACTGGTACTTTTCAAATACATTATTAAAGATTTAATTATGATTGAAAAAATAAGGAACATGGTGTTGGTACCTTTCCCAGTGCTCTACTAAATTTTTTATAGAGGAACTATTAAACCCTGTAGGAATTCTATTCAACAAAGTACTTACATTTTATTATTTTCAAACTTAGTTATTCATTTAATATCCTGGAAGCCAACTTTTGTTTGGCTCAAGACATGGAAGTATTATGCATGCAAAGGAAACCATATGGCAAGAAGTTAAAAATCAAGCACAGGTAAATCCAATTTAATGGAATATGGTAATAAAGTAGCAGGTTGTGAAAACAAACAAACAATTAAGCTTCTGGTGAATTTTTATTCATAGCCAAGTCCTTCAGCCTGCTTTGTGTGTGCATGGTAGTGAGTTTCTATATGAGCATTGTGTTGCATTTAGTGCCCTCTTTGAAAGCCACGGACAAAAGCTGGCAGCAGTGAACTGTGCAAGAAAGCAGGGAACTAAATAAGCTACCATTATTGTTCATCATTTGTTATGCTGTGAAAGATTTTATAGTAGCAAAATCTGTTTCTCTGCACACATAGCCACCAAAGAGCTTCCCCACCCCCAAACATCTTGGTTTCTGAATCTATAGTTATTGTAGAAGTAAAGCAGAACACTGGTGGGCTGTTTGTTTACTCTATAGAGAGGGGAGAATTGAACTCCAAAACCTCCATTCTTATGAGATCCAAAACCAGGTAATGCTACTTTGATACTGGTTAAATTTTGCTGACAGTTGAGGAGGAAATTTCTCACTCCAGACCAGAAATTATGGGCCATATTGCAAGACTGGGATCATTGTAGGATCTGTATAAACAAAGCAGCAAAAAAAGCCCTTTAAAGAATGCTGGTCAGATTCGCAAGGAAAATGGCATTGACTCCCTCTGTACCACTTTCACCCCAGTTTTCTTGTCTCTCAAAACTTTGCTAGAAGCCCCATGAAGCATAATCACATCCCCAGAAATAGGATTTTATTGAGAATTATCTATCTTGCATTACTTTGTCTTGAAAGTACAAGTAAGGTATGTGGGTTTTTGGGAAGCCAATGTCCCGGTGGTCATGAAAAATGCTTTTAAAATGGTTTGTTGACATGGCTCAGCAGAATTGCTGCCTTTTGCGCCTTCCTCTTGTATGAGGCTAATGGATGTGTCATGATAATGGGCATTTGCACTTCAAATTTTATCACTACATAGCTATGTGCACTCAGTTGACAGACCATTTGGATTTTGTCTCAGATATGAAGCTCTTGTGGCACAGTGGTTATACTGCTGTACTGTAGCAAAAACTCTGCTCATGAGGGGACAAGTGTTATGGGGTGGTATATAAGTGTAGTTGCTATTGTTTCGTGATTCTGCCTTGTCAATCATAATTTCTTGGGCTGAAATCATACTGATTAGAGCAGTGGTCTCCAATCTTTGTTTTTTAAACTTCAATTCCCAGAAGCCTAAATCAGTTAATTGGCTGATCAGTGCTTTGGCTTAGGCTTCTGGGAATTGAAGTCTAAAAACCATAGGGTATATAACAATATACCCTATATATATAGGGTATATAACAATGGTATATGCTATTGTTTCTGGAAACATCAGCAATCTTATCTTGTGCCTGTTCAGAACACATTTTGGACAGGTGTGTGTGTGTGTGTGTGTGTGTGTGTGTGTGTGTGTGTGTGTGTACACACACACAAAGAGGGGGGAAGAGAGAGGGGGAGACAGAGAGAGAGAGAGGGGGGGAGCTCTGCATTCGTGCCATTGTCTGTTGGAGAAGGGTGTGGATTTCTCTGGCAGGCAAGGGCGAAATGGAGCATTGTTTCGCCCTTGCCTGCCAGAGAAATCCACCCCCTTCTCTGACAGGCAATGGGATGAATGTGGAGCTCTGTGTAGCCCTTGTCTGTCAGAGAAAGGGTGGGTTTTCTCCAACAGGCATGGGCGAAACGGAGCTCCACATTTAGCCCTTGCCTGTCAGAGAAAGCAAGCCCCTTCTCCGACAGGCAAGTGACGAATGTTGAAGGGGTTCGCTTCCCTCCAGGAGGTGAAGACAGAAAACAGTTTTCTGCCTTTGTTTTCCAGGGAAGTGGTTCATTTTCCTCGGTGGGTGGGGGCCAAAGCTTTTGGCCCCCTCCCTCCATGGAAGGTGATGGCTTCCCTCCAGAAGATGAAGGCTGAGAACGGAGCACCGTTTTTGGCCTGTGTCTCCCTGAGCCCACCAAAGCTGCATGGGGAGAATATGGGCTCCCCCTCTTCTCCCCGCTACTCCACTGAAGCCACGGTAAGGCTGGTGCCAGCCTTCATCGCTGGGGTAGTGTGGAGAAGAGGGGCTCCCCCTCCTCTCTGCAACCCCGTTGAAGCCGCGGCGAGGCCTGCACCAGCCTTCATCGCTGGAGCTGTGGATGGCTTCCCTCCGGGAGACGAATGGAAGTGGTTGACACATCAGCCAGTTTTTTTTACATGTGCGCCACTTGCCCCACCTCCTCTATGCTCGCACCCTTCAGCCTGATTGGCTGAAGGGTTGCATGATGCTGGGAAGCATAGTTTTTTTGGTTCATGTCCATGGGGTGGATGCCCCACTCTTGGCATTCGAACCCTTGTGGCGATGCTCACAGGATCTAAAGGTAAGTGTGGGTAGTTCTGTACAGGATGGTTGGGCCGAGAGTGGCCACTAATTCCGGACATGTACCACCCATCCACCTTTTTATAGGTATATATTAATATAAGAATATATAAAGGGTGCACAAATATTACCCACTTTAATTTAATCTAAGTTAATTGTCTTATAAATAGCAATGGATTTCCTTTGAATAACTTTGTAGCCACCCATTTCAATTTGTAGTCAAATTCTCAAAACTATTTCCTCCTATTTTTATTGGTCTGAGTAACAAAAGAGACTTGAAAATGTGGAAGCTAAATGGCTCTGACTTAAGATGAGAAGTAAAACAGTAATGCCAGCTATTGCTGGACCTTCAAAAGAGCCCACAACACTTTTCTTTATTCCTTTGGTCCCTGCTTGGAATTGTGCAACCTGCTCAAATTTACTTAACAAAAAAATTGTGAAGGTGAAAGGAATGTTCCCAATTAGTAGCTTTGTTGCCTCAGTAGGTAAAATACAAGATCTCTGTCTTGTGGGTCATGCTTGCCATTTGCCCATCTGAAGCACAGAAAGAAAAACAGAAGGCAAAAGGTTACAAAAATATAGCCAGCAGTGACATTAAAAAAGCAAGGTACTAAACGTGGGCTTAGGTCTATTGCTATTAGGATCTATCTAACCTAAATAGTGCACAAAAGTCTCAAAATCTCTGCAGCACATTCATCTCAAAGGCACTCAATTGATTGGATTCTAAAGTGTAATGCAAAATGTGTTCTACAGCTGCCTAGAAGAAAAGGGAAAAAAATATCCAGTGCACACTACCTGATAATTGTAGTGATGCAATCACAGTCTTTAACAGACTAACACTCTTTCCTCACCCTGCCCAGAATCAAAATGGCAGCCAATCACAAGATAAGAATTTATCTAGTTGATCTGAACCCTCCTGGTACTCTGGAGTTGAGCTTTCCATTGATGTGTCAGCTGTCAAACTACTTTTGCTGTGGTCTTCCCAGTCCTCTTAAAATATTGCTCTCATTTTGTAGGTAAGACATGCTGGCATTGTTATTCCTTTTGTTTAAATAAGATCAGTTTTTAATGATCAAAGCAATATTCAGCATTTCATAGAGCCTCAATTTGATCTGAGTGTCTTTTCAGACTTTTTCACTTTGCTTCAGATAGTTTGGAAAATGGACTAATACCCCTGCTTCACTTTGGATTCCAAAGAACCTAAAGCACAACCCTGGAACTGCATGCCTTATAGTATTTAAACCAATTAAGCTTCAGATGTATGATATGATAGTTAAATGACAGTTTTGATTTGTGCTACACTGTGATCAGGCTTGAATAAATTGCAGTTGTTTCTTCCTTCTGCAGACTAATAGGCTGACCTAAGTGGCCAGCAATTAGATGTTACCCCAAACATTTTGATGAGCCGATTTCTCTCCAATGGCACCAAAGAGAAATCCTTCAGAACTTCTTCCATCAGTGCTAGCAAGTATATTTGATTTGGCAAACATTAGGATGTCCTAGGCCAGTGATGGTGAATCTTTTAGAGACCAAGTACCCAAACTCAATGGGCTGCCATCTGCACCACAGAGGGGCAGGGTGAACTCTGTGCTGGGGGAGGGAGGGAGGATTCCCATTGGGCTGCTGGGCAGACGGGTGGGGCAAACTGCTGCTGGGGCAACTGTGTGTGTGTCAACAGAGATGGCTCTGAGCACCCCCTTTGGCACACATGCCATAGGTTCACCACCATTGTCCTAGGCCTTTTTTCTGATATAACTGAATAAAGCTGTAACTAGCAATTGTGGTGCCCTTGGCAAACAGAACAAAATGTACCCTTATATTAAGTTTGTAAGTCATGATAGGAAATGTAGTAGATAGATAGATAGATCTCCCACATTTCTTCTGCTACCATTGCAATCAAAACAACCTCTCTTTCAGGCAGAAAGCTGGTTTTTTGTCCAAAACCAGGAAGACAATATATAATAGAGAGTGAGTGTACCAATTTCAAAGGCAGATAAATCCTTGTGAGTGATTGCTCCATTGTTATGTTTTGAAACACTAAGAGCTTTCTGTCTATAACTTCAGGTCAATGAATAGATTAGAGAAATTTATCACAAAAGGTTTAATGCAATGGGAGAGAGAAATTGCAAGAGGTAGGCAAAGGTATTCAGATAGTTCAGGTAGTTATATAAGATGTTCAGATGTGAGGGGGGAAATGTCTTTTTTAAAAAACCATTTTAACTCCCACAGCCTGCATGATCCAAGAAAGTAGTAGATCCTGCTACATTCATATACTAGTAATTCAGAAGCAGATCCTTTATTTATAAAATAAATTTATAGATCACTTTTAATTTTGATAATTTGACACAACCTTGCTTAACCCTCATGCAACAACATTTAAAAAAATAGAAATGACTGCCCATATCTGATATTTTCTGATCTGTGAGAATCTATTAGAAAGTATAAAAGTGACCCAATGTATAGGCAGAAAAAAGAAATTGCAGCAGTACCCAAACAACCACCACCAATTACAATGTCTGTCCTGAGTCCCTGTCAGCCCTCCTTGTCTTCCCTCCCTTTTGCATATAGTGTAAATAACACTATTTCCAGCACAGCTGCTGGCTTTTAACTCACTAGTGTTCTTATTTCCAATACAAAACAATAAAAATCCATGTATCCAACCCAAGAAACAAACCTGAATAAAATGTCTGTGAATTTTGAGAATTAAGGTGAGTTCCTCCCATCCCGTTTCACTTATCCTTAATCAGAAGACAAATGAGCAAAGGAGAATAATGATGTGCACACACTGCCCATGATAAGTGACATGCACAACAAGAATATCCGTAAAATGGCTCATGGTCCATAAGATAGCATGGCTGCTGGCAAAACTTTCACCATATCACAGTGGTCCCAAGCATCTGCCACCTGAGTTTCACTTTGTCTAATGCTAGGTGCTTCTCTGTTGGCTGAGTGCACAATCTGTGCAGTGTCTTGGCCCATGGCCGGCACTTTCATTTTAGTGAGATCTTTACACCTACCTGTATAACCTAATTTTCTCAGACCCTGAGACAGTTTGCAACAGGGTTAAACCTGGAACAGATGAATGCAGATAAATTTAGGTGTAGTTTTTTAAAAAAAACCAAAGCAGTTAATAAAACAGATGAAAAGTCATAACACTAATATGCAATTAAATGAATTATTCTATTGAAACACCAAGTTACATGCCATTTTTTTAAAAAACACATTTTTAACAAAAGTATTGCATTTATCACTCATGATTCCCTCCCTCAGCAGCCAGTCCATTACTAAAAGACAATTGTAACAAAACACTTTTCAGGAGTGTGCTGGGCACCATGGGAAGGCATTAGACAGGGGCAAAAGGTGGCAACCAAAGGATGGGGGAGAAGGCTGCCCCCAGGAACCGCTTGTTTACTGCCCCTCGCTTGTTCCGTCTGCCACTGGGCACTTTAGAATAAACCATTGCTTCAAGCTGAAGGAGGGAGCTTGGAGCAATGGCTTAATCTAAAGTGTTGTGCACTGGGTGGACCAAGCGAGGGGTGGCAACCAAGGGATGAGGGAGAAGGCTGCCCCCAGGAACCATTTGGTCATCACCCCTCACTTGCTCTGCCTGGTGCTAGGCACTTTAAAATAAACTATTGCTCCAAGCTGAAGGACGGCGCTTGGAGCAATGGCTTAATCTAAAGTGCAGCATGCCGGGCATATAAAATAATAATAAAATTAGTATTTGTGCCCCAGGGAGCCAGAGGAGAGGGTGGACTGGGATGAATCCCCCGGCCCAGTGGTCCAGCCCATGCCAGACTCTTTTGCCTGTGCATAGAGACAGCAGGGATGATGTTATCTTAGCCTTCCTTTGCCAGGGACTCCACAGTCTGAGAGCAGCTGCTACAAAGGATCTGTGGGAAGATACTATTCCCCTGGAAGCTGTCAGAAAAGCTGGGAAAACAGCTGATTGTTCAGTATTCTTGTGCAAATCCTCTGTTTCTAAGCAAGTCTTCTGTTTCTAAGCTGCTCTGAACAGCAACATTTCTCAACTTAAAGTGTAGATGTTTATTTTCTCTGAGAAATGTTGGAACATACAGCTTTATCAAGGATTTCTTCTATCCAAAATAGTGCACTTGGATTTCAATCAGTTTCTCTTGGATTGGTTTAGTTATTTATTTTCTCCAAGTTGACAGATAATAAAAATGACACCTAGAATTGTCTGCTTGTGTAAGCAGTCTATGATTGCTTAATGTAATAATTTAAACATCAGTAATTTTAGGAAAAGTTTTCATTAGTCTGGCAACAATTCTACCTAAACTGAAGACATTTTCTAGAATGGACTGTGATTACAGTATTCTGTTCTCCAAATTTAAATCAGCCTTGATATACCTTTACCTTAGATACCTTGGAGTCGTTATTCACAGAGGAGTCCACACATTGGTAGATGTCTCTGCAATGACATTCTGCACATGCAAATTGACTTGAGAAATCAAGTCCATTTCCATGCAGTTTTTTTAGCCATTTGAATATCACATCACCCATTGACTAGGCAGACCATGGTGTGTACCCTCCACTTTCACCTTGCCCAAGGGATCTGACAGAGGACACTTGGTGAGTTTTAGTCCCACCCTAACATCATTGACAAGAAATGGGCAACACTGCCTAGTTAGATTGTTCAAGCTCCCATGCCCTGACAAGTTTCTCACCTAGTGGGGGCTTAATATGCACCTATGGAAAAACCTTCACTATGCCAAATGACCAGTTTTCTTTTTGCATGTACATTTCTTTAACAGAATAGCAAGACCTCATAACAATGCAATGACTCAAGCTACCTCTATGGGATACCCTGGATACCTGAACTTCAAAATATTCATTTCAAGATGGCCAACACCTACTTTACAGACAATGTTTTAGATGTATGCCAAATGTATTTTAAATATTCACCTTAAGAAAGTATACCACGGGTTCATGAGATAAATAAATTTTGTTTATTTTAACCTTCAGCGACAAACACATCCTAGCAAAACATTCAGCAAGCATGGATACATACATTTACAAATCATGTAATGCACTTGTTAAATAAATACAGCTATGGGATATTTGACTACCTGAACAAATATGTCATTCAGAATTACAGCAGACTTTTATGATTCCTCGTGCCAGCTAAAAGTCAGGATGGTTGGTTTGGATATCTATTTACATTTCAATACAAACTTTCCACATGGTTAGTTCCTGAAAATAAACATAGACCAAAAGACAGGGTGGTGTTAAAATCTGCAGTTTGCAAAGTAGTGTGTGTGTGTATGCTCATCAAACGGATGGATGCAAATTTGAAGTGCTATTCACCAAAGAGTGTGTACCTGTTAAATGGCATGCAGAAATGTTTTATTCAGTCAGGAAACTGCATGGACTGGCAGAAGACTGTATAAAGTTCAAATTTATTTAAAACAGAGACACAAAAATGGCATCAAGCAGAAACATGCAAAAACCCTGGAACAAATATTTGTTATAATAAATGAAAATCAACATTTGATGAAATTGTAAAGCAAAACAATTTTTTTAAAAGGTTGGGGGAAATAGAAGGCCTGAACAATATTAAGCATGACAGAATTAGAAAAACTATGATCTTTTTATAGCCTCAAATCTGTCTTGTTTTTTTTCCTTTCCTTTAAGAAGACAATATAATTTGCAGAGAATCTGTTCTATAAATGGAATGAGCAAATGAGATTCTACCATTTCTTCTTCTTCTTCTTCTTCTTCTTCTTCTTCTTCTTCTTCTTCTTCTTCTTCTTCTTATTATTATTATTATTATTATTATTATTATTATTATTATTATTATTATTATTATTATTATTATTATTATTATTATTATTATTATTATTATGCAATGGCCCATGGAGGCCGGAATGGTGGGCCGCAAGGGAAGGCACATGAGATGAATGTGCGATGAAAGTCCAGTCCCAATTAGTTCGGGTGGTCTGTATTTACTACCCTGCCTCAGAGTCTTTCATGCATAGCTGCATGTGACCCTGTTACAGAAGGCTTTTGCACACGTGGCATTTCGCTGACCAAGTTACATTCATCAGCTCTTGGAAGTAACTGAGTACCCTGGACCTCTGCTGAGGAACTAATCAACAGGATGGGCGAAACCCATTGTTCTTCGCCTTATCTTGGAGCCCATATGGTCTCTGGGAAACTGACTTCCTTAGCTGTTAACTCAGCGAGTTTGCCCAACCCAACCTTATCTTCGGCCAGAAGAGGAACAGAAAGTTTTACCCTGGTTAGGTATTTATGCATTAACTTGGGTTTATCACCTTATGACATTTGCCCTACTTCTCTCAGAGCCTCCAGCCAAGGCAATATGATTTTTTCCAATTAATCTAGCCCGCACCCCAATTTCCCTTCCATCAAAGCCTGGTTGGTTTCTCGAGCTGTGTGCGTAAGCGAGCGAACCCATCGGGAAAGGTTTTGGCCAATTGTGAATGGGCAACCCACATTCCCTCCTTTTTAGTTTTTTAAACGGGCCTGGCTGAGAGCTCGGTAGATGTAAGGTCTGCATTGTCTGGGTGTGATTGTCTCTTGGGGTCCCAACATGAGGTGCACCTTGGCAAGAGTGAGGGAATGTGTTGTGCAAAGTAGCAAAGTGTAATCCCCACTGCTATGAGGATGGTTATGATATGGGGTGCAGTCTGCACCCACCTCAAGGGCCCCCCAAGACTCTGCTGGCCCAATTGTGTGTTCCTGACTATGGTGTCAAGTTTGGTTACCGGGTCCTGGATTTTTGCAAGAGGGGTCCATCAGGTTGAAACAACACATGTCATGAACAGCTTTTCAGGCCAAATGGTGTCCAAGCAGCAAATAGGCAATTGCTGCTCAGTTGTACAAAACTGTGTGTCTAAGTTCAGCCTGCTCTTATTTTTAGCATGGCAATGGCTGATGAAGCGTGTGATTGATCTTTCACTGGGGGGGGGGGGGCTGGCTAACCTCATTCCCCCAGTGACAGGAATGGTTTCTCTAAGGTAATCCTAGGCTTCTGCAAAGTGGTCTCTCTGGCAATTAAATCTCTCCTCACACATAGAGGAGGTGTGATAAGCAAACACAGAGTAACCGAAAGACTACAATAGGCAGGGATTTATTTTGGCTGCAGGATGCTCAACCTTTGGTGGATGTGGCCCTGTGTGGCTTCTTCCCCACCCATGGCAAAGACATCTAGTCCTAACAAGGTGTGGTACCGAGATGGCAGATTTGGGAGTAATATGCATTAGGGTGTGTGCAGAAATTCACACAAAGACAATATAAGCACTAGCAATGAAACATAAACATTCAGCTGCTTCTCTTGATGGCGGAACTTGTGAAAGTCCCAGTTGTATTTTTCAACATGTCCATTGATAACTGGAAGAGTCAGTATTTGTGGCAGTCCAAGCTGGCATAGGCAAAGCAAGGTTGTGTGTTTAACAAAAAGCATTGTTCTTTGAAGTCCCAGCTGGTGGGTCATTGAGTAGCTTGGGGTGTGTGTGTGTGTGTGTGTGTGTGTGTGTGTGTGTGTGTGTGTGTGTGTGTGTGTGTGTGTGTGTGTGTGTGTGTGTGTGCAGTGTCCCAAATCCCCCCTTTAGGGTAAAAACATGCCAAAATCATCTAGAAATGGAAAAAGTGAATGGCTGGTGTCATCTTTGGCTGGTATCTGCACTTGTTACATTTAGCTCTTTTGGGCTGCTGACATCAGAGTCTGGCCTCCTGGGGTTGGAGCCTGGTTCTCGCATCTCCAGAAATGGACCTGCAGGAAAAGAAAGCTGGCTGGGAACACAGCCTTGGAGATAAAAAGGTCTGAGAGAGTTAGTTAAGTTTTTGTGATTATAGGTCTTAGCTAAGGATCCGGCTGAAGGCCAGGGGGGCTTTCCCCCACTTCTTTTTTAACTAAAAGAGAAGACAGTGTAGGTTAGCTTATTCCACAATTGCTTGACCTGGCATTGTAAAAATGACATTTATACGCAGAACTTCCTGACTCCTACTAGAGAGCAAGAATGTTAGATGTCCCGAAAGCTGTGAGTGTTGAAAAAATCAGTGGTTAGATAACATACTGCCTATCTGTGACTATATTCAGTGGCTCCTGGGCAAATGTTTTCAAAGCCTGGTTCGCTGCTGGCAGTTCCGTTTCTCTGAGCAGCGTTTTCAAAGCCTGTTTTTGTGTCAAGTGAGAACTCCGTGTGTTTGTCTAGAATTTGATTAAACTAGGTCTGAAGCAAGACCAGTCTGGCATCCTTTGGTAAATGGCATGCTAGGCTCCCCTTGGGCTTCCTGCACGTGGCAGGCATGAATGCATGATTACTTGTGCTGGTAACAATGGCAGACTGAACTGCCTTGCTAATGCTTGTTGACACTTGGGCATTCTGGTGGAAGAACACATGGCTTTGGATCAGGGTTGTGAAAACGCCCAAGACTAATTTGTAGTGTTCTTTTTTTAGTGGCTGCAACAGCCTACTGTTGCCCTTTGCAGCTAATGTGGGCCACATACAGCTCCTCTCTGCAGTGTTGCAAATGAAACTGCATAGTTGCATTAGCTTTTGTGTATACCCTTTATTGAATGGCGCTACTATTCTGGCCAAATCGTGTCCTGAAATGTTGTAAATGATTGTGGCTACCAACTCCTGTGGAGGGACGATTTTTGCCCGCCCGCTGGGGTCTGTACCCAGTGGTCGCTGTTCTAATAATGCACAGGTTTAGCATGGGTGTGTGTGGCCCCCTGCTACCCCTGCTCACCCATGGAAGGCTGAGAGTGTGGCTCACTGCCTGGAGCATTTGCTTAGCCTTGCGTGGAATATATTTCCGATTGGCTGACTGCTTTCCTTGGGTGAGCAGCGAGAAGAAATGGCTTTAAAAGATTTGTGCCTATTCTAAAATGTGGCCTTGTCTAATTAATGTTCCCTAGAATTTTGCTGGAGTTCTCTAGCGTGACTGGGTGTTTAATATGGATCTTGGGCAACACTGCCCAAGATCCATGGAAGGGAAATCTTCCTGCCCAATTTCCCTTCCATCAAAGCCCGGTTGGTACTCAAGCTGTGTGCATAAGCGAGCAAACCCATTGGGAAAGGTTTTGGCCAATTGTGAACGGGCAACCCATTATTATTATTATTATTATTATTATTATTATTATTATTATTATTATTATTATTATTATTATTATTATTATTATTATTATTATTATTATTATTATTATTATTATTATTATCCCACCCATCTCGGAGGTTTTCCTTTCTTTTCATAGGAGTTCTCCCATTCGGGTTGGCAGACATGCTCTCACTCAGAATATTAATTCTATTTCATCCCAGCTGTCTCTTTTTCCCTTTCCAATCTAAAGGTATGGCTAGCTTGGAAAGATAAATCAGAGCAATTCAGCTTTGCTATGGTTTGAATCACAACCTGTTACATTTGAATACATAATGACTGTTCTCATTGGGATTTGGAAGTTTAGTGCTCATATTTGGCAATGTTATTGACATTGTCACAGCCCCTTCTTCCATCCTCCCTTTTTGCCCACTTGCCTTCCTCAGTGGCTTTGGCTGCCAAATTTATCAAATTTATTTGATTTTGTTTATTTATATTTATTTTTTATTTTGATTTTTAAAACATTATTTTGTCTGTTTTATACTCTTCCAGCCTCTAGGTGGGGCTGTGATTAAGAGTACTGCTATTGTCTTTCTTTGTTCAGTTCTGTTCTGGAGGCATGGAGGTAGGACATGTTTGGTAAGTGCACTTGATTTTTTATTTGGTTTTGATTTTGGGGTGCTGGGCTGGGGGGTTTAAGTAGAGAGTTTCTACTAAACACCCCCCCCCCAAGTGTTTCTGCTTATTCTTATGTTTTTATTTTGGATTTTAGATATGTTTGATTGTTTTGGGTATTTATGGTTGCTATTTTTTTATTCCCCCCCCCCGTATTTATTTCTTTAATTTGTGATATTATTGTTTGTTGAGTTAGGTATTTTCATGTTGTAGACAGGTGTTTTTAGTGAGTTTTCATGGTTTTTCATTAGTCTTTCGTATTTTGGGTGTTTTTGTTGAGTTTGTTGTTTTTTGTTGTGTTGTTTACTTGGTTTATTTTAATTATTTGTTTATCTATTTGTGTTTTATTATTTTTGATGCTTGGCATTCTGGTTAACTTTTTTGTTTTGTTGTTGTGTGTTTTGTTGGGTGAAGAATGGCCTGTTTGTTGTTTTTTCTTTTCCCCATTGCTGTTTTGAAATTAGGTTTCAATGCAGTGATGGGGAAAAGGAAGAGCTGGCAGTTAGCTCGCTCTTCGTCTGGTAAGGTTTGTTAGGTCGATCGTGGGAGAAGGAGGCAGAGAAGAGCTATTAGCTTGAGGATGGTTCTCTCCTCTCAGCCTTCTTTTTCCCAGGCTTACCTAACGGAAGATCAGCAGGGAACGATCCATAAGGTGTGGTGCTCTTCCTTGTGGATTGCTGGCTGCTGCTTTTCTATTACCTCCACCGCTGTTTCATGCTGATGAATTGCTGCCTGCTTCTTTTTTTTCCACCCCGGCTCAACTTACCTTGAGGCCGGCGGTGGTCTCACCATGTCTTCAGTGGGGTAGCGTGGAGGAGAGGGAGTCCTTCTTCTCCCCATTGCTCCAGGAAAGAAGGCCGGCGGTTGTCTTGCCGTGTTTTTTTTTTGGCAGGTTTGGGTTAGCGAGGTCATGAGGCACTGCGTCTGCCTGCGGCAGCCTTGCATTTCCATTGTGTGAGGCATTATTTTATTTTATTTTTCATGTGCCGGCTTTTTCAGCATTCTGCGTGCTCATACCCTTCAGCCTGATTGGCTGAAGTGGTCACGGCGTGTAGGTCACTGGGACTTGAAGTTTTGTTTCTTTTGTTTGTGTTCGTGCAGTGGCTTTTTTTCTGTGGCTCGTTTTGTATTGGGCGTACTGGCTTTCCCAACATTCTGCTTGCTCTCACTTGTCAGCCTGATTGGCTCAGAGGTGACGTGGCACGGAGGATGTTGAGACTTGAAGTTGTTTTGTTTTGTTTGTGTTCGTGGGGTGGTTACCCCACTGGTGACTGCCAAACCCTTGTAGTGATGTGCGGGCTGGGTAAAGGCAATTGTGGGCGGCTCGGTATGGGATAGTATGGACAGGTCCAGGTGTGTATGCCAGAGTCCAATGGTTAATGTCCCTCCTTATAGGTAAAGATGTTTCAATGTTAACAATAGATAGGAAAATAAAAATACAGGGACAGTTAGAGGATGATCACAGGGCAGGGTGTCCCTGCAATCCCTAAACATCATATCCAATTGCCTATGTCACCATCTCACCTCCCACAGAAATGTTCCTCTTTTACATATCAAAATGACTGCTTGCACAACAAAAAAGTCCAATCAAATTCTTCTGGCTTGAAAAAAGTTGACGCTTCCATCAGCGTAGAAAAAAAGGCAGGTTGTTGTTGTTTTTTGGGGTGTTTTTGTGTGTGTGTGTGTGTGGGGGGGGGGGAGAGCCACAGTTGGATTCAGTTCAGCCTTTGCATCATGTGGATAGTAAAAATAAAACCCTTCAGATTCACCCTCTACCTGTATATGAGCAGAGAAAATCACACTGTTTTTTACTACTATTTTACTAATCAAGTACTAACATTAATTATTTTGTGACTGCTTAGCCATGTCAGTCATTGTGTTGCAATTTTTCCTTTTCCCCCTTCTGATTTTTATGTGGGTGCATATTAACAATATAGATTCTTTTTAAAAAAGTTTCACCGAGTATCTTTGCAAAACTAAGGATCAATCAAAGTCAGCTGAAACCTCCCTTCCTTCATTTATTTTTTCTCTCCAATGAACACAAGAGTTTACTATTACAGGAAGTGATTGCATTTTGGTAATATCTTTAATAACATAAGCAATGCTTCTTGAAAATGGCTAACCAAATAAAAGAGACCACATGCTTTAGATTTTCATTGTCAAAAACAATGCAACTTCAAGTATAGATTTATTAAGCATTTCTAAGAACAGTGAAAACATAACAAGTTGATCTATTGAAGGTTGCAGATTTCATTCTTGGGTAATCATCTGGCAAATAGTTTTCTTTATCCAGATTGAAAATCCTTCATTCTGGTCATGAGAAGTAAAATTATGAAATCCCATGGCACTGTTTGAACTCCCATTAAATCTCTATGCTCCTCAGGAACTTGGAGTAAGGAGTTAAATCTCAAGATGAACAGGACAAAAGAGGATACAGTTTAATTTTTTGCATGTAATATGGTTCTAAAGACTGCACACCATTTCCATTCTTTCTCAGCTTACACTGTATTGCATTTATTTGAATGTATGTCACATCTGTGCCACATCAGCATACGGGGTGGGAAAAGCCCATGGGAGTATGCACGATTGTTCCATCTGAAATAAGACTAGGAATGGAACACGAGTGTTGCAAATTATGAGTCTTCTTGGCTGCAATGGTGCAGAACCCTTGGATGAAAAAATTCTCTATTGGCTCATTCTGAGTCCAGTCACCACATCATCGTAAAGTGTAATGCCTCTTATGTTACATGTGCTGTAGGTAAAGCCACTTGACATATGTGCCTCCATAGAAATGTTCTATCTTGGATTCAACCATCGTGCCATTTTTTTTGCTCCATAGAAATGGTGGCAGATATTGCAGTTGATTACTTTATTTTGGGACCAGCCCAGAGTCTGAGGACATTTACTCTCATGACATTGCTGATCATTTCAACAATCAGCTGGCTCCAAAGTGTTTCTATCTTCCTTTACAAAACTTAACTACCCAGTCTCTGTGATGTTACAAAGAGACACAAGGGTCCCCAGTTGTAGTGATTCTGACAGGCAGACTGAAGAGCTGAGATTTGTGGTGGGCTAGCTAGGTACTTCAGAGTCTTCTCTCCCCTTTTTTGAAAAAAGTATTATGACTTATTCCAAGAAAATGTAATTATCTATGCCAATCATGTTTTTAACAACTTCAGAAGTATCTTCAGATAAACTTAAGCTAATGTTTTTACAGCTGGATTGATGGATCAGTGGTTTAGTTATCTGACTGCAGAGTCAGATGTTGGAAGTTTGATTCCCAGTCATGCCTCCTGGGAAAATGTAGTGACATACTACATGGTATTCTGACCAGCAGAATGATGAGATGAGATTTGTGGGGGGCTAGCTAGGTACTTCAGAGTATTCTCTCCCATCCTCTCCATCTTCTTGATCTCCTTCTCCCAGCAGCTCTCTTTATTAACAGTGTCACAGAAGCATACAGCATATGGTACACAATGATATGATCCATCATCCTTCACCACACTTTCACACGATGTTGCACTAGCCCTATTCAAATGCAGCATCATTGATGATAGATGAATACAACCTATTTC
This sequence comes from Bradypodion ventrale, assembly GCA_035047345.1. Lineage (NCBI taxonomy): Eukaryota > Metazoa > Chordata > Lepidosauria > Squamata > Chamaeleonidae > Bradypodion > Bradypodion ventrale. The sequence goes on along the minus strand of JAWDJE010000004.1, from coordinate 143,211,292 downwards.
TGTATCCTTACAATAGCAAGAAGAAAATGTTCCTAGATCATTGTTTCAGGGTGGTCCAGAATGGTCCAAGAACAGGACATTTTCACCATCATAGGGAATGAACAACCTGTGTTATTGATCAGCCTATTAAAGAATTTGTTCTCATGATTAAACTGGTCAATTTCACAAGGATGCAACACCCAGTTTCAGGTTTTAACTCTGTGACTCAGGAAATGGGATACTCTTGACCTGGAAACTCTACTGAAAAGTGACAATGATTTGAATTGAATAAAAGTTTTCCAAATGGCATATTTTACTCATGCTTAAACCCATCAAGCAACAAATTAATTTGTGAGGTCCATAAAAGGAAACTTTTCAAAGGCTTGTAGTTGACTTAGCAAATTAGTGGTCAGAAAGGGAACCACAATTAGAACAGAAGGGATCAATATAAGAGATAGATTCGTGTTTTCCCTGTTAGCTGGAAGAAAATAAACAGAAGTAATGAACAATTGTCAGATAAAAGATTTAGGAAATAAGAAATAAGATGACAACAAAAACAAAGGGAGACTGAATGAAACAAAGAGCTGGGTGATAAATCAGCTTCATAGAGCAGTGTACTTTCCAGTGAAAAGAAACAAGAGCAACTGGGAGGGATTGAAACAGACTATACTGGTGGTAAAGAATACACTCCAGTTAAAAATACATGGCCAGACTACACTTCTTGGATAAGGTTATGAGAAATAAGTTAACTCTCTGAGGTTAAAGTGAACCTCTCTCAGTTTTTCATATAAAATTTTTGACATGGCACCCAGTGAGTATTTATGCTTGCTTGTTATCTTTTCTGTTCACTAACCAGGTTTGGCAGCTTAAAGAAAGGATAGGATAGGCAGACTGTTTTTTTGTTTTTGCTTTTGCTTTTGTTTTGCTGTTGTTTTTGTTTTTGCTTGCCCAGGGCCGAAGCCTGAAGGTTCCTGGAAGAACCAGCCCCAGTGCGCAGTCTCTTCCGGACTGGGACCAGTGCACATCATGGGCTGAAGCCTTGACCATGAAGTGCACTGCACCAGGTTTGGTCTGGAAGAGACCATGTACACCAGGGCTGCTTCCTCCAGGAACCTTCGGGCTTCGGCCCTGGGCAAGTGAGGCACATGGGAGCATTGCCGAAGGACGCACACAGTCGCAGAAAGGAAGTACAGCTGAGCCTAAAGAAGTGCGCGCCCCAGCAAGTTCCCCCTAAGCATGCTGCTCTGGGCAAGGCAAGCAGTGACAGAGCAGTGGGTGGGTGAAGCAATGGCTCCCCTCGCCCACCCTGGCGCAGGAAGGAGGGAGGCCACCCGGCAGTGGCTTCAGCTCCAGAGCAGCAGAGCTCCTGTCGGGAGGTGAAGCTGCAACTTCCGATGAGTCTCACTCTCTTTCTCTCTCTGTGGGTGGGGGTGGGGGGGAATGGTGTGTGTGTGTGTGTGTGTGTGTGTGTGTGTGTGTGTGTGTGTGTGTGTATAAAATGATGAGCTCACATCATCCCAGCTCTTGCCAACCTAGCAGTTGGAAAGCAAGAAATTGCTAGTAGATATCCTTATTTATCTACTTGCAATTTCTTGCTTTTGAACTGCTAGGTTGGCAAGAGCTGGGAGGGATGATGGGAGCTGATCATTAGGAATGTAAATAGTGTTCCATGCACTCCAGTGTTTAGTCATGCCTGCCACATGTCAATGGAAACATCTGCGAATGCAGACATTATTGGCTCTTTGGCTGTAATCAGAGATGAGCACTGAACTCTAAAGTTAGATGCAACTAGCTTTCAAGCAAGGCTTAAAGACTAACTGCTGTATTTCAATGTGAGCTTTTGTGGATCAAGGCCACTGACTCTTTGGCTGTAATCAGAGATGAGCACTGAACTCTAACGTTGGATACAAATGCCCATCAATTTCTTTTAGGAAATTGTGTATTCTAGCCGCAGCCGCCACCCCAATGTGAGGAGAGAGAAAAGTGTGTGCGTGTGTGGGGACCCCAATAGGATTGTTCAGTACAGGGCCCAGAAATTTCTGATGGCCCTGTGTGTGTGTCATATAGAAGAGTGTCTAACTGAAAGATTATTATAATTTAGGATATATCTTTTTTGTAACACCATTTTATTCTTGAGTGTTTCATGGCACATAAATACATTCTCTCCCCTCCCCCAACATCATATTCCTTTTTGTTAGAGCTTTCTTGAATTTTATTATTATCTTGTTACTTGTTCTTAAGTTTTCATAGTTCAATTTTATGGCCCTGTGTTTTTACCTTTCATAGTTAGGTTCTGGTAGGTTAAATTCTCAATTTTTTAAAATTTGTGAGGATTTATTCAAAATATACATCCATATATCCACTTATGTTTGCTTGCTTGTGGCTGCAGAATAAAATGAAGAAAAAGTAAAAAGCTTTTGTATGTTCACTCAGTTACCTAAGGAACTGAAAAAGTGCAAAATATTTCATTGAGTCAAATGGGGATTTCACACACACCCCAACAATGTCTACTGTGAGCTTTCAGGCTTTTGATATTTACCAGGAGGTCTATAAATTCTGCAGGACCCCTTTCTGAGGGCCTGGCACCCCATACTTTTAACTTCTCCAGTGCCACTCAGTATTAGCTTTGTTATTACAGTATTACTGGATGTGCAGTCATATGTAGGTCCCCACTTCATACACATCCTCAATGAATGAATGGGAGATGATTCCATGAACATCCCTTCTTTTGTTCTGCATGTCTGAAGATGATTCTAAGATTAGAACATACATAAGCCATTATCCTTTTGCTATCTTCCACAAGAAGCTTTATTATTTTATGTTCAGTGACCCTAACAGTGCTTTCAAGGTGAATGAGATTTTTAAGGAGTGTTTTTACCACTTCCAACCCCCCTTAGTGAGCTTGCATGGCAGAGCTTGGATTTGAATCCATGTCTCCTGCATCCTAGTCTCCCATTCCATCCACTATACTACACAACGTATCGATTAGAAAGTAGGCTCTCTGAAACATTTGCTGAAGGGAAAACCAGTACTTATATTAATCCCATCTGTTCCTCTGGCCATAATTTCAAGTAGCTGCCTAGGCCTCATTTATCAGACTCCCTAATATTGCAGGTCTGTTGTTCATGCATTATTGTCCCTGATATTGAGTTGCAAACTAAATCTTATAATGACATGAGCTTGAATAATTTGTGCTGAATTCACTTGATCTGGTTAGGGTGAATTTGAAGTGCATAATGGGAGAAGCAGAATGATAGGAGTTAAATTCTCCCACTTGCACTCATTTCTCCTTTGAAATTACTCTCTTAGGCCATCTTTTTCCTAGTGGGGATTCCTTTCACACTGAGAACTCCATTAGTGGAGAAATAGTTTTAAGACAGGAAAATTTGGGTAGAAAAAGGTTTAATTTCCTCCCTTATTCCCCTTGGCTGCAGTTAAAATGGCATGCATGCAGCTTCACTTGGCAGGAGCCTGACTGAACATAATTCTTCAATGTGAGCCAACTCAACTCAGATCTGCTACACTGAACATCCATTTTGCCTTTGTGTAGATAACATACCATCAAACATGGCTACAGATACAGAAATCGATTGGAGAAGCATAGCTAAATTGATAGAATCCTACCCCTATGGAAAGAAAGGTGGATTATAAATAATATAAACAAAATCCCGAACACACTGAAATATTCTACAACCACATTGTTATCTTGTTTGTAACAGAAGGCAGAAATGATTCATAGTGATTTAAGGAACAGCAATAGAGTTAGAGATAACACTATGATTGAAGACCTCCTATATCGTGGTACAAATAACTTCAGAATATATAAAGTTGGCATCTTATCTTTATTCTCAAATTTCACTCTGACTGTTTAGTAGCTATTCTGAACATTCCAGAGAAGTAATGTGAACAAATTGGAGTAGAATACACTCCTTCTTTTCGTATTTCTGGACAACACAGCAGGGAGCTCACCTATATATTCTGATGAAGAGATACCTCAGATATCTTTCTCCCATTCTTTTCTTCCTTAGAAGCTCAGAAGAAAGATGGGAAAAATAGTAGTCACTTATGCTTCTTCTTCGTATATGACTTCTGGAAGATTCGTCATCGATTTAAGACTTGATGTGAATGTTACACATGATTGTGTATCCACAAAGTAAGATATTTTTGTCACTTTCTTACACTGGCCTCCTCACTTTAGCCAGAAGGATAGAAAAGTAAATAAGACAAAAATTAGTAACCACAAGAGAATTTGGAACAAAACAGCCTAGTAAATTGTAAGAAGAATGAATTGCAGCAGCTTGTTAATCATGGAAAGTATATAATTAGAAAGAAAGGACACACAGTATGAGAAACAATTAAGAAAAATACAGTACACTTCAATTTTATCTCTGAAGATAAAATCAATGAATCATTGCTTAATTATACTCTTAAGGGACTTCTGTTTCCGGTAATTTAAAGTCAAAATCATTTATAGTTGTTTTTTGCAACAAGAAACAGAGAGTAGGAAGATCAGGAGGAAGAAAACATGGGGAAAGATCAGAAAGTTAAAAGAAAAGAGCATGTTGTTGCACATGGCAGACAGAGTTCTATGTAAAGATTATTCCTCTTTATCTTGAACTGTGGAAAGCTCAATGACCTTTCACTTACATGCTCATAATGGTTGGTTAGCATAACAGATAAGTATACAAATCGATGTGGCTTTTTACAACTGGTAAGCAACTGGAAAGTGGTACTCTCTGATATGCTTAAAACACAGAGTAACACAGCTACCATTTCAAAAACACAACAGGCAGTTTGTGTCAGCAGCATATTCATCATTGTCAATGATCATCTGAGCAACTTCACATCACATTCTCAGCAGCAACATTATCTAAACATGGACATTCCTTCTCATTCTTCTCATTCTTCCATCACCACCAACTCCAGTAGCAGGAAAGAATACACATATGAGAAAGAGAAACATTCGTTTCAGTCATTGTCATTAAAACTCACCAGAATTTAGTAGGTATTACTTTATCACAAGGGACCACAGATGGAAAGCAAGAACTTCCTAGTAGTTAAATAGATAGTGCTTTGGTAGGAAAGGTAACAGTGTTCCATGTGCTTCAGTATCTAATCATGCCTGCCACATGACTATGGAAACATCTGCAAATGCAGACAGCATTGTCTCTTAGACTGTAAACAGAGATGAACATCACTCCCAAGAGTCAGACACGGGAGAGTGCAGCAAATGCAAGCGTGGCGCCAAAATGGCCGCCGCGCTCTTTGCGGGGGCCCCCACCGGACGAAGGCATCCGGGTAGTTAGGGGGCGTGGCCAGCACCCTTATAAAAGGGGTGACCACGAGGCAGCCGAGCTGCCATTTTGCGAAGCGACGGAGCGGAAAAGTTTTTCCCTCTTACCTCCGTCGCTCTTGCTCTTCACCGGGAAGCCTCTTTGGCGCAACTTTTCTTTCCTTAGGCTTCCCGATACCAGCTATGCCCTCCAAGAAGAAGGCAGCTGCGAACGTGGCTCGCTCTGCGCGGAGGCGCCAGTCGGGTCGGAGGACCGCGACGGCGCCTCCCCAGCAGCCTCCTCTGCAAGAGCCCACCGGGACCGGTGGGATGGGGTCGGTGGCCCCTTGGCCTGAGGCGGGGTGTCCGCAGGTCGGCCCGGCGGGGGCTGCGGGCTCCGGCCCGCAAGCAATGGCCAATGCCCCTGGCATGGGCCATGCTTCGGGGCCTTCCCTTCTGGGTTCGCAGTTCCCTGCGGGGGGTTCCAGCCATGGTGGGTGGTTGGGTTCCCTCCCTTGGCAGGGCATGCCCCCGGCCCCTCAGGGGCCGGGCTGAGGCTCTTTGCCGTATGCGGCCTTTGGGGTCCAGGGACCTGGACCGGCCTCTGTAACTTGCGGGCCGGCTGGCCCTTTGGCCCCTTTGGGTACCGGGGGATATGTCAACGTCGAGGCCCTTCTGGCCCACGTAGTGGCCCTTGAGGCATCGCTCGCGAGGGTCAACCACCCAGGGGCACCTTTTGGGTTGCAGGTTGATCCTTCGCCTGCCGGGCAGCAGCAGGCGGCGGGACGGGTTGAGCTGCCTGAGGCGTGTGGGCCGGCGGCGGCCGCTGCCTCGCAGCTCCCCACTCAACAGGTGCAGCAGACTGGTGCTGATCAGGCCCCGGCGACGAGCTCAGTTCCAATCGTGAGCTCCGACGCTCCCAGTGGGCCGGAACCCCCGGTGGGGGCGGCCTGCGGGGGTGCAGCATGTGAGTATGCGGTTCAATCCAGCGCACCCACACATCTGACTACATTGGGGGGAGCATTTCAGTGTCCGTGGCCTCGCACAGGTGGTGCGATGGTTCAGCCGCCGCCGGCCCACCTGGCGACTTCACCCTGACCCAGGGCCCGGTTTGGGGTGGTGCCTCCTACTTTGCCGGGAATGTGTTAGGGGTGCCAGGGTTGGTGCAAGCTCCTTTTACTTTACCCGCAGTTCGAGAAGGATAAGGAACAGGCACGTCGTCGTAAACCGCCGCGCACGTGGGCTAACTGGTTGCCGGCGTACCTCATATACGTGGTGGTTTACCTCAGGGCCAGGCCGGATCTGGCCATCCTGATGGTCCAGTATTTGGACAACATCTACCGGGCAATGGTTGATTTCCCGGGCCCATCGTGGCTGGCTTACGACGAGGAATTCCGTATGCGAATTCCCCTGCACCCAGAGATGAAGTGGGATGAGCCCTGCCAGAAGCTGTGGCTTCTGTACATGACCCCCACGCGCCCGGCGCCTGGGGAGAGATACCATTGTGGACATGCTGTCCAACGAGCGGCCCCAGTGCAGATACCCCGCCAAGTGGCGGGGCAGGGGGTTCCAGCCCGCCTGCTGTGCTGGACCTTCTCGTCCAATGGTTCCTGCAACAGGAAGAATTGCAAGTACAGGCATGAGTGTCCCTCTTGTTCTGGCCCCCATGCTGCCTCCGCTTGTCCCAGGCCTGGGGGACTGCGAGGTAGGGGCAGGGGTGGTCAAGGGGCCGGTAGGACTGCCGCTGGGGGTGCAGGTCCACCGAAAGGCCCCCTCACCAATTAATGTGGACATGTTGGAGCGTTGGCTCGCATTGTACCCTAGGAGGGCAGACGCAGTTTACCTGCTTCAAGGCTTTCAAAGGGGGTTTCGTATTCCTTTCATGGGAGATAGGTCCCCCCAAGATGCACCCAATCTTTTGTCACTCAGGAGAAGGGAGGAGGTGGCTGCTGCCAGCATTACTTAGGAGGTTGATGCAGGCAGGGTCGCTGGCCCTTTCCCTGCACCCCCGTTTCCCAACCTTAAGGTTTCCCCATTGGGCTTAGTGCCCAAGAAGTCCCCGGGCGAGTTCCGCCTCATTCATCACTTGTCCTACCCAGCAGGCCGATCGGTCAATGATGCTATCCCTGATGATCTTTGCTCGGTCGGGTATACATCCTTCGACCAGGCGCCGCGCATGGTGCGCTCATGTGGCCCGGGTGCACTGTTAGCTAAGTGCGTCATTAAGTCGGCATTTCGTCTCCTGCCGGTGCACCCGGGTAACTTTGAGTTGCTGGGTTTCAAATTTCGGGGTGAATATTATTTGATAAGGCCATGCCTTTTGGCTGTTCCATCTCATGCTCGGCCTTCGAACATTTCAGTACCTTCTTACAGTGGGCTTTTGTCCGCAGGTCAGGGTCTCGGTTTGTAGCCCATTACCTGGATGATTTTTTGTTCGGAGGTGAACAGGGCTGGGACACGTGCACACGTCTCCTCAATACATTTCAGACGCTAATGGAGGAACTCGGTGTCCCTTTAGCGCCCGAAAAGACCGAGGGCCCATCTACTAAGCTAGTATTCCTGGGGGTGGAGATTGACACGGTAGCACAGGCTTCTAGGTTACCAGGTGACGAGGTGTCCAGGATAGTGGCCCTCATATCGGACTTGCTGGCTAAACGCAAGGCATCCCTTCGGGAATTGCAGGTGCTTCATGGTCACCTTAATTTCGCTTGCAGGGTGGTCGCACCTGGCAGGGCATTTGCTCGGCGCTCGTGCGATGCAATGACAGGCTTATCTAGGCCCCACCATAGGGTGAGACTGACCCGGGGCATCAGGGCAGACATGCTCATATGGCTCCAGTTCCTGAGGGAGTTCAATGGGGTCTCATTTTGGAGGTCTGACCTCCTGGCTTCACCTCGTTTCCAGATACAGTCTGATGCCTCTGGATCTCTGGGTGTACTTCAATGGGAAGTGGGCCTATGGTGGGGGGCCTCCAGCCTGGTCGGGCACGGGTCGCCTCAGAGATCTCACGTATCTGGAATTTTTCCCCATCCTGGGGGCTTTGATGCTATGGGGTGAGGAGTGGGCCAACTCTGTGGAGCATTTCTGGTGTGACAATGCGGCTCTTGTCCGCATTGTCAACTCACAGATTTCTAAATCACCCGGGGTCATGGACTTGGTGCGCCAGTTTGTATTGCGCAGCCTGCGCCTCAATGTCCTGTTCAGGGCCAGGCATGTCCCGGGGGTTAATAACGATATTGCTGACGCTTTGTCCCGCCTGCAGATCTCCCGGTTCCGTCCCTTGGCCCCCGATGCGGAGGAATTTCCCTCGCCACTCCCGGAGGAGATTTGGACCCTTGGCAAGGAGAGGTGAGCCGCGCACGCGTAAGGCGTATCACCATGCATTCATTTCCTTTCAGGCATTTTGTGCCGAATTTCAGCTGCCAGATACCTGGCCAATCCCGGTGGCCCACATCCTCTGATTCATGGTTTACCTGCATGCCCAGGGCCTAGCACCCCGCACCATAGCATCCAGGCTGTCAGCGCTGGCTTTTATGGCCAAAGAAGGCGGTCATGCGGACAGTACCGCTGATTTCCGTGTGAGACACGTTTTGGAGGGGTGGGTGCGAGAGCGTGGGCGTAGCCCGGACGACCGCCACCCAATTTCCCCAGGGGTTCTTACCCAACTAGCTCGGGGCTGGCATGACCTATGTTTTGATAGGTATGAGGCAGCCCTGTTTCATGCGGCTACAACGGTGGCCTTTTTTGGAGCGCTCCGCATCAGCGAGCTTGAGATGCTGTCTAAGGCGGATGCAAGTCGTAGGGCATTGGAACTCGAAGGTGTCTATGTGGCCAATGATTGGGCTCAGTTGAGGATACGCTCCTCTAAAACGGATCAGCATGGCGTAGGCAGTGGAGTAAGACTGCTACGATGTTCTTTGGCAGACATCTGTCCGGTTGGTGCCCTACAGGATTTCCTTGCACTGCGTGGCACGCACCATGGCCCGTTTTTCTGTCACCAAGGTGGGTCTCCCCTTACCAAATTTCAATTTGGGAGGGTGCCAGTAAGGCACTAGACAGTGTTGGCCTCCCTGGGGCTCGTTGCGGCACCCATTCATTCAGGATAGGGGCGGCTTCTACTGCAGCTGTTTTTGGGTACTCTGGGGCTGAAATACACCGCATAGGAGGGTGGGGATCACAATGTTTTCAGTTTTGTGTTCGCCCTCTTCAACCGTTAGTACCAATTTAGTCACTGCACTGTTTCTCCCCCCCTTTTTTTCCTTGACAGACCCTGGGTGTCGTATTACACCGTTGACAGTATGGCTGGTGGGCCACAGCCACGTGCACAGGGCAGCGCGTTACGCTGCACAGGGCAGCGCGTTACGCTGCACAGGGCAGCGCGTTACGCTGCACAGGGCAGCGCGTTACGCTGCGGCGACAGAGTGGGGACCCTGACTGGGACTGGGTGCATCTGCACGTCTCAGGTGGTATGGTAAGCGCGGCATGTTATGGCGGGAACTGTTGCCATTCCTTTTCTACATCAGGGATGCTGACTCGCCTGGTGTCCTGGTTCTGTACCTTGGGGGCAATGGCTTGGGACAGGTCACTGGCCTATCGCGGAAGCTTACGATTTGCAGTGACCTGCCCTATTCACATGATGTGTGGCCTGCCACAACCCTCAATTGGTCGGACACGATACCGCGGTACGCTTACAGGGGAGCGTTCGGCCTCGAGGCTCTTGACCGGGCCGATGCTCCGTGAATGGGGCTCTTGCCCGGTTCCTTTTCCACAAGGGTGGGGGACGCGTCATTCGCCTCCCCGCCATCAGTCTGCAAAATTACGAGCTTTACTCAGGGGACGGGGCCCATCTGTCGCAGGGAGGTATGGACCTCTTGGTTGTGGACTGGCGAGCAGGCCTGTTGACCGAGCTGACGGTCTTGGGGGGGGGCGGTGAGCCTTTTGGGAAGCCTCCCCGTGTTGCGGGTAGCACTGGTAAGGTAAACATTTATGACCCACAGGTATCCGGCAGGTTCGCAATTGACTGGACAACACTAGACAGGCATAAGTTGTTTAAACGTTGTCCGGTCAACGACGAACCAGGCGACGGGGTGATGGCTACAGCTAGACAGCATGCATCACCCCGTGATTTTACGGATACGCTTCAGAGGGTGGGGTCATTAGTTAGATATTGACTACGGTCAACAATTTGTTTGTTGTCAACAAACAAATTGATACAAATAGATACATTGTAACAATTGCCGTTGGCAATTTTGGGTGGTACCTTACCAGTGTTACTTCGGCCTGCTTGCCTTAAGAATTATGATTGGTCAATTACCAATAGAAATTTATAATTCGGACTAGGGCATGAATCAATAAATGTGGCCCAATGCCGTTATCCACTTTCATCAGTGTCTGAGTCCTTTATTGGGGGGTGCGCCTGCAATGCAAGCATGGCGCCAAAATGGCCACCGCGCTCTTTGTGGCCCCCCCCACCAGACGAAGGCATCCGGGTAGTTAGGGGGCGTGGCCAGCACCCTTATAAAAGGGGTGGTCACGAGGCAGCCGAGCTGCCATTTTGCGAAGCGACGGAGCGGAGAAGTTTTTCCCCTCCACCCCCTTCCTAGTTAACAGTGTGATATTTTGGTCGCTTCGGGGCCGGGTGGAATTTTTGGCTGGGACTCACAATTGGCTCTCGGGTCCTGGCTTTTTTGCCCATCCCACACTGTTGCTATGGTTTGATATAGGGGTTTCTGTTGCTGCTGTTGACTTTGGTCACATGGGCAGGTAGCACTGGTAAGGTAAACATTTATGACCCACAGGTATCCGGCAGGTTTGCAATTGACTGGACAACACTAGACAGGCATAAGTTGGTTAAACGTTGTCCGGTCAACGACGAACCAGGCGACGGGGTGATGGCTACAGCTAGACAGCATGCATCACCCCCTGATTTTACGGATACACGTCAGAGGGTGGGGTCATTAGTTAGATATTGACTACGGTCAACAATTTGTTTGTTGTCAACAAACAAATTGATACAAATAGATACATTGTAACAATTGCCGTTGGCAATTTTGGGTGGTACCTTACCAGTGTTACTTCGGCCTGCTTGCCTTAAGAATTATGATTGGTCAATTACCAATAGAAATTTATAATTCGGACTAGGGCATGAATCAATAAATGTGGCCCAATGCCGTTATCCACTTTCATCAGTGTCTGAGTCCTTTATTGGGGGGTGCGCCTGCAATGATGTTGTGCTGGCAGACTAAATCAACATTCTACAAGACAATTCTAAAAAAATGGGGCATCTATATTTTTTTTAAATGCCATAACATTTAAACCAGGCTTTATATCAGCACCATATCTGGCACAGTGGAAGTGGATAGTCTGTTGATGCTCTGTGCCAAATGTGGTGAAGTTCAGTCAAACAGCTCTAAAGGTATATATTTTAATTATATAAGTGATTTACCCTTCACTCAGAGAGAAGACACCTATTATGCAAAGACCTATTTTTTATCTTAAAATGATATTAATTACTGTAGCCTCTACCTTTTTTTAAAAGGGACAGGCACCATGTAGGAGTCTCCAGTGTCTCCTCTATCACCACTTTGGAACGGCAGAAATTCAACCAAATTAGCTTTTGTTTAACCCAACAGAAAGACTATTTTTCCTCCTGTCTCCCCTGGCTGGCTTCTCATTTAAAATGATTTCATTTGTTTTTCAGTTCTTTTTCATTTTTCCTTCTTTTCCCTCTCAGGGGTCACCATACCCTCCCTAGCATCCCAACTGCTTTTATTATATCATTTAGCCTACTTAGATGGTGCAGTCCCATCAGTCCAGGTGTGGTTATGCTAAGAATACATCTCTCTCCACTGGTCCACTTGGCTGGCAGGGCAATCTTCTGTCCAGTTTGTACTGGCTCATAAATAGAAGGATGGCACCCCCACTTATGTCACAGGTATCTTGGTAGCTATTTGGAATGGCCAATTAAAATTAGTTTCAGTCTGCCACCTCCTAAAACACAACCACACTCTCCTTGGTGAAGACAAAGCCCTGTTAAGGGGGTGGGGGTGGGGGATGTAGGGGTGATAATAAAGTTACCTTCCCTTTAATGAAACCTTTCTTACACTGGTGACACCCTCAAGGTGAGGAAACGAAACTTAACAAATCTCCGCTTCTGGCATCCCAAAGCAAACTTTAAGGACTATCTCCTTTGAAGAGCAGGTGTCCTTATCAGCACTTCACCAAGCTTACTCCCATCTCCTAGAGAGCAAAGAAAGAGCTGGAAACAAATATCCCTTAATAGGCTTTATTGGGCTTATTTGTAAATCCAAGGAATAAAGGAAAATGAATCCAATTGTAAATCCATGTTGTAAACCCAATTTATAAATCCAAATTGTAAGTCAATGCGGACATGCTTGCCCTCATGCAGCTGAAGAGTGGATCATGAGTCCAGGTGAGAAGGCTTATCTGATGATCTTTGTAAATCCCCAAACAATCTGATCTTCTTCTAATGGACCACAGATTGGAGTTCTCTTTATATAGGATTTTGGGGCGTCTGCTCCCTCCTCCTGGAATTCTAAGGATGTCTCCTTGCTGTTTGTTATGACTGGTTATCATACCAACCAAGATTCTTGAGTGTTGCTTATCTGATTAAGATGACCATCACCTGTCTGGTATTTTAGAATATGACCTTGGCACTTGCAGGCTGTCTGAAAAGATGATGTACTACTGTGGAATGTGAGTGCTTTTAGGAATACAAAATGAAGTCACAATTGTTCATTCTAACTAAGTGTTAGACTGCCTAAATCTATGAAAGAAAGAAATCTAACTTTCTTACCTACATGAATATAAAGTAACTTAATAAAAAGTAACTTCCCGCATGGTTCCATGACATTCCCCCTTTCTCAACCCCAAACTTCAGATCATATGCTTCTGGACTGGATTATCAGTGATATTTAACATGTTTTTAATTAATAATCCTAGGAAGGCTTCAAAAATGGGAGTGGAAGACAAAGGATATAAAATATGGGGAAAGATCAGGCCAAGCAAAACCTTTCATCCCAAGCTTTGAAATTAAGAGAGTTCCAGGGAGATTCCAGACAAATATGTCAAAAACACCTGAAAAGTGAGGAGGGTAAGGATATAGTTTGTGGTACTAAGTATTAGTTGTTGGGAAACTGAAGGATTGAAGCCTGATCTGCAATTATTTGTAAGTCCTATGAAACTCAACTAAAAATCCAGCTGTCTGGAAGCAGAGTAAATGGAATGAAGAATTTACTAGGCATATAACATGGAATTCCTTTAAAGTAAACAAAGCTTTAATGAGTTATTTAAGTGTTTTTTGTCCCACTTTCTTTCTCATGGGAAATGAGGAGCAGCAGCAAGAAGAAGAAAAAGAAGAAGATGTCCATTTGATTCTGAATCATGGGAACCCTTTCCAGTGTTTTTAGATAGAGAAAACACAAAAGTGGGATGCCTCCAGACTGTGCAAATTGCCCATGCCTACTCAGAAATCTCTTCTTCCAGGAGGAACAGGAGGAAATCAAACTCCAAAACTAACTCTACAGGCAGATATTTAAACCACTGAACTTTCCAGACAACCAAACAAGGAGTCAGGAGGTGGTATTTGAGAGGACACTGATGAGGATGAAGGAAAATAAAATAAGGAGAATGAACCTCCACACTTCCTGGTCCACTGGCTTGTGCTAGAAGGAGAAGGGTACCCCTCTTACAATAGTCTGCATCTCTTCTTCCTGTTACCCCTATTTCCCCACCAACACACCATCAGTGGGTTCCTCTGAGGTAGAGGAGGGATGAGCTGCCATCACAGAAGACTGATCCAGCTGCAAGCTAGATATTACTTGTTTCTAGGAATATGTGAAGCCTTTACTTCTTTTTTTATATAAAAAAAAAATGGATTTACCAAAGCCCATGCACCACAATTAAGGAAGGGTGAGTATAGATACAATGAATGAAAGAGAAACAAGAGTTAGTAAAAACAAAGCTATTACTAAATCTCAGTTTAGTTACTTCAAAAACTATGGTTAGATAGTGTTGATGGGATTTTTGCTCTGTCCAGTTTGGAAGCTAGTGTGGTAGGATCAATGATACTACTTAACATGCAAACATTTACACACAGTAGACAGATTACTATTCAGAAATGTAAGAAAGATGATAAAAGTTTAGGCCAGTTCAAATTAGTGAGAAAAGACTGAGAGATTTGAACTAATAAAGAGAACCATCAACAGCAACCACCTCCAAAACATTCAGTGTTGCTTTTTCCATGTTCTGCAACTTATAGCAAAAGATTAAATAAAGAATGAAGTGCTTCAAGGGAGAAGTGAGTGTAACTCTTCAGTGACATCATGAAATCTGTTTCTGAAACAATGTGATTGAAAAATGTCAATGAGACTGTTTCTAAAGTTGGAAGCTTCAGTAGCCAGTGAGAAGTCCAACTTTCCTTCCCCTGCATCAACCCCCTATATTTTCTGTGGGATCTGCACACACAATTGGTATACTGGCCCTGACAGAACCTTGGTGATGGGTGATCACCTCGTTGCCAGGGGTTCCTGAAGGGACAGAAATTGGGGGAGCGGAATATTAGATACGGTTTAATTCATCACTAACTGGTCTGACAAATTGCTCGGTCAACAGAGAGCTAATGACTAACATGTTAGGTGCGTAATAGGCAATCTCGTGCCTGCGGATTACCTTAAGACCTAAAATCAATACCAGCCACATGTTTACCCCAGATAACATGGAACAATGTATTTCCCCTGCCGTTAATTAAGTTAGTTAATTAACTTCCCCTGTAGATTAACTTGTGTAAACATGGTGTATGAATTCTGCCAGATTGCAATGCTTTTACATGCAGCCTGTACATGATAAATACTCATGATTTGCCTTCATTAAATCACTGGTCTTTGCTCCATCTTGCCTCATGACTCATTGCTTGACCAGTCTCCTCTGGGACCCAACAGCCGCTTTGCGGTTCCGATCCAGCTTGCGCAACCCGCTTCGCTGCCCAGATCCAACATATGGTGACCCCGAGATGTGACTCTACTCGTGAGTAAGCAATCTTGGTGGTCCGGTTCTACGCCAGAACTGTGTCCGAATCGTCCCCGAGGACAGTGCGGCAGCTCTGGTTGGAAAGCCATCCGATCTGAGTGACAACTATGCTGTGAGGCATTCCAGAGAGGCAGAGCACGCTCCAAAGCTCTGAGGCAGCTTGCTCAGCAGGAAAACGCATTCTGCTCAGGGTTGGCTGTGAAACCCTGACTTCAGCACAGAGGCCGCTGAGGTTCGTCATGCCAGACCTGTTACCTAGAACTCAGACGTGTCGCTTCATCCCGAGGAGAACCACTTCAAAGGACTGGCAGGTAATATGGGGACTTGTCCTCAGAGGCAATGTCCAACCGCTAACCAGAGAGTTCACTTAATGGAACTCAAGGCCCTGGCCAGGGTATACCATACACGCATTCACAGTGCCCAGTTAGTGGATCTTTTGGTGTACTTGGGGGATAATTGTCTGCTTTATCCAGAAACAGGCATGCTTGACCTCCAACTTTGGGATAGGATAGGAGCCTGCATTCAACAAGCCCCGAGAGCTCCAGATAGCATAATCAGCACATGGAGCAAATGTAGGAAGCTCTTAGTAGAGATAGACCCAGTCCGGATAGAGACCCAGGAACCCCCAGCGCAGTCAGAGCCATCAGCCCCAACGGCTCTCTATCCGTCATTTCAGCTCAAGCAGGGTAGTGTAGGGAGCTTTCCCTCAGTGACAGCTGCAGACGTCACTGATGGAATGCATGGAATGAGAAGCGCTGGCGCTTCTCTGACAGTTACAGGTTCCCAAGCTACCAACAGTTCCATCCAGCATGTGGTTGAGGAAGAAACCAACAAGGGGGAGTTGCCAGCAGAAGAACTAGCTGAGTTTAGGAAGATATGCCCAGTTCGCATAGAGGTAGATGCCCTCATGGGCCAGCAGCAAACAGTCCATTCGCCAGTTCTGTATAAGCTGTTTATGGCTATACAGAAGGCCATCACAGAGACAGGACTTCAGAGTCGCTTTACCAGGGGCACTCTTCAGCAAGTGTGTGAAACCATGATGCTCATTCCGTACGACTGGAAAGCCATCATGCGAATGATGCTCAACCCCAGCCAGTATTTTCTATGGGACAGCGAGTATCATCTCGAAGCACAGGCAAGGGCTGCCAGGATGGGCAGAGCAATAATCCCTGCCCAGCTATATGATTCAGGTCCGTTCGAATCCGTTGAGGCACAGACTGCCTTGCCAATCGCCACCCTCCATTTGGCGGCTGAGACAGCCTTCAGGGCTTATCTCAAGGTCCCGTCAGCTGGCAAAGCAGCCAAAAATTACACAGCAGTCAAACAGGGTGCCCAGGAGTCCTACATGGACTTTATCAATAGACTGGAGGAAGCAGTCAGTAGACAGATCGACAATGAGCAAGCCCAACAGGAGCTCATGATGAAATTGGTGAAATACAATGTCAACCTTGACTTCATAAGATCTTGCAATCACTGGGCAATCGTCCCAATCTGACTCTCACAGACATGATTAGGGCTTGTGCTGATGTTGGTACAGATTCCTACAAAATGGGTCTGTTGGCAGCGGCGGAACAAGGTGGTAGGAAACCCAATAATAAGACCAAAGGAGCATGTCACAATTGTAGCAAGATCGGTCATTTCGCTAGATAATGCCGATCCAACAAGGGCAATGGCCAAAACGCCAGCCATCACAAGGCTCCGACCACCCATGTCCAAGGTGCAATAAAGGCTTCCACTGGGCCAGGAACTGCCCAAATTCGGGAAACCGGAGCGTGGGCTTGTCTCTGGTCCCGGTCCAAGCAGATACCTCAATCGCTCTGGGAGAGCCAGAGCTGGATTAAATTCCAATCACGTTCCCTGCATTCCGGAGGCGCAGGCCAGCCCTAGAGGCACCATGGGACTAGATTTTACTTGCCAGTCAGAAGTCACATGTGACTTGCCAGGCACAGTCTATCTGGTCAATTCCCAGTACATTAGTTTTGCCCTGTAGTATTGCAGGAACGCAAGGAATTCTTGTAATTCCGGAAGTCATTGACTCCAATTTTTCAGGTGTTCTCCAAGTTCAACTCTGGACACACCTACCCCGAACCATTCACAAGGGAGACACGTTAGCGCAACTGATCATGGTTCTTTGTAACTCGCCAGCAGGCAGCCAGGAAAGGCTCAGGGACAGCTCAGAGTCCGGGTCAGAAGATCGCTCGAGCGCAGAAGGGGCAGTGCAAGGATACCAGGTTTTAGCGGCAGTGGAAACCAACATAGAGTGGAAGCAGCAGCCAGTCATAAAGGTATTTTTAAATAAAAAACCTTTGGATGGGCTGCTAGATACCGGAGATGATGTCAGCGTGGTCAGCCAGAGTCAGTGGCCACGTGAGTGGGCTCTCAAGCCGGTATCCAATGTGTGGGGGGTAGGTGGTGTTCAAGAAGCGTTTAGAAGCCTAGATTGGGTAGAAGTCACGATCCCCGAAGCTGACGGCACAGCGGTCATCCGGCCGCACATTTTGGATGTGCACATCAACCTTTGGGGACACGACATTCTGCAGCAGTACCGTGCCACTCTTACCTTCAGATAATGGCTCTACCGCTTAAATGGCTGGCCAACATGCCAGTCTGGGTAGAACAATGGCCGGTAGTAGGGGATAAATTAGTTGCCCTGAAACAGCTGGTAAAAGAACAGCTAGACGCAGGACATATAGAACAGTCCACCAGTCCTTGGAATTCGCCCATATTTGTTATCAAGAAAAAGTCGGGGAAGTAGCGACTCTTTCACGATGTCAGAGAGATCAATAAATGTATCCAGCTAATGGGTCCGCTTCAATGCGGCATCCCGAATCCAAACATGATCCCCGAGGGTTGGGAGATCTTGGTCGTAGACCTAAAAGATTGTTTTTATACAATTCCCTTAGATGCTAGGGATCGGGAAAGGTTCGCTTTTACAGTGCCAGTCATGAACCACAGAGAGCCTACGCAACATTACACGTGGAAATATTTGCCACAGGGGATGCTCAACTCACCCACCCTGTGCCAAATTTACGTTCACAATGCACTGAAAAAGTTCTGAAACCTCCACCCCACAGTCTTAGTGTGTCATTTCATGGATGACACCCTGGTCGCAGCGCCGCAACTCGGCAGCGAAATGTTTAAAAACCTCCAGGCCACTCTCGGGGGAAAATGGGATACTCATTGCCCCGGAGAAAGTTCAGAGAACCAAGCCATTTTCATACTTGGGCCATCGGCTTCTCTGTTCTTTCACAGCACCAGTTTTGCCACAGATCAACTTAAAGGATTCAGTCACCCTTGTAGAATTGCAAAAGACTCTGGGGAATATTAATTGGGCCAGACTGTATTTCAGACTAGATACGGATCTTCTAAAGCCGTTCTTCTTGCTGCTAATGCTAGGTAAGCAGCCGGCAGACCGAATGCACATTCCTTGAGAGGCGCGCTTGACTCTCGAAAAGGTCAACCAAGTTCTCAGCCAGAGATGGGTGGACAGGATTAGTCAGGGGCCCTATGCTCCGATTCTAAACCTGTACATCATTTGGACCGCATCCATGTTTACCGGAGCCCTAGTGGTGGACTCGGAGTGGAGGGCGAGTATCGTGGAATGGGTGTATTTACCACACACCTCTTCCTGAAACATCATTCCTCCACAGGAACTGGTCTCCGCAGTGATTTACCGAGGACGGCTGAGAGCAAGGGACATCTCAGGGCACGATTTAGCAAAAATTGTGGTCCCGTTCACAAAAGAGCAAATTCAGCAACTGATGCAGCTTGGTGACTCATTTCCGATTGCATTGGAAGGATTCACTGGATGTTTGGCATACCATTTGCTGAAAGACCCCAGACTCGTCTCGCTTCAAACGCAGTCGGTTTGTGTGAATCAATGTCACTGGTTCCACTTCAGGGGGCTAGGACAGTATTCACTGATGGGGGTCTCATATATGGTGTTCTTACTTGGCAAGAGGGAAAGGCTTGGTGCACGCTTCTAACTCTTCCGCAGAAGTCCACGCAGCGGGCAGAGTTGCTGGCAGTGAACCTCGCCTTGCGCACCTTTGCCAAAGAACGCTTGAACATAATAACTGACAGCCAGTATGTTAGGAATTTGCTTCACAGTCTACTGGGAGCGTACATCACTCCTGCGATAGACAAGAATTTGTTGAGTCTTTTCCTCACAACTCAATTTCATTTGCGGAACTGCACCGAAGCGCTCTATATCGCCCACATCAGAAGCCACCAGGATCTGCATGGACCGACTTCTGAGGGCAATAGCAGAGCAGATGCGGCCGCAAAGGAAATTCAGCAAAGGTCTGTCTTGGGAGTCTTCACGACTCCAATTCAGAGTAATGCATTTTTCCATCAGAACGCCAAAGCACTCGCATGGCAGTTCAACCTGCCAATTTCCCAAGCCCAGGGCATAGTCCGTTCCTGTCCACATTGTGCAGGGGCAGTAGGGGGCCCCTCGTGGGTGGTCAACCCTGGAGGGACAGAGGCCAACCAGGTGTGGCAGATGGATGTCACACATGTTCCGCAGTTTGGCAGATGGCAATACATGCACATTTGCATTGATACCTTTTCACAGTTCGATTGGGCTACGGCACAGAAGGGAGAAACGGCTTCCCATGTGGAGTAGCATCTCCTTTTCTGCTTTGCGGCCATAAGCAAACCACGGCACGTGAAAACCGATAACGGTCCGGCTTATAGCTCCAGGCAGCTAGCCACCTTCATGGCCACCTGGGACGTTAAGCACACCTTTGGCATTCCGTACAATCCGCAAGGGCAAGCGATTGTGGAACGGGTCAATTGGATGCTTAAGTCCTACATTGACAAACAAACAGAAAGGGGGGAACCACCAGCCCTCCCCAAAAATCAGGGTCAGGCACAACATTTTCTGAACTAGATATTGTTTACGTACAATCACCTTAATGTTTTTTCGGATTACACTCCGCAGGAGAGGCACTTCCATCACATGGAGGCTGTCCCGCGGCCGATGGTGCATTACCGAGTGCCACCGGATCCTTCCTGGAAGGGCCCAGCACCACTCATAACATGGGGAAGAGGGTATGCTGCAATTATGTCTCCTACAGGGGTCATCTGGATTCCAGCCCGGTGTGTCAAGCCTCACTTCGAGTCCAATGGCGTGGACCCAGGCAGTTCGGGACCCGATCCTGGAGATGGAGGAACTAACCCTGATGGGGAGAGACAAGCGGAGGAGGCAGTGACAGCAGATGACAGTGCCAAAGATCACCTGGGGGATGGCCAAGTCCCTGTGCCAGGAGGCAGCGGACGCTGTTCGGCGGGAGGACAAGGAGCCGACACCGGAGAACATCTTGATTGCAGCCTTTTCCCTGATTACAGCTAATTTCATGATGACCACCATCATCTTGATCCTTTTCCTGCTTGCGGGGGGAGGCGTTCAAGCAGCTTCACTGGATGCCAACAACCTGCAGTACAACGTTTGGGAAAGATTGGTGAACCTCGCCAATCAGTCCGATTTTTGCCTGAGGCAGACTACAGTTTCTGCCTCTATTCTGAGTACTTGTCTCATCCCGGTGTGTCACTCCCCAGATGCGCACATCAAGAACAGTGACTGGTTGGTGAAGCGGATACTTGGTCTGTTTTACAAGACTGCCTTTTCAACGTATGCGCATTGGGGAACCCAAGTCGCTAAAGTCCTACCGGCTGATGCGGCCACTCTCTACACTCCCCCAGTGGCAGTCAGCCCGAACTCTACTTGTGCTCGTATGACCGGCTGTTCCGCGGCCAAAGGGCCACAGCGCCGTTGCCTCGACCCTGGCAGCAGCAACCCAGAGACTATTAGCTCAATGTATGCTCATGTTACCTTGCCTTCAGGATTGTTTTTTACATGTATCCAGTATACTTGGAACTACATTCCTGCAAATGTATCTGATTCCCTTTGCTGTATCAGTCGTTTGACATTGTTGCTTCCCACTAGAGACATGGTTGCCCCGAGCACAAATGTACCTTCACACACACAGCACGCTCGTGCCACCCAGTTAGTCAGTTCATGTGATAGCAACATCACGATTCTGAGTAAAGCTGAGTATGTTTCCTTAGCAGTCAGCTTGTTTGGCATGCCAGGCTTAGCCATAGGCAACGCTCGGAGAATTGGTCAATTGGCTTGCGCTTTGGCAAAAGCCATTAACCACACCTCCTCGGCGATAGCGCTGCTTAATCAAGAGCAGACGGAGCTTCACCATGCCATATTGGAAAATCGAGCAGCTATCGATTACCTCTTACTGTTACATCATTTGGGTTGCGAGTCTGTCCATGGCATGTGTTGCTTTAACCTCACGGACAACTCGCGTAAGGTACAGAGTCAACTCACAGACCTCCATACCTTGGTTAGAAACATCAAGGAAGATGCTATGTGGGTGTGGTGGAATTCGTTATGGTCTTGGTTCCCATGGGTTTGGCTACAAATGACCCTCAAGGTGATTGTGGGGGTGATAATACTGGGAACAACTGTGTGTTTTTTCATGCAATGTATTCCCTCGCTGATGTCAAGATGTACCCCATGGAGAGAACCCCAGAATGTCCTCACTCCACGTCAGCTGATGCCGCTCCTACGCCGAGCCATCTGTCAGGTCCAACTAAACAAATAAAGGGGGAGTGTGGGATCCGTGCACACAATTGGTATACTGGCCCTGACAGAACCCCAGTGATGGGTGATCACCTTGTTGCCAGGGGTTCCTGAAGGGACAGAAATTGGGGGAGCGGAATATTAGATAGGGTTTAATTCATCACTAACTGGTCTGAGAAACTGCTCGGTCAACAGAGAGCTAATGACTAACGTGTTAGGGGCATAATAGGCAATCTCACGCCTGCGGATTACCTTAAACCCTAAAACCAATACCAGCCACATGTTTACCCCGGATAACATGGAACAATGTATTTCTCTGCCGTTAATTAAGTTAGTTAATTAACTTCCCCTGTAGACTTCCCCAATTAACTTGTGTAAACATGGTGTGTGAATTCTGCCAGATCGCAGTGCTTTTACATGCAGCCTGTACATGATAAATACTCATGATTTGCCTTCATTAAATCACTGGTCTTCGCTCCATCTTGCCTCATGTCTCATTGCTTGACCAGTCTCCTCCGGGACCCAACAGCTGCTTTAGGGTTCCGATCCAGCTTGCGCAACCTGCTTCACGGCCCAGATCCAACAATTTTCCTTGCAGAACTCATATCTATTTTATTGTCCCAAATCACATATTTCAGGTCAATCCAGTTTGGATTTGATTTGCATCAGCTCACTTTCAGGATTGCAAAAAATTATATACACAGGCAGAGAGATTGAGATTGTTTAATCCCCCCACCCCTGACAAAATCTGCACTTCTGTACTGGAAAATACAAGGAGGTGTGAAATCTATAGAAATGGATCCAACAGATATATATAACTGGTATTTTTTAAATGAAGTATTCAAAATGTGTGGAGTAATTTTTGCATGCAAGGAAATTTGTATACATATACACTTTTAGAATATTGTATTTGTTTGATACCTCGGGTAAAATTGTTGTTAAGCAAACACTTCATTAAAGTCAGAGGTATTGTTCCAAAGTCAATACTAAATTGGATTTCCTAGGGCTGCCATAATGTGACTCAGAACTCTTGCTGAGCAAAGAGTGCAAGGTAATGAATAAAAAAAAGCAAATAACTGGGTTGGTAAACTGGCAAGGCTCCTAAACATAACTAGCATAAGGAAATTAGGCTACTGGAGAATATCAGTTCATGCCAAATGCTGAGTTCTTGCTAGAAAATATCACAAAATGTATTGGTGTTTATATTTCAAAGTAAAATTGCTGCTGAAATTGAGCTCCATTTTACACTCCTAATGCACAACCTTCTGATAGGTCAACATTTATAGAATGTGTGATTAGTCATCATGGACGCCTCCCCGTGTGGCGGGTAGCACTGGTAAGGTAAAATTGATGACCCATAGGTATCAGACAGGTTCGCAATTGATTGGCCAACATGTAGATAGGTACAGGGGAAACAGGCTTGGCCAGTCAAGGGCGAACCATGAATGGGGTGATGCTAGGAGCTTCACAGCCTGCATCACCTTGATATTTTAACGGATACATGTCAGAGGTTGGGGTCAATAGATAGTATATTGACTTTGGTCAACAATTTGTTTGTGAGAACAAACAAATTGATATAAATTGATACATAACAACCAATTGCCATTGGCAATTTGGGTGGGACCTTACCAGTGCTACTGCGGCCTGCTTGCCTTAAATAATTACAATTGGATGAAACACCAATTGAAAGTTATAATTCGGACTAGGGCATTATTCAACAAAGGTGGCCCAATGCTTTAAATCCAATACCGGTGTCTGTGTCTTTATTTGGGGGGGGGGGGTGCACCTGCAAATGTATTGGTGTTTATATTTCAATGTAAAACTGCTGCTGAAATTCAGCTCCATTTTACACTCCTAATGCACAACCTTCTGATAGGTCAACATTTATAGAATGTGTGATTACTTTGAATCTTATTTGGAACAAAAAATTTTTGGGGTGCTTTAGATTTGTTTTAAGTAGAAGGAAGCAAAGCAGGGAGGAAGAATCTAGGAATGAAGCATACATTGAAGGATGAGTCTTGAAATACAATTTGCTTCCACATGAATCAGAAATAAATGTTAATTGTTGATTGGCTAGAAAGATGATTCTCAGCAGGTTCTTTCATATCTTGGATCTCCTTGAACCAGGGAGATAGCATTCCTCCCAAGATAATCCTGACTTCAACAAACAGCTCCCATGGTCCCTGTCACCTTTCATCACACACTTGCTCCTTCTATTTTAATAACTGTCATGAACCCTTCTGTCTAAAGAATCTTCCATAGCTACTATCATTCTCTGAATAGTTGATTATCCTCATTGCACTAGTTCAAAATAGTGTGAAGGGATATGAACTTTGGAGCACCATGCATTCTTCCTAACAGTCCTGTCTCTCTGGGGCCCATTCTTCCTAATGTTTGCCTCCAGTCCTTGGTGTTATTCTTCCTCATTAAAGGCATATCACCTCTCTTGCTCTTCCAACACTACTCAACACTATCTAGAACAGCGTTCCCCAAACTATGTTCAGCGGAACACTGGTGGACTTCAATTCCCAGTGCTTTAGTCAATTCCCTAAAGCACTAATCAGCCAATGTACTGACTTAGCCTTCAGGGAATTGAAGTCCCCGTGTGAGGTGTGAACCCCAACATTGGGAACCATAGATTTAGAAGCATTACGTCTTCTCCAACAAGCTTCCCTCAGGAATATAACTTTACTTGCTTTTTTGCATAAGATCTAATTGTGCTTCATCTATTTACTAGAGTAAATGAATGATGGATAAATTGGGCTATGTTTGCAATGCTCACCAGCAAATGTTTACACCAGACAAGATTTTTTGGCATTGCTGTATTACTGTACTCATGGCACAACAGCTAACAGCTAAAAGAACCATTGGTTTGCACAGACGCTGAGTGTATGATTGTGAGGAATAGTCCCTGGGTTATATAACTGACTTTTTTGCCAGGTTTTGCTAGAGATGAGGTTTCTGGCATTCATTGATAAATGATGAGAATCACCTCTGTGACTTCTTCCAAATGACATGTATAGATAGGAAGAGTATCGGTGTTCTACATATCTTGAACAATGCACTCTATATTGTTTATAATCTTCACACTAGAAAAGTGAGTGGGTGGGTGAAAATTTTGAGTGCTTATCATTCATCTGTTGTTAACGGTTTGTAAATATTCAGCCTTAACATTTCCTTTTGTGATTGCTCAAAGAAAGCTAACTCTTCCATCAAAAGTATGGTACATACCTGAAATGTGTCTGGAAATGAAAGGAATACAACATTAGGACAATCATTCCTTTTCTCATTATTGATGGTATTTATACATGGTTTTGGAAACTTAATAAATAATAAAACAAATAAGTATTTTCCTTTCTGAATG
The DNA here is from genome assembly GCA_035047345.1 of Bradypodion ventrale. Taxonomy (NCBI): domain Eukaryota; kingdom Metazoa; phylum Chordata; class Lepidosauria; order Squamata; family Chamaeleonidae; genus Bradypodion; species Bradypodion ventrale. The sequence continues at coordinate 143,186,032 of JAWDJE010000004.1, read as the reverse complement.
GGTGAGGACAAAGAGGAACACCTAGTAATTTTTCATCATATCAGTTGTGTTTGACAGGACTAGAAAAAGACTGTTCATGACTGGACAATAGTGACAAGTCATTTACATTCATTTCAAGCAACCAGAGACTTTTAGGGTCAAATTCAGCAAAATATATTGTCTGTTTTTTGAAGAGGTGCTCAATCTTAAATTATAAAAAATTATGTTTGTTGTAGTATATGATTTTGCTTTTTGAAATACAGTAGCTTGCATTCAGGATCTTTGTTTTGCAGTTAATGACTGGAAGATTATGTTTCACTTGCAAATCTGACTGTTCATGCCCATATCCTTGTGTGTGCTGCTCTGAAGTTCATTGCAGGCGCACCCCCCAATAAAGGACTCAGACACAAATGAAAGTGGATAACGGCATTGGGTCACATTTATTGATTCATGCCCTAGTCCGAATTATAAATTTCTATTGGTAATTGACCAATCATAATTCTTAAGGCAAGCAGGCCGAAGTAACACTGGTAAGGTACCACCCAAAATTGCCAACGGCAATTGTTACAATGTATCTATTTGTATCAATTTGTTTGTTGACAACAAACAAATTGTTGACCGTAGTCAATATCTAACTAATGACCCCACCCTCTGACGTGTATCCGTAAAATCAGGAGGTGATGCAAGCTGTCTAGCTGTAACCATCACCCCCTCGCCTGGTTCGTCGTTGACCGGACAACGTTTAAACAACTTATGCCTATCTAGTGATGTCCAGTCAATTGCGAACCTGCCGGAAACCTGTGGGTCATAAATGTTTACCTTACCAGTGCTACCCGCCCATGTGACCAAAGTCAACAGCAGCACAGAACAAACCCCTATATCAAACCATAGCAACAGTGTGGGATGGGCAAAAAAGCCAGGACTCAAGGGCCAATTGCGAGTCCCAGCCAAAAATTCCCATCCGGCCCCGAAGCGACCAAGAAATCACACTGTTAACTAGGGAGGGGGTGGAGGGGAAAAACTTCTCCGCTCCGTCGCTTCGCCAAAATGGCAGCACGGCTGCCTCGTGGCCAGCCCTTTTATTAGGGTGCTGGCCACGCCCCTAACTACCCGGATGACTTCGTCCAGTGGGGGCCCCCCGCAAAGAGCGCGGTGGCCATTTTGGCGCCACGCTTGCATTGCAGGCGCACCCCCCAATAAAGGACTCAGACACAAATGAAAGTGGATAACGGCATTGGGCCACATTTATTGATTCATGCCCTAGTCCGAATTATAAATTTCTATTGGTAATTGACCAATCATAATTCTTAAGGCAAGCAGGCCGAAGTAACACTGGTAAGGTACCACCCAAAATTGCCAACGGCAATTGTTACAATGTATCTATTTGTATCAATTTGTTTGTTGACAACAAACAAATTGTTGACCGTAGTCAATATCTAACTAATGACCCCACCCTCTGACGTGTATCCGTAAAATCAGGGGGTGATGCAAGCTGTCTAGCTGTAACCATCACCTCCTCGCCTGGTTCGTCGTTGACCGGACAACGTTTAAACAACTTATGACTATCTAGTGTTGTCCAGTCAATTGCGAACCTGCCGGATACCTGTGGGTCATAAATGTTTACCTTACCAGTGCTACCCGCCACCCGGAGAGGCTTCAATAATGGCTCGACGCCCCCCCCCCCCCAAGACCGTCAGCTCGGTCGACAGGCCTGCTCGCCAATCACCCAGCAGGAGGTCCATACCTCCTCGCGACAGATGGACCCCATCCCCTGCATAAAGCCCATAATTTTGCAAACTAATGGCGCGATGACGACTGACCCGCCCCCAGCCCTTGGTCGAAAGGAATCGGGTCACCGCCCTGTTCACTATGCGCCTAGCGCGGTCCAAGGCCTGAAGGTCAACGCCTCCCCTATAAGCGTGCCGTGGGACCATATCTGACCAAACAAGGGTTGTGGCGGGCCATACGTAATGTAAGTAGGCGAGGTCACTGCAAATCGCATGCTTCAGCGATAAGCCAGTGACCTGTCCCAAATCATTACCCCCAAGGTGTATGATCAGAATGCCGGGCGGGCCAGCATTCCTTGCCGAAAAGAGGAATGGCAAGAGCTCCCACCACAACATACCGGGCTTACCGTACCATGTGAGACTTGCGTATGCACCCAGTCCCAGTCGGGGTCCCCAATCTGTCGCCGCAGCGTAACGCGCTGCCCTGTGCACGTAGATGTGGCCCACCAGCCATACTGTCACCGGTGTGATACGACACCCAGGGTCTGTCAAGGAAAAAACAGGGAAGGAAGAAATGTGTGGTGACTAAAACGGTACTCACGGTGGGAGGGGGCGAACATAAAACTGGAAACACTGAGAGACCCACCTCCCCATGCTGCGTATGTCAGCCCCGGAGTACCCATAAGCAGCCGCAGTAGAGGCCGCCCCAATTCTGAATGAATGGGTGCCGTAACGGGCCCGAGGGAGGCCCACGCTAGCCAGTGCCTTCCCAGTCACCTTCCAAAACTGAAATTTAGTGAGGGGAGACCCATCTTGGTGACAGAAAAACGGGCCATGGTGCGTGCCACGCAGTGCAAGGAACTCCTGTAGGGCACCAACCGGACAGATGTCTGCCAAAGAACATCGTAGCAGTCTTACTCCACTGCCTACGCCGTGCTGATCTGTTTTAGAGGAGCGTATCCTCAACTGAGCGCAATCATTGCAAACATAGACATCTTCGAGTTCCAGTGCCCTACGACTTGCATCCGCCTTAGACAGCATCACAAGCTCGCTGATGCGGAGCGCTCCAAAAAAGGCCACCGTTGTGGCCGCATGAAACAGGGCTGCCTCATACCTATCGAAACATAGGTCATGCCAGCCCCGTACCAGTTGGGTAAGGACCCCAGGGGAAATTGGGTGGCGGTCGTCTAGGCTACGCCCACGTTCCCGCACCCACCCCTCCAAAACGTGTCTCACACGGAAATCAGCGGTACTATCCGCATGACCTCCCACCTTGGCCATAAAAGCCAGCGCTGACAACCTGGATGCTATGGTGCGGGGTGCAAAGCCCTGGGCATGGAGGTAAACCATGAAACGAAGGACGTGGGCCACTGGGATCAGCCAGGTATCTGGCAGTCGAGATTGGGTACAAAAAGTCCGAAAGGAAACCAACGCGTGGTGATACGCCTTACGCGTGCGTGGCGCCAGCGACATGCCGAACGCCTGGTTCACCTCTCCTTGCCAAAGGTCCATATCTCCTCCGGGAGTGGCGAGGGAAATTCCTTTGCATCCGGGGCCAAGGCGCGGAACCGAGAGATCTGCAGGCAGGACAAAGCGTCAGCAATATCGTTATTGACCCCCGGGACATGCCTGGCCCTGAAAAGTACATTGAGGCGCAGGCTGCGCAATACAAACTGGCGCACTAGGTCCATGACCCTGGGAGATTTAGAAGTCTGTGAGTTGACAATGTGGACAACAGCCGCATTGTCACACCAGAAATGCACCACAGAGTTGGCCCACTCCTCACCCCATAGCATCAAAGCTCCCAGTATGGGAAAAAATTCCAAATATGTGAGATCCCTCAGGCAACCCGTGCCTGACCAGGCTGGTGGCCATCCACCATAGGCCCACTTCCCATTGAAGTACATCCCATAACCCAGGGATCCCGAGGCATCAGACTGTATCTGAAAGTGAGGAGAAGCCAGGAGGTCAGACCTCCAAAATGAGACCCCATTGAAATCCCTCAGGAACTGGAGCCATATGTGCATATCTGCCTTGATGCCCCGCGTCAATCTCACCCTGTGATGGGGCCTGGATAAGCCTGCCATGGCGTCACACAAGCGCCGAGCAAATGCCCTGCCAGGTGCGACCACCCTGCAAGCGAAATTAAGGTGACCATGTAGCACCTGCAGTTCCCGAAGAGATGCCTTGCGCTTAGCCAGCAAGTCCGATATGAGGGTCACTATCCTTGAAACCTTGTCCCTCAGCAACCTAGACGCCTGCGCTACCGTGTCAATCTCCACCCCCAGGAAAACTAACTTATTAGACGGGCCTTCGGTCTTTTCGGGCGCTAAAGGGACACCGAGTTCCTCCATTAGCGTCTGAAATGTGTTGAGGAGACGTGTGCACGTGTCCCAGCCCCGTTCACCCCCGAACAAAAAGTCATCCAGGTAATGGGCTACAGACCGAGACCCTGACTTACGGACAAATGCCCACTGCAGGAATGTACTGAAACGCTCGAATGCTGAGCAGGATATGGAACAGCCGAAAGGCATGGCTTTGTCAAAATAATATTCACCCCGGAATTTGAAACCCAGCAACTCAAAGTCACCCGGGTGCACCGGCAGGAGACGAAAAGCCGACTTAATGTCACACTTAGCCAACAGTGCACCCGGGCCACATGAGCGCACCATGCACAATGCCTGGTCAAAGGATGTATACCTGACCGAGCAAAGGTCATCAGGGATAGCATCATTGACCGAGTGACCGGCTGGGTAGGACAAGTGATGAATCAGGCAGAACTTGCCCGGAGACTTCTTGGGCACTAGTCCTAGTGGAGATACTTTAAGGTTGGGGAACGGGGGTGCGGGAAAAGGGCCAGCGACCCTGCCCGCATCAATCTCCTTATTAATGCTGGCAGCAGCCACCTCCTCCCTTCCCCTAAGTGACAAAAGGTTGGGTGCGTCTTGCGGTGACCTATCCCCCGTGAAAGGAATACGAAACCCCAGTTGAAAACCCTGAAGGAGGTACACTGCGTCTGCCCTCCTCGGGTACAATGCGAGCCAACGCTCCAGCATGTCCACATTAATTGGGGAGGGGGCCTTTCGGTGGACCCGCTCCCTCAGCGGCAGTCCTACCTGCCCCTTGTCCACCCCTACCCCTGCCCCTGAATCCTCCCGGCCTGGGACAGGCGGAGGCAGCATGGGGGCCAGAACAAGAGGGGCACTCATGCTTGTACTTGCAATTTTTCCTGTTGCAAGAACCATTGGACGCGAAGGTCCAGCACAGCAGGCGGGCTGGAACCCCCTGCCCCGCCACTTGGCGGGGTACCTGCACCGGGGCCGCTCGTTGGACCTCATGTCCACAATGGTATCTCTCCCCAGGCGCCAGGCGCGTGGGGGTCATATACAGAAGCCACAGCTTCTGGCAGGGCTCATCCCACCTCATCTCTGGGTGCAGTGGAATCCTCATGCGGAATTCTTCGTCGTAAGCCAGCCACGACGGACCCGGGAAGTCAACCATAGCCCGGTAAATGTTGTCCAAATACTGGACCATAGGGATGGCCAGATCCGGCCTAGCCCTGAGGTAAACAGCCATGTAAATTAGGTACGCTGGCAACCAATTTGCCCACGTACGTGGCGGCTTACGACGACGTGCCTGCTCCTTATCCTTCTCGTCCTGCCCTTCCCTCTCTTCCTTGGTGGGCTCCCTGTTAAGAAGGGAGAATATGTCCACATACTCGCCCCTCCAGATCTTTTCCTTGGTGGACTGTGCCAGATGGTCCCCCAGGGGCAAGGAATACCCTGCTGTCGGCAGTGCCGACACCGGCACAGAGGGAACTGCGGACAAGGCAAAGGGGGCCTGTACCAACCCGGGCACCCCCAACACATTCCCTACCGCATAAGGGCCGCCACCCAAACCCGGGCCCTGGGTAAGGGATAAAGTAGCCGGGTGGGCCGGGGGCAGTTGCACCGCCGGACCACCCGTGCGAGGCCATGACCACTGAAACCCCCCCCCCCCCCCCGGGAAGTCAGTTGTGTGGGTGCACTAGCTTGAACTGCATACTCACCCGTTGCACCCCCACGGGCCGCCCCCACCGGGGGTTCCGGCCCGCTGTGGGCGTTGGAGCTCACGACCGAAGCTGAGCTCGTCGACGGTGCCCGATCAGTACAAGTCTGCTGCACCTGCTGAGTGGGGAGCTGCGAGGCAGTGGCCGCCACCGGCCCGCGCGCCTCAGGCAGCTCTACGCGACCCGTCGCCTGCCGCTGCCCGGCAGCAAAAGGGTCAACCTGGAACCCCAAAGATGCCCCCGCTTGGTTGGCCCTTGCCAGGGATGCCTCGAGAGCCGCTACGCGGGCCAGAAGGGCCTCCTTGTTAACATAGCCCCCAGCCCTGACAGGGGGCAAAGGGGGAGCCGGCCCACAAGGCACGGGGACCTGTCCAAGTCCCTGGGCCCCAGGGGCCAGATGTGGCCAAGAGCCCATGCTCGGCCCTTGAGGGGCCGTGGGCGCGCCCTGCCAAGGCAGGTAACCCAACCACCCCCCGTGGCCCGCTCCCCCCGTGGGGAACTGTGCACCCCGGAAAGAAGGCCCAGCCTCACGGACCATGCCAGGGGCAGTGGTCACCGTTTGCGGGCCAAGGGCCAAGGCCCCGTCCGGGGCAGCCTGCGCGCACCGCGCATCGGGCCAAGGAGGCACCGATCCCATCCCACCGGTCGCGGTGGGCTCTGCCAAAGGTGGCTGCTGGGCGGGCGCAGTCGCGGTCCTCCGACCCGGCTGACGCCTCCGCGCCGATCGAGCCACGTTCGCAGCTGCCTTCTTCTTAGAGGGCATAGCTGGTCTAGCTGGGAAGCCTAAGAAGAGAAAAGCTGCACCGGATAAGGCTTCCCTTGAAAGGACACGAGCGACGGAGGTAAGAGGGAAAAACTTCTCCGCTCCGTCGCTTCGCCAAAATGGCAGCACGGCTGCCTCGTGGCCAGCCCTTTTATTAGGGTGCTGGCCACGCCCCTAACTACCCGGATGCCTTCGTCCGGTGGGGGGGCCCCGCAAAGAGCACGGCGGCCATTTTGGTGCCACGCTTGCAATAGGGAAAGATAGATAAATAGTTTGTTAATTGATTTGTCTTGTGATCTTATCAATAACATAGCAAAATAATTACAATACAATACATAGGCTAGTGTGCAAAGGGAAAGAGATAACACTATATATTGAGGACCTATGACTTGGTACCTGATTTTCCAGTGTCTTAATTCACATGGAGAACCATGACAGATCCAATAAGAACTCCCCTTCAAGCGGACTATGGAAACAATGGCTGAAATCCAGTATTAAGTCACAATAAAAGTAATCCTGTTAAATTAATGGAACTCTGGCTCCTTGGCTTTGAAACAGAGATGAACACTGATCCCTAGAGTCGGATACGACTGGCTTTCTAGCAAGGGAAACCTTTACCTTTTACATCGGTGTTGACTCACCAAATCCCTCTTGATTTAGTGGGTGTACTTATATGCAAACGGCTAGGTTCTTCATTTTTATTGATTTTATCTCTTCCAACATAATAGAATCCTCAGAGAGGAAATCAAAAGTCCCCCATAGGATTATTTCCTTCCAGCTGAAAGTAAGACATGGAGTTTTTTCCCCTGCTCATTTTTCTGTACTTTGAGCAGCAAATTATGCATAGACACTTAGCAAGATGGAAAGGCTGGCTGATTGCTAAAGTCATCCAGTTCTACAAATAAAGCACCAATCATCCTAATTGAAATCAAATCATATACTGTAATATGCTCATATTCAGCAATGTTGTTCAAAACAGGCCAACTTTGTTCAGAAGTTAACACTTTTTGCATAAAATCACATTTTCACTGTTATAAGAACCCCATGAAATGTCTTCCCATCCTTACTCATGAGGAAAATGTTATCATTCTTTGTCCTCATGTGCAAAGATAAAACGATTGAGGATCCACATACCTACCTTAGATTCATTGACTCACAGATGTCAGAGGCGGCGGCTGCAACTCGATCTGAGTGTACATTTTTCCTCTGCCCCAGGGCACCAGGAGGCCTGGTCTTGGAGGCCAGCTGGTTTTGGGCCACCTTCACCCTCTGAGGCAATCAGAAAAAATGCCACTGGTGTGAATTTAAGGTGGATCCCAGCTTGTCATGAAGTGACCCACACACTATGATCTCGGAGCCATCTCCTGCGGCACATATGAAATGAGGCATGCAGGATTTAAAATTGGGGACTGCAATAGACTACCCAAACCTTGACGATATGGACAAGCTGCACCTTCACAGCCTACCCATCTGACATGGCCTCTTCCACTTCTATGACCATTGGGAATCAGAGTTTCTCCTCCACTCATTTTGCCGTTTGGCCCAATAAGATGGTTTCCAGTGGCATTTCCTCCACTGAGGGAACCATCACCCCACCTAAAGGGGCTTCTCTGCCAGTAGCTGTTGGCCTCTTAGGGAGTCAGGTTATTTATTGCTGCCCAACATTCAGTGTTGAGTCGCTGGCTGTACGGTCTATTCCATTACCATAGCGGGATTTCCGGCCAGATAATACAAGATGTAGAAGGGTGAGGAAACTTAGAGTCAAGGAAGGCAGTGCTAGAATGCTTCCCCTCATGTCAGTTGCAGTCTTTGCCACACAGTGGCTGAATAGAACACTTGCATAAAATTGGAATCATTGTTAATCCTCCTCATTTTTTATGTACAGCAGTATTTGATTGAAACTCACAAAATATAAAGAGTCTCTTTCATGTATTTCATGTTATTTTATTGTTTGCCAAGAGAGTGCCTCTAAAACATACCTGTCAAGTTTTGGATAATAAGGAAATTTCCTGGGCAAAATGGGAAACTTGACACATATGTTTATCCTCTACAGCCCTCCAGTGGTGGCATTATGGCATTGCAGTCTAACTAATATGGGAGGATGGCAGGAAAGAGGGTAAAATACGGGAGGCTCCCGGCCAATACGGGACACTTGAGAGCTATGCTCTAAAACAGAAAAAAATATTAATGTTTACAAAAGGTTATCTAAACATTTTGCATTTCTTTCATGTTCCTTCTTTTGTGTAACTTTTCCTTCACCCTATGCCTGGCAAATTGCCTGAGATGTGTTTTTCATCCAGTACCATTCTGAGCCACTCAAAAAGTCCAGGACTCAGTAGTGTGAATTTCAAATCTATACAAGGGCCTGGAAACCAATGAGGAATGTTCACTTTGCTTCAGTTGTTCCTGGCACCTACCATCGTGAATTTTCTTTCTCTTCTCCTCTTCCTCCTACTTCTTCCCCACTTGTGCCACCATCTTTGATTCTTGCCTTTTTTGTTTTGATTTTTGGGTCTCACCAAATTCTTTAGGTTACTTGTGCTACTGCCAGGCAGCCTGTCTGCAACAGTGTGCCTTCTTGACATTATTTCTGGATAAATTCTCCCAGTTTCTTTAGGGATTTCCCCCCTCTTTTTTGGGTGGGGGGGTGGGAGGAGGAGGAAGAGAGTAGGGTGTACTTTCCCTTTTTTCTGAAAGATCTTAACAAAAATATTTTGATTAATTCACTGTGCATATAGTCTGTTAAAGGTTTGCATGTTGTTTTCGGAGGTGTTGCTACAAGGATTGTTGCTGCTATGGGACTATATCAGGAGTTCTTAATCTTTTAGAGCAGTGGGCCAGTTCATGCTCCCTAAGACAGCTTCAGGGGCTGGATGGCCATTTTGCCCTTCCTCCACCACATGGCACTTCCCTGCATCTGTGGCCCACAGGCCACAGGTTGAGAATCCCTGGACTATATAGACCAGGAGGATGGAGTGTGTATTATTGGGCTTATTGGGCTGTATGAGTTGTTTAATTGTTTAATTTAAATTTCACATTTGTATGCCACCCATTCAGTGTGTGTGTGTGTGTGTGTGTGACACACACACACACAGATTGGGTGGCATACAAATGTGAAAATTAAATTAAATTGAAAAATTAAATCAACAACTCATACAGCCCAATAATACACACTCTATCCTCCTGGTCTATATAGTCCAGGGATTCTGGCCTTTTTTAGCCCCAGCCAGGAGTCTGAGGGTGGCAGCGAAGTCTTGCCACAACAGTGGCCTTTTGTGGTCATTTGGGCACAGCTTGGAGCATCTTGCTGTTTTCTACATTGTGTTGCTGTTGGCTGCTTTAGTGAATGGGTTATTTTGTGTGCTAGGCAGGTACTAGTTCTATGTCATATAATCAGGATATCAAACCACCTGTGAAGAATTTGTCCCATAACGGTTTACTCCATGGTTCCCAACTGGGGCCCACATCCCACAGGGGGACTTCAATTCCTAGAAGCCTAACTCAGTACTTTGGCTTTGGGGAATTGACTTAAGCTTCTGGGAATTGAAGTCAAAAACCAAAGGATTAACTGTTATATTAAAGGAAGAAAAGAGTGATGACTAAACAGAGTGATGACTAAACAGTCTTGAGAGGTGTTAGATCTACAGCCAGCTGGGAGGACCCGATAGAGCCCTCTTTACCTTGTTTCCATCCCCAAGATCAGCCTTGGGATTTTATTACAGTGGGAGTTGATTGATGTGGAACACCTGAGTTAGAGATGAGCTTACCTCTGAGTTAGAGATGAGCTTACCTCTTGGTGGGTTTTGTTCAGGGAGAAGCTAACACTGTGACTCTAGCACACCAAATTCATATTGTCTGGGGTAAGATCTGGAGATGGGGCAATGATTATCGCTGCAGATGGAGAGTGGCAACTGCTCAAGTCAACTAATGAAAAAGGAGGAATAGGTGAGTTTAAGACCAAATCAGCCCATCTTTCTCTTTTTGAAGGACATTCTTGCAAGCAGAGGAAAGCTGCAGGAGAGATGAAGACACCCCCCTATGGGAGCACGAGAACTATCCAAAACAAAATTTGGGTGACTGGAAGTGCCATTGCCAGGAGCCAGTAAGGGTCTTCCTCATTGCCCCTGGGATCCATCTCATCCCTCTACTCTTGAAAATTAAGAGGAAGTCATTTGTCTTGTGGTCTTTTTAGGCAGAAGGTATAACAATAATTAATGAAGAAAATGTTAACAATATGTTGAAAAGTATTAAATAGTTTAAAACATTAAGTCACTGGCATTAGAGCAAAATTGACCCACTAAATTTTAATAATTTGACATTAAAGGATTATTTCCAAGTTCTGCTCCAATTGTTATGCATGTATGCATTCACACACATACTATGCTGATTCCTGAGCAGGTTTATATGATCATTTTTCTGGTACCTTGGAGGATCCTTAAACGAGATATGAATTTGATTTCCTCTCCTTCCAGCTGTGTGAATTTAAAATGTGTCTCTGTGTAATTAGTTATAATCCTAAAGCAATGTTGTATTTCCACTGTTCTGGCAGATGAACACTGATGGTGACTAACAGTGTTTTCCACATTAATTTCTTCAAGAGGTAGTGCGTTCATGCTTGTCATAATAAGATTATCCACTGGAGCTTCAGAAAGGTAGCTTTGATGCATTCATTCTGTTCTGTTTTATAATGCTTAATTGTCAAACCAAAATGTTTGGTTTCTTCTCTTGCTTCTGAAAGCTTCAGGGAGTTGTGCTTGTCAGAAAAATGCTGACCTTTCCAATTCAGTAGAAGGTGTTTGTGTGTGTGTGTGTGTGTGTGTGTGTTTTGTTATGGAGTTGTTATAAAGGGCTTTTTCTTCAAAATATGCTTTAGCTTTTCTTTAATGCTACCAGCTGCAGGCTTTGGGGAAAATTTAGTTCTTTTTCCCATCACTGAAAGCTTTGTTTATACTAAAGACAAACATCTTCAGATCAAATTCTTTGACCTCTGCAGCTCAGGCACATCTTATGAAATCTTTTTGGGCTAAGAAATGTCTGTCTTTTACAGTCTTCTCAAAAAAGGTGATGAATAAAGCCATATTTGGGCAGATATTACACGATGCTCTTAGTTCACAGATAGACATGTGCAAGCCGACAAAAACATAGCCACAACTCAAATTCCTGATTGGCAAAACTTTCCTAGCTGCATTTTTTAAAGGAGCTTCTATCCTTTCACTCTGCCAAGTCACTTCACAGTATTTTAAATCAATGCCACCAACTCTTTATGAAATAGAATAATTGGTACATCTCCAGTTTGTCAGGAATAAGTTAGGAAAACCTCTGAAGAACTTCTTACCTGTAACCTTGGAGAGGGTAACTTAGGGGACTTGGATCTGTCTGATACCATCGCATTCATTCATTAATTCATTCCATGTATATAGCACTGATCTGGATATTTACCACTCTGGGTGATGTACAACAGTTAAAACAACATTGCTACTTGTGGTTACTGAAGCAATATTGAATGAATGTTTATTTATTGATTAGTCTTACGACCTTAACAATAACATAGCAGAAGAATTAAAATCTGTGCAATACAATGGAGTGCAATGAAATATAATAAAATACAATAAAAATGCAATATGTACATACCTGAGCTACTTTTAAAAGGAATGTAAACTGGAGAAGGTGCCTTAATACAATTAATACATGCATATCCATAGTCAGTTAAGTGAATCTCCCTTGCAGCAAGAGGCAATATTAACACAGATGTTTTTCAGTTCAAGATAGGTGTAAATTTAATTCAATCTTAGCCCAGCCCAGGTGCAATTGATTTCATAACTATTTGCAAACAGAAGAGTGGGATGACAGTTACCTCACTCCTCAAACTCTCCAAAGTCTTTCAGAGTACTCCAGTGCCTAACCTCATGCTGGTGGCAGTGTGGGCATCAAGTAGGGCATCCCACTGTGGTACATCCCCCATCCATTCCAGTTTGTGAGCTTCTTGTGCTACTGCCTGGTGTTACTTCTCCCATTCCTGTTCCCCCCAGTATGAGGGCTTATAGGGTATCTTTACATGTGTCTGGTGTTTAGCCTCCTCTAAGGGCATCCACATCTGCACTAACTAGGGATCTTCCTTAGAGATGAAGGTCAAACCCAGTGACAAGTGTAAGTCTTCTTTCTCAACCTTGCAGTGCCCATCACTCTCCTTTTATTTCTCCTTCTGCTAACTCTAGCCATCCTGTCCCTTCTTGAACCTCCATTAACCTTATTTTCTCTGCCTGTTTAACCATTACTCTTGCTTCTTTTCACTCCTCTTCCCCCTCTTCCTTTATCACCACAAAACCCTTGGCACCCTCTGAATTCTCTTGACACCAGTCCATGGGGGAGTGAGAAGTCTCAAAGTCCAGATCCTAGTCTACAGGAGATAACAGGTTGCCTCCTCCTCTGGGGTCACTTCCAAAGAGATCAATTTGAAACACATCAATCCCAATTTTTATCTTTTTTCTTAACAATGCAATGTTTAAAGTGCTGTACTGCAATCAAAAGGATGTGTGTTTCAATCCTGACCAGATATCAAGGTTGACTCAGCCTTCCATCCTTCCGAGGTCGTTAAAATGATTACCCATCATGTTGTGGACAAAATACTAATAAACTTGTGAACTGCCCAGAGAGTGCACTAAGCACTATGTGGTGGTATATAAGTGTGATTGCTTTGCTTTATTGCCTTAGACGAAGAACAAATCCCAGCCCCATTCAACACAGAGAAACCAACTGCATTGACAACTGAACCCTTCTTCAGCACCCACTTCCCAGTTGTAGAATTTGAAGATCTCCATTTGTTTTTCTCTTCCCAAGTCACTGATGGGTTAAAAGCTGTACCTATTAAATCAATACTGAACCATTACCAATGATTTGAAATTCTATATTTACAGGTATAGGAATTGAAAGAAACAATATAGTGATGCTGACTTTAATGAACTCAGAAGCAAGAGATTATTACAGAGAAAGACAATAATTGCCCCAATCTTCCTTGTAGCAGAACATTATTCATATTTACTCAGAAATAAATCCCAGATCAATAAGACTTACACCCCCCCCCCCCCCCCCCCAAGAAATGGCATAAGGGGTTGCACAGTTCAGTAGAAGCCATTGTAGTTTGGAATAATTATTTCAAAATTAATTTTGAAAGGACAATCTCTTTTTGAGATGAGCTGCCTGGATAGTTCAGCAATATAGGCATTTGGCTGCAAAGTCAGAGGTTGTGGGGTTTGATTCCGCACAGTACCTTTAGTGAGAATAGCCAGTCTGTGCACGATGGGCAAGATGCATAGTCCCAGGGTGTCTCCAGAAGTAGGGAATGGTAAAGCACTTCTGTATATTTTTTTAACCTAGAAAACCCTGTAAAAAGTAGCCATAAACTGGAATAGACTTGATGATATGCACTTCTTGTAGTCGGCGTCTTTAACGTTGAAGAAGAAGATACTGATTAGTATCTGAATCATTCATAGCAACCATGGAAGTGTCTTCTGCACATGCTAATGACAGAGGGAAATCTTCTATCCAGTTCCAAACTGAGCACTCTAAAAGTAAAGGTAAAGGTCACCCTTGCTTGAAAGCCAGTCATATCCAACTCTAGGGTTTGGTGCTCAAAATACCAACAATGTTTGCATCTGCAGACGTTTCTGTGGACATGTGACAGGTATGACTAGACACAGTGCACAGAACACTGTTACTTTCCCACCAAAGTTGTAACTATTTATCTACTTGAAATTTCTTGATTTCAAACTGCTTGGTTGACAGGAGCTGGGACAGAGAGGAGAGCTCACTCTATCATGCAGCATTCGGTGCTCAAATTGCTGACCAGCCGACCTTCCAGTCATCAGGTCCAGTGTCTTAACCACTAAGCCACAGCAGTCCCTGCACACCCTAAGTCACCTTTTTAAATTCTATTTCAGACAGTTATGAAACTCACCAGAAGAGATTTTCAGTTCTGAGGAAAATTACTGGGAGCATAAGAAAACATTTTGTTGCCACGACAGACATTATATTGGATTAAAGTTGAGTTCCTGTGTTAACAATTAATGGTTACTATATTTATAAATCATATTTCTTTTGTCTAATCTGGGTAACAGAAGAAAAAATCTCAACAGTTGGGCCTCAGTAAGTTAGGATAACAAACTGTCTCTTGGGAAGTATCCATTATATTATCACATTTTAAGGGGAATATCTTAATGTGGTGTAACAATGTCAGCCTGGTTTCATAGCATCAACAAAGCTGATTGCAAAATATTCTTTCTAATACATCTCAGTGGGTTTTTGAAGCCAAACAATCAGCATCAGCATATTGCTATATGTTTTGTCAGTTCATCTTTCAAATGACCCATTTTATTTGTTTGGAACTTTAATGATACAAATTACATTTGCCTCTTCATATCCAGTATACCTTGTTGTCCTTCATATTGTGTTTGATCTACAAGAAAATTAGTCTGTTATAGAATAAAAGGCCTTTTCCTGATCAGGTTTTCTAGCATTCAAATAGATTGAACTCTTATAAATGTACAATTGAAACTGCAGAATATCTCTGGGAAATACCTAGTCATAATATTTCTGTGAGATTTTCATTCTGAATATACATGAAATTGAATATCCATTAAAATGAATATGTATTACCATATTCTATTTGGTATGCAATGCTGTTTCATTCCTGTATTTGTCTTTTGACAGTATTTGATAGGTGGAAAGCAATGGCTTTCTTTGGAATTTGGAATCTGACTCTGTTTTTGTATGTGTTTTAATTTTGGCAGGTGTCTATTATGAAATACCAACAAACTAAAAGCACTCACATTTTAGTTTTTGAAATTAAAGTTTCACACATAAATGCCAGCTTTTTAAATGTTTCCCCCCTTGTTTTGCCTCAACTTGTGCTCCCTTTAGGACAGAGATTCTCAACCTGCGGCCCGTGGCACCATTTCATGTGGCCCCCACTGCCTCCACCACACCAGGAAGTTCCATATGATGGAGGAAAGGCAAAATGGTCATCCGGCCCCCAAAGCTTTCTGAGGGAGCATGACCCAGTCCCTGGCTGGGTCATCCCCTGCAAAAATCCTTTCAGCCCAGAGTAATCTCTAACACAAAACACACACATCTGCCAGGTTGCCACAACTAGCAAGCAGGTAAACTTGACCACTTTATTAAATATTCTGAACAATACTGGGTGAATAACAGAGGGAAATGTTGAACTAATTCATGTCTCAAGGGTAGATCAAAGCCACTCATGGTTTTCTACCAAATAGGAAAACCATTACAAAACACAGAATTAATGGGTGACATCCCAGAAGGGATATACTTGTGTATCATTTTAAAATGCATAGTTTATAATCTGATATCAGCAGCATACAGGAGGGTTAGCTATTGATTTCCCATGACCATCTGCACGTTCACTCTGCATTGTGACACCCACTATCCCCCCTCTCAATTTAAGATATGAGAAGTCCATACAGCTACCAAAACAGTAGCAGCAGACTACTCTCTTTGCTTCCACTTGAGAGACAAAACATGAGGCCAGTGAAATAGGAGAAAGGGGCAAGAAAAACCAGTTCACATCCTTTACAAAAGAAAGCACTGATTAACTGTATTTAAAATGGTGGGGATCACATGATTAAAATGGTAGAACAAATGTTTTGTGTATCTAAACATCCCAGGTTCAAACCCAACAAATCCAGCTGTCTTCTCAGACAATGAAGACAGGTACTAGGCTAGAAGGTCCAACTGATCAATTCTGACTGCACCTTACTATTAATTGTGCACCTCAAATTTTTTTTAAAAAAAAATGTGACTGGAACTCAATGCAGGTGATTCAACTTCTACACTCAATCTTCAGACTGGAGCTCTGCACAGACCAGGTACCAAGTGCTGTGCTATTGGCCAGGGGCTTCTCTTCAGCCTCCATTCTCACAGCAGCTGATTGGATAACTTGCTTGGTATGCAGCACTGCTCTGATTTCTTGTTCTATGTTAGTTGTATGCTTGTAGCAAGATCTGTCTAATAAAGCTTTGTATCTCACAATCAATTGAGTACTTATTGCCAAGCAGCCAACCTGAGACTAGTAGACCTGGCTAGCTTGCTTGGCAACACACTGAGAAAGTATGTTGACTCCAAATGGGCTTCATTTCTTGACTGGGACAATCTCACTCTGCTTCAAGGCCTCCATTTAGGCAATTGAGATCAAACACACTTTCAATATATCTTATAAAATTCAGATGGAAAGCCATCCTCTCCTGGAGATTTCCCATTTTTAATTTACTTTCCTTATCTCCTCATCTGTAATTTTTTCCTCCATCAGTTGTTTATGAAATTCTTGAATTTTATATTCTTCTTTATCTCTCAATATACTTCCCAATTCTTGCTGATCATTACTTTTTTCTTTGTAAAGTTCGTTATAAAATTCTTCAGCCACTTCCAATTTGTCTCACCTTGACTTTCTGTGTCCCATTTTTATCCTTTAATACCTTTATTCCTCCGGTAGTGATGGCAGTGTGAGCAAATGTAGGCTTGTGAGCTCCAAATCCTGCAAAAGAAAAAAGTGTTGAAAATAGGCTGAAAGAAGGTTGAAATGAGAATGAAAAGCTAAAGACGAACGTGCCCAAGCTATTGTGGGTGAGCAGAAAATGGAAAGTACCATATCTGAGGGGGAGAGATAGAAATATTTATCGTGGTTTGAGTTCCCCAAGAACCTCTGATGAGCTCTAGTGAGAAGGTGGGAGGGCGTCCCCAGTACGAAGAGTGGAAAATCGCCGAGTTTAGAGCTTTATGACGCTCTGCTCTGGGAAGCTCAGAAACAGTGAGAACAGTTGAGATCATTTGAGAGCCTCCGAGGGTCTCCATGAGCTTCTGAAAGTAATTGTGAATCCTCCATGAGTGCTTGGACAAGAGAGAGAGGCATGAGTCTCAGACGGGAGAGTGGGAGACACAGAAGGCAGCCGAAGCAGCCGAACAGCTGAGAACCAGGCAGCGGCTGCAGATGAAGCCTCAGTGAGCTGGAGCTGGAGCAAAGCCAAGTGCTGAACTGTGGATTATTGAGCGGAGGGAGTGGGGAAGAGTTGTATAGACTTGAGTATTTGAATCCTGATTTGTTGGGAATTGAAATTGGAGTAGACTCTAAAGCAGAAAGGGGAGAAATTGAGGGAAAATGAGATCCCCCCCCCCCCGAAGGATAAAGGAGTGGTGCTGTAAATCCCCCAAGTGTAATGGAACAAGAGGTGTGAAACATAAAGGAAAGGAAAAAAGATGTGTGACCATGTGTTGTTGAAGGGGACAAATAAGGGCTCCGTGAAGGGTTTGAACGAGAGGTTGTGGGTTGCTTGCTGATATCAGAGGAGGTTAAAGAAAGTATGGAAGGGCCGTTGGGTGCAGCAGAATAATTTTTGAGGACCTGAACCTGAAGATGGTGAGGAGGCAGAGGCAGGGACCCTGATGCTAGACACTGTCTGATGCCAGCTGCGGAGAGTGCTGAGGAGGCATAGTCAATCAGCAGAGCGGTTCTAGGATTATTGTGAGTCAGCTGAAAGGGCCAGTGAGGACAAGACATGAATGGCTAGCACTTTGGACTCTAAAAGGTTTGTGAAGTGGGCTCCATGGTGGAACGCACCCTGGTGTCATTAAAAAGATTTTTAAAAAAAGGACAGTGTCCTTGAAAGCTGTGGAATTTGAGCCTGAAAATTTCAAGAGCTTCATAAGAAGGGGAGGACAAAGGTGAGGTCCACAGCAAATATACCTTTCTTAAGACAGGTTTGGTAAAATCAGAAAGAAAAGAAGAAGAAGAAGCGGAAAATAGAAGCAGAAAAGAAGGGACATTGTTGTAAAGGGATTTCAAATATTATGAAGATAAAGGATGGGAATTAAGAGGGTAGTCGGTGAATGAGTGGCTGTTCCTCACAAAGCAGCTTGGGTAAGAGAGCCAAGTCAGACTTCCTCAGATAGGACCTCTTCAAGATTAAAGAGTATGGAAAAAGTACAGTAAAAAGACAGGGAGGTTGAGAAGGAGAAAGAAAAGGAGAAGGATAAAGGGAAGGGGCAAAAAGTAGAGAAAAAGGAAAGCAAGGTAAGAAAGTGGACATTCAAGGAGACACTTTGGAGGTGTTAGAAAAGATAAGATGTAGAATGGAAGGACTAGATAATATTTTTCCACAAAATGAGGAGGAAAGGAGGAAGGCCTACATGGGACAACAGTACTGATTACTAATTTCACTAAGGAGTTAGAGGCAAAATTTGAGGGGTTGGAGAAGAAAATAAAAGGACATGAGGAAAGATTCAAGAAAGTAGAATTAAAAGGGGAAGTAAAGGAGGTTAAAGGAGAAAACAAGGAAAATAATAAGTAACTAGAGAGCCAAGAAGCCAGAATATATAACTTGGAAAATGAAATCTGTCAAAAAAATATAGTGATTAAAAATGTGCAGGAGAAAAACCCGGACCACTTGAGAATGAGAGCTTTAAGCTGGTTAAAGGAAATCGACTTGGAAAAGAAATTGTGGCTGCTTTCAGGTACATAGTAGCTACTTTCAGGTTAGGTTCTAACTCGCATAGTATATAGTATAACGAGACTTGTTATAGTTAAGTTTATGAACCTGGAGGTTAAACTTAGAGTAATGGACTATCTTTTTCTTTTTTAATTTTAATTTTAATTTTTATTACAATACAAAACAAATAAAACATAATATCATAATATAACACAATAACATTATTCACTTTAAACATCCATCAAAGATATTGCCAATACTTTCTTAATACTTTATAATTATTCAACCACCCATCCATGGGTGGCATTACCCTTCAAATGGCAGCATACCCAACCCTCATTTATTCCATAATATTGTAAGAACACATATATAATAAAATAATAAAGAAAATGATATACTAACATATAATTACTTTAAACACCCTGTGTATTTACATCTCGTAGGAGTCTGTGGGATTTCACATTTCTTCTCACCATTTCCAAAAATATGCCTTATCCGGTACCCGGATGTCCTCCTGTTCACTTTTCATCGAATGGTCCATAAATTCCAAAATCTATTTTCTTTAATTTTGCCTTTATATTTGTTTATTTCCCATGTCAGTTTGTTGTTCAATGCAAGATCCCTCATCTCCTTATACCATTCTTCTATTTTCAAGCTCCCCTCCGATTTCCAATTACTTGCAATACACACTCTACCCATTACCACAATTAAAGATAGTAATTCCTTTTTATCCTCATTCAGTTCTAATTTTTCAACATCCGTTAACAATACCGTGCCTACATCCAGTTCATATTCGATCCCTAATATCTCCCCTACCTCTTTTCCAATTTTCCCCCAAAATTCTTTTACCACAGTAGATTCCCACCACATGTGTTCATAAGTTCCCAAAGAATTTTTACATCCCCAACACTTTTTACTTTTTTGTATTATCCATTTGAAACAATATCTCTGGAGTCAGGTACCATTTCCACAAGAGCTTAAAATTTTGTTCCTTTATTCTAACTGACATGGTTCTCATAAATCGTTTTCTCCACTTATTTTTCCAATTTCTTTCTGATATTGCTATATTCAAATCTTGTTCCCAACATTATTTCAATGTTTCTTGTGGGTTTCCTTCTTTATTTAATATTCTATATACTCTACTCACTATTCCGTTTATTCCCACAATTCCCTTTCTCATTTTCAATATCAATTCCTCAAATTCGGTTTTACCTCTTTCTAAACTTATTTGTCCCAAAAATTGACCATTCCATTTATCTATCGATGCTCTCTGTAGCCAATTTAAGTTCAACTGTACACATATTTCCTACTGTCTTTACACACTCTAACCCAGTCCTTCAGCAGAGAAACATCATTCTTTTCTAATACCTCCCTTCTCCTTTCATCTATTTTTATTGGAAAACTTCCAAGGTCTTCCAACTCCACAATAGGTGACAAATCCGGACTTAATTTCTTTTTGACCCTTCTCCATACTCCAAACAATGTCTTCATCATCTTATTTTTAATTTTAATTCTTCCATCATTGATATCCAAAAATATACCTTTACTCGTTCGATCTAACTCCTTCATTTCCAATTCTTCCCATATTACTCTTTCTCTTGCTAATATCTTCATAATACTCTTAATTTGGAAAGCTCTATAATAATTTCTCAGGTTAGGTATCCCCAATCCTCCCTCTTTCTGTGGTAAATACCAAAAAAACTTCGCTATTCTGGGTTTCCTTCCACCATTACAATAATTATTTAATATATTTTGAAAGTCCTCAATTTCTTTATCATTTAGATAAATTGGTAATGCGTCAAACAGGAAATTAATTTTTGGCAGCAACATCATTTTACACAACGCTATCCTGCCAAACCAAGATAATTTAATCTTTTTGAATTGCTCAATTTTATCTTTAATTTCCTTTTTTTGTTTTTCATAATTCAATCGTTTGAGGTCCTCAAATTTATGAGATATTTCAACTCCTAGATATCTCAAATTATTTTTAACTTGCATTTTAAATTGATCTCTAATTTTCTTTTGTTTCTCTTTATCAACATTACAAAATATCATCTCAGATTTATCCCAATTTATTCTCAGTCCAGTCACCTCCTCAAACTCTTTTAAGTGACCTTGAATTTTTTCTAGCGCTTTTCTTGGATATTTCATAATTACTAATGTATCATCCGCATAAAGACTTATTTTATTTTCTGAAACCCCTTCTATTCCACTATCTCCTCTTATAGCTTCAGCTAACAATTCCATCGCCATTATGAATAATATTGGGGACAGTGGACAACCCTGCCTAGTGCCAGCTTCCAACCTTTTTTCATCCGTAAACTCATCATTTACCTTAACCTTGGCTAGACCAAATTGATAGAATTGTCCAATCATACTACAAAATTTATCTCCAAACCCATAAAATCTAGTAATTTCCTTAATTGTCACCCACTGCATTGAATCAAAAGCCTTGAAAATATCCAATGATAATAAACCAACTTTTTCTTTTGTATTACCTGCAATATCTAATAAATCCAAAACCTTCCTTGTCAAATCTGTCATATGTCTTCCTTTCAAAAATCCAGCTTGGTCCTCATTTATATAATTAACCATAATTCCATTCAATTTATTTGCAACTATTGCTGTGAATATCTTGGCGTCCTGATTTATCAAAGAGATAGGCCTGTAAGATTCTATTTTTTTCTAAATCCTTTCCAGGTTTCGGCAATAAAACAATTATGGTCCAATACCATACCTCTATCATCCTCCATCCATTATATAGTTAAACAACATCACCAATCTTGGAACTACACAATCTTTAAATTCTTATAAAATTCCGCTGTTAACCCATCATCACCTGGTGATTTTCCTATCTTCAAGCTGGCTATTATGTCTCTTACCTCCTTTCCCATTATTTTCTCTTCCATACTATATTTATGCTCTAAGTTTATTTTTTTTGTACGCGCTTTTCCAATTGTTCTCTCAATTTCAATATATTCACTTCTCTTTTAGAATATAACTCCTGATAAAAAAATTCACTTTCTTAATCTTTTCCTTAATTTTATTACACCTCCTACCTGTTTCGTCCACCAGTATTCCAATCTCTCTTTTAATTCTTTTTTCTTTAGCTGCTCTTGCCAGCAACTTCGAATTTCTATTACTAAACT
The DNA here is from genome assembly GCA_035047345.1 of Bradypodion ventrale. Classification (NCBI taxonomy): domain Eukaryota; kingdom Metazoa; phylum Chordata; class Lepidosauria; order Squamata; family Chamaeleonidae; genus Bradypodion; species Bradypodion ventrale. The sequence goes on along the minus strand of JAWDJE010000004.1, from coordinate 143,163,869 downwards.
CAAAATAATCCCTCTGTAAATACACTAAATCTTTTTTTACTTTTTGTATATCTTTCCCTATCAATTCCTTTTTTAACCTTTGCATTTTCTCAAAAACCTCTTTACTTTTTGTCTTTACATGCTCTTCTTGCAAGCTTTTAATCTCATTCTCAAGCTCATTCTGTTTATCCCTAAATTGTTTGTTTTTAACACTAGCCAACTTAATACATTTCCCTCTAAACACCGACTTCATAGCATCCCACACTACGTTGTAATTAACCTCACCTGTGTCATTCCAATCACAACACTCACTCCATTTTTCCATTATCTGTTCTTTACCTTTCTGATCATAAAACAATTTATCGTCAAATCTCCAATTTCTCCTATATCTCTTTTCACCTTCAATTTTTACTTCTAGACAAAATTTCACGTGATCTGATTCTTTAAAAATTCCGATCTCTGCATCTTCTAAATTTCTAACCATATTTTCTGTTACAAAAATATAATCTATTCTGGAATAAGTGTTGTGGACCTGTGAAAAATAGGTGTATGCTCTCTCTGTTCCTTTAATCTCCCACCAAGCATCCTTCAAACATAGGGCTTTTATCCATTTATCCAAGATCTTCATATTAACCCCCTTTCCAGACCTTAATACATTGGAACTATCCTCCTTTACCCTTACTAAATTAAAGTCACTTGCTATAATTATTTTTGATGTTCTCTTTTTTTCTAATATTTCCAACACTTTATTTAAAAATTCTTGTTGATGATCATTTGGAGCATATATATTAACTAAGGTTATTTCTTCATCATCTATTTTCCCTATAATGATCAAATATCTATCTTCTGGATCAGAAATACTTTTTAACATCTCAAAGCCAAGTCTCTTTGAAATCAGGACCGCCACCCCCCTTGCTTTTGAAGTACCATATGACTTTTCATATAACTCCATCCATCCCAAAAATAGCTTATTAGTATCCCCTGATTTTTGATGGGTCTCCTGAAGAAAGACTATATCGGCTTTATCCTTACGCAAAGCAGATTCTATCCTCCTCCTCTTCACTTGACAGCCAGTACCTTTCACATTCCACGTCAATATTTTAAGCTTCCTCATTCTTTAATTTAGCATTCTTCCCTTCTGACCTCCCCGGACTCCTACTTGTGCCATCTCCTTCACCCTATACTGACTAACAGTCAAATACAAAATTACATTACAATTAACAATTAACATATACAACAATTTAAGCTACCTTCCACACTCTTCCTTCCAGAAAGTGGCCCTTGTCACCCAAAGAGGGGGGGGGATGTGTAAAAAATCCAAAATCCCTAAGGCTCTAGCGCTGATTCTCTTGTGTGTGTGTGTGTGTGTGTGTGTGTACATAATAAACAAAAGAAAGAAATATTATTTCAACATCTCTTTTTCCCTCCTCTATGTATATCATCTCTCTCCTTTTAAATTCATTCCAATTCAACCCTCTTCCGCCACCACCTGCACTTCCAATTCTGTCTCATTTCCTCCTGTTGCCCCTCTCTCTGGCTCACCTGCATGTTCTCTTCTCATTCCCCCTGATTCCACCAATGCTTTTCTTAATCCCCTCCATTCATGGGATGATGCCTTAACCAAACCCATTTGACACAAATATTCCAAACAGTCCATTTCTTCATCCAACGTGTGCATTTTTGTATCATAGAGGAATCTAAGCTGTTTGGGGAATTTCCAGTGATAATCAATCAAATTCCCTGAGCAATTTTGTCACAGGTTTCATCTTCATATCCATTCTTCTACAGATAAACCTCTATATCACATCCCTCAATTTTCAAAATGCCAGATCCAGCTTGTTTTAAAACACTCATCACCTTTAATTTATCAGCCCGATTTGCAAATTTAACTAAAACATTTCTATGTACTGTTTTCCCTTTTCATGCACCCAGTCTGAAACAGCTGACAATATCTTCACTTACAAAATTTATCCCCATATTCAAATTATTCAGCCAATCAACTATTCTTTCTTTCAACTTATCTGGCGTTTTTTCCACCAAATTATGAATGACCACGTTCTGTTTTCTCATGACCTCTTCAACTAGATCCAATCTCTTTGCCTGTGATTCCACCTTTATTTTAACTTCTCTTTCATCCTCCTGTAACCCTCCCATATCCTCCTGTGCCACTTTCAAATCCTTTTGAACCACATTCAAGGCTTTATCCATTCTCTGATAATTAGTTTCTACCTTTGTGGTAAAATCAGTTAATTGAGAAGCTAACTTTTTATGACATGCCATTAATTCTTCCTTATCTTTCCCCCTCACTTCTCTGATTTCATGAAACCCCTTTGTGTTTGCCTCCTCCATCTTATCAATCTTTTTCATCAATTTCCCCAGCTCCTCCAATATTTGCACTGGATCCACTGAATCTGGGTCTGTCCCTCCAACTGTTGCTGTCTCCACTGTAGCCTTCTCTTTCTTCTCTTCCTTCTTCTCTTCTTTTCTTTGTTCCAATCTTTTAGGCTTGACCACCTCCTCCTCCTTTTTTTTCTCCATGCTTGCCATTAAATCTTCAAAAAAACTCTCAGTAACTCAATCTTTTTATCTCCAAACCAGCTTCCTTCAATGCTCAAATATAGTTGAAATATTACTGAAAACAAGCCAAGCACTATCCCAAAAGAGAGACCCCTTCAATTATAATCCAAACTGTAATTAAGGCTTTCTTCTTTTATAAATTCCAATTGCCAATTAATATCCAACAAATCCCAGTAAAGTCTTCAATCCCCAATGTTTCCAAAGTTTAGGAGAAATTGATCCAATAAATCCAAAGCGAAAAAACAAAACTGTGACGATCAGAAGCAAAACGAAGCTGCAATCTGGAACGTCTTTCTTTTATAATCCCATCTGCGGTGGCAGTGTAGAAAAAATAACAACAGAAATAACACTTCCAATTCAAAAAGAAAAAAGAACAGCAGGAAGATTAACTTGTATCCAAGAGAAGAGAAAAAAAAGAACAAGGTCTAATATCCTGGGAAAGTCCATAACAATTGCAAGGAATCGCTATAATGTTGCAGCTTTCCACTGCCCTTGGGGTCTGTCTCCTCCCCCTCTTTCAGGACCCAAATGTTCGCAAACCTGAAAATGCTCCAAGCTTTATACTTTATGCTTTCAGCCTCCTTCTCTCTTCCCTAATTGCCCCTTTCTTTCACCGTCTTTTACTCCAAATATCAACCTCCTCAGTCACCTCTCTCATGGTGCTTTCCAACAACTTTTTTAAAGTTTCGATCTTCTCCGCCCCATTACTGCTGCTCTTCCGTTCTCCCAACTTCCACCCTCCTTCCACACTTGCCTTCCCTTCTCACGGGTCCAAAAGGCACCAACCTCACATGTCCGATTCTCCTGCCGCACGACTCCCGTACGACTAGTGAAGAGCTGCACCCTGTTTAGAGTCCTCTTTGTTTCTTTTTACTTTTTGTTTTCTCCCATTTGGTTTCTCGGGTGTCCCGCCCGCCCATGGCTCACCCGGCCACAGCTTACACCGTCTGCCTTACCAGCCACCTCCATGGACTTCGACCTCCCAATCAGAACAATCCCAGCACAATTTCTTCAAACAAAGGACTCATCCGATGTTTCTCAATTTCCAAAATACATTCCAGCCTTTCTATTTGGTCTTTTCTGGAGTTTTTTGCTTGAAATTCTCATTCTGAAATCTTTTTAATGGCGCGAGCTAAGGAAGTGTGTGTTAACCCTCCGACATCTTGGCCACACCTCCGTAATGGACTATCTAAGGAAGAGTGGAAAGGAGTCTTTAAAATTTGAGGGGTGACCAGTAGAGGTCTGCAATGATATCCCAAAGGTGGAGAGAATGTGGAGGAAAAGCATAAGACCTATTACTCCATTTTTATCTAGAAAAGGAATAAAATATAACTGGCTTCCACCCCAAAAACAAAAGTTCTTCTTCTCAGGAAAAATATCTGTGATTAGCTCGCAAATTGACTCAATGGATATCTTAGAATCCGATAAGTTAGTAACGGAAGGTACTGAGGAATGGAAAAAACTTAAGGAATATCTGATCAGCTCGGGATGTTTGAGTCCAAAAAGGTGATTTAATTGAAAATTTAGTTTCAGCTAAAATTAGTGGAAGAAGGGAGAGATTAGGAGAAAACTCGAACATCATTTTATTTAGAACAAGAACTTGACATCAGGGAAGTTTATGAGCCCTCTATCTTCTATTAGAAGGTGGCTGCCTGTTGGGGTAACAGATGGAGAAGGTTAAAAGGCATCACACAAGGGGAAAGGGATCACATGGGGAAGTAATGAAAGATAGATTTTAGGTGAATATTTTTATATTTTTCTTTGAATAAATAAATAGAGTGAACTTTGTGTTATAATGAGTTTCTTGAGCATTGCAACATGGAATGTTAAGGGGCAGGTTATGTAGTTAAAAGGAAAAGGATTGAGGCAGTTTTGAAAAAAGGATAAGCCAGATGTCATCACGTTACAAGACACACACCAGAAGTCTGATAAGGCAAATTATTTATTCTTGCCATGGATGGATATATATGAGAAAACCTTTGGGACAAACAATTCAAGAGGAGTAGCAATCTTTATTTCGAAGAGGCTGAATTTTTCGATTGATAAGGTGATAAAGGACCTGAAGGGAAGGTATTTAATGATTAAAGGGTGGTTAGATGAGGAGGAAATGATGATAGTGAATATTTATGTGCCTAACCAATCTCAAGAGAACTTTTTGGATAAGATGGGGAGGATAATAAGAGATGAAAGCTGTTCAAAAATTATCATGGCAGGAGACTTTAATCTAACAGCCTCTGAGTTAGATCACTCAAAAGGTGTAAAAAAACAAGCAAAACAAATCTAAGTCCGTTTTAGAGAGTTGGATGTGTAATATGGGTTTAAAGTAATACATGGAGGATATTAAAAGGGGATGAAAGGGGCTACTCATTTTATTTGCAAGTGCATAAAGTATATACCAGAATTGATTACATTCTGGTTTCCAGTAATTTGGTTACAAGTCTGACAGATACTTTGATGGGTACAATTAGGATATCTGATCATGTAATCATCAATCTGGATATGCAGATAAGAAAAAATTCCAAACAGCGGGTGTGAAAATTTGAGTAGGAGTTGGTGAAAAATGAGGTAATTAAGAACAAGTTGGAGGAAAAATGGGAGGAAAATTGGAGCATAAACGATATGGGAGAGGTACAGACTAATGTTTTATGGGATGCCATGAAGACTACCTTCAGGGGAGACTGTATTAAGGAATCTATCACCAAAAATAGAAGAAGAAGAAGACAGGAAGGTTTATAGAAGGTTAAGAAATTGGAGGAATAACACAGTAGGAACCATAGAGAGGAGACTCTGATTAAACTTCAAAGGTTGAGAAAAGAACAAATAGGTTTGAAGATGGAAAGAGTAGAAAGAAACTTGATGTATCTGGAGTGGGATACATTTGAATTCAATAACAAAAGTGTAAAAAGCTTGGTGAAGGCAGTTAAGGATAAAAAAGGCAAAATGGTTGAACCTAAAACTTTTAGACAACTCATAGATTTTGGGAATCCAGATGACTCAAATGGGAGGTGGCAGTGGTAAGAATAATTGTTAACTGATCATATCTTTGGGAAAGTTGGATACACCCACACAATCACAGTCTTTGGCCAAAAATGTTCAATAAAGATAGCTCAACAATTGATATAGATAGAGGATGGATCATCCGTTCCCACGGGATGTGGTACCATCAGTACGCAGATGACACCCAGCTGTACATCTCGTCTCGTGGTGATCCAAGCAATGCTGTCAAAGTCATATCCAGGTATCTGGAGGCTGTGGGGGTCTGGATGGGGGACAATGGGCTACAACTGAATCCTGGCAAGACTGAGTGGCTATGGATTAGGGTCCTGTGTTTTCGGAGGAGCTACCATCTTTGGTTCTGGATGGGGCTTTTTTGCCCCAGACAGACCCGGTGCACAACTTGGGGGTCTTCCTGAACTCATGACTGCTGTTTGAAGATCAGGTGGCTGGCGTGGCCAGGAGGCTTTTGCTCAACTTCGAGTAATTCACCAGTTGTGGCCGCTCCTAGACCGGGACTCCTTACTCATAGTCACACATGCCCTGGTCACTTCCAGACTAGATTATTGTAATGCACTCTACATGGGGCTGCCCTTGATGAACATTTGGAGGCTACAGCTGGTCCAGAATGCTGCTGACTGGGTGATGATGGGATGTGGGCATTATGCTCACACCTCACCACTGCTTCGGGAGCTGCACTGGTTACCAGTTTGCCTCCGGGTGCAATTCAAGGTGCTGGTTTTGACCTTTAAAGCCTTATATGGTAGTGGGCCAGGATACCTAAGAGACCGCATCATCTTGAGAACATCTGTCCATCCAACCAGAGCGGCTCTCTAATTGTACCATCAGTTAGAGGGGCTCGCCTCTCTAGTATAAGAAGGAGGGCCTTCCTCGTGTCCGCACTGGCCCTATGGAACCTCCTGCTAATAGAGCTACAGTTACAGATGGAATTGCTGCCCTTCAGGAAAGGTCTCAAAACCTGGCTGGTGTGGCAGGTGTGGGGTCCAGATGGAAATGTGGCCCCCACCTGTTGGCTTATACAGTAACCATAGTTTTCCCACTTCTCCTTTTTAAGCATGGGTTGGGTGATTTTAATGGGGGTAGTTTTGTATTTGTTTTTATTTGTTTTATCCTCTTTGTTTTTATCTGCTTATATTTGCAATGATTGTGTATATTGTATTTTGTGGATGATTGTCTAAGCTGCCTTGAGTCAGGTTCACCCAAGTAAGGCAACATAATAAGTTTGAAAATTAAATTAAATTAAAAATTAAATATATTCAACCTTCTGTCAAACATTGCACTGCTTTTTCTTTACAATCTCATCACCAAGAACACATAATCATTATCCATCTCTTTCATCTAAAAGCTACATCTTTTTGTAAGGCCTCAGTCCTCACCTCAAATAAGTAGTTCAGGACATTTGGCAAAGGGTAGATTCCCATATGTCCTTCTTCAGGTAAAGGACTTATTAGGCAGGTCACTGAAATATTTAACAATGACAAAAGGAAAGTATGGCACATGAGCCAATTGTACTACCTTAGAGGTCACAGGACAGGTTGTGCTCAGTGATGTACTGCAGAAGGTTCTGTCAGGTTCTGCAGAACCGGCAGCGGAAATTCCCCCAGCCCACACCCACTTGGTTGGGGATGGCCACCTCCATAGCCCATAATGCAGAATGTTTGGCCATGCCCACAGATTCGGCACCACCCACAAATTTGGCCAACCCACAGAGTAGGTAGTAAAAAATTTTTGCAGGGCATCACTGGTTGTGCTACTTGTCTCTTGTGACTTCCTAGGCCTTTCCTGAACCCATAATTATATCATGTGTAATTGCATTTTCCCATACATGCAGACTACCATGCATAACAATATTGCCTTAGGAATGATGAAATAGAATTAGCATTATTTTTTAAAAAAATGTGGCCAATTTGAGTGGATATATTTTGAGAAATCTATCCAACTCACTCTTCTCTCTCTCTGCATTCTTGGGTTTTACACTTGGCATCTCTATGGCATCATAAAATTTTTCCTAAGTAAGATATATAGGCAATTCAATTGCAGATATAAGCAGAACAACATACTGTATTGTTGTTGAGTCTGAAATATTAGGCATTCTTTGTTAAACTAGTCAACAAGATAATTGTGCAACAAACACAGTGCTTGTACTCTAAAATTAAAATGATTCATATGGATCAATTAATCATATTCAACTTCTGTATTCTGTGTTCTGTCCAATACCCTGCTGAGGCTGTGTACATGATAGAGCTCAACTGTATTACACAATGCTAGTCACAGTTCCAATGTAAAGTTGATCATTATATTTGCACAGTCCATAAACTCCTCTTTGAATAGCAAAAGAAGTATGATGGAAGTTAAATTAATTATGGTTTTAGAACAAATATGCTTACATAAACTGTTTCAAACAAACTATCCTTAATCAACTATGGTATCCTGCTCATCTATACCTATAAAAGAGAAATGTCCCCGTGTGGGTCCGGAATACAAAACCACACCCTTAACTGTCCCCGTCCAAACTGCGCACACACTTACCTGGTGCAGGAGAGACAGTCAACATCAGGGTGTTGAGACTAGGGGGTATGTGGGCCCAACAAAATGGGGAAAACAGAAAAAACTACAACCCCCTTAGTGCTTTGCATGCCAAAAGGCAAAAGAGGGAAGGGGGTGGGGCCTGAGTAGCAGTTGGAACTTCCAACCCTTCATCCACCCCCCCTTCCTTCAGGACAGTCCACCTCTCTCTCTCTCTCTTTCTCTTTCTCTCTCTCTCTCTCTCTCTCTCACACACACACACACACACACACACACACACACACATGAGGAGTGGGGAGAAGGAAAACCAACTCAGGAGGAGGAATAAGGGGTCTGTCCCCCCCCCAACCCTTCTGGACCCAGGGGACACAGCGGAGAGGGGTATCACAATCCCCCGTCCTCTGATATGAAAGGGGAAAACCCAATCGGGTTTTCCTCTTTCATATCAGGGTGTGTGTGGATTCGATCCTTTCTCCTGGGTCCCGTGGGTCTGGCAGGATTGGGAGTACAATAGGGGTCTGTCCCACCAAACATTCTGGACCCAGGGGACCTGGCGGAGAGGAGTATCTCAACTCTCACCCCCTGATATAAAAGAGGAAAACCTGATCGGGTTTTCCTCTTTCATATCAGGGGGCGTGTGGATTCGATCCCCTCTCCTGGGTCCCATGGGTCTGGGAGACAAAAGAGGTCTGTCCCCCCAACCCTTCCAGGCCCAGGGGACCCAGCAGAGAGGGCAATCGCAACCCCCACCCCCTGATATTAAAGGGAAAATCCCAATCGGGGGCCACGGCAAAGGGAAGCAGGAAGTGCCTCCCGGACAACAACGTTTCCCGGTTAACATCACAATGTTGGGAACCAAGAAATGTCATTAACCGGGGGGGGGGGGGATTACTTTATATGTTATAGGCCTTATAACATATATAACAACATTTTTTTTAGTTAGAATTAAAGAACTAGTCACTCATATTAAAAAATTGGGTATTTTAAATTTGACTTCTGCTGTAGGAGACAGGTAGTAATTAGCAAAGTGCAGTTTTAGGCATGATGATATGTAATAAAAAGATCTTTAAGAAATTGTCCTGTCTATGAAACAGACATTTTAAATGAAGTTTAAAAGTTTCACAAAAGTAAAATTAAATCAATACTGATGAAAAAGAAAATAATCAGGTAAATAAATTATTTTTTCACTTAAAACATAACTGGCTGATTAGATTTGGGGTGAATGGATCTGGAAGTACCCAATGTCTGAAATATTTCCGGTCACCACTTCTTTTTCCATGTCTAGGCCAGACGTGAAATTGTTGAAATGAAGGCACTCTTAGGTGAGTTCATTCTGTACTTGCCTTTGCTTGACCTAATGTGAGAAATAGCACTGGTCACATCATTTTCTGACTCATAGATACCTGGTAACCAGTCAAAATTTTCAAAGTGGAATTTATTTGCAGGATTTGGCTTTTAAAACTTGGGGTTTTTAAACTTTCCTTATTAAAATATCCAGGGTGGCTTGTATGAACAATTACGGCAATAAATAATGTACGTTTAAGAAAGCAAGATAAAAAGAAAATGATAACATTGATCAGAAGACCTGGGGGAAAAACAGTGAGTTAAGTATAAAACATCAGCTATTTGCTGAACTAGGATGATTTCTTATGAGGTGGTTGTGGAAAATAATCAATGGGAGATCAAAAGACCTATCCACTTTTTGCCTTGGTCCACATGTGCCATCATGACCTACAAAATGGTGGCTCCATCTTGAATCTTTTTCTATGTCTTTGATTCCATTATGGGCAAAACAATCTGTTGGATCACTTTGGCCACAAATTATAATCTGCTTCTTAAACCAAGCTATCTCATCCTGCTTTATGATAACTTAGATATTGTAGACTTCCCCAGAACATTCAAAGTGGCTGAAATCTTGTAGCCTAACTCATATTTGAGTAGGTGCATTGAATCATTGGGGATTTAGTAAGTCAAGTCCTTTATAAATTCAGTTTATTCAAACAGGCCTATTCTTGTTGTGACTAACTATACCTAAATTGCAACTAGACTAGGCCTATCTGAATCTTAGAAATGTATGGAGGAGTTGGCATATCAGATCCCCACTGAATCAATGGGCCTGATCTAGTTGTTACTTACTATACTAAGGAGTAGGATTTCACCAGTGGATTTAAAATATGCCTTAATTTCCATATTGTATTATATATCTCCCAAAGTTTCAACAAAACTTTCCCACAAAGTTATTCAAGCTGCAGCCATAGATTCATTTTCCTGGAGGAAGATCTTCATCAGTGGAGAATATTTTGAGTAGACACAGGAAAGCTTCCGCCACTCTGAAAACTAAGACTCCCACAATCCACTGAGATATCCAGCTGTTGATGAACAGGGACTAGTATTTCAGCAGTTTGAGAGCAAGAACCCCCCCCCCCCCCCCAAAAAAAAAGTGGCTTTGAGATTTTGATATCTTTCCCAGTCATTTCCAGCAAGCTTTAATTTTTTAAAACATTTTCAAACATTTTCAAACATATTAAGAAGAGGAGTAATGAAGGATACAAACTCTAGCTGTACTCAGTTTGGCCCTATTTGTATTTTAAGAAGTGAACACACTTGGAACTACAGCTAACTGAAGTCGAAATATTGAGCTAGCACTTAAATTTTGCCTTTGGGGAGAGATCATTAGTCTCAAGAAGAAAAGAGATGGAGGAAGTCAGGTAATGTTACATAGAGAGTAATTAGGATAGCAGAGTGCAATCCCTGTTTTTTTTACGGTGCACAATTAATTCTGTTCATTAAATGGAAGGTAGCACTATGGAAAATTGGCTTGACTTCATTACTCAGTAAAGAGTTGAATGTTGAGCTGAACATCAGTGAACTTGAGTGCTTGTCAGTTCACAAATAATGAGGATGTGCTACCCGCTGTTTGCTTTACTTCACAATATGAAGGTCTGTCAAGGTTTTTTTGCTTTACATTTCCATAGGGAATTTCTACTGTACAATTTGGAATGTGATTAACCAACTTAACATAGTTTGGTAAACAAAAGGAGAGTTAAATTTATGTGTGTGTGTGTGTGTGTGTGTGTGTGTGTGTGTGTGTGTGTGTGTGTGTGTGTGTCTGTGTCTGTGTCTGTGTCTGTGTATGTAGTTAGATACATATCTTGAGACACAGGGTGAGTACTATTTTGTAGTTGTCAAGAGCCACTCAAATAGTGGAGACTTACACACAAGAAAAAGATAAGGCACAGTGAACCCAAAAGTATGTTGTTGATTTTTAAAAAATAATTTCAAAGGAAGAAAAGTTGAGTGTGGATTTAACACTCCCATTAAGTCCAAAGGGGTATTTGTGCAACTTACAAGGTGTAAAACCTTGTGAGTCTCGAAGCATTGCTATATTAAAAACTAACAAAATCAAGAACCATGCACTTTGTTTTAGTAAACCTGGCAACTGCATTTTGGTGGAGTACTTTGGAAGTTCTTTGGAAAAGCCCATGGCAAATATAGGGGTACAAAGTTAATATCGTTGGATACTTTGGAGTCATTATTCAGCGAGGAGTCCACACACCGATAGACGTCTCCTCAACAATGCTCCACACATGCAAATGGACATGAGGCTTCAAGTCCATTTGTATGCAGGTGTTGTGTTTTTTTTAGCCATTTGGATATCACATCACCCTCTGGCTAGGTGGACCGTGATGCGTGCCCTCCACTTTCACCTGGCCTAAGGGATCCTACTGAGGACGTTTTGGTGAGTTTTAGTCCTGGCCATAACATAATTGGCAAGAGATGGGCAACACTGTCTAGTTAGACCGCTCAAGGCCCCATGCCCCGACAAGGCTTTCACCTAGTCAATATCAGCATATAAATAACTGTAGACATACGGTTAAATACCAGATTAGATTCTGGGGTACAAGAGGCCAACACATGTGTGACTTCATTCAGCAATACGAAGACAACTGCATTTTGCAGCCTGAACTTTTTGTATGTCATGACATTTTGGCCCATAGTGCTTCTATCATCACATCCATGTCATATGCTCCTAAATGAATATGCCTGTTGGGATGAAAGGTTTTGAAAGACAAATGTTAAAATAGACTACATACCTCATTGGTCATCCCACAGTCTTGAACAACTAAAAGAGTAAATTTGAAGCCACATTCCAAGCCAAGATCCAGCTCTCTTTATGGAACAAAGTGGTCTTTCTTGTTCCAGCAATCCTCTGAGATGTTGTCTCTAAGGAACAAAAAAGATTACACTGAAGTGTACTTCCTTTGCTAGAGAAATTTCAAAGATAGCCCAACTTGCATCCAGATGTGAAGAATTTTTAGAGGAATAAGAACCTGCATAGAAAAAAAAGAATAAAAACCTGTGAAGCAGATCTAAGAGTAACTTGTTACAAGAGGAAGACAGCATCTCATTGAGCCATTGAAGTACTTATTAAAGCTAAACTCCCTGGAGGACAAAGGACATATTCTGTAAATGGTGAAGGACTTTCAACACAAGGGACAAAGCTTATAGGTAGTGATTTGTGTGTACTCTGGACAGGAAATGGAGTTTGAATCAGTGTGTGTGTGTGTGTGTGTGTGTGTGTGAGAGAGAGAGAGAGAGAGAGAGAGAATACATGTCAGTCAGTAAGTCTGTCTGTCTATCTCTCTTATCTGCCTACATGTACCTTTGTTTGCGAAAATATTTTCTCCAAACAGTCTACCATATGAACTGGTCTATTATTTTTCAGCATTGGCAGTAGATTTTATTTCACTCATATGAAAGGGATCTAAAGGCACACAACTGAGAAGAGCAAAATTTTGGTAAGACTTACTAATTATCAGTCTTAAGAGGCAAGATGACCTTTTATAATGGTACTAGCCAATTACCCGGCCTTGCCCTGGGGATTTTTTGCTTACCTGCCCAGGTAGGGTCTGGCTCCCCCACTGCCCAGGCAACCCGGGCTCCTGCCGAGGCTCCCCGGGCCCAGGCCTGGGCCTGCTGCCACCGCATCATTTATGGCCATCCGGCGGTGTCAGAGGTGGGTTCTTGTCCGGGCCTACCACACAGCTGTTGCTCCTTGCCGCTGCTTCCTTCTGTCCGGTGCTAGCTGCGGGCATGTGGTGGGGGCGGGGGCAGGGTGTCTGGTGGCTGTAAGGCCTGGCCTGTTATGTAGCTGCTGCTCCCCACCGTTCCTCCCTCCAGGCCAGGGTCGGACGAGGGCATCTGATGTCAGTGGGGCATCCGGGGGCAGCTGTTTTAGGGCTGGGCCCACCGCACAGTGCCTGTTTTAGGGCTGGGCCCACCACACAGCCATCACTCCTCCCTGTTCTGGCCCGGTCAGATGTGTTAGAGGTCATTGCGCCGGCTTTGCCCTGCTGGTGGGTCAGCTGCTGCCACCACCTCCTTGCATGCCCCGGCCTCTGCTGTCTTCACCACCACCATTTTGGCTGCTGGGGCCTTGTTCATTACCTCCTTGGCTGGCTCTGCATGTGTGCCACTACCTGGAATGTCGGTCAGGCCATGCCGTGTACATAGATTTCCGTGTGTGCGCACTATCACCTTCCCTGGCCATTTGTCCCATCAGTGAAGCATACACCATCAAATGGGGTTTGGGACCCCCCAGTGCTGATCTTGCCAGGCCAAGGTAGGTATGTGGCAAGTTTCAGCAGGATCCGTCCAGGGGTGTGGGAGCCCATTGATAACATAGAAGACTATGTTGGGATGTTAGGGTCTTTTCTCTCTCTTCCTAAAGGTCTGTGGCTTAAGCATGCTGGGCCAAACATCTGCTGAAGAGCAGATAGATGAGTCATCTCCCCTAAAATAGTGGGTCACCTAATTTCCTGTTATTCACCAAGTCTGATCACGGCCAGCCATGAGATCATCTCATCATGATCACTGTTTTGTAAACTCACATGACTGCTTGCACCAACCAGCACCTTCTCCACCCCATTTCCTGCCTTGTTATTGTGCAGTTAATAAAACAAGCTGGGAGGGCTTTGTTTTCAGAGATCTTTCTCCAACCCCAGGAAAAGTCAACTCTGGGTCTGTCTGTATTTGTGTGTTTGTCTGTTTGTTTGTTTGTGCATGCATGTCTGTGATCTTTCTGTGTATGAATCCATCAGGGAGGCTGGTGTGAAGGCCTCCCCCATTACGGCAATACTATACCTCTGTTTCATAGATATAAGATGAGAGAATATTTATGCCACTTTCTAGTGGTCATTTTGCTTTTGTTTACATATTATTAGGTTTGACAGAGTTTTTGTAACTTGTCTCTTGAAAATAAATAGGGATAAATGTATATTCCACACTCCAACACAAGGTAAAATGTCATCTTTCTTGGAAGGCTGTATACAGTACTCTTTTTAAATTAAATACATTGTAATGACTGCAAAGTGCAAAATTAGCTAAGCTTCACTGGCCTAGAAGAAAGAAAATGTCAAGATGATGTGTTTTTTTTAACATTATTGGTTTTGTTTGTTTTTCTTCTTATTTTTACAATCACATGATACACTGCACAAGTTGATGATGTAACAAGAAGCACAGAGAAGATGACTGGCTTGCTGTACCAGGAAAATAACTATTGCAATGCTCTTTATCGGAAATGCACCTGCCATTTGTAGACACTTGGAACTGTTTGCATACAGTTAGCTTATGTTGTTTCCCATTCGTTCTTACTTTACTCACTGTCCTATATTTATGACATATCTTCTTTCCTGGAAAATGTATTGTTTGTGTCTCAGAAGAAAAGGGGCCCAGGTGCTGCTGCTGCAACCAGTTGGTGTATTCTGAATTCACCTTCTCCTGGCCCATCTCTTCAGGTAGAAATGCTGATTTCTCATACACTCTGTTTTAGATTCACTAGATGGAAATGTATTAAGAAAAGCAGTTTTTAAAAATAGCAATAAAAAAGAACAGTGCAAATTAGACACTTTCATTTATTGACCAATATCCTGTTAGTTATCCCTGCCACCTTAAAGTAATCAGCATAACTCTCAGTGGATAATTACTGAAAGTGGAAAAGTTGATGTAGACATTTGCTCCCTGGCAATGAATTGTGCAACTCAATGGTCAAAAGCAAATGCCTATGCTGAACTTTTTAACTGACAACAATTCACAAGTAAGACTAATGGTGATTGTGTTATACAGCGTATATAGATGTAAATTGAATTCTGATTATTATTTATCTATTAATATTAGATGTGGGCATATTTTTGTTTGCTGCTTTAAGGGATTATGAGGTGTTTAATCCAAAGCCAAATATACATCCTTCTGATTAACATAACCATGTAGCATTGTCGTTTAGCATGGAATTTTGATTTGTCTTCCTTTTTTCTTCGTAGAAGAGACAGCTTTGAAGCTGGCTGGAAGATATATGAAATGTTTCTTGGTCATCATACCATCCACATTTCTTTGGCTCCATATAATGTCACACTCTGTACTTTTCCAGATACAAATGATTTTCCCTGATGGTCCAGATATAAAAGCAGATATGAGCGCGCGCACACGCACACGCACGCACACGCACACACACACACACACACACACACACACACACACACACACACACACACACACACACAAAACTAGCCAGCTTCTGTTGGATCCCATTTTCTCGCACTTTATCTCATAAGGTGTTTGCTGATCTCAGAATTTTGACACATTGCTTTGCTTGAACTACACCAACCAGCATACACCAGCCAGCCATAAGCAAAATTATTTCATTATTGCTTTTTTATTTTATTATTTATACCCTGCCCCCCAAGAGGACCTAAATAGGCTTACAATATTAAAACAAACAATATTAACACCTAAAAATAGTTACTCAATTTTAAAAGCAATTGAACTGGTATTTACTTCCTATTAAAAACAGCTTAAATAATTTTTAAAACTTTTTAGAAAAATACAGACATTATTATACATTATATATTAATGAGCAGCATTTCCAACAGAATAGTAGCTTTCCAACTGCAGCAGAGCTGAGCAAATTATATGAAATAGCTACATGCTGTTTCAGCTTTTTAAAAGTCAGTGGCCAGAATCCTATTGGTTTTTTACTCTGAAATAAATAAATTGGTGTAAATGGCAGTGCATCAGCTACATGAATTGGCAGGCAATGAGGAATGTAAGTGGTAACTCATTACCTGGTAGCAATTTACAGCGACTTACAGCATTGTGCTTATGCTGGTCCCACTCAAGGATTGTTGCCTTGCTGTGGAAAGGGAACATGTGTGATTTGATGAGACTATGGACTATGCAATTTAGGGTCACCCAAGACAGACAGGCCATATCCAGTGGTGGGCTCAAAAAAAATTACTACCACACTGTGGACATGGTATGGTGGGTGTGGCCGGGGAAAAGCCCTGTGTTGCACCTGAATTAGGACTACTTTATTTCAAAACTTGGATGGGTGGGGCCAGCCAGAATTTCTGCTACCAGTTCTGGTGACCTGGTGCGAACCTGTTGATGCCCACCACTGGCCATATCAGAAGAATTTGTACTAGATATGTTCCATTGGAGAAGGAAATGGCAATGCACTTCAGTAACTTTTCCTAGAAAACCTCATAGGCAGCATCAAAAGGATATGATGCCAAATGTCCAATATGGTACTGAAGAATAGCAGAGGGCAAGTACAAGTAGTCTCATAAAGAGTGATGCAGCAAGGCCAAAGCTGAATGGACGCTCAGCTCTGGATGTGTTTGATGGTGAAAGGAAAGTCCAATGATGTAAAGAACAATATTGCATAGAAACCTGGATCGTAAATTCTATGAATCAAGGTAAGCTGGGATGTGGTCAGACATGAGATGGTAAGACTGAGCATTGACATCCTGGAATTGGTAAACTGAAGTGGATGGGCATTAGCAGATGTAATTCAGGTGACCATTATTTCTACTACTGTTGACAACAATCCCTTAGAAGAAATGGAGTGGCCCTTATATTCAATAAAAGAGTGAAGAAATTAGTAATAGGATATAATCTCAAAAACGAAAGAATGATCTCAGTCTGAATTTAAGAGAAACTGCAGTGGCTCAAGTCGCTAAGACGCTGACTGGGAAGCGGAAGGTCAGCAGTTCGATTCCCGAGTACTGCAGGATGGAAATGAGCTCCCGTCTTCATCCCAGCTCCTGCCAACCTAGCAGTTCGAAAGCAAGAAATTGCAAGTAGATAAATAGGAACCACTTCGGTGGGAAGGTAACAGCGTTCCGTGCGCTCCGGTGTCTAGTCATGCCTGCCACATGACCACGGAAACGTCTGCAGAAGCAGACAGCACTGGCTCTTCGGCTTAGAAACAGAGATGAGCACTGCACCCTAGAGTCGGATACGACTGGCTTTCGAGCAAGGGAAACCTTTACCTTTACCTTTAATTCAATATCACACTAATCCAAATCTATGCCTCAACCACATATGTAGAAGAGGCTGATGTCAACCAGATCTATGAAGACCTACAACTACTTTTAGAACTGTCACAGAGAGAGAGAGAGAGAGAGGGAAGATGCTTTTATCACCATAGAGGACTGGTTGTCAAAGTAGGAAGTCAAAAGGTAACTGGAATAACAGGCAAGTTTGGCCTTGGACTACAAAATGAACCAGGGCAGAGGCTAACAAGAGTTTTATCAAGACAACATGCTTGTCATAGCAAATACACTCTTCCAAAAATCTAAGAGGTGACTCTACATATGGACATTACCAGATGGCCAACACCCAAATCAGATTGATAACATATTTTATAGCCAGTGGTGGAGAAAATCTATACAATCAGTAAAGACAAGACCTGGAGCTGATTGTGACTCAGATCATGGACTACTGATTGCAACATCCAGGCTTCAGAAGAAAGTAGGGAAAACCATTAGGCCACTCAGGTATGACCTAAATCAGTGACCAGGGCCATAGCTAGGGTGGGGCCAGGGTGGACTTGGCCCACCCTGAATTAGCAGTTTACCCACCCTGGCAAAGCACGGTTTCCCATAGGAATGCATTGAAAACAGGCTTTGTTGCCCACCCTGAAAAATATTCATCCACCCACATCTAGAATCCTGGCTATGGCCCTGTCAGTGATGGCTAACCTTCGCACTCCAGCTGTTCTTGAACTTCAATTCCCAGGAGCCCTGATCAGCAGGAGGAGTGCTGACTTGAGCTTCTGGGAATTGAAGTCCAAGAACATCTGGAGTGCCAAGGTTCACCATCACAGACCTAGATCACATCCCTTACAAATTTACAGTAGAGGTGAAGAGTAGATCTAAGTGATTAGACTTGACAGAGTGCCTGAAGAACTATGGACAGAGGTTCATAACTTTGTTCAGGAGGCAGTAATTAGAATCATCCCAAAGAAAAAAGAAATGCAAGAAGGCAAAGTGGCTGTCTGAGGAGGCACTACAAATAGCTGAAGAAAGTGAAAGGCAAAGGTGAAAGAGAAAGGTTTGCAGAATGGAATGCAGATTTACAGAGAACAGCAAGGAGGGATAAGGAAGCCTTCCTAATGAACAGTGCAAAATTATATAGGAAAATAACAGAATGGGGAGGATTTCAAATCTCTTCAAGAAAATTGGTGAAGTTAATGGAAGGGATCAGGCAAAAATAGCTATAATAAAAGTCAAAAAGAGTAGGGACATAACAGAAGTAATAGAGATTAGGTAAAGGTGGCAAAAGTACACAGAAGAAGTATACAAAAAGGACCTTAATGACCCTGAGAACTACAATGGTGTGATTGCTGACCTCGAGCCATACATCCTGAAGTGTAATGTCAAGGGATCACTAGAAAGTATTACTAACAACAAAGGTAGTGGAGATGATGGTATTCCAGTTGAGTACTTTAAAGCCCTAAAAGATGATGCCATTAAAATCATGACATTCAGTATGCCAGGAAATTTGGAAAATGTATTGGTGGCCACAGGATAATAAATAATAATAAATAATAAATTTTAATTTATATCCCGCACTTTCTCAGCCGAAGCTGACTCAAGGCAGCCATTACAACATGTAAATACAAACAATACAATAATACAATAATAAGAAGCATAAAAAAGCATAAAAAGCAAATTCAGTACAATAACAACAC
Source organism: Bradypodion ventrale (assembly GCA_035047345.1). NCBI lineage: Eukaryota > Metazoa > Chordata > Lepidosauria > Squamata > Chamaeleonidae > Bradypodion > Bradypodion ventrale. Next base: position 143,144,740 of record JAWDJE010000004.1, on the reverse strand, counting down.
AGTACAATTCAAAAGCAATTTACAGATTCAAAGCATAAAGCTGGTCCAGCTCCCCCTCGCATTTTGAATTGCAAGGGTGAGGGGGGAGGGCGGGGCCCAAGAATGCCGGCTGGTGGAGTGGCCAGAGGGACTATCTTCACCCCCACTGGGCCAGAAAGAGTGGCGGAGGCAATGGCTGGTCCGGCTCCCCCTTGCCTTTTGAAGTCCAAGGGCAAGGGGGTGGGGGCCCCCAAGAACGCCAGCCAGTTGAGTGGCCAGAGGGCCTCTCTTCACCCCCTCCGGGCCGGAAAGCGCTATGGTGGCTTGAAAAAAATCAGTTTATGTTCCAATTCCAAAGAAGGACAATGCCAAAAAATCTTCAAACTATCATACTATTGCGCTCATCTCGCATACTAGCAAGGCCATGCTCAAGATCATACAAGCTAGGCTTCAGTTGTATGTGGACCAAGAACTACCAGAAGTATAAAATGGATTCCAAAGAGTCAGGAGAACTAAAGACCAAATTGCCATTATTCCCTCAAGAAAGCAAGGGAGTACCAGAAAAACATCTATTTCTGCTTCATTGACTACACTAAAGCCTTTATTTGTGTGGATCACAACAAACTGTACCATATCCTTACCAGACCACCGTACCTGTCTTCTGATAAACCTGTATGGGGGCAAAAAGTGACTGTTTGGACCAGATATGGAAGAACTGATTGGTTTAGAATACAGGAAAAGTACAACAAGGCTGTGTGTTGTCATCCTGCTTATTTAACTTACATATATGCAGCGTGCATCACATGTAAGGCTCTGGGTGAACTATGAAAGATTGTGGATAGTAGAGAAGCCTGGAGTGATGTGGTCCATGGGGTTGCGAATGAACAATGAGAAGTTTGTGTTGGTAATAAATGGAATTATGGCTTGTGTAAAGAAAAATAACTAGTTTGTTGGGAGACCATGGTGACCATGCAGGCTGAAGGCTCAGAATAACCATACAAAAACACAATTAGGGAACAAAACCTCCCACACCTTTATTGCAGGCGCACCCCCCCAATAACGGACTCAGACAACATTGAAAGTGGATAACAGCATAGGGCCACATTTATTGATTCAATGCCCTAATCCGAATTATAAATTTGTATTGGTAAAACGACCAATCATAATTCTTAAGGCAAGCAGGCCGAAGTAACACTGGTAAGGTACCACCCCAAAATTGCCAACGGCAATTGGTTACAATGTATCAATTTGTATCAATTTGTTTGTTGACAACAAACAAATTGTTGACCGTAGTCAATAACTAACTCATGACCCCACCCTCTGACTCGTATCCGTAAAATCACGGGGTGATGCATGCTGGCTAGCTATCGCCATCACCCCGTCGCCTGGTTCGTCGTTGACCGGACAACGTTTAACTAATTTGTTCCTGTCTAGTGTTGTCCAGTCAATTGCGAACCTGCCGGATACCTGTGGGTCATACTGTTTACCTTACCAGTGCTACCCGCCACACGGAGGGGCTTCAAAGAAGGCCTGACGCCCCCCCCCCCCAGACCGTCAGCTCGGTCAACAGGCCTGCTCGCCAATCACCCAACAGGAGGTCCATACCTCCTCGCGACAGATGGACCCCATCCCCTGCATACAAGTCGTAATTTCGTAGGCTAATAGCGGGGTGACGACTGACCCGTCCCCAAGCCTTGTCGGCAAGGAACCGCGCCACCGCCCCGTTGACCGCGCGCCTAGCGCAGTCAAGGGCCAGGAGGTCAATGCCCCCCCCTCTATAAGAATGTCGCGGAATCATGTCCGACCAAACCAGGGTTGTGGCAGGCCAGACGTAGTGCAAGTAAGCAAGGTCCCCGCAAATCGCATGCTTGAGCGATAAGCCGGTGACCTGACCCAAATCATTGCCCCCAAGGTGTATGATGAGGATGTCAGGCGGGTCAGCACTCCTGCTGGAAAACAGGAAAGGCAGCAGCTCCCGCCACAACATCCCTGGCTTACCATGCCATGTGAGACTGGCGTGTTCACCCAGTCCCAGTCGGGGTCCCCACTCTGTCGCCGCAGCGTAACGCGCTGCCCTGTGCACATAGCTGTGGCCCAGCAGCCATACTGTCACCGGTGTAACACGACACCCAGGGTCTGTAAGAAAAATTAAGAAAAAAGGAAGGTAAGGTGATAGGATTGGTACTCACGGTGGAAGTGGGCGCACATAAAACTGAAAACATTGCGAGCCCCACCTCCCCATGCTGCGTATGTCAGCCCCGGAGTACCCAAAAGCAGCTGCTGTAGAGGCTGCCCCAATACGAAATGAATGTGTGCCATAACGGGCACCTGGTAGGCCCACCCTGGCGAGGGCTCTGCCTGTCACCTTCCAAAACTGAAATTTAGTAAGGGGAGACCCATCTTGGTGACAGAAAAACGGGCCATGGTGCATGCCACGCAGTGCCAGGAACTCCTGTAGGGCACCAACCGGACAGATGTCTGCCAAAGAACACCGTAGCAGTCTTACACCACTGCCTACGCCATGCTGATCTGACTTGGAGGAACGTATCCTCAACTGGGCCCAGTCTTTGGCAACATATACATCTCCGAGTTCCAGTGCCCTACAACTTGCATCCGCCTTAGACAGCATCACAAGTTCGCTGATGCGGAGCGCTCCAAAAAATGCCACCGTTGTGGCTGCATGAAAAAGGGCTGCCTCATAATGATCAAAACAGAGGCTTGGCCAGCCCCGGGCCAACTGGGTAAGAACCCCTGGGGAAATAGGGTGCCGATCGTCCGGTCAACGCCCGCGCTCGCGCACCCCCCCCTCCAAAACATGTCTCACACGGAAGTCAGAGGTGCTGTCCACATGACCCCCTACTTTGGCCATAAAAGCCAGCGCCGAGAGCTTGGATGCTATGGTGCGAGGTGCGAGGCCGAGAGCATGCAGGTGGACCATGAACCGCAGAACATGGTCAACCGGGATAGGCCAGGTCTCTGGCAGGTGAAATTTAGCAGCAAATGCCCTGAAAGAATTAAATGCTTGTTGATACGCCTTACGCGTGCGTGGCGCTAGTGACAGGCCAATCGCCTGGTTCACCTCTCCTTGCCAATGGTCCATATCTCATCCGGGAGTGGCGAGGGAAATTCCTCCGCATCCGGGGCCAAGGCACGGAACCGGGAGATCTGCAGGCGGGACAAAGCGTCAGCAATATCATTATTAATCCCTGGGACATGCCTGGCTCTGAACAAAACGTTGAGGCGCAGGGAGCGCAGCACAAAATGGCGCACTAGGTCCATAACCCTGGGCGATTTGGAACTCTGTGCATTAACAATGTGGACAACAGCAGCGTTGTCACACCAGAAATGCACGACCGAGTTAGCCCATTCCTCGCCCCATAGCATCAAAGCCCCTAGTATAGGAAAAAATTCAAGGTATGTGAGATCACGCAGGCGATCCGTGCCTGCCCAGGCCGGTGGCCACCCACCATAGGCCCACTTCCCATTGAAGTACATCCCATAACCCAGGGATCCTGAGGCATCAGATTGGATCTGAAAATTGGGGGATGCCAGGAGGTCAGACCTCCAAAATGAGACCCCATTGAACTCCCTCAGGAACTGTAACCAGACAAACATGTCTGCCCTGGTACCCCGGGTAAGTCTAACTCTGTGGTGAGGCCTGGATAACCCTGCCATGGCGTCGCATAAGCGTCGAGCAAAAGCCCTGCCCGGAGCGACCACCCTGCAAGCGAAATTCAGGTGACCATGTAGCACCTGCAGTTCCCTCAGTGATGCCTTGCGCTTGGCCATCAACTCCGAGATAAGGGCCACTATCCTGGACACCTTATCCTCCGGTAACCTAGAAGCCTGCGCTAACGTGTCAATCTCCACCCCCAGGAATACTAACTTGGTAGATGGGCCCTCGGTCTTTTCGGGCGCTAAAGGGACACCGAGTTCCTCCATTAGCGTCTGAAATGTGTTAAGGAGACGTGCGCACGTGTCCCAGCCCCGTTCACCCCCGAATAAAAAATCATCCAGGTAATGGGCTACAGACCGGGACCCTGACCTGCGGACGAAAGCCCACTCTAAGAAGGTACTAAAACGCTCAAAGGCCGAGCATGATATGGAACAGCCAAAAGGCATGGCCTTATCAAAATAATATTCGCCCCGAAATTTGAAACCCAGCAACTCAAAGTCACCCGGGTGCACCGGCAGGAGGCGAAAGGCTGACTTAATGTCGCACTTGGCCAGCAGGGCACCCGGGCCACACGAGCGCACCATGCGCAGCGCGTGGTCAAAAGACGTATATCTGACTGAACAAAGGTCATCAGGGATAGCGTCATTGACCGACCGGCCGGCTGGGTAGGATAAATGATGAATCAGGCGAAACTCGCCTTGAGACTTCTTGGGAACCAAGCCTAGGGGCGACACCTTAAGGTTGGGAAACGGGGGTGAAGGGAAAGGGCCGGCGACCCTGCCCGCATCTAACTCCTTCCTGATACTGGCAGCCGCCACCTCCTCCCTCCCCTTGAGGGACAAAAGATTGGGGGCATCCTGAGGGGACCTATCACCCATGAAAGGGATGCGGAACCCGTACTTAAAGCCTTGAAGGAGATACTCCCCATCCTCTCCCTTCGGGTATACTGTGAGCCAACGCTCCAACATGTCCACCTTAATTGGGGAGGGAGCCTTTCGGTGAACCAGCTCCATCTGTGGCAGCCTTGCCAGCCCACTGTCCGCCCCTTCCTCTGCCCCGTGTCCCCCCAGGCCTGGGACAGGCGGAGGCTGCGTGGGGGCCCGAACATGTGGGACACTCATGCCTGTATTTGCAATTCTTCTTATTGCAGGAACCATTGGACGAGAAAGCCCAGCACAGCAGGCGGGCTGGAACCCCCTGCCCCGCCACTTGGCGGGTAACCTGTGCTGGGACAGCTCGCTGAACCGCATGTCCACAATGGTATCTGTCCCCTGGCGCGGGGCGCGTGGGCGTCATGTACAGAAGCCAAAGCCTCTGGCACGGCTCGTCCCACTTCATCTCCGGGTGGAGGGGAATCCGCATACGGAATTCCTCGTCATAAGCAAGCCACGAGGGGCCCGGGAAATCAACCATTGCCCTGTATATGTTGTCCAAATATTGGACCATCGGAATAGCCAACTCCGGCCGCGCCCTCAGATACACTGCCATGTAAATTAAATAAGCCGGCAGCCAGTTGGCCCAGGTACGTGGCGGCTTACGACAACGTGCCTGCTCCTTATCCTTCTCATCCTGTCCCTCCCTTTCCTCCTTGGTGGGTTCTCTGTTCAGGAGTGAGAAGATATCTACATACTCCCCCCGCCAAATCTTTTCTTTGGTGGCCTGGGCCAAGTGGTCACCCAGTGGTAAGGAGTACCCCGCAGTTGGTAAGGCCGAAAAAGGCACCACGGACACCGGGAAAGGGGCCTGAGCTAAACCAGCCACCCCCAGTACATTCCCCGCAGTGTGAGAAAAAGTACCCACCCCGGTGCCCTGGGTGGCAGTTACCATCACCGAGTGGGTTGCCGGCTGCTGTGCCATCGCACCACCCGAGCGAGGCCAAGGCCATTGAAAAGCTCCCCCCATAGAAGCAATGTGTGCAGGTGTACTGGCTTGGACCGTATACTCACATGCTGCACCCCCGTGGGCCGCCCCCACCGGGGGTTCCGGCCCACTGGGGGCGTCGGAGCTCACGACCGACGTAGAGCTCATCGTCGGGGCCTGACCTGCACTCGTCTGCTGTCTGGGGAGCTGCGGGGCAGTGGCCGAAGCCACGCCGCCCGGCTGAGGCAGCTCAACCCTGCCCGCCGCCTGTTGTCCTCCCGCCGACGGCGCCGCAAAAGGGACGCCAAAGGGAGCCCCAGCCTGGCTGGCCTGAGCTAAAGACGCTTCGAGGGCCGCCAGGCGGGCCAGTAGAGCCTGCACGTCGATCTGGGGCCAAGGGCCGGCCGGCCCACCAAGTCCAGGTGCGGGTACAGGTCCCTGTACCCCAGGACCCGAATAGGGTCATTGCCCAACACCGAAGCCCGGTAGGGTCGGTGCAGGAACCTGCCAAGGTAGGGGACCACACCACCCACCCAGGCTAGAAGGCCCAGGAGGAAGAGAGGCAGGCCCAACAGGATGGGCAGAAAGATTAGCGGTGTCCACCGCTCGCGGGCCGCGGGCCGGAGCCCCTGCCGCGCCCGCATTCGGATCCCCCGCGACCGGCCAAGGGGCGATGGACCCCATTCCGCCGGGCCCGGTGGGGGCCTGGACAGGCGGCTGCTGGGGAGGCGCCACCGTGGTCCTCCGACCCGGGTTGCGCCTCCTCACAGCTCGAGCCGCACTCGAAGCTGCCTTCTTCTTCGAAGGCATCTCAATCACAGGAAAGGGAAGCCGAAAAGAAGATTCGCCGCCAAAAGGCTTCCCGCAAGGTAAGGAGCGACGGAGACACAGGGAAAAAACTTCTCCGCTCCGTCGCTTAGGTAAAATGGCAGCGCGGCTGCCTCGTGGCCACCCCTTTTATAAGGGAGCTGGCCACGCCCTAAACTACCCGGATTCTTCGTCCTGTGGGGGGGGCCCGCAAAGAGCGCAGTGGCCATTTTGGCGCCGCGCTTGCATTGGATACAGCTGCCAGTAGCCCTGACACTAGCATGGGGGATGGATCCCACATCAACTAATCCTGTTCTGCCATATGTTGGCAACTTTGGAAACAGAATTGAAGTTAATAATATGGACACATGTCACTGTGTTTAGAAAATGTGCAACATCTCATAAGTTAGGCATACACCTGCCCCCCCCCCCCCACATGCACACACCAGTCTTCCATGAAAGGGGAGTCACTTGAGAAGGATTTTATCCCATTGATGGCCCTTCTCTTCCACCTGGATCCTTTTCATGCTTCAGACTGCATCCAACACATTTGTGACAATAGTATAAAGCAAATAATTACTCTCTCGCTCAGATAAAATAGGCAGACAGACTGACAGATGTTCACACAAACACACACACACACACTCTGTCACACACACACACACACACACACACACACACACACACACACACACACACACACACACACACACACACACACACACACACACTTTCTAATAATATATACAGAAAGATCAACTTATATTCCTTGCTATTTTCCCCAAATCTGTACATTTCATTCTGATATATACTGCTGGCTTTCAAACATCTAGGTTCAAAAATCATTTTTGCATTTCAAGTCATCTGCCAATGAGCCTCTACATATTATAGGAAATTATTTGTTAATGTGATGTCACATTTTCTTCCTCCTCCCCGAAGCAATTCTCATTGAATGTGATGAAACTCTGGAAGGAGGGATTAATTTTTAAAGAAATTCTTTTGAATGGTGTGCAGGATTCGTGAACTTACTTTAATTAGAAGACAGCTGACTGTGGGCATTTTTGGACCTGCCTAGATCATGTCCATGTCAGTTCCAGAAGCACATTCCATAACTCAGAAAATGATTTTACTTCAGATTACATTTTCCAGAATCCTATAGCCTGGTGGCCAATGTGAATGTGCTGGCTAGAGGATTCTGGAAGACATAAACATAAACAGTAACATTTTAAAACTCTGATTCCAGTAGACATAAATTCCATCTGCTTTCTGTATCATTATGGAATTAAACTTTTTAAAATGATGTGAGAATGTGTTTAATGCAACTTTGCCTAGTTTATGAATATTTTCCTAACATAGTGTAAATACTCGAGTATACGTCGACCTGAATATAAGGTGAAATACCTAATTTTGACCTGAAAACCCAGGAAAATAGATTGACCCAAGTATACATCAAGAGTAGGAAATGCAGCAGCTGCTAGTGAGTTTCTATACTCAAAATACACAAAATATGGTAAAATTAATTAAATTGTTGGCACATCTCAATCCAGCATGGTTGTGGGACTCTTGTAGTCATTGACCCATGTATAAGCCGATTCCCCTTTTGGGGGATCATTTTTAGGGCTAAAAACTTGGCTTATACTCAAGTATATATGGTACATTTTCTGAATATATTGTTCCCTAATATACAAACTAGTAGACAGAAGTGATTTCCCCCAAAATATGCATTTCAGGATGCAATATTTTGATCTGGGAAATTTTCAGATATATGTACAATATGATTTACCCACCCTCCCTCTCTTTTTATTTTTCCCCACCCTGGGGTTAAGGCAAAATATCCCCAGAGTTATGAACCTGTTGTTTTCTGAGGGAGAGATACCTCCCCCAACTGCAAACCTCCTACAAGCTGGCTACTAGCTGTCTTCTCTTCCATTCTAAGCACAAGTGTATAGAAACTGTTAATGAGATATAGCCACAAATCAGTGAGAAAAGAAATGCCTCTCTCTTAGATTGGATCAGAAGGTTTTCACTCTGAATCTCCAAATTAAGAAATTGTGTATATTAAATGGAATATGTATGAGACACAAGAAGGGAAAGCAGGAGAGGTATGAAAGAAAACAAGCAAAATATTATAGCTTATAGCAGGTATTCTCAACCTGTGGCTGGCAGGCCGAATGTAACCTGTGGTACCATTTCATGTGACTCTACCACACCATGTGGTGGAGGAAGGGAAAATGGCTGACCAGCCTCCGAATCTTTCTGAGGGAGGGTGACCCGGCCACCGGCTTAAAAAGGTTGAGAACCCCGGCTTATAGTCTACACTAATTCTAAATGAGACATACAATAAAGGAATCATGCCACTGAGATAGTGAGTGTTTGGAAAGGATTATATGATGGCAAAGTAGTAAAAGAAGATATTCCACATTTATTTGGCGTTTTCAGAGGAACAGGGCAGAAGGGATACCCAACAGAGTTTTCTAATTTGGTGTATCTTTTGTGAATGGCTCAGAGATTCCAGAGCTGGTTGGAAAATGTAGGAAAGTGTTAATTGCAAGAATATAATAGCATCATTTTCTGTCAGGCTAGTTTCATCAAAAGACTTCTTTATTTGTGAATCTGAAAGCCAAGAAAACATATGTATCAATGTTGAAAATTGGATGATGGAGTAACAGAGAAAAAAAAGAAACAAGACTTTCCCATACTAACTTAACAGATAGGAGGGCTGTCACAATTTGAGTTTTAGATACATAAAATGTTAAATGATTAAGGGTATAAAGAATGTAATCTTGGAAATGTTTGCAAACTATAATTATACCATGAAAGTTTGAAGAACAATGTTTTGTATAGATAGAACAGGCCCATTGTATCAGGAGGGATTTGGTGACTCATCTCCTATGTAAAGTCTAGTTGCTACTCACTAATGGATTTCAGTCACTGGCTCACCTTCTTAGCAATACAGAGTCACAAAATAGTCAAATATGTCAAATGTAGGTCACCAAGTTTATGTCAAAATGTGTAATCTTAACCTATAAAACCAAGTGTTAACCGTTGGAACTGGCTATAGGTTGCTATGCCTCGCCCTACTTGCCTGCACTCACCCTTCATGCAAACGGTCGATCTGGGTCTGCAGGTCAACAAAGGATTGAGAAAACAGGCAGTGGGGCAACAGCCCCACAAACGCGAAAAAATGGAAACAACTTCCTTTCCCAACATTCCTTGCACCGTGCCGCGCCAGAGCCAATCAGGCTGAGATGCTCTTGCATGGCGTGGCACAAGGAACGTTCGGAAATGCACCGCAGCCAATCAAAAGAAAACCATTTTTAAAAAAATGGAGCACAAACACAAAGCACAAACCCATAACTACAAGCCCCAGCGTCCTGCCGCCATGAGCGCGCAGAACGCTGAGGAAGCCAGTGCCCAAAAAACAAAACAAAAACACCGGGAGAGCAAGTCCGACAAGCCACGGGAACCAAAGCCCCCCTCCCCATCGGCGCCTGAAGCTCCTAATCGGAGTTTCCCCTTTAATATCACTTGGTGGGGGTGGGGGTGTTGTGCTCCCCCTCTCTACTGGCTCCCCTGGGGTTGAGAGGGTTGGGGGGACCAAAGTAGCCTGTATCCCCAACCCTCCTGACCCCAGGGGACCTGGCAGAGAGGGGATTCCCCTTCCACACACACACACGCCCCATTTTAAAAATGGAGTTGGGGGGGATCCCCCTCTCCGATGGCTCTCCTGGGTCCGGAAGGGTGGGGGAGACAGACCCCTTTTGTCCACCCAACCCTCCCAAACTCAAGGAAGCCAGCGGAGAGGGGGATCACAACCCCCCCTGATATTAAAGGGGAATCCCCAATTGAGATTTCCCTTTTAATATCAGAGGGTAGCCTGGATTCGATCCCATCTCCTGGGTCCCATGAGTCTGAAAGGTTTGGGGGGACCAAAGGAGCCTGTCTCCCCAACCCTCCTGACCCCAGGGGACCTGGCAGAGAGGGGATTCCCCTCCCCACAGACACACACACACACCCCATATTAAAGAGAAGAAACCAAGCGGTTACTTCTCTTTAAAAACGGAGGTTGGGGGGGGATCCCCCTCTCCGATGGCTCTCCTGGGTCTGGAAGGGTGGGAGAGACAGACCCCTTTTCTCAACCCAACCCTCCCAAATCCAAGGAAGCCAGCAGAGAGGGGGATCACACCCCCCCACACACTCTGATATTAAAGGGGAATCCCCAATTGAGATTTCCCTTTTAATATCAGAGGGTAGCCTAGATTCAATCCCCTCTCCTGGGTCCCATGAGTCTGGAAGGTTTGGGGAGACAAAAGGGGTCTGTCCCCCAAAGCCTTTCAGAGCCAGGGGAGATGGCAGAGAGGGGATCCCCCCCGTAGGACACCCAAAAACACAAAAACAAACAATCAAAAACATTCAAAAATACATAAAAACAAACAAAAATAACACCAAAAAAGTAAACAACAACAAACATTTCCAAACACACCCAGCACCCAGCCAAACACCACACAATCCAAACACCACCACCACCCCAAATAAAGAAAACCACCCAACTCACGACCAGACAACCTCACACAACAACTACTGGAAAAGAAATGAATAAAGAAAGAGACTACTTACTGGAAGAAGCTCCACCCAGAGGCCACGAGAGAAAAAACAGTCAAAATACAAGATAACCCATACCAGCAGCACTTGCTGCCCACAATAATAATAAAAAATTCAACATAGCCCCACACAATAGCCCCACACAAAAGGCCCCAAGAGTTTTTCGAAAAAAGTATATCATCCTTTATTCTTTCTTTCATCCACAAAACCAAAACACCAAACAAAACTCATCACAGTTTATAACAGGCCATCAAAAAAATTGTATAAATAACAATTTTAAAAATTTCAATTATAGACTAACCTCTTCTTTACAAACATTAACAACAACAACAACAAAAACTTTCCAACACCATTTAAAACAGCCCGGCAACGCCGGGCAACCTTTGCTAGTTATTATATAAATCTACCACCCGATTCACAGTAGAGGACAGGTATGAAATTAACAGTTCAAGCCCTAAGGACCTAAGAACTGTTAAGGTAACACCTAATAGAGTTGTTTTATGGAGAGGTGGGATGTTCAACTCCACTAGGTCCAAAATTTCCAAATACAGTGGAACTCCGGGTTACAAATGCCTCGAGTAATGTAATTCTCACAATATGAAAGGAAATCCATTGAAAATGATGCCTTGACTTTAAAAAATTTTGCCATGTGAACAGGTTTCTTTGGCATGGGGGTTGCACAATTTTTGGGCTGATTTGGCAGCCTCTGCCACTTCGCACGGTGGCAGGAGGGTATGTAGAGCATTTCCACATTGCCAGAGGCCGGAACGGCATCAGCTGTGGCTGTCGGGTGGTGGAGCTCTGCTCCCGCCCGCCTCCTTCAGGTCCTGCTTTGCTTGGGAAGGGATAAAAGCCTCGTCGTGGCCCTGAAGATGCCGGGATGCTTTGCCTCCACCCTCTGGCCCCACCATCGCCAGAGGCCGGAACGGCATCAGCTGTGGCTGTCAGGCGGTGGAGCTCTGCTCCCGCCCCCTCCTTCAGTTCCTGCTTTGCCTGAAAAGGGATAAAAGCCTGGCCTTGACCCTGAAGACGCTGCGACGCTTTGCCTCCATCCTCTGGCCCCACCATCACCAGAGGCTGGAACGGCATCAGCTGTGGCCATCGGGCGGTGGAGCTCTGCTCCCGCCCCACTCCTTCAGGTCCTGCTTCATCTGGGAAGGGATAAAAGACTGGCTGTGGCCCCGAAGACACCAGGATGCTTTGCCTCCACCCTCTGGCCCTGACATTGCCAGAGGACGTATTTTGAGTATTGTTCCATTTGACTATGTTGGTTTATTGTGTTGAGTGTTATATATCTAATTTTTTATTGTATCTTTCACTTTCCTGCTGCTGGCTGTGCTGCAGTCAGCATGCACCAATGTTAACCGCTTAGAGTCTCCTTTGGCCAAATGAAGCAGTATACAAGAATAAAGTGAAATGAAAAATTTCTAGAATTTTTGTCACATTTTCGGTGCATTTTGGCAGCTAAAACGTAGAGGTTTTGACACTTCCAGGTGGCGAGGGAGCTTACAGCTGATTGTCGAGAATGATTCCAGCACATTACCAGAGCTGGCCACTAGAGGCCACTGTGAGAAATGCTGAAAATGCATTGAAAAGCTATTAATCCCATCTGGAGGACAGATAAAAGTGAAAAATCCCCACATCTTTCATCTGTTCAAAGCTCTTTATAAAGTGGCAAAAATGTTGTAAAAAATTCCAAAGTGCACTTTATAAAGAGTTTGGAACAGAAAAAATACCTTTAAAATACTTTTTTAAAACCTCCGGAATGGATTATTTGTTTTTCAATGCATTCCTATAGGAAACTGTGCTTTGAGATACAATTTTTTGTGATACGAAAACCCTCAAGGAATGAATTAATTGTGTAATTCAGGGTTTCACTGTATCAAGGGAGTCCTTTAGGTATTGCTCCAAGGGCTTCGATCACTAAGGGTACAATAGCAGATTTCTTACTTCATAGACACTCAACTTCAATTTGCAAATCTTGATATTTTGCTATTTTCTCCAGTTGTTTATCTTCAATTCATGCTTCTCCTGGTATTTGGTACATCCACATTTTGATAGCTCATGCCCTGAACCCAAATAGTGATGTTAATCATTTGTACTTACCAAGAGCTGAGGGTGGCAGAGGACTCCTACAGGTGAAACAGACAGTAGAGGAACAAAAACATGGCTTGAATGACTACATTAAAAAAAGTTATTATAGAAAACTTATCCTGTATCAAAGTACAGTGGAACCTTGGTTAACAAATGGCTCAGTTAACAAAAAAAATGAATAACAAAAGGAAATCCATAGAAAATAGTTTACATAATTTTTTCGGAATGGATTAATTGGTTTTCAATGCATTCCTATGGGAAACCGTGTTTCGGCAAAAGTACTTTGATTTTCAATGCATTCCTATGGGAAATTTGGTTAAAATAATTTTTGCTGTAAGAAATGCCCCAGAGAATGCATTAATTACATTATCCAAGGTTCCACCATTGCTCCATTTTTCTTCAACATTCTTTTATCTTCTTATTTTACCTTGAAGTCTACAAGGTGACTTCAGATGATCCAGACAGAATCTTGCAGGAGACACTCTTTGGCATTGAGCAAGGTGTGTTGTTTTTCCTCTCCATAGCTTTAGCCTAGACTCTCCTGGCTTAATATTTAGAGCTTGAGAGATGTGCAGACACATGTCCTCCATTTTAGCCTTTGTTTAGGGGATTGGTGTCTATGAAGTGGATAGGTTTGGTGCTGTATTACCCTACTTTTTCATTATTTGCCAGTACTTCTCAATTAACTTCCAGAAGGGAAGTCACAGTGAAATAATAGTTTTTTTTAATGTGGTGGTAAGTTTAAGCCAGCCAGTAATGAGCATGCATAATTCATTGGTGTTCAGTGTCTGAAGTATTTCTGGTGGCACCATTTTGTTTGATGTCTAGGCAATGTTTTTGGGGTTTTTTTTTTTAGATCAGAGTTTAATCCATAGTGGTGCCCAAATGTTTTGGGTAGGACAGTGTCCCAAAATCTTGCCTTTTCAAATCAAGCTTCCTCACTGGTTTTTCTACTGTTTAACTGGAAGATATAGATCTATGATTTTAAAAGGCTTGGTTTCAATTGGTTGTTTATATAATATAAGAAAAATCTTCCATGACAGAAGTTAGCTGAAGCTTGATGGACAAATAGATTCTGATTATTCATCTGATTCATTTCACAACAAAATAGCGATCTATATCTTACCCCCTTCTCCAATACTTTTATCTGAAGAAAAATGCCTTTTCAAAACATGACATGATTTATGGATTTATTTATATTTTTTCTAGGAACCTACTTTAAAAGGATTTTCATCATCATCATCATCATCATCATCATCATCATCATCATCATCATCATCATCATCATTATTATTATTATTATTATTATTATTATTATTATTATTATTATTATTATTATTATTATTATTATTATTATTATTATTATTATTATTATTATTATTGCTGGGTAGGTATGATTGGATAAACCTTGTGCCAATGGCAAAGATTAAAATACATCTTGATTAAGAAATAAATATATAAATATTGAGAAATCTCTATAGAACTTTTGAAATGCAGTTCACATGCCCTGGAGGTCAAAATTGATTTTTGGAGTACCTGAATTTCTTGCTTGCAGATTAACACATAAATCCAATAAGATAATTAAATCTCTGCATGAGAAGAAGAATCCAAATATTGCAAACGTGAGATGAAATGGGAGGATATTCTTCAAGGAGATTTATTTAAGGGCAATCCTTTTCTCGCAACAAAATAGAAATAGAGATTGTAAAATCCACCTCAATAGTTTATATTTATGATTATTTTTGTACCAATTTATTAGGGGTCAATCTAGAGGAAAGTATTTTCACTCTGAGTGATCCATTTAGGGAATGTGCATTCCCTATGATTAGTCCATTTTTCTCAGATATATATGCCTTATCTCTCAGAGTCACAAATTAAGTCATTATTTATCTTCGAATGACTAAACATAAAATTAAAAATTATATAAGTCTCACCCTATTGTACAGTTATTCATTTTAGATTTCATGAAATTATGATCACTGAGCAATTCATTCATACTTTTACATTTGTTTGTTTATTTGTTTGTTTGAAAAGTGCCCTGAGTTGGATATTGAGTAGGGATGCCATATTTACCTCCCAAAAAAATGGGACAGGAGTAAAGGTTGCCCTTGCTCAAAAGCCAGTCATATCCGACTCTAGGTTCAGTGCTCATCTCTGTTTCAAAGCAGAAGAGCCAGCGCTGTCTGCTTCTGCAGACATATTCCATGGTCATGTGGCAGGCATGACTAGACACCGGAGCGCACGGAATGCTGCTTACCTTCTCCGTGAAGTGGCCCCTATTTATCTACTTGCAATTTCTTGCTTTTGAACTGCTAGGTTTGCAGGAGCTGGGACAAAGACGAGAGCTCATTCCACAAGCTGTTGTTGCCGCGACTTCAATAGAGGCAGCAATAAAATGATGTAGGTTTTTTGTTTTTTTGCTGTCTTCCTTAGCCACCAAGCTACTACTGCTGCGCCACCTGCTTGTCAGTTCAATAGAAGTGCAGCTCTATTGCAAGAAAAAAGTACATTTTTTCCCCTTTCAAACCCCCTTGGTCTGAAAAGCGAGAATTTTAAATGTTTTTTTCTTTTTTTTAACTGGGCCAGGACAGATTCAACCCATTAAATTCCCAGTTTTCCGTTACATATGGCACCCCTAAGAATTGAGGTAAATATGAATGGCTGCAACTAATGATATATGTTTTTTCCCTTTCTTTGGAGGCATAATGTCTTACAGCACCAGTTGTTGCAGAAGAACAAGTAAAGACTGTTATTACTCTCATGTCCTGACTGAGGGCTTCCCCAAAACACTTAGTGGTTACTCAGTAGATGGATCAATGGACTCACTCACTTAGGCCTCCTATTACATTCTGTGTCCTTAACAATGTTCTGAATGCATATGTTGGGAAGGATTCAAATATTTCCAGGAAGAGCTTGTCCAGACATTTCTTTTCTCTTTCTCTCTTTTCCTGTCATATTCTTTTTGGTATATAATCTCATTGTTGTGCTCAATTCATTGAAAATCCCCTTTGTTGTTTATAGTGGCTAAATGAAGTCCAGCAGCAAATCCAGGTATTTGCATTGTGGCAACTGTTCATTCACTTTCAGGGTATTAATTTTTAAAGTCCATGTGTATGGGGAGGTTCCATAGCTGAAAAATTAATCCTGCCTACATGAAGCCTCTGAGAGTGGGAAAGAATGGACCTTTAGAGGCTGCAACTTGCATTTGCCTGAATTATAACATGTTTAGAACTACACTGCTTCTGGCTGTTATAGTAAAATGGCAGCAGAAAGCATGGTGTCGACTAAATGTGAAATGCAGATAGTGTTACGTCTACCCCTTTTTTGTCTTATTGCTTTGCCCGAGCAGGACAGATATGAATGTTCAACTTGATACACGAGGGGACAAGCACTTATCTGGTGCCATTCACCTCTATTGCATGCATTCCTTTTTTGTCAGATAGTAGATGCAACTGCATTTCAAGAAACACTTGGTGCACCCATTAATGTGATTTTTATTGTGAGCTTCTGCTTGCTTATGGACTGCATCATCAAGCAACTTCTCTGAATTTTCTCCAGGCTGAGATGCTGCTGCTGCTGCTACTGACTTCTTCTTCCATATCCATATCCATATCCAAATATAGGCAATCATCATGGCAATCAGCCATGAAGAATGTCCTGAGAATATAATGCAGTGGCCTTTCATCTGCCTTCCACATCACAGCATGAAACCCATACCACTGATCCTGTTCTGTGAGTCACTTCCTGGTCCTGAACCCTTTTGGCACACAAAGTCCTCATCAGTTCCAGGCTAGTATTGATGAAGCTGCTGCCCTCCATCAAAATGGATTCAAGTGAGATTTAATCCACTTGGGGACCATCACCCTTCCCTGTGGACTTTGGCACCCAAGGCCATGTCCTCATGGTTGCCAGGTTAGTTAGCCACCACCTGACACTCAGTGTTCAGTCACTGGCAGTATGATCTACTCTATTACCATAGCATGATAACCTGGCTGGCTGAATATTCCAGTCCTCCATGGCTGTCTACTGCTAGGATGAAAGTAGGGGGAAAGAGGGAAAATTGGGAAAAATCAGTTCCTATCTGTACTGGGAGCTAAGATCATCTAGGTGACAGCAGCTGTGCAACCAAAGCTGAGATTGCCCATTTGCTCCTCCATATCTGAGGACAGCATGCTGAGAATAGGAAAGAATTAGCATGTTTTGCAGCAATTACAGCACACCATGAAAAGACAAGACTCACTGGAAGGGACAATAGTGGTAGGAAAAGTTGTAGGTAGCAGGAAAAGAAGACCAAATACAGGTATGTGCTGGATAGACTTAACAAAGTCTATGGCTATGAGTTTGCAAAAGGTGACAAGCCTGCTAATAACAGAGTGTATAAAAGGTCACTCATTCTAAGTGTCACCATAGATCAGAGGTCAACAACTGTGGCACTCTTTTTGACACCCTCTGCCAATCTTTTAAATAAACCACATAGTACATTTTTCCACATATTAATCAAATACATTGGAGAAGTGTGCCTTAAGTCTAGAAACGGGGAATTCTTTGGAAGTACATGTGCATGCACTAACCAACATGCATGTGTGTCCCTGAGAATTGGAGCAGAGATAGTTTTTTTCCTGAGAAGTATGGATTCCGTGAGCACAATTGGCATAACCACTGATCTGATCTCGCTCCATACTGCCTCGTATCGTTACTTGATCAGTCTCCTCCGGGACCTCACGGCCGTCCAGCGGTCCCGATTCTACAAAGAAGGAAAAGAATGAAACTTACTGTTTAGCTTGCAGCTTTGTAAGGTAGGCTGAGAGGCAGTAGCTGTCTGAAGTCATCAAGCAAGTGTCCTGGGCGAAGTGGTCTTCCACCTGCTGCTCTATCACTATCTCTTACTGCAGTGCTATTCATCAGAGGCATGAAGTCTTATGCAAGATTTCACATGTGTAAAAATGCATGGGCACAAAGAGAGACAGTAAACAGTGAAATTAGAAGCAAGTTAAATGCAGAGAGAACGGATGGATTCTATTTTTGTAACACATTTGTAGGATATGTTTCATAATTTGCATCATTAAATTTTAATATTGATTAGATCTTATGGATATTTAGTCTCATCTATTGAATGGGACTTGTTAAATTAACACACACTTAAGCTTCATTGAGGACTGGGGTGGCTTAGTGCTTAAGATGCTGAACTTGCCGACTAGAAGGTCAACAGGTCAGCAACTAGAGTGCTGCACGATGTCTCTGTCCCAGCTCCTGCCATCCTAACAGTTCAAAAGCAAGAAATTGCAAGTAGATAGATTAACACTTTGGTGGGAAGATAAACAGTGTTCCATGTGCTCCAGTGTCTAGTCATGCCTGCCACATGACCATGGAAATATCTGCAGACACAGACAGTACTGCCTCTTTGGCTGTAAATGGAGAAGAGCACTGAACCATAGAGTTGGATATGACTGGCTTTCAAGCAAGGGTGACCTTTACCTAAGCTTCATTTATTTCAATATGTCAGTTCTAGGTGTCAGGAATCAAATTTACTCACAAGCAGGACTTATTGCCCACAGGTGGTTGGTTCCCCCTTCTCAGCTGCCTCCCTCCTAGCTAAGCAACCCAGGATATTAGATTAGTGTAGATAAGGTAGTGTATATCCAAGTAAACACACCAGTCATCTTCAGGTAATTTAAAAGTATATTGTATTCAGAGTAAGTTACAGAAGAAAGCTTATCAAAAGTTCAGAAAGCACATTAAAATAAAGAAAGCTTCTATATGGGGAAGCCCAGGGCCTCCCTTTCTGGCTTAAGCACCTACATGTTTGCAGCTCACCTTTAGCTTGAAGCATTGGATCAAGAGGGTGTCTTGGCCCCACCTTCTGGGTTTTACCTCCTCACACACAGTCCACACCCTTTCTGTTCCCATAAAGGAATCCAACCAATGATCATACAGTATAACATGTCCATCACACATTAGGTTTCATTTCTTCCAACACATGAGACTGTGTTCAAATTCCAGTCCCTCTAAGGTATGTGCTATAGGTTCTACCACACATGAAAATCTCCATATTGGATGAGGCTGAACCCAGGGTACAAATCATACCCTGACGCTAGGAATTAACAATCATAGCTTGTACAACTGAAATTAACCCAGAATTTTGACAGACTGTGAAGAGACATCCTTCAATTCTTCAGCTTCAGCTCAAACATTTCCATGTACCTTTTGTTTCAAAATGTATTGAGGGGATGTATTTATGTTTTATTTCTTTGCACCAGATTGGATCCTTTTGAAATGTATTTTACACCACATTTAGCAGACACTTGACCACAGGGGAGAAAATAAAATGCCTTGCAAGTATTTTCAAAGCATGTCAGAATTTGTGTAAGAGATAAAATGGTGGTTTCCACATGTATTTCCTAAGTACAGGTGAAGTTTATTCATGAGATGTCAGGTGTGCCACTCATGCTTGTTGTTTTTAAGTAACCCTCCAGAGTCTCTTCACCAACACTGAACATACAAACAGTATAAGGAGACTTTCAGTCCTCGATGCCTACGGAAAGTGTGGTTTTAATCTTGGAACAAAATCTGTAACTTATTCATTGGAAAAGAAAAATGTTCTTTGCCTGAAACAAAAACTGGATTTCATTTCTCTTTCAGTCAGATTTATGTGGCATATGGCATGGGTGATGCATCCCATAGAGAGCTGGGGTAGAAACTGAGAGGATGACCTGCTGGACCTATTTTGGATATGATTCTGAAAAATGATGGCCATACATACTGTATCTACAGTTGTAGAATCAAAGCAAAAGAGTGTTATTCTTAGCAGAGATGGCAACATTAGAGTGAAAGGGCAATGCATTAAGGTAATAATTAATACTGTAATTCAATTAGATACTCAACATTTACATTGAAATTGGGATATTGTAAACCTTTTTATTAATTTTAAATGGGAATTAACATATAAATCACAATGCTAAAAACCAAACCACAATGTAGGTGAAAAATCCCAAGTGTGATTTTACTGCTCATGGCCACCTCTGTTTTGGAGTGGGGTGAAGTACAAAATTGTCCCCAAAACATCCTGGTAAGAAAATGAAGTAGCAGTATCACCAGATAAACCTAAATTCCTTTGGAGAATGAGAACTTAAAGAATCAGATGACATGTACACCAGGGGTTCCCAACCTACAGCCTGCGAGCCTAATCTGGCCCATGGAGTTCATTAACACGGCCCACGCTGACCATCCTGTCACCTTCAAAAACTCCCACCACCACTAGAAGTCCCAATACGTCCCTTACCATGGCAGCTAAACCACAGTGGTTGGGGACTTCTGGGGCTGGGCAGAGATAATGTTAGTGCCTGGGTTCCCAGCATGAAACCAGGAAGTCCACAACTACTGCATTTTAGCTGCCAAAACGCAGCAGAGAAGCAGCAAAAAAAAAATCCCAAAGTGGAGTGAAAATGCTCCAAAAAGCCTCCTGCCACCCTGGGAAGAGGAATAGGCTGTGCAAGAAGCTGCAAAAATAGCTCAGTTATGACCACTGCCACCAAAAACGTAAGCAGTGGGAGCAACCATGCCTCTAGCCCCCACAGCTGAGTGTGGGGGGCAAGTCTGGCCTGTGGCAGGAAAATATTGGGAACCCCTAATCTACACTATGGGGAAAATACAAACTGACCAGCTGTGAATTCATATCCTGGAATTCAGATTTCCCTCAGTAAATTCACTTTAGTTGACCGGAGTCTAGCTGACAAAACAGAGGAGAGGAAATTGGCAACCAGCTCTTGTTTGCAGTTTATTAAGTCAGCTACTGCTGTAGCCATACAGCGTTGCAGGAACCATGGCTACAGCAGAGCTACCTTAACAACCTGCAAACAAGGGCTGATTACAATTTTCCTCCTCTCTCTCTCTCTCTGTTTTTATGTGCTCTAGTGCAATTTTGTTGCAGAGCTGACACCCAGCATTAAAAAGGTAATGAAGAAAAATGGCAGTAATAGCAGTATGGCATAGATACAAAGTCTCTATAACTGATCCCGGTGCCTTCCAGTTTGATTTCCTTAAAGGGTTACATACTTGAGGGAAACTGACTTCCACAAGTGCCTCTTTGCTTTCTCTCTCCCAAACCTATCAACCACTAGAAACTCTGCACGTGCTTTTCTGCATGAATTCATGAAGTCAAACTTTCTGAACTGATGCAAATGCATTGTCTTTGTCTGCTAGAAGCTCTAGCAGCAGAGGAAGAAAAAAAAAGGGTAATATTGGGTAAGCAAAAACCACAGTGTGATTAGCATTGAATTGTATATCAAATAGTCTTCAGAAAACAATATAAATCTGACTGATCCAATTCCATATTATTTATCAGTATATTTGACCCTAAAATCTGAGATGTGGTTTCACTTCAGGGAATCTTATTCTCTTTCTCTCTGTATATTTCTAGCTGAGCAGGCTTGAAACAAATGCCTGGAAACATGATAACCATCGTTCCAGAAATTTTGAAGTGTCAGAGTGTATAAATTCATAAAAAGTGGCAGGAAATCATTTACCCTTTAAAAGCAATGTATAAGGCTTTATGGACCTACATGTGTCAGCAAAAGCCACAAGAAAGATGTTCAACAAGGCTGCTATAAAAAGAAAAAAGATGTTAGATAGAAAAAAAAGGGGGGGGGGACAAGGCAGACCACATCAGCCAAAATTAAGCATGTTAAGCCCTGCCTGGCTTGCCATGTAATCAGTATGCCTAGGTAAGCAGGAGCTAGATGGCCCAGATAAGGATATATGTGTGGGGTGTGTTTGTGTGTGAAATATGAAAGTGCGGCGCCAAAATGGCTGCCGCGCTCTTTGTGCCCCCCTCCCGGACTGAGACATCCGGATGAGTTAAGGGTGTGTGGCCACCCTCTTTAAAAGGGGTGGCCAGGAGGCAGCTGCGCTGCCATTTTGGAAGCAAAGGAGTGGAGAAGTTCGCTCCGCCGCTTTCTCCCTGGCTTTTGCCCTCTTTGCAAATTTTGCTCCTCTTTTCTGATTATTTGCTTGGGAGACATGGCTCCCAAGCGCAAGGCACCGGCTCAAAAGCCGCGGCCGAGGGGGAGGGCTCTGCCCACCCCCCAACATCTCGGGGGCCGTCTCTGGGCCGGAGGGCTCGGGCGGCACCCCCTCAAGCAGGTGGTGGGGTTAGCGTTCCCACTACCACCAATGTGGGTCAGGCGTCTGCCGGCCCCTCTGGAGATACAACCCCTGCTATGCAGGGTGGCCCGCTTGGGCCTAGTGCGGGTCTCCGCCCCACCATTCTTCCGGCCCCTCATGGGCCGGACAACTGGGCATGGCCCTATTCAGGCCAGGGATCCCCAGATGGGTTTATCCCACAACAATTGCCTGGCGGGCCATCCGGCCCATCTGACCCACCTTATCCAGGGGGGTCCGAGACTGTTGAGGAACTTCCCTCTCCACTCCCAGCCGAGATCTGGACATTTGGCGAGGAGAGGTGAACCGGGCGATCGGCATGTCTTTGGCACCTCACACGCGTAAGGCGTATCTACATGCACTCCTACAGTTTAGGAACTTTTGTGGGCAAAGGTAGTTGCCCGAAGTGTGGCCGATACCGGTCAACCAGATTTTACAGTTTATGGTTTACCTTCACGATCTAGGGTTAGCCCCTTGCACCATCGCCACTAGGCTTTCAGAATTGGCATTTATGGCCAAGGCACGGGGCTTCACTGTCTGTGTGAATGACTTCCGCATATGCCACGTATTAGAAGGGTGGACACGTGAACGTGGCCACTGCCCGGACACACGTCACCCCATTTCACCAGAGGTTCTGACCCACCTTGCACGAGGTTGGCATTGCTTGTGTTACGATAGGTATGAGGAGGCTCTCTTTCATGCAGCTACCACCGTAGCTTTCTTTGAAGCGCTCCTTATCAGTGAGCTGGTCCCATTGTCAAAAGGGGACGTGTCTCGTAGGGCACTGGAACTCGACGATGTCTTTATCAACCAGGAGTGGGCCCAGTTGAGGATTCGCTCCTCAAAGGCCGATCAGCACGGAGTAGGCAGTGGTGTCAGACTGCTACGGTGTACAATTGCTAACATCTGTCCAGTTGGTGCCCTACATGCGTTTTTGGCAGTGCGTGGCACGCACCCTGACCCATTTATCTGCCACCAGGATGGGTCTCCCCTTACCAAATTCCAGTTTTGGAAGGTGACTGGTATGGCACTTCACAGTGTTGGCCTCCCAGGGGCTCGTTACGGCACCCATTCATTCAGGATAGGCGCCGCTTCAACTGCAGCTGCGTTTGGGTACTCTGAGGCTGATATACGTCACATGGGCAGGTGGGGGTCTGCACGTTTTTTCTTATATGTATGCCCCCTCACTGCATGAGTGCCAGTTATGTCATTAATTCCTTTTCCCTTCTTTTACAGACCCTGTGTGTCCACGCACAACAGTGGCAGTATGGCTGGTGGGCCACAGTTTTGTGCACTGGGCAGCGCAGTATGCTGCAGCGACAGAGTGGAGACCCCATCTCGGGTGACGTGCAGCCACACGTATGCGATGGTATGGTATGCACGGCATGAGAAGGCGGGAACTGTTGCCATTCCTGATGTCCATCAAGGATGCTGGACCGCCTGATGTCCTGATTCTGCACCTCGGCGGCAATGATCTCGGACAGATCACTGGCCTTTCCTTAAAATTGTCGGTGTGCAGTGACCTGGCCTTTTTACATCACTTATGGCCATACACGCGGTTGCTATGGTCTGACATCGTGCCGAGACAGTGTTACAGGGGAGGCATTGACCTCCGTGGTTTGGACCGTGCTCGACGGTCAGTGAACAGGGCTGTTGCCCGGTTCCTTGTGGATAATGGCTTTGGCACAGCCATTCGACATCCTAGGATAGGCTTGCAGGATTTTGATCTATATGCAGGAGATGGGGTCCACCTGTCGGCCAGAGGTATGAACCTCTTTCTTGAGGATGTGCAAGCAGGCCTGGTGACCGAGCTGACGGTCTGGGGGGGGGGGCGGTGAGTCATCATGGACGCCTCCCCATGTGGCGGGTAGCACTGGTAAGGTAAAGATTTATGACCCATAGGTATCCGGCAGGTTCGCAATTGACTGGCCAACATGTAGATAGGTACAGGGGAAATAGAATTGGCCGGTCAAGGGCGAACCATGCAAGGGGTGATGTCAGGAGCTTCACAGCCTGCATCACCTTGATATTGAACGGATACACGTCATAGGGTGGGGTCAGTAGATAGTATATTGTCAGTATATTGTGTCAACAAACAAATTGATACAAATAGATACATGTAGCCAATTGCCATTGGCATTTTGGGAGGAACCTTACCAGTGTTACTGCGGCCTGCTTGCCTTAATGAATTACAATTGGATGATACACCAATTGAAAGTGATAATTCGAACTAGGGCATTATTCAATAAAAGTGGCCCGATGCCTTTAATCCAATACCGGTGTCTGAGTCTTTCTTTGGGGGGTGCGCCTGCAATGTCTTACCCTTCAAAGAATAAATGCAAGGGTTCCCATAGCATTACACAGCTACTGGCTTATGCTGGTTTCACTAGAAGATCAGTCCTGCTGTTTTCTGACACTGATCATTTGGGCACTCTTCCAAAAGAGGGCATATTTATATGATATGTTCTAAAACAATGAGAAAAGGGGTTTCACTGAAGACAGAGCCATCATTAGTTTTAATTCATCTACTTAAACTATGATTCAGTTTTCTTTTGTGTTTTATAATATTGATGCATTTTAACTAAAATAAGTCCAAGTGCTTTCATTATAGTTTTGAAAATATTAAGTCTCTTAAGAATGTTCTTTCTTCCAGTTTAACTTCTGATTTTAAACACATAGTAAACTTGCTGGGACTTAGAAGCTGTGTTAATACTTTCTTAACTATATAACTGAAAGTATAGTTTTTGATAGTGATGTATTTGAAATGTCATATTATTTTTCTGTTTTTCACTCAGTGTAATTAATATAAGTAATAAGTGCCTTAAATGCTATAAGTGCTATTATTGGCCATTTGTAGGAAGCATATTTTAATCTTCCTGTTAATTATAGTTTGGCTCAATGCACTGCTCATGTAAATTGCCAAAGATTTATTATGTCTTAATAGGAGAAACAAAATGTTTTCTCTTTCCCTGTTAACTGTCTTTGTTTATTTCATTCAGCAAGAAGCTTGTACATTTTCTTATCTGGTTCCTCTCTGAAGCTGTATTAACTCTTTCTTAATTACCTTGGCTGTGCAACTAAAAGTGAGCCTTTAATACAAGGGTTCCCAACCTATGGCCCATGGGTCGGATCCAGCCAGTGGTGGGCTCTAAAAAAATTACTACCACACTGTGGGCATGGCCTACTTTGTGGGCATGGCCATGTGAACGAGTGGGTGATCTAGTCATGCCTGCCACATGACCATGTAAACATCTGCAAACACAGGCAGCACTGGCTCTTTGGCTGTAAATGGAGATGAGCACTGCACCCTAGAGTCAGATACATTTTAGACATTTTAGATAGTCCATAATTAGAACAGTATTATATTTAACAAGGACATAGCCATAGCCATGACACTTTTATAGTAAAGGTCGCCCTTGCTCTAAAGCCAGTTGTATTCAACTCTAGGGTTCTGTGCTCATCTCTGTTTATAGTCAAAGAGCCAGTGGGTTTGATCCACATAAGCTCACATTAAAATACAACAGTTAGTCTTTAAGGTACCACAATGTGGTTTGTTATGGGGGAGTCTAAGGGGGTTTTCCTGGGAGGAGGGAGGGGGAACAAGAGAATGGAGCTCCCTGGGCCAGCTACAGTCTACTTCAGAGCAGCAGTTAGTCTATAAGGTGCCACAACATTTTTGTTTACTCTCTGATATGCTTGCACAGAATAAATTTTTTGAAATGGTAGCTGTGTTAGTCTGTGTTTCAAGCATACCAGGAAGTAAACAAAACAAAAAGACAAAAACATTGTGGCACCTTATAGACTAACTGCTGCTCTGAAGCAGACTGCAGCTGGCCAAGGGAGCCACGGTCCTTGTTCCCCCCTCCCTCTCCCAGGGTAACCCCCTTAAACTGCCCCAGAACCTGCCCGAGGCTCCACACCTCCCCATTCATATCACACACACACACACACACACACACACACACACACACACACACACACACACACGGCCACCGGATACTTACAGCAGAGGGGTGCCGGGGCGGCGGCAAAGCGTCCCTGCCAAGGGTAGCCTCTTCCTCCTCCTCACCCACGGGACAATGACAGTGGTTCTGCCTCCTCTTCTTCTTCCTCCTCCTCAAGAGGCTGCGGGTCCCACTCAGGCAGTGGTGGTGGAGGCGGCACTGCATGCATCTGGGGAAAAGGAAGAGAGGAGCTCACGCTTGCTGGACCAGCCTGTGCACTGCCCCTTCCCCCTCCCCACCCCGCCCCCTCTGGGCACTCAGACACAACTGTCCCCCTGATGGCAGCACCAGCCCAGCGTCACCAGGGTTTGGGAGCGCTGCAGGAGCCAGCAGGGACTTTGCTGGCCTCTCATTGTTGTCTCCCTCCCTCTCTCCCCTCAGGTGAAGTGTGGCATGCCCTGGTCGGGGGCTTGGAGTGAGGCTTTGGCACTTACCTGCCGCTTTAGCAGCAGCAGCAGCACCTGTAGTTAATGCCGGGCGGGCAGGCAGGAAGGCA
Organism: Bradypodion ventrale; assembly: GCA_035047345.1. Taxonomy (NCBI): domain Eukaryota; kingdom Metazoa; phylum Chordata; class Lepidosauria; order Squamata; family Chamaeleonidae; genus Bradypodion; species Bradypodion ventrale. The sequence goes on along the minus strand of JAWDJE010000004.1, from coordinate 143,118,066 downwards.
GATGGTTGAGGGGTCCTGCTGCAGGTGCTACTGCTGCTGCTGCTAGAAGCGGGAGGGAGCCTAACTCCAAGCCACCAATCAGGGGGACTGCTGTGTCCAACTCAGCGCTCAACTGACCGCCTGCCAGACTGCCCGACTGCCTGGCACAAAGTATAGGCACTGCTGCTGCTGTTAGGTGTGGTGGGCGGGTACTAAAGCCTCACTCCAAGCCCTGGACCTGGGCACACCACACCCCGCCTGGGGGAAGGGAGGGAGGCAGACAATGATGAGAGGCCAGCGGAGGTCCTGCTGGCTCTAGCATTGCTCCTGAGCCCTGGTGAAGCTGGGTTGGTGCCATCAGGGGGACCGTTGTGCCCATGCACCTGGAGGTGGATGGGGTGAGGAGGGGGTATGGCCAGCCAGTTCTAATACCGGTACGCCCAGACCAGTCTGAACTGGCTGGTGCTTTCCACTGGATCCAGCGCATGGCACCATTTCATGTGGCCCACTGCCCTAACTCCTGCACATGGCATAGCTTCCAGCAGCAGAGGGAGTGAGGGTGGTGGGCCACATGAAAAGGCACCATGGGGGAGAAGGACCATTGGTCTCCTGGCCTTATCTCACTCAACACCCCCACCTTGAGGACCACAGCCCCAGAAGGAAAGACTATCCTCATTAAAAAGCTCCACTCGTCCTTTCTTGAATGAGCAATTCATCTTATTAGTATGAGTTAGAGAGGGGAGGGAAGGGAAGGTTCAAAGCCTCCCTTGATGGTTGGCATCTCCCTACCTACCTCCTTCCAGGGAGAAACAAAATGGCCACCTCTTTGAAACTGTTGGGACAAAATGGCTACCCCAAAATGGCCACTGCACAATAAAAGCAGGACAAAATGGTTGTCTGGCCCACTCAGCTGTCTGAGGGAGCGTGACCTAGCCCATGACTTGAAAAGGTTGGGAACCCCTGCTTTATTAGAAGTTAGATTGTATTTGAAATGTTCTTAAATATATGTTAACATTGTATTTTCTATTGTTTTACTCTATGTCACTAACGTGATCTCAATAAGTATGAAGTGGCTGCATGGCCATATAAATGGGAATATACAAAGGTCATTTGATTGAAATTGGGCTCATTGATTGATGTTTCTGGGGAGATTGTGAATTTTATTGAGGCTCCAGTTGTAAATGTTGCTCTACTTTGACAGCTCCTCCTTTAGCTACAGCACCTTGTGTCAAGTTTTTTTTCTTCAGATTCTATCATTTCTAACCCCTAAAGTGCTAGAACAAGCTTTAAATGCATGTACTAACCTGTTGGGTTCTCTCCAAACACTTTGGAACTGATCTGTAAATGGACAAATGCCACTGTTCTGCCTTGCTCGGACACTTCACTTCTCACCAATACCAGTTCATTTCATTCATTTCATTTATTCGATTTATATCCCGCCCTACTCAGCCCAGGGCCAACTCAAAGCGGCCAGGGCCAACTCAAGGCAGTTCACATCTGTTTACTCTACTGATTGCACTAGTACAAGGGTCAGCAAACTTGGCTCTCCAGATGTTCTTGGACTTCAATTCCCAGAAGCCCTGATCAACAGGAATTTTCACTAGTGAATATTCTGTGGCTCTTATGTCAAGGAAAGACTTGAAGCTACTTCTGCCTTAGCATCAAATACAAGCCCTTGCTTAGGATTTCTTGGGTGCAGAACTCAATTAGTTCCTGCAGCTGTCTATCTAACAGAAAAAGTTCTGACTCAGCACTTTAATCAAAGAAGATTAATTAATGAATCCTTGGTGCACTCACACCCCTTTCATCTGTTCGATTTTTTTTAAAAAAAATCGAAACTACTAAAAATGGTCAGTTCACTTATAAACAATTGATATGGATTGGTTAGATATAAGATAAAATTTTGCTCATCCTTTCAGAACTAAAAAGAGAGAGAATATCATGACAGTAGGACAGATATTACAAGGTTTTTTGTTCCTATGTGAGCAATTATCACTTAGTATAGTTAAGCCTTCAGCTTGACATGGTATCATCTAGCCCTGGCAGTTATGGTAAAGGGAAAGGAAAAGTGAGTCAAATAGTATATTGGTGCCTTCTAATCTACTCCTTTCTCTGAATAGTGGATGAAAACAGCCCTTCCTAACTCTATTATTTATTTATTTGTTAGATTTATACAACCACCCTTTTCACCAAAGTGACCCAGGGCAGCTCACAACATGTGTTAAAACCTATACCCAATACTAATTAAAAAATAAAGAATGTAAAACTATCTAAAAGCATTTATAAAACCTCTCCAATCCCCTTAAAAAGGACACCCAGGCAGGACTAAATAAGGACACACGGTCTGGCTAAATAAGCCAGCAGGGCTGGGTTGTGGTGCCATTTGTGCCCCACACCTGCTGGCATAGCCACGTTTTTAAGGCCTTCCTGAAGGGAAGCAACTCTGCCTGGAGCAGATACCAAGAAGGCTCTTCTCCTGGTCCCAGTAAGAGGTGCCTCCCTGGCTGATGGGACCACTAGGGAACCCCTATGGTCTGCTCTCGTAGGATGGGGTGAAAACCTTGGGGTGACCCCAAGTATCCTGACCTACTACCATGAAGGGCTTTAAAGGTCAAAACCAGAACCTTGAATTGCACCCAGAGGCACACTGGCAACCAATGCAGCTCCCGTAGCAGTGGTGAGGCATGGGCATAATGCCCACACCCCATCACCACCCAGTCAGCCACATTCTGAACCAGATGTAGCCTCCAAATGGTCATCAAGGGCAGCCCCATGTAGAGTGTGTAAAGATTCCATGAGGAATGACATCGTTCTATGTTGTTTACCTGTTAGATTAGTAGGATTTTAATTAGAAATGCTAGCACTGCTTTTCTTTTATTTCTATGAGTTATGTCACTTAGCCTAAGTAAAGCCATTTTAAAAAGCACACTCCACCATTTTCCTAAAACAATGGGAAATCACCTCTTGTTCTTTTCTCAAGGCTGAGGTCTGGGAAGCAATCCAAGAGGTGGACTTCTCTCACGAGAAGAGATGCAATCTCTGATAACCAGCCATCTGGTATCTTTGATCTATGTACAAAACTGTCACTTTGGCAAGTCAATTAGCACTTTTTCCGAGACAGTTTCTCATGGAGAAAGGTATAAATACCTAGCTAATTTCTTCAATTAGTAGGCTATTCTCCATTGCTAGGAGAACCTTTGCTGTTTGTCATTTTGATGGGCCTCGATCCGTACTATCTCATTTGGGATGGCAAAGACCACCACTGCTTTCTTTAGGCAAGTGGTCGCATATAGTTTTTATTTCTTTCTTAAGGTAAGTAATGTCTTAGTTTAGTTAGAATTATTCTTCATCTTTTGCATTTATTGGAACTTTACTATTTTCTCAATAAACTTGCAAAACGGACATCAATTTTCAAGCTTACTCCTTTTGGCTCCCACTGCCATTGGAACAAATTGAGAAGGGGGAACTCTAACAATAAGCCTTTATTGTAAGAAGGACTGGGACTATTTTTACCAACTCTGTGGGGTCTGTTATCCTGAGGAAGAAACCTTGCTCCGCACCCCGGGATCAGCAAGTTGCTTCTACAAAGGTAACAGAGGTTTGCCCCCATGCACCTTCACACAGCCAAGGCCAGAAGTTCCCCAGAAGCAAGATAAGGGTGATTTTCATATGGGAAAGTGGTGTTTCCATCCCAAGGATCTTTGCATCTTAATTTCCCCTGCGTAGTTAATCCCAGATCACCATTTCTCTATGAACCTATGAGACAGATTTATCTGGACCGAGCCTTCCTCTGCCAAGCATTGAGTAAGCTATCCTTTCAGCCCACTAGCCAGTTTGTGGCATCTGCCTGTGCTGCAGCCTGCAGAACCTCTAACGGAGGGGAGTGGAACCAGCCGACAGGTGGAACAACAACGATAGAGTGAATTGCAATAATCCAGTCTGGAGGTGACCAGAGCATGGGTGACTGAAAGTAAGAAGTATAATCTCCAAGAGACAACAGCCTCATTTACGTACTGAGCAGTGAGCAACCAAAGAGAAAAGGGGGGAAGAAGGAGTTTATTTTATTTGGTTGTTTGTTCTATTATGTTGCTTTTGTTTATTTGGCTGTGTACCACCCAGAGTGGGAAATATCCCAGATGGGAGGTATAAAAATGAAATAAATAAATAATAAATAAATAAATAGGAAAAACACAAATAAATTTGAATTTGGCTGTCCTCTAAAACTGGTTTGTAAGTGGCTAAAACCAATTTACCCGGTGTGATGCAGTGGACAGAGAAAGGTCTAGGATTCACGAGGCCTGGTTTCAAATCCCTTGCTTAGCCACAGAAACTCACTGAAGGAGGGGAAGTTGTAAAATTACTTCTTAAATATCTTGCTTACCCTAAATGCTCTATCAGGGTTGCTTGTAAGTCAATTTCAACTTGACGGCACTTAACAACAACAAAAAAAAAACAACTAAAACTAAAAATGTGTTTCTCTCAAGTTTGGCTTTGTGGAACCTGCCTTTAATGTCTACTATGTTGCCAAATGTATAACTCTTTCTCTTCCTCCTTTCAGGCGAAAACTGGATACAGTTAAACCCTAGAATACAACAGCCCTGGGTTACATTTGCCACTGGTTACGACCACACATTTAATTAAAAAAGATTTCCAGGTTACAACCGATTTTTGGTTTATGACTGAAAATTGTGCTACAGTATTTTAAACTCTAAGATGGTAGTGATCTCCCTATTTTTCCCACACCATTTGGGGACCTTATCTGATGAAGACGGAACCTCCACAGCAATAAGCATTGCATTTGGGTGGAGTGTAGTTCTTACTGCTGTGGAGGTGCTGTCATCGTTGTTGGATAAGGTCCCCAAACAGTGTAAAAAAGGTAAGGAGATCACTCCATTTTTTGGGGGGTGAGAGATGATTGTGTCTGGCATTTTTTTTTGTTTTGTTTTTTGTATTTTGTTTTGATTATTTTTAGTCCAGTCAGGACTTTTTAAAATGTTCAATGCATTCCTATGGGAAAACATGCTTTGTGTTACAGTTTTTTTGTGTTACGATGGAGGTTGTTGGAATGGACCTCCATTGTAACCTGAGGTTTTACTGTATCTGGACTAGGATATCACAATGGATCTGGGGCTGAGTTGGTGGAGGGAGTCCCAGCAGCACTGAATTGGATCAGATGTGGTTAAGTGGGAGGCAAGCTAGCACTAAAACTCAATCACAGTAACTCAAGATAATTGGGCAGATGTATTTTGAGAGAAAAAAGGGGTTGTGCAATAAAAGAGAATGTTATCTGAGGGTATAATTAGACAAACATTTGTCCTGTTTTTTCTCCCATGTTTCCCTGTAACCATTTTCTCAGGCAACCAGAAAATTCTAAATAGGTTCAATCTTTTCCCATGAGTACCAGGTATATTTTGTTCAACCCACTGCTCCTTTTTGTGTCATTCCGTTTCATTTTGAAGATGGGAACATAATTGTACTGTGACAACAAACATTTTAGTCCTTCCAGAATGTTGCTGGTCACATGCTGACAACACAGAGTAAGTCATATATACTATACCATGGTGTGGAATTCAATATTCCTTCCCTCCCATTGGTTTGCACTGCCACTAACGTAGCTATCATTCTCCTCTAATTGTTTTTAAGAAACTACAGTAATTCTCACAATAGATCAATTGGCAGTTTTAAATGAAAGGACTGTTTTCACTTCTAAGCAAACTAAACAATAATGCTGAGAAAAATAGAAAGTAGCAGAAAAAGTGGAGGACAAAATCCGAGAAGGATTGCTTTTCTGAAGGAAGCCACAGGCTTGGGTTTGAAAGAGCTGAGCAGGGCGGTTGAAGACAGGCTATTCTGGAGGTATCTCTCATAGAGTATATATAGATCATATATTATATACAGAGCAAGAGATGAAGCCCCAAACTATGGAAACCACTGGACTGGTAGCCACACTCATTGTTGTGCAACCCAGTGGAATGGTAACCAAACTTTACATAGACAAAACTCATCACATTATCTTCTCATTATCCAACAACCCAAGAGGAAATGGAAATGGACGGAATTGAGGCTGGTAAATTGAAACCATTCTCAAATTGGTATAAGAGGCCCTTACCTGGGAAGGTGTGGAGGCCTCAGAAGGAGGCAGTGGGCCAGTGGAACCCTCTTCCATTTATGAATGAGAGGCAAAACAGAAAATTTTGCTTGTGCCATGAAAGGAGAGGAGGACCACAGCAACAGCAGCAACAGCCAGTCTTTTGTGACAGCTGGTAGGAGGTGAATGACTTATGGTTAGAGATAGACCCTGAAGCCTACAAGAACGGAAGAATTTTGAAATAGATCTCTTTACTTTAGGGAGAAAGGTAATAAGCTGGAACATGTCTGTACTTATCTGTGAAATCAAGACATTTCAAGCTAATTAACTGTATCCTTTAATCCTCAATAAAACCTTCTGAAGATAACTGCTAGGATACATCTTTGTAACAAATGCAACAGTCTACAAGAGGACCTATTTTTCCAAGTGTGAGGCAGATGTGTCATGATGTCAGTTCAACTGGGAAGGGTATTTACTTAGTTCGATAACACGAAGAAAAACCCCTTTTCTTGTAGTTATCGAACTTCAGAAGAGGGAAGTGTATGGAGAAGAACATCACCCAATAAACATGTGGTCAGATTGATATGGGATTGTGCTTCCTTTACCTATCTGCACCCCAGATTATCAACAGCTTTAACAGTAAACACATGGAAATGAAGAGTAACAAAGGCAGCAGAGACAGCCTTCTCAGAACTGGGATCCTATTGTTAGAGCAAGCAATATTAATCATGGCTCTGGGAATGCACCGTATCAAAGAAAGTTTGTTTGGGAGGTAACATAGCCCAGACATTGACCAAAAGTCACATGTATTCAGGATTTTCTAAGTTTCCTGCTTGCATCTCCTTGGAGTGTGGCTACTATTAAAGGACAGCAGTACAAAGCTATATGGACCAGTGGGCTGACTGGATCAGTGTAAGGCAGTTGTTTGACAGTGCTCAGAAAGATCTGTCCTGTTTGCTCTAGAGAAGAAAAAAACACCGTTAGGATTATTATACCCCAGATAAGTTGGTGAGCTGTGCACAATGGGAAGCCCAGAAAAAGCCTTGGATGAAGGGGGAAATGGAGCCAGCCCCTTCCGAAGCCTCTTCTAAGAGGAGGAGGAGGTGGGTGGGGCAGGGAGGTAAGTGGCCCAGCCATTTTTACTAACGTATGTGTATACTGGTCTGATCCAGCTCATGCCCATCACTGATGCCATGGCCACAGAGTAGGTAGTAAATTTTTTGAATCCCACCACTGGGTAAAGGTGGCGCTTACTCGAAAGCCAGTTGTATCTGACTCTGACATTCAATGCTCATCTGAAACCGAGAGAGAGAGTTAAGAAATGGCAAATGCTGCAACATTTGACAAAATCCAAACATTACCATCTTCAGAAACAAAAAAAACGTCAACTCATAAAGGCAGTATCTGACCTAAAATTAATTCCTAGTGTGAGTCCCCTTTTTCTCCAGTCCTTTAGGGAAATAAATTCTTTTTTAAAAAAATCTTATTGAAATGTTCAAAAGACAGAGGCAAGACATGCCCATCTCTCTCACTCTTTTAAAAGCTGACTTATTTCCTTATTGTCTTTCTGCATCTCTTTTATTTCTTTATCAAAGATGTTCAAAGGCTGTTGAAGAATCTTGACTTCCGGATTCTTATCCAAAGTGAACATCTATCTCTTCTGAGATTAGCTCATGAATACAGTAGTTAGCTGGCTGTCAAACCATTCAAGATGATTCCTCTCCCCCTCCCCACCAGTTATAAACAGACCAGTGTTTCCAAGAATAGAATAGAGGAGTGCAATATTTTCAAAAGAGAACAAAGGAGTTAAATGTATGCAACACTGACAGCTTCTGTGGAATGTTGTTGTTGTTCAGTCACACAGTCGATTCCAACTCTTTGCGACCCCATGGACCATTGCCCTCCAGGCACCTCTATCCTCCTCATCCTGCCCAGCCCTGTGCCTACTGCATCCACGACACCATCTAGCCATCTCATCCTTGGCTGTCCCCTTCTTCTTTTGCCCTCCACCTTTCCTAGCATCAAGGCCTTCTCAAGTGAATCCCTTCTTATTTGATGCCCAAAGTACTTCATCTTTATCTTTGTTATTTTTCCTTCTAAGGAGCAGTCAGGGCTAAGCTCTTCTAATATTAACCTATTTGTTCTCACTGTCCAGGTGACTCTCAAAAGTTTAAACTGGGGATGGCAGGAGGGCACTCCAGTTGTAAGGGATGATATGGATCTACACGAGTTTTTAGTCTCGACCTCAGAGGACCTGATAATTTCAGTAAAGTGCAGATCAAAATGCAGTGTGAATTCACATCATCCCTGAAATTGGAGTGTCCATTTGTCACTGAATTAATTGCTGTGAAATTTGTAATTTTTACACTAAAACCCAAGCCCTCATACAATACAACTTGTATCTATTTGAGTCAAACCCTGTGCCACCTCAAAAACCTGCTCCTTGCTTAAAACACACGTGTGACTCCCTCACTACCTCAAAAACCCAACCACATAGAAAGAAAAAACTATTTTCAAGGTGCCTGAGTGCACCAAGCACACTTTGGAAATATGGTTCCTTCTACAGTACTGCGGTGGCTTAATGGTTAAGATGTTGAACTTGAGGATTGGAAGGTCTGCAGGTCAGCAGTTTGAGACCTGAGTTCTTCATGTCAGAATGAGCTCTCTTCTCTGTCCCAGTTGAATACCTGAGTACTGTATGACAGAGTGAGCTCCCGTCTTTGTCCCAGCTCCTGCCAACCTGTCAATTCGAAAGAAATTGCAAGTAGATAAATAGGTGCCACTTTGGTGGGAAGCCAAACAGAGTTCTGTGCACTCCGGTGTCTAGTCATGCATGCTTCATGTCCATGGAAACATCTGCAGAGGCAGACAGTGCTGGCTCTTTGATTATACAGGGAGATGAGCACCAAACCCTAGAATTGGATACAACTGGCTTTCGAGCAAGGGTGACCTTACAGGAACTCCTAAAAACAATATATGAAAAATATTAACTCACAAGTATTTGTGCATTTCAAAATGTACACAATATTACAACAAGCTGTTTTCTTATGAACTACCCATCTGCAAGTATATCACCTACCTTTACTGAATGTGCTATGTTATGGTAGCTATTTGTGTCTGTCATAAACATATATCTTCACTATTACAGCCAACCACTTCCTTAGAAATTGGCACAACATTATTCTGAGCTAATATCTTCATTTGTCATTCAAAACAAAGCAAATGACAGCCTGTTCTGCTGCAAACTACACTAGACTTATATATGTGCAGAGTAGCTTACATTACTCAGGAAAGATGAATGTATGTGAGGATAGGAATTGTTGTTTTTTTAGCTACACATCTGTCTTCCCCAAAATCCATGACAATAATGCCTTATACTCCAACTTCTGAAAGAAGAGGCAGAGAAATGGGGAAAATCTGTTTTTGCAGCTTAGACAGCTACAGTTGTGAAAAGATGATGTCATTTCTTAAAGGGGACAGGTATTGATGGGGTGCAGGTATTATGCCCATGCCTTGCCACTGCTTCAGGAGCTGCACTGGTTATCGGTGTGCCTCCGGGTGCAATTCAAGGTGCTGGTCATGACCTTTAAAGCCCTACATGGTAGTGGGCCAGGATACCTAAGAGACCGCATCACCCCAAGAACATCTGTCCATCCCACCAGAGCGGACCGGAGAGGCTCTCTGAAGATACCATCAGCTGGAGAGGCTCAATTCTCTAGCACTAGAAGGAGGGCCTGTTCCAGCCATATGGAACCTCTTACCAACTGAGTTGTGCCTCCAGGCAGAATTGTTACCCTTCAGGAAAGAACTAAAAACCTGGCTGGCAAAGCAAGTGTGGGGCACCGATGATGTGGTGACCCCACCTGGCTGGCTTATATAATGTAGGGTTCTCTGTTGTTTTATTCATTCTTTTAACCATAATGTTTAAATAATTGATGGGGAGAGGAGGGTAATCTTTAAGGTCTATTAAGGGTTTGTAAGAGCTTTTAATGTTTTATGATTGCAATGTTTTCATTGTTATGCCACCCAGAGTCTCTCTTTCGATTTGGGTGGCAATATATAAATTTGAATAGTAAATAAATAAATAAATAATCATATGTCAGTGGATGCCTTCTGGGACAACATTTAAAGTTGCACATTTTAATTCCTGTGTAATATCATCCATTGGATAATGAAATAAATCAAAATACATTTGTAAATTGGGGCACAAATCAAATTCAATCAAATAAATAAGTTTTTTTTATAAAGTATACATATCACCTCCTTCTCTCCGTGGGGTATTCCTACTGAGACATACCACAGATACCTGAAACAGCAGAAAACACTGAACCCTATGCTTTACACCACAGACAGTGGCCTCTAGTGGCCAGTTCTGGTAATTAACCAGATTTTTATTGACTATTGTTAGACCCATGGATAACTGAAACCGTGGATATTGAACCCACAGATATGGGGGCTCAATCTGTATTTTCAAGTTAAACACTCACAAATTTGATAATGCACCCTGAGCCTGATGTCCCCCAGTGAATGCCCCTCTAAACCTTATTGACAATACTATCATAATTAAAGCTATAATCATCCACTATTACACTTTGACTGTTGACTACTTAGCAAAGTTTTTATCTATTATTACCTCAGCCTAAATGCCTAAATTTTTGTCATTTGCACAGCTATGCAACAGTATTTTGGACATTTTGATTAAAATTACCTATGCAGCCTTGGGGCCATGGCATGTCAACATAGCTGACACTCTTGATTTTAGCAATAAGCAAGTGATTAATCATAAACCATTTAACACTGATGATCTCTTTGCTATGTACTCTGCTACATTTAGTTCTGTTCATTTCAAAATTAGTTTTTATAGTTTAAGAAAAGCAAGTAAACATAAATATGTATGCTTGAATTTTCTCTCATCTGTTTTCAAATGAATATTCAAGATATATTTTTCCCTGGATTGTGATTTTGTAGACATTAGAAATGCAATCTCATTTCATTTCAGTATTGATGTTGGGGGTGGACAACAAGAGAGCTCAGGTAGCAAAAAAGGCAGATTAAATAAATAGTAAAAGATTGGGTGATGTTTTAAGATCTAATATCTACACCGTTCTGCTCGTGAAACTGACATATTGTCCATGACAACAGCTGAAAAATATGAATGTGCCCTCTCTGTGAATCTGGATACATCAGCCCATGAGTTGCTTTACAGGGTAGTATTAAATATAGCAAAATCTCTGTCGCTGTCCCACTGGGAGTTTTACCATATCTCTACAAACAGCTGAAGAAATCATGTTGATTTATGCAATAATCATGAATACCAAAGGAAGTAATCTTGCTCTGTGCTACTTTATAGCTTCTGTCTACCTAGAGGGGAAAAATAAAACCAGTGTTATGCCACATATTTAGATCGAACAGGTATCTGTGAAATTTAGCTAGCTGTTCATATGGCCAACTTTCAGTTTGGGAATTAACATTGTTTATACCCTTGTGATTCTGGCTGGGGGATTCCAGGAACTGTAAATAGGAATGGGCTCCAGCAGATTCCCCCCCCCTCAACAAACAATGGAGGAGAGGGGACCAGTCCATTGTACCACCCCAAGGGGGTGCCACTATTATTTATTTTATTTTATTTATTTATGCCAGTTTCTATATCACCCACTTGGCCAAGGCCAACTCAGGGCAGTTCACAACATAATAAAAAACATAATTAAAAATATAGTTAAAACTGCTTTAAAAACTACCCACCCACTCACTAAAAAAGGGTGCAGGGGCCGAGGGTGCTGGACGCTATACCACGCCTCCACCTGCACCCCATACTTGGCCTGCCAGCCAGGTTTTAAATTCTTTTCTGAAGGGCAGCAATTTCATCTGGAGACATAACTCTGTTGGTAAGAGGTTCTAGAGATCCGGTGCAGACATGGAGAAGGCCCTCCTCCTTGTGCTGGAGAGGCGAGCCCCTCTAGCAGATGGTACAATGAGAGAGCTCCTCCAGTCCTCTCTGGTTGGATGGACAGACATCCTTAAGGCAATGCGGTCTCTTAGGTAACCTGGCCCACTACCATGTAGGGCTTTAAAGGTCAAAAACCAGCATTTTGAATTGCACCCGGAGGCAAACTGGTAACCAGTGCCGCTCCCGGAGCAGAGGCAAGGCATGGGCATAACAGCCACACCCCATCACTACCTGAGCCGCCACGTTCTGGACCAGCTGCAGCCTCCGAATGGTCAACAAGGGCAGCCCCATGTAGAGCGCATTACAACAATCAAGTCTGGAGGTGACCAGAGCATGTGTGACCATGAGCAAGGAATCCCTATCCAGGAGCGGGCGCAACTGGCGAATTACACAAAGTTGTGCAAAGGCCACTATTCCATTTTGTCCCACATTTCCCTCCCTTCTCTGTTTCACAATATCCCAACACCATCTTGATACTTTAACAATAATAACCCATCAAAGGAAAGAATAAAAACAGGTTTCTTTCCTTTTTAAATACTTTTTTATACTTCAGCTCTGGGAAAGGATCCCCCTCCCCCTTTTTCCTCCCTCTTCTGAGGGCCCCAAAATGCCTCCAGCGGTTTGTTTTTTCCTCCCCAGCCACCAGAGGAGAGGGGTCTGTTTCATTGTACCTCCCCATGGGGGTGCCACTATCCCATTTTCTCCCCCATTCCTCTCCCTTCTCTGTTCCACAATATCCCAACACCACCCTGATATGTTAACAATAATAATCCATTGAAGGAAAGAATAAAAACAGGTTTCTTTTCTTTTTAAATGCTTTTTTATTCTTCAGCTCTGGGAAAGGATTCCCCCCCCCCTTTTAGTGGAGGTACATGCTTTCTCTCCCATCAGTGGGGGTGTCCCATTTGTGTCCCAATTTGTGGGGCATCAACCCCCAACTGGGTTTAGAGTCCCCCACAGTGCTGATTTTGCAAGCCCAAGGTAGGTGAGTGCCAATTTTCAGCAAGATTGGTCCAGGGGTGTCGGTTCCTTGAGAGCACATACAAGACCACACCTCTGTTTTATAGTTATAGATAAACTATTGACTGCACTGGTCTGATGATGATTTTTCTTTCTCATGTTCTGTTTTCTACCTTTTGAGCAATTTAATTTTATGTGGCCTCACATCTTGTTTCTTGGAGTAGTTTTAAAGGGCTCTTAAGAACATTTGAAGAACTAGAAAACATTGATTTGAAAATCTAAAATGAATAATCCAAAATTCAGAAAAGTAATTTTGTAAACTTTGTTCAGGGGTCATAAATATTTTACTTTCTTATATGTCTATTGATTGAGACCACTTGACTCACTCTTTCTCTGTCCACACATAGTATATCTTCAGAAATATTCAGGTCATATGAACTTTGTTTTTCTGAGGAAATCACATGTGCTCCTCCAAAAAGTTGGAAAGTGGATGATCACTACATTAGCTGAGAGATGGAAGTGGGATTATTGCATTATTGGATGTAGTGAGTAACAGCTAATAAGAACCAACAGTTTGGATATCTCATGGAACCCATTTTAATATAACTGTTGCCACATTTCCCCTCTTTAAACTTTAACTCATTGTAGTGTAGCCTATATTTCAACTAGTTTCTAGACGATGCAAAGAATTATGGACAGAGATGAGGGACATTATGCAAGAAGCAGAGTAAGAAAGCAAAGTGGTTGTCTGATGAGGCTCTTAAAATAGCAGAGGAAAGAAGGAATGCAAAAGTCAAAGGAGAAAGGAAAAAATACAATCATTTGAACACAGAATTTCAAAGAAAAGCAAGGAGAGATAAGGAAAACTACCTAAAAGAACAGTGCAAAGAAATGGAGGAAAACAACAAAAGAGGCAGAACCAGAGACCTTTTCAAAAAAATCCGGGAAATCAAGGGAACATTTAAAGCAAAAATGACCATGATAAGAGACAAAGATGGAAAGGAGCTAGCTGATGCAGAAGAGATTAAGAAAAGATGGAAAGAATACACAGAGGAACTCTACAAAACGGACCTCAACACTCCTGATAGTCACAATGATGAAGAAATTGAACTTGAGCAGCCAGACATCCTGGAGAGTGAAATCATAAAGGCCCTAAAGAACACTGCAAACAACAAAGCTAGTGGAGATGATGGTATCCCAGTTGAATTTTTCAAAGCTCTAAAAGATGATGGCATCAAATTACTGCATTCAATATGCCAGCAGATTTGGAAAACAAAACAGTGGCCACAGGACTGGAAAAGATCAGTATATGTTCCAATCCCAAAAAAGGGCAATGCCAAAGAATGTTCAAATTATCGAACAATTGCGCTCATCCCACACGCCAGCAAGGTGATGCTCAAGATAATACAGGATAGACTTCAGCAGCATGTGGAGAGAGAATTATCAGAGGTGCAGGCTGGTTTCAGAAAAGGCAGGGGGACTAGAGACCACATTGCCAACATACGTTGGATCATGGAGAAACCAAGGAATACCAGAAACAAGTTTACTTTTGCTTTATTGACTACACTAAGGCATTTGATTGTGTGGATCACAACAAGATGTGGCAAGTGATTAAAGAGATGGGAATACCAGAGCACCTCATATGCCTCCTGAGAAATCTGTACATGAACCAAGAAGCAACAGTTAGGACAGAACACAGAATGACAGAGTGGTTTGGAATAGGAAAAGGAGTAAGACAAGGCTGCATTCTATCACCCTGCTTATTCAACTTATACACATAGCACATAATGCACAATGCAGGGATGGAGGAATCACAATATGGGATAAAAATTGCTGGGAGAAACATCAACAATCTGAGATATGCAGACGATACCACCCTAATGGCAGAAAGTGAGGAAGACCTAAAGAATCTCTTGATTGGATTGAAGGAAGAGAGTGCAAAAGCTGGCTTGAGACTCAATATCAAGAAAACCAAGATAATGGCAACAGGCTCGATCAGTTCCTGGAAAATAGATGGGGAAGAAGTAGAAGCAGTGACAGATTTTACATTCTTAGGACCTAAGATCACTGCAGATGGGGATTGCAGCCATGAAATAAAAAGGCGACTGATTCTTGGGAGACAAGCTATGAGAAACCTGGGGAACATAGTGAAAAGCAGAGACATCACCTTGAAAACAAAAATTAGAATAGTCAAAGCAATGGTGTTCCCAGTGGTAATGTACGGATGGGAGAGCTGGACAATTAGGAAGGCTGAACGCAGAAGAATAGATGCCTTTGAAATGTGGTGTTGGAGGAGAGTTTGGAGGGTACCCTGGACAGCGAGGAGAACAAATAGGTCAATCTTAGGAGAAATCAACACTGACTGCTCATTGGAAGGTCAAATAGAAAAGATGAGGCTAAAGTACTTTGGGCATCAAATGAGAACGGAGGATTCACTTGAGAAGGCCATGATGTTGGGAAAGGTGGAGGGCAAAAGAAGAAGGGGGAGGCCAAGGATGAGATGGATAGATGGTATTGTAGACACAATGGGCACAGAACTGGGAGGACTGAGGAGGATGGTGGAGGACAGAGGCGCCTGGAGAACAATGGTCCATAGGGTCGCAAAGGGTCGGAATCGACTGTGCGACTGAACAACAACAAACCCAACCCTATACCTTGTTAATTTGAAGTTATTCAGGTTACTTAATTGAGCTGCTCAGATTCTTCACTCCTGCTCTGTGTAATAATATCGTTTCAATCTGTATTTAAGTAAGGTTTGCTGACACAGCTGTCAATGTGGAATGTTTCAAAAATACAAGAGAAAATACTTCTAGAAATGTCCACCTGAGTTGTAAAAATGTGAAAGATTATTTTGGAAATGGGAGACGAGGAATGGACACTTGAGGAAATGACATGGAATAGCTGGAATGGCTGGTTGATCAGCATTTATTGACTTTGATACTGTAAGCCAACATAACTTGAGTACAGACTTTCTGAATGGACCAACACTGGGGGTAAAATACCCCCTTGTGCTGGCTTTGTCTGCTTCCCCTGGGAAGAGATGGGTGTGCTCTCGCAGACCTTCCTGCCTGGTGTGATAGGGAGGAGCCAAGAAGCCTTTATAGGTGGTGGCTACTTCCTGCCTCACCCTCTTTAACTGCTCAGAATTGGAGAAACAAATCCCACCCTCCCTCCTTGAGTAGCAGTGTGATATTCAGTCGCTTCAGGGCTGGATGGGAATTTTTCCACAACCTCTGTTTGGCTCTTGGAGTCATGGTTTTTTCGCCCATCCCATACTTTGCTGCAGGTTGAGTTTTCGCTGGAGGCTATTTCGGTCACTTTAGCAGGTAGTGTGGGTGATTTTTGTCAGTATGGCCTGTTTAGTTATTCAGTTGGGGTCTCGGGTAATTTGGGACCTTGGACAGCACTATCACTTGGGGTGTCTCATGGCTGTTGAGTAGCCGCAGACCTGGGACAGCTGATCAGGAAGCTTTGCCAGCTTCCTGGTCTAATAGCTTGGTCCGACTGTTGGGCACAGTGCTGGCCTACCTGCAGAGCTTTTCTGGTCCCTATTATTTGGGATTCAAATTCTCTGGTATAGACCTGAGTTATTATTATGCACCCACACTACCTAGTCGCCAGTGCAATAGTTTGCAACATCTTATTTTGGCTTAATAAAGTGGCCCATGTTTAAACCCATGACATGTGTCCATCTCTTCACTCGGGGGTGGTGGGCAAAGTGTGTGCCCCAACCCAAGCCTGGTGTTTTTTGAGATCTGTAGGATCTCTCAATCCTTCCACTTTTGGAAGTCCATTTTATGAGTATGTGAGAGACAGCCTTCTCTATGCCTGCCACTGGGAACATGCCCCTAAGGTAGTTTAGGCTGACCACCTTTCTTTTTAATTATTAACTACAGGCAAATATTTGTTATTATTCAAGTAGGTCTTCAGCAAAGAAACAAACTCAAGAGAATTACTGAATTGCCCTAATGGACAATAATTAACTCACCATGCATTGAAAGGGAAGATTAGCAATGGCTGATGTCAGATCATTTCAAAAATTAAAAATGATTCCGATCTGAATTCAATGCGATAATTTAGTTTCTGCGAACATAAAGTGCATTGGCTGTCTATGAAAGGTAACAAAACAAGTGGTCTGAATTATAATCTTGAATAGAATTGTTTTCAAGAATAGTATTCTATTCAGGGAAGCAAGAAAAAACTGAGAGTACAGAGGATGCAGTTTAAAACTCAAAAGGAGAGGGGGCTTCTGTAGAAAAATATACATAATGCAATATATTTAGTGTGCGTGAGATGTTTAATATTTAGAAACCTTCTAATATGGAAAGTGCTGAAAAAGGAAACAATGCAGATCTCTCAAATGCTCGGCTGGACAGGAACCATATTCACACCTGGTTCAGATCTTGCCAATGAACACATTTCAGGGCCGTAGCCAGAATGGGGGGGGGGGGGGAGAGACTCCATGGAATTTTTGCCCCTCCTGAAAAAAATTCTGCCCACCCCCCAAATCTAGAATCCTGGCTACGGCCCTGACACATTTTGAAAAAAGCAAACTCAATGCTAGGGATCATTAGGAAGGGTATAGAAAAGAAGTCAGCAAGTGTCATTTTGCCTCTTTATAAATCTATGGTGAGGCCCCATCTGGAATACTGTGTACAGTTCTGGTCGCCATATCTCCAGAAGGATATTATGGAGTTGGAGAAAGTGCAGAGGAGGGCAACCAGAATGATTAGGGGACTGGAACACCTTCCTTACCATCTGAGGCTGCAACGGTTGGGCCTTTTCACTCTTGAACGACGGCATCTAAGAGGTGACCTGATTGAAGTTTATAAAATCATGCACGGTGTGGACAAAGTAGATAAGGAAAAACTGTTTTCCCTATCGCACAACACTAGAACTAGGGGACACTCGATGAAACTTTTGGGTACTAGTTCTCAAACAAATAAGAGAAAGTACTTTCTCACCCAGAGGATTACTGGTCTATGGAACTCCCTGCCAGAAGAAATGGTGACAGCTGTCAGTCTTGACAGCTTTAAGAAAGGATTAGACAAGTTCATGGAGGACAAGGGTATCAATGGCTATAATTATGGATACTTAAGGACAACCTCGGGGTTGGAGAGATAGGCAGGATATCTCTCAATGCCATTTCCAGGGAATCCTAAGCAGGTGAAGGCATCTCCTTGGGAATACCCTGAAGGAAATGGTGAGCCACTGTGTGAGACAGAATGCTGGACTGGATGGGCCGTGGCCTGTTCCAGCAAGGCTGTTCTTATGTTCTTATATGTTCTTATGATGTTAATCTAGTATAAATTGAGTTGAGTTTGACTCTGTCCCATCCACTTCCAATGTATTGGATTTTTGAGAGCGAGAGAGAGAGAGAAATTCTTAGTAATGTCATGTATTTGATGAGGAAGAAAAGGAAAACTATTAAGGCACATGATCCATAATATGTGTGTTTTAGAAGTAATTAGAAGGGGTGTAAATGTGTAGTGAATTTCACTAAATTGTGGAATCCATGCTTCATAAATCATTTTGCTATTGGTTGTTCAATGTAAAGGTAGGAGAGTGATATCAATACTACTATGCGACCTAGGTACTGGAATACTTGCTTTCAGAGGTGCATCTGACCTACTTACTGCCTATTTCAGCAATAGATGAAGACAGTGTTCCTTTTAGTGTTTTCTAATTTGGCAGCAGTAATATGTGTTTTGAAATGTATTTCAGGACAGCTGCAATTTCAATGTAAACATCTCATAGCCAAAGTACGAGAAAAACTTTCATCTGAAACCTGGCCAATGCCACTCATTGTACAAGATACTAAGCTAGGTAACACAACAGTCTGATGATGTAACTCATGATCTTATTGTGCAATATCTATTTCATCATGTGTTTCCATCCCCATAACCTGTAGCACTGATGTTTGCCAGAGGGGACTGAGAACCTTAAAATACACTACCATGGTGAGTGTAATGTCTAGCACTCTCTGTTGACAGTCTTTTCCAGAATTGACTTTGAAAATAATAGCAAACTACTCCATGTCTCATAAACCAGTGATCATACTGAGTACTGACATTTCAAGCAGGGTATACGATATATATGTTGCAATAACGTTAAATTGCCTGGAGGTCAATTGTATAAATCCATTTTGGCTCTCCCTTGCAATTTTGTGATAATTTCAGTCCAGTCTGTTTTGTTCCAGATGGAATTAAATGGGAAGAGTTCCATGCTGAAAGGAACTACAATTGTAGAAGAGTTTCTCAAAATCTGACCTGTCACTAGATTGCTGGACAAGATGATTGTGTGAGAGAAGCCATTTGGCTGTTGTGCCAAATGTACTGTGGGAAACAATAGGGATAAGGGAAAACA
Source organism: Bradypodion ventrale (assembly GCA_035047345.1). Classification (NCBI taxonomy): domain Eukaryota; kingdom Metazoa; phylum Chordata; class Lepidosauria; order Squamata; family Chamaeleonidae; genus Bradypodion; species Bradypodion ventrale. The sequence continues at coordinate 143,098,726 of JAWDJE010000004.1, read as the reverse complement.
ATAGCTTTGAAAATGATCAGAGTGTAACATGCATTTATCACATGGCTTGATTCTGTTGTAGAAATCTTACAGGTAGGGCAAAAACCTTTTAAGGACTTAAAAACTGATAAAACAGTAATGACTGCTTACCACATCCCGCGGGGAAAGATAAAAAAAGGCATCTGCATAATAAATGCTGGAATAAGAGTTACTGTTTTAAAAAGTCTGAATCCAGGAAAAGGAAGAATAGGACTGATGAGATCAATCAGGGAAGGTAGGGGAGAACTTACAGGTGGAAATTTTGCATGGCAACAATGAAAGGTTAGATAAGGTGGTAATCTGTTATCTAAATGTCAAGTAAAAAAAAATCTTCCATTCTGTGCGCATTGTGGAAATATACTTGAACTAAGTAGCTTTGTGGCTTTGAGCACATGCTGAACTCTGGAATTTTCATTTAATACCAGAGCTTAGTTTTTGGACCCATTCCTAGTTTTCCTTCAAGATTTCTGTGTTTCTGTATCCATGGGGCAAATTGTTTCTACTGTTGGGAGCCAGAAATCCTTTTGTTGTTGTTGTTCAGTCACACAGTTGGTTCCAACCCTTTGCGACCCCATGGACCATCACATGCCATGCACCTCTATACTCCACCATCCATCTCAACCCACCCAAATCTGTGCCCATTGCATCAACAATACCATCAAGCCATCTCATTTTCTGCCACCCCTTTCTTCTTTTGCCCTCCACCTTTCGCAGTATCAAGGCCTTCTCAAGTGAATTCTCTCTTCTCATTTGATGTCCAAAGTACTTTAGCTTCATCTACACTATTTGACCTTCTAAGGAGCAGTCAGGCTTCATTTCTTCTAAGATCAACCTGTTTGTTCTCCTTGCTGGCCAGGGTACCCTCAAAACTCTCCTCCAACACCACATCTCAAAGGTGTCTATTCTTCTACGCTCAGCTTTTCTTATGGTTCAACTCTCACAGCCATACATTACTACCAGGAATACCATTGCTTTGAGTACGCAGACTTTTGTTTGCAAGGTGATGTCTCTACTTTTAACTATGTTCCCCAGATTTCTCATAGCTTGCCTCCCAATAATTAGTCAACTTTTTATTTCATGGCTGCAATCACTATCTGCAGTGATCTTGGATCCTAAGAATGTAAAGTCTGTCACTGCTTCTACCTCTTCTCCATCTAATATCCAGGTGCTGATAAGCCCTGTTGCCATCCATTATCTTTGTTTTCTTAATGTTGAGTCTCAGGCCAGCTTTTGCACTCTCTTCTTTCAACCTAAGTAGGAGTTTCTTTATAACTTCCTCACTTTTTGCCATTAGGGTGGTATCATCTGCATATCTCAAATTGTTGATGTTTCTCCCAGCAATTTTGATTCCAACTTGTGTTTCTTCCAACCCTACATTGCACATTATGTGCTCTGTATATAAGTTAAATAAGCAGGGTTACAAAATGCAGCCTTGTTTTACTCCTTTTCATATTCCAAACCACTCCACCATTCTGTATCTTGTCCTAACGGTTGCTTCTTGACTCTTGTACAGAGACATATAAGATGTTCTGGTATTCCCATCTCTTTAAATACTTGCCACATAATCAAAGGCCTTGGTGCAGGGCCACCATCAGCAGGGAACCATCAGGACTCCTGTCCCGGGCCCAGAGCAGGCAGGGGTCCTGGCAGTGGGTGCCCCATTGCTCAGCTTTTTGTGATTTTTTTTAACTTTCTTTTAAAACAGTTTTATAAAACCGTGAGCCCAGCACCACTGCAATGCCCCACCAGAGGGCTCCACCTCAACCTGGATATCCGGGGTCAAGGCTTCTGACCAGGAGACACACCAGTCTCCCGGGGCCGGAGGCGGCAGATGCTGCAGAGGAGACGCAGCAACCCACCAGCAGCCCCGAGCAGCGTGGGCAGCCACTGTGGGGGAAACCCAATGGCATCACCAGGAGCGAGTCCCAGAGCAGCCAGGCTCACTGTCCTGGTGCACGTTCACCTCCACACTTCCCACGCATCTTTGGGGGGTGGGTGGGGAGTGGGCTGGCAGCCTCCCCCTCCCAGCAGTGTGGGCAATGCTTCCCATGCACCTCGCCCACCCCCAAAGGTGCTTGGGGAGTGTGGAGGTGAAAGTGCGCCAGGACAGTGAGCCTGGCTGCTCTGGGATTCCTCCTCCTTGTCCCAAGGACAATGAGGCTCTTCCTGAGCCTGGCATGGCAGCCCAGAGCAGCATGGTGAGGTCCTTTCAGTCATGCCACTCTGGGCAAGTGGTGGCAGTGGCCCCTCCTCCTCCTCCTTGGCTTTGGCACGTCTTCCTCTTCTTCTTCTTCTTCCTGGCTCCCCCAGTAATGCTGCTCTCGGCAAGCAATGGCTCCTCCTCCTGCCTCTCCCCCCTGGTCCCCAGCGGAAGAGGGAACCATGACCACCCAATGCATTGCGGGCTATGCTTCCACCGCTGCTTGGGAGCTCCTGCCTCCACCGCCCCTGTAGTCCTGGGGCAAGGAGGAAGAAGAGGGCTGGGCCAAGCAGGGATGCGCCTGGATGCTCCGCTGCCTGCCTCCTCTGAATAAGTCTGTCTGCCTTTTTGTTTTGTTTACTTTCCTGTGTGTGTATGTGTGACTCGCCTGTGTATGTGTGACTCGCCTGTGTATGTGTGTGACTCACCTCTGTGTGTGTGTGTGTGTGTGTGGAGAGAGAGGGTATGGAGTAGGTTAAGGGGTTTTCTTTTTTTTTGTTTACTTTCCTGTGTTTTTGTGAGAGATACTCACCTTTGTGTGTGTATGTGTGTGTGTGTGTGTGTGTGTAGAGTGTCAGGAGTAGGCTAAGGGGTTTTCTTTTTGTTTTGTTTACTCTCCCTGTGTGTTTGTGTGTGTGAGAGAGACTCACCTTTGTGTGTGTGTGTGTGTGTGTGTGTGTGTGTGTGTGTGTGTGTGTGTGTGTGTGGAGAAAGAGGGTCTGGAGTAGGCCCCTGGTTTATTTTTGTTTTGTTTACTCTGATATACTTGAAACACATGCTACCATTTAAAAAGTTTTATTCTGTGAAAGCATATCAGAGAGTAAAAAAAAAAAGCAAAAAGACAAAAATGTTGTAGCACCTTAAATACTAAATACTAATTGCTGTATTTTCATGTGAGCTTAGCTCTTAGGCTATAAACCGGGATGAGTACTGAACCCTAGAGTCGGATATGACTGGCTTTCGAGCAAGGGAAACCTTTTCCTTTTTGTGGCAGGCATGAAACATGGCAAAATTTGCCATGCCCACAGATTTGGTCATGCCCACAGATTTGGCCACACCCACAGAGGGGTGTGGTCAAAATGTGTGTGGGCCCCCAATAGAATTGCTCAGTCTGGGGCCTAGAAATTTCTCATGGCGTAGCCTTGGTGTAGACACAGAATAGAATGTGGGGACAAACGTAGCAATGTAAAGTCCACTGGAACCGTTTGTCAATAAATTTATTGTAGCAGTCTTCTCAAGGTAACACAAAAGATCCGAAACCCTTTCGATACAGGATTTTTCAAAAGTTTTCTTCAGGGATCTAAATAATAAGTTGATGCAATTACTAATAGTCAATCACTGATACAACACTATTGGTATGTATATTCTATGTATCCAAGATCATGTATATAGTTGTATATATATTTGTGTGTATATATATCTTGTATGTTTATGACTATTAGTAATTGCATCAACTTATTATTTAGATCCCTGAAGAAAACTTTTGAAAAATCCTGTATCGAAAGGGTTTCGGATCTTTTGTGTTACCTTGAGAAGACTGCTACAATAAATTTATTGACAAACGGTAGCCTTGGTGTAGTCAATGAAACAGAAATAAACTTGTTTCTGGTATTACTTTGTTTTCTCCATGATCCAACGTATGTTGGCAATTTGGTCTCTAGTTCCCCTACCTCTTCAAAACCCAGCTTGCACTTCTGGTAATTCTCTCTCCACATGCTGCTGAAGCCTATCATGTATTAACTTAATCATGACCTTGCTAGCATGTTGGATGAGCACAATTTTTCAATGATTTGAACATTCTTTGGCATTGACTTTTTTGGTATTGGGACATATACTGATCTTTTCCAATCCTGTGGCCATTGATGTGTTTTCCAAACCTGCTGGCATATACTATAGAATGCAGTATTTTATCTCCATCATCTTTTAGGGCTTTGAATAATTCAGTTGGGATACCATCATCTCCACTTGCTTTGTAATTTGCTGTGCTATTTAGGGCCTTCCTGACTTCACTTTCTAGGATGTCTGGCTCGAGTTCAGAAATCTTTGCAAGCTTTCTATTATTTACACAAGTATCCTGGATGACTCTGCTGAAATACTGGAAGGCTGCCCTTGCTTCAAGCACAGTTTGCCTATACAGAGATCTACAGTACATTCTAACTTGGAATGTCAAGTTCATCTTTTGTCATCCTTTGCCATATGGAGTTTTGTATATAAAGAGAAGATGCCACCCAGTATGCAGTAATCAATAAATTAATGGTAGTCAAGACCCGGTCTTGAATCCCCACATGGTCATATAAACACATGGAGGGGGAAAACACTGGTAAAAATCACTCCTTACATATTTACTTTTACCTTAGAGTATTAGCATTGTTGTAAGTTGTTTCCAACTTGGTGGCATGTTCATACACACATAGATGAAGGGCAGATTATAGGATAGATGATATCTTCCCGCTCCCATTATGTGATGTATTAGTCCTAAACTACTGCAACTACTTATCTTGGAAACACTCCTCTACCTCAAATATCAACACGGGCTGAATATATTTGTTTATTTTATGAAATGTAATATTCTGAAGGGAATATCACTGACATTCTGGCAGGCTGGCAGCCTCCACCACCAGTTAGTTGAGCATATTCCTCAGACCAAGGAGGAGGTCTAAGAGATGATGAGTGTCAAAAGGGTTTGGGTAGCTGAGATGATTGGGACTACTGAGAACACCCAATGGACAGGAGTCCTCATGCAGCTCCAGGAAGTGGCTGGTGTGGGAATTTATCTGGTTTCTGTCTGCCTGTCTTCTACACATTTTGTAAACAAAGGCCCCTTTCTTTACATGAGAGATAACGCTTGATTCTGGGCATGCATAGAAAAGTGAGAAGAATTCTCCTTATTTGGTTTGGACATTCTAATTGGTTGTGTGTGCCTTAGTTTTGTTTCTGATATACTCTGTTTGAATAAAGAGACGCCATGATTATTCCTTTGTTCAGCCAAGACTGCAGTCGTGTGTATGTTTTCTCTCTATTTCTCTGTCTCTTCCTTACTCTGCCTAGTGAAGCTGGACTCCGTTAGACTTCTTAACTCTTCCTTTGTTTATCTGGGGCTATAAACTGCTCCTTATGAGGCTGATTAGATCTTTACATGAATCGAATTTCTACAAGTGGAGCCCCGTGGGAGGCATTTGAACTCTTTGAAATCTGCTTCAGGAATTAGCGATTAGCACCTCATTAGCACCTCATTGCGACCAGGGACAAGGTCTCACTCACCCACGACCAGAGAAAAGGTCCGACCAGAGGAAAGGTCAGTCAAGCGCTCGAAATTCATCCAAATTCTACATTGGATCCCAACAGGGTGAGTGAAAGATTTATTATGGGGTGTGTGCTAGCTTCGCCAGAGCAGGAGTTTTGTAAAGATCTCTCATATCTTCTGAATAAGAATGGGCAACGGGCTGATACGAAGGAAGTACAACAGCTGGTCCAAGTTGTAGGAAAAATCTGTCCTTGGTTCAAATATGACTGTCTGGACTTAAAAGATTGGGATAAGATTGGGAATGAATTGCAGAAGCATGATGGGGTTTCTGTCCCAGTGCAATATACATGGAATGAAGTCAGAAACTGTCTTCAAAGACTTACTCCAAGAAATATTTTGTTGTCCCAGCGGCTTGCTGGTTCCCCTCCACAGCTTTTGCCCCCAGCCAAGGGAGGGACTCTGGCGACGGCCCCTCCATCATATGAGAAACAACAGCATGAGCCCCCTGATGGAGATGGGGGTGGAAAAGGAGATGGGACATTATATCCTGCCTTGCAGCAATCAAGTACTTTTAGCCCTACAAAAACACAGTTCTCTGCTGCTTTAACTGCAGCTGTGCTGGATATGGAAACTGTTGCTGTATATCCAGTGAACAGAGAGGCTCTTGCAAATGGGACTGCTGCAATACTGCCTGCCGAGTCTAAAAAACAACTAGTGCCAGCTGATTGGGAACAAATGGTGGGGACCTCATCACAGATTGAAGCTATTGATGCATGCAAAGTGGCAGGAAGCAAGGAGTGTGATTCCAAGAGCAGCACAGGAGACCTCAGCTCACCCCTGAAGCAGCCCTCATCACAAAAGCAGGAGAAGCTGAGTAGTAAACTTGATTCCTCACGTGTGGCCAGGAAGTGGAAGGATGGCCCAGAGGAGGAATGCAGAAAACCCAAGCCCAGAAAGGGGTCTTCTTGCAAGTACAAACTAACAGGTGCAGTTTGTCATAAAGTTGAGATTCAGATGCTGCAAATGAAAGAAGTCCAGAGGAAAAGGGGTGTGGATCCTTCCTCTATGGACAGCAGGCTTTTGCAAAAATACAAGGAGGGAGAAGACATACTCCAGTTTTTGTCTGATTTTGAACTGCCCAACCCTCAAACAAAGAGATCCAGAATGGGCTATTCCAAGTTTCAAGCATCAGGATTTCAGGGAAAGCAACTGGGAATTCCCTGTACTGTTCTTCTGTGTGAAAGTTACTTGCAACTTCTGGAGAAGTTGTTCTTTGTGCCTTCATACCTCATCTGCCTGCCTTAATACAGATGGGTGTGGCTGGAGCATGAAGGAATGTGTGTTTGCCCGAAAAGCTGAAAAGGGGGGTTGTCTGGTTGTCTTGTGAATTCAGTGAGAATTAATTTATGGCCTAATTTCAACCTTGCCATGCCAAGAACTGTGCTGGAGAGAAGATAGTGTTTAAGCTCTAATCTGAGAAGAAGAAAGCTTCAATCAACATTTGGACTTTTAATTTGGACATTTTAATTGGACTAAAAAGTTTGTGTGGACTCTAAAGAAGAATTGGCCTTGTTTGCATTATAAAACCTGAAAGCCTTTTTAACAATTGTCTACCTGCTCATGCTATGAGTGTGAAATGCTCTAATGATATTTGTACTGTATTTGATTTACCATGCGATGCTGGTTTTAAGTTATTGAATGCCTCTTTCACTTACACCTAGTGAGAGAAGAAGAAATGTAATGCCTTACTCATGTAATTGGGGAGTGAGAAATGCTTGCTAGAATGCAACAGAGACCTCCTTCATGTAAGGAAGAAGAGAAATGTTCATGTTTTGTTCATGCTTAAATGTTTTGCTTTTTCTCTTGCAGGGGAAAGACCTGTCTTTGCTTATGTTATATTTTGCCTTATGAAACTGCATATCTCAAGGTACCTCCAGAAGTACATGGAAGAGTTTTCAGTACCCTACACATGTAAATGGGTTTGTGATATTGCATTTGTGTTAAATGTCAGGCATGTTTCATGTTTAGTTACATGGTGCTAGTAATAACATAGCACTGGTCATCAGACAGGGCATGCTCCTGTTTCTTAGGGGAGTGTCTTCCTAAGTCATTGGTCGTTTATTGGCAACAAGGGGATCCTGAGTGTGTGGATTCCTGCCTGAGCGATCCACCCATGGAGAGAGAAGAAGGTTACTCAGCTCCAGGACGGTGGTTGACCAGTGGACTAAGTTTGCTGACATTTGTTCTTTTCTTTCTTACTGTGCTTCCAGCTGTAAGAACAATGACTCATGGGGGCAACCCCAACTTTTGGCTTCATCATGCTAACTATATGTTTGAGGTTCATGGTAAGAATGCAACGTTATACTATGAGCATCCACTGGCAGTGTCTCAAATGGCCTTTCTTCCGGCATTGTTCAACACGCCTGAGTTGGTTATTGGACACTTGCAACATCTTCTCTAATCCCCCAGAACAATTTAACAACACCCGCTGGCGAAGCATGACATTCAAGAAATACACTAAAGGGCTTTGTTTCTGCTGTCATAGTTCTGGGGTCTGGAATAGTAAATGGAAGCACTGGACTCAAGCAAAAAGGGTTTTGCGGAATGTAGGCAATTATACGGGTTGTGATGATTATTTTTGGTTATGGGGTAGTTATAACAGTTCTTATAAGCTTAATTTTACCTTGTTTAACACTACTATTGAAGATATATATGATGTGTTTCCTGTGTTTACTCCTGATTATTCTGCTATAGATAGTGGTTCAATTTGCAATGGATGGCAAATCAAGGATCCCAACATGTGGTTCTTTTTTAATGGAGTTGCCATGAATTTCCATCCAGGACAATATCAATGTGCAGCATTGGGTTATTTTACCTTACCCGTACAAGTGCAAATGCCGCTTCAGGCAGATGCACGGCGCCGGAGAGCTGTTGCCGGCCCGATGGGTTCTGGTTGCAATGATGAAGTGATAATCGATGTTCAGCTTTCTGATGGTAGCTCCTGGGGGAGAGCTATAGGGGGTGTTATCACTGGAGCACTCACATTGGGATCATACCCAGGTGTCATTTCCCAGGAGAATAGAAGGTCCATTTTGGGACTCACCTGTAGGCTGGAGAAATCAATCAATGCCACAGGGAGGGTCATACGGGATCTTCAAATGGAAATCACTGAGCTCCATCAAGACCAAATGCAGGACAGACTGGCCATAGATTACCTGTTAGCAAAATCCGGAGGATTTTGTAAGCTGGTCGGGAACCAGGGATGTCGGGTAAAATTCCAGGATCTGAATAATACTATTGAGAAAGAACTTCAGAATTTACAGGAGAGCATTACTAACAATGTACGCACTGATGTTAATCTCTTTGATTGGATGACTTCTTGGTTGCCTGATTTGTCTGTCCTTAGACAAGTTTTCTTTTATGTGGTCATTATTATTATTTGCCTTATATCTTTGTGTTTTTGCATTTATTGTATTCCTAATCTTATTTCTATGTGTAACACATGTCCACTGCATAGAAGGGAGACATCGGGTTTTGCACGATGGCAATTGTACTCAATGAGGTATCATCCTCCGGAACAAGGTACCAGGAGTCAGGAGGGGTACGATGTCCAGGAGGACAGTGATGATGTATATGGAGGAGTAGTTATGGAGTATGATGACATGCAGGGGTATGATTAGCCGTCCCTCTCTCAAATTTAAATGAAAAAGGAGGACATGTGGGAATTTATCTGGTTTCTGTCTGCCTGTCTTCTACACATTTTGTAAACAAAGGCCCCTTTCTTTACATGAGAGACAACGCTTGATTCTGGGCATGCATACAAAAGTGAGAAGAATTCTCCTTATTTGGTTCGGACATTCTAATTGGTTGTGTGTGCCTTAGTTTTGTTTCTGATATACTCTGTTTGAATAAAGAGACGCCATGATTATTCCTTTGTTCAGCCAAGACTGCAGTCGTGTGTATGTTTTCTCTCTATTTCTCTGTCTCTTCCTTACTCTGCCTAATGAAGCTGGACTCCGTTAGACTTCTTAACTCTTCCTTTGTTTATCTGGGGCTATAAACTGCTCCTTATGATGCTGATTAGATCTCTACATGAATCGAATTTCTACAGGCTGGTCAGGCTTTCCTTTTCTTTCCCCAAACTCATGACCATCACTACCACATGTTATATAGGGCCACATGGCCTCAAGCCCAACTGGAGGTGATACTGCAGGGAGAAAAGTTAAGAAGAATGGCAGTGTCATCTCTAGTATTAACAGCAGCAGACACTGCAGAAGTCCACTCTGACAAGAATTGTTCCTTGACTCGGCTACCTTCCGTTCTCTGACATCCCATCTTTGGTTCACTATGGAGACACTCACTGGCCTCAGTGAAGTCAAGAGCTGCTGGATAATTCATTGAGATAAGAATCTGGATGCAGAGCCAAAGGTTTGGAGCTCGATTTTTCACTGTGCCTCCTTGATGGGTTGGGCTTGATTGGACACAGGTTCCATTCTAGCTCTGCACTTCTAAGATGATGGGGATGTTTGGTCTCGGACCAGATGGTGATGATCCAAGAGATAGTGCTGATAACTGTGTTTTTGGATGACTGATCAGGATCTAATTATCTGACACCCATGAGGGGAAAAAACTCCTTCCTAGTCAAAAAGATATTTAAAAGGTTGTAAAATATTTTAAAATATATTTTAAAGGTATAGAGAAAAAAATATTCAGAAGCTTACTCATTTAAATTATTATTTGTTTGTTGTTGTATTGCTTTATGGCTGGGAATAGTCTTAGTTCATGTTAGCAGAAGTTTGGTGTCTAACCTACGAATCTTGTCACTATACAATTGTTTGGTAATTAATGTTTCATCAAGTAACTTCTAATGGCCTCCAAACTGTCCTATAATTAAAACTCTGCTCATATCTTGCAAACCAACATGTTAGATCAAGGATTCTCAACCTGCGGCCCATGAGCCAGATGCGGCCCATGGCACCATTTCATGTGGACCCTCACCGTCTCCACTACACCATGAAGTGCCATGTGGTGGAGGAAGGGCAAAATGGCCATCCAACCCCCAAAGCTGTCTGAGGTTGAGAACTCCTGTGTTAGATTGTTCTCTCTTCTAATGCTACCACTTCCTGAATATTGACAAACATAAATGTCAGCAGCAAGATGGTCTACATAAATATAGAGAATAGTACCATTCACAATGAGACCCAGGCAAAGCAAAATCCCAGTAGTTGAATCTATTTTTCATTAGTTAAACAGTCCAGCCCTCACCCAATTGCAAAACTATTGTCATGGCTTTTTTAACATGGTAATGAGCACAAGAGGGCATCCTTTATACCACGGGTTATTAACCTATGGCCCGTGGGCTGGATCTGGCCCATGGCACCATTCCATTTGGCCTATGCGCTTACTCCTGCTGACGCTGATGCCCTTTCCCCCTCCACCTGGCTTGATGTGTCCCTAATGTTGCTCCAAAGCAGAGCAGATGTTGTAAGAAGGTTTACAATATCCGTCCTGCTATGGATTGGCATTGTGGACACCCCAAGCCAGGCAGAAGAGAAAAGGATGGTGGTGATGGAGGTGGAAGCTGAAGCGGAAGAAGCACATGGATGTCTGCATCCTTCCTGGGTGCTGCTCTGGCCAAGCACAGGCAAGTACAGGCATGACCCCTCCTTTACCCATAGCAGGCTGATAAGCAGGGAAGTGGCAGTGGCAGCAGCAGTCACGGGAGGGGGAGTGTTGGCAGGCCAGACTGGTGGTGGTGGTGGTGGTGGTGGTGGTGGTGGTGGTGTGTGTGTGTGTGTGTGTGTGTGTGTGTGTGTGTGTGTGTGTGTGTGTGTGCATGTGTGAGTGTTGGCAATGGCAGCAGTGGCATAAGGAAGGAATGGTGGGGGCTTGGGGTGATCATGGCGATGGGGGCACACCATTCCAGCCAGCAAACAACCTGAGGTGGCATTAAACCACCAGCTTAAAAAGTTTGAGAATTCCAGCTTTAGACCATCTTGACAGCTCCCATTGGTGTATGCAACAATCTGACTGGCCTTTGCTATGGCATCCTTTTTCCTGCTGACACTATGTACATGACATTATGCATCAATATTAGGCCATTTCTTTGTGTTTTAAATCATTTATAGATGTCATTTATTTTATTTTGTTTGTTTTTATTTTAGATGTCTGTACAAGTGGCTAAGACACTGACTGGGAGGCATGAGGTGAGCAGTTCGATACCCGAGTGCTGCAGGATGGAATGAGCTCCCATCTTTGTCCCAGCTCCTACCAACCTAGCAGTTTGAAAGCAAGAAATTGCAAGTAGATAAATAGGGACCACTTCGGGGGGAAGGTAAACAGCATTCTGTGTGCTCCAGTGTCTAGTCATGCCTGGCACGTAACCAAGGAAATGTCTGCAGAAGCAGACAGCGCTGGCTCTTTGGCTTTGAAACAGAGATGAGCACTGAACCCTAGAGTCGGATACGACTTGCTTTTGAGCAAGAGAAACCTTTATCTTTTATCTTTACAATGCTCAGATTGGGAAATATCCCAGGTGGGCAGTATAAAAATGAACGGAATGGAACTGAACTGAACACACACATCACACACCACACACCACACACACCCCTTTCATAAATTAGAGGATTTTCAAACTGATTTTCAAAAATCAGAAGTGGGTACTCTCTTGGTTTGGGGGCCAATTCCTACCTCTCCTAAAATGATGATTTTGCCTTTCTTCTTAAAAATAAATAAATTTAAATGGTATGATGGTCACTTCTGATTTTGAACACTTTCCACCCAAATGAAAAGCAAACTATCGTCCATCCTCCCATGTCACTTAATGCAAGCCTTGCTCCTTTCTTAAGATTCCCTTCCTATTTTCAAACTGGTTTTTAACTGAGTTTTTTTACAGGCACATGAGGAAGATCTTGGAGTGACTTGGGGATCACATAAAATGCATTAACTACACAATTACCTTTTCTAAATGATAGGTCTCTTGGCTATTGGCAAATGACTGTGCTGTACGTTTGACTTTTTGAAATTCTATAAGAAAGTTACTTTTATAGTTACAGTTCCAATGCCCTCAAATGTAGCTAATTATTGTTACATCTACACTTTCTAAAATGCAATTTAGTTGTTTTTTATTCAAAAGTAACTGAAATGTATTTTTTTTCATTTTAAAAAGCCCATTAGAACATGTTGGCTTCCTAAAACTAGGGATGTGACAATATATTTCTTGATTTTACTGTACTTTACTGCACTATCTTCCCATCGTTGTGGTCTAATAGGATTTGAGACTATGAGAAGTCTCTTTCATTTTTAAAATAGAAATCTATGCATATTTTGATACACACATTTCCTAATGGATGTTCTTCATGTATAGAGTTTTAGATGCATTTTCTTTATGTCTAAAGTGTTTTTGGACATTTTCCCAGGATTCTCATTTTGAGTTTAGAGTGAATAACTCAAAAAGGAGAATAAAATATTGTTTTGCCTCAATGAAGGGAATTGAAGGATACTGAAAACACTTCTGTTAATAAGTCATACACAATGTTGGGCTCCAAACAAATATACTACCACATTGTGGGCATGGTATGGTGGGCATGGCCAGGGGGAAAGCCCTGTGTTGCCCCAAATAAGGACTACTTTATTTCAAAACTTGGATGGGCTGGGCCAGCCAGAATTTCTGGTGCGAACCTGCTGATGCCCACCACTGGCCACACACATAATTAGATAAATTTGTAAAAATATTATGTCAACAAAGAGTTCTCTTCACTATATGAAGCACACTTAAGTCATGAGGCACAACTCTATGTATCTTGAAAAGTAACTAAAATCATATAATATCAACTCTTCTTACATTGTAGTTCTGACAGAACTTGCTGTTCCTACTATTGTTTCCAACTTACTGGCAACCCTAGAGGGTTTTCAACATCTGTGAGATATTTGAAACATTTTCTGTTGTCATCCCACAATGTTTTTTCATGGCTTTGTATGAATTTTAACCTAGGTTTCCTGAGTATTAGTCTAACACTCCATTCCATACATCAAACTGGTTCTTAGTTTTCAGTTGCTTAACTAATGTGACTTACTATGCCATGGTTACTCCAAAAAGGGTTAATTACAAAATAACTTGTTATTTTAAATTATTTACTTCCATGCTGCTCTTCAGATAAGTTTACATTTTCCTCATACTAATATTTCTAGACTTTTAAAGTAGACTTTCCCCTTTAATGGCAAAATAGTCAGAACACTTATCATTTTGAGAGAGCGAGAGACAGAGAGAGAAATATCTGAGCAGAAAAAACCACAGTGCTTCTCTTCAATCTCATTAGCACTGATTCTGCTTTCACAAGGAACACTTGTCATTTACAATCCACATTTTTAATGTGTAAACATTAGATTACTCTACTGATGGCCTAATGTTTCAGATATTTAAATAAAGAGGCTGATGTACTGACTTTTTACTCTAAAGCAAGTCTATTAAAATTAATGGAACTGCTGCACAGTAAGTGGGTTGTAAATTGTTGCCATGGTCTTCTTGTGGGAGAAAGGGGAGCCATTTTGTGAAGCAGTCTAATCATTTTGACCATAAACACAGGATATATTATATTTCCACCTTATAGTAGTTAACAAAAATGCAGGTGTTCACTTTGTAGCAGCAAAAAGTGTGTTTTGAACAGAATCCTTTATCTCATTTCAGTCCATAGTAAAGAAGGTTGCAGTGATGAATGACTTCCGGTTTCCTCACATTCCTTCCTTGCAGTATTAACAAAGTTTTATCCTGTGCCTCTGCTTGTATCATGTGGATTATGCCTTTCACTCTGGGAAATCTTGTAATGGAAGTTAGAATTTGCTGCCTGCAGTAAGTTAGATCAAATATATTTTGTGTCTTATTTTACTTTCCTTAATATCCCACTACTTTTATTAGTAGGACATAATTCAGTCAGCTTGTAGAGTATGTGCCCACAAAACCCAAACATAGTCTTCTATTATTGTAGGAACTGCAGAGCTGGAAGGGACTTTATTGATCATCAAGTCCAGTCCCTGTCAAGGAAGCAGGGTGGGGAATTGAACACCCAACCTCTAAATCACTAAGCTATCCAGCAATAGGCTGCTCTGTGCTTGGCAATCTCAATTTTGCACTTAACCACAATCATACCCAAGAGCAGGGGATGAAGTGCCACCCATTAGTAGGACCAGTGGGGGGTATCAAATAAAATCTTTCTAGATATGTGGTATATTTTTATAGTATATGCATGTGAGAGCTCTTATACAGTAAAACCCCATATAACAAAAAACTCCATTCCACTGAGCTCTTTGCTATACTCCCCTCCCGTTATACGGATCGCTATAGGTGATGTACCATATAACGGGGGAAATATTTGCTATACGGATCGCTATTGGCGATATGCCGTACAATAAAATTTTTTTCATTCTACGGGGTATCGCCAATTGCGATCCATATAATGAACATATGGTACATTGCAAATAACAAACAAATACTTTATTGGATGGATTTTTCATTATACGAAGTGTTCGTTATACAGGGTACCATTGTACTCCTCTACTATCCACATGTGTTAAATTGTGGAAAGATCTGTTTTGAATATGGGATGATTTCCACTCAGGGGTTTGGTTCCTTTAGTTGTGGTTATTTGATTGTGGAAGTTTATGTTTTGTTTTTTAAATAATGAAAATTTACTAAAAATTATTTATTGCCCAGAAGGAAGTGGCTTTTATGAGATTTTCTGCCTCATGAACCAAATGATTTAGCTTATTTTTGACTACTATATACTTTGACATGTGAACGTAGGAATGGTACCATTGGTATTCTAATGTGAAAAGCAGGAAAATGTAGACCTCCCCAGTGAATAATTATTGATAACTAGCTAGGCTGTCATACATGACTGATGTTAGTAGGGTAGTATTGAGATATAGAGTAAACCCTAGTGTTGCAAGGGTGCATCAGCGGACGTTTGACAGTACAATGAATAACACAGTGACCAGACAGAAACACTGCATTGTATAAACTAGTCCAAATTCCTTCTATGTCATACACAGCAATAGCAGATAGTCACAACGTTGTTCCAAGTTTAAAGCAGAATAATCTTTTCTTCTTACGAGTCTTCATTAATCATGGAAAAACAGTCCAATACAGGTTGCAAAACAGTGAGCAAATCAAAAGATAAATCTCCATCTAACACATAGCTGTCAAGTATCCCTTATTGGCCAGGAAAACCCCTTATTTTACCCTCTTTCCTGCCATCATCCCTTATTAATTAGACTGCAATGCCCTATTGCCACCATTGGAGGGAAGCACAGGATATGCATAGCTGTCAAGTATCCCGTATTTGCCAGGAAATTTCCCTTATTTCCAAATCCAAAACTTGACAGGTATGATCTAACAGTGAGCAAACAGAGAGCAAGAGTAGTGAAAGAGTAATAATAATAATAATAATAATAATAATAATAATAATAATAATAATAATAATAATAATAATAATAATAATAATAATAATCTGCAGTCTTCCTTTTAACCACATTACTGACAGAATGAACCAATGAGATAATACAGTAACCATGCAACATCGGCTCAATACTCTTAAAGCACCATAGTACATTTTTCAACAGACATGCTATGTTAATTTCTATATTATCCTTCCCAAAAAGTTACACAATAACCCAATTCCTAACAGGTAGCAGGTTACAAAAATGATTAATTGGCTAACACATAAAAGATTAACTTTAGTTAGAAGAAGTAAAAGGTAGGCAAGATTAGTTTTCCTCCTTCATCTTCTTTGAAGAACACTTTGAAGAACTAAGTAGGTGGTAACATCCAGAGAAAGGAGGATTAAAACAAACAAGTCTTTCTAACAGTTGCTGAAATCCTGTTGTTTAGCATGGTAAGTTATAATTAGTGTAGGCTCACTGAATCACTTACAGAATATCATCACATCCCCACTAACTCACTGGGCCTTCTTTAGTTGACTTAATATGCTAAGCAACAGAATTTCAGCTAATAGTATATGGTAGATTTGCTTAATAAAGTGCAGGTTCACTTCTACTTTCTTAAAAATCTTTAAAAATATAAATGTTGTGGTAAATGTAAAATTATTTGACTTCGGTGGCTTCACTAATAAATTCTTATATAAATAAAAGGTAATGATTAATACATTGTAATCTCTAATTAAAGATCTAATTCATGGGTGTGAAATATGCAGCCCTACTAAATTGTTGTACTGCCAGCTTTTATAAGTTCCAGCCATCACAGCAACTGGTCAGAGAGCTTTAGCCAGAACACTGGAGAGGTCACTGTTTCTGCACTTCTACCTTAGTACTACATCATTCCTGTCATGGCAAAGAAGGGATGATTGAAACACTCATTAGTTTAGAGATGCACCTTGGACTAATGAGGAAGCAGATTTTTTAAAATGTAATTACTCTTAACCCAAGGTTTTGTATATCCCAGGGATATAGGCTGGCAGATGTTTGCTGTTCTCTCCCACAAAGAAGGAAATGCCTTTTCTAGTACATTGGTTTCTTTGAGAAGTATGCATGATCTGAAACTTGTGGCTAGACCCTTTACTCCTTCAGATGTATTGTTTTGTTTAGATATACAATTTGCAAAGTTAATTGACTGATTACCAAGCCTACTTATGTTTATTCAGAAGTCATTCTCACTGAATTCAATAGGAATTGGGAGCAAGTCTCTTTGTGAAGGCCTTAGAATACATACATAACTTCTTCTTCTGTCCTTGCATGTGTGGGCATGTATAAGGGCAGCGGTTCATAACCTATGGCCCATGGGCCAGCCCCGGCCCCCAATGCCATTACATCCAGCCCATGGCAATGGCCCCAGAAGCGGACTTAGATGCATTTGTGACAGCCATAAAGGCACCCGTTCATATGCAAACACACTGTGCATGCACAAACATGCCAACTGCAGTTTATGGCCATGCATATGACAGGGGGAAACCATGTGTCCAGCCTGCTCAGCTGTCTGAAGGGGAGTGGTGTTTCCCATTGCGCGAATACCTTGAGAACCCCTGTGTTAAGGGATCAATTGCCTCCAAAGAGTTCAGGTTGCTACTACATTTGGTGTCTCTTCCCAGGGGACTTGTATATTATTCAAATTGTCTTCAAAAGTCACTTTCTATGTTTTCTTTGTTCTATCTGGCTTCTTTTTTATTTCCTTGTGGCACCAAGTCCATCATTATTTTTTGTGCAGGTGCTCAGGATATGCCCTGCAAACCTCATTCTTTTTTGCATGATTACTAGGTCTGAGCTCTCAGGGTATTGTAATGCTTCTTTGATTTTATAGGTGGTAAGACAAAACTTAGGAAGAATAATTGGAAGATGATTGTTGAAGTTAAGGCTTGGGCAAACATTTTTGCCCAATTCCTCAACTGGTTCCTCAGCTCACTGGATCAGGGTTTTGTGTTTGCACAATGTCAGTGTGCCAAAAAGCTAATAGCAATGGGAAGAGATTAGGGGGAGAGCTAATGAGTGTGTGGCACTGTTTCCCAACCTTTGGTTTTTGGATTTTAATTCCTAGAAGCCTAAGTCAATTCCCCGAAGCACTGATCAGCCAATGTACTCACTTAGGCTTCTGGGAATTGAAGTTCCCCTGTGGGGTGTGCACACCATGTTGGGGAAAAACAGGTGTATTGCATGGGTCTATTATGCTACATGGAATTTGGATGAAAGTGTTGCACCATAATTACATCTCATGAAACATCTTACCGGAGGGGCTCTCTAATCGTGCTATCAGCTGGAGGGGCTCGCCTCTCTAGCACAAGTAGGAGGGCCTTCTCTGAGTCTGCCCC
Organism: Bradypodion ventrale; assembly: GCA_035047345.1. Classification (NCBI taxonomy): domain Eukaryota; kingdom Metazoa; phylum Chordata; class Lepidosauria; order Squamata; family Chamaeleonidae; genus Bradypodion; species Bradypodion ventrale. The sequence continues at coordinate 143,080,452 of JAWDJE010000004.1, read as the reverse complement.
AGCCCTTTGGAACCTCCTGCCAGTGGAACTGAGCCAACAGGCGGAAACTGCTGCCCTTCAGGAAAGAACTGAAAACCTGGCTGGCAGGGCAGGTGTGGGGGTTGGTGGAGAAATAACCCCTGCCTGTTGGCTGGTTAAATAAGAGCCATCCTCCTTTCTTTAACATGTGTGGGTGGGTTTTAATGGGGTTTTTAAGGGAGTTACTGTTTTAATGGGGTTTAATTTTTTTTGGGGGGGAGGGTGTATTGAAAGCCACCCAGAGTCCTTCGTGATTGTGGAGGCTATAAAAATGTGAATAATAAATAAATAAAATACTGTAAAAACTGTGGTAGCTGTGGCTCAGAGCACGGGGAAAAAAAAGAAAACCTGCTGACTGGCACTGATCTTTCCCCAAGCCCCAGAGCAGCATACTGTTTTTTTGTTTTTTAATCTTATACTGTATTATTGTTGATTATTGGTGTAATTATATTTGTGTTACTGTATTTATATATGTTGTAAACCGCTTTGAGTGGCACTTGTGCTAGGAAAGCGGGGTAGAAATAAAACTTATTATTATTATTATTATTATTATTATTATTATTATTATTATTATTATTATTATTATTATTATTATTATTATTATTATTATTATTATTATTATTGCTTGGAAAATGTTGGTTATACTGGCAGTGAGGTTTGTGGGGCTGTAATTAAAAAAAAAAAGAACTTTACCAAACTACAGTCAGATCAGCCAGCTCCATTTTAGACCCATATAATCTCCTTTGGGGCCATTCAACAGTTACATGATCCATTTTGGTGGGAAATTAACCCCCTCGCCCCATGTAATCTGACTGTAATTTTTGCTTTGGAAACCCCCCTTTAAAATTACATAATCCAGATATTTTGTATCAAAATGGAGAACATATCGGTGAGGATTCAATAATCTCAAATCGGATCAAAATTCCCAGAGATCACTTTTAAACCTAAAAAAGCACCATGTTTCAAAACCACAACAGCTCCAAATGGATTATGTAATATTTAACCTGACCCCACACAATTTTCTGTAATTCAGATGGCAGACCCCCTCCCCATCCAGGATCATGTAATTGTTGAATGGCCCCTTTGCCTGAGGAGCTAGAATTTCTCCCTCCCCCTTAAAATCCAAAGTTTTTCAACTAGGAAGGCCATTGGACCATTAGACGACAATGGAAGGCAAGGGGTTATTAAAAAGGAAAGAGAGATTGCAGAGAGACTCAATGAATTCTTTGCTTCAGTATTCACTGAAGAAGACAGAGACCACATGCCCAAAACAGAGCCTATCTTCATAGGGAGGGAAACTGAAGAATTAAGCTAGATAGAAATAACCAGGGAGGAGGTCCTTGCATGTCTTGTTAAACTAAATGCTAACAAATCACCAGGACCAGATGGCATCCATCCATGAGTTCTCAGGGAACTTAAAGATGAAATTGCTGATCTCCTAGCCAAAATATATAATCTTTCACTCAAATCAGGCTTTGTGCCTGATGACTGGAAGGTAGCAAATGTAACACCAATTTTCAAAAAGGATCCAGGGGTAATCCAGAAATTACCGACCGGTTAGTTTGACATGTGTCCCAGGTAAAGTGATAGAAACCATCCTAAAAGATAGGATTAATAGGCACATAGAAGAGAAGGTGCTGCTAAAGGAGAGCCAACATGGCTTTTGCAAGGGCAAATCATGCCTCACTAATCTGTTGGAATTTTCTGAGAGTGTCAACAAGCATGTGGATAAGCGGGATCCAGTTGACATTGTTTATCTGGACTTTCAGAAGGCTTTTGACAACGTCCCGCACCAAAGGCTCTTGAATAAACTTAACAGTCATGGAATAAAGGGACATATCTTGTCCTGGATCAGCAGCTGGCTAAGGGACAGGAAACAGAGGGTAGTACTAAATGGACACTTCTCCAAGTGGAGGGAAGTAAAGAGTGGGGTTACCCAAGGTTCAGTACTGGGACCCCTGCTTTTCAACCTCTTCATAAATGATCTAGAAGTAGGAATAAATAGCAAGGTAGCCAAATTTGCTGACAACACTGAATTATACAGGGTAGTGAAAACTGTGAGAGATTGTAAGGAGCTCCAGAGGGATCTCTTGACACTGGGAGAGTGGGCAAAACAGTGGCAAATGAGCTTCAACATTAGTAAGTACAGAGTGATGCATGTTGGGGCAAAAAAAAACCCCAATTACATTTATAAACTGATGGGGTCTGAACTCTCTGCGACAAACCAAGAAAGGGACCTTGGTGTCCTGGTAGACAGCTCAATGAAGGTGTCAACCCAGTGTACCTCAGCAGTGAAAAAAGCAAACTCAATGCTAGGGATCATTAGGAAGGGTATAGAAAATAAGTCAGCAAGTGTCATTTTGCCTCTTTATAAATCTATGGTGAGGCCCCATCTGGAATACTGTGTGCAGTTCTGGTCGCCATACCTCCAGAAGGATATTATGGAGCTGGAAAAAGTGCAGAGGAGGGCAACCAAAATGATTAGGAGACTGGAACACCTTCCTTACCATCTGAGGCTGCAATGGTTGGGCCTCTTCACTCTTGAACGACGGCGTCTAAGAGGTGACCTGATTGAAGTTTATAAAATCATGCACAGTGTGGACAAAGTTGATAAGGAAAAATTGTTTTCCCTATCACATAACACTAGAACCAGGAGGCACTCTATGAAACTTTTGGGTACTAGTTCTCAAACAAATAAGAGAAAGTACTTTTTCACCCAGAGGATCACTGGTCTATGGAACTTCCTGCCAGAAGAAGTGGTGACACCTGTCATTCGTGACAGCTTTAAAAAATGATTAGACAAGTTCATGGAGGACAAGGGTATCAATGGCTATAATTATGGATACCTAAGGACAACCTCCGGGTTGGAGAGATAGGCAGGATATCTCTCAATGCCAATTCCAGGGAATCCTAAGTAGGTGAAGGCATCTGCTTGGGAATAACCTGAAGCAAATGATGAGCCACTGTGTGAGACAGAATGCTGGACTGGATGGGCTGTGGCCTGTTCCAGCAAGGCTGTTCTTATGTAACTTTGCCCGTATAAGGTGGTAAGTAACGTTTATGTGGCATACACTCCATGTCTTGTAAAGAATGATTTCTAACAAGTAGAAACTCTAGCCTGCCATCCCTCCTCTACCAGAGCACCTCAGTTAGAGTCCTCCCTCACTTGAAATGAATACAGCCTATCAGTAATGCATGGTTTGGTGCTGATAGTAAATGCTGTTAAGGCTGAGAAAAGAAAACAGTAGTCCTCATCCATCATTTTAGCACACTTCACTATGGAGTGAGTAGAGATAAGGAATGTTTGTCATACTACGATTACCAGCTTCCACAGATCTCTTCCATTTATTTTTCAAGCATCATAAATGTTTGTAAAGGAATTTATGACTGAAATCTATGAGAAGTAATGCAGCCTTATAAGAAATGACAAAGAATGTTAATTAGTGCTTTAAAAATAATAATCAGTCATAAATTAAATTAAAATAAATTATTAAATTAAATTATTTGATCTTTATATGGTTTTTGTTTTGTTCTCAGCCTTCCATCCTTCAGAGGGTGGTAAAATGAGTACCCAGCATGTTGGGGGCAAAATGCTAATTAACATATGACCCACCCAGAGAGTTCATTAATTGCTATGGGGTGGCATATAAGAATAATTGCTATATCTGAATATCTACATGAAATTGCTAGGAGAAGTTATTTTAACCTTTGGAGTGAGGTGCTATTCATATGCTGATGACACCCAACTCAACTGCTCCTGGCACCTAACACTGATGAAGTGTTCCATATCCCAGTGCATGGCTTGAGTACAAACATGGACTAGATAAGGATGAACAGGCTAAAATTAAATTCTGGCAATACAGAAGTGCAATACAGTCATGGATCTGAAGGCATTGAACATCCCTAATTTATATCCAACAGAATAATCTTTGTTAGTTATGCAAGCATAATGGTGAAAATTATGGACATGAATTTCTGCTATTTAACAGGTCTTTCTTTCCATTCCTGATCTCATGCCAATTGTGCAAGTTGGTGAACAAGAATGGATACATGTGGCAACTTATTAACTAGTGGCAATTCATTGTTTTGATATATGTGGTTGTACCTATGACAGTGTAATTTACCAAAGAATTACGGCCAAAATGTATTTATTTATTTAAATGTTTCTATCTGAAGGAGGAATACAATTGAAAAGCATCAATCTCTTTGGGATTTCTAAAACTAGAACATCACCAGTTAAGTACCAATTGATTTTTCTACATCTTGAGCCCTCCTCCTTTGCCTTAATCCCCTCATGTTCTATATTTGTGTCCACATCCACAGTCTGAAATTATTTTCATTTGAGCAGAGTCCTTATTAACCTGATGTGTAGCAATTAAAGCATGAAGTATTTTGAATGAAATAGCCAAACTCCCCTAATCTCCCCCTCCTTCCTTTGCAATACAGGAAAAGATGGCAATTCAACCTTATCATTAAGGAAGCTTTGCAGCTTTGGGATTTGAATATGGCAATTAAATATAAACTAAAAAGAGATTTTGGTGGGCAGAGTCTAATAAAAGAGGTTAATTAGTTGGTTGAGTGGCACTACCACCATGAAGTAGGGGCACAGAATAAGAAGCAAGCAATTAAGTATATTATACATATACCAGAATATCTAATTTTATGAACAGTGGCAACTACTTAAAATGATTAAAAATTCCAATGATTAAAATATATTTTTTTTAATTACTTGTATTCTGCATCTCATTGCAGGGAATGGATTTAATAATTAACATAGGTTACTCTGTATTAATCTATCTTTCCTCCTTATAGAATTTTCTTTTAATAGAACAATGCTGGAGAAAAACCTAGGATTTGGCAAATTGCTGTTTAAAAGTTCCTTAACAAGTTTTGGTTGGTCCATCTTATAGAAGCTGTATTAATGCTGTTCCTGGCTCTCTCTCTTTTTTTGTAAAAGATGCATCAGTTGAAGATCAAGAGTGGGTATGAGAATTCTGCTACTTACCCCACAACCCATCAAATAAACAGCAAGACACAAGACATTTTAGAGTAAAACCAAGTCCACAATTTTTAAAAATTTAATAAATCCCCTGACCAGTGGAGGAGCCTGATAGTAAAAAAAACCCCTGCAACTAGAGCTGGTGGATCTCCATGGCCCTAGGCCAGCTCAGTTGTGGACATTTCCAACTCTATTCACATGAACGGATGTTGGATGTTTCACAAAGTAGTCTGGTGGTGGTTTTTTGCATGCACAATTGCTTCACACAAATTATGTCACACACAAAGCAGCCACCTTGTCCAATGATGCCCTTAGGGACTCAGTGCTACCACCTTAAGACTGCACTACTCACCACTACAGAGGGTTGCTCTTGCTTGGCTCATCTCATTCCAAATGCCTTCAAGGATAGTTGCAATGCCCTTACACAAGTCATCCAAAAAGATGTCTGGCCTGTATCAGGCAAATTAACTCCACTCCCTGAAAATAAGTCCAGAAAGCCAAATTAGATGCCCATGTTCTCCAAGAAGAACCTATCATTATTAAGACCTATGCCCTAATTTCTCTGTTGACTCCTCTCCAAGTCTGCTCCAAGCAATGGGGATCACATTCATGCCTCTAAACTCAATGGGTCAGTATTGACAACCAGACAATGACCGAACTTGGGCATAAGCTCCTAAACTCCAGGCAATCTATACTCACATAATCGCAAAGATGATCAGAACATTACCTTTTTGGATGCCAATGTCATTTCTGCCAAGGTGAACTTTAATATATCTGGGTGCATAAAATTTGCTACACTCAAAAGTTTTGAAAAAGTTCATCCCATTCAGAAGAAGTGAAGCTACCCATACTCAATTCCCAGAAAATTTTATATTTTTCTCTAGCTGCAGTTTGTGTATGTGAGAGAGACAGAGAGGATGCACCAGGCCGTGTGCTAAAGCCTTCCTGATAGATTCTTTGTTTGGCAGGGTGAGATGGGATTTTTTGATTTTAATTTAATATGAGTGAGCATTCAGAAATGAGGCCCTCCATACATACATTCTGAAGTAATACAACTTAGCAAAGATAACATGTGGTTGATCTAATCATAAATTTCACCTTTTAGAGTTTCAAGGTGTTCCAGCTTATAACAGGGATAAGAAAATTGCCTATGTGGTGAAGCTTTAAAATGATTAGATAACCTATCCTTGAATAGATCAACAGTCTCTAGAAGGTTAGATTAATTGTTCTGTTATGTATAGAAGGTGACCAGCTGCTGTGTATATGCTTTTAATTAGATATTAAACACTACTTGTTTATTGTCAACTGCTACAACTTCTACTTTGAAATAGTTTAACTACCTTCTGTATCCTCTAATAAGGTAACATAGTCATAGCTCATAAATTGTACTGTATTTATGTCATCTGTCAACATGTCAATGCTGAATTGGGAATTAGTCAATGGATTTGTTATGTTATACTATGGTAAACAGAAAGTATTGATTTTTTTTAGGTTTCAGCCAAAGCAATTTGTATGCTATTGCTGAAAGCCAAACTCCAAAATAGATGTTGGGTTTTGAATCTCTTGTAAAGTAAGAAATGAATTTGGGAAAGTATTATCCACCTCCTTCCATATATCACAATGAAAAGCACTATTATTGTTTAAATCTTTGGTTGTCATCTCTTCCAAAACAGTAGCAATAAAGGCTGACCCTTATCACTTCTTTGCTGCAAGAATAATCAATAGTTGAGATCAGAGGATTGTGTTTTCCCATGTTCCATCTAGCACTTAAGTTAGCACACAGAGCTGTAATTCAATAGCACCAGATTCCTCATGGTGTCATATAGCTTATATATAATTTTGCTACCATTTCAAAGGAAGAAAATATTTCAGCTTTGAGTGTTATAAGAGTTGCTTCTTTGGGGGACTTTAAAACCTGTATTCTTCAGATATTAAACTTTTCCCCAAGGACAACCATTTAAGGTAGATTTGAGTCTATTGCTTTTTAATAGCAAGAAGGGTTTAAACATAACAGTCAAAGAAGATTTCCAGCATTTCATTCACATTCTTGTCCCATGGGTTTGCATAAGCCCCATAGTTTCTACCATCTATCTTCTGATTTAATATGGATTGTTTCAGCAGCAAATTTATAGAGTAAAAGTAAATTGTGGGCTGCCATGTTTTCCAGATTTGGGAGAAAGATAATATTAAAATAAAATAAAATAAAATAGTGAAGGAATAGAATAGTAGAGTGGGAATAGTAGAATAGTAGAGTGGGAAAGAATGCATCTAACCCAGCACTTTGCCAAATTATAAACCATATCTAATGCATCCTTGACACCCAGCCTCTGTAATTCTTATGTCCTCTTATACTCTTCCTTCACTACCCTTGAATAAATATGAACAGTCCTACTAGGGCTAATATTTTACAAAAGCCTCGAGCTCTTTCTCACAGTGACTGTACCATTCAGGCATCAATTATTGCCTTGATATCTCCAAGGATAGGCAATCTGTTGCTCTCCAGATGTTGTAGATCACAACGGTCCACATTCCTTGCAGATTGGGCTCTCCATAAATTCTTCCACTAAGTGGCATGGAGGAGGATATATTCTCCTTGCATCAAAAGGTAGTTGGATATGCTCATGCATCTCTGATTGCTGTGTTAGGGGTGGGGTTGCAGGCCTCCAGCCTTTTTATACAGCTTCTCAATGACATGCCCACCTGTCCTGAAGGCTAGAGTGCTTTTGGGTTTCCAATATTGGGGCTGGATAGTTTTTTTCTTTTTTGCTAGGATGTCCTCTTTGGCATTTAAAGGCATTTATTACTACCAACTGTGTAAACACTAGAGTGAAATGGCTGGATGGGAGAACACAATAAACTTAGTCAAATACCTGTTGTAATGGAATATTGAAAATAGTGACTGCTTTAGGTTATTGTTCTTTGTATGGAGTTTCCATCAAGTACCCTAGTACAGCCATGCTAACCTCTTTTTATAAAATATTTCTGGTTTTTAAAAAAATGGTAGTCTTTTTTGACGTTTTAAAAAACCTGTGATAAATTTAATACAAAACAGATAGCTCATTTGAAGAAGCAGAAATGTCCAGGAAGAAGCATAAATGTTGTCAATACAGCAAGAAATGTGACTTTCTCCTCTACAGAACTTGCAGGCTAATTTAAAATAATGAGCTCTTACAAATGCCAACACATTTATTTCGTTAATGTGGGATGGGTATGCTTCCCTGCAACTTCTATATTACAGCACATTTTATTGCAGAGTTTTGAATTTTTGATAAAATTCTCTTTAGCTGTATGGTAGAAGTGCAGAAACCCAGAGAAAAAATACAGTTCTCCTGAAATCCTCTCCTTCCTCATTAACCAGTATATTTTTTTTGAGGGGTGGGAGGTGGGGTTGACTCTTGAAAATGGGAGTTATTTTCCCAAAGCTCCCTACCTCTAAGGTATTTTTTACATGTGCTGTCATTTTGTCAACTAAAACAGGAACACCTGCATCAGGATAGGACAAACCATTTGGTATAAAACAAAGCAGGAAAAAAATCACTTAGTTATCAGTCCTGGAGGAAATGTATGAAATGTTTATAATCTTTGAATACCTAATGTACAGATTTTACCATACATGTCATAATCAAGTGTGAAAAAAGAGATTTGAAGAACATTTCAGTAAACTTTTTCTACCCATCAACCTCTCATGTATCACTCATCTACTTGATCATGAAAAACTTGTAAATAATGCAAGCGCGGCGCCAAAATGGCCACCGCGCTCTTTGCGGGCCCCCCCCCACAGGACAGAGAATCCGGGTAGTTAGGGGCGTGGCCAGCTCCCTTATAAAAGGGGTGGCCACGAGGCAGCCGAGCTGCCATTTTACCTCAGCGACGGAGCGGAGAAGTCTTTTCCCCTGTGTCTCCGTCGCTCTTTAGCTTACCGGGAAGCCTTTTGGTAGCGATTCTTCCTTTTCGGCTTCCCTTTGCTTCGGTGGAGATGCCTTCGAAGAAGAAGGCAGCTTTGAGTCCGGCTCGCGCTGTTAGGAGGCGCAACCCGGGTCGGAGGACCGCGGTGCCGCCTCCCCAGCAGCCGCCTTTGCAGGCCCCTGCCGGGACCGGCGGAATGGGGTCTATCGCCCCTTGGCCCGGAGCGGGCGAACAGTTTGCGGGCGCGGTAAGGGCTCCGGCCCGCGGCCCGCGAGCGGTGGACACCGCTCCTGCACCCGCCCACCAGGTTGGGCCTGCTGCTCTTGGGTCGCAGCCTCTCCCGGGGCCCTCTAGCCTTGGGGGGTGGTGCGGCCCCCTGCCTTGGCAGGTTTCTCCACCGACCCTGCCGGGCTTCGGTGTTGGCCAGTGGCCATATTCGGGTCCTGGGGTACAGCGACCTGTACCCACGCCTTGGACCGTGCGGGCCGGCCGGCCCTTGGCCCCAGGTCAGCGTGGAAGCCTTACTGGCCCGCATGGCGGCCCTTGAAGCGTCGTTGGCTCGGGCCAGTCAGGCGGGGGCCCTCCCTTTGGGGTTCCTTTTGAGGCGCTGCCGGCAGGAGGACAACAGCCGACAGGGAGGGTTGAGCTGCTGCAGGCGCGTGGCGCGGTTTCGCCCACTGCCTCGTAGCTCCCCAGCCAGCAGCCAGGTGCAGGTCAGGCCCCGGTGATGAGCTCTACGTCGGTCGTGAGCTCCGACGCCCCCAGTGGGCCGGAACCCCCGGTGGGGGCGGCCCACGGGGGTGCAGCATGTGAGTATACGGTGTAAGCGAGTACATCCACACACATTCCCAATATGGGGGGGGCTTTTCAATGGCCTTGGCCTTGCGCGGGTGGTGCGGCGGTGTACCTGCTGACGCCTCACCCGGCGAGGACAGCTAACACCCAGGGCCCCGTGGTGGGGGGTGTTCCCTACCCTGAGGGGAATGTTTTGGGTGGCCGGGTTGGTCCAAGCCCCTATTCCTTACCGCTGAGTGACCGCTTGGCACAGGCCGCCAGAGAGTAAATTTGGCGGGGGGAGTGCGTGGATATCTTCACGCTCCTAAACAAGGTGCCCATCAAGGAGAGAGGGAGGGGCAGAATGAGAAGGATAGTGGCAGGCACGTTGTCGCAAGCCACCAAGTATGCGGGCCAAATGGTTGCCGGCCTGCATCATATGCATGGCGGTGTACCTTAGGGCCCGGCCGGATCTGGCAATTCCGATGGTCCAGTATTTGGACAACGTCTACCGGGCGATGGTTTACTTTCCGGGCCCAGCGTGGTTGGTTTGTGACGAGGAATGCCGTAGGCGGATTTCCCCGCACCCCGAGATTAGGCGGGATTAGCCAGGCCAGAGGCTGCGGCTTTTGTACGTGACGCCCACGCGCCCTGCGCCCGGGGAGATATACCATTGTGGGCATGCGGTCCAGCAGGTGGCCCCAGCATACGTCACCTGCCAGGGGGCGGGGCGGGGGGTTCCAGCCCGCCTGCTGTGCTGGACTTTCTTGTCCAATGGCTCCTCTGAGGGGAAGACTTCCAATACAGACAGAAGTATCCCAACTGTGTTGGCCCCCATGCGGCCTCTGCCTGTCCCAGGCCTAGAAGGATGCGGGGCAGAGGGTGGGGCAGACAGGGGGCTGGCAAGACTGCCGCAGATGGATCTAGTTCACCGAAGGGCTCCCTCCCCAGTTAAGGTGGACATGTTGGAGCGTGGCTCACATGGTACCCGAAGGGAGAGGATGCGGATTCTCTCCTTCAGGGTTCTAGGCAGGGGTTCCGGATCCCTTTCATGGGTAATAGGTCCCCTCAGGATGCCCCCAATCTTTTATCCCTTAAGGGGAGGGAGGAGGTGGCTGCTGCTAGCTTTGACAATAGGGTCTATGCGGGCAGGGTCGCTGGCCCTGTCCCTGCATCCCTGTCCCGGGGAGCATATTATTTCAATGATGCCATGCCTTTTGGCTATTCCATTGGGGCTCGGTATTCGAGCGTTTCACCACTTTCCTAGATTGCGCTTTTGTCCGCAGGTCAGGGTCCCGGTCTGTAGCCCATTCCCTGGATGGTTTTATTCGGGGCTGAACGGGGCTGGGACACGTACACACGTCTCCTCAACACATTTCAGAAGCTAATGGAGGAACTGGGTGTCCCTTTAGCGCCCGAAAAGACCGAGGGCCCATCTCCACAGCTAGTATTCCTGGGGTGGAGAGTAACACGGTAGCGCAGGATTCTAGGTTGCAGTGGGATAAGGTCCCAAGGCTAGTGGCCCTTGTCTCGGTCTGGCTGGCCGAGCGCATGGCATCACTGAGGGAACTTTTGGTGCTACGTGGTCCCCCAGTTTAGCTGGCAGGGTCGTAGCACCGGGCAGGGCATTTGCTCTGCGCTGATGCGATGCCATGGCGGGACTCTCCGGGCCCCACCACAAGCTCAGATTTACCCGGGGTATCGGGGCAGACGTCCTTGTCTGGCCATAAATCCAGAGGTGGTTCACTGGGGTGTCATTTTGGGGTCTGATCTCCTGGCTCCCACTTGCTTTCAGATCCAGTCCGATGCCTCAGGATTCCTGGGTTTACGGGATGTACTTCAATTGGAAGTGGGCCTATGGTGGGTGGCCACCATACTGGGCAGGCAAGGGTCGCCTGCATGGTCTCACGTATCTGGAATGTTTCCCTATCCTGGGTGCTTTGATGCTATGGGGCAAGGAGTGGGCCAACTCAGTTGTGCAATTTTGGCATGGCAACGCGGCTGTTGTCCGCATCGTCACTGCACAGATTTCCAAATCGCCCGGGGTTATGGGGCTAGGGTGTTGGTTTGTGTTATGCAACCTGTGCCTCAACGTTCCCTGCAGGGCCAGGCATGTCCCAAGGGTTGATAATGATATTGCTGCTGCTTTGTCCCGCCTGCAGATCTCCCGGTTCCGTGCCTCGGCCCCCGGATGCGGATGAATTTCCCTCGCCACTCCTGGATGAGAGATGGAACGTTGGCGAGGAGAGGTGAACCGGGCGATTGGCCTGTGTCTAGCGCCATGCATGAGTAAGGCGTATCACCATGCATTTAGTTCCTTCAGAGTATTATGTACCCGATTCTGACTGCCAGGAACCTGGCCGATCCCAGTAGCCCATGTTCTGCGGTTCATGGTTTACCGGTATGCCTAGGGCCTTGCACCACGCACCATAGCATCTCAGCTGTCGGGTTGGCTTTTGTGGCCAAAGTGGGAGGTCGTGTGGACGGCACCAATGACTTCCGGGTGAGACATGTTTGGGAGGGGTGGGTGCGCGTGCGCGGGCGTTTCCCGGCCGACCGCCACCCCATTTACCAGGGGTTTTTTACCCAGTTGGCCCGGGGCTGGCCTGGCCTCTGTTTTGATAGATGAGGCAGCCCACTTCATGCGGCTACAACGGTGGCCTTTTTGGAGCCCTCCGCATCGGCAAGCTTGAGATGCTGAGTAAGGCGGATGCAAGATTTTCCCAGGGTTTTTACCCAATTGGCCCGGGGCTGGCCTGGCCTCAGTTTCGATAAATGAGGCAGCCCACTTCATGCGGCTACAACGGTGGCCTTTTTGGAGCCCTCCGCATCGGCGAGCTTGAGATGCTGAGTAAGGCGGATGCAAGATTTACCCAGGGTTTTACCCAATTGGCCCGGGGCTGGCCTGGCCTCTGTTTTGGAAATGAGGCAGCCCACTTCATGCGGCTACAACGGTGGCCTTTTTTGGAGCGCTCCGCGACAGCGAGCTTGAGATGCTGTATAAGGCGGATGCAAGTTGTAGGGCACTGGAACTCGAGGATGTCTATGTTGCCAAAGACTGGGCCCAGTTGAGGATACGCTCCTCTAATACAGATCAGCATGGCGTAGGCAGTGGTGTAAGACTGCTACGGTGTTCTTTGGCAGACATCTGTCCGGTTGGTGCCCTACAGGAGTTCCTGGCACTGCGTGGCATGCACCACGGCCCGTTTTTCTGTCACCAAGATGGGTCTCCCCTTACTAAATTTCAGTTTTGGAAGGTGACAGGGAGTGCCCTCACAGGTGCCCGTTATGGCACACATTCATTCCGTACTGGTGCAGCCTCTACAGCAGCTGCTTTTGGGTACTCTGGGGCTGGCATACGCAGCATGGGGAGGTGGGGCTCGCAATGTTTTCAGTTTTATGTGCGTCCACTTCCGCCATGAGTACCAATCCAGTCACCTTCCCGTCTTTTTCTCAATTTTTCTCAATTTTCTTACAGACCCTGGGTGTCTTATTACACCGGTGACAGTATGGCTGGTGGGCCACAGCTATGTGCACAGGGCAGCGCGTTACGCTGCAGCGACAGAGTGGGACCCCGACTGGGACTGGGTGAACACGCCAGTCTCACATGGCATGGTAAGCCTGGGATGTTATGGCGGGAGCTGCGGCCTTTCCTTTTTTCTGGCCTGGGTGCTGACCCGCCTGACATTCTCATCATCCACCTGGGGGGCAATGATTTGGGCCAGGTCACCGGCTTATAGCTTAAGCATGCGATTTGAGAGGACCTCGCCCACTTGCATTATGTCTGGCCTGCCACAACCCTGGTTTTGCGGACATTGTCCCGCGCCATTCCTATAGAGGGGGCGTTAACCTCCTGGCCCTTGACCGCGCTAGGCGCACGGTCAATAGGGCGGTGGCGCGGTTTCTTGCCGACAGGGCTTGGGGATGGGTCAGTCATTACCCCGCTATTAGCCTACAAAATTATGACTTGTACGCAGGGGATGGGGTCCATCTGTCGCGAGGAGGTATGGACCTCCTGTTGGGTGATTGGCGAGCAGGCCTGTTGACCGAGCTGACGGTCTGGGGGTGTGTGTGTCAGGCCTTCTTTGAAGCCCCTCCGTGTGGCGGGTAGCACTGGTAAGGTAAACAGTATGACCCACAGGTATCCGGCAGGTTCGCAATTGACTGGACAACACTAGACAGGAATAAATTAGTTAAACGTTGTCCGGTCAACGATGAACCAGGCGACGGGGTGATGACGATAGCTAACCAGCATGCATCACCCCGTGATTTCACGGATACGCGTCAGAGGGTGGGGTCATGAGTTAGATATTGACTACGGTCAACAATTTGTTTGTTGTCAACAAACAAATTGATACAAATTGATACATTGTAGCCAACTGCCGTTGGCAATTTTGGGTGGTACCTTACCAGTGTTACGTCGGCCTGCTTGCCTTAAGAATTATGATTGGTCGTTTTACCAATACAAATTTATAATTCGGACTAGGGCATTGAATCAATAAATGTGGCCCGATGCTGTTATCCACTTTCAATGTTGTCTGTGTCCGTTATTGGGGGGGTGCGCCTGCAATGCAAGCGCGGCGCCAAAATGGCCGCCGCGCTCTTTGCGGGCCCCCCCCACAGGACAGAGAATCCGGGTAGTTAGGGGCGTGGCCAGCTCCCTTATAAAAGGGGTGGCCACGAGGCAGCCGAGCTGCCATTTTACCTCAGCGACGGAGCGGAGAAGTCTTTTCCCCTCCACCCCCTCCCTAGTTAACAGTGTGATATTTTGGTCGCTTCGGGGCCGGGTGGGAATTCTTGGCTGGGACCCATATTGGCTTCCGGGTCCTGGCTTTTTTGCCCATCCCACACTGTTGCTATGGTTTGATATAGGGGTCTTCTTATGTTCCTACTGTTGACTTTGGTCACATTGGCGGGTAGCACTGGTAAGGTAAACAGTATGACCCACAGGTATCCGGCAGGTTCGCAATTGACTGGACAACACTAGACAGGAATAAATTAGTTAAACGTTGTCCGGTCAACGATGAACCAGGCGACGGGGTGATGACGATAGCTAACCAGCATGCATCACCCCGTGATTTCACGGATACGCGTCAGAGGGTGGGGTCATGAGTTAGATATTGACTACGGTCAACAATTTGTTTGTTGTCAACAAACAAATTGATACAAATTGATACATTGTAGCCAACTGCCGTTGGCAATTTTGGGTGGTACCTTACCAGTGTTACGTCGGCCTGCTTGCCTTAAGAATTATGATTGGTCGTTTTACCAATACAAATTTATAATTCGGACTAGGGCATTGAATCAATAAATGTGGCCCGATGCTGTTATCCACTTTCAATGTTGTCTGCAATAACTCTTTCTCATGGTGATTTCTTTGTCCCTATCATTTTCCAAGATTTCATTTGAAGCCATCATCTCATTTTTCTTTTCTATCCCTTCCAAAAGATCATCAAGGAGTAAGCAGTCATCAGTTGGTTTCAGTTGTTTATAGTTGTTAATCTGTTTACTTGAGCTTGAAATTAGAAGTAACTTTAAGTTTTGAAAAAACATTTCTGTTCTTTCTCCTACCAATGTCTGAGAGTGAATTATTGAGAAAGGGGTGGACTCAGGGAAATTTTCAGTGATTCTCCTCTGTGGGTCTCAGCACTTCTACTGTGCAGCTAAAGGGGATTTTATCAGAAATTCAAAACTATGCAACACTTTCTAGCAGTTTAGTAAAGGTAAAAGTTGTCCTTGCTTGAAAGCCACTCATATCTGACTCTAGGGTTCAGTGCTCATCTCTGTTTCAAAACCGAAGAGTTAGTGCTGTCTGCTTCTACATCTCTGTGGTCACGTGGCAGGCATGACTAGACACCAGAGTGCAAGGAACGCTGTTTACCTTCACACTGAAGTAGCTCCTATTTATCTAATTGCAATTTATTGCTTTCGAGCGGCTAGGTTGGCAGGAGCTGGGACAAAGACGGGAGCTCATTCCATCCTGCAGTGCTTATGAATTGAACTGCTGACCTTACAGTCAGTGTCAGCCACAATGCAATAAACTAAAATTGGATGCTGGGTTGTGTGTGAATATGATGGGCCAAAACATACCTACAGTGGGCCATCAGAAGTTCTATTTCTGAGAAACTGGTAGTAGAAAGAGTTGCAACTATACAGTTCTAACAATCACATAGCATAAACTCAAACAGAACTAAGTATGCAGTAGATATTAAGTCACTGAGTCTCACCTCTGCTGCAGTTGTAATTTTTTTTTAAAAAAATATATATTAAAAATGGGGAACCAATGCTGCTATCTATCTGCCAGCCACATTGTGTGAGAGAGAAGAAGATAAAGAGTGTTGGAGTTACTGATGGAATCCTGTCATCTTGTGATATGAAATTATTGTATTGCCAAAGTAATTTCAGAACAGAAGATCAATTAAGAACTCTGACATCTTCACCAACAAAGTTTTTTCCCCCAGGTTTTTTAATTACAAGTGTCATATTCTGAACAATGGACAAACCAGGTCATTATGTTGATGGTTCTATTTTTGACCTAAATAAATGCTTTCATGCTCACAGATTGTCCTGAAGTGTGAAAAAATATGTCATCTACCTAGATATAAGCTTCAGTGATTGCTCTCAGGTAAATATGCATGGCAGAGATTGGAAGAAATTGGTTAATTTTATTTCATTTGAATGTGATCCCCCTCCCCAGGTTAAATACAGGCATAATGTCAGGAATATAATATTTTAACCTAATTTAACACATTTATTGTAATCTTAACATTTTCTAGTCATAATCTTTGTTAGTTAATCACTACACACTCTTAACTAAAGAGACTACAGGCTGGTAAGTTTTGTTGTTAAAAGTTATTAAATGCTATTTCCTCTTCTATTTCAGTGGAAATGTATTCTGGCAATGAGGTTGACAGTGACTTGTACCAATCCAGGATTGGAAAAGTCAATCAGCAATCAGGATTAAAAAACTAGTGTAGTGGGGGTAGAGTAATCTGCTTACTACTGAATAAAATGCTGCCTCTTACTTAATTGTTTTTAAAATACAAATCCTAGGGTCTTTATAATAGTATAAAAGATTTTGAAAAGACAGGGCAGAACACTCACCCTTACTCTATTTATTTCAAATTCTTAAAGTATGGAACAGCACTTTCAGTTCATTTAATACTATGCAGCACTGCAAAATAAGTTCCAGTGTTTGAGATTCTCAAGTACATTTTTTTAATGCAATGGGAATGACATCAGCAGCATTGGAAGACTGGCATCAAATCCAAGTTTCCATTGGAGATTTTGAGGTGCATGCAAGTTTGTTGTACTGTATACATGTAATGCAGCTAAAATCGGCAGCAATCCCTGCACAGGTGGAGCTGTTCAACAGGTCAGTTGTTGCTGAGTCTAATGCAACTCAATTTTTAGGCCAGGGGTGCCCAAACTTTTTGGCCCATGGGCCAATCACATGGTTCAGCATCCGAGTCACGTGGTTCCTCCCACCAGAAGTGAAGTAAAATACATCCATACATGCACACAATGCTACCATAAATGCACCCGCAGCTGTCATAAATGTGTTTATGACAACCATGGGTACATTTGTGGCAGTGTTTTGCACATGTATGGGCACATTTTACTTCCACTTCCAGGAGTGGCGATGGGCGTATGGGCCAGATGATTTGGAAATGGGAGCCAGATCCAGCCCACAGGCCGTAGCTTGTGCACCCCTTTTTTGGGTTATCATAGTACTCTTTGGCATTGTCTCAGTGAATATAAAAAAGTGTTAATCTATTTTAAAATGTAATTAGTTATTAATTTTGGCATCAGCTTGTTTCATCCATGCAAATAGCAAGACAAATCTTTCTTAATTTTAGGTCATGCTTAGTTTGTGTTATTTCATGAGTTTAAAAGACTAGACTATTGCAATGCGCTCTACATGGGGCTGCCCTTGACGACCATTCGGAGGCTACAGCTGGTCCAAAATGCGGCTGCCCGGGTGGTGATGGGGTGTGGGCGTTATGCTCATGCTTCGCCACTGCTCTGGGAGCTGCACTGGTTGCCAGTATGTCTCCGGGTGCAATTCAAGGTGCTGGTTTTGACCTTTAAAGCCCTATATGGTAGTGGGCCAGGTTACCTAAGAGACCGCATCGCCCTGAGGACATCTGTCCGTCCAACCAGAGCGGACCGGAGGGGCTCTCTAATTGTTCCATCAGCCAGAGGGGCTCGCCTCTCTGGCACAAGGAGGAGAGCCTTCTCCGTGTCTGCACCGGCCCTCTGGAACCTCCTGCCAACAGAATTACGTCTTCGGACGGAGTTGCTGCCTTTCAGAAGGGATCTTAAAACCTGGCTGGCAGGTCAAGTGTGGGGTGCAGGTGGAAGGGTAACCACCATGGGGTGGTTGGTGTAGAGGAACTCTTCCCCATGGTGCCTTTTCGATCCTGCAGCCCCTGCTTTTTAGGGGGTGGGTAGTCTTAACTTTTTTACTGTTTTAACTGTTTTTAGGATTATTAATATTGTCTGTAAACTCCTTGGGTTGCCCTGGGGTTACTTTTTATGTTGTTAGCCGCCCAGAGTCGGCCTTGTGTTGAGTGGGCGGGATATAAATTGAATAAATAAATAAAAATAAAAAATAAAAAATAAAATTACTCAATAAAAAAACATAGCTGAACAGGATGTAAGATGAGATCCCATGCTTTAGGACAGGCAGTCTCCCCCAGCCTGACAATTACCAGACTTATTAGACTTGACTATTTCCAGCCAACATTATTAGGGGTTTGGCACACTATTTGCAAAACAGTGACAGATTAGGAAAAGCAATTTGAAAACACCTTAAAAAAACTTTAACGATGGTAGTAACCAACATACCACTGAGGCCAAGAATGACAACTTTCATGCCAGTTTCTATAAATCTGCAGTGTACAACAAAAATATTACAATGGATTAAATGGTTTCATCAACTCACATTAATAAAGTTAAACCAGTTTCCAAGTTTCTCATATCCACTATCAATTTTCAAACCCCTTAAAAATAAGGGTGTTGTTGTTTTTGGTTAAGACAATTTTGGTGTCTTACTCAATCTCTGGCTGTTCTGGCGTGTTAAATCCAGTTCCTGATTTCTAGAAGTCTGATTACAGATGGAGAGCAGCAAATGCTTGGGTCAGTTATGAAGAACGAGGTGCACTTAAGACCAAGACCAGCATCTCTTTCCCTTTAGAGGATGCACTCTTGCAAAAGGGAAAAAGTGGGACAAGCAGACAGCTTTACCCCTGACTGGAGCATGAGGGCAGAAAGTTTGGAAGCTTGGAAGGACTGTCCCTTCCCAGCACTTTATTTAGTAATAAGCCCTATTCAAGGGTTTGCAAATGTAGCTAAACCAAATTCTCTACAAGAGGAGGATAAAGCTCTAATATTACCCCCTGTATCATCAGAGGCCCAGGGGGAGATGAGTGGCCCATCTTTCCCCCTCCCCCTCCCCCAATCCAAAAACCTGAGGCCAGAGAAGAAAGAAGGCAGCAACCAAGGCCTAAACTGCCCAGTTGCCATTGCAGACACCAGGTGGAGTCACTGCAGGTGGGCGGGCAATAGAGGACACCAACGCAGGCCTCCATACCTAACCAGTGGCTGGAGCCACGAGGAGAGAAGGAGTCACCACATTGGATGTTCTCAGCAAAGACTCATAGCTGCATGCATTTGATAAGTAATTAAATTATCGTTGTTGACGTGATATAGCGAACTTTCCTTTCCATACTAAGGTGTTCTTTTTCATACCAAGGTTGATGACTAACTTTTAACTTTTGACTGCATATATAACCTCTTGTTTCATATATCCAGCATTAATCAACTTAAATTTAGTATGTTACTTGGTGTTAAATTGTGATAATATGTATGACAGTAAAATACTGGCGTAAAAACTGGCAAACCACGTCAGGAAGTTTGCCAAGAGAACTCTATAGACTAGAACAAAAGGCAAAGCAAAGGAGCAAAATAGATGAAACAAGATGCTTAGCCCACAAGGTCAGAAGAGGGAGGTGGATAGGACTGTGGGAGGAGAACTACGGTGTGGTAAGGAACAATACTGTATAGAGACATGGAATGTGAGATCTGTAAATCAAGGAAAGATGGAAGTGGTGAAAAAAAGGAAATGGAAAGAATAAGCATTGACATTTTGGGAATCAGTGAGTTAAAATGGACAGGGATGGGCGAATTCAGCTCTGGAAACCATCATATCTAACTACTGTGGACAAGAATACCTCAGAAGAAACAGAGTAGCCATAACTGTCAATAAAAGAGTGAGAAAAGCAGTAATGGGATATAATCTTTAAAATGACAGAATTATTTCAGTCAAAATCCAAGGCAAAGCTTTCAATATCACTGTATAATCCAAATATACACACCAACCACTGGTGCAGATGAAGCCATAGTTGATCAGTATGAGGACCTACAACACATCATAGAACAGACACCAAGAAATGATGTCCACATTATCGTAGGAGATTGGAATGCCAAAGTTGGAAATCAAAAAGTAAATGGAATAACGGGCAAGTTTGGTCTTGGAACAAAGAATGAAGCAGGGCAAAGGCTAACAGAGTTCTGCCAAGAGAACGCACTGGTCATAGCAAAGACCCTATTCCAGCAATGCAAGAGGAGACTTTACACATGGACATCACCAGATGGCCAACATCGAAACCAGATTGATTACATATTCTGCAGCCAAAGATGGAGAACCTCCATACAATCAGCAAAAACGAGACCTGGAGCAGACTGTGGCTCAGATCATAATCTACTGATTGTAAAATTCAGGCTTAGACTAAAGAAAATAGGGGAAACAATTAGGCAAGACAGGTATGACCTAGACAACATCCCTAAGGAATACACAGTGGAGGTATGGAACAGATTTAATAGCTTAGACTTGATAGACAGAGTGCCAGAAGAATTATGGACAGAGGCGTGGGACATCATACAGGAGGCAGCAAGGAAAACCATACCAAAAGAAAAGAAGCGTAAGAAAGCAGAGACATCACCTTGCAAACAAAAGTCTGCATAGTCAAAGCAATGGTATTTTTGGTAATAACTTTATTAAACACAGTACAATGTGGTCCTCTGCATGTTGGAAGCACCCCAACCTCTTCGTTAAGTAAAAATGCTCTGTTCATTTTTGACAACAAATTATCAACATTTGCAGATTTCTTTACAATTGGGATGGAAAAAACTGCAGCATTATTATTAACTCTGTTATTGCCTCACTAAAAAACTGCATGTGAAAAAAGTAAAATTGACAGATTCTCCCACCCCATACATGGAATGTACCACATTGCTGCAACTTCTATCTTGCTCTGTCATTATTCATTGCTATATGCATACATTTTCAGTTTTAAACAAATTGTAATCTGTAAGGTATCTTACATTTTGAAAGTTGGCTTACAAATACAACAGGCACATAATTGTGATACTGCTGGGATAATCAGATAATCATTTTGCCTCAACATAGATATGCAATTATATGGACAGTTGGTTATCACTATCCAGGTTTTTGGGGTGTGTATGGGATTTGAGGGGGATTTCCATTTAATGCAGGACTACTGTTGTGATCCAGGAACTGCAGTGGCTCAAGTGGTTAAGATGCTAACGTGTATGTGAAGGGTTGCTGCATGGCTGTTTAAATATGTACATCAACCAGACCAGGTATGCCATAAGTAACATGTTTTGCAGGCGCACCCCCCCAATAACGGACACAGACAACATTGAAAGTGGATAACAGCATCGGGCCACATTTATTGATTCAATGCCCTAGTCCGAATTATAAATTTGTATTGGTAAAACGACCAATCATAATTCCTAAGGCAAGCAGGCCGAAGTAACACTGGTAAGGTACCACCCCAAAATTGCCAACGGCAATTGGTTACAATGTATCAATTTGTATCAATTTGTTTGTTGACAACAAACAAATTGTTGACCGTAGTCAATAACTAACTCATGACCCCACCCTCTGACGCGTATCCGTGAAATCACAGGGGTGATGCATGCTGGTTAGCAATCGTCATCACCCCATCGCCTGGTGCGTCGTTGACCGGACAACGTTTAACTAATTTATTCCTGTCTAGTGTTGTCCAGTCAATTGCGAACCTGCCGGATACTTGTGGGTCATACTGTTTACCTTACCAGTGCTACCCGCCAATGTGACCAAAGTCAACATTAGGAACACAGAAAGACCCCTATATCAAACCATAGCAACAGTGTGGGATGGGCAAAAAAGCCAGGACCCGGAAGCCAATATGGGTCCCAGCCAAAAATTCCCACCCGGCCCCGAAGCGACCAAAATATCACACTGTTAACTAGGGAGGGGGTGGAGGGGAAAAGACTTCTCCGCTCCGTCGCTGAGGTAAAATGGCAGCTCGGCTGCCTCATGGCCACCCCTTTTATAAGGGAGCTGGCCACGCCCCTAACTACCCGGATTCTCTGTCCTGTGGGGGGGGGCCCCGCAAAGGGCGCGGCGGCCATTTTGGCGCCGCGCTTGCATTGCAGGCGCACCCCCCCAATAACGGACACAGACAACATTGAAAGTGGATAACAGCATCGGGCCACATTTATTGATTCAATGCCCTAGTCCGAATTATAAATTTGTATTGGTAAAACGACCAATCATAATTCCTAAGGCAAGCAGGCCGAAGTAACACTGGTAAGGTACCACCCCAAAATTGCCAACGGCAATTGGTTACAATGTATCAATTTGTATCAATTTGTTTGTTGACAACAAACAAATTGTTGACCGTAGTCAATAACTAACTCATGACCCCACCCTCTGACGCGTATCCGTGAAATCACAGGGGTGATGCATGCTGGTTAGCAATCGTCATCACCCCATCGCCTGGTGCGTCGTTGACCGGACAACGTTTAACTAATTTATTCCTGTCTAGTGTTGTCCAGTCAATTGCGAACCTGCCGGATACTTGTGGGTCATACTGTTTACCTTACCAGTGCTACCCGCCACACGGAGGGGCTTCAAAGAAGACCTGACGCCCCCCCCAGACCGTCAGCTCGGTCAACAGGCCTGCTCGCCAATCACCCAACAGGAGGTCCATACCTCCTCACGACAGATGGACCCCATCCCCTGCGTACAAGTCATAATTTTGTAGGCTAATATCGGGGTGATGACTGACCCGTCCCCAAGCCCTGTCGGCAAGAAACCGCGCCAGCGCCCTATTAACCGTGCACCTAGCGCGGTCAAGGGCCAGGAGGTTAATGCCCCCTCTATAGTAATGGCGCGGGACAATGTCCGCAAAACCAGGGTTGTGGCAGGCCAGACATAATGCAAGTAGGCGAGGTCCTCGCAAATCGCATGCTTAAGCTATAAGCCGGTGACCTGGCCCAAATCATTGCCCCCCAGGTGGATGATGAGAATGTCAGGCGGGTCAGCACCCAGGCCAGAAAAAAGGAAAGGCCGCAGCTCCCGCCATAACATCCCAGGCTTACCATGCCATGTGAGAATGGCGTGTTCACCCAGTCCCAGTCGGGGTCCCCACTCTGTCGCCGCAGCGTAACGCGCTGCCCTGTGCACATAGCTGTGGCCCACCAGCCATACTGTCACCGGTGTAATACGACACCCAGGGTCTGTAAGA
Source organism: Bradypodion ventrale (assembly GCA_035047345.1). NCBI lineage: Eukaryota > Metazoa > Chordata > Lepidosauria > Squamata > Chamaeleonidae > Bradypodion > Bradypodion ventrale. The sequence goes on along the minus strand of JAWDJE010000004.1, from coordinate 143,057,154 downwards.
AAATTGAGAAAAATTGAGAAAAAGGCGGGAAGGTGACTGGATTGGTACTCATGGCGGAAGTGGGCGCACATAAAACTGAAAACATTGCGAGCCCCACCTCCCCATGCTGCGTATGCCAGCCCCAGAGTACCCAAAAGCAGCTGCTGTAGAGGCTGCACCAGTACGGAATGAATGTGTGCCATAACGGGCACCTGTGAGGGCACTCCCTGTCACCTTCCAAAACTGAAATTTAGTAAGGGGAGACCCATCTTGGTGACAGAAAAACGGGCCGTGGTGCATGCCACGCAGTGCCAGGAACTCCTGTAGGGCACCAACCGGACAGATGTCTGCCAAAGAACACCGTAGCAGTCTTACACCACTGCCTACGCCATGCTGATCTGTATTAGAGGAGCGTATCCTCAACTGGGCCCAGTCTTTGGCAACATAGACATCCTCGAGTTCCAGTGCCCTACAACTTGCATCCGCCTTATACAGCATCTCAAGCTCGCTGTCGCGGAGCGCTCCAAAAAGGCCACCATTGTAGCCGCATGAAGTGGGCTGCCTCATTTCCAAAACAGAGGCCAGGCCAGCCCCGGGCCAATTGGGTAAAACCCTGGGAAAATCTTGCATCCGCCTCACTCAGCATCTCAAGCTCGCCGATGCGGAGGGCTCCAAAAAGGCCACCGTTGTAGCTGCATAAAGTGGGCTGCCTCATTTATCGAAACTGAGGCAAGGCCAGCCCCAGGCCAATTGGGTAAAAACCCTGGGAAAATCTTGCATCCGCCTTACTCAGCATCTCAAGCTCGCCGATGCGGAGGGCTCCAAAAAGGCCACCGTTGTAGCCGCATGAAGTGGGCTGCCTCATCTATCAAAACAGAGGCCAGGCCAGCCCCGGGCCAACTGGGTAAAAACCCCTGGTCAATGGGGTGGCGGTCGCCCGGGAAACGCCCGCGCATGCGCACCCACCCCTCCCAAACATGTCTCACCCGGAAGTCATTGGTGCCGTCCACACGACCCCCCACTTTGGCCACAAAAGCCAACCCGACAGCTGAGATGCTATGGTGCGTGGTGCAAGGCCCTAGGCATACAGGTAAACCATGAACCGCAGAACATGGGCTACTGGGATCGGCCAGGTTCCTGGCAGTCGGAATCGGGTACATAATACTCTAAAGGAACTAAATGCGTGGTGATACGCCTTACTCATGCATGGCGCTAGTGACAGGCCAATCGCCCGGTTCACCTCTCCTCGCCAACGTTCCATCTCTCGTCCAGGAGTGGCGAGGGAAATTCCTCCGCATCCGGGGGCCGAGGCACGGAACCGGGAGATCTGCAGGCGGGACAAAGCAGCAGCAATATCGTTATCAACCCTTGGGACATGCCTGGCCCTGCAGGGAACGTTGAGGGACAGGTTGCATAACACAAACCAACACACTAGCCCCATAACCCCGGGCGATTTGGAAATCTGTGCAGTGACGATGCGGACAACAGCCACGTTGCCATGCCAAAATTGCACAACTGAGTTGGCCCACTCCTTGCCCCATAGCATCAAAGCACCCAGGATAGGGAAACATTCCAGATACGTGAGACCATGCAGGCGACACTTGCCTGCCCAGTATGTTGGCCACCCACCATAGGCCCACTTCCAATTGAAGTACATCCCGTAAACCCAGGAATCCTGAGGCATCGGACCACATCTGAAAGCAAGGGGGAGCCAGGAGATCAGACCCCAAAATGACACCCCAGTGAACCACCTCTGGATCTATGGCCAGACAAGCACGTCTGCCCCGATACCCCGGGTAAATCTGAGCCTGTGGTGGGGCCTGGAGAATCCCACCAGGGCATCGCACCAGCGCCGAGCAAACGCCCTGCCCGGTGCTACGACCCTGCCAGCTAAACTGGGGTGACCACGTAGCACCAAAAGTTCCCTCAGTGATGCCATGCGCTCGGCCAGCCAGACCGAGACAAGGGCCACTAGCTTTGGGACCTTATCCCACTGCAACCTAGAATCCTGCGCTACCGTGTTACTCTCCACCCCAGGAATACTAGCTGTGGAGATGGGCCCTCGGTCTTTTCGGGCGCTAAAGGGACACCCAGTTCCTCGATTAGCGTCTGAAATGTGTTGAGGAGACGTGTGTACGTGTCCCAGCCCCGTTCAGCCCCGAATAAAACCATCCAGGGATTGGGCTACAGACCGGGACCCTGACCTGCGGACAAAAGCGCAATCTAGGAAAGTGGTGAAACGCTCGAATACCGAGCCCCAATGGAATAGCCAAAAGGCATGGCATCATTGAAATAATGTGCTCCCCGGGACGGGGGTGCAGGGACAGGGCCATCGACCCTGCCCGCATAGACCCTATTGTCAAAGCTAGCAGCAGCCACCTTCTCCCTCCCCTTAAGGGACAAAAGATTGGGGGCATCCTGAGGGGACCTATTACCCATGAAAGGGATCCGAAACCCCTGCCTAGAACCCTGAAGGAGAGAACCCGCATCCTCTCCCTTCGGGTACCATGTGAGCCACGCTCCAACATGTCCACCTTAACTGGGGAGGGAGCCCTTCGGTGAACTAGATCCATCTGCGGCAGTCTTGCCAGCCCCTTGTCTGCCCCACCCTTTGCCCCGCATCCTTCTAGGCCTGGGACAGGCAGAGGCCGCATGGGGGCCAACACAGTTGGGATACTTCTGTCTGTATTGCAAGTCTTCCCCTCAGAGGAGCCATTGGACAAGAAAGTCCAGCACAGCAGGCGGGCTGGAACCCCCCGCCCCGCCCCCTGGCAGGTGACCTATGCTGGGGCCGCCTGCTGAACTGCATGCCCACAATGGTATATCTCCCCGGGCGCAGGGCGCGTGGGCGTCACGTACAAAAGCCGCAGCCCCTGGCCTGGCTAATCCCGCCTAATCTCGGGGTGCGGGGAATTCCGCCTACGGCATCCCTCGTCACAAGCCAACCACGCTGGGTCCGGAAAGTAAACCATCGCCCGGTGGACATTGTCCAAATACTGGACCATCGGAATTGCCAGATCCGGCCGGGCCCTAAGGTACACCGCCATGCCTATGATGCAGGCCGGCAACCATTTGGCCCACATACTTGGTGGCTTGAGACAACGTGCCTGCCACTATCCTTCTCATTCTGCCCCTCCCCCTCTCCTTGATGGGCACCTTGTTTAGGAGCGCGAAGATATCCACGCACTCCCCCCGCCAAATTTACTCTCTGGCGGCCTGTGCCAAGCGGTCACTCAGCGGTAAGGAATAGGGGCTTGGACCAACCCGGCCACCCAAAACATCCCCCTCAGGGTAGGGAACACCCCCCACCACGGGGCCCTGCGTGTCAGCTGTCATCGCCGGGTGAGGCGTCGGCGGGTACACCGCCGCACCACCCGCGCGAGGCCAAGGCCATTGAAAAGCCCCCCCCATATTGGGAATGTGTGTGGATGTACTTGCTTACACCGTATACTCACATGCTGCACCCCCGCGGGCCGCCCCCACCGGGGGTTCCGGCCCACTGGGGGTGTCGGAGCTCACGACCGACGTAGAGCTCATCACCGGGGCCTGACCCGCACCTGACTGCTGGCTGGGGAGCTGCGAGGCAGTGGGCGAAACCGCGCCACGCGCCTGCAGCAGCTCAACCCTCCTTGTCGGCTGTTGTCCTCCTGCCGGCAGCGCCTCAAAAGGAACCCCAAAGGGAGGGCCCCCGCCTGACTGGCCCGAGCCAACGACGCTTCAAGGGCCGCCCGGCGGGCCAGTAAGGCTTCCACGTTGACCCAGGGCCAAGGGCCGGCCGGCCCGCACGGTCCAAGGCGTGGGTACAGGTCGCTGTACCCCAGGACCCGAATATGGCCATTGGCCAAGACCGAAGCCCAGCAGGGTCGGTGGAGAAACCTGCCAAGGCAGGGGGCCGCACCACCCCCCAAGGCTAGAGGGCCCCGGGAGAGGCTGCGACCCAAGAGCAGCAGGCCCAACCTGGTGGGCGGGTGCAGGAGCGGTGTCCACCGCTCGCGGGCCGCGGGCCGGAGCCCCTACCGCGCCCGCAAATTGTTCGCCCGCTCCGGGCCAAGGGGCGATAGACCCCATTCCGCCGGTCCCGGCAGGGGCCTGCAAAGGCTGCTGCTGGGGAGGCGGCACCGCGGTCCTCCGACCCGGGTTGCGCCTCCTAACAGCGCGAGCCGCACTCCAAGCTGCCTTCTTCTTCGAAGGCATCTCCACCGAAGCAAAGGGAAGCCGAAAAGGAAGAATCGCTACCAAAAGGCTTCCCAGTAAGCTAAAGAGCGACGGAGACACGGGGGAAAAGACTTCTCCGCTCCGTCGCTGAGGTAAAATGGCAGCTCGGCTGCCTCATGGCCACCCCTTTTATAAGGGAGCTGGCCACGCCCCTAACTACCCGGATTCTCTGTCCTGTGGGGGGGCCCCCGCAAAGGGCGCGGCGGCCATTTTGGCGCCGCACTTGCATTATTAAAGTATGGTAGCTTTGGCAAAGGCACCAGATATTTCCCTGCTCAGTTCTTGATTCACCAGAGACAATAATTCCAAACACCTTTGTTAATGCACAGTAAGTAAGGGACGGCAGTGCCTCAAGTAGTTTAGATGCTGAACTCACTGACTGGAAGGTCAGAGTTCGATTCCCAGGTACTGCATGATGGAATGAACTCCCGACCATCTGTGTCCCAGCTTCTGCCAACCT